>CM070656.1:10506893-13006893 GCA_036346575.1 Dendrocalamus sinicus | reverse complement strand
TGGAGGAACCACTGAAGCCGGCGCCACTTGCGAGAGGAGCAGGCGAGGATGCAGGACCTCCTGTAGAAGTGACGAGGGCGATGGCGGGTGTCGACGGGCGATGCGCCAGAGTGAGTTCCTCCAAGAGGAGATCAGCCCGTGCCTCCGTGAAGGCGGGAAGGCGATGCGTTGGAGGTGCGCAGCCAATGCGAGAAGTTTTCATTGAGTCCGCGGATGACATGGAGTACCAAGGTGCGGTCGGAGATGGGCTCGCCGAGATCGCCGAGATCATCCGCCATACGCTTCAGCTTCTGGCAGTAAGCAGTGATGGAGAGATCACCTTGGGTGAAGTTGCGGAAACTGGCTTCCAGTAGAAGAGCTCGTGCCTCCCGGTTGCCGAGAAACTGGGTCTCTATGGCAAGCCAGGTAGCACGAGCTGTGGATCCGCGCTCCATGACGATCCGTGTGAGATCAGCAGAAGTGGTGCCGAAGATCCAAGAACGGACGACGCAGTCCATCCGCAGCCAAGCAAGGGAGGTTGGTGCGGCGGCGTCGCGTAGAACGTGGTCCTCCAGCGAATATTTGCCCACGGCGAGGAGGAAGAGTTCTCGCCACTGGGAGTAGTTGCCGGATGTCGCGTCGAGGACGATGGGGACCAGGAGGCGGATGTTCGACCGCAACTACCGAGCATGAAGGTTGAGGATGGCAGTGGCCTCGCGGAGAAGGTGGCGCCCCGGAGAGGCGGCCGTCGGAGACGAGGGAGACGGTGTCGCGACGCCCGCCATGTAGATCGACGGGCGTACAAGACGAGCGCGAGCAGCAAGCGCCGAGCGGCCCCGAGACGAGTCGCGGCCGCGTCGCGCGCTGGTCGCCACAACACCGCGGCGACCGCCGCAAGCGCTAGGGCTTTCGCGAGCGCTTGAGCAGCGCGAACGCGGCCGAAGCTATGGCGCGCGGCGGCGCGCGAGGCGGTGTCGCGGGAAGGTAGTCGCGCGCGCATCGAGCCGAGAGAGGTGGGGAGAGGACACGCGCGCAGAGGCGCTGCGAACCGAGAGAGGAGGAAGGAAACCTAAACTCGATACCATGTAAGAGATGTTTATCTCATTGATTGAATAGGATCCACCATTACAAGGAGTATATAAAGGGAAGGAGTGTCAAGGGTTAGGTGTACAGTAACTCAAACCCTAACAGTAATCCCCAATCCTCGAAACCCTAACAAACTCAGTCTAAGGGCACATGGGCCCAAAGCCATAAGAAAGGCCCACAAACAACTGTCTAATAGCTAGCCTTATAGACAAATGCAGGGCGAATAATCTGCTAACGCTGTGATAATTGAGATTTACGATAGTGACAGAGGTTTCTTTACATTTTCTTTTATCTATATATCTCATTACTTTTGGTCATCCTGATATGTTCATGAGCTGGTATGCTTGCCCAATTTGCCTTTCCACCAGTTTTATCTTTTCTTAAGGTGAGTTCGAGGTGGCAATCAATTCAAGCCGGCTTGGGACAGGGGAAAAAGTGTCAATTAACAAGTGATTTCAGGCTCAAAAAAGAAAGAAATAGACGAATACAGGAGTGGCAAAATGCAGCTATTTCAAGCTTTGGAGTGGCATTTTATCAAGAAATTTCTTTTGGGTGGCAAATCCTCAATCTAGCATCTTTATAGTGGCAAATGATCAATTTTCCCATCAAACATTCAGAGGACAAAGTGCATAAGTATCTTCCATAAGCCTGTCAGATGAAGAATTAATAAAAGGATAACTTACAATGGACTTTGCAATTGCCTTGGAAGGTGTTCTGGTCTTACTGGAAAATAAAAATCTTGTGTTCCTAGGCACCTCCAGTGGAAAGGGGTAGGACCCATTCCCACTTGATATAGGAACCTAGCCACAAAGAAAGAAATATATCAATGAATTTGCAAGGAAATATTCAACAAGCCAACTTTTTGCATGGATTTACCATGATGGTACTTTAAATCCGTCAGTTGAATAACATATAAGATGCGCTTTTCTGATGTATAGATGGTATAAAAATTATTTCGTATTTACAATAAAAAAATCCACACGCAAAAAAGTTTTATTATTAATTAGGTCATATATCAATAACACTGAAGAAATGCCAGCTAGCTTCACTCGAGTTGGCAAATTTGATGAGATCCAGGAAAGCATTATATTCACCTCAATGTTCCAAATAGCACACTATAGTGCTGCTGTAGCAAAAAGTGCGGTTGGTACTACATTGTGGTTGCTGTAGTGCCCCTGTGCAGTGCTCTGCTATAGCAGTGCTGAAGCACGAACATTTCAAATTTCTATTTGCCTATTTACTGCACCTCTTTTTTTGGAGGTTTTACTTTAAGAATACATAACTTTTTTTTTGCAAACATGGTCGAGCATGCTGCTTCGTCTATATTGCCAATATCCGCAGTAAAAACACTCTACCACTAAGATTCCACTATCTTTAAAACCTTGATCCACCTTCATGTAAGAGTGAAAAAGTTGGAAATCTAACATGCAAATTTCAAAAAACAAGAAGTTAATAACTGCTTCATTTTTTTAAATGAACAAAAATATTCCGATTCTTAAGAGGACTCGAGCAATAAAATAGTATTATAGTTACGCAGCAAGACATGTAAGATTAAATGCAAAATGCTTCAACAGTTAGTGTCTACCTTTCATCAAGCACCCAAACTGACTACAACCTAAGAATTCAAGCTGCAAGGGGCAACATACCTCAAACATGTTCAAGTATCTTGTAAACAACAATGGCAGAAAAATTTCCCAGTCAACTGATCTGGAATTTTTTATGCAGCGTGCTATGATGGAAGCCCATTGGATATCCCAGAAGTTACAACTTGTGACGGAATCCCATATGTCAAGACATTGTGCAATCCAATCACTACAAACAAGCGCCAAAATTAGTTGAAAGAATAATATATGAGGACATTCAGCTACAGAAGGGAGAGGGGAGCTTATTGATCAAATATATGCTCATTTCAATTACGTCGTAAAATGATCCTGATTCGTTGAGTTTGCAGGAAGAAACAGACTAAGAAATCCAACACCTTCAAATGCTGAGTTATGCCATGGATTTTCCAGCAAGGGCCTGTAGTTAAAATACGGTATCAGGTAAGGCACTTCAATGTTGGCAGCACATTGTCAAGCACAAATTTCCAGTTATGGTGATAAAAAATCAATCACATACTTTGTGCTATTTTTCAAATTTTAACAATAATAATATTATGGAAAGCAATGATAGTGATTTTAATGGTTTTTGGTTCGGTTCTTTTTAGCTTCGGTTTATGGTTTTTTACTGCAGCTTATGACTTTTGGGCGGTTCGTGAAAGAGAATACGGAGTAACAAAAACTCATGTGCGGTTTTAGCCAATATAAATGAAGTTGTTGCAGTGTGTATTACAATTAACTTGTAGACCCCGTCTTGAAAAGATACTCTGTTTGAAAGCTAATTACTGTAGAAAAGCCGAAAAGAAGAGGCCCGATACCAAACCTGAATTCTGACCAAATCTCAGCAGCCGCACCTTCAGGAAAGAAACTCCTAGATGCACGCACCAAGGAGGAGACTGTCTCGAAGTGTTGCTGCCTTACTTTCCAGCCCTCAGGCCCCATGTTTCTGAAACAAACATTGCATTCGCTCTGTTATTTTCCATCATTCTTTCAACACCAGAAAATGTTTGTGTTCACTGTACCTCTTGAAATGAGTATTTATCAATGTATCGTACAGCGGCCTCCATTGCATACCAAGTGAAAGCTTCTTCCTATGCTTTTTGAAAAGTCTGATGAGCAAACCTCCCCACTTAATCTGGTAATCATTCATTTGCCAAGCAAAAAAAAATATCACCAAAGGGCAAACAGATCTTAACCATTGATACAAAAATCATTAATTACTGAGAATTACCTGAACAACAAACTTGTTCTGCGATGCATGAAATATTTTCAATCCAAGCTCTACAAGAGCTTGTACATCCTCAGGAGCAACATCACTCTTCGCTTTGATAAAACTAAATCCATAGCAAAATCAAACATCCACATAAATTATATTCCTAAAAACAGGAAACCAGATTATTTACCAAATCCAAAGCACTCAGAGCAAAGCAGATTATTTGTATCAACAGCACTCAATTGCATTGTTAGTATGCCGCAACAAAAAACAAGCTGCATCCTTCCTAATATAGCGTCACCTCAATTAAACAATTCACACAGGACTGTGCAAACCAGTTTCACGTTATTACGAAATGTATCCAACTGTAGCAAACAGATAAAAATTCAAATATACAAAGAAAGGGGAAGAACCTAGTGCATTTGGGTACTAACATGCTAAAGCATCATGTGGGCCACAGTCCACTAGATGAGATTTGGATGGATTAGATTCAAAAGGCTGTGAAGGACACATATATAAATATTTGCAAACAAACCCCTAACAGCTAGAGAAATAATTTATGATGGATCCCACCTCCTTGCATCCCGTTGAATCTGATAGATCAATCAATTATAATGGCCTACATGATAGTTTTACATACTAGCACCCAAAGAGGGGTTTGCGCTGGATTCTTAGTACCTCATAAAGAAATTAATCATCACAAATTAAGGGATTTTACATAAAATGCCACTCAAAAGATTTGTCTTAAATGCTACTTCAAACAATTTGTTCAATAAGATGCCATTGCAAAAAATGGAAATAGTCATATTGTCCCACTTCAGGGTATAACCATCTTCTTACCTATTTTCCTTTTCTAATCCCACACGAAACATCCAGAATGCCCCTAGGCCCCTTCTTCTGTAACTCTGGCAATCAAAACCAGGGGAGTTCTGCAAACATCACGGCTCTCTGGCAATCCATGCAAACGCCAAGCAGCGATCGATGCTCTCCATCACATGCATGCAGTAGCTAGTGACTCCGGGCGTGTTTGGATGCTGCCTGGCAGGCAGCTCAACAGCCAGGCAGCAATCCTAGCCCCAGGCAGAGGAAAATGAGCGCCTGGGATCAGTTGCCTGGGCCAGGCAAGTTTTCAGACCGTAAACCAAACAGGCCCTCCATCTCCACACAACCACCTCTTCGGCTGTATGCATTGCCTTGATGGAGAGATCTGCCGATGGAAAAGATGGAGTATGGTGGTCATATGAATTGGTCAAACAATTGATAGGTGCCGGTGCCACTACCACCAACGTTCCATTTGGATCATCGAAGCGCCCCAAAGTCCTCTTCTCACAGTACACCGCCACCGCGGCCATTGCCTTTGCTAGGGGTGGGGGCTCTGCTCACAATGCATTTGGGGGCGGATTGAAAAAATAGGGAGCAGGGAGGTTGCTGAACCAGAACTAGTGGTGTGCGTTTTGATCATGCCCCGCGAAACCCTTGAGCTCAATTAAGAGGGCTGTATCGATCAAGTTCTGATTCTGAAACATTTTGCAGCCATGGATAGAGTCACTGGGTACTGTACAGGAGCTCGCCATAGAACCGTGGATGTGAGTCGTCGTTGCCAGAGTTGGAGAAGGGCATTCTGGACATTTTGTGTGGGAGAAAATGGGGAATAGGGTAATAAGGTAGAAATACACCTAAAGTGGAATAATATAAACACTTCCACCTTTGTAGTGCCATTTCAATGAGCAAATTCTTTGGGGTGGCATTTCACGACAGTGCAATCTTGTGAGTGGCATTTTATGGAAAAAAAAAACCCAAAATTCAAAGGAATTCAGCAAACCACGCACAGCTATACATTTGACAGTATACACTAACTCTGGTGATTGCATTCATCCGAATCCCCAAATTGGATCAAAATTGCACCTCAGAAACCATTAGCCATCAAAAGCGGTTTCAGAAAATTACTCGTTTGCTGTCCTGATTCTGCGTGTGATCCATAGCTCCAAAAATTCAGTAAAAGAGTGTAAATATAGACCAACAAGCACCACAAATTCTAACTCTACAATTTCCCACTAGTGAGTTGCGGCATACCTCAAATTCACGACATAGCCCGGCACTAGTAACCACCAAAAACACTAAACAAGCTCCAGAGAGCTGACGAATAACCGCAACCAACAGCTCCCCCAACCTAAACACGATCACACCACCAAAAATCGGCACACCCACACACTGAATCCACCGCGTGCCGAATTCCGCACTCCCTATCTCGACAAACAACCCCGAAAACGAAATCGCTCAAAACCACTCCAGATTATGCCGCCGCCGCAACCGAGAAGATCAAACAAAACCTTAAAAGATAATCGAATCGAATCGGAACGGGGGAAAGGGCTCGAGGTAATTACAGGTCGAAGACGGAGATCCACTTGAGCGTGGCGTAGGCGGAGTCGGGGTCCCCGGGGCGCCACGCCTCCCTGGCCGCCCGCACCGCGCCGGCGAACGCCTCCGCCTCCCCCCGCGCCGCATCCGCCACCGCCGGCGGCAGCCACGCGTTGTAGAGGTGCATGCCCCCCTCCCGTATCGCCTCCGTGTGTCTGCGAAGTCGAAGTGGGAAAGGGTGGTAGGTTTTGGGGCGGGTTTAATCGGGGAGGGTGGGGGGCGGAGGTGGTATTTATAGGCGGCCGGGTTCTTTCTTCGCCTCCAAGACGAGGGAGGCGACTACCGGGAGGGCGACTTCGGCGTCCGGTGCTTCTGCCCCACGGGCAAGGCAAGCTGCTGCTTGTTACGGGTGACCGCACGCACGCCTCTCCTACGGCGGGATGGCTACGGGACTGCGTGGACTACGGGGTTGTAGTTAGGGGTGGAAAACGGTAATGGATAATTCATTTTATCCGATATTTGTATCCGAAAGAAATTCGAATATGGTAAGTAAAATTCGTATTCGAAAATATTCGTATTCGTATTCGAGAATATTCGTATCTGTATTTGAGAGTATTCGTATTCGCATTCATATTCGAGAATATTCGTATCCGTATCCGTATTCGAGACTATTCGATTCGTATTCGATCCGTTTCTAGAACCCATGAAAAATCCGTATAAATTTTGTGATTCAAAACTTGAATTTAGGCGGTTTAAAATCGTAATCGGTCAAAACCGATGAAAAATCGGCAAAACCGTTAGGAATCCGCTTTATCCGATATTCGTATCCAGAAAATCCGATTCGAAAATATCCGTATTCGTATTCGAGAATATTCGTATCCGTATTTGAAAATATTCGAATTCGTATTCGTATTCGTTTTAAAAATGTGGATTCGTATTCGTATTTGAGACTATTCGACCGTATCCGATCCGTTTCCACCCCTAGTTGTAGTTAAGGGGCGTGTGTGTCGGTGTTTGAGACTGGCAGTACTGTTAGAGCAAGTACAATAGTATAGTCAATTAGTGGCTATAACACTTGTTCATTTCATTTATAGCCTTCAAAAAAATAGTTTATACAATAAGGTAGCTATTACAATAACTATTTGGCCCCACGTGTAAGAGAGTGAAATGCATATTTTTACGTGCTATAGCTAGCTGTAATTTAGTAGCCAGCTTCCTTCTCTCTCTTCCTTTCTCTCTCTGCCACGTAAGATTTGGTTGATATTATATTTGCTATAGCCTACTGACTAAGCCTTATTGTACCTGCTCTTAAGGCTTCAACGGTGCGGATCACGAGGTTCTAGGGGGTGGCTATGCGATGCAGCCATCGTCGTGCATGTGCCGACGTGCGTGTTTGGCGATGGGGTACCTTTGGTGATTCTAACGCAAATCCGGGTTCGTCGGGGTATCATCCCGGACTAATTTGATAGAGTTTTATATTATAATTTTTAATTTATTCTTCTGCTTCTTTAAAAATTCACTTCTCTAAGAATTTAGAGCTGACTAAGACAAGAATTTGCTAAAAGTTTAGCTCCCAAAACCCCAAAAGAGATGACTTGTAGGAAAAAGTTCATGTTGCACCTGGTTTTAGTGTTTCAAGTCTATTTGGCTTTTTTTTTGAAATTTTTGCATATTTTTTCTGCACCAATCTAAACTATGTTTGAATACAATATCATACAAATATAATGAGATGAATGCATTTCATATCAATAGCACAACTGATTAATTAGGAGTTTGTCCAAAACACCATATCACGCTTTTACAAGAACATCAAACATTACTACAGATGAGAACATTATAAGGTATTTGAAACTCATAAACTGTCATTACACTAGCAGGCAATCTCATAAACTGCATTACACTCATATGCATATCATTTTCAAATACGGAGACAAGAAGCAAGAAAAGAAAGCAAGTACACTTGAACGACGGCATGTGGTGACTTTAACCATCTATTTCTTTAGTTGCAAAGGCACAAAACACATGAATGACTCCTCAATAACACTACCTGATCAGAAATTGGACAAAACCATGGAATTAAACATGGTCCACATGAGTTTATGGCCCCACTGCCGACAAAGGTAATACTACAACATGTAAAACCTTGAGATCTTGACTTCCATGCTCACATAACATCAAACATGGCCCTTTACTCCACGAGCTAATCCATGACAAATCACTGAACAACAATACCTTAAATCTGACTGAATATTAGCATGCATATGAGTGAATAAAAGAATGCATATATGTAATAGTAAACAAGCAATATGTTGCTTCTTTCAAGAGTTTTACAGCCATCGGATGTTTACCTTACGCTAGCAAATAAGAAACCACACTGGTTAACTGGTTAATCACAAATTAAGGTTGCATGTATCTAAAATCAGTGTTCTGGAACTAAAGTACCAGAAATAGCAGTAGTTGTTGTGTCATGGTCCGACAGTCAATCGATTTTTTGATCTATCGTTTTTTAAAGACTCTCAAAAACCACACAAATTTAATTTTTTTTTACAAATTGTTTACTAGGAAGAAATGTGTATTACAGTCGATTATAATGATCTTGTAATGGTTGTCTTGTCTCTTTCTTCAATAAGAAATGCGAAAACAATAATGGATGACTGGTTGCATCAATTTTGCTCAATTTACCAAATCCTTGATTTACCGATACCCAATTTAGTGTATTATAATACCTAAATCAATCCCCAATTTTTTTATGGGAATCAATCCCAATTCCTCAAAAGTCAATTGCTACTTCAAATCAATTGCTAATATTCAAAAAACTTGGCAACCTACACACAAAGATAGCAGGAAAAAAGATAGAATCAGCTTATGCAATTAGCACGAAATAGCAAATAGCATGAACAGATTAGCGCTATACATATGAATCCAACATAAATCAAAGGTTATGCGTTTGCTAAGGCACATTCATGGACCATCTGACATTCATTCATGGATTCATGGAGAGAGAAAAAGAACATCTGGCATATTCTCATCAACCATAATAATGTACAATAAGTAAAAATATTGTTCACCAACAATTTTGCAAGTACAATGGAACCATCTGTCATGAATCAAACTAGGACCGATTGTTGCAAATACTTTGCCATATATCCAAAATTTCCAGATCCAGGCAAATCCTATCCTACGCATCACAACAAAATGGTGATAAATCCAACTCATTTTCGTACAAAATCTTCTATGATTTACAAAATACAAAGAAGGAGAGAAGACAAGAGGAGGCGTGATGACTAGCTCTTACCTTCATGGGACGCCGGTGGCAAGGGACTCTAGCGGTTAGGGTTTAGATCGGGGAAGGAGACTGAGGTAGCGGTGGGGCCGAGCGTAGGCGGAGGCAGGGCCGAGAGGATGATAGCGACGGGGGAAAAGGAGGACAGCACCAAGAGGAGGCAAAGGCAAGGGCAAGAGGAGGGCAGCGACGAGAAGAGTTAGGCGTGGAAATAGATTGTAGTCCATGTGGAAGTGATGGGGTGGGGGCGAAAAGATGCGAAGGGTATTTTGATGGTAATTGCAGGTAATAAACTCAAACGTCTATGGGTACTTTGGTTTTGAGTGTGCTAGTTTTCCATGAGAATCCACCCCATGGTTGCTTCTCCTAGCTAGTTCATTTTGGACTTTACTCCTCGCGAGAAATAGAATCGGGTCATTTTGGGAAGCTAGCTATTTGGCGCAGCTAGATGAGATCTGAAGGAGAAGCTTGGAGCAGAAGCTGTAACAAATAGGCACATAGTTTCTCTATTGTGTTAACAATTTATTTTCAAGTAGGTCTACATGACATGAATGTTGCTTGCAAGTTTCTAAGTTCAAATCAAATGAAATTCTATGAACAAAGCCAACATGGTGCTAAAATTTGGCGTATCAAAAAAATGCCATTACATATTGGTTGAATGAATTGAACAAAATCTAGCAAGAGAATTGACTAGTTGCCAATGGAGGTGTAAACTTGGTAGATTTTTTTTACAACAAGCCAAATACATGACAACCTACTCAATTTTTCTGAATTTTACCAACTAAAACTTTGCAATTGCTGGCTTCAAACCAAACAAGCAACAACCGCTAAAACAAGGAAGCAAAAAACAACTGTTGGGGAGATACTTGAGCTTCAGAGCCCAGCTCCAAAGGAGCCCAATTTGCATTAGGAGAGTGAAGAGAAGGGTGACTTCACTAGCTCTAGATGATTTTGGGTAGAGAAATACCAACTTTACCATCGTGTTAGAGAAGAAAAATAAGGTTGTGGGATCAACTTAAATTTAGAAGCTAGAATGGACATTTAGGTCAAATAAAATTATATAAAAAAAAGGATGCATCTACATCACGCTATATCGTTGGGTCCCGTTTACAACGATACAACATCCTTACATAGGATCGGCAACTTGTAATCATGTGACTCTTATCAGCGTGCATCTGTTTCATTCAGACAAGCCTTGGTATCATCATCTTCTCATTGCTCCGCATGAAACATCGCCATCGCTTCCCCTTGTTATCCTCTGTCATGCGCTTGCTCCCGACCATCCTCCACCGTTACACACAGGAGCGCGCACGCCAGCTCCCCCCATCTTCCTCCATCATAGGAGCACGCACGCCAAACTGCATGTCCTTCTCCATCAAGTGCGCAGAGCACACCCCGCATACACAAACCTCATCATCCGACCATCCTCCCCCGTGTCGTAGGCCTCCTCTCTAGAGTGCGCAGCATTTGGCCATGCATGGTAGCTCCTACGTTCCATCCTCCTTCTAGTGTGGCAGAAGTGCTTGCGTATGAGTTTGGCTGCCCCTTTGAATATGGCAAAATGAAACTTGCATGTGACAATGAAGAGAAAGCAAAGCAATGAATGGTTACAAATTGGTATGAAACTTTCATGAAACTTGAACAAAACTTCATAAAACTTGCATGAAACCTAATAAACTTGCATGAAACTCCATAAAACTTACAAAATTCTGATTGAAACATCTTGAAACTTATACAAAACAATGAAGAGAAAGCAAGAGAGGAATGTCTGAAAATTGGCATGAAATTTGAACAAAACTTTATTAAACTTGCATGAAACTTACCGAAAACTTTATGAAACTTTACATGAAACCTACATAGTTGTGATTGAGACATTACAAAACTAACATGAAATAATGAAGAGGAAGCAAGAGAGCACTGGTTACAGATTGGCATGAACTTGAATAAAACTTTATGAAACTTGCATCAAACATTTCAAGCAAAGTTTCACAAAGTTAAATCTAGTTTCAGCTTGTTTCAATAAGGTTTCATCGTGTTTCAAATCATGTTTCTCAAAGAGTTTTGCTACATTATACAGAGTGTCAAGAAAAGTTTTATAGAGTCTCGTCATGTTTCATAGAATTTCAAGCAAGTTTTAGATATTTTGAAGTACGTTTAAGAGAATATGAAAGCAGCCTTTCAATGTATTCACAAAATTTTAGGTACAAGAATGTTTCTGGCAAATATTGTTATTACAAATTGAGACTAAATTTGACCACAATTACAAGAAAATTTAGATAAAATGTTTATCACGGGTGTAAGAATGTTTCTAAACTTTTTACGGTTCTCTACCAAATGACGGTCACTAGCACATGGATATCCTCACACACTACCATTGGTAGGTCTCTAAAACCAATTAATCTTCTTAACATAATACTTCTGGACATTGGAATATCAAACAGATGTAGGATCAAGGATAACCCACTAGAGGGGGTGAATAAGATATTTTTAATTTCTTTTGGCTAAAACATAATTTTTGAGCAAGCATGAGTAAATAAAATTGTTTTGCACAATTCAAAGCTAAAAGCTCTAAGTCTTGCTATGGCACCACAAACCTACGTCTAGGCAATATACAATTCTAGCTAAACAAGTCAAACAATTAATTGCTAGAAATGTAAGTGTGAAAAGTAAGAGGCAAGAGAATTAAACCACCGAAGGACACAAGAGTTTTTTTCATGGTCTCAAAGACTTGCCGATCTCCCCTGGTCCACGTTGAGAGAACTTGAACCAATCAAGCTAGCTCTTTATGTAACTTGAGCCTTTCCTCAATCTACTATTAGTAGCCCTTTCCCACTTTAGGAGGTGAGCTTTGACCTTCATAATCACACCGGGTCTCTTTACAACCTTCTTTGAAGAAATCATCGCGCCAATTCCTTCAAGCCATCTAGGTGTCAACAATCACCAAGAATAATAAGTTAATGATGCTTTCAAGTGCCACAAGGATCAACTAGATGATGTAATACACCCGAATGCTCTTAACGACCTCAAAATGAGAAATAAAAATCAATAGTTAATGAGAGGGACGCGAGAGCTCGAGAGTACTCAATGAGGGTTCAAGAGTACTTGCTTGCTAGTGGTGGGGATGTATTTATAGCCTCCACCCAATAGAATGACCATTGAGGACGAAATCCCCAAAAATTAGGTGGAGCGACACCACCGCCATGTATCTGTCGGTAATATTGTACTCACTGTTGAAGAGATCAGGCCATATTTGGCCCCCTACAGGTAAAAAAATATCGAGAATGGCCGTCCTCCCAACGGATGTACGAATTTGGCCCCCTAGGGAGCCCCCACCGCGCGTTCTCTCCTGGCGCAGCCACCCGGCACGCGAGCTTCCTAGCGCGCCCTCCTGGCTCGCAAGCTCCCTGGAACACCGCTCCATCACGTGAGTTCCCCACCCCATAATTTTTTAAAGAACAAAAATTGTACTAATTTTGCAGGAATAGAAATTTTTTAAAAAATTCTACAAATTTTTTTAAAGAAAAACAATTACACTAATTTTGCAGGAATATAATTTTTAAAAAAAATTGTACAAATTGTTAGGTATAGAAAATGTGCTACAAAAAATAAAATTGATTTTGTGGAGCTTCACAACATGTTTTTTAAATAATATATTTTGTTCAAAATTACAGCAATATATCTTCTTTCAACCGGTGGGCGACACGTCAACAAGTCACGCACCAGTTCATCGATTTAAGAAAATAACAATAATATTAAGGGGGAATAAATAGCAATTTTTATATGAAATACATGCACCAAATCTTTTTTTGTAGGTTGTTATTATTTTTCGAAAATAAAAGTGTAGACCAGGTAGGTTGGTCCGTTTATGATTTTCTTAGATTCTGAAGGGTATGAAATCTGTTAGACCCGCAGTAACATTTTATGATCATTGTATGTTGTTGTAGTACGATAAATTTCGAAAGAATTTTGTAGGGATGATTAAGGTGGCAATAATTTGTAAGTACGGAGGTAAGTGATATTATGATGTAATAGGGAATCCATATATGGAGAACTTTAGATAAATAATGTAACGATAAATAACGTAATGATAACAACACGATAGTTGATCCAATAGGAGAGTTACATGGCACACAAGCTAATGAACCAAGGATGGTACACGCATGCCTTTAGGTCACGCCGCTGCAGCGTTGGGTCTTGTCGGTGAGAAAACCTAATTTGTTGGGTCACATCGCTGTGAAATCTGACTCGTTGGGTCACATCTGTGCGCAAAGCTGCCTCATTGAGATAGCAATAGGACAGTTATCAATTCTTGCAAAATTGCATTTTATCATGGCTCTTTCAATGAAGGTGTTATTTACGCGAAATGACGTCATTTTATGTAGCTTGTAGTAATGTTCAGATGTGATGAAAAGATAGTGGAATACAAATTATTTTTCACAGACATCCAAGTCACGTCGTATGCAAAGATGGCTCATTGGGTCACGTGTTGCGTGAAGGTGGGTCGTTTAGTCACGTCATGTCCCTACGCAAAGCTGGCTTAATGAGTCATGTCATTGCAAAAAGCTACCTCATTGGGCCACGTCAATGCAAAAAGCTACCTCGTTGGGTCACATCAATGAGAAAAGTTACCTTGTTTGGGTCATAAAGCACACTGCCTCCCCCCGTGGGCTATAAAATGCATGCCTACCCCTTGAAAGTAGGAGAACTCGACCCTACCAACCATAGGAAGAAGAACCTTCTTCGTTGTACAGTAACATAGTACGGCTAATGCCAAGGGGCCAGTCCAACTGGGGTCACCTATGCAAGATGTTCCCCTCAAAACGAGGGAGGACTTTGGCCCTAAGCGGTAAGCTTGATGTCAAACAAGCGTGCTCACCTGGTATGGCCGAAATGCAGACACAAGGTGGACGCGGTCGTGCAAGTCTTGGATGGCTGGTTCAATGGTAGAAGACATTTCTTCTGATGCCCACACTCTAGGGTACAATTAGCTAATACTTTATTTTCTGTTACTTCTAATAGACCTTCCATGTTAACCCTCCTTTGCAGCAGATGGCGAAATGCAACTTTGTCCGCTGGATCGATCCTGACCATGAATGCCCAAATCTTAGAGTTGGAGGCGCGGATTGACAACCTCAATGAGCAAAACGATAACATTCGCAAACAAATGCATCATGAGAGGGGCAACAGTGCAGTTCCAGCTTTTTTCAATGACCGCGATGATCGATAGGGAGCGCACACCCTTCAAGACACCGTTGATACCTCAGACATATTTGTCGTAATGATTTCAAACCTTACACTACCGGTGTCGTGTAGCAGAGATCACTTCTCCAAGTCGGGCGCAAGCATATGATCCCATTGTGTGAACTCCCTAACTCCCGCAGAACTACCCATCGCTGCCCCTGGTTCGCCGTCTTTTGAGTGTTGTTTGCTGGTGTCCTATCGAGCTGTCTCCACATGGCCTCAAACTTCTGCCTCTGGTTCTGCATGCAGAGCTTCTTGAATGTCTTCATCAACTCCTTGCTTAGAAATCTTCTGTGAAAGTTCACCTCATGCACCAACGGTTCATCAGGTTGTTCCATGCAAACGAGGGTTGTGTCCTATTCTGCATCATGCTCACCATTTATAGCAACCCAACATTGCGATATGAGATGATGAACACATCCGCATGGTCTTAAACCACCGCCTGCTTCACATTTGCTAGGAACCACCGCCAGCTTTCCATATCTCACTCTCCACAATTGCGAATACCACGGAGAGTAACTCGTTAACATCGGCTACAACCATGGTTAGGATGGCGCCCTTGTACTTCCCACATAGGAAGGTGCCATCTATCGTCAGCACGAGACGACAAAACTTGAAACCATCGATTGCTTGACAGAAGGACCAAAATACTCTATCCAGAATGAAACAATTTGGCCCCTTCGTGGGATATGGCCATTGCACCTTGTTTATGTATGTCCCAGGATTTGATTTTGCAATTTGGTAGAGAAACCTTGGGACTAGGTCGTAGGCCTATTCATATGTGTCATACATATGATCCAAGAGTTTCTATTTTGCCAACCATACCTTATTGTAGCTAACCTCGAAGCCCACCATATTGACAATATTTGCCTGTAAAAGCTTTGGCGAAATGGAAACTGTTGTGGTTACAGACCAAACAGAGAGAGAGAGTATGGTAGTGGAGAGTTAGGTGAGTAATGGCTTCGCCCCTCCCTCATGGGTGATATTGTACACATATACCCTCTTGGGGAGTGCTTTTAAAATAGTACCCTTACATTTGAGCATCCCCCTTGGGGGTACTTATGTCATTATACATGTCCCGTTTTGGGCCTTACAGCCTTCTAACAGGCCTATTGGGCTTAGGTGGGGGCCACCCCTACAACAGGAGCCTCTCATGGTGAAGGGCTTCACGGGCCGAAGCCATGCCGCTGAGCCCTTTGGCCCCCTCTGTCCCATCGGCCTATGACCCTCGATGGAGTGGATACACTTTGCTTCGTGCTGATGGTGGCGAGAGCCGGCTTGTCTTCCGCTCCCGGAGCTGCGCGGCCTCGAGGTCGAGGATACCCAACAGGCCGAAGACCTCGACGGGGCCGAAGTCAGGGCCTCGTCGGGGCCGAAGTTAGGGTGTGACATGCCTCGCGTCTCAGACGTTTGCGGGCGCCAAGTAAAGCTTGGGTGGCTGCCCCGGGAGGTGGCTGCGTGGCCTGGTAGTGCGCTTTAATGACGCCCGGAATCACGCCAGCCCTTGTCAAGGGCAGGCTGTCGCGGCCGCTCTATCTGCTCCACGCTGGGTGGGTGGGGGCACGCGGTAGGCCGTGATTGGAGCGTCGTGGGATGTCAGCGGTCATACGACCACGGCCGTTCGCCTCTTCCCCAGGGAAAGTGGCCACGCGGCAGGAATGCATCAGCGCGTTACGCGCTGATCGCCCACCTACCGCCGCCTGCCGCGGCTGTCGGCGGTTGCACTGCCCGATCATGGGTAGCCGAACCGCTGTAATTCTGCTGCTTGCTCTTCTGCTTACAGGGGAGACGGGGGACTTTATGAGTCGTCACCATGGGCATGCAAACGCTCCCCTTGGCTGCTTGCTGCTTGTGCTTGCGCGTTCCTTTTCGTTTTCTTGCGTGCCCCGCTGCTACTTCCGCATCCACTCCTGCTCGTCGCCGTAGCGGGGAGGGAGGAATGGCTGTGCGCGACGAGCGCTCACGACAATGGCGCCGCCGACGATCTCGCTACTGCCTTAGCGAGCACGCCGTCGAGCAGCCACGCCGACGCCACCACCGCGGAGTATCGCTCGGTTCTCACGCGACAAAAGGCAAACCAACCATCGTTGGGATGCCATGAAGAAGTCAAAGGGCCGCTGCTATCGTGTGCTGGGGCGGAGTCGCGTCACGGAGGAGACCCTCCAAACCCTTCTTCGGGAGAAGAAGCTGGAGGACCGTGCCGGGGCTCGTTTGCCTAGGCCTGACGAGACGGAGCCGAACCCGGGGGAATCGGAGGCAATCGTCTTCGTGGTGTTCTTCGATGCCAGGCTCCGAATCCCGTCGACGCTCTTTGTTCGCGAAGAGCTGCGAGCCTATGGGTTGGAGCTGGCGCAGCTGACTCCGACCGCGATTGTCCGGTTGACCATCTTCACTTGGGCGATGCGGACGGAAGGTACCCGTCCCA
The DNA here is from genome assembly GCA_036346575.1 of Dendrocalamus sinicus. Taxonomy (NCBI): domain Eukaryota; kingdom Viridiplantae; phylum Streptophyta; class Magnoliopsida; order Poales; family Poaceae; genus Dendrocalamus; species Dendrocalamus sinicus. The sequence goes on along the minus strand of CM070656.1, from coordinate 12,989,710 downwards.
GCGCCGATTTGTTCGCCATCCTGCACAACGCACGGTGCCAACCAAAGAAAATGGAAGGGGAGGCATACTCGAACTTCGGCAGCGTGGACTTCGTGTTGAGGACGGATTGTGCGCACTTGTTCCCCGCGTTGGCTACGCGGGGAAGGTGGGAGTCTGGCTGGACACGGCGGTGGTTCTACCACCTCGTGACGAGCACGAGCGGTCTTCGAAGCCGGGGAGAGCCGATATCATTCAACCGCTGTCCGGATGTAAGGCCTCGATCCGGCGACGAACAACAGGCGCGAAGACTTGCTGGCATCGCCCTCCGGTTCAACATGCGTGACCTCGCCGAGGAGTTCACCATGTACGGGATATCTCCGCTTTCTTGTAACTGGAAGTACGAGCGGCGGGGGCCCGATCGGAAGGACGGCATCCACCCGGGGGTGTCTTCACTCCATAAGCCCTCCGCGCCCTGTAAGTATCGCTGCCATAGGCCCCGGCCTGCCTGGGTGGTTGCAAACCCTTACATATGGCATTCTGTTTTCGCATGCAGTGCACCGGTTAGAAGATGCGGAGCGCGCGGTGGTTGCGGTTCTTGGGCCGTACACGGCGAAGGAGCATAAGGCCCGTGAGTCTGCAACTTCCTTGGCAAAGTAAGGGCGGATTAACCGGGTATACGAGGTTCTGGGAATTCCCATTCCGGAACGCCCGGTGCCTGTGGAACCGCCGAGCGGCGCGACGGTGGTGGCGTCGCCCTCTCGAGGCGAGGTCTGATCAGAGACCATTGTCTTCAGCTCGTCGGACGTGCCACCGGTTGAGACTGTGGAGACAGGGGGCGAAACGGGCGCTGAGCTCGAACCGACTGGTGTAGAGAGGCACACTACCCCTGACGAGGCTTCACACGGTGGCGAGGTGGCAGGCCCGAGCCTCGTTGTTCTTGAAGATGACGCCTCGTTGCCCCCAGCGGCAATCGCGGCCTTGTCGCCTGCATCTCTGAGGGCGAAACGCCCTCAGGTGCGGTCACCGCCGCCTTCGAAGGGCCGGTTCAGCGTAGCAGGCCCAGTGACCGAGGTCCTGACACCCAGCAGGGATGTTGCTGAAGCCGAGAGGGTTGTCGCCCCTCAGGGCAGCGAGGTGATCATGACCCAGGTGGAGGCCCGGCGAAGTACCGCGGTAGAGGGTACTAGAGGTAGGTGTGGTTCGTTTTCCTCCCGCGACTTCGCGAAACTCTCTTCGATTTGCTCGCTTATTCCGTCGACATCAGGCGAGACAAAGTCTCCCAGATGAGGACAAGAATCAAGCAACGGGGGTGCCCGCGGGGTCTCTGGCCTAATTGAGCAGGGGACTTTGTGCGCCCCAACTGTTGGCGAAGGCGCCGGGGCTCTAGGGCTTGGCGTCTCCAACTTCGTTCCTCGGTGGGAGACGCTTCGTGCCTTGAGCGAGGTGGCGGAGTACGCTAACGGCCGCCTAGATCGGTAGGTGCTGCAGTCCTGCGGGGGCGACCTCTTGGCGCTCGCGCTGGGTGCCTCGGAGATGAGGGTAACGATCCCTGCTCGCACTGTATGCCTTTTGCTTATCTGATGGGTAACCCTCGCTCTTACGCCCGTGTAGACACTTGCGATCAGCAAAGCCCTCGAGGAGACTCGCGCGCGCGAACGGAGGGTGCTGGAGGACCAACTGTGTGTCGCTGACGATGCCCATGCCACCAAGGACGAGCGCATTCGAATGCTGATGGTGGAACGTGACGAGGCTATCTCGGATGCGCAGTTGGTAGGCGCGAACGCGAAGAGCACAGCGCTAGCCGCGCAACACGCGATGGAGGAGGCTTAGCGCGTCACGACGGAGGAGCGGACCGCCCTTCTACAGCAAATCTCCGCGCTAGAGGCGGAGAAGGAGCAGCTTACTGCCTCCCTTGCAGAGAAGGCCTTATCCTGGGACAACGCGTCTGCCTCCGCGTGGGGGGCGATGGAATCTTTGGAGCAGGCCCTCCGGGGGCTCTCCGTGCACGTGGAGGACGCCACTCATAGCCGCCAAGATCGATGGAGACGCAGGCGAATCGAAGAGGGCTCGAAGCGCCGCCGCGCGCGCGCAGGCCTTCGGCACCCACTGCGACTACATGAGTGTTTGCCTTGCCCTTGCCTTGCTGCACATTGGTGGGTGTGAGCATGTCAACGAGCTGGTGAACCCCCGGCTTGACTTGCCCGCCCAACCCGGCATGATATCTGATGCGGTTCGCGCTGCCCAGCCCGCCACCTGAAACTTTCACAATCGGATTTGGAATTACATCGGGGAGGATGCTGCCACGGTTGCTTTGCGGCGGACGCTGCACGACGAGGGGGATGTGCTCCGCTGGCTCGAAGAGGCTCCTCGGCACGGAGAAGGCGGTGCGGGCGCTCGTCGCGGCGAAGATGGCGTGGACTCGTAGGAATAGTGCCGAGTTTGGGTGCGTAACGCGCCGTGTGTATGTCTGCTACTGTAATGCAACTCCTGTCTTATATGAGCTAAGCAAAGAACTCTCCCGTGCTCTTTTTGTTATGTAATATGCCGTGAGTCGGGTGTCGTGTAAGGTGCGGGTCTCAGCTTGACTTCGCCCTCGTGGCTTTGGTAGTAGCGGCGGATTTGCGAACACCTTGCGCCGCCGACTTAGTCTGAGTAGCCGCACGAGCGCCCGTCCCCACCTTTCAAAGGGGTGGTAGCGAGCCGGCGCCAGCCGGTAGACGCGCGAGCGCCCGCCCCTACCTTCCGAAGGGTGGCGCGAGTGGCGCCCATGGGCAGACGCGCGAGCGCCCATCCCCTACCTTCCCAAGGGGTGGCGCGAGCCGCGCCGGCCGGCGTAGACGCGCGGCGCGCTCCGCCCCTACCTTTCGAAGGGTGGCGGCGAGCCGGTGCCCGGCCGGCAGACGCGCGCGCGCTCCGTCCCCTACCTTCCGAAGGGGTGGCAGTGGAGCTGGCGCCCAGTCGAAGTAGACGCGCGTGCTCCGTCCCCTACCTTCCCAAGGGGTGGCAGCGGAGCTGGCGCCCAGTCGAAGTAGACGACGCGTGCTCCGTCCCCTACCTTCCCAAGGGGTGGCAGCGGAGCTGACGCCTAGTCGAAGTAGACGCGCACACGCGCTCCGTCCCCTACCTTCCGAAGGGGTGGCAGCGGAGCTGGCGCCTAGTCGAAGTAGACGCGCGAGCGCTACTGGGGGTTACATGCGTGGGAACCTCGACCACGTCTTATTTATGCTCCGGGGAGTACGCACAAAGACGGTGCCTGCGCGTGCGCGGGGATATCCGCGTCTTGTTTATACTCTGTAGAGTGCGCAGGGATAACATCCGCATCTTATTTATACTCCGTGGAGTGCGCGCGGAGGCGTCCGTCCGCTGCGTCTTGTTTGTACTCCGTTGAGTGCGTGCGGAGGCAGACCTCAACGCTACGTCTTGTTTAGAGTCCGTAGACTGCGCGTGGAGGCGAGCCTCCGCGCGTTACGGGCGGTGAAGGTGCGTGCGGAGGCGGACCTCGACGCTATGTCTTATTTATACTCCGTGGAGTGCGTGCGGAGGTGGACCTCGACGCCACGTCTTATTTAGAGTCCGGAGACTGCGTGCGGAGGTGAGCCTCCGCGCGTTGCGGGCGGTGAAATTGCGTGCGGAGGCGAACCTCGACACTACATCTTGTTTATACTCCGTGGAGTGCGTGCGGAGGTGGACCTCGACGCCACGTCTTATTTAGAGTCCGGAGACTGCGCGCAGAGGCAAGCCTCCACGCATTGCGAGCAGTGAAATTGCGTGCGGAGGCAAACCTCGACGCTACGTCTTGTTTATACTCCGTGGAGTGCGTGCGGAGGCGGACCTCGACGCCACGTCTTATTTAGAGTCCGGAGACTGCACGCGGAGGCAAGCCTTCGCGCGTTGCGGGCGGTGAAATTGCGTGCGGAGGCGGACCTCGACGCTACGTCTTGTTTATACTCCGTGGAGTGCGTGCGGAGGCAGACCTCGATGCCACGTCTTATTTAGAGTCCAGAGACTGCGCGCGGATGCGTCCCCCCACGCATCTTTATTTATGCTCATGTATAGTGCACACGAAGGTAACCCTTTGCGTGCTTTTGGTATGAAACGAGAAAATTTGTGTGAACGATGCACTTTATTAAATTCCCGTTTGCGCGGGTGAGCGGTTACAGGAGGTAAGGCACTAACCGCTGGCCGCTTAAAGGTGGAGGCGACCTCAGCCGTTATTGCCCGGTGGTGAAGCTGCGTGCGTCCGGAGCCTCTAGTGCCAGGGCGGTTCGGCAGGAGCGTGGTGGGGCGCCCGCCGAAGCCGTGGAAGGTCCTTGCACTCGTATACTTGGCTTAGGCGTAATACCGCCGCAGTCTGTCTGCATTCCACGTGTGGCAGAGCATCTGCCCATCCAAGGTGGCTAAGCGATATGCTCCCTTCTGTAGGGCTTCCGCGACGATGTACGGGCCTTCCCACCTGGATTCGAGCTTGCCTACCGTCTCCGCGTGGAGTGCCATCTTAAGGACGAGGTCACCTGGTCTGAATTTGCGTGGGTATAGCGAACGATCGCGACCGCGCACCATCTGTCGCGCGTACTTTATGACGTGCTGTGTTGCGCTTGCCCGGTCCCCGTCAAGGAGGTCCATGGACAATTGGCGCTCCTCGTCTGGTGCTTGGACGAGGACTCTTCGCGAGCCAGCCATTATTTCTTCAGGTGTGACCGCCTCGTCACCAAAGAGGAGCTTGAATGGCGTGAACCCCGTTGGGCGTGTGACCGTTGTACGAAGGGACCAGAGGGCGCTGTGGAGCTCGCCCGGCCACTTCCCCTTTGGTAGCTCGACAAGGCGCTTCTTGATCGCGGCGGAGATAGCGTCGTTCGTCCGCTCCACCGCCCCGTTGGACTGTGGGTGTCCAACCGAGGCGAACCGGAGTGTGACGCCCACGTTGTCACAGAATTCTTTGAATGGGGCTACATCGAATTGCAGACCGTTGTCGACGGTGATCTCCCTGGGCACGCCGAATCGACATATGATGCTCTGCCAGAGGAATCATTGCATAGCTGCCGAGGTAATCTTGGCCAGGGCTACCGCCTCCGGCCACCTGGAGAAGTATTCCAGAGCGACCGCTATGAACCACAGGTCACCTGGGGCCCTGGGAAGCGGTCCCACGACGTCAATGCCCCAACGCGCCAGCGGCCATACCGGGGGTATGGGATGGAGGCTTATCGGGGGCCTGCGGATGGCCCTTCCCATCCACTGGCAACCTTGACAACGACGCACGAGATCCTGGGCGTCCACGATAGCTGTTGGCCAATAAAAACCCTGCCTGAATGCCTTGCCCACTAGAGACCTTGGTTGGAGGTGCGAGCCGCAGAGCCCCGCATGAATTTCTGCGATGAGGCGCTTTCCTTCTTCGCGCGGGAGGCATCGCAGGAGCGGTGCGTAGACCCCCTTTTTGTAGAGCACCCCGTCGAGCACCTGGAAGGACCTAGCGCGGTGCTATAAACGCCAGAGCTCGGAGGGGTCGTCCGGTTCCGCGATGCCCTGCAGAAAAGCGAAAAGGGGTTCCCACCAGTCGCCCTGCTGAGTGATCTGGTGGACGAGGGCCGCATCACGGTTATCCTACACGATGGCTGCCGCTGGCAAGACCTCCTAAAATGCCCCTTCGGGAGTTGGGAGCTGCTGACTGGCAGCCTTGGCGAGGACATCGGCTTGCTCGTTGTCTGCTCGAGGGATGGCCTTCACCGTGACACCCAAAAAGTGTCGTTCCTTCGCTCGACGGGTGCTAGGTACTTAGCCACTCCGGTCCTGGCCCGGTATGACTTGTCCACATGGCCCGCCACTAGCCGTGAATCAGTGCGGACGAGGACTCGCCTCGCTCCCATCGCTTTGAGCTTCCCGAGGCCGAAGAGTAACGCTTCGTACTCGGCCGTGTTGTTCGTAGCCGGAAATGCTAGGCGCGCCGAGTACAACAGGCGCTGCCCCTCGGGTGTGGTAATAACTGCGCCAACTCCGTCGGTGTTGAGCATCCACACCGGGTCTTCGGCTTGGAGGACAGGCTGAGCTGGAGGGGTCCATTCCGCGAGGAAGTCCGCCAGAACTTGAGACTTGATCGCCGTTCGGGAGGCGTATGTTAGGGAGAATGGAGCAAGCTCGGCCGCCCATTTGCTGATTCGCCCCGTGGACTCCTTGTTGTGCAGCATCTCCGCCAGAGGGAACGAGGATGGCACCGTTATCGGGTGCACCAGGAAGTAATGCCAGAGCTTTCTTGAAGCCATGACCAGCGCATAAGCAAGCTTCTCGAGTTGGTATATCAAGCGCCTTGGCGCCCGGAGGGCCGGAGACAAAGTACACCGGTCGCTGGAGAGCGCCCTCTTCGAGGACGAGGACGGCGCTGACCGCCGTTGCCGAGGCGGCGAGGTAGAGTAGGAGGGGAGCCTCTGGTGCTGGGGCCACCAGAGTGGGAAGGGTTGCGAGGTGTTTCTTGAGGTCGTCGAAGGCCTTTGCGCAGTCGTCGTCCCAATGAAACCCATCGCAACCGTGGAGAGTCTTGAAAAATGGCAAGCCCCGCTCCGCTGCCCTGGAGAGGAAACGACTCAAGGCCGCCATGCGGCCTGCTAGCCTCTGGACCTCCCTCGTCGTCTTGGGCGGTTCCATGCCCAGGATAGCGTCGACCTTGTCGGGGTTCGCTTGAATGCCTCGCCTGGATACGAGGAAGCCCAAGAGCTTGCCCGCCTGCACGCCGAAAACACATTTGTCCGGATTAAGCATAATGCCCGCCTTCCTGAGGTTGTCGAAGGTCTCCTGAAGATCCCGACCGTGGGAGGCGAGCTGCCTGGTTTTTACTACCACGTCATCCACGTAGGCCTCCACGTTCCTCCCTAGCTGAACGGCTAGGGCCAGCGCGACGAGGCGGGTGAAGGTTACGCCCGCGTTCTTCAAGCCGAAGGGCATCCTGACAAAGCAAAAGGTCCCAACCGGCGTAATGAAGCTGGTTCTATCCTCGTTGTCCTTGGCCATGTAGACCTGATGGTAGCCGGAGTAGGCGTCCAAGAAGCTCATGAGCTCGCATCCGGCGGTGGCGTCGACCAGTTGATCTATGCGCGGCAGTGGGTAATCGTCCTTCGGGCATGCCTTGTTGAGGGCGGTGAAGTTGATGCACATGCGCCAGGCGCCGTTGGCCTTTTTGACCAACACCGGATTGGCGAGTCAGTCCGGATGTTGGACCTCACAGATAACCCCCGCCCGAAGGAGCTTTGCCACCTCCACCTTGGCTGCTTGCTGCCGGTCCATGGACATACGGTGAAGTTTCTGCTTGACTGGCTTGGCGTCAGGGCGGATCGCCAGGTTATGTTCGATGAGGGCACGGTCCACACCTTTGATATCCTCCGGGGACCATGCGAAGACATCTATGTTGGCCCGAAGAACTCGGAGCAAGTCTTGCTCTACGTCCGGAGGAAGGCCCTCACCTATGGATACGAGCTGCCCCTCCGCCTGGAGTGGCACCCTCTTCACTCCGCCCTCCGGGTGGGACTTAGGTGTCCATCCTAGGGCAGATGGCGTGTCCGCCTGATACTTGTCGGCGAGGACGTGCACCTTACGGTGCAGGCTTCCAGCTCTGGTTTCGATGGTCCTGGCCATATCCTGATCGCCGAAGACGGTGATGACGCCCCGCCGGCCTGGGAGCTTCATGTATAGGAAGGCGTAGTGTGGGACCGCCTCGAAGGAGTTGATGGCAGGCCGGCCCAGTATGGCATTATATGGATACGGGACGTCCACGACGTCGAAGACGATATCTTCAGTCCTGGCGTTGTCGGCCTGGCATAAGGAGACTTGGAGGCGTACCTGACCCAAAGCCTTCAGTGGCTGCCCTCCGAGGCCCTGGAGGGGGGCTTCCGAAGCTTTTAGTAGGCTCCGAGGTACTCCCATGCGATCAAGGGCCTCCGCGAACAAGATGTTTGCGGAGCTCCCTCCGTCAATGAGGATACGCCTGACGTCGCATCCTGCGATGTCGGCCTGGATGACCAAGGGATCTTGGTGGGGGAATTCCACACCCTGGGCATCGGCTGACGTGAAGGTGATGCTGCGATGGGACGCCCCCAGAGGTAGTTATGCTGAGGAAGTGCTCGACGAAGAGCCTCCAGTGATGACGTTAACACCACGGCACTGGGTCTCTCCGGGGGGCCCAGCGCGTGAGGTTAAAGCGGCTTCACGGGGATCGCCTTGCGCAGCGAGGACGTGGCGAGCCTTTTGGGGTCTTCGCCGGTTACGCCGGGGCTTGCGCCTGTCGTTTGGCGAGTTTTGGTGCACCCCGTCGTCGACGCGCTCACGAGTGTCACCCGTGGACGCTTGCTTGTGTTTTGTCCTCGAGTTGTCTCTTGTGCTTCTCCTTTGCAACAACTCCTCCGCTTGCCCGGCATCGGAGCTGTCGCCGCTGCGCCTCCGCGCGTCCTCCTCGGCCCGGGCGTACGCTTCCATTTTGTCGAAGAGCTCTGCCACCGACTTGAGTGGCTTCCGCGCGTTATATTCAGCGAGCGGTCCCGGGCGGAGACCTTGTATCACTGCATTGATGATGGTTGCCTCGTTAACATCCCTGACTTGACAGCGTACCTTGGCGAAGCGTTTGAAGTAAGTCCGGAGCCCCTCCTCGGGTTTTTGCTTGACTGCGAAGAGCTGGTCCGCATCGACACGCTCGACGTAGTTTCTCTGGAAGTTGTTGTAGAGTCGATCGCGGATCTGTTCCCACGCGTAGATGGACTGTGGTTCGATGGTGAAGAACCAGGACAGCGCCACCCCTCGTAACACGAGGGGGAGTCCTTTTGCCTTTGTGGTGTTGTCTCCGCCAGCGGCTTCGATAGCGGTCTCATACACGCGCAGGAACTCTCGCAGGTCGGAGTCACCCTTGTACGCCTCGATGACGCATGGGAACCTGAAGTCCTCGGGCCATGCCGCCTGCTGCAGGCCCGCGGAGAGCGGGGACTCCGGGTCTACGCGCCGTAGTGGGACGCGACTGGACGCAAGAGCGTCGCAGCTATTCGCCCTTTCCGGGGTGGGCTCAGACGCAACCACCGGCGTGGCGTGTTGGCTCCGAGCATCTTGTATATCTCGCACGGCCCCGCGGAGATCTGACAGCTCCCGCTGGAATGCGTTGAGGGCCGCCAGCAGGGCGGTCTCCACCGTGGACGTGGTTGGGGTCGTCGGTACGCTCGGCGGCGCGACCGGGACGACGGTGACCACGGCCTGCGCGCCCAAGCTGCCCGGAGCGCTGTCGCGGAGGACCCTGGAACCGGTGACGAAGTCCGCGTCATCGCCGGGACCGCTCACCGCTCCCGCGTCGAGTGGGGAAGTGGACGCGCCTGCGTTGCCACCGCTGGGGTTGGTGTCGGGGTGGTGGTGGCGGGGTCGGGCGGCGCGGCGACGGTGGCGGGGTCGGGCGTTGTGTCGCTGGTGGCAGGGTTGTTCGTCGCGGCGGTGGCGGGGTTGGGCGTCGCGTCAGTGGCAGGGTTGGGCGTCGCGTCGTGAACGTCGGTGTTCACAGTCATCACACCTGCACCGCCACCCGTACCTGCAGCTGCTAAAGCCGAAGCCCTGGTATTGACGTGAGATTTCGCCGCTTCCGTCTTCTTCTTCTTCGCCGCCGATGGTGAAGCTTTCTTTGGTGCCATCCTCCTTCGGATCTGGAGGCTTGCTCTTGTCCTCCCCACGGACGGCGCCAACTATTGTGGTTACAGACCAAACAGAGAGAGAGAATATGGTAGTGGAGAGTTAGGTGAGTAATGGCTTCGCCCCTCCCTCATGGCTGATATTGTACTCATATACCCTCTTGGGGAGTGCTTTTATAATAGTACCCTTACATTTGAGCATCCCCCTTGGGGGTACTTATGTCATTATACATGTCCCGTTTTGGGCCTTACAGCCTTCTAACAGGCCTATTGGGCTTAGGTGGGGGCCACCCCTACAATAGAAACATCTACAAGGACCAGGTGGTTGATTAGGCTTGCAATATAAGAGGACGTCAAGTTGCGGTGTCTTCAAAGTGACTCAACAAGCTCACATGTGTGATCCTTCATCACCGTGATCCGAAAGTCCGTGGCCTCACCCCTAGACCTCTATGCATGGACCTTGCCAGGGCAAGACTCATCCACACACTGGATGATATAGGTTTCAGTATTCAACCTGCGCACCCATATGTCCGTTGATGGTTACGGCATACTTGGCAATGCCATGTTGGGCAGTGCTCCTGTTAGGAAAGCGCTGCTCTAAGAGTAGTGTCTTCGTTGAAGCCCCACTGTGCCTCCTCTGGCTATGGTAGAACCAGCGGTACAACTGTGATATCGTCCAACTTACACCTAACATAAGTGGCATCGATGGTAACAATACCATTGACTACACCTCCCACAGCAACTTCTCCATCTCCCTCGTCTGTAGAACTAGATGTTTGCACGTCCTCCTCCTCCAAGCTCTCTATTTCTTCCACTTGGTCTGCCGTAGCCCACCATCCCTATACGCCTTCGTTGGGCTCAAAATTGTTAGCATGCCTCCTCAGGTTTCCATCACCTAACGTCTCGCCCGCATCTCCACCACCAGCACAATCTACATCATTGCCAGAGACCAACCTAGGCACTACATTAGCACCGCCTTCACCGAAACTAGGCATGCCTTGGTCTGGCATATATTGTAGCAGCAGGGTTGATAACCTCCATGTAATTGGCCCACGACACATCGCTTGTCACCTTCAGAAGTTGCCATAAGGTCTCCCCTGATCTACTCACCATGGAGGCATACAACACCTCAATGTGCAGCTTGTTCCTTGCAATGGCATGATCGAACGCGGAACGGACACTACTCCTGAGCTCTGAGAGGCCCATGTCCTTCAAACCTGGTGCCTAGATCACAGTCTAGTCATAATATGATAGGTCTGCCCCGTACGGTCCATCATGTACGAGATGATCCTTGTAGAACACGAACAATTCCTGAATGTCCAACAGGCCAATTAGCTCACTAACATATTAACCAACAACTCTACAAAATTTCATAGTTTTTCGAGGTTTTATGCTTATTAAAATAAATCGGGTCTTTCGTCTTTTTGTATGAGCATTTTGGTCTTTCTAAAAAATTTCTCCTTACTAAATGCTGTAAATTTCTAAAAATCACAAAAAAACCACAAATGGTTATTTCAATATTACTTATGTTTCTTGGAGCCCAAAGCATTTTCATATTTTTATCACAGGCATCACAGTTTACCCCTCCATCTAAACTAACTTTAAAAACTAAAGCACACGGAGGGGAAGGGGGCCGACCAAGCGAACGCACGTGCCACCCACTTTGCGCGGCCTCTGACTTCGTCGAAACCTCATGTGGTGGGCGACCGTGCCAGGAAGGTGGCATAGGGGGACCGCACTAGGAGAGAACGCGCGGTGGGGGCGTGCCAGTGGGCTTGCGCGGTGGGGGCGCCAGTGGGCCAAAGTCGGACTTCCGTTGGGAAGGCGGTCATTCTCAGTATTTTTGACTGATGAGGGGCCAAATATGGCCTGATATCATTGTTCAACAGCTATTTAAGGTTCATTAAATGCACATAAACTAGTCGTTAACAAAAATATCGATAGTATAACACTCACAAGGTCCGGTCGTACCGATTTTACAGTAGTACTGCAATTCAATTGCGGTAGTACCGATTTCTAGAGGGGAGAAAAATCTCCTAAAATTGTATCTCTGTAGAAATTAGCTACTGCCAACTAAATTACGGTCATCCTACATTACGGTAGTTCCAGCCAGGAGCTGTGGTCATACCGCTGCAGTACTATCGGAGCCCAAAGCATTTTTATTTTCATATTTTTTTCACAATTATCATAGTTTACCCCTCCATCTAAACTAACTTTAAAAAATTTATAGAGTGTCCAACATTGAGTTACACCATTTCGCACTACTTTTGCCATTGCTAAACTATGCACAACTGAGCATATGACATATGTACCACCGTAAAATTCAAAAATTAGTCATAACAGTACTGCATAAAATTTCTAAGCAAAAACAACAACGATATTCAATTTTGAACATGTGGTACCAAGCACATAAAATGCTAAGCATAATAAGTATTTCAAAATGCTTAAAAAATACAATCTTGTTCCCATGCAAACAAAATAACTGTAAGATCGAGGAGGCCGACTAGAGGGGGTGAATAGGTGGTCTAAAAATTCTCTTCTAATTATTAAATTCTATTTGGCTAAACCTAGTATAAGATTCGGAATCCTAACTCAAATTGGTTTAGCACAAATATTACCTAAATTAATTATGTTCACCTAAGTGCACCAATACTCTAAGACTTATGTCAAGGTTTGCAATTCTAGGATGACAAGCAATTAATTTAATTCTATGAATGTAAATTATTTGAATGTAAATAGAGCACAAGGAAACAAATCATAATTGACACGGCTACTTTTTACCATGGTGTTCGGAGACTTGCCGGTCTCCCCTAGTCCACGTTGAGGTTAGCCTAAATGAATTGGACCGGGTCCATAAATTAAGCTGAAACATCTCAATCTACTAGTGGTAACTCTTTCTCGCTCCGGGTATATAAGCTCCAACCTTCACAACTTTGTCAGGTCTTCTCATAACCTTCTTTGAGAGAATTACCGTGCACAACGTCTTCAACATTATCTAGGAGTCGACAAACTCTAATGTAATAAGCCAAGCCCCTCGCTTGACTCTCACCACGTGAAACGAATGCACAAGATCGAGTGGATAATCAATCCACCTCTAGATGCAACACATGCAATCTAGTGCTTTCCTCCTTGCTCGTAAGGCGCAACACATGCACAATTGAAAGAAGGACCTCACACTAGCTCAAAGGAATATTAAGGGATATAACAGACCTTTCTCCAACCGACCACAAGGGGGTATATATACTTACACCACAAAAACTAGCCGTTGAAAGAAAAAACCTCTAAAAATAGGATTTTCGGAAGTACCACCGTCTTACGATAGATACTTCTGCTCCCCTCTGCAACGGTCATAAAACTAGCCCTTGTAGACAAATTCAGTAGTTCTGATGTGCAAAGTCTGGTACTACCGATCATCAAAAGTACCACAGCACTCGTGCGGAACTACCGATTTTCTCGGGGACAAAAAGACTCCACACAAGTGTCTCTCTAGAAAAAACGTACCTCTACACAAGTCGGTCGTTTCACATATCAGAAGTACCACTCGCACAGAGCTGGTAGTACCGCTCGCACAGAGCCGATTGGACCACTCACATAGAGCTGGTTGAAAGTACCGATTATCAACTACACTGGTTCCTAACTACGTCGGATGGTTCGACCACTCAAGTCTTTGACCATGTTGTCCGATTCAACCACGTTGTCCGGTTCGACCACACAGGTCTCCAACTACACGAGTCTACGACCACGTTGGTTTTCGACCACGTTGTTCGAATCGATCATGCAGGTCTTCGACTACACTGGTCTCCGACCACATTGGTTTCGACCACTCAGGTCTCGACCACATCGACCATGTCGATTTTCAACCATGTCAGTCTTCGATCACACATATCTCTGACCACTACATCGATCTTCAACTACGTTGTTTTAATCACGTCAGTTCGACCACGTCGATTTCGACACATATGTGTCAACCACGTCGGTTCGACCATGCTGGTTTTGACCACGCTAGTTTCGATCACACAGATATAGATCACGTCGATTCCGACCATGCTGGTTTGACCACATTGGTTTCGACCATACTGGTTTTGATCACACAAATCTCGACCATGTCAGCTCCGACCACACTGGTTTCGATCACACCGATGTCAACCATATCAGTTCTGACCACATTGATTTCGACCGCTTCGATCTTCGACCACACAGGTCATCGACCACGTCGATCTTTGACCTCGTTGGTTCGACTATGTCAGCTCGACCATGCTGGTTCCCTATCACATTGATCTTTGACCACACAGATCATCGACCACATTGATTCGACTATAATGGTTCTTGACCACATATGTCTTCCGACCACCAATAGGCACAGTAGTTCCGTGATTACAACGCCGGTAATTTCGACTAGCGGTAGTACCGCAGACCATACTATGGTAGTTCCGATTGTCCTGAAAATTGCAGATACTTTAACATATTTTATATAACACGTTTGCAAACTTTAGAATCATGCACACAAGGATCAAACATAATTCTCAACAGGTTGTAAATTACATTTGCACACTTTTGGAAACATGGCACCAAGGATTAAATATGAGCTTCAACCAGTTGCAAAACATATTTGCAAATATAAGCCTCATACTACAAGGAGTAGGAAACATAGACTTTAAACACTTACAAAACACATTCGCAATGTATAGTCCCATATTACAAGGATTCAACATATGAGTTTTAACCATTTGCAAAACACCTTAGCAAATACAAGCCTCATGTCAAGAAGAGCTAGAAGATGTGAGGTTGACATATCAACACATGATAAGACTCAAGTTACTAGACAAGACCCATCTTAATAGTATGATAACCTATACTAGCAATCCGGTCTTCTAACCAAACACCAAGATTGGTAAAAGACTAGAAATACATCATTAGTTCTAGCTAGTCATACCTTTGCCTTAGCATCTTCTTGAATCTTTATGACTCACATATTTACTTCAAGTCTGGGTCCTTGTCACTTGAACTCTATCAACACATGATGGTTCTTCTCTTGATTTGATGATCAACACATGATTATCTTCTCTTGGACATACACCAATTTATGATGCATCCACCACTTGACTTGATGAACTTCAACACATGAAGTCATCCTCATTCGTGGAACCTAATCTATTCATCCAACTTATGAAAAATATTAGTCCACAAACCAACTATCATTAATTACCAAACTTTACCATTAACTCATAATGGAGGGACTAGATTCTACTATCTTCCTTTTTTGGTAATTTATAACAATCTCAACAAGTAATGAGATAAAGATTGATTTACAGGTATATAACATGTACACAACACTTGTATACTCTAGAATGAGCCTTTTAAGCAAAGCTTACTCATCCGATTGTCATTAATTATTCAACCATTAACACATAATGAAAGAATTAGATGACACCCCGATTATGAGTATATATGAACCACACAAGCTATATATACTCAACGGATATGTTTCAAATTAAGGATCCTTAATATGTGGAAAAGAGGAACATAGATCAATACTATTGAAATCTCAAAACATAGAGTGAATTTTTTTCTAAATGTGTACATACAAGAATGTATATTAAAGACATATGCACACATTCAAGTTAGATTATTTGATAAGGTTCAATCTATATTTTTGATCTAAGGGATGCATTAAGATAAAGGAATGTGATATTAAATGCATACTTCTTATGATTTTCACCTTTTTATCTAAATGAGACCAAGCAAGATCATAATCAATAACCATATTAGTCTGATAAATATATTTATCATTATCACCAAAACCAACTTAATGGAGTTTGAACTTACAATAACCTACGCATAAGCTATGGCATTCATATAGTTAGGTGACAAATAAACATTTAACCACACTGATAACGTTGTTTCTTCGATGTCAACTAAGGTCACTGCCTATTTACACAACCTAACTACCACCATTTCATACTAACAAACTACCATTTTTGTAATTACATGCTAATCATGTGGCTACCAAAATTAGCTCATGTCGATGAAAATTACCTTTTTCGGATGCTCACACGCTGATCTGCAACTTTTCTAAATACACAAACTTGAAATTAAAATTAAAATGACTCAAAAATCTGATGCTTCAATGGCCTTCCTCTCTTCTCTGCTGCCTCTCTCAGTTTCTCACTCGTCTGCAAAATAGTGCTCTTGCCTCTTCCAAAGAGGATCCCTGCCCATTTAAACAACTAGTGGAGGGGGAGGGGGTTGGTCACGCCGGCACTGCCATCTAGAGAACGCACGTGGAGGGGAAGGGGCTGGCCGAGCAGACGCATGTGCCACCCGCTTTGCACGGTCTCTGACCGCGTCGATACCTCACGCGGTGGGCAAACATGCCAGGAAGGTGGCGTAGGGGGGTCGCGCCAGGAGAGAATGCGCAGTTGGGGCGCGCTAGGGGGTTTGCACGGTGGGGGCGCCAGGGGGCCAAAGTCGGACTTCCGTTGGGAAGGCGGCCATTCTCGGTATTTTTGATTGGTAGGGGGCCAAATATGGCCTGATCTCACTGTTCAACAGTTATTTAAGATTCATTAAATGCACAAAAACTAGTCGTTAACATAAATATCGATAGTACAACACTCACAAGGTCCGGTCGTACCATTTTACAGTAGTACTGCAATTCAACTACGGTAGTATCGATTTCTAGAGGAGAGAAAAATCTCCTAAAATTGTATCTCTCTAGAAATTAGCTACCGCCAACTAAATTACGATCATCCTGCATTACGGTAGTTCCGGCCAGGAGCTTTGGTCATACCGTTGTAGTACTATCGGCTATTGTCATGTTAGTCCCTTGAGGATTATTGTTATTAATTACCAAAATCATTTTTAGGGACTTATAGGCTTCAACAGAACCTCAAATATATTGGTGACATACTGACATATGATGTGAAGTGCAACGAGAACCTTTTATAAATGGGGAGCTGGGTGAAAATTCTAGGGTTGGAGTTCAACTGAAATAAAGACAAATACGACATGGATAGATGGCAGGCATCCACAACATTGGGGTACCTAAGCATGCCATGCCAATTACCAATTGCTGCGCTTGCACCTCATGGCACTCGTTGTCCCATTTCAGTATGCTAATCCTCGCCTATTGGACAACTACCATCGCTGCACGACAACTGCCTCCACGCTGAGTGTCTAGGCATATGTGCAGATTGAGTGAGCATAACTAATGTAACTACATAGATCATGATTCCAATTTCATGCATGGAACTAAACAAACTGCATTGGCATTTCATCAAAACATTTCAGGGGCATAAGTACAGTTAGGTAGAAGGGAACAAAACTAACCAGCAAAAGGTGTAAGATTTTAGAATTCATGCTTCTAGCTATCTGTGGTTTTTCTTCCTACAGCGTCGCTATTTTTAATTAAGATCAACCATTCAAACCGTTCAATTCCTGTATGCTACCATTCCATTCAGAGTTCAAGCATCCATCAGACAACAAATGGGAACAACAAGCTTCAATAAAAACAAGTAGTACATTGTGGCTCAAGGTTCGTGGTGTTAATTCTCTTGTAGGATTTGGTAAGACAACTCGTGGAATATTAGCTCCTAAAGTCATTCTCCAAATTGAAAAGGCTAAACAACAAAGACATTTTTATCCAAGAATAACTATGTATCTAATTTGGAATTTGGTACAACAAAACACAAAGCTCCCAAATGAAGAGAGGATAAACAAATCTGGGCGAACCTGTGAATGGAAGCGTCGGTGTTGGATCAATGGGGAGAGGTGATAGCATGGATGGGGATCGTTGCTGCATTCGCTCAAAGTGCCCCACGCGCTAGCCCTTGTCGTCGCTCCCGCAGTCGCCATGCCTATGTGTTGGCCCTCATCGCCATTTCCGTGCGCCAATGGCCAAGAAAGGGTCAAAAGGGAGGATGGCTCACTCGCCATGCCCCAAGTGCCGGCCTCATCGCCGCGCCCGCATGTAAGAAACCTAATCGGAGCCGACGAAGAGAGCGGAAGGAGTGGTGTATCCATGTGTGCGAGTGGGGATCTGAGTCAGGGTTGGGAGGAGGGGGCACTTTAGAATGTGTGCGACAACGATTATATCGACGGACGATTGCTATACCGTTTGTTATGGAATGTTGTAGCGTTCTGTATTTTTTTCAAAAGAAAATCCGAGAATCAGCATCTCGCAGCGTCAAGAAGACGAACCAGAGAAGCTGGGTCCAACAGGCCCGTGGTCTGCTATCAGTGTTCAATGCAGCCCATCTGTGATCTGACGCTTGTGGGCCGGACTACGAGCGCATCCTTCGTCCCCGCGTGCCCCTCGCTCGCCAGTCCAGTCGCCGCCGAGAACGAAGCAACGAGGAAGCACGAGTAGCCGAGTACGACTCGTGCTCATTTTTCCTTTTTTCTTTTAGTAGCCAACGACTCCCCCACTCCCCTTCGCAGTTCGCACTCCACCACCCGGAACACGAACAACTGAACAAGCCATTCCATCCCGCGTCGTCCGAGCTCCGAGAGAGAGTCCTCCCCAAAACCCTACACGCGAGCCCGCGGCGGCATGGCGGCGGCGCAGCTCCGCGGATCGGTGGCGCCGGCGACGGCGTGGAGGTGGCCGGCTCCCTCCGGCGCCATCCTCCGGTTCGCCCCGCTCGCTAAGTCTAGGGTCCCGGCGTCGCTTGGCCTGGGGGGAGCCTTCCATGGCCTTTCCTCTGGCGTCGCCTCGAAGTCGAAGGTGAGTTCTCTCTCTTTCTTCTCTCGATTTTGCCTAAGCGCTTCCTGGATCTAGAGTCTTTAGTGCTTCGATGGTTGTAATGGATTGCTAAAGTTAGGAGATAGATCATGTAAAGAAATAAAAATTAAATTAGGACATAGACTGCACACTGGAGTTTTGCGGAGCGTGTCAAGTGATTTTAGCCGAATCGAATGGTTTAGAGGAGTTTTCTAGTCAAGAAATGGTTTAGAGTGTAGAAAGATCTCGTGCCAGAGATTGTGCAAAATGGCATGTTGAAAATTGACATTAACATGAGAGGAAATTACACCGGCCCTGGTATTTTTCCCATGAGTTTCAGAAAATCACAAATTTAAACTTTCTATCAAAAGATTCATTTAACCCTTCCTAGAAAACAAAAACAATCGTTGAATTTCACCCTATTTCCGTTGCTTGCACAGTTACTTTGGACAGGATGTTGTGGGACCCACATGACCGCACATCATTGAGATAGTTGTGCACTATCACTCTCATTGCTACCGTGGCTATCTTCGAATGCCAATTCCACCTTGCTTTGTTAGCCAGCTAACCTGCAACAATAGCTCCCGCGAGAGTTTTCATGGAGGCAATGTTTGTGCGCGTGCGCCGCAGGGTGTTGGGAGGAGGGGCGTTGGGCGGTGTACATACAAGTTACAAGACCTTGTGTAAAAATACATGGGATTAAATGTAATATGCTCTTACAAATAATGGTGTACAGCGCCTATTACTATAATGCTACAAAATGATAATGTGCTGTATTTGTGGCTGCCTGATCTCACAAAGCATATTTGTGCAGTTGAGATCCTGAATGGGCACACTGGGTTTGTGGGTTGTGTCAACATGTTTATTGGCATGGTTAAGTGGATTTCATACGAAAAATGAGCGCACATGCTGGGTCATCATCATTAAATCAGTGTAGAGGCTTTAGATGTACCTGCCTTCAAACATTAGTACCAAGTGATTGAATTTTCTGGATCATTGAATGAAGGATTGGGTGTTGAATTTGTACCATGTACCAATGGTTAGTTGGAAGCATGGTTGATAGAAAGTGACAGAGGATGGTGTGTAGGCTAAAACCTTTCATTTATAACAGTCGATTCCAAAAGAGATGTAGGTATCAACAGCAAGCCTATGTAGGCTATGGAACAGTTAGTATGTATCTCAAGAGCAAACCAAGTGCTGAACTGCTGACCTTAATTTGCTACATCTTACTAGATTCCTACATAGATTGTTTTGTTCCATCTGGGCACTTAATGTTTAAGCAAATATCATTTTTTGTTAAGGTCAAGGCTTAAGCACATATCAGCTCTCACTGCACTCCATGCTAAGATAGTTATGAAATATTGGATATGACATTGCCATGTTTGTTGTTGTATTTAGAAGGCATATTTCTGACCAAAACAATCTTTAGTTGCACCCCATGAATTTTTGTTCATGTACATGAATGTATGTCAGCTCTCCTATGCAAGTAACTTAATGATTTTCCTTTCTAAACGAGTTCCAGCATACTTGCCTAATGGTATTTATGTTCTTCCTAATATTCTCCTTATCTTTGTGGGAAATTTTCCTCCTTTGACGGCGTAGCTTATGGCCTTGCAGCCATTGACTACAATGTGCATGAAGGCAGAGTATACTAGTACTCCCATTGATCGTACCACCTCTGCGGAGCATACAGAAGATGAAACTCAAGAGCCAACCACTGTGGTGACTGCTAATGAAGAGATAGATATAGACCAGGAGGTTGCTCCTCAACAGAAGTGTGCAAAAATACATGACTTTTGCCTAGGGATCCCTTTTGGTATGATGCCAACTTCCTATTTAGCAAAGTTCAATGTGTGTTTTCAGCTTGGAGGACAGGCTAGTCATTACTTGAGTCTTAACGATAAAGTAACTTGGTTTTTTCTTTCACTTTTGTACAATGCCCTCAATTTGTTGTATCTTTTCATGATCTGAAAATAAGCCTTGAAATAGGGGTTAGTAGGAAACCATTGAACATTTCATCATTAAATATAAGTTGAGAAAAATTTGCAGTTTATATATATCATAATTTGTGAAGTCTGGTTAAATGCTCTAATATTAAGTTATCCTTCTTTGTCGGATCTTGTCTCATTTGGATTTTGTTTAAGAGTACTGATAATGTTTTCCCTAATTCAGGCGGTTTTTTATTTTCCATGGGCCTTGTTGGATTTCTATTTTGGAGGAGTCCTGTAAGTCTTACTTTCGGTGTTGCACCTGGCCTTGCTATATTGGCCCTTGGCATACTTAGTCTTAAGGTTTGGAGGAGTGGAAAGTCCAGCTTGCCATTCATACTAGCACAAGCAGGTATTTTAATTTTCTAACTTAACATCCTAGCAGATTTCAATGAATCAAAGACAATACTTTGCAATGACTTGACTATCTGATAGTATTATACATTTAAACTCCCTCCGTTTTTTTTACTTGACGTTTTTGACTTTTTACGGTTTTCGAAATGTGACTTTGACTGCTACTTTTTATAACTTTATACTAAGAGATACTAATAAAATTGTAATATTAAGAAAGTATTTTTAATGATAAATCTAATGATATAACTTTCATATAGCCAATCTAGACAATTTTAAATATATTGGTGGTCAAACTTTAGAAAGTTTGACAGCACGGATTCTGGGAAGTCAAGTAAAAAAGAACGGAGAGAGTAGGATAGATCTATTTAGATGCGTTTCTGAAGTTTAAAGTTTAAACAATCAATATCGATACTGTTAGAAATACTTGATCTTGGAACCTTGTAATCTGCTATCATAAGTCAAATAGAAGTTCTGAATGTGGAAAAGTATGCGAATTAACCTGCTCTGCTCACTATTTTCAGCTGTTGCTGCTGCAGTAGCATGGAAGCACTGTCAGGCGTACACCACAGTAAGTGATATTGCCACTTTGTTCTCAAAAACTGCTGAATCTGAACCGTATTCTGATTGATTTGCTCTGTTGTGACAGACGAAGAAGCTGCTTCCCTGGGGCTTTTATACTGCACTCAGGTAGTTCCCGATTGTCTTTTGTTTATCTTCTTTCAACTGCTCATTCCATCCTCCACTGTCTTCCTTACAACTTTTCATGTCACCAGTGCTGCGATGATTTGTTTCTACTCATACGTGTTGCTTGCTGGGGGGAATCCACCGCCAAAGAAGAAGGCAGCTGCTGCTATATAAGTCGAGCTTTTGGTCCTTTTGCCGTCGAAGCATTGTTATAGTAATTGTAGTGATGATAGAAATGTGTTTTCTTTCTTTTCATTGGAGAACACTGAAAATAATAAATTGTATGCTAGCTTAGTTAATTTGGGTATCTCTGTTGCTTGGCAGATAAGATTTGCTCTGGTTCTACATGTAACTCTTGTTCCTGAAAACTGTTGCTATACATGAATAAGAGGGTGTTTGGTAGAGCTTCTACTCCTAGCTTCTCATCATATTTTCATGGAGCTGCACCAAACATATAGCTGTCTAAAATAACTGCTTCCCACAAAAAGCTGTCTTAGCAAGGAGAAGAGTCTTCCCATGGATTCTCATAGGAAACCAAATCACTAGAAATAGAAAGTGCTCTTCCAAGTTTAAGTTTATTACCCGCAGTTTGCCATCAACTATCACGAGCGCAATAGCCGATTCGTTCGCCCACTGTTTCCCCTCCCCGAGCGCCCCCGGCCTCACCCTCTCCTGGCCCCCTTTCCCCACAACTCATGCGACGCCGCCCCCCACCACATCCTCCCCTCGGACAGCCGTCTCGCCAAGCTCCGTGCTTCCCTGTGCTGCTACTAAGTGCTAACTATATTAGCCGGCAACACTGCGGTGAAGTTCTACAGAGGACAATGGAATGCTCTCAATCATGGCACGGACTGAAAGTTCCAATCCTTCTGTTGTACCATGTTTCTAGCTATGCCCCGTAGCCCGTACGAATTAGGATCAACATCTATCAAATGCACTCCAAGAATGAAGCTTCTTGGAGTTTGATCTATGCATATGATATATAAGTGCTACTGATCACTTGTTAAATGATTTGCTGACTATAATGGTTACTTGAGAGATGCTAGTGGATTAGTTCTGTAATAGTGGTAGTCGCAGTAGGTTAAACACATCTAAATTAGCTATTCAAATTCAGATCCACAATTATGGAAGGAGAAAAAGCCTATACTGTCATACATTCATACTTAGGCCCTGTTTGTTTAGACTTAGACTTTTTAGCTTATAGCTTAAAGGCAGCTTTTTGGCTTAAGCAGCTTAAAAGCAGTCCGCTTTTAAGCCAAGCCAACCTGTTTGGCAGTCTGGCTTTTGTTGGACTGGCTTATCATTGTAGAGTATGAAATGTCCAAAATTTCCTTATTCAAATTAGCTAAGAAAGGTTTGCATATCATTGTTCTTGAGTTAGAATATGATATCGAAGAACACCTAGCAATTATCAGAACTGAATATAAAAATTCTCAATTCATCAAGGAAT
Organism: Dendrocalamus sinicus; assembly: GCA_036346575.1. Taxonomy (NCBI): domain Eukaryota; kingdom Viridiplantae; phylum Streptophyta; class Magnoliopsida; order Poales; family Poaceae; genus Dendrocalamus; species Dendrocalamus sinicus. The sequence continues at coordinate 12,966,895 of CM070656.1, read as the reverse complement.
TACAACCTGATAGGCATAAGCTAATGTCAAATCTTTGCATCACTGTCATAACGAAACCTTACTAAATTTGATTAAATATTCCAAGTGAGCAATCAATCGTAGGAAAAACATTAAAATTGATGTTCATAGAAAATCAAATTATAAAACAAAAATAGAGCAAAAAAAATTGAAATATCTATGCCATCTGGGGAGAGGCAGTGCCGTCTAGGGGGAGGAGGCAGCGCAGGAGTCGGGGAGGAAGGGGTAGAGTTTGGGGAGGAGGCGGCACCAGCGTCAAGGGAGGAGGTGACGCCATCTGGCGGAGGAGGCAGCGTTGTCTAGGAGGAGGAGGAGGCAACGGCAGAGTAGGGGACAAAGGGGGGAGAGTCTGGGAGGAGGCAACACCGTCTAGGGGAGGAGGCAACGGCGGAGTCAAGGAGGAAGGGGCAGAGTCTGGGGAGAAGGTGCCGCCAGCATCGAGGGAGGAGGTAGCGCTAGCGTCGAGGGAGGAGGGGACGGCGAGGTTGTCGGAGCCGAGGGAGGACGACAGCGGTGGGCGTGGGGACAAGGGATGCCAGCGGCAGCGGGCACACGGAGAGGGATGCCGGCGGCATCGGGTGTTGGCTTAAGAGAGGCCTATGGCGTTGGGCGTGGGGAAGAGGGAGGCTGACAGAGTTGGGGCACGGGGATGGCACCGGCAGGAGTGGGACGGCGGCATGAGCGTCGCGGGAGAGAACAGCGGCATCGGGGCAAGTCGCTCGAGAGAGGGAGATGGTGAGGGAGCTAAAGGGGAAAAGAAAATGGAGTGGGAGGGCGAAAGAAGGTGAAAAAATGAAAGAATTTGGAGTTATATATGAATGACATTTGGTGGTTAATTTTAGCAAACTTGAGTGGCAAAGAGATATTTCATTCTGCAAAAGCCAAAAAAGTACTTCTCTTATGGCTTTTAGGTTTAAAACGGCTTAAGCTTTTTATAAGCTGAATGAAAAAATAACCTCTTTGTTTAGGCTTTGGCTATTTTCTTATAAGCTAGATAAAAAGTCTAAACAAACAGGGCCTTAAAAAGGGAAGAAAATAAGCACATAACTACTCTTTTTTTTTAGGGACTCATTGGTAGTTAACCAACCGATCGATTCTAGCATTTTGCTAAGAGTTCAGATAGGCAGCTAAGTATAGACATCTGTAATAGTGTATGTGTTTTAGAGAAGAATGTAGGCAGAGATAAGTGTTTGCAATCTATACTATTACTGTCGTGCCAGATGTGTTGAAGTCGTTACGTGTAAATCAGATGGTGCAAAGAACATGTATAAGCTAGTATGTTGCAATTTACCTGTTTCATGTTTACCAAGTGAAGAGACACGTAGCTTGGTTAATTGTATTGATTTGAGTAATCTTATGGTTGATTAGAGAAGTACAATCTATTTTTTGTATGCAATTATCATGTAAAATACCAGAATGTCAGTGTTAAATTGTGAATGTGCAATTCATTTACTAGTAGGCGTCAGTATCCGATTTAAGGACATGACAATAGCCGCTATTGGTAAGTGATAAAACGAAATTGTGAATGTTCAATTCCATGCGCTAGCAGCTAGTGGTAAGTGATAAACAAAATCTGAAACTAAACCGGTTTTCAATAATCAACTGGGTTATGCCCATTTAGAAGTAGATGCTCTTTACATACGTGATAAACTGTTGCTTTCTAAAAATACCATAGTGATGGGGCAGCTATGGATTTGCACGTGAAATCATCTGTTGGTTCATGTTCATGTGAGCCAAATTTAAGGCCTTGATGTAGATTGTGGTTACAGAATCAGATCTTGTTCCGCTTATTGATCTCTTTGTTTTCTAATTTCGGTTGTAAATTGTGGTTGTTGACTCATCTCCCTTTTGTTAGTTGAGCACTAGTTTGAAGTAATTTTCAAGGATGCAAGGCTTGTTGTGCTGAAGAAGTTCTCCATAGGGGCCTTTTGCTCACTAGTGTTATGTTAGTTTATGTTCTATGATGTTGTATGGATTGTGCAAGGCTGAATAATTCTTGTTGCATGCTTGATGGTTTAGAATATCATTCGTTGCACTGAACAAGAAGCTGATCTGTTTATTTTCCTCGGGTGCAAATAAGATGGCTGGCGGTTTCAGGGTGCTGCATCTGGTCAGGCGTTTCGAGGCTTTGCTGCATCTGGTCAGGCGTTTCGAGGCTTTCTTGCCAGAAGTTCAAGGTGCTGATAGGAAAATCCCCTTCAGAGAGAAAGTGATCTACATTGTCATCTCCTACTTTGTGCTGCTATTTTGGTGGACTTGTTCTTCCTCATGTGATCAGAGAAATTAGACCTATGTGATCTGTGAGCTCATGTATGGTATTTAAGTACTAGTTTACTACTCTGTTTTAATTCAAGCTTTGTGCTTTGCGATGGTGTAATGTATGGACTTGTTCTTCTTCTTGTGATCTGAAAAATTAGAACTCTGTGATGTATTAGCTTGCTACTTGTTGGTAATTTCATACTTTCAGGCACTATACATGTTGCTGCAATTCTCTGTTTTTCTCTTTTTGCTGCTATTCTCTTGTATCTTTGCTCCTGTGGTCATCTTCTTTTTCTAATGTAAGCTCATTCACACAACCATACATATAAATAGAGGCGGGAAACGGTAACGAATAATTCGTTTTATTCGATATTCGTATCCGAGAAACACAAATGTAGTGAGCAAAATCCGTATTCGAAAATATTCATATTTGTATCGATAATATTCATATTCATATTTGAGAATATTCGTATTCGCATTTGTATTCGAGAACATTTGTATTCGTATTCGAGATTATTCAATTCGTATTCGATCCATTTCCTATGCCAACCGAGATTCGTATTCAATCATATTACATAAATTCCTACTATCGACATTTTGTTACAGAAGTTGTAGGGGAATATTCGTATTCGACCAAATTAAGTACATATTCAATACGAATTCGTATTCATTATGACATTAGATCCGTATTTGTTTTAAAATATGGATTCGTATTCATATTTGAGACTTTCATCGTATCCAATCCATTTATCCCTACATACAAACTCACATATATCCTTTGTTTTTCATGTGCCATGACATTAGCTATAATTTTGTGAGCAATTGGACAATATAGATGTATGGTTACGTGATATTTTGTTGAGTTATTTTTTGAGCAATTGGATAATACCGATGTCGATACCCAAAAATGTAAAATAAGTTCAAAAATTTGTGTACAAGTAGAAAGGAATAAAAATCAAATAGACTTGATAGGCTAAAACCAGGGGTAGCATGGACTTTTTGCCATTGATCCTCTCTTTCAGGGTTTTAGAAGCCAACTTCCTACCAAATGATTTCCTCAGGTAACTTCAGGTTCTCAGAGCAGTGGATTCATAGAGAATCAGGAGCAAAAACTGAAAAAACAGAATATGGAACTCTACCAAATAGACCCTAAAATTCAGTCTTTCTGATCCTAGGAAGATGTTGATTAGGTAGTGTGTGCATGCACGGCGCTCCAAAATGCTTTTTAACCACAATATATGCATAGTTGGGAACAACTAGCACCTAGATGTCCGGTGAGCAGCAAATCACTGGATGCAATGGTGCAATAATTGAGAGATATACGTGTAATAACCACAATCAACATTTGCAACAAATAGGGTGTGATTCAAGACAGGAAAAATAAGATGGGCGGGTGACCTTAATCTCTCACAATCAAACTCCACTATAGGATATTGTTCAATATACATAATTATGCCTTAAATCCTAAAGAGATATCTACAATCTTAACATTGCAACATGCATTTTGGGATCTGTGCAACAATTGGGGACAACATTTGCAACAAAAAAAAAGTGAAACACAACACAAATTTCCTTAAAAAATAACAGAGCAATGTTCATAAGAAAATGGTACTACATTGAAAGGACCAAATGCAACATTTCAAACGATTTTTATGCAATATTTGAAAGAAATAACTGAACATCTCAACTTACCTATTGCAACATCATGAAGGAACTATAGAAAATATTTCATTGCTCAAAATAGATACATGTCCACGCCACCGGTTGCTTCTCTAGAGATCACCCGTTTCTTCTCGAATGCCCATTAAGGACCTCCCCCTTCACCTTTGTCAACCATGGTCTGACATCACACCCTGTTCTACCATCTATGTTTTTAGGGACACACAACTCACGTACACCCCATTCATACCACATGCATACACATGCTAGGGAATTAATTGAAGGCTCAATAGCCTCCGAAGGGTGGATACACACTGTCCCACTTAACACACACGTGTGTGTACCCTAATTATTTAAACGGTGAGGTGCATAAGGTTCAAACACCAGCGGGCTACTCGCTCACCTAGCGTAGCAAACCACTCAAGCCATCACTCGATCCTCTTGTGCTAACATCTATTTTGATATGTAAGATAAGCTCGTAACTCTCTTTTCATCATGTATCTAGTGCCACCATGGATCTCCATCTTAGGGTCAATGTCGTCGTTAATGCCTTGTTCCTCAACAAGCATTGCCACTACCAAGCCTCCTTGGAGAGTGCCATTGCTGTTCTGCTCTCACTCATGCCCTTGTCTACCCTTCTCATCGGTGGACACGAGCTACCCCTTGGTAGGACAAGGGTAGTGTGTGGAAGGCAAGGGCAAGGAACAAGTAGAGATTGGAGCGGGGGATTTGAGCAAATAAGGGAAGCACGCGAGGGAGTTGAGAAAAAGGGAGAAATATAAGTGGATGAGAGGGTACGGAGTGGGGAGCATTGAGGCCTTGTGATGCGAGGTGTCCAATCTTCATGGCATAGGATTGAGGATGATAACTTGGATTCGTGTAACCTGACAAACCAATGGCGCCAACCACTATTAGAACAGCAACCTGTGACAAAAGAATCCGTCCAACCACACACTCGTGACCCTGTCTACCTGACTACCAAGTAGACGTATTGCTACTCCTGCGAACCACAAGGAAGCACAAGAACAACGGAAGGAACTCTCAAGAAAATCACCCAATTTCCAAAGGCAGCGCGTAGCATACACCCGAGAATAAGCAATAGTAGCTATCTTGAAAATAACATGGTCTAACCCAAAGGTTACATATTACAAGGCTTATATAGCCCTGGGCACAGTCCGTAGGACCCCCTAATCATATACAATTATATCCTTTATTGTATTAGACTCGAACTCCTACAAAAAGAAAACTAAATCTTTTATCTCGAATGAATCTGAAGATAAGTCCTCTTCCGTTACGTAGTCCTTGAAATAAGCTTTTCAATAAGTCCAAGATCACCTCAATCGGATTGTATATGCGAAAGTTGTTGCCCTTCAATTACAAGGAATTCCTTCGAATATGTGTTGAAACAGTCACGTATGTCGTTACGACCATGTTGATGAATGTTATGACTACGTTGAGGTTGATTTTGACTACAACCATGCCCTCTTTACGACCACACATCTTCAGCCGATGTTTGCTTTGACCACTTGTACGACCATGAGTAGCAGTCGTAACCTTTGTAGTTATCCAAGCTTCAAAGAGGATCGGATGGTTCAGCCAGCCAAAGCTGTTCAGACTGGTCCAAATGCTCCAATGCAATCGGTCAGTTCAGAATGAGTTGCAGTCCTAGAAGTTGTGGTCGTAGCGACGTAGTGGTCGTAAGTCGCAGGCGTAGCAGTGTAGTGGTCGTAAGTCGTAGGCGGTGTCGTGGTCAAAGATATGGTCATTGTAATCGTGGTCATAGACATCATGGTTGAACAGGGCGGGTAGTGAACAGTGCCGACTACGTCCATAGTCGTTGGCCTGATCTGGAAGTCATCGTTGATGCCAATTGGACTCGATTGAATGGCAGGAGGGAATTTTGTGAGCTCGAATGGTCGTAGGACCAATCCGACTTGGCAGAAAAGGCTCAGACGTGTCTTCCCTTGCTTGGCCTTCATGTGTTTCTTCTCCATTAGTTTTTCCTCCATGGTTTCAACTCCAAAAGCTTCACAACATTCAAACCTGAGAATGCACAAAATATTCATATGAGGTAGTAACCAATTTTCACATAAGTTAAAACCAAATGCGGTTAGGAGCGAATTCACGTGTTGATTAATCTTTTTAGCTCATGCTCATGTAATCTATCTAGTTAACAGCTCAGGAGAAAAAATTATCTTTGGGATGTCCTCATCATCCTCCCCTCTTGAGGAGTCGTCTTCGACTCTGATTCTTTCGGTCCAAAGAATAGTGATAAATTAACAACATTAAATATAGAACTCACAACATAATCATCACCCGGAAGCTCTATTTTATATGCATTGTCATTGATCTTCTCAAGTACTTTGAATGGACCATCTCCACGAGGCATCAACTTGGACTTACGTTTATCTGGAAAATGTTCTTTGCGTAGATGCACCCAAACCAAGTCACCCAGTTCGAATAACATCTTCTTTCTTGACTTGTTCGCCTTCTCAGTATAGTAACGTGCCTTCTTTTCAATTTCTTCTTTAGTCTTGACATAAATCTTCTTCACATATTCAGCACGTTTTGACGTCTCCATATTAGCATGTTCATGTAGTGGCAGTGGTAGAAAATCTAATGGCGTGATTGGTTTAAAACCATACACTACTTTAAACGGGTACAACTGAGTAGTAGAATGTACCACCCTATAGTATGCAAACACCACATGCAGCAAACAATCATCCCACTCTTTGAGATTCTTCTTGATCATCATTCGTAGTAGTATTGAAAGTGTTCAATTCACCACCTCAATTTGTCCATCTGTCTGTGGACGACAAGTTGTTGAGAATAATAGCTTTGTCCCAAGCTTGACCCACAAAGTCGTCCAAAAATGGCCCATGAATTTGACATCTCGATCTGAAACAGTTGTCCTTGGCATGCCATACAATCTTACAATTTCCCTAAAAAACAAGTTAACTACATGCGACGCATCGTCGCTTTTGTGGCAGAGAATAAAATGTGCCATTTTAGAGAACCTATCCATAACTGCAAACACTAAATCACTTCCCCTCTTAGTCCTAAGCAATTGTAAAACAAAGTCCATACTAATATCCTCCCAAGATGCACTAGGAACAGGAAGTGGGATATATAAACCATATGGATTAAGTTTAGATTTCGCTTTGTGGCATGTAACACATCGCTGCACAAACCTTTCGACGTCATGCCTCATTTTAGGCCAATAAAAGTGATCGCTCAATATCATGAAGGTCGTTTCTCTCCCAAAGTGTCCCATCAATCCATCTGCATGAGATTCCTGTAATAAAAGGAAACACACGGATAAATCTAGAACACATAATTTGTTGGCACAAAATAAGAATCCATCTTGAACACAGAACTTATCCCATCCTTTCCCATCTTGTATTTTGAATATGGTTCTAAAAATTCATAATCAGAAGTATATAAATATTTCAAACTCTCTAGTCTAGGTACCTTTACTTCCAATTGAGTTAAAAGCACATTCCTTCTAGATAAAGCACCAGCTACCACATTCTCTTTTCCCTTTTTGTACTTAACAACATATGGAAATGTTTCAATAAATTCTACCCGCTTAGCATGTCTACGATTCAGTTTAGCTTGCCTTTTCAAATATTTCAAAGCTTCATGATCAGAGTGGATAACAAACTCTGTAGGCCAAATATAATATTGCAAAGTTTCAAGTACACACACCAAAGCATATAATTTTTTTATCATACACAAGATAGTTCAAATGAACACCTCCAAGTTTGTCCCTAAAATATGATATTGGTCTTCCTTCTTGCATTAAAACATCACCAATACCTATTCCACTAGCATCACATTCAATTTCAAGTCTTAGTGAAATCAGGTAAAGTAAGCAATGGTGCTTCAATTAATCATTTTTTAGTTCTTGGAAAGCTTTTTCTTATGATGTACCCCAATCAAATACAACACATTTTTTAGTCAATTCATTTAATGGAGCAACAATGGTGCTTAAATCTTTAACAAAACACTGATAAAAACTAGCAAGACCATAAAAACTTCTGATTTGACTAACATTCACAGGTGTAGATCAATTCTTAATCGCTTCAGTTTTAAATTCATCTACCTCAATGCCTTGTCCAGAAACAACATATCCTAAGAACACAACTTTTTCAGTACAAAAAGTGCATTTATTAAGATTAACATACAATTTCTCACTTTTAAGCACTTCTAGCACTTGTCTAATATGCTCAATATGTTCATCCATCGTATTGCTATAGATCAATATGTCATCAAAGTATACCACAATAAATTTACCAATAAATACTTTTAAAACATGATTTATCAATCGCATAAATATACTAGGTGCGTTAGTTAAATCAAAAGGCATTACTAGCCACTCATACAATCTAAATTTTGTTTCAAAAGTAGTCTTCCATTCATCACCAAGTTTCATTCTAATCTGATGGTAGCCACTTCTCAAATCAATTTTAGTGAATATAATTGCACCACTAAGTTTATCAAGCATATCATCTAACTTAGAAATAGGATAATGATATCTAACGATGATATTGTTAATGGCACGACAATCAACACATATTTTCCATGTACAATCTTTACATTCTCCATGTATAATCTTTCCTAGGAACAAGAATTACAGGATTAAGACTTTCTCATACATACCCTTTCTCAAGTAGCTCTTATACTTGGTGCTGAATTTCTTTGGTTTCATCTGGATAGGTACGGTATGGTGGACGGTTTGGAAGTGATACGATAGGAATTAGATCAATTTGATACTCTATTCCGCATAGTGGTGGAAGTCCCGCCGGTATCTCTTCTGGAAACATGTTACCAAAAGTCTGCAAAAGAGAGGAAACTCCACTAGGAAGAGCTGTCAAGTCGTTAATTGAAAGCAACACAGTTCCATTTTTATACACAAGTACAAAGTGCATCTTTGATGGGTCACTGCCCACATCTCTCAAATCTAATTTTGTGCCTAACATAACCATCCCTTCCTTATTTTTACTTTTTCCTCTCACATTTGGCTTGTGGCTCTCACTCACTGAGGTGTAGAAGTCTCTCTTTTCTTTCTTTCTTTCTTCTCTCATTTTCAACAGGCTTCTTTTGCTGAAATTCAGCATGTATTTGACTGAGAGTCATCGGATCAAGCATAGAAGAACATACATCACATTCATCATAGGAGAGAGTAGATTTAAGTGAAGTAAGCTTCCGTGATAAGCTCTCTACTTCCTTCTCTAGATCACAAACCCTAGCTCTAGATCTAGCATAAAATTTCCCTAGCTTGAGAAAAGCATCATTAAGCTGGTCGTAGGAGGGATCTACCTCATCAAAGTCGGTGAAGAGGCGATGATCTCGTGGGCCATGAAGCATATGCCGATGAAGTCATCGCCGTCCATGGGGTCTTGATCATCCTTGCCGTCGTTATCACTCCATCCTTCCATGTCACTGAAGTTGATGTCATCGAAGGCGATGAGGACGCGGTGGAAGAGCTTCTTGGCTTTGCCAAGGTTGCGGTACTTCTTCTCTTTGCCTTGGGCATGAGCTGGGGGCTTCTTGTTGTGGTTTTTGTTGATGTAATCGTTATTGCTCACATCGTCGTAGTCGTTCTTGCCTTTCTCCAGCTTGGAGCAATTTGCCTGAATATGGTTGGGGCCACCACACTCAAAGCAAATCACCGGCCCTCCTCTCTTCTTGTCCCTCACTCTCTTGTATGCATGGGAGAACTTTCTGGCTAGGAGGGCTAATTGGTTTTTTGGGAGTTGCTCTAGTTGATCATCATTTAACTCACAAAGAGTAGTAAGTGAGAATCCAAAAACCACATCGAAAGAAGATCCAGAAGTTGGACTGGGATCGGTGACTAAGGCCATCGACTGCGACTTCGACCTATGAGAGACTATGCCAATCTCGTGAGTCTTGAGGCGTCAGTACAACGCATCAAGAGTCAAAGTCGAAAGATCGGTCATATCCTTGATGGTGGTCACCTTCATCTCCCAAACCCGCAAATCTAAGGCCGAAAGCATCTGTCGAGCGTTGTCCGAGTCGGGGTATGTGAAACCGATCGCTCGAAGGCTCAGAATTTTGTGAAACCTCGCAAAACACTCATCAAGGGACTCTCCAGTGAGCATTTCAAACTTATTGTAATCCCACTTGTACTTGTCCTGTCGTACCATCTTAATTTGAGTGGTCATCTCATGGTAAGCATCGAGGGTCACCCAAATATCGAAGGCCGACGTGAGATGAGAGATGCGATCGAATTCGCTTCGGCTCAGACCTTGGATTATGATGTTCCTTGCCTTAGCATTCGCCTCAACATCAGCACCGTCATGGGCAGCACTGTTGCGCCCACAGCCATGCCCACAACTACGGCCTCTCCCTGGGCCATGGTCTACGCCAAAAACACCTCCTCTATGCCCAGGAAAAGGTGGTCGAACCGCATTGGTAGTGGCTTGAACGGCCTGAGCTTCTCTAGTGAATCGTGTAGCTCTCTCCTCATCAGTCTCGTCAAGCTCAACACCTTGTTCATGGATGCCCACTGGTCCTCGCTCTTTGCGAAGCTCCTCTAGTATCTCCCTTCTCAAGACACTCATGTTATCATTCAACTGAGTGTTGAAATTATTTGTGAGCTTCTCAAGGTCAGCTGGAGTAACTTATGCTTATTCTCCTTCTTTCCCTGCCATGATTAGTGCAAACAACAGAGGAAAGAAATCTATGTATATGGATATGGAAGTTTATTTGTGGAATTCACTAAACCTCACATTCTCTTACCAACCAAAGTTCTTATGCGTCTGTAGGATCGAAATGGCAACAGAGGGGAGGTGCATTGTGCCTTCAAACCACCCCAAGTATTCTCACAAACTTCTTCTCCGATAGCTATAGTAGCTATGAAGCAAGAAGAGAGATGCTTACTGGAAATTCAAACAGAGCATAAAACAGCAAGGAAAACGAGACAAGAAAAATGGAGCAGGCAATTGAAGGCAAATCATGAAGCTGGTCTGACCGTAGAGCATAGCCGGTCGATCGCGAGAAGCGCGATCGACGCATACAATGCGGCCGGTCGACCGCTAGAACACAACGATCGGCGGCAAATGCACTGCCGGTCTGACCGCCAACTAAATAGAGGTCTGACAGCCTAAGGGATTCCAGTCCGACCGAGAAGGGATCCAACGCAAGAATCAGTGGCAAACCAAAAAACAGAGAGGAGCTGACGACACAGTAAATACTGAAGAAGAATTGAAAAACAAAGAAATTGAAGAATGTTTGTTGATCTTTTCTGGTCAAATGATCTGGACTTCAATCTAAACAGCATCTTGACCTCAAGAAGCAGCAAATACAGACAATAGCAAGAAAAACATTTGATTGATCCTCTGAACCTGAGAACTGAAATTTAGAACAGTCTATGAGACCAAATTCCACAAAGCTTGAGAGTCTCAAATCTTTTGATCATGAGACTTTTGATTTCTACAGGAAAAGAGCTCAGATCAAGAAAACACCCAGCTAAACCAACTCCTTGCCGAGACATCAAGAGAACGAGATTGCTCTGCCAACCAAAACAGTGAACCCTAGAAACAGAGGACTACTGCAGTGAAATGATTCTCTGAAAGAGACCGGCTAACAGAATGTTTGCTCTCAGGAATAAGCTGGCCAAATGGCTTTGAGATGATTCCCGGTTCAGAGCAAAACGATTCTGCAGCTACTTGATCAAAGAATCAACTCAAAAACCAAGAGAGGCAGAGAAGAACAGGGAGCAGCGAAGAATAAAGAACTGAAGCAAATAAGAAGTCATAGCATTTCAAACACAATATTTCAAATGGATTCAGAGAGATGAACGATTACAAAGAGTTTCTCTACAACCATCTCATTCCAGATCTCTCATCCTGAGCAACTCACACAAAAAGAACAAAACAAAAACTCAACGCCAACTCCCCGATTCTCACACAGAGAAAGGACCAAAGCAACTCTGCTCTGTCCAACAACCTCTTACATCAAAACAGAGAAAGGAATAAGCACACATGCTCTGAGACCTTACCCTCTCTATTTATAGTCTTCCACTACCGGGTTCACATTTTGCTTTACCCATTAATACTAACAACTCTGCGCTTTACCCATTAACTCAAACCAAATTCGCTTCCACTTTGCAGCCTTGTGCATTTTACCAAAATGCCACTCCTGCACCTTCTTGGAAGCTTCCTCTTTTCTTGCTGTCCAAGCCTCGCAACCACCTTGAACCCTCACCGTCTTCGGCATTTCTCGACTACTTCGACCTTAGCACCGCCTGTGCCTAGTCCGGCCATCACATGCCTCGCCACGACTTAGCCTCAAAGTCCTGCAACCATCACAGACAAGAAAATATCACATAGCACCGCTCGAAATACTGTAATCAACCATTTTCATCAATAGACAACACTTAAGCACGAAATTCGCAAATCTAACACAAACTTTCTAAAACAAGTGTCAATTACTCATCACAAAAATGGGGTCACCTCCACATGGTCTCTCGGTGTCCTTGATATAATTGATAGATCGAACACACTTGGTGACAGTAGACAACGCAAGCTGATAGGTTAAGCGAATTCAATTGCACAGTACTGTTTAACAATGGTCTATTTGTGGAGCTTGGATAGAAAAGTGTTCACCTATGCAATCTAATATTTTGGATATTGTAAAGTCAGGTAATAATCAAAATTAGAAAACTTTGCCAAAGTGTTGATCCAATAGATTTAAGTAAAGTGTGTGAACGCACATGCAAAGATTAATGTGACTTGATGCTGTAGGACCGAAATGGCGACAGAGGGGGGTGAATGTCGATCTTTTAAAATTTGCCCCCAACAAGTATCTTCTTCTTCAATAGCTATGAAAGCTATGAAGGAAGAAAAACCAGAGCTCACAAGAAAACTCAACACCATAAAAGACACAAAACCAGAGAGCAGCGAACAAGATAAATCAAACCGGGAAAAATCTGCCTTCAGGCGGTATGTAACAGCCCAGGTTTTTATTAAAATAAATAAATAAAAATAAATTAAAATGAAATTTTAATCTAAAATAAGTGTTTTTGTTGCCTAAATTTTAAATTTTGGATTTGCCCTGAATTTCTGTTTTTAGAAAGCTGGATTTAAAAAGTATTTTCAACGAAAACCTAAAAATTATTATTAAATAAATGATATTTTGATTTTATATGGAAATCCTAGTTCAAAATAATTATGTGGAGTTATTTGGCTTTTATTTTGTTTCCTGGATTTTCTGGAGTTTAAAAATGTATTTTTGAAATTACAAGGTATTTTAAAGTATGAAAATTAATTGCCAACATTAGTTGGAAACATTTTTATTAAGTTCCAAATGTCTCCAGGAGGTTCTAGGAATTTTTCTGGAATGTTTGGAGGTATTTTTGTATTTTCCTGAGGCTTAATGTATTTTCTGGGTTTTTCTGAAAAACCAAAATCAATTTCTAAAAATTAAATCCCCTCGTCCCGCTTTGGCCGCCACGTGGACGGCCAGATGCCGCCCACGTCCTCCCTCCTCGCCCCCATCCCGCCTACCCTCCCTCCGCACTCGCCACGTGGCCGGACCCGATCCGCACCACGCCGCCCCTCGGCTCCATCTGGTCCTTCCGCTCCGCATAACCCCCTTGGCCATCTGATTCCCTTCCTGGGCCACGCGGCCAAATCCCCGCCGCCCGCGTCCCCTTCTCCCTCTCTCCTCCTCCCCGGTCCCACCCGTCGGTCACCTGCTCCCGCACCTCCCTCCGCTCTCTCTGCCTGTGGGCCCCGCCTGTCAGGGCCATCCCCTCCCCGCGCCTTCTTCCTCCTTCCGCCCGACCGCGCGTTCTCCGCCGCCCCTCGCCGCGGGATCTCTTTCCTTTTCCCGCGCGCACCGTGTCCCACGCACCGACCCACCTCGCCATCTCCGCGCCCGAATCCCGCCGTCCCCGCATCGCTGTCCCCCTAATCCCGCCATCTCCGCCGCCGCCCCGCGCATCTCCGGCGAGAAATCCGCCCCGCCTCCCCCTCCCCGACCCCTATAAAAGCCTCCCCCGACCTCCGTCTCAACTCGCCCCACCTCCCTCCGCTCCTCCCTTCCCCTCCCGGCCGCTCTACCGCCGCCGCGCCGAAGCCTCCGAGCCGCCGCCGCCTCTGCTCGCCGCCAGCTCGCCGCCGGTCGCCTCCGGTAAGACGCACCCCTCCCCCGAGCTCCCCATTCCTCCCTCTCCCTCCTCCGGCCGTCGCCGTCCGCCGCCGACCACCGGTGCGCCGCCGACGCTGCCGCCCGTCGCCTCCGGCCGGCGGCCATGTCAGCGTGCCCCATGCCTGCGTGGCAGACGGTGTGGCGCCACGTCGGCGCCGCGTCGGCTACCCCGCCCAGTCGGCTGCCACCCCATTTCCCTGTGCCACCTCAGCCGACTCACCCCGCCAGTGGACTTGGTCCATGGACCAAGGACCCACTGTCAGTCAAACCCCCCTCGGGCTGACGTCAGCTGGCGCAATAAGCCCGAATTTCCCGTAGAAAAATAATCCGGCCAAAAAATAAATTCCCTGTTGACGCAATAATTCAGATTTTCCTTTAGGAAAATAATTCCAAAAATCCTGAATTTTCATTTTCCCTCTTTTCAAACTTCCCGGAGCCCGTTCTCCTTCATCCTAACTCCGATTAAGCCCATTCAAATTTCTAAATTCATCAAAAATTACCCTCTATCAATTTCTGGCCTCAATTCAAATATTTGAAGTCAATTTGAATTAATTTTGAATTTATTTGAATTTGGTGGGTTATTTTAGCGTGTAGACTTCGACGATTCAGAAAATTGTTTCGACGAAGATTCAAACCAAGTTGAAAAGCAAGGCAAGTCACACACCTTGATCATGTTGATCCCAGTTTGCAAATAAAATTATCTTGTTTTAAATTATACTGCATGCATATTTTTAGTCACTATATTTCAATGCAGTTTTAAGTTCAGTTAATACCTGTTTGTTATTACCTCCTTTGACATTGAATTTCCCTGATATCTTATCACCCTAGAATCAAACTCCAGTTAGTACACTAGTATTGGCTAGAGAGTTTTATATCAAATGCTTAGACCTGCTTAGACATAATTTTGTTTTGGGGTACCTTTTCACATAAAATGATAAGCTTTTGAACTGTATTCTTGACTTCGGTGAGTCAAGAAGGATTATGCAATATTTTGAAAACAAAATATAAAAATTGGTTTAGACTTAGGCAATTGGTTGCGTGGTGGGTGCACGCATGCTCTGTTGTTCGGAGACACAGGGTTGATTGTCGTGCACGGGGGTATGTGGTCGAGCCTAAGTCAATTAAGGACCGGTCTGTGAGCTACTGTTGCAAAGCCCTATTGTACTACCACAAGGCTGGTATGGGACAGCCCTGGCTGAATAATTTGCGGGTCCCAACCTGAGCCATTTCGTAGGTTGAAAGTGAGCGTGGCGTAGGCCATGAGAAGTCTCACTCGGCACAAGAGGGGGTCCCGGTCTGGTGGATTCCTTACTGGGGTGAAACCTTAGTGTTGGCTTGGCCAGGTTGAAGGCTTTGCATTGTAAAGGCCTTGTCGTGATCTCCCCGCCGCACACCTAAGGAAGTGTGTAACTCGCATGGCAAAACGGGATGATCATGTCTTGTGGGTAAAGCTGTACAACCTCTGCAGAGTGTATAATCTATCCCGGATAGCCGTGCCCACGGTCATGGGCATGCTGAGTAAAAGTTTTTTATGGATTAGACTTTATTTTTCAAAAATATTTTCGAAAACCTTGTGGATGGATGGAATCCACGAGAGATGAAAACCTTGCGGATGGATGGAATCCGTAAGAGATTGAAATCTGGTGAATGGATGGAATTCATCAGAGTTGCGCAGTGAAAGCGTGTGGATGGATGGAATCCATACGTGATCTTTTGGAAAAGATGGTCCGGGTGGGATGCCCATGGATAGGTTGGTGTTTGGTCGGAGCCTGCACTGACGGTAATATTTTCAATTACAAGTACTGTCTTTACATATTGTATTAAATTCAATATTTTTAATCTATTTCTTATATTTCATTAAATGTTGTTTTATGCAAACTAACCCTATGAGCCTTCCATTGAAGCCTTTATCATTATATTGCATTTCTTCGTGTGACTTGCGGAGTACAAGTTTGTACTCACGTTGCTATCTCCACACAGAGGAAGACGACTTCGACTACGGTGAAGACCAGAACGAGTAGGCCACGTCTTGCGCTTGTTTGCACGTAGGCGAGCTTGGGCTTCGCTTCGCATTTCTTTTGCGATTATATTTGCGGTGTGCGATGATGTAACGCTGGCCATAAGGCCGTACTCTTTAAATTAAATAAATGTCATTATGGTTGATATTTATCTTTGTTGTTCACTGTGTGCACTAGCTGATCCTGGACTAGTGCGATTTACACAGAGGATCCAGGAGTTGTTGCTCCGGGTTCCGACAGAGATGGTATCAGAGCCTTAATGACTCCAAGACGTGACCGTAGGTAGAATAGATTGGTCAAACCATAAGGACTTATTTTTAATAATCGGTAGTTTCAAAAAGTTTTGCTTAAACCTTACCTTTCAAATCTTTGCTCATCCTTATCTCTCAATTCTTCCTCACCTTTGTATTATCATTCCAAAAACTTATTCCTAACTTACCTCTCATTCAAACAATTATAGATGGACACCTTCGATGATGCACCCAATGATGAATGGAGTATGGGTCTTTGTCGACTGCTTCGTCGTTTGGGATTTCAACGTCGAGCTATCTACATGCATAAACAAGATCGCCATGGAGACCGGATAGTGGGACATCGCTTCACTCTACTCATTACCAAGCAAACTGGACAAGGAAAGTGCGTCTCGCTTCAAGGGAAATGGATACTCGTTTAACAGAGCCAGACAAGAAGCCGCTCGTAAAGCAGTCCTTCGTCTATGCCACCTCTTCAGTCTCCGCATTGAAGGAACTCGTGTTGTATCTCGACCGCCACGAAGGATGACACCAAGGTGACCCTTAACCGTTTAGGATAAGTTGTTAGGCTAGTTAATAAAACGTTGTTATGAGCTGTCGGTTTTCTCTTTTGTTGACAACCATAACTATTAATTAATAAAAGGTTCAGCTGAAATTTTGTTTGGGTTGTGCAAAATATCCCCTATTCCCCCTTTGCCTTGAGTCCCCTCTCTCCTAATTCTTAAAGCACCCAGCAGATGGTTAACACAAGGAGCAACAACAACGACAATGGCCACGACAACAATAACACTACTGGCAACCAGGCTGCACCTATTCCTCCACCACCTCCTCTAATGGACCGGATTGGGCTCAGATGATGGCCAATCAGAATCAGCTTATTCAACTACTGGTGCAGACCATCAGTAACCCTGCACAACATGCTCCACTAGTACCAGCTCAAGCTCCACAGCCAAGACTACCTGAATTCATGAGGTTGCGTCCTTCGACCTTCTCCAGCAGCGCTGACCCCATGGATGCAGATGACTGGCTTAGAGTCATAGGCAAAAAGCTGGACATCATCGAATGCAGTGACCGGGAAAGAGTTTTATTCGCGTCTCATCAGTTGAACGGACCAGCGTCAGAATGGTGGGACACTTACACCGCTGCTCGTGCCAACGCACAAGCCATAACATGGGATGAGTTTGTGCGGAGTTTCCACAAAGCTCATATCCCAACCAGCACCATCACTCTCAAGAAAAGGGAATTCCGAACTCTGCGCCAAGGAAGCTGCACCGTGAATGAATATCTACGGAAGTTCAACCAATTGGCACGTTACACACCAGAAGACGTTGCTACCGATGAAGCCAAGCAGGAAAGGTTCCTTGAAGGACTCAATGATGACCTGTCGGTTCAACTACTCTCCAATGACTACGCTGATTTTCACCAACTCGTCAGCAAGGCGATTCACCAAGAGTCCAAGCACCAAGAAATGGAAAATCGGAAGAGACGTATGAACTCCCAGCACCTGAACACTAGAAGCTTGCCTAGGATCAGAAGGACTCCACCACAGGCCAACATATTTCAGTCTTCATCTTCAGCCGAAGAACAAGTCCAGACCAACACTTTCCCCAACACCGAAGACAACAAAGCCCTGGCAATTGACTTCCCAAAGGACTCAAACCCTGCAGCAGGAGTCACTTGTTTCAATTGCCATGAGACAGGGCATTACGCCAACAACTGCCCCAAGAAGCAACAGGTAGTGAAGAATGGAACACCGGGAGCACCAACTGCCAACCACCTTCAAGCAGGAAGAAAAAGACCCCAGAAGTTCATGAAAGGACAATTGAATCAGACCTCGGCACAAACCATGCAGGGTAAGATCCAAACCCATTTCTTTGCTAGCCCGTGTGAATCTCGGGGACGAGATTCTTTTTAAGGAGGGTAGATTGTAACAGCCCAGGTTTTTATTAAAATAAATAAATAAATAAAAATAAATTAAAATGAAAATTTAATCTAAAATAAGTGTTTTTGTTGCCTAAATTTTAAATTTTGGATTTGCCCTGAATTTCTGTTTTTAGAAAGCTGGATTTAAAATGTATTTTCAATGAAAACCTAAAAATTATTATTAAATAAATGATATTTTGATTTTATATGGAAATCCTAGTTCAAAATAATTATGTGGAGTTATTTGGCTTTTATTTGGTTTCCTGGATTTTCTGGAGTTTAAAAATGTATTTTTGAAATTACAAAGTATTTTAAAGTATGAAAATTAATTGCCAACATTAGTTGGAAACATTTTTATTAAGTTCCAAATGTCTCCAGGAGGTTCTAGGAATTTTTGGAGATATTTTTGTATTTTTCTGAGGCTTAATGTATTTTCTGGGATTTTCTGAAAAACCAAAATCAATTTCTAAAAATTAAATCCCCTCGTCCCAATTTGGCCGCCACGTGGACGGCCAGATGCCGCCCACGTCCTCCCTCCTCGCCCCCATCTGGCCGTCGCCCCATCCCGCCTACCCTCCCTCCGCACTCGCCACGTGGCCGGACCCGATCCGTGCCACGCCGCCCCTCGGCTCCATCTGGTCCCTCCGCTCCGCATAACCCCCTTGGCCATCTGATTCCCTTCCTGGGCCACGCGGCCAAATCCCCGCCGCCCGCGTCCCCTTCTCCCTCTCTCCTCCTCCCCGGTCCTACCCGTCGGTCACCTGCTCCCGCACCTCCCTCCGCTCTCTCTGCCTGTGGGCCCCGCCTGTCAGGGCCAACCCCTCCCCGCGCATTCTTCCTCCTTCCGCCCGGCCGCGCGTTCTCCGCCGCCGCCAGCTCGCCGCCGGTCGCCTCCGGTAAGCCGCACCCCTCTCCCGAGCTCCCCATTCCTCCCTCTCCCTCCTCCGGCCGTCACCGTCCGCCACCGACCACCGGTGCGCCGCCGACGCCGCCGTGCGGCGCACTCGCCGGCGCCACGCCGGCGTGCCCCATGCCTGCGTGGTAGACGGTGTGGCACCACGTCGGCGCCGCGTCGGCAACCCGACCCAGTCGGCTGCCACCCCATCTCCCTGTGCCACCTCAGCCGACTCACCCGCAAGTGGACTTGGTCCATGGACCAAGGGCCCACTGTCAGTCAAACCCCCCTCGGGCTGACATCAGCTGGCGCAATAAGCCCGAATTTCCCGAAGAAAAATAATCCGGCCGAAAAATGAATTCCCTGCTGACGCAATAATTCAGATTTTCCTTTAGGAAAATAATTCCAAAAATCCTGATTTTTTATTTTCCCTCTTTTCAATCTTCCCGGAGCCCGTTCTCCTTCGTCCTAACTCCGATTGAGCCCATTCAAATTTCTAAATTCATCAAAACCCTCTATCAATTTCTGGCCTCAATTCAAATATTTGAAGTCAATTTGAATTTATTTGAATTTAGTGGGTTATTTTGACGTGTAGACTTCGACGATTCGGAAAATTTTTTCGACGAAGATTCAAACCAAGTTGAAGAGCAAGGCAAGTCACACACCTTGATCATGTTGATCCCAGTTTGTAAATAAAATTATCTTGTTTTAAATTATATTGCATGCATATTTTTAGTCACTATATTTCAATGCAGTTTTAAGTTTAGTTAATACCTGTTTGTTATTACCTCCTTTGACATTGAATTTCCCTGATATCTTGTCATCCTAGAATCAAACTCCAGTTAGTACACTAGTATTGGCTAGAGAGTTTTATATCAAATGTTTAGACCTGCTTAGACATAATTTTATTTTGGGGTACCTTTTCACATAAAATGATAAGCTTTTGAACTGTATTCTTGACTTCGGTGAGTCAAGAAGGATTATGCAATATTTTGAAAACAAAATATAAAAACTGGTTTAGACTTAGGCAATTGGTTGCGTGGTGGGTGCAGGCATGCTCTGTTGTTCGGAGACACAGGGTTGATTGTCGTGCACGGGGGTACGTGGTCGTGCCTAAGTCAATTAAGGACCGGTCTGTGAGCTACTGTTGCAAAGACCTATCGTACTACTGGTGCAGGTGTGCCCGAAGAAAAACTTGATTTGAAACATGGCACGCGGTCGCAATGGCTTCAGCCCAAAACTTCCTCGGTGTAGAGTACTCATCAAGCATCGTCCTGGCCATCTCGAACAGGGTACGGTTCTTCCTCTCCACAACGCCATTCTGCTGAGGGACGTATGGAGAAGAGAACTGGTGCTCTACACCTGACTCACCACAGAAATTCTCAAAGTAGGAATTCTTGAACTCCGTGCCATTGTCACTGCGGATCGCTCGTAAGGCACCTGGGAGCTCTACAGAAAGCCTACAGAAAAGACCTCGGAAAAGGGTAACCGTCTCATCCTTTGAGGCTAAGAAAAACACCCAAGAAAACCTCGAGTAGTCATCGACCACGACAAGAACATACCACTTCTCTCCTGCAGACTGCACTCGAGCTGGTCCAAACGCGCCCAGATGAAGCATCTCCGAAGGTGATCTTCTCATCACCTGGAGCACGGGCAAGGGAAGAAAACCAACAGGAATCTCCGGTCATGTGTCGTGAACACCCAGAGTCTACGAGCCAAACCTTTCCCTTCCCTTCCCGGCGAACCTCGTCCGAGTCGGAGTACAGCTCGCTGTCGCTCAGTTCGCCCTCGAGGGCCATGAAGCACATGCCGGAGAAGTCTTCGCCGCCATCCTTGGGCTCTTGGTCACCCATCCCGTCGTCGTCGCTCCATCCCTCCACCTCGCTGAGGTCGAGGTCATCGAAAGCGGTGAGGACGCGGTGGAAGAGCTTCTTGGCTTTGCCAAAGTTGCGGAACTTCTTCTTTCCCGGCGTCTGAGCTGGAGGCTTCTTGTTGCGGTTCTTGTCGGTGTAGTCGATCTTGCCCGAACCGCCGTAGTCGTTCTTGCCCTTCTCCAGCTTGGGGCAGTTTGCCCTAATGTGGTTGGGGCCACCACACTCGAAGCAAATCACGGATCCTCCTCTCTTTCTGTCCCTCCTCCCCTTGTAAGCATGGGAGAATCTTCGAGCAAAGAGGGCCAGCTGATCATCCGTAAGCAGCTCTAACTGATCATTAGTTATGTCACATAGAGCAGCAAGGGAGAAACCACAAGAAGAACCAGAAGAGGGACCAGAAGCCGAGCTGGGATCTGTGACTAGAGCCATCGACTGTGACTTCGACTTGCGAGAGACAATGTCAATATCGTGAGTCTTGAGACGCGAGTACAGCGCATCAAGAGTCAAAGTCGAGAGGTCCGTAGTGTCCTTGATGATAGTCACCTTCATCTCCCAAACACGAAGGTCGAGTGCAGCGAGCATTTGTCGAGCGTTATCCGAGTCGGGGTATGTTAGACCGACCGCTCGGAGGTTGCTCAGAATCTTGTGAAAACGCGCAAAACACTCATCAAGGGACTCGCCAGCGAGCATTTCAAACTTGTTGTAATCTCGCTTGAACTGGTCTGTCTCACCGTCTTTATCTGGGTGGTGCCCTCATGGTAAGCATCGAGGTTCTCCCAAATATCGAAGGCGGACGAAAGATGAGATATGCGGTCAAACTCGCTAGTACCGACGTGATATCTGCGGTAGTACCGCTGGAGCAGTAGTTCCGGAATTAGTACCGCACAAGCAAGAAAAGATAAACGCTCAAGCTCAGAAATCTGCTGCTCGCGGTAGTACCGGAATGAACCAAGCGGTAGTACCGCTGGAGCGGTAGTACCGCAGCTCGGGCGGTAGTACCGCAACAAAGTGACATACAGCAGGGTTTAGGCTGAAAGAAATGAAACTTCGGGTTTTTGGCTAAAATGAGGGATTGCTCTCAATCTCTTTGATCCAAAGCCTTACTACAACGTACCAAATAGTAAGGGGACCCTGAGTAACAAGAGAAACAAACCGAGAAACAGGAATTTCAGATTATGAGGTAAAAATCTGAATTCTTGCACGACCCGAGCCAAAAATCAAATTGCTCCCAAACCTTTAATCCTATGGCCAAGAGATTTTGCAGATATGTTAGCAATAGCCATAGGACTCTCCATGCCAAATCTCAGCCTATCTTGCAAAGGGAAACAAGAAATGCTCAAAAACCGTAGAAAGGCAAAAGAAGAACAGAGCAACCCAAAATGCCAAATCTGAGATTAAAAGAGGTTTGCTCTAAGGAAACTCGATCAAATGATCTTGAGGCACTATCCCATCAAAGAGCAACCCATTTTGGGCCTTACCAGCAATCAAGAACTCAAAACACAGAAAATCAAGAATTTGCTCAAAAGGGAAGAACGAAGAACAGAGAGCACGGGAGGAGACATAAACTTCAGATTTTCATTCCAATTAAACAAGAGGTACAAAGAACTACGTCCCCATACGCATGGACATTCGGAGGAATGATTACATGACTCTCAAACCAACCTCTCCCTCTCAATCCTCAAGAACACCAATAACTACATGGTTGTTGGGAGGAACACACACACACACACACACACACAGAGAGTAACGAAGGAGACAACCTCTGTCTCACACACCCACTCTCAACCACTAAAGAGCAAAGGTGAAACCACCTCCAAAGCCTCTTTTGACTCACTAAACCCTAACTCTCTCTTGAATCCATGAGGAGGCATGCAACCCCTCCTCGCCTTTTATAGCCCATGGCTAATGGGTCTCCAACCCGTTACGCCGGCTAAATCCAACGGAGCCCGCTCCCGCTTGTGCAGCCTTGCGAATTTCCCGATTCGCCCCTCCTACACCTTCCGGGAATCTTCCGCGCTCCTTGTCCTGCAAGCCACGCGGCTTCGTCGTCTTCAGCACACCTAGACCGTTCTGACCTCAGCGCCACCTGCGCCTAGTCCGGTCCACCGTGCCTCGCCACGACTCCACCTCGAGTCCACGTTGTCTTCGACACATCTCAACCGTTCTGACCTCAGCGCCACCTGCGCCTAGTCTGGTCCTCCGTGTCTCGCCACGACTCCACTCGATGTCCTGCAGCCACACAGACAAGAAACACGTCAAATAGCACCGCTCGATACATGAAAGCTTAAATAGCACAAACACATCATACTCTCGCATGACGAAGTCCAAACCTGTCGAAACATTAGACTATGCAACCTAAACCCATACGACCAGGCTTGACCAAACCGACCGAACCCGTTGCACCACGCAACGACATGGTCCAAACCACCCTAACCAAACTCGACTAACCTAAACCCTTGTCAATTACTCATCACTCTCATGGGGTCACGACCACATGGTCTCTCAATCTCCCTTTTGATGAGTATATTGACAAACTCAGAAAAAGCATGAAGTCGAGTTTGATTTGAAGAGTCCAACATGGTCCAAGAGAAGAAGAAGAAGCTAATGACCATGTCGACAGAAAGAACACTAGAGCAACAAAGAAATAGCAAAGCTCTAAAATGTTCCCAAATGACTTTGTTGTTTTTTTCTCATCTATTCTCCCCCTTTTGGCAATAAACACATCGAGGAGACAAAAGAGAGAATATGATATGCATATGGAAGAAATGGCTGAAGTTTGATTATTCTAAGCATTGTGAGCCATGAGAATTATCCATAAGGACCATAATGAAGTACACCAAGCCATAACTCAATAAAAAGTTATCTAGATCATGACAAGATATGTATATCGTAGCTAGAACACATAGATGACGATCTGAAATGTAGTGCATTTTGTGAGCATGTCAAGTCATCAAAAAGCAAAGTCTAGCTAGAGATATCCAAGGTTGATGCAGGCCATGTCAATAGTCTAAGTGGAATCAAGAAACTAGTGTTGAGTTAATTAGAGTGCTACAAGCTTAAGAGTGTATCATTTGTTTAAGCACTTTTCATTTTTAGATGATTAAGCAAATTTTGCACAATTGCAATATTTTCTTTTTAAAAACTCATGGCTGTTTCTAACCAAAAATTTTGTCATGTGCTAGATCTCAAGCCTTATGCGACTACTCCAAGCGAGAAGCTTAAGAAGATAGTCTAGGTCATCCAAAACTCCCCCTGAGTTCATGCCTAGTGCAATGGCAAGCCGTCTCATGAGAAAGAATTGGTGAAATCAGTTTTTTTGCACATAAAAAGAGATCCTTTTGCGTTTTAACAGATTGTGCTAACTCATGATGTATCAAGATACTAAAATAGCTCAATCTAAGATTCAATATAGATTCAAGACTCAACTCAGCCTATTTGACATGGCATGAATCATACAAGGATAGCTAAAGATAGACTAAACTCAAATGCTAGCATGACAAGTTTTAATTTCAGTTGAGCAATCTTAATTAACTTATCATGGCAAAAGCTAGTCTACACATATGAAGTCATGATAAATCTAGCAAGTAAGCACAAGTCATGTCAAGGTGTAGAGCATTGTACGCATGTCATAAAGGATAATAATCAAGGCTCAGTGTAGTTATATTACAACGCGAAATGCGAAAAAGCAAGAAAATCCAGCTCCCCCTCAATACGAGATGCAACTTTTAGTTCAAGTTGAGTTATGTCAATATTAAGCTCTAGAAGCTCCCTAAAGAACTCCCCCTGAACCAAAGCAATAAATCGAGAAGCTGGGAAAGAAAACAACAAACAGGCAGTCCTTAAAACATAGATAAGATATAGAGACAACTATGGCTCAGACAGACTCTCATCTACCCCATATGACTCCAGGACTATTAGCTTGACCGTAAAACACACACACTAGAGAGCAAACACGTGCCTGTCTGCCGAGGGTGGCCCAACCCTCGCTAGAACCTACAAGAAGTGAGTGAGCTCAATCTAGTGAGATAAGAAACAGCTAATAAGAAGCATCCTGGAAGCACAAGATAAGAGTAAGAAGTCTATGCAACTAGACAAGAGAATCACTCTAATCTATGCTAGGAGGACTAACCCCAATGCACCCAAAATGCAATGCAAAGAAGGAGTAAGAGCATAATATATAGGGTAAAACAAAGAAAGCACCAAACTCCCCTCACTACAGTCCATAGGACAAACCACCCCAAGCTCTCCCGCAGAGTGAAAACCTCGAACTATCCAAAGGCTTGGTGAAGATGTCGACCAACTGGTGGTCACTCTCACAAACCGGAGCACTATATCGCCCTTCTCTACATGGTCTCTAAGGAAGTGGAAGCGAATGTCAATGTGCTTGGTCCGGAGTGTTGCACGGGTTCTTAGCAATGTTAATCGCAGAAGTGTTATCACAAAAGAGTGGAACACCGTCGATAACCAACCCAAAGTCCCGCAGGGTCGAAGCCATCCAAAGCACCTGGCTGCAGCAACTGGCGGCAGCTACGTACTCGGCCTCTGCGGTGGATCATGCAACACCGATTGCTTCCTTGAAGACCGAAAACAAGAGAAGTGCCAATAAATTGGCAGTGCGGAAGTGCTCTTCCTATCTATCCTACTGACCCGGTAAGTTCTGCGTCAGAAGGCTCTCAAGGAAAGACAGGATGAGAAAGAGTACCAGATACCACAGTCAATGGTAGCTCGTAGGTACCGAAAGATGCGCTTCACCGCCTGGCGGTGAGAAACGTGAGGAGAAGCCTGAAAACGAGTGCATAGACACACAGAAAAATGTATGTCTGGTCTCGAGGCAGTGAGGTACAAGAGGGAGCCAATCATGCTGCGATACTCCTTCTGATCAACTGGCTCGCCATCCTCATCTGGGTCAAGATAGGCTGTAGAAGCCATGGGAGTCGACACAATCTTACCATCACTCATGTCGAAGCGTCTTAGGAGTTCACGAGTGTACTTTCCCTGATGAAGAAATGTACCCTCCCGAGTCTGCTTGATCTGGAAGCCAAGGAAGAAGGTCAACTCACCCATCATACTCATCGTAAACTCGGTGCTCATGACATCCGAGAACTGTGAAACCAGAGTATGGGAAGAGCCGCCAAAGATGATGTCATCCACATAAATCTGGACGAGCAGAAGATCAGAGCCATGCCGGCGGATGAACAAGGTCTTGTCTACTTTACCCATCTCAAAACCATGACTTAGCAAGTAGGACTTAAGCCTCTCATACCAAACTCGAGGGGCTTGCTTAAGTCCATACAAAGCTTTGGAAAGCTTGAAGACAAGGTTTGGTTATTTGGGGTTCTCAAAACCAGGAGGCTATCGGACGTAGACCTCTTCCTCAATAAAGCCATTGAGAAAGGCACTCTTGACGTCCATCTGGTAAAGCTTGAAGCCCTTAGAAGCTGCAAAGGCAAGCAGGATTCTAATGGCTTCAAGTCTAGCTACAGGGGCAAAAGTCTCCTCAAAATCTAGACCCTCAACCTGGGAGAACCCCTGAGCTACCAGTCTAGCCTTGTTCCGAATAACCACTCCATCCTCGCTCTGCTTGTTCTTGAATACCCACTTAGTCCCAATAACATTGTGACCTCGCGGGGGCTCGACAAGCGACCAGACCTTGTTCCTCTCAAAATTTTCTAGCTCCTCATGCATGGCATTGACCCAAGACTCATCAGAAAGAGCATGACAAACGTCCTTGAGCTCAAAGAAGGCAATGAAGGCAGAATGGAGACAGAATTGAGATAAGCCAGATTTTGAGCGAGTGACGCGCTCGAAAAGGTCTCCAATGATCTGCTCGGAAGGATGGTTTTTCTGGATATGACGTGGAGGTCCGGGATAAGATGAAGAAGTGGCCTCTACCTCGTGTGCAGACGAGGCAGGAACAGAGCCACTAGCTCCAGAGGAAGCAGTGGGCAAGGGCTGATCACCTCGAGGTGCCGTGGAAGAAGGCATATCAAGGGGAGGATGAGGAGCTGGATCAGGTAAACAACCATCGTCTCCACCGTCGTCATCATCCACAAAGATTGTCTCGGACTGCTCTAAAGAACCTGAGATATCTGGCCTAGTCCTCGGACTGGCCTCGTCAAAGGTCACCTCGCAGGTCTCTACCAACTTGCTAGACTTGCAGTTCCAGACCCTATAAGCCCGCGAAGAAGTTGAGTAGCCTAAAAAGATACCGTCACAGGAACGTGACTCGAACTTGTCTAGGTTCGCAGACTTCAGAATAAAGCACTTGCAACCAAACACACGAAAATGAGAGACGCTGGGCTTTCGCCCGTATCTCAACTCATAAGAAGTACGGTGCAGGTGTGCCCGAAGAAAAACTCGATTTGAAACATGGCACGCGGTTGCAATGGCTTCAGCCCAAAATTTCCTCGGTGTAGAGTACTCATCAAGCATCGTCCGGCCATCTCGACGAGTGCGGTTCTTCCTCTCCACAACGCCATTCTGGCGAGGGACGATGGAGAAGAGGCGGTGCTCTACACCTGACTCACCACAGAAATTCTCAAAGTAGGAATTCTTGAACTCCGTGCCATTGTCACTGCAGATCGCTCGTAAGGCACTTGGGAGCTCTACAGAAAGTTTACTGAAAAGACCTTGGAAAAGGGTAAACGTCTCATCCTTTGAGGCTAAGAAAAACACCCAAGAAAACCTCGAGAAGTCAACGATCACGACAAGAACATACCACTTCCTCCTGCAGACTGCACTGGAGTGGTCCAACTGTGTCCATATGGAGCAGCTGTCCTGGTGCATCGGTCATAGTAACTGTGACCGGAGGATGAGAAGAGGCAACCATCTTGCCGTGCCGGCATGGAGCGCAAACAAGATCTTTGACCATCTTGAGTTTCGGCAAACCACGAATGAGATCGTGGCCGCTAACTCGAGTCAAATGGTCAAATCCAATATGACCAAGTCTCATATGCCAGAAAAAGAGGTCGCGGGACTCAGAAGCAACTAAACACCTGAGAGGATCGCCAGAAGACTCAGAAAACTCAACACGAAAAATCCTCCTATAACGAGAAATCCCGCAAACCAGACTACCCGAAGAATCAAGAATTTTATAATTGTTTTTCTTAAAGCTCACCTCGAAACCGTCATCGGTAAGCTGAGAAACTGAAAGTAAATTGTACTGCAGCTTACTAACCAAGGCAACATCTTTCAGAATGAAAGAGTTATAAACGCGCACTATACCTTTGGCGATGACGCGCCCAGATGAAGCATCTCCGAAGGTGATCTTCTCATCACCTGGAGCACGGGCAAGGGAAGAAAACCAACAGGAATCTCCGGTCATGTGTCGTGAACACCCAGAGTCTACGAGCCAAACCTTTCCCTTCCCTGCCCGGCGAACCTCGTCCGAGTCGGAGTACAGCTCACTGTCGCTCAGTTCGCCCTCGAGGGCCATGAAGCACATGCCGGAGAAGTATTCGCCGCCATCCTTGGGCTCTTGGTCACCCGTCCCGTCGTCGTCACTCCATCCCTCCACCTCGCTGAGGTCGAGGTCGTCGAAAGCGGTGAGGACGCGGTGGAAGAGCTTCTTAGTTTTGCCAAAGTTGCGGAACTTCTTCTTTCCCAGCGTCTGAGCTGGAGGCTTCTTGTTGCGGTTCTTGTCGGTGTAGTCGATCTTACCCGAACCGCCGTAGTCGTTCTTGCCCTTCTCCAGCTTGGGGCAGTTTGCCCTAATGTGGTTGGGGCCACCACACTCGAAGCAAATCACGGATCCTTCTCTCTTTCTGTCCCTCCTCCCCTTGTAAGCATGGGAGAATCTTCGAGCAAAGAGGGCCAGCTGATCATCCGTAAGCTGCTCTAACTGATCATTAGTTATGTCACAGAGAGCAGCAAGGGAGAAACCACAAGAAGAATCAGAAGAGGGACCAGAAGCCGAGCTGGGATCTGTGACTAGAGCCATCGACTGTGACTTCGACTTGCGAGAGACAATGTCAATCTCGTGAGTCTTGAGACGCGAGTACAGCGCATCAAGAGTCAAAGTCGAGAGGTCCGTAGTGTCCTTGATGGTAGTCACCTTCATCTCCCAAACACGAAGGTCGAGTGCAGCGAGCATTTGTCGAGCATTATCCGAGTCGGGGTATGTTAGACCGACCGCTCGGAGGTTGCTCAGAATCTTATGAAAACGCGCAAAACACTCATCAAGAGACTCGCCAGCGAGCATTTCAAACTTGTTGTAATCTCGCTTGAATCGTCTGTCTCACCGTCTTTATCCGGTGGTGCCTCATGGTAAGCATCGAGGTTCTCCCAAATATCGAAGGCGGACGAAAGATGAGATATGCGGTCAAACTCGCTAGTACCGACGTGATATCTGCGGTAGTACCGCTGGAGCAGTAGTTCCGGAATTAGTACCGCACAAGCAAGAAAAGATAAACGCTCAAGCTCAGAAATCTGCTGCTCGCGGTAGTACCGGAATGAACCAAGCAGTAGTACCGCTGGAGCGGTAGTACCGCAGCTCGGACGGTAGTACCGCACAACAGGCAGACAGCAGGGTTTAGGCTGAAAGAAATGAAACTTCGGGTTTTTGGCTAAAATGAGGGATTGCTCTCAATCTCTTTGATCCAAAGCCTTACTACAACGTACCAAATAGTAAGGGGACCCTGAGTAACAAGAGAAACAAACCGAGAAACAGGAATTTCAGATTATGAGGTAAAAATCTGAATTCTTGCACGACCCGAGCCAAAAATCAAATTGCTCCAAAACCTTTGATCCTATGGCCAAGAGATTTTGCAGATATGTTAGCAATAGCCATAGGACTCTCCATGCCAAATCTCAGCCTATCTTGCAAAGGGAAACAAGAAATGCTCAAAAACCCTAGAAAGGCAAAAGAATAACAGAGCAACCGAAAATGCCAAATCTGATATTAAAAGAGGTTTGCTCTAAGGAAACTCGATCAAATGATCTTGAGGCACTATCCCATCAAAGAGCAACCCATTTTGGGCCTTCCCAGCAATCAAGAACTCAAAACACAGAAAATCAAGAATTTGCTCAAAAGGGAAGAACGAAGAACAGAGAGCACGGGAGGAGACATAAACTTCAGATTTTCATTCCAATTAAACAAGAGGTACAAAGAACTACGCCCCCATACGCATGGACATTCGGAGGAATGATTACATGACTCTCAAACCAACCTCTCCCTCCCAATCCTCAAGAACACCAAGAACTACATGGTTCTTGGGAGGAACACACACAGAGTAACGAAGGAGACAACCTCTGTCTCACACACCCACTCTCAACCACTAAAGAGCAAAGGTGAAACCACCCCCAAAGCCTCTTTTGACTCACTAAACCCTAACTCTCTCTTGAATCCATGAGGAGGCATGTAGCCCCTCCTCTCCTTTTATAGCCCATGGCTAACGGGTCTCCAACCCGTTACGCCGGCTAAATCCAACGGAGCCCGCTCCCGCTTGTGCAGCCTTGCGAATTTTCCGATTCACCCCTCCTGCACCTTCCGGGAAGCTTCCGCGCTCCTTGTCCTGCAAGCCACGCGGCTTCGCCGTCTTCAGCACACCTAGACCGTTTTGACCTCAGCGCCACCTGCGCCTAGTCCGGTCCACCGTGCCTCGCCACGACTCCACCTCGAGTCCACGTCGTCTTCGACACATCCCGACCGTTCTGACCTCAGCGCCACCTGCGCCTAGTCCGGTCCTCCGTGTCTCGCCACGACTCCACTCGATGTCCCGCGACCCACGCACAAGAAACACGCCAAATAGCACCGCCGCTCGATACGAAAGCGTAAATAGCACAAACACGTCATACTCTCGCATGACGAAGTCCAAACCTGTCGAAACATTAGACTATGCAACCTAAACCCATACGACCAGGCTTGACCAAACCGACTGAACCCGTTGCACCACGCAACGACATGGTCCAAACCACCCAAACGAAACTCGACTAACCTAAACCCTTGTCAATTACTCATCACTCTCATGGGGTCACGACCACATGGTCTCTCAGATGCAAACAAAGAAATGAGCTAAATAGAGACAATCCAAATTCAAGGATTAAATAGCTCATTTTGCACCAAGTACTAAGAGAGACGCTAGCCATTTGCAAGAAGATGATTTTAAGGGTACAAGATTGCTCAAAAGGATCAGATCACATGATCTCCTTTTTTTGACTCAAGCTTCGGCCAATTAGTTATTTCCCTGGCCCTCTTCTCTTTTCTTCTTCTTCTTCTTCTTTTTGTGGCAGTTTTGGTTTACAGAATCTAGGTAACAAAATAGCAATAAAAACTAATCTAAAGGTTAGGGTAAATAATCCTACCATGTCAACCAAGGTGCTCTGATACTAAGATGATGTGGAGTGCCCGATCTTTATGACGTAGCATCAAGAATGATAACTTGGATCTGTGTAATCTGATGAACTGATGGCGCCAACCACTTTTAGAACAGTAACTTGTGATAAAAGAATCCGCCCAACCACACGCTCGTGACCCCGTCTACCCGACCACCAAGTAGACATATCGCTGCTCCTGCGAACTACAAGAAAGCACAAGAACAATGAAAGGAACTCTCGAGAAAATTGCCTAATTCCTAAAGGCAGCGTGTAGCATACACCCGAGAATAAGCAATATTAGCTATCTTGAAACCAACCTTGGTACAGTTTGTATGACCCCCTAATCATATACAACTCAATCCTTTATCATATTAGCCTCGAACTCCTACAAAAAGGAAACTAAAATGTTTTAACCCAGATGAATCTGAAGATAAGTCCTCTTTCATCATGTAGTCCTTGAAATAAGCTTTCTAATAAGTCGTAGATCACCTCAATCGGACTCCGTATACAAAAGTTATTGCCCTTTAATCACATGGAATTCATTCGGATCTGTGCTGAAACAGTCACGTATGTCGTTATGACCACGTTGATGATATTATGACCACGCTGAGGTTGATTTCGACTACAACCATGCCCTCTTTATGATCACACATCTTTGGCCGATGTTGGCTTCGACCGCTCGTACGACCATGAGTAGCAGTCGTAACCTTCGTAGTCATCCGAGCTTCAAAGAGGATCGGACGGTTTGGCCAGCCAAAGCCGTTCAGACTGGTCCAAACGCTCTGATGCAATCTATAGGATCGGAAATGGCAACAGAGGGGGGGTGAATGGTGCCTTCAAAATCGCCCTGAAGTATCTACAAAATATTCTTCTCCGATAGCTATAACAGCTATGAAGATAGAAGAGATTCGCTCACTAGAAGCCGAAAACATTTTTGCCGATTGACCGAAAAGACTTAATGCCACAAGAACTGACTTGCCCAAAGACTGAGCTAAACAGTTTTGACAGAAGGTATTCACGAGAAAAGCAAAACCAAGCTGACCATACCTTCTCTGAAGAATCAGAAATCAGACCAGAAGCTTCAATTGATTTGGCCAAAAGACTGAAAGAACAAAAGTTACAGACTTGACCGAAAATAAAGAGGATAGAAAGCTACAAAACTGAACCATAAAGCAGAGAAGAAAATGAGACACAGAGAGCACACAAAAATCAGAAAAACCAGACCGGTCAGACAGTCGGACCACCACCGGTGTGACTACAGGAGCAAACCCAGTCTGACCGGTGTTGTAAATCCGGTCTGACCGGTGTTGTAAATCCGGTCTGACCGGTACTGTAAATCCGGTCTAACCGGCATTGTAATTCTGGTCTATCCGGCAGTGTAAATCCGGTCTAACTGGCAGTAGAAAAGCGGTCTAACCGCCAAGTCTGTTTTCAGTTTCGTTTTTCAGCTCTTGATCTCTGCAGACCGAATAGCATAGACATAGACCTTTCCCCAGAAGCAGACTATAGCAGAAAGTCTAGAGAGACATGTAAGCTCAGAGGCTGAAAACCAAAATCAACAAGAGAAGGAAAGCAAGTCAACTGGGTAAGCAAACGGACAGCCTGAGGAGAATAGAAGAGACTAACTGAAGCCAGCGCGCACAGTAAGTACTGCCGACTGCCAAAAACAAAGAAATTCTTGGATTCTCACTGCTCTTTTCAGGACAAACCATTTGGACTACAAACTAAACAGCAAATCCACCTCAGGGAGAAGAAGATCCAGACTCAGACCACTTGAAAATGGAGAATGCTGTTTTTGCCAAAAAGATTTAGCAGGCAGGGACAAAATCCATGTTTCTCATGATTCAACAATCCTTTGCTCATGAAACTTTGGATTACAGCTGAGAAGCATACCTAGAGGGGAAAGCACAAGCTTAAGCCATGATCGTGCAAAAATAGCACACCCGCAAGTGCACGAGTTGCCACTGAAATAGCGGCGAGTGTCGTGTTCTCCACAGGGACTAGACTGAGGCTACCGGTGCTCAGCTAAAGCTAGGTCAATCGAAACGGGGGTAAACTAAACCTAAAACGACTACTAATGCAACCAACCGAACGAACTCTAACTCGCACAGACGAAACTACGAACGAACTAAATAAACAAACGAACAAAGGACGACGGGACGAACGACCGTACGAATGGACGTCGTACGACCGAACGAACTACTCGACGACTGACTACACACAAGACTACGATGACTACACGAACAACACGATGAGAGACTAAACGAACGACGCACAAACGACACTAACGACAACACGAACGAACGCGACTACCGACCGACGATCTAACTAACTACCAACCGCGAGACAGAAAGAGCGAGTCGAGAAGCACTGGGGGAGTCTAGAAGCAAGGAGAGAGTCGAGAGAGAAAGAGAGGGAAGACAGTCGATGGCTAACTAGACGATGTCGGCACACAACAACACAACAAACACAGAACTACTAATGCTTGACCTAACTATCGACATACCGCGGAGAAGAAAAGAGAGAGTCTAGAAGCAAGGGGAGGTCGAGACAGCACTAGGGGAGGGAATGGCTGCCGGCTAGCTAGTTCGCGCAAGACCACACAATGACCAAAAGCACATACTACAGATCACACACACACAAACTGAATACTACTACTGCTAATGGCATTTAACAAACAATGAGTTAACAGATGACCACACAAACTAAGAACAAAACACAAGTACTATCAAATTTGGACAACAAAAACTAACATATTAAAAGATAACAGATTCTCATCTACAAATTCAACATCCACATATATCACCATAACAGAACAGGCATAATACCATCTCAGTGAATACATGCACAATCACAGTTCTTAGATAAACATTCCACAATTCATCAACGTAGTGCATAATCCACAATGCAATAACAAGTCACAGTAAGAACAATTCGCAACCATAGAAAAATTAGTGCATCATGAAGCTTTAATTAACAGCGCATTAGTACCAATTCAGCGAATCAATACTTGAGACTAGCAAATAGAAAATGGGAGAGGAAATAGAGATAACCGAGGAGTAGAGAAGAGGAAGCAGAGTAGAAGAGGTCGTCGGTGAAGTGGAGCCGAGGAGGAAGAAGAGGGTTGCCGTGCCTTCACCGTCGGTGGAAAGGTGATGCAATCGGCGGAACGATGTGGAGGCGGAGGCGTCGCCGGACTCGGTAGAGATGTCGGGGCGGTGCTCGCCGGTGGTGTTGATGAAGGTTGGCGGTGGAGACGCTGCAGAGGACGGTGGTCGGAGGGAGTTGAGGTGGCGATGCACGGGTGGCTACCGGAGAAGAAGTGGGGAGGAGAAACAGTGGTGGCTGGAGAGGAGAGGGCTGGCGTAGGAGGTGCGTTGGGGAGCGGCGGAGGTGCACCGGAGGGGGAGCAAGGCGGCGGCGCCGAGGTGAGCGGTGGAGGATTGGAGAGAGAGGCGAAGCACAAGGGGATCCAAGGAAGAAAAGCACCGAGGTGGAAGAAGATCCGGTGGAGGGAGGTGAGTAGTAGAGGCGGCGGAGCCGATTCGGTGATGGCAGCGTAGGGGCTAGAAGGAGGAGAAGCAGTGGGGAGGAGCGGCAGAGAGATAGCGCGCCGAAGGGGAATCGGAGAAGGGAGGCGGCCGGTGGATGTGGAGCGGCGGCGGTGAGGAAAGGCGTCGGCCGGTGGTGGCGCACCGGATGTGGAGAAGAAGGGAGATGGATGCGGACGGGGAGAGGAGAAGTGGAGCAATCGGGGGTGCGCCGACGAGCTGCGGGATGGAAGAGCAGGGGGAGAAGGTGGCGCGGAGGTGGAGGAGCGGCGGGATGATGGTGGCGGTGCTGTGAGGTTGGTGAGATGGAGAGAGCAGGTGACGGCGTTGGTGGCCGGTGGATCTTGGGAAGGAGGAGCAGCGAGGGCGCACAGCAAGCTGCGCCCTGGCGCTCGCCGGCGGCCGGGCGTGGAGAAGGAGGAGGGGAAGCAAAAAGGGAGGCCGGGAAGAAGCAGTGCCAGGCTCGGGTCTGTCATAGGCGGCGGCTAGCTTAAGGGTTTGGGGATTTTTGGCGATTCGCAGATTAGTCCTCCATGAATCTAGGGTTTGCAACTAAGTCCTTCCCCCAATGTTTTCTTCTGTTCTGGCCCTCTCGAAGTCCGATTTCGTCGCGGTTTGATCCTACGCATCCGTGACGATGCATACATCTGTACAGAGCAGCCCTAGAATGCCTAATTTGTCATTTATGCGCCTCGATCGCGCCGGCCTATAGAAAAATACAGAAAAATATAAAATGGTCCATTTCGAGCAATTAAATATGGAAAAACGTGTAACTGATGATTAATGATCTTGAAATGCGAAAAATAATGGGGTAAAATGACAACTAAATATGTGTAAAAATGACGCATGTCAAGCCAACAAATTACTAAAAGATCAAGAAGGCAAGAATGCTCTGCCTCCGAAACCCTAGATTTTGCAAGCAGAGGAAAAGCATTGAACCAACTCTTGGGAAGAATCCAGCTGATAAAAGGATTGCTCTCAGGAATATAGCAGCCAAGGGGCTTTGAGAAGGTTCCTAGTTCAGAGCAACAAGGATTTGACAAAACCACAAGCAAGAATTCATCTCAAATGAAAATCAACAGAGATGAACAGAGGCATCGCAAGGAAATCAACGAAAACAATACTTAACATCAGAAACTGAAATAGATGCAAAGGGATGAATGATTACATTACTCAAGAGTTCTACAGCCACCCCATACATGATTTCACATTTTGAGCTACCACACAACTGAGATGAATACACGCACACTCAGCTTGCTTACTGCCAGACTCTTCTCACCACATATAAGAAGGCAGGAGCTCACACCCCATATGGAAAATCAAGAAGTAGCAGCCATACTCCACTCCATGACTTCACACACACATGAGGCAAAACCCACTCACATGTAGAGAAGACGAGGGAAACATGATTTGAGCCCACACACTCCAAACCCTAACCTCCTCCTTCTACTACCAGGTCTCCAACCTGTTATCTTCAACCGAATCTGCTTCTATTTTGCAGCCTTATGTATTTTACCGAAATGCCCCTGCTGCACCTTCCTGGAAGCTTCCTTTTTCTTGCTGTCGACGCCTCGCAACCACTATGAGTCCTCACCACCTTCGGCATCTCCCGACTGCTTTGACCTTAGCACCGCCCGTGCCTAGTCCGGCTATCCATGCCTTGCCATGACCTAGCCTCAAAGTTATGCGGCCATCACAGACAAGAAACCATCACATAGCACCGCTCGAAACAGTATAAACATACATTAGCATCAAAAGAAGGTACTCTAACATGAAATACCCAAAACAAACTCAAACTCTCTAATACAAGCGTCAATTACTCATCACAAACATAGAGATACCTCCACATGGTCTCTCACAATCAATCAGTTCGGAATGAGTTTGCAGTCCTAGAAGTGGTAGTTGTAGCGATGTAGTGGTCATAAGTCGCAGGCGTAGTGGCGTAGTGGTCGTAAGTCGTAAGCGGTGTCGTGGTTGAATATATGGTCGATGTAACTGTGGTCGTAGATACCATGGTCGTAGACGCTGTGGTTGTAGATATTGTGGTTGAACGGGGCAGATAACGAACGGTGCCGACTGCGTCCATAGTCGTTGGCCTGATCCGAAAGTCGTCGTTGATGCCGATTGGACTCGATCGAACGGTTGGAGGGACTTTTGTGAGCTCGAATGGTCGTGGGACCAATCCGATTTGGCAGAAAGGCTTAGACGTGTCTTCTCTTACTTGTTCTTTATGTGTTTCTTCTCCATTAGCTTTTCCTCCATGGTTTCAACTCCATAAGCTTCACAACGTTTGAACCTGAGAATGCACAAAATATTTGTATGACATAGTAAACAATTCTCACATAAGTTAAAACCAAATGCGGTTAGGAGTGAATTTACCTGTTAATTAATCTTTTTAGCTCGTGCTCGTGTAATCTGTCTAGTTAACAGCTCAGGAGAAGAAAGTATCTTTGGGATGTCCTCATCACCTTGTGTGGTGTCCCAATTCGCATGGAACAAGGTAGGGTTTTTGTAATAAAATGTCTAACGAGATACAAAATGTTGGACATAAAAGAGAAAAACATTTTCGAGGCTGTTTTTCTCTGAGATCTGAGTAGCAGTTCATTCTAAATAGTGTCTCCTTAGGACATGTAAAATAGGGTGATTAAGTTGTGTATAAGAGGTGTCACATAAGAATTTTGCTCAAGTGAATGAAAAAGAAAGAGGAGAGAGAAAGAGATCGACTGTAATTCTATAGAAGGTCGAAATGTGAGAAAATAGTCTGCCATAGATAGCTTACATGCCATTGTATTAATATTGTCTATATTTTATAAATAACCTATTACAGATAACTTATAGACAACCCATTATAGAATGTGTCTTTAATGTTGTCTACAGATAACATGGAATGATACTATAGACAGTAGCTATCTGTACCACTGTACAAGCCCTTATGTTGCCTCCAGCAAAATGGGAAGATAGAAGAAAAAAATTAGGACGGGTTCTTTTAGGCTATGCCTTATGCTTTTTGGTTTATGACTTTTGAATTCTGGCTGTTCGCGAGAAAGATTACGAAGATAGAGATAATCGCATGCGATTTTGGCCGGTATAGTTGAAGGCAATACAGTGTATACTACAATTGACAAGTAAACATTTTCTTAAAAAAATACACCGTTTAAAAGCTTAATACTGTAGTGTTATATGTAAGCTATAAGATATAAATAGAAAAGTACCGGGACTTTCTTTCCTTGTGCCGTCCATACCAGCCGGCCCACCTTTCTCCCTACGCGTGGAGGCCACCCGTTGGCCGGCGACAAGCCACCGCCGCACCGGATCCTTCCACGACCCGAGTCTACCAGCACACCCGCAAGTCCGCAACACCCATCGACACCCCGGACGTGCTCCCCCACCTGCGCCCAGCCCCACTGTTCCCCACCCACACGCCTTCATCCGACGTGGCGAACCGAGCCTACGAACCATCTCGTTCCCCACAAAGGATTCGTTACCTCTCGAAAAAGAGAGAATTCGTAAAAAAGAGGAGGAATTAATAAAAAAAAACCTCTC
This sequence comes from Dendrocalamus sinicus, assembly GCA_036346575.1. NCBI lineage: Eukaryota > Viridiplantae > Streptophyta > Magnoliopsida > Poales > Poaceae > Dendrocalamus > Dendrocalamus sinicus. The sequence continues at coordinate 12,928,411 of CM070656.1, read as the reverse complement.
CTCCCAAAATCGCAGCCGCTTCCACCTATTCGGATTGAGGTCCTGTTTGTTTCCACTTAAGATTATTATAATCTAGCTTATAAATCATAAGTGGAAACAAACAGCCCAGATTATAAGGTAACTTATTATAATCTAATAGCCCAGATTATTGTAATCTAATAAGCTCAAAAAAGGAGCTTATTTCAGCTTATAGATCCACCTTTTATCTTAATGACTATAAAACTTTAGGAATATTACCCACCTTTATCATTCATTTAACCCCCAACTCCCGTGCCTCTCTCTCCCAGGGCATTGTAGTCTTTAAACATTCGAATACAACAATCCATAACTCGATAATCAGAACGCCAAACACCTGACAGCTTATTTCCCACCAGCTTATTATAAGCTAGCTTATATAATCCCCACCTATAAGCTAGATTATAATAATCTTAAGTGGAAACAAACAGGGCCTGAATCCCCCGACATGTCCCCGTCCGATCTCTCCTAGAACCGAAGCATCCGTCCTCGCGTTTGTAAGCATCTAAGATCACACTGCTATTCTGGATCTGATCCATCCTTGATCACCTAGGGTTTGGAATTGGATTCGCGCGATATCCATGCGATTGACCTCCGTTTCGTTTGGTTTAATCCCTGCGCAAAATTGGGAGAAATTGTTGTGGATTAGGCTGCTAATTTCGCTTGCTGTTCTAGGTGATCCGGTGGTGGTGGTGTAGACATTTGGTGGGGGTTTTCGGCGGCGGTGGTGAAGATGATCCGGCTGCAGACGTACGCGGCGTTCAGCCTGCTGGCGACGGTGACGGCGGTGTACTACGCGTTCAGCAGCCGGGAGCAGTTCTACCCGGCGATGGTCTACCTCTCCACGTCCAAGATCTGCTTCGTGCTGCTCCTCAACACGGGCCTCGTCGCCATGTGCGTCGCCTGGCAGCTCGTCAAGCGCCTCTTCCTGGGCACGCTCCGCGAGGCCGAGGTCGAGCGGCTCAACGAACAGTCGTGGCGGGAGGTCGTGGAGATCCTCTTCGTGGTCACCATCTTCCGCCAGGACTTCTCCGTCGCCTTCCTCGCCATGGTCGCCGCGCTGCTCCTCGTCAAGGCGCTGCACTGGCTCGCGCAGAAGAGGGTCGAGTACATTGAGACCACGCCCTCCGTGCCCATGCTGTCCCACGTCAGGATCGTGTCGTTCATGGCGTTCCTGCTCGTCGTCGACTGCCTCTTCCTGTCCAACTCGCTCAGGTCGCTGATACAGAAGCGGGAGGCCTCGGTCGCAATCTTCTTTTCCTTTGAGTATGATCCATGTTTAGTTTTCACTACTTTTGTTTAAATGTTTCTATGTGCTCTCTTAAATAATTCTAGTTCGATATTCTTGAAGATGTATTTACTCAATTTCTCATGCTTGTTTCTTTCATTGTTGCATATGTACCATGCCCTGCTATGAAGATCTTCAGTGATTCTTAATTAATGCTTTCCTTCAGTTTCATTTTGCATACCTTCCTTTGTACTTGACATTACGCTATGGTAGTCAGCAGTTATAATTTCATCAATTCACTTGATGTATCCACTAAGCCATGGATAGTTTTCTCATATGTTTACCACCTCAAGCTTATTAGTCCATCATTTATATGTAAACCCTCATATGTTTACCACCTCAAGCTTATTAGTCCATCATTTATATGTAAACTTTGTTATTGTTGTGGCTACAGGCCAAACAGTAGAGAAGGGGATTGATAGAAGAGGAAGACGAGAGCCAGATCTATGGGAGAGTTGGTGAGAATAAGAGGATGTCCCCCCTCCTGCCCCTCCTGGGGTTTATATACATAAGTGGGGTAGAATGGGAAATCCCCATTCTACCCCTTAGTACTTACAAAGGATGAGGGTACATTGGTATATTAACACTGGTATATTCCTCTACGCTATTGTGCCTATTACATGTTGGACAAGTTGCACGGCTTGATCCACGGGGTTGGGCCACCCCACAACATACTCCTCGGCAAAGAAGCGCTGAGGTCCCGATGGGCGAGCTGACGTGATCAACCACCCCAGCCCCCCGTTCCCCAACAGCAAGTGCGAGGGTGCCGAGTGGTGAGACGATGCAACTGGTAGCTTGCAGACCCCAGAGGCAATGCCTACGAAGAAATCTGTGAACTCCTACGCTGAAGCGGGCGCCGTCCCGCCGAGGCGATGCCTACAAGGCGGACGGCGAAGTCTTACGCCGGAGCCATGCCGTCCCGCCGAGGCATGCCTACGAGGCGAACGGCGGAGTCGAGCGCCCAAGCCGCGCCGTCCCGCCGAGGCGATGCCTACGAGGCGGACGGCGGTGTCGAGCGCCGAAGTCGTGCTGTCCCGCCGAGGCGATGCCTACAAGGCGGACGGCAGAGTCGAGCGCCGAAGACGAGCCGTCCCGCCGAGGCGATGCCTACGAGGCGACGGCGAGCGTGGGCGCCAAGACGCGCCGCCCGTCGAGGCGATACCTACAAAGGACGGCGAGTAGGGCGCCGAAGACGCGCCGCCGCCGCCGGTACCTACCAGCGTGACGGCGGAGAGGGCGCGCGAAGACGTGTTGCCCCGCCGAGGCGGTGCCTACCAGGCGGACGGCGGATTGGGGCGCCGAAGATCCAAAGATGTGCCGTCCCGCTGAGGCGGTGCCTACCAGGCGGACGGCGGAGTGGGGCGCCGAAGATGTGCCGTCCCGCCGAGACGGTGCCTACCAGGCGGACGGCGGAGTGGGGCGCCGAAGATGTGCCGTCCCGCCGAGGCGGTGCCTACTAGGCGGACGACGGAGTGGGGCACCGAAGATGTGCCGTCCCACCGAGGCGATGCCTACTATGCGGACGGCGAAGTCGAGCGCTGAGGACGTGCCGTCCCGCTGAGGCGATGCCTACAAGGCGGACGGCAAATTCGAGCGCCGGAGTCGTGCCGTCCCGCCGAGGTGATGCCTACGAGGCGGACGGCGTAGTCGAGCGCTGGAGTCGTGCCGTCCCGCCGAGGCGATGCCTACGAGGTGGACGGCGTAGTGGGGCGCCGAAGATGTGCCGTCCAGCCGAGGCGATGCCTACCAGGCGGACGACGGAGTGGACGGCGAAGATGTGCGTCCCGCCGAGGCGATGCCTACTAGGCGGACGGCGAAGTCGAGCGGAGCCGCGGTTCCCCTACCTTCACAAACTGTGCTCGCGGAGAGCGGGCGCTTGCGGTGTAGGCCGAGGGTGCTACGCACGCCGAGGTAAGGAGGCGGAGCCGCCTTTCCCCTACCTTCACGAACAGTGCCCGTAGAGAGCGGGCGCTTGCGGCGTAGGCCGAGGGTGCTACGCACGCCGAGGTAAGGAGGCGGAGGCGCCGTTCCCCTACCTTCACGAACAGTGCTCGCACAGAGCGGGCGCTTGCGGCGTAGGCCGAGGGCGCTACGCACGCCGAGGTAAGGAGGCGGAGGCGTCGTTCCCCAACCTTCAAAACAGTGCCCGCGGAGAGCGGACGCTTGCGGCGTAGGCCGAGGGCGCTACGCACGCCGAGGTACGGAGGCGGAGCCGCTGTTCCCTTACCTTCATGAACAGTGCTTGCAGAGAGCGGGCGCTTGCGGCGTAGGCCGAGGGCGCTACGCACGCCGAGGTAAGGAGGCGGAGGTGTTGTTCCCCTACCTTCAAAAATAGTGCCCGCCAAGAGCGGGCGCTACGCACGCCGAGGTAACGAGGCGAAGGCGTCGTTCCCCTAACTTCAAAAACAGTGCCCGCGGAGAGCGGGCGCTTGTGGCGTAGGCCTAGAGCTCTACGCACGCAGAGGTAGGGAGGCGAGGACGGAGGCGCCGTTCCCCTACCTTCACGAACAGTGCCCGCAAAGAACGGGCGCTTGCGGCGTAGGCCGAGGGTGCTACGCACGCCGGGGTAAGGAGGCGGAGGCGTCGTTCCCCTACCTTCACGAACAGTGCCCGTAGAGAGTGGGCACTTGCGGCGTAGGCCGAGGGCGCTACGCACGCCGAGGTAAGGAGGCGGAGGCGCCGTTCCCCTACCTTCAAAAACAGTGCCCGCGGAGAGTGGGTGAACTTGGCAATGCACTCCCTGGTGCAACGCGCGAGGGGGCGCGATATCCAAGTGGTGCGCCGCTTAACGCGAGGCACTCCCTGGTGTCTCGGCCATGCCGCAATTTTTATACTCCGTAGAGTGCGTGGGATCAACATCCACGTCTTTTTTTATACTCCGGAGAGTACGCATAGGGACGACATCCATGCGTGCGCGGGATCCGCGTCTTGTTTATACTCAGTAGAGTGCGCAGAGAACATCCGCGTCTTACTTATACTCCGTAGAGTGCGTGGGACTATCAACCACGTCTTATTTATACTCCGGAGAGTACGCGTTGGGAGAACACTTATGCGTGCGCGGGAGCATCCACGTCTTGTTTATACTCAGTAGAGTGCGCAGGGACAACATCCGTGTCTTGTTTATACTCTGTAGAGTGCGCGCGAGGGCGTCCCCCGCTGCGTCTTATTTATACTCCGTAGAGTGCGTGCGGAGACGGATCTCGCGCTACGTCTTATTTATACTCCGTAGAGTGCGTGCAGAGGTGGACCTCGCGCTACGTCTTATTTATACTCCGTAGAGTGCGTGCGGAGGCGGACCTTAACGCTACGTCTTATTTAGAGTCCGTAGACTGCACGCGGAGGCAAGCCTGCGCGCGTTGCAGGCGGTGAAAGTGCGTGCGGAGGCGGACCTCGCGCTACGTCTTATTTAGAGTCCGTAGACTGCGCGCGGAGGCAAGCCTCCGCGCGTTGCTGGCGGTGAAGGTACGTGCGGAGGCGGACCTCACGCTACGTCTTATTTAGAGTCCGTAGACTGCGCGCGGAGGTAAGCCTCCGCGCGTTGCGGGCGGTGAAGGTCCGTGCGGAGGCGGACCTCACGCTACGTCTTATTTATACTCCGTGGAGTGCGTGGGAATATCATCCACGTCTTGTTTATACTCCAGAGAGTACGCGTAGGGACAACGTCCACGCGTGCGCGGAGCATCCACATCTTGTTTATACTCAGTTGAGTGCGCATGGACAACATCCGCGTCTTATTTATACTCCGGAGAGTACGCTGAGGCACGAGGCCATCGTGCGATTTTAAGCCAGAAGCCGATCAAACACTGCTGCACGAAAGAGGAGGCAACAACAATAAAAGAGTTCAAGGCTAGGCCAGTAAACACACGACGATGGCAATGAAAACAGGGGACAAGCCAGTCAAGCAAAAATTGTAAAAGCGTATCTTGACAGGACGCAGCTAGCTTGTGCCACCATGAAATGACTTCAAGGCACACTACCTGGCGTGGCATCCTCAATGCATGCCCCGAGGCGAGCTTTGCGTGCACGGGGTCCGTGATTGAGGTCTCCGACCGAGCGGAGCCGACGACCGAAGTGGTCTTCGCCTGTGCCGGGTCCGCGCCCGAGGAGGGGATCGACGGCGCGGAGATTCGCAGCAGAGGCCGTGGCATGGAGGTGACCTCGCCGCCTCGGATACTCTCGGAAGCTCGGAGCCGGCCGTATTCACGCGAAGCTGCCGTAGTGTACACGCTGTGAACGTACATGCAGTGCATGCTCTGCATGGAATGAGCGCATGCATGCACGTGGAGACGGAGGCTTGGTGCGGACGGTGGCACTGGGGCTCGACAGCGAGCGGAAGCAGGCGCGACAACGCACAAGCCGAGCCCGGCCTCACGTCGTCGGCTGCGCGTTCGAAGTCCATCCCGCGGGGGCGAGGTCCTACGCGGAGGCGAAAAGTGCGGACGCTGCGGCGAAGACCTCTCTGACCTCAGCGTAGACCCCGGACATCGCGGTGGAGACCACTCTGACCGCGACGAAGACTGATCTTGCGGCGTGGCTGTTTTTGATGATGGTGGTGCCCGCCGCACCGAGCGTCTTCACCGCGTACACAAAGTTGCGAGCTTCGCCCGGACTCCGTCGCAGAAGCCGTGCATGCATGCGGCGCTGGCGTCCCCGTCTGCAACACCACGGCGCCGCCGTTGTCGTCGAGGATGGCCGCGAGCACCCGCCCGGAGTCGTCGTTGCCAAGCTCGCTGACGAACACCGCCCTGCCGTGAAGCCGCGCGACTGTGATGGCGACGTTGATCGGCGCGGGGCAGGTTGGAGGCTTGCACGGAGTAGGCCTCGCCGGGAAGACGCCGTCACCAAGCCACACTGGGTGCCTAGATGGAGACTTGTGCCCCGGTCCGTCGTCGCGTGCAGTCACCAGACATCGCCTCGGCGAAGTCCGTCACGCGGAGCCGGAGCCTAGGTCGCGGACACCGTGCGGAGGCTGACGTTGCCCCTGCGAAGTCTGTCGCGTGGAATCGAGGCCCACCCTTGGTAGCGCGGAGTCCGTCAGAAGCGGTAGCTTCACGACTAGAAGTGAGCTTCGCAGCCCCCAGGGGACTTCGGCGGGACTTCGGACGCGGGGGCTCGGCCTGCTCGGACTCCAACGAAGCATCGGCCGAGACTTCATCTGTGTGGCGTCCACCTCCTCTGTGCGGAGGCCACAGTCGAGGTAGTCCTCGTCTGTGCACAGGCCGCTGCCTTCGTCGCGGGCACACGCGCAGCGCAAAACCCGCAGATGTCGAGGCCTTCTTCGCAGACCCCTCACTTAGACCTCGCCTGGACGGCGTCGACGCGGAGAGTGCATGCATGCACATGGTGATGAGTGCATGCGAGGCGTCCTGACTGTGTGCCACCGCCGCCGCTGCCGGAGACGAGGTACAGGGGGCTGAGTGCTCTCCCGATTTCACCGGCGTCGACAGACCCAGTTGAGGTCGAAGGCGTTGCCGCCCAACCCAGACTTCGGCGAAGCGAATCGATGCCGACGCTGTTGGCCAGCAAGCATCCTGTCACCTCCACGCCGCCGACCAGCCTGGCTGCTGGTGCCGTGTGCCACTTGGCCAGCCGTCGCTGCCGTGTACCACCAAGGATCCCATCAGGAGTTGGGCACCGGATGCCGGGTTGAATAGACTGCAGCTGACTACCAGGATGGCGATGTCCTTGGGCTTCACGCCGGCCTTGGCGAGGAGCTCGTCGAGCACGCCAGGCGACGTTGCACGACGGTGGTGGCCGGGTGGAGTCCCATGCGAAGGCGTAGGGGCGCGCGCGGAGACGGGCTCGGAGCTGGTGGAGGTCAGATGCCTACGCGTGATGACGGAGACAGCATGGACTCCGCTCGTGCCGAGGTGGCACTGCATGACGACATGCGGAGACAGGCGCGGAGCCGTCAGAGAGGCGGGGCGCAGATCCGGCGAGCTCCAAGCAATGCCGCGCGCGGAGACGACGGGGACTTCGCCCGTGCCGAGTGAAGCTGCATGACTACGGTGGCCGGACGCATGCATACGTGCCTGCACGCGTGAATGGATGGAAAGCATGCATATGTAAATGGATGGGTATGTGAGTGCATGCATAAGCCGGTGGATGCCTGGACGCCGTCACCTAGCGCATGCATGCAGGTATTTTCTCTCTTTTTTTGTTACTGTTCACGAATTAGTACTTGAGACGCATGCACGGATGGATTAGTACTTGAGACCCATGCATACGTGAGACTTTGCTACGTGAATGGCTGCATGCAGATACCAAGCTATTGAGGCATCTAGTGTATGCATTCGTGAAGCTTGACGTCCTTACCTGATGTTTTCCGCGCGGAGGCGAGCAGAGCGTGAGCGAGGTCGGCCCCGGCCGGCAGCGGAGGCCGTGGCGAAGGCACGAGTCGGATCGACTGGCCGGCGCAGAGCAACGTAGCGCTCGGAGGCTCCAACACGGAGGGCTACGACGTGGAGGCTAGCACGGTGCATGCGTGGTGGACGCCGAGGCACCGCACGATCAGGGGCCACAGCGGAGGTCTCGCCGAACAGAGGCAGCTGCGAGGCCTGCGCGGGGTGGACCTCGCCGCGGGCGCGCGAAGGCTCTCCATCTGCAGCGCGGAGGCGAGCAGGACACAGGGGCCCGGGATCTTGTCCTGAAGGCCGGAGGCGTTGGCGCATGCCGGGGACGCTATGGCGCGAGAGCCACGTTAGTTGCCGCAGCACCACACCATTAACTTCCTCCCAGCCATAGCACAGATGCGGCACTTCCCTGCATGCACACCCCCAGCAGATCGGAGATAACAACAACGTAGAAATAAGCGATTCAATTAGATCTATTCGATACTGCATCTGGACGATTCAACTAGATCTGTCCCACGCAGCATATATAAAACAGAGCGAAGTACACAATCGAGATGGCTAAATCTTTAGCGAACAAACTACTTATCTGCCATCCCCACTCCCAGAAGCAGAAAATATCCACATAGCTGCCGCTTTTGTTGAATGCTGGAGAAATCCCTTCCATACGCAACTTCTAGTCGCTCCCCACGGTCGGCGCCATCTGTTGTGGCTACAGGCCAAACAGTAGAGAAGGGGATTGGTAGAAGAGGAAGAGGAGAGTCAGATCTATGGGAGAGTTGGTGAGACTGAGAGGATGTCCCCCCTCCTGCCCCTCCTGGGGATTTATATACATAAGTGGGGTAGAATGGGAAATCCTCATTCTACCCCGTAGTACTTACAAAAGATGAAGGTAGATTGGTATATTTACACTGGTATAGTATTCTACATTATTGGGCTTATTACATGTTGGACTAATTGTACGGCCCAGTCACGGAGGGCTGGGCCACCCCCACAACAGTTATATTTCAAGATCTAAGTCTAGGAACTTGTTAAATTGTGTCTGTTTAAGTTAAGCAATATTTTTAAGTGAAAGTGCTGCAAACAATTAGGTCTGAATTTTTAAACTGCAGTAAGACTTAACAGCTGTAGAATTTCTTTGTTGTCTATCGCTTTTAAAGCATAGGACATGCTTTTCAGGCAAAGTAAACCATGCTGACTGAATCTTACAGTTGCCTGAAGTTATTCTTCTATTCTTCTGCATATCTGCAGATGATTCTTTATGTGTTATTTATCATGTTTCAGGTATATGATACTAGCAACATCCACGGTATCGACATTTGTGAAGTATATATTCTATGTTAGTGACATGCTAATGGAAGGTCAATGGGAGAGAAAGGCAGTGTATACATTTTATTTGGAGCTCATCAGTGACCTTGTGCGCTTGTCTTTATATATGCTCTTCTTCATAGCTATCTTCCTGTAAGTTCTCTTAAGATGATCTTGCCCCTTAGGGTACTATATGTGAACTTTGGTGGCTGATCTGTTATACTGATATCAGGAACTATGGTGTCCCACTGCACTTGATTCGTGAGCTGTATGAAACCTTCCGCAACTTCAGAATTCGTATTGCAGATTATGTACGGTACAGAAAGATAACTTCCAACATGAATGAACGCTTTCCAGATGCTACAGCAGATGAGCTCAATACGTGAGTCTTTTTTAATTTCATTGGCACTGTTTCAGTTGATTCAACAATGAAACTTGTGTGTGATTTAGTATTTTTAATATACTCAGGAACGATGCTACATGTATTATTTGCCGTGAAGAGATGACCACAGCAAAGAAGCTGCTTTGTGGACACTTGTTTCATGTGCATTGTTTGAGGTCATGGCTAGAGCGCCAACACACTTGCCCAACATGTAGAGCTCAAATTATTCCCCCAGATAATGGACTTGCAGCATCAGCAAGACAACATGGAGCTCAACCTGGAGTTCAGCCTGGTGAGCTTTTCGTTGATCTGATTTTTTTGTTTTGCATTTTCCCACTTCAACCATTTGTATCAGTTAGCATTACATTTTGCAAGCAGTTTTGTATGTGATTCCTAATTCAGTGTATGAAAAAACAGTTGCTGGCACTGGTGCTCCGGGTGCAGAAGGAGTACCAAGTGAGAACCTGAACAAACTCCAAGCAAAACTTGAAGCTGCTGCTTCAGCTGCTTCCTTATATGAGAGATCTTTTGCTTATCCTCCAGCAAACACTTTAAATAGGTATACTATTTTCATTATTGTTGCTACTTTTTTCTTTAAGAGGCTAAAATCTAAAGCTTTTCATGATTCTGCTTGAGATTTGTTAGTTATTATAAAAAATGCTGAATCTGATTTCTTTTTTGTGGTTTATTAAATTTGCAACTTCCAGAATGTTTAGGCATCCTTTGCAAGCTGCCATATTGTTAACTCGGAACATATACTGGGTTAATTATAAGTTTACCTGTGCTATGTCCGTGGTGGTTGAGTTTGCTGGATACAAATTGTAGAACTTTTTTTTCTTCTCTCTACTAAGCATATCTTCCTTGTTTCCCTGGAACACTGTGACTTATGGTTATGGTATTCAAAATTAACCTGCTTTATTCAGAGCTGGCCGTGATTTTTTTATTTTAGAGCTAGTCATTTTGCTTACATAGCATCTGCTAGGACTAGGTGGTTAACCATGTTTGTTTATTCTTAGGTACCTGAGATTGGGTTAGTCACTGTGTTTTCATTATTGTACTGATATACTATGAACCTGGAGGTTATTTTATGCTATACATTATAATACTAATAACTAATAAGTTACCTCCTATTCGACCATCAGGTATTCAGGACCTCTTCAGTCTACATCAATTACTTCACAATCAGGAGAAGCAAGTACTTCCAATCAATCACAGGAAGACCAAGCATTTCAGGGGCAAAACACTGGCGATCCTTCAGCACCTCAGCCTTTTTGTGTACATGGTCCTGTTGGTTCAATAACAAGCAGCAGGGACCTTGAAAATTCACTGCAAAAGGCATACGAAAATGCTATAAGGAGACAGATAGAGGTAATAAAGCGTTTTGATTCCTCAAGCACCTTCTTTAATCTTAATACATTAGCAAGTGTTGCATATGAAAGTGCTATAAGGAGCCAGATATGTGTATGTTGACTGCTTGCAAGTTGCAATGCTGGGGACAATATCTATTGCAAACTCATCTTTAAGTGCAACCATCAAACTCTCCACATGGACCATTGGATAAGCTTCAAACGTCTAGTCTTTGTCATCGTTGCCAGATTATAATGTTTAATGTTGCTCAAGATATAAATGTTTGTCTAGTAGTTAGTGAGTAACACTGACCAGTGCTAAGAAGTAACTAGATCCACGGTAACTATTGTTATGCTTCACCTTATTTTTAATGACATGCTGCGTGATACTCTTTCATTGATATTCTCTGTCTATGGCCAACTGAATTCATAAATCACTTCTCTGTCTCAGATGTTGCAAATCCAATTGCAAATGTTGCAGCATGGGGCTACCGCATTGGCAACGAACAATGAGAATGCTGAGCCCGTGAAAAATGACTGAAGATGTAAATAAAGGGGAGAACGCAAATCCAACCTTTTTCGCATTTTGGTTGTATTCTACTGGAATCGAAAATGACATTTTGACTGGTCGAATGGATGTTGAATTTGGTGGAAATTACCCATGTACCTGTTGGAATGTACTAAGTTTAAATTCCTCTTTGGTTATTTCCTTGTCTGGTCTCTGGAAAAATGCAAAAACATTGGATGTCATACAAGTTTATTTGCATGATGACGATTGTAAATACCAGATGCAAAATTTGGGAATGATCAGATGTGATTTTGCTCGCATGGTTTGCTTCTGTTGCTTCAATTTGGCGAATTGGAATTACGACGAATATTCTAGTTCTTCAGTTTGATGTTTGGATAATCAGAATTTACATCGGAGTAATTTCAACTTGGTATTGTTAGATTTTGCAACCGAAGTAGTACAATGTTGGCAGCGATGATCTCACCATTCCCGGTGCAAGGTCGTCACCAGGGACCCAAATACCGGCGGTAACCGGCCGGTCACCGGCGGTAACCGGTTTTACCGGTGCCAATCGGGAGAAAAAAACCGTCAGTTTTTTATTTAATTTAAATTTAAACTTTTGAATGTAAAAATTAGTTTATCTAATGATATTTATATTATTTAGCACTAATAAAATGTATTAGGAAGATGTATGCACTTTCCGTGCTTGATTTCATACTTTTTCCATGAATGTATTAGAAATTTTCAAATTTTGAATGTAAAAGTTAGTTTTCCTAATGATATTGTGTAACACTAACTTTTACATTATGCCAGCATTAAATTCAGTAATATGTAGGTAGTTTTGAGGGATATGATACAATTAAATAAAACAGTAACACCTATCTTAGCATCCTATTTCCACAATCATCAAAACCTAGATGATAAACACTCTTTAGAAGGCACACTGAAAGATTACAGTTGGAGCATTGAAGTATTAATGCTAAATAATATTTATCAATGTTAAGGGTGTAAGTGATGCAATCCTAATTCGTCAACTTTGGAGATAAGTATGTATCAGTCTGAATACTTTTAGTTGTCATGCATCTCAATTACTTTTGGCCTCATAGTTACAAGAAAATGTTTCAAGAAGGGATTAGTTTGATGTAGTCTTATGCGGGTTTTACTTGTTATAAAAAAACTTAAGTTTTTGGCAAAATGTCCACCCATAACTTTCAATTTACGGCAACAAAAGTGGAGCTCCAACTTCCATACTCATTCCATCGGTTTTTCCGGTTTTCTCACCGGCAAAACCGGTAGCCGGCCGGTTGCCGGCCGCCTCCCGCCCCGCCAAAAAAATTCGTTTGCTAAATTTCATCCGGTTTTAAACCGGGATTTCCGGTTACCGGACGGTAACCGGCTGGTTACCGGTACCGCCCGGCGGCCGGGATTCGCCCCGGTACCGGTTTTTCGATCCTTGGTCGTCACAACCGATATCTCACGCAAGTAGGCAACTACTAACAGTAGGAATCAGGGAAGGCCTAAACGACTTGTCTCCGCTACCTTAATTTTTTACCGAGGGTCTCCACCGAAAGTAAAATGCGGTTAACCAAACGACTCTTCCATGAGTAGTATGTAACGAGGAACACGAGCATCTTTTCGGCTCAAAAAATGGGCCGGCATCCGATGCCTGAGAGCTGCTGCCTTGGCTACTGGTGTGGCCTGAAACCCTTAGATGGACGGGCACTCTCACCGCATGGAAAAACCTGTATTATGTAGGGCTGAAATTATCAAATCTCTCTCGCGCGGGCACGCTGACAATAAACTTAATAAAAGGCTATTATGTCCAGATTAAGCAAATTGTCGATATAGATACATAACCCATATTCATTTCCACCCCCTGCCCCCTTGCGTTGCATGACGGTCCGTTCCAAACAGCGATGACATCTGTCTTTTAGAAATTAAAAGCTATTTTGAATACATCAACGATTTTTTATTTTCTTTTTATATTATCCATATATATATAGATGTTTTTATTTTTTTAATTGAATAAAAACCTAACTGGCTATAATGTCATTTTAGTCTACAACCAAAAGCCATAGCACATTAGAATAAGGCCTACGTAACCCCTCGTCAAGCTTTACAAATTTACCAGTAAGAATGAAAAGCTGGGTCCTATAACAAAGCCCAACGTAGGAAGCAAGCCAAATCCATGAATAAACACACGGCAATACCATGATCTGTACTTTGTAGCCTTCAAGTCTACAACCCGCGAGCCCGTCACTCCCTTCACTTTTGCACTTTCCTCTGCCGGTACCGGGACCTGATATATGCCGCGCGAGCTGAAAGGAAGGCCCGTGGGCCGCGCCGATGCAGTATTTTTTTATTATTTGCTAACGCACAGCCACAGGAAATTTCGTTAACTTTCAGTTGATTTTGCTCACCCTTGAATTAACTAGCCACGTAGGCGTGGCGCCACGCCACGCCAGCCACCGTGTGGACCGAAGTAAAAGAGACGACAATTCGCAGGGAGTTTCGTAAAAAAAATCGAGGGCACGTGCGTAATTTCGGAAAAATAAAAGGACTTTTCCGTAAAAAACCGAGGACCTGCAAGGACCTGGATGTAAGTAAATAAGGACCTGTACGTAATTTTGGAAACCCGCATGTCGCCATCCAAAAATTTTTTGGAAAAAACTGGACGCAGGGATCTTTTCGCGAGGAAAAAGGACCTTTACGTAATTTTGAAAAAAGTGAAGGGATTTGCCTCCCCCGGCCGTACCAAAAACCGGGGGACACCCGTCGGCCGGCCGCGCATGGGGAGGCGACGTGGAGGGGGTGCGAGCGCCGGAACCCCCCACCTTTAATACCGGGGATTATGTGAAGATTCGTGCGTCACTCCACCGCCTTTTTGTCTCCGATGAGGCCGCCGCGCTCCAGCTTGGCAGGTAGCCGTCGCCTCCTATTCTTTTCGTTATATTAAGAGGATACATCGAAGGTGTTGCCACTTATCACTGGAGGCGATGTCAAGGATTGCCGTAAAAAAGGAAGAAGGGCCACGGTGAAGATAGATGAGGGCGGAGTAGGAGGTGGAGGACACTGGCACATAGCCAAAGACCGACAGGCCTTGTTGGCGCCACTAGTGAGGTAAGGGGAGACAGCACATGGGTGGGGAGGGGATGACGACGACGGGTGAGGATGGCTGGGGATTAAGGTTAGGAGGGGTGGGTTGTGGTTTATGAGATTGGGGAGGGGGATAGGGATGGTTGGATTTGGACCCAATGGCTAGAAAAAAAAATTGAATGTTAAGAAACTTTTCAGGCAACTGTGCAATAGACAACTTTTTTGCAAAATGAAATTTCAAATGATCGTATCTTTTCAACCGAGTATCCAATTCATATTTTGTTTGAATTTTTGGGTTCCTTACGAAGAAATATTCAAAACAGGACCACACTTGCACATATTCTGGCTTAGTAATGGTGTTATATGACATATATTCTGGAAGATGAACCAAAATGTTTCACACGTTACTTCCTAATGTTATATTAGTTTATGGACAATGTTCCGGTGCGTATCTTTTAAATTAGGCAGGGGGAATGAATATAGCAAGTGTTGGATGTTCTAGTAGGAAACATGAAATGTTCCATGCATTAGGTTTCAATGCTTTAATAGTTCATTGATGATGTTTCACTCAATAAGTTATAAGGCGGGATGGACCAATGTTCCACACATTTAATTTTAATATTTCAACATTTTATCGGTAGTGTTCCGGTCGAATCAAAAGTTCTTGTGCAACAATTCAAGATTATTAGTGGAACAAACTAAAACTTCTCATGTAACAATTCATTATTATTAGTCGAGGAAATAAAAATATTAGTGGAAAATGCTTGCGTGACAATTCAAAACTATTAATGGAACAAATAAAAATATTGATAGGACAAATCAAGGCAATTAGGTGAAATAAAAATACTAGTATAATATAGTGGAACAAAGAAATGAACACGTGGGGGGAAAACCTACTACAACATTACAACTAAATGAAAATAAAAGGAAAAAACTAAACGCATGCCAACAGGACAATGATCCAATAGAAAGAAAGAAAGGAAAACAATCCAACAGGGCCTCTTCAACAGCTGCTATCGGCCCTGGGCTGACCCCTGCACTGCGGATTTCTATAGCAAATCCAACCTCGCTCTTCTGCTCCCTCACCATGTGGACCGTCTCTGTCACGGCCCGGCCTACTAGCCCGCCCAGCAAGGCACATCTCTATCGTTGCTACTCAGCTGACCCACTGGCTCAGCCCAACTAGGCCCACCTCTATCTTTGCTCTTCAGCCGACTACGGGCCATTTCAGAGCCCATAGCCCACATAAGCCCATTCCACCGAAGACTCCGAATGCGATGACAGCGGCAGTGATGGCGGCGGCCGCGGGGACGGCGCCGGGCTCAAGAGGAGAAGAAGAGGCAAGGCGACGACGAGGACGACGCTTCTGCTGCTGCTGCTGTTTTGGCCGTCCGTCCGTCGCGTCCGATGCTGTCTCGCCGGCCATCATTTGCTCGTTCCTTCTGTTGTCTTGGTTATGCGTAGTGAAGGTGTGCTTGTGCCCTGAGTCTAAACATGGAACATGCGCCTCACGTTTTCCACGATCACACGCACAAATAGAAAGAGAAGGATTTAAATGCATAGTGGCAATCCAGTCGGGGATCCGCAAAATTCTATTTTCCAAACGGGTCCGAAAGGCAAGACCAAAAAGATAACTCGGGTTTTTAAGTGAAGACAGTAACTTTTCTCTGGTGTTTGGAAGAATGCAAGAAACGGAGCAGGTGCTGGCGAAGCTCCAAAGCTGATCACAAAAGCCTGTTTTCAAGCCAAGAGATTTGAAGAGAATTCCCAACTTCCCAGAAACAAATAGCGTTTCCCCTTGATTTATGCAAGGCAAACTATATAGTAGTATGCGCAAAAATTTGGCCTCCCTGGTCTTTTGTCCTGTTAGATGAACTGATGCAACGAATTGTTTAGTTGTTTTGTCGATTGCTCTAGGTAAATTGTTACCAGTGCTGAAAAATGTTTCCTGCATTTGATGCCATATCACACTAAGCAATTCATTGCATCCCTATTTTAACTGTCGTATGTCATGTATGAACAACTGGGCATCAGGCTATACCATGCTCAGTGGCGGACCCAGGATCAAAATTTAGGGGGGGCTGACTCCTGGTAGATCTGCGTCTGCCTCATATATGCAAATAGTTATGAGGGAGAAATACAATGACAAACCAATGGATTTTTTGTTCTCATAGTTGCGATATTTTCACCCCCCCCCCTCTCTCTCTACGGCAAGCAGTACGGACTTTTTTTCTACGGTTTATAATTTTTGGCTATGGCTTGTAATTTTTAGACTGTTTGTATGAGAGATTATAAAGTAACAGAAATTTATGTGTGAAGTCGTTATAGTATATACTACAATTAACTAGTAGAACTCGTCTTAAAAAAATAATTCGTTTGAAAACTAGTTATTATGAAGTGCGAGCAAACGATTCGTGGAGTTTGGAGCTGAAATCATAAGAGTATTATGTGCCTTCATCTGGTCGTCTTTTGTGTCTCAGATGCTTGCCCGGTCTCCGTGTTATATGTGACAGACTGATAGTGTGTTGTGTGAACTCACATCGTGATCGATAGACTATCAGAAACTGCTGCGTCATGCACATCTCTACTCCCAAGTGATTGTCTCCCTTCATGGCGGCCACCACCTCCTCGTCCGTGTAACTCTTCCAGTTATCTTCAGCTATCTTGTTCACCAGCAAGACGCATTCCGGCGACTCCGGCTTCTCCAGCACCGGAAACCCGAGGTTGCCCAGGTGTTCCTCCCACAGCGACATCCTGTACCCGTACACCTGGCCACGGGGGCGCGGCCGTTGCTGCTGCTGCTGGTGTGGTGGGGCAGTGGGGCTGGTAGGAGCCGACGGTGATCTTGGTGTCGCGCGAGCCGGCGAGCGAGCGCTGGCTTATCCAGGGGTGGCCGGCCAGCCGTAGGGGGGGCGCCAGCCCCGGCTGACCCCCCGGTGGGTCCGCCCCTGACCATGCTATATATGAAATAAGATCCAAGCTTTCTTTTAACTTGCCAATGATTTGCGCAATTGTGCAGCTAATTTTTATGCGCAATTTTATCAACTTTTATTTATCTTTGAATTTGTATCCTATCTGAATGGATTCCTTTGTTTTAACCTTTAGAGTTCGATTTATATATGAATTTAGAAATTTGAAAACCATTAATTTGAAATATTTTCTAAATCGTAATTTTGCAATGGAGAAGTCGAATTTCCAAAGCGGATTTTTATCTCTTAGAGCATTTCCAATAGTGACTTATGATCTAGCTCTAAGCATATTATTTCATATTTTAATAGAAGAGAGAGAAAAACTATCTCTTGATCAAGAGCTAGGCTCATACACACATTCCAAGATTATGTGAGAGTGTCATGTGAGGCTATTTGTGTTATGAGCTATGTGCTAAAAGTTAGTACTATTGGAGAAGTTGTCTTAGAGCTAGTAACTAGCTCATACTGTTGGAGATGCTCTTAAGGGATATCCTCCTATCTCATCCGCCATCCAACTTGTCACTTTACCTCGAGACCTGTGCATGTATATTTTGGAGATAGAGAATATAGTAAGAGATAAAATAGTACAAATCTCGAGATGAAATAGACAATATAAGAGATAGGAGAATGTCCCCTTAGAATTTCTTGATGTCATTAGGAAAGTTCATTAAGTGAGGTTGAGAATATAGTAAAAAATAAAATAGTATGAATCCCGAGATAAAATAGATAACATATGAGATAGGAGAATATCCCCCTCAGAATTTCTTGATGTCATTGGAAAAGTTTATTACGCGAGGATACGAGCTGAAACTCCTTGGCGTGCACCAGCTGAAGATTCTCTGAAGATAACATTGATGGGGCTTGTTCCGAGGAAACAAGAAAAGTTGGATGGGGCTTTATAATTCAGAACTCTGCTGGTCAAGTCCAGGGAGCGGGCTTTATAATTCAGAACTCTGCTGGTTAATAGGGGTGGAAACGGATCGGATACGATCAAATAGTCTTAAATATGGATACGAATATATATTTTTAAAATGAATACGAATACAAATTCGAATATTCTCAAATACGGATACGAATACAGATATTTTCGAATATGGATTTTCTCGGATACGAATATCGGATAAAACAGATTCCTAGTGGTTTTGCCGATTTTTCATCGGTTTTTGACCGGTTACCGATTTTAAACCGTCTAAATTCAAATTTTAAATTACAAAATTCGTACGAATTTTTCATGGGTTCTAGAAACGGATCGAATACGAATCGAATAGTCTCGAATACGAATACGGATATGAATATTATCGAATACGAATATTCTCAAATACGCATACGAATATTCTCGAATACGAATATTTTTAATACGAATTTTATTTACTATATTTACATTTTCTCGAATACAAATATCCAATAAAACGAATTTACCGTTTTTCACCTCTACTGGTCAAGCCCAGGGAGCGGGACCGAAGCTTGTCTTCAGTTAGGCACTGCAGGTTGCAAGTGAAGCTGGAATGGGAAGAATTGAGATTGAGACAGATTCATTGAACCTGAAGGATGAGCCTGAAAGCTCTGACCAAGACCTGTCGACTTTGGGACTGCTATTTCGGCAGTTTCTTGTATTTGTATGGTTCTCGCTCCTGTAATAGGGCACCCGATTCTCTGTCAAAGTTTGGTGTAAACCTGGAACTGGGCTCGGTTCTGTTATGGCCGGACTGGGTTCTAGTCCGTGTACTCTCTCAAGTGGCTAGCGATTGTTGGGTTAATGAAATTGCTCTGACTTTTCTCTAAAAAAGGATAAGTTGGGTTTTCACATCACTGAGACCATTTGTGTGGATTATGTGAAAGTAAGGTGACTTATATCAACTACAAAGTCTTTTGAAGTGTGTTATAAGGATTCCTAGATAATCCTAATTAGATTAGGATTTCTACTTCTTTTTAAAATGGGATTCCTACTTTACTCTAGAAGAGTACTACATAAAGCCATTAGGGCGGCTATGGAGAAATCAAATCACAAACCAACTTATTCAAAGCATAGGGCGCACAAGAGAATTAGAAACTAGATTATTCTTTAGAATTATATTCTTGTATAGGGCAAGGATTCGAGTATTCTAAAAGGTTCGAGGGGTTGCAAGAGAGCAACAATCCCTTGTACTTTTTGAGGTCAAATTTGCGGTCAGATTTGTTAAATATTTCTCTCATTATGGCTGTTTCGCTACCATTATTTCAGTTATTGACTTTGTTAAATCTTTCTCTCTTGTTGTGATTGTTTTATCACCGTTATTTTGATTCTTTCTGTGATATTTATTTATTTTATTTTTAATACTGTACATGTTCATTCCGTATATATTAACTTTAATATGGTATTAAAGTTGCTGATTATAAGAAGGATAACAGACCATAACATCGCAATTGGTAAGGCGCCTACGAAGACTTGAAGAGGTCAGGAAGTCAACAATACAACCATCTGACCCTTTTTTAGTCAACATCAAATTAAATAAAAGCTCAGAGTGTAGAATACATGCTACTGGAGTATCGACTTGGACATCGAAAAGCACATATGGAAAGAACGGGTAAGTTTCCTTGGCACACAAATGTACGGCTAATATTTGGCACGTAAGATTGGCACGGCCATTTGAGCAAATCATAGGCAGCCATGGCTAACTTGCTGCTTCTGCTCTTCTTACCCCTAACCATCCTTGCCCTGACCGCATCATGCGCTCAAACCAATATCACCTTAGGGTCCTCCCTACCGGCCACTGCCGGCGCCGCCTGGTCTTCGCCGTCGGGCAGCTTTGCCTTGGGTTTCTATCCCGTCGAAGGAGGCCTTGCCGTCGGCGTCTGGCTTGCCACCACGCCGAACATAACAGTCACGTGGACGGCGAACCGCAGTGCCACGCCGTCCACGGGCGGATCACTCAGCCTCAACCACGACGGCCAGCTGGTCTGGAGCGCCGATGGCCACGACATGACCATCGCCGCGACATCCGAGCCGGCCACCGCGGCCGCCATGCGCGACGACGGCAATTTCGTGCTGTACGGCAAGGACGCGACAACTATTATGTGGTCGACGTTCGGGGCCCCGACTGACACGCTGTGCGCTGGGCAGGATCTGCTGCCTGGGCAACAGCTCTTCTCGAGCGTGTCCGACACCAACAAGGCCACTGGCAAGTACAGGCTTGCCAACCAGGCGAATGATGGCAATCTCGTGCTTTACCCTGTGGAGACAACCAACGTGGCGAACTCGGCATACTGGGCCACCGACACTTACTCGATAGGCTTCCCCCTCACCTTGTGCTTGGACGCCGGTGGCGTGCTCTACCTGGTGGGCAACAACGGCAGCTACACCAAGAACCTGACACAGGCCAAGGCTGCAGCAAGAGTAGGCTCGCATGTCTACTACCGAGCCACGCTTGATCCGGATGGCATCATGCGTGTGTATGGCCACGCCCGCTTGGCCAACGGTGCGTGGAAGACCGGCGCTGAATGGGTGGCGCCGAGCGGCGACCGGTGCTCCGTGAAAGGCGTGTGCGGGTCTAACAGCTACTGCGTCCTCGATCGCGATGCGCGACCTACCTGCGCGTGCCCGCCGGGCTTCGCGTTCGTCAACACGAGCAATCTTTGGCTCGGGTGCGAGGCGAACTCGAGCGTCAGTGACTGCTCGGCCGGGGGAGATGCATCCAGCAGCGTCGTGATGGCAGGTTTGGCAAACATGTCGTGGGCCGACACACCGTACGCGATGCTGGGTCGCGGCATGAGCGCCACCGACTGCGGGGCCGCGTGCCTCTCTGACTGCGTCTGCACCGCCGTGCTGCACGACAGCAAGGATGGCGGCACATGCACGAAGCTGCAACTCCCGCTGCTGTACGGCCGCGCGGGCGGTCAGTACACGCTGTTTGTGAAGACCAGGGCAACGGCGGCAACTCCTGTGCGCCGCAGAAACGACCGCCGCGGCGTGGGCCGGGCCGCGACGATCGCCTTGGTCTGCATGGCCCTCGTGACATGCTTCTCTCTGTCCGCTTTCCTGGTGTTTGCACGGCTGCTTTGGGTAAACCTCAAAGCTGTGCACCATGACGTCATGTCACTGTCACTGGCCAATGCCAACGCAGCCGGTGCCTTCGACGAGGAGGCGCCCCTGAGGTCGTACACTTACCGGGAACTCGAGGAAGCGACGCACGGCTTCCGAGACCCGATCGGCCGAGGCGCCTTTGGCACGGTGTTCAAAGGGTCACTGCACGGCGGCGAGAAGGCCATCGCCGTGAAGCGGCTCGAGAAGCTCGTGGAGGATGGCGAGCTGGAGTTCCAGAGGGAGGTGCGCGCCATCGGGCGGACGAGCCACCGCAACCTTGTCCGGCTGCTGGGCTTCTGCCACGAGGGCGCGAACCGCCTCCTCGTCTACGAGTTCATGAGCAACGGCTCCCTGGCCGACCTCCTCTTCAAAAGCGCCTCCCGCCCGGTGTGGCCCGACCGCGTCCGCATCGCGCTGGACGTGGCTCGCGGCCTGCACTACCTCCACGACGAGATCGACAGCCGCGTGATACATTGCGACGTCAAGCCGCAGAACATCCTGATGGACGCGGCCGGCAAGGCCAAGATCGCCGACTTCGGGCTCGCCAAGCTGCTCCTGCCCGACCAGACGCGCACCTTCACCGGCGTGCGCGGGACACGCGGGTACCTGGCCCCTGAGTGGTACCGCGGCACCGGGCCGGTCACCGTGAAGGCCGACGTGTACAGCTACGGCGTGGTGCTCCTGGAGACCGTGACGTGCAGGAGGAGCATGGAGATGGAGGAGGCCGGCGAGGACTGCACGCTGATGGAGTGGGTGTACGGATGCTTGGTCAGAGGAGAGTTGAGATCAGCCATGACGGACACCAGTGACGAGGAGGCCGTGGAGGGGGAGACGCTGGAGCACGTCGTTAAGGTGGGGATCTGGTGCGTGCAGGGGGAGCCTCAATCTCGGCCGTCCATGAAGAGTGTCATCTTGATGCTGGAAGGGAACATGGAGGTCTCCTTCCCTCCTCCTCCACCCTCTGTATGATCATACTACAAAATCCTCTACCATTCCCTCCTCCACCCTCGTTGCCAATAATGCCGCGAAAGCTGAATACGATGAAGCATGGATCGATCACTTTGTACAGTAGCCTTCATGTGTGTATTAATTTTCTTGACTTGAACTTTCAAGATTTTATTTTTACTCGACTGTTCCGCGTCAAAGAAGATGATCGATCATCCATTGTCAAACAAAGCTAGGGTGTTACAGTTGAGCATAGCCCTTAGGAAAAGTTGAGCCGATATTTGCAGAGGACGAAATAGTCGCATTATAGCTGATGTCCTCAAGCATGCTGATACGTCCCAAATTGTAAAGCTAGCAGACACGTGTACAATGGTCCGACCTTTCATGGTACCCTCTCCAAAACGCAGCTCCCTTCTCTCAATGCACAGCCTTCAATCTTCCCACCAATCTCCACCAAGGTAACACTCCCAACCGTGCGCACCCCAAACGCGCAACCTAAAATGAGAGGATCTCATGATTCAATGAGTAAACTGCTGTATGCGACACGCCAAGTGCAAATTCATAAGAACTGTTAGATCATATGATGGTCGTACATTTTGTTAATGATGAATAATTGACATTTGATATTATTATAATTTGCATTTATGTAAGTTCTGATCGATATGTTTCTGTGCTTGAGTTTTCAGGATGGCAAAACGACTATATATGGTTTGAACCACGGATGGTAATCTGATCGGCCTTGTGATGGATGGTCGATCGACAGGTCAGAACGACAGATTTCGACCTCGTTCGACTTCGACCACGTCTGGTTTTAACTAGGTAGACTTCGACCACGGTATTCGACTATGGTATTTCGACTACATCAGACTTCGACCATAGCAGACTTTGACCACGGCAGCCTTCGACTACGGCATTTCGACAACGACAGAACGGCCATGGAAGGTAATCGTAGATTTCAACCTCGAACAGTGAACAAATCATAAGCAACATTTAGCCGGTCATAAATGACAGTGAACCGGTCGGAGGACGTAAAGTCATCGGCTACAGTAAACGGTCAATGGTCGTAGGTACAGTACTTTTTCATGGTCATAGCTACAGTACCTGATTGATACTCGATAGTCATAGACTTTTCTGGTCAATACTCGATAGTCGTTGATTTTACTACCCGATACTCGATAGTCTTAGATTTTTACTAGTCGGTAATTGTAGACTTTACTAGTCTGTAGTCTTAGATTTTGTGATCAGTAATTGTAGACTTTACGATTGTAAGTCGAAGACTTTGTGATCGGTTGCCGTATGCTTCATGGTCTGTACTCGTAGACTTCATGGTTGGTATGAGTGCTTTAACTCTTGCTATCTTTGAGTACTTCGAGTACTCGTGTTAGGCCAGCGGTATGACTAGGTGGTGGTGATTGGTGAACAATACTTGATGGATTCGGTACTCGGAAGATGGTGGTATACTTGATGGATTCGGTACTCGGAAGATGGTGGTACTCGATAGTCGTGGTTTTCACGATCGTGGTCAGCGATCAGTTGTCGGAGACTTATAGTATGTGATTAGTACTCATGGATGGTAGTCTGTGCGGTACTCGGTGATCAATGATGAAGTGACTGGTTGGAGATCAGTACTTGTAAACTTAGCGATCTGGTATTTTAGTCGTAGCGATCGGTACTCGGTAGTCAGTATTCGATGGTTCTATGGTTGGTAGCGATGCTTGTTATTCTCGAGTGTTTTGAGCAAAGCGATGGTAATTCTCGAGTACTTGTTGTTTTCGAGTACTCGTTGAGCTAGCGGTCATATTGAGTGATCTAAAGCTGAAAACTGGATAGCGATGAGAATTATGCTCATGGACGACCTAGTTGATGTTCGTGGATAGTTAAAAGTGTGTTTTGAGTGTGTGTGTGTGCTAATGACGGTCAAGTTGTGGAGAACTTGTGTCGGGAAAACGTTCTTTGATCTTTGATGTGCACATTGGTGTGGAGGCGGTGATGGCCGGTGACAAGGAGGACTAGGACTAGGATTGGAAAATATGAGGTTTAGGCGGTCGAGAATATCACATGATGTGGTCGGGTTCGCGCTGGAGCATGTGGAGATCAAAGGTGGTGATTCGTGGAGAAACTATGGGCGGTGCGGTCCAGGAGGCTTCGACACGAGCGGTGATGATGCGTGAAGAAACTATAGGAGAAACGATTTTGGAGGCTTTGACACGGGAATTGATGGTGCATAATGGAGATATAGGAGGTGCTGTCCTCGAGGATTCATGTAACAACTCATCTGTTTATTTCGATTTTAAAAAAAACTAAATTTATCAAATTAAATTAATTTGGTTTTAAATAAAAATAAGTGTTTTGGTTGCCCGAAATTTGAATTTTATTTGCCCTAATTTTTTTGCTTTTAAAAGGCTAGATTTTGAAAAAAAAGTAATTTAAGCAAAACCCAAAAATATTATTGAATAAAGGATATTTTGATTTTCTATAAAAAAAACCTAATTTAAATTAGTTATTTAGATTTATTTGGCTTTTATCTGGGTTTTCTGTGTTTTTAGAGTTTAAAATCTAATTTTAAAATTTAAAAGTATTTTTGGTATAAAAATCTAATACCACATTAAGATGGAAATAATTTTCCTAAGTCAAAATGGTTCTAGGAATTTCTATGAATTTTTCTAGAATTTTTAGAATTTATTTGGTATTTTTCCGAACCTTTTTTATTTTCTGGGCTTTTCTGGAAATCAAAATCAAAACTTAAATCTCCCACCCCGTCCCTTCGAGCGACGCGTGGACAGCCTAGATCTGCCCATGATGCCGCCACCCAACCCATCTGGCTGTCCACCCTTCTTTTTTTCTCTCTCCTGCGCCCGCCCGCCGGATCCTTCCCTCTCGGCCATGTGGCTCAATCCCGCCCATTCCTTTCTCTTCTCTCACTACGCCTAGGACCCACCTGTCAGAGCCATCTTCCCCGTGCCTTCTTCTCCGCGCCGCCGCCACGGTCGTTGGCCGCTCCGTCCTTTCTAGCCACCTCCCACTTCCCACGTGTGCGCCGCCCCACCTCTCTCCCTTCGTGCGCCACACTCGCACCCACCTTCCCCCACGTCCGCGCCCACTCCCGCATGCTCTCCGCTGCAACAGCCACCACCCCCCGACCCCTTCAGCGAGCAATTCACGCTGACTCCGCCCTCTGCCGCCTATAAAACCCCCGTCCTGGGCCTCGCCATCCCTCACTCCACCCCACTCCCCCTTCCTTTCTCTCTGTCAGGCACCAGAGCCCCCCACCGCTCACACCCACCTCGAGCTCTAGCTGGCTCTTCGGTGAGAAATCGCTAGCGAAGGACTCCTCAAGCCCTGGCATCGGCACCCTCACCTTCCCTGCACCCGAGCAAACCTCCTCCGCCTCTCTACTGAGCGTGAGCGCTGCCCGAGGACCTACTTCATGGGAACCGTGCGCTACCGCCGCTCCTTCCCCTTTGCCGGCCATCTTCGAGCACTGCCGGGCCCCGAGCCAAGGTGAAAACAAAATCCCCTCGCTCTCCTCTCTCTTTTGAGCTGTTCGCTAGCCGCCGCCGCCCGCTGGAACACTGGCGACCATCGGCCCTCGTGCGCCTCCCCGCTGGCGAGGCCACGTCAGTGGCCGAGCTGACATGGCAAGTGATATGGCACCACATGGCGCTCTATGCCAGCACCGAGCCACCACGTAGACGCCACCTCGTGCTCGGCGCGCCTCGTTAGACTGAGCGTACACGTGGCCGCCACGGCAGCACCACCTGTCAACCACATTAGCAAATTTATCCAGTTAGCAACCATGTTAGCGCCACATCATCCTCCCTAGCACCTCAGCCTTTCCTCTGGTCCATGGACCTAGTCCACATAAGCCAGGCCCATTGGTCAGTCTCATCAAGCCAGGGCTGACGGCATCATGACGTCATAAACCCAATTTTCCAGAAGAAAATTAATTCAGCCAAAAAAGAAAATTCCCTGCTGACATCATAATTTCAATTTCCTTTTGAAAAATAATTCCAAAAATCTAATTTATTCATTTTCTCTTATTTAAACCTTTCAGGAGCCTGTTCTCCTTCATCCTAACTCCGATTGAGCCCATTCAAATTCCTAAATTCATCAAAAATTCTAATCTATCTATTTTCCCCTCATTTTAATTATTTAGAGTTTATGTGAATTTATTTTTATTTTATTTGAATTTGGTGGGTTATTTTTATGTGTAGACTGTGACGATTCCGGAGAATTCTTTGACGATGATTCACACCAGACTACAGAGCAAGGCAAGTCACACTCCTTGAAAATGTTGATTCCAGTTTACAAATAAAATTATGTTATTTTAAATTATTTTGCATGCATATTTTTATTCAACGTATTTCATTTCAGTTTTAAATTTAGTTAATGTCTATTTGTTAATTCCCCCGTTGACATTGAATTTCCCCGATATCTTGTCACTCTAGAATAAAACTCTAGTTAGTACACTAGTATGGCTAGAGAATTTTCATAGCAAATGATTAGACCTGCATAGATATAACTTTAGGCTTGGGATGTCTTTTCATATAAAATGATAAAATTTTCAAATGTATTCTTGACTTTGGTGAGTCAAGAAGGATTATGAAATATTTCAAAATAAAATATAAAATTTGGTTTAGACTTAGACTAATGGTTAGGTGGTGGGTGCAGGCATGCACTATTGTTCGGAGACACAGTGTTGATTGTCAGGCACAAGGGGTATGTGGTTGAGCCTAAGTCAAGTTAAGGATTGATCTGTGAGCTACTGTTGTAAAGCCCTATCGTACTACCACAAGGCTAGTATGGGACAATCCTAGCCGACTAATTTGCGGTACCCAACCTAAGTCTCGTCGTAGGTTGAAAGTGAGCATGACGTAGGCCATGTGAAGTCTGACTCGGCTCAAGAGGGGGTCCCAGTTTGGTGGATTCCTTACAAAAGTGAAACCTTAGTGTTGGTTTAGCCAGGTTGAAGGCTTTGCATCATAAAACCCTTGTCATGATCTCGTCGCCGCATACCAATAGAAGTGTGTTTGTTCAGTGGTAATATGGGATGATCATGTCTTCTAGGTAAAGTTGTACAACCTCTGCAGAGTGTATAATCTATCCTGGATAGCTATGCCCACGGTCTTAGGCATGCTGAGTAAAGTTTTTCACGGATTAGACTTTGCTTTTCAAAAATGGTTTTAAGGAAAAACTTGTGGATGGATGGAATCCATGAGAGATTGAAAGCGTATAGATGGATGGAATCTATATGAGATTTTTTTGGAAAACATGGTTCGGGTGGGATGCTCGTGGTTAGGTTAGTATAGGAGATGGACCTGCACTAACCGTATTAATTTCATATACAATACTGCCTTTATTCGTTGTATTAAATTTAGCAATTTTGTCTATTTATTGTACTTCTTTAAATATTGTTTTATGCTCAAGTTAATCCTATATGCCTTCCTTTATTGCCTTTAGCATTATGTTGCATTTGTCCATGTGACTTGCGGAGTACAAGTTTGTACTCACCTTGCTATCTCCACACAGAGGAAGACGACTTCGACTACAGTGAGGATCAGGACGAGTAGGCCACGTCTTATTGTCATTTGCCTGTGGGCAGGCTCTTGGGCTTCGCTATTTATCAGTTGTTTTCACTATTATTTTCCTTTATTTATTTTGCCAATGAACATTGATGATGTAAGACTTGACCATAAGGTAATACTCTTTTATTAAATTCAATTGGTCATTTGTGCTTGATATATTCTACTGTGTGCACTAGCTGATCCTGGACTAGTGCGATTTACACAGAGGATCCAGGAATTGTTGCTCCAGGGTCCGACACTTTATCGCGTGTTTGGTTAGGAGTTGTGGATGGAGTCCATAACTAAGAAGATTGAGAGTTTAAATAAAACCCATGTTCGGAAGGGTTTCGGGTCTCTTGATTTGAGGAACAGATAGAGTTTTGTGCCCGTGTTTGATGCAGAGATGGTTTGGACATTAGCCTATAAAAGCAGGGAGAGACTTAGGGCTAAGGTGTGGCTTTTGAGAAAATTTTTAGTGCGGTTTTGAGAGGGCTTTCGTTGAGAAGGCTTTTAGGGGTGCTTGTAAGAGCACTTCGTAAATCCACGAAATTTCAGCAATAAAGATAGTTTTGAATCAATCTGGTTCTTGATTTGCTTGAAGTGTGTTGGTGATTGCTGGTGGTTTGGATCATACGACGATGAGAAAATCGATCAGGCAAAGCGGTCAAACAGATCGGTCGATTGAGCAGAACGGTTGATCAAGCTGTCGTACGCTGCGTATCTGATCAGGTGATTGATCTCTAAGAAGTAGAAGGCATTATTGATCGTATAGGGACTTCGAAAAGACAGCAACAATCATTCATCCTTCTCTAATTGTAGTAACCAATCCTACAAAAACAAACAACACATGATATGCAGCCAACTAGGCATTTTCTGTTTTCTCAACTCAAAACAAAAAATTAATCTTACTTACAATGGCCAAAGCCCCTGAACTCCACACGGGCTATGCTAGAGACAGATTCGGAGTCCACCAGAAAACGAACACACTACTCCTTATAAAAAAAACCGATCTGGTCTGTTTTAGTACTCAACACAGATTTATATTGCACGTGTTTTAGTACTCGAACAGGACTAACATGTGCACCACACACCCGTGTACTCGGAACCTCAAAGAAATTAAAAAAATAGGAAATAAAAATAGGAAAGGATTCGGACTAAAAGGAACTACAACTTGATTTGAATCCATATAGAACCGAGTAGGATTTTTCTTTCATCTTTTGGACATCTGCTCATCAGAGCTTCAGCTTCTAGTTTTTAATTTTATTTTTTTGGATTTTTGGATTTTTTATATTTTTTTCTCTTATTCCTTTACCTTCTCCATAATGATATAACCTTTTTTATTTATTAAAATTTAATTACGCTAAATAAGCTAACAACAGCTCTAGTATTGAAAATTATTGTATCTGGTGGTAGTTTTTTTTAGCGTAATTAAACTAAAAATTAAAAAAGTTATATCATCACGGACAATGCAAAAGAATAAGTAGAAAAAGCAAAAAAACCTAAAAATAGTCAAAAAGTCAAAAAAGACGAAATTAAAAAGTTAGAAGCAAAAAATCAGAACCTAGCAGTAAAAGCTCAAATGAGAAGACGTGCAAATTCCATGGCCTGATTTCTTTCTTTGCTTCCCATGCGTGTAACATCCACCGTGATTTTCTGCTGGTGCATGCCATCTATTTTCCCTGGACAACAGTACGCGTTTGGTTGCCCGCACCTGATCACGCCGACCAGGCCGCGCGGGCCTGGCTCCCGGGAAACGCCTCCAGATTTCGTTTCTCTGGAGCCTGGCTGCACGCCTCCGCTCTGCACCTTACGAACCTGACCTACGCCAGATGCAGGCAACCAATCAGGGGATGCTGCATTCCACAGGCCAGGCCGGGCCGATCTGCAGGCAACCAAACGCGCTATAGTCTCTCGTTCCTTTCGTTTCTCTTTTTTTTAGATTAAGGAATATAACATTCCGGCCTCTATCATTCACAAGTGAATGAGTACAGCCAATTCCAACACACCCATAATACTTAGACTACAAACCACCATACGGTGTACAAAACACGGAACAGAGAAACGGAACTCAAGTCCCAGCCCTATTCCTACCTCATTACATAACTTGCTAAACAAAGCCAAACTCTTTATTGCCTTCATCAAGCGACTGTATTCCTCTAGTGAAGACAGCAGCACTCGATGCATCACATCGACGCTCAACAGGGAGGGCCTTCGGCAAGCACTTCATCTTCTTCATCCAAATAGCTCTCTCTTCGGCCAACACCTCTAACCTTCCTCGGACCTTCTAACACCGTATAGCGGGTCAGGAGATGAGGGAAGACACGGTGCCGAGAGCTTCTGGCGAACTATACACATGCAAACAAAGCACGAGCAGCGACAGAGCCAAACGGCAAGCACCAATCAACTGAGCTGAAATTGCCTAACGACGCCTTCAAGAAGGTAACAACGCCCAAGGCGCTGACGCCGCCAGTCCACCATGGGAAAGGTTTTCACCTGCAATCAACCACCAGGTGGGGGGATCCGGGGAAGAGGTACAGAGAGGACGCCTCCAAGGAGGAAGCGGCGTCCGCAAACGTCGCCGTCCAAGCTTTCGCCCTGACCTCAAATCACCCAATTGCTTAGGTTGCCTGTACGTCGGTGGCGAGACAAGGGCCGCCGCCACCGCGTACACCGCCGCCCTGACTCCAGCCCCGTTGCTGCAGCCCAGGCGTGGCCTCACTGCCGCCGCCGCGCTCGCCATGCTGCGCGGCGTCGCCGGGCCGCCCCACCATGATCCCGCCGGCGCCTTCCGCTACCACGCCGGCCATGCTACCCGCTTCCATGCCGGCACCCCCCGAAGAACCCACCGGCAGCTGCATCACTGGCGGAGGCGGAGCAGATACCGCCCACACACCCCGCGCCGCCGCCGCCGCACAGCCTCCGCACCGCTGCTGCCGACGCTTCGAAGGGCTCCGCCACCACGCCTCACGGGACCACAAGCCGCAGCATGGACGCCCATCAGGGCGCCAACGAACGCGCTGCCTCCGCCGGGAGGGGAGTCGGCGCTGGAGCGCTGGGGAGAGGAAAGGCCGCCCACTCGCCTCCGGCCCCGGCCGCCGCTCACGCCGCGCTGCCACCGCCAGCAACCTCCACAGGGGCCCGGCCGCCTCAAACCCGACGCCCAGATCCAGAAACCACCGTCCAGATCCAGGTGAGAGAGCCCCGCCGCCGCCTTCCTAGCATCCGCACATGCCTCTGGCGGCGTGCTCCAGCGGCGGCAAGGCGAAAGAGAGAGGAAAGGGTGGGGAGTCGGCGCTGGAGGGCTGGGGAGAGGAAGAGTCTCCCTGGGGAGAGGAAGAGTCTCCCAAAAAGATTAGCCAAAAGGATTAGCCAAATTTACTGATTTAGCTACTTTGTAAAATAGATCTCACAAAAAAAGACTAGACTACTCCAACAGACTCTGTAAAATTTAGACTCTCCATATTCAAAAGTGCCAACAGACTAGAGTACTGAGCATCTGCCGTGCGCTTGAGCTTCTCGTTGGCGAACTTGTACCGGAAGTGCTCCGTGATGAACCGCAGGTCCGGCGCGTCGAGGCAGAACGCCTGCGTCGCCTCCATGCACTCGAACGTCGCCGACGACGCAGGCAGCCGGTCCACGAACGACCGCCGCAGGCACCACGATAGGAGCTCGTCGCCGAGGAAGTTGCCCGCGCCCAGTATGCACGTGGCCACCACGCCCTTGGCCAGCGGCTGCGTGCTCCGGAGCTTGCCCTCGAGGATGAACACCATGCGCTGCACCGGGTCGCCTTCGCGGATCACCTTCTCGCCGCTGGAGAACACCAGAGGTCGCAGCCGGTCGCAGATGCTGTCCAGGATGAGATCGTCCATGCCATGGAACAGAGGAACCTGGCCAACGCAACCATAGTAAGCCGCCCAGCGCTCACGCTCGTACTGCCGGACCCTTTGCCTCAGGCGGGACGGCAATTGCCTCCTCCTCATCCACCATTCCATGTCCCGGAATCGCAGCTGCATCTTTCGTTTTCTCGCCAAGACGGCATGCAAGAAGACCTGCAGCATCAATCATTGTTTGTTATTAACGAAATTAGATGTAATACAAACGGAACAAACAAAAGATGGCTAGCACTTTACCTGTATGTTTCCGATCAGTAATGTGAAGAGCATCAGGCCACTGAGCACATTAATTATGCTGAATATCACCTCAAGCCAATTGCTCGTAGGCTCAAGATCATTGCCAAAAGTACTCAGCAACAATATGACAGATGTGATTGTCCGGGACAGTTTCCCTGTTCAGCAATAATATGAGCAATGGTATTGTCTTGAAAAGAAACAGTTCATATATATACTTAGATTCAAATTTGCTATTATCATCAGCAACAATTTGTGGTACTTTCCTTTGAAACAACCAATGCTTCATAAATAAGTATATATATCTTGCTCTGAAAGCAATTAGGCAGGACTGGCAGTTGAAATTCACAAAGATAGTGACAATCTGAGAACAAGTACTTGTAACATATAAACTTGTATCACTCCAAGAGTAGCTAAAAAATGAAAACAATGACACATCTAATTATTTAGGCGTCTTGCAAGTATGTCATTCTTGAGCCCTTCATAGTATTGCTGCAGTTTAGTGCACATGATACTTGTGTCGACATTCATAATTCTCTCTTCTTCCAGGTTCCTTTGGAACTCAAATTGGTCCCTTTGCAACTCAAAATTTTCTTTCTCAAGTCTGATCCTTTCTTCCTGTAATGCGAAGGCTTTCTTGCACCGCTCCTCTTTCTTCAACTCCTTCTCCGCATCGGCTTCTTTCTTTTTTGCCAAAAGATAATCTAATGCTTCGATGCTAGAATGTTGCCGTAATTTCTGCTTCGCCTTCTTCTGCCCTGCAGGTCTCTGAAGTGCACTATTCGAATGTCGACTCTCATCAACAGATGCAGGGGCAGCAAAGGAGGAGCCGATGCAGACTTGAATTGGCTAAAACCTTCGCTTTTATCGATTGTCTTCTGGGTTTCCATCTGCTTGCGCCTATCTGCCCACTTAGGTTGGTCTTTTAATTTTTTCCAGCAATGCATGTATGGAAAATGCCTATGCTGCTTGTCTTCATGGATGAACATTTTCAACGCATCTGCTTGCTACATAGTGGACAAAAATGAATGTATGAGATGCATCCAAATCATATACAATTGGAAAGGGAAAGGTATGTCGTCAAACCTTGTCATCGATAGACAATCCACTTTGATTTCTTGCCTCGATCTTGGAAAGACAACCAGCAAAGATGTTAACATCGTGTTGTATACCAGACCAACGGTTCATTAGAGAGCCTTGCGAGCGATCAGATATGAATTCCTTGTGGGCATGGAAATATGCATGTATCCTTTTCCAATATGTGGTACGTGATTGGTCAACACCTTTCACTGGATCCAAACTCACGTTTAGCCACGCTAACACAAGTAGTTCGTCCTCATCAATTGTGAAATTTTTGGTTCTTTTCTGATTTGCTTTCCCTATTACTTGAACCTCATCTTGTGCTACTACTTCCTGAGCAGGAGGTGGATTTTCAGACTGACCAGCAAGACCAAAGCTTTTTGTAATCATGTTGGTGAAATATCCCCCTGAATCCATGGCACCTGTGATAGCAAATAACAAAGAATATTGAATTAAGATCTTAACCACTGGCTTGTTTTACGTGTGTATGGAGCTAAAACATCATCTATATTATACGAGAGGAAACAAACATCGACTGGAGAGAGTAGTACACTAGTACTACCTCAATGCCTCACACCAGGCCTAACATCATTTTAACATGTACTATCATATCCTCAGTAATACTGTAAAACAGCACCTCCCAAGCTAAAATCGTTCAGACATGCCATTAGCCCACTACTAGTATCCGCACGAACTAGAAGAATCTACATGACCGTAAACCAGTAGCTTGGAAGACAAATGCATGAACATCAGCGATCCAAACATGCAACAAGAATAGCAATGGAGAAACTCACCCAACTAGTAAACCAGCAACATCATTGTAAACAGAGAATACCAGGAATGTGCCCAGAATGAAAAGCGAGCGATTGCACGCCCGAATTCGAATGCAGTCCGCCTGCATCGTGAGAACGAACATCATCAAGTAGCAATACGACACTGGGTTCAGAAACTGAATTTTCTCAATGGACTACTCAATTGTCTCAACAGAACTTCTGAATACCTTCAGAATACATGACAGAAAATGGCTACAACTAAATGCACCTAAATCGGACCCAATATAAGCAGACCCAATACCTCTAACAATGTCATCACCTTCTGCATCAAGAGTAACAATGCAACAAGTAGAAACATGTTTCCTTTTCATGTTTGAACAATTTGTATTTCCATTCAGTTATTGAACAAGAAGTTCACAAGGCCATGTAATGACTGCAAGTACATCAGTAACATTTGTGAAATTAGAGATCAAGTACTGCATATATATTAATAAGGACTGGAAATGAAGTTCACTGACAGATATTGCAAATGTCACAATCTCATTACAACTACTTAAAATTTGGGTAACTTTTCTAACTTTGGGTAGCATCGAACTCGAATCACATACACAATCTTTAACTTTTGCAAATTGCAACTACATGAAGCTTGTAAACAAAAGAACATACAGCAAATATTAATGAAATACAAGGATGAAGACATCACCAGGTAATTCCTCCGAATATGCAAAGGGGAACTGTGGCTGCTGGCTCACATTTGGGGAGGGGGCCTGCGATGGATGGACATTGAATTCATTGGGAGGAATCACTCCACGCCACATCAATCCAACCTCTCTGTTCTCCAACCAATCCAGATCGACATGGTCCTCGCAACCTCTCTGTTCTCCGACGACGAACTGGGCCATCGGAGAAGAAGAACCGGCGGCCAGGTTGCCGTACACCTGGTCGCGGCGGCCTGGTCACGGGGAGAAGGAGGCGGCGCGGCCGCTCGGGAGAGGAGGCGGCGCGCCCGCTCGGTGGGAGAAGGAGGCGGCGCGGATGCTCACGGGGAGAAGCAGCGCGGCACGGCGGCTCGCGGGGACAACGAAGGCGGCGCGCCCACTCGGGGGGAGAAGGGAATAGCGCGGGAAGAAGCAGCCTAGCGCGCGGGAAGGAGGAGCCTGGCGCGCGGGAAGCTCGGCATGCGCGCGCGCGACGGAGAATGGCGAGCCGCGCAGGCTATCCATGTTTCGATAGCGACAAACCCAGGATACACGCTCTCCAATTTGGATACCCATCTAGACAATCTGTTGGAGACCATTTTTACCTAAAACTAGCTATATTTACATTTACAAAATGATTTACCTAATCTGTTGGAGATGCTCTAAGCGCCCATGCAGCCACACCTTCCCCTCTCCTTTTCCCTGCTCGCACGCATGTACTGCCGGCATAATTTTCGGTCTGCATGCATGCAATATAAAATCCTTCCTTCCCACCACGTTCTACATGTCCAATCCCAGCACTAAGAGCAGTCCCAATCCATAATTTCTATGGGTGATTTCTAGAGAAGAGAGAGAGAGAGAGAGAGCAAAAACTATCAAATAGACCTAACCACCCCAATGCTATAGTTTCTATAGTAGTTTCTATGGAGAAAAGAATTAATGACCAATTGCATGTAG
This sequence comes from Dendrocalamus sinicus, assembly GCA_036346575.1. NCBI lineage: Eukaryota > Viridiplantae > Streptophyta > Magnoliopsida > Poales > Poaceae > Dendrocalamus > Dendrocalamus sinicus. Next base: position 12,892,945 of record CM070656.1, on the reverse strand, counting down.
TAATAAACATAGCATGATCAGCTATGGCAATTTGATGTGGCCAAATGGAACTAGATAAAGCATATATATATCTCAAACCATGGAATGCATATATATCAAAGGCACCTCAGTTCACATTTGTTTGGAACTAGACAAAGCATATATATATATATATATATATATATATATATATATCTCAAACCATGGAATGCATATATATCAAAGGCCATTGTTCAACACGGTATAAAGTTCAATCATTACAATAACCATAACAATTAAGGTAGTCATGGGAATGATAATATATAGTAATATTAGCTAATATTTAGGTAATCATGAACTTGATGTTCATCCAGCTCCACTCTAACTCCGTAGTAACTCAAACTCCACAGTAACTCCAAATATGAGTTGCAGGAAACAATGATAGACAAAGTCAATTTACAAAAATTATAGTAATGTAAAATTTATCGCATAAAAAAATGAAATACTTCAGATCTTCTAAATGGCTACTTAGCCAAAAAATGTTATATGCACCTAATTTTTATGTACCTATTTTTTTTAATTCCCAAACTTATGCCAAATATGTTCAATCAAATCTGATTGAAGTTGCTTATGAGCAGCACGATCACGAATGATGGCATTTCTTTGTAGTACTTCTTCCATCGCTGGGTTTTGTCCACGAGAAATTGTAGCTACTTGAACTGTTGATGTGATTGCTTCCTCATTCAAATCAATAGGAATGTGCTCCATATCCTTCTCATCCTTGATTACCATGTTGTGAAGGATTATACATGCTAGCATGATATTCTCAAGATCCCCTTGCTCATATAGACGTGCTGGTCGACGCAAAATACAAAAGCGAGATTGCGAAATCCCAAACGCACATTCAACATCTTTCCTTGCACCTTCTTGATGTTGTGCAAATAATTTATGCTTAGTTGATTGTGGTTGGCGTATTGACTTAACGAAAACAACCCACTCTGGGTATATGCCGTCTGCTAGGCAATAACCATTTGTATATTGCCTTCCATTGACATGGTACTGCACCTTAGGAGCTTCTCCTCTCAGCTGCTCGATGAACAAATCAGATTGATTAAGCACGTTGATATCAGTATTGGATCCAGCAACACCAAAGAAGGCATACCATATCCAACGATCATGCGATGCAACTACATCTAGAATGACAGTAGGAACACCATGATCACCACGAGTATGCTGTCCTTTCCATGCATAGGGACATTTTTCCCAGTGCTAATGCATGCAGTCAATACTCCGTAACATGCCAGGGAACCCACGACGTTCGCCTATCTGCACTAAGCGTTCAACATCTTGTACGTTGGGGCGTCGCAAATACTCTGCTTGATATATTTGAATCACACCCTTCACAAACATCTTCAAGCACTCAACTGCAGTACTTTCTCCAATCTTAAGATACTCATCAAGATGATCTGCAGGGCTGCCATTAGCCAATTGGCGAATAGCCGCCGTGCACTTTTGAATTGGCGACAACCCTGGGCGATTCAGAGCATCTGTTCTCAAGGTGAAAAATGGAGACCACTCACCTAGGGCATGAACGATGCGTAGGAACAGTGGTCTTCTCATCCTAAATCTTCTACGAAAGATTGTATCATTGTAGACTGGATTCTCCGAGAAGTAGTCATCCATTAACCGCTGTTTGGATTCTTCACGAGGCCTGTCCACATATCTCCTAGCCACAAATCTCCTACCTTGACCATGTAGAGCTTCAATATCGGTCTGTAATTCAGCCACTATATGATCAGCAACATCTTCCAATATATCTTCCTCTTGTAGGGACTCATCCATTGTGTACAGATCCATTGGATCCATGCTGTTCACCTCATCAGCCGAGTCAGAATCACTTGACATCTTGGGAAGGAAAGAAAGTGGAGGGCAAAGGGGAGAACTGAGAGAATGTGGAGGGCACAGGATAGCAGCCTACATGTGTGGTTGTATATATAATTATACATAATTCACACTTGCATGAGTTCAGACCTGATCACATTTGCATGAGAAACAAATATATGTTTAGATCTGATCACATTTGCATGAGAAACAAATATATGTTCAGACTTGCATGAGTTTATTGTTTCAGGACTGCACTCATACTGCATTTTGATAGACTTTATTGTTTCAGGACTGCACTCATATTGCGTTTGTTTCCAAAAAGATCAAGATAATATGCAGCATCAAATACTTTTATCAGTCTTTCCAAGCCATATAATTTCATCATTTTATATATAGACTCTCATGTATAAAGATTTAAAGATTTTATATATGCAGTTGTCCTCGACCATAGATTTAAAGATATAGGGTGTATATCTCCATTATGAGATCTTAATCTACAAGAATCCTCACAGACTGCAGAAGTTGGTTCATATTGCACTCATACTGCAAGGGCTTGTCACAGACTGCATCAGAAAAAATGAAACACTACAAGGTCTTGTCAAATCAAAACATAGCATTGTCACCTCCTAATTCAGACTTGATCACATATATATGTTCATACTGCAGGGGCTTTATTGGTTCATATTGCACTCATACTGCAGGACTTGATCACATATATATGAGAAACAAATATATGAGAAACAAGAATACATACCTTAATCATCTTTAGCAAACAAACTCATCCGCATGCTCTCCAATGCTCTGTCTCTTTCAGCCAAGGCTTGTTCACTTAGATGACTTGTAGGAGCAAATAGTAAGTCTTTGAAAGTCTCTAGCATTTTACACTTGGTTTTCTCACATGCTGTTTTATGTGCAAGCTTGGCTGCTTTTACCTTCTTATTTGCCAAACTCTGTTGCACTGCTGCCATCTTCTCACGGCCTTCCCTAGCCATGGTGCTTGCTTCAATGAATTTTTCTAGTTTCTCATTTATCCCAGCTACAACATCCGATGCCTTCCGTTTCCCATTTTGTTCTTCTTTGGCCCTCTTATGTCCCATAGGACGCTGTGTTGGATTATCTTTAACATTCACTACATGAGCTGGGTTACGAGTTGTGCTATTGTCCTTTTCCTTCAATAGTTTTTCACATATGCAGACCACTTCCTTTCATGTCGTAATACCCTCCATGCATGCTGCAATGTGAAAGGCTTTTCATTATGTTCAGAGGCATAGAGCTTGAATGCTTGATCCATCAATTGATCGTCGCTCACCCCACTTTGGTAAATTTTAGTAGTTCTTATCCAGCAGCCATGGAACTCACTCACTGGTTTCTTGATGCGTTCCCAATGGATCTTCAACTGGTTACAGATTCTCTTACGATTACTTTCTGTGGTGCTGTTGTAAGTAGTAGTAACATCTCCCCAATATTGGTCCGCCTTCTTATCATTTCCATCAATTGGGTCAATTGAATTTTGCAACCAAGCACTAACCTATATCCAGTAAAAGAACAAACATTATAATGAAGCTAAGAAACATTTGTGGACTCAAGGCTGCCAAAAACAAAGAAAGCTAACTTACCAATCTTATGTCTTCTTCATGTGTCCAATTCAATCTCACTTCTGACCTAGCAGGCTGGAGGGTGTCATCATCATCAATATCAATTGATTCTTTTTCTGGAGAATCCATTTGTGCATCTCTAGCATTCATTGAAGTACTTCCAGATGGTGATGGGGTCCCTTTAGAACATGGACCGGTTGGCGACACTGTAGACTGACTCATTGGAGCGCCAACCAAATGGAAATTTTCTGGAATTTGGCTTCCACTGGGATAGTTCACAAATGGATGTGGCTGTAGATAGTTCATGAAACCACCAGGTGGATACAGCCTAAAAAGAACAACAGGGAAAAGAGAATTTCAGTGATTTTATCTCAAGCAAGGATATTATCTCAAACAAGGATAAGTTCAGTATAAAAGAACAACATATAATTTAGTGATTTTATCTCAAACAGGTGGATAGTTCAGTACAAAAACAACATATGTTTGACTCGGATATTATCTCAAATAAGGTAAGTTTCAGTGAATTTACTAACAATGAAGAACAATCATTCTGACCTACTAGGAGACAAATCATGCACGAATGAGGTGCCAACAGACGCCGCAGGAAACCATGCACCGGCGGCAGGAGCACCTGCTGCAGCACCGACGGCAGGAGCACCTGCTGCAGCACCGGCGGCTGGAGCAACAGGGTCAGGAGCACCGGCGGCTTCAGATGTTGATATGTGCTTTGATCTTTTCTCTTGCTCTATCCCTTCCGTTCTCGGTCGAAGCATCCTTGTTTCGGTGTGGCCTGCTGTGCGGGAAACTTGGCGCGCACTGTCGATTTCGGCGGCGCGGGAGAAGCTGAGGAGCGCGACGCAGCGGATCCGAAGGGAGGGGAAAAGCAACACGATGGAAATGAACAAGACTCCCAACGCTGAAACCGTCCGTTTCTTTGCTGGTTGGAACGAGCACCGACGTCGTTTCTCAGGTAGGAAACGATTTCTCCTTCTCTCCTCGTTAACTCTAATGCCACATCATTTTTTTTGCTTACATGGCAATGCATTTAATTCCATGGAAACCATCCTAATCACTGGGTTGGGACTGCCCTAACATGACACAAGTCACGCACAGTTTCATGTATGCGTTGGAGTAACAACCTTTGCTTTCTCTCCACTACAGCCAGCCTCCCTCTCCTCCTTTGGCTGCTGCTATTTCTTTCTCCTTTCTTGTTTCCCGTGACAATACAACGGCAATCGATGGTTTGACCTCGGTTTGTGATTTTGAAATATTTTCCAAAGTTATAGTGCTAGTAGGCGCTGTATCACATGCATTTATCCCCCAAAAGAGTGCACCGTCAAGCCTAATTAATTTTGCCAGACGATACCGTCGAGCCTAATTAATTTTGCCAGACGATCGAGGTAATTAGAATGGTGAGAGCCAATCCTGTTCTTGCCAGGGAGGCGGCCAGTCCACAAGAAGCGGCCAGTCCACAAGAAGCCATCGGAAGGGAGATAAGACATATAAGAGTAGGAAGACGGAATCACGAACGCCTACAGTAGCCACTGCAAGCTACAAATCCCACTTAACTACTGAACAGTAACCGGCCCACAAAACAGAGGTAACAAGCAACCATGGGGGATAAGTGCACATCTACAAAGGTAAAAACTATTGAGGAACCGTCGTTGGTGAGTCCAGTCTGAACAATTCCTTCTAAATATATATCATGTTTGTGATCTAGCTGTATGTGGGGCTAACAGGTACCCGGTATCTGCATAGCCTGTCAAATTCATGTCTTGTTTTTTTTTGTAAAATAGTCTAAGGTCTTTGCTTCCTTAGATGTATCGGAAGATGTCCTCTATCCCCTACCAATACCTTTTGGTAGGTTCTACACTATACCTTTACGATAAATACAATGTTCGGTCTAGTGCAGTTTGATAAATACATAAGTGCTCCTATTGCACTTAAGTATAGGAATTCCGGTACCAAGACTTCCTCCCCCCCTCTTCTCTAGGTTGGTACGGATCCTTGCCTTCCTGTAAATATCTCCCGATTATCAGAACTTTTGATGGGTATGTCTTTTCAAAGCTGAACCTTTCTAACATCTTTTGAGTGTGTGCGGACTGATGTACTAATATCCCTTCAGGGACATGCTCAACCTACAAACCTAGGTAATATTTGGTTTTACCCAAATCTTTCATTTCGAATTCTGATTCCAGGTAAGAACTCGCTTCCTTTATATCTTCCTGGGTTATGATGATATTCAGATCATCTACATACACTGAGATTATACAAAATCTATTTTGAGATCATCTTATAAATACACAGGGACAATCTTCATTATTTGTGTAGCTTTTCTTGCATAGAAAGTCGCTTAAGCAATTATAACATATCCTACCTGATTGCTTAAGTCCGTACGGTGATTTCTTGAGTTTTACACTGTACAGGATTCTATTTGCTCTGTCTTGGTTTGGGATAGGGATACCTTTAGGCACCTTCATATAAATGTTCGAATCCAAGTTTCTATAAAGGTATGCAGTTACCACATCCATCAATTTTACTTCTAAATTCAAGTTTACTGCTATCGAGATCAAATATCTAAAGGTAATTCCACCTATGACCGGGGAATAGATTTCTTCATAATCAACTCCTAAATGTTGAGTAAAACCTTTTACAACGAGCCTTGCTTTATATCTTATAACTTTATTTTTCTCATTTCTCTTTTGAACAAATACCCACTTATTCTCTACGAGGTGCACATGAGGAGGTGTGTGGCTTACAGGCCTAAACACCACTGTTTTATTTAGAGATAATAATTCAGTCTATTGCCCTTTTTCAATCCTCCCAATCTGATCGTTTCTTACATTCAGCGAGCGATGCAGACTCTGGATCAAGATCGATGATTATGGCAATTTTTTTGTAAAATAAATATCAACATTGGTTGTTACCCTATTCATGGATTCTCCTGTGTGCACATAGTTTATAGCTATTTTATTATGAGTTGATTCTTCTAGTGCTTCTACTTGCTCACCGCTCCTTGTAGGGGAAAGTCTCTTTAGTTTTTCAGCTCCGATGCGTGCGCACACATCCATGTTGGTTTCTCCCTCTATGGGAATATTCAATCTGATATGCCTTTCCTTAAAGGTGTCATACCAGTGTCATGCCTCAACTAGCTCCCCCTCTGATTCTGGGAAACTTTGGTGATTGGCTGAGCCAAATCCTTCTTATCCTTTTTCACTAGGTGTCCCTGGTTACGTAGGATTCGAGGAACTGGAGTTCTCATCCTTTTATTCTGAGACCTTTAAATGTGTTAGGGATACCTTCAAGTTTCTTCATTATTTCAACCCTCTCTGGTGCATTGCGTGCAGGCGCATGTGACTTGGTCACGCTCTTTAAATCACTAAAGTGGTCAGACAGTTGATTTGCTAATGCCTGCAAAGCAATAATCTTTTGGACTTCTCTATTTGCTTCACTAGTGCATGGGTCATATCATAGATTCCCGTGGCTTACCATGTAATTTCCTGACATTTTTCATTAAGGGGTTGATTTCCTCCTTCTAATATCGGGAAACTATCATCATCAAATATACTATCAACGAAACGGGCGGTGTCCAAGTCTCCTGTCATGGGTCAAAATACCAGATTATGGATGTTGTTTCATAACAAACGTATGTCCCAGAGTTTTGGAAACGGTCCATTGCAGTACGCTGTGGTGGGGGTATAGGTACATAAACTTTACAACCAAACCTACGAAGATGTGAAATTTTCAGTACTGACCCTCGCGCTAGTTGCATAGGTGAATGGATGCTATATGCTGGTGGTCTAAAGTTGACGAGAGTTACAGTATGTAGGACTGCATGTCCCTAATATATAGTTGGTAACTTATAATTCTGCAAAAGTGGTCGGGCAATAAATTTAATTCTCTTAATTAATGCCTCTCCTTGTCCATCTAGGTGTGGATATGTGGTACAGAATACTCAACTTTAATTCCCATTGCCATACAATAATCATCAAATGTCTTTGAAGTAAATTCTCTCGTGTTGTCCGTTCTGATGGACTTTATTTGATGATCAGAAAAATTATTTTTAATTTGAATTATCCCTGAGATCAGCTTTTCAAAAGCATGATTTCTCATAGATAATAAACATACGTGTGATCATTTCGAGGAAGCAACGATGAGCACCATAAAATATTTAAATGGGCATGGCAATAGCTGTATAGGACTGCAAATGTCTCCTTGGATGCGTTCCAGGAATGCAAGTATTTCATCTTTCACTTTCAGAGCAGAAGATCTAGTAATTAATTTCCTGGCGGCACTGCGGGACGCACAACATCTTCTTGATTCAGAAAATTCGTTATATCGATATTATATCCCTGTGAATTATTAATTATATAATTACATTTCTCATCATCCTAAGATCTGGGTGGCCCAATCTATCATGCTAGAGACAGAAAAGTTTAGAGCATCTAAATATGGTTTTCAGGGCAGTATAGGCTGCGGGTGCCTTAATATTTGTGTAGTATAGCCCAGTCTGAAATGAAGGAAGTCTTTCTAATACTCTTTTTTTCACTTGCTTCACGCTTTGTAATGAGTAGGTATTGCTTACCATACTCTTGCATGGATGACATGTTATGGCTCTCTACAGATCCGTGACCAGTGCCCCCACTTGTCACACTTGTAGCAGGTTCGGTCTTGTTGACCATAGGGCTTGTCATCCTGGTTTGGTTTGCTAGCCTTATTTTTCTGTGGAGCATTTGGCTTGCCTTTTTGAACTGCAACTTTGCCCTTCCTTTCCCTTTTCTTCATTATATGCTTCCGCACCTTGTAACTCCCAGCGTTGGCCTCACCACCAGTGGAGAACAAAGTTCTTGTGAAGAACTTCATCTTGAGCCTGTGCAACACGCATAATACCAATCAACTCTGCATACTCATTGTAGCCGTCTTGAGATAGTTGCGCACAGACTGAACTACACTAGGATGGAAGGTGGAGAGCGTCTTCTCAATTTTCTGCTCATCTATGATCTGCCTACCATAGAGTTGAAGATTGATGCAAATTCTGTGTAGGGCAGAATTGTACTCTCCAACCATCTTGAAGTCAGCAAATCTCAGTTAGATCCATTCCTGCTTTGCCTCAGAAAGAATTGTGTGTTTTAGCTTCTCAAACCACTTCATTAGAGCAATCCATAAAGCTAGCGCACTCTTCTCTGCCATGTACTCATTCTTGAGAGTGAGACAGAGGTGGTGCCTGAGGAAGTAAAGTGTATGATCATTTTTCTCAGGGGTGGGTTTGACATCTGTCGGATCTGGATTTTTCAATCCAGAATCCCCTGTGAAACACTGCACTATTCCCTGGATCAGTAGATAGTGCTCACAGGTACACTACTACATCATCTCATACAGCGCATAAAGCATAATAAACCATAATATTACATAACCAAGTTTGAAATATGCCGTGTCGGGCAATAGTTTACATAAGGGCCGAACATGCCAAATGTTCATAATACAAAAGACAGTAGCAGAAGCAAAAGCAAGAACCATAATCCACAGTCAAGTGACTTAGGGGTAAATTAGTGCAACATATATTATCTAGACCTAGGTAATATATGTGCACACAATGTCCATAAGTCTACTTGTCTAGGACCCGAAATCAAGATATAACCGCCCTAGTTTCCTTCGTTGTTTCCTCCATCCGCGGTAGGGGTATCTTCATAAGCGTAGTGATCTTGGGTTCCTGTCTTTGATTTTGGTAATGCGAGGGTGAGCACAAATCCACCGTGCTCTGCGAGCCAATACACAGTATGCAATAAATAACATGCATGGCTTATCAAAGAAGGGCTCGGGTTATTTTATTTGCCATAAATTGCTTTTAAATATATTACTTAGAAATTTCCTAAGACCTATCAGTTTGAACTTATAACATAATGTGTGAGAGAAGACCATATTAATAGTGGTACAGATTCCATCCACTATTACATGTCTTCTGCACCATATGCTTACCCTTTCAGCGTTATAACCGCTTACATTATCACTGAGATGACACCCAGGGCAACACAAACCAGGGTTTTCCACTGCCCTCCACTTTCCCAAATCCACCCACAAAGTTTTTGAAATGGAACTATATCTAGTGAGATTTCCATGTCCGCCCTTGACCGTGGGCACGGCTATTCGAAAAGTTTTGACTTTGCAAAGTTTGCATACTTTACCCACAAGAAGCAATCCACTCGTTGCCCCTACATGATTCCTTGGTCATGTGGTTGAGTAGACTATCACGCTAACTTTTTCAAAGTATCTAGTCCCTTTTGTCATTTCACCCTATAGGCTGCTCCCACTTGCAGTGGGTCCTATACGTTGCACGAGATGTAACCATGGCTACTAGCATATTTGGACTCCACTCTCCACAATGCTAGCACGACTGGTTACTTCACCCTCGTCTCGGTGTCCCTTTAGGTCTCCTCTTGCCCTTGCAATAATCCACTCCTTCCCACTACCAGTGAGATGAGTCAGGTGGTTTCGATAGTTTTACTTAGCCAGGTTGCATTTTGCAGACTTGTTGTTATACTATTTTACATAGGATATCATGACAAGATTCAATCCTTAAGGTTATCTGGGCAGTTCTACCATTAACCACACTTTTGTGCAGCACTGCACCAGCCCCCGAACCATCCGCCCAGATATTTAAGCAAGTTGGGGTTTTTTGGGAACATAAAACATCCATGTCAAAATATACCAATCATTTTCACTATAACTCCCCAAATCAGCTTCTCATGATTTAAAGGTAATGTTTTGGGGCATTTTTGGTGCCCCCAAATATCTAAGCAATACTAAGCATAGCGAATAGCTGTAGACTTATTTTCAAAAGTTCTAACATTATAGTTTTCGCTAAGATGGCAAGGCTTAGATATTAAAGGGTTTCAAATGAGAGTAATATTAACAAGTGCAGCAATGGGTGTATAACTAGCAACTTGAAATCGAACATAAATTGACACATAAAATAACAGCATGCAATTTACAAATTTAAAACGAAAGTAAATTTGCATAAATGTAGGTTCAACATGATCAAAGTATTGACTCGCCTTGGTTGCAATTGCCTTGGTTTTGATCGTCGAGAGTTTCTTCAGCTTCTTCCTGGACCTCGTACGCTATCTTTTTTACGTTGCGCGAAAATTTGGATAAAAATCAGTAAACTGAACAAATTCTCAGAAAAATTCAAATGAGCTCCAAAAAAATTATAGTTTCAGTTCCATTTGATGGATATTGAATTTAGATGAATTTATAAATATGTTTCACTCAATTTGGAGTTAAAATGAATAAGTTATGCCCTTTTGATGTTCTCAGTTTCAGATAAATCCAAAAATAAATAAAAATCTAACAGGTGGGGCCGGTCGAAGTCGGGAACAGAAGTGAGTGGTCAAAAATGGTGAGGTCTACTGAGTGGTCGAAAGTGGCTTAGACGGCGTGGAGTGGTCGAAGACTTCCAAGCGCAGAGCAGACGGACTCGGAAGGCGCTGAGTGGTCGTAAACCTCAACGTGGTCGTAAACGATTATGCATGGTCGTAAATGAATTCATAGTTGTAAGCCCGACTGTGTGGTCGTAAACGACTACATAGTCGTAAGCCCAACTATGTGGTCGTAAATGACTACATAGTCGTAAGCCCGACTGTGTGATCATAGGTTCGACTACGTGGTCGTAGGGTGTTAAGACCACGATAGTGAAGAAGTCAATGTGGTCGTACGGTGTTACGACCACGGCAGTGAAGAAGAAAATGTGGTCGTAGGGGTCTTGGAGCAGTCGTAAAGATTGCAACTTCGGCGAGCTCGTTACCGGCGAAGGAGACAACGGCCGGAGCTGAACACCCCCAAAATGGGTTGCTCACACCCGCGCCTACCCGAAGACGGAGTCTCGCCGACCAATTCGATCGGGCATTGGCCGGCGACGACTGTGGGCGGCGGCGGCATAGGGGAATGGTGGCTACAGGGCACATGGCACCAGAGTTCAATTAAACGAGAGGGGAGCATCTAGACAAGGTCGGGAGTCTACCTTGGGGGTCGGCGCGGCTCCGGAACGACAGTGGCAAGCTAGCAGTGTGCGACGGCGACAGGTGGAGGAGGCGTATGGTGCAGGCGAAATGCTGACGATAGGAGGTCCTGCAGAGGTGGGGAATGGTGTCGCGGTGCTCTGGGATGCTTCGATGATGAGGAATCAGACCACGGGGGCGCTAAGTGGCGGATTGCTCACCAATCGGAATTGGGGAAGAAGGCGACGCCGGCGAGCTACAGTGCACGGGAGACCAATTCGTGGAGGTGGAAGACAGAGGGGAGTGGCGTGGTGCAAATGGAGGTCGGTACGGGGTCTTATAGCTGGCGGAAAGGGGCCGGTGACAGACGGGTGGCCGACCGGTCGCGTCGGTGTCAGGCTACGGCGATAGAGCAGTGCCGCTGTAGCTCTCGTGACCAGGCATGACTGCACATGGTAGTGATAGTGCCCTGGCGTCGCTCTGACCGAGGCAGATGCGACGGGGCGGGGAACAGTGGGCGGCGGCGCGGATACTGTGGGTGGTGGCGGTGGAGCTGCGGAGATCATGGGCGGTGGCGATCGGCGGAGTTTGCGGGGCGCGACGAGGAAGTGGGTGGCAATGGAACGGCGAGGTGAGGCTTCGGCCTTGCCGATGCGGAGGGAGAAGGAGGGGAGTTGGGCCGGCTTATTTTTTTTTCATTTGTTGCATTTTTCCTGATTTTCTTCATTTGTTGGAACCCCAACCAAAATTCAAAGGAACACCATTAAAATCCAAATATCAAGAAAATATATTTCAAAATAATTCAAGGGCTACACGTTTCCAAATTCAAATTTTCGGGATGTTACAACATCTTCTGATGCACCAATCCAAATGGCAGCATGGAGCTTCTTGGCTCCAAGTACAATCTCAATATTGGAAGCCCAACTCAAGTAGTTTTGGCCATGTTGGGCCACCTCCTCGAACTCCTGGTTCGTGATGCCTATCATCTACATGCGCATGAAAGGAATACATAAATTTACTGTAGGTAAACATGCATGAAATAAATTGGACAATGGTAAAAAAAAGGTTCTCGTAATGTTCTAGAATTTTCTATGCATTTTGCTTGCTAATTTCAGTGATTAAAGGCAATTTAAATAATTACGATTAATCAAGACAGTAAGTAATATATGAAAAGACATAGAAAATAATAATAGTGCTAAACATGCTTCAGATGCTAAAAACAACGCAAAATTTGAATTCCTGAGGCCCTTTTACGTTGGAATATGAATTTTTATTGAATTTTGCAATTTTTGATGGCTTTTTTTTTACTAATTTTCAATTCTGGAAATTTTTTGTGCAATTTGCTAATTTTTTGAGGACCTTTTTGCAAAAATTTTGACGTCGGTCCCCTTCCCCTTTTTCTTTGGCCCATCCCTGCCTATTCGGTGCATAGGGTAGGGTTTCCCCTATCCCATTCCTGCCCGACGGCTACTCATGCAGGGGTGTGAGGCAGCGGCAACTCGTCGCACAGGGTCAACACTTGGGCCAGTGGTGCTTGGGAGTGGCGATGGTGTGGGCTGGGGGCCGAGCAACGGTGGATGGCTGCACCTCGTACGGGAGATGGCGACTTCGTCCGAGGCCAAGCGACGACACATGGCAGCGTCTCATGCGGGAGGCAGTGGCCTCGCTTGGGCCGAGCGATAGCGCATGGTGGCGCCTTGTGGGGGGAGGCGGTGACTACGCCCGGGGCTGAGCGACGGCACATGGTGGGGCGGTCCGCCACGTGCAGGTAGCGTGGACGGGCGGCCAGCGGTTCGAGCAGGTGGCCATACAGGGTCGGTAGTGACGCCCGGCGACGGGTGATGGCCATGCGGAGTGGTTGTGCGGAGCAGGCATGTGGGGCGGCGCAATGATTGTATGAGTGGCGCATCACGTGCAGGCGACGCGACCATGTGTCATTTTTTTCAATCTACAGCGCAATCAATATATACTCTATCATGCAAATCTACCGATCGACTTGGCCAGCGACTTCAAGTTAGCTCCTCGTAGATTAGAGCAAATTTGCACTGTAGAAAATAATCTAGAAAGCAAAATTTACAGAATTTAAAAGATAGGCAATTCAATCTACGAGTATCATGTTTCGATGATTACCTTCAATCCACTAGAACAATTTGTGTTGATAATGTGTTGAGCAACCATCGCTGGCAAATCCAGTTCGAGTGATTCCTCCTAGACTGATGATGGATCTAATACAGAATAATGCAAGAACAAAAGTAGATTGAACACAGAGAGATGGAGGAACTCCTTTATTTCTTTATTGCTTTTCTTCTTCGAAAGGTTCAAGTTACAATCGTTGAAACCCCCTATTTATAGACAAAAGGGTGAGGTAGCCACAATGGGCTAAGCTTGCAAGCCCAGACCCAGGTTTCTTAATAAAAATAACAAGCAACTGTAGAAGGAATGGATCAGAAGTCCTAGCAAAACTATCAGCCGAATGACGGCACTGAGTTGCATTTAGGTATATATACCAGGGGAGTTATCCAACTCTCGAGCATCCGTTACAAAGTCTCATTGTTTATTGCTAAATCTAACACGCGACTAGGCGTGCTGTTGCCTTAGTGCTTGTCGCTTGTGATTCGTTCGATAGCAATCGCTCATCTCACTTCACACGTGCAGGCCCCACCCCCACATTTCTTGCTTCGCAAATGCTTCATAGGAGATGGTAATCCCTACTTTTGTATAGAGGCACGTTAAATCTTCTATTACTCTATAGAACATTCTTTTCTTATCTAACTAAAGATATTTATATAGTAATAACTTTCAAACCATTTTTTCAACTTGTAATTGAACTTTTTGTATTCTACACGGCGAGACTAACAAAATAAGACTAATATCGGATATGTTTAAAGCTTGGTATACCTGTGTTACTTTTTGGGTGGTAATATGTTTAAAATGTAGATGGTGACTTAGTGTGCTCAATTCCAACTTAACATGGTAATTTGTTGAAGTTATAAATGATAACTTCGGGTGCAAAGAATGATAACTTTTGAACTATTTTGCAAAAATGATGGTAAATTATTGAACTAGGGTGGTAAATTGTTAAATCCGCATTTGATTATTTATGGCACTAATGATGGTAAATTTGAACTTTTTTACACATACTCACAAAGTGATAGTAAATTCTAAATTTAATGTGGTAATTTATTAAGCTTACAATGATAACTTAAGGTGCACATGAGTGTAGACGAATTCTTGAAATTTGGTTGATAATTTGTTAAAGCTTACAATGGTAACTTATGGTGCAACTAATGATAAATTTTGAACCTTTTTAAATTCATAAAATTGATGATGATAATTTTCAAAACCCAGGGTGGTAATTTTAAAAATGTAGATGATAACTTACAGTGCACCTAATAGAGGGCAAGGGTGTGTGGTCATGGGATCATCCAAAGGAGGTGAAGGCTGTGCAGCAAAATAGAGACACCTCATGCATAGGGGAAAGGTGGGTCCCACATGTCTACATGTCCCTCAACTTGCAGCCCGTCCAAGGAGACAAGAAAAAATGTTGCACTGCAAGAAGTAAAACCGGACAATGGGTCACATGGGTAAAAACATCGGAGAGATGGGGTCACGCAATAGGACTAGGACGCACCTAGGAGCTTCACAGTCACACCCTTTTTCTATTCCCCCATACTACATGAAGGTTGCTGATTGGCTTACGTTTGATTTGTCCAAAGAAAAAGGACAAAAATCGAAAGGAAAAGCTCTAGCAGCTCCCTGTTCTAGGCAAGTCTGTCACTGTCAATAAGCATGCTAATGGAATTGCTATATCCAGATTAAGCAAAATGACAACATAAATAAGTAAAACCCATATGCCCTTCCATGGCTACACCCCTTCTTCCATGCATACAACCAGACAGTTTTGCGCTCTACACTGCGCTAAGTGGATTTGTACAAAATGATTGGAAGTCAAAATATAATAAACAATACGAAAGCATGTTGACATGTATGGATCAACTTCACATTAGAGATGAATAGGTAGGAATAACAACAGGGAGGGAAAAAGGAACGGGCAGGCCATAGTAACTACGGGTGAAAACGGATCGGATACGGACGGATAATATCTCTACCATATTTGTTTTCATTTTTTTTCGAATACGGATACGAATACGGATAACTCAAATACGAATACAAATACGAATAATATCGAATACAGATACGGATCGAATACGAATCGAAACGAATACGGTTACGAATATTTATCGGAACATGAAAACCTCTTAAACTATACATCCAAAATTAACGAAAATACGTAAATAGTTCATCTTGTCAAAACATTCATGAAATCTAAACAAGTATAGTCTTTTCATCCACAATGAAAATATACCCAATAGTCGATCATAACATAATTACATAACTAACAACAACGTGCAATTCATGGAATACACATGATGACATGACAGCAATTTGAACAAACATAAGAACATTTCATTCCTCCATTTCATTCATCAAGTTGTAACAGCCCAGGTTTTTATTAAAATATAAATAAATAAATAAAAATTAATTAAAATAAAATTAAAATTAAAATAAGTATTTTTGTTGCCTAAGTTTTATTTTTGGGTTTTGCCCTGGATTTTTTGTTTTTGAAAAAGCCTGATTTGAAAAGTAAATTAAGTGAAAACCAAAAAAATAGGCATTACATAAAATGATATTTTGATTTTCTAAAAAAAATCCTACTTTAAATTAATTATTTGGAGTTATTTGGCTTTTATTTGGTTTCTTGGATTTTTTGGAGTTTAAAGGTCTACTTTTGAAATTAAAAAGTATTTTTAAGTATAAAAATTAAATACCAACATTAGTTGAAAATATTTTTATTAAGTCCAAAATGTCACCAGGAACTTCTATGAATTTTTCTGGAATATTTGGAGTTTATTTCATATTTTTCTGAGCTTAAATGAATTTCTCAGGCTTTTCTGAAATCCAAAAACCAAAAATAAAAATTAAAGTCCCTCCCCTCGGATATCCGTTTTCGTATTATTAGGATAATCCGTATCCGTATCCATATTCGACGGATACTAGGCTTACTGTATTCGTATCCGTATCCGTATCCGTTCGGATCCGGCGGAAACTATCCGATCCGTTTTCACCCCTAATAGTAACACATAAGAAACAAGTCTTGTAAACTATTTTTAGCTCCGGTATGAGGCATACTGTAACGCCCCCGTTTCTTGGAATAGGGTCGTCGTACGCCCCACAACAGCCCAGGAGTTTCGTTGCAAATAGAAGGAGTATCATGCCTACTTATAAATATTTAAAAGGGTTGATTTGATTAAAATATAGAACTAATGGTCAACTTTAGTAATATAATAGGTGTTTAAGCCCAAAACTTAACTTACAATCAGAAGATCCAAAGAAAACTCCCATAGGAACGATTAACTGCGGTTATAACCCTAACACGAACTCTTGAAATGTCTTTTCTTCTTCTGTCTCTGTTTTTGTGAAAATGAAGTAAGACTGAGTACAACTAACCGTACTCAATACGCCACATGGGGAAATGCTATTTAATTACATGCCAAGATTTTCAAAGGATGGGGATATAGTGGTTTTATTAAAGAATTTGTGGACGTAATTTTATTTATAAATATTTTTAAACACAAAAGAACAATAACTTCTTAAGGAATTGGGATTTCAAAACTTGATTACCAGACTTCAACATTTCCAAATCCTTTCCAAATCTACTTATGCTTCACTGTTGGAATCACCCATTAAACACTGTTTCATTTACCAGAAGTACAACGTATTCGAATACCATTAATTATGATTGACTCTATAGAGTTGCCCAGCTTTACCCATAAGATCTATTAACTCTCATCACACAATTAAGAAAACAAGGTTTTTCACTACTCAATTCTTTATATAGCCTCTACCGAGTAGGTACTGTTTCACAACAAATTCGGGTGGCCCACGGCCTCACCCGATTCGAAGCAGATCTACTATTGTTAAGTATGGTTTCCCCCTCCCATACCACAAAAATTCGTTCAGTCTCCCTCCACCCTTTGTAGATATTCAATCGAATTTGAGCAACTACTAAACCAGGTTTAACAAATCAACGCTTGTGGCTGAGTAATCGCTATATTCTTTACTTAGCATAAGGTTCTAATCCTTATATTTTTCACCGAGGCAACTTCCATCCACAAACCTTTGTTTCAGTACCCATTCGCACCGTCACCTTTCCAGTCCAAGCCTCCACCCTAGGATAAAGTCATAGGACCCATCTTGTGGCTTCCCATCATATCTCCTTATCCAAGAACCACTTTTAAAATTCTACTGACAAAGTGCCAAGTCTCTTAGTAGTATAAAACAGTTGAGTTCCTGACTTATCATGATTATTTAATTAGTATCTTTAATAATACCAAGTCTTGCCAATGTGAATATGGCTGTCAAATTAAGCATGACTTTTTTAGGTGGTAGGACATAACTAATATTATGTCATTCTAAATATTTATTGTACAAGAAATAACAGTACATAAATAACATAATAAAAGTACTGATAAATAATTAAATAAGAAATATAGGTTCAATATGATTAAAAATATGTGACTTGCCTCTTTGTCTATAGTCTTTAATTATTTCACTGTAGTCTTCTAGTTAAACTGCTTTTGTAGTTCTTCTATTGACCAACTCGTATGGTCTGAATACTAGCACAGAAAATGAATGCAAATGAGTTTCTACTTTGCAAAATGCAACATGGAAACAAAATACAAATAAATAACCAAAAAGATTGAAATAAAATAGGTTTGGGTGGTTAGGGTTTAGATCGTGCGTGTGGCTTGGCTGTTTTGGTTTGTTGTTATTGGAATTGGGTTAATGGATCCATGTGGTCGAAATGGCTATATAGGGGTTATATGGATTTGTATGATGATTGCGGGTATGGACGGTGCTGGATTTGGAGTCAGAATATCATTTGGGTGATTTGGAGTTTTATCGAAGTCTAAATTCACAAAATGGGGTTGGGAATTGCGTAGATGGGCACAAGACGATTAAAATAGATATATATATGTGTGTGTTTTAGGGTTTTATGATCAATAACAGGTATAGGTACTGTTCGTTGCAGATTTTACTATTCATAGTGGGTTTAGTTCTTATCGGGTTATCGCTGCGTACTCGAAGAACAGAGGAGTTTTGAGTACTCGGGTGGTTTCGGGTATGACTACGAAGTCGGGTGGACGGTCGAGGTTTGACTTCGAGTGCAATGTCGACGGAGATCGGACGATGTACGAGTAGCTATGAAGATTGGACAATGTCCAAGTAGCTGCGGAGATTGGGTGGCGTCCGAGTGGCTTAAAAGATCGGACGATATTTGAGCGGTTTAGGAGCATCGGATGGCATTCGAGTGGCTTAAGAACATTGGACGACATTCAATTGGCTTAAGAACATCGGACGCCGTATTAGTAATGTTGCTCAAGACTCAAAGTAGAGCGGTGGGGCGATCAGAGATTTCAAGCGGTGGAGCAGTCAGAGAATCTGTGGTCGAAACAACAATTGGCAACCATGGGTGGGTTCCTGGGGCCACGAGGATTCCATTTTTGGGCTCGAGAGCAGCTAGAAGTTAAACGAGCGTCGACGGTGAGGTCTTCTCTCTTCGGGACTTTTAAATGGCACAGGGTTTAATGGTGGGTTAAAGGACAATAATATTTGCAATTGAGCATCTTTAGGAGTAGGAGAAGCTTAGGGGTGTGGTGGTTTGGGTCGGGGATGACTGAGTCGAGCTGCCCATGGTGGCCTCCCATGGCCATGCGGCGGTGCTAGTCGCCAGCTCATTAGGGGGCTGAGAAGCTAGGGCCTTGCTTCGAGAGCATTGCTAGGGGCTTGAGGAAGTTAGGGGCAAGGGCAATCAAAATGTAGCAGGCCAAATCAATAGAATTGAATTCAGGGCTTACTTTGGGTTTTCCAATGATTGCCGATGGAGCTTTGGTCGCCAGAGCAATTGAGGGTGGGTGGCTCACCTCGGGTACTAGTGCTTTCGAATGGAGGGGTTTGGGGGCTTAAATAGCATGAGGAAGGTGGTGTGGCATAGGACATTCATGGTGGCGGCACGTGGCAGGGATTGGGAAGGTGCGACGTAGCTGGCGGTACGGATATTTAGCACTTCCTCGGGCATGACATTGCAGCGGTCAAAAGCTAAGGGGAATGTCAGGTCGGCTGTGAGAGGATGAGAGCAGAGAGGTTGGTGAGACGGTGAGCGGTGGGGAGGCGAGGTGGCCACGATGCTTGTTCAAGAGAGATGGCGGGTGCGTATGGAGGCTAAAAGCGTTAGGAGTGGTGGTCAAATATTGTGGCTTGGGGTGGTCGGCCGTGAAAGGAAGCAGTGAGGCGGCGGTGGCAAAGTCCAGCCCGAGAGCTTCGGCGCAAGCCAAGGGAAATTAATGAGGTGTTAGAGGCTCAGGAAAAGATGGTACAATCAACTATCCAGGTTGCTACGATGATTGGCCAAGGATCAAGAGAGAGGTGGTGTCAAAAATCGCGTCAGTGCATCGTCCTCCAATATTTATCGAACGGTGAATAGTATTGACAACCGGGGCTTGGCACAAGTGGACTGAGGAGGGCAGGACTAGTGAGGGAAGGCACCAAGGAGTGAAGAAGATGCAGAATTGGGTAAGGATTCACGTGAAATCAAAGATTCGACAAAATTCAAATTGTTTTCAAAATTCAAGTTGTTTCACGTGCCAAAAGAGCTAGTTGTATTTGTGGCCTGTGAGCTCTTCCATTTGCAGGGGCCAAAGGGGGAATAGCTGCAAAATATATGGATATCAATTAATATGGTATAAAACGCCAAATGGTACGGTGTTATGAAATGACGCTGTACCACCTCATTTATTCGGGTGATGCATCATCATCTAGGAAGCACCAAGGTAAGTATTCTTCCACATTTGGGGTTTATGAATCGATCCCAGTTTGAGCTCATAGGACGGAAAAAAAAATACATCATATATATATGCAAAGAAGGCAAGAAAAAGGTTAGCTAATTTAGTTAAAAATACTCAGTACTGTAATCCAATGATAAATAGGAAATACAGTGCATTCTTGACAGAGATGCTCAGTAAGCTGAATGGAACATGAGGAGCAGCTGTTAAATCTTACATAGAGATACGGCTGAGGTGTATTCCATGGGATATAGATGTTACTGATATACCTTAAAGGCAATTATGGAGATAATTGTATCACTTATATATTTATGATCTTTTGAATAATATGTTATTATGCCCTGTAAATAAATGTATTTCATATTGATCAATAAGTATGTAACTTGTTCGTAAAACTGTTCATTCATGTTTTGATGTCATTCTAAATTATCTCTGATCTTATATTATTATGTGGGACAATTATGATTTACAGATCAGCATATGTATTGATTGATGATCATGTTTCACGGATCATGGATATGGGATATCAAATCAAAAATGTGGATACATGTTAGAGAATATGATGTTGAATTGACCCATCATAAGACATTGCAGGAATTGTTATATTCTTATGTGTCATCAGTTGGTTTCATACATAGTGTATATAAGATCCTTAGACCTGATATCGTCATTATTTCCTACATATGTAATAGTTTAATTAGGGGTTACCAAACACTAGTTCGTGACTAGGTGGTCATAAAGGTATCTTTCGGGTTTATCATAAAACAGGTAAAGGAATATGAGCGATTAAGATGAAGTTTGTCCCTCCTATATAATAGGAGAGATATCTTAGGCCCCTCAATGTGGTTGGATTAAGGAAGTGTATGGTATACCGAATGTGGTTGAGGAGTCAATCACCACTGAGTAATCCAATATAGGTTCGAGTGAAGGATCGAACTATCATAGAATAGCACGCTTCTCATCTTGAGTTCGATCTGGTATCATGAGGCAAAGGGATCGGTACATAAGCACTCTATAGGTTCATCCGATATGGTCTATATATATGTTTTGGGGTCGTTATGTCCTGCTAGGGATCGCTACTGACTTATGAATCAGGAAGGAGTTTTCGGCCCATGGCCAAATATGCATAAACCTACAGGGTCACACACTTAATGAGCTGGAACAATAAGGATCAGATGATAGTCTCTGAGTAGGATACGATCTTTACTCTATCGGATAAGGATCCAATTGGAGGCTATATAAGGATAGGCGTGGGGGCTAAGGGAGGTATCCCAAACACACATGTCAAAACCCTAGCTACCACCTCTCGTAACCCCTGCCGTGCGTGTTGGTGCTAGCACGCTGACGAACAGTGTTCCATCTCTGGATGTGTGGACTTTGGTAGAGAAGCTGCTGTAACTGCGGTGCTGATCGGGACGATCGCAAGAAGACGGTTGGCCGGAGAACGATTGACTACTACCACTATATTGATGCACTCTTTGTTAAATCGACTGCTTCAACTCTACTTCTGATGCACTACGCGTCTAGTGGTAACGATATATGATCTCTTACTTGCATGGCTTCCTGGTTTATGCCGTAGAAAATTTTCAATAAGCGCTAGTGTAGCCTATCTGTATCTCAACAATAGAAGTACAGGACAACAATACAGAAATGATTAACACGCAGAAATCGCACCTAAATGTATACATGAGGCTTTTCTAGTTTGGAAGCATAAACCAATATCTACACCTGCAAACAAAATAATGTAGAAAAAGAAAAGTGGGGTACTTAAAATTGCTAAAACCATTGTTTTTTACATAACAGGGGCATCTAAAACCTAATGAAAAAAATATCACCAGAAAACAAGTTGAGAACGATCACAATACAAACCGCTGCAATAGATGGAGATGTATCCTCTCTAGGATGTGGGTGGGTAACATCAGTTCCAAAGATCACCGTAGGCAAACTGTTAACAGAGGTGTTCTCCTATGCAAAGCATCTTCCAGTGCTGTATTACGACCACCAACCTAAGTGGCGGAAGACATGAGTGACCCCAAATTAAAGCCATATTGCACTATCTTTTTTCTAGCTTAGGGAAAATCCCTTGCCTTCAATTTTACTGAAACCTCCGTTACCTGGTTGAACAGAGCACAAAACCGCAATACAGGAAATGTTCTAGTGTGTTTACACGATCCATATTATACTGTCAAAGTTCATCCTACCTTAACATTGATTTTAAGGGCCAAATTCCGGAGATATTGTTGGCCTTAACATTGATTTTAAGGGCCAAATTCTGGAGATATTGTTGGCCACCTTTCTGAACATTCTTAGGTAAGAAACACTTGAGTCATTACACCAAGCTCGGTTTCATAAAGCCGCTGCATTCTTCGCACACATGGAAGAAATGTCAGAAACATGACTTTGGAAATCAGAAATCCTGCAAAAAAAAAAAAAGGGGATACCAGAAAGAAAGTACTATCAACTTGAATAGTCATTTGGCATTTGGCGTGCTTACCATAAAAAACACTTGCATTTACATCAGGAAATACTACGATTAGTAACTCAAGCCGCTGCCTGGTCACACCTTGTTGAGCAAGCACTTTGTCGATGTACAGTCCTTAGTGCAGCTTCTAAGTTATCCTGCCGTGCTTGCCCAATGTCCACGCATGATCTCCCATTTACTTGCTATGACAAAAGAAAAAGGATGAGGAAAAGACAGCCAACCAACACACATTTGGGTGAAAGAAGCATGTTCTGAAAGACTACATCTTTGAGAAATGGTTTGGTACATTCAGTGGTTCTCTGCCGTTCAATGTAGCCCATCCAACGATTGTCATGGCCTTAACACCTCCAGTGCGTGTGAGTGGTGTGCAGGGGTGGTACTAGCGAAATGGGCAAATAAGTAATTTGATTGCCCGTTAGATTCCCAAATGGCTCCATGTTTGTTACTCGTGCTTTCGCAATTCGCGAGACCTAGTTTCACATGACCGGTCCGGTCATCCTTCAGCAAAGGCTTGGGCCTCGGCGTTTCCTGAATGGAGCGCGACGATCTCCGGCATACCTAGGTCTGGGCGGACTGTGTTGGCAGCCGGGTATGGCTGTGCTCGCCGTCGTATGTCACAATGAGCATCGTCGGGTCTTCTACGCACCGTTCAACATGCTTCCTCGCCGGGCAGCCCCGACGCTGCTGCATTTGTAGTAACCCCCGCATTGGATTCAAGTGACCGGGCACAGTTTAGTCTTTCTGTGGAGCCAAAGAAAAGATGTGGAAAGAGCAACAATCAACAGCATGTGCTTGCTTTCATGGTATAGCTACATTGTCCTATCATTAAGGGCATGCATTAAAGCCTGAGATGAGGTGGGGGAATGAGAGCAATCAAGATTAGGATGTAGATAGACAAGCATGGCAATCAAATGCGAGCACACCTCCAGTTGTCGGCGGGCGGTAGGCCGTGACCCGTGAGGCGCAGGCTGAGTGGCGGATGGCCGTGGCGACGCGCGGCCAAGCGGCGGGCGTGGCCGAGGCGCCAAGGCCAGTGGCGGCGGTGACTGGCGTGCGCCTCGTGCCTGACTCATTCTCTACAACAGGACGAAGTTAAATGACGGGTATGCCCCTAATTAATGGATGGTTAGATTTACTGGAGGTGTCAGCACCACCCACACCACTACATGGACCAAACCAAATCTCGAAAACATTACCATGACGATTGACTACTACCAAGGTGCCAACTAATGAGTACATATGCCTTGAAAACACATGACACTGTCATCTAACAAAATTGCAAATGCTTATGCAGTTACAACGCTGTTGCGAAAGCATAAACTACAAACATTTAGTGCAATTGAGAGTGTAAAGCAAAGCTAATAAATAAATAGTACATGCCTTGTTATTCTTGTTCCACTGACCAACAGAAGGATTACGTACATTTTCTCGTCCAGAGTGATGGTACTTAAGCTAAAAAAAGACAGAAATATAATCTGTTATCATTATACAATAATAAAAACAACAATGAAATTATTTTTTACCCCAAAAAAGAAACACATCTAGGGCTGGGGAGGAGGCGAGGGCACGAGAGAAGGCGAGGAGGTGACCAGATCAGCAGCGCAGGGCAACAGATCTGTGGCGGCGGCTCTACCTAGAACATGGTAGGGCTCTGGGCATGGCCAGCCGAGAAGGTTGACGAGGGGGAAGGAAGGGAAGGAGGTCAGGCCGGAGGAAGAAGGGGAGGCGACAGGGGTGAGGGCAGGTCCAACGATGGCGAGGTAAAAATGGAGGAGATGGGAGGCGAGTGATGTGGAGGGTGAGAGGAGGGCCACCGACAACGGATAAGAGGCGTAGGAGGGTAGGCAAGGCGGCCGATTGGAGGAGGCGAGCCGCAAGTGCAGTGGCGAGCGAGAGGCCACGTGGGACTAGAGGAGGAGCTAGCTAGGGTTTTGATCGCAGTCGAGTGAAGGGGAATGGGAGGGAGGGGAACGTGAGTGAGGGAGCGGCAGCGGCGTCAACAGCATGGGAGGAGATGGGGGCACCCGAGCGAGTGAGCGAGAGGGAGAAGCGGAACACATACAGCCGGAAACGCGAGGACTTGTGCGCAAAACAGGGCCCGCAAGGGCC
This sequence comes from Dendrocalamus sinicus, assembly GCA_036346575.1. Taxonomy (NCBI): domain Eukaryota; kingdom Viridiplantae; phylum Streptophyta; class Magnoliopsida; order Poales; family Poaceae; genus Dendrocalamus; species Dendrocalamus sinicus. Next base: position 12,868,020 of record CM070656.1, on the reverse strand, counting down.
AGCTTAGCCAGTTCGGACGGGACCTCCTGTAATTTCGAAAAGGTTAGGGATTTTCTAAGAAACCGGTGATGTGGACACGGTGGGAGGGCCAGATTTCCTTCGGCTTTAAGGTGGTGCTCATTTGGGCTTTTTTTTAGTGGATTACGGCTGAAAAGTACTGTAGCTGGCTGAAAAAATATTGTAGCTGACAGAGGCTTATTTAGCATAATTAAATTTAAAAAAATTAAAAAAATTAAAAAAATATGTTAGCACATTACGTATAATACAAACAAATACGGGAAAAAAAAGAATCGGCAAAAAAGCTCAACAAAAAGCCAAAAGTTCAGAAAAAGACAAAATTTATGAACAGTGAAAAATAAGTCTTAAGCTAAAAGCTGAAGCTAAAACGATCACAGCGAAGCTCTGCTCATTCCGGCTTATGCTTCTAGCTTCTCATTTCTAGAAGACAAAAGCCATAATGAATATGTTAGCCTTTTATTTTAACTTCTTTTTTGGTTCTTTCTTCTTTTTTGGTTTTTCTTTTCTTTTTTTCCTTTGTATTGTCTGTGGAGATATAACAATGTTTTTATTTTTCATATTTTTTTAATTAAATAGCTCAAAAAAATTAATCATCATTATAGTATAATTTCACCAAAAACTAGCGGGCGAAAGACGGAAGTAGCTAAAAAAAGCCAGAATGGGGCCAAAGACTCGCGTTTCTGCCACCATCCTTCGCCATATGCATGGTGTTGAATTGATTTTTAATGGAAAACACTATTGTACGACAGTAAATTATCAGTACTATGTTGTATGTTTCTGTCCAAACCAACAGAACAACGACAAACCGTCTGGCACACGCGTAGAGTACTACTCGCTAGTTACAACGGAAAACAGGAGAAACATCTCGTAAACTCAACAGTGGCAGTGCTACAGTACTCATATCGTGTGAATATACGGTGACGATTGACCGGTAGACAAGTCAATCCAAAATCTTGACATTTTGCAAGGTAATGAAATTAAGTTAGCTGCTTTGTCTATTGTCGCAGCCATTAGAATGTGCGTGAGCAAGGCAATATGCATGAAGCACTACGGGTAAGCTATATAAGTATAATTTTAAAAATCTATCACGTAAATAAGAAATTTTCGCTAGTAATAGATCACAGGATTATCACTAAATACGCAGACTCATAGTGAAAGTAGAGTTGATGTAGCATATTGATGCGGTCATAGTTGTACCAGCCGCACATCTCTATCATGTAAATAAGAAATCTTCGCTAGTAATAGATCACGGTATTATTACTAAACACGTAGCTCGTAGTGAAAGTAGAGTCGATGTAGCATGTTGATGCGGTCATAGTTGTACTAGTCGCACATCTTCTCCTTCAGATCCTTGTGATCGTCACAAGTTATGGATCGCACATCTTAACAAAATTCATATGCATTCTCACGATATCGATCAAGCACAAGGCGAGTATGTGCCATCCTTGTTGGTTAGTTCGACCACTCTTTCTCGATTACATGAGTTGAATTCCCCGACTATGGTTAACTCTTTAAATGCGAGTAGCATGACCATGTATTTCTGGAATCTAATCACTTGAGTATGTCATCTACATATAAGATTTACAAGTGTGCTCCCACTAACCTTCATGTAAACACAAGGTTCTTCTTTGTTCTTGACGAACCAAACCTTTTGACCTCATCATCAAAATATATATTCCAACTTCGAGATGCTTGCTTTAACCCATAGATGGATCTCTGAAGCTTGCACATCTTTCTAGCATTTTGGGGATCAACAAAACCTTCAGGTTGTGTCATGTACACATCTTCACTTAGGTTTCCATTTAGAAAAGTTGTTTTCATATCAATCTAAAATATCTCACAATTAAAATATACAACAATAGCTAGAATGATCCGGACAGATTTAAGCATAGCAACGAGAGAGAAGGTTTGATCATAATCAACACTTTGAATTTGTTTAAAACCCTTTACCACCAATCGTGCCTTATGGATATGAATATTTCCATCCATGTCTATCTTTTTCTTCAAAATCCACTTGCACTCAATGGTTTTTACACCATCAGGCGGATCAACTAAGTTCCAAACTTGATTATCATATATGCATTGAATTTCGGATCTCATCGCTCCAAGCCATTTCTCAGAGTCTGGGCCCATCATCGCTTTCTCACAAGTTTTAGGCTCATCATTATCTAGTAATAAATATCATGTAGATATCTTAGCGGCAACTGATGTGGCCTTTCAGACCTACGTGGGGCAAGTGTCTCTTCTATAGGTTTTACAACATCTTGTACACCTTATAGAGGTTCAGTAGAAGCCAAAACATTTTCTGATGTCTCTCGAATTTTTTCGAGTTTCATCGTGCTCCCACTAACTTCTTTTGAGAGAAACTCTTTCTCCAAAAATACACCATTTCGAGCAACAAATATTTTGTTCTTGTGCCTTTTATAAAAGTAATATCTTTTAGTTTCCTTAGGATAATTCACGAAAAAGTATTTATCAAATTTAGGTGTGAGCTTGTCAGACGTTAAACGTTTTACATATACTTCACATCCCTATATTTCGAGAAAAGACAAACTATGACTTTTCTCAGTCCACATCTCATATGGTGTCTTATCCACTGATTTAGATGGTACCATATTTAAAGAGAAAGTGGTAGTTTCTAAAGTGTAACCCCAAAAGGACAATGATAGATTAGATTGGCTCATCATGGATCGAACCATGTCTAACAAGGTCCGATTCCGTCATTCAGACACCCCATTCCATTGAGGCATTCCTAGTGGAGTTAGCTGTGGAACAATTTCACATTGCTTTAGACGATCGCTAAACTCATAGCTCAAATATTCACCACCATGATCTGATCATAGGGTTTAATTGTCTTGTCAAGTTGATCTTGTACCTCATTCTGAAATTCCTTGAACTTCTCAAAGGATTCAGACTTATGCCTCATTAGATAGATATAACCGTATCCACTAAAGTCATCGGTAAAATTTATGAAGTACTAAAAACCACCTCTAGCCGTTGAGCTCATTGGTCCACATACATCTGAATGTATTAAGGCCAACAAGTCATTTGCTCTCTCACCTAGACTAGTGAAAGGTGGCTTAGTCATTTTGTCAAGTAAACAGGATTCACATGTTTCAAATGATTCAAAATCAAATGAGTTCAGAAGACCATTTTTATGGAGCTTCACCATGTGCTTCTCATTTATGTGACCCAAACGACAATGCTAGATATAAGTGAGATTTAATTCATTAGGTCGAAATCTCTTAGTATTAATGTTATAGATAGGCACATCCTCAAGATTTAAAACATATAATCTATTCACCGATGAAGCATGCCCATAAAGTATATCATTCAAATAAATTGAACAACAATTTTTCTTTATTCTGAACCATAACCTTCTGCTCCCAAACATGAAGCAGAAATAATGTTTTTGCTTAAAGCAGGAACATAATAACAATTATTTAATTCTAAAACTAATCTTGAGGGTAAATATAATGGTAAAGTGCCAACAACCAATGCAGCAACTCTTGCTCCATTGCCCACGTGAAGATCAGCCTCGCCTCTTGCTAAGCTCCTACTCCTTATCAGCACCTACATCGAATTGCAAATATGAGTAACCGATCCGGTATCAAATACCCAAGAACCAATATGAGAAGTAGCAAAATTTATTTCTATAACATTTATACTTGAAATAGAAGCCTTATTTCCCTTCCTCTTTTCTAGTTTTGCTAAGTACTTCTTGCAGTTCCTCTTCCAATGTCCAGTGCCTTGGCAATGGTAGTAAATTGTGTCAAGTGCAGAGACAATCTTAAGCTTCTGAAGCTTGGATTTGATACTCGAGAACTCATCTTGATTTTTGCCCACGCCCTTTCTTTTGTCCAAAGCCTTAGACTTCTTGTTTTTGAAGTTCGTAGTCTTTTGCACCATCATCATATGACTGTTGCTTTTCTTAATGCTATCCTCTGCAGTCTTGAGCATCATTGCAGCTCGGTGAGATTCTTGTCTAAGCCATTCATATGGAAGTTCAGAATGAATTGGCCATAACTTGCAGGAAGCGAAGCAAAAATCAAGTTAGTGGCCAACTCTTGGCTAAGGGGAAAACCAAGATTTTTCAAGTTCTTTGTGTAACAAACCATCTTAATCACATAAGGGCTCACCAAACTACCCTCAGCTAGCTTACACCCAAACAATTTCTTTGAGATCTCATATCTCTCAGTTCTTGATTGTTTATCAAAGATGCCTTTGAACGCCATAATCATATTGTAAGCCTCTATGTTCTCAAACTGCTTCTAAAGGTCTGAGTCCATGACAGTAAGCATGAGACAGCTAACATCAAGGGACTCATCACATGCCTTTCTATAGGCGTTTTTAAGAGCAGTAGTAGCATTTTCATCAGACACTTCTGGAGTTGGTTCCTCTAGAATATGTTCCTTTTTATTTTACCTAAGAACAATTCTTAGGTTGTGTGAACAATCTGCAAAATTCATTCCATTCAGTTTTTCTTTATCAAGTATCGAACGTAAGGCAAAACTGGAAGTAGTGATAGCAGATCATAAAACGAAACTGGAAGCATATGATGCCATGATCTACAACACAAAATATGCAAAACTAAGACATATGTTCAAGAAAAGTAATTTCTATCAAACAATTTAATAGAGATACTCCCACTAAATACCATATCCCTCTTATGATATTTAGTGATTCAAGACCCACAATCAACTTATCTACTAGTGAGTTTTGGCATCACTACGAGAAGATTAGTGAATTTGGTAAGTAGCCCTTTGCTAATTATATCTCTATATAACTCTCATTGTTGGGCAGCACCTCTATGCTCCGGCATTCAATCTTATGCCCCAAGATCCATAACCATTATGATGACCTTGTCAAATTAAACCAATACTTTCCATGTGAGTGTCCAACACAAACCCATTTAGTCAAGGATAATTAATGGCACTCTGCTTTAGCAAGACCTACCATTAAAATACATAGCTCTAGATGGTGCAGATAATTGGAAGGGCATCAATTTAGCTTAATATTATATGAGAGAATTTTATTTCTACCACATTAAAAGCATTCGGAGCAATAAAATAACATGCATAGAAATAAATGAACAGAAGTATAAAGCCATTCACAAATAATCACATTGCATTGTGATATAATATAGCCCTTTCACATGGTGATCTCTATCGTCACGCTTCTTGTCCACCATGTCTCCAAGTGGCCAAAACCTCCAAGTACTCCCACTAAGTTATTGCTCCATAGCATGTACTATTAAAGGTTACAAGGAGTGTAGAAGCAACACAAGTCGACACACAGGTCGTTATATAAATATAAACAGCCTTGGATTGCAATAAACATGACCTGCAGACCATGAATATTACAAACATATAAGCATCTCACACATCATTCACATTCATATACTATTCACAACAATCCTGCAAAACAAATATGCATAAAATTGTATTCTATCTAACGTACCAAGTTATTGTTTTAGTCACAAAGGTCCTGTTACGAAAGTCTTGGACTACATAGATCCAATCTACTGATCCATCCATGCAAATCACATTGGATTAATCGTATTAACCCTTTTCGTCACAACCCTGATTCAATCAACCAAAATAGATTTTCGCATGCTCCATGGATTTATGCCTTCACTGTCTGCCCCGATGGCAGAAAACCGACTGGTGGAGGCAAGTCATGATTTGACCACGAAAACACAATCACAGAATAGTGATCGTGACCCATCTATCGACCTTCGCATGTGGACAATCATATCGACCACCGCCAAAACCAATCCACCATATAGAATGACCATAGAAACAATAATAGATCACATCTACGACTCCCACATATCACCATTTTCATCTAACCCAATCTAAAACTAGATGGGATGGCTCTGATACCACTGAAGCGCTATGGGTAGGCATGCAAGCACAATTTTAAAAATTCTACTATGTAAACAAGGAACATCCGCTAGTAATAGATCACGAGATTCCCACTAGATGAGCAGACTCATAGCGAAAGTAGAGTTGATGTAGCGTGTTGATGCGGTCGTAGTTGTACCAGCCGCACGTCTCCAACTTCAGATCCTTGTGATCGTCACAGGTTGTGGATCGTCCTAGTGCTGAAGCTTCGCATCAACACCTCCAAGGTATCCACACGTACTGGGTAGGAACATCAAGCACTAGAGTGCTACCACCGGCAACGTGGTATTAGATGAGGAAGTCATGGCTCTAGGGTTTCGGGAATTCCAAATTCTCTATGTGTCACATACCCTATACCACCGCACCCCTCTATTTATAGGCATCTATAATGGTCCTTGAACTTGAAGCCTATTAGAAACTCATAGCCTATACGAACTCATATGACTATCCAAATTATATCTCAGCCCTTTAAGTGTGCGACCCTATAAGTTCACGTACACTTCGACATGCTGACTCCCAAGTATACGTAAATGTCATATCAGATTAACCTTAACAAAGTTCATATGCATTTCTCTTTGCCTCACGATATCGGTCAAACTCAAGGCAAGTATGTGCCATCCTTGTTGGTTAGCTCGACCACTCTTTCTTGATTACATGACTTGAATTCCCCAACTATAGTTAACTCTTTAACCGCGAGTAGCATGGCCATGCATTTCTGGAATCCAATCACTCGAGAGGCCTAGAGATATCTCTCCCGTTGCATGGAGGGGCAAATCCTATCTTGATCAACCATGCCTCGATGCATACATCATGATAAATCTAAAAGCTATCTTTATAACTATCCAGTTACGAAGTAGTGTTTGGCAACCCTTAAGTTAGCCATTATGCATCACGAGTACGTGCGATGACCTCAAGTCTAAGGACATAGCATATGAATTGTAAATGAGACCAACTGATGACATATAAGAATGCAATGTTCTCGCAGTGTCTCATGGTGGGTCGATCCAACCCCATGTTCCCTAACATGTGTCCATATCACTGGTCTGATATCTCCATATCTATAACCCATGAAACATGGTCATCAACCAATACATATGCTAGTCTATTCATATGTGTCCTCATATATTTTCGATAAGGGATTGTTTAAGAATAATCATTGCAAAAATATAGAGTTTCACAATCAAGTCATATGCTCAATAATAAATATTAATGATATTATTCAAGAAACAAGATAATATATTATCCAATAAATTATAAATATAATGAAACAACGTGATCGAACCAATGTGGTCAAAACAACGTCGTCGTCACAGCGTGGTTGAACAATGTGGTCAAAACAATTTAATCATCTCTATGATTGCCTCTAGGTTATATTTCCAATCCAAAATCTTGACATTTTCCAAAGTAATGAAATTAACCTAGCTACTTTCTCTATTGTCGCAGCCATTAGCATCTGTGTGCGCTAGGCACACGCATGCACGGTGATACCGTGTTCCTGCTCCAAACGGCTTCAGCTTATGATTTTTTTAGCTTTCAGCTTGTTTTAGTTAGAAGTCACTGGAACACATCACCTTCTAATTTCAGCTTATTTTAGCTTTTTTGGCTTTTTTTTTCTTCTTTTTTTTCCTTATTCTTTTGCATTGTTCATGACGATATGATGGTTTTTCTCATTTTTTTCTATTTTTTGTATCTTTTTCTTAGAAAAAGCTAACAACCGCTACAATACAATTTCACTGAGAAGATCACAAGCCGAAGCCCATTAGTCTATTTGATTTTATCAGATAGTCCAACTAGAGTAGTATATGTGTGATCAGACATGCAAATTAAGGAGATTAGAAACTAGGATAGTAGTAGAAAGAAACGATATATCATAATATGTTTGTATAAACGGACGGAGCACCTCTGAAGTATTGAAATCTTCTCTTTTTGTCATGTTGTTTTGATTTCTCTGGTAATGACTAGTACTCTCCGATGATTTTTTGTAAGGTGCATACATATGTAACGCCCGCACTTTTGAGAACAGGGCCGTCATACGTCTCGTAACAGCCCAAGAGTTTAGTTGTGAACAGAAGAAGTATCATGTCTGCTCACAAATATTTCAAAAGAGTTAATTTGATTAAAATATAACCTATCGGTCAACTTTAGAAACTTTTACAGGCGTCCATGCCCAAAACTTAACTTACAATCAGAAGGACCGAAGAAAACTCTCACAAAAACGCTTAAATGCGGTCGTAACCCTGACACAAAATCCTGAAGTATCTTTCCTTCTTCTGATCTCTGTTTTGGTGAAACTAAAGCAAGATTGAGTACAACCAACCGTACTCAACAAGTCACATGGGAAAACACTATTTAATTACATGCCAGGATTTCCAAGAGACGGGGACATATGGGTCTTAACATTTTTAAACACAAAATAATAAAGAACTTCTTCAAAGATTGGGGTTTCAAAATCTTGATTACCAAACTTCAACATTACTAAATCATTTCTAAATCTACTTATGCCTCGCTGTAGGAATCACCCAACACAACTTCATTTACCAGAAGCACGGCGTATTCGAATACCATTTATAAATGACTCTACAGAGTTGTCTAACTTTACCCACAAGATTTCTTAACCCTCATGTCCGAGTTAAGAAAACAAGAATATTTCACAGCTCATCTCTTTATGTAGCCTCTACCCTGTAGGCGATGGGACCAAACACTAGGAATACGGTGGCCTGATAGCGAGTGGAGCCTACAGTTGTGAAAGTATGATTTTACCATTTCCATACCATATTCTTCGCCAGCTGTTCCCTTTTCTGAAATAGTATATTATATTCATATAATAGATATTCAATCGATTTGAGCTGTTACTATATTAGGTTTGACAAGTCAACACTTGTGATTGAGCGGTCGTTATGTTCTTTACTTAGCATAAAGTTCTAATCCTTATTTTTCATCAACTAGATAACCACTCAGAAATCAATAACCTAGTACACTGCAGCACTGTCACTATTAGTGTAAAACAGTTGAATTTCCTAAACTACCACAGTATATTTTATAGTAACTTATTATTACTAGAGCTTGTCAAGATGAATGTGGCCACCAAATAAAACAGGGCTTTTTCAGTGGTAGGATATAGCTAATTATCATGTCATGCTAAACAGTTATTTTAAAGAAATAACAGTGTGTAAATAACAGTAATGAAAATACTGTAAATAAATAATTAAAACAATATAGGTTCAACATGATCAAAAACATGTGACTTGCCTCTTTGTCCACAGGACACTAACTTCTTTAATTACTCTTGTAGTTTTTCTGATGACCAGCTGTTAGGTCCGATACTAGCGTGGAAGACGAATAAGTTCCTGCCTTGCAGAATACGAGATGGGAACAAAAAAATAAATAACCAAAAAGATAGAAATAAAATAGGTTTGGGTGGTGTGTAGTTTGACTGAACGGAGTTGGAATTGAGCTAGATGGGTCCGCGACGATCGAAATGGCTATATGTGTGTTATTGGTTTTCGGTAAATAGTAATGGCCAGAACAGTACTAGACATAGGTTCAGAATGACATTTGGACTGGCTAGGGTTTTACCGGAGTCTCTTTAAGTTGGAGAGTTGAAAGTAGACTTCACGGCTTAAAATGGCTAAGATGGGTATGTATATATCTAATAGATTTCAATGAATTGTAAAAGTTTGGACCATATTGGGTTTACGGTTTAGAATGGTGTTTAGGTGGTCTAGGATTTTATCCGTGTCTAGTTGGTTAAACAGAGTTGAAAATGGGCTTCATAGGGTCAAAATGGTCAAAACAGATATAAATATGTATTTTGGCTTTTGAGGTGAACAGTAACAGGTAGGCACTGTTTAATGCGAGTTTAGTACTGTTCGTTATCAGGTTGTACTGTTCATACCAGGGTCAGGTGCTACAGTACCAGGTCAGCATTGTTCATACCAGTTTAGGCTTGCTACAGTGCCAGGTCTACTATTCATCTTCTTCCTCCCACGGGTTACCGTAGCAGCCGAAATAGAGTTTCTTTGTGACAACGATTCCCATGGCTATGGTGACTTCTAACGAAAACTGAGGGCATGGTTAGGTTGTTAGGGTTGAGGGGAACCCATTTTTGGGGTTTGTGGCGGCCGAAAGCCATAGGGTGGCCGGCGGGGGTGGCTGGCGGCGAGGTGAAAAGCTTGGAACGGTTTTAGACGGCACAAGAGCAGCTTGGAACGGTTTTAGACGGCACAAGAGCTATGGCTAAGCTAATAGGATAATAGCATTAGCATTTGGGCATCACTGGGAGTAGGGAAGGCTTAGGGAAGTGACGGCTTGGGTCGGGGATCTCCGAGTTGGGCTGCCCACGGTGATGGTCTTCGGCCGGGCAGTGAACTTGGTGACCAGAAAGAAGGGGCCTCAAGAAGCTATGGCAATGGTTCGGTGGTGTTCCTGGGAGCATAAAGGTGCTACGGGTGAATGCAATTGGAAAGTAATCGGCTAAATGACAGGAATTGGAAACTGGCTGACTTTGAGGTCTTTCAGTGATCGCCAGCGGTGTGGGGGTTGTTGGGGCAATTGGGAGTGTGGCGGGGTCTATTGAGCATCGGTGTGTCTCAATGGAAGGGCCCAGGTCTTAAATAGGGTGGGGAAGGTGATTTGGCACAGTACCTGGGCTGGCGCGGCAATGACGCGTGGCTGAAGTCAGGAAGGCGCGGGAGAACGCAGCGTGGCTGGCTGGGGAAAATGTATGGGCTGCCTCGGGCTTGACATTGCAGTGGTCAAAAGTTCTCAATGTGTGTCAGGTCAGCCATGAGAGTGAGGGAGTGCAGAGTGAGTGGCGAGAGCAGAGGCGGTGGCGACTCCATCTTGGCAGGTCTGATGCGCAGCCAGGGGGCATTTAAGGGGCTGCCAGGGCTCTGCAGGCAAGGTGTACAGTTGTTGATGGGATTGCAGCGGGGCGGCAACGATGGGTGAGGTCGTGGCGGCGCCAGGCAGGTGGATGGCGATATTTTCGGACCGTAAACAGTGGCGACTGACTCAGCTTTGAACATATGGCAAAGGGAAATGGCAAGATTAGTGGAAGGGGCTGCCAAGGGTTGAGATGGGTAATGAATTGGCTAAAATTTTGGATAGAATTGAAATTCAAAGAAATTCAATTGCGTTTTGAAATCTTGAGGTTGTTTCAACATATTCTAAGATGCAAACTTTGTAACTTTTTTACCAACAATTGTATAGGCTATATGACATGAAAGTGATAATGTAGGATTCGTATTCGAATACACTTTCTTACAACGATGACTTTGTGGTTATGAACAATATGTTGTAAAGAAAACCTAAAGAATGATCTGAAAAAACCTAAAGATTAAAGTTCAATTAGGACACCACGCCAAGGTAAACCTCGTCATACAAAAATCAACGGACGGACGGAGTAGTATGGTACTTAGCCGCCGTCGTGTTCTTCTAGAAGCCAGGTGGGGACCCACGGCGATTGCAGCACAGAACCACCCGATGCGTTGTGTGATGCGATGTGATTCCGCTGTACCGGATGGCTTTTGGCCCTAACTGCTTATGTGTACGAATAAATCGAATATCGTTAATTCATTTTAAAAAAGCTGTCCCGATAATTCATTTTAAAAAAACCGATGGAGAAGTTGCTTTTTTTTTATTAGAAAGAAGCCATATACTTGCTCCATTCTTTTGGACTGCGGCTGATAGTTTTTTTGCTGTATTTTTGAGACGATAGTGAAGATGTTGATATAGACAACATATATAATTTTAGACTCAAGAAATCATTTGTCAGGGTCAAGACATATCGTCAGACACTTGGCGGGAATCTCTAGATTGAGGCTGGTAGCTACGATGTCACGGTCAAGGTTGATGGCATGTTGCTCTTGGATGGAGTGAAATGGTTCTAGAGGACGTAATGGTGAGGTCGCAGGCCCAGAGTGTAGGGGTGCAAACGGGTCGGGTTAATCCCGACCGATCTGGCACCGAATCCGATTGGTACCGAATCCGGAGAAAAAATATGGGTTAGGATATGGTAACAGCAATATCCGTCCGAATCCGATACGTCTTCAAGTTTGATTTCAGGTTAGTGCTACTATTTGACGTTTCATTTTCTTTTGCAATGGTAAAAAAATCTTCCACATCAGCTATTAAGTAGTAACATCAAGTTCTTGACAATACGTCCTCCTACTCCATTTGCTGTACTGCATGCATTCCTTACAAACGAGTTAATCCCGACCGATCCGGCACCGAATCCGATTGGTACCGAATCCGGAGAAAAAAATATGGGTTAGGATATGGTAACAACAATATCCGTCCGAATCCGACCCGTTTACACCCCTACCTGAGTGCACCCTAGCCACAAGGAATAAGGCCATGGTCATCCATGGAGGCCATGGTGGCAGTCTGGTTGCCTAAAACCTTAGCGAGGGGAGCGCTGGGGGCTTAGTAGGCTTGGGAAAGATCTTGTACGCGACCATCATGGACAGGGATGTGGACGTTAGCACACCGGTGTCGTTGGGACAATTCGTCAAATACTTGGTGGGCGTTCCCATGCCAAGCTTTACATTGGCAGACAACTCCAGCGAGGAGACCGTCGAGAGCTCCATAGGCGCTGGGACGGCTATGGACTCACTCCTCGAGAGCAAGGACATTGCTCTGACCTTGATGTTGCTGGCGTTTGAGTCGAGACCCGAAGTCGAACACCTGGCGAGCATAGCGAAGTTGGTGTCAGTGACGAAGGTGTTGACGATGGGCTGAGCAGCAACAGCACAACTTGAGACAGTGGCAAGCTCGGCGACAGTCGAGGAAGAACTTGGGGCCACAGTCAGAGCAAACGCCAATGTAGGCAGGCCGACGACGCAGTCGGGGCACACCATCGAACACCTGACAAGCGACTTGGTGGCAAGGGTGGTGTCTGCACACGGAGTAGCAGTAGCCTTGACTGGGCCCGTTGCGACAATGAAGCAGGACACTGGCGTGGTTACCGACTGCGGCGAGGGTGGCGACTTGAGGCCAACGGCGGATGTGACCTGCGGCGGGACGATAGCCTTAACACCGACCGCTACCTCCTTCATGCCTGTAGTAGTCTCGGCCATCTCGGACAACAACTCCTTGAGGCAGGCCATATTCCTTGCCATCTCCGATGATAGCTTCCTCATGTTGGCAAGCAACTCATCCAATATTGCCTTGCAATACGCTTTGCTCTTCTTCTGAGCGTCGCTCATGGACGCCTCAGAGCACGAAACCACTAGGATCGAAGGTTGTGAATCATATTGTTAGTTTCCTTGATCATAGGATACAAATCACACAAGTAATCGAGAGGATGTGGAAAGAACTAGAGAGGAATCGAGGGAATTTGAGGAAGAACAGAAAGAACTAGATTAGGAGCAAAGAGAACAGTCGAGAGAGGAGGCTATAAGCCAATACCATTTGGTTCTTCGATGCCCTCTATACTGTTGCTGCCCTGCTTCTTATAGCATCTCCTCCCCAGCCGAGTGGGCTAAGAGCCAGCCTATTAATTGTCCAGCCTAACAACCCAACACCGAAGGTCTAGGTCCGTGACATGTTTGTGGTAGAGCTCTTGTAAATGGAAAAATTGATCATATACCCTCCATTTAGATGGAAATTGAGGATTTACCCTCCTGGTCCACGTGTCAGTGACTTATGATGACCCCACATGTCATTGAGATGTGGAGGGTAAATCCTCAATTTCCCAACTAAAGGGAGGGTACATGATCCAATCTCCCCTTGTAAATACATGCTTACTATTCAGTCTTTAGCTACAGATGAAGAGTCTCAGAGGCTCGAAATCGGCTATGACCTGCTGTGTGTGAGCTGTCTTGTGTCTGATGGGCGTGCAGAGAACTTCAGCCGAGCGATCATCACAGGCAATGTGCAAAAGCGATTTGATTAGCAGTTTAGGACCTGTAATAAAAGAACAGACAACTCTAAAGGTTGAAGGATAACAATACTCCCTGAACGCGATCAGTCCCAACAGAGATGACCAGCAAGTGCAGGTCAGGAGACCTGGCAACCTGAAACGTTTGTGAGGTCAGGAGAAAAAAGGATTCCTACACTGCCAAGTGAGAAGTAACAGAGATATCTGGGAAGCGTTCTCACCTCGTCACGAGGCCGGTGAGTTTATTTATGGACTGGACAAAGCGCCAGGAGATTACAGGAAGTGCATCTCATGCATATCTCTTGACTGCCAAGAAAGAAGATCCTATTCACATGGATTACAACAGATTGATTCTATCGGTTTCTATACATAGTATACATCTCCTATAGCAGTTGAGATACGCATGAGGATGGCACAGATAAGTACATTTTGATTTCCTAAACTTTCCTTGTTAACAGCCTCCCTCAATCACAACTTTTCTCAAGTTGAGATTGTGTTTGAATTCTTCTAGTTTTCGTACTGAAAGGGGTTTGGTAAAACCGTCTGCAACTTGATCGCCAGTAGGCACATATTTGACGTCCAGTAACTTTTGATTGACTCTTTCTCTGACAAAGTGATCATCTATCTCAATATGCTTAGTTCGTGCATGAAAGACTGGATTAGCTGAAAGATATGTGGCACCAATGTTATCACACCATAACCTAGCTGCTGGAGGACTTCCAATACCTAGTTCGCTCAATAAAGTCTGTACCCACATTACTTCAGCTGTAGCATTAGCTAAAGATTTATACTCAGCCTCAGTACTAGATCTTAACACCGTTGCTTGCTTTCTTGCACTCCATGATATAAGATTTGTTCCTAAGAATATTGCAAATCCACGTGTCAATCTTCTGTCATCAGGAAATCCTGCCCAATCTGCATCAGAAAATGCGCTAACGAGTGTTGACTTAGACTTACTAATGTCAAGTCCAATACTCAGTGTATGCTTTAGGTATCTCAAAATTCTTTTGACGGCAGTCCAATGCAGCATAGTTGGAAAATGCAGATATTGACAAACTTTATTTACAGGAAAGGAGATATCAGGTCTAGTCAATGTCAAATATTGCAAGGCACCAACAATACTTCTGTACCTTGTAGAGTCTTCAGGTCCAAGCTGATCCCCTTGAGCGGTTAATTTTTCAGAAGTCGACATGGGTGTGCTTACCGGCTTGCAGTTTAACATGTTCACTCTCTTAAGCACATCTGAAGCATATTTTTCTTGAGTCAGGAGTATACCTCCTTGTGTTCTTTTTTATTTCAATACCTAGGAAATAGTGGAGTTCACCGAGGTCCTTGAGAGCAAATTCTGCCTTGAGATCTCTGAGAAGGGCCACCGTTGCATCTGTGGATGAGCTAGCAACAATTATGCCTTGAGATCTCTGAGAAGGGCCACCGTTGCATCTGTGGATGAGCTAGCAACAATTATATCATCAACATAAATAAGCATAAATATAGTAATATTTCCTTTGTTATAATAAAACAAAGATGTGTCCGTCTTGGATGGCCGAAAACCAAGATTCTGTAACTTTTCACTAAGTCTCGAGTACCATGCACTTGGAGCTTGTTTTAGGCCGTATAACGATTTATCCAACTTACAAACATGATCCATCATTGCTTTATTCTCATAACCTGGAGGTTGTCTCATAAACACATCTTCCTCTAGAACACCATGCAGAAACGCATTCTGTACATCTAACTGGTGAAGGCTCCATCCTCGAGAAACAGCAACAGATAAAACAAGTCTGATAGTAGTTGCCTTGACTACAGGACTGAAGGTGTCCTCGTAGTCGATGCTATACCTTTGCTTGAAGCCCTTGGCAACTAGTCTAGTTTTGTGTCTATCTATTGACTCATCTGCCCTTCTCTTGATTTTGTAGACCCATTTGCAGTCAATTAAATTCATATCCTTCCTTGGCGGTACAAAACGCCAAGTCTTATTCTTCATTAAGATTGTGTACTCGACATCCATTGCATCCTTCCTGTTGTGGTTACAGACCAAACAGAGAGAGATGGTAGTGGAGAGTTGGGAGTTAGTGACAGTAATGGTTGGGCCTCCCCGTGGCCTGTATTCCATATATATATACACATGGGGAGTGCTTTTACAATTATACCCTTACATCTGAGTTTCCCCTTCAGGGGGCACTTATGTCATTACACATGGCCTATTCTGGGCCTTATAACCTTCTACCAGGCTTGCTGGGTTTAGGTGGGGGCCACCCCTACAACAGGAGCCTCTCATGGTAAAGGGCTTCACAGGGCCGAAGCCATGTTGCCGAGTCCTTTGGCCCCCTCCGTCCCTGCGGCCTGTGAACTTTTCTGAACTTGACCGAGGGTTGAGGCCGCAGTCAAGGCCGATGGCTAGATTGCAGTTGAGGTGGACGCGAGCGGGCGCTCCCTCCAGACGCGCGCACGCTCCGTCCCCTACCCTTCGAACGGGTGGCGCGAGCCGACGCCAGCCGGCAGACGCGCGCGCCCGCCCCTACCCTTCGAACGGGTGGCGCGAGGGTGGCGCCAGCCGGCGACGACGCGCACTCCGCCCCTACCCTTCGAACGGGTGGCGCGAGCCGCACCGGCCGGCAGACGCGCGCGCTCCGCCCCTACCCTTCGAACGGGTGGCGCGAGCCGGCGCCGGCCGGCAGTAGACGCGCGCGCACCTCGCTGAAGTAGACGCGCGCACTCCGTCTCCTACCCTTCGAACGGGTGGCGCGAGCTAGCGCCGGCAGTAGACGCGCGACGCGCCCGTCCCCTACCCTTCGAGCGGGTGGCGTGAGCCGGCGCCAGCCGGGCAGACGCGCGCGCGCGCTCCGTCCCCTACCCTTGAACGGGTGGCGCGAGCCGCACTGCCGGCAGACGCGCGCACTCGCCCCTACCCTTGAGCAGTGGCGCGAGCCGGCGCTCGGCGGCGAGACGCGCGCGCTCCATCCCCTACCCTTCGAACGGGTGGCAGCGGAGCTAGCGCCTCACCGAAGTAGACGCGGGAAAGATGCAATCGGGGCTGCCGAGGTGAGGCCAGACCGCTTGGCTGTGGTGCCGGCGTTGGGGGCCGAGTCGGTTGTGGTCGACACGATGGCGGCGGGCCTGCGCGCCGACGTCGTTGCACTTCAGGGCCGTTGTGACCCCACAGTCTGGTAGTGCGCTTTTAATGGCGGCTGGAATCGTACCGGCGCATGACCTGTCAGGGGGCGGGTTGTCGTGTCGTGCAGTCTGCCTTCCGTGGGTGGGGCACGCGGCGATTTATGCCTGGTGCGTCGTGGGATACGAGCGGTTGCGTGAGCGCGGCCGTTCGCCTCTTCCCTAGGCAAGTGGGACACGTGTCGGGCGCATGCTGGCATTGTGCGCTGCCTGGCCACCTACCAGGCACGCTCCTCCAGATGCCGGCGGTTCCTCTTTCCAGTCGTGGGTAGTCGAACCGCTGGTGGTTTTAATCTGGCTGCGCTTCTGGTCGTGGAGAAGGCGAGCGGGCTTTATAAAGCGCCATCGCTATGGTAGGGGCGCTTTATCTCGCTTGCCGCCTAGCTCTGCTTATTTCGTGCTGATAGCCCTTTTGCCGTAATCTTAGAGAACAATGGCCGGTTATGACGGTGCCTCCCGCCATCCCGGTGGCGGCTCCTCGTCTAGCCGGGACGAGTTGTCCTTCCCTTCTGAGGACTACGAGCTGGTGCTGTGGGGGCGTTCACGTGGCGACAAGCGGTGGGACGCCATGGAATACTCGGGGGGTCGCTGCTCCCGTGTGCTAGGAAGGAGCTGCGTGACCGAAGAGACGCTGCAGCGGCTTGTACGGGAAGGGAAGATCGAGGAGCGCGATGGGGCTCGCCTACCCCGCCGAGACGAGACGGAGCCGAAGCCCCAGGAGACGGAGGCGATCGTTTTTGTCACGTTCTTCGACGCTGGCCTTCGAATGCCCTCAACGATGTTTGTGGGCGAAGTCCTGCGGACCTACGGGTTGGAGCTGGCGCAGTTGACGCCAAACACCATAGTCCGCCTGGCTGTCGTCACATGGGCTACACGGACGGAAGGCCGGCGTCCCAGCGCGAGCCTGTTCGCCACCCTGCACGATGCGTGCTGTCGACCCAAGAAGGTTGAGGGGGCTGTATGCAATTTTGGCAGCGTGGATTTCGTGCTGCGAGGGTCCTGCACGACGCTATTCCCCGCGTTGGCCAATTTGGAGAGGTGGGAATCCGGCTGGACGCGCCAGTGGTTTTATTACGTCGTGACTAGCACGAGTGGCCTGCTGTGCCAAGGTGGGCCAATCTCGTTCCATAGCTCGCCGAGTGTGAAGCCGGAGGCTGATGACGCACGGAGGCTGTGGAGGCTTGCTGGCGTTGCACGCCGGCTGAATATGCGCGACTTGGCTGAAGAGTTTACGATGTACGGGGTGGCGCCACTCTCCGCCCGGTGGAAGTACGGCGACGGGGCGACGGCCGAGAGGACGGGGTGCGCCCGTCGCTGTCTTGCCTGCATCCGCCCTCCGCTCCTTGTAAGTCGCGCAGTGCGTTGGTGTGCATCCTTTGTGCTGCGTAGTCCCGGCTGACCAACTTGTTGCCTTTTGTGCGATGGCTCGGTTTGGAAGATGCGAGCGCGCGGTTGCGACGTTCTTGGGCTCAGACACACTCAAGGAGCACAAGGCGTGCGAGGCTACGACCAAGACGGGCGGGCGGATAAACCGCGACGCGGCGAGGTTCTCGCGACATCGCGCCCGAGCGCGCGGTGCCGGCGGAGACTCCCGCAGGGGCTTCGAGCCGTCGTGGTGGCGGTAGCCAAGCGGGGGCTTGCTCCGAGGTTGCCGCATCCAGTCCGCCAGCCACCTCGGCGGCTGGCACGGGGGGGGCTAGCACCGGTGGGACTGGATGTGCGACCGGTGATGGGTCCGACCGGCCCAGCTCGGGAGGGCGTGTCGCCCCGAGCCCATTGGCGGCCTCCTCCGCAGGCGCTGTGGAACCCGTGAGTACGCCTCGCCGTGCGTAACTCGCCAACCGGGAGGACACCACTCCTGGCGGTGCTTTGCCACCCACGGCGGCCGTCGAGGAGGCGCCCGGGGTGGTAATGACCGAAGGCGTGACAGGAGCTGCAGCTGCTAACGTCGCAGAAGAATCGCCTGTGGAGCCACAGGCAAAACGCCCTCGAGTCCGGCCTCCTTCGCCGAGGGGTCGCATGCAGCGTTGCCGGCCCCGTGCTTGAGCTGCGGCGCCGACGTGGTCGGTGCGGCGGGTCTTCTCGACCGCCACCGAGGTACTCGCCCGACCGGCGGTTGAACAAGCACCTGTCGCGACGGGGGATGCAGAAGGTAGGCGCAGTTCCCTTTCCTTACACGACTTCGCAAAACTCTCCCCGATTTGCTCGCTCATTCCGTCGACATCAGGCGAGACGAAGTCTCCCGGCCGTGGTGAAGGATCGAGCAACGGGGGTGTGCGCGACGTGCCGGACCTCGTACGGGGTATCCTGCAGGCGGCTGCCGCCGTCGACGTGGCTGAAGCCTCCGCAGCCCCTGACGTGGCGGGGGCGGGGCTCGTCCTCTCCGACTTCCTCCCGCGCCCGGAGACGCTTCGCGCTTTTAATGCAGCCGCGGAGCGCGCCCACGACGGCTTTGACCAGCGAGATCGCCGCGTGCCGGCGAGGGGACCTCTGGCGCGCGCTGCGACCGCGGCCTCAAGATAAGGGTAAGTATGTGCGCCGCGTTGCTAGAAACCGCCGAGCACCTGTTGAGTTTTTCTGCTATTTCCAGACGCTTGTCCTTGGCCACGCGCTAGATGAGGCCCGCATCCGGGAGCGGAGAGCCCTGGAGGTCGATCTTCGTGCTGCGGATGACGCCCATGCCACGAAGGACAAACAGCTTCACGTGCTGGAGGGCGCCCTGGCGGCCACGCAGCAGGAGACCGAGGAAGTCCAGCGCGCTGCGGCAGAGGAACGCGCCTCCTTTTTGCAGCAGATTGCCACTCTGCAGGAGGAGAAGGTCCAGCTGGTGGAGTCCCTTGCGGAGAAGGACGGCGCCTTGGACAATGCGTCCATGTGGGCGTTGAGGGCAATGGAGTCTCTGAACCAGGCCCTCCGGGACCTGTGTGTCGACGTGCCGGACGCTACCCACGGGCCGAGGGACTTGGTGGAGACGCTCGGGCTGGTCGAGGAAGGTGCCGGCGTTGCTCTCCGCAGCGCGAAGACCTTCGGCGAGCATTGCAGCTTCCTCGGTGTGTGCCTCGCCTTTGCCATGCTTCACACTCATGGGTGTAGACATGTCCACGAGCTAGCGAACCCTTAGTTGGATCTTCCTGCCCGGCCGGAGGCGCTATCGGACGCTATCCGCTTCATCGATCCTGGCCTCCGAAACTTCCACCGACGGATCTGGGGCTATGTCGGGGAGGACGCGGCCAGGGTCGCGGTGCAGCACATGCTACACGAGGGCGGGGACCTCCTCCGCTGGCTCGAAGGAGTTCCCAGGCATCCCAACAGTGGCGCGGGCCCATCGGGACCGCGCGAAGGGTGAGCGGTTGGTTTGGGGAGCAGTGTACTACGCGCTCCTGCTTGTGGTCATGTAACCCCAGCATTTTTTGTGGAAAATCAAAGTAGCACCCGCTCTTAATATTGTATGCTGTTTTTTATACTTCGAGTACGCACAGGAGCAACGCCTGTACGTACGCGGGATTCGCGTCTTGTTTATACTCCGGAGAGTGCGCGCAAGGGCGCCCCCCTGCTGCGTCTTATTTAGAGTCAGTAGACTGGCGCATGCGGAGGCGGACCTCAACGCTACGACTTCATTTAGAGTCCAGATGGGCGCGCGCGCGAGGCGGACCTCGACGCTACGACTTCATTTAGAGTCTGTAGACTGGCGCGTGCGGAGGCGGACCTCGACACTACGACTTCATTTAGAGTCCGTAGACTGGCGCGTGCGGAGGCGGACCTCAACGCTACAACTTCATTTAGAGTCCGTAGACTGGCGCGTGCGGAGGAGGACCTCGACGCTACGACTTCATTTAGAGTCCGTAGACTGGCGCGTGCAGAGGCGAACCTCGACGCTACGACTTCATTTAGAGTCCGTAGACTGGCGCGTGCGGAGGTGGACCTCGACGCTACAACTTCATTTAAAGTCCGTAGACTGGCGTACCTGCGCGCGGGGGTGATCCTTTGCACATTGCGGCCAGACAATGTTATTTGTGGAAACAACGAGCTTTATTGAACTCCCGTTTGCGCGGGCAAGCATCGTACAAGGAGGGACTGATGCCGTTATAATTTTCATCCTGCTTCTAGGCGTAATATCGCCGCAATTTGTCCGTGTTCCATGTCTGGCGGAGAGTTTGTCCCTCGAGTGTGGCGAGGCGGTAGGCTCCCTTCTGCAATGCTTCAGCCACAATGTATGGACCTTCCCACTTCGACTCCAGCTTGCCAACGGTCTCCGCGTGGAGTGCCGTTCTGAGGACAAGATCCCCGACCTTGAACCTTCGCGGATATACGGACCGGTCTCGAGTATGTACTGTCTGCCGTGCGTACTTTTCGACATGTTGGGCTGCGCTCGCTCGCGCCCCGTCGAGGAGGTCCAAGGACACGCGACGCTCTTCGTCGGGCGCTTGGACGAGGACCCTTCGCGATCCAGCCCTGATTTCTTCAGGCGTCACCACCTCATCACCAAAAAGAAGCTTGAAGGGCGTGAACCCCGTCGGGCGTGTTACCGCAGCGAAGGGACCAGAGGACGCCGTGAAGCTCGCCGCCACCGCCTTTGGCAGCTCGACTAGGCGTTTTTTGATGGCGATAGAGATGGCACCGTTCGCCCTTTCGACTGCTCCGTTGGACTGGGGGTGCCCAACCGAGGCGAACCAAATCGTGATGCCCATGTCGCCACAGAACTCCTTGAACGGGGCGGCATCACACTGTAGGCCGTTGTCGACGGTGAGTTCCTCGGCACGCCGGCGACATATGATGTTCGCGGAGGAAGCGCCGCATGGCCGCCGAGGTTATCTTGGCTAGGGCTACGCCTCGCCATCCGAAAAGTATTCGGCGTGACTACCACGAACCGCAGTCCCCGGGGCTCGGGGAGCGGTCCCACTATGTCGACACCCCAGCCGTGCCAACGCCACACCGGGGATAGGGTTGAGGTTCGTCGGGGCTCGCGGATGATGCGCCCATCCATCGGCACCCCTGGCACCGACGCACGAGGTCCTGGGCGTCAGTGATGGCAGTCGGCCAGTAAAAGCCTTGCCTAAACGCCTTGCCGACCAATGACCTCGGCGCGAGGTGAGACCCGCATGCCCCCGCGAGGAGTTTCTTCCCTTCTTCGCGGGAGAGGCAGCGCAAGAGCGGTGCACGACTCTCGCTGTAGAGCGCCCTTCAAACACCGGAAGGATGCGCACGGTGTTGCGACGCCGAGCTCGGCGTGGTCCTCTCGCTCGGCGATGCCTCGCAGGAAATTGAAGATGGGCTCTCGCCAGTCGCCCTGCTAGACGACGTGGTGAACGAGAGCCGCGTCCCGGTTGTCCTGCGCGATGGCCGGCTGCGGTAATACTGTAAAACGCCCGTGGGGTGGCGGTGTTGGTGGCCGCCGCGAGCGTCGGCCGCTCGTTTTCGCGAGGATGGCCTTGACCGTGACGCCAAGAAATGCCTTTCCTTGCTCTTACGACGGCGAGGTATTTAGCCAGCTCCGGGTCCTTGGCTTGATATGACTTGTCTACGTGGCCGGCCACCAAACGCGAATCCGTGCGGACGAGCACTCACCGCGCACCGATTGCCTTGAGCTTGGTCAGGCCGAAGAGTAGCGCTTCATACTCAGCTGTGTTGTTAGTGGCCGAAAACGCGACGCGCGCCGAGTACAATAAGCGCTGCCCCTCGGGTGTGACAATTACTGCGCCTACACCCGCGACGCCGTAAGCCCCATCTATGGTGAGGGTCCAGACCGGGTCGTCGTGCTTCTGAGCGGGCTGAGCCGGCGGAGTCCATTCTGCGAGGAAGTCGGCGAGGACTTGAGATTTGATTGCCGTCCGCGAGGCGTATGTTAGGGAGAACGGGGCGAGCTCGGCAGCCCACTTGCCGATGCGCCCCATGGACTCCTTATTGTGTAACATCTCCGCCAGGGGAAATGAGGAAGGCACTGTGATCGGGTGGGCCAAAAAATAATGTCGAAGCTTCCTGGAGGCCATGACCAATGCGTAAGCTAGCTTTTCAAGCTCCGTATATCTTGTCTTGGCGCCTTGGAGGGCTTCGGAGACAAAGTACACGGGCCGCTGTACGGCGCCTTCCTCTAAGACGAGGACGCATCGACCGCCGAAGCGACGCGGATAGAACAAGAGGAGCCTCGTGCCTGGGGCGACAGAGTAGGGAGGCTCGCCAGTGTTTCTTGAGCTCGTTGAAGGCCTCTGCGCGATCGCTATCCCACCGAAATCCGTCGCACCGCGAGTGTCTTGAAGAACGGCGGACCCGCCCGCCGCCCTAGACAGGAAGCGGCCTAGGGCCGCCAAGCGGCCCGCCAGCCTCTGGACCTCCCTCATCGTCTTGGGCGGCTCCATGCCCAGAATGGCCTCAACCGTGTCGGGGTTCGCCTGGATGCCTCGTCCGGATACGAGGAAGCCTAGTAGTTTGCCCGCCTGGACGCCGAAGACGCATTTGTCGGGGTTGAGCTTGATGCCGACCCTCCTGAGGTTGTCGAAGGTCTCCTGGAGGTCCCGGCCGTGCAAAGTGAGCTGCCGGGTTTTGACTACCACGTCGTCGACGTAGGCCTCCACGTTCCTCCCGAGTTGGGCGGCGAGGGCAAGCGCGACGAGGCGGGTAAAGGTAGCGCCTGCGTTCTTCAAGCCGAAGGGCATTCTGACGAAACAGAAGGTCCCAATCGGTGTGATGAAACTGGTCTTGTCCTCGTCGTCTTCGGCCATGTATACCTGATGATAACCGGAGTAAGCATCCAGGAAACTCATTAGCTCGCATCCGGCAGTAGCATCGACCAATTGGTCGATGTGTGGTAGGGGGTAGTTGTCCTTTGGGCACGCCTTGTTGAGCGCCGTGAAGTCGATGCACATACGCCAGGCCCCGCTGGCCTTTTTGACCAGTACGGGGTTGGCAAGCCACTCTGGGTGATGGACCTCGCGAATGACCCCGGCCCGGAGAAGCTTCGCTACCTCCACCTTGGCCGCCTGCTGCCGATCCATGGACATACGGCGAAGCTTCTGCCTGACCGGCTTGGCGTCAGGGCGGACCGCCAAGCGGTGCTCGATTACTGCGCGATCTACGCCCTTGATGTCCTCTGGCGACCATGCAAAAATGTCGGCGTTGTCCTGGAGTACTTGGAGTAGATCTCGCTCAACCTCCGTAGGGAGCCCCTCGCCAATGGACACAAACTGCCCCTCCGTCAGGAGTGGCACCTTCTTGACCCCACCTTCGGGCCGAGGCTTAGGCGTTCATCCCGGAGCGGAGGGCGTGTCGCCGGGCGTACCCGAGAGGGCGTGCACCGGGCGGTGCAAGCTCCGGCTGCTGAGTTCGACGCGCCTGGCGAGGTCCTGGTCGCCGAAGACAGTGATCACGCCCTCCGGGCCTGGGAGCTTCATGCATAAGAAGGCGTGGTGCGGGATCGCTTCGAGGGAATTGATGGCAAGCCGTCCCAATATGACGTTGTAGGGGTGCGGGATGTCTACGACGTCGAAGATGACGTGCGCGCTTCGGGTGTTGCTCCCCTGGCGGAACGTAACTGGAAGGGACACGTGTCCTGTGGCCTCCAGCTGCTGGCTTCCGAAGCCTTGAAGTGGAGCTCCTGACTGCTCCAGGTGGCTTCGGGGGATTCCCATACGTTCGAGGGCCCCTGCAAACAGAATATTCGTAGAGCTTCCCCCGTCGACAAGGACGCGCCTGACGTCATGGCCTGCGATGTGAGCCTGAATGACTAGAGGGTCTTGGTGAGGGAACTCCACACCCCTGGCGTCATTCAGGGTGAAGGTGATGTTGCAGGGCGGCACCCACGGTAGCGACCGCTCCACGGGGGCCCCTAATAGGGAACCTCCAGTGATGACGCTGACAATGCGGTGCTGTGTCTTCCCTGTCGGAGGCTTGCAGGGGACCACCTCTTGGATGCCGCTCATGGACTTCGGCATGAGGCCGAGGAGACGAGGCCCGAGACTCGGCCATCACCCGTCGCAGTTCCGTGACTGCGGTGCATGCCTTCGTGTAGTGATCACCGTAACCATGTACCATGCACCACTTGCCGCAGTCCCGAAGCTCTTGCTCCGCGCGAGGTCGCTCGCCACGACTTGGTCCACCTCCGCATCCTCGGCCCCCTTCCCACGATATGGGGGCCGGTCCTTGAAGGGCGTTTCTGATACCAAGGACATGGCGGACCTTGCTTGGTCTGCGCTGGTGACACCGGGGCTTGCGCCTGTCCCCTGGCGAGCCTTCCTGCTCCCCGGAGCCATTGCTTCCGGGAGTGGCCTCCCGGGATTGTCGACTGCGGTCCTGCTGTGGGGAAACACCACCCACCTCCTCGCATGGCGAGCGCTTCGCTTGGGCGAGGTCGGGGGCGGGGGTGTTGCGTCTTCGCGCATCTTCCTCGGCCCGCGCATACCCTTCCATCTTGTCGAAGAGCTTGGCGACCGTCTTGATAGGCTTGCGTGCGTTGTACTCGGCCATCGGGCCTGGGCAAAGGCCCTGTATGGCTGCATTGACAACGGTGGTTTCATTAACGTCGTTGACTTGACAACGTATCTTCACGAAGCGTTTGAAGTAGTCCCGGAGCTTCTCCGAAGGTTTCTGCTTCACGGCGAAGAGCTGGTCCGCGTCGACCCGCTCGACAGAATTTCCTTGAAAGTTGTTGTGAAGGCGGTCGCGGATCTGCTCCCACGCGTAGATGGAGTTCGGCTTTATGGTAAAAAACCAGGAGAGTGCCACTCCTTGCAACGCGAGGGGGTCCCTTCGCCTTTGTGGTGTCATCTCCGCCCGCGGCCTCGATTGCGGTTTCGTACACGCGCACGAACTCGCGGGGATCCGTGTCGCCTTTGTAGGGCTCGATGACACTGGGGAATTTGAAGTCTTCGGGCCACGCCGCCTGCTGTAGTCCTGCCGAAAGCGGGGACTCTGGATCGACGCGTCGCAGCGGCATGCGGCTGGATATAGGGGCGTCGCGGTTGTCCGCCCTTTCCGGCGTGGGCTCTGGCGCGACCACTGGCGCAGCCTGCTGGCTCCGAGCCTCTTATATGTCTCGGACAGCCCCACGAAGATCCTCTAGTTCCTGCTGGAACGCTTTAAGGGCCGCCAGCAGAGCGCTTTCCACCGCCTGGGCGGTGAGGTTGGTTGTCGTCGCGCCGGCGGGGTCGGTCGTCGCAGCGCCGGTGGCGGGGTTGGTCGTCGCGGCGCGCGCGGGCTGGTCGTCGCAGCGCCGCGGCGGGTTGATCATTGCAGCGCGAGCGCCGACGTCCTCGACCACCGCGCTGCGTCGTCACCCGCGCCGCGGCCGATGCCCCCCGGCGGGCTGGTCGTCGCAGCGCCGATGACGGGGTTGGTCGTCGCAACGCCGGTGGCGGGGTTGCTCGTTGCAGCGCGAGCGTCGACGTCCTTGACCACCGCGCCTGCGTCGTCACCCGTGCCCGCAACAGCCGATGCCGAAGCCCTGGTACCCATGCGACGCTCCGACCCGGCCGCCTTCTTTCCCTTTGCCGCCATAGACGAAGCTTTTTGGTGCCATCCTTCTTGGACTTGAGCTTGCTCTGTCCTCCCCACTGACGGCGCCAAGCTGTTGTGGTTCTGCACCAAACAGAGAGATGGTAGTGGAGAGTTGGGAGTTAGTGTGAGAATGGCTTGGACCTCCCGTGGCCTGTATTCCATATATATATACACATGTGGAGTGCTTTACAATTATACCCTTACATCTGAGTTTCCTTCTTGTGGGCACTTATGTCATTACACATGGCCTATTGGGCCTTATAACCTTCTACCAGGCCTGCTGGGTTTAGGTGGGGCCACCCCTACAACACTTCCAATCTTTATTTCTCAAGGCCTCCAGTAAATTTTCAGGTTCACCAGCAGACGTAAGAAATCCATACCTTCTTCCATCCGTATATCTAATTCTGTCATCAGTAAAAACTTTCAGCTTAACAATGCCCTGCTGCAATCTGGTGACAAGTCGATGTTGTGCGGTCGGAGCGCCGAGTTCCGCATTCACAAAAGGTCCGACTGAAACTCTTCGGGAATAGCTGCTATCGCTTGGATAGATGATGCAGAAACTGGACTCAGCGCTTGCAGATTTGATCCAGGCGACGCATCCTCGGTGAAGTAAGCAGGAAAATCCATCTCGATGGCTGCACCGTTCGTGACTGCATCATGCATGCCGCTAGCAGCTGCACTGTCCTCAGTTGCATTATGCATGCCGCCGTTCTCTCCTGCATGCATGCCATTATCGCCTGTATGCATGCCGCTGTTATCACCTGTATCATCTTCCTGCAACACAGCTTCAACTACAGAATTTTCTTGTTGATTAGCAGGATTAGCAGCAGAGGGATTAGCAATAGAGTTAGCAGGGTCATTGGATTGGTCACCT
The DNA here is from genome assembly GCA_036346575.1 of Dendrocalamus sinicus. Taxonomy (NCBI): domain Eukaryota; kingdom Viridiplantae; phylum Streptophyta; class Magnoliopsida; order Poales; family Poaceae; genus Dendrocalamus; species Dendrocalamus sinicus. Next base: position 12,840,683 of record CM070656.1, on the reverse strand, counting down.
ATTTGTTCTCCCCCATGACCGAAAGGATTTAGCAAGGTAGATGGAAGAAGAAGAATTTCTGATCTTAGTCTGACACTGGCGTTAGGGTGGAGATTTGAAAAGGGAAAGACTTCCTCATCGAATACAACATCACGGGAAATATAGATTCGACCAGTCGAGATATCTAGGCACTTAAAGCCTTTATGCATGTTGCTATATCCAAGAAAAGCACACTGCTTGGAATGAAATTGAAGCTTATGACTATTGTAGGGACAGAGATTTGAAAAGGGAAAGACAGATAATTTGGCTTGACTCGAAAAAGGCACTCCAAAGGAATCATAGATTGAATTACCTTGCTAGGAGTTCGATTAATTAAATATGTGGCCGCAAGAAATGCTTCGTCCCAAAATTTTAATGGCATTACTGCATGGGCAAGAAGAGATAAGCCAACTTCTACTATATGCCGATGTTTTCTCTCAGCTAACTCATTCTACTGATATGTATGGGGACATGAGACTTGATGAGATATTCCTATTTTTCTAAAAAGAAATTTAGTTTCTCATATTCACCTCCCCAATCACTTTGTATGGAGATAATTTTCCTATCAAATAACCGCTTCACGAGATTTTGGAATTCATTAAATTTTTGGAAAACCTCGGACTTGTGTTTAAGTAAGTAGATCCAAGTGAATTTACTATAATCATCGATAAAGCTAACATAATATTTACTTCTCCCAACAGATTCGGGGGCAGGCCCCCATACATCGGAAAAGATCAATTCTAAAGGAAAATGCGACACACTGATAGACCTTGAATAGGGTAACTGATGACTTTTCGCCTATTGACAGGCATCACAGATTGAACGTTTATTGGAATCTAAAGAACATGGGAGATTATTTAAGTTCACGACTTGTTGGACGACTGGCACGACAGGATGTCCTAGTCGATTGTGCCACCTTAATAGGGACGGCTTGGTGACACTGTACGCCTATTTATTTGCCCCGACTGGAGTGGATATAGTCCACCCTCACATTTTCCTCGAAGTAGAACCCTCTTCGTTGCCTGATCTTTGATCAAAAAATAATTTGGATGAAACTCAAGGAAAGCTTGATTGTCAGTGGCTAGACGATGAACAGAGACAAGGTTTTTCTTGGCTTTTGGAACGTGTAGAACATTATTAAGAAGAAAATTATGTTGAGGGGTATGAACAATAGTGCAACCAATGCGCTCAATGCCCATACCTGCACCACTCGCTGTGTGGATCTGTTCCACACCGTGATACTTGTCACGAATTGAAAGTTTGACAATCTCACTGGTGATGTGATCAGTGGCACCCAGGTCGGTGTACCAATTTGTATCGACACCATATGATGTCACAGCATTGGTGGCTATTTTCTTCTCAGGAACATAGTCTTCATCAAATCGATACCTACAGTCAAGAGCTGTATGGTTCGGCCTGTCGCACACCTAGCAGCGGAGACGGTTATCATTATTGCTGCTAGAACCGCCCCTGCCAGATGATTTCTGGTTGCCGCGTCCACCGCGACCATTGCCATGGCCTCGGCCGCCACGACCACGTTGTAAGCCTTCCACAGCATGTGATTGCTCTTGTTTAGTTTCTCTGTCACTGGGTATACCAGCGATGCGCCGAACGCTGGTGAAGGAGAGGAGGACGCGTTCGTCATAGTAGATGTGTTTTTCATATGTTGGCTCTGATACCATGAGAAGTAACAGAGATATTTGGGAAGCGTTCTCACCTCGTCACGAGGCCGCGTGAGTTTATTTATGGACTGGACAAAGCGCCAGGAGATTACAGGAAGTGCATCTCACGCATATCTCTTGACTGCCAAGAAAGAAGATCCTATTCACATGGATTACAACAGATTGATTCTATCGGTTTCTATACATAGTATACATCTCCTATAGCAATTGAGATACGCATGAGGATGGCACAGATAAGTACATTTTGATTTCCTAAACTTTCCTTGTTAACACCAAGCACAACTAAATTGGGGGGGAAATTCTTCTTCCGCTGGCCTACAATCAGTACAACGTACGCCCCGGCCGAAAGAGGAGAGCAAGCAGCTCGCGATCCATCGCACGATTTGGGCTTTTTTTGTGGCTTATAGCTAAAAAGCACTATAGCTGACTGAAAAAACACTGTAACTGACAGTGGCTTATTTAACATAATTAAATTTAAAAAAATAAAAAATATAAAAAATATGTTAACCCATTACGTATAATACAAACAAATACGGGGAAAAAAGAACCGGCAAAAAAGCTTAACAAAAAGTTAAAATTTCAGAAAAAGATAAAATTTATAAATAGTAAAAAAATAAACCGAAAATTAAAAACTGAAACCAAAATGATCACAGCGAAAAAACGCACCGCGCTTTAGCCAAAAAAACGCACCGCGCTTTCACATGCTCCAATTTCCAATGTCGGCGCCGCGGCAGATCCAGGATACGCGCAACACAACCACGTGCCAGACCGCCAGTGAGCGCACGAGCTCTAGCCGCAAACATCTCATGGGCGTGGAAACTTGGAATGCAATGCAACTACTAGAGCTATATATCAGTACAACACCGCGCTGAATAAAACGATCTTAAGATAATGAGCCCCACATGAAAAATATAGCTCAGTACGGACCGGTACACGACCGATTTACACCAGACCATACCTTCCACCCTGCTAACCCCTAGTGTTCTTGGCTTGTCGGCCGCAATGTATCACCTTTTTTATGGGATATTTCATCATTTGTCACCATAAAAATATACACTTCAGAATTTACTACTCTATATCTCACTAATATATAGATCCTAAGGACACATATCAATAAGACATTAATAGTAAATCCTAAAATAATCCATCTTTAACAGTGGCAATGATTAATTTCTACTTTTTTGTCGGTTTACTTTGCTTTTCAAAATTCTCTATACAAAATGCAAGAATAGACCATATTGTCCAAACTTACAGCAACTACAGGATGCGCCCTACGATCATATCACTTGTAGCTGAGCAGCACTGAGTTGATTACATGCATGATTAAGCGGATGTTGGTCGCTTCTGCTGGACTGATTGTCGGTAGCGACCGCTGCTGGACCAAGACGCCGTAGACTTGATCGAATATTGGCCTTACATGCGTAGAGATCATCGGATCTGTTGGAATTATTGCGACGGCGACGGCTGTCATCCATTGAAGCTTCCGGGATGTGTCATTGACAATGTCGCATGCTAGTTGCTGGAAGAGGGCTAGAAGGACCCCTTGGTTTAGAGGGACGGGGTTCATTCTACACAACTCATGCAAATCAACCTGACAGAAAGGGTAGGTGTGCATTACGGTAATGAAAAGTTTGGATGATCTGACAACTTTGCGTAATGGAAGCATGAGTGCATGCCATGCACTCACTATGAAATGCAAGTTTGCATGCTGATAGGCCTCTCTCTTGATTTGTTCAAGCACAAGATGAAAACGGGGGAGAACCCAAAATATTTAAATTTAAGTGTTTTTGGGGTGGGGGGTTACCTGAGAGCACAACCGCGATACTACGGAGACGTCACTTCTTTGAAGAGCCATCGTAAATGCCTCATCAAATTTACGCTCCGATATTAGTCTGCCTAGCTCCTTCATAGGGTCCAGTGGAACATCAACCTGAAAGAGCGATTACAAATAAAAACCAAATGCTTGCTGTTTCATTCCTCACAGTACATTGGGGGGAAGACCATCGCTCATGTATTCAATCACAGATCACCAAAGACAAAAACATCAAAACATAGAGGGAATGGTAGAGACTAGTGGAACTTTTTAGTATTTAGTACCTCAGGGAGATTAGGCATTGGTCCATTACTGGGCTGCAAAAAACTTGGATTATGTGATATTGAGCTCCCCGATGCAACAAGTGCCAAAAGCTTGCGCTGGCCATCAAGTAACTCCGATGTAAGACCCTGGGTAATTGATGATGCTGAAGTGATTGTTTCCTGAGAGAATTCCAATGAGGCAGAAAGCATTAGTACAATAACAACAACAAAACCTTTTGTCCTAAACAAGTTAGGGTAGATTAGGAATGATACCTCCTCAAGGTCAAAGAGACAAGAGCCTTCAAAAAAAAAGAAAAAACCTACAATGCTAAAACTCTAAGCCGTACATCCTGCCAACCGAGAGCCTAAAACACTGCCCATAAACTTTTTTAGTTCCAGTACGTGGATCACTAACTTCCAAACGTTCCTATCCAAAACGAATTCTTTAGATACATTACAATCCCTCAAGTCTCTTTTAACTACTTCCTCCCACGTCAATCTTGGTCAACCTCTATCTCTTCTTACGTTTTCAGTACGTTTTGAAATCTCAGTATATACCAGTGCCTCAGGAGGTCTCCATTGGAGATGGCCAAACTATCTCAAGTGATGTTGGACAAACTTCTCTTCAATTAATGCTACACTTACCCTATCACGTATATCATTATTGCGGATATGATCCGGCCTTATGTAACCACAAATCCACCGTAGCATCATCTCCGCTACACTCATCTTCTGTATATATTGTCTTTTAGTCACCTAACATTCTGCTCTATATAGTATCACGGTCTGATCGTCGTCCTATAGAACTTACCCTTTAACTTTAGAGACTTTTTGTCACATAGAACACCAGATGCTTGGCAATATTTCATCCACCCCGCTCTTATCCTATGACTAACGTCTTCATCAAACTCACCATCCCATTGTAGCGTCGACCCTAAATAACGAAACGTGTCCTTCCTAGGCACTACTTGTCTGTCCAGCCTACCATCTCCATCATCTACCATGGCACTGCTGAAATCACACCTTATATACTCAATTTTAATTCTACTAAGTCTAGAGCCCTTTAATTACAAGATCTTTCTCCACAACACCAGATTCCTATCAACACATATCCTACTCTCATTAACTAGCACCACATCATCAGCAAAAAGCATACACCAAAGGATATCTCCTTGTATGTCCCGCGTGACCTCGTCCGTCACTAAAGCAAAAACGTATGGACTCAACGCTGACCCTTGATATAGTTCTATCTTAATAGGAAAGTCATTAGTAATACTATAACATGTTCTGACATTAGTCACAATATCTTCGTACATGTCCTCAATTAGAGTAATATTTTGTTGGGACTTTTTCTTTGAAGCGCACACCACATAACCTTCCTTGGCACTTTGTCATAGGCTTTTTTCAAATCAATAAACACCATGTGAAGGTCTTTCTTTTGCTCCCTATACCTCTCCATCAACTGTCATAGCAAGAAAATCACCTCCATGATCAACCTCCCAGGCATAAAACTAAATTGGTTTGTCATCACTAGTCACTTTTCTTAAACAGTGCTCAATCACTCGCTCTCAAAGCTTCATCGTGATGCTCATGAGCTTAATTCCTCTATAATTAGTACAACTTTGAATATCTCCTTTATTTTAGAAAATTGGTACTAATGTGCCCCTCTGCCACTTGTTTGACATCTTGTTCAACCTAAAAATGCTATTGAACAAATTAGTTAACAAGCAAGTGCCACTTCTCCCACACATTTCCTTTTTAAGGTCTCCCACTTTCATCCTTTTTAAGGGCTCCCTTACTACCGACTCCTAGATTCTTCGAACAAACAGTCTATCAATGTCGTCAAAAGCATCATCCAGTTCAATCATACTATTGTTATTGTTATTGTCATGATTGAATAGCTTATCGAAGTAATCTCTCCACCTATCCTTGATTTCCTCGTTTTTCACCAAAAGCATATTAGTGTCGTCTTTGATACATTTAACTTGGTTGAAATCTCTCGTCTTCCTTTCTCGAAGTTTAACCATCTTGTAGACATCTTTCTCCCTCCTTTGTACTTACCTTCCGGTAAATTTCTTCACATGCCTTGCCTCGTGCCTTACTTACCGCTTTCTTCGCATTCTTTTTTGTTGTTTTGTATTTCTGTACGTTTCATTGCTCCTATCATGATGCATGTGCTTATAGCATATCTTCTTCTCCTCGATAGCCTTTTTACACTTATTCCACCACCGCATGTCTTTAGGTTCGCCGCTTGTCCCTCAGGTCACTCCAAGCACCTCCGTAGCCACCTTTCTAATGTGAGTTGTCGTTTCTGTCCACATACTATTCGCTTCTCCCATGTTCCATATCCCTTCCAGGATCATCCTTTCCTTAAACGTCTGTGCGGTGTCTCCTTTGAGTTTCCACCACTTCGTCCTCGTGGCCCTAGCGACCTTAGCCTGTCGAACCCGTAACCTAAAACGAAAGAGACTACCAACTTATGTTGCTGGATAACACACTCTCTAGGTATAACATTGCAATCTATGTAGGCTCGTTTATCCTCCCTCCTAACAAAGACAATCGATTTGGCTAGAATGCTGACCATCGCTAAAGGTAACTAAATGGAAATGTCTCTTTCTAAAAAAGGGCAAGGTTATCACGGCGCTCCAGCAAGTCGCGACGAGGCCGAGGCACCTGGCCGCCTAGTCGGCTAGGCGTCCGCCATGGCGACAATTAGAGATAGTAGTTAGACGACAAATACCTTATATGACTAAAAAATAAATAACCATGCAGCATAATAGCACAAATTATCTAAATAACCATATCTCAGGAGGTCTAAATTAGAAGAAATCTATTGAAAAAAGGGTCTTCTGTAATTTTTAGAAACTCTGAGGACTTAATCGCAAAAAACCAGAAGATATATCTCTACTCTAACCCTACCGCCGCCAGCCAACAAGCCCAACTGCTCTCCGCCTCCCGCTCTCCCCCATCTCTCTCCCAACTTGTCTCTCTCCCCGCCGCCTCCCCTCCCAGCACCCGTTCTCTACCCCGGCGCCTCCTTTCCCCTCCCAGCTGCCGCTCCTCCCCGCCGCCTCACCTCCCCGCGTCCAGCCCTCCCTGCCGCCGCCTCCTCCCCCCACCGCCTCCCCTCCCAGCCGCCTCCTCCCCCCTCCAGCTCCTGGCATGGTGGTCATAGTGGAGAGGGGCGTTGGCGGCGAGAGTAGGCTGGAAATCGACGCCAGCGGCAGAAGCAGGCTGGAGATCGACACCGGCGGCGGGAGTAGACCAAATATCGGCATCAACGGCAAGAGCAGGCTAGGCGAACAGCCTTAGTGTCCCCCTCTGGCCGCCAGGACGACTTGGCGTCGCCTAGGCAACGCCGTGACAACCATGAAAAAGGGAAAAATCAATGTATAATAGACGTTGGTTCGTGTGCTCTTCCTGTTGACTAACGGTATTGCATACAATAAAAGCACAACATAAGACTTGCAAGCTTACCCTTAGAGTTTGTGCTAATGGAGTATGTGCGGTCGCAACCTGCTGCTGAATAGCAGTACCATGCTCAGACATACCCTTCTGGAATGCACCATCTACTTGCTCGAACATTGTCTTACAAGATTGTTCAAATGCTGGAATAATTGTTTGCTCAAAGCTAGAGCGCAAAGTGTCCTGCAGGGATCAAATCAAAAGCAATCAGCTGCTTTTGAGTAGCAAACTTACTAAAACATAAGACAAAGGTTCTTTGTTTTTCTGGAGCAATTGATCCTGCCTAGTATAACAGATCATGATCCTGCATAGTACCACCATCATTCTAAATATGCAGATACAAGGTGAGTAGCTTGGTGCTACAATGGGCTGACGTTTTGCATGCATGGTTGTATAAGTTGGGGTTGGATTTGGATATGCAAGATAGTGCTTGGTTGACTAAATTAGTAAGTTAATAGCGTGTTTGCTTGACTAAATTAGTAGGCTATACTGTATTTGGAGTGAATGGATGCGTCTCTATGAGGCATGACCATGCTGCATGACATTATGCGACCAATCTGGTCACACAATACAATGCAGCACAATACCCTCTTTTTGCATCATCTTATCCTGGGTCCACCCATATGATATTCCCAACCAAACACCTGACGGCAACTCCATCCTGCACCATCCCATGCATGCATGGGTTTGTTCACGCAACCTCAACATGTGATGCAAAACAAATCTAACTGTGAAAAAACAAATCAAGTCACCACAAACATGTCATGGGTGCCACGTTCCATTGGGAATTAACAGCTTCACTGCTAATGATCTACAAGGACTCTATATACCAAGGGTACATACCTGAAGTACCTGCTTAGCAACTGTATGGAACTGTGCCTGGATCTGCCTAGCAACTGTAGCTTCAAGTTTCGTACTTACAGACTTATCCAGCTGATTCACAACCTTGTCACCGAGCACTTTCTGAAAGGGGAAGGTCGATGAGAGAGACGTTGGGGAAAATCAGAATATCAAAGACAGCAACAGCCACAACCTGAAGTGAATCAGAAACAGCAGAAGATAAGGACTTCTCAATGATAGGTGCTGTTGTCCGTGCAACAGCAGGACCCACTGAAGCTATTTCTTTCTTTAATGACTTATCCAGCATAGCAGGAATATCCTTGTTTACAGAAGTTGTGATTAGAGTAGCAATCTGCTGCATTCGCTCTTTTTCAGCCTTTTCATGCTTGGCATTTTCCTCCTGTAAACGAGCCCACATGGCATCGATGTTAGCCTTGATGGACTTCTCCATGTTACGCCCTATTGATGTCTCAATCCTTTTGCCTTCCTTTGCAATAGGGGCAGACACAATTGTGTTCAACTGCTTTTGCAGGTCATAATGCATGGCCATAAGCTACAACATGCACAAGCATAGTTAATAAAAACATAAGACCTTGTATGACACTGAAAACCATCTTTAGGCAAGGAAAATTACATTTCTCCTCCATACCATCAAGGCATCAACTAAAAACCAAACAAAATACTGATTTTGTATTGCGCAACCTGAGGACAAGAATATTTCAGATTTAATGACTTGACAGGGAAACTAGGAAGGCGCCGTCAAGATCTAGAGCTGAATATGGTGGACACAGCGACTAAGAAACTATAACTTTATCTATACAGCCACAATGTACAACATTTGCTGTATGCTGTTGTATTCAAGCACCATATGAAGTCATAGTCAAAACTATTCCAAAAGCAGTTCGAGAGCACTGGTCCTTGGAAGTAGGTCATCTAATGATTCATTGCTAGTTCACAGTTCAGTGTGCAGCTTAGGAATGGTATGCAATGCACAAACACAGGCTAGATTTTCAATTTCAAGCTTATGAATTGACCTGACACGCACATATTGCTTTCATACACGTCATGCATAAAAGAACTGCCGTTTCTTTTTGGGGAGAGGCACACATAAATTATATGACGGTGACACTGTGAGTTCTAGCAGTTTTAACCAAAGCCAAAAAAAATCACTTAACTTGATGCAATTACTTTGACCATAACAACTAATGGATGAACTTGGTAAATCTATGCACCGTTGCACAACATCATTGATCTATTGACATATCAGATATAAAATTTGATCAGCCACAACTCAATTTATCTAATATATTTAAAGAAACTTGGGAGTGTACACTTCTAAAGAAATGATTTGGGGGCCAATCAGCCAAGGGACATTTCCCAGTAAATATTGTGATGTAAATCTGTGGAAGACTACCAGGATCTATTATGTATTTCTCAGACAAGTTTCAGCACAAGACATAAGGCAAAAAATTTTAATGTAATAACCTGTTGCAGTGTTCCTTGAATAGAAGCAATTTGCGGGATGGAATCAATAGGAGGGTTTGCATTGCTTGGAGGTTCATGTGAGGAGTCAGTAGAGTTGAAAGTGCTTGTACGAGACAACTGCCCAGACACTTGAGGATGCATAACTTTCTCCTCTTTGGTAGCTGAGGGTAACTGCAAGTTCCTTGAAGCACAAGAGTCATCAGTTTTCTCAGGAGCTTCAGTTGTTCTCCCCACAACATTTTCATGTGCAGCACCGCAATGTTTTTTCAAAAGCATGGGTGTTGATCTATCAGTAAGAGACTGTGAATCTTCCACGCTGTGCTTGTCAGTTGTTACAGAGCGTTCACTGATTGGGTCTAAAGTTTGCTCCGGAGACTTGTGAGGCCTCTCCATTTTCTCGTGAACAATTTGGGTCTCCTTAACAGCCTCAAATTCAACAATTTGATCTGATTTTCTCTCAACCACATGTTTTGACTCCACTTCTACATTCTGAGAGCTGCCACTAGCGACCATTTCAGCAGATGAGAGCACGCCTGAAATAATTTCAGATGGAGTTATCAAGTGCGTAGCATTCCCTCCGACCTTAAACGTGGGACGAGGATATGCAATTGTAGCATCACCTTGGTTGCCGCTTGGCTCTTCCTTTCCTAAGCTATCCTTCCTACCAAATGCACCTTGCCCACTTGTAGCATCAGAATCCGTCCTTTTCTTACTTGAATAATCAAAAGATGACTGATCCACATCACAATCACCAAGAGATGGACCTCTTGAAGGACCTCGTCTTTTAACAGCTTCTGCATAAGATCCAGCATTATCCATGTTTGATGTAGGAGTCAGGGATGGAACATGAGCATCAGCTTCTGCATAAGCAAATGGTGGAAGTGAAAGATTGGTGTCAAATCTAACGGTATCTGAATTAACTGAAACAATTGGATGTGAAGTTACTACTGCATTACCTGTTCCCTGATTATTACTTGATGGTTTAGTTGAAGCAACAACGGAAGAATCAATGAGACTAGTTCCTGTGGATGACACCACTGCTGCCACTTCTGGAGGTCTCTCATATACATGAGAAATAGCTGGATCTCTACCAAGCCCAGTATTATCAGCTGTAGGAGGCAAACAGAGCGATAACTCCAACCCATACTGCTGGATAGCCATTGTCTGGACACAGTAGACTTGAACTACTTGTTCACCATCTGGTTGGCTTTCATGTGTTCCTGTCAGACTTAAAATAGGCATTGCAACTGTAAAATCTGATATATAGTCCAATCGAGTAGAAGCAGGATCTGGGCCATAGTCAACATGCACAGCATATATAGCATTCTTTTTGGCATTTGCAAGCAAAATAAGGCTAGCTTGTGGCAACACTGCTACTTGGTTGAAAAATGCTTCCTCGAACCTATGTTCCAGAGAACTCACAAGTTCCAGCGTTTGAGTGCATCTCCATGTATCAGTCTCACTTGGCAATAACCAACCTTCCCCATTAGTGGAAGCCCAAATTTTTATTTCTCGGTTGAGAGGGCCCTGCAACATTAACGAAAGATAGTATGTACTAATCCCATTGAAGATATATGCTAAATCTAAATGAAGCGGATATTCAAGCTTCTTTCGCCAAGTTTGCAAGAGCGGAATTCCATGCATTGATTATTGTAATAATATATTGATAAATAACATGAATGTCCTATTCTTGAATAATATATGCAACCCCCCCCCCCCCAACACACACACACACGGACGCACACAAAGAGAGAGACCCACACCACACACCAAAAACAAATCATCGTTCCATGAACTATCCAATCATGACTGATCTTAGTTATGATTAGGAAACCGTGATCCTTTCCGGATTATTCAACTCCAGTTTTCAGGCACTACTATGATGTACCATTCCTGATAAAGGAAAATTTGGAATTTTTAATTGCTTAAGCATGGTCAATCCTATATGAGCTGCACAACAATGTTGTGGTCATTCATTATTTAGCAGAATAGCATAACTAATTGATAAAGGTGATAAAAGATGACAATAGATATAGTGATAATGTACAAAAACACATACCGCTGTGATGAGATTTATATGATCTGGCCGCTCAAGTGCCGTAAGAAAATAAACTGAGTAAACAGCTTGACCATCATGTGGCTTCATCATAGATAGAGGCACTGCCCTGCGATCATCCCAGATCTTTACCTGTCAGACAGTACACATTATAAGCTGCACCTAGTAATGCCGGACAGTGTTTCTGTTGATCACAGGTACCAAAAGAAAAAAAGGTAAGCTATCCCCTGACCACCCATCCCCGTCAAAGGAAGAAAAATATTTTATGATGCAGCGATTTTTGTCCTTGTGCAGCATAATAACAAAGACAAAACTAAGCTCCACAATCCTAGCTTTCCTAGCATGCATTGGTTGCAGAAAACTTGCAGTGAAACACAAAAGCACATTCAACCATATCGATTACAAAGTGAAAGTGGAAATACGAGGTACTGCTTTGCAGCTGAAAACATTTTGGACCCTATGAAGGTGAAAATGAAACGAAATCTGAATTTGACTGTGTGCAAGGGAACAGAAGTTTAATCAGAGTGCTCAGAATCTTTAGTTTTGCAAACCATTTCTTCCATGTGTAAGCCTATCATGAAGCATAGGTTTCTTAATCAACAAGAGGATATCTTATACAAACCATGCCATCTTTTGATGCTGAAGCGAGACGGGTAGTCATCCATTGAGATAACGACAGATCTGTGATATCCCCATCATGTTTACCAACCAAGTGCACACCATCAATCAGCTTGTTCAGTGGGCATTTAAGAGGCTCTTCACTACAGAAGTCTCTTCCTCTTCCCACTTTTGTTGTGTCTATTCTTAATATGTGGTTCCCAATTCCAACAAACAGAATCTCCTACAAGGAAAAAGAGCATGAATCATTAAACATAAAAAAAAGAGTCCAGATATTGAATGTGACGCAGGCAATGTAGATAAGGCCCTACTTGCTTATGGGAGTGCCAACATATTCTTGGATGGTAAGTTTCAGCATCTCCAACAATCTGGATGGCGATTTCAATCTTTCCTGTAATTTGTGGTTTATTTTCTTTGTCAGGTCCCTCATTAATCTTCCATACATATATACGCCCATCTACACTTGCACTGCAGATGAACCAAACAAATTATTAATCTGAGTAAGACAGAGAGAGACTAAGAACAAAAGCAAGGTTATGTTGTGCCAATAATAGCATGCCAACCCACCAACCACCATATCGCCAGGTCGCACACCCCAAAGAAAGCACAAAATGTGGGCACAGGCACTCAACATCCCTACCCCAACAGAAAAACACGTGTCCAGAACATCTTATATGTCAGTACATAGTACCTTGCTAAACGATGGACATCTTCTGCAAAGAAAGCCATGTCTGTCACCTTCTGCAACAAACACAAATAAGACCATGAAACATAAAAAAGGAAATAAATAGGAAATGCACCTTCATGCTATCAAAAACCAACAATATCACATGAAATGAGACAAATACCGAACTATTAAAAATATTGGGATAAAACCAAAAACAGCATTTACAGCAGATATATAAAACCAAAACAGCATTTACAGCAGATAGTTTTCGGTTTATATTCTATAAATATTAATACTGATGACAAATACACCTCATCAGTATGAGAAAGGAGAATTAATTCCAGTGGGCAATTGATATGGCTAGTTGTTAATATTCTTCAAACTAGCTCATTGCAGCAACCAGATACAAGCTTCCCATTGGATTTCTGCCCCATGCAGTGACCATATTAATTCATTTGACAATATAACCTTCCAAATTCAGAATTCACCCTATATATATAGTTAAAAGTCAATTGCTCAGCCTGGAATATAACATACTGCTCCATAATCATAAATACAAACATAAATGTGATGCAGATGCCACTACAAAGAAAAAAATGATCCTATCAAACACGTTATACATATACAAATTAATGCTCGGGGTGCTGATGCCTGAAGACACAAATCTGTAGTTCGCTTTAGATCTACTAACACTACCGGCTCATACAAACACTTCTGTGCTAAAGTAAGCAACAACAAATTTTCCTCGCTGTGATCTATCTACAGAAGTCATACCTGTGTGTGCCCACGAAGGAGTGAGCGGAGCGCGGTGTTGATGTTGAGCACGCGGATGTTACCGAGCTTGAGCCCGTACACGATGTAGGTCCGGTTCACAGCGATCTGCCGGCCCAGCACCAACCCCGGGTCCGAGGTGTACTTGGTGATGGGCGTCACCTCCGGCTGCGGCGGCTGCGCCTCCCCGGGAAGCCGCGAGTCCACGTCGTGCACGGCCCGGTCCCAAGGCCCCAGCGGCCTCCCTCGCGGCATCTTGCTGCTCGGCATCCTCGCCGGCGGCGCGGACGGCGTCGCCGGAAGCGGCGCCGCCGGGGTAGCGGAGAATTCCGACGACGTCGGAGGCATGGACGCCGCCGACTCGAGGTGGGTGGGCGCGGTGTTGCCCAGCAGCTGCATGATCCGCGCGCCCGAGTTGGGACCGGGGTTCGGGCTCGGGCCTGGATTAGGGATTGGGGTGGGGTTAGGATTCGCGAAGGCGACGGCGGGGAGCTGGACGGCGTGGGGGTCGTTGGGGTAGTGGAGGTAGGGGCCGCGGTGGAAGGGCGGGGCGGCCGGCGGGTAGGAGTAGGGGACGGACGGGCCAGAGGCCATCGGCGCGGCGGGGGGGGCGCCCGGGAAGATACCGGTGGGGGTCGGGGCGGTTGTGGGGTGGTTAGGGTTTGGGGGAGGCTTGAAGAGCTTGCCGAGCTCGAAGGGGGCGTTAGGGGTGGGGTTAGGATTCCCCGAGGGCGACGCCATGGGAGGCGGCTCGAGATCGAGGTGGGGGAGTGGAGTAGACCTGGAGTAGTGGAGTGGGGTTGAGGTGAGAGGAGATGAGGGGTAAATGCAGGAGGAAGACGAAGGCGCGTGCGCGGGGGCAGAAAGAAGGGAAAAGGACGAGAGAAGGTTTTTCTATTCCACATTGCTTGTGCTTAGATTTTAGCTTTTATTTTTATTTTTATAGTAACTTCTGTTAAGTAGTGTGTTTTTTTAAGTGAAATATATAGATAAATTATAATATAAATTATACTAAATTCAGTTATATCGGTTAAAATTACATACAATTATTTCTCTCTATATACTAAAACCAAAATTTAAAAAACATAAGCATAAATTATAAGCCTCAGCTCAAAATAACTCACCTAGTCCCCGGTTTTGCGGTTTTAGGATGCGGGGGAAGTGGGAACGATGGCAGCTGGCTGAACAGAATGGTTTGGTTGTTTAGATCAAATCTTTTCTTATTGCTTTGAATTAAGGTAGAATTACTTTAAAAAAAGAATTAAGGTAGCATATGATTTATTTTAGTTATCTTATATGAAATGCCGAGCCGTTTAGAATTTAATATAGTATTTACCAAATTTTAGTTTCAGATCCAACAATTTTATAATTTTAATCCAAACTCCAAAGTTTGTACAGCTGGCTCTATTAGTCATACTCTAAGACCCTGTTTAGTCATTATATGCAACAATTGAACTGTTTATTTGTGAAATTTCTGCAAAATTCTTATAAAATTTCTGTGTTCTAAATAGGGTCTAAAATCTAAATCTAAATATTCAATGACTAAACTCCATTCAGTTAGGTAAAAAAAATCCCACACAGGGGGTGTTCGTATTACCTGTGACCGATAGTTTTTGGCTACGGCTCATTATTTTTAGCTGATGGCTGGGAATAATCAATTACAATGGCTAAAAGAGTGTCTTTTAGAATGAGGGGGTAAGCGGTGGGAAAAGTGGGAGAGAGATGTGTGTGTGACGAGAGCAAGAGAAATGAGGTGCGTGATGCACTCGTGACGCTCTATCTTATCCTCGAAACGAGACGAGAGCAAAAAGAGTGGAGAAACCGTTTTGAAAACTAGGTATTCATATTAACTTCTTACTCTTTAAGTAAAAGTCAGAAGCAGAAGTTAATACGAATACTCCTATAAAGCTATAAAGCTATAGTAAGCCGCAAGAACTTCCACTAATTTTTTTTTAGGTAGATTGCTATATGAAAGAGACTGAAGTTCCCAAAATTTGAGTGGTCACCTTGGGACAACAAAAATACAGACAGAAGCATGCAGGCCTAAAAAATTAAGCTACTGTGTGTGAGATTGAGAGAGGAGCATCACTCCAGCAGCGTCACCCCATAGTCACTTTCAAGCACAAGTGTCAATAGTTTCGGTGAGAACGACACTCGGGCAACCTAGCACATCGATGAAAATTCCAATGCCGTCTCCTTCATGGCACATAGCACGACACGATATCACCAAGTAAGGATCATCAAACAAGTGCCGTCTCCTTCATGGCATCTCACGAAAATGGGGGGAAATGCTAATTAAAGTGTGGTTTGCTGCATTTCTACTTCATAATACAGGTATATGCCATGATGCAACTTGGCAATCTCGGGTGAAAAACACATTATGTGCCCGGCATTCGCTATCTTGCAAAACACAAGAACTGCCTGCATTACAAAGGAAGACAGCATCCTCACTAGCCACATAAGCTTGTATGTACCCAATGGTTGCGCCAACCAAACATAGGCAAATGCCTAGGCCTTACTTGCAATGCAAAAATTTCTTAAGAAACAACTCAATTCTTGCAGGAATTGGAAAACAAATTCCTACAATACAAATGGGCCTTAATCACGCCATCTTCATAATTTTGACCGTCGAAATTATAAGTGCTAGCTGCCTAGCTTTGTTGGTTTTGGAGTAATTTACTCATTGCTTGATAGTTTCCAACAAGAGAACTACGTTATCAACTAATTAGTTATTCGATGCATCCTCTCTTCAGAAGCATGCCAACTATTCCTCTTATTCTCAAGAATAATTAGCTAGCTATCCCACCTTATTCTCAAGAATATCAACCGAATGTTTTCTGAGTTGTTGTCCATGACATCACGCACTTTAAGGATCCAGTCAAGTCCAACATCCTGCTCGGCATGGTAGAATGTAATCCATTCATTTCAGAATACTTGTCAATTTTGGTTTAGATCGGTCAAACTTAGTAATCTTTGACCAATTTTTCTAAATATCTAGAGTGGTAGTATTAAAATGGTATCGTTAGATTTTCCATAAGAATTATTTTTCTAATATTATAGTTCCACAACATTATATAATTGTACTAGTATAAAATTAAGAGTCAAAGTTTAACTTTGAAGACCATAAACAGTCAATAGTAACAAATATTTTGAAATGGAAGGAGTATATAAATTTCAGCATTTTTCCTTACGCAAATTGATTGGATAGCTTACAAAAATGCAAAACCATGTATACATGTGGATATATGCACTATCTTAACCCTCAAAAGCGTCCCAAGATTCGCACCAGAGGTGTTCAATGATTAGAAGATGAGATGATGGTTTAAATTTTGAAAATTTGCATCGATCTCGAGGCACATTTGATGATGATAATAGTGCATATATCCATATGTTCATGTGAAAAAAACCCACATTCGGTAGCTTATCTTCTTTCTCCTCCACTCACTTACATGCCACCACAGTATTTGGACTGGACCTTTGTTGCTCTCTCTTTTCTTATTTGCAGTGACGTTGTTGGGATACGGGTACACTACACTGGCGCAAATTAAAACATTCTATCTCGTAAACTATGAAACCATATAAATAAGATATTATAGATCGTTACCACTAGACGCACAATGCAACAAAAATAGAGTTGAAGTGGCCCGTTCAACAAAAAGTGTGTCGGTGTATTAAAAGTAGTCGATTGTCCTCTGGCCAACCATCTTCTCATGATCATCCCAATCAACGCCGTAGTCACAGTAGCGTCTCTACTGAAGTCCACACGTCCAGGGATATAATACCATGTGTCGGTATGCTAGCACTAGCGCGCAAGGTAGGGGTTATGTGAGGTGGCGGCTAGGATTTTAATGGATGTGTTTCAGGATACCTCTCTCAGCCCCCGCACCTCTCTTTTATATAGCCTCTAATCAGATCCATATCTAATACGGTCAAATATCACATACAACTCGGAAATGCTTAGACTAGATATTTATCCAATACGAGTGGAGATCGTATCCCACTCTGAGACTATCATCCGAACACTTATCGTTCCAACCTGTTAAGTGTGTGACCCTATAGATTTATGTATATTTGGCTATGGGCCGAAAACTTCTCTCTGGTTTATAAGTCGATAGCGGTTCCTAGTAGGACATAACGATTCCTAAATATACATAAAGATCATATTAAATGAATCTATATAGTGCTTATGCACCGATCCCTTACCTCACGATATCAGGTCGAACTCAGTGCGAGAAGCGTGACATGTTATGATAGTTCGATCATTCACTTAAATCTATAGTGGATCACTCAGTTGTGATTGACTCCTCAACCATATTTAGCATGGCCATGTACTTCTTTAATCCAACCACATCCAGGGGCTTAACGATATCTCTCTGTTATATAAAAGGGGTAAATTTCATCTTGATCACTCGTGTTTCTTTGCATGTTTTATGGTAAATCTGAAAACTACCTTTACGACCACTTAGTTATGGAGTAGTGTTTGGCAACCCCTAGATAAACTATTATACATGTAGGAAATAGTGACAATCTCATATCTAAGTATCCTACATATACTATATATGAGATCAACTGATAACATTTAAGAATATAATAATTTTTGTAGTGTCTTATAATGGGTCAATTCAACACCATGTTCACTAACATACATCCATATTATTGATTTGATATCTCATATTTATGATCCGTGAAACATGATCATCAATCAATACATGTACTAATCTGTAAATCATAATTGTCTTATACAATAACATAAGATTATGGATAATTTAGAATAACATCAAAACATAAATAAAGAGTTTCATAAATAAGTCACATACTTGTTGACCAATATGAAATATATTTATTTAAGAGACAAAATAACATATTATTCAAAAAAATCATAAATATAGAATTGATACAATTATCTCTATGATTGCCTTTAAGACATATCACTAACAGATGTGTGATCGTCTGAGATAGAATTGTGGCGCAATAAACATGAGTAATCTTCACTTATAGGATTTTTTGTTTGGCTGAACAAGATTTTAGAGGAGAAATTACTTGCCATTTTCCTGCATATATCATTTGTTTTAGTTTCCCTGTGAAGAACATGACAAATGAGAGAGGGCGAGAATGCTTCAAAACCTACCCTATCAGTAGTTTGTTCAATTTATGCAAGATTGCTAGACTAACCAATACAACAGATTCAAACAAGCATATATGTTCTGATATTTTTATGATTTGAACCACTCCCTCCAAGCACGCGTCACTTTCAAGATTGATGTGGTCCCAAAATGCAACTTTAACCGCTAATTTTTATTATAATATATTTTTAAAATACAATAAAAAAATATTTATAATTAGACAAAATCTACTCACACCATTTTCAATGACCAACTGAAATATTTATAAAGATTTTTTTTCTGAAAGCTATAGTACACAGTACGTTATTTTAATTAGAGGGAGTACAATATATATTATCATGGCTAAGAGAAAATCAACATGACAAATAATAAGTGTAAAAGATATATAACAATTTTTAGGGGCAAATAATAAGTGCAAATGATATATAACATAATTTTCTAGGGTGATATATAACATAATTATACAAGTAGAAAGCAATTTGAATTTCAGAAGGTGGCCGGATGGGAAAGAACTGTGTTGTCTATCATCTGATCTACGCCAAGAACATTAGAAGTAAAGGTGCAGCCGTGCAACAAGCGACTCTATCTTGACCCGAGAAATCCCCACATGACTACATTAATTCATTTTCCAGTGGATTCAACAGGATCCTGCCCGATCCCAGCCTATCCAAACATAGGCTTAGTGAGAGAAATATTTAACATTTTGGAAATAAGGGATAAAAACAATAGGACACTTGAGCATGTTAAATTTAGGTGATTATGAGCCGTTCAATCTAAAATGGACAGATCAGATCAGATATTGCAGTACAGAACAGTATTGATGCTACAGTAAATTTTTGCTACAGTAGTGCTCGTTGCAGTGGAATTCGCTACATGATTTGCAGTCCATCCTCACAGCGCGCTACAATTGTCGTCTTAACTTTGCCCTTTAACGGTAGAGGATCCAGATTCCATCAACATACTTGGTCAACCAAGGACCAAATACTTGGTCAACCAATGACCAAGGCACAACATGACCAAGTGGTAGTGATGCAAAAGTCATGTTTCATTCAGTAGGCACCTAAATATAACTAGTAGCAGAAGCGTGGCGCCACACCGCGTTAGCTACCACGTGAACGGAAGTAAAAGGGCTGGCAATTTGTAAAAGGGGTTTCTCTGAAAAAATCAAGGACCCATACTCATTTTGGGAAAAAGTAAAAGGGTTTTTTTATAAAACCAAGCACCTGTGCGTAATCTTAAGAGAACCACGCGTCCTCTATGAAAAACAAAGGACCCATACTTAATTTTGAAAAAGCAAAGTTTTTTCACAAAAAAACTGATATGACAGAGGCCTTTCAGCAAAAACCAAGAACCTATAGGCAAATTTAAAAAGTTGAAGAGCCTATATACAAAATTACTTATATGGATGGCCTCCAGGGCAAATCCCCAGACTTATAGAGAACTAGTAGAACTACTTTTTTTGTAAACTTCAGTGCAACTACTCTTAAAAAATATCATACAAACACACAATACTATGATTAGGACTGAAAGTGCAACCTTTTATGTTATTTTACAGGTGCCACGATCAACACGCTGTACCCAAAGAAAGAAACGCAGAACAATGTCCGTGTCCGCCCTATCCCACAAGTTAAAACGCTAGTGATGTGGAGTGATTTGCGACATTTGTCACCTAACCCCCAACCAATGGACCAACACAAAGCTAAGAGTTTGCATCATCATAGATAGCAACACGAACGTTAGAGTCACATCATAAGTTTAATTGAGTATTAATTTACAAAAAGCTTATATGGGGAGGAAAGCACCGAGAAGATGACGTGAGTGATTTTATGTATTTGGTCCCATGCTCACTTTTTTTTTACAGATATGACCCTTTGCCCTTTTTTGCGATTTTGATTCTCTCTGGACTGCGGAAGAACCCGCATGCAATGAATAGCACGTCCGGTGACCCCGAAGCATGGGACCGGCGGCTATTGTGGCAGCTCTAGGCGGGAGCTACCGTGCTGCCTCGCCACCAGCCCACGGTAGGCGCAGAGGACAGGCCCCTCTCGCTCCCCCGTCCGTGGAACTTGGGTATTAAACGACGGGCACAGATCCCGCTCATTTCGGATTATTTTTTACTATTTCTAAATTTTGTTTTTTTGGTTTATTAGCTTTTTAAGTTTTTTTGCTGGTTCTTTTTTCCTGTATTCGTTTGCGTTGTTCATGATGGGCTAACCTGTTTTTTCCTTTTTAAATTTAGTTATGCCAAGTAAGTCACCATCAGTTATAGTATAATTTTAATCAGCTGTAGTATAATTTTACCCATAAATCAGCTTATTTTATCTGAACCAAGTGACACCTTGAATTTACTGTGAACTAAAGCCATCAGGTGCAAGTTTGTACACCTTCATGGTTTTCCAGAAGCGTGTTGCATGGTTGGACAAGCAAGGACTCCCTAGCTGGCCTTGTTTCAACGTCAACTCAGGAAGTCAGGAGTTCACGAATATTCCTACCGATAGATTAGCACAGTGCATCATTGCAACCACGCTCCACCATTTCCATTTTTATTTCTAGTGCAAGAATAATATACTATGTAGCAATACTTACAAATTAAGAGCTCCACCCAAACCTAGGACTCAAAACACAGAAACTATAGTACCAGATTTGGTTTCAAGAATTAAATTAAGCTTAATCCACTTATACATTGCAATCACCAAGTAATGTGATGATGATGCAATTAGGGCCCGCTCGGTTGGGCTGAAAAATAGTGGCTTATGGCTGAATTGTACTGTAGATGGTTAAAATTATATTGTAGTTGAAGGTGACTTATTTGGCGTAATTAAATTTAAAAAATTTTAAAAATAGAAAAAAAAAATATGTTAGCTCACTACGGACAATACAAAAGAATACAGAAAAGCTCAAAAATAGCCAAAAATTCAGAAAAAAGACGAAATTTATGAATAATGAAAATAAGACAGAAGCTAAAAACTCAAGTCGAAATGAGCGATGCGTAGGTTTGTCACTAGCTGGCTTTTTGCCACCATGACTTGAGAGCTAACACTCTACCCCCACTATACTGTCTGTTTCCTTCCCAATTAATTAAGCACATAAAAAATAACATTTGGACTAATCGCTCTCACTTCATCCAATCATTTCGCGCTCCAAACAACTTCTGCTTGTGGCTTTTGGAATAGTCGGCTTCTTAATTTCATCTTTTTTTTGGCTTTTTTTAGACTATTTTGCCTTTTGTTTTTTCCTGATTTCTTTGCATTGTCTGTGATGGTATAACTTTTTTATTTTTAAATTTGATTACTCACATAAAAGCTAACGGCTACTATGATATATTTTCAATCGCTACAGTGTATTTTAAACCATAAGCCTATAGCTGGAAATCATTTGGACCACTATCTTTACAATCATGCCACCATCTTACGCTTCAGATTCCCGATAAGCAACATATCCACAGGGGATGACAGGTGGGGCCGTGTTTCTCTAGCCCAGGCATAAGCTATAGATCAAGTGAACACCCCCTAGAAATGGATGCATCAAAATACTTTTTATCTTATATTTTTAGAATCATGTGTATTTTTATCACATAAAAAAGCTTTTTTAGACAGAATATTCTAAACAAATCACACTGCCTAATTAACCAAACTGTCATTGAAATGCAATTAATTTTCGTACATACTAGCACTACTAATCCGAATTAATCAAACTGATAACAGCGAAGCATCACAGCAAAAAAATATGTTCCTTTACGTGAACTGATTTAAGGCTATGTACAATGGTATGATGTTAGTTATCTATAAATCTTGTCACATAGCACATGAAATGATGTAGAGGAGAGAGAAGAAGCATAGAGAATTTGACCGTCTCTCATGCAATAATCAATTGTAACACGATAAACAAAACGCATTATATCATAGAGAAGTTGTCTATAAAGACATACAAAAGACAACTTATTATATGAGTTGTCTTTAGCGCTGTCTATAAATGACATAAAGGATATTATAGACAACAGTTATCTATACTATTATATATGCCCTAAGAACTTCAACAGTCTGCTAATTTGTCCGAAGCTTGAAGTGGAATTAAATTCCTAAACAGAAGCTAGTAGTGAGTCGCGTACCAGCAGTGGCATACTATTAACTAGCCTCATAGGCGCAGCGCCACGCCGCGCCAGCCACCGTATGTACCAAGTAAAAGAGGCGATAATTCGTGAGGACTTTTTTTAAAAAAATCGAGGGCACATATGTATTTTCGGAAAAGCCAAAGATCTTTTTCGTAAAAAAGCGAGGGTCTGTACGTAACTAAACGAGGACCCGTACGTAATTTAGAAAACGCAGGGCGCTATCCTACGAAGTACACAAAATTTTCGGTAAAGTGGAGGGGTGTTCTCGCAAAAAAAATGTTTTAAAAAAAACTGCCAGGGAGCTTTTCGCGAGAAAAAAGGGTCTTTACATAATTTCGGAAAACAGAGGGATTTTTCCGCAAAATCGCCTCCCCCGACCGTACGAAGATTCGCTGGGCCACGCGGCCGACGGAGCGCTCGCGCGGGGAAAAAACGCCGACGTGGCCGCTCCCTCCGCGTGCCATTCCCCCTGGCGCAATATGGAGATTATTCGTGGTTGGCTCCTACTCGTTTGGGCTTTTTGTGGCTCATGGTTTATTTTACATTGTCGGCCTATTCTTTTGGGCTTTTGAAAGCGGCTTTTGGCTTCTGCTACAGTACCTAACTTTTAAACGGAGTATTTTCTCAAGACGGGGTCTACAAGTTAAACGATCTACACATTAAAAGCCCAACATCTATACCAGCCAAAATCGCAAGTAAGTATCTGTTTCTCCGTAATTTGTACCGTAAACAGCCAAAATTCAAAAATTTCAGCCAAAAGCCATAAGCCACAGCCGAAAAGAACAGGCCCTGTAATTGATTTATTTTGCACTATAGGTGCTGATGGCTTTTTTGGTGTAATTAAATTTAAAAATAAAAAACATGTTAGCCTATCACGGACGATGCAAAGGAATATGGGAAAAAAGAAGAAGCAAAAAAGGCCCAAAAAGTAAAAAACCAGAAAAAGATGAAAAATAAGAAACTAGAAGTCAGAAGTCAAAAGCTGGAGCCAAAACGAGCAGGATTACTCATCCGGTTCAAAAAAAAAGTTGTTTTGGACATCAACATAATCTTGAAAATGTTAATATGACCACTAACTACAATTGTAATATATTTGTAAAACCCAATAAAACTATAATATTATAAAAGTATATTTCGAGATGAATCTATATATATGATTTTCAAGTATCTAATCTAAATATTTAAAAATATATTGGTAGTTAAAGTTTTTAAAGTTGGACTGAGTAATCAAGGAGCGCATCAAGTCGGGGATCAGAGTGACTAGTAAGTGAATTATTCAAATTTTTTAGGATCCCCTGCTATACAAACGAAATGATTGTCCCTGCCATCGAACTGTTTTGATTCGGATCTGTCAATACAACACCTTATATTTTTACTATCCCTATCTATATTTAAAGCAGATTTGATCACGTGTTTGCACCCGTTAAACTATTGAACCATGATCGATGTTCGTTCGTATCTGACACGTCTTCTCCTTGGCAATGGTAAAGGTGCCGACAAAGCAGTGTGGCAATATTGCCATGTCATTTTCTCGACGTGATAAGCAACCAAAGAAAACAGGAACAAGTCTGGTCCACGCCCAGGTTCCGTGGACGGCGGGAGCGGGACGGGCCTGGCCTGCCGCCGCGCCCCTCAGCGCAGCACCTCCCTGGCACCTACTGCACGCCACCAGCACGGTGGGCCGGGCACTATCCGCGGTCTGTCTAGAGCTACTGTGGTCGCTGCCGGTCCTGTGCTCAAGCCACCGTGCCACGCTCAGGGGCACAGGACGTGCCACACGTTGCATGCGGATTCTTTCGTGGTCCGGAGAGAGCCAAAATCGCAAAAAAACAGATAAAAGAGTTAGATCTATAAAAAAAATGGACACAAAGGGTTGAATACATGAAAATTCCATAAACAACGGGAGATAATAGGCCTGTTCTTTTTGGTCATGCAAGAGATTACGGAGAGACAGAAACTCACGTGTAGTTTTTGCCGATATAAATAAAGTCGATACAGTATGTACTACAATTAACTAGTATACTCTATCTTAAAAAGATACTCTATTTAAAAGTTAATTACTGTAGAAAAGACGAAAAATAACTT
Organism: Dendrocalamus sinicus; assembly: GCA_036346575.1. Classification (NCBI taxonomy): domain Eukaryota; kingdom Viridiplantae; phylum Streptophyta; class Magnoliopsida; order Poales; family Poaceae; genus Dendrocalamus; species Dendrocalamus sinicus. The sequence goes on along the minus strand of CM070656.1, from coordinate 12,815,686 downwards.
TTAGAAGCTAAAAATAACAGGACCCAATATGTGTTGTGGTAAAGATAAAGAAAGCCCTTTGAGGATGCGAATTCTTTAGGGTCGGAGTTCACCCGTGACAGGACAGGAACAATGGAAACAATGACATACTGACCTCCCAAGTAAAGACAGATTACTTACTCTTTAAAAAAGTTGAAAGATAAGGTTAGCACCAACATTAAGCTAGCATCCGGCAGTTAATGGTAAAATTTTTTTACGCTGAACACAAAAGAGAGCGACAGTGATCACCAATGACTCAGACCGGACAGCAGATTTTATAGCACCAAGACATAGTTCACTAATAAAATTGCTTCAGTAAAAATGGAGCAGAAAGGGAAAACGTTGAGAAAGCTCACTCTCTTATGATGCATAACAGCGTTAGCTCACTACAGTGCAAGTTGCGAAAAGGGCAGCAAAGTATCCATTTGACTAATCTTGGATACATCATAGTTTTTGGCAACTGGAAGTATGTAGTGAACAAGTACAAGGACTTCAGGTGACACCTAGCCGAAATGTATCATGGCCATTTTGAGTACGTCTCCTTGGAGAATTTAATTTGTTTTCAGTCATAATCAACATCTCATGTTTATCCATGGCCCACTACAACTTGAAACCACATAGCACAATCAGCTAACCATATTGAGTGTACATGTGAATCAAGAGAGGCAGTAAGCAATAGCTGGATTGCTAAAGAAAACTGCACTAGGACTTCTGGCCTTTGTTGCAAGTAAGCTCAACTTTGTGGATCCGATGATTTTTCACTGACATTAACTGTTTCACTAGTAACTGCAGCACCTGAGTTAGCATCAGAGTTAACATTTGAAATCTGATCAGGCTTGTCCTCCTGCATCTCGACATCACGGCTACCAGACACCTCCTCAGCTTCTGCGTCTGCCATCTCTTCATCACCATCACCTCCTACATGCTCTGTTCCATTCGGCACAACTGCAGGATGCTCCGCCAGCCTTTCAGGTTCTACATCAACAGCACCTGTGTTTTCTGTGGTTGCTGTTCCTTCTGAATTTGGCCCATGAGCAGCCGGGTATGGTTCGGTACACTTAGACATTGTAGATGTGACTAGGAGGTTCTGCAAATAAGACATCATACAATTGGTAATGCAGAGTTCCGAAGCACTCAATAAATGCTCACGAAAGCGTGTTCAAATCCCAGCACACGAACATAAAAAAAAAAGATTGGCAACAGATGTACTCAAGTACATGTGTACTATGGCAGGAGAAACCTCATTCGATCTGCCTTGCTTATAACAGATCCGTATTCCTGAGTCTAAATTCAGTGAGCTGTGTGATATTATTAGGAACTCAATGTTGTTTAAGTCAAACCTCAACCAAAGATATTGTACTTCAAAAATTACAAGTTCAACTGAATGTCTAAAAAAGAAATACATGTAGTTATCAGTTTGTTGCACCTACCATAGTCATACACATTCAATAGTTAGATTATCCACTGATACATAATATGAGCATTCTAGTACTAGAAAATCTATAATGCACATGGGTGGAAAGACAACAATAACCTCGCCCAGATGGCTAACAACTTCTATCAGGATATGACTAAACTGAACACACTGAATCCAATGACAACAATTGAATTAAATAAATGATGCTACGTAATTGTAGTTATTTAAAGATTCTCAATATTTTTAGAGGAAAAACCAATGGAAAAACCTGAGGGAGATGGCATGTTCAACTTTAAAATTTATATTTTATGCACCCACAAATAGTTCAATAGTTCTCTTTTGCACACGAGCATGATAAGAGAATGCGCAGCAAATCTGTCTCCACAGAGATCTCTTTGAGTTGGTTTGAAAAGGAACAGTAATATATTAGTCAGTTTTTCAAGAGGTAGTCCAACAACTTTCACTTGGGTTCCAGACCAGCAAGTTAAAACGCATATACTGAAGAGTAACGTAGCAAAGAAACAGATACCACTGACATTGTCTACATGATGGTAAAAGCTCAGTTAACAAACCTTCTCCAAGGCCAAAGCAAGCTTTGACAATTTTTTATATGTTCTTTTTGGATCCAACAAAATCTGTCAATGGAAAACCAATGTAAGACTTGTCCTTTGGAAGCAACACAAGTGCAAAACAGAAATGAAAACAACATAACCTCCTTTTTTGAATAACTGCATCGCCGACATTGGATCACAAAGAAAAATTTTAGAAGCAGACTGAAAGGGAAAAGTCATCACCTCACAAAGCCTTTGCAGTGTAAATGGAGGTCCCTCTTCAAACCTCAAGAGGGCTGCAAAAAATTGCAAACAAATGATCACAGATTTGTGTATGCTCCACAAAAGTACCTCAGGCATCATCTCTTGTTAATAAAGCAGTAAATGCAATGCCTTGTATGAGCTGAATGGAGATCCATTTCTACTGTGAGCTGAAGTGGAGATCCAGTTCTAAGGCTCTGTTTGGCATTGCGGTGGATTTTGATAATCTCATTTAGTCATTTGGAAGAACCACATTCAGATACTTTGGTATTTGGCTAGTGCAAACAGAGGTATTATCCGTTCCAAATCATAGGAAATGTGAGAGGAACAACTATTGGATAACAGAATTTTATCTAACTTTAATCTGATTTGCCAAACAACTGCTAGATTTTTCACTACTACTTTTCCACAGCAACTTTAAAAATAAGCACCGAACAGCATAGTAACCGCAAACTGAGCCTAAGCGCTTTGTTGAACATACATTTTAACCCTCTTACAAAGTACAGCACCAACAAATAATTCAAAGTCCACCAAGTACTTCTCTCATTTTAACTGTGCACCATCACTCCAAAATTTAAGTTGTAGCAAGTCATATAAGAGACATGCAAAACGTCAATACCAACAATTTCAATAACACAACTAATTTTTCCAAACACATTCTTAGATCCAGCAAATCATAAAACATCCAGCACCAGATTAGCATCGAGCGCCTGACCTTCAGTGTCACAAAAGTGTGTAATTCAAGTTCTTAGCAGCCAACATAAGGTATGATGGTCCGCAAATTACACAAAAAGGGATCAATGACTGATTGCAAACCATGCTGAATTTAAATATTTACACTTAGTGAGAGGATACTAGGTGTCTAGGACCAGCTCAGATTAAAACAGGCCCAGAAATACATATGTGTAGTACAGTAAATAAATTTATTGGAACTTTAATACTGCAACTACAAATGTTAAGACTTTAAGACATAAGACAGATTGAAGATTCATAACAGTACCATCATTGAGCTGGCTAACTAGCTCTGAATATGTCTCTCCAGACAAAGAATTCTGTTGCTGCCCATCCTCTCGGCTCACCATTTGAGCCTCAGAATACTCAGCCAAGACCTTCATATGTGAAATGATGATAATCAGCTTAGAAGGGTAAAGCTACAACACACTGATCAAGCATACCCAGTACAATAATCGACAACCAACGTGAAACTCTTCTGGTGGCATAACTCCCCATACCTGCTTTAATTGGAGAGACAGCAATCTCTTGAGAAAACTCCAGTCATGCCTGCAAAGCAGAAGTTAATCCCAAGAGTAAAAGTAAATCCCACTATACTTATTTTGTCCAAATGCTCTTGACCAGCACCCATCTCTTGAAAATAGAAGTTAACAACTAAATCAACCTAAGCTTGGTACACTTAGAACTAGTAGAACAAGCACTGAAATGATTACTCATTTTCAAATGCTAACTATTAGGCTATTGCAGCACATTTTACTCAAAGGCAAAGCACGATATTATACATTGCCTGTTTCTGATCAGGAAAAAACTGAATTATACATTGCAGACTTGCACATAAAGATGAAGTTGCTAGCAACATTCAAAGAACCTTTAAATAAGAGTATGTAAATTCATCCACAAATTGAAACCTTGGGAGCAGTAGATCCAGTATAATACCAGAACTTTCCCGTGTGAGCTATAACTTCGATGATGCTTCTCATTTCCTCCTGAGTAACATCGACATTTCCCTCTGTATCCCTAGAATGAAAAATACATTTTGCAAATGTTCAGAACCAAAGCCAAAAACAGAAGCTGAATTCAACAAACTGTTATACCAATGCATGGACTTACTCTTTTAGATTTTGCAAGTCTGTTTAACACAACGTCTAGTTTACTATTAACAAAATTGAAATGTCAAACTATCTAGCTACATTCATACTCTAATCTGCAAAATCTAAGTAAATGTGTTTGATGCAGTTGTATTCAGTGTTCTAGAAAGCGCTAAGTGGGGCAGGCTAGATGGGTGACGCAAGAGGGTGGCGCGCTACCTAGGAAGGCTAGATGGCCACCTTTTAGAACAGTTGTTGTATTTGTATAATTGGAAGTGAACAATCAGTCCAGTCCAGAATCCTGGATTTACCATAAATTTTGAAACCTTAAAATTACTAAAACTAAGTTAAATATTGCAACTACTCCCTTCAATAACAAAAAAAAGTGTCGCTGTGGTAAACAATAAGCCAAATCTTTTGGATTTTGACCTACAGCATCTTAGTGAATATTTAGATTGGCCATATGGAAATGATATAAATAGAATTTTCTAAAAAAATACATTCATAATGCTACAGTTCATTATAGAATTACAAATATATTACAATAAAAATCGGTGGCCAAAGTTGCATTTTGTAGACCATGTCAATGTCCCAAGAGATTTCCTGTGACCAGAGGGAGTATATGTAACTGATGCAAGAATAAATTGCCCAACTTAAAAAGTGAGATCAGGAATGTTAAAGTCCCAATATTGAAAAAATCTAATAAAAGAATTTGCTAACGTGAAACGGGGAAGGCGTCCTCATGCTTGTTCTGTTTCCTGTGGCCGCATAGTCTCTTTATTTCCATATTGCAAAATGAACTAAATACACATTAAAGGTAACAAGGTTGTCACGGCGCTCCGGCAAGTCGCGGCGAACCCGGAGCGCCTAGACAATTAGTTGACTATGCACCCGTCATGGCGACAGTTAGACGATAGTAATAAATGCAAACAATACCTTATATAACCAAAAAAAAATAATCATGCACTCAGGAGGTCCAAATAAGAAGAAATCCGTTGAGAGAGGGGTCTATTCATAATTTTCATGAGCTCCGATGACTAAAACACAAAAAGACCAAAACAATTCCCCACTCCATTTAACCCTAGCCGCCAGCAATTGCATGCCCGAGCCCAACATTTGCTTCTCCCTTTGCCCCATCTTGCTCTCCCACAACCCCACATCCTCTCCACCACCGGCCACTAGCGAGGCCAGGCCGGTTGGCCAGCGCACCACCTCATCACCACTAGCCACCGCTTCCCCTCCCTCTGCTCTCCCTTTGCTCTCACCTAGGAGAACGTCAAGAAGAGCACCGACCAGGCTGTTGACCGCTACATCGGGAAGTACATCGAGATGGGCTCCCCCGAGCCACTCTTCCACGTTTGCCTCGGCGGGATGGCCTTCTACCTCATCGCCCTGCCTAGGAGCACCGCCACCTCGAGGAGCTCGAGAAGCATGGCGGGCACCACTAGATCCGGATCCTCCTCGCGGAGGTGAGGCTTCTTGGGCTCCCCACAAATGTGCAATGGAGAGGGCCAGCACAGCAGTGGGAGTGGAGAGGTGCATTGGCGGCGGGAGTGGAGAGGTGCATCGGCGGCGGGAGCAGGCTGCAGATCGGCGCCGGCAGCAGGAGAAGGCTATAGATTAGTGTTAGAAGCCCAGCTAACTCCTCATGTGCTGGGCGAACAGCCTAGGCGTCTCCCTCCAGGACGACTTGGCGTCACCTAGGTGAACTCCTCATGTGCTGGGCAAACAACCTAGGCGTCTCCCTCCAGGACGACTTGGCGTCACCTAGGTGACACCTAGGCAACGTCGTGACAACCTTGAAAGGTAATTTCTAAGTTTCATGAGAAGACCAATAAGGCAATAATATTCTAGACATTTCTTCATTCAAATAAAAAGTAAAAGATCTGTTAACAAAGGCTGTGAAAACAACTGTAAGCTGGCTCATTTGGAGGCAATATGGAAACTAGAAACTTGGTGTCATTCGAGCATGCTCGGTGACAAGCTGACAGCAAAACTACAAACAATATACAATATCATCTATACCATTTTGGTTTGGCACACAAAAAGAATGTAGGGTGCAAGGATGGAGTGATGTGATAAATTTAAAAAGCCTAGAAATTCTACTGAAATACAGGGTTGGGTGAATATTTCAATGCAAACCATGTAGAAAGTGAGAAGGACACAGAAGAAGGAAGCAACAAATAGCCATGAGATTTGCGACAGGACTCAATGCAAACCAGAGCTATGCTTGTGTATCGACGAAATAGTGATACGATAACCACCCTTTCACTTTTGTAGTATTCAGGGTTGCTGGTTTGCACCTGTGTACTTGGTTTCTGCTTCAAGATTCAAAGGAACATGGGCACACCAATTGGCATGCGTCACACATCCATTAGTGACACCCAATTATTATTCAGGATGAATTGATGGTTTGCCCTATCTTTCATTGAAATGGCAAGTGATGTCTCACTGACATACCGGGCCTCACGGGGCATTTTAAGTGATAAAGAAAGATAGGGGAAATCATCAAATCTTCCTTATTATTCACATCACTACCTAAAAATCATTACAAGCTAGGTCTACAGATCCGCTGCAGCCACATAGGTTTGCATCGCTTACCCGTGCTTCCCGTCCTCGGGGGTTGCATCCTCGATACGCTGATCCGCGTCGGCAGATGCCTCCGGCGCCACCGGGGGCGCCGCCAAGTCCTCCACCGCCGTGCCCTCGATACGCTGGTCCGCGCTGACAGCCGCCTCCGGCGCCACCTCGGGAGCCGCCGAGTCAGGTGCGGCCATAACGTGGCAAATGGGGGTTCAGTTGAACCCAAAAAAAATCGAAAATAAAACTGCTACGAGTACTCCACTACTCAGCAAACAAATCCGCAACAAAATGGATGATTGGAGTATACATCCCAGAAAGAAAGATTTGGATTAGATCGCTCACTGCGAACCAGAAGAAAACTCTTAGAGCCCCCAACAAGAGAAATCAATCCAAGTCCGGATGATCTCCACTCCACGCCAGTCCAGTAGAGGGGAGGAGGCGCGGGGAAGCCGGGGGGAATTAGGTAAGAGGCGTCGATTGGCGGCCTCGCCGCCGGAGGGGAAGAGGAAGCAAGAGGGTGGTGAGGGTTTGCGTGGGGTGGGGGCGGGGGTGTCCCGCACACGTGGAAACAGTGGTGGTCAATTGTGCTACACGGTACGGGCCGTTAGAGCAACTCCAGCAATACCCCTATTTGAGCCCTCAAAACTCAAATTTGAGGGCTTAAACCAAAAAACGAGCTCCAGCAGAACCTCTACTAGAGCCCTCAAATTTGAGGAGGCCCTCAAATCACCCTCCCACCCCTCATTCCTAGGAGCCCCCTACTCCGGCTCTCATTTTTCAGCTTTCCTCGTTTTTTGTGGAACATTTGTGCTTTCAATTTAAATTCGGAACAAATTTGAATTTAAATTTGAATATTCGTATTTGAATTCATATTTGAATTCGGAACAAATTTGAATTTAAATTTGAATATTCGTATTTGAATTCGGAACAAATTTGAATTTAAATTTGAATATTCGTATTTGAATTCGTATTTGAATATTCGTATTTGAATTCGGAATAAATTTGAATTTAAATTTGAACATTCGTATTTGAATATTCGTATTTGAATTCGGAACAAATTTGAATTTAAATTTGGATGTTATATGATGAACTTTGTGCTTTCAATTTAAATTCGGAACAAATTTGAATTTAAATTTGAATATTCGTATTTGAATTCATATTTGTGCTTTCAATTTAAATTCGGAATAAATTTGAATTTAAATTTGAATATTCGTATTTGAATTTTAACAAATTTGAATGTTATGTGATGAACTTTGTGCTTTCAATTTAAATTTAACAAATTTGAATTTAAATTTGAATATTCGTATTTGAATTCATATATTTAAATATTGTTCCTCATTGTGAAATCATAAATACTTTATTATGTATTGTGCTTTTGTCCCATACATATGCATATAGTGTGTGAGAAATAGAGGAATTAAGTAGGGGCCTGCTTTGAGGGCTCCTCTTTGAGTCTGACCAAAACAGGCCCTCAAAAGTAGGGGGAGCCCTAAAATGAAAAGTAGGGGCCCTGTTTTGAGGGCTACTGCTGGAGTTGCTCTTAGGCTACGTGAGAGCCTTATAGCCTAAATGGATTACATCCATGGGAGAAACCATCACCGATGAGTTTAATCAATCAATTTCTCTTATATAAAATAGATAGATTAATTATAAAGTAATGTAAAAATACAAGATTGAGAGATAGGGAAAGAACTCCTGCTTTCATTATTGCATTTTCTTCACAAGTATAAGTTGATATTCAATCGGACCCCCTTATATATAGACTACAAGGTGAGATACCCACTATGGGCCGAGGTCTTAAGCCTAGACCCAGATTTCCCAACACTCTCCTTTGGCAACTCATCTGATATGTTCATACCTCATTAAAACTCTATAAAACTATGTGAGAAAATTTTGTAGAAAGAGTACATGATACATGTTATGTTATATTGTACGAATTGTCTTATTAAAAACCTTAGCTGAGAAACTTTCAGAAAACTCATCAAGAAAAAAGAGTATAATCCATCCAATTCATTTAATTTACAAGATTTATTCTTTGAGTACTCGATCTTTGTGATCAAGTTTTGATAGTGTGCTCGTGAAGAGTTTCCCCCTGAATTCTGCACTTCTCTAAGACTTATCATTCCAATTTCACGTACACATCTTTTAAAATTAGATGCTAGAAGCAACTTAATGAATAAATCTATAAGATTTTCACATGATTTAGTATGCAGTATCTTAACTTTGTCCATCTTTTGCAATTTATGAGCATAGAAGAACTTAGTGTTAATGTGTTTTATAAGATAACTCTTCACGTACCCCATTTGCACTTGTACAACACAAGCTACATTATCTTCATAGATAATTGTGGAAGCTTATATGATGTTCAATCCATATGACTGCTGGATGTGATGAACCATTCATCGAAGCCAAGCACATTCTCGTGTGGCTTTGTACAGTGTTATGATTTTCAAGTAGTTCGTCGAAGTCAATACAAGACTTTGCCTAGATGATTTCCATGAAATTGCAATTCCACCACATAGAAATACATAGCCTGTTTGCGTGACCTAGCGGTATGCAGGTCCGACAAATACCTGACATCTGCATAGCCTGTCATATTCAAGTCTTGGTTCTTTCTATAGAATAGTTCAAGATCTTTGTTCTTTGGAGGTATCGAAAAATGTCTTTTATTTCCTGCCAATGCCTTTTGGTAGGTTCTGCATTGTACCTTGCTAATAGATTTACGATAAATGTAATATCTGGTCTAGTGCAGTTTATTAAATAAATAAGTGCTCTTACTGCACTTAAGTACGGGAATTCCGGTCATAGGACTTCCTCTCCCTCTTCTTTAGATTGGTACGGATCCTTATCTTACTATAAAGATCATCCAACCATTGGTACTTTCGAAGGGTACGCCTTTTCAAAGTCAGACCTTTCTAACATCTTTTGAGTGTATGCGGATTGATGTACTAATATTTCTTTTGGGACATGCTCAAGCTGTAAGCCTAAGCAATATTTGGTTTTACCCAAATCTTTCATTTCGAATTCTGACTCCAGGTAAGAATTCGTGATGAGGACATCTCTACTACGCATTCACCTTCCACTTCAAGGGTCCATGATAAAGCTAGTAGTGAGTCTCCAACAGGTCCTATGATAAGAGTAAGATCTAAACTGCTACAACAACAGATACTTTTGTTTCTTAGAGAATTCCCTATTGCTTTAGATGAGAATGGTATAATAACTAATGCAAATACATTGTGTGTTCTTAGATTTGAAGCAATGGAAGAATAAAGAGAGAAGGACCAGCCAGCCCCAAGGAGAAAGAGAGCCATGCAACCACAAGGGAGAAGCCCCACGCGGTCACATATCAAAAGGAAGGGAAGCTCCACACAGCCCAAGACTCTAGAAGAAGCCCATACACCATGCGACCAAGGGATAATTGAGGAGTTTGCGGGCCTGCGTGCCAATGATGGGCTGGTATTATTTAATTCAACCATGTATTCAATTTCGAATTGCCTTAGGACTCGTATACCAAATTGGAGTCAGCCTTAGGCCCAAGTGTGTGTGTGCGTGAGGTCAGGGTTGGCTTTAAGTAACCGCCAATGTCCAGTTAACCATTCCTCTGGGGGGACGATTCCACCCCTAATGGGAGGAAGATTCCCGGTTAACCTTTCTTCCCCCTCTATTGTTGGAGACCACTTTGATAATAGATTGCTCTTGTTCTTTCTGTTGGCCGAACCAACTTGAGGGAAGAATTGGGAGTTTGTCGAAATCAAGATCGTTCAACCTTTCCGCTGGGAATTAAGAGCGCGATAGGACTTCATCTCGTGGTCGTGAAGTTCAGCACGTGTGATTGGGTGAATTATAGAGTGCTAACTCTTGCATTGGCAATGGGGGATCACTATGGTTCTTCAAATCCACGTGAGTATCTTGATCCTATGTCGAGAAGATCGGGTGACCCCGTATCATCTTGATATCAGAGCGCGATTTACTCGGTAGGATTATTTACCCTTTCTTTTAGATTGATTTATTTCTGTCGTTTAGTCCATTAAAACAAAAAATTGCCACAAAAAATCCAAACTTTTAGATTAATCTGTTATTTCACGTGAGTTTTTATTAGGTTTTAGTCCATTAGGATTTTTGTTTAGGTGCTGATCTTTGTGTTCCTTCGCATAACTTGATCTTGTGTCCACGTAAAACCTAAAAAAATTCCGCTGATTGAAATCCTCAATTAGCGTCTAAAAAAATGTAGATTCAATTTACTCTTGAAGTTGAGTCCATGTCTACAACTCTTCCCAGAGCAATCCGAGTACAACCCTAGAATCCAAGTCGATTTTGGCTAGCTGTCCACTTCCGAACCCGTTTGGAATCTTACTATCTGAAACCAACTCTAGGGAAGTGCTATCCGAAATCCAAGAGAAGAGTTGTGTTCGGAACTACCTTGCCTTGCGCAATAACCGAACATAATACTGATCGAGCTTCACCTAAATCCTTTGAAAACTTGAGACTAGTCATTGATATTGCGTTGAGGGTTGCTCTGGAATTAGTAACTCTTGACTGAACATTGTTGTCTTGTGCATCACCCACTCGGCTGATAAAAAAAATCCAAGTTTAGAGAGAGAGGGAGAGAGTATCTTTTAATTACCTTTATACCCCTACCTTCCACAAAAAGTTTGTGACCCATATACCTCAATAGACTCAGAAAAGTGATTTGAAGAAATTTGGGTCAGTGGTAGGGTAGCAAAAAAAAGAGGTGAGCAAAAAGAGAGAGAGAGAAGTGAGAGAAGGCTGATTTGGTGAGTGGCTCTATTTCATAATTTCAGTTTGAGTGGCTCAATTTCTTGAGCAATCTTATGCCTTCTATTCTTATTCTTGCAATTGGATAGCGTCTCTCATAGTACTTTTTGCAAAACGAGCTATTTCATCATTAGTTTCAGATTGCTTCCAATTAGCTCATTCCTTTGTCTGCATTAAGTCACATTGATATTTACGTGTGCGAATTTCATAATTTCAGTTTGAGTGGCTCAATTTCTTGAGCAATCTTATGCCTTCTATTCTTATTCTTGCAATTGGATAGCGTCTCTCATAGTACTTTTTGCAAAACGAGCTATTTCATCATTAGTTTCAGATTGCTTCCAATTAGCTCATTCCTTTGTCTGCATTAAGTCACATTGATATTTACGTGTGCGAACACACTTCACTTAAACCTTTTGGATCAGCACTTGGGCAAAATTTCTAACTTGAATTATTACTTAATCTTACAACATCATGAAATTCAGATTAAGTAAGATAAACACTTTCATACCAAGCTCCACCATATAATTGTTGCTGTGCAAGTAGTGAACACTCCTAAATTCGCTTGATCATCACTGTGCCATTGTCACTTCTACCAGGTGTAAGTTTATTGGCCTTAATTCACTTAGAAGGGTAAGAACTTTACTTGGGAGAGAAGATAGTGAGATTGAGTGATTTTCATCAAGCATTAATATACATAGCTATCTGTTTCTTGCATAACTAACCCTGTCAGGTGGAGGAGAACACCATGATGAGATGAATGAACCTCAAGCATTCGTCAAGCAATATTAATTTGGGGCACTCCGTGAACACTTTCGACGTGAGCTACACCAAGGGCTCGAGCAACTCCATGAGAAGCATGATGCCTTTGCTGATCAAATTGCAAGAGAGGTGCAAAATTTAGAGTGACAAGCTGATGAAAACGTATGCCAATTGTGGGATGATATTGGAGCCCTCACAAAGCTCATACAAGCTTGCAATGGTGGCGATGAAGCAAGTGTTTAAGGAGAAGAAGCTGCTGCTCATGAACCACAACACCGAGTGGCGGCAAACGTGGTGCGTCCACCACCGCTCGGGGGACGAGGAGGACTTTTGGGAGGCCATGGAGGGCGTGGCCAAGGACTAGGTGGTGGTCGTGGTAGTGCTGCGCATGCGATGGAATGGGATGGTGATTTCACATTGCATCACAATGACCATTATCATCGTCCACACAATGAAGATGATGGATTGGGCAAGCTCAAGTTTTACATGCCCAAATTTGCATGTGAGACTGATCTCGAGGAGTATCTCAATTAGGAATTGAAGATTGACAAGATATTCCGTATGCATCACTATACGAAAGAGAGAAAGATACAATTGGCATCTCTTGAGTTTGAAGGTTACGTTTTGGATTGGTGGAAACAAGTGATCACTCAAAGAGATGAGAATGGAGAAGATCCTATTGCTTCATGGCAAGAGATGAAGCGAGAATGAGAGCCCGCTTTGTTCCTCGTCATTACAAACATGATCTATTTGATAAATTGTAGAATATAAAACAGGGAGCACTTTCTGTGGAGGAGTACTACAAGGAGATGGAGCTAGCCACAATTCGAGCCAAGGTTCAAGAACAAGAAGAGCAAACCAATGGACACTTCCTCAGTTTTGAACCATCAAGTCAAACGAATTGTCAATTTTAGCCCTATAACAATCTTTATAAGTTAGTGCATCAAGCTATAAAGGCAGAACGACAATTGCATGAGTACGCTAAGTTTGCAATATCTACGTTCTTTGTTGCCCGTACACCGTCCAACGGAGGAAGATATATTCCCAAATCACAAATGAGCAAGAAAATAGCTCCAAGTGGTGGTTCAAGCATTCGCCCATCATCTAGCAAGAAGGAGAAGCCACTCCAAGTATAAGGAAACCATCAAATCCAGCAGCTAGTAGTGCCTCTTCTGTGGGTTCCACGGCGAAGAGTAGTGGCATACAATGCTTCAAATGCCTTAGTCGTGGTCATATGCAAAATGATTGTCCAAATAATAAGGTCATGTTGATGTTAGAGAATGGAGAATATGATTCTACAAGTGAAGAGGAGGATGATCACCTGCTGATTTAGGGACATGATGATGCACATGAGGAAGAGCAAGACATAGAGTATTGTGATCCCAGTGTTGGTCCTATACTTGTGTGTGCAACCAAAGGCTTCCCATGAATAGCGCTGTAATGTATTCCACACAAGAGCTCAAGTTAGTAAGGATGGCAAATTTTGCAAGGTAATCACTAATGGTGGGAATTGTCATAATTTGGCTCACAAGAAGCTTTGCAATAAACTTGGGTTAAAGTACAAAAAACATCCACACCCATATCAGATCTAGTGGTTGAATGACAGAGGTTCGTTGAGTGTGGGGTACACTATGGAAATTAAATTTGAAATTGGTACTTATCATGATATGGTGGAGTGTGATGTGGTGCCTATGGATGTCTGTCACTTGCTGTTAGGAAGGCCACGGCAATATGATCGCGCTGTGGTTCATGATGGAATAATCAATACAAGTTTTGGTGGAACAACAAACAAGTAATGTTGCGACTGCTGACTCCTTCTCAAATTGTGAATGATAATGTATAAAAAAATTGAAGTACAAGTTGAGATTGAGAAAGAGAGAGAACAAAAGAGTGTGATTTCACAAAAAGTGAATAAGCGCCACAAACTAAAACCGATAGGTAAAAGCAAGATGAGGGAGAGAAAAAAAATTAGTTACGATAGCCACCAAATCTGATCTGAGAGAGATGAAAGATGATCCCGATTTGATGCACCTTGTATTGTTATGCAAGGATGCATTGTTTTCTACTAATGAATTAACATATCTTCCTAGTGTTGTCTCACAAGTTTTGCAGGCTTACGACGATGTGTTTTTGGAGGAGGTGCCCACCGGTCTACTACCTATTCGAGGTATTGAGTATCAAATTGACTTAGTTCTGGGAGCCCCTCTTCCCAACCGGCCGCCATGCCGCACAAATCCAAAAGAAATAAAGGTGATTTAGCGCCAAGTGCAAGCACTTTGGACAAAGGGTACGTACGCGAGAGTCTTAGTTCTTGTGCCATTCCTGTTATTCTTGTTCCTAAGAATGTTGGTACTTGGAGAATGTGCGTAGATTGTAGAGCTATTAACAACATAACTGTTCGCTATTGTTATCCTATTTCTAGGCTAGATGATATGTTTGATGAGTTAAGTGGTTCTACTATCTTTTTCTAAGTTTGACTTGTGTACATCAAATATGAATGAAACATGGTGGTGAATGAAAAACTGCTTTCAAAACAAAATTTGACTTATATGAATGGTTAGTGATGCCTTTTGGTTTGTCCAATGCTCCTAGTACATTCATGCACTTAACGAACCATGTTTTGAGACACTTCATTGGAAAATTTGTGGTAATTTACTTTGATGATATTCTGATATATAGCCACTCTTTGGATGATCATGTTGAACACATCAAACAAGTACTAGATGTGCTTAGGCAAGAACGTTTATATACCAATCTTGAGAAGTGCACTTTTTGCACTAGTAAGGTTGTGTTCCTAGGCTACATTGTTTCAGCTCATGGAATTGAAGTGGATGAGTCTAAAATTGAAGCCATTCGAAATTGGTCGATTCCTATGAATGTTAGTCAAATTCGTAGCTTCCATGGGCTTGCTAGTTTTTATCGACGATTTGTGAAAGACTTTAGCACCATTGCTGCCCCATTAAATGAATTAACTAAAAAGAAAGTGATTTTTGAGTGGGGGGAAAAATAAGACAAACCTTTTGCTGAATTGAAGAAATGTTTGACTGAATCACCATTGCTTGCTTTACTTGATTTCACAAAAACTTTTAAGATTGAATGTGATCCTAGTGGAATATGTATTGATGGTGTTTTGATGCAAGAAAGAAAACCCGTTGCATATTTTAGTGAGAAACTTCATGGTGCACAATTGAATTATCCTGTTTATGATAAACAACTATATACTCTTGTACGTGTGTTGAAAACTTGGCAACATTATCTTTGGCCCAAGTGTAGGATCAAGGATATCGACTAGAGGGGGGTGAATAGGAGGTTTTTAATTTTTTTCTTATTAACTTGATTAATTCTTCGCAATTTAAATAGCAAGAATGTAAAGCAATTAATTCTACACAATTCTAGTCAAGAATATAGCAATCCTAACTCTAAGCAAGCAAATGATCACAATGAAGTAAATAAACAAGAGCTAAGAAAGAAATGAACACAACCGATGTTTTTGCCGTGGTGTTCGGAAGCTTGCCGATTTCCCCTAGTCCACGTCGGACCGGCTCCACGAATTAAGCCGAAGCACCTCGATCACTAGTGGTAACTCTTCCCCACTCCGGGTAGGTGAGCTCTGACCTTCACAAGACTACCGGGTCTTCTCACAAGCTCCTTGAGAAGATCACCGATCGAACCTCTGCCCAATCGTCCAAGTGCCGGCAAGCACTAAGAGTAATAAACCTGCGCTTCACTTGAATACAAAATGAGTGCCAAATGGATCAACTAATGAATTCTAGCACTATTTGCTCAACCACCTCAAATTGAATGCACAAAGTGAGTATGAGGGTGGAATGAATGCTCTAGGGCTCAAAGAATGTTCAATGGGTCTCTAACATCTGTCCTTGAGCAGTGGTGGGGGTATTTATAGCCTCCACCAACCAAAACTAGCCGTTTGGCACAAATTCTTGAAAAATTCAGGATGAGCGGTACTACTGCCCTTGTGGGGCCAGTACTACCGCTACTAAATCTTCGCGATAGAACGGCTATGTTAGAGCTCTGCTGTGACAGTTGGATTTGGCGACGCGGTACTACCGCCGTTATAATTTGCGGTACTACCACTCGCCGGTAGTTCCGCAAAGTCGGTGCGGTACTACCGCTCTCCGGAAATCCAAAAGACCTAAATTTGGCGCTCTCTAGAAAAAAAGCTCCGTTCTCAGTCCGGAGCTTCCGGACTTTGGAAGTACCGCTCTGGATAGCGGAACTACTGCAACCTGTGGTAGTTCCAGCGTTGAAACTGCCGGTACTTCCGTTCCACGAATTTCCAAATTTCATCCGGAGGAGCTCTTTAGAAAAAACGTTCCGCGCACCCTCCAGATCTTCCGGGCTCCGGAAGTACCGCTGGAAAATGCGGAACTACCACTCACTGCGGTAGTTCCGGCGTTGAAACCGCTGGTACTTCTATTTCTAGAAAAAATTAAAATGCATCCGGGGTGCTCTCTGGAAAAAAGGCTCCGCTCAAAATTCGGAGCTTTCAGTCGCCGGTAGTACCGATTTTGGGCGCGGAACTACCGCTCTCCGGTAGTTCCGACGTTCAAGACTACGATACTACCGCTCTTCAAGACAGAGCACAATTTTGATCTTAAATCTAATTTTTGATGAATACATGCTTCTAAATTGATCCAAATGGCACATAAAATTTGCTATCAAGCTACTTGCCATGATCCCTCTTTATGGTACGATTTTCTACCCTAGAATCCGGTCTTCCTCCATTCTCCTAAGACCGGTAAAAACAAAAGGGACCATATTCTAAGTATACCTTTGCCTTGAGCCATTTTGGGTCTTCACATTTATCCTTTGGCTTGCGTCTTGTTGCTCACAAATGGACTAAACCTTCGCATGCTCATTAAAACATGTTAGTCCCATATCCACATAAATTCATTAATTACCAAAACCAATTTTAGGGGCCTAGATGCTTTCACCAAGGAATTCATTATACATTCTGATCATGAAGCTTTGAAATATTTAAAGGGCCAAGCGAAATTGAATCGTAGACATGCTAGGTGGGTGGAATTCATTGAGACCTTTTCATACATTGTCAAATATAAGAAAGGCAAAGAGAATGTGGTAGCTGATGCATTATCTAGAAAACTTGTGCTTTTGACTCAGTTGGAGGTAAAGGCGCAGGGTTGGAAAGTTTGAAAGATTTATATGCTTCCAATCATGAATTTGTAGTTCCATATTCTAATTGCAAAGATGGAAAAGGGTGGGAAAAGTTTCATATTCACGATGGTTTTCTCTTCCGTGCGTTTGTTATTGTTGCAGGAATCTCATGTAGGAGGATTGATGGGCATTTTGAGAGAGAGAAGACTTACATAGTGTTGACTGATCACTTCTATTGGCCAATGATGAGGCGAGATGTCTAGAGGTTCGTACAAGATGCATAACATGTCATAAGGCGAAGTCAAAACTCAATCCACATAGTTTGTATACTCTACTTCCGGTTCCTAGTGCTTCTTGGGAAAATATTAGTATGGATTTTGTGTTAGGATTGCATAGGACCAAGATGGGGAAGGATTCAGTCTTTGTTGTCATGGATAGGTTTTCTAAAATGGCACATTTTATTCCTATCATAAGAGCGACGATGCGTCGTATGTAGCTGGCTTGTTTTTCAGGAACATTGTGAGATTACATGGATTGCCAAGAACCATGTTTCAGATCGCGACATCAAGTTCATGAGCTATTTTTGGAAGACTTTGTGGGTCAAACTTGGGATAAAGTTGTTGTTTTTAACGACTTGTCACGCACAAACAAATGGACAAACGAAGTTGGTGTACCGCACACTTTCAACATTTTTATGTAACATGATAAAGAAGAACTTGAAAGAGTGGGAAGATTGTCTACCGTACGTGGAGTTTGCATACAATAGAGTGGTATATTCTACAACTCAATTGAGTCCATTTGAGGTGGTGTACGGTTTCAAACCAATCACACCACTCGATTTACTTCCACTCCAACTACAAGAACGTGCTAATATGGAGGCTTCTAAACATGCTGATTTTTGAAAAAGCTCCATGCCATAACAAAAGAGGTAATTGAAAACAAGGTACATGCTTATGCTTCCAAAGCTAATATGTCTAGAAGGAAAATGCCTTTTGAACCAGGTGATTTAGTGTGGGTACACCTTCACAAAGAATGCTTTCCTGAGAAGTGTAGATCCAAATTGATGTCCCGTAGTGATGGACCTTTTAAAGTTCTTGCCATGATCAATGACAATACATACAAGATTGAGCTTCCAGTAGACGACTATGGGGTAAGTTCTACATTTAATGTTGCTGATTTATCACCCTTCTTTGGACAAGATTGTACAGAGTCGAGATCGACTCCTTTTCAAGAGGGGGAGGATGATGAGGACATCTCTACTTCGCATTCACCTTCCACTTCAAGGGTGCATGATAAAGCTAGTAGTAAGGCTCCAACAGGTCCTATGATAAGAGCAAAAGCTAAACTGCTACAACAACATGTTCTTTTGTTTCTTAGAGAATTCCCTATTGCTTTAGATGAGAATGGTATACTACCTAATGCAAATACATTCTGTTGGTCGAACCAACTCAAGATCGTTCAACCTTTCCGTTGGGAATTGGGAGCGCGATAGGACTTCATCTGGTGGTCGTGAAGGTCAGCACGTGTGATTGGGTGAATTATAGAATGCAAGCTATTGGGTGAATTATAGAGTGTTAACTCTTGCATTGGCAACAGGGGATCACTACAGTTCTTCAAATCCACATGAGTATCGTGATCCTACGTCGAGAAAATCGGGCGACCCCGTATTAACTCGCCTTCTTCTAAGGTTCCAATGATATTCAGATCATCTATATACACTGAGATTATACAAAATCCATTCTAGTATCCTCATATAAATACATGGGACAATTCTCATTGTTCGTGTAGTCTTTCTTGCATAGAAAGTCACTTAAGTCATTATACCACATCTTTCCTAATTGCTTAAGTCCATACAGTGATTTTCTGAGTTTCACATTGTACAGGCTTCTATTTGCTCTGTTTTGGTTCGGGACAGGGATGCCTTTAGGCACCTTCATATAAATGTCTAAATCCAGGTTTCCATAAAGGTATGTCATTACCATATCCATCAATTTCATTTCTAAATTAAGGTTTACTGTCATTGAGATTAAATATTTAAAAGTAATACCACCCATGACAGGGGAATATGTTTCTTCATAATCAACTCCTAGACGTTAAGTGAAACCATGTGCAACAAGCCTTGCTTATATCTTACAATTTCATTTTTCTCATTTCTCTTTCGAACAAATACCCACTTATGCCCTACCGGGTGTAAATGGGGAGGCGCGCGGCTTACAGGCCCAAACACCTCTATTTTGTTCAGATTCAGTATGCCCTTTTCTAAAGGTGCCATACTGGTGCCAAGTCTCAACTGGCTCCCCTTCTAGTTTTAGGGAACTTTAGTGATTAGCTGTGTCAAGTCCTTCTTATCCTTTGTCACTAGGCGTCCCCCGTTACTTAAGATTCGAGGGGTCAGAGTTCTCGTCCTTTTATTCTGAGGCCTCACGACGAGATTAGGGATGTCTTCAGCTTTCTTCGGTATTTCAACCCTCTTGGTGCATTGTGTGCAGGCACATGTGACTTGGTCACGCTTTTTATATCACTAAAGTGGTCCGCCAGTTGGTTTGCTAATGCTTGCAAATCAATGATCTTCTGGACTTCTCTATTTGCTTCACTAGTGCGTGGGTCATGTGCGTGGATCCTGTGGCTTGCCACGTAATTTCCCGACATTTTTCATCAAGGGGTTGATTTCCTCCCCCTGATGTTGGGAAACTATCCTCATCAAATATACTATCAGCGAAACGGGCAGTATGCAAATCTCCTGTCATGAGGTCCAAATACTTGATTATGGATGTTGTCTGATAACCAGCGTATATCCCAGATTTTTGGAGAGGGCCTATTGTTGTACGCTGTGGTGGGGGTATATATACATAAACCTTGCACCCAAACCTCCGGAGATGAGAAATTTTCAATGCTGACCCTTGCACTAGTTGCATTAGTGAATGGATATTATATGCTGATGGTCTAAAGTTGATGAGAGTTGCTGCATGCATGACTGCATGTCCCCAACATGTAGTTGATAAATTACAATTCTGCAAAAGCGATTGGGCAATAAATTTAATTCTCTTAATTAATGCCTCTGCTAGTCCAATCTAGGTGTGGACATGCGGTACAAAATGCTCAACCTTAATTTCCAGTGCCATGCAATAATCATCAAATGCGTTTGAAGTAAATTCTCCGGCGATGTCCATTCTGATGGACTTTATATGATGATCAGGGAAATTATTTTTGATATCAGTTTTGCAAAAGCATGGTTTCTCGTAGATAATAAACATACATGCAACCATTTCGAGGAAGAATCGATGAACACCATAAAATATTTAAATTGCCCTAACATGGGTTGTATAGGTCCGCAAATGTCTCCTTGGATGCGTTCCAGAAATGCAGGGATTTTATCCTTCGCTTTTAAAGCAGAAGATCTAGTACTTAATTTTTCGGTGGCCCATGCGGGGCACACAAAATCTTCTTTATTTGAAATTTTTTTACATCGATATTATGTCTCTGTCAATTGTTAGTTATATTTCTCATTATCCTAAGATCTGGGTGGTCTAATCTATCATGCTAGAGACAGAAGAGTTCAGATCTTCTAAATATTATTTTTAGGGTAGTATAGGCTGTGGGTGCCTTAATATTAGTGTAGTATAGCCCAGTCTCAAATGAAGGAAGCCTTTCTAATACCCTTTTTCCATTTGCTTCACGCTTCATAATGAACAGGTTTTCCTTATCATACTCTTCTTCAGTCTCAACATGAAAACCGTTAGTGCGAATATCCTTAAAACTTAGGAGAGTTCTAGTCGATTCTGGATACAATAAGGTTTCTTGGATAACCAAAGTTGCGCTCATAGGGAGTATAATTGTGGCTCTTCCTGATCCTATTATACAGGCATCGCTATCGGTGATTGTTGTGAGGCTGCCAGCATTCTTGCTAATCGATTGAAAGAATTTAATCTCTCTTAAGATGGTATTCGTTGTGCCGCTATCAGCTAAGCACACTTCTGCCATAGGGCACCGTATGCGTTCTAATATAAGGTACTTTATTAATATGTAGTAGAAGACAATCAATCACATAAATAAAATACTTCAAATATTAGAACATATCATGCAATTATTAACTGAATAAATGAATGAGTTATTTGATATCATCCAACCATCATGAGAACATGAATTGTTTGAGTACCGACAGTGCAAAATCTAACTTATTCCTTCCACACATTAAATAAATAACAATTAAAGTCTAAATGCATTCTGTGCATTAAACTGAATCTGCTAAAAAGCCAGAGACTTCTGCTGCTATCTTCTCAGGGGTGAGATGCTCTTCTTGGGAAATCATGGCAGCGACAGCTGTAATATCAAGAGAGTGTTCTGCTGCAGGATTGGAGTCAACCTCCATTAGCGTAGGCAGCTACTCAGAACTCTCCCCTTCAACGAAAGCAAAGTGGGTTTCATACTGCCCTTTTCCACCCTTCTTCTTCTTAGCCTAGAATGCATCGACGACGTGTTGTGGCTCTTTACAGATCCACGACCAGTGCCCCCACTTGCCACACTTGTAATAGGTTTGGTCTTGCAAACCATAGGGCTTGTCGTCCCGCTTCAGTTTGTTGGCCTTATTCTCTGGTGGAGCACTTGACTTGCCTTTCTATGCTACTGTTTTGCCCTTCCTTCCCATTTTCTTCATTATAGGCTTGCCTTGTAGCTCTCAGCATTTGCCTCACGGCCAGCGGAGCTCTTAGGTGGCTGTGCAACAAAGTTTTTATGGAGAACTTCATCCTAAGCTTCTGCAACCTGCATGATATCAATGAACTCGGCATACTCCTTATAGTCGTCTTGGTGATAGTTGCGCATAGACTGCACTGCATTGGGATGGAAGGTGGAGATTGTCTTCTCAATCTTCTACTCATCTGTGATCTATCTGCCACAAAGTTGAAGACTGGTACAAATTCTGTGTAGAGCAGAGTTGTACTCCCTGACCATTTTGAAATCAGTAAACCTTAGTCGGATCCACTCTTGCTTTGCCTGAGGGAGAATGGTGTACTTTAGTTTCTCGAACAGCTTCTTAAGTGCAATCCACAATGTTAGCGTGCTCTTCTCTGCCATGTATTCATTCTTGAGGGTGAGACAGAGGTGGTGCCTAAGGAAGTGAAGTGCCTAATCGTTTTTCTCAGGTGTGGGTTTGGCACCCTGCAGTGCATCAATCCCTATGGCTACGCAGAGCTTCTTAGTTCCAAGGACGATCTTGACATCACAAGCCCAAGTCAAGTAATTTTGGCCATGCTGGGCCAGCTCCTCAAACTCCCGGTTTGTGATGCTTGTATCTACATGTGCATGAAAGGAATATATAAATTTACTATAGGTAAATATAAATAAAATAAATTGAACAATGGTATGAAAGGTTCTTGCAATGTTTTAGAATTTTCTATAATTTTACTGTTGATTTCAGTGATTGAAGGCAATTTGAATAACTACGATTAATCAAAACAGTAAATAAATACAGAAAACATAGAAAATAATAATAATAACAGTGATAAACATGCTTCAAATGTGAAAAGCAACTCAAAATTTGAATTTCCGAGGCCTTTTTATGCTAGAATATGAATTTTCATTGAATTATGCAACTTCCGAGTGCTTGTGTGCTAATTTTCAATTCTGAGAAAATTTTCATATAATTTTTTGATTTTTTGAGGGTCCTTTTTTGCAAATTTGGCTGCCGGCCCCCTCTCTCCTTTTTTTCATAGCTGCCCCTCGTTTTCCTTTCTTTTTCCCTTTGGCCCAACCCAGCCCATGTCCCACGGCTGGCCGACTAAAAGGGGGGAGGGGTAGGGTTTACCTACCCCTGTTCACACACGACGGTGGCGGCGCATTCGGCCGAGGCTCATGCGGGAGCGGCGGCACGGGTGGCCAGGGCTCGTGTGGGAGCAGCGGCGCTAGCGGCCGACGGATCAGGCATCGGCATGTGCGACTGGCGCTCTTGCGGGAGTGCGAGGCAGTGGTGGCCTGAGGCTGAACGGCAGCGGGCGTGGCAGGAGTCGACGGCCCATGCGGGGTGCGACTCAGCGGCGGCTGAGTGGCTGGCAACGGAGGTTTGCCGAGCGGCAGTGGCGCGTACAGGGCGGCACTTAGGAGGCAGCGCATGCGGCTGGCGCTCAGGAGGCAGCAACATATGTGGGCTGCGCTCATAAGCGGCGGTGCATGAGAGCACGACGGCTCAAGCAACGCTCGGGAGTAGCGACGACGGCGACGGTGAGAGGCGAGTGGCGGCCGAGCAGTGGCGACAGGCCGGTGCCACGGTGCAAGCGTGCGGGAGCAGCACACATAGCTCATCTGGCGTCAGCGCGTGGTACGACCGGTGCGGCAGTGCGCCTCGTCTGAGTCTGTGTAGTGGTGGCGCTTCGTGGCCAATGGCGGCAGCCCGTGTCTCATACAGGAGGCGGGGGATGGCTCGGATCTGTGCGGACGACGTGTTTTAGTGTGGCACGGCTGTACAGGGCCAGCAGCACGGTGCTTCAACGGCATGGTCGTACAGGGCCAGCGGCGCAGCGTGGCCATGCAGGGCAGTCTTTGTTCTTTTTCCTCTTCAATTTATAGCGCAATCAACATCTACTCTTTAATGTAATCTACCTATCAGCATTGTGCCGGTGACTTCAAGTCTGCCCGCAGTAGATTAGAGTGGATTTGCACCGTAGAAAATAATCTAGAAAGCAAAATTTGTGAAATTGAAAGCGATCTAGATAGGTAATTTAATCTGTGAATGATTACCTTGCGATCCACAGGAGCGATTCATGTTGATAACGTGTTGAGGAACCGTTGCTGGCGAGTTTAGTTCGATCGATTCCTCCTATGCAAAATAGATGAATCAATCATAGAGTAATGCAAGAAATAGAAGATTGAACACACATAGATAGGGGGAAAACTCCTGCTTTCTTTATTGCCTTTTCTTCACAAGTACAAGTTGATAGCCAATGGGACACTCTATATATAGACTACAAGGTGAGATGCCAACCATGGGCCAAGACCTCAAGCCCAGGCCCAGGTTTCCCAACAATATCATGTCGGCCCGTGAGCCAAAGGCATAATTCATAGAGCTGACGGGTCATGCCAAACTGGCACGGGCCTATTTAGCCTAATGGGTTAATGAGGCTGTCTAGCCTATTTCAGTCTCAAAATGGGAAAAGGTACAATGTACATTGATGCTATGCAGCACATAGAAAAAATGGGAAAAGGTACAATGTACATTGATGCTCTAAGTGTCATCGTCTAGATAGAAATTGTTGAATACGTCCACCAACTCCGTATTCTCTACGGAGTGTTGAGCTTGCGAATCAGTTTGTTCCTAGTATTTCACTATGAAAAAGTACTTCTATCATCTTACTCATAAGGCTTGTTCTTCTCTCCTCCAATATTCTTCCAGAAAGACTGAAAACAAACTCGGAAGAAACCGTTGAGATAGGAACAACTAACACATCTCATGTTAATATGGATAGCACTGAATATGTTAGCTTATACTCGTGTCACTATCCCAAAATATTGAAGTCCTCTGCCTGATGATCTACAGGATCGCTGTCCAGAAGGACGGATAGTTCCCCACTAGTACGGATTACTCTAGAACTTGGCATCGTAGAACTTGATCTTCCCTGTAGCGTCACTCAGAAGTGAAAGAACATTAGTTCATCCTTGAATTTTATCTCTTGGATCTAAAATAAATGCAAATGCATATAAACACGAAATCTCTTTCTAATATTTTAAATATTTAATTTTCATAGCACACACGGCCTCTTATAACACTATCTCATTTTTATTAGCTTTCAAGTGACCCGTAATCATAATAATATGATGTACAATTAAAGGGAATGTTGGATAATACACTTCAGATAAAGCAACAATGGAATCATAAAAGAGTTTCAAAATACTAGTAATTTTCAGCAATATGCCAATGTTGCTCAGTCAATAGTGTGTTGCCATCATGATTGTAATAGTGCGTGCAAATAAAAATAGAAGTTCTTATATACTGCAATTCGTTGGTTAGAATGATTTAAAAAATATGCTACATTGCGAAAAAATTGAATATATGGATCCAACTTTTTTGAATCACATTTTATTATAAGATTAATAAATATGATAGGCACATCGTTGATGTAGCAATAAGGATTCAACGTATGTACTAAATAGCAGAATGAGAATATCTATTACCCTAGAGTTTGCGGTAGTATTGTCCAAAGTAATTGCAAAAAAATTATTTGTAAGACAAAGTTTTTCCATAAATTTGATAAATACATTATGCAATATTCTCACATGTGTATGCTATGTTAATGAGTTTAAACCCTATAATTCTCATTTCTATTACGTGGTCATCATTAACATAATGCACAACTACACTAAGATAATCCTCCTAACCTGACCACTCTATATATCCAAGGTTAAGGTCATCGAAAAAGTATAGGTCTAAAGAGTTGTTTTAGTTTAGCATGACCATTACTATAGTATTTAATTAAATCTCAGTTTGTTGTCTGTCTAAAAACTGAAGAAAATATAGGATTATAAGCAGTTCTAATGTATGTTTTGAATGCTTGAGACTCACCGAAGTTTAAAGGTAGATCCTATAAAGCAATTAAATCACAAAGAGATTCTCGATCTACGTCGAGATTATAATCCTAGTTACGTACCATACCATCGGGGTTGTACTGTAGCTGCGTCTGCCTCATGGTTATGCCTTGTTTTTCTTTGCATCTTTGGATGCGTCTGATCAAGTGCCTAGTTCCACCTATAGGCTTTACAGATAATTCATGACGATAAATTTTACAAACAACATATCTTACATAAGCTTTGGCCTTGTCTTGCTTTGTTATATTATCGAAATCTTGTTATACCTTTGATGTACTAGGTCTAGATTTCTTTACTCTGGTACATGCAAACGTTACAACACTCGTAGAGTCTGGCGATAGTATAGCCAGGGTGCTCTCTCGTGTGAGGTGGAGACGAAGGTAGAGATGTTTCATTCCTGAAGAGTGAAAGATCTTCCGGGAAAATTCTGTAATCACTCATAGAAAATTTGTCAAAAATTTTCATAGAGAAATGTAGAAAATTGCAAAATGCAAATAGAAAATTATACTATTATCTCTTTTACATCACAACAAAGAAAAGTAAGAACAACAAATAGATGAAAATTAGTACTATTACCTCTTTTTTTACTGTAGCTGGATTTCAATTTTTTGGATTTTTGGCATTTTTTTAAATTTTGCCCAATTATCACAAAGTGTATCGAAATTTTCAAAAGAGATTTTGGAGAAGAGATTGCAAGTTGGGGTGTGACTGAATGATGGGGTTTGCTACCAATTTATAGAAAATTGAGATTTTTTGAATTCTTTTCGTATTTTTAAACTTCCAAACGACTGTAAATGGCTAGAAAATTTAAAATTTTGACTGTTATCAGGCTAAATGGATTGAATTCATGCTAAACAGGTCATGTCTGCCATGCCTAACGGGCTATTTTTGTGCCTAACAGGCTAAACAGGTTAACATGCCTAACGGACCGTACCGTGCTGACCTGTACTTGGCCCAACACTATTCGTGTTGTACCACCCGGCATACTGGACCAAGGAAGCGGCCAAAGCACGACCCGACGCTTCATGCCGGGCCAACCTGGCACGATTTGTTTGTGGGCCACGCTGTGTCTGGCCGGGCCTATAGTAGCGTGCTTTGGATTGGCCTGGCAGGCACGGTTTATTTGGCCACCTCTAATATGGATAAGTAAAAAAAAACTTATCAAATTCTTTCTACAATTTTGCCACTGAGGTTTGGCTTCCATGTTTTCAGAGGTACCAAGGTTCCCGTGTTAGCATGAGCGAGGCATCTGATTTATATTGGATGTCACACTAATGATTAGGCAAAGCTAATCATAACCATCAAGGTCATGGTTTTTGTGCGATCATTAATGTTTGCCACCAAGCAAGTCACTCCACCCTCACATAATCACTTGCAAGGTCATACAATCACCATCGCTAGCCTCCCGTCATCCTTTCCAACATGGTCGTGTTGATTCGTAGCGCCACTCTGCGTATCACGCAAAATCGTTGACATCTAATTCCATTACAATAAATAACAAGTGTGTTATTCTCTTTTCAGGCTTTTACTTAGGATATCGCCACCATGGTCATAGACTTGGTGTTATCTCTTCCTTCCACGACCAGTTGCGGCCACATATTCCTTTGCTCTGGCTCTCATTTGTTCTTAGTATTTTTATAAAATAATAACTATCACAAGAAAAAGTGACACGGTTAGCATGATACCACCAAAAAACACATGATATAACAAATTTTTTAGTACAATCCAGTGATATAGCAATTTTTGGTACAATCCGGTCGCACACACTACATACACCCACATGGGTGCATCCAAACACGCTTAGAGACAAAGCGCAAGGCATAAGTCTCACGGAGTACGGGCACACGCTTTGACCATTGAACATACCTACGTGCGCATGTCCTTTGAGGGGCACTATTCACATAAACAATACTGGAGACAGAGGCGGACCTAGAATTTTTAGAATGAGTGTTCGGACTTCGGAGCTAGGTTGTTTTGATATGTCGATACCGTGACACACCGTTTCCCCAAAACACCGATACATATATATAGATATAATAAAAATATATAAAATATAGAAATAAATGATTTCTTATGAGAAAATGGGCAACATAAGGCTAGCATAGTGATATGAATTAAATAGCAAATTATAGATATTAATGACAGTTGCATACCTTGCTGATCTTGCCATTTTTTGCTCTTTCCAGCTCTCTTCTACAAAGATTTTAAATTTGTAGACTTCTTTATTTTTTTAAAGCTCAAACTCAAAAAATCTACAAAATCATAAAATACAAGATTCATGAGTTTACTGTTGGGATTTTTATGTGGCTTTCAATATTTGTTGTCTATTTTACTCAATGTGGAATTATTCATATTATTGATGCAAGTGATAGGGAATATTTTGATGTGGAATTTAACTCGAGGAATTAATACTCGAGGTGTCGAGGACGACTGTGCTGGAATATGGTAGACATATTTATTGAGATCAAGTTTACTGGAATTGGATATGCATGCATTTGTTTAACCCGGGTACAACACAGGGTGGAATAGTTGGGTTTGTTTTGCAGGATCGGCTCTGCATGTTGTTGACGCACATGATCTGATTGGAATTGATCTCATAAACAATCTAATCATGGCGTATGACTCACACATGTATGCTTGGAACTAATATATTTTTAGACTCATAAAACTGGCCTGTCTGATCGTGGTTGGTGACATGGTTCAGGAGTCTCACAGGATACCGGAAACAGGTGGATCACTTTATAACACCTGGAAGTGGCATATATAAATAGGTCTCTACCCTCTACCCTCATTAAACATTGTGAGCGGCACCACGGATAAGGCAGAGGAATAGAGGGTAGACCGAAAGTCTCCATGGAATCAATCTAGGGTTTGAGAAAACCCAATATTTACTATATGCTATATTTTACATTGCCATAAAAACATGAGTTTACTACACATGTATGATGTACGGATCAAATTCATTTCATGTGAATGTATAAACAAAATGAAAAAAAGGAAATGACAACTACCACCTGTACCTCTCACCTTGACTAAACTGACAGATTCTCCAATAGGTCAGCTCAAATAATTCTCCTAATCCTAGGCACAAACCATCAATCATGATCCCCTACTACAAAGTTCTTTTTGACCACTTCACATCGGCCATTTCTTGCCCTGCGCAAGGTGCCATGCGCCTAATACAAGACACATACAGTATTGTACGTATGCTCACAAGAAGATCTAAACACGTACGCTCATCCCTGCATAGGCCATGGAACAAATGTTCTTACCGAGCTGTTTGGAATGTACGAATTTTCATAAAATTTTCCATACAACCATAACAAGTGTAATAATATGTAGACACATTATGGGCTCCAACCTGATAATCTCTAAATCAAAGACATGAACCATGTAAACTTACACACTTACATTCTGCAATAGCCATCAGCACTCTTCTCGTCATGCCACTGCTTTTTTTCACCCTAGTTACAGTACCAAAAGTAAAAAGTAAGATATTTCACGAATCTAACCACTAATTCTCATAGCCACAATTAAGTTACCATTGTATTTTCCTATTTCTAGTTCATAGCCAAGCATAATTGCTAACATACCCCTAAATTTACATGACAACAACAAGTAAGAAGTAGTTGTTGCCGGCTAGTTTCCAACAATTCTTCTGCTGACGACAGATCTTTTCCCAATTGAACAATAAATTCACAAGAGAAACAAATTTGAATACCCAAAAATATTTTTTGCGCCCAAAACAAAGTAGACATCAACAGAAACAAACAACAAGCAAGTTCATGGAGCTGACCCTACCTTCTCATCGGTGTGGATGAGCTAGTGAGGAGCCGTGTGACGGCATGAGATGCCCCACGGCGCCAGTGGCCAGCATGGCCTGCGCGCCTCATCCACGTCAAACACTAGCCACCGACGGCAAGTTCTTCACCTATGACACTAAAATGGCAGAACGGACAAGCTGCGGTCCACAAAGGCGAGGAGGGCTAGTCTACCGGAGGCCCAATCGCCAGTCATGCTCGCGTGGAGCCAAAGCCCAGAGGTGAGGTAGCCCCCGAAGCACTGAGTAGGCTGCACCGGCACATCGCCGCAGGGAGTAGACTCGAGGAGTGTAAGGGAGTCAGAGAGTGAGAGTAGTGTGTTTGTTAGGGTTAGCCGCAGCGTGCAAAAGTGCAAATGGAATTGGGGATTGGGATTTGGGGAGGCCATGGCCGGGCTATCGGTCGAACGGCATGCAATACCCCAAATGGGCCAGGCCTAGGCCGCGCACAAGGCCAGCCGGCTAGTTTGGCTTTAGAGTTGATGGGGTATGTATTTACGTATTTTGGTCCAATTAAGTATACATATATATACATTATACTTTGTATATACTAGATTTTTTGCTAAAAAATTTTAGGTGTTCAGCTGAACACCCATGAATCACTGTAGATTCGCCCCTGACTAGAGAGTATTGTTCATATGAACAATACCCCCGAAAATGCGATGCGGCGGGATCGAGTTCGGGTTGGCTACATGCCTAGCAGCACCACCATCTGAGCTACGCTTGGCTCGCCATATGATATAACAATTGACACGTCACCGATCTTTCTCTTCTAAAAGGATGGTAGATCTTCATTAGAAAGGATGTCTTTGCCTATTTTTCAAACTAAGAATGTTTTCAATCTTAGGAGTTGTTCAGATGAGTCAAATTTTCTTATAAATTTTTTAACTAAATCATAATGATTCGAATCAAATCCCCTCTATCCAGACATACTTAGTATTCTTTTGAAACTAATAAAAGTTTTCAAATATAGTAAATCTCTTTGAATACACGATTAAGACATCAACTAGGGCCTTAGAAGTTAAAAGAGATATTTACACGATAGGTATACAACTTATTCAAACTATTTTTTTTATAATACAATCATTCCAAACTATTATATTCTTTTTTGGTGATATATTGTTCTTTTTCCCTTCCCCTTTTCTCACCTCTGCTCCGTTTGCATAACACTTGCTATTGTTAGCGCCACAGTTGGCATTAAAGCTGCACTTAGGTGAGCAATTAGTCCTTACCTTCACTCATATATATTGAGTATGTTTTTTCAACTATGATAGATGGTTTATGGCTGTAGCTGATGACTTTTGATTTTATTGTGAGTGTTTATGTAAATAAATTGAATATTGATAAGCCGCTTCAAAAAGATGATGACGGAATCATCCCATTTATTTGTTTTAAAAAGATATAAATTATAAACTGAAAAAAATAAAACAATTAATAACTTATCTGACTTAGTTTCCACCTTCCTTAGCGTACCTTTTCAGCCACATAAGCTTTGTCATCCTCGTCACAGATACTCACCGCTATCATCTACTTACATAGTACATAGTAGGAAAAATGTTACAGCAGCTCAATATAGATGAATATTGAAGCACATCGAGTACTCCCAAAAGTATCTGAAATTTT
The DNA here is from genome assembly GCA_036346575.1 of Dendrocalamus sinicus. Lineage (NCBI taxonomy): Eukaryota > Viridiplantae > Streptophyta > Magnoliopsida > Poales > Poaceae > Dendrocalamus > Dendrocalamus sinicus. Next base: position 12,784,348 of record CM070656.1, on the reverse strand, counting down.
TTTGATGAAAACCAAGCACTCGATGAGTAGCGAGATGCAGTCATGCAAAGGTAACGACCCCCCAAAAAATTCTCCTAAACTAGGGTGAAATTGGAAAAGGAAAGTGGATGGATTCATTTTAACTTATATTTATACTTACGTTGCTACAGTACCAAACTTTTAAATGATATATTTTTAATATAAAGTTTACACATAAATTATAATATAAACTGTATTAAGTCTAGTTATACCAGTCAAAATTATATATGACTATTTTACTTTATATACTATCTCTTATAAATAATTCAGAATTGAAAAATTTTAATTATAAGTTATATCCCTAAAGAAACCATCCAATAAAGAACAGATAGACGTTGCGGCCCGTGCAGAAGGGGAGGCCCACGAACCGGGTTTAAGTAGGGTTCTTCCGCTTCTTCCTTCCCCTTCTGCCCTTGCGGCGCGACCCGAACCCCAACACCAGCCGCCCCTACTACCGCACCATGCTGCTGCGATTGCCGGCGAGGGCGGGCCTTCACCTCCGGTCGCTCTGGGGGCCGCGGGGCTACAGCTCCTCCTCGCCCTCGGCTGCGGCGGAAGGGGGCGACGGGAAGATCGTGGCGTCGGTGCTGTTCGAGCGCCTCCCCGTCGTCATCCCCAAGATCCACCCCGTCGTCTACGCCTTCCAAGAATTCTCGTATCTCCAGATCCATTCATCTCTCTTTTGATTTGCCGCGCCTAGTGTTTCTTCGTTAGGCTGATTTGATCATGTGTGGTTTGGTTCTTCCCTTTGTTAGGTTTCGGTGGAGGCAGCAGTACAGACGGCAGTACCCCGACGATGTCCTGGGCAAGGCCGACGCAAGGTAATTTTATTTCTCCTGTTTTTCACTGTTCTCTATTTGCTTGGGCCATTTCTGGTTATTTTGATTTTGCCGTGGGTCAACATTTAGCAAATTCGAAGTGTATAATGTTATTAGTGCATTTTGTAGTACACTGTAATAAGAGTTTTATAATAGCGCAAGAAAAAGATTGCAAAGAAGAGAGACAGAGAAAGGAGAGGATTATCTAGTGCCTGTATTGTGTGCAAACGGAACAGCATTGGCCGTTTCTGGTTATTTTGAATTTTTCGCAGGGTAAAGATAGCAATTTCAAGTGTATAATGGGATGAGTGCGTTGAGTAGTAGGAATGGCACATTTTCTTTGCTGCAGCTGTGGGTAGAAGATTTAAGTGTGCAGTGGCATAAGAGTGTTTTTTTTTGTAAAATAACATGAGAAAATTGCCAGTGGAAATAAAAAAGATTATGCCTGTGTTGTGTGCAAATGGAACAGCATTGACTAAGCGGAGTTCTGATTATTATTTACAAGGTAAAGATGGAAAGTAATTGGGAGTAAATGTGTGGAGTAGTTCTACTAGTAAACTTTTGGGCAGTTGCTAATAGTTGTGACTCATGAAGATACGTGGCCCAAAAATGGCAAAAAAAGCAGAGAATGTTTCATTCAGTAGCTGTGACACGTCAACATGGGATTATATGCCTTGAATCAAATTGCAACCTGATGGTGATATCCACTACATAGATACCAGCTGTCAAGTGATAACCATGAAATGAAACTTGCAGACAAGTGGAGTGCTCCTCTGGTTCAAAGATATGGCTGTTTCCGATCTGGAATGGGTGACCCAGATATCATACCTAGTGTCAAGCTATCTGCTCCATAACATAAGCATTTGAGAATATACAATGATTTTGGATGTGATACATGGACTATTTTGCAAAATGGGTTTGATTCAGTTTTGGCTTTATCCTTCTATATGTTGGGTGTCAAATACATTGTAACTTGCTTATTATTGTTTGCAGGGGTAAGGGTGATTATCAGATAGATTATGTGCCTGCCCCAAGAATCACAGAAGCTGACAAAACAAATGACCGGAAGTAAGTTTTGAACTTCCATTCGTGTTGTTTTCTTTTTCCATCCAGCTTGCTTGGTTCCATACTTGCATCTTGAAGAAGTCATTCCTTATTGTTATTCAGTATCCATTAGTCCCTTGCTATGCAAGCTTGCGCTAAGTTTTATCACACATTCAGCCATCCTGAATGTTTAAAATTTCTTTGCCAATATCATGTAAATGTGTAACTTATGCATATAATTAATTCTTACTTTATTAATCTGTTTGGCCTTTTAAAACGTACACAGTGAACTACATTCCAAGTTTGTAGCAAACTACTTCAGACTCTCATTCTCCGCGCCGTGTATGCGCTTATCCAGAGCCCTCTGTTTTTTTTTTTTAAAATTTGGTCCTCACCTTAGACCTAATAAACTATTTATTATAGAAGTCAAAACTATAACATCATGTTAGTGTATTCTCTGCACGCCCCACGTGCATGGCTGCCTGCATGAGCTTGTAGTCGAGCGTATGTGCCTATATACTGGCTAAATGGCACTCATTGCATATACTGTTCCTACGTAACAAACACACCCATGTGATCCCAGCTTCCCAGCATTTCTTACTCTCCGCAATGCATGAATGCATATTCATGTGTCTATATCTACCAGAGTAATGCAAATGTTATGTGCACAGTTGCTATCGTTTTGACTTACATGGTATCAGAGCTGATTTCAGTTTAATTGTCGTTTTCTTCCCAACCCTTCCTCCACCACCTTCTGCCTACGCTATCAATGTTGCCGCCATCGAAATACACAATACCCATCCCCTTTGATTTACAATCTTCCAGAGTTCCAGTTGATCCAATTGGTGCTAGTTTTCTTAGTTACCCCTAGCAAATATGCTCTCAAGGGTAACTAAGAAAAGCTGGGGATGGAGAGGTGTTGTTGCCCATAGTCCAGAGTTCCAGTTAATCCAATTGCTCTGATATCATAAAAGCTAAAGTGATAACAACTGCACACATATTTTTTGCATTACTCTGATAGATATAAATACATACATTCATGATTCATGCATTGAGAAGAGTGACAAACTGAGAGAAGTTACGATAGTGCAGATGTGTTTGTTACATAGGATAATGCATGCAATGATTCAGCTACAGGCCCAGGCATCCATGCAATTGGAGCGTGGAGAGTATCACCAACAGCTCCCTTAGTCGAAGTGGGACTCGGAAGGATGTTAAGACTGGACCTCAACTCAGAGAATACTGCTGTGGAGAGAATTTTGGTGAAGATATCGACAAACTGTGACGTGACAGTGCACTCAACTCCACCCATTTCTGTTCCTTCTACCACGCAAGTCCACAACTTGCCTGTCCTGTCCACACCACCAGCAGTTCCAAAGATTTTCCATGCGGTTGTTATCATTTTGGCTTTCATATTGCTGGAGCATTCTTTGATGTATTCCTCATTCCTTGTTCAAAGATGATAGGCATTTTTTTATGCACAAGTTATTTATTTGACATGATCAAGGGAGTTTTCCCCCTCCCTTCAAACACTGCATCATGACATTGTGCTGAAACTCAACTATATTATATATCCTATGAATTTAGTCACATGGCAATGCTACTTTTGTTATGATGTAGCATAGCACTGTATCTAGCTTGTGCTAAACTAATGTTTTCTGTAGGTCATTACAACGAGTTCTTGATAATAAACTCTATCTCCTCCTGTATGGCAACACTTTTGGGGCTCCTGATGGCAAACCTATTTGGCATTTTCCAGAAAAAGTATATGAAAACGAAGACACTTTGCGATTGGTATGCACTTACTAAAATTTGCCTATGAAATTTCAGTCTGATCCATGCTGTAGTCTGGTTCCATTTTCTTTGCTTATAATATCAGTAATCTTGTTCCATTTTCTTTGCTTATAATATCACCTTTCTATCTGTGCAACCAGTTTTGAATTGCAGTTTGACACTATCATGCTTCATCTATTATGTGCTTACATATTGGATCTTTGATTTCAGTGTGCCGAGTCAGCATTAAAATCTGTTCTTGGAGGACTTAGCAATACATATTTTGTTGGCAATGCTCCAATGGCTCATATGGTAGTTGAGCAAAATGAAGATTCAAGTCTTTCATCATTCAAGGTGCCTATTTCTTGTTCCACCATTAAAAAAATGGTTTGTGTACTAATTCTAGTTCTTTGCATGCTGCAAGGCAATTGATTTATTGACATAACACCATTGCGGATTCTTGCCTGAGTTTGCTCATCACTTCTCAGCATTGCTTTTTCACCATTCTGTTTATATTTGTCTGCTTGAAAAAATATGTTAGTTTGATGCACTATCAGGTAACAGTTTCTTAATCCCGTTATGCTTCTTGCAGCGCTTCTTTTTCAAGTCACAAGTGATCGGCGCCACAAAACTCAATATCGGAAAATGCCAAGACTATGTGTGGGTGACCAAAGATGAATTGCTGGAATATTTTCCGGAGCACAAGGTTCTCTTCAACAAGATGATCATCAATATAAGATAGCTCTAATCAGGTTGGGGACTAGCTGGGGACTGTCTGAACATCGAGCGTTACATCGAGCATTATGTTGCTTGAGCTGTGTACAAGTTTTCCACCACTATTTAAAGAATCGGCAGGAAAAGACCGCTGCAAGCCTTTCTCGAAAGAGAGCACCAGACATGCCCATTTTGCCTTTGCTTTTTGTTCGCACATTTAGGTCGATGTATGGCCCTGCTGTAGGCCTGTAGCCTGTAGGCTTCTCCAGCTACTGTATTTTCACATGCTATACCAGCTTGTTGTTCTCGGGGGAATAATTAATGGGTGCCATTTTGATTTTTCATGCTTTGTTATGTTTCTATTGCTAGCCTATGCCAAGGTACTTGAACGTGGAATGTGTAATTGGCTGTTCTGATTTTGTTTCTTTTTTTTTTTTGCTATGTTGCTGTTCTGAATACTGATAATGCTTTCCCTAATAGCATGTTAGATGTAATAGATGGCATCGATTCTTTCTTCACAACATGGATCGGACACAACAATGTTCCAGATGTGTTTAAACTCCAAAATGATGGTAGTACGAATTGTTGTATGCTATTTGCTTAGAAAGGCCTGTTATTTTAGGTTACGGTCAAATGAATTTTAGTTGCGATGATAGTTTTTATCTATATTTTTTGAGACGACGATGAATAATATACACAGTGTTAGACTAGAAAATCATTTAAGTATCTACTTCAAAAAATCATGCTATTTATTTTATTTTTAAAAAAAGAAAAAAAGGAACATAACCAAAATCTCGACGACGGTACGCCGTACGCTAATCTCTGATGCTGGTGGGCAGCGGTGCTGCCCATGGCCCTTCAAGTCTACACCGCCTTGTCTTACTGTAGAAAATTCTGAGAGGGTAAGACTGTGGACCATGCAACGCAAAACGTGTCACTCCAGTAACTCCAGAGGACACCGCTTGGGACTCGCTTGCTGATAAGCACCTTCGGCCTCTTTTTTCCACTATTCATGTATCTAGCGCTCTAGTACTATTTTTTAAATTTTAGTTCTTTTGCACTTGTTTTTACAAAAATATCACTTTTTCTGAGTCTAAAATACATGACAGACGACATGAGTCACATATTGCACCATCGTAGCCCGGTAGGAGGTGAGCTGGCACGGCAGGTGGAGCCGAGGCGCGGTTATAAGTAGGCCCAGGCACCTGCTGAGCTGTGGCAGCTTAGTACAACTTGTCGAGCCACCCCGGCTTGGTAGCAACCTACCGAGCCAGGCTGCTACCAAACTGCCATGGCTCGGCAGCCACCTGGTCAGGCAAGCGTGCAGCCATAAAAAAATAGAAAATTAAATAAGGTAATTAAATTAGAAAATTAGGAAGAGCTGTTGTTTGATCAGGAGGATAATTAATATTGGGAGCTTTGGTTTTTCCTCCCTTAATGCAGTGCTGGCTTAGCAGGTGTGCTGCCTATGAAAATAGTTCCATCTTGTAAGTAGTGCATATATATTATTGAAAAGAAATGTAAGAATGGACCACGTGTAGCCTGACATAGTACGTAGGGCGAAAATGTGAAGCTGTACGACACCCATATGATGTGACGATCATCCGACTAGTGTGGATGTGGCTAGTTGCACGGTAGTGGCAGGCGCAATTGCAACTTGAGTTGGTGCAGCAGCAATACGTGTGGCAGCAATACATCCATTTGGTGAGCTCACCTGTTTCTATGGAAGCGGCCTGAGCTGCAGCGCATTCCACTCCGTGTGACTCCCTCACATGCATGAGGTCTCCTCGTCAAGCTCACATCATATTGCGTTAAACTTTGCGCCTCTGGTTCTGTATGCATAGTTTTTTGAACTTCTTCACCAACTCATTATTGCGAAAATGGGTATGAAAGTTTGCCGTTAAATGCCTCATGCATCAACGAGATCTCACGTCATTCCACTGGAAGGGTGGTTGAGCCCCTTGCTGCCTGGTAGTCAACGTTGCAGTCCGTGATAAGCTAGACATTTGGGCTAGTCTTGGACTACTGCTTACTTCACATTGGCTAAAAACTACAACCAGCTATCAGTATTCTCATTCTCTACAATTGCATATGCCACTAGGATTAGCTAGTCATTGTGTCAACAACCCCCACCATTAAGACTGTGCCTTTGTACCAGCTGAAGAGGAACGTGCCGCCCATCGTAAGCACTGGACGATAGTATTGAACTCCTTGATCACTTGCTGAAACACCCAGAACACCCGATCAAGGATGAAACAATTAGGGCCCTTTTGTTGGGTGTGCCATTTCCATTTTGTTTACATATGTCATGGGATTGGCTTTGGCAATCTGATGCAGCATTCGTGGCATGAAGTCATAGGCCTCCTTGTACATGTCATACATCTCATGTATGACCTTCCTCCTCACCCACAACACCTTATTGTAGCTCAATGGAAAATCAACCAGGTTCACAGCATCGTCCATCAACAGCTTCGACGAAACTATAATATCTGCAACTACAAGGTGACTTATCAGACTGGCAACGAGTGAGGAGGTCACATTGTGGTGCCTGTGCAGTGGTTCTGCAAGCTCACATGTGTGGTCCTTGACCACCATTATCTGGATGTCCATTTCTCCACCTTTGAATCTCTGCACATGGATCTTCCTGGGATAAGAGCCGTCCAGACACTTCACCACGTACGTATTGAGGTTCGACCTGTACACCCGATACATGCAGCTTATGCGGACGACGTATCTTACAATGGCTTGCTACACAACATCCTTATTGGGAAAGTATTCCCCTTCAACGAGAGTGTTTTCATCCTTATTGGGGAAGTGTTGTGCTTCGACGAGAGTGTTTTCATTAAAGGACCATTTAGACACACATTCAGGCGGTAGAACTAGGGAGGCCAAAGTAACAACATCCAATATTGAGGAGACGTACTAAATATCCGTGCACACAATGCAGCCGGGTGCACTGCTCCTACTTCCACCTACACTAGCCTCGTCTCCACTGCTGGATGTGTTGACATCCTTCTCCTCGTCGGAATGGCTTCCATCCGACATCCCTTCCAAATATTCATAGCAGTTAATATGCTCTGCCCACCATCTCTCTGCACCTTCTATTAGCTGAGAGTTATGAGCCAACCTAGACAACCATCTATTATCTTGTCTGGCAACATGTTCTGCATAGTATCAACAGGTTTCACTTTACCGCTACCATCCCCAGCAACACGACGCTCCATCTCGCCACTCCCATCGCCCACACCCTTGCTCGATGCCTCTGCCCTATCCATAAACTGCACATAAACAATTGGCCTCCCATATATCGCCACAGCCAAATTGCTACCAATCTCCATGTACTGCTACCAGATGATGTTGCTAACCACCTTCTTCAGCTCCCAGAAATACTCCCACGAATCTTCAACCACCGTGGCTGTCACCGCCTCGATGATGAGCTTCTTCCTGGCGACCACCCTGTGAAATTCACTTCGCACGCACCTCCTGAATTCATGGAGACCCATCTTCTTAAGACTTGGAGCCTCGGCTACGTTTCTTTCACAATTTTGAAAATCCGCCCCTACGGCTCGTCCCATACAACCCCCTCCCCGTAGAATATGAACAAGTGATTCTTATCCGACAAGCAGGCACCTACCACCAATGCAGACAAAATATACTTATTCCAGAAGATGCTACATACCAATGAATTCTAGCTACCTTTTTTAATAACAGTGCACAAATAATAGCGGTGCGGAAATAACAATAGCGTCCAAACGATAACAGTGCATAAATAATAACGATGTACAAATAATAACAGTCCGAAAATAATAACATTGCAGAAATATTAACAATGCACATATGATAGTAATGTACAACTAAGAACGTCATGTATTAATAAATAATCGTTAATACCACCGCTAATCCATCACTAACATGGGTAATTATAGAAAGAAGTCCGCACACACTAAACACATACACCATCTACACATTATTCCAGAGTGCATTCTACACAACCGAACCACCATTAAAGCGAACGAGACATTAATGAGAAACACCTCTTCGTGAAGGTCTTTACTATAACCACACTAATTCCATCTACGAAATCCCTTAGATCATAGCAAAATCACCTAAAAAAACTAATACAAACTCTCTTCTACTGTCTTTGTCTTTCCTCTTCCTCCGCTTTCTCATGCTCCGCAGGAAATGCTCAACTATTCGGTTTCAAATGATCTAGTAGAGAGGGAGGCGAGGCATTTTATATGCGCGGGGAGGCATTGCCAACCGACAAGCCCATGCGGGGGCACGAGGCAGCAACTACGTCCAACCGAGACCCATAGGAATTAATGTTGAGCGCGTTGTATCGTGCCCACGTGGTCGGCCACTAAAACATGAAAGCCAACTCACCTGTCGAGCCAAGGGCAGCTTAGCAGCCCTCCTCCCACTGCGGCACACTGTGCCCTGCCACACCCTAGCAGACTGCCGTGGAGCCCAGCTCCTACCAAGCAAGGGGCCCTTCGAGCATGAGGAGGGGCCATTTTTGCAAAAACAAGTGTAAAGGGGATAAAATTGAAAAAAAATGTTGCTACAGTGCTAGATGCGTGAATAGTTCCTTTTTCTCCTTTCTCCTCTTCTGCTTGTTAGATTATGTAAATTGAGTCAAACAATATATGGCAATACAAGAGTTAGTTGGGCTGTAGATAGTTGTGATAGGATCGGTTTCCGTTGTGTTTTAGGATTCCAACTCTTGTATTCTAGGAAGCCCAAAACTAATTCTTGTGCATATATATACCCAGCATGTAATCTTGATCCCGTTGAGGAAATATAGCTAACACGCAGTCGTCGCACCGATCGATGTTTCCTCCTCCTTGCGCCTCTGATCTTTTATGGTATCAGAGCCATCGATAGCCATGGCCAGTTCATCCTCCATAGTCTCCAATCCCTTGTTCGGCCTTCACATCTCAGAGAAATTAACCAAACAGAATCATTCTCTTTGGTCTGCACAAGTTCTTGCCGCCGTTCGTGGGGCACACCTTGAAGGGCACCTCACAGGGAAGACGGCGGCTCCCGATGCAGAAATTGAGCAGAAGATTGGCGACAAACTCGTCAAAACTTCAAACCTGGCGTATGAAGAGTGGTTTGCCGCTGATCAACAGGTTCTCGGCTTCCTTTTTCATCCCTTTCAAGAGAGGTGCTGTCACAAGTTGCGGTTGCAGGAACTGCAGCACAGGCATGGAGAATAATTGGCGATATGTTCACATCCAGAACAAGAGCGCGAGCGATTAACATCAGATTGGCTCTAACGACAACTCAAAAGGGAACGATGACGATCTCTGAGTATGTCAGGAAGATGAGAGCTTTGAGCGATGATATTGCGGCAGCAGGAAAGCCTCTAGATGAGGAAGAGTTAGTCGCATATATCCACAATGGTTTAGATGCTGAGTTTGATCCTGTTGTGTCTGCTCTTGTGACTAGGGTTGAACCAGTCACGGTTGCAGATGCTTACTCTCAACTCTTGAGTTTTGACAATAGGATGGATCTTCGTCAAGCTTACACTGCCACAACAAACTCTACTAACAGAGGTCGGGGAAGAAACCGCCAAACATCACGAGGCGCTGCCCGGGGACGTGCTCTGCGTGGTCGCAATGGAGGACGCAGACGCGGCTGCAACTCTATAGACTACGGCTGTAGGATCAAGGATACCGACTAGAGGGGGGTGAATAGGAGGTTTTTAAATTTTTCTTGTTCACTTGATTAATTCTTCACAATTTAAATGACAATGATGAAAACCAATTAATCCTATGCAATTCTAGTTAACAATTTAGCCAACTTAGCTCTAAACAATTAAATGATCACAATGAAGCAAATAAACAAGAGCTAAAGAGACAAGAGACACAACCGATATTTTTACCGTGGTGATCGGAAACTTGCCGGTTTCCCCTAGTCCACGTTGAGGTAAGCCCGGACAAATTGGACCGGCTCCACGAATTGAGCCAAGCACCTCGATCACTAATGTAGCTCTTCTCCACTCCGGGTAGACGAGCTCCAACCTTCACAATTGTCGGGTCTTCTCACAATCTTCTTGAGAAGATCACCGAACCAACTTCCACCGGATCGTCCAAGTGCCGGCAAGCACTAAGAGTAATGGATCCCGGTATTCGCTTGAATGCAAACCTAGTGCCAAATGGATTTGCAATTGAAATCTCGCACTAAATGCTCAACCACCTCACTTTGACGTGCAAATGAAGAATTGAGGTGAAATGAATGCTCTAGGGCTCAAGAAATGTGCAATGAGTCTCTAAAAAATGCCCTTGTGCAGTGGTGGGGGTATTTATAACCTCCACCAACCAAACTAGCTGTTTGGCACAATTTCCCGCAAAAATTTGGATGAGCGGTACTACCGCCCTTCTGGGGCCGGTACTACCGCTCCCAAATCTTTGCGTCAGAACGGCTCTGTCAGACGTGAGCAGTGACCGTTGGATTTGGCGGCGCGGTACTACTGCCGTTGATATTTGCGGTACTACCGCTCTTCGGTAGTTCCGCAGAGTCGGCACGGTACTACCGCTCTGGCCAAACTCCGAAGGGTCCTCAAAAAATGCCGCTCTCTGGAAATTACATTCCACTTGGGCTCCGGATCAACCGGACTCCGGAAGTACCGCTCTTGGTGCGGTACTACCGCTTCCTGCGGTAGTACCGACGTTGTGAATGCTGGTACTTACGGTCTGGTTAAAATCCGAGACCAACCGGACATGCTCTCTGGAAAAATCATGCCGCTCAAACTTCCGGTTCTTCCGGGATCCGGAAGTACCGCTTAAGAATGCGGTACTACCGCTCGCAGCGGTAGTACCAACGTTGAAACGGCCGGTACTTCCGTTCCGCGGAGATTCAACCGAGTTCGAGGGGTGCTCTTCTGGAAAAAGGTTCCGCTCCAGAAGCGGAGCGGTACTACCGCATTTGGGCGCGGTACTACCGCTCGCCGGTAGTACCGACGTTGAAATACGCGGTACTACCACTCATCCAGACAGAGCACAAACTTAGTTTTTTAAATTGAATTTTCATGAATGCAAGATTCACAAGATAATCCAAATGGCACTAGAACTATGTTTTCAAGTTACCAGCCAAGATCCCCGTTGATGGTACGATTATCTATCCTATAATCCGGTCTTACACCATTCTCCAAGACCGGTAAAAATAAAATAGATCCTACGCTACGTGTACCTTTGCCTTGAGCCAAAATTTGGATCTTCATAAGAGTTCTTTGGCTTGTATCTTGTCGCTCATATGTGAACTAACTCTTCACATGCTCAAAAAACACGTTAGTCCCATATTCACATAATTTCATTAATTACCAAAATCATTTTTAGGGGCCTAGATGCTTTCAATCTCCCCCTTTTTGGTAATTGATGACAATCCAAATTTTGAGAGATAAAAGGTTGAATATATCAAATTGTTTGATAACAAATTGTATATTCTATGTGGACTTTTAAATGAGAGAATAGTTCTTATGCAATGAAATTTGTTTAGGTAAAAAAACTATTTTCATTTTAAAAGTTCAAGAGAGCAGATGACTCCCCCTAAACATGTGCATGGATAAAGATTAATAAAGATTACAACATTTTATACAAGATGCACAAGACAAAATTATGAAATCAAATGAGAGTAGATAGACCATTAAGCAACATATAATAACATGAACACTTATGATCATAAAGGTTCATTACAACCACAAGTTCAAACGATAAAAGTTCATTACATCCAACCATAAGTTCATTACAACCATAAAAGATTGTAGAGATAAGCCCATAGGTCCAAAAGCACTACCCCGACTACCAACTTCCAACTTCTCCCCCTTTGGCATCAAGTACCAAAAAGAGATCAATCCTGAGTGCGGCGACAAGTGCGGCGAGGAGGCATCGGAGGGATCTCGAGAGCTGCAACTCGACTGTCGAGCGAAGATAGTCGGCTGTCAACGGAGTCCAGACGCTCATCCATCCTATCCATCCTGGAGTTGAGGGTGGAAAAACCCTCAAGCATGGAAGAGTAAATCTGCTGAAGAGTGGGTGGCGGGCTCCTGTGGATCGAGTGGTCGCTCTCGTTCTTCGCTACTCGGAAGATGAGCCTGCTCCCTGATCTGTCGTCTGACGAACTCGAACACCAGTGGGAATGGGAGGCTCCGGTCTCGGCTTGTATCTCTTATGCACGCCACCCCGACCTCCACGAAAGTGAAACTTGGTGTCGATCAGAGCCATGATGTAGGGCGCATAGTTGATGCGCTTGTAGCGATCATTTTTGTAGGAGACTATCTCCCTCGTGATCACATCCACAACATCAAACTTCTCCCCCTTCATGATGTAGTCAATGATGTTCTAGACATGGCCCCGAATGGCATCATAGTTACCACCCTTAGGGAGAATAGTATGGTTGACGATGCGGTTAATCGAACTGGGAATGGGAAGCAGTCCAATGTTCTTACCAAGCACATACTTCTCAGCTGTGTTGTAGAAGGGATACACGGCATGAATGTCAAAAGCAGGCTTGTCATGAATCTTCTCATAAGCGCTCAGCTCTGCTCTTATTGCCAATTCAAACTCGTGCTTGGTGGCATCCAATCTAGTGCATACAGTCATCCATCTCATGTGCTGAAGATCAGGAGAAACATGCACAGTGGCGTAGAACTGACGGATCATCTCCTCATTGTAGTCCCGTTTCAATGCCACAAGCTCATGAATGCCTGCCTCCCGAAAGAGTCTGTATGTCCCGTTATACTTGTCAATGCCGTCTATATGATCCCAGTCAACATATTTGTGATCTGCAAACTGGCGATCTGGCCCATACATCTCATCGAACACCTTCTCCTGGAACTTGGTGTGAAATTTTGGATTTATGGAGTTGGAGGGTAGCAAGTACTGGTTGGTGTGCCGAAGGCGAGCGTACTCATCAGACGTGATCTTCTTGAGATCAATCTCAAGATCCTCTCTGTCGGCTAGGTCCTCCTCAGAAGGTTCCATGGGAGAGCTCTCACGCAAGGACTGCTCAGACTCGGTCTCAGAGTCCGACTCTGACTCTGAAAGAGAAGCTTTGCCCTTGTCTTGGGCAGCCTTCTTCACGGCCTCAGGAGATGGAAGAGCTGGAGTGTCAGATGAATCCCCGAAATAGGGTTTTCTCCCGGCATTTCTTGTTCTAGGCATCTAGAGACAAGAAGAAATAGTTAGGAGGAATTTCAGAGAAGAGGCCAAGTAATGTTGAAAAAGAATGAAGTGAATTTTACTGCATTGTCAGGAAAAACGGTAGTACCGCCGTTCTTGGGCCGGTAGTACCGCTCAGCGGTAGTACCGCACGAGTCGGGCGGTAGTTCCGCTTCCTGGCAGATTCTAGGGTTTTGAAAATGTGAATGAATGTTTGGTGTTTTCTTGGATTGAATCCATGGAATGGGTTTATATATACCCTCAAACACCAAATATACTCAATTTCCCTAGAATTTAAATAGCAAAATCAACTTTATTTCAAATTCAAACCTAAACATGACCTAGGGTTCAAAAGAAGATCGAGAGGAGATTTTTGATTCGAAATACCTTATGGATCGGAGGAGGTGAACCCTGGAGAGTTGATTTGATGCAAAGAATCGAAGAAAATGTTGCTAGATTTGAAGATCTGAGGAGCGGTTTGGGAGGTTCTTTTGAGGGAGAAAGAGAGAGAGAGAGAGTACGGGCTCGGGCGGAAGTGGAGAGGAAGTACCAGAGGAGAAAAAAAAACGGGGTTGAGCAGAGGAGAAACCCTCAGGCGTGGGCAGTTGCTCCCCTTAACTGCTGGTCCGGTAGTACCGCAGATGCGGTCGGTAGTACCGCCAAGCGGTAGTACCGCTTTCTCGGCCGGAAGTATCGCTCCCCGGAAGTACTGCAAAGGACAGCGGTAGTTCCGATTTTTCTGGAACTTTGCTGAATTGGACTTTTAAGAGAATAGATGCAAATGATCCCTAGTTTTTGCATTCAACTAAAGTCATTAAGGATCATTATGCATTAAATAGAACAAAATATTGTATTTCAAATAATTTGGCATTTATCCTTTTATAAATCAAAACCCTTTGCATAAAAGCATAATTTCAAACAACCTTTCAAGCTTCCTCAAATGAGCATGCATTTCAGTTTGCCATAACTTTATGCAACATTTGAGTAATCCAAGACATTCAATTCACTCCTAAGTTTGGAAAAGCGGTTTTCATCTAATGGCTTGGTGGAGATATCCGCTAATTGGTCTTCGGTTCGGATGTGGCTAATGCAAATATCTCCCTTGCTAACATGATCCCTCAAGAAATGGTGACGAATATCTATATGCTTGGTTCTTGAGTGTTGGACCGGGTTGTTGGAAATTTTAACGGCGTTCTCATTATCACACAATAGAGGCACTTTATCAAAATTTATTCCATAATCCAACAATGTTTGCCTCATCCACAATAGTTGAGCACAACAACTCCTGGCGGAAACATATTCGGCTTCGGCGGTTGAGAGTGTTACGGAGTTTTGTTTCTTTGATGACCAAGGCACTAAGGATCTACCTAGAAATTGACAACTTCCCGAACTGCTTTTTCTATCCACTTTGCAACCCGCATAATCGGAATCCGAATATCCAATTAGATCGAATTTAGCACCTTTGGGATACCAAAGCCCTATATTTTGGGAGTGTTTCAAATATCTCAAGATTCTTTTTACAGCTTTTAAATGACACTCTTTTGGTGAAGCTTGAAAGCGAGCACACATGCATACACTAAACATGAAATCGGGCCTAGATGCGGTAAGATAAAGTAAGCTACCAATCATGGATCTATAAAGCTTTAAATCTACCGACTTACCTCCTTCGTCGAGGTCTAGATGCCCGTTGGTTGCCATTGGTGTCTTGATGGGTTTTGCATCTTCCATGCCAAACTTCTTGAAAAGATCTTTAGTGTACTTTGTTTGGCTTATAAATGTCCCATCTTTGTGTTGCTTGATTTGAAGTCCAATAAAATAGCTTAATTCTCCTATCATGGACATCTCAAACTCCCTAGACATCATATCACCAAATTCTTCGCAAAAATCTTGGTTAATAGAACCAAATATAATGTCATCAACATAAATTTGGCACACAAATAAATCATCACCAATGATTTTTGTAAATAAGGTTGTATCTACTTTACCAATTTTAAAACCCTTCGAAACAAGGAAATTTCTAAGGCATTCATACCAAGCTCTAGGAGCTTGTTTCAAACCATACAATGCCTTTGAAAGTTTATAAACATGATTAGGGTATTTAGAATCTTCGAACCCCGGAGGTTGTTCAACAAATACAAGTTCGGAGATTGTTCCATTCAAGAATGCACTTTTAACATCCATTTGAAATAATTTAATATCAAAGCTAGATGCAAAAGCAAGCAAGATTCTAATTGACTCAAGTCTAGCAACGGGTGCAAATGTCTCATCATAATCTAACCCTTCGACTTGAGTATAACCTTGAGCTACTAACCTTGCTTTGTTTCTTACCACAATACCGTTCTCATCTTGTTTGTTTCGAAAAACCCATTTAGTGCCAATCACATTATGCTCTTCGGGTCTTTCCACCAAGGTCCATACTTCATTTTGCGCGAAATTGTTCAATTCTTCGTGCATGGCATTTACCCAATCCGGATCATCTAGTGCCTCGTCTACAAGTTTAGGCTCAAGAGAAGAAACAAAAGAGTAATGTTCACAAAAAGAAGCTACTCTAGAGCGAGTTTGAACACCCTTACTCACGTCACCCAATATTTGATCTATTGGATGATCCTTGGCTATTGCATTGTGAATCTTGATGTTGTTTTGTTGTTGATCCTTTTGTTCGTCTCCAACAACTTGCATATCACTTGGAGTAGACGATGTGGGTGGCTCTACTTGTCTTGATGAGTTTGGTGAAGATGGATCCTCTTTTGGCTTAATGTCTCCAATTTGCATGTTTTCCATAGCTTTGCGCAACTCTTCATCACCTACATATCCAAGTTTTCTTGCTCTTCTTGAGAGCCATTAGTTTCATCAAATTGTACATCCCATGATTTTTCAACTAAACCCGAATTTTTGTTAAAAACTCTATATGCTTTGCTATTTGAAGAATAACCTAATAGGAAACCTTCATCACAATGACTTTGAAATTTAGAGAGCCGAACACCCTTTCTTAAAATATAGCATTTGCAACCAAATACTCTAAAGTAAGAAATGTTCGGTTTTCTTCCCACAAGAAGCTCATAGGAAGTCTTTTTTCAAAAGTCGATGTAAATAAAGGCGATTTATGGCATGACAAGCGGTGTTAATTGCTTCCGCCCAAAACTTGTCGGAAGTATTATATTCATCAAGCATTGTCCTAGCCATTTCAATTAATGTGCGATTTTTCCTTTCTACAACTCCATTTTGCTCCGGAGTGTAGGTTGTGGAAAGTTCGTGCTTTATTCCAAGTTCATCACAAAAATCTTCAACTTTTGTGTTTTTGAACTCGGAACCATTATCACTCCTATTTTCTTTATTTTAAAATCAAACTCATTTTGGGCCCTTTTTGAAAATTTTTGAAAATTCCGGAGGTTTCACTCTTGTTATTTAGGAAGAAGACCCATGTATATCTAGAGTAATCATCCACAATGACTAAACAACAGCTATTTCCCCCGATGCTCTTATAGGTTGTTGGCCCAAACAAATCCATATGTAAGAGCTCCAATGGCCTAGAGGTTGACATGATACTTTTGGAAGGGTGAGAACTAGCGACTTGCTTTCCGGCTTGACAAGCACTGCAAAGTCGATTTTTCTCAAACTTCACATCTTTCAAGCCAATCACTAGATCATGTTTGAAAAGCTTTTTAAGTTGCACCATACCCACATGACCTAGTCTCCTATGCCATAACCAACCCAAAGAAGTTTTTGCAATTAAACAAGTTTTTAAGCATGCATCATTTGAAGTGAAATATACTAAATAAAGATTTCCAAATCTAAAGCCTTTGAAAACAAGTTCATTATTATTTTCTTTTGAGATAATTACATTTTCTTTAGAGAATGAACATATTAATCCTAAATCACATAATTGTGCAACGGATAGCAAGTTAAAATTCAAAGTTTCAACTAAGGATACGTTAGAAATAGAAAGGTCATTGGATATAGCAATTTTACCCAAACTAAGTATCTTCCCTTTGCTATTGTCTCCAAAGGTGATTCTTTCATTGCTTCCATTCTCAAAGGTTGTAAACATTTTCCGGTCTTCGGTCATGTGTTGAGTACATCCACTATCCAACACCAATGCCTTCCACCGGTTTTGCAATTTACCTACAAAAGAAATTTAAGCCTTTTTAGGTACCCAAATTTGTTTGGGTCCTTGGAGGTTAGTAACCAAGGTTTTGGGCACCCAAATGGATTTCTTTTTAGCACCCAAAATCGAGGTGTCAATAAAATGAGCAATTACATTTCCATTCTTAGACTTTTTAAGCATGTAGCAAGAATCATATAATCCAATGGAATGCATGTTATTTTTAGAACATTCATTTGCCATATGTCCTATGTTCCGATATTTTGTACAATACTTACCATTCTCTTTCACAAACCTTGGAGGTTTGTATGCCGGCTTCTTACCTTTCTTGGGAATATACCCAAGTCCTTCTTTGTTAAAAGAACATGTTTGCCCACTTAGCAACTTATTAAGGGTATCATTTCCCTTGTAAGCTCTTTCTAAGCTTTTGTTCAATTTTAGCACTTGTTCCTTTAAATTCTTGTTTTCATTTACTAGCAAATTATCATGAACATGCGATGAAGCATTATATGTATCAACATTAGATGAGCATGGCATAGAAAGTAAATTATCACAAGAGGTTGACATGCTAGATGTTGATTTTTCTATACTAGGCATCTCATTTAAAATATTGCAAGATATACCAATGCTAGAATTAGACTTCTTTTGATTTTCTTGGAGAAGCAAGTTATGAGCTTCCTTTAGCTCCTCACAGGATTTTTGAAGAGATATATGCTCCCTCTTCAAAACCTTAAACTTTGACTTCTCTTTTCCAAGAAATTCATTTAATTCTACTAACATGTCCAACAAATCATCATAAGAAGGCTCATCGTCATCTAGAGTTTTTACCTTCTCCCCTTTTGCCATAAGACATGTGGGAGTGGAGAATAGTGATAGAGCTTCCTTGATGGTGATGCCGACCAGTCCCTTCTTCTTGGGATACTCATCCTCGCTTGAATCGGAGTTGGAATACTCCTCGTCGGAATCCCACTCACCAATGTGGGTTTCGTTCTTGCCATCCTTGTGAAGCTTCTTGAAAAGCTTCTTCTTGCCTTGATAGCTCTTCTTCTTGGATGACTTCTCCTTGTCATCCTTCTTCGTGGGGCATTGTGATGCGATGTGCCCCTTTTCGTCACATTCATAGCAACGGATGTTGCTATACTTCTTGTTGGAGGAAGATTGCCACGTCTTGCCTTTGTCATAACTTCCTCCTCGGTTTGAGCGTCTTCTCATGAACTTGTTCATCCTTCTCACAAGAAGAGGAAGCTCCTCTTCGGAATCCTCTTCTTCATCTTCGAACTCTTCACTTGCCACCGCCTTTGCCTTGAAGGTGGTGACCTTCTTTCCTTTGGAGGTGGATTGCTTCAAGAGTTCCTCCTTGTCCTTCTTGTACAACTCATTGGTAATTAGATTACCCAATAGTTATGTTGGCGTCATTCTTGCCAACTCCGGTGAGTTGAGGAAGAGCGTCACCAACATCTCATACTTCTCCGGTAGAGCCCTAAGCATCTTTCTCACAATATCAAGATCCGAGAGGTTAGTTCCAAGACCTTTGAGCTCATTCACAATGTTGTTGAGCCGTGTGTATATCTCATTGATGTCATCATGGGGCAACATTATGAATGTCTCATATTTAATCCTAAGCCGATGCAATTTTGCCTCCTTAACCGTGGATGTCCCTTCATGTATTTCCGAAAGGGTATTCCAAATAGCGTGAGCCGTCTCAAGATTGCTCACTCTATTGAATTCATCCACGTTTAAGGCTCCAAAAAGAGCATTCATGGCTTGGGCATCCAAATGAGTGTTACGCCCATCTTGCTCCGTTGGGTTATCGGGATCAAGAGGCATGACGTAACCATCATTTACGATTTTCCAAATGATAGGACTCATCGCCTTTAAATAAATTGACATTCTAATTTTCCAATAAGCATAATTTGAGCCATCAAATAGAGGTGCCTTTCCTACCGCAATCCCATCACTAGCCATCCTTTTCTCTCTAGACGGTTAAGTCTATAAATGAGAGACCAAGCTCTGATACCACTTGTAGGATTAAGGATACCGACTAGAGGGGGGGTGAATAGGAGGTTTTTAAATTTTTCTTGTTTACTTGATTAATTCTTCACAATTTAAATGACAATGATGAAAAGCAATTAATTCTATGCAATTCTAGTTAACAATTTAGCCAACTTAGCTCTAAACAATTAAATGATCACAATGAAGCAAATAAACAAGAGCTAAAGAGACAAGAGACACAACCGATATTTTTACCGTGGTGATCGGAAACTTGTCGATTTCCCCTAGTCCACATTGAGGTAAGCCCGGACAAATTGGACCGGCTCCACGAATTGAGCCAAGCACCTCGATCACTAATGTAGCTCTTCCCCACTCCGGGTAGACGAGCTCCAACCTTCACAATTGCCGGGTCTTCTCACAATCTTCTTGAGAAGATCACCGAACCAACTTCCACCGGATCGTCCAAGTGCCGGCAAGCACTAAGAGTAATGGATCCCGGTATTCGCTTGAATGCAAACCTAGTGCCAAATGGATTTGCAATTGAAATCTCGCACTAAATGCTCAACCACCTCACTTTGACGTGCAAATGAAGAATTGAGGTGAAATGAATGCTCTAGGGCTCAAGAAATGTGCAATGAGTCTCTAAAAAATGCCCTTGTGCAGTGGTGGGGGTATTTATAACCTCCACCAACCAAACTAGCTGTTTGGCACAATTTCCCGCAAAAATCTGGATGAGCGGTACTACCGCCCTTCTAGGGCCGGTACTACCGCTCCCAAATCTTTGCGTCAGAACGGCTCTGTCAGACATGAGTAGTGACCGTTGGATTTGGCGGCGCGGTACTACCGCCGTTGATATTTGCGGTACTACCGCTCTCCGGTAGTTCCGCAGAGTCGGCACGGTACTACCGCTCTGGCCAAACTCCGAAGGGTCCTCAAAAAATGCCGCTCTCTGGAAATTACATTCCGCTTGGGCTCTGGATCAACCGGACTCCGGAAGTACCGCTCTGGGTGCGGTACTACCGCTTCCTGTGGTAGTACCGATGTTGTGAATGCCGGTACTTCCGGTCTGGTTAAAATCCGAGACCAACCGGAGATGCTCTCTGGAAAAATCATGCCGCTCAAACTTCCGGTTCTTCTGGGATCCGGAGGTACCGCTTAAGAATGCGGTACTACCGCTCGCAGTGGTAGTACCGATGTTGAAACGGCCGGTACTTCCGTTCCGCGGAGATTCAACCGAGTTCGAGGGGTGCTCTTCTGGAAAAAAGGTTCCGCTCCAGAAGCGGAGCTACCGCCCTGCGGTACTACCGTATTTGGGCGCGGTACTACCGCTCGCCGGTAGTACCGACGTTGAAATACGCGATACTACCGCTCGTCCAGACAGAGCACAAACTTAGTTTTTTAAATTGAATTTTCATGAATGCAAGATTCACAAGATAATCCAAATGGCACTAGAACTATGTTTTCAAGTTACTAGCCAAGATCCCCCTTGATGGTACGATCATCTATCCTATAATCCGGTCTTACAGCATTCTCCAAGACCGGTAAAAATAAAATAGATCCTACGCTACGTGTACCTTTGCCTTGAGCCAAAATTTGGATCTTCATAAGAGTTCTTTGGCTTGCATCTTGTCGCTCATATGTGAACTAACCCTTCACATGCTCAAAAAACACGTTAGTCCCATATTCACATAATTTCATTAATTACCAAAATCATTTTTAGGGGCCTAGATGCTTTCAATGGCCCATCTGCCTGGTTTGTCATAAAAAGGGGCATGTTGCATCAGATTGTTAGCACTGATATGTCGAAAATTATGTGCCCGATGAGAGATATGCAGCAGCAGCTTCACATGATCAACAACAGCATGCATACGGTATTGATACAAACTGGTATATCGATACCGGAGCAACAAATCATCTCACTGGAGAGCTAGAGAAGCTAAGCGTTCGAAACAAATACAAGGGTCACGATCAGATTCACACCGCAAGTGGTGAAGGTATGGAAATTAAACATGTTGGTCATTCTGTTGTTGCTACTCCCATTCGCCCTTTGCACTTAAAGAATGTACTTCATGTTCCTCAAACGGCTAAAAATCTTGTTTCTGTTCATCGTCTTACTACTGACAATCATGCTTTTCTTGAAATTCACCCTAATTATTTTCTTACCAAGGATCGAACCATGAAGAACACTCTACTTAAGGGACAATGCCACAGAGGTCTTTATCCTCTTCCTTCAGCTTCAACAATAAAGCAAGCTTTTGGTGTTATGCCGACTTTTGAAAGATGGCATAGTAGATTGGGTCATCCTTCTATTCCTATTGTTTCCAGAGTCATTAATAGAAATGAGCTACCTTGTTCTAATGAGCCAATTAAGGAGTCAATCTGTGATGCGTGTCAAAAAGCTAAGAGTCATCAATTACCTTTTACTAGATCCTCTAATATCTCTCAATTCCCTCTAGAACTTGTTCGTTCTGATGTTTGGGGTCCTGCCCCTGTTTCTGTTGGAGGAAATAAATATTATGTCAGTTTTATTGATGACTATAGTAAATTTACTTGGATTTATCTTCTTAAGAACAAATCAGAAGTATTTCAAAAATTCCATAAGTTCAAAAACCTAGTGGAAAGATCCTTTGATCGCAAAATTATTACTATGCAAACTGATTGGGGAGGAGAGTACCAAAAGCTTCATGCCTTCTTTAAAACAATTGGGATATCTCACCATGTTTCTTGTCCTCATACCCATCAACAAAACGGATTCGCTGAAAGAAAACATCGTCATATAGTCGAAGTTGGCCTAGCTCTTCTTGCTTACGCTACCATGCCACTTAAATTTTGGGATGAAGCATTTCTTGCTGCCACATATCTCATAAATCGTATTCCCAGCAAAGTTATTCATTTTGAGACACCTCTTGAGCGGTTGTTTCATCAAAAACCTGATTATCCATCTCTTCGAATTTTTGGGTGTGCTTGTTGGCCTAATCTTCACCCATACAACACTAGAAAACTTCAATTCCGTTCAAAACAATGTATCTTCCTTGGCTTCAGTCATCTTCACAAAGGATTTAAATGCTTAGATGTTTCCTCCAGTCGCATTTATGTGTCTCGTGATGTTACCTTTGATGAGACAATATTTCCTTTTGCTCATTTGCACCCTAACGCTGGTGCTCTTCTGCGCAAAGAAATATCTCTTCTTCCTTCCACTCTTATATCCCAAACCTATGATCAAGGGGGAGTAGCACAGCATGACCATATGTTTGATCATTCTGCTAACCGTTTTGATGTTAGTGCAGAAAATAGCAGCAATACAAATGCATCAGGAGATAATAGCGGCAATGCAAATGCTTTAGGAGATATAAATGACAATACTTCAGAAAATATTTCAGGAGAACATTGTGACACTGTGTTTCCATGTACAGATGCTTTGATGCCCACAGCTGGTGATCGGTCAGGCAATGATGACACTACTGGGCGAGCGGTCACTTTTCAACCAGGCAACGCAGCTGCGATGGATGACAACACGCGGTTTGCGCGGGCAAGTACAGGACCAGAAGCATCGCTCCGGACACTTGGCCACGGCTTGAGGCAGCGACTTCGATGTCTGGTCTATCCGTGCCTGACGAGTCTCCACAGTACTCATCTGTTACTCTTTTGCTAGCGCAGGTGACAGGCAATAGCAGTGGGTCGTCTGCAGTAGAGGGATCAACTGTACTAGCGCAAGAAATACTGAGACCGAGGACTCGGCTACATAGTGGAATCAGAAAAGAAAAGGTATATACTGATGGTACAATTAAATATGGATGTCTTACTGCTTCTGGTGAACCACAAAATTTGAGTGAAGCTTTGGCTGATAAAAATTGGAAAGATGCCATGGATGCAGAATATCAGGCTTTAATGCAGAATAAAACTTGGCATTTAGTCCCTCCTCAAAAAGGAATTAATGTGATAGATTGCAAGTGGGTCTATTAAATTAAAAGAAAAGCTGATGGAAGTTTAGACAGATATAAAGCTAGACTGGTAGCTAAGGGGTTTAAACAGAGGTATGGCCTAGATTATGAAGACACCTTTAGCCCTGTTGTTAAAGCTGCTACCATTAGAATTATTCTATCTATTGCTGTATCAAGAGGTTGGAGCCTTTGTCAGTTAGATGTTCAAAATGCTTTTCTCCAAGGTATTTTAGCAGAAGTATATATGAAATAACCTCCAGGGTATGAGAAAACTGGTTTGACTGATCATGTGTGCAAACTAGATAAAGTTCTATATGGTCTTAAGCAAGCACCACGGGCATGGTATTCAAGGTTGAGTTGCAAACTACATGAGTTAGGGTTTAAGTCTTCCAAGGCAGATACATCATTATTCCTGTATAATAAGGGTGATATCACTATGTTCATGTTTATCTATGTGGATGATGCTAGTTCACAGCCTAGTGCCACAACAACATTACTTGAAGATCTCAACAAGTTCTTTGCTCTCAAGGATCTAGGTGATCTGCATTATTTTCTTGGTATTGAAGTAAAAAAAACCTTAAATGGCTTGATTCTGACTCAAGAGAAGTATGCCTCAGATATTCTTCATCGTGTGGGTATGCTCAATTGTAAGCCAGTAACTACTCATTTATCTACTTCAGAAAAACTATCAGCACATACAAGATCTTCTCTTGGTTCTAGTGATGCTACTCAGTACAGAAGTGTAGTCGGAGCTTTGCAGTATTTAACCTCGACTAGACCAGATATTTCCTTCTCAGTTAACAAGGTGTGTCAGTTTCTACATGCTACAACAACAGAACATTGGGCAGCAGTTAAAAGAATATTAAGATATATTAAGCACACAACAAAGTATGGACTTAAAATCAGTAAATCAAATTCATTACTGGTGAGCGGTTTCATTGATGCAGATTGGGCAGGCTGTTTGGATGACCGACGGTCAACAGGAGGTTTTGCTATATTTCTGGGACCAAATCTTATATCCTGGAGTGCACGAAAACAAGCTACTGTTTCAAGGTCTAGTACAGAAGCAGAATATAAAGCTTTAGCCAATGCTACCGCAGAAATTATGTGGATTCAAACACTTCTTGAAGAATTAAGAGTACAACACCAAGAGCAGCAAAAATATGGTGTGACAATATTGGAGCAAAATATTTGACTGCTAATCTAGTGTTTCATGCTCGTACAAAACATATTGAAGTTGATTATCATTTTGTTCGGGAACGTGTTGCTAACAAATTACTGGAAATTGAATATGTCTCCTCAAAAGATCAGGTGGCTGATGGTTTTACCAAACCTTTAACTGCACGACAGATGGAAGAATTCAAAAACAATCTAAACCTTTGCAGGTCAGATTGAGGGGGAGTGTTAGATTATGTAAATTGAGTCAAACAATATATGGCAATACAAGAGTTAGTTGGGCTGTAGATAGTTGTGATAGGATCGGTTTCCGTTGTGTTTTAGGATTCCAACTCTTGTATTCTAGGAAGCCCAAAACTAACTCTTGTGCATATATATACCCAGCATGTAATCTTGATCCCGTTGAGGAAATATAGCTAACAAGCAGCCGTCGCACCGATCGACGTTTCCTCCTTGCGTCTCTGATCTTTTACTGCTCTCTTCCTTCACTTTCTTGGCTTCAAGGCTCAAGGTCTGTGTTTCTTGACTGTTCTCTCAGGGCAAAGAAGAAAAGCAAAAAAGTTGTCCTGTAGCCTTCTTGGACTACAACTCTACAAAGTTGGTTGCTACTAATCCATGCAGGTCCCAGTGGGCTTTCTTGCCAAGCTCTGGAGCTTTGTTTCCTTCCTGCCATTCTTCCTCCTCCTCCAGCTTCTTGGCTTCATCAAGGGTAATACCACCCAACCCATACCTCCTCCTTTGTCTAATGTCTTATGAACTGTTATGTTTTCTGTTCAACGCACATATTTCTTGTGCATCTGGGTATAGGGAGTAAGAATGTCCATGGCAGCATGATGATGATGTGCGAGTCAGAAATCTATGCACAATGTACCGCATATCTGAGACGATTTGCTGCTTTTGCAGCTATCCTAATCGGCCCAGTCGTTGCCGCCCTTGTTTTCTTTGGAAACTCTGCTGTGATTGTTTGTCCGTGGCCTGCGCATTTCGTTTGGACATACTACTGTGTGCTAAAGTATGGTAACTTCTTCCACATTAGCATGATTCATTGCATTATATTTTCTCATTAGATGGTTGCAATATATTAGCTAAATTTTGCTTAGTTAAGGTTAATATTAAATTTATCTTGGGCATATGTGATCAAACTATTCTGCATATTTTTGGATTGCAGAACGAAATGAATTGGACCAGTTTTTAAGATTCTTACCGTGACATTTCTGCCACTGCCGTTGCTCCTATTGCCGGTCCTCGGTATTCTCGGGAGCCTTCTGGCTGGAATCGGTTATGGAGTTTTTGCTCCCCTTATGGCAACTTTTGGGGCTGTTAGTGTGGGCGTGATAGACAAGCTCACTCATTGTTTTTTGGTACGTACATGTTTTCTGAAATTTGAAATGCAGATATGGTTCATTATTTTTTGGATGTGCAGCTCAACAGCTTAAGATCATGTGGTAGTTTAACAAAATAATTGTAATTCCAGGATGGTACCGTTAGCACAATAAAAGGAGCTTGCATGGTGCACTACTACAGAAAACCGTATTACAGACGGTTCAGAACCATCATCACAGACGGTTTTCTGAACCGTCTGAATTTATGGGTCAGTGATAATCGAATGTTATCATAGACGGTTGTCGAACCGTCTGTGATATATCAATATCACAGACGGTTTTTAACTACGAACCGTCTATGATAGCTGATTATCACAGACGGTTTTTAGTTAAAAATCGTCTGTGATATATAAATATCACAGACGGTTTTTAACTAAAAACCATCTGTGATAGGTTATAATCACAGGCGGTTTTTACTTACAACCCGTCTGTGATTATCGTCTATCACAGACGGTTTTTAGTTAAAAACCGTTTGTGATATGCTTTTCTACCCCTAAATCTTATTCTGTTTATTGGCTAGCCTCAGGAAATGCTAGCCATGCCCTCTGAAACAAGTAGATCAAACATGTATACATACAATTCACATCTCAATTCATTTCAGATACATAAAACATCCAATTCATATCTCAATTCATTTCACAGACATAAAACATCCAATTCACATCGCACTTCATTTGACAAACATAAAGCATCCATTTCGCAAATCAATTAATTGAAATGAAATAAAATATCCATTAACAAATACAGAATTACAAAAGATCTACACTGCATTTGCACTTAGATGGTAACATTTGTTGATTATGTATCTATTTCTTTCGCGAGCCCTCGATTCCGGATTGATAAGAGCAATAAAAAATCATTCTGCGCAGTGGAACTCTCCATCTGATCTTATGACTTTAGTCCACAAAAACCAAACGAACTCTCCTCGAATTTTTGCAAAGTCCGGCTGTTTCAAGCAGATGTAGAGATGAGCGCAGCCTGTCGATAGGAATATCAACGCGCGTGCATATAAAACCTGACATGTATGAAATAAATGTGGGAAGATTGACAAACCTTAGAATTGGTGATCTTGGTGGAATCGAGGAGTAGTCTCATATGGTGGCACACGTAGTATCCACACGTGTTGCCCGGCTGCTGCTGGTGGCATTACAAAAAATAGAATGTGTTAAATCAAGAGGCATAACTACTAAGTGTTGCCCGAAAATTACGAGCATATTTCAAGGGCTTGGCCCCTATCGTCGAGTCACGTGTTTGTTGAACGTATGTGACGAACGACCTTCGTTACTTGAAAAAGTTAGATTAGTCATTCGGAAGGAAAGAAAGAGTACAATGTACAATGTACTTACCTATCAAGTATTTGGGCGATAGCTGTGTACTTGGATTTGTTCTTACTTAGAGAATCAAGATATATAGCCTTGTTCCATTTTGGTATAATTACAATTAAAATCCAATGGAAGTGCTCATTGTATGGCATAAGAACAAATTCCTTATCGCGGTGAGCCAGCAGTGTTTTTGTAATATAGTTCTCGATGAAGGATGCATCCTCGTTGATGGTATCAATGGCGACCAAGCGTGGGTCCAGGAAACGAATTGGTGATTTCAATGATCTAGGTTCGGTCAGCATGAATCTATATATATACACAGAAAAGCAACAAATTGTGACATATATCGGTATTACGTGAACAGAGACTGTGATTGTACAGACTTACAGCGTCCAGCATCGAACAAGTGAGGCGTCGAGAGCGTTGAGCGTGAAGAGACCAAATATATCGTCAAAGGTCACCGCGAAGGCACATTCCTGAGCTTCGTGCAAGAAATGTTCCGGCTTGAATTTGACAGTGATACCTGAGCGCCGTTCTGCCTGTGGCCTATTGGACTGTTCCGTATACCAAGCGTGGAATCTTTGGCAACCAAGTCCTAGGGTTAAGAGGTGCTCTTCCGGGAATATCATCGGCTCGTCTAGCACGAATTTGCGGGCCAATGGTAAGTACGAGATATCGTCATCATCCTTCGTCTTTGATTTGCCCTGGCCACTGCCTTGACTGTAGGTCGACTTTATGGTAGTCGACTGTAATGGTACATACGGTGTAAGTTGCTTTGGCGAGAATAGCACCCGTGGAGATAGCATCGGTTCAGGTAGCTCTGCTTCGCACTGCCCTTCTGGTCCTACCACCGGTGAAGAAGCCTCCAGGGAGATGTCGCTTTTGGGCCACTGGATGAATGTTCCAATGGCCTGCCCTAGAGTCACGATCTCATCGTTGGGGGGTTTCGGTAGCGGGACGACCTCAAAATTGACATGCACACCATCCACATTAACTTTTGTGAAGCCTGGCGCTAAAACTTGACTATGCAAAGATGGCCGATACGAGCACGGATATGCCTGGCCCCAAGCAGCGTGCAAGGGAACGGAGGCATATCTCACTTGGAGCCTGCACTTCGTAGGCTCCTATATAACGATACAGAATTAGCTAGTCGAATAGGCCTATCAATGGAGCAAGCATTTGAGAGATAATAATTATTACTAGGATGTCGTCCATAGAAAATCTGGCATTGGTTTGCGTCGGATTGGACATGCAACTACTCGGACGGTTGTGCGGGCTAGCTAGCACAGGAGCGGTGGCAGCGGCCTGCTGACTTTCTGTATGTTTCCGCACCTCATCTCTAACGACATGAGCTAGCTTACCCATTAGCTCCTCTCTAAGAGATGCCTTGATCTCTTCTCGTAGCCGTGCGTCACGCTTGGCTTTGTTTCTCTTCCTGCGCCTATACATGTCGGAATCATCTTGGAAACCATGTTTCCGAGGAACGTAAAGGCCAAGGCCTCTCGTACGGCCCGGGTGCTCCTTGTTTCCCAGGGCCGCGGAGAGCATATCATTCTCCCTTGTTCTCTGGAATGATCTCAGGGTAGTTTCAAAACTCAGCTCTTCCTGCAAGAGCACGACATGTCATTTCATTTCGTACGAAGTTGTGGAGTAATTACAAACTATGTAGTTCGATCGATATCTTACCGGTATTGGGACACTTGCTGGTCTCTGTGGTTTCAAAGGAGACGCCCCCGATGTCGTTGTGGATGACCTTGCTCTAATCCAATTTCGCGCGCTCATCCGGGATGTTGGCAAATGGCGGGCGATGTCTGCAGGGCTGCTGGTCGTCCTCGCTCCTCCACTGCGGGATTTTACCCGCATACCCAGCTGTGCCAAGTCTGTGGGGGTGTGTGTTTTTTGCCTGGAGGGCCTTGTGCACCGCACTTGTACTTTTGAAATCTTCGGTCGTCTTCGAAGCATTGAACTCTTCCCATTGTGGTTCCAAGAATGGGTATTTATGAAAGGACGTTTCGTCTTTCTCCACGTAGTCCTTGACAAGCTTGCTCTTGAAGTTCTTCCATGCTTTGCACGCCCCTAGCAAGGCTTGTCGTTGCACGGCGTCTTGGTGTTCTTACGGGATCTCGAGCGATGCCAAAATTTCGTCGCAGACTCTCTTTTTCGAGTCGCAGCACGTCCTTCCACGAATTGAATGTGATCTCAATTCGCTCGCAACGATTCGATCATGCTCTTCCATGCGCTTACTGCTTTGCGAGGAAGGAGAGGGACCCCAGATACATCGACCTGTGTGATGGTAAATCGGCCCTCAGGCTTCTTCGATAGCCCTCTTCCTTGGCGTCTTGATTTTGAAGCGGACGCCTCCGGCGATGGTGTTGAAGAATACGCGGATGACATTTTGCTCAATTTGTGGGTCTATTAGAATAAGATAAGAAAGTGCCATACAATAAGATAAGAAAGTGCAATATCTATCTATTTTGCTCAATATAGGCGATTACAATACATATATATATATGTGTATATACATACATACATATACATATATATACCTACATATATACATATATAATGGTAGCAATATGAAGCAACAAGCATCAATAATAGAATCAATAACATTCTAAACATGAATATGTATGACAATGTAAAAGGCATGTATCGATTAAGACTAGCAACAAGCTCAAGTTTTAATTGATTAATTTGTGCTCTCAAATTGTAGGGTTGCACAAGATTAATCTTAGCCGTCCCGCTACTAAATCATATACTCTTCCTTGATTGGTTATGCCAAATAATAAACTCGGTCTTTTGAGCTCTAGATACAAACTCTACAATCTCAAGATTAAAGTATATTCAGCATGCATGTATTCAGATTGCAGTATTCAAAACAGCAAGACCAACCAAATTAACTTTGCTCAATAATTTATGTTTCAACTTAACAAAATTCCCAACAGATCAACATATGAATATGCTAATATCTGAAACAGCATGAACCGATTGAATGACAGCTATATCCCATAAACAATCTATGTTTCCAGAGTCACAAGACAACAAGACTCACTCACAAGCATATATATCAAAGTCTAGAGACTGCCTTCCAGAGTCACAAGACAACAATGACAGCTATTAGAGCTCAATGACCGATTGAACCAATCTCAGTATATGATATTTGTTATCACCGAGCAACCAAATATCCCATAAGCAATCTATGTTTCCCAGTGCAAGGTAATGTAAAGAAGATTAACAAACTTGCACAGCCTACACAGATTGCATACAAAAATCACAGACTCACTCACAAGACTGGTGATATTCGAAATCACTAGAAGAACAGGGGCTAGGGGAGGCGGCGGTGGCGGCGACGACGAGCTCGGGGAGGTGGCGGCGACGGTGGGCTCGGGGAGGCAGCCGGCAAAGGCTCGTGGAGGCGACGGCGACGACGGGCTCGGGGAGGCGACCGGCAAGGGCTCGGGGAGGCAGCTGGCGACGGCTCGAGGGAGGCGGCGGCGAGGGCTCGGGGAGGCAGATCGGAATTTAGATATAGAATAACTGCAGAATATACAGAAAACCCTAGCCAGAGGGTATATATAGGGGATTATTACAGACGGTTCTACACTTAGAACCGTCTGTGATATCAATATCACAGACGGTTCTAAGTTTAGAACCGTTTGTGATATTGATATCACTGATAAGCCTTTGCCCGACTGTAGTCATTCATGATCAACCACCAACCAGCTGCATTCATGATCAACCACCTATCAGCTGCATTCATTTACATATTTTCTCAATCTCAAAATTGACTACATCACACATTTTCTCAATCTGCATTCATATATACAACACCAACCACCAACACAGTGTATTTCTTTACACATTTTCTCAATCTCAAAATTAACTACATCACACATTTTCACATATACATAAATGCAAATTCACAAATACATCACACTGCAGCATTGTTCTATACATAAATGCTAATTCACATATACATCATACACATGCAATGTTGTATACATAAATGACAATTCACATATACATCACAAAAATACATTGTAATATACATATATGCAAATGCTCACATATAAGTCGCACATTCTCATTGTACTTGCTTATTTCCTTTAAAAATTAGCCCTTCATCATGATCAATGCGTACGTAACAAGTTTCATCACGTTGTTCGTCGTCGACCCTTATGCCATTTCCAAAAGGAGGTAACTCGTCAAATTGATTGTATTCTTCCTCGTCCACTACATTCTCTACTCCGATAATTCTCCTTTTTCCATGAAGAACTACATGGCGTTTCTTATTTGCCGGGTCGGTTACATAGAAAACTTGAACAACTTGATTGGCGAGTACGAATGGTTTGTCTTTGTACCCGACACGTTGGAGGTCCACGGTAGTGACACCGTACTTGTCAACCTTCACTTGTGGGAGATGCACCCAACGGCAGCGAAATAAGGGGATCTTGAAAACCACATAGTCGAGCTCCCAAATCTCTTCTATGAAGCCATAGTACGAGTTTCTCGACCCATCAGTATTGAACGCATCTATGCGGACACCGCTGTTCTGGTTAGTGCACTTGACATCCTGAGACCGCGAATAGAATGTGTACCCATTTATGTCATATCCTTTCCATGTCACAACTATAAATGTCGGCCCTTTTGCCAACCATGTCAGCGTCTCACTTGGCGAGCTCCTAGCGATTTGCTCCTTCAACCATTGGTTGAACCGACTGTTGTGTTGCCTCATGATCCAAACATTCGGCGCTCGGATTCATTGCGAAGCACATCCTTGTGCTGGTCGACATAAGGTGCCACTTCAGTCATGTGTTGCAACACTGTGAAATGGGCTTGAGTATACGTGTCCATATCTGGAGTGATTGCTTTTCTTCCGATAGTTCCGAGACCTTTCAGCCTCCCCTCATGACGAGATTGAGGCACACCTATCGGTTGAATCTGAGCCATATAATCGACACAAAACTCAATGACCTCTTCGCTTGCATAACCTTCGACGATGTTGCCCTCCGGCCGAGAACGATTCCGTACGTAGGACTTGAGAATTCCCATGAACCTCTCAAATGGGTACATGCTACGTAGGAATACGGGCCCACACATTTTTGTCTCCCACACAACGTGAACAATGAGATGGACCATGATATCGAAAAACGAAGGAGGGAAATACATTTCAAGGTGACATAGAGTCATCACCACCTCGTCCTGCAGAGCATCTAGTCCTTCGGGATCGATGACCTTCTAAGCAATTGTGTTAAAGAAATAACATAGCCTCATGATTGTCTCTCGGACTTTGATCAGCAAAATATTTCTAATTGCAATAGGGAGCATCTGTGTCATCAGCACATGACAATCATAAGACTTCATGCCATTTAACTTCAAATCTTGCATTGAAACAAGTTTCTTCACGTTGCCGGAGTAACTAGGCGGAACTTTGACACCATGCAAGCACTGACACAGTTCTGTTTTCTCAGCCTTGGACAGAGTGTAACATGCAGGGGGAAGATACATTCGTCCATTATTAGTGCATGTCGGTGCTAACTCAGGCCTGATGTCCATATCAGCCAAGTCAAGCCGTGCGTTCACGCCGTCCTTTGTTTTATCACGAATATTCAGCAAGAGACCAATCAAGCTGTCGCATACATTCTTTTCTACGTGCATGACGTTGATGCAGTGTCGAACATTTAGGTACTCCCAATAAGGTAAGTCCCAAAATACTGATCTCTTCTTCCATGTGTTCTTCTCATGAGCCCTCAATTTACGTCCCTTTCCGAGGACAACATCTAAATCCTTAACCATATCATAAAGCTCGTGTCCCCTTAAATGCCTTGGAGCCGAACCGTCTTCCTTCTCTCCGTCAAATTGTTTCTTCATCTTGCGGTATGGGTGAGCCCTTCGAAGGAACCGGGGGTGACGCATGTAGACGATTTTGCGTGAGTGTTTCAACCACACACTCTCGGTACCATCTAAACAGTGAGTACAAGCTTTGGCACCTTTTGTACTATGGCCCGATAGGTTACCAAGGGCAGGATAATCATTTATGGTGCAGAACAATAAGGAGCGCAGAGTGAAGTTCTCTCGTTTGTATGCATCCCATACATGTACCCCTTCATTCCACAGTACTTTTAGATCTTCCACCAATGGTGCTAGGAACACATCAATATCATTCCCATGTTGTTTTGGCCCTTGGATAAGTATCGACAGCAAAATATACTTTCGCTTCATACACAACCAAGGAGGAAGGTTATAGATGCAGAGAGTCACGGGCCATGTGCTATGTCGGCTGCTCATGCTACTGAAAGGATTCATTCCATCTGTACTCAGTCCAAACCTTATATTCCTTGGTTCTGCACCGAAGTCTACAAAACTCCTATCGATGTTTCTCCACTGCGCGGAATCAGCAAGGTGTCTTAGCATTCCATCCTTCTTGCGCTCCTCCGAGTGCCAACGCAGCAGTTTTGTCTCCTTTGGATTTGCAAAAAACCTTTTCAAACGGGGAATTATAGGAAAATATCATGCCACCTTAGCAGGATGTCCTTTCTTCGCCTCTGTTCCCTCGCCATCATCTGATTGATTGTTATGTTTGTATCGGGATGCGTTGCACACCGGACATACATGCATGTTTGCATACTCTTTACGGTAGAGGATACAGTCGTTCGGACATGCATGTATTCTTTCTACTTCCATTCCCAACGGACAAAGAACCTTCTTGGCTTTATACGTGGTTTTAGATAACTCATTTCCCTATGCAAGCATGTCCGCTAAAAGACCTAGCAGCGCCGTGAAACTCTTGTCGGACCAACCGTTGCTTACCTTCAATTTCAACAGTTCAAGTACGCCGACAACCTCGTGTAGTTGCAGCACGTGAACAAAGGTTTCTCCGAGTCCTCCATCAAGCCCCGGAATTTAACATACTCTCTCTCATCATAATCCTCTTCTACATCACGAAGCATCTGATCCAGATTATCATCATGCAACCTATCCGAATCCGAACCACAATCGACATCATCCGACGGCATGTCATTCACTTCACCGGCGATGTCATCCGGCGGCATATCATTCACTTCACTGGCGATGTCATCCGACGACATTTGATCATTGACTTCGCCATGACTGGTCCAACACGTATAACCCTTTTTGAAACCCCTCCGAATCAAGTGCGCTTCAATTTGCCCTCGATTCTTAAAGATCTTTAAATTCTCGCAGTCAGTGCATGGACAGTACATATATTCCACCCCCCTTATTCAACATATCCTCCTCGGCAGCTCTTGTAAAAGCAGACACGCCATTAATGTACTCTTCACTCACACGGCTCGTGGCATACATCCAGCTTTGATCCTACGTTATGTACATATATAACAACTTAGTATTAAAAATTAAATTAACTAATTATTACTACATATATACCGGCCACATGTATTATATTGAGGCTTAATTTGCT
This sequence comes from Dendrocalamus sinicus, assembly GCA_036346575.1. Classification (NCBI taxonomy): domain Eukaryota; kingdom Viridiplantae; phylum Streptophyta; class Magnoliopsida; order Poales; family Poaceae; genus Dendrocalamus; species Dendrocalamus sinicus. The sequence continues at coordinate 12,749,467 of CM070656.1, read as the reverse complement.
ACCTCAATTCATATTATAAACACAATAGCTATTATATAACCAACAATTTTGCAAACCATCTTCAATTAATAACACTCACCAATTACTTAGATCTAAATTGTAATGCATGCAAAGAAAAATAAAATTCATTACTAACCATATCTAGAGCAACTAGGAAAATATAAATCTTCAAAGCTCAATATCTGCCTCCTCCCACCAAATTAACTGGCCTGAAATCGCCAAGCTTGCCTCCTGAGCGAAAGAGTAAAGCAACAGCTAGATCTGGATCGAAATGAAGACAGATGCGGTCTGAGCAGCGCAATAAATGCCTACTTCCATTATCACAGAGAACCGTCTGTGATACTCGTTTTCCCCGAGCCGCTAACACTGACGGTGTCCAAATTAAAACCGTATGTGTTAGTGTTGGTCACAGACAGTTATGTCAAATCGTCTGTGATTGGCCGTCTAGTATTAGGCTTTCTGTAGTAGTGGTGGTGCGTGATGTTACTGATTTCTGCTTCCACTCGTACTTCTCTTTCATGGATGAGCTCGTTGAGAAAATGGGGGATGATGAAGCACCTCTTGACATGAAGTATGTAATCACCCAGTCTGTCTCACAGACAAATTTTCAGAATGTATTTATTTCTCGTTTGAAACTGAATGCAGAGAGCTGGAGGCTTGCTAAATCCAACAAGCTTCTGTGTTTCTGACTTCTAGCTTCTAATTCTTAATTTTGTTTTTTTGTCTTTTTATCTTTTTTGGTCTTTTTGTATTATCCGTAATGATATAATTTTTTATTTTTTAAAATTTAGTCACGCTGAAAAACTAACAATGCTACAGTACATTGTCAGCCACTATAGTACATAAAAAGCAGGAACTTAAGCTTATAAACCCAAATAAATACTACCAAACTCTTGAGACCTAGCTGATAGTGATAGCAATCTGATTGCAAATGAGTAGTTCCAATCTTCCAGAACACTTATCTGGGAATTTTAAGTTTACGGTATAATCATGGTGTATTCTAACTAAAAAAGTTGTGAGAAATTCTGAAATTTTTTTACATGTACTTCTAAAGTTGCTCTACCTAGGTATGAAATTTTAAGTTCAAATTCATTTTATATTAAGAGTAACAAAAAAGAGAAAAATTTAACAAAATATTGTCAGATTTTTCTCTTTTTTGTTACTCTTAATATAGAACGAATTTAAACTTAAAATTTTATATATATGTGGAGTAAACCATAAAATACATGTAGAAATTTTTTAGAATCTTTTATTTTTTAGTTGGAGTATATCATAATTACACCGTAAATTTAAGTGTATAGCATATGTGCCCACTTATCTTATTAACACAATTTCATTTATCTTCTACATTTGAAGTTTATCTTATCTACCACTGAGCTTTCTCGTTGCCCTTATTGCTGTTCCTGTAGATGTACTGATGATAAGTGGGGTAGCATTGTGGAAAAGCCCATGTATGCCGTTGAAAGGATGGCAAAGACTGCCAGGATCTAGTTGGAAGGGAAGGATCTTTTCTAGAGACTGTTTGTGTTCCTTACTCTGGTTTGGCTATTATATTATGGCCACTTGCTGTGATTGGAGCGGTAGCTGCATCATTTCTTAGCAGCTTCTTTCTTGGCCTGCATACTGGATTAATTTCTTATCAGGTGCGGCTAGCGTTTTCTGTGAAAAAAGTGCTTCTAAATTATTTATGCATTCTGTGTGAGCCATGAGGGACATACTAACATGAAACCTACTTGCATCTTTTTTTTTCTATTATTAATCACAGGAGGCTTCTTTTTTGAATGGGACTAGCGTACATGATTTCGGCAATAGCATTATTTGATGAATATACAAATGACTTGCTTTACTTAAGAGAAGGTTCATGTTTTCCAAGGTGCGTTTCAACAATCATTCAACTACAATTAGTATTTACTAGTTCAATGTTGACTTCGTTTACTTGTTTGCATGGCACACTCTTTCCATGCATAGAGATTCGTTCTACTCAGGGCCGTACCTACGATTTGGAGGACCCAGAACGAAATGCGTGATGTGACCCTAAAATTCGAGAAAATAATATAACGAAAGCATACTTTTACTTAATTATAAAGCTTCAAAATATACGTTGTTCTTACACTACTAAGAAGTAAGAACATACCAAATCTTAATGCTAAAACAATAAAAGTAGTACTTAAGCAACAAACTGACCTTATGTTCTACTGAAAAGCATCATTCTTTTAGTATTCTTTTAGCGATGGTAGGCGGTGGCGCGGTCCCGGACTGCCGGCGTCGGCGTGCCGTAGAAGCGTAGCGCAGTCCTAGCAGCAGCGAGAATCGCTGCGGCACGGGAAAAGCGAAACGTCGCCGACCAATTCTCTGTACGCATGGAAAGCCAAGGAGTCAAGGACCCAAGCAGGCTGGTGGGCATGGCGGATGGCCATGGGCCATACGTTGGGCCAATACTCCAATTAACAAACCAGTGATTGCAGGCCTGACCGCATCTTAGTTTTTCTATTCAAGGATTAACTATTGTTAATTACTACTTAGTGTAAATTTGGAGGCCCTAAAATTTTGGGGGCCCTGAACAGTTGCCCATCCTGTTTCTGCTAATGTACGGGCCTGGTTCTACTTGTCAGTAAACTACTTCCGACAGACAGGCCCAAGTACCGAAAAGCGGATACTCTGAAGTATGAGACTGGCCAGAACAAGGGCGCAGCATTACAGCTGAATGTGCAGAGAGGTAGCAAAATGGCCACCATAAGCCTAGGAGGGCTTTGCATCGATCAAAGACATTCATGGAAACTATCTAGCGACTAAAGACCAATTCAAGTATATGAGTCCCACTTCCTCTGCATGATCTCTACGTATTTCTGTTCTGACATCTAAGATTTATCAGTCTCCTGTTCACTTAACGTCCACAGATATGGGATTGGCTCTTCCGATCTTGCGAGCTAAATGGAAGGATATTACTGAGCGAGGGGCTGATTAGTGCTGAAGATATGGAGGAATTTGTAAGCAAAGGGCAAGGAAAGAAGTTAAGCATCAAACTACAACTACCTGCCTGATGCATCCTTTTGAAGAATCATGTAAGAAGGTTCAGGATAATATTGTGATGAACCATTACAAGTTTTGTGGAGTAATTAAGTGATTTTGCAAAGATCGCATTTTGTTTGGACTGTTTTATGAAATTTCGAGGAAAAATGGTTATACCGCCGTTGTGTCAGTGGTCATACTACAATACAATAGTACCGCAGTGAGGGCGCGGTCATACTGCAAAATGGTAGTTTCGATTTCTAGTTGGCGGTACGTTATTTCCAGAGAGGTCCAGTTTTGAGGTGCGAATGTGTGGTAGTATCAACTTGGGGAGTGGTAGTACCAGTCACTACAAGAAATTTGAGTATCAGTGACGAATATAGTTATGATGAGAAACGCAAATGTCATAGATTAGCTACCATTCCGTGACGATTCAAGTGATTTCGTCATTAATATGCGGGACGGTACCTTCGACGCCTAGTTTTGTGACGAAAAAAAATATTTGTCACAGAATATATATAAAACCATGATGATTATTTATATTCGTCATAAAATAAATTATTATCTGTGACGATTTATTGGATGACGAAAACAGTTTTGTCAAAAAAAGTTCGGGCGAATGGGGCCATTGTGAAGTACTAGCCGTGACCCAACGGCAGCCGCCTCCCGCGCACTCAAGGACATCGCGCATTCGCCCCCTTGCCCCCCGGGTAGGTCGCCGCCGCCTCATCACCTCCCACGAGCCGGCGGCTCCTCCTCCTCCTCGCCTCTCCGCCGCCGCCTCATCACCTCCCACGAGCCGGCGGCTCCTCCTCCTCCTCGCCTCTCCGCCGCCGGCTCTGCTCCCATCTTCCCCGACGGCCCGCCGGCCTACTTCCCCGCTCCGGCAAGGTGAACCGCCGCTCCTTGCGTCCCCAGCAAGGTCGCCGCCGCCTCACCGTCTCCCCCAAGCCAGCGCCGCCGGATGCTGCCTCCTTGCTCCCCGGCTAGGTCGCCGCGCCCCCTTGCCCCCCGGCTAGGTCGCCGCGCCCCCTTGCCCCCCGGCTAGGTCGCCGCCGCCTCATCACCTCCCACGAGCCGGCGGCTCCTCCTCCTCATCGCCTCTCCACCGACGGCTCTGCTCCCATCTTCCCCGGCAAGATGGAGAATATTAATGTGTGTATATGTAGATTATTGATGCTATGCAGTTGAGGAATGCAATTTTATTGTTTGATTGTTGTATACATATTTGATCCTATGCAAAATTGCTAGTTTTGTAGATGTAGTTCTGTCAATTTTGTTACTGAAATATTGACATCTTGTTGGAACTGAAAATCGCCTGGATTGAAAGTGCAAATTATGTAGAACAGCTTGATAAAATTGCATGCTTGTGCTAGATATTGAAATTATATCTCAAAATATCAGATTAGTTGATTGGCTAAATTTGTTTTTGTTGGTCAGATCATATGTGTTTGAAAAACTTAATGTATCCACTTGTGCGAGTTCAACCCTACATGTTAATTCTCCTATGTGTTTGAAAAACTTAATGTATCTCTTATATTTTTCAGATGGATAAGTCTTGGATAAATGATAGGCAATTTTCCGCTGCATATATTAAGGGTGTGAAGACCTTCATGCGCTTTGTTGGGGAACGGTGCGATGTGAATTCTCAAATACATTGCCCATGTTCAGAATGCAATAATAGAAAGTATGGACATCTAGCTCAAGTGGAAGACCACATATATATTTATGGCATGTGCAGTACATACACTAGGTGGATATATCATGGGGAACCACTTATTGCTGAAAGCAATGAAGATGTTGGGCATGAAGTTCAGTTCTGATCAAATGGTCACCGATTATCTTGATGAGATTGCTCCACATGACTACCAAGATGATGATGACGATGATGGAATTCTAGAACTACTAGGTGACTTGTACACAAGCGCAAATAAGGATAAGAGTCGATCAATGTTTGGAAAGATTTTAGAAGATGCCAAGTGTGAACTTTACCAGGTGTGCCAAATTTACAAAATTCTCTTTTCTTATTAAGCTACTTCATCTCAAGTCATATTATCGGATCACCAATGTTGCCTTTGATGCACTTCTCCGATTGTTGTCCTTGGCATTTCCACTCACAATGCACTACCCAAATCATATAATGAAGCAAAAACTCTTCTTCGCGAACTGGGGCTTGGGTATGAGTCAATTCATGTATGTGTGAATAATTGTGTCCTATTTTGGAAGAAGTATGCCAAACATGATCATTGCCCAGTATGTAAAGAGTCAAGGTGGAAAGATCCAAATGGGAAAAAGCGAGTTGCTCAGAAGGTACTACGCTATTTTCCTTTGAAGCCAAGACTTCAGAGATTGTTCATGTCTAAAGAGACAGCAGAGAACACTCAGTGGCACAAGTTGAAGCGACATTGTTGAGAATGAAATGAGGCATCCTGCGATGGTGAGGCATGGAAAGATTTTGATAGAAAGTATGAATGGTTTGCACAAGATGCTAGAAATCTCCGACTTGGTCTCGCCATCGATGGTTTTAACCCATTTGGTAACATGAGTAACTCCTATAGCATGTGGCCAGTGTTTGTAATCCCGTACAATTTGCCACCATGGGCATGCATGAATCAATCTAATTTTATGATGACCTTGCTTATCCCAGTCCAAATGCTCCAGAAAGGATTTTGATGTATTCTTCCACCATTAATAGAGGATTTGCTTGAACTATGGAAAGGAATTCAGACATATGATGCATTTCTTGGTGAAATGTTTAGTTTACATGCTGCGGTTCTTTGGTGTATCCACGATTATCCAGCCTTGGGTACATTGTGCAGGCGTAGCACAAAGGTTACTTTGCTTGTGTTCATTGTGATGAAGATCCTCTATCGCAGCTCTAAGGAACAAAATTGGTTATTTTGGTCATCGCCGTTTCCTTCCAATAAATCATCCTTGGCGGAAAAGCAAAGTATTTAATGGCAAGCATGAAAAGAAGGGCAAACCAAGAGAGTTTTCAACATCCGAGCTATTGGAGAAATTGGAAGAAGTAAAAGACGTTAGACCAGGAAAGCATAGTCTCAATAGAAAGAGGAAACGCAAATAAGGATCACCAACTTGGCACCGAAGGGTTAGTTTGTTCGACCTAACTTATTGGTCAGAACTAAGACTACGGCATAATCTTGATGTCATGCACATTGAAAAGAACATATGTGAGAATTTACTTGGGACATTTCTTGATATTGATGGAAAGACAAAGGACACTTTCAATGCTAGGCTTGATTTGGAAGATCTTGGTATCAGAAAGGAGCTACACTTAAAACAGAGCGGTGATTCATATGAAAAACCACATGCTTGCTATACAATGACAAAGGAGCAGAGGGTTGCATTTTGTGAATTTTTAAGAGATGTTAAGTTCCCAGATGGATATGCGGCTAACTTGACAAGATGTGTTAATATGGATGGGCATAAGGTTCAAGGGTTAAAAACTCATGACTGCCATATTCTTTTACAACGAATTCTACCAGCTGCATTACGAGGAATGACCCGTAATGATATATATGAAGCCATATGTGAGCTAGGAAACTTTTTTAGGCAAATATGTTCAAAGACTCTTAAGGTGGATGTTTTGCATAAACTAAAGGCTGAGATTCCAATAATTCTTTGCAAACTTGAGAAAATTTACCCACCTGCCTTTTTTGATGTCATGGTACACTTGGCTGTGCACTTACCTGAGGAGGCACTACTTAGAGGTCCAGTACAATATGGATGGATGTACCCTATTGAAAGGAGATTATGTACTCTGAAGCGTTATGTGAGAAATAGGGCTAGACCTGAAGGGTCCATTGCTGAGGCGTACATAGTTGATGAATGCTTGACTTTTTGCTCAAGATATTTTAGTGATGTAGAAACAAGATTTAATCGGCAGGGAAGACAAAACAATTGTCAAGGTACTAGTATACGAGCTGATGGTCTCTCAATTTTTACGCTTGGTGTTAATTTACTTGGAGCCTCAAAGGTTTCATATAATGATGCTGATTATGATAAATTGGTTTGGTATGTGCTCAACAATTGTCCAGAAGTTGATCAATACAAGACGTATGTACTCACATTTGCCTTGTTCATTTTCTTCATAAAATGTTTTCTTGGCTCCATTGCTGATGTTTTATGTAAATTTTTAGCCTTTTTAGAGAAGATTTGGAACGTGAAAATGCAGTTAATATTGACCAAAGGCTGGAAAAGGGGTTTGCAAAATGGTTTAAGAACCATGTAAGTTATATTCACATTTAGAGAAATATAGATTATTGTATGTTTATTTATTTGCATAACATGCTCTGTTGTATGGACAGATTGCAAAGTTGCGATGTGATGGGACAGAGGAAGTAAGTGATGATATGTATGCGTTGTCATGTGGCCCGAGATAAGCTAATTGAAATTTACTCATCTTGCATTGCCAACGAGTCCGCTATCGAATCATCACCGTGAGAAACATCGAAAGACACGTAACGGTGGTACCATGATCGAGGGTACTCATAAAGATCAATACATTGACTTTTATGGTGTTCTTAATGAAATTGTTGTCTGCTATATCCTTCAAATAACCAATTTACTCGATCAGTTGTTTTATTTCAATGTGGTGGTATAATCTTGAAGGAAAAAGATGACCATGAAAGTGATGGGTACTTTAGAAGCATCAATGTAGAGCGTTATTGGTATAAAATGACCCTTATATTTTAGCCACTCAAGCGCACAGGTATTTTATTTGAATGACACAAAGCTTGGTAAAGGGTGGAAAGTGGTGCAAAAATTTGAGCATAGGCATCTCTATGATGTGACTGAAATCGAAGATCATACTCGATGTTGAACTTGGGATGATATTTCCTCGATCTGAGCATATTTTGAGTGATATTGATCAACATATGGAGAATTTGCATCGTATTGATGAGGATGGTGTACAATTGATGCTGAAATAGTTGATAATATTAGAAATAGCATCGATGATACTTCGATGATAGTGATATCCACAAAGCCCAAACAAATGAAGCGATGATGATAAAGCGATGATGATGAAACTGATGAATAGATTTGTATGTAAAATCTTGCATTGCTCTCTAGGGGCTTTTTGTAGAAGCATTGTTGCTACCCCATCAAAAATATATATGTATAACCTTGTAATCGTACTGGTAAAAATGTAGAATTGTCCTGGTTTAAATATCAGCTAGTACTGCAATTTAACATACTTCACGCAAAATGTCACGATTCTTGTAATTTTTCACGAAAATTTTCATGCGCGCCACACTTTCGCGCGGCGGGGCATGAAATCCCAGACTGGCGTGCAACAATCCCTCCAGGCGACCAGGCGCGCAACAATCCCTCCAGGCGACCAGGCGCGCAACAATCCCCTCACTCTCTCCTCCCTCCCATCGACCCCCTCTCCCTCCCCAGATCGCCCTCCTCTCCTCCCTCCCCAAATCGCCCCCCTCCCTCCCAGTCCAGGTCGCCCCCTCCCTCCCAGTCCAGGTCGCCCCCCTCCGTCGCCCCTCACTCTCTCCTCCCTCCATCGCCCCCCTCCGTCGCCCCCCTCCGTCGCCCCTCACTCTCTCCTCCCTCCATCGCCTCCATCGCCCCCCCTCGTCGCCCCTCACTCTCTCCTCCCTCCATCGCCTCCTCTCTCCCTCCCAGATCCCTCCCTCCCGCCTTGATCCAGTCGCCCCCTCCGTCGCCCCTCACTCTCTCCTCCTCCATCGCCCCTCTCTAAACCCTAGCTCGTGGCCACCCCCTCCCAATCTCTAAACCCTAGCTCGTGGCCACCCCCTCCCAATCTCTAAACCCTAGCTCGTGCCGACCCCCTCCCAATCTCTAAACCCTAGCTCGTATCCTCCATCTGTAGAAAATGCAGCAGTCATGAGCATGGTTATGGAGGTTGCAGAGCGATGACTCTGCATGTTAAGGTAATGTTAGACAATTTTGTTGTATCTTTTTGGTTTAATTGATCCCTTGTTGTTGATCTATTTGTCAGAACCTGTTGACATAAGGAGTAGAGTTTATTTTGCTGGACGAAATCTCTTTCCAGTGAACTCAGGTGTCCTAGGTAAGTCTATTCCTGTTGTCTCCTGCCTATGCTTTTTCAATGCTTCATTATCTAATAATTGATATGTGAGTTGTTGGCTTCAATTACTATTTTTCACTTATAAAGAACCAAATATAACATCATTTGTAGCTATGGTTAGTTTGTATGCTTTTATTTAACACTATCCTTATTGGACCATGTAAAGCAATGCCGATCAATAAATATGAGGAGAGACGTAACAATATCAAGAGAAACATAGCACGAATGGGATCACTTGGCATAGATCATGTAAAAAACATTTTGGATGAGATGGGCGAGAGGGAAAAAGATGATTACGAAACGAGTGCCAAGCAAGAAAAATAACTCTGAAGAATCCACATCAGACTACGACCCTCTTGAGGATGACACCAATCAATCAGATGAAAGTGATGACAGTTTAGGAGAGGAAGATGAAATGCCGGTGACAGCGAACATATCATCTAGGTTCAAGGTTGTCACTTATTCTTGTAAACTTTAGCTTATGTGTAGGGTCTTCACTTAAAATATATTTTCTACATCTAGTACAGCCTCACTGATTTTATTTCAGCTCACTGATTTTATTTCTACGGGATTCTTTTGCTTTTGCTTTTGATATTGTTGATGGTAGAAAATTTATTCTCTTTATATTTGTGTGTTATGTAGGTTTCAAAGTATTCTCAAATGGCTCTGGATCAAGAAATCCAAAGGCATCAAGGAATTCCTAGGTGGTGGACCATGTTCTAAGTCAACAAGGTCGGGATCGAACCATCACTAACACTTATGCTCAAGAAAGGAACCAAAATAGAATGGAAGAAGGGCTTATATCACATTCGAATCTGAGCCAAGAGAAGTCAACAAGGCAATGCTTTTGAGGACAACTCAGCTAATTCTTGATGGAAATGAGGAACTTCTAGCATGAATTCAATTGATAATTTGGACAGTTTGATGAAGGTAAGAAATTGCAACATATTTTCATTCCACTTTGTATCTTGCAAACATAGTTCTAATCCATTATATTTCTTATCTACTTTGTACCTTGCAAACATGTTGTGAGTTGCAGCACCAACCGCCAAGGGACATCGGAAGCCAACTTGGGAAGAGGGCTTAACAAGCTTACTAAAGCTATGGGTTCTAAAATGCCTCTCACATTTGTCGAAGGGAAGAAACGACCTGAACAGCCAGTGCAAGCAGCAAAGCTAGCTTCGGAGTCTAGCATCTTGGTGAGGACCATATGCCTATCTACCCGCATTGGAAGGATTACAAGAAGAACAATGATAGAGATATCCTAAAAGATCACATGAGTTATCTAGCTGTAAGTTTAAACTTTTTCCTCAAGTAAATTTTTTGTAGTACTAAATATGTCACTTGATTAAGACTGAATTGCTTGTGCAACCTCACCACCTTTGTTAGGAACAATTGCTCATGCTTCGTCTTTTTATTCTTGCTTTGCACTATTTTATTTATAGAAAAATACTTCTTATGAGTATTGAGTGCACAAGACCAGTACATAGTAACTTCTTATGAGCAGAATAATCTGATAATTTGTGCCATTTTAAGTGCATTGATCTTACACTATTATCTAACTTAAACAGATTCGCTTTGATATGGATGTATCGATAATTCAACCAAAAGGTTTGTTCTGCTCTCCTCAAGGATGGGGTACGCCAACAGCGCTATAAGCTGAAACGAAAATATTTTGATGGTGTTCCTGAGAATGAAGTACTCTCAAGAAAACCACCAGCTGTTTCCCAAGAAGATTGGGCAAGTCTTGTGCAGAAGTGGAGTGATCCTAAGCACAAGGTATCATAGATATATATGTAGCTTTTTTTTTGGAAAAGTTAGTAATATACATAGGATTGACAGTGTATTACATGGGCTTACTATTTGTAGGAAACATGTGAAAAGAATAAACAAAATAGAGAAAAGGTTAGGCTGCACCAAACCACAGGTTCTCAATCTTATGTTGCTAAGAGATACTCTATGGTAAGCTAAATTGTTGACTAATTCATTACACTGCATAGCTAGCTATTCTGAAATATTTGTATCATTAATGTAGAAAGTCCAAGATAATGGGGAAGAACCTAATTCAATGGATCTTTTCAAGGCAAGCCATTTTAGCAGGAAAAAGGGTTATAGTGATATTGCACAGGAAGCAATTGTAAGTATATTAATTGCCAAATATTGAAATGTGCATGTGTGACACATATATTTGAATGCTATGCTGATCTGTACACTAAGGTGTTTTTGTAAAGGAAAACTAAACTGAATTGTTGTTTAAGTATGTCATATTCATTTTTTTCATTTTCTACAACCATGCAACACAATGTTCTGTTATTACTTATTAAAGAATGAGCTGAATACATATTATAGGTGTATACAAAATTTTTCTTTCTTTGTGTCTTCAACATTCAAAGATAAGCATTATCCAATCTGTTTATGTTACAAATGGAGCATAGCATTATCTTGCATGTTTATATTGTCTCTATTCAATGCTAGGATGCCATGGAAACCGCAATGGAAGAAACTCCACAGGAAGGTGAAGAACCCAAATCTATAAATGATGTTGTGGGTGGAGTTCTATCCGAGTTCAGTCAATCAAGCAAGTTTTTGGTGAATATGGGTGTTTCAGCCTCTTCAAGCCAATCTACCACTCACACTTCTACTGCACGCATAAGAGAACTTGAAGAAATGGTTCAAGGACAAACATTGCAGATCGAGAATGCTAGTCGAAATGAGCAAGAGTTACGTGCTACTGTTAGCTCTCAGCAGGGAGAAATCATGGCTTTGAAGAGGCAAGTTGAAGAAGCAAAAGAGTCAAACAAGAGTATTGAAGACCAAATGGCCATTTTCAAGGAAATGCAAGAAAAAACTGATTCCCTTGTTTTGCGTCTTCTGGGCCAATCATCAATAGTTTGATCATCTTTGTAGTCACAGTGTGTAGTTGCTAGACTTATTTTGAAGTATGGTGATCACTTTTGTGTTGAACCAATGGTTGTAATGGCATGTATTGGATAATTCTATGGGGACTACATGCTAATATGGTATGGGGACTATATGCTAATATGGTATTGTAATGGAACTGTGACTATGCTAATATAGTATTGTAATGGAAGCGTGACTATATGCTTTGATGGAACAATTCTATGGGGATTATCTGGAGAATTATGCTACTGTTTATGATGTTTTTTTGTATGTCTGGATTCTGGATTAAATTCCTGTAAATTCATGTATGTCTGGATTCTGGTTCTGTGACGTTGTATGTCTGGATTCTGGATTAAATTCTGTGACGTTGCAAATATATTCATGATGAATAATTTCGTCATAAATTACACGTCCTGGACCACATGTCATGACGAAAGCGATTGTCATAGAAAATATTTTATGACGCTTAGTAAATCGTCATAAATATTATTGTATGACGATATATTATTCGTCATAAATGTGTACTATTTTATGACGATTTCCCAATTATCGTCACTACTAACATTCTATGACGCAGAATCTGTGACGATACGAGTGACGCACAAAAATCGTCACTATTATGATTTTATGACAAAAATCCATGATTTTGTGACAAATACGTATCATCACCGATGCTCAAATTTCTAGTAGTAGTCTAGGTAGAAAAACAAGATTTGGGATTTGAGTCACAGATTGAGTTGGAGTGACATGGGTCAATGCATTAAGATTGCATGATGTATCTTTTGGTTAACGTGGGTCACATCGTGAAGAACTTATGTCCAGAAACGATTTCTTTGTCTTTCAATGTGTAGGGATGCTTAGAGTCACCATAGTCGACAACGAGGATCGGGGCTAGCTCAGGGAGGAGATGAGCCTAGAATGATCAAGGATGCTGGGTGAGATGGTAAGCTCAAACATGGCACACGAAATGCGGGAAATGTTGAAGATGAGTTTGAACGGCGGTGTTATACCATGTGGCTTGATCGGTCCAAGTGAGGTGTGGTCCAGTGAAATCGGAGCAGGAGCGATTTGCAACGCGTGGCAAGCCAATGGTGAACCAACACATGGCAAGCATGGCGACTGTTTGTATTGAAAGGAGGTGACTCGATCAAGAAAGGATATTTTGGTAGTTTAGCCAAAATACCAAAATCTGCCTTGAATCAAAACCACGACGTATGAGTGGTGCTTGGGTGAGTGATTTAGGTTAAGGAGAAACTGGTTTGATTAAGATGGATAAAGGCCAAGGACTTAGTGGATTTGGGTTTATGCGCTTTGAAAAGTGTGCATAAGTAGATATGTATGAGTAAAACTCGTGTGTAGGGGTTATCGAGTTTTTTCCCATTTGTGCTATGTGGATAGTATCCTCTAAGAATTAGGTGTGGCTGATTAGTCTACCTATGTAAAGGGATTGAGATAGAGACTTATGTTAACTATCCAATCCATCTCTCTTGTGCTCTTATGTCTAGGGTTAGGATTTGAGAGTTAAGGGTGTTATGTGCTCTTTGTCCTTCAAGACGGTGTGGTTGTAAAACTAACCTCTCTAAGTAAGCAATACATAAATTTTTGATAATCTCTATAGATCCTTCATGTTTTGATTGATTTGCTTTTGATTTGGTTGGTTTTGATCTCTCCTCTTCCCTCTTCTTGATCTTGTTGTGCCAAGGATGTGAATAAAATGGAGATAACCTCATGAAATCAATCTCTTATCATCTAGGCACTTTGATAGCAAGTTCATCAAGAAACTCGGCTTTGTTGTTTTTGGTCTCACCAAGTGATTTCTTGTTTTAAGGGGTTTTAGGTTGTGTTTTTTTGGTGTTCTAGCTTGCTATGATATGTGAAAATACATTTAGAACCATATTAGCCATCATCTACCACGAGCAAGTTGTATTCACCGTTTTTTGTTTTTGCTCGATTTCGGTGCACCTTTCTTTTAAATTTAAAAAGATCTCAACTTTGGCCATGATTTTCATAATTGTTTGTTGGAATAGGTTATTAATATCCTAGAGAAAATCTTTGCAAAATTTCATGTAATTTGGATCTACGGTTCAAAAGTTCCATTGTTTTTAGTTTTTGAAATCGTGTTAAAACACTATTCACCCTAGTTATACTATAGCAGCGGTAGTACTGCGATTACTGTAGCAAGCAGTAGTATCACAAGTACAGTGACGATAGTACTGTTCTGCTAATTTTTCTGTGGATTTTAGTGTCTTGGTTCTCTTATTTTTGTAGTGGCTTTCTATCCTAATCTTCATAACTTTATAACTATGGAAGTGAACGATTTATAAATATTTGGGGAAAAATTTAGATGCATCATTCATCCCCTCTGTTACTATCTTTGGTCCTACACCTTCAGTGTCTGATAAGATCTGCAAAATATGATTCGCATGGGTTGCTCATATGTATGACTACCTACCTAACATAAGATTATCCACTTCAAAATTTCATGGTTCACCATTTCTCATTTCTTCGTTGTTGTAGCTGATGATGTGGAAGGGACTAACTATGAAGAGATTAGGGTGGTGATCGGTTCGGCTGAAAAGCTCATGGTTTATGGCTGAAAACACTGTAGCTGGCTGAAAAAAGCACTGTAGCTGACAGAGGCTTATTTAGCATAATTAAATTTAAAAAAAATTTAGAAATATAAAAAATATGTTAGCCCATTACGTATAATACAAACAAATACGGGAAAAAAAAGAACCGGCAAAAAAGCTCAACAAAAAGCCAAAAGTTCAGAAAAAGACAAAACTTATGAATAGTGAAAAATAAGCCAGAAGCCAGAAATCGAAGCCGAGTTGATCAGGACGTAGTAGAGCTAACTGAAGATGAGGAGATGTGCTTGAGGAGGCTCATCATGACAAACAACAATGAAAAACCATCAGATTGGGACGATTGTGGTTTCCCATCAAGCGACAGTGGAAAGAGAGCTCAGCTACAAGCGATTATCAGAAGGTACATAAACAGTCACCCTCTACGCCTACTTTCCTATAATCAACTTCTGACAATAAACATGAAGCAACTGTGAAATTAATAACAAACTCATCAACATATTGCAAGGAATTGTTGATGTCAAGCTTCAGGAGGTGGTTCATCAATCTGGTCAAGGCGTTGTATTTGGAGGCGACTGAGGTAGACGCCATCAATAGGTCGCTGAACAAAAGCGCAGAGTTAAGGCCGATATTGCCTCTGAAAAATCTGAGGACAGAGGTGCGGTAGAATTGGAGCGTTCATCAAATGGTTCATCAGGGAATGTTGATGTAGTGTGATATTGTGGTGCGCACAAAATTTTGCCAACCCTTCACTCTGCCGAGCCTTGTTTTTAGTTGCTTGACATGTCAATGTATGTCTACTCTCTAATTAGGGGTGGAAACGGATCGGATACGATCGAATAGTCTCAAATACGAATACGAATCCATATTTTTAAAACGAATACGAACACAAATTCGAATATTCTCAAATACGGATATGAATATTCTTGAATATGAATACAGATATTTTCGAATATGGTTTTTCTCGGATACGAATATCGGATAAAACGGATTCCTAGCGGTTTTGCCGATTTTTCATCGGTTTTTGACCGGTTACCAGTTTTAAACCACCTAAATTCAAATTTTGAATCACAAAATTCGTACGGATTTTTCATGGGTTCTAGAAACGGATCGAATAGTCTTGAATACGAATACAGATACAAATATTCTCGAATACGAATGCGAATATGGATATTCTCAAATACGGATACGAATATTCTCGAATACAAATACGAATACGAATATTTTCGAATACGGGTTTTGCTTACCATATTCGTATTTTCTCGGATACGAATATCGGATAAAACGAATTATCCGTTACCGTTTTCCATCCCTATCTCTAATACACGGATCACTAACACTGGATGTGTGGTTGTGATGGATGATTGCACCTGTTAGGCTCGGATTGCTCTGCTCACTACTTTTTCTCGCTCTGTATATTCAGAGAAGAAATGGCTGATGACTTTTATCTGTGATTGATGATTTTTAATTGAAAATAAATAGTAGTAGTTGAAAGAAGTGATTTTTAGGAGGACGTTGGCGGTGGGTAAAGTGAGGTAGTGATGTATGAGCAAGACGGGAGCCAGAGAAGTAGGGTATGTAATACGCCCGTGACTTTATACCTTATCTCCAGAGCGAACAATATGGCTACTTATGGGTCACCAGTTCTATCGTATCTAATGGGAAAGCTACTTCAGAAAGACAAATATTTATATTACCTTCTGGATTAATACGAACAATATGGCTGGATTAATTCGAACAATATGGCTACGCCTACGTATGGGTCACCAAGTGAATGCACAAATTTTTTTTGTCAAACTAGATACAGTAAAACTGATACTGCGACACCTTGCATATATGACGTACTTTCGATCCCAACGTTGCTACAAGCTCCTTGAGATCCCAGCGCCAGATCAAAAATCAACAATTTCAGGAGCTGCATGATTAACGTGGACTAATATAAATTTGGCACATGCTGAATTACTATTCATGTACACTGTTTATATGTGTGAACAGTATCCGCGCTCTATAGCAGCTCGTATGGTGAGGTCAAATTAGTTAGGATAGAGATAAGAATAATTAGTTTTTTATTATATGGCTTTACTATCTTATAGATATATTCTATTTATCAGAGATAAGTTTCCTTAAAGATAGAGATTATTTCTTAAAAGTCAAGTCGAGTTGTCCTTATAAAAGATATTGCATGCATCCATTATCATCAAGCAATGAATAATAAAGAATTATTCCCAAGTCCCCGATTCCTAACTCTGGTCTTTCCCCTAGACCGACTACTCTATATCCGTTCATTCCCTTAACTGGTGCCCTCCTTCTCCTAGCGCCGTTCTATCTCAAGTCATCGTCGTCATCTGACCTCTCTCCGATGGATATTTACCCCGTTATGAACTAAGTTTAATGACAATTGGTATTGGAGCAATCGATCTCTTCCCACAATTTCTGCTTACTATGAAGCGTGCCATTACTGTTCCACATTAGTTGCCTTTGTCGCCGGTAACTTTCTCGACATCGAGCAACGCTAAGTCCCTTGCGCTTTCGCCATCAATTGTTATCAACACACTGTTGATTTTCCACCCGGGACATCACAATTACTCGTCAATTGGATCTACCAAGGGCTGCAATCACGGCTACCACCACAGCTCGAGGACAAGCTATCGCCAAAGGGGGGAGAAATTGTCACGTACTGAATTACTATTTACGAGCACTATTTATGCGCGTGAACACCCACGTATTGGAGCAGCGTGCATGACGAGGTCAAATTAGTTAGGATAGAGATAGGAATAATTAGTTTCTTATTATATGGTTTACTGTCTTATAGATATATTCTATTTATTAGAGATAAGTTTTCTTAGAAATAGAGATTATTTTTTAGAGGCCAAGTCGAGTTATCCCTAGAAAAGGGACAACACGTATTCATTATTATCAAGCAATGAATAATGAAGAAGTATTTCTAAGTCTCCGATTCTTAGCTCTGGTCTCTCCTCTAGAGTAGCCAGTCTAGAGGAGAACACTTATTCTAGATCCATTTCTTCCCCTAACCGGTGCTCTCCTTCTCCTAGCGCTATTCTATCTCAAGTCGTCGTCGTTCGAGCTCTCTCCGATGAATGCTTATTTCATTATGAACTAAAGTTCATGACAAAATCAGCATCGAAACAGTCAAAGTAAACTCTAGAATCAATTCTTCGTGCTTCTTTAAATCATTGCTGATTCGTTGAATGATTACAGTTAGTTTTAGAAAATTCCAGAGAGAGAGAGATGAATACAAACTAAAACTAAGATAAACTCCATAACATGTGCTTCCAAGGAAGTTTAGAAAGAACCCAAAAATCAAGCCAACCTTAACACGGGACCTGCAATAATCAGGGCGATCATCCAAGTGGTCATATATGTCCTTATGATTTACATGCTGCATTTTGCAGAACACATTTTGGTTCTAGCAAGTTTAAGGACTCATTTAGAATAGAAGTACGTCTATTTTACATCCTTTAGCTATTAGCTAAGTTCATAAAACAGCCTTTAACTCCAGAACTGTTCACTTTTCACCCTCTAAATATCAAAACCGGTGCAAAACATCCATTCAGTCTACATTGCCCTGATTTTCGATGATGTGGTATTTACGTGTTAAGTTTTGCTGACTTGGAGCATGGTACATGGACTAGCGAAGCACATTTAGCCAAAAAAGAACATTTGCCTCTTCACTACTTTTAAGGCCTTGATCAACTCGGCTTCGGCTTCTGGCTTATTTTTCACTATTCATAAGTTTCGTCTTTTTATGAACTTTTGGCTTTTTGTTGAGCTTTTTTGCCGGTTCTTTTTTTCCCGTATTTGTTTGTATTATACGTAATGGGCTAACATATTTTTTTTATTTTTAAATTTTTTAAATTTAATTATGCTAAATAAGTCTCTGTCATTCTGATGCTTTTTCACCAATTCTGATGTTTTCAGCCATAAGCCATAAGCTTTTCAGCCGAACCGATCACCACATTAATATCATCCATTCATCTAAGGAGATTCAATTTGACAAGTCTAGATCTAATTATACTCTTCATTTATTAGTATGCCATTTAAGCTAAACCTAGTGATGTAACCATCAACGTGGCAAAAACCACTAATGATACTAGTCTAGGGTGAACAATGAGAAGTTGAGATAGTTGAAGAGTGAAAAGTGAGCGATTTTATAATGAAAGGTTGTTTCTGGACTTGTACAATAGCTAAGAAGTATAAAATGAACTTGTTCCTTTAAAATATAGGAATTTCACACGAAAGAATAATAATTCCCCCGTTTGATCCAGACAGCTAGAAGTTGCTTCATCTCTAAGCTTCCCGCCTTCTTGCATTGCATTGATGAATTCAGTACCATAATTAATGGCCCCATTTATTATGGCATTTTAGCCAGTTTTCATCTTTTAGTAATTACTATTTGTTAGACTAATAAGATACAGTAAAAAATTATAAGAACACCCTTAATATAGGAAAAGAAACCTAAAAGCGTAAACCGAAAGGAAGGAATAAAAATAGAACCTTCTCTAGTAGGAAAACACAAAACAAATATCATGGGTGCTTTTTTTGATTATGGCTTATGTATTTTAGTTATAATACGAGCATTCGTATAAATAAATAAATCAAAAGTTGATAATCTATTTTTAAAAGATTATTTTAATAAATTATTTTAAAATAATGATGAAAAATATCTTATTCATTTATGGAAGAGAATCTACAACCTATAGGCCTGAAAACGCCCGTAGCTCCGTTCCTTTTTCCCCTCGGTTTCTTTCGTTCCCTCTCTCCCTCCAACCCCGCAACTCGCACGCACCGCCGCGCGCCTCCTCTCCCACCCCACCTCCGTCTCTCCGCCGGCGCCCAAACCCACCCTCCCCCGCGATGCAGAAGACGGCGCAGGCCTGGTTCACCGGCGGCCCCACCTCCCCCGCCTCTACCGCCGCCGAGTCGCAGCCCTCCCTCCTTGCCGACTGGAACTCCTACGCCGCCTCCCGCTCCGACGCCTCCGCCTCCCCGCTCCCATTCGACATCGAGGCCGCCGTCCGCTCCGCCAACGACACCGTCTCCGGCACCTTCAACGTGTAAGCCTCAGATCTGATCCACTCTCACCGGCCTGAGATCTGCGCGCGATTAGCTGGCTAGCGCTCTCTGACCCGGTCCGATCCGATCCGCGGGTTGCAGGGTGACCAAGGGCGTGCGGGAGCTTCCGGGGAGCTTCCAGAACGCGACAAGCAGCTTCCCGTCGGGGAAGGCCCTCATGTACTTCGGGCTCTTCCTCGCCAGCGGCATCTTCTTCGTGTTCATCGCGTTTGCGCTCTTCCTGCCCGTGATGGTGCTCATGCCGCAGAAGTTCGCCATCTGCTTCACGCTCGGCTGCACGCTCATCATCGCATCGCTCTTCGCGCTCAAAGGACCCGCGAGCCAGCTCGCCCACATGACATCCAAAGAGGTACTACTCCTATGTTGCTGCAAACTGCTACTATGGTTGTTCAATTGTTTATGTCTCGGTATTGGAACGGTAGTAGTCTTGTTTGGTAGCGAGGAAGTGGAGATAATCCGGTCAAAACTCATGGCATTACATCCAATAGCCCCCCCCCCCTCCCCCCGTGTTTTTTAGTCGAATACACTTAACAATTTGGGAACATGCGGAAACAAGTTGCAAATCTTACTTTGTTGGTGAGAATAACTAGTACCTTCGTGCTCTCTGCAGACAGCTTAAGACTGCCATTTGCTAGTTGCTACTGAACATCATTTGAGCTGCATAGCAATGAAAATTTCTTGATGATCAATTGTAGCATATCTGATGAACATAGCAGATGCGGGTGAGGGCTAGCCGGCTCCCACCCACCCACCACATTTCCAGTTGTTAACTCATTGATCTGCCATGTGCTCCAAGTGTTGTTAGCTCAAAACCACGGCTCAATTTAGTTCCTGTGTAGTGTTTCTATGTTTTTCAGCTGGGTTGGCCCTGTGGAACTTGAAGCCTAGGAAATGAATCCATGTTCAGATAGAGTTGGATGGGATTCTAAACCCCCATGTGGGGTTGAACCAATGGGATTTGGGAAAAAAGAGACAAGACAAAACTTGGATGAATTAACTGGAAAAAAACACAAGATAACCATTATTTTTTCCCCTAAGCTTCTTGGATTCATTGTGCCCTAAATATCCTAAATGAATTGATTTGTTGAGGATTCTTTCCAAAATTCCCAACTTGGACCTTGTAAAACTTCAGGAAAAATGCTATCTGTACGAGCTTCTTTGTTTGAAACAAGTTACACATATGAAAGGGCTCCATCACGAGACACTCTTGGATGTCTGCGTGATAAGAGAAAAAGCAATCAAGAATATCTCTGAGTCTGTGATCTTACATCATGTGTGTTCTTTGTATGAGTTTCTTACAAGAACGTTTTGCAAGTGGAACAAGTAGGCGTTTCTTGGATCAAAATATGGTTTGCCAAACTCTAGTGTCTAGTGCCTAGTGTAAGAATGTGCAAACTCATATTTCAAAAAGCATAGTAAAAAAAAGAGGAAAATGAATGGATCTTCTTGCCATTCACCTAGAGCTAATATGGTTTTTGGTTCATATTTCTAACTCTAGAACTGTCCTGGGAAAAATGTTTTTGGCACCTCTATCTTTGGACCCCTGAAGTACTCGACATGGAAATCGTCTTTAAAGTCCTTTTAAAAGACACACTTTCCAATGCCAGAGAACCATATTAGCATCAAACCTGGATTCCGCAACAACCGGCCAACCACAATTCATTAACGCAGGAATCCAAGTAACTTATGACCCAAAAGAGAGAGAGACAAGAAGAAATCATCTAGGAGAATGAAGGATTTGTATGAATTAGCTTACTGGTCTGAACAGATCTAAAAGAAATGAGAGTAGTAGAAGTTGGGAACTTTGTGATGGCTAAGTGGATGGATCTTTTGATCTTTCCAGTGAGCTCACCGAACATGATGTTGACTAGCTTCTTTTGTTTAGCCTCCACTCTTGGTTTGGGTTCTCCCAACACCAGGTACAAGTTGCAACAGAAGAAGGCCTCTTGGTATTTTTTCTCCCAGCTATCAAAGAACAAAATATTTTGGCTCAATCCAAAAGGATACCGGAGCTCAATCCTATAAAATCATCAAGTGCTTTGGCTCAATCCAGAAAGATCTCTGTGCTTTCTAGCTTTGCAATAAAGCTGGGTCGAAAGTCTTGTCTAAAAAAGATTGTGAGCTCAATCCAATATTCTAGGATTAGACAAAAGGTTTTTGCCCAGCTTTATTAGAAAGCTAGCAAGAGTACAGAGGAAGGGAAGGCTGGGGACACAAGCTTAACCTGTCTGGAAGCCTTGTTTTGGCCAATGACAGTATGACACAAATAAAATCTAATATGTTCTGAGAAATATTTAAGATTTAAGAACGATGAACTTGTCTGGATAGACTTGAAAGAAATACAACTGTGGTCTGGAATCACTTGTATTAGCCCAAATTGGGTCAAAATAAAGGTGATATGACATTCTTTATTTTGGCCAGCCTTTCCCCTTGCCTAGCCTGTTGACAATGTTACTTTCTTGCCCATGGCCAAATAGTACTTCCGTGGCACCCCACTTCTTACAAGGTCAACTTCTTCCTCTGGTAGCCTACCATGACTTCTGTACCGACCTCAACCTCTGCTCACTAAGGCGCCTTAAGGGAGTCCAGGGTTTCGTCTAGTACTGAGGCCTTAACTCTTAGGGCACTACTTGTGCTGCCTATCCACTTAGGCTGTGGAAGCTGTGGACGTGGTGCTCATGTTGGTGGGTTGATAGTGCTAACAATGTTCACTATTTGGATACTGTGCTCTGTACATTGTAAGCAACTACATCTTGTCTCTTGTCTATCACCATCTTTCCAGTCTCCTGTGTCTATTGTTGAACCTTCTCCTTTGTTAGTGCTGTGCAAGTCACTGGGACACGTGGATGAGTACAATTTGACTTAAGTGCAATTGCTGGTCTGCATTGTGGGGAATATTTTGTTTGTTTTTTGGCAACAGGTGCATGGAAGTGTGTGATTCTTATTTCTCCAA
Source organism: Dendrocalamus sinicus (assembly GCA_036346575.1). Taxonomy (NCBI): domain Eukaryota; kingdom Viridiplantae; phylum Streptophyta; class Magnoliopsida; order Poales; family Poaceae; genus Dendrocalamus; species Dendrocalamus sinicus. The sequence goes on along the minus strand of CM070656.1, from coordinate 12,726,837 downwards.
TCCAGAAAGGAGATTTGTTTTGGGGATAACATTTACATTTGGATCGAGTGATTTTAGTTGTAGTACAAAATTTACAAGTCTTTCTTATTTCTAGTTGGAAATTCCAAAGTGCCAATGTAGGCCCATAAGCATGGCACAAGTGTCGTTAATGCAAAGTAGTGAATGGCTCTTGTACTGGCTCAGTTTTCTTATGCAACGCAATATCTTTTTATTCACATAATCTACAAATGCACGGGGTTTCTGATAAGAGAACTTGCCTGTCTTCTTTTCAGAGGCTACCGTTTACAGTGGGATTTATTGGATGCATGGTTGGCACGATTTATGTTTCTATAGTGCTTCACAGTTATTTTCTGTCGGTGATATTCTCAATCCTTCAGGTACGTCCTTCCTTTGATAAAATTTTTGACTTGTCTTTCATCTTTTTGAAATTTTATGGTACATTGCGGATATTATGCGCATGTTTTATGCCCTGCTCGCCCATTTATTTTTCTCCCATCTAGAACAAGCTCCTAATCAGAGCCTTGACTTCATGAGCAGTATCTTACTATGTTTTGCATTTAGGGGAACAAATGAATTCCTTCTCTCTCACTCTACCCATGCTTTTATAACTCTAAAAAACAATTCAGTGTGCATTGCCTATGGTTGCCATCTGTATGATCTGCAGCTTCTCTAGTTTCCCTTGTGCATGGCTGATGGCCCTTTTCACTCAAGCTTCCCGTTTACGAAGTGACCTTCCCCACTTTTGTTCCAGGTTCTGGCTCTTGCTTATTACACCATATCCTACTTCCCCGGAGGATCTAGTGGATTGAAATTTATCTCTTCAAGTCTCTTGTCTTCAGTAACAAGATGTTTTGGCCGGTAACCCAAGTAGGATGAACATGTACTTGATGATCATACCCTTATTATTCCTGAAGTATTTTTGTACGTAGTTGCTGATCAACCCTTGATAGAGCCCCCTCCCTCTGCTCACGCCTGTTACCATGTAGAATTAGACTTAGACATACGTTGGATATGGTGTCAAACAAGCAAGTTGTGCTTCTGTATCTGAAGTTTCCTTGTATGCTTGTATTGTGGAAATAAAGCTGTTACTACCGTGTTGAGGGCTAAAAGCACTAACCTCGTGAAAATGAGTTGCGTTTTGGGCTTTTGCCTTTTGCTTTATCCGAAAGTCGAAACAAATAATGCTACTTTTTAAAACTGATTTTTCAAATGGCTTTCCGAGTCTAAAACTGTAGGTGCCGTCCATGTTGGTGTCTCTATTATTTGCTATTGTCTTAGAAAGCGTAGATAAAAGCTATTAATCATAGCTAAAAGTTATCAGCGGTAGCACAAAAGATTATGGTCCATTCCAAGACTAGCAGAGCAGCTTATCCTCAGCTGTCGTACTGGTTCCTTCTGTTCTTGTTGCTTTTGAGTTCAGAATGAAGGCGAGCACAGCGATCCGGTTATTCTTGGTGCAAAACTTTAGGGTGTTGTAGAGCGCTCCTACAAACATCCGATGAATCAAATCGTGATCTATGCTTTAAACAAATCCAAGTATGATCTAATTTATAATGTTGCTATTGTCACAATGAGGCTTAACATTCCAAAGGGACCTAACAAGCCAATATATACCCATGTACAATATACAAAGAGATCCTTAGAATATATATATAGTATAAATAACAGGGGCACCTAGGTGTCTGGACACCTAGTCTCCCTACCTTTGGATTGCTTTTAGATGCGCGCTAGTGTGATTGAGATTTTCCATCCATGATTAAGACTTTCCTTCCATGATTGATTTAGCATGCCTAATATATTACATACCATACATACCATTGCTCTAGCACATATCTAAAAGCAATCTAACGGCAGGGAGCCTAGGTGTCTGGGCACCTAGGTGTCCCATTTCAGCGTCCTATATATATATATATAACACCCCCTCAAACTTATGGTGGATCAACAACATTAAGTTTGGAGAGGTTGAACTGATGCTGAGCTCTGGTCTACGCCTTGGTGAGGAAATCTGCTAACTGAGCCTCCAGACTCCGAAAACACATACTGAAGAGTAATAACTTTGTTTTGCACCTGCGATCGCATGTATGAAGCATCCACTTCAATGTACTTGGTGAGCTCATGCTTTACGGGATCTCGAGCAATGCTGATCGCGACAGTACTATCTGATAAGAGAGGAGTCGGTGCAGTGGTAGAAACACCGAAATCCTCAAGCAGCTATCGAAGCCAGGTGATTTGAGCTGTCAACGATGCCATGGCATCAACTCAGCCCCAGCGCTCGAACGGGAAACTACAGTCTGCTTATTAGTCTTCCAGACAATCAAGGAGAAACCAAGAAAAACACAATAGGCAGAAAGAGATCGGCGATCAGAAGGATCACTAGCCCAAGTCGTATAAGAGTACGCCTAAAGTTGCAAAGAATTGGTACGAGGAAAGAAGAGACAACGAGTGATGGTCCCACGAAGATATCACTTATTAAAAACCGTCTATGATATTTTGTCGTCTGATTTTGCTGCCCCCTCTATTCAAACTTTCAAATTGAAGCATCGTGACTTCTCTGTTCCGATACGCAAATGCCCTTATATATGCCTCCCCACACGTCTTCCCCAAACACACTCCAAACCATTCAACCTATTAGCTCCCCCAAGCCGCCGATTGAAGCGCCGGCCACCTCCCCCAAGCTCCTCCATGTCCGGTTGTGATGCCAAGGTTCACTGCACAAGACACTCTTGTTATAAGAGTGCCTTTTGCATTGTTATTGTCGTGACACAATGGTGATGCTGCTGCCTCCTCTCTTTCATCAGCGCCAGTACTTTGTTCATACCCCCATCCGATCCTCTCTCCTCTCTTCGTTGATGCTTGGATGGATATTATGTATGTGAAAATTATTTGTTGATGCCTTAGTTCTTGCATGTAATGCTTGGATGGATATGGCTAGGATGATCTTGTTCTCGTAAATAGGCCCATTTTGGTTCATCTGTATTCTCTGATTGCATTGTTTTATAGCACAATTAGCGCAAACAATGTAATCGGAAAATGTTGATGAACTGAAGAAGGCCTATTTTTTAGTTCGATCAAAACTTATCCCAGACGATTCTATTTAGGAACCGTCTGTGGTAATATACTATCATAGACCGTTCGTAGTAAGACCTGTCTGTGATAATATACTATCACAGACGGTTCGTAATAGGATCCGTCTGTAATAATCGTTATCATAGATAGTTCGAAAACCGTCTATAATACACTTAGGGTATTATAGACCTATAAGTACAGATGGTTCAAAAACCATATGCGATGATGTTTCCGAACCATTTGTGATGAGCTTTTTAGTGAAGCCATCTCTCAGTCCTCAGTGTAGCTAATGATCACCTCCAAGTTACCCTGCACATGCAAAGATCAAAGCAATTTTTTTTCCGGCACAAGTTCTTTTCAACTTTAACGATATAAGTCCATATACGTTACACGCCTCAAATGACATTAATAAATAGTATTATCAATTATTTATCATCACAAGTATTCTAGACCTAGTTATATAGTCTAACACTAGATCTCTTAGTCTCAATCTAATAGTTTAAATATTTAACTGAGTCTCAATCAATAGTTTAAATATTTAACTGCTTTTAACATCTGGAAACAGTCAAATGCTCTATAACCCTACTTTTAAATGCTTATTCGTTGTTAGTTGTTGTATGGCCTTTACATAAACACACGCACCAGCGCTTCGCACGCGCAGCTGCAAGTGGGAGAGAGAGGCAGAGAGATATAGAGAGGATGGGCAGCCAAGCCATCCTCCGGCAGGAGCCATGGTTCGTCTCCTTGGCCATCCTCGGCGCCCTGTACGTAGCCGCCGTCACGTTGCACCTCCTGTCGTACCTCACCCTCTGCCTACGCCGGCCGAGGGACCTCCGACGCCGCTACGGCGCGTGGGCCGTCGTCACTGGCCCGACGTCCGGCATCGGCCGGTCCATGGCCCTGGAGCTCGCGCGCAGGGGCCTCAACCTCGTCCTCGTTGGCCGCGACCCCGCCAAGCTCCGGGACATCTCCGAGACGATATCCAAGACTCGCGCCGTGCAGACCAAGACCGTGGTGTTCGACCTCTCGTTCGTCTACACCGCTCAAGGTGATCGACAAAGCACGCTGCACAAAACACAAGCATCCACATAAAGCAAGAGGAAATCGACCGTACTCTCACCGATCTGGTGTACTAAATATTTGGCAGGCGACGAGGCGATGCGGCGGTTCCAGACTTCCAGCAGGCCGTCAGGGGGCTGGACATCGGGATCCTGGTGAACAACGCCGGCGTGGCGAAGCCGTGCGCGGTGTACCTGCACGAGGTGGACGTGGAGGCGTGGGTGAGGATGATACGGGTGAACCTGTGGGCGCTGACGGAGATGACGGCGGCGGTGCTGCCGGGGATGGTGGAGCGGGGGAGGGGCGCCGTCATCAACATCGGCTCCGGGTCAACGGAGGCGATCCCCTCCTTCCCCCTCTACTCCGTCTACGCAGCCACAAAACGGTACTGTATATCTTGTCATGTATGTAGTACTAAAACATTTGTTCCAGAAGTGTCCAATGGCCTGTGGAATTTTTGCCATATATAGCACCTTTTCAACACATATTTATAAAAATAGCTGTATATGAACGATAAGTGTTTATAAAAATAACGTTTTTGCCATCTGATCACCGGGCAGCAGCGCGACAATCCACTCTTGACATCAACCGTCTGGCCAGCAGACAGCAAGCGTGTGCTGTCCGGCTAGAGGTGCCTTGCCGTTTGCCTACAAAACAATTAGCCTGGTTAATTACATATCTAAATTTGTATTTTTATATTATATTTGTTTAAATTTTTAAATATAGCAAATGAACTTAAAAAATTACGAAATTTTTGTGGAGCTTTCCAAGGCATCGTGATACGTTGTATAATTTGTTTGGTAAGTTTTTACCACTATTTGCTACCTCTAAATTTTTTTGAAGCGACGTATAATTAACCGAGCAATTAAGCAGTTATACACTGCTCCTAGAATTTTTAGAGGAAGCAAATAGTATTGAAGAATTATAAACTTTTCAGTAGAGCTTTCTGATGCAGCGTGCTATGTCATGATGTTTACATATTTTTTTGCACCACTTTGCTATCTCTAAAAATTATTTGAGCGGCGCGCAGCTAAACGGAGGATAAAGCACTAATGGCCAAGGGCTAATGGTTTGCCGCTTGGCCACTGTGCAGAAACTTTTTGCACAGTGGCTGGAGGGCAGGCCATTAGCCTAAGCCATTAGTGCTTAATCGTCTGTTTAATTATGCGCTGATCCAAGAATTTTTAGAAGTACCAAATGGTAGCAAAAAATTATACAACGTACCATGCTACCTTGGAAAGATCGCCCAAAATATTTGTAATTTTTCACAATCATTTGCTAATTCTAAAAATTCTTAGAGGACATGTAACTAAACCGGTTATTAGGGCTAATTGGATGGCTAATCACCTGCTGCCTGGTTACCAGATGGCAAGTGACCTGCCACACGGTGATTGCCAATAGGCGGCCTATCACTCGGTAATAGTGGATGTGTCACGTTTGCTATATGTAATAACTCCTACAAATATCAAAATTATATAAATTTTTAAGCCACATTTACAACGGATAAAATTACTAAAAAATTACACAGTCAAGTACGTTATGTCGAGAGGCTGTACATAAAATTTCATAATTTTTCAATTCCATTTGCTATATTGAAGAATTTGAATAAATAATATAAAAAATTAGCCGGATTAATCACCTGTTGTCTGGCCATGGGATGGCAGACCACCAAAGTGGGCCAGGCAGCCCTGCCATTTGGCAGCAGGGCGGCAGGCTGCCTGCTGTCTGCTGGCGGGACTGCAGACTGGGCGGCAAGCCCACGCGTCAGCAAGCTGATGTTGCCGTCGGGCTATCGGATGGTAAAAACGTCATTTTTGCCAATACGATCTTTATACTGCTATTTTTATAAATACAGATATAATTAGTGTTATATATGCCAAAAACTCTGGCTGTGACCCCGTATATACGACAGCGTTGTAGACTTGTTTTCATTATGTTTATTTGGTTCTCTTAATTTCAAGCAGGTATGTTGCTCAGTTCTCCAGGAGCCTTTACGTTGAGTACAAAAGCAAAGGGATTGATGTGCAATGTCAGGTAAGTTAAATCATACGGCCAATTCATAAGGATCAAAAGGAAAAAGTATGGGCAATTCAAAACGCATTCATGCTTCCCTTTATGGTCTATCATGGTGGAGCTAGAAAATTTATATTAATTGTGCACCATTGGTATTTAAAGATAAGATAAAAGATGATTGTTACGTGATTATCGGTTGATGCAATGGTAGCATCGATTAAACCATGCATACTTAATGTTTCTATATAATTAGTTGTATTTTCTTTTCAATTAATTAGCTACTTTACATATTTAATAGCTAAACCAATTTATTTTTACAGAGTGATAACAATAACAAATAATAATATAGATAAAAATATTTTAAATATATGTGAAATGTTATTACAAATGTATATCAATTTCACTAACTTTTTATTAGTACATAAGGGGTCTTATGTCAGTTCACATACCATACCACCTGAGAAACACATATGGTTTTTACTATATGTATACTTAGTAGGCTAGTATTGGCGTCTATTTATAGCATATATGGCTTTAAAATTTGTAAGTAAAATGACTCATATAAGATACTCAATGTTAGTTTTGAATCATTACACTTATAGTGATGGTCGCAAACTATGTAAACATATAGAGAATCCGATCGACACTTTATTTTTAGATAGAAATTATAGAATTATCTAAGACCTAAATAAAATAAGTACTTTCATACCATTCACATGTTATCATGTAGGTAGAGGAAAAAAGATGTATAACAACCTATAAAATCTGAACAGATGGTATGAAATATAATTTACATCTAATTCTCTTAAGTATTATTAATTTAAAACTTATAGCTAGCAAGGATATATATATAATTTGAGATGTGACTTCATACTTTCCTTTCCTATAGTAGCTTGTACTAATTGTGATGCACTCAAGGGCTATGTAACTAGAATCACCTCTTGAATGTGTATCAATAGTAATGCAATTTACTATACACTCGGTGTATAGAATCATCTCTTATATAATTTTCAAAAAAAGTAGAAGTGTTCATGCATATCAGGGACCCTAGTTGGCTCTGTCCATGTGATCCACTATGCAAAAGCCGCATTTGGCCATTTGTATATCCTTGTTACTTTAAATTGCTCCATATGACTGTTGGAAGTATTACTTTGGGAGCATCATCCTACTGCAGACTGCGGCCTGGATGCGCGTAGGCCACGTCTCACACTCCACTCATCCATAGTACACGTAAAGACATAACAACGCCTATATGATACTTTTCCGGCGAAAGATTCCATTCTAGCTATGCAACATTATTGCCTAAACTAATGTCAGCATGTCAGTGGCACATTCATAAAATGTACACTCTGCAGTGCACGCCGTGCATAGTTTACAATCTGCACACGCATCCTTGCAACAGGCTGCTTGATTACGAACTTCGAGCACCAATTTGCAGTTGCGCGCGTGATGCTTTTTTTTTTTTAAAAAAAAGCATCAACTTGTGTTAATGTAAACCGATGCTGCAGGCCCCGTTGTTCGTGGAGACGAAGATGACGTCGAGCGTCGCCAAGGCCGGCAAGCGACTGTCGCTGTTCGTGCCGACGTCCGACGCGTACGCCCGCGCGGCGGCGCGCTGGATCGGACACCGCCCGCTGTGCATGCCCAACTTGGGCCACCGGCTCCAGTGGTGCCTGTGCCGCGTCGTGCCGGACCGCGTTCACGACGTGCTCCGCCTGCGCGAGAACCTACGGCAGAGGGCCGTCTTCCAGCGGCTCAGATCGGCGAGGGCGCCGTCGCACGTCCATGGCCTGCTCCAGAAACAAAGCTAGCGCGGCACAGACCTGTTCATGCTATCGGGCCCCTGAAGCCGAAAAGCCCGAAAAAATCATTTTTCCGAATGAGTTGTTTTGATTTATTTCCTGAATAAAAATATTAATGTGTACTTGTATCTGTATCTGCGAACTGCATTTTGGTTCAAATTAACGACGATACATCTGTGTGACTGATGTCGTGGACAGATGGTGTTCACTAAAAAATTATCTAGGGGGTGTAGGACCGAAAGGCAATAGTGGGATGGTAAATGGCGTTGACTAAAACCTTTTTCCTAAGTATTCTTAATCCTATTTCTCAATAGCTACAGTAGCTACTGATAATTGAAAGTTAAATTGACCAAAAAATCATCCTCATAGAAAAATCAAAGCCTACAGTTCTAACATCCAACCAGAAAGCGATCTGACTGATCTGACCGCCGTGAATAGTAAAATCAGCCAATGCTACAGTAATTTCAATACTGTTGCAAAACTTAAAATCTACATAACTTTCGATTCGATAATCAAAGAACTATTAACCTTTGTACACATCTTACTCAAGGCCTCGGGAACCTATTATATCTATAGATCGTAAAAATTCACGTCAAAATTTAGATATTTTTGAAATTTAAGCAAGATTGCACTCAAAATGGGAAAAAAAAATCAAAATCGATAATCAAGATTTGCTCGTGGACAGAGAATAACCAAGATAACTTTGGATATGTTCCTATACGTCACATCAAGCAAAAATACCAAACAAATCACTCCAAAAACTTTCAGATCAACAAACCACTTGAAAAATAAAAAACATGCAAAAGCTGAGTTTATTGATGAACTTGCTACCAAAGTATCTAGATAGCTAGAGAATGATTTTCAGAGATTATCTCTATCTCTAATACGTCTTTAGCATAGCAAGATTAAGAAAGGATGAGAAGAAAAGAAAAACCGACCAAATCAAGAGAAAATCAATCAAGACAAGAGATAGCCATGGAGAATATCAAAGATTGATTCTATTGCTGCTTGAGGAGTAAAGTTTTACAGCTACCACATCTTGAAGGATAGAGAGTACATCAAACACTCAATTCTTAAATCCTAACCCTAATCCAGAGAGCATAAGGGAAGAGGGTTGGATGGTTTACCAAAAGTCTCTATCCCAACCTCTTAAATAGATGTGCTACTTAGCCACATTTAACCCTTAATAGATACTATCCACTTAGAATATTAGGAAAATTTTGATAACCCCGACACAGGTTTTAACTCATTCACTACACTTATGCTCCCTTTTCAGAGCGCATAAACTCAAATCCCCTAAGTTCTTAGTTTTGATCCATCTTGATCAAACCAGTTTCACCATGACCTAAATTGTCTTTCCAAGCGCCGCTCATGCGCCGTTGTTTTCTTCCAAAGCCGTTTTCGGTATTTTGATCAAACTATCAAAATATTCTTTCTTGATCCGTCTTCTCCTTCTATTGCAATAATCACTATGCTTACCATGTGTAGGTGCACCACTAGCTTGTCAAGCGTCGATAAGTCTCTCCCACTCTGATTTCACTGAACCACGTCTTACTTGGATCGACCAAGCCATATGGTGTAATCCCGCCGTTCGAACTTCTCTTCGATATTTTCCATCTTTCTCATGCCATGCTTGAGCTCACCGTCTCACCCGCATTCTTGATCGTTCTGGACATTGGCTGCTCCATAAGCATAGCCCCGATCCTTGCCATTGATTACGGTTGACTCAAACGATCCTACACATCTAAAGAATATTTTCAGACACAAGTTTTTCACAACTTGATCTATGTTAACATAACATATTTTATACAATATATATACACTGACCTTAGTCAACAAAACCCATTTCGCAACTCAAAACTAAAAAAACAAAATCCTAGCAGAAATTTTACAGTCTAGCTGGTCTAACCGGTCAGATCGATACCACCACGCAGTCACACCGGTAAAACCATCCGGTCCAACAGTTCACTGCCGTGCATGCAAACACTGCTGATAAAATAATTGGTTGAGACAACACACCAACCACATCAGTGCTACTCATAAGGCCTTCATCAACTTGGTTTTTTAGTGGTTTATAATTATTCACTATATCTGATTTATTTTATACTGTAACAATCAATAGTTTTTAGCGTAATTAAATTAAAAAATAAAAACAAAAAGCTAGTCCATCACAAACAATACAAAGGAATACAAAAAAAGAAAAAAAACCAAATAAACAGGAAAAAATAGAAAAAATAAAATTAAGAAATAGAGAAGTAGAAACCAAACGCCAGCTGAATCCAACGAGCGGGGCAAAGTCAGATATCCTGCTTGATTAAATAATCTTGAAACCATGCAGGACCTTGGCAGTTAATGCAATCTGTGGTGACATCAAAAGTGTAACTCATTAATGCCACCAAAATCAGTTACCTCCGAACAGAAAAACACATGTGCATGTATTGACTAATACATGCATGGCCGATCCATGTGCAAGCATATGATTTTCTCCCAACTGTATGCATGACAAAACGCAAACAAAATTTCAACTTGTAGAACCATATGGCACTATTAGAGGAGAGGGTGAATGATCGCCTCCACTTCTTCTGCTTCGCTCGATTTCTTCATGGTCGACAATGACCGCTCAAACAATTACTCGTCACATGGAAGTGCTAGTCGTTCGACCGGATGTGCTCGTCGTTCGATTACATGCTCGATCGCTTAGCTATGACCACCTTTGTATGTGGTCAAACTCGCTTGTGCCGCGCGGAAATTGACAGCTCAAATGCTTCCGCTCGAACGAGTACCGACCGAAGACAACAGTGTGCTCATAACGCACTCAAACGAGGTTTGTTAGCCAGCCGACGACGACGCAAGAAGAACGAAGCTCAGAAAAACACAGTGGCGGATCTAGGATTTTACCAAAGGGTATACTGCACCAAAATTTTCATATGCGATTCAGTAAAACCATTTGCCAATTTGGTAAATAATTGTAAATTTTGCACTAGTGATAATAGAGTTAAAATGGTCAAAAATAGTACTAGAACCTTACACCACTTATGTATACAAATGTGAGCAAAAAATATCAAGAAGTTTATAGCAAAAGGAATAGGAACTGAGCATATTATTATGGATTTGGTATAATATCTCAATGTAAGTGTGTAACACAATCATATTGTAAGTGAAGAATAACATTTTAGCTTAGAGAAGTGTGTAACACAATCATATCGTAAGCGAAGAATAACATTTTAAACGAAGAATAACATTTTAGTTTAGTTTGGTTCAATTTCCTTCATGATCCAGATTCATAACTCTTCTAAGCTAGCAGCCTGATCATCTGCATTATGATCTGTCCAGTACCAAACAGCAAGAATTTTGTAGTTCAGCTAGTTTCCCATTGTGACCCACACTTTGGGACTAATTATCGGCAATGAGGTATAGAGCCCATGAATGCTGATAGAAAGTGTGTGTTTGATTAGGCCAGTCTCAATGGGGATTTCATCAGGGTTTCATGGGCATTAAATGAGATGACACATCAGCAAAACTAATGACATGGCACTGTATTAAAGAAGAAAGAGAGAAATACCGTTTCATGGTGAAGAAACGGATGGGCACTGTTTCCACCACCTTGGAAACAGCGTGAAACGCACACTGAGAGCATCTCCTCCTCATCGGCGGATCCGGTGCGCCATCTCCCCTCCTCTCCCTCCGTCTCCCGCCATCTCCCCTCCTCTCCCGCCATCGCCGTCTCCCCTCCTCTCCTGCCGCCATCTCCCCTCCTCTCCCTCCGTCTCCCCTCCTCTTTTGCCATCTCCTTGAGCTCCAGCGGTGGAGTCCCGGTACGGATGGACCTCGTCGATCTGGTCAAGACAGGGAAAGAAGACGGTCCGACAGCAGCTTCTTCGCCTGCTCCCGCACCAGCTTCCTCGCCTGCGCCGGCTCCAGCTTCCTCGCCTGCGCCGCCACTGCAACCTGGGCAGCCACCGCAATCCGCGCCGCCACCGCAACCTGCTTGGCAACCAGCTCTGCAGCTACCAGCACAAGGCGCAGGATGGTGGCCTGGATGTGGAGGCAGCAACAGCGTCAATCTCCCATCTCCCCAAGGAAGCTACTCCCCAAATCCTTGGTAATAATTCTGTAAATCTGTTTTTTAGAATCTTGTTTGATTTCTGTCCGGTGAATGTGTGATTGTGCCAGGGGATGGCCATCGAACTGCGATGAGGCATCAAATTTCTGTCTTGTTTGTGTTATTTCAGAGGTGTTCAGTCTACATATAAACTCAATCCTGTTTTTACCCAAATACATATGAGTTGTTTAGTTAAATGATGAGCTGTGCTGAACACTGGCTCTGAACCGGATTGCTCTGAATATCAGTGTTTCCCTGAGTATGTTTAGAATTATTTCAAATACAGGTCTTTGATGTTGCTCTGAATAGCAGTGTTTGTGAATTTATTTATGTGCAGTCATATATCAATTCATATGTTGCTGCTGTTGGAATCCTCATGCTGTATGTCTTTATCAAGTTGAAGTGTGAATATCTAATGACAGGTATCCAACAGGTGGTTTTGTTAATTTGTTACAACGACCACAATTTCCGGCACCGCCACCATCACTAGGAGAAAATTTCCATTTTGTCGGAGTGCCGCAAAACTTGACACCAACAAGTCCACCCCCACCACCATGCGCCAAAGGGACTCCAACACCACCAGGAACATCAACCAACAGAAGGGTTAGCATCGAGATTGACGACGATGATGGTAGTGAGGCAAGTAGGATGGTAAAGAAAAGATATTGGACTCATAAAGAGGAAGTCAGGTTGGTAATCACACCGTTAATTGTCTCTTGATTTTTTTACATGATATCATACATGAAGTGGTACTCACAACCATTTCCTTATTTTACATTTTGTAGGCCAATGCTTGGTTGAATGCTTCTAAAGACCCCATAAAGGGGAATGACAAGAAAGGTGATTCATTTTGGAAGGAAGTCACTGAAGAGTTTAACAAAACTGCCCCACCAAACTGTACAAGGGATACTAACCAAATGAAGATCCACTGGTCACGCCTAAAGACATTGATCAATGACTTCAATGGCTACTGGAGTACGGTAACTAAAGTGAACAAAAGCGGTTACTCCGATGATCAACTTATGGATGAGGCACAAAAGATGTATACAGAAAAACATGGAAAGCCTTTCACGTTGGTGCATTGGTGGACGGCTCTAAAAAAGGAACCGAAATGGTCTGCATATGTCACGCAATTGGATAAAGAAAAAACTAAGAGCGTGACCATTGATGTTACTGATGATACAGAATAATCCCGTCCCATTGGTAGAGAAGCAGCAAAGGCCCAACACAATGGAAAGCATAAAAAGGAAGAGGTTATGGATGGTATTGTCCTCCTTGGAGAGAATATTAACAAAATAGTTGAAGTGCAGCAAGAGCGTAAGGTGGAGCGTGAGAAGGTGATGCAAGCGCAGCTTGAAATTTCAAGGACAAATCTTAAGGCTGCACAAGAGCAAAAGGAGGCAAGGCTGCTTGAAGTTTATAATTCACTGCTTAAGCAAGATCCAAGTCAGCTGTCCGAAAAAGCGAAGGCTAACCGAGAGAAGACATTGGAGAAGATGGAGATAAAGTTGTTTGGTAACGATGATGAATCATGAGTTTCATGCTTCAACATCCTTTTCTCAGTTTTCATGCTTCAATTATGTTAGATCATATACCTTGGAGTCATAGTATGATATGGCTCACAGTATGCTTCAATTATGCTTCAATTATGTTAGATTAGTTTTCTCACAGTATGCTAGATTGCTGAAAACTGAAATCAATCTCTTGGACTCACCAGTCATGTGGTTCTCTAAATACTAGTGAGAGCTTGGACAGAACATATGATATGGCTTTAATTTCTTAATATATTCTCTTTTCTTCAAATGATGGATTCTTGATATCCTAGTCATTCTTAATATAATTGAGGGCTTGTAGTTTCCTCTTTTCTGAAGTGTAACAGATGGAAGTGGTTTGCAGCTCATTGCAAATCTGTATATGTGAATCTTGATTTTGCTCTTTTTTTATTTACATACATATGACTTAGATATTAGGAATCTGATCCCCCACCACCACCAAAAAGAAAACTGATGTTGTAATTCAGCTATATAGGATTAGACCATTTGAAATTTGTTCGAAAATTACTGGTGGAAAATAGATTTTGTATTGGCAAGGAAACGAACTGGAAAAGCTTCTCTGTTCTGTAGTGTTCTCTGTAGTGTTCATCTAGTTCTCTGTTCTGTTCTGTAGTGTTCATCTAGTTCTCTGTTCTGTTGCTTCTCTTTCTAGTATGAAAGCTTCTCTTTATAGTGTGAAACCACCTCTGTTCTGTAGTGTGAAAGCTTATTTTTATAGTGTGAAACCACCTCTGTTCTGTAGTGTGAAAGCTTCTCTTTATAGTGTGAAACCACCTCTGTTCTGTAGTGTGAAAGCTTATTTTTTTAGTGTGAAAGTCTGCTCTGTTCTGTTGTTGCTTCCTATATAAAGTAGACCAAAGCACTCTCGCAAACACGCACTGCACATCATGTCAAATGATGATGGAGATTCTCTTCCACCTGACCATTGTGATCCTAGCGAGATATATACATTAGATGAATTCGTTGCCGAGGGCGAAATATTAGATGACTTGGTCAGTGAGACCACGACTATTCTGAAGGCTGGTGTGGAAGCTCTTCAAGATTTGGCGTCAGATCATCGGTTGCGTCCGCGGAAGTATATCAGAAGGTCACGCGAGGAGTATCATCAACGTCTAGTGGATGATTATTTCTCGGATAATCCTATTTATCCTCCCAACATTTTTCGGCGAAGGTATCATATGTCAAGGCCGCTTTTTTTACGCATCGTCGATGCTTTAGGCCGATGGTCTGATTACTTCACTACAAGGGTGGATGCCCTTAATCGGCAAGGACTCACGCCATTACAGAAGTGTACGGCGGCTATTCGCCAATTGGCTAATGGCAGTGCCGTGAATCATCTAGATGAATACCTGAAAATTGGTGAGACAATTGCAATGGAGGCAATGAGGAATTTCGTTGAAGGTGTTATAGCTGTATTTGGTGGACAATATTTGAGGCGCCCCACTATGGAGGATGCTGAGCGTCTGCTCAAAATTGGTGAGAGACGAGGTTTCCCTGGTATGTTCGGTAGCATCGACTGCATGCATTGGCAATGGGAAAGATGTCCCACTGCATGGAAGGGACAATTCACTCGCGGTGATCAAAAAGTCCCGACCATAATTCTTGAAGCCGTGGCGTCTCATGATCTTTGGATATGGCATGCATTCTTTGGTGTTGCTGGTTCTAACAATGATATCAATGTTCTAAATCAGTCTACTCTATTTATCCAAGAACTAAAGGGGCAAGCTCCTAGAGTCCATTACATGGTCAACGGGAACCAGTACAACACGTGTTATTATCTTGCTGATGGGATATATCCAGAATGGGCTGTATTTGTGAAGTCAATATCCATGCCCATCACCGACAAAGACAAATTATTTGCACAGGAACAAGAAGCGAAGAGAAAGGATATTGAACGTGCATTTGGTGTATTGCGGCGTCGATTTTGCATTTTGAAACGACCAGCTCGTCTATACAATCGAGGTCAACTCGAGAAAGTTGTGCTAGTTTGCATCATACTTCATAATATGATAGTTGAAGATGAAAAAGAAGAGGACATTGAAGAGAACCTTGATCTGAACGTGGCCCCAAGTACATTGATTGTTGAAGAACCAGAATTCTCCCCCGAAGAATATGTTACATTTGAAAGAATTCTAGACATAGATGCCGATATTCGAGACAAATCAGCTCATTTACGACTTAAGAAGGACTTGGTGGAGCACATCTGGAACAAGTTCTCGAGCCGTCGAAATATATCTATAGTTTGAGATATACTATATGTAATCATTTTTCATATATCAAACTATTTAATATCGTTTGAATCTTGAAGTTAATTAATATATTTATATGCAACTTCAAATGGCTACATAGTTCACATGGCACATTTGATCACAATACATGCCAGACTTAAATGCTGCAGATAGCATATGAAACTGTGCAGATGAAACTGTGCATTGAGAGAGCATGTTTCATTCGTCACTCCAAACCTGAAAAGGTGACATGGCAGTCTTGGAAACAAGTTTTTGGCTACAAAGTGCCCTCACGGCACCCTAAAAACTTTCTCGACGAAAGCCCAAAAGACTAGTTACATTAGCCTAAACATCTCCTTGCTTTTATAGGCCAACGCCCCTAATCATGTCCGATTCAAACACGAACACAACACCTAATCTCTTCCTCAAATCAAGGGACCTGAAACCATTGCGTAATACGGGTTTTATTCAAATTCTACCTCTTCCAATCCACGGACTCTATCCGTAACAATCAAAACTCAACACGTCATGAATCCTCCAGGATATCCCCTCCCGTATCTTTATCACACACCATCACCACGTATTGAAGCCTCCGGGAACGCACCTCCCGTAGCTTCTCCACGAATCTCCAACTTTGATCTCCATGTGCTTCAGCATAAGCCTAACCACCTCGCGTGACATTCTCAACTGTCTGGACCTCAGATCTCCCTATCCTAGTCCTGGTCATCCTTGTCACCAACTGTGATCGTCTCCATGCTCTCCTGCACATACAAAGACCAAAGAAATATTTTCTCGGCACAAGCTCTTCCCAGCTTGATCGTCATAAGTTCAACAACTCACAACATCCTTGTTCATCCAGAGACAAGAACAACACCATCCACGATCATCAACTTGGTCGTACACGACCAATCTCCTCAACACAAACCAGAAAACAGTCTCAGACTACCAATTACGACTGCCAAAAACCATCGCTTTCAGAAATTCATTCTTCCGGCCACTCAGCACGACCACCGAGCACAACAAGTACTCGTAACCGACAACTGATCGTAAACCTTACTACTATCGCTCACCAACCGTCGAGTACCTAGTCGCTCCGACTACTGAGTACCGACATCGTTCCATCAAGCACCAGCCAAACACCCCACTGGCCTAACACGAGTACTCAAAGATCACAAAGAGTGAAGTACTCGTTTCGATAACAAAGTCTACGAGTACCGACCATAATCATAAAGCCTTCGACTACTGAAGACAACGACAGCAGACTGCTTGGTCTACGACTATTGACATGACTGCAAAATATACAACTATAAGAGCAGTCAGCAAAACCTACGACCATCAACTGCAGAGTCACCGACTATCGACCAGCAACTCCTACGACTATCGAGTACGATCAGTAAAGTCGCATGTCCATGGCCTGCTCCAGAAACAAAGCTAGCTCGGCACAGACCTATTCATGCTATCAGGTCGGGCCTGAAAATGCCCTGAAGCTGAAAAAGCCCGAAAAATTCATTTTTCTGAATGAGTTGTTTTGATTTATTTCCCGAATAAAAATATTAATGTGTATTTGTATCTGTGAACCGCATTTTGGTTCAAAATTAACGATGATACATCTGTGATACATATATGTAGAAACAATCTATAACTACACGTTTTTTGATGTCTTCTATGTCCATGTGCACATGCTCGTATCCTCGAATAGAATTAGGACACCAAAGGTCTAGGGTGTATGTTCATGACGTACTTCTCGGTTTGCACGGTTATGGCTAACCTTTTCCTTATGAAGAATTTAATGTTGGGTGTAATTACTATACCAAATCTAAACTATCATGTATAGCTTATACCTTTTATTACTGCTGGACTCCTAATAAGACATCAGTAAGCATATTGAGCAGGCGGCTATATATAATTGGGCGACCCGCTAGATGCATGGATTGTTTTTCTCTGCTTGAGCCTATTTGGGTCTGAATTGTATCTATCCATCCAGTATACATATCAACAGTTTAAATCCGATTCCATCTACCAAACCATTTTAAAGTTTACATAGATCCATGGCGTAGGTTGCACTAGTACGATGATTAGATAGCCAAGTTTTTTTCTTTCCAATTAATGTAAGAATTTTTAGCCTTTTCTGTTTTTTCAATTAATGTGATAATTTCTAGCCTTTTATCTTCTAGGTTTACCGTGAGGGCTCTTAGAGGAGACTCCAATTAGATATAGAGATATAGATAGTGGTAGATATAGATAGATAGATAGATAGATAGATAGATAGATAGATAGATAGATAGGTGGCTTATGCTTGAATTGAAACTAAAGAATTGTGCAATCTCAAGTGGCTGTGAGCAGGATTCACAATTTCACTGAAATTTCGTTCCTTTTGCTACCCAACAAAAAAAATCAATTTGGTCAAATTATTTCATTTTAATTTGAATTATGAAGGTTAAAAGACAAAATGAAATCTTCTAGTCTAATGTCCAGTCCCTTCACGTGTGTTTGGGAGATTAGAGCATCTCCAAGAGATACTCTATATGGCTCTTAATATTTAAATTTTAGAGTTGAAGGGTAAAAAGTAGCTCCAACATATTCCCAAATAGACTCCCAAAAATAGAACACACCCAAAAATGGGCTCTCGCTCTCTACTTATAGAGGATGATCTAGGCTCCCAATACTGTTTTTCTGGTTTAGGGTATCTGTTGGAGGGAATGATTATTTTGGGACCTTATATCGTGATTAGGATCTGTAAAAAGAGATGTATCTTCTACCAAATTTTTGGTATTTTCTTTCTCCGACATATGGATTCCACATATTTCTAACAAAGAAAAAACAAATTTACGCCGTGACGAATTGAGTCCAAGGCCTGCCCGATCGAAGCGAAAGGCTCATCCCAGCAGACCAACGCACCATGCGTGTGAAAGAAGCGCTTTATATTCCTTTTATCCATAGGTTTAATATTTAAAATTCAAAATTGATTTGAACTATTTTACTGAAAATTTGACCAAAATGCCAAAATGTTGGTTATTTCGCCCCTTTCGTTACCCTTTGAAATAAATTGCAAAATAAAATAGTTTTCTCTGGCTTAGAGGTGGTTTTTGGGTTGCTTGTGACATAAATAAATCTACTAAACATGCATAAATCACACACTTGACATAACAAATCATTTTTTGAGGTGTTCCCATGAAAAGGAAAGCAAAAGAATCATTGTAAGAGATAAGTCGGAATGTGCTTCTTCCAATCGATTGTATGTTTAGTAATTACATCAACTTCGCTCGCAAGGGGCTACTGTAGGATCGAAAGGCAACGAGGGTTGAACAGTGCCGACTAAAATTTTTCCAAGTATTCCTGATCCTATTTTACAATAGCTACAGAGCTACTAAGAATTGAATTCATAGCCAAACTCTCAAGTCAAATCGACTAAGAAATCATCCTTGAAGAAAAACCAAAACTTAGAGGTCTAACCTCCCACCACAGGGCGTTCTAACCTCTCTTCAGACAGTCTGACTACCATGAACAGTAAAAACAGGCAATGCTACAGTAATTTTAGCATTGTTGCGGAAATCAAAATCCACATAACTTTTGATTCAATGATCCAAAAGCCGTGAAACTTTGTACAAACCATGCTCAAGGTCTCGGGAACATATTTCATCAATGGATCGCAAAAACCTATATCAAAGTTTAGACCTTTTTGAGATTTAAGTAAAATTGCATAAAAAACGAGCAAAAACCAAAATCGATGATCAGACTTGCTCGTGGGTAGATGATAGCCAAGATAGTTTTAGATATGTTCCCACATGACACAGAAAGTAAGAATACTGAAGAAATCACTCCCAAAACCCTTAGATCAGGAAACTACTTGGAAAATCAAAAGGTGCCAAAACCGAGTTTCTTGATGAACTTATTACCAAAGTGCTTACATGGGTAGAGAATGATTCCCATAGATTATCTCTATCTCTTATACATCCATGGCATAGCAAGATCAAGAAAGGATGAGAGAAGAGGAAAAACCAACCAAATCAAAAGAAAATCATTCAAGAAAGAGATAGCCATGGTGATGATTAAGGATTGATTCTATTGTTGTTTGAGAAAGAAAGTTTTACAACCACTCTATCTTAGAGGACAGAGAGCATACTAAGCACTCAACTCTAAAACCCTAACCCTAAATAAGAGAACACAAGAGAGGTAAGTTGGATGGATAACCACAAGTCTCCATCCCAACGTCTTAAATAGATGGGCTAACCAGCCACCTTCTAACTCTTAATGGATATTATGCACTTAGCACAATAGGAGAAACTTGATAACTCCACACACATGGGTTTTAACTCATTCACTATACTTGTGCACACTTTTCAAAGCGTATAAGCCCGTATCTACTAAATCCTTAGGTTTGATATATCTTGATCAAACCAGCTTCTTCATGACCTAAACCACCTTCCTAAGCGCCGCTCACACACCGTGGTTTTCTTCTAAAACTATTTCTGGTATGTTGGTCAAACTACCAAAACACTTTTCCTTGACCCAGGGGCGGATCCAGGAATTTCGGAATGGGTATTCGAAGTTACAAAAATATTGTTCAATAAAAAATGTAAAGGTCCATAATAGCGAAAATAAAAGTACAATTGTTCGTACTACAGACGACAACTGAAATAATACAAAGAAATTATAAAATAATTAAGAACTAAATATTAACGCGACGACGCTTCATGCCTTGAAAGCGAGATATAATATCATCATCCTTAACATGCCTTGAACTAAATATTTTTCAAAGCTCAAAGATCTACAAAATCAAACATATAGATATCATTCTCAGATTTAGGGAGGACAGAAGTGTGTGTTCTTATGTCTAAGTCAATAGATGAATAGAAGGCTGTAAATGAGAAATATGTTGTCAATTCACAATTGCATAACCATATTGGACTACTGCAGAAACTAAGATTCTGAGAAACATATTGGCCAATTCACAATTGCATAACCATATTGGACTACGTCCATAATGTAACACCCCGCGTTCTTAATTAACGTAAGCTCTGTTATTAGCGTTAATACTCGCAATTATTGGAATAAATTAAAATTTGGTATTAAATTATTTGAATGGATAATTTCTTCAACTAACAGTAAATGTAATGGAAAGCAAGGTAAATGGAAAATTTTTATTACAATCAGAATCCATTGCATACATATAGATTACAATTGCGAAATTGTAGAATAATAATTACAACCTTTGAATACATGTCTATATTAAGAGAAAGCCCCAAAAGTACATACATGAGCATTTCATACATGAATCCGATTGTCGTCAAATTGCCGATACACCGCTATTTAAATATGAACAAATAACTAAATTATAAGACCGAAAAAGACCGAACAAAAGAATTAATCGAATTAAAGTAAAGTAAAGTAAGCGTTGCCGTCAGAACCCTAAGGATTAACTTCGGGCGGGGTAATCCGTTCACAGAGATACCTGACCGTCTGGGGGAGTCGGCCCCTCTCACAACCATAGGCTCATCACACGGTATTTTGTATATACAAACCTGTTCTGAATATAGGAATCCAACCAAGGCAAAGCCCAAAATATCACAAACCATTCCAGCCCAAACCACAACAGAGAGGCACCTGTCAAAACCATGCCCACATATCACAATATCCCCCAGATAGCACACGGCCAGAGCCAGTGAGGCCGAGATAGCACCTCGGCCAAAGACACCATCATGGCCAAAACCCAAAGAAGACCTCACGGCCAAAACCACAGCACTGCCAGCCAAATATCCCACTGCCAATACATCAATAGCCAACCAGAAGAAAGAGCGCAAGAGACAGAGCAAGGCACGGTAAGCATTCCCCCAAACTCCCCAGCCAATCCCAAGACCAACAGAGAAGCCAGCCACCGAGTGGAGCCCTAAGGCCAGGGAGGCGAAGGCACGGCAAGCCGAAGGAGCAAGGCGACCGTGACGGCGGCAGGAGAACCGCAAGCCAGCGCCCACAAGCCAGCAACCGCAAGCCAGCGACCGCAACCAGCCCCAAACCCTAACTTTCCTCACAATCACCAGTACAGGTAAACCCACAAAATCGCTATCCATATACTACATTCATCCATTATAGCCCCCATTGAAATAGAAACCATAACCATCCATCCTCAGTAGAATACATGGAACCATCACACAGAGCAACCACCGAAAGTAGGGGAAATAGAGCAAAGGAACAGAAGTTACCGAGAAGGCAAGCCGCCATAGGGCCAGGTGAACCCCGCGCACCCGACGGCCAGTCCATGCTCCCCTGGCGCATGGCACGACCTCGAGCCCGCCGAGCCACCAATGCCCACCTCGTAGATTCCCAAAATCACATGAGACAAATCAAAGTGTAGAACCAAAATGAAATAGTAATAAAATCAACTGTGGATCCGGTTGGATCGGAGGGAGGAGCGCCAGATCCGGGCCATAGGCCACGGATCCGGCAGTAGCCGACCGGGCTAAGGGAGGAGGCGGCGTAGAGGGGAGGCGCGTCGGTGGGGGCGACGCCGGAGGAGGAGGCGCAGAGGGAGTGGACGGCGGAGGCACCGAGTTGGGGAGGAGCCAAACGGCAAGGCGGAGGCGGCCGGGCCGCATGGCGCGGCGCCACGGGGGTTGGCGGCACTTGGGGCGGTGCATCGAGCAACCGGGCGTAGGGGAGTGCGGAGGCCGGGGTAGAGGTCGACGCGTCGGGGCGTGGCGCGCGAGGTCCAGGGCGGAGCCGAGCGGGAGAGGCCCGAGCGGGAGAAGTCGGAAGAGGAGAGAAAGAAAGAGCTGAGAGCAAGGCGGCATGGAAGGAAGATGAGGAGGCGCTAGGGGCGGCGGTAGAAAAAGAGGGGAAGCAGAGGAGTCGTGGAGGCGTCGGTGGAAAATGGGAGAAGGGGAAAAGGTGCTGGCGGCGGAAGACTTAAGAAAATGGGAACGGCCGGAAAGGAAAGAAGAAAGCAGTAGGGAAAATAGAGGAGGTGAAGTAAAAATGTAAAAGAATAAAATGATTAAATTAGGAACACTTATATGCCTGCATTGTAGTAATCTGGTTTTAGTAATTAGTTAAAATAATTGAATTAACTGCAAATGTTTAGGGACCGTGTAATTGCATATTAGCTACTCCAACGCAATAAACATCCGTTAGAAATAAGCTAAGAACTAATACAGTCCTCGGTAGTAGTATAATACCTTCGAATGTGATGCATATAAATAATACGGAGTTGAGCTTAAGTAAAATGAGAAATTAGAAAACCGTCAAGCACATTTAGTAGAATTCATCTAATTACTTAAATCTGCATACTTTCAATGCCATAGATTAAGTCAGAAACTCAATATATTTCTTAAGTCGTGCAATGAATGTAGCACCATCAATGGATTAAAACTGGTCCGTGTGTAAATTAAAACATGTGTATTGATATTTAAACCGATCAATGACATTTATTTACCTAGACAATTTGGTTAATAATAGTTAAATTATAGAAACCCACCCGGGTTACTCCGAAATATTAGAACAAGCTAATTGTGATCCGACAATGTAAAGCATACACATCGATTAAACCTGTACGCAGAAGGATTAAATTAAAGTACTATAGTTTAAGACCCTTTCGTTGCAGACTTGAATACACAGATAAATTGGTTTAATCATCAAAGCAATAGAAATCCGCTAATCAGTATTTATAATGATTAGAATAAATAATTTACCAGCGATAGAGTAAAAGCATAGCGTATGCCGATTTAATTAATGCATCGCTAATTAAGTCGTTTGGGATCGTACCTAAATACCTAATTAATCCAGATAGTGTTAAATCATATAACCGTCTTAATAAATATTCTTGGTTATGAAAGATGAGTCAAATGATGCCTGTAGGCTGGAATTGCATATACGAAGTAAATTGTTATAATATCAATTGAACCACTCTATTGCACATTTAAATAACCAGTTAACTTTTATTAGTCGATTATAAACTATAGGAATCCACTAATAAGTATTCTAAATCATAAAAGTAAATTCATAACTATTAGAAGATTTAAAACTATATGCGACAACTAGAATAGCGAGCTAAGTCAAAATAGTAATCGTCAAGTTAAGAAATTGAATAGCAATTAAAATTACAAGAGGTGATTTAAATAGCAGTTAAGCTGTAAAAATATGCTCAGGACTACATTAAAATGTATGAATCCTATAAGGACACCAGAATATAGTTTAATTAAGAAATTAAGTAATTGATACATGAGACCATTTTATTTTATATCTATAATTCAACTCGTTGCGCGTATTAGTACGAGAAAATGCATTTAGTAATCTTAAGATCTTAAACGAATTAGAGAGGTGAATAAATATATACGAACCTTTAAGAAATTAAATGGACTTAATTACACACGCGAGATTGACTAGAATAATATTCGCCATTATAATTATGCAGGCATTCAAATTAACCCGTGTAGTGAAAAATTGCTAGGAATTAATAAAATACCGAGCATTAATAAAATACTGAGCATACATACTAAATCAACATATATCCTAACGTTAGTACGATAATGTCGAACGACGAGTAGTGTACCGAAATTAACCTCAATTATCGTGATCGGAGTAAAAGGGAGTGACATCTTACCTTAGGAGCACAAACACATTGATACCTCGTATTTTATTATATTCTCGTAAATTAAGTCGTAGACGATTTAATTGCAGGCGACAATCCAAGCTACGGGAGTGACTGCACCTGATCCTAATTGAATCCAAATCTATGGTTGAAATTCAGGCAAGCATTCCTTTGATCAAAGCTTCAAAATATATTCCATAAAACAAGTATTTTTGTATTAATCTAGTATCACCCTGCATGAAAGAAATAAGAATATTTAACTCACGCAATGGTATAAAAGATAAGAGAAAAGAGATAGATGGCAACTGATGAAGCAGTTGGCCACCTAAGTTAATTAAGAAGGTGGGCAGAGGTTGCCAGGGCAGGTGACAAAGGGGCAGGTTTGGGACCTCTGCATAAGAATAAAATATAAGGTTAATCAGACTTCATCCGTGTGAACGGACCGTACTAAACGTATCAACCAACATTTCGTCCGAGGACGGACAGAATTAGTAGCTCTAACGAGGTTATTATATTCTCCACATGGGTAAGTAATATAACCAACTGCAGGAACCCAGAGCCGGTCAAGAGACTGGGAGTGGGGACTTGTGCAGAACCCGAATCGGAGAGAGCCTGAGTGGGGGTCGCGACCGCAGAACCAGGCTGGGACAGAGAGCCGAAGTGGGGACGCGAGGCGCATATATTAGCGCCGGTGGAGTGTTGGGGTAGGACGAGGTCCGTGGGCGCCGAGCGAGGGTGAGAAACCACCTCGGGCTGCCCCAACCAACAACTATGTCGAGGTTCGTGGGCGCCGAGCGAGGGTGAGAAACCACCTCGGGCCGCTGGCTGAGAATAGTTGGGTGGAGATATAATCGCTGAGATAGATGCAAACGTTCTGTACTCTGATCTGGGCACCGCACCTAAGGAATTGCGGAGATCCATGAGCCACCAGGATCAGGGTGATGATGGGTAAAGTGATACAAGCTTGCGCAATGCTATCCAAATCATGAATTCATGCCTGTCTCCGGGAAAGGAGAATTACAGAAACTTATGGGGGTTTTTGCTGTTCATGCGTATGCTCAGTAGTTTTATAAATTAATAAATTGTAATTGTTTCAAAACCAACAAATCTTATTTTCTATGTCATGGGAAAGAAATTGAGAAAGGAAAAGAGTATAAAAATGAGCAAGAAATTGAGGATAGGAATTGAGGTTCCTAAAAGTGAAAAGGATAATCATTCTGTGCATTTTTGCTAATATCGCTTGCTGAGTACCTCTGTACTTACCCTTGCTATAAATCTCCCCTTGCTTAGGAGCATGTCAGTTCAGAGAATAGCAAGTCAGGTGGGAGATTGCTTGGATGGAAGACCATGGACTCGGAGTGCAATAGGGCAAGGTGGGCATTCCGTGCGAAGGCTGTGTTAGTGTGAGATCTCCAAGCCTTTGAGGCTTTGTAATAGACTGTAGCCCTGCGTGGCGATATTCTTGTAATATCATATTGTGTCTCTAATTATTGTTCTGCTGCAACACTCTGATAGGCTTATTATTCGTTAGAGCGATGTTTTATCGGCTAAAACGAATAATAATCCGTTGACTGGCGTTATTACCCCTGGTAATAATGCGGGTCGTCACACATAATCCATTACTCCATTTCCAACTTCCAAGTATTGCCATATACTCATATACACAAAAATTGCCATATACCTACACATCTTAGACTCTCAGGGACAGGAGATAACAATAAAATCAGTAAGCAATGCAAAACATCTATATGATCTTAACATGTATTATGCCATTTCTACTCATCTCATACAAAATCTACTCATACATAAAGCACAACATATGAGGCAACACACATCCAAGTAGAGATTATTTATTAACTACTTTCTCAGGTTATCCAACACACAGATCAAATTAACTAGCGCGGAGGGAAGCTAACCAACAACCAATGTAGCAGATCTGAAGGAAGGGGAGGCCGGGAGGGGTGGATTACCTCGGCATCTGCCAGACCGCCATCAGGGGCGCAGGAGCAAGGTCAAGGAGTGAAGGGAGCGTTGAAGGCAGAGCGGTGGCGGGGGGAGCAACTGAGTGAGGAAGCCATGAAGGAGCACACGGCGCGCCAGCCGCCGGCGCCCGGGCGCCCGGTGCCGGATCTGAGAGTAGAGAGACAGACGACTGGACGAGGGAGAGCCGGAGCCCAGAGAGGCGGAGCCGCCAGAGAGCCGGAGCCCGGAGAGGCGGAGAGGGACAGGGACTGCGGTACTGCGCTGCGGGCCACCGGCGGAGAGCCCGAGGAAGGAGCACTGAGCCGCCGCCCGCCGAGGTGCCGAGCGCGCCAGCCGCCGCCCGGGCACAGGATTTGAGGATTGAGAGCTAGGGTTGGAGTCTTGGAGACTTGAGTCGCTCGCAGCTCGCTCGCTGTGTCGTAGGTCGCAGGAGCCAGGAGTCCAGGAGAGATGTGGAGTCGCTCCGCGAATGGGCCGTGGGCCGTTTTGGGCGTGGGTAGACGGAGACGGGAGACCGCAGGGCGCAGGCGGACTGCCGGGCCGCCGGCCGAACGTTTAGAATATTCCTGAGACGCAATTACATACACACACACACACTATACCTAATATACAATAGATTTTTTGCAAAAAATTTTGGGTATTCAGCTGAATACCCATGAATTACTGTAGATCCGCCCCTACCTTGACCCAGTCATCTTCTTACATTGCAAGCAATCGCCATGCTTACCATGTGTAGGTGCACCACTGGCTTATCACGTGTTAGCAAGTCTCTCCCACTCCGGTTCCATTGGACCACGCCTTACTTGGACCGATCAAGTCACATAGTGCAATCCCACTGTTCGAACTTCCCTTCAATATTTTTCGCCCTTCTCATGCCATACTTTAGCTCACCATCTCGCCCCATATTCTCGATTGTTTTAGGCCTCAGCTCCTCCATGAACGTAGTCCCAATCCTTATTGTTGACCACGATTGACTCCAAGCGATCCTGCGCATCAAAAGACAAAAATCGTCGTTAGGCATAAGTCCTTCACAACTTGATTAACGTTAGCAGTAATATAGCTCATGTAATTTAAAATCACTGACTTTAGTCACTAAAACCTATTTCGTAACCAAAAAAAAAATAGAAATCTAAAATCTAGCAAACAATCTGTTGTCTGGCCGGTTTGACCGGGGTCCAATTCCGCTCAGATCGCTGGTGTCATCGGGTCCAGCCGGATGCTCAAATCGGTTCGACTGCTGCCGATGGCTAAGGGCGTCTCCAACAGCTGGCTATTTAGTTAGCTAGATCTGATGTGGCAAGAAAAAAGTAGGAGAGAGAGTAGTCACTAGCGACGAGCAAATAGCTGATCTATTTCACGTAGTCCAAGAACATGAGAGAGGAGCATATGGGTCCAACAGTATAAAATAGTCTTTGCTTTTGTCTCTCACCTCCACGTCAGCTGACTATATAGCTAGTACTAGCTATTACCATTGCGGACGCCCTAATGGGCAAGCATGGCATGTGGTTAAACAATGCTAACAAACAAGGGCCTCATCAATGCGCACAGTAGCATTTCGGTGACTCAGCTGCATGGCCACAGTTGACTTGACAGCATTCCAAAATATTAATCCTTTACTTGTTACGTACCACCAACCCCATCAATGCAACTCATGACACCACGTGAGCAAGATTCTCGTTTGACTCAAGAACATGCGGAAAGATCTCATTAATTGCCATGCATGACCACTGAGGAACTCAAACGTTAGAGCACTACTGTCCTCCACACAGGCTTAAAATTATGCATGATCAGACTACAGACTACAGAGCCAATTTTTGTTACTGTAGATATGCATTTGCCTCGAGTAGCAAATCTCAAATTTCCAACTCTCCGTATTGCTATAGTTTATTACAATATAATATGTATTGCTATAGCTTATTACCAATATAATTTAGAATCCTCTCATATAATTCTTCAGTTACTTGATCATTTAAAAAACAGAGAAGATTTCTACGGGGCTATCCCCACATAGAGATCGATACCATCTGTGGCGCCCATTGGATTGCTCCAAGGATCGGGATTGGATGGCTATGGAAGGCATTCGATCCATACATGTGGATGATCTTCGTAGGTAAGTTTTTTTTGGAATAAACAACTGAAACGACGTACCAATTCAACAATCGAATCACACGACGACGAAACGGCTTCCCTTGCAAATTTTTGGAATGAACAGCTGAAATAAAATGGATTTGAATATGGTAACTGGCCAGAAATTTATGTCACCGACCAAAAATTTCTAGCAACTGGCTTGAATTCAAATTTGGTTGGTTTTTTTTGTCAATTCGCAAATTAACCAGGGTCACACAGATTTCCAGTTACCGCTGGCAATTTTCCATAATCGGGAATACTCTTTTCAGACGTGTAATATTGTTCTCATTGGAGAGATATACGTAGTGTTAGGAAGCATTGCGACAGGTATAACATCCTGTGTAGTGACGAGCCGAACCGGTACAGTTACATCCGACATCTTCGTCACACACTCGTATACTCATATGCCGCCCTAACCGTCCCCCATATACTCTGTACTAGCTGAATGCCCGTGCGTTGTTACGGATTTTTAAAATTTATCATACTACATGTTTTAAAATTTATCATTCTACGAGGAACGGAAGAACTACCTATATGCAGATCTAGACGACTGATTTTTGATCGAACGGCTGAGAAAAGAGGAGGGAGAATGGACCGACGACCACCAACTCACATTTTTATAATAGTAAAGATAATTGGTTGGTGTTACACGCTGCTGTCCATGATGCATGCATATTGTTAGGAAACGTGGGCCTGGACCAGCAGTCTTGGTCCATGGTGGGCACCTCACCGGAGACTATAAATAGGGAGTTGTACCGACATATTTTGTACACATGCAATCAGAAATTAATAAAGAAAGACCAGGAGTTCTCTCTACCTCTCTCTGTGTGTTCAATCTATTATTCTATCTTCTATGATTGATTCGATTTATTCTAAGCAGAGAAATTGATCGGACTGGTCGCCAGCGACAGTTCCTCAGCACGTTATCAGCACGAGATCGCTCCGGTGAATCGAAGGTAAATCATCGAAGCCCTAATAGATTGAATTATCTAGATCACTTTAAATTCACAATTTTTCGCGTTCTAGATTGATTTCTAGGTGCAAATCTGCCATAATCTACCGCGAGCAGACCTGAAGTTGCCGGCACAATATCGATTGGTAAATTGAATCATGGGATAGATGTTGATTGCATTGTAGATCGAAAATAGAGAAAAATTTTGCATGACAGCCACGCACGACTGCCACATGCGTAGACGGCGCCGACCGGCCACGCATGCACCGGCCTGCAGCCGGCCTATCACCAGCCTGCCTCCAGTCTCCCTTGGCCGCCGGCCAGAAGCCGGTGCCGCCGCTGGTTCGTCGCCTGAAGCCCGAGGTTGGCCAAAAGACCAAAGCCGCGCCGCCTTGGGCTGGTCCCGCCTGAGCACTGCTCCGCTCGGCCGAACACACGGCCCGAACGCTGAGGCCGATCGCCCGCTCGGACGCCGCCCGAGGTCACCGCAGGACCGCCGCTCGGTCGCCTCGGCCGCAAACCACACGTGCCGTGAGCTCCTCACCCGGTTGGTCAAAGCCCCGCCATGCGCTCGCCCAGACCGCCTCGGCCTCCGCACCGAAGCCCCATAATGCGCTTGACCGGACCTCCTCGGCCTCGCGCCGCCGCCCGCGATGCGCTCCGCCTGGCCGCGCGCGCTCGGCCTCTCCGCTTGCTGCCCGCATGCGGCCGCCTCCACTAGATCCTCGCACCCGGCCGACACCCAAGGCCCGCGCCGCATGCGCGCCGCCGCAGACGGCCATCGCCCGATCGGCACGCGCCCGGCACCGCGCCGCCGCTCGAGCGCCACACCCCGGTCTCCCACACCAGCTCCGGCCACTCGGTCTCCCTCCTCGACCCACCTCCCCGCAAGGAGCGCCGGCCCACGCCCGGACCGTCGCGCCGACCCGAGACCGGCCGCCCAGTCCGATGGCCCTTCCCGCCGCCGCCACTAGTAAAGTGAGGGGAGGGGAAACCCTAAAACCCCCCTCTCTAGTTATGTCAGCCGAGTAGGCCATATGGGCCGATCGGGCCGAGGGAGGGGGCAAACGGGCCGGATGGAAAGAAAGAAAAGAAAAAGGGGGAAGTGGGCCAGAGCCGAAAATTTACAGGAAAGCCCTCCAACTCTGAGAAATCACCAATAAGCCCTCGGATTTTGCATTTTAGTCCCGAATTTTGCATAAAATCCCTCGGTAAATCAGGAAATTACGCCAAATTTTTCTCTGAATTGAAAAATTGCATAGAAACCCTCGGGAATTGCAGAATTCGCTGAAAATTCATATTCTAGTATAAAAGGGCCTCCAGAATCCAAATTTTGAATTATTTTTAGCATTTGAAGCTTATTTATTTCTACCATTATTATTTTCTGTATTTATTTACTGTTTTTGGTTAATTGTAATTGTTTAAATTGCTTTTAATCATAGAAATTAGCAGTAAAATTATAGAAAATGCATAGAAAATTATGAAACTTGCGAGAACCTTTTGTACCATTTATTTGCCTGCAGTAAATTATTCCATGCATGTTTACCAGTAGTAAACTTATTTATTCCGTTTATACACATGTAGATGACTGGCAGCACGATCCGTTCATACACTGTCTAACGTGGGCATTCGATGTGGAGATAGTGCTTGGAGCCAAGAAGCTCCGTGCGGCTATTGGGATTGGCGGACTGCATGACGCCCAACCCACGCATGAGGAGAATGATCAGGCACTTCATTTTCTCAGGCACCATCTCTGCCTTACTCTCAAGAATGAGTACATGGCGGAGAAGAGCGCGCTAGCACTTTGGACCGCACTCAAGAAGCGGTTTGAGTACACCATTCTTCTTCAAGCAAAGCAAGAGTGGATCAGACTGAGGTTTGCCGACTTTAAGATGGTCTGAGAGTACGATTCTGCCTTGCACAGGATTTGTACCAATCTTCAACTCTGTGGCAAGCAAATCACAGATGAGCAGAAGATCGAGAAGACCTTATCCACCTTTCACCCCAATGTTGTTCAATCCGCCCGCAACTATCGTCAAGACGGCTACAAGGAGTACGCCGAATTAATTAATATGATGCAGGTTGCGGAGGCTCAGGACGAACTTCTCCACAAGAATTACGTCACTCAGCCACCGGGGAGCTCCGCTGGCCGAGAGGCCAACGCTGGGAGCTACAAGGTGCGAAAGCCCTTGATGAAAAAAAGGGGAAGAAGGGTAAGGCCGTTGCCTAGAAAGGCAAGTTAGATGCTCCAAGGGACAAAAATGCTAAGAAGAGTGGTAAGACCTATGGCCAGCAGAACTAAGGTTGCTACAAGTGTGGCAAGTGTGGGCATTGGTCGTGGATCTGCAAAGAGCCGCAGCATGTCATTGATGCCCACCAAGCCTAGAAGAAGAAGGATGGTAAAGGGCAGCCTGAAGCCCATTTTGCAGCGGTTGAGGGGGAGCATCCCGAGCAGCTGCCTGAGTTGATGGAGGTTGAGCCCATCCCGACAGCAGCACCCCCTTACGACTTAGAGGCAATCACCGCCATGATTTCTCTCGAAGAGAAGATCGCTCCTGAGAAGATAGTCGAAGAAGTCTCTGATTTTCTAGTTGATTCAGTCTGATGCACAGAATGCATTAGACTTTAATCGTCATTTATTTTGTGTTAAATGGACAAGTTAGAACTTGCATGGATGGTACTTTAGCATTTGTTCTCTCGTGATGGTTGGATGATTTTGGAAAAATTCATTCATTTATTCAGTTTATGATGGCATGATATGTTCTGATATTGGAGTATTTTATTTATATGTTGAATGCCTTCTAATACATGTTAATAAAATACGTTATATTAGAACGTGTGTGGCGCCCTATGGAGGAAGTGTGTCTTGCTGACAACGGCACAACGAATACCATCTTAAAAGAGACTAAGTATTTTTCAGTCGATTCGTAAGAGAATTGGCAGCCTTACGACAATCGCCGGAAGCGATGTATGTATAATTGGTTCTGGAAGAGCCACAATTATACTTCTAATGGGTACAACTTTAGTCATTAAAGAAGCCTTATTGTACCCAGAATCGACTAGAACTCTCCTAAGCTTTAAGGATATTCGCGCCAATGGTTTCCACGTTAAGACTGAACAAGAGTACGGTAAGGAATATCTTCTCATCACGAAGCGCGAAGAGAATGGCAAAATGGTATTAGAAAAACTTCCTTCACTAGAAACTGGACTATATTATACCAATATTAAGGCACCTGCAGTCTACACTGTCCTGAAGACAGTATTTAGAAGCTCTGAACAATTCTATCTCTGGCATGACAGATTAGGCCACCCAGGTCTTAGGATGATGAGAAATATAATCAACAATTCCCAAGGGCATAATATTAATATGAAGAATTACCCAAATCATAAAGATTTTCTGTGCCCTACATGTGCCACTGGAAAATTAATTACTAGACCCCCCACTCTGAAAGTGAAGGATGAAGTCCCTGCATTCCTGGAGCACATCCAGGGAGACATTTGCGGTCTCATTCAGCCTATTTTAGGGTCATTTAAGTATTTCATGGTGCTCATTGACGCTTCCTCGAAGTAGTCATATGTGGGTCTATTGTCCATAAGAAACCATGCTTTCGCAAAATTGATCTCGCAGATCATTCGCATCAGAAATGTATTTCCTGATCATCACATAAAGTCCATCAGAATGGACAACACCGGAGAATTTACTTCAAAGACATTTGATGATTATTGCATAGCGATGGAGATTGCAGTTGAGCATTCGGTACCGCATGTCCATACCCAGAATGGTTTGGCAGAGGCTTTAATCAAAATAATTAAATTCATTGCCCGACCCCTTTTACATAATTGTAATTTACCAGCTATATGTTGGGGACACATAGTCCTACATGCAGCGAATCTCATCAACTTTAGACCTTCGGCCTACAACATCCATTCACATATGCAACTAGCGTAAGGGTCACCACCGAAAATTTCTCATACCAGGAGGTTTGGATGCAAGGTTTATGTACCTATAGCCCCTCCGCATCGTACTGCAATGGGCCCTCTCCGTAAGACTGGGATATACGTTGGTTATAAGACTGCATCCATAATCAGGTATTTGGAACCCATGTCGGGAGATTTGCATACCGCCTGCTTCGCTAACTACATTTTTGATGAGGATAATTTCCCAACATTAGGGGAGGAAATCAACCCCTTGATGAAAAATATCGGGAAATTATGTGGGAAGCCACAGAAATTAATGCACATGACCCGCGCACTAGTGAAACAGAGAAAGAGGTCCAAAAGAGCATTAGTAAATCAACTGCCTGATCACTTTAGTGATTTGAAGAGCACGACTAAGCCACATGTGCCTGCACGCAATGCACCGGAGAGAGTTGAAATACCAAAGAAAATTGAAGGTATCCCTAATCCCGTCCAAAAGCCTCAGAATAAAAGGATGAGAACTCTACCTCCTCGAATCTACAGTAACCGGGGACGCCCAGCGAAAAAAGGATAAGAGGGACTTATCACAGCCGATCACTGAAGTCCCCTAGAATGAGAAGGGGAGAGTGCGCTTGGCTCCGCCGAATGATTCACCACATCCAGCAGTCATGTGGAATGAATATTGTGCAAATCCCCACAATTATCTATGAAGATAATGCAGCTTGCGTTGCACAAGTGCAGACGGGCTATGTGAAGAGTCATCTCACAAAGCATATCAACCCCAAGTTCTTCTATACTCATGAATTGCAACAGATGGACGAGAATCTAGCAGATTTGTTTACTAAATCACTCCCTGCATCTAGCTTTTAAAGATGCATGCGTGTAATTGGAATGACAAGACTTAGAGAAGTGCAGAATTCAGGGGGAGAATTCTCTCAAGCCCGTTAGTAAATATTGATCATGAAGATTAAGTGCCCAAAGGAATAAAGTCCTGAAGACTGAATGAAGTTTGGTGAATTGTACTCTTTTTCCCTTGACGAGTTTTCCTGAAGTTTCTCGACCAAAGTTTTTAATGAGGAAATTCGTGCATCGTAGTATAACATGTACCATGTACTCTTTCTTCAAATTTTTCCCACTGGGTTTTTATGGAGTTTTAACGAGGCATGGACGTGTCGGATGAGTGCTCAAGAGGGAGTGTTAGAAAACCTGGGCCTAGGCCAGTAGCCCTGGCCCATGGTGGACACCTCACCGAAGACTATAAATAGGGAGTCGTACCGGCATATTTTGTACACATGCAATTAGAAATTAATAAAGAAAGACTAGGAGTTCTCTCTACCTTTCTCTGTGTGTTCAATATATTATTCTGTCTTCTGTGATTGATTCGATTTGTTCTAAGCAGAGGAATCGATCGGACTGGTCGTCAGCGATGGTTCCTCAACACATATAAGTGCACACATTAGCTGGGTTAGGCTTATAGAACTGCTGCTCCAGCAGCATCAAGAAAAAATTGTGAGGTGGTCATGCCGACATGGTTCGTCTCGTTGGCCTTCCTCGGTGCCACTCTATGGCATCGTCCTCAGCTTCCGCATCCTCGCCTACCTTGCACTCTGCCTTCGCTGGCCAAAGGACCTCCGCCGCCGCTACAGTGCGTGGGCCGTCGTAACCGGCCCGACATCCGGCACCGGCCTGTCCATGGCCCTGGAGCTCGCGCGCCATGGCATCAACATCAACCTCGTCGGTCGTGACCCCGTCAAGCTCCATGACGCCTCCGACACCATCGGTAGGTCGCTCGCGATGCAGATGAAGACTGTGGTGTTTGACTTCTCCCTCGTCTCCATTGCTCAAGGTGACATATGCATGTATAGGTTATAACAACAGATCAGTTAAAATGTTGAATGAATCCTGACCAGTCTCGCAGTGGCAGAGCCACATTGATGCATGAGGGTGTAGTTGCACCCCCCAAAATTTTTGTGCAAAAAAAAACCTTCCTTAATATACAACATATACACTACATATACTAATATATTCCTGGCAACCCACTAGGCCTAATGGACAACAAGTCAAGCCTATTAGGCCAAGTGCCCACGCCATCCTCACTTCATCAGTCAATTGGCCACCCCACTAGAGATTCCCCAATTGACCAATCTTTTAGGCTTCTGCCCTAGTGTAGTAGCCGAGCTCAAGCTCAGGCACATGGCTCTGCTCACGCGTAGCTCATCGCCGCCACTGCCAGCGACCACTAGGCACCAGAGAGGAAAAGGTAAACCAAAGAAATCATCAAGCCAAGTCTCGATCCTGTGCTTCCTAATTCGTAGATATATTGTTCTGATTTTTCTCATCCGCATTACTCCGGTTTAACCGTGAAACAGCGATAGATCCCTGGCGATGTTAGCATCGAAGCTGGCGTAGCTGCAATCCAAGGTGTGCGAGGTGATGAGGTTGGCGGTTAAGCATGGGCACTTGTACCACAAGACACTTATTGAGAGGAATAAGCAGTACGTCGTCGATCCGCTCACCATCGAGAAATGCCAGGAGCTCTCCAAGCAGCTCGTCTACACCAGCCTTGCTAGGTCCCCTACGCACCTGACTTATTGTGCCTTGTTTTTACCACCCAGTTCTTCTATGCACATTAGTTCTTGATATCGATTAGTTTCTTGAATCTTGAATGTTGGTAGATCGTTTTTTGATATTCATGTGTTAACTAGCTCCAATGGGATGGTTTTCATGATAGTCATAGATTGTTGTATATAGGTTGGTCTGGACACCAGAAAGTAAATTACTCCTTTTTTGCCTTTAGGTTTAAAAGGATGATCTCAAGAATCAAAACCCAAAAGGGAGTTGCAAGAGTTATGATCAATCCTAACAAGCTAAGAAATAGTATAGGTAAATAATACTTGAATGATTGCTTAGGGCCTGTTTGGGACTGCTCCGCTCCAGTTTTTTCAACTCTGCTCCAAACTTGTCTAGCCAAACGGGTCCAACTCCAAGAACTCTGCTCCAAGAAAATGGTGGAGTTGAAGGCCTACTCCACATTTTTTCTGGAGCTCCTCAAGGGGTACTCCAGAAACTGAAGTTTTGTATCTCCTCATGGAGTTGGGGGAAAATTACCCACCACTGCCATTACACAATTCCTCTCCGTACCGATTCGATTTCTTTTCCTTCTCCCCACCCACCCCCGCGCGACTGCTCTCCTCCGCCCCATCCCGCCGCGACTCCTCTCCTCCGCCCCGACCCGCGTCGCCCCTCTCCTCCGCCCCCCACCCGCGCCGCCCTCTCCTCCGCCCCCACCCGCGCGCCCTCCTCCGCCCCACCGCGCCGCCTCTCCTCCGCCCCTACCCGCGCGCTCCTCTTCTCCGCCCCACCCGCGCGACTCTCCTCCGCCCCACCGCGCGACGCTCGTGGATCCGAAGATGCTCGTGGATCTGCTCCGGCGCCGGCGCTCTTCTCCGCCCCACCCGCTGCCCCTCTTCTCTCCCCTCCCGCCGCCTCTTGGGCTCCGACCTCCCCGAGCTTCCTCCCCGGCTCCCGGAGACGCCCTCCCCCTCCTACCCACGCGCCTCCGCCCCGAGCGGCACCCTCCCGACCCGACGTCCTCGCCGAGCGCAGCCGTTCTCCCCGAGCGCCGCCCTCCCCGGCCCGGCCTCCTCCCCTGCTCCCGGAGACGCCCTCCCCCTCCTGGCCGCTGCGCCTCCTTACTAGATGTTGATGTTGTGCAAAGAATTTTTTTCTGAAGACTTTTCTTCTGTGCTCACTAGATGGTGCTTATGTGCTTTGCTGGGGCAGTTGATGCTCCTAAAAGATGTGGGCAGCTTGATGAACATTTTTGAGCATTATGTGACAATCTTGTGATCTTGTAAAGAACAGTTCTTGATCCGCCCCCTTGGGAGATTTGATTGATGTGGTGGTTTTCCTGGAGCTCAGCTACCCAATTCGCCATTTTGATGAGGAGTTCCCATTTGTGGGTGAATTTGGTATGATGTATAGTCAAATTGTTGAATGTTCATCATGTGATTTGTGTGTTCCTCAGTTTAGGTAGAGGTCAGTTCTGCTAGTGGAAATGTGGAATGTCTCTGATCTCTAGAGGAATGTTCCTATTTTAGGTCTTCGGCACAAACATTTGCTTGTAAGTCATGGTTATTTGCAGTTGTGTTGACATTAGGAAAACACTATCTAATGGCAAATTCAATGGTTGTCTTGTGCCTCCTGTCCCTTGATAATGGTTGGCTTCTTTTGTTAGTCCAATGTAGTGGGCAGTGGCTGTATGAGATGAGAATGCGGCTAAAGACCAAGTAAACTTCCAATCCAAATTAGCACGTTGCAATTTATGGGACAAAAGGATGGAATTATTTGACCAAAATATTTGTTTTTTTGGTTTTCTCGAATAAATTAATTGCGATTATAATATTTTACATCATATTTCAATTGGCAACAAAAAAATTCAGTTACATATGCTCCGCAGACATCAAAACATACACCAAACATCATTCAGGGGCACATTGGACCTTTCTCAGGGAAACCTCACATTCCTGGAGCTGGAGCTAGTTGCGTGCCAAACAGGACCACCTGCTCCAGGAACTCCACAGTGGAGCTGCTCCATGGTGGAGTTGGTGGAGCAGAGCTAGAAAAACTGGAGCAGAGCAGTCCCAAACAGGCCCTTAGTTAGCTATATTGAACTTTCATACTATATCATTTGAGCTTGTCTTAGAACAAATATGTTTTAAGTTTGCACCCCCATCATTTAAATCCTGGCTCCGTCGTTGACAGGTGGCAAGGTGATTGGGCTGCTCCGGGAGGCCGTCGAGGGGCAAGACATAGGGGTGCTGGTGAACAACGCTGGGGTGGCGAAGCCGGGCTCGCTGTACCTGCTCATAGACGGATGTTGAGCCCTTGGTGAGGATAATAGGGTGAACGTCACTACTACAGAAATCGACATTACAGACGGTTCAGAAACGTCATCACAGACGGTTTTCTGAACCGTCTGAATTTATGGGTCAGTGATGATCGAAGGTTATCGCGCGGTTTTCAACCGCTGCGATTATTAGATATCACAGACGGTTTTTCATTAAAACCGCTCGCGATTATCGAATATCACAGCACGGTTTTTAATTAAAACCGTCGTGATAATCGATAATCACGCACGGTTTTTAATGAAAACCGTCAGGATACATATCACTGACGGTTTTACTTAAAAACCGCTCGTGATATTCCTTCCTCCTAAACCAAAATCTATTTCGTTTATTGGCTAGCCTCAGAAATGCTAGCCATACCCTCTCAAACAAGCAGATAATCACGCATAAAAACATACAATTCACACATCTCATTTGCTTTGGTACATTTCGCGGACATAAAACATCCAATTGACATCGCACTTCATCTCACGGACATAAAGCATGCATCCATTTCGCAAATCAATTAATTGAATTGAACTGAAATATCCATTAACAAATGCACAGATTACAAAAGATCTACACTGCATTTACACTTAGTGATAAGACCAATAAGAAATCGGTGTGCGCGATGGAACCGTCCTTCGTTTGTATGACTTGAGTCGGCAAAAGAACGCCAACTCGATTGAACCTCTCGAAGCTCGATCGTTTCAATGCGATTGACGGGATTGATCTGACTGTCGATAGGAATATCAATGTACATATATATGTAACGTGATAAGTATGAAGTAATTATGGGAAGAGTGACAAACCTTGCGATTGGTGACCCTCGAGGAATCGAGGAGTAGTTCCATATGTTGGCAAACGTAGTATCCACATGTATTGCCCGGCTGCTGCTGGTGGCACTGCAAAAAATGGAATGTGTTAGTTCAAAAGGCATTAGTACCATCTGTTGCATAGGATTAATTGTGAAATAGCGAATACCTTAAAATCTCGAACATGTGTCAGCAGGCCGTTGGCCCCACGCTTCGAGTCACCTCCCTTTTCAATGTACATCGCGAACGCCCTACGTAATTCGAAAAGGTTAACCTTAATCATTCGGAAGGAAAGAAAGAGTACAATGTAGATATGTATGGGGAATATGTGCTTACCTATCGATTACTTGGTGACAATCGTGAAGTCCATTTTATTCTTACTTAGGGAATCAAGGTAATATACCTTGTTCCATTTTGGTACAATTACTATTAAAATCCAATGAAAGCTCGATTGAAGGGCATAAGTACATAGTCCTTATTATGCAACTCAGCAGCTCGATGCAATGTACCTCTCGACGAGGATGCCTCCACGTCGATGGTAGTCTTGGCGACCAATTGTGGGTCCAAGAAACCGGTGATGAGTTTGATACTCTAGCTTTAATCAGCATGTGTCTATATATATACACACGAAAGCAAAAATTAGATATGGCATTTATCGGTATGACATTAACGGAGACCGTGATTGTACACACTTACGGCGTCCAAAGATCGAACGATTGAGACGTCAAGAGCGTTGAGCATGAACAGCTCGAATAAATCCTCAAAGGCGACCACGAATGTACACTCTTGAAGATTGTGGTGTAAATCTTCCTGAGAATTTGATGGTGATACTTGAAGTCCGTTCTCCTCTCGGCTTATTGGATCGCTGCATATACCACGTGTGCAATTGCATGCAACTATATGGTAGCTTTTGGAGGGCTTTTGCTCGAGCAACAGCTCGTCAAGCACGCAATTTGCGGGCCAAAGGGTGGTACGGAAGATCATCATTGGTCTTCTTTGCTTTGCCCTTGCCGGCCTTGCGCCTCGGCTATAGGTCGACTTCACGGAAGTCGACTTTGAAGGTAGCAGCGGTGCAAGTTGCTCGCGAGAATAGGGCCCGTGGAGATAGCACCGTTGTAGTATCCGTGGTGGAACCGACCGGTCTTGTATCGAGATGGCACCGGTGCATGTTGCTCGTCCCGCCACCGTGAAGAAGCCTCCGTGAAGATGTCGCTTTTGGGC
Organism: Dendrocalamus sinicus; assembly: GCA_036346575.1. Taxonomy (NCBI): domain Eukaryota; kingdom Viridiplantae; phylum Streptophyta; class Magnoliopsida; order Poales; family Poaceae; genus Dendrocalamus; species Dendrocalamus sinicus. The sequence continues at coordinate 12,686,528 of CM070656.1, read as the reverse complement.
CTTTGGATGAATGTTCCAATGGCCTGTCTTAGAGTCACGATCTCGTCGTTGGGGGCTTGAGCGGGACCACCTCAAAATTGACATACACACCATCCACATTAACTTTGCGAAGCCTGGCGCTAAAGCTTGGCGTGCACCATGGCCCCGTTACTGCACGAATATGCTCGCCCCAAGCGTACAAAGGAATGGCGCCATATCTCACTTGGAGCTTGCGGTTCGTAGGCTCCTACATAACGATACAAAATTAGCTACTCGAATAGGCCTACCAATGGAGCAAGCATTCGAGAGGTAATAATTATTACCGTGATGTCGTCCACAGGAAATTTGGACTGGTATCGTCGGATTGGACGCGCAGCTACTCGGACGGTTGTGCGGGCTACCTAGCATAGCGGCGGCGGTGGCGGCTCACGACTTTCTGTCTGCTTCCGCACCTCTTCTCTCGATTACTTCACCCATCCGAGCAAATAGCTCCTCTCGAAGAGATTCCTTGATCTCTTCTCGTAGCTGCTCCTCACGCCGGCTTTGTTTCTCTTCCTACGCCGATACATTCGGAGTCATCTTGGAAACCATGTTTCCAAGGAACGTAAAGCCCAAGGCCTCTCGTGACGACCCGGTGCTCCTTGTTTCCTGTGGCCACGGAGAGCATATCATTCTCCCTTGTTCCTGGAATGATCCTGTGGTAGATTCAAAACTCAGCTCTTCCCGCAAGAGCACGACATGTCATTTCAATTGCACGGTTGTGGAGTAATTACAAGCTACGTAGTTCGATCGATATCTTACCAGCGCTGGGACACTTGCCGGTCTCGCAGGGTTTCGAAAGGAGACGTCCCGATGTCGTTGTAGATGACCTTGCTCTAAGCCAATTTCGAGCGCGGTCATCCGGGATATTAGAAAACGGCGGGCGATGTCCTCTGCACTGCCACCATCCTCCAACCTCCATCTGGGATTTTACCCGCATACCCACCGTGCCAAGTCCGTGGGGGTGCGTGTTTTTGCCCTGGAGGGCCTTGTGCGCCACACTTGTACTTTTGAATTCTTGGTCGTTTTCATCGCCTTGAACTCTTCCCATTGTGGTTCCGGAATGGGTATTTAGTAAAAGGCGTTTCGTCCGTCTCCACGTATTTCCTGACAAGCGTGCTCTTGAAGTTCTTCCATGCTTTGCACGCCGCTTGGTAGGTTTGTCGTTCCACAGCGTGTAAGTGTTCTTCTGGGAACTCGAACGATGCCAAGATTTCGGTCCACACCACGCTTCCGAGTGTCGCACGTTCTTCCACGAATTGTATGTGATCTCAATTCGTTGTCGGCAACTATTCCGACCATGGTTCGAATGCGTTTACCGCTGCTTAGAAGGATAGGGACCCCAGCTGCGTTTACCGCTGTGATGGTCTATCAGCTCTGAGGCTTCTTTGATAGCCCTCTTCCTTGGCGTCTTGATGTTGGAGCGGACGCCTCCGGCGATGATGATGAAGAATGCGCGGGTGACATGTTGCTCATTTTGTGGGTCTATTAAGATAAGATGAGAATGTTCAAAGTGAGGAAGCACGAAAAGTGAAACATGATGCTCAATGTTCTAAGAGAGGAGAGGAGTAGAGGGAAGGGGGAGAAGGGAGGGGGTGATGTGGACACAGAGAGGGGTTATGTGCCTATACTATATACTACATACTATATGTGTTTATACATACATATACATATACATACCTACATATATACATATACATACCTACATATATACATATATAATGGTAGCAATATGAAGCAACAAGCAACAAGCATCAATAATAGAATCAATAACATCTCAACATGAATATGTGCTCTCAAATTGTAGGGTTGCACAAGATTAATCTTGGCCGTCCCGCTACTAAATCATATACTCTTCCTTGATTGGTTATGCCAAATAATGAATTCAGTATTTTGAGCTCTAGATACAAACTCTAAAATCTCAAGATCAAGATATATTCAGCATGCATATATTCAAACAGCAGTATTCATACAGATCAAGACCACACAAGTTAACTTTGCCCAATAATTCAGTCTTTTAACTTGTCAAGATTAAATCCTAACAGATCAATTTAATAACATGCTATAACCTGAAACCGCATGAACCGACAAACTATTAGAGCTCAAGCACTGAATGAACCAATCTCAGTATATGATTTTATCATCATCGAGCAACTGTAGTAAACAATTAATGTACCAAATAGCAATATGTACCAAATAGCAAACTAAATAAGCTACTGCAGTAAACAATGTACCATGTAATATGTACCAAATAGCAAACTAATTAAGCTACTGCAGTAAACAATGTACCAAATAGCAAACTAATTAAGGTACTGCAGTAAACAATATACCATGTAATATGTACCAAATAGCAAACTAATTAAGCTACTGCAGTAAACAATGCTCACAATGCTCAAAACCCTAGTCCATCACAGAAAGTGCTCACAATGCAGTCGGTAATCGAGGGGAGGTGGCCGGCGAGGGGCTCGACGGAGGCGGCCGGCGAGGGGCTCGGGGAGGCGGTCGACGAGGGTTCGGGGAGGCGGAGGCGACGAGGGGCTCGACGAAGGCGGTCGACGAGGGCTCGGGGAGGCCGAGGCGACGAGGGGCTCGACGAAGGCGGCCGGCGAGGGGCTCGGGGAGGCGGTCGACGAGGGTTCGGGGAGGCGGAGGCGACGAGGGGCTCGAGGAGGCGGAGGCGACGAGGGGCTCGACGGAGGCGGCCGGCGAGGGGCTCGAGGAGGCGGCCGACGAGGGTTCGGGGAGGCGGAGGCGACGACGGGCTCGGGATTTACTTGGATCTAGATCGAATAACTGCGCAGCGCACAGGGAAAACCCTAGCCAGAGGGTATATATAGGGAGGTTATCACAGACGGTTCTAACTCAAAAACCGTCTGTGATATTAATATCACAGACGGTTCCAAGTCTAAAACCGCCTGTGATAGTATAAATATCACAGACGGTTCTAAGTGTATAACCGTCTGTGATAGTCATATTATCACAGACGGTTTTAAACTTAGAACCGTCATTTTATTGATATCACGACGGTTCTAAGTTTAAAACCGTCGTGATAAGCCTTTGCGCATCGTAGTTATTAAGACAACACCAATAACCACAGCTGCATTCATATCCACCACCAAACAGCTGCATTCATATACAACACCAACCAGCTGCATTCATATCAACCATCACATGTGCATCACACATATACATAAATGCCAATACTCATATACATTTTGTCACACATTTTCACATATACATCTCAAAATTGACTACATCACACATTTTCACATATACATCTCAAAATTGACTACATCATAAATTTTCACATATACATCTCAAAATTGTCACACATTTTCACATATACATCTCAAAATTGACTACATCACACATTTTCACATATAGATCTCAAAATTGTCACACATTTTCACATATACATTCTTATTGTACTTGCTTATTTCCTTTAAAAATTAGCCCTTCATCATGATCAATGCGTACGTAACTAGTTTTGTCACGTTGTTCATCGTCGACCCTTATGCCATTTCCAAAAGGAGGTAACTCGTCAAATTGATTGTATTCCTCCTCGTCCACTACATTCTCCACTCCGACAATTCTCCTTTTTCCATGAAGAACTACATGGCGTTTCTTATTTGCCGGGTCGGTTACATAGAAAACTTGAACAACTTGATTGGCGAGTACGAATGGTTCGTCTTTGTACCCGACACGTTGGAGGTCCACGGTCGTGACACCGTACTTGTCAACCTTCACTGTGGGAGATGCACCAACGGCAATGAAATAAGGGGATCTTGAAAACCACATAGTCGAGCTCCCAAATCTCTTCTATTAAGCCATAGTACGAGTTTCTCGACCCATCGGTCTTGAATGCATCTATGCGGACTCATTGCTCGTTAGTGCTCTTGACATCCCGAGACGGCGATAGAATGTGTACCCATTTATGTCATATCCTTGCCATGTCACAACTGTAAATGTCGGCCCTTTGCCAACCATCTCAGCGCCTCACTCGGCGAGCTCCTAGCAATTTGCTCCTTCAACCATTGGTTGAACCAACGGTTGTGTTGCCTCATGATCCAAACATCCGTCGCTCTGGATTCGTTGTCGAAGCACATCCTTGTGCTGGTCCACATAAGGCGCCACTTCAGTCATGTGTTGCAACACCGTGAAATGGGCTTGAGTATACGTGTCCATATCTCGGAGTGATTGCTTTCCTTCCGATAGTTCCGAGACCCTTCACCTCCCTTCATGACGAGATTGAGGACACCTATCGGTTGAATCGAGCCATATAATCGACACAAAACTCAATCACCTCTTCGCTTGCATAACCTTCGACGATGTCGCCTCCGCCGAGAACGATTCCGCACGTAGGACTTGAGAATTCCCATGAACCTCTCAAATGGGTACATGCTGCGAGGAATACGGGCCCGCACATTTTTATCTCCCACACAACGTGAACAATGAGATGGACCATGATATCGAAAACGAAGGAGGAAATACATTTCAAGGTGACATAGAGTCATCACCACCTCGTCTGCAGAGCATCTAGTCCTTCGGGATCGATGACCTTTCGAGCAATTGTGTTAAAGAAATAACATAGCCTCATGATTGTCTCTCGGACTTTGATCGGCAAAATATTTCTAATTGCAATAGGGAGCATCTGTGTCATCAGCACATGACAATCATGAGACTTCATGCCATTTAACTTCAAATCTTGCATCGAAACAAGTTTCTTCACGCTGTCGGAGTAACGCATGAACTTTCACACCATGCAAGCACCGCACGCTTCTGTTTTTCGCCTTGGACAGAGTGTAACACGCAGGGGAAGGTACGTTCGTCCATTATCGTGCTTGTCGGTGCTAACTCGGGCCCGATGTCCATATCACCAAGTCAAGCCGCGTGCGTTGACACCGTCCTTTGTTTTATCACGGATGTTCAGTAAGAGACCAATCAAGCCGCCGCACACATTCTTTTCTACGTGCATGACGTTGATGCGATGTCGAACATCTAGGTACTCCCAATAAGGTAAGTCCCAAAATATTGATCTCTTCTTCCGTGTGTTCTTCTCATGAGCCCTCAATTTACGTCCCTTCCGAGGACAACATCTAAATCCTTAACCATATCATAAATCTCGCGCCCCTTAAATGCCTTGGAGCTGAACCATCTTCCTTCTCTCCGTCAAATTGTTTCTTCATCTTGCGGTATGGGTGAGCCCTCCGAAGGAACCGCGGTGACGCATGTAGACGGTTTTGCGTGAGTGTCTCACCACACACTCTCGGTACCATCTAAACAGTGAGTACAAGCTTTGGCACCTTTTGTACTATGGCCCGATAGGTTACCAAGGGCAGGATAATCATTTATGGTGCAGAACAATAAGGAGCGCAGAGTGAAGTTCTCTCGCTTGTACGCATCCCATACCTGCACCCTTCGCTCCATATTACTTTTAGATCTTCCACCAACGGTGCTAGGAACACATCGATATCATTCCTGTGTTGTTTTGGCCCTTGGATAAGTATCGATGACAAAATATACTTTCGCTTCATACACAACCAAGGAGGAAGGTTATAGATGCAGAGAGTCACGGGCCATGTGCTATGTCGGTTGCTCATGCTATCGAAAGGATTCATTCCATCTCGTACTCACCCAAACCTTATATTCCTTGGTTCTCGCACCGAACTCGCAAAACTCCTATCGATGTTTCTCCACTCGCGCGGAATCAGCAAGGTGTCTTATCATTCCATCCTTCTTGCGCTCCTCCGAGTGCCAACGCAGCAGTTTTGCCTCCTTTGGATTTGCAAAAACCTTTTCAAACGGGAATTATAGGAAAATACCATGTCAACTTAGCAGAGGTCCTTTCTTCGCCTCTGTTCCTCGCCATCAACTCGATTGATTGTTACGTTTGTATCGGGATGCGTTGCACACGGACATACATGCATGTTTGCATACTCTTTACGGTAGAGGATACAATCGTTCGGGCATGCATGTATTCTTTCTACTTCCATTCCCAACGGACAAAGAACCTTCTTGGCTTTATACGTGGTTTTAGGCAACTCATTTCTCCGAAGCATGTCCGCTAAAAGACCTAGCAGCGCCGTGAAACTCTTGTCCGACCAACCGTTGCTTGCCTTCAATTTCAACAGTTCAAGCACGGCCGACAACCTCGTGTACTTGCATCCCGTGTACAAAGGTTTCTCTGAGTCCTCCATCAAGCCACGGAATTTAACATACTCTCTCTCATCATAGTTCTCTTCAACATCGCTAAGCATCCGATCCAGTTATCATCGTGCAACCTATCCGAATCCGACCCACAATCGACATCACCGGCGGCATGTCATTCGATTCACAGCGATGTCATCCGGGGCATATCATTCACTTCACCGGCGATGTCATCCGCGCATATGATCATTCACTTCGCCATGACTGGTCCAACACGTATAATCCTTTTTGAAACCCTCCGAATCAAGTGCGATTCAATTTGCCTCGGTTCTTAAACATCTTCACATTCTCGATCGGTGCATGGACAGCACATATATATCGCCCCTTATTCAACATATCCTCCTCGCAGCTCTTATAAAAGCGAACGCCATTAATGTACTCTTCACTCACACGGCTCATGCATACATCCAGCTTCGGTCCTACGTTACGTACATATATAACAACTTAGTTTTAAAATTTAGATTAACTAATTATAACTACATATATACTCGCCACATTTATTATATTGAGACTTTATTTGCTAGATTCATATTACAAACACAACAGCTATTATATAACCAACAATTTTGCAAATTAACCATCTTCAATAACCACTCATGGATTACTTAGAACTAAATTGTAATGCAATTAAAGAAAAATAAATTGCATTACTAACCATATCTAGAACAACCAGCAAAGTATGAATCTTCAAAGCTCAATCTCGCCTCTTCCCACCAAATTAACAAGGCACTGAAATCGCCTAGCTTCCTCCCGAGTGAAAAGTGCGCAGCAGATGGCTAGATCGGATCGAAATGAAGACAGATGCGATGCGAAAGCGGCGCAATAAATGCCTATCGACATTATCACGGATGGTTTTAATAAAAACCGTCGGAATTATCACTGACGGTTTTTAATTATTAACCGCTCGTGATAACAAGTTATCACTGACGGTTTTATTTAAAACCGTGCGTGATATCTCGGGATTATCACAGACGGTTTTAATACTGATCGATGCGTGATACAACGTATCGCGCAGCGGTTCATAGTTAATAACCGTCTGTGATAATCCATTTTCCCGCCACAAATACCACAGACGTCCTCCAAATTACAACCGTCTGTAATAGTGCTCATTAGAGACGGTTTCACAAAACCGTCTGTGATGAGGCGTCTACTATTAGGCTTTCTGTAGTAGTGCGTATTGGCTGTTGGTACTAAGCTGATAAAGACTCAGTGCGTATATGAATACACAACACATGTGAACAATCTAGAAACACACAACCGGCAACGAGAACATATGAATATTTTGCATCGTGCTACCTCTGCGACTTTTGTGTTCTTTTCTTCTGCTATTTATACGCAAGGAAGTAATAAAATTCATGGAGAGAAACAAATACATGGTAAAGAACCGGCCAGCAAATCACGGCATGCATGATCCAGCCATAAACACACCATGATCCGGCCATATCACGCCATGATCCGAACGTGAACTATCCAAACAAAAGTACTACTGGTCCCTAACAAAATGCATGCACGGCGCACACATGTTCACGTGCACGCAACTAAAAACAAACAGAAGCTAGCAAAGTTTTACACAGGAAAAAAAATGAGCGACAAGATTAGTTCAACACTGGTGTTGACAGAAGTTACGGCAGCGGTACTGCCGGGGATGGTCGAGCGGCGAAGGGGCGCCATCGTGAAAATCGGCTCGGGGTCGACGCTGGCCATACCGCCCTTCCCCTCTACTCTGTCTATGCCGTCACCGAACGGTACGTCACGCGTGCTACATATATTTAGAGAGTGTTTATATAACATTCAACTATTTTTTAAGATAAAATTAGTAGATTTTGAGATGTTAGATGGAGCAGATCATTTTTTTTAGAAAGGCTTGTATAGGTGGATCTATTGGATGAAGATCCAACGTCCCAGATCAATTTTTTGGATGAGGATTTGTATTGGTTAATCCGTTAGATGAAAATCTAACACCTCTGATCATTTTTTTTGGAGAGGATTGAATGGAGGAGGAATCCGTTAGATTGGGATTCAATATCCCAAAATCTAATTAATTTTGTTCTAAAAAACAGTTGAATATTCTATAGCAATTCTCATATATTTACTTGACTAGTAGCTGGACGTGCAAATCTAAAGTTGTTCGTAGAGATGATGGCATGGTTTTCACTTGATTATTTTTTTTAGCAAAATTTTCACTTTACTCGCGTTGAGTCCATCGTATAACTGGGTTTCGTGCATGCTGGGTTCTTGTCAAACAGGTATGTTGCTGAGTTCTCCAGGAGCCTTTCCGTCGAGTACAAGAGCGAAGGAATCGATGTACAATGTCAGGTAATCACTGCGTGACCAACTGAGACGAAGATGCTGTCGAGCGCTGTGAAATCCAGCTTCTTCCCGTTCTTTGTGCCGACCCCGGACGCCTACGCCCGCGCCGCGGTGCCAGCTTCAGCGGTGGATCAGCGGCGTCGTGCCGGAATTCGCTCACGACAGGTAACGCCTACGCCAGCATCTGCAGGAGAGAGCCATCTTTCGGAGGCTCAGGTCGTGGAGGGCGTCCCAGGGGGAGTGCACGGGACAAAGTTAACTAGCTAGGATGCAGCTAGCCAGAGCCAGCCGGTACCTGCCTGTAGCTGTGTTGCTATCAAGAACGACAGCGATTTTAGCGGTTGGTTGGATCAAGTGAACGTCTAGTGGCCATCAAAACTTATATGATTATATGATAGGGCAGCACATCTTTGTCCTGAGTTCTTTACAGGGATAGAATGGTACCTTAATATGGTTCGATATATATGTACATATATATGTATATATATATATGTACATATATATGTATACATATACATATACGTATACATATACATATACATACATACATATATATATGTGTGTGTGTATATATGTATATATACATATATATATATGTGTGTGTGTATATATGTATATATCTATATATACATACATACATATATACATATATATACACATATATACATATACATATACATATACATATATATATATAATTACATATACATACATATATATACATATATATATATATATGTATATATATATATATATATATATATATATATATATATATATATATATATATATATATATATATATATATATATATGGAGCATATCTAGTGTTAATGCCCTATTCAGTGATAAAGTGCTAACGCACCCGTGGGCCATCCGATCTCCTGCGTGTGGCTAAGATTGAGACAGGCAGAGCACCAATCGCACCTATGTGTTTTTGCAGACAACCCCCCGCGTGGCATCAATTTTTTCGCTTTTGCCCTCGCCTGCGCCTTCCTCTCAGACGCGCCGTCCCCTTCCCCGACTCCAATTCTAGGGTTCAACGCGTCGCCTCCCTCCATCCCAGTGTCGCCGCCCTTCTCCCCTCAGCACCACCACCCTTCTCCCTAGTCTCGGTCGCCTCCTCCCTCCATCCTCAGCGCCGCCGCCCTTCTCCCCCACAGCGCCGCCGCCCTTCTCCCCCCTTAGCGCCGCCACCCTTCTCCCCCTCAGTGTCGCCGCCCTTCTCCCCAGACTTCGTGGTAGACCATCGCGCCGCCCTCCGACCCGGCCTCTTCCTCGGCACCCTTATGCGCAGCATCACTCAACCCCCATGCCCTGGCTAGCCGCCGTCGCCCCACCCGTTGCCTTGCCAGTCTGCGCCACCGTCAACCCTCCCGTCGCCAAGACAATCCACGTCGCCACGCGGCCCACGCCTTCACCTCCTCGACACCGTCTTCTCACCCTCCCAGCCACAACTGACTCCATCGACGCCAGAGACCTGTCTTTTTTTCAAATTTGGTGATGTAGTGTCTAAGTCTTTTAAGGGATTGAGGAATTATGAGGTTTATTTTCGCTTGAATTGGAAGATTTGAGGAATTGTGTTGTAAGGTTGTTTTTATTTTTTGCATTCTTAGATTGGCAGTTGAGGAATTGTAAGCTTATTTCACATTTTTCAGGTTACCAATAGTAATGAATCATTGAAAATATTGATGTCTGCCACGAAGTCTGGGGAGAAGGGCGGCGGCGCTGAGGGGGAGAAGGGCGGCGGCGCTGAGGATGGAGGGAGGAGGCGACCGAGACTGGGGAGAAGGGTGGTGGTGCTGAGGGGAGAAGGGCGGCGGCACTGGAATGGAGGGAGGCGACGCGTCGAACCCTAGAATTGGAGTCGGGGAAGGGGACGGCGCATCTGAGAGGAAGGCGCAGGCGAGGGCAAAAGCGAAAAAATTGATGCCACGCGGGGGTTGTCTGCAAAAACACATAGGTGCGATTGGTGCTCCGCCTGTCTCAATCTTAGCCACGCGCAGGAGATCAGATGGCCCACGGGTGCGTTAGCACTTTATCACTTGAATAGGCATTAGCACTAGATATGCTCCCATATACATATATATATATATATATATATATATATATATATATATATATATATATATATATATATATATATATATATATATATATATATATATATATATATATATATATATATATATATATATATATATATATATATATATATATATATATATATATATATATATATATATATATATATATATATATATATATAACACACACACACACACACGTATATGCATATATATATACGTATAGGAAAAATATCTTTTACACCCAGGTGTAATTACACACACCTCTAATATACCACCTAAACGAACTTAAAATACTCCTTTATCACTTTAGGTACACTCATATACTAATTATAAGATACTGCAATGTGAACCACATGAAAAAATTGCAAGGGAGACAATAGTTTTTAGCATATTTTGTAAATATCTTCATATACACACACATAAAAAGGAGTATGTCTAAAAAAAAGTACATACCACCTCTGAAAAATTGTTCATACCACCTAGATGGTCTTAAATACTCGTATACTACATGTACATACCCTTTATTACGCAAGATACACCCTACGTTGTGAGATATGACATAGGGTGTAATTACACCCGGCTGTAGAAAAGAGGCTTCCTATACGTATATATATATATATATATATATATATATATATATATATATATATATATATATATATATATATATATATATATATATATATATATATATATATATATACGTCTATATATACGTGTATGTATATATACGTATATAATAGTAGTTCAATTCAATTAGCAATTTACTGTTCAAAAGTAATTACTGTTCAAATTACTATTCTATATTAAATAGCAATTCACTGTTCAAAAGTAATTACTGTTCAAATTACTATTCAGATAAATTATATCTTTTCTCAGAAAGTTACTATTCACGAGTATCAACTTTTATCAGGATCTTACAAGTTGGTGAAACCAAAATGACAACCAGTGGTTTAGTAATGTTGTGAAAATCCTACTCGGTACTCACCATATTTCTTACTAATTTGCTTCAGAAGTAGCTAATCTTTCTCTAAGCATTCCTAGTCATAATCATATAGGATAAATTTTTATTGTCACCCAGGCAGTTCCACCCGAAGGGAACACTTCTCTATGGCCTCAAATTTCTCCACAGCCAAACTCGGCTCACTGGAGAATCACCAAAGAGTTTTTCTCCTACAGGATCCCTAACATAAACCTTTATCCCATATGATTATGAACCAAAAACCCAAGAGGTGCTTCAAGAAGAACTGCTTCATTTCCACAAACTAGATTACATATGGTTTTCCCTTTCGGGAGCCCCGAGAGATTAACACAAAGATAGAAAATATATCTTACACCAAATTTTACAACACTTTGTTCTTGATGGATATATTACAATGGCACTCTCACTATGAACTAAGAGCTAGAGTGGGGGGTGGTAGGAGGCTGTATGCTGGAAGGCTTCGATCTCTGATGCCCTTGAGTTGCCGATGGCATCCCTTTTTATAGTCGCTGGAGGAATTCATTTTTCCTTATTTAATTCTGGTCTATAGTCTTAGGGAGTTCTGGTTTGCTTTGTCCTGGCGCCTTTAGTCTTTCTGAGGTGACAGGAGGTGACTGCGGTCGTAGAAATATTTTGCTCATGTCTGACTCATTCTTCAATAATTGATGTCCTCTGCATTCAAATAGTGGTATGCATAATTAGTGGAGGCAATATGTGGCGCACGGATATCTGTCTTCTTCTGTCGGCAAGGAGACCTTTGTGTCAGAAGAATAATTGATAGGGAATAATTCATAACATTTTTTAGGGCTATATCTTTTTAGCATATATACATTTGTTTAATTTGGATTTTGCCCATGCCCGGCAATGTCCATAATGTCTTCATCTGATAAAGATATTTCAATTTTTCATCGTATGATCTTTTCATATCTTCAAACTTTTCGTTTATTTCCTTTCTTATTTCTTTTAAAATTTCTTGTTTTATATCCTTTTTCCATGAAGGAGATATTGCTTCAAATTTTTCGTCTATTTTCCAGTCTATATAGGATCCATCTAATGGATCTACTCCTTTAGTCAAACATTTTTTGTATGTGGGTTTCTTTGATGATTCTTCTCCTTCCTTTATATTTATAGAAGGCAGTGAAACTAAAGCTTTGGGTGATGAAATTGAAGCTTTCTTATTTCTGGCTTTTTTGTATTTTTGAATATATTCTTTAGCCGTTGGCTCCATATGATAATTTATTCCCAAGATTTTTCTTGCTTGAGCTAGTGCTTCATCAATATTCACATATTTCTTCCAAGATATTCCTCCTGTTAGTTTTGAATCTATCTTTTGAGCAACTATCTCTTCAAATGATATATATTCTGACATTCTTCCTTCAAATACTACATATAGGGGTTTTAACTCTATGAATTCAGGATTCTCCGGAATGGGCATTGATTTATTTATCATATGAAAGTATTCAGCAAGGCTGTTTAGAATTGATAACATGTATCCCTTCTCTTCTCGTTTATTGTTATATTGATACCAGAAATTGTCTAATATGTATTCTTGCACTTCATGAATAATTACATGATCCTTTGGCTTAGATTTGCATGAGTTTGGGGGAAATATTTTGAGCTTATTTTCAGTTTCGAAGCTGAAGAATTCATTCCCATTATAATTCATTGATCTCTTCATGCCTGCAAGATAGATGAACGATATAATAGGTCAGGCAATTTGTTTTCCTTTCCCTTTATATGTTCAAACACAATTTTATAGCCATTTCCAGTAATTATATCTTCAAATAAAACCCATCTTCTAGTAGAACTTTTCTTGCTATTTATTTGATTGTGGTATCTACAAATGGCTTCGCAATATGTTCGTACTGTAAATTCTTTGAAGCCTAAGTATAACCTGAAAAGAGTTTATTGCATTAATTATTGCTAAAATTTCTCTATCAGTATTATTTATAGTTTGAAGCTTATAACTGCCTGAAACATATCTGCATTTTTTTCCTCTATTTTTGATTAAAATTTATTAGGTTTTTTTTGCTTTAGTATAGCTCCCCATCCTATCTGAGAAGCATCGGTTTCAATGATAAAATAGTTCTCATCTAGAGGTAGTTCTAGAGGTTTCAATTCTCTAACCTTCTCTTTTATTATCTTAACTTTTTTAACATCTTCAGAATTGAAGTACTTTTGGCCATTTTTCCTTAACTTAGCATATAGCGGGCCAGCTAATTTTGCTAAATTTTTAATGTAATTTCTGGCATAATTTACAATTCCTAGAAATTGTTGCAGTATCTTTCTATCATTCATAGCATCAGGAAATTGTAAAATCTTTTTTGCTATATGATCCTGTAAATACATTTTTCCCACTCCTATTTCATGACCTAGAAAATTAATTTTCTCTTTGCAGATTTTCATTTTCTTTTTGGATAATATTAGCCCATTTTGTTCTACCTTCCTAAAAAATACTTCTAGGTGAGCAATATGTTCTTTATAAGTTTTTGAAAATATTAATAGGTCATCTATATATACTAATATGAATTCTTGATTTTCATTAAATATATTCTGCAACTTTCTTTGAAATAGTGTTGTGCATTTTTTTAACCCTAAAGCATTACAACCATTCGAAATGTCCTTGAGGGCAAGTGAATGCTGTCCATTCTATAGGTTCTTCTGCCATCTTTACTTGCCAAAACCCGGCTTTTAAATCAAATTTAGAAAAATATATACTTCCTTGTATCATGTTAATCCATTCTTGTTTATTTGGAATATTATAGGCATCATCTATAGTATTATCGTTTAGTCTTTTATAATTAATTACCATTCTTGACTTGCCTCTAACTATTTCAGAATGATTTCTAACGATAAAGGCAGCAGACCTATGAGGACTTCTACTTTCTCTTATAGCTCCTAATTTTAGTAGTTCTTCTATGTGCACTTTAAATTCTTCTATATCTTTTGGAGTGGCCTCTATACGACATGTTTTAATTATATGTTCTAGATTTATTATGTTTATTTTACAAACAATAGAATTCTTATCCCAATGTTTCATAGGTATTTCTCCAATTATTTGAATATCCTCCAATCTCTGAATGATCTTTTCTATATCTTTTTTAGATTTAATATCTCTATACCAATTTGGTGAGAATGATTGCAATCCAATACATTCTGCACATGAATTTGATGTATAATAAACCTCTATATTTTCACTAAGCTCTTCTTCTATGTTTCTTTCAGGAATTTTAGGAAGTGTCTGGGATTTCTCACCACGCTTTTGCACTTCTGAGATATATGGAATATTATCTTGATATGGAATTAATGTGATACCATCTTCATGTACAATTGTGGTATGTACTGAGTGTTGTAAAAACCTTAGGCCTATTATCATATCATCATTTATATGTATATGTATATGTATATGTATATGTATATGTATATGTATATGTATATGTATATGTATATGTATATGTATATGTATATGTATATGTATATGTATATGTATATGTATATGTATATGTATATGTATATGTATATGTATATGTATATGTATATGTATATGTATATGTGTATGTGTATATATATAACACTGAAATGAGGCACTACGGTGTCTGGGCACCAAGCCTCTCTAACTTTGGATTGCTTTTAGATGCGTGCAAGTGTAATTTATCAAGCAAATCCATAAACATTCATTAATTCAAAAAAGCGTTGATTTGGAAAGGAAGTCATTGGTTTAGCATGCTAAATCAATCATGGATGGAAAGGCTTAATCATGATGGAAAGTCTCCATCTGATGAATTAGTTTTTCTTTCACTGAATGTATAGGTAAGACTAACAGGCCTAGTCGTACCACTAGCAGGGAATACGTACCTTGCACATAAAGAATTGCAAAAGAGAAGATTTTTAAGGTTATCTAAAATACAATATTATTTTTTTGATAAATATATGCTCAATAATGGTCTTGAATGATTGTGCCCATTACAAGGATTGCAATGGTGCAAACACCCACGGCCACGGAACCCTTGGCACATCCACCACGGCTATGCCTAAAACCAAGCCACGTCGCATATGAGCTGAGAGGAGGGGAGAGAGCTTGAAAATGTATTCAAGGTGTCTCATGCACGATACGGGCTCAATCCTGAAAAGGAAATGACCTAGACAAAGTTTGGAACAAAGTTGAAGCAAGAGTTGTGCCTCCTACACATGTTAGAATTCAAGTGGTAACTACAAGTTTAAGAGGCCCTTTAGTGTAGGGTAAAAAGAAAATATTGTGACACCATGTGGAGGTTTCTCTATACTTATAATGAATATATGACATCACTGAGGACGATCGTGGTGAGTTTGAGTTGACAAAATGCAATTGAATAAATCTGGGAGAAGAAATTGGTAATGCAGCTTGATCTTTGTGTAAGGGCGGTTCGATCACTGGGCATGCACGGTTTGACTAGCTATACAACGGTGATCAGACTACCGGTGTGATTTTGCCTGAGAAGGCTTGAGGCGGTTTGACCGCCATGGAACAAGCGGTTAGATCGACAATTTGGATGGATACCAAATACTTGTGTGGACATGTCTTGTGATGAATTTGCGCTATATGGCAATATTAATTGAAGTTGGAATTAAAACTAGATAACAAAATATAGATTCCAAAGAGGCTATTTTTAGGGTGAGTTAACCGGTTTGATCGGCCTCTCCATGGCGGTCAAACCTGCATGGTGGCAGCAATTAGACCGGCTTGGACTTTTCAAAGGTAAATGCTACGATCTGAAAAATTGAGGAACTTACATGGAAATGGTTCTAGGCTTTGGCATGATGAAATATGTGATGTATATTTCATGTGTGAACTGACTTGGGTCAAATTGGAAGGAACTTGTGTCCGAAAATAGCTAGCTTGGTCTATTTTGTGTAGGTTGTTTGGGAGTCAACAATTATCAATAGCAATGTGACCGGGACTTAATTGATTCAGAGAACTAAGGTCCAATATGGTCATGGAGGCTAGGTAAAATGGTAGGACTCAACCAAGATGCAAGATGGACAATGACAATAGAAGCGACAAATGGTCAAGGCAATGGAACACGTGGTGCACAAGTGACTTATGCCTGGTTCCAAGCGAGGATGATTCGTTGGGATTCAGATATGTGATAGGCTTGACAGCGAGTCATTGTGTCCATGTGGAGGATGACAAAGCATGGCAAAGCTTAAAGGCTGTGGATGGGCAATATGTTGGTTTAGGGGCAAACCGGCCTTTTACCCTAACTTGGTAAAGTGGGAGGTTTGCAAAATAACGGTGAAGACCTAAATGAATTAGGCCAAGGCGTCTCTAAGAAGGACAAGTCAAGATGGATTCGGGTTATTGGAGCCAATGATCAAGACAACGCTTTGAATAGTGTGTGTGAGTTAAAAACCTATGTGAATGATGGGTTATCGAGTTCCCATGAGTGTGTAGTGCATAGTATCCACTTTGTAATTTGGCTAAGAGTTAGGGTTTATTCCTCCAATATATAAGGGGGCATGAGAGGAGAGAGAGTGAAAGAACCCTAACCCTAATTACCTTCAAACAGTATAATTAGCACTAATTAAAATTTTAAATAAGAGTTGTTACAAAGCAGTAACTACGAGGATGAATTACAACCTTCGGCTTAAATCTCAAATAATTAAACTGAAGCTAATTATTACAACCTTTTTACAAAAATGGTGCATAAGAAAAATTAATTTCTAAAATTGCAACTACAGTAAACTAAAA
Organism: Dendrocalamus sinicus; assembly: GCA_036346575.1. Lineage (NCBI taxonomy): Eukaryota > Viridiplantae > Streptophyta > Magnoliopsida > Poales > Poaceae > Dendrocalamus > Dendrocalamus sinicus. The sequence continues at coordinate 12,669,194 of CM070656.1, read as the reverse complement.
ACTAAGTTAATTAGTGTATCGCATTCCAGTTCCTTGTTCCTCGATTAGCCAACGTTAGTACCCCAAGCTGGCCACCCCAACCCGCTTCTTTTTCTTTTGTTAGCGGAGAACAAATCAAATAACAATCCAAGGGAGAATAAGAGATAGGGGAAAGAGTTGTCGTCAGTATCTTCAGGCTACTAGAGCCAAATAGAATGGCGTTCTTAGAGGTTCCCAGACCGTCCTAGCCCGGTTGGCGCCTCTCACCATTAGTGTGCCACATCATCTGGCAATTAAAATCCAAAGCCCACATTTTCCAAACTTACGTCAGCCACTATAAATCCCAAAACAGTGCTTAGCCCACATTTAGGACCCTCGGTCTGAAGCAACAGAGAACTAAGACACAAGAGAGGATAAGATCGGTGCTGCCAGTTGTGCACAGCCAAACTCCAACTGAAATAGAGAGGAGGAGGCCGAAACCTCCTCATATATAAGCTCCAATCCAACCAATCGCCCGCATTGCCCACAGCATTCCCAAAAATCACCGATAGCAAACCAGCCGAGAGTTCACAAGCACACAAAAAGCCCCAATAACAACCAAGAACAGCCAAGAGCAATCAATCTCCCAAGCCAAGCCAAGCCATTCCATCCATCTTTGCTCTTGGCCGAAGGCCAAAAAGCTAAAACAACAAAGCCACAGTCCACCAAGTGAGGAGAGAGAGTGTCAGAGAAGGGGAGGAAGAACATAGAGGAGGACGAAGGTGAGCGAGAACCACGGGACAAGGAGGCAGACAGGGTGGACCACTACAAGACGACCTTCCCGACTGCAACAAGTACCTCAACCGCACCTTCGTCCATGACTACAACTGCGTGAGGACCACATCTCAAACTCCCCACCAACTGAACACTTTCCATTCTCAGCTCGACACACAAGTAGGCCCACATTCCCTCCGACCTTTTCTTCTTTTTGGTTTCATCTTGAGTAAGCACACAAAATGCTCGGCACTACTCTAGGCTCGTCCGGCTGATCCAGGCAGCTAAGAAGGAGAGGGAAACCACCTAGCCCAACCGGTGGCTACCACAGCAACCGGTGGTGACCCTAGCACCGTGAGTGCCCTCAGGTTTGGAGAACCGCTCCCAGGCACGAGAACCCTAAACCCGAGTTCCATCAGCACAACCACTAGGATTCCCCAGAACCGAGTGTGGTAAATTAGTGTGTAAAAATAATGAAAACGTTAACCAAAATCAAAGCTAGGAAGCTCAGGTAAGGATAGAAGAGAAGGTAGAACCCGAGAGTAGTCACAATTGAGCCCTAGCCCCAGCAATCCGGCCAAGCCAAGCCCACTATAGTAATCCCTGACTGGCGGCATCCTCTTGAGGGTGAAGAGGATGTTGAGGGAATGGCCGAGTAGTCATAGTCGGAGACTGAGTGTTTGTAGTCGAAGTAGCCGGGTAGTCGAAGAGGCCAAGCAATAGAGTAGCCAAGCAGTCGGAGTCATTATTGTCGAGTAGTCAAAGTAGTCGGGTAATCAAGGGAGCTGAGTAACCGCTAGATTTGGTGAGCAACCGCCAGATCCAGCGATAGAGACCGGTGATAGCAGTAGATCCAGTTAGGAGTGACCCAGAGGAGGTCAGTTCCATCCAGATCTGAGCCAGAAGGGCCGAGTGTGCATGGTAGCCGAGGGAGCAGCAGGCCTCGAGGACGGATGGAGAAGGAAGCAAGCATGGCGCCAAGAAGGGAGAACGGAGGAGGAAGAGAGCAGTGGCCGAAGGCTGAGGCGTTGGTCAAAAGGAGGAGTATTTCCATCGGCCAAGAGGAACTGAGCGTCAAAGGCAAGGAGTAGAGGAGTGCGAAGCATCGGCACAAAGGGGAGAGGAGAAGGAGCATTTTGTTGGCCGCTTGGCCATGGAACAAGTGTCGGCTATGGGACGAGAGTAGATCTAGGCCAAAAGGCCTGAGCCTTTGAGACCATTTTAGGAGTTCCAATAGCAGGTTTAGGACTCGACTTTAACCCAATAGATAGGTTAGGCATCCACTGAGACGGGGAAGGGAAATTTTCTAACCTATAAGTAACTTAAATAACTAATTTCTTATAGGAGCGCATTTGCCTATAATGCAGAAATCGAGCAAGCTCAAACTGAGGTAGCAGAGCAAGTTGTTGTTGATCCCAACACTTACTACTACTTAGGCAATCTAATTCTTGATCACGAATATAGTTATGTCAAATGTACAAATTACTTTCCGTATCATTACAGTATAATTGCATTTGAAAAAGGTATTTGAAAAGCCAAATCGATAAAGAAGATGATAGATGTATGAATGAGATAAGAAGAGGAGAAAAGAAAGAGAAGGAAAGAGGATGAGGGGAGGTAAAGTAGTAGTCTGGCTGAGAGAAGTAGCAGGACTACAAGTATATGTATAAAGGAGGGTAAAGGGGACCTTGAAAAGGTAGAGAGAGGGCAGGCAAGACCCCTTTACATATGGCTAGTATATAAGGATCTACCAAACCCTCACTCATAACGGGGATCGTAAATAAAGTGCCAACCATTTTTCCATCTCGGACAGGTAGGAAATTGTACCCCCGTTACATTATTCATCTCTCTACATTGAGTAAGTAATTAAGTGTGAGTAGAGATGGATGAAGCTCAAGACCAGTAATGCCAGTCTGGAAGTGAGTAAGTCCCAAGACGCTATTGGAAGTTGGTGGAGCCTGGGTGAGTGACCCGGTACACTGATGGATAATAGATGGGTTGGAGAATTGAGCAACGTAACTCAGGAAAAGTTTTGTACTTTGAACTTGACCCCATACCAAAGGAAGTGTGGAGAGCCCAGTTAAGATGGCTCAGAGTAGTTATAGGTACAGTGGCACAAGCTTGTGCAATGCTAAATAAAATCATGAATTCATACCAGTCTCTTGGATTGGGGACTATGGTGATCACTAGAGATCTTTCTTCACCCGAGTGAAAAGTAGAAATTTTCATAATTAAAAGATGTCAATTAATTTGGTAGGGCTAATTTCTGTATTTAGATGACTAGAACTGGACTTAAGGACAAAGAGAGGCATGCAGTGCATTTTACTACTATTACGCTTGCTGAGTATGTTAGTACTCACCCTTGCTATTATTATCCTTTGTTAGACCCCACTCTGACCGAGGAATACTTTGAGCCAGATGAAGGGCCAGTAGGCACTGCCGAGTTCATGGGAGAGGAGGACAATGATTATGAGGAGCTAAGGGAGGTGGACCCCCTATACTACAGCGGGGACGAGTAGGCGTCCCATTGAGCCGAGCATGAGAGTTCTAAGGTATTAGTCTATATCTTTTGCCCCTAATATATTTGTACTAATGACCATAGCCCTTGTGGCAAGTGCAGTAATAAAAGTACAGTTTCTACATTATAGTTCTGCTACACGATTCTGGTAAAGGTTTGTTATTTGCCAGAACAGTTTTCTACTAATTAGGCAAATAATAACATGTTGCCTAAGTGTGATTATCTTTGGGATAATTACATGAGGCGCCATAGAGAGAAAAAAAGGCTTGGGAGATGAGAGCACTCATGTATTGAGAGAAACATAGGGTTTTGAGGTGAGTGCTTGTGATCTGCCCTTAGGGCTTTGTCCTTCTGTTGAAGTGGTTATAACGATTGCTCTCTAAGTGGTAATAGAATATCAAACTTTGTTCATCATGTCTCTCTTGCTCTATGCTTTGGTTTTCTTTCCTTCTAGACGTGTTTTGGTGATTCTTTGTTCCTGGGGTTTTCCTCTTGTTTCTTGGTGTGCTTTTGATTGCTGGGATGTCTTAGAACCCATCTACTATCTAGAGTCCACAAATTGGCTTAGATCAAGGTTTTTGTTTTTTTTTTTTGCTTTTTCTTGGTGCAACTTTCTTATTTGAATAAAGGTTGGAACTTTGACGATGATTCTTAAAATCATCGGTAGAAATAGGTTTCTGATATCTTAGAGAAGGTGTTTTCCAATTTTGAGGTGATTTGAAATCCTAGATCAAAACTTAGGTCAATTTATACTTTGGGGCTCATGCTGATTCTGAGGTATAGAGGCCGGGCAATCAGACCGGTATCATCCCATTGGTCAGACCGCACTGACTATGGCAGTCAGACTGCCCTAAAGGAGTCGATCTGATTTGCCTGTTTTTCACTATGTCGAAGCATTTGCAAGGTAGATCTAATCCTAGTAGCCTCTCATAGCTATTTAGGTGAAAAAAATCTCAAACATCTAAGGGAAAATTTAGTTGTAGTTATTCACCTCCTATGTTTGCCATACCTGGTGTTCAAATGCATTAAAGTGGTTGCCTTTGAAATCCCAAAGATGAGATGGGGCACTCTCACGAAATTTGGACACTGTTGGACCCATAGCCCACCGAAATTCCATTTTTGGCCCCCCAAAGCAAAAAATTCCAAAAATGGACCCCATTTGAGCGCGCGTTTATGGGAGGCTCGCCACGTGGCCATCGTTCATCCGGTCGTGCGGTCGCGATCGCACGATCGCTGGCGCGCGCTGAAGCGCACGATCACGCGCGAGCGCGCGACCGCGTCGCCCACCGCGTGATCGCCTCGCCCACCGCGCGGCCGCCGCCACCGCGCGTCCGCGCCCGCCGCCGCGCGACCTCCCGCCCAGCGTGTCTTCACGCCCGACCGCGCGAATCTTTGCCATTCGCGTCCGTCCTTTCGGCCAAAATGAAAAAGCTGCAGCACGCACACGCCAAAATGAAGGGCTTTTCAGTGTACCCACCAAGACACGCGTCGAGAGCCCAAAATGGCCCCCTCGAGAGCACACGCGCATGCGAACTTAAAAGCGCAAGGAGAAGGAAGAAATGCTTGGCACCAGAAGCTCAAGCACGGTTGAAACGAAGCCAGAGCGAGAGAGTGAGGAAGAGAAGGAAAGTGACGAGTGAAAACCCGTAGATTTGAGTTGTGTTTGTTTGGAATCTGCGGTTTTTGCAAATACAAAAGTTGTAGATCGTCTCGTGTGCTTCAAGAAGAGGTAAGTCTTGTGCCCGCGAAACTAAAATTTTATGTATGTGATTAGTCCATAATTAGTCGATTAGCACAAATCATCGTTTGGTAATGTTATTTTATGTGAATGTGTGATACGCGATGTTAATATTTGGTACGTTATGTATTTGTAGGTAATCTTTATGTGAATATATGTATTATAAGTGAATGTGTCATACAGTGTGTATGTGTAGGTAAAAATCAACATATGATGCATGCTTTATTGTAGTGTAGATAATGTTGTATTTTATGTTGAAGTTACGTATTGCAATGTAGTTAGTTTTTTTGAAGAAAGAGAGGGAGCAAAGCGGAAGAGTTGAATTGTTTTCGTTTGGAATCGAGTGGACTTGGCAAGTAGAAAAGTTGTAGATCGTCTCGTGAGCATCAACAAGAGGTAAGTTTTGTGCCCATGCAACTATAATTTTATGTATGTCATTAGGCCTGAATTAACGAAACCATCTTGTGTTCTTGTTATTTTATGTCAATATTTTATACGCTATGTATGTATAGCAAATCTTGCATATGTTTAGCATGATGTATTGTAGTGTATATAGGGTTTCATTTTTTGTGAACATATGTACTGTAAAGTAGTTTCATTAGGTGCAAAATATGAAGTTGTAGTGTGTAGACGTTGAGAAAACACATATTTATGTTAGAGCAATTGTAGGTGATAACAATAGTAGTAGGATTAAAATAAATTAGAAATAAATTTGGTAGATTAGAAATAATGGAGGTGAAAGGTGCAGAAGAGTGGCGAGCAAAGTAACATGGTATGGTGTGGGGAGGAGCGGTGAGATCATGCAGTAAGTTTGCAAGTGGGGAAGATCTTGGTGCGTGCTAGTGCACTTGTTGGTGTAGATCTTCCCCACTTGCAAACTTCTCGCACGATCCTCACTGCTCCTCCCCACACCATACCTGTTACTTTTGCTCGATTACCACTACTGCACCTTTCACCTCCATTATTTCTAATCTACCAAATTTATTTCTAATTTATTTTAATTCTACTACTATTGTTATCACCTACAATTGCTCTAACATAAATATGCGCCACCACCTCTACTCTACTCTAGGCATATTTATGTTGGATCCTGTATGTGTTGAAAAAGTAAATATTTATGTTGGAGCATTTGTAGGTGGTAAATTTGTAGTAGTTAGATTAGAGACAATTTGTATAATTAGTATGCTTAGTGAATGACCGTAGTATGAAGGTCATTTGATGGAAAAAATGATATGTATATTTAATTTGATGTATGGTACAATTAGAAAGTGAAATAGTTACAAATAAATCGTAGATTTAGAAATACAAAACATATAATAATCGAAACTGTTAATTACATGATACGATTGTTACATGCTGTGTACTAAAATGGTTGATTATGCACTTATGTTAGGTACGCAATGGCTGGCATTGAACAATTGATGGTGTTTATGGGAGTGGTCTCGTACGTGATGGGCCGTATGGGGCGGACCTGTCAAATTGCGAGCGGATCGTGATCCGGGCACCCGGTCTGAGCGCCATGAGCTTGTCTGAGCTACGGAGGTGTGTCCGTTCAGCGTTCGATCGAGAGACCGCAAGGAAGAAGTTACGGATCGAGGCAGTCTATGCCTCAATGGTGGATGACGGAAGGGGGAGCATATGGCAACTTCTGAAGGTGACCAATGACGCGTCATGGGCGAACTACATGGAGGTCGTGCGCAACCCTGATGCTGCGATATATGGGAGGCCAATGGTGTATGTCGAGTTCGTGGAGAGGGCAGAATCATCAGGCATGGTTGGTTCAGATGCCGCTGGTGGAGATGAAGTGGCCGGCGGTCATGAAGACCCTTCTGCGGGAGAACATGTGGGCGAGGAAGTGGGTGATGAAGACGACAGGAGGCGTGCGCAGAATTTCCAGCGCAACAAAGGTGTGCACGACAGGTGGTGGGCGCCGTATTGGTATCATGAGTATCTTGGGGACCGGGTGGAAGAAGAGGACAGCGAGGAGGATGAGGAGGTTGAGACAGCAGCTCGGAGAGGACGAGGACGGCGAAGGTGCAAGCTGGAGGGTGGTAGGTCGTGTTGTGACCACGGACGGTGCGTCACGTGTCGCCCGGATCGACGACATCACGGCGGCAGCCCTAGTTCTCGCCACAGCGGAGGAGGAGAATGGGGTTCATCGAGGCGCACTCTTTCGGGCGGTGCTTCCGTAATAAGAGTGCTGTCCGGCGAGCTATTGCTAGACATGCCGTCAACATAAGCCGGACGATCGGGTCCACAAGTCAAAGCGGACACGACGTTGTGAAGTGTGTGGGCGAGTCATGTGGTGGTAAAGTCCGTGCACAGCGGTACAAGGGCGTTGGCACGGAGTTCGGATAACGGTCTTTGCAAGATCACGATTGCGAGCTTGCGGGGCGAACATAGACACCGCAACATGACATCACGTTATGTTGCGGAGGTGGTCACGCACCTCGCCCGGCGGATGTGTCAATTACCGAAGGTTCGATGGCGCGAGAGCGAGCGAGGCGGGCTACAGTGAGCTACAAGAAGGTGTGGCGGGCGGCGAAAGGTGCTGCACGGTATGTATGGGACGACGAGGAGGCGCACGACCGGTCCCAAGAATGCTGGATCAAATTGCACGAGTGTTCGGGCCTTCCATCGAGCGATACAAGGGTTCGGTGGTGCCGCCCGGTGCTAACCGTAGATGGGGCGTTCCTATCCGGCAAGTACAAGGGCACTATCCTTACGCGATTGCGGCCGATGCAAATGACCGATTACTCGTGGCATTTGCAATTGTGGAGAGCGAGAATACGATAGGCGGCTTTGGTTTCTTTGCAATTTGAAGAATGCCATAGTGCAAGACAGGCCCGAAGTGTGCCTTATCTCCGACCGCAATGCGAGGCTTGATGTCTGCGTTGCGAGCGCTGAGATGGGACGCAGCCCCGTCCGTGGATCGATGTGAAGAACCGGTGCATGAGGCATATTGCGCGAACTTCCACGAAGGTTCCGTAGCAAGGACCTCATGAAGATGTTCAAGAAGCTATGCATGCAGAACGAAGCGGAAGTTCGGCGCCTTGCGGGCGGCTCGATCAGAGGCTACGAAGCATGTGCATGCAGCGGCGAGGCCGTGGAGGGCTCCACAAGAGTCGGGTATTCTCACAATGGGTTCATCCAATGCACGACTTGGAAATGTGGTCTTTGTTGCACGACACCGGTGGGCGAGGTATGGGATCATGACAACCAACATGTCCGAGGTTTACAATGGTGTATTGAAGGGCGTCGGATCCTCGCCGATCACGGCAATTGTGGTCGAGACACAGGAACCGCACCGTCGGGTACTTTGTGAATAGAGCCGAGGATGGCGCGAAGCACGTTGAGGAAAACAAGCAATACTCGAGGTCATGAGGCCTTCATGGGCGGGAAGATGGAGAAGGCTCGAACCCACATTGCTCAGCCCATTGATGGCTTAAGGAGGAAGTTTGAGGTCCGCCTAGGCGCGAAGTATGTCATGGGTCAAATTAGAGGGGAGCGCAAGCGGTATGCACGATTGGTGATGAAGCATCTTGCAGTGCAACAAGCCCGGCTTACGCACAAGCCATGCTCCCATGTGTACGCGGCTTGCATTGTATGGAACCAAAGCGTCGACACGGTACATCTCCAAGTACTACGACATGCAAGACTTGTATGCAACCTAGAGTGCAGAGTTCCATTCCTCACGGGTAGACATGCACTACAGGAATTATGGCGGGAGATAAAGTGGGTGCCCAACGATGCAATGAAGCATGTCGGGCGTGGAAGGCGACAAAGCCGTCGGATCCATAGCGACACGGATGAGAGCGCCGAGAGGATCGTGCTCGGCGCCCAAGTGTAGGCTATGCAAGACCTTTGGCCACTCCCTCGATCGGTGCCCAAACAGGCGGCATCAAGCAACGCTCCGTAGTACCAACCACAATCCATATGTAATGTATTATTCAGAGGTGTACGCTAATTGTTGGCTCGATGGTGTAGCTATGTATTGCACATTACCATGTTATGTATATTTTCGCACATTCCATATGTTTCCTTGTCGTGTGGGTCATATTGGTGTGCACATTTTACGATGTTTTTGTACATTCCGACGTTTCCTGTCATAACATTTGTTGTGAGTTATGTTGTTATTTGTTGCACATTTTGTTGTAATGTACACTAACTTGTTATCCTTCTTTGGCGAGGACATGGCGTTCGAGTGCTAGAGCCCGTTGGGACGAGCACCACCGATGCCATGTGTGGTTGTCGGCACCCGCACAGGGGCCTCCTTGCCGCCCTTAGGGGCCCCGAGAGAATCGGCGTCTCGACCCTCGGTACATCCCACTCTCTGCGGGACACCGATCCGCGCCCATTGCCCGCATGTTGGATCTACCGCATGGGTTCCGAGACGATGCGCCATCGTTGTCGACTCGTTGATCGATGGAGGCCGGAGACTCACACCTTCCACTTCGGTGGGGAGATGACGGTTACGCTGCGGGGCGCCACGATGATTACAGGTCTACCCTCCGTGGTGCCGCTTTGGTGCCACCCCGGCGCGCAGATTGGAAGGTCCGTCAGGTCACCGGTTCGGTCATGCGATCCGAGACAACGCAGCCGGGTGCCACATGGATGGCTTCGCCGCTTCATGACACATCCGCAGACGCAGATGAGGTCGCGGTGCGGACGCGCCGTTGCATACCGCTATATCTGTTCGCACGTCTTGTTCCCTAGCACGACCGGAGACTCCGTGCGGCCTAGCTACATACCGCTAGCGGAGTCCTTGGCGGATGGTCGCCCGGTCCGCAGCCCACAGTATAGCCGGGATCGCGGTCCTTAGCTCCACATACCGAGGCTTGTGTGACGCCGCGCGGCGCGCCGCGCCGCCGAGCCGATCCTAGCCGCCGCTACCTTCTCCTTCGATTGTGGTCATGGGAACACTTCCCGTTGGCGAGCCCGACTTTGGTCGTCGTGTGCACCCTTATGACCTCATCCCGCGATTGTATGGTGGTGACGACCCCATAGATGCGCCCACAATGGGTACACGTTGGACGCATGGTCAGTTGAGGTAGGCCAAGGAGAGACCGAGACGTGCGTACTCGGATTTCCACCAGAGGTTCGAGCTTCTTGCGTTTGGCGGCGTGGTCGGTGGCCATGGTCTCCTGATTAATTGCGAACACGCCCCCACGGGTTGTCATACCAAAGGCGGCGAGATCGAGGTACTTGGATGACGACCGCCACTTGGTGTTCGCGCCTTTGCGTCGAGCCGCATCAGCCCACACCGAGTCATGAGACGATTCGGGCTGTACCAAAGATGTCCCTCCCATGGCGGGGCGCCCTCTTGCGGAGGAGTTCCACCGGTATGTCAAGACACCCCAAATTTAATTCTGCATTAGTGTCAATGTCGATCGCATTTAATTGTGTAATGTCTCAATGGACTTGCAGCAATCGAGGAGAGGCGGCGATCAAGGCGGAGAGCCACACAGCAGACGTGGGCGGACATGTGGTCCGACCATGCGCATACGATGGTTGTGGATGAGACACGGCGTGCGACCACTCGACGACCGCGCCGCATGTGGCATACCTTGATCGGTACGCTGCTGCACGCACCCGCTGTAGGCTTACTACTGGGGAGCCCCACGCCTCCACCTCATGCTGTTCACGGGCGGCTATACAGAAGGTCCGCACCGTCATCTAGCGCACGGGTCGACGAGGCGATGCGAGTCTTGTGTCATTACGCAATGCAGGATTACATTTGAACTGACTGTTTGTTTCACTGCAGGTGGACCGGATACATCGTATCGACATCGAGGCTAATGAGGCTATACGACATAGGAAGTCCAATAACGAATCTCGGTGGGTAGGCTATATGCGCAGCATCAGCGAAATGGCAAGGGGTACGATACGGGGCTTGAGTTGTGGTCGCCGAGATGACGTTGTTGCTACACGCGGTGGCGGACATGGGCAGGGACCACCACCTCCCTCCGCGCCTCCATCAGCACCAGGATCAGCACGGCCATCCTCGGCCTCCACGTGCTTCGGCCCAGCGGTTCGACAATTGCCAACTATTTGTTTGTGCACTCATTAACATTTATGTCTAACCACATCTTCGTCTTGCAGCAATTGCGACAGGATAGCACGCTGCTACGGAGGGCGGCGTCATCACGGAGGTCGACATCGCCGCGACGAACGGAGGGCCGCCCGAGAGTCGGCAAAGCTACGATCGCTCGGCCTCCACGTGCCGCCCGGCGGTTCGACAATTCGCAACTATTTGTTCATGCACTCATTTACCATTTATGTCTAACCACATGTTCGACTTGCAGCAATTGCGACGGATAGCACGCCGCGCGGGCATCGTCATCACGGAGGGCGACGGACGGCGATCGCGCTCTCAGACGACGGGCCCCACTCGAGCAGCGCCCGACTCGCCGGACCAACCAGAGAGGCGGATGCCCTCGTATCTCACGGGGCAGTGCGAGACCAACCTATATGACCGGATAGGTGGGTTGTGCCGACCTATCAAGGCATGACATCGCACGAGTACATGGGGACTTCCGTCGACATCCTCATTTCACCACCACATACCCGGTATGCACTAAACGTGTGTATTTCATTATGAACAATTTTCGTACTTTCCATTGTCTAATTCAATTGTACCATCTAAGCGGGGCGTAGGCACCTCCTCCGATTGGGTGAGCTCTATGCTTTATGACTAGCCGTCACAACTGTCCACAGAGTTGTACCCACCGCCGCCTCGGCCACACCCCTCGCAGTACGATCTTCGCGATGCACCCCGCTCCCCTAGTAGGTTCACATTCTCAGAGGATCATATACGCCTGCATTTAGGCGGCATTTACGAGATGATGAATGAATTTTTAAATTGTGCTTTTGTAATATTTGTGATGTTTTTCAATTGCTTGATGGTTTGATGTTCAAAGATGGTTTCAGATAAAAGGGTTGCTCTAAGTTCTTTGATTTAGTACGCATACAACCAAGCGAGAGATGACAACACGGGGTAGCGGGAGAAGACATAGCTTGACGACAATTTTTTTGCCTTGTGATAACAACTCCACGTACATAACAAACAACCAATTCATCACATGCTTAACAACGTTGCACATTACATCGTTATGGAAAGAGGCACAGAATATGAAGGTCACAGAAAATGAAGGCGTCATGCACTTACAACACGAAACAACACATACATTGCACATAAGGACACAAATTATGGAAAGTTCTACACCCAAAACATCAACACAACAGTCCTACTGGCACAGCATCAACACATTCCGCACCCTCGTGGCCTACATGCCAAACGAGCCTCGTGGCACCCACATGGAGAACTGCTGAGGGGGCCGCCGGGACGGGGCTGGCCATCGTGGTAGTGGCACGCACATATGCAGCTCGGGTTCGCGCAGCAACATGTGGGATCATAAGAGCTTCCTATGTTGACAACCTCCTCGTTTCCCCTCTCGCGTTGCATCATTGGCGGAGCTCATTGTTCTCCTCATTGAGAGTCTCCATTCGGTACTCCAAGTCCATTATTCGGTCCCATAAAGTACCCACATAACGGTCAATATACCGTTCATGAGGAGGGTCGATCCAGCGGGAGAAGTCGTATTTCGCCATCTGCGAAAAATGACAGTAAACATGGAGGGTCCATAAGCAATAAAAAATGTACTATTAGTAATTTGTACCCCGGAGCGTGGGCATCGGAAGAAACGGCGCCCGCCATCGTTCGGCCCTTCCAGGACCTGCACGACCACGTACTCATTGTGTCTGCATTTCGGCCACGCTGGTTGCGCACGCGGCTTGGTAGCAAGCGATGCGTGGTCGAACATCTCCCTCCTTTCCAAGGAAGGTCTTCCTTCGTGACCCATATCCGATGGCCCCTCTTCTTCCGCCATGGTATGTTCTTTGTTCGATTCTGTGGTTTTTCGCTACAACTTCGTGGGACCTCTACCGTGCAATTTATATCGAATGGCGGAACAAAAGATGGCTGCTTTGCCCAGAGACAAGACAAAGCGCTCAGCTTTACTCGGTGAGATGACAACACATGTCGACTTTACGCAGTGATATGACAAATCGGGCAGCTTTGCTCGGTTAGATGACAATACATGCCGGCTAAGCGCCTACATAAAGACTACGATCTGAAAAGCCTTCATACGAACATTTATTGCTACTCTGAAAAGCCTACATAGGAACATTTATTGCTACTCTGAAAAGCCTATCGCTACAGAAACCAACAAAATAGGTGCGTAGGCTGTAGCCTTTACAGTGAGTGTTCACGTCATAGGCATGTATCCTTTCCAGTGAGTTTTCATGTCACCTTTCCTTGTTGTTTCATAAATACAGGATACAGGCTCTGAAAAGCCTACATAGGGACATTTCCATGGACATTTCCAGTGAGTTTTCATCTCAAGACCAAGAATGACAGGACAAAGGATGCAGCGGAGCCATCTTCAAGGCGCGATAAAAAGGGGAAACAACCACGCTACACCCAGTAGACAAAATGTTACGAGCAGTTCGGTGGGTTAGTCGCATATCATGCTATATGTTATGCATGTAATAAAATTGTACGCAGCATGTTATGAAGTTTATTTCTATTCACATAAGGTTATTATCTCGTGTGTTCGCATTCAATGATTCAGATAGCAAGTCATTTAACAATATTAACATACTCTTGGTACACTAATTCTTAGTAACATAAAAATATCACTTACCAATGTATATATCAAATAAAAAGGAGTATCCGTACAAAAATTCCATCAAAATTACCAACATATACGAGGAGAAGGCATTAGGCAAAGACAACACGAACAACTCATACATTTCACGTACATGACATGTAGCAAGTAGTACAACCACCAACACACCAACGAACACAAGAACTAAAATACAACACAACCGTACATAAAACATTACCAAAAGAGCTTGACGACAATATAGCATAAAACATTGCGAACATACACGAGGATAACCTCAAAGACTACAACTTGAGGATAACAATAAAAACAAGAAACAAAATAGCACACAACATTAAATTTATCTTACACTCTAGTGCGCCGAAACGATGTCGCATCCCGACGGGTCGCAACCCCACGACAACTCTCTCACGGCGAACACTGTCATTCCTATTTCCCATTTCATCCTCCCACACCCGAATCGGCAACCACCATGAGCTTCCTGCGATTCCATGACAAGAAGATTTTTAAACATACCACCACGATTTGAATGAACCGAAAAATATGACTCACCGAGTGATTGGGGCACTTGTAGTAGTGTCGCCGGGATTCTTGGCCGTCTGTGATGTCCCTCGTCTAACCACCAAGTTGCAATTTGGGCACATCACCGTGGGTGCCCATGAAGACGTCTTGGTGACTCATTGCCTAGTCTTGGGAGTGAGCACGAAATAAAACTACAGATTGTGAACAACTTACTCGGAGGTGGTGATAACATGGCCGGGGAGTATGTGAGGATGGCTCCGTTTTATAGGTGTGTGGGGGTAGCCTCACGCACAAAGACCACAGACAACACAAATCTTGACCCCACACCATGCTCGGTGAGGAGACAAAACATGCCGACTTTTGAGGTGACCTCACAAAAGGGCCACTTTACTCGGTGACATGACAAAAGAGGTCGACTTTGCTCGATGACTAGACAAAGCAGTCGCTTTTGCTCGGTGACTAGACAAAGCGGGCTCTTTGTTGAGCTACCGCCACCGAGTGCTTGATGACTCGGCTAGGCCATTCGACATATACATATTAGGCTAATACTTTAACTTGGCGAATGACGTGTGGTACAATTTTCTACGTACACGTAAGAGAGTGAATGCACAAATTCTGCGGTCTTGGGACGAGCCTATCTCATCAATTATCCATTTTCAGTCCTCGAGCTAGTGTCAAAGTCAATAAGTCATTCCTGAAAGTCCCAAGTGCAATGATACACATCACATTCAAAAGGCATTACATAAGAAAGCATAAAATGCATACAGGGACAGATGTACATAATATTGACAATGAAATAAATTTTAATATTGGATCAAATAACACCTCTTACCGAATGAGGCCATCATCTTCGGTTCCCCGTGGCTTGAATAAGGAGGACATCATTTCTAGCTTGGGTGACTGAGTGTGCACTGATGCTCTGTATTTAGAGATAAGAGGCCATTGGCGAGAGCTAAACACCTAAACAATGCCAAAAGGCATGAGTATAGCCAATTCGTGATTACTAAAGAGAGCAGTTGTCCTCAGTGGGATGCCAAAAGATGCCAGCTTTGGGGAGTGACATTACTAAAGAGAGCAGTTGTCCTCAGTCAAATGACAAAAAGAGGCAAGCTTTGCTCAGTGAGATGACAATACATGGCAGCTGTGCTCACAGACATGACAAAATGGAGCAGCTTTGCTCAGTGAGATGACAACACATGCCAGCTTTGCGCAGTGACATGATAAAATGGGGCAGCTTTCCTCAGAGACATGACAAAACGAGGCAGCTTTGCTCAGTGAGATGACAACAGATGCCGACTGCGCTGATGACATGATAAAACGGGGCAGCTTTGCTCAGTGATATGACAAAAGAGGTCAGCTTTGCTCAGTGGGATGACAAAAGATGCCAACTTTGGGCAGGGACAGTACTAAAGAGGGCAGCTGTGCTCAGTGACAAGACAACAAGAGGTCAGCTTTGCTCAGTGGGATGACAAAGATGCGGCTTTGGGCGTGACATGACAAAAGCGGGGCCTTTTTCGTGATATCGCAGCACTCCCATCTTTACTCATCGCTACGACCACGCGGACCATCTTTACACGTATGAGTAGAGACAAAGCGCCCCTATAAATTGGTATGCATTCCATTTCCCAACGAACATTGCACATCCAAACCCCATACTCCATCGCTTCCCTCACCCAACCGGGATGGACAAAGGCAAGAAGAAGCAATGGGACAAGATGGTGAAGGATTGGGAGGAGACCCGTGACATAGCACGGTCATTGCAGCCGCGATGCCGCCGCGATGAGAAAATAAGAGCGTCAGCCCGAGTAGAACAAGCCCATCGTGCTACGATGAAAGGTCCCCAGGCGCCGCGTAGCAACAACCCCATCCCGGACGTCCCCACCGGCGTTCGCCACAACTACCACGAGGGGAGACACCTCCCTTTGTTGGTGCGGGGCGTGTGCAAGTTCTTCAAGTCTAAGCACCGCATCGGTCTAGGTATGCGATGCGGGGTTGCGCAAACTACTCCGATGACTACCCCAACCGCCGTTTGACACCGCAACCTATCGCAAATGCAGTGCGACCACATGCACCATTTTCCCTACCTTTTCTCCTTCACAACACGCACTAACAATATCTCTCTTTTATTTACGTCTCCGAGCCCCTATGTGCCTACCGCAAATGGATCGATCTTGAGATCCACCACGAGGACCAATGGACCCTCGACTTCGAGGAGTGGAATGTCACAAAGGAGAAGGAGTTGCTGGAGGAGGAGCGCCGCAAGCACGAGCACACCTGCGTATCTGTGCGAGACGCAAGCTCATCTTGAAGCGTGCACGCGTAGGGATCGGGAGGCTCGCGAGATGGGCGTGAGAGAAAGAGGAAATTGCGGCTAAGGCAAAAGAGGCCGCGGAGGAGTTCAACGCCGAGCGGGCAAGGAAGGGAAAGTGGCCCGGTCCACACAAAGTGGGTCGACGGCAGTTGGGTGGGTTAGTCGCATATCATGCTATATGTTATGCATGTAATAAAAATCTACGCGGCATGTTACTCCCAACTATATTATGAAATTTAATATCTAGTATTTTCGCATTCCATGATTCACGTAGCACCTCATTTAACAATATTAAATGTACCAAAATTTATGTATCGCATTCCATGTTACTCACCTTCACAATATCACTTACCACTTTATGTATCGGCGTTCTACGGTCAATCTTTCCTACAAAAATTTACCAAAATTTTTATGCATCTACAACTTACAATGAACATAATCTTTTATTACAACTTTATCTGATTTTTATCCAGTTTATAACTACAAAATTGCCAAAACTGAAAACAATCACGGAGATTGCAAACCCTAAAAACACAGCAAACCTTAAAGTCACTTACCACTATTTGTATCGATCATTCTACGGTCAATTGTTCCTAAAAAAATTTACCAAAATTTTATTGGCATCTACAAGTTATAATGAATATAAACTTTTATTACTACTTGGTCGATTCTTTCCGAGTTTACATTTACAAAATTGACAAAACATACAAATAACATGGTGATTGCAAACCTAAAACCATACGAAACCCTAAATATCACTTACCACTTTACGAAACGATCGTTCTATGATTAATCGTTTTTAAAAAAATTTATCCAAATTTTTTTACATCCGCAACTAACAATGAACATAAATTATTATTGCAATTTTATCTATTTTTCTCAGTTTATAACTACAAAATTGGGAAACCATACAAATATTCACGAGTATTGCGGTCGGGACATGCGGTCGGGAGCAAAGCGCGCGCTCGTGCGACCGCGGACCGGGCCGCGCTCGGCGGGGGGGGCAGCGCTCGGGCGAGGACGCGCGCGGGCGGCGCGGGCGTCTTGCTGGCGGGGCGGGGACGCGCCGTGGCGGCGGTCGCTGGTATTGGCGGAGTCGCGCGCTCAGCGCCAGCGCCAGAGCGGTCGTCGCGGTCCCCGACCGCACGAGCGGCGACGTGGCGGCAGCGGAGAGACGCGCGGTGAGGAGGGGTATAGATTTGGAATTTATTTCAGAAGGGGGCCAAAAATGGAAATTGAATTGTTTAGGGGTCCAACAGTGTCCAAATTTCCACTCTCACCTACCTTCCCTTAGAAACTGTAGCATGTTGGAGATGCCCTTAGCCCTATACGTCCTTGGAGATTCATCCTTCTTCATCTCCCATGAAAGCTAGTCTGCTACTAGCACCACCTAAATTAAATGGCCCCCTTGCTCCATAGACGCCCTCTATTTGTATGCCACAACATCAAATGTAGCAGTCACCTCTAATATGTCTAGACATCAATGGCGGCAGCTATAAAGCCTAAAATTTTGCAAACTAAAACTTTCAAAAACTAGCCCTTGAAACCTTTATTTTCTATTTTTTTGACTTCTTCTGATTTTCTCAAAATATGTTGAGTTTATTTGAATTATTCTTTTGCTAGAAATGCATTTATGAGAATCATAGAAATAGAAAACTAAAAAAGAAAAAGGGTAAAACCCTCTCTGTTGGGCCATCGTGGCCCAACTCTTGCTCAGCCCAACTAGCTTTTTGCCCAGCAAGATGAGCAGCACACACACTCCACCCCACCAATGCCTCAGCATGCTAAGCTGAGCCCCGCTCGGTGCCTCGCCCTTGCCCCACTCATTTTGCCACTGCCCTATGCCTGCGCCCTCGGGTAGAGCTGCCACCGCCTTCTGCCTATGCCTAGCCAAAGGGGCCATCACTGTCCCTTCCTCTATAAGACGCACCACAATCCGTCACTCGCCTTGGGCTAGCCACACCTCACCACGACATGCCCAACTACAATCACGTCACGCCGCTACCTAAGCCTCACTCTGGCCATGCTTGAACCATGCTGTCCTAGCTTGCCGCACACTACGACGCCCTAGAACACGCCCAGACCATGCCGCTGAGCCACAGTCGCATTCCCACTCCAGTTCACTGCCTATAAATAGGAGCACATGTCCAACGAGTTCATCCTTTAGGCTTTAGCCCTCTCCACATTCCACCAACCATTTTTGCCACCACCACCTCCGTCGTCATCTACGGCCACAGTAAGCTGGCACTATCCTATCGTCATCTCCATCGTCCCTCATCCAAATAGCCGATTGCCTTAGCTTCTCCATTCCCAAAGTGCCTAAACCCTCTCTACCCCAGCTAGATCCCCGTCAACACCATAGGAGGCCACCGCCCTGCACACGGTGCCGCATTGCCTTGCATTGAGATAACCCAAGCAAATCACACCTACCGCTACTAACCTACTCACTGGTGCTCCTGAATCCATATCTCACGCCTAGATTTTACTGAAGCCACCGCCCCATAGAAGGCCTCCATGCCGAGCTCCTAAACAGAAATGCCAGTCCATACCGTGCCTTTCCGAGCCCAACCAGCCACCAAAATGGACTCCCTGAACCTTCTTTATTCTCACCGTGACAGCATTTCATGGGAAAACGGCCACCATCACCGTCACTGCTGCTGGACCACCGACTCACTCCCGGTTAAACCAAGTTAGCATGGGTCTGAGCTAATTTATGGATGGCTTTCCCAGTTCCAGGCCGATTCCCCATCGAGTCAACTTATCCCAGCACCGAACAAATTGCATTTATCCCAAAAACATATAATATACTTATTGTTCATCTTAGTTTACCACCGACCTATTTGCAAAACCTAATTGTTGACACTCTGTTAAGTTTCTAGCAATTCCCTGCTAAAGCCTTTACCTCCTGAAATGCATTTCCACATTCATTAGAATTTATTTGGTTATATTGTTTATTTCAGTGGTTCATATTGCATTAGGAAACATCACCACTAGACTTCGAGAAAGATAAGGAGTTGGAACTAGAGCAGGAGGAGAAGGACAAGTAGTTGAAGTAGAAGGGTGGTACTACGTCGTGCTGGAAAGCAAGCCATGTCCTTAATCAAATAAATCCTATCAGAGTAGTATCTTCTAATTAACATGATGCATCGTTTGTTTTCAATTATAGTATTTTTTTATTGATATGATGAATAGTTATGCCCTATTTATTATTGTTGCTTAAGCTTGCCTTGACATTGATGATACCTTGTTAATCCTTGATCAAACTAGGATAGAAGGTATAGTGTACATGAAACACTAGATAGGTTATAACACTATACTCACACTCACTTGGTTATTATATGGCAAATCATCAAATAGAGATGATTTATGCTATGGTTAAATTGATTTGGTTGTCGGTAAGGACCTAAAGCATATAAGGATGAAGCCCCATTGTGCCATGTAAAAGGCACAGTTAACACTCAACCGCACGATCGATTTATTGGACCTGATTGTATGTTGCTCTAGTGAATTGAACTTCTATAGAATTGGAACCCGTTAACATCTTGTACTCTAGCAAGCCCCTGAGCAACTCACCACTCTAGGGCCCAGTTGACACATGCTTTTTTGTGTATTAGCCCATAAGCGACTTGCATGCCACATGGTTCAGGTCATACTTGTTCGTGGGCAAGCCCCTGAGTAACATGCCGTGCCACTGGGCATGGTTGATATACTATCTCTATGTAACAGCCAATGAGTAACATGTGCTCTAGACAGGTGGAATGTTCGGGCGACATACTGCCTCTGTGTGGTAGTAACCGAGTAACCCACATTCTCACAACGGTAGGTGGTCATTGAAGCAACTAGGTGTAACCCGCTCAAGGGCCACACTAGGTCGGCCATTGATATGACCTTTAACATACCGGATAGAAGGAATATATATTTGGAGTGGTATTACACCTTGGTATCCACAGCCTAGCTAAGTGGAGCTATCGTGTGGGTAAAGCTGGTCGTAAAGTATTTGAATACACCATGCTTATGTTAAATGAAGCAAGTGCCCTAACCTGTGGTGGTGGCAAAATAAACCCAAGTATTTTAGCAAACACTCCTTTTTTCTGTTAACAAAAGATATATATCTAACCAAATCATTTGGTAAAAAAGGAATGGTTGTTGACAGAAAGTTAGATAATGCAACATGTGTCATTTATAACTCAAAATGCAGGTCAGATATTATACAATAAAGTATTTATCAGCATGTATACAGTGCATCCTATAAAACAGACCTTAACAAAACTCTCAACAATAAAATAGAAATCTATGCAGACCAATAATATCACAAACGGTTTTATAATGGAACCATCTGTGATGTTGTAGCATATCACATATGCTTCTATTATGGAACTGTCTGTGATGTTGTAGTTATCACAAATGGTTATATTATGGAACCGTCTGTGATGTGAAAGCATATCATGATGCGATATCACAGATAGTTTGTGACACTAAACTGCCTATGATAGTTCCTTCTTTAGCTACAACATATCATGTTTTTCGGCTAGCCTCAAGAAATGCTAGCCATACCCTTCGAAAATAAGCAAGTAAATACAATCACATATGTAATTATTTTTTAATTACTAAATCAATTACAATGGAATAGTTTCTTAATTACATTGGCTATTTTCTTTTAAATAAAACCATTTACGATGATCGACATATATATAGCTTGCTTTATTCCTCGAACCTGATGTTGTCTCTGAATGGAGGTAACTCATCAAACTGATTGTACTCTTTCTTATCCACGACATTCTCAACTCCGATATTCCTTCTTTTTCCATAAAGAGCTATGTGGCACTTCTTATTTGCTGGGTTGGTTACATAAAAAACTTGAATAACTTGCCTCGCGAGTACGAATGATTCATCTTTGTATCCTACATGTTCTAGGTTTATAGTAGTGACATCATACTTGTCAACCCTTACAACCTGTGAGAGTTGAACCGAACGGCATTGAAATAGAGGGATATTGAAAATTATATAGTCAAGCGCCTAAATCTCCTCTACAAGCCCATAGTAAGAGCTTGGGCCAGTGGTATTGAACTACTTATAAAATACATCTATGCAGACACCTAAGTTCTAGACTATGCCGTTTTCTATCCTGATCTATTGTATAAAATATGTATTCATTAATGTTGTATCCTTGCTATGTTACAATTGTAAATTTTGGCTCTTTTGCCAACCATTGTAGCATTTCACTTGACGACCTCCTAGTGAATCGCACCTTCAACCATTTGTTGAACCGACGATTGTGCTCTCTCATGATCCAACCTCCGACTGGCCTGGATTCTCTTGGCATAGCATGTCATTGTGTTCTTCAATATATGGGACACTTCAGTCATTTGTTTCAAGACCATGAAATGGGCTTGAGTATACGTATCCAGATCGAGAATTATTGCTTTCCTTTTGATGGTCCCAATGCCCTCTAGCCTCTATGTAATTGATGCAGAACTCAATGATCTCTTTGGTTGCATAACCTTCAATGATGCTGCCCTCTGGCCGAGATCGATTCCGTACATAGGATTTGAGAATTCCCATATACCTCTCGAACGGGTACATATAATGTAGAAACATGGGGCCGCATATCTTTATCTCTTTCACAAGGTGGACAATGAAATAGACCATGATATCAAAAAATGACATAGGAAAATGCATCACAAGATGATATAGAGTCATCACCACCTCGGCCTATAGAGCATCTAGTCCATCGGGATCGATGACTTTCTGAGCAATTGTGTTAAAGAAACAACACAACCTCATAATTGTCACTCAAACCTTGTTTGGCAAAATACATCTAATTACAACAGGAATCAATTATGTCATTAGCACATTATAGTCATGAGACTTTATGCCAATTAATTTTAAATCTTCCATGGAAATAAGTTTCTTCATGCTGGTAGAGTGACCGGATAGAACTTTCACACTATACAAGCACCAGCACAATTCAGTTCTCTTGAACTGTGATAGAGTGTAGCAAGCTGGGGGAAGATACGTCTGGCCTTTATCGGTCTCTATTAGTACTAACTCGGTCCTGATGTTCATAATGACCAGGTCACATCGCGCGTTGACACCATCCTTTGTTTTATCATGAATGTTCAGTAAGAAACCAATCAAGCTATCATATATTCTTCACTACATGCATGTCATCGATGCAATTACGAACTTCTAAGTGCTCCCATAAAGCAAGTTTCAAAATATTGATCTCTTCTTCCACATGTTCTTCTGATGGATCCTCAACTTATGTCCCTTTCCAAGTACAACATCGATATTCTTGGCCATATCATAGACCTCTTTCTGGCTAAATGGCCTTGGTGCTGAGTCGTCTTCTTTTTTCTTCAAATTATTTCTTCATCTTGCGATATAGGTGATACCTTGGAAGAAACCTACGGTGACACATATACACAGTTTTGCGTGAGTTATTCAACCATACACTCTTGATATAATCTAAGTAGTGCGGATAGGCTTTGGCTTCTTTTGTACTCAACCCTGACAAGTTACTAGGGAAAAAATCATTGATGGTGACAACATGGCGCAGAGTGAAGTTCTCTCATTTGTCCACATGCCATACCTATACCCCCTTCGTTCCATAGTATCCCTTTGTCACATGTATACATTCACAGTCCAAGTACTATATCGGCTGCTTATATTATCGAAAGGATTCATTCCATCTGTACTCAACCCAAACCTTATAATCCTCAGTTCTACACTGAAGTCTACAAACATCCTATCAATGTTCCTCCACTACGCAGAATTAGTAGCATATCTTATCATTCCATCTTTCTTATGCTCCTCCGAGTGCCAACGCAGCAATCTTGCATCCTTTTGATTCGCAAATAAACGCTTGTAACAAGGAATTATAGGCAGATACCATAACATCTTAGCAGGAGGTCCTTACTTCACCTCAATGTCCACGCTGTCATCAGAATCATTCTTATGCTTGCATCGGGATACTTTGCACACCAGACAAACATATAAATTTGCATACTCTTTATGGTAGAGGATACAATCGTTCGGACATACATGTATTCTTTCTGTTTCTATTCCCAGTGGACAAAGAATCTTCTTGGCTTGGTAGTTGGTTCTCGGCAACACATTTTTCTCTGAAAGGATGTTCGCTAGGAGACCTAATAACGTCGTGAAACTCTTGTCGGACCAACCATTGCTTGCCTTCAATTTCAACAATTCAAGAATGTATGACAACTTTATGTATTGAGGCTTATAGCCCAGGAACAAAGGTTTCTCTGAGTTCTCCATCAAGCCCTCGAATTTATTAAACTCTCGCTCAGTATAGTTCCCTTCTGCATCGTGTAGCATCTGATCCAGATTGTCATCGTGTGACATGTCCTCATCGAAACCATAGTCCACAACCGGCATATCATTGTCTCCCTCGTCGATATTATAACTACTTTCCTGTATAATCTTCTCTTCACCGTAACTAGTCCAACATGTATACCCTTTTTGAAATCCCTTCGAATCAAATGAGTTTCAATCTACACTGAGTTGGTAAACATCTTCAAATTATCACAATCAATGCACAGATAGTACATATATTCCATCCCCTTCTTAAACATATCCTGCTTGGCTGCTCTTCTAAAAACAGACGCGCCATTAATGTACTCTTCACTCACACGGTTCTCAATGTACATCCAGTTTTGGTCCATCTATGCTATGCATGTAACAAATTAGTGTCAAATTGGATTATTAATGCTACTATAGTTAGGTAGTCTAATACTTACACATAATTGTCATTTACTTTAATAAATTATCCATATTTAAATTAAGTAGCTAGTACATACTATCATGAAGCAATGTATATCAAGCAAGAATATGTTGAAGTAAACTAGGAGTAGTGATCTATTCTTAAATTGGAGCAAACTATCAAGCTGGATCTAAACCTAGTTATCATCTCTCTTTATTACAAAGCATATAATTAGAAGCAAATACTAATATCTAATCAGTAAGAATAAATTGATTTACAAGCTAGATCTACAAGCGGTATGCTTTCACCAAACTCCCCAAAGCCGGCTGCCTCCTTCAATGCAGCACAATGAAGATAGATCTATCAAGACCGATCTTGCTAGGTATTTAATAATGTAGCGTATTCCAGACATGTCCAACTGTAAACCATCTGTGATAATGGGAGATTTTGTAGACAGTTACTATTACGAACCGTCTGTGATAAGTAATTATCATAAACAATTTGTATTAATAACGTCTGTGAATACACATTACAGACGGTTCTAAAGTAGAACCGTTTCTGATAAATACACTGTAGATGGTTCTAAATGCATTGTGATATATATATATATATCATATTATCATATACAAAAATGCAAATTCAGTAATGCCTCAGGAGTAAATATGTATTACCTAGTAGTTTTTTTACCGGTCAGTAATGCTGATCATGTCATTATACCAAGACTGTTTACATATATAGAAGACAGCAAATACAAATTCAACTGCTTGTATTTATATATGGGCAAATAGCATGGCTAGTTGCTTCTTACAAAAGATAAAAGAAGTAAAAGCATAAATCTTTGAAGTTTTTCTAGTAGCGGAGGTAGCATACTATTTTCGTCTTCAAAACTTCGTACGCAATGTGGTTGGGATCGAACGGTTTAGGATCATCAATGAATGAGGCCCAACATGTGTTCACCCACTGATGCGCTCATTCAAGTGTCTCTTGAACACCCTTTGACTGAACAATCAAGTCGAATTGAGCCCATAGGTTCTTTCCTTTCTTGAGGGGTCTCGGCAAAATTGACTCAGTCGCTTGCCGCCTCGACTAGGCACTCCAAACAATGGCAAGCCTCCTGGAAATATGCAAATCATTGTGGAGGACCACGTCGATGGTGAGATTAGCTCATGAAAGCGGGAGACCAATGAAAGACGCGGTGGAGAAGGATGTTAAGAGAAGGTGACCTTCAACTGCTTTGGCAAATCCTCGGACATAGAAGGAATGACACTTTTGGCACAGTATCCTTCCGTAGCATCCACCAGTGTACGACCGATGAGGTGCTTGTACAGGATGGCCAGGTTGGCTATCAATGCTGGTGACATAGAAGAGTAAGGAGCCATTTATTTATGCTCGTAAGATAAAGAAGACAAGGAAGATAAGCGGCCGGCGAGGTGATCGCACAGGATCAATGATGTGGGGATTAATCTCTGGTGGTGAACAATCATTTTGATACAACAAGAAATAAATTCGGCGCGTGAGACGAAGAGACATATCAGAGACCTGAAACGATCGAAGAGACATACGTATCGAGGAGACGAAGCACCATTCATGTGTACAAATACATAGCATAGATGGTTTTAACCACAAATTGTCTGTGATACATAATTGGCATAGACGGTTCGTATTAATAACCGTCTGTGAACTATCACATATGGTTCTAATTAAAACCGTCTGTTACATCTGTAATTATCATAGACAATTCATATTAATAATCATTATTAACAAGAACTATCTATGATAGTTGCGTATTATAGACGGTACACGGTCACGCTTGTAAAACCATCTATGATAATTACAGCACAGACGGTTCCTTATGAACCATCTGTAATGAGGCATCCAGTATAACTTATTTTGTAGTAGTGATTTTCTTTTAATTTTTAATTGATGGGTAAATGTAAGTTCTAACAAGAATCTCAATTCTATTTAAATAACTTCGATTTTTTATACTTGCTCTTTCACAATTTCTTTGTGCAAGCATTTGGCTCATTAATTCACTATGTGATGCTATGTAACTGCTTCCACATATGAAATGCAACACAATGAACTGATAAAAGAAATCAATTTCTAACCACAAATAATCAAGACCTCTCTAGCATGAGTAATTCACAATTAAAAGCGCTGGTCTTTCTTCCTTCCTTCCTATTACAAGTGGCCTTTATGCATGATGACGTGCAAAATTTAGTTTACTTAAATGAGCCCAAGACCCCAAATTTACATGCGCCATCATCTGTGACTGGAGCCCGAAGTGCGCCGCAGAGGCCACGTTGCCCTACCCTTGCAACGTCTCTAGCTGACCCTACCCAAGCATGGCCATGTGCACTGCCAGCTGCTGTTGCCACACCTTCCCTCCGCCACCAGAGAAGCACATCTGCCCACCGTACATCTTGGCCACCACAGCGGCGTACTGCGGAAGCTGGTTGATGGCGACGAGGCGGGAGGCCGAACCCGAGTGGTGGATTTGGCCAAAGCCCTCAGCATCGGCTGACTTATGGGTGGGCGAAGGCTCCTGCAGCCGTGGGAAGTCCATGGATGCGTTGCCGGCAATAACCACGACTGGGTCAAGCTGCGGGGAGGAGGTGTCGGAGACAGGGGATTTGGAGGGAGAGGCGGGTGTTAGGGTTGGGATTTTGTGGGTGGAGGCGGAGGTTGCAAGCTAGTCGGGCTATGGTGAGGCGGTGCGGGGTGGACTCTTGCCCCTGGTCTAGAGCCCCTGCTACCACTGGCCGAACCCTTAGGTACCTCCCTAGCACCCCCACCACCTCCCATTATAGAGGTACTACCTTTATCGTACACTTATCTCATATTAGCTTTGTCCCATGAGCATCCTCTAAATTTTAGTCTTGGGTACGCCACTGCACGGTTACGCAATCAGTTCGTTGTTGGTGTGGCAATTGTTACACTATCGTGTCATGAGGATGTACACATAGTCGGTATGTACTTTCTTTTTGTTTCAAGAGGACACACGGTTGGTACCTAGGTAGCTGTTCACATATATGACACTAGCACTTTTTTTCAAGTTTGTCCCTAGATATCTATTTTTGTAAATATAGCCTCGTCCCCGAGCTCGATAGGTGCGGTACGTGACACGTGTCTCCTACCGCACCACTGGAGCTCGGCAGGACCGGTAAGAGACACGTATTGCTGCCGCGCTATTGGAGTTCGACAGGACTGATAGGAGATAGATGTCACTTGTCTCGCTTGCCCAGCTTGGGGACGAGGCTTTATTTGAAAAAAACGGAAATCCGAGGGCCAAGTAAAAAAAATGCTCCAGTACATATGTGTGAACAGACGTACTTGGGAAGACCCATGCACGTCATAAACACGGATCGGCGGACCAGCTCTTATAGGCTGCTCCAAAGAACCAAAACAAGCATAGCACTCTGGACCAAGAAAGAAGAGAGAGGTTATGGCTAACCAGGTTTACTTTCAGAAAGTCCCCGAGCCGGTGCCTGCATGGTTCCTCTCGTTTGCCTTCCTCGGCGCCCTCTACGTCGCGGCATTCTTGTTCCGCCTCGTCGCCTACCTCGTGCTCTGCCTGCGCTGGCCCAAGGACCTCCGCCGTCTTTACGGCTCGTGGGCCGTCGTCACCGGCCCGACGTCAGGCATCGGGCGATCCGTGGCCCTGGAGCTCGCTCGGCGGGGCATCAGCCTCGTGCTTGTCGACCTCGACGGCGCCAATCTCCAGGAGATCTCCGACACGATCAAGTCTCTCCATGCCGTGCAGACCAAGACCGTGGTGTTCGACCTCTCGCTCGTCTCGACTTCTCAAGGTGTCCTGTAGTATATGACACTGTTGCACACTTGCGTAGCTGCGTATATAACAAACGAGCACCTGATCACTCTCATCGTCAGCAGGTGATGAGGCGTTGCGGCAGCTCCGGGAGGCCGTCGACGGGCTCGGCGTGGGAATTCTGGTGAACAACGCCGGGGTGGCGAAGCCGGGCGCGGTGTTCTTCCACGAGGCGGACGTGGAGGCGTGGGTGAGGATGATACGGGTGAACCTGTGGGCGCTGACGGAGGTGACGGCCGCGGTGCTGCCGGGGATGGTGGAGCGGGGCAGGGGCGCCGTCGTGAACATGGGCTCGGCGTCGTCGGAGGCCATCCCCTCCTTCCCACTATACACTATGTACGCCGCCACCAAACGGTATGTGCCATGTACATGTAGCATACGCATACACGTCAACATCAACATGTGTGTTTCTGGGCAGTGATACGGTGCGCGCGACTGGTTTTCCTTTTTCGGTTTCATTTCAAGCAGGTATGTTGCTCAGTTCTCCAGGAGCCTTCACGTTGAGTACAAAAGCAAAGGGATTGATGTGCAATGCCAGGTAATTAACGGATTTCTCGGCGCCCTGCAATTCATACTTGCATGTATAGTCAAACATTTCAATAGTTCTCCCAATACTTTTACCCTTCACGCGCACACAACACTACAACAGATTGACTGACTGCTATGTCACAATGTAGTAGTAGGGGGGAAAACATTCTGATATGGCCCGTGGGGACAACGGGAATTTCCCCTTATTCCCACTTGAATTAAACTATTTTTAAAAAATTTATGTGAAATTGTAACGAAATTATTGCGTTTAAAGTAGGCACTATAAAATAGCGTAAATAGAAAATTTTTCGTCTGTACAACTGTGTCTCAACAAAAGATTCCTTTTCAAGTTCATGGAATCATGGGCTTGCAAAGACAAAGCCCATACACTGTCGCCGTCACTCTCTTACACTCCGCACATGCATGCATACTTGCATAAATTAGAGCAGGTGGCCAATTAATTCGTGTTCGTGCGAGCAGCACTAATCGTAACCGAAGTATTAGCGGAAGCATTCCGGCCCGCGCAGAGTGTCCACGTCGCCCCCGGCGCTCCCTCGGCCGGCCCGTGGCGAGGGGTTTTGCGTACGGCCGGGGAGGCAGTTTTCTCGTATTTTCCGAAAATTACGTAAAGGTCTTTTTTCCTCGCGAAAAGGTCCCTGCAAGCTTTTTTCTAAAAAAATTGGATAGCGCCCTGCGGGTTTCCAAAATTACATGTAGATCCTTATTTACTTACGTACAAGTCCTTACAAGTCCTCAATTTTTTACAAAAAACCCCTTTGATTTCTCCAAAATTACGCATTTGTCCTTAGTTTTTTTAATGAAACTCCCTGCGAATTACCTTCTCTTTTACTTTGGTCCACACGGTAGCTAGCGCGGCGTGCGCCACGCTTATGCAGCTAGTTAACTAGCATTTCAACCTTCTGCTGTATGCATGCATGCATTAGTTAAGATGTCGCTGATTGGTCTAAAATAAACTAATTTATAATTAAAATTATGTTATAGCTAATTAAAATTACACTGTAGTTAATTATGACTTATTTAAGGTAACTAAATTTTAAAAATATAAAAATAGAAAGAAAAAAACAAGTTAGCAGGTCACGGACTATGCAAACGAATATGAGAAAAAAAGAATCAGCAAAAAACTCAAAAAAGTCAAAAAGCTTGAAAAAACGAAATTTATGAATAGTAAAAAAACCAAATTTTAAAAATTTAAATCAAAATAAGCAGAATCTAAAGCAGGTGGCCAATTAATTCGTGTTCGTGCGAGCAGCACTAATTAACTAGCATTTCAACCTTCTGTTGCATGCATGCTTGCATTAATAAAAGCGGGTGGCCAATTAATTCGTGTTCGTGCGAGCAGCACTAATTAATCAACTAGCATTTCAACCTTCTGCAGACCCCGTTCTTCGTGGCGACCACGATGGCGTCGAGCTTCGCGGAAGCCAGGCGCCTCTCGCCCGTCACTCCGACCCCCGACGCCTACGCGCGCGCGGCGGTGCGGTGGATCGGGCACGGCCCGCTCTGCGCGCCCAACTTGGGCCATCAACTCCTGTGGTGCCTTGCCGCCGTCGTGCCGGACTTCGCGCACGACGAGCTCCTCCTGCGCGAACACCTGTGGCAGAGAAAGGTGTCTCGGAAGACGCTCGTCAAGAACGTCGTCGCGCGTGGGCGTGGCAGCAACTGACCCCCGGGACAAAGTTAACTAGCAAGCTGCAAGCTAGCCAGAGAAAATGCCTGCCTGAAGGTGTGTTCCTGCTAAGAACAGCAACGACAATTCTAGTGCCGGTCGATGCAGTATTTGGTAGAGGATGATGCTAATAAAGTAATATACGCCCTATGTGAAAAAGAAAACCGCATGTGTGTGTGCGGGCGCGCGTTGTAACAACTTCATTTCTAGGAGTATTATGAAACCCTCGCAACTGCCCAGGATTGTTCAGTTGCGAGTACATCCATCGAGTGTATAACATTGCCAACACATGCTTAAGATAAAAATCAACTTTATTACAATATAAAAGGCATAGAAGCCAAGTTTTACAGAAGGGCAAGCGGCCCTTAGATACCTTACAAACAAAAGAACGCCACAGGCACGCCTAAGCGGAGGACGACCCTAATTCCACGTATCCTCGACCTCGTAGAACTCCATTTCTTTGCCTTCATCTGCCTCCTCATTTCTGGCTATTTCTGGCCACGTCTCACGGCCGAGTCAGAGCGTGCCAAAGAGGGGCAGGTGAGGTGGTACTGCGCAATGACGGTGGGGAGGAGCTGGCAGGGCTGGAAGGCGCGAGAGGGCTTGGGGAGCTTGGCGACAAAGCAACGAAGACAGGGCAGAGGCAAATATCTTCGGTGATGACGGGATTTCGGACCGTGAATAGTGGCCACGCACTCTCCTCCGTTCAGGCCAAAATGATGGAGTTTGGGGGCGGTTTTGCTTGGAGATTAGTGCGGGATAGGCTAGGGAAGCAAAAGAGCAAAAGCAAAACGCAAATTGAACTTAATTTTTTATTTTTCAAATTCGGTTCTGTTTCAACCTACCCCCCTTAAAAAGGATCTCGACCTCGAGATCAACTCGGGCCAAGGACTAGGTTGGGGAATTCTCGCTGTAAATCTGACTCCTTTTCCCATGTTGCTTCATCCGCTGTGTGATTTCGCCACTGTATCTTATGAAATCTGACATTTTTACCCTTTAACTGCCTTTCTGTAGTTTCCAGGACTCGAATTGGCTCCTCATCATATGATAGGTCGTCTCGTAAGTCTATGTCATCACCTGGCACTTGCTCTGTTGGATGGCGAAGACATTTCCGTAACTGGGATACATGAAATACGTTGTGTACTCTTGCCAGGTTCGGTGTTAACTGCAATTCCCTTCCGTATGGACTCACACTTTGCCTCCACCTTGCGTTTGTAGAGGTTCAATCGAATTTGAGCAGCTACTAGATCAGGTTTAACGTATCAACGCTTGTGGTTGGGCGATCACTATGTTCTTTACTCAGCATAAGGGTCTAGTCCTTGTATTTTTACCGGTGGTAAATTCCCTTCTACAAATCTGTCCAGTACTTTTACACTCCCATTGATTTGAACATTTGCCTTCACCCCAGGTCACGGGATCTAACGATCCTCGCTTACCCCAGAACCACTTTCCCAAATAAATACCAAATCTTTTAGTAACTGAGAGACCATGTGAAGGGCACCCCATGGTTGTGATGAGTAATTGACTCTTGTTCTAGGAAGATTGAGTTTAGTTTTTGAGGTTTGTGCTAGTTCTGCATTGTCTTAGCCCTGGCGAAGTGTTCTGCAGCTATCACGACCACGTTGGTCGTTGTCGAAATAGGTTACGACCACGTTTGGCCATGATCGTAGGTCTCCAGGGAAGTTTAAGACTGGTTTTGCCTTAGTCGTATCTTGGTCATGGTCGAAATGACTCGTACGACCATGTTGCCAGCAGTTGGATCCTAGCCGAGATGTCTATGACCACGTTGTGCGCTATCAGAAGCCAGCCGAACCATTTACGACCACGTTGTAGCGTATACGACCATTTTGGGCTTGGTCGAAGGTCATTGGTCGCACGATCACGTTGGCGTAGTCGAATGCGGCCGACCACGTTATAGTGGGCTGCAGTCGAAGTCGGCACTCAAATCTACGACCACGTGAGTAGTCGGCACTCTACGACTACGTTATTGAGAGCAGTCTGGCGTGGTCGGACGTGCTTGCACGCAGTTTGGAATCGGTCGTATGACTGCAGACTTGACCATTTGAGCTGGAAATTGGTCGTAGGGCTTTGTGATGAAGTCAGGGACCTTGTGCATTTGTTGGTTTATCTTTTCGATTGGTCGTAACGACTTTGGTTGAAGTCGTAGACTTTGAGCGTTAAAGCCGTAGCGAGTTGTGGGTGGTCGTAGCAAGTTAGCGATGATCGTAGACTCATCGTATCTGGTCGTATGGCTTAATTTTGTGGTCGTATGACGTGTGCATTCATTGTTCTCTTTTTCCGACTGGTCGTAGGTGGTATACGACTTGGTAAGAGTATGATTTGAGTTCTGTTTTCTGGCTCAAGTGATTGGATACTATTGTGAGCCGTGCTATGTAATGGTTTGCTTGTCTATGATAGTTTGCAGGACTTTGAGACAAGTCTTGGTGAGGCTTGGAGTGGTCGGGACTAGACATGGGAGATGTTGAGATCCAGAACGACTAAGTGAAGCCGAAGAAGACTTGAGGCTCAAGGTGGTTGCAAGCCAAGGAGATGAGGAACCGGAGCTGGAGCTGCCAGAGGATCTTGGTGACAGGTCTGGCGAGGCTGGGATGGTCGGGACGAAACGCGGGCGGTGTCGGGGTCCAGAACGACCAAGGGAAGCCGAAGAAGACCTAGTCTTACGAGGTGGTTGCAAGCTTGGACGGCAAGGCAGGAGGAAGCTTCCGCGAAGGCAGCAGAGTGGCATTTTGGAGAAATGCGAAAAGCTGCAAAGGGAAGCTGTGTCCCTGCAAAAGCACGAGAGTTGTTGGCGCTAACGGGTAAAGCAGTGGAGCCGTTGGGTGTAACGGGTAAAGCACTGGAGCTCGTTCTCATTCTTTGGGTAAGAGAGTGGTAAAACCCGGTGTTAGGTGGGAGTTAACGGGTTCTCCCTGTAGCAAGAAGACTATAAATAGAGAGGTAGAGCTCGGATGCTCGGTGAGGTTGTTCAGAGTCACTCTGAATTTTTCGTCTCTATTTGCGTGAGTTGTCTCTGGGTAGAGCACGGTTGCTCTTGAACCTCCGATGGAGTGGGTGTAGAAACCTCCATGATCAATCATTCATCTCTCTTCCTCGAGATGATTTTGTTGTTATGAGATGTAGTGTTTGTTGTGTTTGCTATTTGTTTTGAGAGCTTGCTCTTCTTGTTATCTTTTCTCTCTACTCTTCTTCGTGAGTCCCTTCTCGTTTTGGTGTGTTTCGACTTGCTCAGAGCTGGAAATCTGTCTCAAGGCCTCTTGGCTAGTTCATTTCCGAGAGCAGGAGTCGATTCAGAGAAGTTCTCGTTTCTAAATGGTCGTGCGCCTTAAGTCCTCTGTTTCGAGTTCGATTTTGTTGACCGTAGCTAAGACTTTGGTTTTTCGTGGTAATTTCTTTTCCAGAGGTTGGATTCATTCAGTATCTCAAATTTGAGGATCAAATGACCAGAGAGTCTTAGTTACTCGGAAATCTGGCAAACGAGTCCTTCTCCGTTCTTGTTTTATCCGCGCAGTATTCTCTGTTTGATTTCTTTTGTCGGCTTGAGCAAGTGTTCGACCACGTGGTGTTCGTCCATCAATTGGCTTACGACTACGTGTGTTCGATCGGAGAAACTAGTTCTTTCACTCGATTTGCTGTGTGAGTACTTGGGGAGTTTTGAAGGCACCATTCACCCCCCCCCCCCCCCTCTGTTGCCATTTCGGTCCTACAGTAACAGAAGATGTTATCGATTCTCTAAACTACCATAATTACATTATTATTATATTTAATATTACTATGTTTTGTCAAGTTGAATATGGCCATCAAATTAAACTGGGCTTTTCGGGTGGTAGGACATAACTAGTATCATATCATTCTAAGTATTTATTGTAAACAAATAATAGTGCGCAAATAACGTAATGAAAATACTAATAAATAAATAGCGAAAATGTAGGTTCAACATGATCAAAATATGTGTGACTTGCCTTGCGGGTTTACGATTTCGATTAACTTGTATTCTTCAGCGGGCTGGGCCTGCTCTTGAGCTTCTCCCTCCTACTCTTGCGAAATCTCAACTTCGGAAGCTAACACGAAATAATTAAAAAATAAATTAATTCCATGCCCGAAGGATTAGGCTAGGAATAAAGAAAATAAAAGAATAAATAAAATCCAGGAAACTCCAATAAATTGGGATTTTGGGCTTATAGGAGGGCTATATGGGGAAATGGGCCTAAGATTTGGGTTGGCGGGCTCGAAACGGATCTAGGGAGTACCAACATGTATTTTTGGGTTCGGGTCAAACACTGTTCATCGCCCTCGGTCAGTTACTGTTCCTCGGGCTCGGGCAAGTGGGTTCGATCGGATCACGTCGCTTCGGGTGCGGTCGGCTGGAACGGGCGCGGGGGCGAGCGGGTTTGGTCTGACCGCATCGGTTGGGCTCGGTCGGGTGTGACCAGCGCGGGTGAGCGGACTCGGCTCAGCCAGCTCGGGGTGGCCCGGTCAGATGAACAGTGCCCAGGGCACTGTTCTTCTTCTCCGCTTCACCCGTGCGCACGCAGAAGAGCAGAGCAAGGGGGCGATGGCTTGCGGCGGGGCTAGGGTGGACGGCGACGCGTTTTGAGGGC
Source organism: Dendrocalamus sinicus (assembly GCA_036346575.1). Taxonomy (NCBI): domain Eukaryota; kingdom Viridiplantae; phylum Streptophyta; class Magnoliopsida; order Poales; family Poaceae; genus Dendrocalamus; species Dendrocalamus sinicus. Next base: position 12,634,300 of record CM070656.1, on the reverse strand, counting down.
ATGGACGGACTCAGTGAAGAGTGGGGGTTCCATTTTAGGCAGTGGTGGGTCTGGCGGAGGTGGCGAGGTCATCTTTCTCGCGGCCGATTTTGAAAATTGAGGCGACCGGGAGACTCTTAGGGCGATTGGGTCGGTGCTAGGGCACCCTTGGGGTGTGGGGAAGCTTGGAGGGAGGTTGGCCGAAGCTCGGGAAGCTTGAGTAGGGCCGGCCACGGTGGGAGTTGGCGGCCGTGAGAGGGCGAACGGCGCCGGGGAAGAGGGGTGGATGGGAGGTGATGGCGGCGGTTGGGGTTTGTTTCTAGGGCTGGGGTGAAGATGTAGGCGGGTGGAATTGGAAAATTATGGGATAAATCAAGAGATGTGGTTTAGGGTTTACCGTAGAGAAATTCGGTGATTGCCGGCGGAGGGGAAGATGGGAGGCCAATTAGGCATGGGGAGAGCTTCACTTGGGTGCATGGGGAAGATTGGGGTGGCCCGGGGTCTTTATAGGGGCTCAGAGGCGGTTCGATGCCTTGAGTGGCCATGGTGGCGGTGGTACTTGGTCGGGACCGAGAGGATTCGAGGAGGGTCGGCAAGGTGAGCTGGCAATGGGAATACGGTTGCGAGGTGACAGCGGTCAATGGTGTGACAGGAGGCTATAGGCGGCTGTGAGGAGAAGGTGCGGGAGAAAAGCAAGGGCGGCGGCAGTGGACGATCAGTGGCGTCGCCACGTCTCACGGCCGAGTCAGAGCGTGCCAAAGCGGGGCAGGTGAGGTGGTACTGCGCAATGACGGTGGGGAGGAGCTGGCAGCGCTGGAAGGCGCGAGAGGGCTTGGGGAGCTTGGCGATGAAGCAACGAAGACAGGGCAGAGGCAAATATCTTCGGTGATGACGGGATTTCGAACCGTGAATAGTGGCCACGCACTCTCCTCCGTTCAGGCCAAAATGATGGAGTTTGGGGGTGGTTTTGCTTGGAGATTAGTGCAGGATAGGCTAGGGAAGCAAAAGAGCAAAAGCAAAACGCAAATTGAACTTAATTTTTGATTTTTCAAATTCAGTTCTGTTTCACGCGTAGCCGGTAATAAAGCATGCATCAAGCTGGTGAGGTCCATATGCATCATCTAAAGCCAGTCTCAGTGGGAGTTTCATCTGCATTTAATAGGCTGCCACATAGGCATTTTTGATGATATAGCAACATTTTTAAGAAGAGAGAGAAGAAGTGAGTTTCATCTAGATGAAACTCTCTTAGCACGATTACCAACTCTATATGAGTCATGACATTAAATGTCTATGAAACAATAGAATGAAACTATGCATTGAGGATGGATGTTTCATCCATGTTTCATTTCATTTTACATGATGTGGTAGTCTTAGAAACAACGCCATGAAACTCTCCACTGAGAATGGCCTAAGATTACGTAGCAAATATCTTGAACTTTGTCTTTACGTATTACGGTGCGTGAGACACATCTGATACGTGCGAATTAACGACACAATTTTTGGGAGTCGTGTGCACCGTGCACGTGCAAGAGGCTAATTAACGTGCATGCACTGATACACGACGACCGGCTATGGTGTAGTTAGTGCTCGGCAGCAGTGGGTAATGCAGAGACATCAAACTCGGTATCGTGGCAAGAAATAGTAAGAATATAGTAATAATATTCTCAACTCAACTATATTAATTCTTGGCTTGAGCTCAACTGCATTAATTCTTGGCTTGAGCTTACGAGCGACCACATCAATATCATTTCTTGGCAACACAAGCATTATAGGCTAGTACATTTATAGAGCTCACAAACCGAACTTACAAGCCGACTTGAGACAAACCAACCTAACACATGATACTATTATCTAATGCTAAGGACATCTCCAATGGTCTGAGTCAGCTAGCTATATGTATGTACACATCAGCATATATCCTATGTGGAGGAAAGAGAGTATGCAAAAAAACCGAGCCAGCTCTTCCTTAAGCACTAGTCTATAACGCAAAACGAGGCAGCCTCTATAAATGATAGTCCTTTTCTGTGTATGCATGTAAGCATCAAATAGCTATCCTTATAGATAGTTCTTTAGAATGCTAGCTTTTAGTGTGTACTATATAAATGATGTGGAAGTCTTCTAGTTAGTTGCTAGCTAGAACCATTGGAGATGCCCTAACGGCTACAAAAAAAACCAAGAAACACCAAGCGGCCAGCACTCCTTTTGTTGTAGCCTGAGCTGTCCTCTTGCCGCCATTGACCAAGGATTTATCCAATGTAGGGACAGTGACAAAGATTTTTAACTACTAGCTGAATGCCTGTACGTTGCTACGGATTATTAAAATTTATCATACTACATATTTTAAAACTCACGAGTGGTAAAAATTTTTAGAATATGCATACAAACATGTTCTAAAAGTTTTTAAATTCGTCGAGTAAGTCAGAAGACGTCGATCACACCTCGTGGTCATAAGTCAGAAGATATCGATCACACCTCGTGGTCGTAGGTCGGGAGCCTCGAGCAAACCTCATCATCATAAGTCGGAAGCTATCGACCATCGCGCATGATCGTAGATCGGGAGCTGTCGGAACCTGGAGCGACAACTCCAAGATCCTTTGTGTAAATTGCACTAGTCTAGGATCAGCTAGTACACACAGCGGACAACAAAGATAAATATCAAGCATAATAACATTTATTAAATTTAAAGAGTATGGCTTTATGGCCAACGATTACATCACCGCACATTGGCAAATGAATAATAACAGCGAAAGAAACTGCGGAAGCAAGCTGAAAAAGCAAAGCCCAAGTCTGTCTATAGGCAAACGACTGTAAGACGTGGCCTACTCGTCCTGGTCTTCACCGAAATCGACGTAGTCCTCCTCTGTAATGAGATAGTAAGGGTGAATACAAACTTGTACTCCGCAAGTCACACGGAGAAATGCATCATAATGATTAAGGCGACAAAGGAAGGCATATAAGGTTAGTTGTGCATAAAACAACATTTAAAGAAATATAATAAATAGATTGAAACTGCTGAATTTAATACAATAAGTAAAAATAGTAACTGTAGTTGAAATTAATACCGTTAATGCAAGCTCTGATTAAACACTAATCTATCCACGAGCATCCCACCCAGACCATCTTTTCCAAAAGATCTCGTATGGATTCCATCCATCCACACGCTTTCCATCTCTCATGGATTCCATCCATCCATAAGGTTTTTCATCTCTCGTGGATTCCATCCATCCACAAGGTTTTCAAAAACTATTTTTGGAAAACAAAGTCTAATCAATGAAAAACTTTACTCAGCATGCCCATGACCGTGGGCACAGCTATCCAGGATAGATTATACACTCAGCAGAGATTGTACAGCTTTATCCACAAGACATGATCATCCTGTACTGCCACGCAAGTTACACACTTCCTTAGGTGTGCGGCGAGGAGATCACGATAAGGCCTTTACAATGCAAAGCCTTCAACTTGGCCAAGCTAACACTAAGGTTTCACCCCAGTAAGGAATCCACTAGACCGGGACCCTCTCTTTAGCCGAGTGAGACTTCTCATGGCCTACGCCACGCTCACTTTCAACCTACGACATGATCCAGGTTGAAACCTGCAAATTATTTAGTCAGGACTGTCCCATACCAGCCTTGTGGTAATACGATAGGGCTTTGTAACAGTAGCCCACTCTTGTCTCGCTACTCGAGGTATCCTCTACTGCAAATAACTCCTAATGAGTTTGGATAATTTACATGACATATCAATTTAAATGCCTATATACTAGTTGTAACGGTCAACGTGTATTTTCAATGTACTAACAACATTACATTCATTCCTAATTAATCTTATAGAAAAACTAACAGAATTTTGAATAACTACAAATTTCTACAAAGGATTAATTTGTATAACGTTGAGTAAATTTTTTACAACTATAATTTTTTTTACACACGCTAAATTGCTAAGGACTCTAATTTTTTGCAACTATGTTCACTAAATTTTCTACAAATACATAATACTACGACTGCTAATTTTCGAAAACTACATTGACTAAATTTTCTATAGCAAACTTGTACTATTCTTTAATACGTTTACAACTTTCTATAGATACTAACACTAAATAAAATATCTATTTTATATACAAAATTTAAACGACAACATAAAAAAAATTACCTCACAAAATTACAACATCTACAATTTTCTTCCTCTCCCTCTCCTCTCCCCCCTCTCCTTTTCTCTCCTCTCCTTTTTTTCCTCTCCTCTCCTTCTCCCTCTCCTCTTCTCTCCTCTCCTCTCTCTTCTTTTCTCTTTGTCGACTCTATTCACGACACGACCAAGCGTTCGCTCGGCTATGCGGGCCTTTTTATATGCGTCTCCAATCACCTAGCCGCTGGGCAACAGGTTGCAGTCGTCGAAGCATTGGGCAACTACAATCAAGTAGATTGCTTACATGTCAAGCAGTCATTGGGCGATAGGCTCCAGTCGCACGACGGTTAGGCAACTAGAGTCTACTTCTGTAAAAAAAATTGCGTGGATATATTTCTGTTATTTCGAATAAAAAGTAGATTATTTAAAAAAATTCGTATACTCTCGCATTGACAGAAAATTTTTGTCTGTACTACAACTATATCTCCAAAAACGATTCGTTTTGAAGGAATTCGTGCGAGTAGTAATAACTAGGTTTTCTGCAGGCCCCGTTCTTCGTGGCGACCAGGATAGTGTGGAGCGTCGCGGAAGCCAAGCGCCTCTCGCCGTTCGTGCCGACCCCCGACGCCTACGCGCGCGCGGCGTTGCGCTGGATCGGGCACGGCCCGCTCGTCGCGCCCAACCTGGGCCACCAGCTCCTTTGGAGCCTCTCCGCCGTAGTGCGACTTCGTCCACGACTGACTCCACCTGCGCGAACACCTGCGGCAGAGAGCGGTGTTTCAGAGGGTGAGATCTTCAAGAGCGTCGTCGCGTAGGAGTGTTACCAAGTGATTACCGGAACAAATTTAGGTCATTAACCTGGCCCGACTGTTTCACTGTGGTTGAGTTTATGGGCCTGTTTGGCAGAGCTCCACTAGCTCCAGATTCACAAAAATCAGATCCAGATTCAATTTTACCAGCCAAACACTTCTAGCTCCAGCAGCTCCACCATGGATCTGCTCCACGAAAACAGTGGATCTACCCCCAGATTCATGGATTTGGTGGAGCAACTCAAATTTGGTGTTGGGAAAAATTACCCATCACTGCCACTGGTTACACAAAAAAAACGATTCAACCTTTTCTTTTTCTCGCGTCGCGCCTCCTCCGCCTCCCTCCTCCACCGCCGCCTCCTCTGCCTTCTCCCTCCACCGCCGCCTCCTCCGCCTTCTCCCTCCACCACCGCGGTCTCCTCCTGGGCCAGCGCCGCCTCCCCCGCCTCCTCCCGGGCCGGCGCGCCTCCCGCGTCTCCTCCCGGCCGACGCCGCCTCCCGCGTCCGCCTCACACTGGTCGGCGCCGCCTCCCCGCGTCGCTTTGCCCGGGCCCGCACCACCTCCCGGGCATGCGCGCCTCCTCCTCTTCTCGCCTCTCTGCGCTGCGCGCCGGCGGCTGCGCGCCGCTGCCGGCCGGGCTCTGCCAGCGCTGCGTCGGCCGGGGCCGCGCCTCCATGCGTGTTCGTGCCTCTTTTTTTTCATTTTGCCCCTGACGCGTGGGGCCCAGGTGGAAGTGAGATACAAAGGGAGGTGGAGCTGTACCAAACACTTTGACGAATCCCAGATCCACGATGGAGCTGCTCCACGGTGAATCCAACTCCAAATCCACCTTCTAGGTGAATCTGGAGCTGGTGGAGCTCTGCCAAACAGGTGTTAACTTTTTGTAGTACTAACGATGTAGGCTCCATTATAAAAGGTTTCAATTTCTGTCTTATTTTGACTTTCAGTTGATTTTTAATTTTGATTTATAGGCTTTTTTGGTTTTTTTCCTTTTCCCCTAATTTCTTGTATTGTTCGTGATGGTATAACAATCCTTTTCTTTTTCTATTTTTCTTTATTTTTTAGAAAAAAGTTATCAATCGTTACAGTGTAATTTTAGCCATATGCCAAAAGTCACAGCCAGAAACTTAACCCGTAAATGAGTTGAAGCACCCCCGTAATGGTTGTTACATAGCTCTTCAACTTGGAGAAAGCATAGTGTAACACTCAAATAAACTTCATATCAACTACCAAGTTAACAATTCCGCTTTTGAGTGTTCATAAGGGCAAGTACAATAATGGCCTTATAGCCAAGCTAGTCAGTATTTTTGCTGATATGAAGGAGAGGAGAGGAGAGAGATGAGAGCTTGGCTCTCATGCAAGCAACAAGCTGGGCACGGGAGCCTATGCAGTGGTGGGCCAAGATAATAAATGTATGTGAGGAGGAATAAGAGAAAGAATGTGAGACATGGTACCACATAATAATAAAAAAATTTTTGTAGACAAATTATTGTATAACTTGACTCTTATAATTTGACTTATAGCCAAACACTTAGCTCTATTATTGGACTTGCTCTAATTCGATCTTCCTTACGCTATTAATTAACGCGTACGTAATTTCAACTTGCAGAATTATGTTGTGGCTGTTACATAACTATTCAAGTTGCAGAAAAGCGCAGCAGTATAACTCTCAAATAAAGTTCACATCAACCACCAACTTAGTTTCAACAAATATAGACGAAAGCGCATGGTACTTCGCCGGGTTATGGCCCGGATTCACAATTTCGATGGAATTTCGTTCAAAATTTCCATTCCCTTCGCTACCTAAGGAGAAAAAAAAATCAATTCGGTCAAATTGATTTTTTTAATTTGAATTATAGAGGGTTAAAAGACCTAGAAATCCTTCCGCTAGTGAAACAAGCACTTTACATTCCTTTTGTCCTTAGGTTTAAAGTATATAATTGAATTTCGATTGGAACCGTTTTACCAAAATTTTGACCAAAATGCCAAAATTTCGGCCACTTCACCCCCCATTTGTTACCCTCCAAAATAAACTGCGCTCGGCACAGGCGAGAAACGGCAAATCCTCCTATCCCAACCGGCGGCGCGCGTGCCACGTCTTGTTGCGCTACATCGATCTGCAGTCAATTAAAGTCATTTATATAACCAACCCTTCGATCCTTGTTCCCCCCTCGATCTGCAGTCATTTATATAACCAACCCTTCGATCCTTGTTCCCACTTGATCCCCCCCTCTATTTATCAGTGTCTCCTCCACTGGCCGTTCGCCATTGCTTTGCTTCGAGTAGCACCACCCCAAGAGTCGCCGCCTGTTCGGCTCGGTGCAGCCATTCGTGTTTCTCCACAAGCCACAGTTAATGGAGGGGGCGGTTCCACGCGCGTCCGTGCCGCACTCCATGACGGAGGAGTTGCTTCGGCTCAGGGCGGCGGCGCTGCGCGTGGAGGACCTCGAGTACCTGCTCCGCGACGTGCTCGAGACGCTGTCGCGCCTCGAGTCCAAGCGCGGCAGGCTCCAGGAGCAGATCGCCGCGGCGTCCCACGGCAGGCGCGCTCATCGGCGGCCGCCGGCGGCCGTCGTCGTGCGCCCTCCGGCTGATGGAGACGAGGGCGTGAATGCGCTGGTAGCACCGACGATGTACACCCGCAAGGGCGCCGGCGCTGTTCGCAGGAGGCTGAGAGCCGCGGCCGGCGGCGTGAAGAAGGAGCGGGAGCGGTTGGAGGCGGTGTGGGGGGAGCTGGAGGAGGCGCTCGTCGACGCCAAGGAAAGGCTCGCGCTGCCGCACGGAATAGCGTGAAGCGCAGCAACAACTCAATAATAAGTATTTCCGCACTTCTTAACTCCGATCTTCTACTCGTGCTTGTTGCTTCTTTCAGCGATCGAAGCAATGTGGATGTGTAATATGTTGGCACCATGTGTACGTGCATGTCAAGGACGTCTCTTTCATGCATGCTTCCTAGTTGCCAATAACTTCTTCTGAATGGAATGAACTTACGAATGTAATGGATGCAACGATGGGGTGCGCATACTTTGAACATTTAGTGTTTGTGATCTAGGGACTAGCTAGTTGCCTCTACATTTTGAAGTTGACAAAAACTAACGAACGGTATACCGTTGAGTTGTACACAAGGATGTGCTCATGCCATTGATTACGTCGATTTGACGCACCTGATGGACCGGCTCCTTTAACCATGGCTATCTCCATCCCGTCCACCTCTCTCTAGTATATTCCTACTCTTATTCCTCCACGGTCCTACTCCAATCCTCCCATCCCCTCTCACTCACTACTTCACATCCCTCTCTAAGACGGTAGGGGCGAGCTTGTGCAAGGGCCATCGATACGGTGGTGAGCATAGCCTTAAGAGAGCAACACGCAGCGAGGCGGGGAGCGGACGGGCATGTGTGAGGACGAGGGTGTGAGCACGAGCAAATATCGTGAGGTGAGGAGATAGAATGGTGCGACGACGGAGGCCACGGGAAGCATCGGCAAGGAGGGTGGTGCAAGGTTGGAGCCTACGAGCGAGACGACGCCGAGAGGTGTGGGGCCAAGTGCTACCGTGGCGGTGCGTAACCCGCCAACAGCGTCCTCGCTTTTGCCGTGCTCCCCAATGGGCCGAATGGGAATCATGCTCAGAATGGGCTACTGCACAGGGCCCCTAAAAATTAAGGGCCTATTTTTTACCTATTCTTGAATTATTACTAGTTAATCTTTGTATTAGTGAGAGCAAGAACTAATAAGTGAGCAGCTCTTTATTATTTTTTGTCAATTTCTTTTGCAAAAATTTTATTGTAAAAATTCATTTCGAACGAAAACATGGGCTCCGTTGATATTTTAAAGCTTCTGAAATGGCTAAATTATTTCCGTAACGCAATTGTTGCATATAAAAATTTGTTGGCAATTCCGATGACCATTGCATATGCAAAAAAAACAGATTATATAAATGGATGTTGTTGTCTACTTTCGTTCTATAGTGACTCATGAAAGACTTAATGATAGCACTTAAAATTGATATTTAACATGGACATGACTAATTACGAGTATAATTGAAGATTTTGTTTCAAGGAATACTACAAGAACGATGTTTTTTAAGAAAAGGACACATACTAATTTAGAGAGTTCTTTTAGTGGGACGTAATCCTTTGAACTGTAAGAAGAACTTGTACTACATATGTAATATCAAATAAGAATATTTTTCTTATTTTGGTAATTAACTTTTATTAAATGTTGGGCATAATTTTCAATTTAGCATAGGGCCCTAAAATGTCAGGTATGGCTCTCCTCCCCTCCGGCTTCCCGTAGAAGGGACCAAGCAGTTCTACTCCCTTCGTTTTTTTTTCTTCAAATTTTCTAAATTTCTTTTGAAACTTGTCTGATTTGTTGTGAAACTTGGGTGAAATTCTCTTCCAAATTTTCTGAAACTTAAAATTGTTTTAAGATTCAGTTGAAAGTCCCCTAAAACTTGAAGTTTCAATTTTGAAATTTTAAACTATTTTAAATATGCTAAAATGGCATGAAACATGTTTGAATTTTGTTCATTTTTTAAACTTTTGGTGAAAATTTACTAGCCCCATGAAGCTATTCCGAATCTTTGTGAAATATGTTGAAATTTGCTTTAAACTATTTCTGAAACTTCTTGAAATGTGTTAATATTTGTACGGAACTTTCTAAAACGTGCTCTGCTTGAAACATCAAGCCACCCAAAAATTGAAACCTCTTTAAAACTTTCATGAAACGCAATGAAATCTACTTTGAAACTTCAAACTCAAATCCTGAAACCTCCCTAAAACTTTTACGCAAAAAGTATAAAAAAAAACTCAAGAAACCCTACAAAACTGTTGTACCGTTGAAAATGTATTCCAACGGTATAACGTGGGCTAGCAGTAGTACTCTTAAAGTAACCCTTTCTTTGGAGAGAGATTGGATCATATACCTTCCTTTAGTTGGAAAATTGAGGATTTACCTTCCACATCTCAATGACACGTGGGGTCATCATAAGTCACTGACACGTGGACCAGGAGGGTAAATCCTCAATTTCCATCTAAATAAAGGGTATATGATCAATTTTTTCTTCTTTGGAGGGCTACCTAGCTATCTACCTGCTTTTTTCCTTCAAAAAACTCAAGTCAATTTTCACCATAGATAGTGGCTATCTCAATCTCATCCAGCCGCCTCCAACATTAACAGTGGCCATTTTTCCCAAGAAGGTGGCCCAAGTTATCTAGGCGGCTAAAAGGCCCGCCTGTGCGCTTTCTGCTCCAGTGCTCCGCTAAAAGCCCATCTAATGCGTCTTCCTTCCATTCCCAACCCACCTAGTCGTAGCCGCCGCAAACCCTACTAAGAAACCCACCACACCTCGCCGTCGGTGGCTCGCCAGAGACGGTAGGTCCTTGTCACCCATGTCGTCCCGCCGAGCGCTCCACCTTCTCACGGCTTCCCGCGGCATCTCCTCGACCCCGCATCTCGCCTCCCTCGGGTGGTTCGACAAGATCAAGAGCACCTTCACCGGTAAGAAGCCCGACGAGCCGTCCTCTCCCGCCTCCGGCTCCTTCACCCTCATTCGTAAGTCCCCTAGGTGTCCCAGCAGTCTTGTTCCTTTCTTGGTAGGGTGGTGGTGTCTGATTCGGGTTTTTGGGTTTAATTGCAGAGTTCGCGCGTACGATGGAGATGGCGAGGAAGGTGGGGACGTTCAAGAACTTCGTGGCGGGGCGGTGCAGCGAGGCCACCGTCGCCAACGCCTTCGAGAAGCACTCCGCCGTCCTCCGCTACCTCGGCGCCATCGACCCCACCGGCGAGGTATACAATGATCACAGTGGTTGCGTTGTATTTTTTAGTACATAATGCTCGCCATTTCTGCGCGGAGGTTTGTTGATTGTGTATTTCGCTTTTTTCGCAGAAACTCCAAAACAGTGATAAAATTAATGCCACCAAGCACTGCAACTGCACAATTGCAGATGTGGAGCATATACTGGCCAAGTATACATGGGCTAAAGAGGCTCAGGACAAGATACAAAAGCTGAAAGAAGAAGGAAAGCCATTGCCAAAGACGTTTAATGAGGTAATTCCAGTCTCTAGGTAGACCAAGGGTAGCAAGCATCGGAGGGGGTGTTAAACGTTTTGTATCAGTATTCATTGAAGAGAGGAAGAATGTGCATGATGAAGGTAGAGAGAGAAACATAAGTGGTGATTGGGGGGGAGGGGGGGTAATAGAGACAGAAAATGCTAAGCATGTTTTTTTTAGAATATCGACAAAGGGGACATTGTAGCCCAATATTGCCATCTTAATGTGAAATGATTAATTAATAAACATCCTATTCAACAGGAAATTGAATATGTCAAAAAATAAATTAGGTCAGTGCAGGATATGCTTTTGGTTTCGTTGTTCATTTTTTTTCTCAATTTTTTTATGTATTGATTTCTAATATCTCTTTATCTGTTCTTAGATAAAGAACTATTATGGTTTTGCCATTGTAAATGACTTGTTAGGAAATGTTGTAATGTTCTCCATGTAGTGTAACCCTTAAGGATATGGTACAAGGTAAGGTCGATATCACTTGTTAAAACTTAGATTTCGTTGTTATAAGATGTTTGTTTGTTCTCTGATTGGTAGACTTAAGCTTCTCAAAAGTATGTCATTTTTTGTCTTGCATGAGATAAATATGCCATCCAGAGCTTCTTGCAGTCATGCTGAATTGTTTGAATTGTATCGTGTTTGTAGGTGCAAAATCTAATGGGTTCTACACCACTGGACGTTGGAAGATCTAATCTGGCAAAGAGTGGACAGATAAGTAGGAATGCTCTCTGCCCATGTGGTTCTAAGAAACGATATAAAAGGTTTGATGCTTCCAGGCTGGATTCTGTTCTTAATCTGTTAAACGTTGCAGTGCTGCCACTCTTTGACTGGTTACCTTTCCTTTGAAAAAATCAGATAGCTGCAATTTATATGTGCAATAACATCTTTTAGATGGAAACCTGTAGATGCTTTAACATGCAGTGAATATAGTTCTAGAAAATGAGTATGCATACTATATCTTAGCAAAAGGTTGATATAGACTTTCCTATATGTGCAAATTGTGGACCAGGCAAGTATGGCCAATTGGCAATTTTTTGAGTAGAAGGATGTCTGATTCAATGATTCACTAATGAAAAATGAAGATGCTAGGCAGCTGATATTACTTGCCAATATATGGATGCTTGGACCATTTGAGACGATATGCTAGTTATTCAGTTATCATGTATCTGAGCACTAAGTAGTATTTTTCTTAAGCATATACGTGTTACTCCAAGATTAGATTTTTCTCTTTGTAGCTAACAGCCTTTTTCAGACCTGATTTTTGGCCCACCTATTACATTTTGTATATGGTTTCGGATTTATTCTGCAATACTGTAAGCTATTATGTTTCTCATGTCGTCATGACATTTTATTTTTGCTGCCTCAAAGGTGCTGTGGAGCTTCTTGAGGTGAAAACCCATGCTTTCCTTTGCTTGCTTGTGCTGACCGGAGGCAGTATTTTGCTTTGCTGTGATCAAGAAAAGCGTGTCGCAATTCTCAACTTGAGCAGCAGCGAGCCTGTTTTAGTGACAGCAATCTGCATCGTCTCGTTGTTACAAACCTGGCTGTGAAACTTGTGAAGTACCATGAGCTCTGAATTACGGAAGAAACCATTGAATAAATTGCATGATGTCTAGGTTGGTTTTTGTTAGTTTCTCTAGGTTGGTTTTTGTTAGTTTGCTTTGTACATGTACAGTTGGAAGCATCCACTACATGCAAGCCTACGTATGTTTCAGCTTCTCCATTGATCAAATTTTATGTTCTAGGTAGACTCAGAAATCAGAAGTTGAGATGCATGTATCTGAATAAAACTGCGAGAGGTTTTTCTCAATTAGTTGAACTTTCCCTTTGGCCACTAGTTACTATTTTGCCTTTCTCCGATCGTGAAAACTACGACAGATTTTTTTCACATAATGTTGAACTTTCCCTTCGGGCACTAGGTACCGTTCTGCCTGATTGTAAAACCGTGTAATATTACATTGAATGGTACCATCACTCAGCAACTACAAATGGTACGATTGTGCGACGTCGATGAAGCACTCGGTACGATCTCCTAATGAAAAATAAAATAAATAATCCATCACGACGATTCTAATTTCCTAGAGCATACAAAACCTCTTGCTTCTCAAAACATGGCAGGCACTTCCATTCGCTTTAAAGAAGATTCAACGATGCGTCGTGTTATGCCGAGGTAGAGGGATATCTACACAGAACTGGGTCGTCTTCGATGAACCAGCAATTGACGCATGATCTAGTCCAAACTCCTTTTGGTGGGCCGATCCCAAGACGTCTCGGATGTGAGGCTGTTCCCGTAATACACCTGCTTCGTAGACTCATCCAAGTATGCCTGCGAGCGAAGAAGGAAACTCAGCACCTTTGTCTCAACACAAATGGCACCCGATGAATACAGGTTGTGATCTAAAAATTTCTGTTTCTTAATTATCCGTGTATTTGGATTGTCAGCAAGAAAAATGCATTTCTTGCAAGTGGCAATGCAGCTTTCATTATGGATGTATCAAGCACAACCTCAGGTATATTTGAGCATACGAGGAAACGTACAACACTAACCTGCCACCCAGAAGGAAGACCCTTGGAGAGCTCTGCAAGATCAGGCTGCCCTTTATGCTTTTCGGCAGCACTTGGTGCAGGAATGGACTCTCTCTTTGACTCCCTTTTTGCTTCAGCTCTTCTGCGTTTCACACGGTCACGCCTGCAAAAATGATTAAGGTAAGTTCAACTCAAGACAAGAACAACCACCCAGCAAATTCAACACAAGGATCTATGTGCCTGCTCGTGACACTGGTAGCTTTGTGATAGCAAGGTTCCCAACTCTGCCCATAACAGGCTGGTTATCACCGGTAAATGGGAAGCCCCCGCCGAGCCTATTTTTGAAAAATAAAGTCTAGGCTCTAGGAGTTACAAAGGGGGCTTTCTTGCATGCAGTTGCTTGAACAACATACACTCACTCTGGCTGACTTTCGCAATATTTTCTCATGCAAACAGAAAACTTGAGAATATTCCTTTAAAAGAGTTGAGTTTTTGAAACAAACATATTACATGAAGTTATAAGGATAATCCATATAAAGGGGCATTGAATAAGATTAATATATTCAACCAAGTTTCATGAACCAGCCGAAAGCCTAAACTGACCATCTTTCAGGTCGTTTCTGGCTGTTTCACCTAGAAGTTTTTTCAGTGTATTGGCTGGTTTCAAACCAATTACCACTGGTGCTAGGCAGATAACCGAATATATGCAAATCCCTCAACTAAGGAAAATAGAGCAAAAAAAAAAAAAAATCAGTTTTAGATACTTTTACACAGACATAATGATGATATCTGTGATAAAGTATAGGTAGCACCAATTGAAGAGAAGTTTGGACACCTCCAACAGAGGTCTTCTGAGGCACCAGTACAGTAGAATTTTAAGACGTACCAAAAACATAAGATGCAGAGGTCGACCAAGACTAACATGAATGAATCAGTTAAAACAGACTTGAGATGTTGTAATGTATCCAAGGAGTTGGTTTTGGATAGGAAAGCATGGAAGGTAGTGATTCACTTACTAGAATCATATCATAAGAAAAAAGGTTTAGTGACGGTGTTTTAAGCTCTCGGTTCAGATGGTAGGATGTAGGGTTTAAAATTTTAGCTTTGTAAGTTTTATTACAAGACTCTCGTTTCTTTAATCTTGATGAGATTTCATTTTTAACTTACCCTAACTTGTTTGAGACAAAAGATTTTGTTGTTGTTGTGTATATGCAAACTCCTCGACGAAGGAAAATAGACATGAGAATATGACGGACAAATATGTACATAGAAATATTCAAGAAATTAGGCACCTACAACTTACATTCAGCAAAAGATACAAAAGGTTAAAACATTTTCTTTGAACACAGTTTTCAGATGCAGAAAGGCAATCCCAGTTTCCAAATATATCCTTGTGGGCACTGGAAGTATAAACAAGTACGACATTGAATTGATTTCATAAAACAATCCTTTGTAATCCTATTTTTAAAAATAAACACATCTGAAACTTACGTTAAATATACCCTATTTGCAGTGTCGCATGAAATTTGCAAAACCATGGGTAGTCTTTTAATTTCCAAAAAAAAAGAACTCTGCTTGCGATGCCACGGCATGTGGCATCACAAATAAACCTTGCAACAACATAAAGCGCAGCCATGCAGGGCCCATGATATTGTAAGGTCCGTGGTGCCTGACATAGCAAACCTTGCAACGCCAAGGTTCATTTGCAACTCTATGGTCCATGCCGCTGCAAGCAGAGTTCATTTTTAAAAATAAGTTTCAAGCTAGTTCATTTCAAAAATAAGATCCAGAAAGGATTATTTCACAAAAAATATTCTAGGACATCAGAGAGGGTAAAATGCGAAAACAAGATAAAAAAATTAAATAACCATGACAAATAGTATCAAGTTATTAAAGTCAACCATCTTATGGTAAAGAAACAATACCAGTCACCACCAAGGGGAACAAAATTGGCATTTTCCTGAGCTTCTCCGCTAGCTATCTGTTGTTTGCGCCACTCCTGAATTGAACAGAACATGATTATACTGGGGGACTTCGGAAGCATTTTCTGATGTGCTCTTCAGAGAGGAACAGGAAGTTACCTCTATTTCCTTCTGACGCTTCCTTTCTAGTGCCTCCAAAGCACTTTCAGGTTCTTCTTCCTCTTCATCACGAAGCTCCTCTTTTGCAGCTTTCCACTGTTATAACAAAATCCAAAAGTAGTTGCTTTAACAAAGTGACATTGATGGGCAAACAATTATCTACACATCACTACTCACCTCAGTTTAAGCCTTACCATGTAAACATATTGCTCTGCCTTTAAACTAAGAAATGATAAACATGAGATAAGATAATCAGGAAACACACAGTTAAGATGCCACTTTCAGGAATTCGTTTTTCTGCATGACCTATATTGCACACAAGGAAATAAGGGTCTGTTCTTTTTTGCTGTGGCTTATGGCTGCACCTTATGGTTTTTGGACTGTTCGTGTGAGAGATTACAAAGTAACAGAAACTCACGTGCGGTTTTTATTTATATAAATAAAGTCGGTACAGTATGTACTACAATTAACTAATAGATCCTATCTTGAAAAGATACTCCGTTTAAAAGCTAGCTACTGTAGAAAAACCGAAAATCAGCTTTAAGAACAGGGCCTAAACTAGTTTAAGATCCTATTTCCATCAGCTAAGTATACACAGTTAGCAATTATGCACATCGTGAACAAAAGTGGCAACATATTTAGATTTCATCATTAATGTCAGGCATCGCATTTGGGGAAGGGTGTTTTGTGTGTGGCAGTCGTGGTGGACTAGGGAGGGGATACAAATAGTAACTTTTTGAATTCATGCTTGCAAGTTTCTTGGGAGGTTTGTTGTAGAGAGCTACCTTATCCACCAGACTTGAAACCTTCTTATTAGATCTCAGTGATGATGCAACAGCAACAGCTCGCTTCTTGCTACGAACAACTGCAAAACAAAACAGTGCAAAAGGTAAAACAATGTTTGTCATGTTGGAACAAGAAGCAAGAGAGCAAGATGAACCTTTAGTTTGATTGGTGGTACTTGTAGAAGGCTGTGTAGAACTTCCAAGTATGGATGTTGTTCCTGAAGTTGATGTTGCTCCTACAGCTTGGCTCAAAGATGCAATTTTGGCCTCCTTGGATATAACTTTATCAGACTCCGTGGGATTCACATTACTATTTGCAGAAACAAGAGAGGCTGGGCTTGTTTTGTTATCTAATGCACCGCTAGAAATGGCAGAGAGTGATGAAGCATAGTATCCAGAAGGTTCAGCTGCTACTCCAGTGGCAGCCATAGTGACTGAAGGATAGCTATAGTAAGAAACTGGTACTGCAGCAATAGATGTGGTATCAACAGGAATAGATACGCCACTTGCAGATACTGGTGCATAGTAACAATGTTGCTGCGGTTGAAGATCATGAGACTCGCTCACTTGCATATAGTAGTTGGCATTTGTACCTTCTGTACCTGCAGCAGCATAGTACTCTATTCCTGGAAGTGTATAACCCAAGTTTGCTTGACCTACGTATGGCTGAGGAATTGTGGCAGTATGAGCATATGACACAACAGGCTCTTCAGGAGGAAGTGGGGGAGCTGGTTCATTCTCAGATGGTGGAGGTGGAATCCATTCCTCTTCTGGTGGTGGCAGAGGAATGTCATTATCCTCTGGAGGAGCAGCAGAACCCTCCAATGATGACAAAGTTGGTGACTGTACTTGCTGTGATGGAGGATGATCCTTATTAGGCATAGAACTGGAATGCCCCTGCTCTTCAACATTTTCTTCATCAACCTCCATTTCCACATCCATATCTTCGTCATTGCCTGATTCAACTTTTGAAGGAACTGCTGTAGCATTTTTTTCTTGCGAATTCTGAACAGATGATGTTGAAGGTGTCTCCTCAATCTTAACATTTTCATCCATAGTGACCCCAGTGCTAACCTCAAACTTCAAATCCTCACAATTGGAGGGTGCCATCACTTCAGTTTGATTAGGTGCTTTGTATTCCACATCCTCTGTCTTCAGAACTCCAGGTTCAGTAGTGTAGCTAGCTTCCAACTTGGAAACTGAATATTCTAGTTGCTTAAGGTGCACCTCAGCATGCAACCACAACGGAAGCAAAGAAGACCCATACAATGAGAGCGCATTGCAGTCTGATATTCGTATCTCAATTTCTCTTTTTATCAATTCAAGACTGTCAACGGGACCATGGATCCTACAATGATAATAACATGATGAAAAAATAGTTATTCAGTTCTAGCTAGAAGAATACTTGCAACAAGAAGAAAGAAATGGCAAAAGGATAATAACACCAAGCACCTTTCCAGCAGCTTCAATCTTTGCAGCAAATTCTCACCGTATTTTGCAAGCTGCAAGGGATCAATGTCCATTGACTCATGACTAGCAACAGCTGCAGCATAAGCATAAGCATCATGAGTAAGCTGTCCACTTCCACATTCCATTCCCAAAGTAGCATAAGTTGCTGTGCCATTTCCAACAGACACGTCATTGGAATATGCTCCAGCATTGTTGTGGGGAAGGACATGTGCTTGAGCTTCCATGGAGTAGTCTATATGAGCAGGAACAGATGCAGAAGTGACTACATCAGCTGCAACTCCTGAAGTTAATCCATTAGGAATCTCCCAAGAAGTTTCACCAGTAACTGTGTTCCAGTAGTAACACTGACTACTCTGTTCATGCATTACAGCCTTCCAATTCCCACCAATGTCACCAACAATTTGCATACCAGATGAATCAGGAATAGCTTCAGCAGTTGTCACACACTCATTTTCCGGAGTTGGCTCAGGGGCAACAGTGTTTTCCTCAGCAAAATTTTCAGTACAATTCTTGACATCATCAGCTTGAGGTACCTCTTGCTGAATACCAACAGGAGCAGACAGTTCACTATGTGCATTGCCTTTATCGCCATCTGGGTCACCATGCTCGTGAGTAACCTGAAACAAGTGAACATATTTCATCATAGAACCAAGTGAGCTCAAACTCCTTAATCAAAACAATCTCCTCTGTAAGAAAAAGAGATGTGATTGACCAAGAATCTGACAGGAGAGCATTACATGAGTGCTACCTAATTGCAATATACAAGCACTGGCTTCAACTTATTTGGGGCTTATAGTACAAAACTAGCTTAGGCTTATATGATAAGCCCAACAAGGTTCAACTTGTTTGGTCTAGCTTCAGCTTCAAGAAGCCCATAAGCCGAAGCTGAAGATAGACCCAAAGAAGGTACAAGAGACAACAGAGTGAGAACTTGAATTACCTGAGCACTTGCATCTGTTGAACTCCCCTTAGTTTCACCATTGGGTTGATCTGCTGCTTCCTCGTCCTCTTCTTCATCATCACTATATTGCCCAAGCAACGCTAGAGGATTCTCCTTCTTATCTGAAAATACAAATGCATCAGTAAAATTGCAAAAGGTTGCATGTGGCAATCTACATTGCACTCTTTTCCAAAGTTAATTCTGTGAAGACATTAACAAAGGTATAAAAGTAGAACAAGTTTTGGGAGTTTGTTAAAATTACTTACCATGCAGTATATCAGCCTGGCAATAATAAAAAGAACAGGTTAGGAGCTAGATTATAAAGAAAGAGACATACGAACCGAGGAGGCAACAATCACATCCTGAAATCCCCACGCCTAGATGCTGCCAAAAGAGATATTACCGGTAGGCATTAACTCAATTTTGGCAGTGGCAGCCTGATCTGAAGAATTTACTCAATGTTCCTTGCAGGCCGGGAACCCTACAGGTGCCTCAAAACCAGATATGTGGAGCATATACATGCTTGTACAAAAAATCCAAATTTCCACCAAATTTACATTCCATAGGCATGTCTTCTTTACATATCCCTTGGAAAATTGATGAAACCCACCTGAAGAAGATGGTGAAGTGGGAACCCCAGTTTGTTGGTCATGGTTTCCCCCTCCTACTCCCTCTTTCAAAGATGCCTCCCCTGCAAGTTAAAAGAGTATCAGAGTCAGCTTATTGCCTTATTCATAAAGATATATCACAATTTATCAGAATGCAAGTTTATCATACTTCTTATTTACCATATCTTACCTATGTTCGGTAGCTATACGAATACAAGCATGTGTTGCTATACTTGTCAGTTGTCACCCCTTTAGTGATTCACAAGTGGAAAGAACATCCAAGCGTTAATCTCTACAATTATAAAGGCTGTGATTCAAATTGATTTATCAACCATCCTTCCCCTAAATCCAACTGACATTTTTTTGTAACCATAACAGATATATGGGGTCATTTCTCCTCCATGTCAAATGTTGTTGATTTGATGGAGGCAGTGTGATTCAATTGCTTATTGTGGAAACTGCCAGATCTCTCCACCCCCTAAACCAGTGGCGGATCCATTGAGACCCACGGGGGTGCACAGGACACCGGGTCCAATTTCATTTTCTTTAAGCAAATGAACTGAATTTATGAGTTATGGTTTGAATGTTATGATTGTTGGTTGGTTTTTGTCATATTGTAGGGTTCAAAATTAGTGTTTCAATTTAGGTTTTTGGAAATTGGAATATCCACCTACTTCATTGTAAATTGGAGGCAAAACTATATATGTAATTATGGAGATGTTCTTTTGGATTGTGGCTGATGGCTTTTTATCTACGCTTTTCTACACGGCAGCGGATGACGGAGATGTTGACATGGATGGCCCACACAATTTTATGCCCAGGAAGCTGTTTGGAGAATCCGCTTCAAGAGCTCACCCCGTTTCGATGTTTGGATTTTTGACTTCCGGAGAAGTTAGAAACCAAAAGCTAAAAAGAACAGGCCCTATATGTATGGCAAATCGGTGATCGTTCTGGTTCCGCCCCTACCCTAAGCCCATGTTTTTCCCTAGCCACCATCCCCCTAACATACCATAGCCTACATACACAAATTCACAGCACAAACTCTATCAACTTCTATTTGTTTTCTCTGGTCATATTCTATTTGTTTTCTCTGGTCATTACATTGGAAACCTTGTGCTCCTTTTAGGTTATTTTTCATGCAATAAACAATTGAATGATTGGCTTGGAAATTCTCATGGATTTTTGTTATTTAGGTTTGGTGGGCTTCTGCTCAGCTCTCGCCCCACTTAGATCAACTGTCATTTGGTATTGCGACCACCATATTTGTTAACACTTTGGGTAACTCGCTTTATTGCCGAATTAGTGACTGGTTTGATGCATGGTGAAATAATGCAGCTAGAACTGCCATTAAGACTCTACAGGGGCACACAGAAGTGTCAAGGTCACCATGCCGAAAAACTTTAAAAGGTACAGAACTGATGGCTTCTGTCAGCCAGCCACTTTGACTTTTTTTTTTAGCTTCATCCGTCATTCTAGTGTATCCATTATCGCATCCAGAATCTACTAGTACACTACAACCAACCAAACAACATAGCGGCCTCTCCAAAGCCACCCGCACATGAACCAAACAAATTAGCCTAAATCCACATATTCAGGTTGAGCTCGTGATTCGAGCTGCATCCACTCACTCAGGATGGTCGGAATCCGAGCAACCAAACGGCCCCTAATCATACAGCTACATCACAGTTAGCTTCGACTGTTCAAACTAATCGAGTTCAATTCAAGCTCAGTCCGCTTACAGGTTAGATAATTAACGCGAGCAATCAGCAAATAAAATCAGGTCGGGATTAATTGGAACACATCGATCAAACATAAGTTACGTAACCAAACCGAGCCAACCCGAGCGGGGATAGAACTCACTTGGGGAGGGATCAAGGAAGAGATCGAGCTTCACCCTGCGGCCCGCGGCCGCCATGGCCGCCAGGCGGCGCTCCTTCCTCTTCCCCATCGCGCGAAGCGTGGGGGGCAGCGCCGAGGGTTCGAGCAGGCGTCAGGGCTGGAAAGTTTAGGGTTAGGGTTTGGAGGGCGAGGTGGGCTCGCGAGTTTCGGCGAGGATGCGAAGAGGGGAGGGAAGCGAAACGAGTTACGGCGAGACGAGGCGAGGCGAGATGCGGCTGGAGGAGGTCGGCGCTTCGACGGCGTCTCTGTTTCCGCCACGGCTCGCGTTCCGCGAATGGTAAAGTGGGGAGGCGGACTGGGTATGCCCAAATGGCGGGCCGGCCAGGTACAGGCCCGTTCAGCAGCTTATTTAGTCGGTCAGACGAAATGGGCCGTGTCATGCCGGCATATATGCTAAGACCGGCCTAGACACGGTCCAAAGAGAGTTTATGCCGGGCAGCTATGTGACCCGTTTAGTCTAACGGGTCATGGAGGCTCGGCTAGCCCGTTTGATCTGAGAAATTAGGAAAAAATTAATAGTTTAAAATATATATAGAATTCGAAAAGGACACATTAAATTATAGAAATTACAAAAAATGCATAATAAATTGTACAAATAGAATAATGAACTTTATTAATGTTAAAATGGTTGTCTCGTTAAAAACTTTACTAAGTAAAAACTCTATTCGAGAAAATCTTAGTAAAAAAAGTGTACCCTGCAGCTCAGCATTACAAATAAAAAATTATAAGAAGTACAATGTATACATATATGGTCTAAGAATTGTCAACGGTGTTGTTGGTGTCTTAATTGCCTTCGCCGCCATCTAGATAGAGATTGTTGAACACGTGTTCCAATTGTCCTAGTTTGCACTATGAGAAGTACTTTCACCATCTCACTCTTGAGTTTTGTTCTTCTCTCCTTCAATATTCTTTTAGAAAGACTAAAAGCAGACTCAGAAAAAAACCATCGAAACAAGAACGGTTGACACATCCCATGCTACTATGAATAGCACCAGATATATTAGCTTATGTTCACACCACCAGTCCAAAATGTTGAAGTCCTCTGTGTGGTGAGGCACGTGATCACCGCTTAGAAAGACCGATAGTTTCCCGTAGACTTTGGTATATATTGTTCCACCACTTGATGATATAGAGCTTGATCTTCCGGAGGAAAAGATGGTGCCCTATATATTTGTTTTCTTACCTCTGGTAGGTGCTGGTGGAGATCATTGACAACGAACTCTTTGAAACTTATGCTCGCACTTTTGGTGAACTTTAGACAACTGTGAATGGACAGTTGTAAAGTAGTTAGAATAATCTATTCCTATAGAATCACTTATAATTGAAAGAACTTTTGTGAATTTTGCAATTTTAGCTCTTGGATCTAGAATAAATACAAAAGAGTATAAGTGAGGAATCTCATTTCAATATTTTAAATATTTAGTTTTTGGGAAAATTTGTTCTGTAGCACTGAAAGTTCACTCCTTCCGGAAAATACCACCAAAAGAACTGAGCTCCGAAAATTACCACCGAAAGATTCACCTCGCTCCGGAAAATACCACTCTGTTAGTTTCCGTTCGTGTAACTCTCAATTTTCGTCAGATGCAAATACGTAATGTCATTTTTGCCCCTCATGAGACCGGCCAGAAAGTCTGCGCCCGTATCTAGTTTCCGCCGAGTCTGCGAGTTGCGAGTGAAAAGCCCCGGTTCCCCTCCCCCTCTCCCCTGGCGCCTCCTGCCGCCTCCTCCCCGCGGCCTCGCCTCCCCGCCGCCTCCCCGCCCCCTCCCCCTCCCCGCCGCCTCCTCCCCGCGGCCTCGCCTCCCGCCCCTTCCCCCCGCCGCCTCCCCCGGCGCGCCCCCCCCCCCCCCCTCCCACCGCCTCCTCCCGGCCGCTCCTCCCGCCGCCTCCTCCCGGCGCTCCCCTCCGCCCCTCCCGCCGCCTCCCCTCCCGGCCGCCTCCCCTCCCGCCGCCTCGCCTCTCCCGGTGCCTCCCCCGGCCCTCCCCGCCGCCTAGCCTCTCCCGCCGCCTCCTCCGGCCCTCCCGCCGCTAGCCTCTCCCGCCGCCTCCTCCGGCCCTCCCGCCGCCTCCTCCCCTCCCGGCCGTCTCCTCCTCCCCGGCCGCTTCCCGCCCCCTCCTGGCCTCCTCTCCGGCCCCTCATCTCGCTCGATCCAGACGCCGCTCCTCACCCCGTGCGTTGAATGCTCCCTTGTTTGATGGCTGATCTGCATTAAATCGAAAATCTCACCTAAGATTTGTGCCCATGACAGGTCTTTGGGCATGTGAGCGAGAAGAGAACGAGTGGAGGATGCATCCACCTGAGATCCCTGAAGGTAAGACTCGAACCCTAAGCATCGTGGCTTTTATCTTGCTTTGTAATTTGCGGACGATTTGACCTGAGGATGTGCAGCAGTACAGTTTGTTAACTCTCTGTACTGCTACTCTTTCAGGATCGATTCGCATAATGCTTGTAAAGTAGAGATTGCTGTTACTTCTTTCCAAACGGTAGAGGATGGGCGATCTGTGTACCGCAAGGGTAGGCTCTTGGATTGGTGGGTGAATTCAGAGGAGTATTCCATAGTTGATATGGAGAAAGATGTCTTCGAACACTATAGTTGGGCGAGTAATCAGGAGGCAATTTTTTGGTATGATGGACCTGACGGTGAAATACTTCGTCTTGCTACTGATCAGGAGCTCTTATCCTTATTACGGTCTTCAAAAGTAGTGAAGTTTATCATGATCATTGGTAGGTCGACCACTTGGTTGTTGCAAGTGAGGTGAATGAGCTCCAGTTGAACCAAGAATTGGGGATAGCGAGTGCAGATTGTAGTCGAAATGAGTTTTCTGCTGAAAATGGTGGTCAGTGGGAGGAACTGAACATGGCCTCACAAAGAATTTGGTCCTAATAGAGTTGAGGAGGAAGAGACTGTGCACTATATGGATCCTGGTTTTGATGCAGAAGGAGATGATCCAATTGGAGCCGATGAAGAATGGAGATATTTCAAGACTACAGATGCAGGTGCTCAAAGAGATAACAGTGACAAAGTAGAACCTCCAAAGAGTACAGATTTTGATCCTGATGATGTTGTACCAAATGATGAAGCCGCTATGATCGATGATGCAATTGCTGCACAAACCACATATGATCAAGACAATCCTGAAATAAAAGTGGGATCCACATTTGCTAACAAGGATGCCTTTATGCTAGTTATCAAACAATATGCAATCAAAAAGGAATTTCAAACTTTTGTAGAGCATAGTGATAAAAAAGGTATAGGGCAAAATGTGCGGATCCAGAATGTGATTGGAAGATTCATGCAAAGAAACTTCTTGGTTGTCCTACATTCATGGTGAATTTTCTTTTTTGTTTTGTTTAATATGCGGTATCTTTTTGTAGTTGCTGACCAATCCATCTTCTTGTCCTTGCAGATTATTAGTATTTCAGAGGGCCACACATGTGCTAGCACAAGCACGGTGATGGGAAAGGAGGCTACAAAAGGTTGGATAGCCAATAGGGCAACTGAGATATTGAGAACGAATCCTACAATGGGAGCAAAGAAGCTGCGAGTTCAGCTTGAGCAGCAGATTCCCAATCAAAGTGTCATATGGCAAGGTATGGGAAGGATGCAATGCGCAATGCAAGAACTCCATGGCACTTGGGAGAACAGTTTTAAAATGTTGTGGAGTTTTAAAGCTCAGCTAGAAGAAACATGCCCAGGAAGCATAGTGGAGATTGATTGCAAGAAGATAGGTGGTCATATTCATTTCAGTAGGATGTTTGTGGCACTTAAAGCATGTGTGGATGGCTTTCTTGTAGGATGCAGGCCTTACCTTGGAGTTGACTCTACTCACCTCACAGGCAGGTATAGTGGGCAGTTAGCAGCAGCAACTTCAATTGATGGGCATAACTGGATGTATCCTGTAGCTTATGGGATCTTTGACAAGGAGAACGAATCTAACTGGACTTGGTTCATGAAGCAATTGAAGATAGCAATTGGGACACCCCATGGATTGACAATCCACACAGATTCATGCAAAGGTTTGGAGAATGCAGTCCACAAGGTCTTCAAAGATGCAACTGAGCATAGAGAGTGTTTTAGACACCTCATGAAGAATTTCAGAAAAAGTTCCAAGGTGATGTGTTAAAGTACATGTGGCCCGTGCTTGGGCATGTACACCTCGTGAGGCACCAGATCCTATGGGACAAAATTAGAGAAAGTAGTTGAAGCTATTGTTTACTTAGAAACACACCATCAACAAATATGGTCAAGAGCTAAGTTTAGCGGGAGTGCATGGTTGATTATGTGAATAACAACATTTTGAGTGCTTCAACAACTGGATTAAGGATTACAAGAGTTTCCAGTAGATATTCTCATGGACACCATAAGGGCGGGATCATGGAAAAGATAGCAACAAGGCGACTAATTGCGGGAAGGCTTACGGGGACGAATACTTCCTAGTGTTATCAATGAGCTGAACATAAAGAGCAGATCGTTGAAATATACAATCAGGGGTAGTGGTGGCCTTAAGGCCGAGGTATCTGGATTAACTAGGGACAATACTCCTTGGAGGCATGGAGTGGACCTTGACAAGAAAACATGCTCATGTGGGCAATGGCAGATTTTTGGCAAACCTTACACCCATGTTATAGCTTTCATAAGTTCACTGAGACAAGTTAGAATTGAGGACTATGTGCATGATTACTACTCAGTTGAACGTTTCAAGGCTACTTATTAGTTTGAGGTTAACCCGATGGTTGATAAGACACAATGGCCTGTGGTTGATCTCGGGTTCGTGATGGTGCCTCTAAAGCTAGAAAGGCCTGCGGGTAGGCCGAGAGTACGCCGGATCAAGAGTAGTGGCGAGGTGGGAAAAGAGGCCCTTACCAATGCAAGAGATGCTTCGGTTTGGCCATATTGAAAAGACTTCTGTGAGCCCTCGCTGGCTGGGTGATGAATTACCACCACCTCCCAAGACACAGTAAATTTTCAAGCTTTATTACTTGGTTTTTCATTTTTCTTACTTTTTTCCATTGCTACATTCTATGATTATATCTTTGCTCTGTAGGAAGAGAAAAGGAGAGCCTGCCACTTCGAGCTCCAAGAATAGAAAAGGAGAGGATGCAGCAACTACATCTACTCCAACACAAATCAGTCCAGGCGCAATAACAAGAAGCATGGCGGCTTCTCCTTCTACTCCAACTAGTCAAGGGCCTGTAACTAGAGGAAGGGCAAACATATCCCCAGGGGGCATTGCCAGAAGAACTATCATTAGCTAGTAGTATGCTTTTGTATGTTGGGCTAGCTGCTTGTGTTGTCAAAAACTAGCTGCTATGTAATCTTGACTTGGATGACTTGAAGTGTTTGATGGTTTGATGTTCAAAGATGGTTTCCTGTATAAAAGGGTTGCTCTTAGTTCTTTGATTTACTGGGGCATACAACCAACAGAGACTGAGCTTCTTAAGTTTCTTCTTTGATTTCAAGGTAAGCAATATTGGTCATGAGAAGATCTCTGTTTGTAGAGCAGATATTGGAGTTTTCAGAGAGCGCTTTGCCACCTTTAAGCCAGTTTTGGATTGCTAGAATTTACTTCTAAACTTTTCATTTTACCAGTATTTGTGTTGCATGTATTATTGGAGTGATTCTGTCATTTGGTATTAAGCTTCCATCTGTTAGAGAGGTGTTTCTTTGCTTTCTTGCTAAGCGATGCTTGATTGAATATGTTGGCGGAGAGTTGAAGTGGAAGAAGCACATCATCACATAGCTCGGAGGATCTATGGAGTGCCTCTGAAGTCTTGAGGTTAGTAAGAGATGACACATCTGTGACCCTTCATCGACTCAAATGTCTTTGGTCTCTAGTTTGAGAACCTATTTCCTACTTCCACCACCCCTAGCGACTCTCATTTGTTTTGTAATCTCTCTAGCAATTTCTCTTGATCCCTTCCTTTGTATGGCCTAATGTTTGAGTCTCCAAGGACACGACACATCTCGCCTCTGTCGATTCTTTGTTTTCAGGCATATGAAAAAGGACTAATGATTGCTGTAATTCTATTCACTTCAAAGGTGTGCATTTGCATTGATCTCATTTCTACGAAATGTGTTACTTGGGCATGCTTGTTTTATGACCAACATGCTTTTTTTACTTTGTTTGTGCTTTAATTCTTCATTTACAGTGAAAAGAGAAATCAAGATTCCAAGATTGTTTATGCATCCTCATATCATACGCCTTTATGAGGTGATAGATACACAGGCTGATATTTATGTTGTTATGGAGTATGTTAAATCTGGAGCTTTCTTCCATTTTCCTGCATTCATTCTAAAGTTTCCACCGTGATCTAGAGCCAGAGAACCTTCTGTTGGATTCGACTCCTTAATCCAGTGGGCAAATGTTTTTGCCAGGGGCAGATCCTTAAGGGTATTTTTGTCTCAGTTAACACCGTCAATCCCAAAAACTAACAGAGTGGTATTTTCCGGAGCGAGGTGAACCTTTCGGTGGTAATTTCCGGAGCCCAGTTCTTTTGGTGGTATTTTCCGGAAGGAGTGAACTTTCAGTGCTACAGAACAAATTTTCCCTTAGTTTTTATAGCGCACACAGCCTCTCACAACACTACGTTATTTTCTAAGTTTTTCAAGTGAACGGCAATCGCAAGAATATGATGGATAATTACCGGAGATGTTGGATAGTACACTTTAGATAAAAGCGACAGTGGATTCGTAAAAGAGTTCAAAAAATGCTAGTAACTTCTTAGCAATGTACCATTGCTGCTCAGCCAGTAATGTGCTGCTGGTATGGCTATGATAGTGCGTGTGGATAAAAACAGAAAATATAGGCTTGTAGGGTAAAAGATTTTGAAGCATGAGATAAGTTGAGTTCCATCTTACCGGCATGTCTGTAGTGAATTTTCGTGGATGTATACCCATCGCAATGCAGTAGGTCATATATGTTGCAATTCATTAGTTAGAATTATTTACAAAAGAAATTGTTTTACAAAAAGTTTGAAGATATGTATATAATATCTTCAAACCAGTTTAACTATAAGATTAATAATATGGTATGTGCATCGCTGATGTAGTAAGAAAGATTCAGTGTATGTACCAAATAAGGAGTGAGAATATCTATTGCTCTGGAGTTTACTGTAGTATTATCCAGGGTAATTGCAAAAATTTTATTTGTAAGACTGTCGAAATCGAAAACAACACCTCTAGGTCCTATGTCAATCGCACTGGTCTAAGAAAAACTAGTGCACATCGTGGTAACAGAGATACATATCAAACACAGTGACAAAATTAGATAAAGAATATGGGCCTTATGGCCAAGGTTTACATCAACACTGCTCATTGGCTAAATATAAAGATAAAATAAACAGTGAAACAAAGTAAATAAAGCGGTGAAGCCAAAAGTTTACCCACAGGCAAACGACAGTAAGACACGGTCGACTCATCCTGATCCTTACCGTAGTTGAACTCGTCCACCTCTAAGCACCATAAAATATACTCTACAAGTTACATGGGAAAAATATTATTAATGTAAGGGCAACAAGTGAAGGCATATAGGGTTATTTGAGCGTAAAACAGAATTTAAAGAAATACAGTAAATAGATAGAAAATTATAGAATAAATAAGAATAGTAATTTAAACAAATTAGTATCGTTAGCACAGGCACCGATATGACACTAATCTAACCACAGGTATTCCATCGGGACCATCTTTCTCCAAAAAGATTCCAACATTTTCACTTAAACCAGTTTTTGAAAACAAAGTCTAATCCATGAAAAACTTTACTCAGCATGCCCATGACAGTGGGCACGATTATCTAGAATAGTTTATACACTCAGCAAAGGTGGTATAACTTTACCCACAAGACATGATCAACTCATATTGTCACGCGATTAGCATACTGACTTGGGTGTACGGTGGAGAGATCATGACAAGGCCTTTACAAATGTAAAGCCATCAATCTAGCCACACCTTCGCTAAGATTTCATCCCTATAAAGAATCCACTAAATCGGGGCCCCTCTTGTGCTGTATGAGACTTGTCGCAACCTACGCCATGCTCACATTCAACCTATAGTGAGACTTAGGTTGGGACCTACAAATTAGTTAGCCAGGACTGTCCCATACTAACCTTGTGGTAGTACGATAGGGCTTTGTAGCAGTAGTTCACAGATCGGTTCTTAATTGACTTAGGTAGACTTTCCATATCCCATCCACGTTGAGCCATTGAGCAACGATTTATGCTAGTAAGCACCCACATTCTAACCATTTGCCAAAGTCTAAACCAAGTTTTATATTTTTCTATGTCAAATATTTTATAGTTCTTCTTGACTCACCGAAATCAAGAATACATTTTAAAACTCACCATTTTATGTGAAAAGGTTACCTTAAGCCTAAAGTTATTTCTAGACATGTCTAAGTATTTGCTACAAAAGTTCTCTAGCCCATACTAGTGTAGTAACTAGAGTTTTATTTTAGAGTGACAAGATATCTAGGGATCAATGTCAAATGAGGTAATAACAAATAGGCACTAACTAAGTTCAAAATTGGAATTGAAATACAGTAAATAAAATTAATCATGTAGCATAATTTGAAACAATATAATTTTATTTGCAAACTTAAATCAACATAGTCAATGTGTGTAACTTATCTTGCTCCACGGATTAGCGAGAGTCCTCGAAGTAGAACTCCTCAGAAATGTCGCTGTCTATACGTAAAATTAACCAAACAAGCTAAATACAAATAAAAACCAAATAAATTTCAAAAATATATTATGACTATAGATGAATTTAAAATTTTGAACGGCGGAATGGGGTCTCGGAAGTTTTAATCCTAATAAAATGAAAAAGAAAATAATAATTTGGGTTTTCTGGAATTATTTTCTTAAAGGAAAAGGCAATTATGACGTCAACAGGGAATATTGATTTTTGGCTTATTTATTTTCCTAAAGGAAAATCTATATTATTGTGTCATGACGGTGTCAGCTAGGTATTTGATTTTCGACCGAAATAATTTTCTAAAGGAAATAAATTATAGAGACTGACATGTGGGCCTAGGTCCATAGACCAGGTCCACGGACTACGATCGATCCATGATGGACCTGGTTCAATGCTGATCTGCATACGTGGTGGCCACGTCGACTGCGACGCCCTATCGAGCGCTGATGTGGCACCAATGGCGAGGTGCCGTATGGGGCTAATGGTTGCCAGTAGTGGGGTGGTTAGTGGCAAATGAAGAGTGTCGCAAAGGCAAGAGGGAAATGAGGGAGTTTGGATTTACCAAGTATTGAGGCGTGGGTGAGGACGGAGGTGGTCGTCGACGTGGAAGGCGGCGGTTGCAGTTCGAGCAATGGTAGCACCGACGTTTCGGTGGTAGAAGAGTGTGGAGGAGAGGTTAGCTAAGGCGAGAGGAGACTCTTGGTGTTGACGGTGGTCTGAGAGGGAGCCCGGAGTTGCGGGAATTGCTCACCGGCGAGCTTGATGGCACTCGGATGAGCGACACGCAATGCAAGAGCTCGAAAGTCGAGGGGGAAGTGGGGCTTTGGTGAGTGGGGGAACAAGGTAGCTCAAAATTCTATTTATAGCGTGGTGGAAGGCACGCTGGTGTGGTAATTGCTTGCTGGCCTAACAGCAGCGCAAGACCCCGGCGAGGGGATAAGGGAGAGTGCCATACCAGCATGGTGGACCAAGGCGGTGGCCCAGGCATGGCCTACCCCCTCATGCCGTGTCTTCTTGGCTCGTCGGGCATCGTGTTGTGCCGTGCCATGGCTGTGCCTACAGTAATGGGCCATGGACTAACCTGTTAAGCATGGCCCATTTGGACAAGGTAGTGGTTGCCAAATGCGTAGCATGGCCCGACACAGCACGGGTCGTTAGGTATGGCCCACTTAGCCCGTTAGCCAAAACGGGTTGTGCTATGTTAGCTCATGGGCTAAGGCATAGACCCAGGTACAGCCTAGAGAGATGACGGGCCATGTCAGATGGGCACAAGCCCATTTAGCCCGACGGGTCAAGGAGGCCTATCTAGCCCGTGTCAGCGCGTTAAGCCTGTTTCGACCCAAAAATTATAAAAGTGTAATAATTTTAAAAATGTATAGAATTCAAAAAATAATATATTTATAGAAATGTGATAATGAGTTTTTATTAATGTTTAAATGGTCATCTAGTTGAAAACTTTGCCAAGTAAAAATTCAACTTGAGAAAATATTAGCAAAAAAAGAGTATAGCCTATAGCTTTGTAGTACATGTAAAAAATGAGAAAATGTACAATATACATCGATGCTCTAAGTGTCGTCGTCTAGATAAAGATTGTTGAACGTGTCTACCAACTTTGTATTCTCTACAAAGTGTTGAGCTCGCGAGTCAGCTTGTTCCCAGCTTTTCACTGTAAGAAGTACTTCCACCATCTCACTCGTGAGACTTGTTATTCTCTCCTCCAATATTCTTTTCAAAAGACTGAAAGTAAACTCGGAAGAAACTATCGAGATAAGAATAGTTAATACATCCCATGCTAATATAGATAGCACCAGATATATTAGCTTATGCTCGTGCCACCATCCCAAAATGTTGAAGTCCTATACCTGGTGATCTATGGGATTGCTGTCCAGAAAAGCGGATAATTCCCTAGAGGTATGAATTGCTTTAGCATTTTACATTATAGAACTTGATCTTCCGGACAAACCTAGTGCATCAAAGATTTTGCCCAATATATGTATGTTCTTACCTGTGGCGGGTGTTAGTAGAGGACATTGCAAATGAACTCCCTGAAACTTTTGTTTGTACTTCTGATAAACATCAAACAATTTAGTATGAACAAATAAAAATAGTTAGAATAATATATCCCTATGACATTACTCAGAAGTAAAATAACATTAGTGAATCCTTCAATTTTAGCTCTTGGATCTAAAATAAATGCAAATGCATATAAATACAGAATCTCTTTCTATTATTTCAAATATTTAGTTTTCATAGTACACACAGCCTCTCATAACACTATAGCCCCGTTTGGCAAAACTCTAGCTCAAATCTGTAGATTTCCTAGAGCTGGTCATCTGTAGCTCTAGGAAATCCTGGATCTAGAGTTGCAAGCATGTTAAGTGCATTTACATGACTCATTTCATTTATATTATATATTAAATAAAAAATATTTAAATCACTTTAATTTAGTCAACAAACTACAGATCTAGCATAGATCTCGGAGCTAGAGCTGTGCCAAACGGGGCCTATGTCATTTTATTAACTTTCAAGTGATGCACAATCGTAAGAATATGATGCATAATTAAAGGAGATGTTGGATAATACACTCCGGATAAAGCAACAGTGGAATCGTAAAAGAGTTTCAAAAAATGCTAGTAACTTCACATCAACATACCAATACTTCTTAATCAATATTGTGTTATTGTCATAGCTGTAATAGTGTGTGTGAATAAAAATAGAAAATGTACTTTTATAGGGTAAAATGTTCTGTAGTATCAGATAAGTTGAGTTCCACCTTACCAATATGTCCAAACCTAAGTTTTTTCGACATTCATCCATTGCAATGTAGAAGTTCTTATATGCTACAATTCATTTGTTTGAATGATTTTACGAAAGATATTATAGAACCAATCTCTTTAAACCACATTTAACTATAATATTAATAATATGACAGGCACATCGCTGATGTAGTAAGAAGGATTCGGCGTATGTACTAAATAACAGAGTGAGAATATCCATTACCCTAGAGTTTGCTGCAACATTGTCCAAAGTAATTGCAAAAATTTTATTTGTAAGACCAAAATCTTCCACAACTTTGATAATGCATTCTGCAATATTCTCACCTGTATGTGCTATGTCAATTAGTTTAAAGCCTATAACTCTCTTTTTCATTACCCAGTCATCGTTAACATAAGGTTTAATTGCACTAAGATAATGCGTAACTGCCTAGACCAACCACTTTATATGTCCGCGGTCAAGGCCATAGAAAATATACAGATCTCAAAGAGTTCTTTTAGTTTAGGATGACTATTATTATACTATTTAACTAAATCTCGAGTTGTTGTTTGTCTAGAAACTGAAGAAAATCTAGGATTATGAGTGGTTCTAATGTAGGTTTCGAACACTTGAGACTCACCAAAATTCAAAGGTAGATCTTGCATGGCAATTAACGGCAAAGAGATTCTCGAGCTACCTCAGGATTATAATCCTAGTTTACCATACCATTAGTGTTGTTCCATAGTTGCGTCTACTTCATGGTTATACCTTGTTTTTTATTCACATCTTTGGGCATGTCTAATCAAGTGCTCAATTCCACCTGTAGACTTTGCAGACAATTCATGACAATAAACTTTAGAAACAACATGTCTTACCTGAGCTCTGGCCTCGTCACTTCATTATCTTGTCGAAATCTATCCGATGTACTAGGTCCGAATCTCTTTGCTCTGGTGCTTGCAAACACAGTGGCACTCGTAGAGCCTGATGACGGTACAACTAGGGATTGCTCTCCCATTTGAGGTGGAGACAGAGGCAGAGATGTTTTATTCCCGAAGGATGAAAGATCATCCAAAGAAATTTCGTAATCACTTATAGAAAAAAATTGCTAAAATTTTCCATGGAGAAATGTAGAAAATAGTAAAATACAAATAGAAAATTATTGTAACATCCCAAATTCTAGGGCATGCAAAAAATGAGAAAAGTTTTGAACTTTCCAATGCCTTTTTTTGTTCCCTTGGCTTTTATTTGAGCTTCTTTAAAAAATTTGATTTTAAAAAACCAGAAGTGCATAAAATATAAATCAAATTGAATCCAAATCAAATGTTGGAAAATACAGTTAAAAGTGGCATGTGAAGACTCATGGCGGAAACCTTCCTAAAAGGCCACGGGTATAATTTTGGCACTAAAAATAAATATCAAAGCAAGTTCTGAAGCTGATTAAATCAAATAAGTATATTTAAATTCGACAAGAAATCTTCTTAGAATTTTTCTAGAAAATGTCAAGAGAAGATAAAACTCTGAAAATATTTACACGATCATCTGCGCTATATCAGGAGTGTTAGTTTCGGCCACCGCAGCCTCCGACCATTGCATGCCCTGGGATCTCCGAGCGCTCTTTCGTTCAGAATCTTTGATTGCTCCTTGCTCTAATCCTTCACAACACCTCTCAAACACCATCCAATACTTCAACACCACTCGAATGCCGTCCGATGCTCTGAAGCCGCTCGAACACCATTCGATACTCCGCTGTTACTCGAACGTCGTCTGATCTTCATTGCTACTCGATCGCATAATTAGAAATAAAATACCCAAAGGAGCACCAACTTAAGCAGGAATCAAGACTCAAACGACGACCAATAGCTCCAAGATCATTGGCTAAGAATGTCTTGAGTAAAATCAAGGCCACGGTAATTTAAGCAAGGTAAGTAACCTTTTTGACCATATTGATCCTAGTATTTCAATTATTGTACGTTATTTGTAAAATCTATTATGTGTATATGTATGTTTCATTAAAATGGCTATATTGTGGGTAATGGTAGTTACAACCACTCGTATGCATTAAACCTCTTTCAAAATTTGACATCCTCGTTGTTGTAACATCTAGGACATGGTTTAGACAATATCTACTATCAAATTTGGAATATTATATTAATATATGGTCTAGATGCTTAGCCAAACACTAGTTTTTGCTAAGTTTGAACTCACAAACAAGTTACGCTTGGGCTTGATGGTTTCAAAATGTTGGTCCAGAGGAGGAACATCTGCTAGTTTGGTATAAAACAAAATGAAAAACATAGTTTTTGGACGCGGGCGAGTTGTATGTTTAATTATTGAATGTGAGGCGGAACCTCGCATGTATATAGGGGGAGATTCTCGCCCGGGTCAATTAAGGACCAAACACTATTGCCGCATATCTAAGTCACACCATAGAACCACATATACTATATGGGCTCTGGCATTTAGCTGCTTAAGTTGTCTAGATTTAGCCTTGTATTATGGTAGGCACAAAAGTAGTAAGGGCATTCCGCAGAAGTTCTAGGACTGTGCATTCGGTTAGTTCGGTAAAATCGGTTCGGTAAATACGATATATACGGTAAATACGGTATTGTTAGTTCGGTAGTATACGGTAATTTTGAAAATACGGTTCGGTATCGATAAATTCCAATTTATTTCGGTACGGTATCGGCAAATACCATATTTACAAAAGTTAACGCAAATTACAAATAATAAAGTGACTAGCGAGACGAGTAGACAACAGTATATATACTACGAGCCGTCACCACGGAGATAGACAAACTTGGTTGTGTTCAGTTACTCCTAATCTCCTATATAGGTTTGGCAATTGGCATAAAGACCGGTTGATGAAACAATTAGCTCAATAAGTCCACTGCGTCCCACTGCTGTAACATGTACATGACATCGAATAGTTAGTTCTCGTGGAGGGAGTTATCAGTCTGAGCAGAAAAGGCTTTAGAGAGCATGAAAGAGATTACTGTGTGCCGAATGCCATCTTGCATTCATTCATGCATTGGCGTAAGGAGAGCTAGTTGGTCCATCCACGCATGTACACGGTACACCTCCCTGTATGTGATGAATATTGCACCTCTTTTGACTTTTGCATTCTATTAATGATACTGAAGTGCACTACGTTTTGATTCAAACTCTCCAGAAAAAAATAAAACACCCATTTTGAGTGAACAGAAACAAACACTAAAAAGCGAAGCGGTATTTACTAGCATTTGCAGCAGAAAAGGCGGAGAGAAACGAGATGAAAGAAGATGTTAGTCATCGTCCATCGTAGCAATGCAGCCAGTGCTGTGGCGACTGGCGAGGGGAACGAAGTTTCGGTTTCTTCGATTTTATTCAATTTTTAGTCGGTTTTTCCCGAAAAAATCGAACACGAAAAAAACCTAAAATGTAAAAACCGAACTGAATACCGAAAACCAATCAAACCGAGTTGACTGGTTCGGTTCGATGTTTTCGGTCCGATTTTTTCGGTTCGGTTTTTTATGCACAGCCCTACGCGGAACGGTCTGGCTCGTAGGGGCTCCCTTCACCAAGGTGTTGGAACCAAAGCTTGCTAATACAATGGTGAATGCCTCACCAAAGGGACGTAATCCGCTGAGATGAGGGTCTGTCATGCGGCTCACTTGGCATACCCAAGTGAGGGCTTATCCATTCATCGGGCTGGTGCAAGGTAAGGACTAGATAACTTAAAGGCTATATGGTAATCACTTCGTCACATGCCCAAGGAAGTGTGTAATGTCTGACAGTATATCTCATGTGGGTAAAGTTATACAACCTCTACAAAGTGTTAAAAACGATTTAAATAGTCGTGCTCATGGTCATGAGCATGCTTGAATGTAGCCGTAATAGGTGTAGTTTTCCTTTTCAAAACTGTTTCACTGAATATCTAGGATAACATGTACGCAACCATGTGCCCATACCCATGGGTGGGAATTGTGCAATGTTCACAGCCGAGGAAGGCTGCAAATGGATTTGATCTATGTTATAAAAATTATATAAATGTTATTTCATCACATGTCAAATGCTCTTTACAATTCCGTTACAAATTACTACTTATCGATATTGCAAATAAAATTTGCTTCTTAAATTATTGTTGATCAGATAATGAAGAAGGATACATGCTAGACAACGCGTACTTTGCCCCCGGCAATGGGGAGTTTGACTATGAGTTTTCTCTAGGGCTCAATCAACAGTTGGTTGCCTGTGAATATGTGGCATACCACTGGATTCACTTAGTTATTTTGTCTTCTATTGCAATTTACTTTTGACTCTGGTATTCTCTCGGCCAGTCAGCCACATGATGTAAAACCTTATTGTATTTACCCTTTTATCATAAGTAAAATCTATGCGATGTGTATGGATGTGATTTCAATATTGTGAGTGTGTGTACTAGCTACTGATCATGGGACTAGTATAGAAGAACACACATGCGGCGACCCCCCACACGGGGCGGTCCCTCACAATTACACTCTTACCTATTTTACATCACAACAAAGAAAAGTAAGAACAACAAAAATATATGAAAAATTAGTATTGTTACCTCTTTTCTTGACTGTAGTTGAATTTTGAATTTTTGGCAAAAAATTATGAATTTTGTCAAATTATCACAAATTGTATCAAAACTTTCACAAGAGAATTTGGAGAAGAGATTACAGGTTGGAGTGTGGCTCAATGGGGGGCGTTTTGCTGCCTATTTATGGAAAAAAACTTGAGATTTTGTTGATTTTTTGTATTTTTAAAGTCCCACACAGCTAGAAAATTAAAATATCTTCTATTGGGGTAAACGGGTTGAAATCGTGCTAAATTGGTCATGCCTAACAGACTAATCATGCCTAATTGGCCATTTTCGTGCCTAATGGGCTAAACATGCCTAACGTGTTAAATGGGGTAACGTGTCTAACAGGCCATGTCGTGTTGTGCCTATCGTGCTCGTGCTAGGCCATGTTTGGCCCAACACTATTTGTGCCATGCCGGGGTGGCGGCCCAAGAACGGTGCAGTGCTTTGAGCAGGGCTGGCTCATTATGAATTGATCATGGGCCATGCCTATAGTAGTATGCTTTAGACTGGTTTGGCAGGTATGGCCATTTGGCCACCTCTGCTACTATGAGGATAGTGTTGGGCCTAATAAGCTATCAAGCCCATAGGCTTAGTTCGGGCAAATAAGCCCATCAAGGCGATGAGCTCACTAACCTGGCATTTGTTCTTAGCTTTTTAAGAGTACAAGTCAATTGTACATATTTAACATATATTATACTCACACTATCCATACACATATAAACCTGCATATTTTTTAGATACACTTGAATTTTATCGGATGCACCTAAGCTCTAATAGAAGACATATACATGCTTTTCAACTGAATATGCATGTATTCTATCCTTTATACGCGACGGTATACAAACACCTAATAGGAGCATGAAGTTCATGCGACCTTCTAGTTTTATGTAACAATAATTGTGTTTTCATGGGTTAAAGTGCATTTTGACATGGAGAGCTTTGCACCACGCAAAAAGAGTGTCGAGGGTTAGAATCCTAAACTACTAGTAATAATCAAGAAAAACATGCACACGTGAAGCTGTTAAGTCAGAGTTGCACAGTGCCGAACGTGCAGAATAGTGAGAGGACAGGAAATCACTATAGCAGATACTGTGCAATACTGACTGAAAATACGGTAGCAAAAAACTGTAGATTTTGCGGTTTTGCACTGTACCTTGCGGCTGTAGCATATGAAGTCAAGAGTTGCACATGGTTACCTCTGTCATCGAGGGTCCCCAAGTTAAGAAGTCAAGACCCTAGTTGTAAGTCTACCATTGGTTATCCCACTAACCCTTGTCCATTAGTAGTAAGTTTACCCTATTATTAATAACATTTTAGGAGTGTACTGCGGTTTGAGACACATCTTCTTAGGCCCTAAATCATCCCCACCCAAACTTTTTTTCTCCTTTTCCCCCTCCTTTCTTCCACTACAGAGGATGTCATGACCATTGGACAACACCTCTGCGGCTCTGCCCCATATCTTCTTCCTCATTGGCCATCACCACTGCCTCCTCGCACGCCATCACCACCATCCATGTGTGACTACCGTCCATTAAACATCGCTACTACCCTCAATGGCACTGCTGCTACCAATCCCTCACCCTCCTCTACCGAACTTGACGCCTCTTTCTTTGCCACCACCACTAGGTGTCACCTCCTCACCATTACCACACTTGTCGTCCTTCCTTGCCCTTTTGTCGTCAATGCCTCCCTCAACATTGTTATCGATGTGGATCCAATGCTTCCCCACCATTAGATATGCCACTTCCGCTTGTCCTTGCTACCACCGTCCACTGCCATCCTACTGTCCTATCATTGTCAATGAGTTTTGAGAAAGGGAGGGAGCTCTAGGTAAACCTTGAAACCTAACATGTACCAATCTTCCATAGTAAATTTCACAATCATGATCATACTTTTATGAAAGAAAAAAATAACAAATAAGATTATAATTATAAGCTTATATCATAAATCAAATAATTTATTCTATTTACAGAACAACTTGGTTTGAAATTAGCAAACCAAACCAGTATAGGGCAGAATCTCATTGACAAACCAGGTGAGACGACACAGGGAAGCGACTCCCATGATTCAAAATGTCTCGTGTCGGGGCCATGCCACGATAAAGATGCAGCTAGGTAGCCAGCATTAGTGGGACAAACCACATTTTTAAAATTAAAGTAATAAATAACCTAGTTATCTGCTCGGTTTCTGAGCTCTGACCTACAACATTGTTTATGTAATCCTCGCAAAAGAAAATGGTTACTAGAACCAACCATTTAGGGTATTTCTAACAATAACACTATATAGCAATGTCTATATATTGCCCCTTCATATAGATATCAGGCTAGATATCATTCTTTCAATGTACAATATCTATCATTAATCAATACTGTAATTTAATATTTATTTTCAATTTCCTCCCCAATACACCATTTAATGCAGTGACACACCTTTGTACTCTCTCTGTTCTTTTTTACTTGATGTTTTGACTTTTCAAGGTCTCTGAGATGTGACTTTGACCACTATTTTTTTATAACTTTACAGTAAGATAGACTATTAAAATATAATATTATGAAATTATTTTTAAAAAATCTAATAATATAACTTTTGTATAGCTAATCTAAATAGTTTTAAGTCTATTGGTGGTCAAACATTAAAAAATTTAACAGCACGGATTCTAGGAAATCAAGTAAAAAAGAACGGAAGGAGTAATGTGGTAGACATCATTTCTCTCTCAATATATGTCTTAGCTAATGTCTTCATGTTGGATTGCGTACTCGAGCAATGTCTTATATGAGACACTGTTTTCCTCTATTTCTTCATTAATTTTCTATCTACCTTAACATGTATTCTACATAACATGTTAATTAATGCTAGAGACACTGTTTACCTAGAACTATTCGGCGTGCTCTTACCGCTGTGATTTCACATGGGCGGACAAGAAAAGCATGAAGTTTGCGAAGATGATTCCAATGCCTCATGCATATGCCGGGCGGCGCGGCATCGTGGGGTCACGTTGGAAGGAAGAACGGCC
This sequence comes from Dendrocalamus sinicus, assembly GCA_036346575.1. Lineage (NCBI taxonomy): Eukaryota > Viridiplantae > Streptophyta > Magnoliopsida > Poales > Poaceae > Dendrocalamus > Dendrocalamus sinicus. Next base: position 12,593,973 of record CM070656.1, on the reverse strand, counting down.
GGCGCATAAAAGGGATCGCATGGCTTCCCAGATGTTACGAACCTTTTGATGAAGGGTTTGGTGCATAAATTCCAAAACTGCTCTTAGGAGGCGAGAAAATTGATACTTTGCCATCCTATTCGGTGGGTTTCGACAAAATGTCACTCCCTAGAATGACCACTATAAAATGCCACTCTTAACATTAACACTTTGATTATTTGCCTATTTTGAAGATTTTTTAGGATTCTTAATTATTTTTTAACCATTTTCAGATTATTTGCCATGGGAAAAGACACATTTGCCCTAGCTCGAGTATATATAGGAGGGCTTAATACAGATGGTTCTAGTTTAGAACCGTCTGTGATAGCATTATTATACAGACAGTTCTATTTTAGAACCACCTGTGATAATTATATCACAGACGGTGATAATGCAAAGTCAGAACGTATCTCTCGTATTTCGTACTAACGTATCTCGATCGTTATACGAAGCGTCTATATCATTAATATTTGGTATACGAACCGTCTATATCATTAATGTTAATTTGGTATACGAACCGTCTGTGCTAAAAGTTAAATATGCATGCCTAATCCAGGTCTTCTACGTACGTACTGTACGTACATTCCTCTAGCTACTCTCATCTTCTTCTCCAGAATTCTTAACGTACGTACAATGGCTTCTACTATTCATGTGATCATTTCCTTCCTCTTATCTATTCATCAAGAGTTGTTTGGCCGGAACCTTACACAAGCGGCCAGCAATTTACATCTGGAGCAGCTTCTCCGCACATGCCCTGTTCTCCTTCCCCGACTTTCTTGCATCCGTCAGCTCGACCTGATCATCCGCTGCCGACGGAGGCGTCTCGCTGCCGCTCAAGAAAGGGAAATAGCCCTCACCCTGGTTCTTCTCAACAATGTGCACAAAGCGGAAGAAACTCTACAGGCATTGGAGAGACTGATGGATAGCATTGCCGATCAAGCAGAAATGACAGATTCTAAGGAATCTTATAATGCTATCCTCTACGAGATTATGGGTTATGCTACTGATCATTTGCCCAGGCTGGAGGAAGAAGTACTGAGGTGTAGGACAATCTTAACGACGTTCAAGAACTCAGCGGCTGATCCTCCAAGTCCCAAAGTCGAAGAAGAAGCGTACGAAGCCCAGAAGATTAGAATCTGGGAATCTCTTTATCTGTGCGACTTTTGTAATAAATTTGCCTCGAATTGAAATTAATAAATTTGCCTTTAATTTGTGATCTTTTGTCTCTGTAGTTTTGCAGTTAAGTTATTAGAAGCAATGTGTACTTATATATTAACCTCTGATCATGTACAGAATATTACAGACAGTTGGTAGGAACGGGACATCACAGACGATTCTTTAACAAGAACCGTCTGTGATAGTCTACACAACACAGACGGTTCTTGTTAAGAACCGTCTGTGAAAGTTCACAGACGGTTTTTAACAAGAACCGTCTGTGTTGTGTAGACTATCACAGGTGGTTTGTGTTAAGAACCGTTTGTAAAGTCACACAGATGGTTCCCAGTATAAACTGTCTGTGATGTAGTCGTCTAGTATAGCTTGTTTTGTAATAGTGAGATTGATTGCTAAAAAAGAAATCAGTTCCACTGTACTTTGTCTCTCTATTGTCTCCGTTGTGTGCACGATTGGCTTGATGATATCTTGCAATGACCATAAATCTAACACGTCATCAGCTCGGTTGCACTTCAACGACTGAATTGGTATGTTATTAAGACTAGTTAGAGACCCGTGCGTTACAACAGAATCATAAAAATAATGGGATAGAACTTACTGCCTAGCCAACTTCACTCATCAAACATTAGAGAGCAAGTGACAGAGAAAAGGCTGGCTAGAACGCGCGAGGAGATGGGGAAAATGGAGGAGGTGGGCGGTTGTATCTTGAGAAAGAGAGAGAGGAGAGAGACGAATGGTCCAGATCAAATCGGATGGCTGAGAAGAGAGGAGCGAGAATAGACCAATCACCAACTCACACTTTATAATAGTAAAGATTCTTTTCAAATCCGCACGAGATTAGATTAGTCTGGCAAATTAGATCGGTTCTTGTGCTACTTGGATCGGTTCTTGTGCTACTTAGGGTCTTTTAGATTGAGATTTCTATTCATAGCGTAATTTGATGTGGTAGATTAAGGGCTTATTGTTGTTTGGCCTCCAAAGAGCCTGCACGTCGACACGGTACTTCCCACTCGCCGCTCGCTGTCACCCCGTTCGTCGAGGTGACGAGGCGAGGCCACAACGGACATCCATCACGCCAAGGGCCTCGCTCGATTTGGGTCGCAACGCCGTCACCGGAGCTCGCGGACGCGCACCTGCCGTGCGCGCTCGGCCGCTGCACGCGTTAAGCCAGCACGCCCATCACTGACGTGCACTGCTCGATGCCGCTGCAGAGTTGGAGCACGCTGCCACGCGCATGCGCAATCGCGCGCGCCCGCCGCTATGCGCCTTTCGCTTCGGGTGCCCATGCCGCCGCTCTATGCTGTCGCGCCGCCATGCCCGTAGAGCCATCGCCGCTGCTATGCCCTGCTGTGCGCATCCGCCGCTGTGTGTCCCAGCGCCAATGCGTGGCCACCGCTGCGCGTCCTCGCCGCATCACGTGCCGCTTTGCCCAATGCATTGCTGTTGCCACTGTGCCCCGCCGTGTGCGCCAAGCCGCAGCGTCTGCAGCCGCCGCTAACACGCGCCCACGAAGAATCTAGAAGCTTTCATTATGTGTTAATGGTGAATTTTGATAAATAATTACAACTGAGTAATATTTTACATAAGTTAGTGAAATAGATTTGATTCCATAATGATAAAAGACATTAGATAGCTTAATGTCTTGACGATCATCAAGTCAAATAGATGACATCATATGTTAATAACCATATCAAGAACTCGATTTTGGAGATGCGATGTTCATCATCAAGTAAAGCTCTAAGTGGATACCAAAAGGCAAAGGTATAACTAATATAAGCTAAAGATATATTTATTAGTTATTTTACTGGTCTCGGTATTTGGTTGGGAGACGAATTATTAGTGTAGGTTACCGTATTATTAAGAGAGATCATTACTAGTAGCTTAAACTATATCATGTGTTAATAGCTCACTGTGCTTACTCTAGCGCTCCTTAGTATGATGCTAATATTTGTGATTGTGTTTTGCAAATAGCTTTTGCTCATGCATTTGTCCTTGTAGCATGTAACATTAGTTTGCAAATGTATTTTGCAAGCAGTTTGAGTCTATATCTCTAATCCATGTAGCATGATTCAAAATTTTGTGAATATGTTTTGCAACTTGTTGTGAGTCATATTTTATCTTTGGTTGCATGATACCATAATTTATGAATGTATTTTACAAATTTATTGAACTACATGTATCTTCATTTCTGTTGGAAAACCTAGAATGGTTTGACCGCCATACAACAAACAGTTCGACCACTAGGGTGGTTGGACTAGGCATTAGTTGCCGGTTGTAATTTTCTAGTAGCCCGGCATTCGTGTTTCTCTGGCCTGGCTGAAGAGCGGTTAGACCTCCATGTGTTGGCCACTTTAACCGGTGAGCTCAGTCTAACCAAGCTTTAGTAGTCGGTCCGGATTTTCTAGAGAGCAAGTATTTATCTTCTTTGAGTCTTTCTAGGAGCGGTCTGACCAGCTACGTGTTAGCGGTTTGTCTGACCCAGCGGTCCAACTGGGCATTTGTTGTTGGTTGTCTTTTTCTAGAGAAAATAGTTTGAACTCTTCTCTAGATTTCTAGGAGCGGTTTGATCGACTCTTTGTGAGCGGTTTGACTGACGCTTGTGTAGGTGTCTAACTAACGGCCTTTGTAATGACTAGTTTTCTAGCTGTTGTAGGGCGGGCTATTCTGACCGGCCATTAATTGGTGGTCAGATAAGTTCAAGCTGTTTTTACTATAATCTTAATCCAACTACCAGTTTCTTGGTGTGGGGGTATAAATACCCCCTTATGACCCGTTGGGTAAGGTTGCTGATGACTTGGTTCAGTTCCTTAAGGTAAGAGCAACTCTTCTCACCTCTTGTATGCATGTGTTGAACCTAGTGAACTTAGAGTGGCAGATCTTTGTGCATATGTTGCACTTGGTGGTGGATTGAGTATCCATGAGTTTTGGTACTTGATTTGTTCAAATGAGCGTATTTGGTTTGTTACACTTAGAGGTTACCACCTCCTAGATGGAGCTTGTGAGAAGGCCCGGTTGTGCCAGTGATATTCTCAATGGAGCTTATTTGTGAGTGGCTTGGTGCTCGCCATCTCCGAAGTAGAGAAAGAGTAACCTTAGTATAATCAAGGTGGTGGCTTAATTTTTAGAGCCAGTCAAATTCATTTGATCTTATCTCAACATAGATTAGGGGAAACCGATAAGTCTTCGAACACTACAGTAAAAAGACCATTGTGTCATTGTGATTTGCTCTCTTGGGTTCGTTTGCATTCCCCAAATTATATTGTTTATTTGTCACCCTAGGATTTTACAAACCTTGACATAGGCATAAAGTGTTGGTGCACTTAGTTGAGACTAGTTGATTTAAGTTTTAATTATGCTAAAACCATTTTAATTTACAATTCAACAAAAAAACTCGATTTTAGCCAAAAGTTTTTTAAAACCGCATATATTTACTTTACCACCCCTCTAGTCAGCCTCCTCATCTTTGCCATGCATGCCCGCCGACTTGCCACGCATGAGCCTGCCATCACTGCACGTGCCCCACGCTGCTACCATGCTACGCACAACAGCTGCCGTAATAACAAGGAACCCTAGCCCGCGTCGATTAGTTGGGCCGCACGAGCTATGCGTTGCAACCACCTGCAGGCACGGCCAACGAGCCATACGACCCATTGGATTTCTGGCCCAAAGGCTAAAATTCTTTGGCCTACAACAATTTTGTATTTTAGACCCTGTAAAACATGGTAATTGCATGCTAAATTGGTGGTAGCGATAAATTTACATTTGTAACCCTAAAGTTTTAGGAAATCAGAGAAAAATTTAGTAAATTCTGAAAAATTAAGAATAAATCATAGAGATTAAATTTCTAGGTATATGTGCTTCCATAATTTTGTGAAACCTTACCTTTGCACATCCTGGATGCTTCATATCAATGGGTTTTATTTTTCTTGGCATTATTTGTGTGCTGAAATTGATTTTCTATCATATTGGTAATTTTGAAAACTTCACCTAGACCCCAATATTAGTAGAAAATCCTGAAAATTGCTAGGAAAATTTTAATTTTTTTTCTAAATAGATGTAAGTCTATCTTTACTGATTTAGAAATGTTCATGCTTTAGATTTATTTTTACTTGCTATAAAGTTTATAGAAAATTGCGTGAACATAATGTATGATATGTTAGACATCGCAAAGAAGGAATTCATTGAGCTCGCACTGAATGGCAACAATTACCTCACCTAGGCAATGGATGTTAAGATCAACCTAATAGCTCGGTCTCTTGGAGCCACCATCACCTAGCCAGAAGCTAATGCCCCTGCTATTCCTAAGGCCTCTAAACATACGGCCTTACACTTCTTGAGGCACCATCTCCACACAGACTTGAAGGCTGAGTACTTGATGGAGGAGGACCCGGTAGCACTATGGACCTAGTAACACAGCTTGTTCTACTCCCAAAAGCGCAGTGTGAATGGACCTTGCTACACTCTAGGATTTGAAGACCATGGCAGCCTATAACTCTATCATACACAAACTTGTCTCCAAGTTGAGATTCTATTACCAAAAAGTTACAGAGGCTGAGATGATAGACAAGACTCTGTGCACCTTCAACCCTAACATGAGGGTGCTACAGCAATAGTACCGACATGCCAAGTACACAAAGTGCTCCGGGCTTATCTACAACCTAATAGAATTAGAAAAACATGATGAACTATCGATGCAAAACAATCATGTACATCCTACAGGGACAATGGCTATGCTTGAAGGACACACCAATGCTTAGCGGGCTAGCAATGGACATGGCCATGGAAAGGGCCCAAAATAAAATAGGGGAAATAAAAGAAGATTGAAGTGCAAAAGGACAAGAGCGAGCACCGAGGTAAAGTTAAGGGAAGTCCCTAGAAGCAAGACTGAAGCAGCAAAATTGCTTATCTACCATAGCCTTGCTTTAGGTGTGGCTGCATTGACCATTGGTCACGCACTACCACACCTCGAAGCACTTGGTGGACCTTTATATGCAATTCACTGGTAAAGTCAAGAAGACCCAGGGAAGAGGTTGAAACACACTTCAGTGCGCTGCCAGATGCTAGCTAGGACGTCGAGGAGAACGGTGACATGGTTCTCGACATAGTGGTGGAGGGTGAGGACACCTCCATGGAGCATGATGACCTTCTTATGATTGAGCTTATGGAGCTCCAAAAGGATTCCCATGACCTACATGGAGACCTGCAGCAGTCTCCTAGCTACCCCTTCAATTGCTCGTCGATGTCGCACTTCCTTCATTAGTTTGCTTATTAGTTTGAATTAGTTCTAGATGAACATTGGTTTTATTCATGCTCATTTTGAGCATTATCATTTATTATTTGCTTAATCTAAACACATGGCATCCTTATTATTATTTCCCTGATTATTTGGTACATTCATTTATTAGTTTATGCTTGTTTTATATTTGAATTATGTTTCTTGTTGAGTAATTGTTTGATAATAAATCATGCTTTAATTATATAACAACTCGATATGATCCAATGGCGGAGGAGGACATCGATCTTGTCAACAGTTGCATTACAAACTCAATTCTTAGGGAAACTAAATATTTTCAGACTTTAACTAAGAAAATTGGGAATATCTTGAACATTGCTAGATGTGATGCCCTCATTGTTGGCACTAGAAGGGCTATCTTACTTCTCCCTATGGGTACTCACATAACAATAGAGGACACTCTTTTGTATCCCTAATCTAAACATACCATTGTAAGCTTTAAAGACATTTGCATGGATGGTTTCCATGTAGAAAAATAATGAGGATGATACAGAATACCTACTCATGGCTAAGTACGATGGATGTCAGAAATGAGAGGTTGAAAAACTTCCCTCCTTCTCATCAGGATTGTCCTACACATATATAAAGCCTAAATAATATGTTGCCATGAAGATAGTATTTAAAAACCTAGAATTCTTTAAGATCTGGCATGATCGCCTAGGCCATCCTTGGTTGGGTATGATGAGAAAAATCATTAATAATTCTACTAGCCAAAACATAAAAACTACAGACTTTCTTAGACCTGAAGACTTCATGTGCCTTGCTTATGCCAAAAGGAAGCTAATTACTAGACCCTCTTATCTGAAAATTAGATAAGAAGTGCCTAGTTTCCTAGAGATAATTCAAGGTGATCTTTATGGACCCATCCAGCCCCTGTTAGGCTCCTTTAGATACTTTATGGTGTTGTTAGATACCTGTATTAGATGATCCCATATCTACTTGTTGTCTATTAGGAACCTTGCTTTTGCAAATCTAGTGGCCCAAATTATTATATTAAGAGCCAAATTTCTGCATGAATGGATAGTTTATTTGATGGAGAATGTCAACGAGTTTACCTCACATATCATTTAATGATTATTGTACTACTCTAGGAATTAATGTAGAGCATTCAGTACCACATGTCCACACTCAAAATGGCCTCACAGAGTCATTAATTAAAAGAATAAAGCTTATTGCTAGGCTGTTCTTGCATAATTGTAGGCTTCCTACTAGTTGTTGGAGCCACACCATGCTACATGCTACCGCATTAATCTAACTCAGACTAATTGCATATCATCCTATTTTCCCCCTTACAGTTAGTTCGTAGAAAAGAATCAGGTACTTCCCATTTGCGAAAATTTGGTTGTACTTATACGTGCTGACATCACTACCAAAGCGTGCAACCATGGGCCCTTACCAGAGGTTGGGGGCCTATGTAGGTTTTGAATCTCTATCAATTATTAAATACCTTGAGCCTATGATAGGGGATCTGCACATGGCTCAGTACGTTGATTATATTTTTTATGAGGGTAATTCCTGGCATTAGGGGAGGAAAGGACCACACTAAAATAATGCAACAACATAGATTGGAATGCCACTTGCATTCAGTCCTTATACCAACACACTAAAGAAACAGAACTAGAAGTTCGAAGAATAATAAATATGCAACAAATAACCAATAATCTGCCAGATGCATTCACTGATCATAAAGGAGTGACAAAATATCAAATACCTGCAGTAGATGTATCAGAGAGAGTGGAAGTACTGCAAATGGATACTGAATCCATTGCTCCCCCTCATGAGAAGAAGAGGGCGAGATCTTTGGGCGCATGGGACTTAATTCCACAGAGACGTCAACAAACATAACAAGATAAATCACTCCATAAGACAGTAGAAGAAACTCAACCTAACATTGATAAAATCCCTGAATCGAGCCATCCTGTGGATGGTAATCCCAGCAAAACTTTGCACGCACAACCTAACTCTAGGAGGTCAAAACACCTAGGCTCCATCTTTGTGGGAAATCATGAGAGGCTCAAAGAAATAAATGAATAAATTTTTAGGAATTATGTGGATTTGGGAGAGTCATATAAAAGAAAGACTGCAATTTTTGACTCATACTTTGCCTTTAAAATTGCTAAAACTCTCTAGAACCTATGTCCATGGCAAAGTGTCAGAAGCACTCAGACTGGGTCAAATAGAAAGAAGTAATTGAAGCAAAATTATGCTCACTTAATAAAAAGAAGTATTCAATCTTGTCACCCAAACACCTCATAAAGTGTTCTCTATAGGATCCAAATAGATTTTCATCCGGAAGATAAATGAGAACAACCAGGTGGTAAGGTATAAAGCGAGGCTTGTAGCACAAGGGTTCATGCAGAGACCCAACATCGATTACGATGAAACTTACTCTCCTGTAATGAGTGGAACTACATTTTGATACTTAATATCAATGGTAGATAGTTTGAATTTAACTATGCAGTTGATGGATGTAGTGATCACACATTTATATGGGTCACTAGATACATATATCTATATGAAAGTCCCCAAAGGAATTAACATTCTTTGTCCTAATAAAACTAAACACAACATGTATAGCGTCAAACTACAGAGGTCGCTATATGGATTAAAATAGCTAGATAGAATGTGGTACAATTGACTTAGTGATTTTCTCTTGAAGAAGTGTTACTCCAATAATGATGAGTGTCCCTACATTCTTATAAAGAAGTCCCATAATGGATTCTGCATCATCTTAGTTTACATCAATGATTTGAATATCATCAGAACCATGAAGGACATAAAGGAAGTGAGTTCTTACCTTGTGATGGAGTTCGAGATGAAATACTTGGGTAAAAACTAAGTATTGCTTAGGCCTGCAGCTAGAGCATTTCCCTAAAGAAACCATAGTGCACCAGTCTGCCTATATGAAGAAGATATTGGAGAAACTTAACCTAGATAATCTCATCCTTTGAAGACTACCATGGTAGTTAGATCCCTAGATGAGGATAAAGACCCATTTAGACTGAGGATGGAAAATGAAGAAGTTTAAGACTCGAGGTTCTATACTTAAACGTCATAGGAGCACTGATATACCTTGTGAACTACACCAGACCTGATATTGCATTCGTAGTTAGCGTGTTGGCTAGACATAGTGCAGCTACAACTAGAAGGCATTGGACTAGTGTTAATACTCTTTCAAGGTGCCTCCAAGGTATGCAAGATATTGGTTTATTTTACCGGAATGACCAGGACTTCACCATGGTGGGATATAGGAAGTTAGCTACCTTTCAATGCCTATAGTGCCATATTTCAAACTGCTTTTGTATGCCCTTGTGGTGGTACAACTATTTCTTGGTGGCCATTTAAGCAGACCTTAATAGCTACCTCTACCAACCACTCAACATTATAGCACTATAAGAAGCCTCGCGGGAATGTGTTTATCTTAGACGAGTGATTAGCCATATCTAGAAGTCTTGTAGCATTAACACCGTCGATACCCCCCACAAGAGACAGCCACGTCCTACGACTTGGGGGAAGACGATGTAGGTGTCAGACTTGCTGATGTGTGCCATCACACCGCGCACTCACCAGATAGCTTGGAGAAAGACGCTGCCGCCTCAACATGCCTGTTCAATGCCGTCCACATGCACGCCCTGGACTCCAGCAAGACCATGTCCAAGACTAGCTGCTGCAGCTCCATGAACCTGCCCTCTACCTCCTCCACTTCCAAGGAGGATATAATGGCCCCATTAGAGTCAGCGGCGATGGGCCAGTCCAACTGGTCCTTAGCTAGGGCCTTGACAGACATGCTTCACAGAGACCTAGCCTCGGAGGGCCTAAACCATGGTGGTGAGATCCACAAACGGCCACTGTCGATGCCAACATCTTCACTATGATGAAGCCGTTCCCGTTCACCCCTTAGCCCAGCTCAAGCGTTGCTGGAAGTCTGACTTCGCCAGAGCACCGACGCCGCCACCACCTCCCTCTCGTTGTTGGTTGCCTCTGATTATCCTCGAGCTTTGCGCCAAGGTGAGACCACATGCCCCTACTCCCCTCTCGCATTCGCACCGATTGCCGACCTCTGCCGTCCTCCATATCACTGGTGAAGCCATGGCCACCAAGCACCACCACGCTAGCTGTGCCACATCGGCACATGAGGCGATGTGGTAGCCAAACGGGTGCCACATGCATGCTATGTGTGCGCCATGGGCACCACACCACACCACACCCCCTTGCCACCTCCGCCAATCGGAGTCCATGGACCAAGTCCACAAAGATCGAGCCTACACGCCAGCCTCGAGCCGAATTTAAAAAATCAGCGCTGATGTCAGCATGACATCATAAACCAAATTTCCTTTAGAAATTTAATTTGGCCAAAAATCAAAATTCTATGCTGACATCATAATTTCCTTTTTATTCAGAAAAGTAATTCTAGAAATTCCAAAATTTCAATTTTTTTAGAATTTAAACTTCTATTAGCTCGTTCTCCTTCATTCTAGCTCCGATTGAACCCATTCAAAATTTTAAATTCATATAAAATTATGATGTATCAAAATCTGCCATTTTATAAAATTTTTAGAGTTTATTTGAATTATTTGAATTTTATGGGTTATTTTCATGTGTAGACTGTGACTATTCATACTAGTTAACAGAGTAAGGCAAGTTACACACCTTGATCATATTGATTCCAGTTTGTAAATAAAATTATCCCATCTTGTGATCTCACTCATGCATGCATATATTTTGAGTTTTTTCTTTGTCTCACTTGTACATGTTTCTTCCATTAATTTCTTCACGTCGCCTCCTCTCTTTCTTTACTTCCTTCCATTTAATTTCTTGATGGTTCTTCTTCACGTGATAAATCTGAGAACGATTAAATAGCAACTATTAGGTAGTATATTATTCTCATATAAATTAAAACCAAATTCAACTAGGAGTGAGTTCACCTGTTGATTAATCTTTTTAGCTCGTGCTCGTGTAACCGGACCAATCGAGATGTCCTCATCATCTTGTACACTTGAAGTGATGGACGTTGCGCTTGTATCGACGAGACATTCTAAACGCATCTTTACTTTAGGCTTATACAGATCAAGTATGGGCCTGTATATAATTAAATAAAATAGTAGTAGCTCCGTATCTCCAAGTATAATCATTAAAGACCCAATTAAATTAGAGTTCACCTGATAATATTTAATACGGCTCAATAGTTCTTTCTAGTCAAATAATATATTCAACGGAAAATCACTAGTCATGTCTGTATTCGCATCATTCTCCCCTTCTTCAAAAAAAGCAGCCTAAAATTGCACTAAACAAATAATACACCGTGTATGCATGGTATTTATATTTGTCATTTACACTCATTCCATTTAGCACATTATAATTACCTGAAGGCGTAGTAAACAAAAAGAACAGCACATATGTATGGTATATGTATGAATCTATTATTATATCATTCTTATTATTTTGCACAAACTATTTAGTACAATAGTAGCCATAAGATATATATATTGGAATATTGTCATTCACATCATTCTCCCTCCCATTAGAAAAAGTCGTCCTCTACTTTTCTAAGAACGTAGACAAGATATCAAAAGACAAAACCCGTTCAAGTTGTTCAAATATGGGGGAGAAAACTTTTAGTGTTTTCCATGCTTCAACTGCACTACTCTGATTATTTGTACATGATTGTACAGCAAAGAATGAACAAGTAGGCTTAAGAAATCTTTCTAAATAGCAAGTACTAATATTTGAACTCATCTCATTGTGATCATGACATGGTATAAAAGATTGTTTACCCAAACCAAGTAATTTCAATTCAACAAGCTCATCACATGTAATGCATATTCGACAAACATAGAATTTGTTATCTACACCATAATCTCCGATCAAATTGAACTTATAGGTGTAGGCATATGTACTAACTAGTCATTTTAAACATGAAATTTCAGGCACATTCTGAATCACAATATATAGCTCTTTAGGATCATCGAACGTGATATAATACAAAGGATCACTAGGAGATATTCGAGTAAGAACCTCCTTATGAGTAATTAATTCCACATTATGTAAATTTACCCAAGAAATTTCAGAACATGGAATTTTTGATTGAACACATGAGTTCTCACAATTACTCACCTTTTCACAATTAAATTCAGCACAAATATGGTTACCTTTATCATTATCTTCAGTTGATGTAGGTGCTGTAGACATCAAATCATCATGATGTAACAACGGGACAGCAAGTACTTCATCTTCAACTATGGTTATCTTCTCAACAGTTTTCTCCAGTGGTATCGGTTGTGGGACATTCGACTTCTTTTCTTTAATGTCAACCTGCACAATGTGAGAAACAACACTAGAAGTAGATATTAATATGTTAATTTTATAATCAACCTCACTTTGTCTATCATTTACTTCTTCCTTTTATTTTTGTGTATATCTCTCACTCTCAATTTGGATGCTCTCAACCTCACATATGGTGGAATCACACAACTCACTCTTTTTATCACTCCCACTCAATTTGGCTATGTGGCTCTCATCCTTATATGGGTTTTGAAGCATCTCATCTTTTATAGATTGTGGGCCAGCAATGGCACAATTATCATCAACCACGATCTCCTCATGTAGCAATGGGGTAGCACTAAATAGCTTCTTGGCCGAAGGAAAAGTCCCATGCTCGGTCGTCTTCTCATGTGATGCACTCATGAAGGATGCGAACTGAAGTGTGGACTCAGATTGAACCATAGTGTACGCCTCTCCTTAATTCTCTTCTTCTCTACAGCATAATTCACAAGATCCTTCATACTACCATCATATTTCAAACGAACAGTAGCAGCAATCTCAGAGTTCAAACTTCTTTTGAAGTAAGCTCTCTTTGCACATGCCTCTGTGATATTGGCACGATACATAACATAATCTAGCTCATCATAATAAGATTAGACAGATCGACGTTCTTGGCGAATGCTCTTCATATGATGAAATAACTCTAGCTCATACTCATATGGCACAAACTCATTTCTCATGATCTGCTTCAATTCTTCCTAAGTAGTGACATATTACTTCTCAGGATATCGCTTCCACCAAGTGCATGCATATTTTTCAAACTCCATGGTGGCTTGTGTCACTTTCTTGGCTTCAACAGCTTCTAAAACTTGAGGTCACATTCCAGTTGTCCCACCCATTTGAGATACTCCTCCGGATCTGTACTTCCATAGAATGGAAAATATAAGTATCGAGAGTCGTACCATGAGGAACGAAATGTTGAATATCGTACCATTTGTTAGTATTGCAAAAAATAGCAAAGAACATGAAATTTATGTGGAATCACTAATCCTCACCTTCTCTTACCAACCGAAGTTCTTATGCATCCTTGTTGGGATTGAAGAGCTGCACGCACTCGGTGACGGTAGACAGCACAAGGTGGTAGATTAAGCGAATTCAATTGCACAAGCACTGTTATAACAATGGCTTATATGTGGAGTTTTGAGGGAAAATAACAACCTATGCAATCTGAAATTCTTGATATTGTTAAGTTAAGTAATAGTCCAAGTTAGAATACTTTGCTTAAGTGCTGATCCAAAAGGTTTAAGTGAAGTGTATGAACGCACATGCAAATATCAATGTGACTCGATGCAACAAAGGAATGAGCTAAATAGAAGTGATCTGAAATTAATAATTAAATAGCTCATTTTGCACCAAGTATTAGGAGAGACGCTAGCCAATTGCAATAATATAAATGTAAGGGCACAAGATTGTTCAAAAAATTAAATACACAAGCTAAAATTACGAATTAAAATTAGCTAACCCCGATTTGGCCAACGCTCACTTTGTTTTGCCGAGGCTCTTCTTTTTTTGGTCAGCTGCCTTTTTTTTACTTGTAGTTGGCACTAAGGTTTAGCTTTCTCTTGCACAAAAAAAATAAAATTTCAGCAGGTGCAAATAAATAGCAAGAACAACCCTTGATGCAATTATGAAAGACTAGTCTCAAAGATGAAGGGAAAATTATGGATATATTTAACAGAAACGACCATAGCATAATTTTTTTCGCGGTACTATAGCAGGTACTGTTCATGGCACTGTACCAAGCTACTATATATTACGCGCAGTACTGTAGCGAATCACTGTAGCATATGCGTGGCACTGTAGCGATACTGTAGCGATCAGGAATTTTTTTGGTTTAGGCGAAACAAAGGAAATAACACAATGATCAAGGGACGCAAAGGAACACGACGATCAGCACCTAAACAAAATTCTAATGAACAAAAACTTAACACAACTCACGAAAAATAATAGATGCAAGAACAAGGGTTTAGATTTTTTTTGGCTTTTTGTGTAGAGGAAAAAATAAACAAATATAACTACGGGTAAATTGATCCTACCGTGTTAACCGCGCTCTGATACCAGGATGATGTGGGGGGATTACCTGATCTTCACGGTGTAGGATCGATAGAGATAATTTGGATCTGTGCAACTTGACAAATCGATGGTGCAAACCATTGTTAGAACAGCAAACTGCAACAAAAGAATTCACCTAAACACACGCTCGTGATCGCGTCTACCCGAACACCAAGTAAACGTGTCGTCGCTCCGGCCAATCACAAGGAAACATAAGAACGACAGGGAAGAACACCCGATTCCTTCTAGGCTGCAATCATATGCCAAACCCTAGAAAAAATAAGCGTATAACTCTCTGAAAATAACAGATTAACACGCACCCAACAAGACTTTTAAGGCCAACTGGAAATTCTTTTCGGCCGAAGGGAGTCTCATCCAAGACCAACTCAACGTCTCATCCGAGACCAACGCTCATGCACGCAACAGAAACCAACTCAACAACTCATCTGAGACTAACACAACAACTCATCCGAGACAAACACTTGCGCATGCAACAAATTAAAAAAAGGAAACATGACCGAGTGGACTCACGCACGCAACAAATAAAAAACAAAGAACATAGCCGAATGGTTCAGTCAAAAGGAGCCTTGACATGGAATCCCATCTTGTGGTCTCGCTCTTGCATGCATATATTTTGAGTTTTTTTTCTTTGTCTTGCCTGTACATGCTTCTTCCATTAATTTCTTCACGTCGCCTCCTCTCTTTCTTTACTTCCTTCCATTTAATTTCTTGATGGTTCTTCTTCACGTAATAAATCTAAGAATAATTAAATTGCAACTATTAGGTAGTATATTATTCTCATATAAATTAAAACCAAATTCAACTAGGAGTGAGTTCACCTGTTGATTAATCTTTTTAGCTCATGCTCGCGTAACCGGACCAATCGAGATGTCCTCATCATCTTGTACACTTGAAGTGATGGACGTTGCACTAGTATCGACGAGACCTTCTAAACGCATCTTTACTTTAGGTTTGTACAGATCGAGTATGGACATGTATATAATTAAATAAAATAGTAGTAGCTCCGTATCTCCAAGTATAATCATTAAAGACCCAATTATATTAGAGTTCACCTAATAATATTTAATACGGCTCAATAATTCTTTCCAACCAAATAATATATTCAATGGAAGATCACTAATCATGTCTGTATTTGCATCAGTAAAGTTGTACTATCTCTATAGAATGTATAAACTATCCTGGATAGTTAGGCCCATGGTCATAGGCATGCTGAGTAAAGTTTTTTATGGATTAAACTTTGTTTTTCATAAAATGATTTGGATGGAATTGTGGAATCTTTTTGGAAAAAGATGGTCCGAATGGGATACCCGTAGATAGGTTGGTGTCAGGTCGGTGTCTACACTAACGGTATTAATTTTAAATTACTGTTTTTACATATTGTATTAAATTTAACAATTCCATATCTATTATTGTATTTCTTTAAACGCTGTTGTACGCTCAAATAAACATATATGCCTTCACTTGTTAGCCTTGCATTACTAATGCAACTTCCGTGCAACTTGTGAAGTATAACTTTGTACTCACTCTTGCTATCTCTATTCAGAGGAGGACTGCTTTGACTATAGCACGGACCAGGATAAGTAGGTTGTGTCTTACTATCGTCTGCCTGTGGGTAGGCTCTTGGGCTTCACTATTTATTTACTTGTTTCCACTATTATTTTCTTATTTATTATTTTTGCCAATGAGCATTGATGATATAAACTTTGGCCATAAAGTCATAGTTTTTATTTAATAAAGGTTTATCATTGTGCTTGATATGTATTTCTATTAATGTTGTGTGCACTAGCTGATCCTAGACTAGTGCAATTTACACAGATGATCTGGAGTTGTTGCTCCGAGGTCCGACAAAAGTGTATCTTGTAAGAAAATAGATGCGTTGATTGCAAAGTATCATGATGTCTTATTGGACAAGTTGGAGAATAGTTTGATTTAATCTGGAATAGAGCTATATCAGGAAGCTGACTTAGCTAGACCTAGAGATCCTTGGGGGGGCTCACACCTCAAAACCTTGCTTCGTATGTGCCAACTTTGGGAGGAGTGGTGAATGTGCTAGAGCTTGTAAGTGAAGATGCTTGTCAAAACTCAACTCATGGTGGAGACATAGGTTTGCTGAAAAGGATGAAATCCTCTGAATATGTATTCATCATACATTTCTTAATATCTTATTGAGCATTACAAATGAGTTGTCACTTTCTTTACAAAGGAAGCGTCCAGACATTATTGAAGCTAGGTGCTTGACACATGATGTGAAAGATCGTTTACAAAATATGAGGGACAACAGGTGGGAGCCTTTGTTTGACCAAGTTAAAAGATTTTGTGAGGAATAAGGGATTGATGTGCTAAATATGAATGGTACCATGAAGTTGTGGGTAAATCTATACGTCGGAAGCATATAGTGACTCAACATCATTATGATAAAGTTGACATTTTTCAATGTTGCTCTTGATGCAACTATGAATGAAATGAATCATCACTTCAATGAAGTTTCCTCAAAGTTATTGGTATACATATCTTGTCTTGATCCAAAGGACTCCTTCTCTAAGTTTGATGTTAATGAACTTATTAGACTTGTTGATGATTTCACAGTAGCTGATCAACTCTTGTTAAGGAGACAACTTCAAACCTTCATTCTCAATATTAGGAGAAGTGATAGACTTCATGAATGTTGTGATATTTCAAAACTTGCTCAAATGATAATGGAAACCGAAAAGGATAGAACTTTCCCATTGGTAGATCGTTTTATCAAGTTGACATTGATCTTTCCAGTCGCAATGACATCTGTTGAGAGAATATTTTTGGCAATGAATATTATCAAAATAGATCTGCATAACAAGGTAGCCGTTGAGTAGCTCAATGATTTCATGGTGTGCTATATTGTCAGACCCATATTTTACAATCCAGAATCTTCTGTGATTCCCGCACTATTCCCTGGATCAGTAGATAGTGCTCACAGATTACAGTTCTGAATATCAAAGTACATATCATGCGGAAGCGTAAATGTAATAGCAAACTTACACATGGGCCGATTAGGCCGAAATCATTAAATTGCAGCAGCGGAAGAACGAAACACACAGGTGGAACCTTCAGGACATGCCCACAGGCAGCCAACTGGAGGTTCGCAACCTAGCCCTTGACATCTTCATCTTCTCGGCCAGCGTGTCCAATCTTGTTGCTGAGGCGAGGTGATTTGATTCCTGATTCTGAATTTTGTCGCAAAAGCGAGTGTGAGCACTCTAACCCCGTGCTCCGCGAGCTAATACACAGAATGCAAATAAATAGTATGCATGGCTTAACAAATGAGAGGCTCAGGTTATTTTATTTGCCAAAATTCGCTTTTAGTAGCATTATTACTATTATTTAATCAAAGTGTTATTATTGCTACCTAACTACACACTACAATTGCCAAAATTGACTTAATCCACCGAAAATGCACTTTCTTTATTGACTGCTGTTTAAAGCTCCAACAGCAAGTGTCATATCTGGTTAAGTTCCCATATCCGCCCTTGACCGTGGGCACGGCTATTCGAATAGTTTTGACTCTGCAGAGTTTGTACACTTTCACCACAAGAGACAATCAGCTCGTTGCCCCACATGATGCCTTAGACATGTGGTTGAGCAGACCATCACAGTGACTTTTCAAAGTATCTAGTCCTTTTTCTCATTCACCTTATGGGTAGTCGCCCACTTGTGGTGGGTCCCATCTATGCGCGGAATGTTTCCCACAGCCACTAACGCAGCTCGGGCTTCTACTTCCCACAACATTAGGACAGCTGAAAAACTTCACCCACCACTGGTGTCCCTTCAGGCCCCCTTGCCATAGCGTAGCCCCATCAATCCACTACCAGTGAGATGAGTCCGGGGATTTCGATAAATCTACTTAGCCAAGTTGTATTTTACAGACTTGTGGTTGTATTGTTTTACACAGGAGGTCATGACAAGATTCAGTCTTTAGTGGTATCTGGGCGGCCTACCACAAACCACTTTGTGCATCCACTGCACCACACTCATACCCTCGAACCAATCCGCCCAGATATTTAAGCAAATTGGGATTTTTGGGAGCACAAAATAATCATGTCAAAATATACCAGTCATCCCCACCATGACTGTCCAAACCAGTTTCTCATGATTAAAAATGATAATGAGGTTTGGGGCATTTCAGCGCCCCGAGTATCAATGCAATACTAAGCATAGCGTATACTTACGGACTTATTTTCGAAAGTTTACTGTTATAAATTTGCTAGGGCGACAAGGTTCACACATTCAATTATTCCAAAGGAGGGGTAATATTATTCAAGGTAAACAATGGGCACATAACTAGAATATTAAACTAAACATGTATTTGCATATAAAATAACAGCATGCAATTTGATAATTTAAAACAAAGTAATTTGCAGAAAATATAGGTTCAACATGATCAAAGTATTGACTCGCCTGGCGCGGGTTACCGCGGTCTTGAGCTCACACAATGCTTGCTCTTGAGCTTCTGGTCTTTATCTTCACCTCGCTATTGATTACGCTTGATCCGTTGATTCTCCGGGACTCCCGTTTCTAATTACGCGATAAACGACTGAATCCAAATAAAAGTAAATAACTCAAAAGATCCAAATAAATCCAATCACTTTAAATACCCATTTTACTTTAAATTATGCATTTATTATGGTTTGAGAACAGAAGGATGATTCAGGTTAGTGTGTTGTAAGCACAGCGGTAGCTGGGTTTGAGCAGGAGGACGAGTTGTTTGAATGCTTTACCGTGAGGGAAAATTTTAGAAATACAAGGGATCAAAAGTGAAGATGTACCTACAGAAACTATCTGCTTTTGGGGAAAGGAAGGTGGCCAGACATGGCCGATTGGGGAAAAGCGAGGCTTGACCTTTTTATTAATAATTTCTTTTATCATTTTTATATTTATTTAGGAAGTCCCATGCATTAGATTAGTCCTATAGCTTGGTGTAGGAGTTTAGTGTATTAAATTTATCTTTATGGTATGTATTCCTCCTAGCATAGGTTATGGTATTTTATTGGGTTCTATTTTACCAATTGTTCAAGATATACTCCTAATTATTAGTTTAATAACTCAGTGCTGCATGAGAGTATTTAATAATCTCAATGATGTTTAATAGAAGTTTTTACTACATTATTATTTGCTACTCATATGTAGCTATTGGTCATCATATTACATGTTTCTTTGGATTGTTTTATTGGTGAGATTATCTCAACGTTCGATGACCTAGGGCTACTGTACTTTAGCATTCTTGCGTATTTTAACTAAACTTCTATTTACATAGGACCGAGCTCACTATACCCAAATTTTATTCCACTAAATTCATCGTTGGGATTTATTTAGCGGTGATGTGCTAATGGTGAGGATTTTATTAGGGCCTTTAAATGTTTATGGTCACGTCATGTTGTTTAATTAATTTTATGAAGAGGCCTAATTTAATTAAACTTACTATTGAGATTTGTTTAATGGCAGTACGTTAAATGTGAGGGCATTCATTATAATTAAGTGTAATTTTATTAAGTTTGAATATTTAACCATAGTCATATTTCTTTACTATTGCTTTGACTTAATAACCAGCCTCTTGGATGATCGTTCAAGCCATATCACATTTGCATACATGAACTAGTCCAAAAATAGATATTAAATAGTCTCATTTACATCCTAGTTAATTTTTATTAGATTCTATAAATTGTTCTCTAATTTTTCTTGATTTTTATTAATTTAAAATGAGCTACAAAAGAAAGAATAAAAAGGTGGGATAAAAGTGATGCCGGCCGGATTTGAACTCAGGATCTGCGGCTGCTAATTTTTAATACGGGCGCTGTTAGCCAAATAGGCCGAAGCCTGGGCTGATTGAGGGGATGCTTACCATTAAGTTATGCGAGCGGTTGGGGGGCAGAACAGAGGAAAACCCCGCCGGCGCAAGGCATCCTTGCCGGTGGCGAGCGGCGGCCGAAGGTGCATGGGTGACGACCAAAATGGGTTGCGCAGGTGACGTAGAGGCTATGGTGGTGGCACATCGGCCAGAGCGTGGCGAGGCGGGCGGGCGGCGGCGCAAGGCGGTCGGCGGTGGGGTGAGAATGAGGCGCCGGCGACCGGGAAGGAGAGGGGAGGAGACGGTGCGCGCGTGAGCACAAGCGGAGGGCCCGAAGCTCACCTGAGTGGTCGAGGCGACCGGAGGGGGGCCGAGGCGCGCCGGCGGCATGGAGAGGGAGGCGGCGGAGGGGCTTCTCGGCGCCGGTGAGCTGGGGTGAACCACGGTCCCAATCGGTGGTGGGGACGAGTTGAGGGCATCGAGAGGAGGCTCCCCCGGTGAGGAATCGGCGATAGGAGCTTCAGGGAAGCAATGGCGGCGGCGGAGGCTCACTCGGCCGGCGGTGAGGAAGAGGGGCGATGCGCGAGCTTCGGTGTACAAAAATCCAATTATCTTGGAGGGAGAGTAGAAGGGGAGCAGAGGCACGCCGTGATGCTGTTGATTCGTAGAGTAGACGGTCGGAGCGGCGGAATCGGCGAGGAGTGGCAATGGCGGCTCACGGCGGCAAAGGAAAAAGGAGGTGGGGAGGAAGGGTGGGGCGCAGAAACAAGGGAGGAGACCGCCTCCTACTTATGGCCAGAGGGAGCTGCTGCAGCTATTGTTGGAAGAGCACGGCGATGTGAATGGCGACATGCTGCATGCTTGCCACGGGGAGGAGAGAAGCTGCGCGTAGCAGAGCACACGCGGGTGCACGAGAGAAGAAAGAGGAGGGAGGAGAGGCGCGGGGAAAACCGGGGGCGACGAACAGAGAAGTCCGTGGGCGAGGGCAGGCGCATGCCACGGGGCAGAGGAGGGCAGCGAGAGAGCAGAGGAGACAAGACATCGCAGCGGAAGCGGGGTGGCGCAGGCGCACGGGGAGAAAGAGAAGATCAGGAGGAGGAAGAAAGAAAGAAAAAGAAGGGGTGGCCCGCGCGGCAGAGGGTTGGGAGAGGTGGCCCACGGTCAGAGAGGAAGAAATGGGAGAGGGAGAGGAAAAGAAGGAAAAGAAAGAAAAAAAGGGAAGAGAGGAAAGGGCTGGGCCCACATGGCATAGAGAGAAAAGGAGAGGAAAATCTGAGAATTGGGATTCTGAATTTTAATTTTAAATTTTGTTTCATATTTATGATTATTTATTTTTGCATGACATTTAGAATTTAAGCTTTAAATTTTTAGATATTAAATGAGAGCTCCTATTATTTTCAAAATGAGATTTTATATTTTTAACTCAGGTTTCTCTCTTCTTATACTGGATCATCTTTTCATATTCGCATTTTAAATCTTAATTTTCTATTAATTAAATATGTTTGCTTCTTCTTGATCCTTTTAACTTTTGGAACCTTCACCAAATTTTTCAGAAAAATATCATAAACTCCAAATTCAAATAAAACATATTGCAAAATAATTCAAAAGCTTCACATTTTCAAATTTCAAAATTTTGGGATGTTACATATATCGAGCGAGAGATATTTAAAAGCATTGATGATGATAAAGTTATAAGACGATTCCAAGGTATGAAATCTCATAGAATGAATTCACCTCATGATTTAATCCTGTGTACTAGCGGCATGTTATGTTTTTTCTTGAATGTGTGTGATCATTTACACTTAGTTATTATATCACTAATTTTGTTATTTTTGATATGTAGATGACTGATCTCTACTCATTGGAAGCATATTTATATATTTTTTGGGATGTACTTTCTATTATTGAGGTACTTTTATTGCATTTCTCTCTTTTTTTCTTTTGTTTCTCTTCTATTCATGTATGAATTTGAATTGCACAAAGAGTAAAATACTATGTTTGTGATAATTTAGCTTAGCCCACCCTCGATATTATTCTTAGCTTTGCAACTAGTGCTAACTGGTAGTAGTGTGATGGAGAAGATACATATCACTTTGAGATTGGTGTTGGACAGGTGGTAAAATCTAGGATGAAGCCTTTATAGATGAAGATTTAGGTCCTATTCCATAAATTTGTTCCCCTACTGCTACTCCGAATGTCGATAGTGCTGGTCAATCTGAATTGGGCAGCCTTCCATTGGGCTATCTTAGTAACATGGGTAGCGATGGACGGGTACAGAATTACATGTTACGTGCGCTCGCTTTGACTTTTTATCCAGCGACCCCTTGTGCAGCTCCTGTTCTGTGAGGGAATGACAAATAGGGCTATAAAAAAGCTTGAGATTCATGAACTGCTCGAGTTCGGTTCACTCTATGCTCGATTTGAGCTCGGCTCAAACTCTAAATGAGCCGAGCTCGAGCTTGATCCCGAGCTCGCGAGCTTCAACAAGCCGAAATCAAATAGCTCGTTAGAGCTCGATTCGAACTTTAATATTGTTGTATGTTAACTCTTACCGAGCTTGAGATTTTCTTATTATTGAAAATTAGTGCATATTGAATTGTTTTAATTGTTATTGAACTTACTCGAGTCGAACTCGAGCTTTTTACTGAAAATTAGTGCATGTTGAATTATTTTGATTGTTATCAAGCTTACTTGAGTTAAGCTTGAGCCTAGATACGAGCTCGAACTCTAACTTTGGCTTGCTCGAGCTCAGCTCAGACTTGTACCGAGCTCGAGCTTGGGAGGCCAAGCTCAGCTTGATTACAACCCTAATGACAAATGCAATATGCTTGTGGCCCTGTTCTTTTTGGCCATGGTTAATGTCTTATGATTGTGGCCGATGGCTTTTGGCTCTAGTGCGAATGTTTATGTGAGCGAACCAAATGACGATAAGCTAATAAGACACTTTAAAAAAGCTATCCTAATAAGCCACTTCAAAACAGTGGCAAAGAAGTTATCTCATTTGTTTGTTCGGAGGAAACTATAAATCATAAGTTATAAAGAATTGGGCCTATACATAAGTGTTTAAAGAGAGAATATAGCTATGTTATCAAGAACTTATACAAAATTCATTCCCATTAATGTAAGCATCTTTTTAGGTGTTTAGATGTTATATTATCTATTTAAGTACATATGGTTATATATATAAACATCTGTTAAACATAGGTGCCTACTTAAACATTGATGCTATAATATAAGCACCTTATCTATCCTATGTGGCAAGAAAATAATTTTCAGTTACTAAGCATCTCTCTAAGCACCTATGTTGTACATGTGTAGGATCGGATATGGCAACAGAGGAGGGGGGTGAATGGTGCCCTTTAAAAATAACCCCTCAAAAAGTATCCACTAAATGAATTCTCCCCGATAGCTATGAAAAGCTATGAAGAGTATGAGTCATGCTCTCTGGAACCTCAAGCATACAGAGAAGAAAAGGATGCATAAACCAACAGAGAAGAAACAAGGAGCTCAACACTAAAAGTAGAAAGCAGCAGCAAAGAACAGCTGAAACTTAGCCAGGGCCGGTCTGACCGACCTAGCCTGGCCTGTCTGACCACCGGCTAGTGGCCGGTCTGACCGCCCTAATTCGGCCGGTCTGACCGCCCCTCGTGCAGACAGAGCAGAAAATGATGATTTTCAGACAGCAAGCTGAGCACTTCACACAACAAAAATATTTGAGACCTTTCTTCTTTTCTCCTCGATCCAGAAGGTTAAGAACAAGTTCTAAATAGCATCTGGACCTCAGGAAACAAATGAATTCATCAACTGAGCAAAGAATCAAGTTTCTTGCTGAAATCTGAAAATGAGTAGGAAGAGAAGCTAATTTTCAGATTCCTCATCAATTGCTAGTTCTTTGCTCGAGAGACTTTGCATTTCTACTGAAGATGATCTCAGGGTTTTATGGCATGAACCTCAGCCCAACTTGTGAAGAGAAATCAAGAAAGCCAAGGTTGCCCTGACATGAAACTCTAGATTCTATGAAACAGAGGAAATAAAGCAAAAAGGAATCTTTGGATTTTCCATTGAACTCTAGGGAATTTATCTGACCAAATGGTCTTGAAACATCATCCTATCACAGAGCAATCCATCTTGCTACTCCTTGCTCAAAGAATCAACTCAAATATCAGAATGATGAAAATGGGGCAGAAAACAGTAGAAAACTGAGAATGAACTAGAAACCCTCAAGAACTCAGATGTATTCATTGGAATGGAGATGAATGATTACAAGTCAATGAACTACGTCCCCATACGCAATTAATACAAAGGGATTACATAAAGTTCACCTCAATCCGCAATACATGCTTGAGATGAATACTCACGTACACACACAGGAGCTCACACTCAGCTCACTCTACTGGAATACTCAAACTCCTCTCATTTCTTGCAAATGGATAACATGAATGCTTCCTCCCTCTCCACCTTTTGAAGGCACAAGCTCACCCCAAAGAAGAAATTCAAGAAGAGTCATACACACTCCACTCCATCACCTCATAACCCCATGAGGCAAAAGTCAAAAGGGCCAAACCAAATGGAGGGAACTAGCCTCCCTCTCCAAACTTAAGTCAAATCCCGGATTTGCCCCTCAAGCGCCTTCCCGGAAGCTTCCCGCGTCCGGTACCTTGACCGTCTGGACCTCAACTCCTCCCTGAGTCTAGTCCCGATCCTCTCGCCGCTGCCCGTCGTGTCCACCCGACACCGACCGAGACCTCCGACTCCACCTGAGTCTAGTCTTGGTCTGTTCCGTCACGTACGACCGCAACCGACCTCCAAACCGTCTGGACCTCCAACTCCTCCCTGAGCCAAGTCCTGGTTCTCCCGTCGTCGCCCGTTGTGTCCGTTACCGGTAGCTCCAGCTCCAGTTCCTCGTCTCCCGACTAGCAACCACCTCACCAGCCTCGATCATCTTCGGCATCACCGACCATCTGGATCTCAACACCTCCTGTGCCTAGTCCCGGTCCACAAGCCATACCTTTCCCTTCCCAGCCCGACAAACCTGAGTCAAACAGAGAGTGAAGGTTTAGTACTGGGATAAATCAAGAGTGATTTTGGCACCCAATACTGAGTAACACGTCGAGCAGAAGAAGTAGCCACACACGACTGACCTTTATCTACCCTACGCTCTCTGTCACTCTAAGAAGCAGATGGTCTATGTGCAGACCTGAAGCTGTTGTTGGGTCCGACTGCTCTGGAGGAGCGAGTCGGGGCACCAACAACACGCTGAGCTCGCCACGGGTAGCCATCTCGACGGGGGAAACGAGATCTACCCTCAGAACGGCGGAAGTCACGAACAGAAGCATATCGAGGACGAAAAACTGAAGACTTGAAAAATCCAAGTCCTCGATGATGCTCAAACCCATCAGAAGCAACTCTAGACCTCGTGTTGGTCTTAGATGCACTCAAGGTCTGGGGCTAACCCTGAATACGCCTAAGAGCGTCAACACGGTCTCTACGCGCGATCTTGGCCCGCCTAAAGCATCTCTCGATCGAGTGTCCATCCTTCTGACATAAGGTACAATGGTACTTCACCATCTGAGAGGTAGAAATAGCATGATGAGGCTTCACTTTCTGAGAGGTCGAAGCGACAGGTGGAATCACCTTGCTGTCAGAAATCTCTTGGACAAAGCCCGCTGATTTGAATTGAACTTTCTCAGATCTGGGCTCTATCTCGATCACACCCGCTACGATGGGTCTAAGAATAGCAGGAGGATGCTTCCTCATATCCTCAGAAAAATTATATCCTAGACCTTGATTGAATTTGCAAATCTTAGATTGGTCTAGAATAAGATTTAGCTTCTTCTTGCCTCCTACAAACCTCTCGAGAGTGTTCATAAGATACTGACACTCCCGAAAGAGAGAGGTGCAAGAAGAGCAGGGGAAGAAAAGACAGTAGAAGGTAAGGGAGTAGAAGAAGAACCAACAGCAGAGGAAAGAATGGCTTGTGCACACACAGCCGACTCAGAAGGGACAGTCCTACTGCTAGCCAATTGGTTCACGTCGCTAGGCGTCTCTTCCAAACCCTCATGCTTCTTCCCAACAGCACACACATTACAAGCAGATGGTTGCTTCTCTAGAATGTCCTTAGTCAGCTTCACACATTTTTCATCCAATGCAACCAAGTCAGATTTTAGTTTGTTACAATTATTGCATGGTGAGCTAACAGGATCCTTAGAAGCAAACTTAGCCAATTTGTTATTGTCATCAACTAATTCTTGAAACTGTTTAGAGACAGCTTCAAGCTCAGCATTCAGCTTAGGACAATTCACACATGAAGCAATAGGCTCAAGTAGAAAAGCTTGTAATTCAACAATTTTATGATCTGCCCGTTTTAGGTTCATCTTTAAATCATTACAACTTTCACAAGTCTCGGGCAGATCGAGAAGCATGGAATAAAGACCTCTAAAAGCATTCTCCTTGTCCTCACATGAGGTGCAAGAAGTAGTCTCAACAACAGTAGATGAAATAGCAATAGACCTACTCATCTCTAGTTCAGCTAAAAGACTAACATTCTCCACCTTAACCATGTCAAGCTCAGAGGTCACACTATCATGCAATGTCCTTAACTTCTCCATGTCTCCAACAAAGCAGTGCATACATCACAGTCATCACGGGAGGGAGCAGATATAAGTGAAGTAAGCTCCCGTGACAATCGCTCTACTTCCTTCTCTAACTCACTATACCTAGCTCTAGGTCTAGCATGAAATCCTCCTAGCTTAAGAAAAGCTTCATTAAGTTGATCGTAGGAGGGGTATACCTCATCGGAGTCGGAGTAGAGCTCGCTGTCGCTGACGTCGCTGATCTCACCCTCAAGGGCCATGAAGCACATGCCGCTAAAGTCCTCGCCATCCTTGGGATCTTGCTCATCCTTCCCATCGTCGTCACTCCACCCCTCCACCTCGCTGAGGTCGAGGTCGTCGAAGGCGGTGAGGATGCGATGTGTCAGACCCAGATTTTTCAATCCGGAATCTACTGTGTCTCACTGCACTAATCCCTGGATCAGTAGTTAGTGCACACAGGTACATTGCTGAATCATGACATACATCGCATAATAATATTACAGAGCCTGAAAATACACCACATCGGGCGAATGTTTACAAAAAGGGCCGCTTTGGCCGAATGTGATCATTACATAACTGCAGCGGAAATTATAACAAAGTAAACCCAAATCCACAGGCAAGCGACCAGTAGGGTAATGTGTACAATATATGCCACCAGGATCCCGGTAACATAAATGTACACAACGCCTAGAGTCTACTTGTCTATGCCTAACCACCGAAGCCTACGCCTTAATTATCGCCTTTGCTTCCGTCGACGTTGGCAGGGGCCTCCTCATAGGCGTAGTGTCCTTGAACTCCTGTTTCTGAATTTTGTCGCAAAAGCGAGAATGAGCACTCCGACCCCGTGCTCAGCAAGCCAACACACAGAATGCAATACTTTAGCATGTAAGGCTAATCAATGGATGGCTTGGGGTTTTTTTTATTTTGCAAAGAGTGCTTTTGAATACAATTATAGAAAAATCCCTGAGACCTAGCAATTTTAAACTCAAAACTTTTGTTTATAAAGTAAGTTGATCTTATAATTGACACAGATTCCATCCACCATTACATGGCATCTGCGCCATATAGCATCTTTCAGCGTTATAGCCGCTTAACGTACCACTGGGACAACACCCAGGATAATTCCAAACCCAGGGCAGTCCTTCACCCTACAAATTTCCCTTCTCCTAAGTACCAATTATTTTGTAAACAGAACTATATCTAGTTAAGTTCCCATGTCTGCCCTTGACCGTGGGCACGGCTATTCGAATAGTTTTAGACTCTGCAGAGTTTGTACACTTTCACCACAAGAGACAATCAACTCGTTGCCCACACGATTCCTTAGTCATGTGGTTGAGCGGACCATCACGAGAACTTTTCAAAGTACCTCGCCCTTCCATCATTTCACCATATGGGTCGCTCCCACTTGTGGTGGGTCCCATACGTTGTGCGGATGTTCTCCTTCGAAGCGTCTAGCGGTGGCTCCCCACCCGCTAGCCCGCCACCACAGAACTTCACCTTCCACTGGTGTCCCATTCAAGCCGTCACACAGACTGCCGCTTGCACTATCCCACACCTCCTCCTGGAAGGATGACTTTCAGGGTCCGGTAAATCTACTAAGCCAAGTTGTATTTTACAGACTTGTGGTTGTACTGTTTTACACGGGTTGACATGACAAGATTCAGTCCTTAGTGGTATCTGGGCGGTTCTACCACAAACCACACTCTTGTGCACCACTGCACCATACCCCCGAACCATCCGCCCAGATATTTAAGCAAGTTGGGGTTTTTGGAAACACAACATAATCATATCCAACATTTATCAGTCATTACCACCATGACTGCCCCAACCAAATTTTTCTCATGATTAAAGTGATGTTCGGGAGTTCTCACGCGCATGATTACTTAAACAACACTAAGCATGGCATATAAATTACGGACTTATTTTCAAAAGGTTAATATCGTAATTTTTGCTAGGGCGACAAGGTTCACACGTCAAGTATGGCAAGAAGATTAATATAAACAATGTCAATAACAGGGCATAACTAGCTTGCTGAAATTGGACATAACATAGCTCATGAAATAATAGCATGCACTTTGTTAATTTAAAAAGGAAATAACTTTGCAATATTGGGTTCAATATGACCAAAGTATTGACTCGCCTTGCTCGCGGGGGTCTTGGTCTGGGTCTTCGGAAGCTTCCAAGCTAGCTGCCTCAACCTCCTCTTCCTGAGCCTCGTATGCTATTTAATCGTGCGAAATACCCAAATAAAAGAAAAGCAACCAATCAACAAAGTATCACCAGAAATTCAAATGAACTCCAAAAATTATGGTTCTGATTCCATTAGATAGATCTTGAATTTAGACTAATTTAGAAATTTGTTTCATTCAAATTGGAGCTAAAATGAAGAAGTTATGATTGGTCAAAGTCCTCTGTTTCGGTCAAATCCAAAAATTATTAAATCCTGACATGTGGGGTCCACTGTCATTCTCAGATTTATTTTAATTTCCATTCTTATTTACTTTTTGTGCTACTGACATGTGGGTCCTGGTTACTGTTCATTGGGGTCCACATGTTAGTACGGGCTCGTGCAGATGTGCCACTAACCGGTGGGCCCCGGTCGTGGTGATTCGGGAATGCGATGGGCGGCGGTGGGGCCCACTGTCGACCGAAGAAAATGGAGAAAACTCAACCCGCCGCTGCGAGCGGAGGCTCGAGCAGCTGCGCCGGGAGTTGGGAGGAGAGAGAGAGCGATAGCCAAGTGAGCGGGGAGGTTTTGCCTACCTTATATGGATGAGAAATCCTTTTGAAGGATGCCGACGAGGGGGCCGGGCAGAGGAGTCGGGGGTGACGGTGGCCGGCGGCGAGGGGCTGTCGGGAGGTCCGGTGAAGAGGTGAAATCGTTCCTCGTCTTTGCGGTGAAGACGATGGTGCGATCGCCGGGCCGGCGAGGTCCGAGATGGGTCGGCGGCGGCGGCGCGCGCGACTCGAAGTGGCTCTCGGTGACGGCGATGTACGGGCGTCGGGAAGCTCGGGCGAGGCCGGAGACGACTTCGCGGTGCTCCGTAGGTGGTGTGGGTGAGAGGAATCGGGTTTTAATGGCTCGGATCGAGGGGGGAGTTGGGGACGAAGGTGGTTCGCCGGTGATTGGGGGCGTTCGGGCTCAATTACCTGCTGGGGAACGATGAGGGCGATGTGGGGAACTCAACCGAGGGCTCCTTGCCTTTTATAGGCGGCCGAGCGAAGCCAGCAACGGGCGGCGGCCGTGTGGTCGCTTCGGAGCAGGTGGTGGAGCAGCTGGTGACGCAGGCGGCGATTAATGCCCGGCTGACTGTGGAGCTACGCAGCGCAGCTACTCCGTCGCGGTCGTCTCGCTTTGCTGCCCCCTCCCCCTTAGCCAGCGAGAGCGGCGAGCGGCCGGGGCGAAGTGGCCGGCGGAAAAGCTGCGACGGTGGCGCCAAGTCAAGGGCGGCGAGGGTCCGCGAGCTTTCCACCAAGGCGACGGACGGCGCGCGGCGAGCGGCGCGCGCATGAGCGCCACGGGAGGAAGAGTTACGGCGGCGCCACGCGAGACCGCGCGAGGAAAAAGAAAGGAAGGGGAAGAAGAAGGCGACAGCGCGGGCCCGTGTCCAGCCGAGAGAGAGAGAGGAAAGCGCGGCGGTGCGGATGGAGCGCGCGCGGAGGCGGATCGGCACGCACGCGTGTCGGCCGATGGGAGATGGTAGGCGGTTTCCGGCGGGATCGGCCGCTGCGTGTCGAACGGAGAGGGAGGGCTGGAATTTCTATTTTCTTTACTGAGTTCTGGATTTTCAGAAAAGCCCAGAAATTCATTTAGCCTTGGAAAAAATATGTAATTACTTCCAACAATTTCAGGAAAATTCACATAAGATCCTTATAACATTTTGGACTTAATAAAAATATTTCCAACTATTTTTGGTATTTAATTCATTTGCTTCCCTTGTTATTCATGCCATTATTTAAAAATGAGGGTTTTATGTTTAAACCAAATTTCCCCCCATTCCTTTCTGGATCATCTTTTCAGATTCGTATTTAAATTCTAAATTTTTTTTAATATTTAAACATGCCTGTTTCCCCTTGGTCCTTTTAACTTTTTGGAACCTTCACTAAATTATTCAGAAAAATACCATAAACTCCAAATTCAATTAAATCACATTTGCAAAAGAAATTCAAAAACTTTATATTTTCAGATTTCAAATTTTCAGGATGTTACACGATGGAAGAGTTTCTTGGCTTTGCCAAGGTTACAAAACTTCTTCCCTTTGCTTGGGGCTTCTTGAAGCGGTTCTTGTCAGTGTAGACGTTCTTGCTCGAACCGCCGGGGTCGTTCTTGCCCTCCACTTGGGGCAGTTTGCCCGAATGTGGTTGGGGCCACCACACTCGAAGCAAATCACTCGTCTTCCTCTCTTTCTCTCTCTAGCCCTCTTGTAAGCATGAGAAAATTTTCTGGCTAAGAGAGCTAGTTGGGTCTCCGAGAGCTGATCTAGATGCTCATCATCAATATCACACAGAGCAGCTAAGGAGAAACCCGAGAGAGTGTCAACAGAAGAACTAGAGGCAGGACTGGGATCAGTGACCAACGCCATCGATTGTGACTTCGACTTACGAGAGACAATGTCAATCTCGTGAGCCTTGAGGCGTGAGTACAACGCATCAAGAGTCAAAGTCGAGAGGTCCGTGGTGTCCTTGATGGTGGTCACCTTCATATCCCACACACGCAAATCCAAGGCCGAAAGCATTTGATGAGCGTTGTCCGAGTCGGGGTATGTGAGCCAATGGATAACCTGAATGCTGCCTCCCTCTCCACCTTTTGAAGGCACAAGCTCACCCCAAAGAAGAAATTCAAGAAGAGTCATACACACTCCACTCCATCACCTCATAACCACATGAGGCAAAAGTCAAAATGGTCAAACCAAATGGAGGGAACCAGCCTCCCTCTCCAAACTTAATTCAAATCCCGGATTTGCCCCTCAAGCACCTTCCCGGAAGCTTCCCGCGTCCGGTACCTTGACCGTCTGGACCTCGACTCCTCCCTGAGTCTAGTCTGGTCAACTCCTCCCTGAGTCTAGTCCTGATCCTCTCGTCGCTGCCTGTCGTGTCCACCCGACACCGACCGAGACCTCCGACTCCACTTGAGTCTAGTCTTGGTCTGTTCCGTCACGTACGACCGCAACCGACCTCCAAACCGTCTGGACCTCCGACTCCTCCCTGAGCCTAGTCCCGGTTCTCCTGTCGTGTCCGTTACCGGTAGCTCCAGCTCCGGTTCCTCGTCTCCCGACTAGCAACCACCTCACCAGCCTCGATCATCTTCGGCATCACCGACCGTCTAGACCTCAACACCTCCTGTGCCTAGTCCCGGTCCTCCTCGCCTCACCATGACCTAGCTCCGAAGTCCTGCAGTCACACAGAAAAGCAAACCGTCACATGGCACCGCAAGAAACAGCATAATCTATTATTAGCACAAGTAAAGGTACTCAACCCTAGAATACCCGAAACAAACTCAAACTCACTAAACCAACCGTCAATTACTCATCACCAACATGGGGATATCTCCACATGGTCTCTCAACATGCTCTGACAACGAGTGGAGCAGTAGATGATCGCCGCCTTGGACTGAAATTGACATAGCACAGGAATAAAAATTGTATGTGCCTCTTTTCCTTTACTAGTACACACCAATTATAGTATGTTTGGAATACAAGAATTTTACATGGATTTCATATGATTTAATGAGAAATAGCTTTCTCATAAGATTATGAAAGAAATCTTGCATTCTACGTGGGGCCTTAGGGATGTTAGGCGAGTAGCTTGAAATCGAACATTTGATTCAAAATACAGCGAAGGCAAGTCTTAACATAAGAGGGGACTTGATTGATAAATATTGGTTGTGATACGGATCAACCAGTGGTAAACGCCCATTTATGCGTGAATAGCCCGATCTTTCACAGAACCACCCACAAAACCTCATAAACTAATTTGATATGATCGAATTACAAGAGCAATGCCCTTGACACAATATGAGAGCATAGTATTATCAATTTACACACACAATGATAACTTTCTCTCCCGCTAGAATTCACGAATTCCACTATTTCCACGCAACAATCTCTTCTCTCTTCTTGGCAATACCTTCAACTCATCTCATGAACATAAGATATGATGCCAAGTGACTTTTCTGTTTATTTCATAAAATAAGCATAATGATTTGTGCAAGGTACAATGCGGTATGCCCCTGGCCTTATATTGGCACCTCCAAGAGCACGACCATCTCAAACTCATGCATAGCCTAAGGCTAACATGCTGAAGTCCAACTCCTAGATGTATACAACTAGGACTCAAAGAGATAAACAAGTTGGACTCTATCTATAAGAAAAGAAACAAGCTAAAAATCAAAACAGAAACTAGATTATGTGATGATTCGGATTGGAATTGATCACATGTAGAAAACCTCTCTGGCTTGCTTTCTAGTTCATCCTCAATTTGTTTCTAGCTCAATTGTGCTTCTGGCTCCCTTGCCAAATCTGGTTATTGCTTTTGTCTCGTCTCCCATTTTCTCTTGGCTTGGTTCTATCTCTGGCTTTGAATCAATTTCTAGATTCTCCTCACGTGTTTGGCTGGGTGTCCTGGTTGCACACAGTTGGTACTCATGCATGGAGCTCTGGCTTGATCTCCCTCCCTTGGCTTCTCTTTTTGCTCACACAAGGACTCCTGGCTCGTGTTCTCATCTGGCTCGGCCCTCCCTTCTTCCTAGCTTAGTTTGCACATCTCCCTCTTGGACTCTCACGGAGAAAACATCCCCACGTGGTTTCCACTAGCACGGATTCCCTTTCCTAATCGAACACCAAAACTTATTTCTTCACGCTTAAGAAATAATTTCCTTCATGGCTTCACACAACAATGAACCAAGCCACACGGTCTCTCCTTCCCGTGCGCACACAGCCTTGGCACCTTGGTCTTGGCTTGCTTCTTTCCTAGTTTGGCTTGTCTCTTTCCTGGCTCTTCTCTTTCTTTCTCTCCATGACAACCAATCGAATGCACCTTCTCATGTTCCCATGCGCTCCACCATCCTCATGTGGCTGGACGCATGGGACTTCCCCCTTATGCAACTGAGTCATCGTTTCATGTGCCCAGACATGATCATGTGCTAGAGTTTGGTTCCCTTGGCCGGCCTATCCTCCCTCCCTCTCGGCCACAATGGATACTTGTCACTTTCTTGTTGCAAAATAGCGCCATGTCGAGATGTGACTTCAAATTGTGTCTTAGAATTACAAATCAAAGTAGCATTGACAATTGGTGCCACATCATTCTGGACTGTTAGTTTGAGTCAAAACTTGTGCTTGATGCTGAAGTAGAATGGATCTTGACTCTAAATATGCTACTAACTGTTGATATTTAAAGGCCTTGCTTTTTTGGCCTTTTAGCTTTTGTTATCCGGAAACCAAAACAAATAGGACGGTTTCTCCAAGTGGCTGTGTCTCTATCATCCGTCATCATATCAAAAAATGCAACAAAAAATCAACTACAGCCAAAATCCATCAGCCGTGCACAAAAAAACATGGCCAAAATTTTAGCCAGCCAGGTTCACATGAGTTGGAACTATTCAAACTCGTGCTGCCCAATTTTGGCAATGACTTCTGCAAGGTGTCGTGTTAATTGCCATTACAGTGTTTGCTTGGGCTCAATTTTGCAGTGTACGGCAACATCGCGTACAAGTTGAGTTCTACCTAAACCATCTTTGTCAAGAGATCAATTTCGAGGTAATTTCTCTCGAGGGGTGGAGGAGGATGCGTGGAGATAAATCAACACAAGGGAGGATACAAATCGACACGGATAGGCTGATAGCAACATAGCATGAATTTTGGTGGGGCCCACCAGTTAGGAGCGGAGACCAATCAGGGAATGGTCTGCCAATTTTGGTGGGGTCCTGGAGCAGGTGGGCCCATGATGCCAGAGCGGCAGAAAGTTGTGCTTCACGTGTGTCCCCCGAAGGAAATCTGTCAGGTATCCAGCACTAATAAATCAGGTGAACTTTTCCTCTACAGAAAAAGGATATGGCGAACTCTTCGGTTTTCCATTCCAGCAACCGGTTTTAAAACGTGGAAATATATTACAAACCAAAGGTTTGAGTTGACAATCCGGTAATGTTTAATTTTGAACCTATCTTTTCAATGGTTTAATCGACTGGTATATGTACAGTCGACTAGTCTTGTTTGACGCATCACTTGTCAGCTAGATTTTGTCAACATAAGGTGGGCGTGGCAAGTACTTCCGTGCAAAAGGGTTTTCAAAGTCATCTGAAATCATGCACTAATTGTTTTCAAAGATAGCATAATTAAAACCTTACTCACTTAGCTTAAAGCATTACCTAAAGAAAGAACGAGCAATAGCTAGCTACTTTTTCGTTGTCGACATCTACAATGATGGGGGCCTTTTACTCTTGGAAAGGGTCTCGGTCCCATCCAGCTTAAGACACGATCGATCGATGCTACAAGCTTCTCTTATCTACTCAAGCTGGCTGGCTAGCAGCGCAGAATTGATGTCTCAGTTTCCTTTGGATGGATAAACATGCATGGTGGCGAAGTTGCACATCAAATTATTTTTTGAGACCAATTGCACCCCAAAGTCTCTTTTAGTCCTTGCGATTGAATTATTACCATAGCAATAATACGGTGGGTGAATTATTGAAAAACATTGCGAGATAGAAAAAGACAAAGACTTCGCTGAAATAGTTTTTTTTTTACTATTTTGGCTAAGTATTCGATTTTTTTAGCTTATAAATACCATTGAGTTTGATCTTGAAATTTTGTGGCTATACATAACATATCTTTCCCTAAATCTAGTAATTTTTTTGGGATATTTAGAAACCTTTTAAGTTTTATGAAAATACACATGATATTTTTGCCTGAATGGATATGTTCGCTGAAATGAAATGATATCTTATTCATTCATAAAAAAGTTTAGATAACAAACTTTACGTATGTACACCCATTCACAGCAAAGTAGCCATAAAATGAATTGTTCACTCATATAAAAATCATGTGAAATTCGTATGTTCAAATAGGTCTTCAGTGGCCGTGCTCCAACCGGCTTATAAACTGTTAACTTTTTTACACTGTAGCGGCTGAAAATACACCATAGCGGTTGTTAGCTTTTTTGATTAATTAAATTTGGAAAAAAAATAAAAAAGTTATATTATCATGAATGATACAAATGAATAATAAAAAATTCAAAACAGTTTTAGTTTCTAGCTTATACCTTATGGTTTTTCATCTTTTCTAGCTTTTTTTTGTTTTTGCTTTTTCTTATTTTTTTCTCTATTCTTTTGTATTGTCTGTTAATTTTTTTTCATTTTCTATACTTTTTACATAAAGTAAGATAACAGTAACTATAGCATAAAATAAATCAGAAACAGTGGCTAAAAATCTATTAGAGCGGGGCTAAAAAACAGAAACCTGAGACCGTTTGGAACTGGCCTTAAAACCAGTACATGCCTACTCACGCGAGATCTGCCTGGCAGCTGCTGACGGAATATCCCATTTCCAGCCTAGCACCCACCCACTGGCGGACCCAGGGCCCGACGACCCTGGGCCCCTGCCCGGGCTCGTATTATGATGTCCTGATGGAATGCATGATAGTTCCATGGAATGCATGACATATTTGGATGTTCTGATACTCCATATTTGCATGTTTGCCCTGATGGATATAGTTGGAATCAGAGCAATCTAATATGGTTGTCATATTTTACTTGTATTATGATCTATATTTTTAAGTATTTGTCATTTAAACTCTATTCTTCATCTGGGTCGTCAAATTCTCTGAGTCCACCGCTACACCCACCCTAACCGGGAGTCATAAAGCCACCCGTCGGAACGCTAATCCGGCCAAAACCCACCGAAACAGGTAGGGGCGCAGATGTCGCTGCTTGTCGGTACACCCGGGGCCCACGCACCAGTGACTCACCGTGTGCTGTGGAGACACTGGAGACTGCTGCGCGGGCAGAGTCAAATGGCAGGCGCACTGCAACTTTTCGCGCAGCAGTGCAGCCACCCCAGTCCACACACGCCAAACAAAGCCATCACTCCTCACTGACAAACATGCCCCACTTAAGATCAAACCTACCTGTCAGTAGCTGCAGAGGATTGGCGGCGGCGTAGCGGGAGGCCGCACTTTCCAAAACTACGCGACCTGAGCGGAGCGGGGCTACACACGTGGCGCTCCGGGCCCCACCCACCCCCGGGCGCCCCCTTATCCTCCCCGAAAAGCGTAAAAGCGTGCGGAGTGGGGAGATACCCTTTTGCCTTTCTCCGTGGGCCACGTAGGCCGGTGGGCCCCACCACCTGTCCCCTCTTCTCTTCTCTTTATAGCTTAGCTCCCCGTCTCCTCTCTCTCCTGTGTGCTCTGCTGCATCTCTCTCTTTGTTCTAGCCTCCCTCCTCTCTCCTCCTCGGCGCTTTCTCTCTCTAAAAAGTTGTTTTTTATTGGGGTTCATGGCTGGCTCCTTTCTAGAGGCTTCTGGATTGATCTCTCGGCCTGCTCCCCGCTAGGGTTCTCGAGCCGGCTGCTCCGCGCGGGCGCGGGCGCGGGCGGGTGGATCTGAGGAGCTGCGGTTCCTCTCTCACCGGTACGTGATTTCTTCCGCCTCCTAGGATTCGGTTTGGATTTGGTAACACCACGAGCGGCTCGGTTGATGGGTTCTGTCGGTTTGCGTTTGGTCGTCGCCTCGTGACTGTGTTGGGCTGGGTTTGATTTGGATTGAGTTTGGAGGTCCTATTTGGTTGGGGTTTGGTCTATCCGAGTGTTCGATTTGGTTCTGCCTCGATTTTGTTTGCGGAGAAATTGGGATTCTTCTCTTTTTAAAAAAGAAAGTTTAATGTCTTCGATTTTTATTTAACGTTTTGCTGTTTCTTGTGTTGCTGCCTATGCGACTGGCTTCGATTTGAACTTAGTTTAGGTTTTTGGTTTTGATTTGGTACGTGTTTTGAGGTGGGATTTGGTTGAATTTATGGCTACAGATGTGCGGTTCAAGCGTGTAAAAATTGACTGTTCTACGATAGCTTTATTTCTCTCGTGTAATTTCGATCCCCCTCCCAACAACCACCACCGCCAATCTTCCCTTCTCTAGTAACATGCGTAAAATGATTTCTTCTGAATCATGGGGGCATCATATTTCTGTTTCTGCAGACGGAAAACTTGAATGTTATAACAGAACAATATTTTTTTTTTGCCTTTTTTTCTTCATTAAATTGTCACCATCTTCTTGCTTCTATGAGGGTCTATTGAACAAAAAGTAACACCCTGGCTGCGAATTCTTCAGTGTTTAAAGGCAGATCTTATTTGAGCCTTAAAGTTCAGGGATTTAATAAAAAAAATCTTTCTTGCTTGCATGACTTGTCCAAATCTATATTTTTTAGCTTTATCCATGCATAGCATGCTTAGATGCAAAAGAGATGTGATTTTTACCGCTTTTAAAAAGGTCGATAGTATAATAACAATTTTTTTGGTCATGGATCCATGTGTGCACGCTTCATGAAAACATTTTATTTATTTTTTAAAAAGAATTTTTTATGCAAAACGCGCTTTTTTCGCGAGGAATATAAATGAAGCTTCTTTACCACTTTCTTTGCACAAATAACTCCATTTTTTCGCAAGGTGCACAAATAAGTTCTTCTCTGTTTTTTTTTCCATTCCTTTCCCTTCTGGGCTCTCTCGGATGCTAATGATTTGATAATACAATTTTATGGTTTTGCCCGAAAAGAAATTCTGCTGTTTAAGAATAGTTTCTCCCAATAAAATTAACATTGTGCGGTCTTTGTTTGCTTATATCATTAGTCCAATCACTCCTGTTTGATATTATTTCCCCCCTATTATAGTGTTGCGCACTGCATGTTGTCCTTAGTTGCTCGGAAAAGTTGAGATAGAATAGATTTTTCTAATGAAACCAATGTTATGGTTGACTCAAAATGGAGTTATTTTGCTGTCTTGTGATGGTTGGATTCCATTTCTTGCACATTATCTCTTCTAGGAATCGAAGTACCTAGTGACCTCGGGGGGATATATACTTGCAAGCAATGAGTGGGGAGATGGATTATAATATGTACCGAGAGCAGAAGATTCCAAGACTAGTTACCCGTACTTTTGTAGTGGGACCTCTAGTTCTTTATGCCCTGGTCGGCAAATTGGGGCGGAGTTCACGGATTGATGAGTCCATCGAAACCTAAAATTGTCTTAATGTAGATGGCGGCGATATGTCCCGATTAGGAAATAAATCTATATTATCCCTGGTTTTATAATATTAGTAGCTGACGCAAGACGTTGATGGGTGGAACATGCTTGTTGCTACATGTTTCGAGATTTCTCTCGGTTTGAATATAAAAGAAGTGTCTCGCTGTGTGGTTGGGTGCCTTGGTCATAGTAACTGCAATCAACAAAATTTTACGTTTTCGATGTCACGTATACACCATCAAATGTTCAGGAACTAGTTTGTGATGTTATTTATCATAAAGAGTTATATTAGCCATTTTTCTAATAACTGCTTGTCAATACTGCTCAGGTTCCTTGTAATTTGATTGATCTAGCAAGATTGTGAAGAAGGGTTTGTTGGCAACGTAAATGCTCCTAAAGCTGGCTTAAATTTTGCCAGTAACATAAGTCATGGGTGCTCTCTGTGATTTCTGCGGGGAGCAGAGGTCCATGGTTTACTGCCGATCAGATGCAGCATCCTTGTGCTTGTCATGCGACCGCAATGTGCATTCAGCTAATGCTCTTTCACGGCGCCATACAAGGACCCTACTGTGTGATCGGTGTGCTTCACAGCCTGCCATGGTCCGCTGCCTAGTAGAGAACACCTCACTTTGCCAAAATTGTGATTGGAATGGGCATAGTGCTGGATCCTCAGCTGCTGGACACAAAAGGCAAACCATAAACTGCTACTCAGGGTGCCCGTCATCTGCAGAACTTTCAAGAATCTGGTCGTTCATTTTGGATATCCCTAATGTACCTCCTGAGCCGAACTGTGAGCAAGGAATAAGCATGATGAGCATCAGTGACAGTGGTATCAGTAATCAAGACAACGCAGCAGGGGACAACAGTTTGTTAGATATAGCTAGCGCAACACTTATGAGTGATCTTGATACTGGTGACAAGCATAAGTCTTTGATAGGCTCTTCTTCTGAAGCTGGTGTGAACCTTCTTCCTCTTGCTATTGATCAGACAGCTGGATCCGTGGATTCGACAACTGCTAAGGTGCTATAAGGCTTTCACATATCCCTCCATATGTAGAATTAGTAATTCACCTCTTCTGCTGCATATTCTACTCCCAATGTGCCATGGATGTAAGATAACCAACAGTTTTCCTCCCTACAGTTGACAGTTATCATTTGCTTGCACTACCATATGTTATAAGTTTATTTCCTTTTGTGTGATCTGTTTTCTGCATGCTTATTGTGTGAATGGATTTTATTATTAGGTAAACTTTGTTACAACTTATATTTAAAAATAAATCTTTCCCAAATTATTTCCAAAAATGAACCCCGTCCTCCACGCCACCATCGGTGGTGTTGCAAATGAACTTTGCCACACCACAGGTAGCTAAAACTTATTTTTAAAAATGAAGCCTGCCAAGGTTGATTTGCCACGCCACCAACAATGGAGTGGCCAGGCTGGGTTCATTTTTCGAAATAAGTTGGGGGGGGGGGGGGTTGGGGGCGGTATTTTTGAAATATTATTTAAAAAGATTAAATGATAAAAAATGTTCCTCGTGAATTTACTTAACAAACAATAAGGTAAAACGATATTTAGTTATTAATGATGTGTACAAACAGCCTTATCAATGTACTGTATGGGACTATGGGTGCATGGAAAGACAATAAATAGGGAAACAGGAATTGCTGAAACTGTATACATATTTACATATTCATATTTGTCTAATACGGAATGAAATCTGGGTGCTCTTTGATCAGAGATTAATAAATGAAAAATAAATAATAACACAAGCCATAGGATGGGAAAACTGTGCATATTACACAAATTAGTCATGGAACTGATAGTCTCATTGAGAAGGTTAGGCTGGTGGATAACTCCGGTACTTGTAATCTTGCTTGTGTAACTTCATGCAGATTTAAATAACTCACATATGCCTATCCTTACATCAAGTAAAATTTGGCACCATTTCTTTTTCAATAAATTTTAATACGATTTCTATTTGAAAAATTGGGCTCAGTATCTATATTTGTATTATTTTGATGATGTAGCATCCACATTGGAATCTAGCTTGGATGCTAATTTATCTTACCTTAGCACTTCTTGGTGGGTTCCTATGCTAGGCAATTGCATATTATCTATCCCCTTTCTGCCTTCTTTGTGGCAGCAAGAATTAAGGAGAAACAGCACAGATGCTGTGCTGACGAAGGACTTAATCTTCTCTCATATGTTTCTCTCTGTGTACATCATGTGCAAAATCTGTAGGCCCTTTTTCTTCAGATTCCCACCACACCATGCTTCTTCAAACATTTATCTGTTACTAATCACTAATGCGTGCTTAGGGTTTCCTTGTGCAGGTGCCCTATACACCAGACAAAGATATGTTCAGCAAGGACACCATATACGAAGATTTCTGTGTGGATGATGTTGACCTGGCTTTCGAAAATTATGAAGAACTATTTGGTACCTCTCATATTCAAACAGAGCAACTCTTTGATGATGCTGGGATTGACAGTTACTTTGAAATGAAGGAAGTGCCTGCTGGGAACTCTGATGAGGTATGTAGTTTGCTGTCATTTGTTTTTTTTCTTTCCAAATCTGTTATAGTTGTTCACATCCATGTGCCTAACTAGTGTACGTGTAGCACCCTGCCCATCTTCTGGAATGCTACCACCATTGCATATATTTACTAATTTCAACAACTGCTAATAATTTCAAGTAACCATTATTTTATTCATATTACAACAACATAACACACATCGTACCACTCTAACTCAAACTACAATAGCATACTAATAGAGTCTAAAACATATTAACAAAAGATGATACGTGAAGTGATGCTGGTACGTGAAACTATTCATGTGCTACTCCCACCCGTGCATGACGTTCTCAATGATCACCTAAAAAAACAAACAAAACAAACGTAGGTCCGAAGACTCAGCAAGTACATAATAGACCGATAAACACCACTATATGCACAAGCAACAATTTTACCTTGTCGTTCTCACTTGTTTTAATATTAACACAAACAGTCTCTACAAATCTCAATATTTCACCTCGATTCACAATGCAATGGTATGCTATGATCAACCTCTTTCTCCTCTGTAGCTTTTACCGGTAAAGCGAAGTGCACACCCGTCGATGTCACCCATTACCTCCATCCCGTGGAGGTACCTTGCCTAAGGGAGCTTTTCGTAGAAGCTTTAGTTTACCCTTTTGGTAGGACTTCATTAAGAACACGCCGGATTATCCAATAGCTTTACTCATAGCTATTGATTTTCTCATCGTCCTGGATTCGTAATGCATATGTCATGTTATCAATGCTATGCTCCAATAGTTTATTATGTATCACAAGTATTCATTGCCAATCATGCAGCAGCAAATACTGTAAACATCACATATTTCTCAATAATTACCGTCTACTGCTCTACTATGTACTTGCCTGTTAATTGAGTGGAGCGGAGCGATGTGCGAACGACGTTGATCCCGGACCTCCACCTGAACAGGCAGTTAACTTGACTCAAAATCGAATATTGGTACATGCGCTTAAATGGAAGGCATCAACTCTATGCATAAACCTGGCATAGGCATAAAATACCCAGAGTTAAAGACCCGACACGCAGCTACCAAACCTCCATTTTTTTTCTCCTCTTTTCTTTCTCTTCTCACTTTTTTCCTTCCCTTTTCTTCCTTCTCTTCTTTTTTTCTATCCCTCTTCATCTGGTTTGGCCGAACTGGCCTTACCCCATCCCCTCCTCTTCTTTTCTCTCTCCTCAACCAGCCTTATCCTCATTCTTCCTCTCATTCCCCTCACTCTTCTCACTTTTTTCCTTCCCTTTTCTTCCACTCTTCATCCTCTCATTCCCCTCACTCTCTCCCCCTCAAAACCGGCCGTCCTCAGATTCG
This sequence comes from Dendrocalamus sinicus, assembly GCA_036346575.1. Lineage (NCBI taxonomy): Eukaryota > Viridiplantae > Streptophyta > Magnoliopsida > Poales > Poaceae > Dendrocalamus > Dendrocalamus sinicus. The sequence continues at coordinate 12,550,584 of CM070656.1, read as the reverse complement.
GCACCACCTCCCTCAGATCCGGCCGGCCAGGACTGGACCTGGCCGCTCGTCGGCTGTCTCCCTATGTCTCCTCCGCCCCTCCCCCTGGGGCTAACCGGTCGCGGCTCAACGCTAGCCGGGGCCCTACATCGCGTTCCCCCTTCGGGGTGATTCGGCCACCACCATCGGCAAGGCCGGCACGTCGGCGCCCTCCCCATGCGCCGTTGCCCGACTCTCCTAGCCACTTGACTTTGGCCTCTACCTGTGCACGACAGGGACTTGTGGGACTCTTGGGCGTGACGGCCTCGAGCTTGCCGCTAACCGTCGGCACCACGCCGATGAGCTCCTCCGCCAACTTCCCCTACCCGGCTTCGCCCCTCGGTTTCCCGATTTGGGTACCGGCGCTACAGCTTGGCCTCCAGGCCGCCGTCACCCTACCCCTACTTGGCTGTTAACGCGAAATGGTGCCGACCACCCCTGGACGGTTTGGGAACCTCAGTGAGCGATAAACGGGTTCTGACGGCAAAACATTTTATTCTCTTTTATTCTCCCTTGGATTGTTTCATTTCTCGCTTTTCTTCTTCTTTGTATTTTGGTGGTATTACAGTATGGTTGATAAACTGTTGAGAACAAGCATGCCTTCTGAATTGAAAAAAGTAGGAATACTTTTGTCCTCTGGCTGTTTGAGTCCTTAAGTGGCAAGCCTGTGTCAATTTAATTGTTTCCTCATTTCATAGTGTTCCCATGTTAATTTTGAAGGCCAGGGAGTTCCTTACTAGTGCATGTTGTATTTGTGTTCAATAAATAACCGCAACTAGGATTGTAAATTGTAATCAATAAATGTTCAAATGTGGTCAGTTGATCCACAATCCATCCACTGGGAAGTTATATCACACTAAGTTTTTTCGAGTTGATTAGACTTTCAACATTTTTACTTCATTATATGGTTATTATAGGGGTCATGTCTCATGCTTTTCAGCAGCCCAAGCCGATGCAGCCAGCGGCTAGCAATGCGGTATCTGCTGACTCTGGGATGTCAAACCCAGGAGCAAAAGGTGATTCCAGTCTTTGTGTTCAAGTGACACAAGCTAGGTCCAGTATATCTCTTTCCTTTTCCGGTTTGACTGGTGAGAGCAGTGCTGGAGACTACCAAGATTGTGGGGTATCATCAATGCTCCTTATGGGTGAGCCTTCTTGGCATCCTCCTGGTCCTGAGGGCCCATTTGCCGGAGCTAGCAGAGACAGTGCTATCACACGGTACAAGGAGAAGAAGAAGAGAAGAAAGTAAGTGATTTCTTACTAATCTTGTTGCATGTTTGCGTGTAAGAATGTAATGACTTGTAACCATGCAAGAGCTCAACAAGAAACTGTAGCTTGAAGAAATTTTCAGCACACAATCAATAGGTTACACATTTTATGGAATCCTTAGTGGGTCTTTGGATCACACGTTTTCTTAATTGATTTGGTGAATGGTAAGTTTAGTAATACGGATTTTACGTTGTCATTCAGTTAGGATAGCATTTAGTAAAAATATTGTTTTGCTAAAACTGCTTTTTAGCTATTTTGCATTTCACAGAAAGGTAGAACTGGTTTCCATAAAACTCATAAAAACTAGCTTTTATTATCATGGTTTTATCATAATCTAACTAAACAAGGTCTTAGGTGGTTAGGATCTAAAACTAGTTTGCTAAAAGATACTCAATTCTTTTTTACTTGATGTTTTTTTATTTTTCATGGTCTTTAAAATTTAATATATGATTTTAACCGTTACTTTTTATAACTTTATATTAAGATGAACAAATAAAATTATAACATTATGAAATTATTTTTGACGATAAATCTAATAATATAATTTTTATATGGCCAATATAGATAGTTTTAAACCTATTGTGGTCAAACTTTAGAATTTGATGGCACGGATTCTAGGACATCAGCTAAAAAAAATTACAGTGGGAGTATCATAATGATATACCCAATAAATTATTGTTTCTATCCTTTTGTTATGATTCGTCATACTTCCGATCTAACGTGTTATTTTTCTGACATGCTACTAGCCTATAGCTCACATTTGCTGTCTTTAGGGGTCTATCTCCTATTTTCCTTTTTGTTAGCTAGTTGATTATCTTTCATATATTGGTCCTTTTGACAGATTTGACAAGAAGATCAGGTATGCTTCTCGCAAGGCTAGGGCAGATCTGAGAAAGAGGGTAAAAGGCCGGTTTGTCAAGGTCGGTGAAGCATACGACTATGATCCACTCTGCCAAACAAGGAGTTACTGAATGCAAAAAAACCATTATCCAGTGTTAGATTAGTAAACTTAAACCAATGCTTATTGCGGCTGGCACAAAAGCACCGAGACTCCAAGCAATTGTGGGAGAGCTGCCTTTAAAAAAGAAAAAAACAGAGCAATCAATGAGACAAAAAAAGACAAAAACATTTGAATATTTCAGAAGTTTTTGGATGCTGTTCCTCTGTCTTCTGTACAGTGGATGGAATTCGCATCTTCTGTTGCTTTTGGAGGAGCGATTTGAGTCACACTCCACCTTTTGTGAATTAAATCCAATACAACTAAACAGACTCTTCTTGCATTTTTCTCCTTTGTACTGACTGGCGTCCACCTACCCATGCTGTGGTGTTTTGGTGGTATGCTTCCAGATTGGACTCTTAGGCAAAGATGGCTGTAGTTGTGAAAACTCCCACTGTTTTATTTATTATGCGAAATCTTCTGTAATCGGGAGTTTGTTCTGCAATTATGCATGTGTAAATACCAGGTCAGAAATAAACTGGTGGTTGTAAAGTTTGTTCTTTCAAGTGTTGGTGATGGAACCCATGTGACTGGACAGTAACTTTCTGTGCTCACTCAGCCCAACGCTCAAATCTTCAAACTGAGACAATGTTATTATTTGTACGCTGAGCGTATGCTCGACTAGGTGTTTTTTCCCCCTACAAACTACGATATTTTAGGTGATCGATTTTCTTTCACATTTCGTAAAGTATTGATGTTGTACTAGCTCAAAAAATTGTTACCTTTCATTTTGGTACATAATCTTATATGTATCCTACGTTTCATTGTAACTTAAAATACTGTGTAACTTTATGCATACTTATGGGTATTTATATTCCAGCTTTCACCTTGTTTGTTCATATTGCTGAAATATTGTTACAAGAACAATTGCATGGGGGTAAGGCAACCCTGTAACAAGTTTCTAAGCTGTGATGACTTCGAAAGCCTTAATGAGATCACTTTGTCATCAGACCTGTTAGCCATGTCAGATTGGCGCCTCGCATAACCTCTTTAGTTATTTGGTGTGTTTATCTAGCTATACGTTAAACAAATTGTAGCAACTCCCAGATATTTGTTAAGACATTAACATGAGTAGTTTAATTGCATTAGGCAATGTTGGCATTCTTTGCGATTGCAATTTGGAAATGCCTCCTTTCAGTCAGTCTTTTACCTCAGAGGCTCAGACACGCGTATGGACGGACATTGGCAACATCTTCCATGAAAGACCAGCCCCTTGGAATTTACTGAACTTTGGAATCAAGCAAAGACGTGGCGATTAATGAAACAAATATGTTCGCGTCAGCAAAGGGCAATTGAAATGACACATCAACGAAATAATACGAAAGCAATTTGTTATTGTTACCTGAAGAAAATCAGATACAGCAACAATAAACGAAAGCATATTTATCTAATGCATAGCAGCATCAAAGATAGGTGCACCCAACCTAATATTTATCAACATTATCTCCATGCTGACACTATTAGCAATGAACTGGGCAAGCTTATAGCCTTGTCTCACGGATTGTAAAACAATGAAGAACCTAATTTTCAGATGAAGATAATGAACAGAAGGGCATATCTTTCTTTGCATAACGCTGTAAAGAACGAAGGCAATCTCCTGTTACCTGGAATAGGATAATTTGCAACATTGCATACACATGTAAGGCTGGAAATACTATAGAATTTTTAATTAATTGCACCCTTTTTTAGTCACCTCTAGTGGCTTCAATTTGTTGAAGAAACCCAAGATCACACAGATACGATGCCACAGATCAGCTTAGGATGGCTTCTAAGAGACCGGCATAATGGATTTTTAATGGGGAAAGGAAGGTAAATTTGCACGAGAAAAATATTACAGAAGCAAAAGATAAATCAATCCATAGAGCCGGTCACCGAGGGCAAACCAAGAAAAGAAAGGTTACGACGTATAAGAGCAACTCCAGCAGGACCCTCAAACAAACCCCTAAACCAAAATTTGAGGGTTGAGAACAAAAACACAGGTCCAGCAGGGCCCCTACTCAGGCCCTCAAAAGTAGGAGGCCCTCAAATTCACCCATCAAGCCCTCATTCCTGGGACCCTGGAGGAGGCCCCTACTTTTGAGGGCCTGAGTAGGGGCCCTGCTGGACTTGTGTTTTTGTCCTCAACCCTCAAATTTTGGTTTAGGATGATGAATGGGTCCCACATGGCAGTGTCTATTAGGATGAATTTGATGGCCCTGATTTGAGAGCTGCTGCTGGAGTAGATGAAAAAAAAAATCAAGCTCTCAAATGTTAAGAGAGCCCTCAAATCAAAAATAGGGGCCTTGATTTGAAGGTTCCTGCTGGAGATGCTCTAAAGCGAAGTGCCATATGATATTTATTGCAAGGGACAATTAATTAACAAGAAAATGGATTCGGGTAGTAGTGTCCATACATGCATGCATACCGACGATCAACCTAACCAGCCCTCGTATTAGTGTTCCTGGATAATCAGTTTTTTTTTACAATCGTCCAAAATCATAAAAAAAAACTTCAATCAATGAACATTTAATTTGAAGACATGGATCATTGGGTTGATCAATGCTGCTGACGCTATTACCAGAACAATTTCCTACTTGAAGTATTGATGAAATAGAACATTTTGTTTCAAGCAAGTATTAGCCTGTTCTTTTTTGGCTTATGACTTTTGGCTAAAATTTTGAATTTTGGGTTGTTCGCGACAAAGATTACGGAGAAAGATATTCGCTTGCAATTTTAACTGATATAGATATTGAGCATTTAACGTATACTACAATTAACTTGTAGACCCTATCTTAAGAAAATATACCATTTAAATGTTAGATACTATAACAAAAATTAAAAACCACTTTTAAAAACCATAAAGAACAGGTCCTACATCATCTAATCATCACTTTCATCATTACCTTTACTTGGCTTGTCCTCCATGCTCGGCCCCATTGCTTGTTGTACCTTCTGCTAGTTTGTTTTTACATTTTCTTGCATAAGCAACCTTCATTTTCTTTAGTAGAACCCCTTAACCAGAGCTAGAGAACCTCACCTACGTTCGTCGTAGGACACGGTACAAGTACTAGAAATCACTTTAAATGATGTCAATCTCATAAACTGGTAAACATACCATAGTAGAGCTCATGTGTATCCAGCATAATCTGCTTATAGCTATCCTTTACGCAGATGGTACTAGAGCATTGCCGATCGAGCTAGCTCTGAAATTAATCTGGCTAGCCAAGTGTGTGCGGACATAATGGAGTAGATGCACGAGTTTTTTTAAAAAAAATAATCTATTTTTTATTTAAAAATACAGAAATATACTTACATTTTAATTCTTTTTACAGAAATAGCTTCCAGTCGCTCAACCGTTGGGTGACTGAACCCTGTTGCTCAACAGCCGAGCGACAGACAGGCAGTAGCTCTACCGCTAGACAACAAGTATGCAGTCGCCCACAGGTACGTGGTCGAACCAACGCAGTCGAAACAATGTAATCGACTAGTGTGATCGAAGCAATGTGATCGACACAACGTGGTCGAAGATTAGTAAGTGGTCGAAGAGAACAACGTGGTCGAAATATCATAGTCTAAACATCGTGATCGAAGATTAGTGAGCGGTCGAAGTGAACAACGTGATTGAAGATTAGTGATTGGTGAGAGTAGGGGTGCAAACAGGTCGGGTTAATCCCGACCGATCCGGCACCGAATCCGATTAGTACCGAATCCGATTGGTACCGAATCCGAAGAAAAAAATATGGGTTAGAATATGGTAACAGTAATATCCGTCCGAATCCGATACGTCTTCAAGTTTGATTTCAGGTTAGTGCTACTATTTGACGTTTCATTTTCTTTTGTAATGGTAAAATAAAATCTTCCACATCAGCTATTAAGTAGTAATACCAAGTTCTTGACAGTACGTCCTCCTACTCCATTTGCTTGTACTGCATGCATTCCTTACAAACAAGTAGGGGTCCAAACGGGTTAATCCCGACCGATCCGGCACCGAATCCGATTGGTCCGAATCCGGAGAAAAAAATATGGGTTAGGATATGGTAACAACAATATCCGTCCGAATCCGACCCGTTTGCACCCCTAGGTGAGAGTGCTGTCGCCGAACGGTTGTGTGACAGCACCTATCGTCCAACCGTTGGGCGATTGGCTTGCGTGCCGCTTGGCCCTTGGGCGAGAGGGTCCAGTTGCCCAACGGTTGAGCGGCTAAGACTATTTCTATAAACAAAATTAAAATACATGTATATTTCTAGATTTTCAAATAAAAAAGGATTATTATTTTTTTAAAAAAATCCGTAGATGCATAACAGTGCATACAATTGTTGACATTTGTGATAACTTGTAACGCCGTTTTAGATAATTTGTTGATAAAAGAATGAACACGACTAACTCACTGTCGCTAGTGCGGGAGCGTGCTAGCGCTACCCCTAATGGCGTTCACCACCCTGCTCTCTCTTTCTATCCGACAAGGACTATTGTTCCTTTCCCTTACTATTCCACGAGGTTTCTTCACACGTGCGGGGGTGTGTATGCCCAAACAGTCCCCCACATGCCCACATGACCCCTGATGCGTGTCCACCCCCCATGCTTCTACCTAGGGTTTCAAACCGAACCACAATGAAAGGACGAACTGGTGAAGAAAAAGCCCTATGAAAATCACCACAGAGAAAAGAAAAATTAGTGAAAAAAGAAGGTAAATGGCACATCTATCTCTGAGAACTCACTTTTATTAGGAGACAAACTCAAAGAAATTCAATCGAAAGCAAAAATGGGATAGCTACATCAGTTGTAATCTAGTAGCAACACAAGGCTTTAGAATACAAGTTATAGGTAGCAACTCTAACTAAATCGAGGAGCAACTCCAAGCTTTTAAAAAATCATGTAGCAACTTTGGTTAAAATTGAGGTGTAACTCAAAACATTTGAAAAAACAGGGTAGCAACTCAAAAATTCAGGAAAAAATATGGTAGCAACTTCGGTTGAAATCGAGGAGCAACTTGAAGCTTTAGAGAAAATATTAGAGAAGCAACTCGAAGCTTTCAAGGAAAAAAAATTAGATAGCAACTCTAGTTGAAATCTAGTACCAACTCTAGTTTTTTTTAAGGAAAACAATAGGGGAGAGCACTACTGCTAAAATAAATTAAAATAGGATAACAATGTACAGAAAGCTACAAAAAAATAAAGGGAAAAAACTATCCCAGCCACTAGGAGATGTCAAGACTAACTTTCTTGAAAACTCTAACTCTCAACAATCTATATAAATAAGAATGGACCTCTTTCATCTAAACTTATTTAGGGGCACCTGTTGGACCCGGAAATAACACATCCGAATACTCTGTGTAAATTGTACTAGTCCATGAAAAACTAATGCACACAATGGTAACAAAGATATATGTCATCCATAATGATAAATATTATTAAATAAATAAGCATGGGCCTTATAGCTAGGTTTTACATTCCATGGCCTACAAGTCAAATATATAAATAGCAGCGAAACATAAAATGCGACGTGAAGAAGCCTATCTAGTTTGCCCACATGCAAATGACCATGGGATGTGGCCTACTCGTTTTAATCCTCACTGTAGTTAAAGTACTCTGAGCAATAATATTTAAGCAAGGGTGAATACTATTGTATTCTGCAAGTTACATCAATAACAAAATAAATGCATGCAAGGGTAATATATATCAAGGAAGGCTTAATATGATTATTTGAGCGTAAAGCAAATTTGACAAGTAAATACAATATATATATATATATATATATATATATATATATATATATATATATATTGCTATATTTAATACAATAAGTAAATAAAAATGCATTTTAATCAAAATAGTACTACTAGTGTAGATCGAACCTAACACTAACGTAACCGCGAGCATCTCACCCAGACCTTTTCTAAAAGATCTCCTCAACTTTCAATTAACCAAGTTTTTGAAAAACAAAGTGTAATCCATGAAAAAAACTTTATTCAACTTGCCAATGATCATGGGTACGACTATTTAGGATAGTTTTACACTCTGCAGAGATTGTACAACTTTATCCACAAGCGATAATCAATTTATATTGCTGGCAATGACATGCTTCCTTAGATAATCAATCTAGCCGTGCCTCCACTAAAATTTTACCACAACATAGAATCCACTAAGTTAGGGCCCCTCTTACGCCGTGTGAGTTAACAATGGCCCCGTCACACCTACATTCAACCTATAGCGAAATCAAGGTTGGGACACGTAAATTTGTTAGCCTGATTTGTCCCAACCAGACTTATGATAGTACGTGATGGCTTTTTAGCAGTAGCTCATAGACCGGTTCTTAATTGACTTAGGCAGACTTTTCACATACCCACATTGTGCCACCAAACACCCACCACCTAACCATTTGCCTAAATCTAAACCATAGTTTTATTTTATTTTGCTAAACATTTCATAAACCTCCTTGACACTCCAATGTCAAGTATATATTTTAAAACTCATCATTTTATGTGAAAAGGTACCCAAGCCTAAATTCATCTCTATGCATATCTAAGCTTTTATACAAGATTTCTAGTCAATACTAGTGTACTAACTAATGTTTTAGCTATGGTGATAAGATACTATGTGATCAATGTCAATTTTGGCCATAAATAAGGAATTTGGGAATTATCCAAAGTTTAAACAAGAATTTAAACTATGCTTGAATAAAAATAAGCATGCATAATAATTTAAAACATAATATATATATATATATATATATATATATATATATATTTTAAAATATTTGGTTCAATATGATCAGCAATGTAACTTGCCTTCCTCTGCGTGCTAGTGGTGAGAATCGTCGATGAAGTCGTACTCCTCATAAATGTCGTAGTCTACACGTGAAAAGTGGCCAAAACAAAATAAAATCATAAAATAAGTACTGAAAGGTATATTATGAATTTATATGAATTTAGAAATTTGAACCAATCGGTTTGGAGTTCACACGGCCGAGACGGGCTATCGGAAGGTTTGCCGGAGAAGAAATTACTGAAAAAGAGAGAGAAAAGGGAATATTCCCTCCATTTGAAAATAATTTGAAAAAGGAACTATCCAGTGAGCCATTGTTGTCACACAAATAGAGCGAGCGAGAAAGAAGCAAAGGGAAGCCAGGGAGAACAGCGGATGGGCGGTGGCACAAGGGGAAGGCAGCGACGCCGATAAGGGGAGGCGCAGGTGGCATAGCCGACAACCAAAATAGGTCGCAAGGGCCACGGGGGAAGGAAGGGAGGCAGTAACCACGACATGGGTAGGCAGCAGGGCATTGGTGACAACTTCCCAGATTTAACAAGAGCATGAGCCCGGTGTGGCTACATGGAGTGGTACGGTGTGGTTGGCACAACTTGAGGGAGTCGGAGGTGGTGGAGCGATGGTGACCGACGGCGGAAAAGGAGGTGGCACTTGTGGCGGAGCTCCACAGTGGTGCATTGGCCAAATTGGGGCATGACACAAGTAGAGGAGATGGTGGAGATGGTGTGGGTGTGAGGAATTGGAAAACAACTCACCAGAGACGACAAATCGACAGCGACAATGGTTTTGCTGGTTTTGGGGGAAGAATTCGATTCCCAGTGATTGGCTGCATGAAAACGAAATTAACTTGGAAGATTAGTTGCTTGGATGTTAGAACACAAGATGACGCAAACAAAACTTGAAGATTCTCACTAGAGAGGGTGGAACAACGAGTAGGGGTGGCGGTTGGGCACTGTAACAGCTCGATTGAACAAATGCCCAAAATGTCACATTTGGCAAATTTTGAATTCATTTTTAGCTTTAGGTGAGCTTCAACTATTTTTCATAAAATTTAGTTTCTTTATCCATTTGTTAGATCTCAAGCCTTATATGACCATTCAAACAAGAAGCTTAAAAAAGTGATCTTGGTCACCCAAAACTCCCCTAAGTTCATACCTAGTGCAATGGCAAGCCGTCTCATGAGAAAGGATTGGTGAGATCAGTTTTTTCGTACAAAAAAAATCATTTTGCATTTTCTTGACTTAGTTCAAGAACAAAGAGCTAATACTAACTCATGTTTCAATAAAGAACTAGTATAGCTCAATCTAAAACTCAATCAGTTTAGGACTCAGCTAATTTGACATAGCATGAATCATAATAGGAAGCAAGACATGATTTAGTTCAAGTTTTTCATATTTAAAGGAGTTATCATAGTAAAAGCTAAACTACACATGAAAGAGCATAATAAATATAGCAGGCTTAGCATAAGATATGGCAAGATGTAAAGCAATTTATTATGTCACACTAAGATAATTATCAGGGCTACATGTATTTATATTACAACGCGTATTGCTGAAATTAAATATGATGCAATAAAAATCCCAGCTCCCCCTCAACAATTGGGTTGGTTTTAGAAATAATTTGGTTCAAGTTGAGTTATGTCATCATTAAGCTCCAGAAAATTTCAAATGAACTCCTCTGAACCAAAGCAATAAGCAAGAGAGAAGAAGCTTGGATAGAAAGAAGAAATGATAGTCCTTAAAGTATAGACAAGATAGAAGGAATACTATGGCTCAGACTTGCTCTTATCTACCCCATATGACTCTAAGACTATCAGCTGATCATCTAAAACACAAGGGAGTAAATACGTTCCCTATCTACCCAAGAGGGCCCCACCCTTGTTAGACCTAAAAGAAGTGAGTGAACTCAACCCGGTGAGAAGAAAAGCAACTAATAAGCAGCATCCCAGAATCACAAGATGAGAGATAGAAGTCTAAATAACTGAGAATGAGAACCACTCTAGTCTATGTTAGAAATACTAACCCAAATGTACCCATAAATAAAATGCAACAAAAGGTAGATGCAAATATAATACAGAAAGAACATGATGCTCTACCTCAGATTAAGCTATAAGGACAAGCCACCCCAAGCTCTCCCTGCAAGGTCATAAACCTCGAGCTATCTAAAGGCTTAATAAAGATGTCAGCCAACTGGTGGTCACTCTCCACAAACTGAAGCACTATGTCACCCTTTTCTAGCTGGTCTCTAAGGAAATGATATCTGCTATCTATGTGTTTGGTCCTAGAGTGTTGCACTAGGTTCTTAGCAAGGTTAATAGCAGAAGTATTAATACAGAAGAGAGGAAAAATATCTATGGCTAACCCAAAGTTTCACAAGGTCGAAACCATCCAAAGCATCTGACTACAGCAACTAGCGGTTGTAATATACTAAGCCTCTACGGTGTACTGTGCAACACTAGACTGCTCCCTAGAAGACCAAGAAATAAGAGAAGTGCCAATGAATTGACAAGAGCCAGAGGTGCTCTTCCTATCTATCCTACAGCCAGTAAAGTCTGCATTGAAGTAGGCTCTAAGGGAAAGATAGGAAGCAGAAGAGTTCCAGATACCATAGTCTAGAGTAGTTCAAAGGTACCTGAAGATGCGCTTCACTGCCTGATGGTGAGAGACATGAGGAGAAGCTTGAATTGAGCACACAGACACACGGTGAAATGTATGTCCGGCCTTGAAGCAACGAGGTACAGAAGGGAGCCAATCATGCTACGGTACTCCTTCTGATTTACTAGCTCGCCATCCTCATCTGGGCTGAGTGTAGTTAAGGTCGCCATTGGAGTCGACACCAGCTTGCCATCACTTATGTCGACGCGTCTCAGGAGGTCTTAAGTGTACTTTTCTTGATGCAAGAAGGTACCCTCCCGAGTCTGCTTAATCTGGAAACCGAGGAAGAAGCTCAACTCGCCCATCATACTCATCTCAGACTTTGTGCTCATGACATCAGAAAACTAGGAAACAAGAGCATGAGAGAAGCCATCAAAGATAATGTCATCCACATAAATCTAGACGAGTAGAAGGTTATTGCCATGCCTGCGAATGAACAAGGTCTTGTCTACCTTACTCATCTCAAACCTATGACTCAAGAGATAACTTAAACCTCTTATACCAAGGTTTGAATATTTGGGGTTCTCAAAACCTGGTGGCTGTCTACATAGACCTTTTCCTCAATATACCCATTGAGGAAGGCACTCTTGACATCCATCGGGTACAGCTTGAAGCCCTTAGACGCTACGAATGCAAGTAAAATCTTAATGGCCTCCAGCCTAACTACAGGGGTGAAGGTCTCCTCAAAATCTAAATCCTCAACCTAAGAGAAACTCTAAGCTACTAATCTAGCCTTGTTTCAAATGACTACCCCATCCTCACTCTACTTGTTCTTGAACACCCACTTGGTTCTTATGATATTTGACCACTAGAGAGCTCAACAAGTGACTAAACCTTGTTCCTCTCAAAATTATCTAGCTCCTCATGCATGGAATTATCCCAATACTCATCAGAAAATGTGTGACAGATATCCTTGGGCTCAAAAGAGGCGACAAAGACAAAATGTAGATAGAAGTGAGATAAGCCAAACTTTGAGCGCGTGACACTCTCAAGAAGATCTCCTATGATCTGCTCCAAATGATGATGATGCTGAATGTGTTAGGGAGGTCTTGGATAAGAAGAAGTGGTCTTTACCTCATGGGCTGAGGAGGTTGGAGTAGAGCCACAAGCTCCAGAAGAATCAGAAGGTGAGGGCTAATCTCCCTGAGGTGCAGTGGTAGAAGCAGGCACCTCAAGGGAAGATGGGACTGGATCATAAATAACCTTCATCTTCATCATCCTCATCATCTACAAAGATGGTATTGAATTACATAAATGGGCTTGAGATGTCCGGCCTAGTACCAGGATCGGCCTCATCGAAGTCACCTCACAGGTCTCTATAATCCTACTAGTCTCGTAGTTCTAGACCCTATAACCCCACGAAGAAGTCAAGTAAACCAGAAAGATACAATCAAAAGAACGAGACTCGAACTTACCTAGGTTCTCAGACTTCAGAATAAAACACTTGTACTTAAAACATGAAAATGAGATACACTAGGCTTTTGCCCATACCTCAACTCATAATAAGTGAGATGCAAATATGCCCTAAGAAAAACTCTATTCGAAACATGGTACGCGGTGGCTATAGCCTCAGCCCAAAACTTTCTAGGTGTAGCATACTTATCGAGCATCATTTTGGCCATCTCGATCAAGGTACGATTCTTCCTTTCCGCAACACCATTTTGCTGAGGGACGTGTAAAGAAGTAAACTGATGCTCTACACCTGTCTCATCATAGAAGCTCACAAAGTAGGAGTTCTTGAACTTCGTACCATTGTCACTACGGATCGCTCGTAAGGCACCAGGAAGCTTAACAGACAACCTACCGAACAAACCCCAAAAATGACTAAAAATCTCATCCTTTGAGGCTAAGAAAAACACCCAAGAGAACCTCAAGAAATCATCAATCACAACAAGAATGTACCACTTCGCACTTGCTGATTGCACACTAACTGGACCAATAGTGTCTAAATGAAGAAGCTGTCCTGATGTGCATCAGTCATAGTCACAGTGGTTGGGGATGAGAAGTGGTAACCATGTTACCATGCCGTCAGGGAGCACAAACTAAGTTTTTGACCATCTTGAGCTTAGGCAGACAACAAAAGAGATCATGGCCGCTCACTCGGGTCAAATGATCAAAACCAATGCGACCAAGTCTCTTATGCCAGAAGGAGAGATCATGGGACTCATAAGCAACTAAGCATCGGAGAGAATCACCAGAAGACACAATAAAATTAGCACGAAAGATCCTCCCAAACCTAGAAATCCTGCAAACTAAACTTTCCGAAGAATCAAGAATTTTACAAGCATTTTTCCTAAAGCTTACCTCAAAATCGTCATCGGTAAGCTAAGAAACAGAAAGCAAATATAACACAACTTACTCACTAAGGTAACATCCTTAAGAATAAAAAAATCATTAATGTGTATAGTACCTTTAGTGATGACTCGACCTGACGCAGTGTCTCCAATGGTGATCGTCTTATCACCTAGTGCTCAGACTAGGGAAGAGAACCAACAGGAGTCTCCAGTTATGTGGCAAGAATAGCCGAAGTCCACAAGCCACACATCTCCGTTCCCAACCAAGCAAATCTGAGTTAGTGAGAAGACAACATCGGTGGCTCAGTACTGGGGCAAATAAGAGTAGTTTTGGGAACCTAGTACTGAGTCACACGACAAGCAAAAGATGCAGTCACAGAAACAAAAGACAGAGCTCTAGCTACTCTACGCACCTCGCCTCTCACAGAATCAGAAGGTCTAGGAGTAGACCTCAAGCCTCTGCTAGGTCCAACCGCTATGAAAGAGTGGGTCTGACCTATAGTAGTATGCTGATCACGTCGCAGATGCTACCTTGACGGGAAAAGCGAGGTCTATCCTCAGGACAGTGGAAATCCTGACCAAAAGCAACTCAAGGACCAAAATAAAAAGGCCTAAAAACTAAGTCCTCAATACTGCCTAGAACCCTGCAGGTCAGGAGAGCTACCTATGACTCTAGACCTCATGTTGGTCTTGGGAGCACTCAGAGTCTGGGGCTGACTCTGAGTACTCCTAAGAGTATGAACATAGTCTTTTCATGTGATCTTGGCATGCCTGAAGCAGAACTCAATCACATATCCATCCTTTTAACAGAAGGTGCAATGGTACTTCGCCTTCTGAGAGGTTGAAGAAGCAGGATGATGCTTTGCCTTCTAAGAGGTCGAAGCAACAGGTGGCACAACCTTGCTGTCAGAAATCCCCTAGAAAAATTCGACAGATTTAAATTCTATCCTTTTAGCCTTGGGCGTAACCTCAATCACACCTCCAGCTACAGCTCTAACTACTACAGGTGGATGTTTTCTCACATCCTCTAAGAAATCATATCCTAGAGCCTAATTAAACTTGCAAATCTCAGATTTATCTAGAATAAGATTAAGTCTTTTCTTGCCTCCTACAAATTTTTTGAGAGTGTTTATGAGGTACCCACACTACCGAAAAAGATAAGAATATGAAGCACAAGGAGAAGAGGATGAGAGACCAGAGGGAGAGGATGAAGAACCAGAAGAAGAAGACGAAATAGCACATGCATATTTCTCCTTATGCACGGCTGCCTCTACTTTAAGGGCTTCGCAAGATACACATGGGACAGACCTAATCCTAGCCATTTGGGCTCGTAGCTCTTCCTAAAAGCCTCTTGCATATCCTCCATCTTCTCCTCAACCTCAGCATAGAACAAGTAATCAAATGTGGGCTTCTCTAGTAGATCGTTAGTTAGCTTCACACATTTTTCATCCAATGCAATCAATTCAGATTTTAGTTTCTCACAATTATTACATTGTGAGCTAACAGGGGCCTTAGAAGCATATTTAGCCATTTTCTTATTTTAATCTCACATGTCCTGAAATTGCTTAGAAACAGATTCAAGTTTACTAGTCAATTTAGGAAATTGCAACAAGAAATAATATGCTCAAGCAAAGAAGCATGCATTTCAACGATCTTATGATCTGTCTTTTTATATTAATCTTCAAGTTGTTACAATTATCATAGGTTTCAGGCAAATCAAAAAGCATAGTATATAATCCTCTAAAAGTATTGTCCTTATCCTCACATGAGGTGTAGAGTGTAGTCTCAATTGAATCAGAATGTAAAGGAGCAACCCTAGACAACTCTAACTCAGCTAGCAGACTAACATTCTCCACCTTAATCAAATCCAACTCAAAAATCACACTATCATGCGAGATCTTTAGTTTCTTCATATCGCCAAGTAAGGAAGCACATACATCGCAATCATCACGAGAGGAAGCAGATCTAAGTGAAGTAAGCTCCTGTGAAAAGCTCTCTACCTCCTTCTCTAACTCACCACACCTCGTCCTAGACCTAGTACAAACTTTGCTAACTTTAGAAAAACATCATTAAACTGGTCGTAGGAAGGGCATACCACATCAAATTCACTTTAGAGATCATCATCGCTGATGACGTTCTCATCAACCATGAAGCATATCTCAGTGAAATCATTGCCATCTTTGGTGTCCTTGTGTGGATCATCCTCACCATCGTCGTCACTCCAACCCTTCATGTCACTGAAGTTGAAGTTGTCAAAGATGGTGAGGATGCAGTGGAAGAGCTTCTTAGCCTTGCCAAGGTTACGGTACTTCTTTTCCTTGCCTTGATCATGAGTTGGGAGCTTCTTATTATGGTTCTTGCTGATATAGTCATTCTTGCTCACACTACCATAGCTATTCTTGCCCTTCTCCAGCTTGGGGCAGTTCACTCGACTGTGGTTGGGGCCATCACACTCGAAGCAAATCACCGGACTATATCCCTTCCTCTCTCTAACCCTCTTATATGCGTGTGAGAATTTTCTGGCTAAGAGGGCTAGGTTAATCTCTAGAAACTGATCATCACTCATCTCACACAAGTAGCAAAAAAGAATCCCAAAGCACCATCAGATGATGCCCCAGAGGCAGAAGTGGGATCGGTGACCAAAGCCATTGACTATGACTTCATCTTGTGAGAGATAATGTCGATCTCATGAGTCTTGAGGTGTGAGTACAACACGTCAAGAGTCAAGGTCAACAAATTAGTCATGTCCTTGATGGTGGTCACTTTCATCTCCCAAACCCTGAGGTCCAATGCGGAAAGCATCTGGCGAGCATTATCCCAATCTGAGTATGTGATGCCAATAGCTCGAAGGTTACTCAGAATTTTGTGAAATCTGCAAAAGCATTCATCTAGGGAGTCACCAGCAAGTATTTCAAATTTGTTGTATTCTTGCTTGTACTGGTCCTGTTGGACAATCTTGATCTGGGTGGTGCCATCATGGTATGCATCGAGGGTCACCCAGACATCGTATGCCGACGTGAGGTGAGAGATGTGATCGAACTCACTCTGGCTAAAACATTCGATGATGATGTTCCATGCTTTAGCATTTGCCTCCACATCTGGCATATTTATCATTGTGATGTGCTCATCAACAGGAACAACAAACCGAGTCTTAACCTTTCTCCAGATCGCATAGTCTTGAGTCTGAATGTAAGACTCCATCCTGCTCTTCTAAAAGGGATAGTCGACCCAATCAAAGATAGATGGCTTGGTGGAATACTTGTCTACTACCATGGCTCTAAAGACTAGTTAAGATTTATGAGAAGAGCCAACCGGGCTCTGATACCAATTGAAAGACCGAAGATGGCAACAGAGGGGGTGAACAATGCCTCCTAATTTTTTCCAAGTATTCAATGCTCCTTATCTCTAATAGCTACAAAGCTATGTGTTGGACCGAAATGGCGACAGAGGGGGGGTGAATATCGCCCACTAAAAATTCATCCCCCTCAAGTACCCACGATGAAATCTTCTTCTATAGCTATGAAGAAAAGCTATGAAGAGACATCCTCATGCTCTCTGTAACTCTAGATAAACCAACCAAGAGAAAAAGACAGAGAGGAAGCAAATAACAAGAAACAACTGAAACCAGCACTAAAAACAAGAGGGCCGGTCAGACCGCCATATATGGGCCAGTCAGACCGCTCCCTGGCCGCCGGTCTGACCGCCCATATAGGGCCGGTCTGACCGCCAGCGTCCAACCGGTCAGACCGCGAGTCCAACGGCAGTCAGACCGCCCGTCGGATTTTTCAGGGCAGACTGGATTTTCTGACAGAAATCCAAAGACTTAGCTCAACTGAGAAATTGAGGACTTTCCTCTGGTTTTCTCTGCCCAGACTAGCAAGATAACCTATTAAATAGCAAGAGGGACCTAGAGACCCAAGAAAATCCAACTCAAGAGGAAGAAATTGAGAAATAACCTAGAAATTGAAAAATTCAGAGAGGTGGACAAAAACTCAAATTGCTCAATGGTCTTAAGTCCTTTGCTCATGAAATTTTGCAGCCAAGTTAGCAAAACCTAAAGGACTTCTCAGACCAAAAATTAGGCCATCTCCTGAAGGGAATCAAGAAAAGCACCAAAACCCTAGAAAAGAAAAAGAAGAACAGAGTGGCTCCAAAAGTGAAATATGAGATTAGCTCCTGGGAAAATCGATCAAATGATCTTGAGGCATCATCCCAACATAGAGCAACCCATTTTGGGCCTTCCCAACAAGAAACAACTCAAATCTCAGAAAATCAAGAAATCACTCAAAAGGGAGGAACGAAGAACAGAGGGCCAGTACAGGAGAAAAACTTCAGATTTCCATTCCAAATCAAAAGAGGATTACAGAGGAGTCCCGATACGCATGGACATTAGAACAATGGATGATTACATGCTCATCACTCCAATCTCTCCCTCTCCTCAAGCCAAGAACTCACCCACTCACTACATGCTTGCTTGGAGAGACACACACACACACAGAGAGGAGATGCTACGATGGAGACAGAACCTCTGCACTCTCCAACAACTCTCCACTACCAAAACCTCACCAACTAAAGCCTAAAGCCAAAACAAACTCTCAAAGCTTCTTTTGACGCTAGCAAACCCTAACTCTCTCCCAAAGTCATAAGGGGGCATGCAGCCACTCCCTCCTATTTATAGCCCTTGCATACCGGGTTTCCAACCTGTTTTGCCCACTAACTCCGAACGGAACCGCTTCCACCTGTGCAGCCTTGCGCTTTTATCGAAACGCCCCTCATGCACCTTCCGGGAAGCTTTCTCGTTCCTTGTCGTCCAAGCCTCGCAACTACATCGAGTCTCCACCATCTTTGACACATCCGACCGTTCTGACCTTGACACCGCCCGTGTCTAGTCCGGTCACCTCGTGTCTCGCCACGACTCCGCCTCGATGTCCTGCAGCCAACATAGACAAGAAACACATCAAATAGCACCGCTCGATACATGAAAGTATAATGGCATCAACAAATCATACTTACCCATGATAGAGTCCAACCTGTCGAAACAACAGAATATGCATCCTGAGCACTTTGACCAGGTTTGACCAAGTCCGACCGAGCCCGATTGCACCACGCAACGTCAAGGTCCGAACCAACCAAATCAAACTCGACTTTCCTAAACCGATGTCAATTACTCATCACACACATGGGATGACCTCCACATAGTCTCTCAATCTACCCCTTGATGAGTATATTGACAAACTTAGAAAAAAACGCAAAGTTGAGTTTGAAAAGAAAGTCAAACATGGTCCAAAGGAAAAAAAATGATGCTAATGACCATGTCGACACAAGGAGCAAAAGAAAGAACAGGTTTTCGTCAAAGCTCCCAAACAGGCTTTTTTTTATCACTTTTCTCCCCCTTTTGGCAATAAACACATCAAGGATACAAGGAAGAGAACAAGTCATGGAAATGGATGAAATGGCTGAAGTTTGATTATTCTAAGCATTTAGAGTCATGAGAATTATCCAAAATGACCATCATATATTACACCAAGCCATAACTCAATAAAAGGCTATCTAGATCATGACAAGATATGTATAACCCAGCTAGAACACATAGATGACGATCTGAAATGTAGTACATTTTGTGAGCATGTCAAGTCATCAATAAGCAAAGTCTAGCTAGAGATATCCAAGGATGATGCAGACCATATCAATAAGCTAAGCGGAACCAAGAAGCTAGTATTGAGTCCAAATAGAGTGTTATATGCTCAAGATTGAAACATTGGGTCAAGTACTTGGTTCTTTTTGTAGCTTAAGCAAATTGAGCACAAATGACATATTTTCTTTTGAAACTTATGGTCGTTTCCAACTAATATTTTTATCATGTGCTAGATCTCAAGCCTTATGCGACTACTCCAAGCAAGAAGCTTAAGAAGATAGTCTAGGTCATCCAAAACTCCCCCTGAGTTCATGCCTAGTGCAATAGCAAGCCGTCTCATGAGAAAGAATTGGTGAAATCAGTTTTTTCGCACAAAAGAGATCTTTTTGCTTTTTAAACAAGTTGTACTAACGCATGCTGCATCAAGAGACTAATATAGCTCAATCTAAGGCTCAATAGAGATTCAACGCTCAACTCAGCCTATTTGACATGGCATGAATCATAAAAGGATAACTCAAGAAAGACTAGATTCAAATGCTAGCATGACAAGTTTTAATTCAAGTTGAGCAATTTTAATTAACTTATCATGGCAAAAGCTAGTCTACGCATATGAAGTCATGGTAAATCTAGCAAATAAGCATAAGTCATAGCAAGGTGTAAAGTATTGTAAACATGTCATAACAGGATAATAATCAAGGTTCAATGTAGTTATATTACAATGCGAAATGCTAACATGTAAATTTTGGAGAGGAAATAGTAAAATCGGAAGTACCGCTGATTGCACTGTGGTACTATCGATTTTTTGAAGTACTACTGTTTTCACTACGGTACTACTGATTTTCGGAAGTACCATTGTTTGCACTGCGGTACTACCATTTCCTTGATGAACGGAGATTTCAGCATGAGTTCAAACATACGAATTGAGAGAACTTTTGACTTGTAGATTCAATGACATGAAATTTGATAGAGACCTACTCTAGGGTATTGTGAATCTATTCCAACAAATGATCACAAAAATCATGGCCAAAGTTTTGTCCTTTTTCAGTTTGTTGGAGGGTTGCACCAAAATCGAGCCAAAACCATTGGTGAATACTACATGTCCGTGGGATGACCAAGAAGAGTCTAGATGTATTCCTACACATCACAGCAAGCTAGAACACCGAAGAATCCTAGCCAAAAACCATCGGAATAAAAGATGAACCAAAGAGGCCAAGATCAAGCAAAAATCGGGTTTTCTCATGAATCTTGCTATTAAGGTGCCTAGATGGGTAAAGATATATTCCCAAGGATTATCTTCATCTTTTTGGCAGAGCAAGATCATGAGAAGGAAAGAAGCGGGATTAAAACCAACCAAAAGTCAAGCACATCAATCAAAAACAAGGACTCAAGAGTTGTACAAAGATTGATATATTGCTTACTTGAGAAGATAGATTTTATAGCCACTCCACCTTGAAGGACAAAGAGCATATAAAGTACTCACTCTCTGACCTTAACCCTAGAGATGAGAGCACATGAGATGAGTTGGATGGTTAACCTTATATGTCTCTATCCCAACGCTCTTTTATAGGTGGACAACTAGCCACCTACACCCTTTAATGTATCATATCCACTATTATAATGGAAAAAACCCGTTAACCCCACACACATGGGTTTTACTCTCACAAGTTCACTTATGCATACTTTTCAAAGCGCATAAGTGTGCATTCATTAAATCCTTAACCTTGATCTAACCAGCTCCACCTTGACCTAAACTACTCTCTAACATACCCATGCACCATGGTTTTGATCCAAGATAGTTTTTGGTATTTTGGTCAAACTACCAAAATATCCTTCCTTAACCCGATCATCATCAACCACTGCAAGCAATCACCATGCTTGCCATGTGTAGGTGTATCACTCACTTGCCACACATCACCAAGTCTCTTCTATCTCGGTTCCACCGAACCATAGTTCACTTGGCCCGTGCAAGCTACATGGTACAATCCCACCATTCGAACTCACCTTCAACATTCTCGCCTTTCTCGTGCCAAGCTTGAGCTCATCATCTCACCTGGCATCCTCGATCATTTTGGGCATCAACTCCTCCAAGAGTCTAGCCCTAATCCTCGTCGTTTACCATAGTTGACTCCAAGTGACTCTGCACATCTAAAGACAAAGAAGTCATTTCTAGATACAAGTTCTTCATAACTTGACCTATATTAGCCAATATATGCATCATGCACCACTAATCCAATGATCTAGGTCAACCCACTTTGATCTATGACTCAATTCCCCAAAACCCTACTTTCTGGGAAGATCGGAAGTACCGCACTTACCATACCGGTACTTCCGCACTGCGGTACTACCGCCTCCCAAAACAGTACTTCCGCACATTGAGAACCTCACCTGGAACTCTCTGGAAAAAATATACTGCAACTCAACCCGGTACTCTGCCAAGCGGTACTTCGCACTTATACCTGTGGTACTTTCGCCAAACGGAACTAGCGCACTTATACCTGTGGTACTTTCGCCAAATGGAACTAGCGCACGTATACTTGTGGTACTTTCGATTTTTTTGACGCTTCTAGAAGATAGCCCAAATCAAATGCAATCTTTGCAAAATTATTTCACCACTCCACAAAACTTACAATTGTTCATCACAACAGTATCTTGAACCATCTCACATGGTCCCTCAAATAGTTATCACGGCTACTGACAAAATAGAAAATGATAGCTCACAACGGCATCTACTTGAAATGGGTAACTTAACAGCTTAACCTAAAGGGTAAGGGTTGTCTTGATGTGTGTTCCTTTTGAAGCAGTACTGAAGGCTTCCTTGTCCAACTCACTTGGTGCTAAGTAAAGTAGTGTAATGTCCCACCGTTTGTTCTCCATGACATTCTTCTTGTGAATGTACATAGGTTGAAGTCAAAAGCCCAGACGGTGAAGTAGTCGATGAAGTGTTACATACCATCCATCGTCTTTTGCATCCCAACCTTTATCCATCTATATTTGTTTTGAATAAGGGAAGAGTAAGAAATAGGTTTTTAAGTAATGACATAAATATAAGGAAGGATTGAGAGGTAAGGGTAAGTAAAACTTGTTTGATGTTACTGGTTATTTAAAATAAGTCATTAGGATTCGACTATTCTATTTTATATACAACAACGTCCTAGAGTCATCAACTTGACTCTGATACCATCTCCAGATCCTCTATGTAAATCGCACTAGTCCAAAAAATGCTAGTGCACACAGTGGTAACAAAGATACATATCATCCATAACGACAAATATTGTTAAATAAATGATTATGGGCCTTATGGCCAAGTTTTACATTTCACGGCCTATAGGACAAACATATAAATAACAGCAGGAGATAAAATGTGACATGAAGAAACCCATCTAGTCTGTCCATAGGAAAACGACTGTGGGATGTGGTCTACTCATCTTGGTCCTCACCGAAATCGAAGTAGTCCTCCTTGGAGCAATAATATTTAAGCAAGGGCGAGTATTATTGTACTCTGTAAGTTACGCCAATAACAGAATAAATGCATGCAAGGGTAATATCAAGGAAAGCTTAATATGATTATTTGAGTGTAAAGCCAATTTGGCAAGTAAATATAATAAATAGATATAAATTTCTAAATTTAATACAATAAGGAAATAAAACCGCATTTTAATCAAAATAATACCTCTACTATAGGTCCAACCTAACCATGGGTATTCCACTGGACCATCTTTTTCAAAAGATCTCCTCAACTTTCAATTAACCATGTTTTTGAAAAATAAAGTCTAATTCATGAAAAACTTTACTCAGTTTGCCCATGATTATGGGCCGACTATCCAGAATAGTTTTACATTCTGTAGAGTGTACAACTTTACCCATAAGAGATAATCAACTTATATTATCGTCAATAATATGTTTTCTTAGGCATGTAACTAAGTGATTATCATAGAGTCTTTATAATGCACAATCCTCAACCTGGTTGTGCTCGCTAAGGTTTTACCATAACATAGAATCCACTAAGTTGGGGCCCCTCATGGGCCATGTGAGTTAGCAGTGGCCTCACCACACCCACATTCAACCTGTAGCGAAACCAAGGTTGGGACATGCAAATTAGTTAGGTTGGTCTAGCCCATACCGGACTTGTGGTAGTATATGGTGGCTTTGTAGCAGTAACTCACAAACCAGTTCTTGGTTGACTTTCCATATACCAACATTGTGCCATCAAGCACCTACCACCTAACCATTTTCCTAAGCCTAAACTATGCATTTATTTTATTTTACTAAACATTTCATAAACCTCCTTGACACTCTAATGTCAAGGATACATTTTAAAACTCATCATTTTATGTAAAAATGTACCCTAAGCCTAGATTCATCTTTATACATGTATAAGCTTTTCTACAAGATTTCTAGTCAATACTAGCGTACTAACTAGAGTTTTAGCTATGGTGGCAAGGTATTGTGTGATCACTGTCAATTTTGGCAACAAACAAAGAATTTGGGAATTATCTAAAGTTTAAACTAGAATTTAAACTATACTTGAATAAAAATAAGCATGCATAATAATTTAAAATAGAATATACATAATTTAAAATATTGGGTTTAATATGATCAACGGTGTAACTTGCCTTGCTCTATGTGCTGGTGGTGAGAATCATCGACGAAGTAGGTACTGAGAGGAAGATTATGAATTTATACATTTGAATCACTCGATTCAGAGTTCGGACGAATGAGAACAAGCTATCAGAAGGTTTGCTGAAAAAGAAATTATTTGAAAAAGAGAGAAAAGGGTATATTCTAGGAATAGAATATTCCCTCCGGTAGAAAATAATTTGATAAAGGAACTATCCAGTGGGCCCTGGCTGTCATACAAATAGAGAAAGAAGCAAAGCAAAGGGAAGCCAGGGAGAACATGGGATGGGCGGCGGCGCATGGGGAAGGTGGTGGCACCGTTGAGGAGAGGCGCGGGTGGCACGACCGATAGCCATAATGGGTCACAAGGTCCATGGGGAAAGCATGGAATGTGGCTGTGCGGTGGCAACATACTATGGCAGGGTGGCAGCGTGTGGGTGGCAGCCGCAACATGAGCGGGCACGGGCGACACACACCGGCGATGCCTTCCCTAAGTTAGCATGAGCATGAGCTTGATGTGGCCTCATGGAGTGCCCAGGTGTGGTTGGTGCAACCAGAGGGAGTCGGAGGTGGTAGGGAGATGGTGACTGACGATGAGAAAGGTGGCGCCAGTGGCAGAGCTCCACAGTGGTGTATTGGCCAAATTGGGGCATGGAATAGGTACAGGAGATGGTGGATGTAGTGTGGGTGTGAAGAATTGGAAAATGGCTCACCGAAAATAATGAATCAATGGCGACAACAGTTTTGCCTGGCTTTGGGGAAGAATTTGATTCCCGGTGATTGGCCACATGAAAGTAAAATTAACTTAGAGGATTGGTTGCTTGGATGCTAGAACACAAGATGACATGAACAAAACTTGAAGATTCTCACCAGAGAGGGTGGAACGGTGAGTCGGTGAGTAGGGGTGGCGGCCAAGCATAGGGACAACGATGCTTGCTATTGCAACTATGCACAGGAGATGAAGGTGCATGGGCAAGGCTGCAAGGATGACAAGACGGTCATGAGTTTTTAGAGCTGGGAGGGGAAGAAGAGAGCGTAGCCATGATGTGATTGATGACGGTGGTTTTGGTTTAAGGCTTTAATGCTCGTGAATGAGGATGAAAATGGTCGTTTGATGGTGATGATGGTGTCTTGATGGAGGTTTGATGGCCAACATTTTCTAGAGGTGGGTCAGCTTGGCTAGTGCAAGCGCAGGCGACGGTGGACAAGTGCTATCTCACAGGCACTCGGGAAGTAGGGCAGGGAGGCAGGGGAAGGAAAGAAGAATGGAAGAAGGAAAAGGAAAGGAAAGATGAAAAGGGCCAGCTAGGCCAGAGGAAAAATGAGCTAAACCCAAGGAAAAAAAAGAAAATGGGCTTGACCTAGAGAAATGAAATTGATCATTTTTCTGGAGTTTGAATTTTCGAGATTTTCTAGAATTTCAATAGGGATTTGAGTTTTGAAGTTTGGATTTTGAAGTTTGGAATTGCAATTGAATTTCATATTTGAATTTGAAATGGGAGATTCATTACCAAGATTGCACAGAAAATCCAAATAAAAACCAAATACTTTAAAATAATTAATTTCAAATAAATTTTTACAGAAAGACAAATTGTGGGATGTTATAGCACCCCATTAAAGATACATCTATTTCTGTGCTACCAAATATGCCAGCATCCAGGAGTGATTAATTCATTGAAAAAGCTTCTTCTTATCTCTTCTAATAATTTTGCATGCTGCCACATACTTATGAGACCCAAAGATGTATCTCAAACAATATTGATCAAAGCCCAACAAACCTTGATGAAGCTACAGGTGAAAAACATATGAAACCAATAAGAATTATGATCATAAAGAGCACAGAAATCCAATTCAACAAAAAAAACTGCCTTTTCCTTAGGATTGCTCTAGTATTTAGTTTCCTTTGCAATGGAACCCAAAAGAAAATGTTATGCTTCAACATGCACTTATTTTCCAAACCTAGTTGTATATGGGTAATGATTTGAGTGTTTCTTATAAAAATGTTGGAAGCCTTTGAAGCGCTGAAATCATTTGAGCCCCATATGTAAGACCAACAATTATAATTGTTATTCAATTGCACTTGATCTAGAATGTTTTCTAATTCTTCTAGATGTTGAGTAACTATTTCTGAAAGCGGTCTATAAAAGTTTGTGGAGATATCCTCTGAAGCTAGAAAATTTGCAACTAAAGATGAGGACCTCTTAGTGAAAGAGTGAAGCTGAGGAAAATCATGGTCTAAAATCAAGTTTAGCCATAAGTCATCCCAGAATAAAACTGATTTCCCATCACCTATGGAAGGCCGTGTAATTATCTTGAAAAGATCCAATTGTGTAAAGACATCCCTCCACCAAAATGACCCTTTTGAACCAAGTCCAGTTGGGACTGAGCTAGCATGGTATCTATTCCAAAGAAACTTAACCCAAGGGATGTCAAATCTGTTGAAAAATTTTTGAAGAAATTTTAGCAGCAACATCTTGTTTAGTTTTTTGAAGTATATGACACCTAAGCCTCCATGTTTCTTCAAAAGACAAACCTTTTTCCAAGAAACCAAACACAAGCCACCATGAACATAAGATTCTCCTTTCCACAAAAAGCATGTCTAATTTTATCCAACAATTCTATTATTTCCACTCGCAACAAAAAAGTACTCATGTAATAAGTTGGCAAACAAGATAGAACTACATTAACCATGGTTAGTCTACCTCCTGAGGAAACATAAATTGATTGCCACCTTGAAAAATGCCTTTCAAAGCTTTGTACAATGCCCATGAAATCTTGAACCCTTGATTTCACCACACACAAGGGAAGACCTAAATAAGTGAAAGGAAAACCTTCAATTTTACAACCCATCATACCATCCACATTTGTAATATATTAAGGACACACATTTAGTGGAACAATGAAAGATTTTGAAATGTTCACTTTAAGTCTCCAGGAAGAGGCAAATCTTTGTAGTATTCCTTTAAGAAACATCATCTCTTTAGAGCATGATTTCATAACAATTAAGGTATCGTCTGCATAATGAAAGATTGGGACGTCAACCAAGGATGTAATACCATAAGCTAGTGAAATCAAAACCATGTGCAAAGCTTTATTTAGAATGTCCTACGAAAATCAGTCACTAAAACAAATAGGAGGGGAGACAAGGGATCACCTTGTTTGACTCCTATTTTACACCGAAAAAGACTTTCCAGGGACACCATTTAGGAGGATTAAGGAGATACCTGAATTGAGGATTTGTGTTATCCAAGACAACCATTTTGAACCAAAACCTTTTGCTTGTATGATATTCAAAATCGCTTGATGCTCAACAGCATCAAAAGCCTTCTCAAAGTCCAGTTTAAATACAAAGCATGAATTTTTTTTGACTTTCTACAAGCATTAATATACTCAACTGCCTAGGCAAAGCCATCTTGGATGGTTCTAGACTTGATAAACCAAACTGATTTCGATGAATTAGCTGAGTGGTGATCGACAGAAGCCTATTTGCTAGTAACTTTGTCAAGATCTAGGCCTATAATAATTAACAACCACTGGAGCATTCTTTTTAGGAACCAAAGTTATGTATGAATTGTTTATGGAAACCAACAAAGCTCTCTCATGAGAAAACTAGTTGCAGTGCCTGTAGAAATCTTCCTTTACTATGTCCTAATATTTCTTAAAGAATTGATTGTTGAATCCATCTAGACCGGGGGCT
Organism: Dendrocalamus sinicus; assembly: GCA_036346575.1. Lineage (NCBI taxonomy): Eukaryota > Viridiplantae > Streptophyta > Magnoliopsida > Poales > Poaceae > Dendrocalamus > Dendrocalamus sinicus. Next base: position 12,522,660 of record CM070656.1, on the reverse strand, counting down.
CTATTTGGAGGGAGAAATCTGGTAATTTGCTCAATTTCATTTCTTGTGAAAGGTTCCTAGATGAATTCCAGAAGCTGAGCTTGTTCCACACAATATCATCTAGTGCAAAATAGAATTCCGTGAAATAAGATGTGCCCAATCTCTCCTTATAAGAGCTCCAGAATAAAGCAACCTTCTGATCATGCTCATAAAAGACATTACCTTCATTATCTGTGATGGTTGCAATCATATTGTTTGTTTCGTTTGTAGTGGCTATAGCTTGAAAATATTTGGTGTTCTCATCACCAAATTCAACCCATTGTCTGATTCCTCGTTGTTTCCAATATGTATTTTGATTTTTGAGCATCCTGTGCAGGTTGGAGGTGACAATTCTTCTTAGATTGTATTCTTGTGGAGTGAGTGTTCTTTGGTCCTCAATGCCATCAAGTAGCAGCATCACCAGGTTACTATATTATATGTATCCAAAAAAGTTTCTAAGGTTTTTACTCCAAAAGTTCAAACATCTCCTCAAGAATTTGAATTTTTATTTATAACTTTGTTGCATTGTTACCCAGCAGAAATATCTAATTACTATACTGCTCCCAAGCCCATGCTACTTCCTCCAAAAAACCAGGCTGATATAACCAAAAGTTCTCAAAACAAAAAATGTTACTCCTGGGCATCAAAGTACCAATTTGGATATAGAAGGGGATGTGATCACAGGTGATTCTTGCCAAAGGGATAACCAACATGCTTGGCCATTGCCCTATCCATGCAGTAGAGGAAAACACCCAATCAATTTGCTCCAAGAGTGGGTCATCCTGCTTGTTACTCTAGGTATAAGCTCTTCCTTTTATTGGGATCTCCACTAGATTCAGCTCACTGATTATTTCATTGAATTGATGCATTTCTAAAAGTCTTGGTACACCTCTATTCCTACAGTACATCCTTCTTAGTAGATTAAAATCTCCAGTGAAAAGCCATAGGGAATCTTGTGGAAAGTCAATACTCTCAAACCATTTGAAGAATTCAATTTTCTCATCTCTGGATGATGGGCCATAAATTTTAGAGAGAACAAGAATGACTAGAAGCTTTGGAAGTCAATTTAACTATAATCGTGTATTTGTTTTGTAAGATACAAGCTCCCTTAAATTGTGAGCCTGACCATATCCTAATCAGACCTCTTGAAGCACCTTCTGCACTCTGATATGCAAACTAGTTGAGATATTTAGGACAAAATTTCCTGATATATTTGCTATCAAATTGTGCTCTTTTGGTCTCTTGCAAACAAACAATAGAACAAGCTGACTATTTATCTTATTATGAATGGCATTCCATATTTTTTTTTGAATTTATACCTCTTACATTCCAATTCAAAACATTCCAGGTTTTATTTGTCATTTGTATATATGTTTTGAGATAATAGAACACACTCTCCCGCAACAAGCTTAAGAGTTAAGGACTACATGGAACTGAAAAGTAGCATCAAATTTATTCCAACTGCATCCATTACATGATAACATGAGAGCAGAGAAACCAACATCATTATTTGTTTCTCAAAAAAACAGAAGAATTTATTTGCGGATAATATGTCCCATGATTTATTCCAACTTTATTCGAACTAAGCATGATTGACTTCTTATCCATCAGTAGGCACAGTACGTGGTTGATTCAGGTGGGCTTCAATTATGTCAACACTTGGAACACCAGTATTATCACCCGAAGTCTTTAGGATTTTGAAAGTCAGTTTAGGAGGTAACTTTTTGGCTGTCTTCTTCTTTGTTAGGATGCCATCCTTGTTGTAGCTTGGCCTACTTCCATCAAAAAGTTCCATAAACCTAGGGCTTCTCTTGATGGATTCCTTAGAGTTGTGATGGGTAGCGTTTGGTAGGGACTACACCAAAGTGGTAAGATCCACAATAGTTATGTCTTGGTTATCAGCAATAGTGACAATCTCATCATGTGAAGGAACATAAAACTGAGAGGCATTACACTGATCCTTGGAAGCAGATAAGCTAATTATTTGTAGCAATTAATAACTAGTCTCTGAGTGAAAGAATTCACCTTTAAAGATATTAGGAGAGAAGGAGAAAGTATAGACCTCACCTTCTTTTTGTAGTAAACTTTTAGAGGTTTGCAAGTGGCAGTCTGCAACATTTTTTGCTTAGGACTTATGTATAGCTCCCCATATGGAACTATCTCTAGCTCATTATCAAGCTGCTTTGCCCAGCTCCTATATTTTCCATTAAATAGTTCCCTATTTGTTGCTGAGTTGTTATTCCCATAAGTTTCAAATGAACCAGGTTCCTGCTGCTCTTCATGACCACCACCATCTTGCACTTGATCATTTTGCTGATTACCACCTCCATCATTGCCATTGTCATCCTTCTCCTCTTCATCATCATCCGAGCGATCCTCTTCAAAAGGGCTATCAGGGCTATCCACTTGGAAAATTGAGATTGTCACAATGAAGGTTTTTCCAAATGGAACTTTAGGGAAGTAGTATTGCAGAATCTTCAGAATGTCCCTCATGTTTCACACCAGCACCTGAATCTTAGGCCCTGTCTTGTTCTATAAAGCTTCTCTGGAAACATCCCAGTCAAAAAACCTCCCAAAAAGTTTAACAGCTTGCTTTATAGCATCATGAGACCAATAATCAATGGGGAAGTTAACTAGGGTTATCCATGCTTTGAAAGAGAAAAAAGAGCGAATAAAGTTACGACTCTCATCATGTTTAGTGCAACACAAAGTGAACTGACCAATGTTACTCTCAAAAATATGCACTCCATCATTCTCTTCATAGACCAAGTTTTTATTGTAAATGTAGGATCGATTCACACTAAGATAGGCAATCAGAGGGGGGTGAATGATTGCGGAAGCTAAAAATAAATTTTAAGACTCTCCACTAAACACAAAACCTATTTAAGCCCCGTTTAAAAATTCTGGACAGAATAATGTACTCTCACTAAAACTGATCCCGATAAAAAACCGTAACTCCGATTGACCTCAAATTTTGACAGAATAAACTAGAAAAAATTATTAAACTAATCCAACTGGAATTTCGTCAAACGGATATCTAGAACTCGAGATATAAAATAAACAAGATCGCTGATGCAGATAGTGACGAGAATTGATTAGGCCCTAATTAAGCGAATAAACAAAATCCGTAAAGAATTAATCGATCAAACTTTTCAGATCACAAACTTGATGCCCTAGCTATATTAGATGGATTAAATTAAACCTAAATCGCAAACAAAAAGTTAATCCAAAATCAACAGCTGCGTACGCAAGTAATGAGCAAAAGAATATAAAAGAAAATAATAAACAATAAAGTCAATTCACTGTTCTAATTGATGAATGCATGCACTACTCACGAACTGACTAGATTACTTGGCTTACCTGGCTCTAAGCATCATGCATGCATGTGCATGTATTGGTTGATTGATAAGTCAATGGGAATAGCAACCGAGATGAGATTTGTCTGGACGTGAGCTCGCTCGAGGACTTCACGTACGGAGTGCTCGATGCATGGTGGCAAGGGACTTCACGCGGAAACCAGTGCTCACGACGCGCAGGAACTCGCGGTGCTGAACGCCTGCAGGTCGGTGTTCACTCGATGGAAATCCACGCGCAGCTGACGATGCTTTACCGTGCGTGATAGCGATCTCCGCGCCGTCACTCGATATATTTTTTTTCGCTCAATCACGCCACAGCCGTAGCCTTTTCCTTCAACACCAAAAAAAAACTTTCGGTCGATCAAAAACGACGCATAACGCCGCCGCCTTTTGCTCTTCTCAATTTTTCTGTTCTCTCAATCCCAAAAGCCGTGCTGTCTCTCGGCCGCCTCGCAACTATTTAAATACTCATCACCTCGCGTCTAATACGGGGACGATCTAAAATCGCCGCTCACGATTCGGATTAAGTCTGAGACTCCGCTCTCAACCCTAATCTAACTCCAACTAGACCTGGGCTTTTTTATCTTAATTAGACTTTTGGCCCACTAATTTTCAAGGGACCCGAAACCCTTCCTAACACGGGTTTTTTCACACTCACGATTTTTTCTAACGCGTCACGTGTCGAAGCCTCCAGGACCGCACCTCCCGTAGCTTCTCCACGTATCATCCACCTTCGATCTCCATGCGCCCCAAGCATGAGCCCGATCATCTCGTGACCTCCTTGACCGTCTGAACCTCAGATCTCCCCATCCTAATTCCGGTCCACCTCGTCACCGACCATGATCGCCTCCATGCTCAACCTGCATATGCAAAAACCAAAGAACATTCTTCCGGCACAAGTTCGTCTCAACTTGGCCAACATCAGTCCGCACACACGCAACACAACTCGCATAACACCGCTAAACGAAATCACCAATTATTCATCATAACAAATTAACCATTGTCAATTATTCATCACCAAAAAATCCTAAACCTAGCCACATGGTCTAACAATCTCCCCCTTGATGAATACATTGACAACACCACAAAATTGTATGATGAATTAGCTTCAAATAGATATAAGTGAAGAACTAAAGCCGAAAAAACATTTTAAACCATAAGTCTCAAATCTCTCCCCCTCAACACAAGAGAGGTAATTTTATTCTCCCCAAATTCTCTTTAATTTCTCGCAAAGCACACCAAATTTCTCCCCCTTTGGCAATGTAATCATCAAGAAAATTTAAAGAAAGAATAATTCTAAGACGGAGCAATGAAAGTAAAAATCAAGAAGCTTTGTAGATTATCCAAGTCATTGTGCATTTATTTAATAAAGCAACCAAGACATATTTTTGAGTAGAGCTATCTAGATCATATTAAGCCATATATCACATAGCAATGTCAAAACAAATTTTCAATATGATTAAGCAATTTATATCAATGACAGGCATCTCAACAATGACCAAACCAATTATAGAGAGCACAATGAGATATTACAACGAAAAATCAAAACCTGAAAGTGAAGCAAATTTTAACTCTAGACGGGTTAGCAGTCTCATGTAACAACTTATTGCTCCACACTCAATTTTTAGGCATTTGGCATGCTTGTAGCATACTTCTTTTCATAATGACATACTTGTCTTCTTCTTTTTTTTTTTTGATGGTGGCATGCTTGAAGCATACTTCTTTTTATTTTGCGCACTTTTGTGTCCTTTTTTTTTGTTCACCATGGCATGCTTGAAGCATACATCTTTTCAATTTTTCTTTATATACTCTTTTTTTAATAACATGCCAAATTGAGTGATCATAAGAATTGGAACATTAAACAATCGAGCCTCATAACCAAGAGTTAAAATAAGACTCACAATCAAGCTAATCCTTTTCGATGGACATCGCAAAGTAATAACTATAATTAATCTAGTCAAAGTATTCCGCCATGTCATACTTTTAATTCAAATGTAGCAATTTAATTATAAACAGTCTTGATCAAAGCTACACAACATATGAAAGATATGATAAAGAGAGCTCTACTACTCAATTGATTTCAATGACTTGGATTTGATGAGTTATTTGACAAGGATAATAAACAAAGCTTCCGAAATTTTTAAACAACAAGCTCCCCCTCAGAATAATCCCATAAGATGTAATACGCCCAACTCACTTCGCAAATGAGGAAAACGAGAAGTATCAAGCGATTTCATGTGCAAATCAGCAACTCGAGAATTTAACAAGATTTAAGACAACATTACCTTTTCCACATGGTCTCTCAAAAAAGTGAAATCTCTTAGAAGCCATCAAAGAGAGTGAAGAACCATCAAGTGTTCCAATCAAGCAATGATGTAAAAGACTGGAACCCAATCTAGCTCATGTTCTCCATTCTCGTCAGTTGTTCTTACATCACAGGAAACATCGGTCTCACAGTACTGGGGTTAGTGAAATAAGATCTAGGAATCCAGTACTGAGACACACGACGAACAGGAGTAACAAAGCTAGAACCAAAATCACGTGCATGTGGGTGATCAGAATACCGAAAAGAACGTGAATTATTTGAATTAAATCCCAATCTAGCATGTGAAGCAGATTTAAAGCCATCATAAAATTTCTCAACAAACTTAGCTTTCACATTAGTTCTAGGAACAAAAAACATTGCACGTTTTTGTCTCAAAGCATTCAATCTTTTCTTCTTCTCTTTCTTTGCACGCCTAAAGCAAAATTCATTCAAGTGTCCATCTCTTCCACAGTAGGTGCAATGAAATTTAACATAACTGGAATTCTTTTGAGATGATGAGCTAGCACCTACATTATTATTCGATGAACTTTGTACAAAGCCAGCAGATTTAAACACAGTTTGTTTTGGTTCAAGTTTCACTTCAATTTTTCCAGGTTCAAGAGGCTTAATAACCTTAGAAGAATTATTCTTGGCATGCTCAACAAAATTAAATCCTAGACCACGATTTTTCACACTAGTTTTTGACTTGTCTAGAATCATATTCAAATTTTTCTTGCCAAAAGAAAATCTCTCTAAAGTGTCTTTCAGGTACTCATTCTCTTTAGCTAGAGTGGGACAAGTTGTGCATTTATTAGATTCATTCACAAGATTTTTAGAAGCACTAGACTGAGCCAATCTTTCTTTTTCAGCAAAATTATTTAGTTGTCTAGTCAAAACTTCTATTTCAGTGTTAAGCTTAGGACAATTTGAGCAAGAAGAAATCTCATGATAAAGCATCTGTTGAATTGTTTCCTGAGATGAACTAAGTCTAGCTTCTAACAAATCACATTTAGAGCAAGCTTTAGATTGAGCATTCAAAATACTTGATTCTAAACATGAAGAAGAACTAAACTTGAACTTTCCAATTTCATCATTAGTACATTTCAATTTTTCATCACAAGAGTCATGTGCCAATCTTAATTCATCAAATTTAGCAGTTACATCTCTAAGTTGATCCATGTTTAAAGCATTGAGTGACCTAGCATTTTCTAACTCAGAATGTAAAATTTGACAAGACTCACAAGATTCATCATTAGGAATTAAAACTCTAAGTCTTGCAATTTCAGAATTTAGATATTTGATCAAAGTATCGTATTTTTTAATCTTTTTATCTTTCTTTTCTAGTAAAGTACCAAGTTTAGCAACAGCTTTAGCTAAATCATCATAAGAAGGTTCTACCTCATTGTAGTTGTCGCTGTCAAGATCATCATTGTCGGTGGAGCTTTTGCTACTTGCCATTAGACACAACCCAGTTAAATCTTTCTTGCCTTTGGGAGTATCATCCTCGCTGTCCGTGTCCACATCACTCAAATTAATTTGCTCAAGAGCTGCAAGAACACGATGCACCACCTTGCGATTTATATAGCCATTCTTTTTGTTCTTCCTTTTTTGTTTCTCCATCTCTTCTTCCTTCTCATTTTCTTCCCTTGCAAATTTTGCTAGAAACTTTGGACATTTAGGACGAATATGATTGAGATCACCACACTCATAGCACCTTTGAGGACCAAAATTTCCTCTCTTTCTTGATCTCATATTCTGTAAGGCTCTTGTGAAGCGTGTAGAGAGGAGTTCCAAAACATCTTCTGAGAGTTGCTCTAGCTGTTCATCGGTTAGTGAAGACAAAGAAGACAAAGCATAGCTAGTAGAAGAATTATCACCATTAGACTTGCTAGATTGTGAAGCTAAAGCAATTGATTTATTACCATTATTTTTTCTAGCAAAAACATCTAATTCATGAGTTTTCAATTTAGAATAAAGCACATCTAATGTAAGTGTACTCATGACAGTAGATTCTCTAATGGATGTAACCTTCATCTCCCATATTGACATATCTAATGCTCCAAGTAATTGACGTGCATTTTCAGCATCAGTATAAGTAACATTAACAGCACGTAGGTTACTAAGAATTTTATTAAAGCGGGCAAAGAGATCATCTATTGATTCACCAGGTTTCATCTCAAAACGCATGTAATCCTTTTTGTACATGTCTTGACGTACCTCTTTAATAGTAGATGAACCCTCATGATAATCACACAATGCTTTCCATACCTCATATGCGGATTTAAGATGCACAACACGATCAAAATCACTCCTTCCTAGTCCTTGAATTATCAGGTTCCTTGCCTTACTATTTGTCTCCACTTGTGCCATGTTCGCCGCTGTCACATCATCGTTCTCGGGCACTTGATAAGGCTTGTAGACCATCTCCCATATTGCAAAGCCTTGAGCTTGAATATATGCCTCCATCTTCGCTTTCCAATACTGAAAATCAACACCATCGAAAACACAAGATTTTGTGGAATACCTATCCGTCGACATGATTTCTAATCACCGGTTAAGATCAATTAGAAAAATAAACCTGCTCTGATACCACTTGTAGGATCGATTCACACTAAGATAGGCAATCAGAGGGGGGTGAATGATTGCGGAAGCTAAAAATAAATTTTAAGACTCTCCACTAAACACAAAACCTATTTAAGCCCCGTTTAAAAATTCTGGACAGAATAATGTACTCTCACTAAAACTGATCCCGATAAAAAACCGTAACTCCGATTGACCTCAAATTTTGACAGAATAAACTAGAAAAAATTATTAAACTAATCCAACTGGAATTTCGTCAAACGGATATCTAGAACTCGAGATATAAAATAAACAAGATCGCTGATGCAGATAGTGACGAGAATTGATTAGGCCCTAATTAAGCGAATAAACAAAATCCGTAAAGAATTAATCGATCAAACTTTTCAGATCACAAACTTGATGCCCTAGCTATATTAGATGGATTAAATTAAAACTAAATCGCAAACAAAAGTTAATCCAAAATCAACAGCTAAACGCAAGTAATGAGCAAAAGAAGATAAAAGAAAATAATAAACAATAAAGTCAATTCACTGTTCTAATTGATGAATGCATGCACTACTCACGAACTGACTAGATTACTTGGCTTACCTGGCTCTAAGCATCATGCATGCATGTGCATGTATTGGTTGATTGATAAGTCAATGGGAATAGCAACCGAGATGAGATTTGTCTGGACGTGAGCTCGCTCGAGGACTTCACGTACGGAGTGCTCGATGCATGGTGGCAAGGGACTTCACGCGGAAACCAGTGCTCACGACGCGCAGGAACTCGCGGTGCTGAACGCCTGCAGGTCGGTGTTCACTCGATGGAAATCCACGCGCAGCTGACGATGCTTTACCGTGCGTGATAGCGATCTCCGCGCCGTCACTCGATATATTTTTTTTCGCTCAATCACGCCACAGCCGTAGCCTTTTCCTTCAACACCAAAAAAAAACCTTCGGTCGATCAAAAACGACGCATAACGCCGCCGCCTTTTGCTCTTCTCAATTTTTCTGTTCTCTCAATCCCAAAAGCCGTGCTGTCTCTCGGCCGCCTCGCAACTATTTAAATACTCATCACCTCGCGTCTAATACGGGGACGATCTAAAATCGCCGCTCACGATTCGGATTAAGTCTGAGACTCCGCTCTCAACCCTAATCTAACTCCAACTAGACACAGGCTTTTTATCTTAATTAGACTTTTGGCCCACTAATTTTCAAGGGACCCAAACCCTTCCTAACACGGGTTTTTTCACACTCACGATTTTTTCTAACGCGTCACGTGTCGAAGCCTCCAGGACCGCACCTCCCGTAGCTTCTCCACGTATCATCCACCTTCGATCTCCATGCGCCCCAAGCATGAGCCCGATCATCTCGTGACCTCCTTGACCGTCTGAACCTCAGATCTCCCCATCCTAATTCCGGTCCACCTCGTCACCGACCATGATCGCCTCCATGCTCAACCTGCATATGCAAAAACCAAAGAACATTCTTCCGGCACAAGTTCGTCTCAACTTGGCCAACATCAGTCCGCACACACGCAACACAACTCGCATAACACCGCTAAACGAAATCACCAATTATTCATCATAACAAATTAACCATTGTCAATTATTCATCACCAAAAAATCCTAAACCTAGCCACATGGTCTAACAGTAAAGATGAACGAATTTGACAAAAGCAATACCTAAGGTAGACGGGAAGATATCCTTTACCAGCAAACCTCTTACTGTCCCAAAGTATTGTTTGATGATGTTGAATGCATCTGCATTCCATAGCAGCAGGTGGACAATCACAACATCTCCATTGTACTGAGCTTTAGCCCTCTCATCCACATTCACCTCTATGCCCCATGGATTGTACATGGATGGGTTGTTGACTGCCATGTCTCTAGGTGGCTTGTAGTTAGGACACATAGCCCTGAACAAAGGAGGTTCCTCTACGATAGCATTTAAAGGGTCTGGATTCTTTTCTAAGGCAAGTTGCAAGCTGATTTCCTAAATTTTCTGTGCAGATTGAGGGGGTGCTGATTTACTTCCATTATTATTAAGCAAGCTGACATTTAAATTTTGCGCTAAAGTAGGCAAATAAGCCGAAACATTATTATCTTGCAATTGATTTCCTTGTTTCTTATGATTTCCTTGATTCTTAATTGTCTTTGGGATGTATTGCATTCTTTGCAAGCATATTTTAAGGCAAACAGAAGCTCTGTGACCATAATTATAGCAATTAAAGCACCTAATATCCTATATGCATTCAAATTTGGAGTGGCCAAAGGAAAGACGGTGCAGGCATTGAATGGGCTAATTAGCTGATTGTTTAGGGAATTTCAATCTTTCAAACATGAAAACTCTCTGAAAATTTTTCTCTTCTTGATTTGACTTTTGAAATTTCCTTTCAACGTGTTGAGCTGAACTTGGGGTGAGAAGAAGACCCTTTAGTCTACTGAAAACTGAATGGACCAAAACTGCGCTTTTGACCTTCGGAGCTTGAGAAGCAACTACAAAAACATATGATTTAGTACGATGAGAAACAATTTTCCATTCAGCTTCTTGCTCCTTGGACCAGAGATCAAGTTCTTTTCTCCAATTTGGTGCCCCAGAATTCCAAAGAGAGAAGAACATAGAGAAGTCTTTGTGAATGATCTCTTTGCAAGCAAAAATGTCAAAACCAACTTTACACAAAGCAACAGAGAGTTTAAACCCAAAGTTGTAAAGCTGATGAACATAAAAATCTTCCACTTAACCACCAAAACAAGCTTGGAGAATTTGACCAATGATCTCTAAACTTGGTCTGAAAGTGGACCGACCAATAGTGGCCACAAGATGAATTCTTTTTGGTGAAAACACTCATCAAAATTAACCAATGGTAGGAATTTTCTCCAAATTTGAATTTCAAAATCCTTGCCCATCTCAAGCGATAGCTTTGAGATGTCAAACATGGTGACCACAACCACCACAAGCATCACAAACTACAGAAGACAATCGGGGAGGGAGAGGAGAAGAAACCATAGCACCTGATAATCCAAGATTAAGATCCAAACGTAGGTGACAAGCAAGTAACAAAGATCTCCTGGACAAGCGATGTCTGATATTGCACCGTTCTTCACTCACTCCCTATATATGCGGTGATGAGGTCCACCGCGAACGTGGTGAGGGATCAGGGGGAGCACTCGTGGTGTGTATCGGCGCGTCGGTGATCCGAGGCAGTGGAGGCCCCCATAATCTGAATGCTTAAAGGCCATTTGATCTTCATAGCAACTGTAGTTAAAATTGAGTACCAACTCAAAAGCATTAAAAATGAGGAAGCAACTCCATTTTAAATCGATGAGCAACTTGAAGCTTTAGAGAAAAAGTTGGGTAACAACTTCAATCGAAATTGGGTAGCAACTCTAGTTGAAATCGAGAAGTAACACAAAACTTTTGGAAAATCAGCTAGAAATTTGAAACTTTAGAAAAAAATGTGGTAGCAACTCAAAGATTTAGAAAAAAAAATGGATAGTAGTCTAGTTTAAATAGGGTAGTAACTTGAGTTGAAGTCGAGTAGTAACTCGAAGGTTTAGAAAAAAAATGTGCAGCAACTCGACGATTTAGAAAAAAAGTGCAACGGAGCAACTTCTCAAAATTTAGGTATTTGCTCCGAGCCTTAGAAACCAAATTGGCAAGCAACCTGCTAATTTCTAAAAATTAAGAAGCAACACATGGCTTGTGAGGAAAAAAAATAAGAGAGAGCAACTCTGGTTGGCACGCTCCACGCTACCCTTGACTCCATGAGAGCATGCTACCATGTGTGTGTGTGTGTGAGAGAGAAATGTGAGAGTAGAGTGATGCATCGCTAGAGATGGAAAGGAGCCTATCCCAAAAGGAAAAATGCTATGGTGAGGTCCACATGAGTTCGCTCCCATGTCTTGTGATGCGATTGGCTTTTATTAATCTTTCGATTTTTGATTTTTGTTTATATATGGCTTCCTCACTCGCTTCACTGGGTTCCACCGAATTAATAATCACAGTCTATACTCTTACAGAAATTGCACAGTCCTCACTGGTGTATGGTGATCATAGGATGCTCCCACGAGGTAGCAAGATGAGTTGAATACGTGGTATTACATGCTAAAGGCTTATCATAAAACATGTACACTTACTTTGAGAGAACAATATAAATACTTATGTATGTGCTATTTTATTTAGGAATAAGTCTACTTTACCCCCCCCCCCCGAATTATGATTTTGGTCTAAGTTTCAACCTCAAGCTGCAAAACTGAGTAACCGAAACCCCTTAACTATCAAAATTTAGCAACTTATCCCCTGAGACTATTCCACCCCTGTTTTCAGCCACGTGGTGTTGATATGGTAGTGGTTTTTGGTAACATGAACACTAGTCATTTGAGTAACAAAAAATAATATAGGCCCACATGTCATACTCAATAACTTCTTCCACACAATTTCCATGTCATTTGAATCAGCAAATAAAAGAAGTAAAACAATTGACCCACCTGCCAGCTCTCCATCCATCTTCTTCATTCCCTCTCACTCCCTATGATTCAGCTAGCCCCCATCCATCTGCTTCATCCTCTTTCTCTCTCACCTCTCCCTCTCACGTTCTCCTCCTTCCCCTGTTTCTTCCTACTCTCTCTGTGTCTCTCTTTCCATCCATGGTCGTGGGGTATCCCCTATTTCTTCCTACTCTCTATGTGCCTCTCTCTTCCCATCCATGGCTGTGGGGCATCCCCTGTTTCTTCCTATTCTTTCTGTGTCTCATCTCCACTAATCTCACACTATCACCTCCACAGACATGGTGGTTCGGGAGTTGATGTCGTGAGATGTGCCAACGGCTAGCAGTGGCGGTGGTGGTTCTTTGATGATGGCGGTGGCGGTTCTACAGAGGTTAGAAAGAGAGGGTGAACGTGTCAAGACAAGGTCTATGACAAGGGGATTCTCTTATGTGAAGCAATTAGATCAAGGAACACCGGTAGGGATGAACAACGCCAGGGAAGATGACCAGAGGCGGAGGAGAAAAAGGTCGATTCAGTGAGTTGAAAGCACAGAAATGAAATTAACTTGGTGGGTAGGTTGAGAATTGGTGGGACACAATATGATGTGAAAGGATTTGAAAAAACTTTACCGGTGCGATGGGAACGTAGCGGTAGATCTTTACCAGAGTGTGGGCAGCGACGGCTACGAAGATTGAGCTCTCCTCGGGCAGTTTACATGGGAGAGGAGGTGAGAATGAGGAAGAGCCAAAGTTAAAGGATCAAGAAGCTTGCCATTGTTGCACATAGTAGCAAGTTGTACGTTTTGCTATGTCAATGTGTTGTGCTCATGGGAGAAGTTGGCGAGAAGGAGAGAGGAAGTGACGGGGCGATCAAAGCTTGGAGAGAAGGCCATAAGCCATGGTAAGCAGAGATCAAGGACGAGGCCGCAAGCTGTGGCCGGAGATCAGGAAGGAGGAACGTGGGCCATGGCAACCGAAGCAGCCATCACGAGCAACAGTAGCGAGGTCTAATGAGGTCCCGAGATGCGCCCCTTAGTCATCCCTAGGGTCCACCGTAGTCCGCTGCGAGCTTACCGCGCCGTCGTTTTTGGCAACTGGAGTATCTTAAAATTATTAATTAAGTACACTGAAAGTATAACACATTTATTTAAATGGCATATCCAACGTGGGAGTATATGTACTTGAAGAGTATGAGAAAAAAATATTTACTCCTAGGAATATATGGCCCTCTTCTTTTTTGGCTTCTAAAAGCCGTTTTTCTACAGTAACTAGATTTCGAACGAAATATCTTTTAAGATGGGTTTATAAGTCGATTGTAGTACACACTTCAATGACTTTATTTATATCAGCAAAAATTGCACGCAGATCTTTATCTCTCTGTACTCTCTCTCATAAATAACCAAAATCCATAAACCGCAACCCAAAGAAACAGACTCTATATTTCTAGTCCTCATATACCACTTACACGTATATGTTATACTCCATCTCATCATTTTGAATACACTGTAAGAGTAATTATAAGATGCTCCAGAGTGAGTTACACAAAAATATTCATTGCAGTCCACTATTTGTTTTTTTTTGCATAATTTGCATATATATACTCCCTTTAAATGGTATATAGCAAAAGGGAGTGTTTAGGTATCACCCGAATGTTTTCTTTCTAACTATCATCCAAATTTGTGATCTTTGGATTAGAGATCAAGGGGCCATTCAAGGAGGAGGGAGGAGATTTTTTTTGAAGGAAGGAGATTTTTTTTTGAAGGGGAGAGAGTAGAATTCAAAGAGGAGGGAGGAGAATTCATGACCATTGGATCTCTAGTCCAACGGTCCTAAAACTGGATGATAGCTAGAAAGAAAACATCCGGATGATGTTTAACAAAACCCATAGCAAAAACTATGGGCTCCAATGAAACTTTTTATGTAATTCGCATTGCAATATCTTATAATTAGTATTTAAGTATATTTAGCACATTCATTTAAGTGTCATATCTGATGTGGAAGTATGTACTCCCTAGGGTAAGGCTTCCTGAAAAATGGTATTGTACTCCTGAAAGTGTATACTCATATACCACTTATAAATATGTGTTATACTCCTTTATCATTTTGAATATAAGAGTAATTATATGGTGCTCCAAAGTTAATTACACAAAATATTTCATTGGAACCCGCTATTTTCAGCATAAGGACTACAATGAAAATTTTCTATATAACGACACCAATGGTATACCAGACCAAGGTTGGAAAAACCGGTTCCGGAGAGAATCCCGGTCGTCGGCGATATCGTGAATCCGGCCATTACCGCCGTGAATCGGAAATCCCGGTGTAAAACCGGAAGAAATTTGTCAAACGCTTTTTTTTGTCGGGGTGGGAGGCGGCGTGAATCGGGCGGTTCGGTTTTACCGCGAAAAACCGAAAAATCGGTGCTTGCCGCTGCTGCTGCGTTGCTTGCTGCTGCCGCCGCGCCGCGTGTTCTTCTTCTTCCGCCGCTTGCTCGCTTCGCTTCTTTGCGTGTTCCGCGCCGCTTTGCTTCTTTGAGTCTTCCGCTTGCTCCCCGCTGCTCTCAAGCCTCAATAATGCGAGTTACTACTGCTGCTTGCTGCTGCTGTCCTGTAGCCTCACTTTTATCTCCCCACATGCACAAAACATCAAGAGTTCACCGGCAAAAGCAAAAGCAAAAGCCCCATGGACCCTACATGTCTCCAATCTGATTAGTAAGCATCCAATGCAGGCTACAGTGCATCTACAAATTCAAATTTTCGCATTTCATATTTCGGGCGGTAATTTTTGTACCGGTCTCCGGCGGTAATTCCGGTTACCGGCGGTTACCGGCCGGTAACCTCCGGTAACCCTAACCCTGTACCAGACTGGCCTTAACCATGAAATCAATTACCCAGAACTCTTCTGCTTTAGAAAGCTAGTGTGTAAACAGTTGTTCTGTTATTTCTTTCATTTTCTTTTTGTTCGTAACAACAGAAAATGTAACCTTTGCAGAACGGTGATTTACTGTGAGTGACAACTCGAGGTGCACTGACCGGTGCTTCTAATCTAACTTGGAGGGTGCAGGCAAGATCCTAAACCATCTTTCCTTTTGTTTTAAGCCAGAACAGTATTTGAGCATTCGTGTATTCATGCTTAACTAGACGACATTCCTGGCTCTGCTGTTAGTTCTCCAATCTGAATCTTGCACTGGGGCCCTTCCTGAGGGCATGGTACAATCTGCCGTGTTGAGCCTTGCTCATTATGTACCGATCCTGGCTCAGCACGAGGAGCAAAGTGTTGCCAAAACCAAAATATCACCAGAAGATGGTTTCCGGTGATCCATGTGTGCACCCACGGCCGGAACCAGCATAGAAAGCATTGACTTCTTACTAATCCTATTAAGATTGTACTAGACATGGCATATCACACTTTGTAAATAAGTAATGAACCTAGTGTTCTAGTAAGAATGACCCCCAATGACATTTATTTCTGGATCCGCTCCTGTGTGCACCAGCAAAAGTAGGATGTAAAAAAAATGGTTTCCTACATAGCTGATATGATTTCTTTCTCGAGTTGGCTGAATATCTTCTTGAGGCGAGAAGATGCATTAGATACTACCTCCTGCGTGATCTTCTTTCGATTCTTGCAGCTCTTTAACCATGCTATGCCAATAGATACTTGGACAGTGCATGTATTCTGCTTGGACGCAATCTGTTCCAATTGATATCTAATATGGAGCTGCAAAAAAGATAGGAGTGAGGGCAGCACAATTAGGTGAAAGTCGTAAAATAGAACATTTTCAGCTGTGACAAAATGGTGAAAAAAATAGCTGATCGTTGCCTAGAATAAAACTAATTAACTAAGCATGAGACTGATTTTTTTCCCAGTTCATGTGAATAATGTGATGCTTTTGTGTATTTTGCAATGACAATGCACATGTTTTCACAATTTGGGAGACCCTATTTATCATAGTCACAGTAGAAATTTTATTAAAGAGGCCACAAACAAAGCAATCAAGAAGGAACAAATGGCCAATATCCACTGCACTAGCTATATGTGCGCGTACTGGGTTTCCATCTGACAGTGAAATCTTCTAATTAAAAACCAAAAATGAATAAATGCATAGAAAGAAAAAGAAACAATACAAACAGTTAACTGCTTTGACTACAAAGATGTCAACCACCAAAAGAGGACAATGTTACCAAAAAAACAATGTAAGCAGGTCAGAATAATGCAAGATAAATGTGCAATATAATATCACGCCTAATTCAAATATACAACTAAGATTAAATGTATATAATGAAAGAAATAATGTATGCCAGGAAATTGTCACTTACATTGAAATATTCACCAACTGGGATACCTTCGAGTGTCATCACTTCTTCGACAAGCCATCCATTCTTATCACGCAATGGGGACTTCTGTTGTGTGCTCATTACTTCCCCCTCGTGTCGTGCCAATTTCTTGTCAAACCTGTAATGAACTTGCCTTTGGTAAACATCAGTCCTGACCAGTTCCCATGCTGTAACAGAGTAGTCCATACAACCAACTTTCTCCATAACTCGAAGCTCCAGAGGTCCACCCTCAAATATGTCCACGAGTGTTGATACCTAACAAAACATAGAATTGGTCGCAATGTAAAGATGTAAATCTTTCAATCTTTCTGCAGCACATGGTGGATTGCACATCATTGTCAGGATGGAACAAGGAATCTTACATCAAAAGGTTTTGTAGATGAAAATATTTCTGACATTTTGGCATCCTCTATCCCTAAGAAAGATCCGCTCTCCTCATCTTGGAGGTCGTTCGTTTCTGATTCCTCTTCTACCAGCTGAACTTTCTGTTCAGGGGTCAAGGATCTCGCCTTCCAGAGGGCCATTATTGTTCTGCAAAGCATGCAATTGGCAATTTTGAAAAACAGATGACCAGCCACATATGACAAGATGAGCTCATGTTTATCATCCAAGAAAACAGACTTACTTATGTGCCACATTAAATGACACAAAAGATTGGAAATGAAACTTGAGTCTCCCTTCATTGTCCAGTTGCTTTGCTCCATGCTTTGCATCCATTCCTCTGCCCTTACGAAGAATAATCAGCAGAGATGGGCTTCCCATTGAAGACAGGGTTGCAGGGACCACTTGAACCTCTTCAATATCTTCCCAAAGAAAGAAGAATTTTGTTTTGTGACCAAAAAGATTTGTGTAGAACCCAATAATTCTTGGAGATACAAACAGACGCCCCTGCAACACAGACATAGTTCTAAGCCCTTGAGCACGGTCGCATCACAAAATAGAAATTAATGTCTAGTTCGGTTGTAAAGTCACAGTAGCATGGTCATGTGAAATACGACACTGGTCATCATCTCAAAGTCTGGCTGGCTACCAGAAAGGCTTTAGTGCCTTTTGGTGGTCACATATAAGGATAACTAGCTGAATGCCCGTGCGTTGCTACGGATTTAAAAACTTTCAGAACATGTTTGTATGCATATTCTAAACAATTTTACCACCTGTGAGTTTTAAAACTTGTAGTATGATATAATTTAAAAATCCATAGCAATACACATGCATTCAACTAATAATAACAATAATGATAAGTAACAATAAAATAATTACTTTTATAGGATTTGTAACATACCAAAATTCACTGTTTCTCTGGAACAATAATGATAAGTAACAGTAGAATAACTACTTTTCTAGGATTCGTAACATACCAAAATTTTTACCAAACTTTTTGAACATGTTGGGATTGAATCACACAATCTTCTTTCTTTCTCCAACTCTTATCACTTAACAAGAATTACACGGCTTAAATAAGCCTCATGCGCACACACATGACCTCCACGCACTCACTAACTCCACTAACTTAGGCCTACTCTCATGTCTCCTGGAATCACCCCATGATCCGCACGAGACCGCTTCTCATGGCTACGACCGCTTCTCATGACCACTTCACACGACCACCCATGTCTTCCGACTACCCTTGTACCCAGATGCTCCGACTGAGTACCAACTACGACCACTGCAGCTTCTACGACTTAAGATCATGGTGTCCTACAACCACGGCTGCCTTACGACCACAAATGCCTTACGACCATGGCTACTTTGACCACGGCTACCTTACGACCACGTTGCCACGAACACGTCCAAGCACCCACTAGGTTCTCAAACTTCCGACTGGTGCTTCGACCATGGCGCACCATCTCGATGCTATGACCATGGTACATAAGCCTCATGCGCAAACACACCTCCACGCACCCACTAACTCCAACTTGGGCCTATTCTCATGCCCCCTGAAATCACTCCATGATCTGCACGAGACCGCTTCTCACAGCTACGACCGCTTCTCACGACAGCTTCACACGGCTATGATCGATTTACACGACCACCCACGTCTTTCGACTTTCCTTGTACGAGGATGCTCCGACTACTACAGTGTTCTTTCGAATACTGACTATGATCACTGCAGCTGCTATGACCACTACAGCTTCTACGACTTACGACCATGGTGTCCTATGACCACGGCTGCCTTACGACCAGTGTGCCTTACGACCACAGTTGCCTTACGACCACGGATGCCTTACGACCATGGCTGCTTCGACCACAGCTGCCTTACGACCACGTTGCCACGACCACGCCCAAGCACCAACCGGGTTCTCAAACTTCCGACTGCTGCTTCGTCCATGGCGCATCATCTCGATGCTACAACAACAGTACATAAGCCTCATGCGCACACACACGACCTCCATGCACCCAGTAACTCCACTAACTTGGGCCTATTCTCATGCCTCCTGAAATCACTCCACGATCCGTACAAAACCGCTTCTCACGGCTACAACCGCTTCACACGGCTGTGATCGCTTCACACGACCACCCACGTCTTCCGACTTCCCTCGTATCCTCGTACCCAGATGCTCCGAGTGAGTACCGACTATGACCACTGCAGTTGCTACTACCACTGCAGCTGCTACAACTTACGACCATGGTGTCCTACGACCACAGCTGCCTTACGACCATAGTGCCTTATGACCACGGATGCCTTATGACCATAGTTGCTTCGACCACGGCTACCTTACAACCACGTTGCCACGACCAAGTCCGAGCACCAACCGGGTTCCGGGTTCTCAAGCTTCCGACTGCTGCTTCGACCATAGCGCATCATCTCGATGCTATGACCACAATACATAAGCCTCATGCGTACACACGACCTCCACGCACTCGGTAACTCCACTAACTTGGGCCTATTCTCATGCCTCCTAGAATCACTCCATGATCCGCATGAGACCGCTTCTCACGGCTACGACCACTTCTCACGATCGCTTCACAAGGCTATGATCGCTTCACACGATCGCCCAGTCTTCCGACTTCCCTCGTACCCGGATGCTCCGACTGCTACAGTATTCTTCCAAGCACCGACTACGACCACTGCAGCTGCTACAACCACTGCAACTTCTACAACTTACGACTATGGTGTCCTACGACCACGGCTGCCTTACGACCATAGTGTCTTACGACTACAGCTGTCTTACGACCATAGAGCCTTACAACCACGGAAGCTTTACGATCATGGCTGCTTCGACCACGGCTGCCTTACGACCACGTTGCCACGACCACATCTAAGCATCGACCGGGTTCTCAAACTTCCGACTGCTGCTTCAACCATGGCGCATCATCTCGATGTTATGACCACGGTACACCAACTTGAAACTTCGACCACGGCTTCTCGCGTACTCGGAGTCTTCGACTGACTTCGTGCTTAATGTCTTCGACTACCTCGTACTCGGAGCTACAGAACATTACGAAAACAAGGGACAAGTGTGAGACTTAATACATCAGAATCAAATGGCCGCTCCATCAAGTAGACTGCAGGTGAAATCATTGTTTACCAACTCAATTTTGTGTGCCTTCACAACAGTACCTAGAATAAATTTGCATTACTTTTTCAATAGAATAAATTTGCAGAATTTGAGTTACTTTCGGTACAATGCAATTGTTCTTGTCGATAACATTCCTCTGCATCTCGTTCTCGGAAACAATTACGAATCAATACTCACTACCATCCTAAATAATCTTAAAGATACAGTCAAAATGTCATCTATTACGGACTGTTGTTCATAAAAAAGACACTAAGCCCCAAACCTCTCCACAGCTACACAAAGCTCTGAAGCCAAACATATCAAATCACACGATCGTGAACGGATTAGAATTCTAGATCCACAAAATCTCCACAACATTGACCTTCTCCAAGTCATATATCGACGAGTTCATGGTCTATCCCTGATTCCATACAGCAAAATCGAGAAACACAATAGCACCCAAAAAATCTACCGACAAATTAGAGGGAACAAGATCTCAACTAAAATATATAGTGAAGTACGCATGATAAATCGAGAAATTCTTAGGGAGCCCGTAGGTCAGAAGAAATCAAAGAGATAATCTTTTGGCTGGGGATACCTGGCTGAGGTTGCTGAGGTGGATGAAGCCATTGGAGCGGTCGAGGTCGCTGCCGAGGGGGCAGCTGGTGCGCTCAAGCTCCGCCCACTCATCAGTCGTGCTAATCCGGTACACGAACACCTGTGGCACCGACTTTGCCATTGCAGCTGTCCATACTTCGCTAAGAATGTTCAAGACATATCTTATCTTCACCACCTCCACATGCGTGAACTGGAACATCAGCCCCCGCTGCACGGTGGCCGCCCCATCCTGCCCCTCTCCTCTTGATTCCGACCATCGCTCCTTCTTCGATGGTGCTACGACTATGAGGGGGAAGATTAAGACATTGTCTTCTTGGCAGATCAAACAACAAAGAAACCGATGAGCTCACAAGATAGGAAAAAGTGTATTGACCTGAAGGCATGGAGGTCGTCGCCCACGAACGCACCGCCGGCATCGTCCATGTTGGCGTGTGCAACCCCGGGCGATTGGACGCTGTAGTCTGCGTCAAAGGCTGGTTCTACGGTGTCGGTGCCCATAGCATTGGGGGACGCAGTCGTCAAGAAGATGTGGCAGCAGTCGCGCTCTTGGACCATAAGCTCGATGCGGTTCGGGAAGGCGGCCCCGCTGTCGCTAGAGAAGGGCGAGGTGGGGGAGTTGGGAGGAAGGGGTTCGTTCGCCCGTCTCCGTCCATGGCACGGCCACATCCCATCCTCCCCGCCCACAACACTGTCGAATCTAGCTATCCCTAGCCACAGCGCAGAAGAGATGTGGTGGGAGGAGGCGGGCGAATCCATTCGTCCAAGTCCATGACACCGATGAATCCTGTCCTCCCAGTCCACAGCTAGGTCCGGGAAGGCGTTGCAGACACAGCGCATCTGCTGGATTTGGCACTCCCAGAACACCTCGATGTAGTCCGGGTCGAGGCGGTCAAGCACAACAATCTCCTCGTCCAACTTGTCCTCCACCGCCTCGGCCACCGCAGCACCTGCTTCTCCAACATCTTCAATTGCTGGGACACGCCGCATCCGGGAGAGAGAGGAAGGGGAGTGGGGGAAGTGAGCGGAGTAGCAAGAGTGGCGTGAAGTGGGAAGGAGAAGGGTGGGTTACCTGGCTGACGATGGACTCGTCCATGGCGATGGCGAGACGAGAGAGGTGCAAATCGAAGTGGAGATTGGGGAGGAGAGAGGCTGAGATCGGAGTGGCGATTGGGGAGGAGGAGATGCTCAAGCGGCGTGAGGAAGGGTGAAGCCTGGTGAAATGTGTGAGGTGGGGAAAGTGGAGGGGAGGGGTGGTTAGATCGTGAGAGAGACGAACGGTCCAGATCAAATCGAATGGCTGCAGAGAGAAGAGGGGAGAACGCACCGACAACCACCAACTCGCGTTTTTAAGGAGTAGAGATTGGAACAAGACAGCCAGACAAATTAGTTAAATATATTGTTTAAACAGGGTGCATAAATTGAATAATTTTGAATGCATATTTTGTACTACACCAGATTGAATAGTGGGTGAAAAGTGTGACTACAACCTATAGATTTGCATATTCTGCAATAACAGTTGTGTCTATAGCTGATTGTTTGATTTGAGGACACTGAACCCACTGTGTTAGCATAGGGTACTTAAGTATTACGAAATGAACGGAGGCCTGCCCACATTTAAGGGTAGACAGAAAAGCACCACAAGCAAATAAGCACATACCTGTGTGAGCATTTTACGCTTTAAATGGCAAGTAAAATCATTGATAAGAAATTCTTCTGGTGGCAAAGAAAAGATCTTCTGGAATGCTGAGATTGTGTGAGGAGACCTCACAGCAATCTGCACAATGAATTTTGCATAAGTCAGAACACGGTCAAGATAGGAGGACATTTGCCCCACATGATGATAAGAGAATAAAGCCATCACCTTTTTGCCAACCTCTTTCTCCATTTTATCTAGGTAATCCTTCATGACTTCAGTACCCCTTGAATTGTTCAAGAAGATTCTCAAATGCAATTTTGACTGACATGCTTGAGCCAACTTCCCCTTAAGAGGAATACAAATGTCGGCAAGCTCGGATATATTAGATTTCAAGAAATTTACTTCAGCATGACCAAGGGTGGCAACTTCATCAAAGGGTCCATCAAAATCATACACATCTATTTGCATCACTGATGGTGGATCTTCCATGGCATCAAATTCGAAAATTTCTGCAAATTTTGAAAAGGTTGTAATACAAACTTGCCAATTGCAATTCTACCTAGCAGTAAATTATAAATAAAGGATCCTGATCCCAATGTTACATTTTGGTTATTAGAAGTTCTAAAGTTATGTAGTTATTGAATTATAGTAAAATGCTAGCAAATCTAATTAGGTCAAAGAAGCTGGCTTCACGATGAATGTCCAATGAATTATGAAATGGCTAGCTAATATTTGCAAAAAAAACAAAGTACAGTTTTACCATTCCACTGAGGCTCCAGGGTGTGAAACTTAATCGAACTTGTCTTTGTCTTTCCATTGCAAGTAAGTACAACATATGGATCAGAGTAACCAGATGGTTTGGTTGCTGCTAAGTTGGTTCCATCGATCAGAGCAACAGTCAGCAACCAGCCATCCCCTTGTGCTTTGACTCCATGATCACTTCCTATACATTCCAAAAGACCATGTAAGCAAATTTTGGTTAATGTGCAGATGTCCAGAACAAAAACTGAAGATTTTTTTTTTTGAGTGGAACTGAAGGTTTTGTTGAACAAAAGAAAAGGTAACAGTAAACATTTCTACTATCAGGAAAGGCCTAAACAAGCACTTGTATGGAAGCCTAATTACATGGTTCCCACCAGGAAAAACAAAAGGAACAGCAATAGAAAGGAGAGAGATGTGCTACCTCTCTGCCTCTTAGCCTGGATGAATCGTGCAATCATATTTAGGACACGCTGTCCTTGCAGAACAAGGACTCCACAAACTACAACTTCACCAGCAGAATCTGGCAAGTCCAGCCCAGGAAACTCGAGACCTTGAATTATACTAGGACTTGCAAGGATGATGTGCGCAAAAACATAAACGAATGCAAAAATTGAGGACACAACAGTAAAATTTCCAAAGATTCGAAATGCCAGCTTCCAATCAGATTCTTGCTCCGGTTGCACCGAAGACAAGACTTCGTTATTAGCTGTTGTATCTTTTGCATCGACCGGCCTGACATTTTGAGCCAGGAGCTCAGAGAACTGATTGTAGTTGTCCTTCAAGCCTTGTTTTGCCCCATTTTCAATCATGCTCTTCATCATGGTACTTTGGACAAAATTTAAGCGCCAAGAGACTACAAGACGTGAAGATTTTTCGTCATCTGGTAGTTCAGGTCCTGGCATTATACAGGTCAAAACCTCCACCCTAAAAGTGTTACCAAAAGGAACTTCAGGAGTACTGACATCTGCTAAAACTGCATACATCTCTCCATCTGCCTTCAGATATGTCATGTCCTCCGTTGCTTTCACAGCCTTGACTAGTTTAGTAGGAGCTTTTGTGTAGCTTACTACCCTCTTCAAGATCTCACCATCATTTTCAAGTCTCCATTGTTGAATTTCCAGGCCAGTAGTTCCTTGCATCTCTGCTAGTAATTGCAGAAAGTCTGAACTTGGTGAGAAAAGAAGTGCATTCAAGTCACTGGGTGCAACAGCATACAGTTGATCAAGAAGAACTCCACCCGACAAATTTTCAGGCATTTCATCCCCTTCATGCTGAGTCTCAAAGGCTTTTAGTAGTTCATCAAAAGACATATTTACACTACTTTCACAATCCTGCTTATCAGGAAGTTGTGAGCTAGTTGACGGTGTTTCTTCGAGAATATCCAAACTTCTGTCATGCTTGGAGAGAGGTGGAGCAGAAGCTTCTGCATCTTTTGGTTTCACTGAAAAAATTTGATACAGTCGATTGACAAACGATGGACCACCATTTGAGTTATCCTCCTTGGCAATTTCTATTTCATCACTCCCTGAAACTGATGTGGATAATTCTATTGGAATATTTGGCAAACAAGATCCCTTCTTTAGTTCAGTTGATTTGTCTGAATTTGATGCAAGGTCGTCTGAAGCACATTGTGCAAGTGTCGTTGTCTCTTCGGGGTAATTTTGAGATAGAGATATAGTAAGGCAAATTTCTCCTACAAAAGCCATTAGCAGCATGTAAATACTTGCCCACATTAAAGTTAGTCTATGGATAACAAAACTGAAAATGCTAGTTATGGAACAAGGAGGGTTGGACAAATAAGAATAAATAGGAATAACAAACACAAGGAATCAACGGAGCTGGTAATCAGCCGGGTGAAAGTAATTACAGACAGAAAGACAAGCATAAGTGAAAGTAAATACAGACAGTAAGACAAGCAAACTCCAATAGGAAGCAAACTATCGTGAGATTCACAACTGAGTTCCAGATGCTCCTCCGAGGACACCAAGGAATCACAGTTGTCTTGTTCAACAATTATTTAACTCATTTAAGCCAAACAAAAATTCCTCAAACTGGTAATATTGACATCAATACCAAAAAGTCCTCATGGGCTCACTATTGCCTTATAATCCTTTTTGCTCATTGCAGTCACCTCTGGGTTAATATTGATATCAATACCAAAAAGTCCTCATGAGCTCACTATTTCCTTAGAATCCTTTTTGCTCATTGCAGTCACCTCCGGGGTTCTTTGCACCTGGGTAGTACCAGGACCCTTGTGCCCTGGACTGCACTGCCCACCCTATGACCCAAAACGAAAAATGAGTCTTGCGACAAGACGCGGACATTCCTCATGCTGCGGTTCCCTCTGGTCCATTCCCGGGTTGGGTTAGGGGAAGATCCGAGCTAAGGATTAAATGAATCATTCAAATCATCAAAAACTGGGAGCAGATTAACAAGCAAAGGATAATGAAAAGAAGTGGGGAATACTGAAAACTATTCGCCATTTGATAGGCATAACATACACTATTGTATTGAAAATGGCAGAAGTTTTTGGGTAATTTCACAGAGTAAAAAACTATTCGGGTAAATAATATACTCAATGGTATTGTAAGAAACTATTGCCCAAAAAAAGATGAAAAACAAGGAGTGCAAAACTAGCACAACCTACTTATCCAGCACAGCATTTCTAACAGCCATAGCACATCCTCTCTAAGGCAAAACACACAGCTACACAACCATAACACATTATCGTCATGGGGCAACTAACTACTGAAAACAATACAAACTGAATGAATAGCAAAACAAACATAATTTATTGCATATTGTTACCGCAATCCCTGATCTTGGACTTCTTGCTCTTGGGCTGCAGCTGGTACCACTGCGTCCCGAGCGACCGGTTCTCCGCGTCGAGCACCGCCGACAGGGGCACCTTGACCTGCCCCAGGAAGTCGTCGGAGAAGTACTTGTCCTCGTCGAGCACGCACACCACGAGCTCGTTCTTGAGGTCCCCGACCCGGAACGCGAACTCCTCGTCCCAGGCGGGGCTCAGCGACTTCCTGACCACCTTCGTCTTCGCCCGCTGCCTACCCAGCTGCAGCTTGGCGTACGGGGCGCTGAGCCCGTTGGCGTCCATCGCCGGGAGGCTGCGGGCCTCGATCACATGTACCAGAAGCCTCATTTCTTGGAAATGGAGTATCTTTTTCTGTCTAGAAGCTCGATTTGGGCGTCAGTATGGTTCGAATCAAGAAGCTGCGATTTATTCTTCGCTCCTTTTTATCTCTTTTTTTCGGCAGTTTGTAATCCAGATTGAAAATTTGGAAGCGATTAAACGCTTAGCAGTTCGGATAAATCAACGAAAAAATCAGAAGAAATCTTTCGTTTGTTCGGTCCAAGAAACACAGCAGGAAGCTTAAACCGCTTCTAACCAATCAATCAATCCAGAATAAAACGCCATAAATCCAGGAGAATGAGAAGACGCCCAGAAAGACTTCACGAGAGCAACGCAAGAAAGAAATCCCCAAAGAAAAGATCAGGGGGAAAAAATCTAGGAAAGAAATCGGAACGGTCCAGCGAGTGCACGGATTGGAGCCGGGGGTGGGAAAAGATGGGCTCGAAGTATGGTTCGATCGGAAGAGGAGGGTTTGGGGTCGCGGTGGCGACGGGACGGTTTCTTGGAAGGCGTGGGCGGTCCGCTTCGGGCATTCAAGACTTTGATTTGAGATGTTGGGGAGGGAGAGGGGGAAGGCGATGGAAATGAGGACTCTCCCCGCGTTGTATCTGCTGACTTTCAAACCACCCAGTTGCCCGGCTGGTGCCCGTTAGCCTCTCTGCCCACTTCACCATGGTAAAACTCCCAACCTCTCCACTTTGACGGGGGAAAAACTCAAACGTTTCTCCGAGTTATTTTAGCAGCCTGCAGAAGGGACCCACCTGTCCGCAAGTGCAGCAGTTCTTCTGGAAGCGGGGTGCGTGGTGTATTTTCCGTGCCACGTCAGATGTATTTTCCGAGGAGAAGATGGGAAGTCCCGTGTCCTGGACAAAATTTCCGAGCCATATAAATATTCAAACATAAATCGATGGTGGATGAATGCTACTTATCTCTTTGAAGTGTTTTAGGATTTGCGCTTACAGCTAATGTTATACAGGAGATGTGCGTGAGTCTTGAGCATTTTCCATGTCTTTTTTTTTTAGGAATGGTAGGATAGGCATGTTTCTTGTTTTTGGAGTTGCTATTTTTTTACTTTTGAAAAAAATATATATTTGCCATGTTAAAATGGATTGACTAGATCTAAAAAAAATGACTAATTTGACTAATTTGGGTTCATAACAAGAGATAGATAGGTGCTAACAACAACTCTTAATTAAATGGCTTCAACAGGACGGTTGCTCAACATCACTGTTGTATGTTTTCGAGGAATCCCTATATTTTCTTCCCTCCAAAGTTCCTATGGTCCAAATAGGCTCAAAATAATGGTTCTTAAAAATAGTTAATCAGGTATCCATGTGCCTGGTGCTGCCATCAGGATTAAAACACGAGAAAGCTGGGAGCTGTCACCCAAAAAAAAGCGTAGCCCGGCACCAAGAATCTTCGTGGCGACACCATGATTATCCATGCTAAGAGGCCAACCATCATTGCATAGGTCAAAACTTCAAATTGTTAGCACAAGATGCAATACTTTAATGTTATACACGAACTAAAACTTTTTGACCTTCCAAATAAGAACTTACATGGCTGCTTGCAGCTATTGGCATGATGACTGGACTGGGTAAAGAAGAGGCAGCTTGACAACAAATAATTTTCAGCTGGTAAGGTTTGACAGGAGCATGAGTGTCAACGTCAATGGACAATAGATTAACAACAAACAAGACTATACGTAGTTAACAGCTTCTCTAGAGTCTATGATACGGGGTCGCCCGATCTTCTCGACGTAGGATCAAGATACTCACGTGGAATTGATGAATCGTAGTGATCCCCCGTTGCCAATGCAAGAGTTAGCACTCTATAATTCGCCCAATCACACGTGTTGAACTTCACGACCACGGATGAAGTTCTATCGCTCCCAATTCCCAGCGGAAAGGTTGAACGATCTTGATTTCAATGAACTCCCAATTCCCTCATGTTGGTTCAGCCAACAGAAAGAACAAGAGTAATCTTTTATCAAAAGTGGTTCCCTTTACAATGGGGGTCTACCCCTCAATATATAGCCTCAGCCCAAGGCTATTCAACACTAAACTTCCCATGTGGTACTATTCACGCGCACCGTAGCACTGCATCGTTCATGGGCCGCACGGTTATCGTTCATGGGCCTTGTCTGTTTATGGTGCTGTTCACTGCATCGTTCATGGGCTGAATTCTGTAGCTCATATCCTTGATCTCCATCCATCGACGACTCTTCAAACCTGAGTACAAGTAAAATATTGTTTTTAGGTAGTATGAAATTCTCATTAAAATTAATGACATATTCATTAAGGAGCGGGTTCACCTGAGATTGTAGTTTCTTGGCTTGTGCTCTTGTTATTGGTCCTGTTATTGAAGTCTCATTACTAGTTTTGGTATTACTAGTGATGTCCTCATCAGTCTAGACCACCCATACCAAAAAGAAGAAATGGGGACTAGTCAAGAGGCAAAATAAAACTGTGCTAAAGATATTTTTCTTGGGACAATTATGGCCTCAAGAGAGCACAGACTTCACATGAGCTCGTCACAAGGTTATGGCTTTGACACGGCTAGTCAGTACCTAGCTTTCCAGATGCAGATAGCGTCTAGAAACTGATTAGATACTAAACCTCATAAAGAAAAGTTAGAAAAGCATAGAATTATGAAGTAATATCCCCCATAAAGAGAAATTAGAAAATGCGTAGAATTATGAAGTAATTTCCCCACTTCTTTCAAAGGAAAGGAATTTTCCCTGTAAGTTGCAAATAACTAGAAAGCAAGTTACTCCAGAGTACTCAAGGACAAGTTTAGATCAAAAGTAAAGCTGCAAAGCTTTTTTGTTTACAAGTTAACACAACAAATAATATATTAATGAGTAAAGTACATCACAGGTCACACAACTTGTAAGGTGGGTACAAATAGGTCACACAACCGCCATTTTACTCCCTTAAGTCACTAATTTTGTTTAAATGGTGCAAAGAGATACCAAACGTGATCGAGGGGATTGTCTGGTCTTCGACCATATTGGTCTCGACCACACTGGTTTCGACCATGTTGGTTTCGACCACGTTGTCGAAACAAGTACCAAACGAGGTCGAAACAACGTGATCGAACCAACATGGTTGAAACCAGTGTGGTTGAAGACCAGACGACCCTTTCAACCACGTTTGGTACCTCCTTGCACCACTCAAACAAAATTAGTGACCTAAAGGAACAAAATGACAGTTGTATGATATACTTGCACCTATCTTATAAGTTGTGTAACCTGTGGTGTAATTTACTCTATATTAATCATTGCCAAAAAATATAATGTACTAATTGATATTTAGTTCCAACGAACAATTCAGGGTAAATTGTTCAGAGCAAAATTAGAGTGCCACCATAAGAACTGAAGTACAGCACAAGGACAAGCCTGGAGGTTACCTCTCGCAGTACAAGTGCAAGGCACCTGGGTTTCTTGTGCAGATGACCAGCTCAGCTCTGACTCTGGCGATCTCTTCCGAACTGGTTGTTACTGGATCCTTTCAGGAAGCATAGCAGAATTGTTAAGTGTGAACAATAGCGAAAGAAAAATGCCTAACAAACCACTAGTATTACTTGTACCAAAAAATACAGAAGTTGGATGCAGCTAACCAGGTGCATATGAACTAGATGAACATTACAGCATCAACAAATCGCTTTCTCAATTTAGTTTAGATTGAACATAGCATCAATATTACTAAAAACACTGTACAAATTTTGTCTGAATCAAACAGAGGGGCAACTCCACAGATAGCAAAACCAAATCTATGGAAATATCCGATAGAGATTAAATAGCACTGCAGAGAGGGCCAACTACAGCAAGATGGAAAGAGTCACAACTGATGCACTAGCTGCACATACTCGGGTATGGTACAAGAGAAAAGCCATCATGAAAACATAAAAATCCTCCGCATGTATTCTCTTCAAATATGTTGCCTTTCATCTGATGCTAGCTTCTGGTCTCCTCTGTGTCAGCTAGCACAAACTGTGTGTACAAGTTCTTCAATGCTGTCACAACCGTCATTATAAGGGGACCTAATATTGCACCCTGCAGAATAACACCAAATTATCAGCCCAATGTGAGTAACGAAAAAGCACAATTCTCAGATGCACGGTACAATAGCAGTATGGTATATTGGCATGCTCCAACTTCCATGTTCCAAGGACTAAATTTACAGGATATACAGATGGTGTAAAAGTACACAACACCTACTCCATGAATATTAATCAACATAACAGCTTAGTATCCATTTCATAGAAGCCTAGAAGAATAATTACAGTAGAATACAGCTAAAAGTGTATACTAATATAGGCATAAAGACCAGACAGAGTAGCATTTTGTGAAGTGGAAAGAGATGTGGGAGTTACAACACAAAGAGGGAAGACAAGGTACAACTTTCTGGAGCAGAAAAAGAATTTTGTAGTGTGTATAGAGAGGGGAGGTCAAGCAAATACTTAGTCCACAGTTATAAGTTCTTATAGTTGCAACTTGCAAAAAGCAAAGCTTTGACTATAAGAGTCTAGAAAAATATTGTAGCTTCTGATTACTTTCTGAATATAAACTATATGCAAAATCATACAACTGAACAAACAGAAGTTCATTTTGATAGCAGCACTTTAATATGTAAGTGAAAATTGTGAAATGCAGCTAACAACACAAAAGAAATGACAAATCTGGAATAAAATCAGTACCTCCAGAGCATTGGGGAACAATGTCATGCCACCAATTATGCTGAGGCCGGTGAGATATCCATTGTACCCAGGTATATCCTCCTGAATGACTGTGGTTCCATAATCCATGAGCATCAGGTGAATCAATGTTACCACAACTGCGAGCACATACCTCCCTTCCATGAGGAGCTGCCCTGCGGCAAATATTGAGGACAGCCATGGTGGGAGTATTGGCAGAAGGGCACTGATGGTTGCAAGCACAGTTGATGTGTACACAAAATGCACTTTGAACAACTTGAACAACAGCCATGTCAGGCATCCCTGGAATATGGCAATCTTGGCTGTGGCTAACATGACACTACTAATGGCATGGTCGATGACCTCAACACAACGTTCCTTCACTTGTTTTGACACTGGTAAAAGGTCAATGACCTGCTCTGTAGCCCCGCCTCCCTCTACGGTGATGAGGTAGTACAGCACCCACAAGAAGACCATCAACTGCGACACGAAATTGAGCACCTCAGCTGCACCGGAGACAATGCGGAGAGCAATGGATAACATCAAATTGGCA
Organism: Dendrocalamus sinicus; assembly: GCA_036346575.1. Classification (NCBI taxonomy): domain Eukaryota; kingdom Viridiplantae; phylum Streptophyta; class Magnoliopsida; order Poales; family Poaceae; genus Dendrocalamus; species Dendrocalamus sinicus. Next base: position 12,490,682 of record CM070656.1, on the reverse strand, counting down.
CTACCACCGAGCACCGATGTGCTGCTAGACAGCAGCCTCTTTGTGATCTCCGTACCCTGCAAAGCCAGCTCCTTGGCCCTCACCACTAAATCCTCCCTTGTGATCAACAGTTCCCTAAAGAATGAGTCCAGCTCCCTGTATATCTCCACCCACTCCCTGTTCTTCACACACACCGCAATCGCCTGCAGCTTCATCGAGTATGGGTGCGGTCCTGAAGTGATGAGCACCTTGCTCTTCGCACCAGATGGACCAACTGATTGGCTGATCAAGAAATGCCGGAATCCGCTAGTGAAATCAGTAAGGTTGTACTGCACTGCCAATTGGTCTATCTGCTCCCAGACGGTGTCATAGAGCTTCCCAGAGTACTGATCAACCAAGCCGGGGATGTCATTGTCGTCAAGCCACTTCTTGAGGCCAATCTTTTCAGAGTAGTTGCCCTTCTCGACGTGGGACTTGAGGGACATGACCGCGTCCTTGCCCTCGAGCCCGATCTTGTAAGAGAAGAAGACGCTGCCGGCTAGGAAGCCGGCTATCATGCCGAGCATGAGGCCGACGGCGACGAGGGTCTTGAGGTGGCGGAAGATGCCGCCGGTGAGAAGGAGCCCGCGGGAGGAGGGGGCTCGGCCGGAGATGCGGGAGGAGGCGGTGCGGGAGAGGAAGGAGGAGGGCTTGGGGGAGGCGGCAAAGAAGGCGAGGGAGAGGGCGAGGAGGAGCAGCGCCGCGGCGGTGCTGAGGCGCTCCAAGAGTAGGAGGAAGAAGAAGGAGGATGCGAGCCAGCGCAGGAGGCGCGGGAAGGACGGCGACGGCGGAAGCGGGCGGCGCAGGAGCGCGGCACGCGCATCGGCGAGCGTGGCGGCGGAGGACCGCAGTGCGGCGAGCGGGAGCGCGAGCACGGCGGCGCTGAGCCCCGCGCGGAGCGGTGGCTGCCAGAACGCGACGAGCGCGCGGTGCGTCTCGCGGAGCGGGATGGAGCAGAGCAGCGCCCACTGCAGCGGCCGGAGGAAGTCGGCAAGCAGCAGGTACAGCCCGTACAGCACGAGCAGCGCCGTCGCCAGCCCCGCGTGCGCCATCGCAATGTACAGCGCCAGCCGAGCGTCCGGCTCCAGAGACAGCCCCGCGATGTCCGGCGCCGCCTTCTTCCTCGTCGTCGTCGGCGGCGGCGGCTTGGGCTGCGCGTCCTCCTCCTGCTTGGGCCTCCGGAGCGACGCGGAGCGGAACATCTCCGACCATGGGAGGGTTAGCGCCCCGTCCTTGCAGGCGGCGGGGTCACCGTTGGACACGAGCGCCATGTGTTCAGCGAAATGCCGTGGCGCTGGCGAACTGCGGCTCCGCCCTCCGTGTCGGGGGAGGTGGTGGAACTGGAATTGCGAAGGAGTGGGAGGAAGGACGAATTTGGGGGGGTAATTAGCGCTGGTGGGGTAACCATAATGGCGATTAATTAAGTGGGGGATTAAGATGTCGCGTTTCGGAAGGGGTTGGGGTTGCCAATGGGGGGCACGCTCGCGGCTGACACGTGGGTCCGCCATTATAATGACATGTGGCGGTTTGCTGGCGCACCGTCCGTTCCTCTTTGCGCCAGTAAAAGGTGAAATGGATCTAATAATTTTCGATTGATCTAGATAATTTTTGAATACGGAATGTTTCGAATTAGATTTTTCTTGGATAGTCTTGGATCAGAAACGAATACGAATTATTTTTCGGAAACGAATACAAATATGATAATGAACTATCCGTCGAATACGAATACGGAATCAGATTATCCGGTGATTACAAGTTCGGATATCCAGCCCACTAACTGTTAGCCCAATAAGCCATAGCCCACTGGCCATAAGCCCATGCAGGCATGCGGCCATGTGATGTGCGCAGCTCAGTGACATGAAGGCACGAGACGTGGCTTGGCCAACAGCGAGGTGGCGAGGGAGGAAGAGGTCCTTCGGCCACGGCGAAGCGAGCACAAAGTAGAACGTCGAATGAGGAAGGAGGTGGTGGTGGCTCACCGAATACGACAGACTCGACAATAGTGGTGGTTCGAGGTGGACAAGTGAGAAGGCTTCAATTCCGGTGAACTACTGTGGGAATCTAAAAATTAGTTGAGGGGAAAGAACAAGGAGGAGGTGGAACACATTTTGACGCAGAAGACATTGAAGAAACTCATCGGAATTGGAGTTGGTAGTGGTGGGTGACGATGGTCACGTAGAAGAAGACAGCGGCTCCATCTGCCCTAGCTTCCGCGTCGGCTCTGACCTCGCCTTCGCCCCCACCTCCCACGTAGCCTTCGGCCTCCACCGCCATAGTCGAGCACGCCATGGCGTCGGATGCGGCTGAGTGGGATGCGAGGGGGAGTTGCGTGGTGGTGGCCGCGGCGGTGCTTGGAGAAGATGGTGCGGGAAGCGGCGCTGGAGGCCAGGTAACGCACAGGGTGGCCGAAAGGCACAAGAGCGGTGGGGTGACCGGAGGAAGGGAGCCAGCGGCATGGGAAAGGCGTGGTGACCTGGAGTCGGGCCCATGGTGCAAGTGGCCAAAGGTGCCATGGGGGATTTGGCAGGTGGAGCAAGGCAAATGGGAAGACAAGAATGGCTGAATGGGGGAGAAGCTAGAAGAGGAGATAAGGAAGAGGAGAAGAAAAGAAAAGGAGAAGAGAGAATGAGCGCACATCCGATAAAATTTTTCATCGCCAATATTGAACCCTAAGTCTTCATTTAAATACCAACTTACTAAATAAAATTAAGTAGAATGTAGGCATAAATAACCATCAGGATGACCAAGGGGTCGAACTGATGGTCATCGGAAAAGTGGCAGAGAAAGCCAAGGCTCCTCCGGCCAAGACGTGTCGACTGACAAAAGCCGTTGACAAGAAGAAGGGGAGCTCAAATGCTATCGTTTCTCTTGCCATCCTTCCTCCTGCTGCTCAGACTAGCCCCATCAAGAAATTATTTCCGAACGTGAGTGTCGCATATGAGATAGGGGCGGCTGTACTAGAGCAACCGACTCCTAAGATCAAGGTACCCTTCTACTACAATACTACTGAAACTCACTCGGTAGGTGCTTCTCGAGGCTTTATCAAGCAACTCAAAAAGGAAAACTAAAAAGGTTTTGTATCTTTTGTGAAGGATACTATTGCAACAGTAGAACCTGTGATTGAAAAGAAGACTGCCCTCTAGGTGGTTGAAACTGGATTCGACTACCAGGAGAAACAAGACATGGTCGAAGATGTTCTCGTACAACTAGACATGGTCAATGAGAAGAAGTCAAAGTAACTAATCTCTGAAAAAGTTTCTTCTAAATTCAAGATAAAGGCTACAAAAGCAAGGTATGAAAATGCAAGCATAAACATAGCATTGTACCTCTGTCTTCGTAAATGCTAGTTTACTTTTTACAATTTTATCTTGGCTTCTCCACTACTTAAGATGCTTCTACTGAGAAGCCCCCTGCGGTTCTACCTGCAGTCGAAGATGCGGTGGAGAAGGTGGTCAAAGAAATGACCACTGCAGCGACAGACGCTACTACCAAAGTTACAAAGACTACAACCACAAAATGGTCATAGCAACAAAAAATCAAGCACCTAAAGATGGGGAAGGAATACCTGGTCAAGAGGTTGAAGACCTTTTCGACCGTTGTGTCGAAGAGGAACACATCGAGGATGCTTCTCTTTGTTCCCAAGAAGGTACAGTCAGAGAAGGAGAAGAATGAGAACAACCTAACTTCTTCTCTGCATTTTTTAAGCCTCTATTTATAGTGGGATCTTCTACGGATCGAGTTTGAGCCGAGTTCCACACCCCAAAGATCTTTCCAACAAAGGGAACATTTTCGATGATAAACGTCTCAAAAAGGTGTTGTGGAATAAAGTCAACGAGCTCAATCAACTCGAAGACTCCAGGCGAGTACTCGCCAAGTTTGCTTGTGGGAGCATGAATGTAAGTATTGAGTACTTAAAAATTTGTACCTGGTTTGTTTCGGTTTCTCACTATCCTCCTTTGTTTAGATAGCGTTAGAAGATATGGCAATTGTGGCTGAATACCATAGGCAACTCATGCTCCTACGACAGGAAAATGCCGAACTCTCCAAGAAGGCAGCGGAATTGTAAGTTACTGGCTCATGTAGTTGAACTATGTTTTGACCACTTGTCTAGGTTTTCATGTCTGTTTTTAACCTTCATAGGTCTAAGAGCGACGCAAAGTTTTTAACTGCTACGCTTGACAACAAAAAGGTCGATACATAGAGGCTAAAGAAAGAAAACGTCGACCAATCGATAACCATTATGAAGGCTAATTTTGTAATTAAAGCATAGCAGGAGAAAATAAATAGTAAATTCTGAACTTAAGACTATTTATTTGGTTGTCTTTCTGGTATTCCTCTTACTCTTTTCTTTTGATAGAAAAAGAGGCTGAAGCGAGCAAGTCCCAAACTGAGGTCAAAGAAAAGACCAAGGTGATTATTTAACTTACTTGTACTAATAAAGAGACCATCCAAAGAATAAAGCTACTGGAAGAAGAGCATAAAGCTGAAGTTGATAAGCTTGATGCTCGACTAGCAGGTAAGAAAAGCTTCACCATTGACTAGTTCTACTAACTAGTCCTATGATAAATATTTTCCTGACCATTGTTATTTTGTTTGCAGACACTGTGGTCGAAATAAAGTGTCTCTCAGAAGTCTCGACTTGTAGTCAAGAGGAAATGAAGTCGATGAAGGCAATCCTTTATGACAATGTTGTACTTCTCAATAATCTACTCGGTGGGTTTGGTTCGGAGAAGGTGAGTCCTTCTGAAGACACCATAACCGCTCATGCAAGTATAATCTACTACAAATGAAAACTTTAGAGAAGCATCTATTCACCCTGAAGACCGATCAGGCAAAGTCGATTCGGGATGCGGTCGAAAGCGCGGTAAGCTATGCCTTAGCACAACTCAAGGCATGTGACCAGAAACTCAACCTACACCCAATCGACCACGACTTTAGCTACTCTGTGGAAGAAGCAACCTATCTGATCAAAGAAGTAAGGCCAACTAGTCGAAAGATTGCAGAAGAGATGTAACTTGGCTCTCCTTCCTCTTCAGAATAGCATGTAAATAGGAACTTTATAAAGACTTACCTTTGGATAATGAAAGAATTTCTTTCTTTTCCAGCAATTCATCTTGTTCAGTAGTTAGTATGCGTAAGACAAAAAAGAAATGAAAGAGAATGATTTTTATGATTAAGAAATAAAGTTATACTGATAACTCTATCCTAACCCCTAACTATTTATTTAGTTTATGTGGATAAACTAAGCAAATAGTACAGAGTAGAGTATGCAGAGAGCAGAGTAGTTCATCCGACCATCGTCGATTTTTATTGTCATGTGCTGATAGCAAAAGTTAGGAACAAGTCGATGCTACGAAGCTCCTTCTAGTGGGCAGGACCACGTGCAGAGAGGAAAGACTCCGACTAGGTGTTGTTGCCTCCCTTCGACCAGGTTAATCAAATTGAAAACATAAACAATAAGAGGATAAACACTCAGAATTCATTCTCATACATCTGTTCAATATTTTTGTGGACAACTCAATTGCTTTATGCTGATAGCAAAAATCAGGAATGTTTCGTTACTAGGAAGCTCCTTCTAATGGGTAGGACCACATGCAAAGAAGAGGGACTTTGGCTAGTGGTGTTCCCTTATTCGACCAGTTGAACAAATTAGATGTGCTAGAAGTGGTCGAACAAATATAAAAGAAACTCTACTGGACATATGAAAATAAAGATTTGAACAAACTAAAAACTTTATTGAAAGAGTAAAAATGTTTACACGTAAAATTTATGCACTTGATCGATGTTCCAAGAGTTTGAGAGAATTTGGCCGTCCTCCATAGCAAGTCATATAGAGTCTGGTTGTGTGACTTTGACCATGGCGTAACGACGTTCCCGCTTGGGGGAAAGTTTGTTCCGATTAGATTGGGATTGAATTTTTCTCAATACCAAATCACTTACAACATGGCTATGAGGTTAGACCTCACGATCATAGTACTTACACATGGCTTGCTGGTAGACTGTTGATCGGATTAAGCCTTGATTTCTTTTTTCTTCGAGCAGGTTGATGTCATCTACTTGAAGATGCTCTTGTTGGAGTCGTTGAAGTTCTCAACTCTTGTCGATTGAATCTTTAGTTCCGGTTGAAGCATGGCTTCAGCCTTAAATACTAGGAAAAATGGAGTCTCTCCTGTCACTCGACTAGGAGTCATGCGAATTGCCCATAATACTGAAGGAAGTTTCTATACCCAAGCCCCTAAGAGCTTCACAAACTGGTCAAAGACTCAGTTTTAATTTCTTGCATTATTTGGTCATTCGCTCACTCAACTAACCCATTGCTTTGAGGATGGGAAATTGTGGCATAACAAAGTGTGGTACCCAATTCATCACCAAATTATTAGAAGTTTGCACTCAAAAATTGTTTACTATTGTCTATAATTATTTGACTTAGAACTCTAAATTGAGTAATCATGCTTCTCATCATGAACCTTTTCGTGGCTTCCGTTGTTATCGCTGTCACTGGTTAGCCTCGGTCCATTTTGTGAATATGTCAATAGCCACGAAGAGGAACTCAAAGCCCCCCGTTGCTCTTGGGAACAGTCCTAGGATGTTAAGACCCCAGATCACAAAAGGCCAAGATAAAGGAATTATTTGAAGTGTTTGAGCTGGTTGGTGTATTTGCCTGCTATGAAACTAACATTGTACACACTTCTTAACTAACTCTTTGGCATCATTGAGGGCTATTAGCCAATAAAAATATTGTCGAAAGGCCTTACCGACCAATGTTCTGTAGGAAGCATGTGCTCCACATATGCCCCCATGTATGTCGCTAAGGAATAGTAATTCTTGTTTCTACGATATGCATTGCATAAGAACCCCTTGAGTACTCTGTTTCTCCTCAAGATCATCGTCGGGTACAGAACCCTTCTAAAGATACTCGTAGATGGGTGCCATCCAAGTTCCTCGTACTCTAGGGATGTTGTCTCTTTAGGAGTTGTCTCTAGTACTTTGACCAGAGACAGTTTCTAGAGTTACTCCAATAAGACTCCTGGTGGTACTTATGATTGGGAAGAAGCAATTCAAGCCAACTGGTCAGTGAGAAAATTATCCTTCCGAGGGATACATTGTAACTTGAAACTGAAAAGGTGCTTCTCAAGCTTCCAGACTTCTGACAAGTACTGAGACATGGTCGAACTCGAGTATTGATACTCTTTGCCAACCTGATTCACGACTAGTTAAAGAGTCCCCTCTCACGAGTAGTCGACGAATCCCGAGCGCTTTCGTGGCTCGTATGCCAGCTAACAAACATTTGTATTCAGCCGCACTATTAGTGGCTAGAAAGTGTAATTGAATGATATACTTTAAGGTCTCTCTCGCGGGAGATTCCAGGACCACCCTAGCCCCCGAGCCACTTAGTGTAAGTGACCCGTTGAAGTACATCATCCACTGGCCATGGGAAGTGTACTGTTGGGGATCCTGAACAAGTTCAGGATTTATCCATTTGGTGATAAAGTTTGCCAAGATCTAGGATTTAATGGTCATTTAGGACACAAAATAGAGGTCGAACTCCCCAAGTTCAACTGACCATTTGGCCATACGTCCCGCTGCTTCCCTATTCCGGAGGACCACTCCTAAGGAAAACTCAGACGATATAATAATTTTGTGCGTTTGAAAATAATGTCCTAGCTTCCTCGAAGACGTGAGGAGGGCATAAAAGAGTTTTTGGACCTAGGGTAGCGCTTCTTAGACCCATGTAAGACTTTGCTTACATAGTATATTGGTCGTTGGACGTCTTCGTGTCTGCAACGAGAACAACACTTACTGCCTGTGGTGTGGTGGATAGATATACTAAGAGTGTCTCACCTGGCTTCAAAGAAACTAGAACAAGAGTACTCATAAGATATCTCTTGACATCCTCGAAGGCATCATTAGCCTCCTTCGATCACTCAAAACCCTTATATTTCCTTAGAATCTTGAAGAAAGGAAGTCCTTTATCTCCTAGGTGTACGATGAAATGACTTAGAGCTGCTATGCACCCGGTGAGTTTTTGAACTTCTTTCTTTGTAGTTGGAGGGCGCATCTGTTCGATGGCCTTGATCTTTTCAGGATTTGCCTCGATGCCTCTTGTCAAAACAAGGAACCCGAGAAACTTTCCTGTCAGGATCAGATTTCTAAATCTGAACCCTCTGTGTATTACCGCACTAGTCCCAGATCAAAACTAGTGCACACAGTCAAACAGTGATGAATACATAACCAACAACACTTTTATTATAATAATAGAGAGTGCATGCTTTATGGCCACTATATTACAACTGAGATTTCAAGACCTTTCAAACTTATAGAACACAGCGAAAGCAAAAGAAACTCTGACGATGACCCATCAATATGCCACAAGCAATTGACTAGGGAAACACGACCTAGTATTTTGGGAAGCCTTCATCGAATCCATATGCAAAGTAGTCACAGACTCCTTGATCTTCATAAAACTCTAAGATTTGTTTTGAGTGTAGCAATATAAAGTACTCCACAAGTCTTTAAAAAATGCAGTAGATGCAGGGCTTAACAAAGGGAGGATAATATGGTTCTTTTGCACAAAGTAGCATTTTGTTTCAAATACCATTAAATATTTTCAAAAGCCTTAATTTAACAAAGTAGTAGCAGTAACTGAAACTAGATAACATATCCAGTGAAGGTTCCAACCACCAACACTAGTAGACAGGCTCTAACCACCAAGGTTCAAGACTATGGGTTTCATCCACCCACACTGGCTCTATCTACCAGGAAACACTCCCAAGAGTTCCACCCACTTCGAGATCGCAAAATTTTTACTTTGAAACCAAAACCAAAGATGTACCATATAAAAGCGCACCTTGCTTGCCCTTAACCGTGGGCATGGCTATTTGAATAGTTTTATACTCTGAAGGTTGTCATAACCGACCAGGACGATCGTAACTCTGATGGTGGTAGGAAGGCCAAGAGTGGTCGAACAGCCTGGTGAAATAGTGCCAAGGTCGTGTACTGTGGTGGTCATGAACGGCTGCGGTCGTGAGCGATGGTCGTGGGCGACCGTGGTTGAAAACGTTGTGGTCGTGAGCGACTGTGGTTGAAAGTGGCTATGGTCATGAGCGACTGTGGTCGCAAGCGATCGTGGTTGAAAGCGGCTATGGTCGTAAGCAACTGTGGTCGTAGGAAGCCGTGGTTGAAAGTGGTTGTGGTCGTGAGTGACTATGTTTATAGGAAGCCATGGTCGTAGGATTGGAGGGTTTAGAGAGGTCGAAGAAATCGAAGGGTTTAGAGAGGTCAGAGGGATCGAAGGGATCGGAGAGGTCGAAGGTCAAAGCGTTGGCCGGAAAGATTGGAGGGTATAACGTGGTCAAAGGCTAGAGAGACGTTCAAACCGTTTGATCAATGAGAGAGACATTCGGACCATCCAGTAGGCCAGAGATACGTTTGGACTATCAGGTTGGCTACAGAGACGAGGTGGCATGGAGAAGGTTTTGGTGTATGGTTGCTTTACCGAAGGTAGATCGACAGCGAGGAAGGAGTGGCGGAGGCGGTACAAGGGCATCAACAATGAAGGCTTTCGATGGCAGATTTGCTCGACGACGAGGTAGCTGAGGATCGCACGATCACAACGAAGATAAAGACAACGTCGACGATGGCAGAAGACGACAGCGATGGAGTGCTTCGGTGAGGGAAAGGCTCTGGTAGCAGTCTTGGACGGTGAAGCGATCGTCGACGGTAGAAGTCGAAAACAGTTGATTCCATGAAAATTCAATTCTCGACAATTTGTGGAGATGAAGCTTTGTGAAGGCGGCCGAGCGACGTACACAGGCAGTGCACGACATGACTTTGGCCAACCTCAAGGATTTCTCTGGAGGAAGAAAGGTTTTGGCTTGATGAAAAGAAAGGCGATAAGATCATAGCATTCCAATTTGTAGCTTGGGTAAAGAATAGAAACTAACAGAATTCACGACATCGTAGAAACGTTTCTCTGCATTAAGGGCGTGTAAAAGGAAAGAAAAGAATGATGAATTGATTGCTAGCTTAAATTGGGGTAGTTTCCAAGTAAAGATGATGGGGAGAAATGGCCCTTAGCCCATTGGAGATTTGAGCTAATTGGTCTGGGCATAAGGTAGAAGAAAAATAATAGTAACTATGGCCTCAAGGATAAAAGGAAGGAAGGAAAGAAGAAAGCTAAAGAAGAAAGGAAGAAAGAAGTGTGGTGGCTGGTGTTGTTCGGTTGGGGATTAAGCGAGCCACACAAGGGTTAGCAGAGGGATGGATTTCCCCAAAGGAATTTTCTTTTTATTCATATTAAGCTTTAATTAATTTAAGAAAAATCCAAATAAAATCTCAAAGTTTTTAAATAATTAATTTGAAATTAATTTTTTAAAGAAAGTGAATTTTTGGGATGTTACATTTTCTGAAGCAACTCTGAACACACACTTCTTGGGATTGAGTTTCAAGTGGTGCTTTTTGAGGTTGTCGAATTGGCTTGGACGAAAAGCCTGATACGATCCCATAAAATGAGTACCGCACATGCTTTATTCTGGCACAAGGAACTTTCATCTCATCTAGAGCACCTGTAAACAAGATATCTAAAGAACTTCCACCATCGATCAACACTCGATTTACTCAACAGTTGTTGATGGTGTGCTCAACCATGATCGAAAACCGGCCGGGTTGAGTTGAAGGGGTCATACAGTCGATTTTCTCAAAAGAGATAGTAACTTCTGACTACTTCGGAAGATAATTGACAAGAAGAGGGTCAATAAAGTTTACCTCACATTGGAGTTTACCTCATGCTTGATAGCTTCATATTGTTGTTTTGCCTTGTATGATGAAGATACTCCGTATATGTGCTCAATAGTGTGCTTTGGATCCTAAAACAGCATTTCATCGTCATCTTCTGATTGCTTCTAGACTCTCGTTTGCCCTGACTCTTCGAGTGTACAGAACAGCCCATGGCCGGAGTAGTAATCCTCAAGTTTATATCATAAAACTCGGCAATTATGAAAGTCGTGCCCTTCCCTCTTGTGGAAAGGGCACCACCTAAGCTTGTTGTCTTTCCATACGAGTGCTTTGCCTTTGTCCTGATCAAAGTATTGCTTGGGATTCCGTGGCTCTTCATCACATATGACCAAGACTTTCTTCGAAGTTTCGGTGTGAGGCTTATGATCTTTGGCCTTTTTCTTGGATTTCCTGGCCTTCTTCCTCCTCTTACTGCATTCACCTTCCTCTTTGGAACTCCGATTGACCTGACCAATGGTTTTACTCCATTCAACCGCTTCAGCAGCAGTCATGTAATGGTTAGCCATCTCAAAGAGCTTGGCGACAATGGTCGGAAGATGCAAGGCGTTGTCCTATATGAACCTCCTATTGCGGATACCCTGCTTGAATGCTCTGATGACAGAAGCATCAGAGATATTTGGAATTGAATTACAAACCTGACTAAAGTGTCTGATGAATTGTCACAGGGTCTCATCGCTGTTATGTCGCATCCGGTGCAGGTCATCCTCTTTTCCAGGGTGATGGTATGTGCCCTGGAAATTGGCTAACAGAAAGTCACAGACATGCTACCACGAATGGATTGACTCGGATGGTTGATTGAGCAACCACAATCGAGCAGATCCCTTGAGCACAGTCGGTAGGTAGTTCGCCATAACGTGCTCTCCACCTCCTGCCGTTTGAACCATGGCTGTGTAAATCTAAAGGAACTCGATGGAATTTTAGGACCCATCAAAATTTTCTAGGTTTACTGGTCGAAACTGCGGTGGGCAACGCACTGCTCGGAGTTCAAGTGTGAGCTTATTGTATCCCAAGAAGGGGAATTCTAGGTTATAACTATCTTCGGTTGGATCAGTACTCTACGAAAGGATGGGCGAACTCGCGGGGGCCCACCCACTCTCTTTGCAGGTTCCACTACAAAGTTACGGCCACCAGCTAACGATGAATTCCTGGAATTACAGATTTCAAGGCTCGCTGAAACTGCTTGAGCAGTCGTCGGGGGACTCGACCACTTGGGGGTAGACCCATTGTCGTGTTGCGAGTCATGTTCATGGTCAGATTGAGCCTTGCCATCTGGGGAAACTGGTTCCTCCTATTGGCGTACTGCTGTGAGGGATAAGGATCTCTCCTCAGTCTTTTTGGTGGTGCGGGGTCCGAGATCTCAGGATGGATCTCTAGAGATATCCTCACTGTTAGAGGATAGCATCGTCTGCTCGAAGTCGTAGCAGGCATCCATGTCGATATCCACGTAGTCGGCCAAGTCAAACCAGTTCTCCTCATTTCACTCTCCTACCATGAGGATATCAGAAGAAAGAGAACTTGCCAACGAGGAAATAACCGGAGTCTTGGAAGAATCTCCCCACGGACGGTACCAACTGTCGATGTTTTAATATCGATCTTATGTATGATTTGTTTAGATTCGGAGAAACTCTAGAAGACTCAGTGATCATGCAGAGTAGAGACATGGAAATTTTTATACAGGTTGGGCCTTCTCCTGGGAGAATAAGAACCCTACGTCCTGTGTGGCTATTGCTCAAAGAAAGGATTACAACTGAGAATAATGCAAAAAATCCTTTCGCTATCTCTAACTTGATCTGGTTCGGATGCGATCTCCTCCCTCTCTCTCCGACGTTAACCTCAACGCTTCAGACGATAACCGTCCAATGATAGTTACTATCAAAGTGTTGGACCGAAATGGCGACAGAGGGGGGTGAATGTCGACTTCAAAAACTTGCCCCAAAAAGGTATCTGCTAAAATCTTCTCTCCGATAGATATAACATCTATGAAGAGAAAGATCTAAGTTTTCTGAAAGATTCTACTGGACAACCATGAAACACACAGAAAAGAACTTAGAGAAACAAGACGAAGAAAAAGACTAAGAGAACAAACATCAAAAGAGAGAGCCACTGCTGGGGGCCGGTCAGACCTGAGTGTTTGGACCGGTCAGACCTGAGTGTTTGGACCGGTCAGACCGCCCAGGCCGGTCAGACCGCCACACCCGGGCCGGTCTGACCAGTCTTGACACGCCAGTCTGACCGCTTAAAGGCCGCCGGTCTGACCGCCATTCGGTGCCCGGTCTGACTGCCTTCAAACATCCGGTCTGACTGCCCCTCGGCAATCTGACGGCCAGAGAACTGAAATTTCATATTGCAAAACCAGAACTTCACACTGCAAGAAAATTTGAGACTACCCTCTGAAATTTCCAGTCCAGAACTATAGGACTACCAACTAAATAACATGCAGAGCCTAGAAGACCAAGAGAAACCAACTCAAATGCAAGAATTTCAGATTTGAGTGAAAAACTGAAAACTTACAGAGACCTCCCTAAAAACTCAAATTCTCATCTTGTCTCTGATCCTTTGATCATGAAACTCAAAGATTTGCAAGAGAATAGCCTTGAGACTCTGAGACTCAAATTTGGGCACAATCTCTCAAGGGGAATCAAAAGAGACACCAAACCCTAGAAATGGGTAACAGGGAAGAACATGAGCGCAAGAAAAAGATTTTGAAATCAAACACTTGGCTCTAGGATTTTAGCTGACCAAATGGTCTAGAATCATAACTCCATCACAGAGCAACCCATTTTTCACCTTCACAACAAGAAACAACTCAAATCACAACAAGTGAGAAATCAACCAAAAACAAGAACACGAAGCAGAGAACACAGGAAATCAGTCCATCTCAAATAAAACCATCTTGGATTGATCTTGAGGAAGAGAGATACATGATTACATAGAGTATCAACTCATATCATGCCTACAACCCCATACATGCTTGAAGCAATCAAGAACCCATCTCTATGTTCCTCAAGAACACACACACGAAGGGAGACAACCTCTGCTCACTCCACCCAAATAGACTCTCACCAACTAAAAGGCAAAGTGAAAAACAACCTCTAAAGCCATGCACTCCCTCTCACAAGATATGCATGCACCTGAGAATCCCTCTCCTATTTATAGCCTTTGGCTAACGGGCCTCCAACCCGTTACGCCCGCTAAATCCCGAACGGAACCGCTTCCACCTGTGCAGCTTTGCGCTTTTACCGAAACGCCCCTCCTGCACCTTCCGGGAAGCTTCCGCGTTCCTTGTCGTCCAATCCTCGCAACCACCTCGAGTCTCCGCCGTCTTCGACACCTTCGACCGTTCTGACCTCGACACCGCCTGTGTCTAGTCCAGTCACCTCGTGTCTCGCCACGACTCCGCCTCGACGTCCTGCAGCCATCATAGACAAGAAACACATCAAATAGCACCGCTTAACACATGTAAGCATAAATAGCATCAATGAATCACATTAAGCATGAGATAGCCCAAACCTAACAAGTCAACATAATCTGCATCCTAATCCCTTTGACCAGGTTTGACCAAGTCCGACCGAACTAATTGCACCACGCAATGACATAGTCCGAACCACACAAACCAAACTCGACTTTCCTAAACCGATGTCAATTACTCATCACACACTTAGGGTCACCTCCACATGGTCCATCAATCTCCCCCTTGATGAGTATATTGACAAATCCAGAAAAAGCACAAAATTGAGTTTGTTTGAAAATGAAAAGAGAGTCAAAACATGGTCCAAAGGAAGAAAATGATGCTAATGACCATGTCGACAAGGAGCAAAAGAAAGAACAAGTTTTCCACAAAAGCTCCAAGAAAACCACGAATATGGCTTTTTCTCCCACTATTCTCCCCCTTTTGGCAATAAACACATCAAGGATGCAAAAGAGAGAATAAGGTCACAAAAAATGGATGAAATGACTGAAGTTGGTTTATTCTAAGCAGTTAGAGCCATGAAGATTATCCAAAATGACCGTGGATTATTACATCAAGCCATAATCAATAAGAACGCTAAGAAGATCATGACAAAACATGTATAAGCAAGCTAAGACAAATAAGTCACAATCTGAAAATTTAGTAGAATTCCTTAGTATGTCAAGTCAATCATGATTTTAGTCTAACTAGAGGTATCCATAGATGATGCAGGCCATGTCAATAAGCGAAGTGGAACCAAGAAACTAGTATTGAATCATTTTAGAGTGCTATTAGTTCAAGAGAGAAACAATTGTTCAAGTACTTGATCTTTTTGTATAATTAAGCAAATGAAGTACATTTGTCATAAATTTTCCTTTTAGAGCTCATGTTTGTCTCCAACCAACATTTTTAGCTATGTGCTAGATCTCAAGCCTTATGTGACTACTTCAAGCGAGAAACTTAAGAAAATACTCTTGGTCATCCAAAACTCCCCCTGAGTTCATACCTAGTGCAATAGCAAGCCGTCTCATGAGAAAGAATTGGTGAGATCAGTTGTTTCACACAAAAGAGATATTTTTGCTTTCTTAAAAGGTTATACTAACTCATGTTTCATCAAGGAACTATCATAGCTTAATATAGATTCAAGACTCAACTCAGTCTATTTGACATGGCATGAATCATAAAAGGATAACTAAAGAAAGACTAAACTCAAGAGCTAACATGACATGAATTAATTCAAGTTGAGCATTTTAATCAACCTATCATGGCAAAGACTTGACTACACATATAAGGTCATGATATATCGAGCAAGTAAGCTCAAGTCATGGCAAGATGTAATGCATTGAAAACATGTCATAACAGGATAATAATCAAGGCTCCATGTAGTTATATTACAATGCAGAATGAAAGGCAGAAAATTCAGCTCCCCCTCAACATGTGATGCAGCTTTTAGTTCAAGTTGAGTTATGTCAACATTAAGATCTAGAAGCTCCCAAATGAACTCCCCCTGAACCAAAGCAATAAAATTGAGAAGCTGGGAAAGAAATCAGAAAAGACAGTCCTTAAAGCATAGACAAGATATAGAGGAAACTATGGCTCAGACTGACTCTCATCTACCCCATATGACTATAGGTCTATCAGCTGATCATCTAACAAACTACGGAGCAGATGGACTTATGAGTATGTGGTCGTACGAGAGCTTACGACTACGTGGTCGTAGAAAGATTTGCAACCACTTTATGAAATTTCTTTCTTATCAATAAGGGGTATACTCGGAGAATACAATAACGTAATAATATGAGGATTACTATATCCTCATTAAAAATTATCAGCTATAGCTTAAAAGAACAAAACCAATGTTGTTCTGACAACTATGTCTGGCATTTGTCTGAGCTGGGTGAGAATAATTGAACGTTGTGGATCTAAGGCCTGGAACGCGGAAATTCCCAGCAAAGGAAGAATTCACTTTCACTTAAATGTGGTGCTTTCTATGGCACACTCAAATGAGAATCTTGCAAATATGTTTTGAGTGAGTTTTGCCAAATAAGTGCAGAATTAATTTCAGTGACAACTGAATTACAGCAATAGTGTATATTCCGTTATCAACACACAATACGACTCATGGCACATGGACCGACCCATGCTACTTGTAGATAAGCCAACACGCAACTTTTTGCAGGCATACACATTTAGGGTGTGTTGGGAATGCAGGAATTTTCACATGAAACAGTGTAATTTCCATAGAAATCCAATGGAATTCATATGTTCGAAATGAAACCTTAAATCATCTAGGAACACAGACGCTTCCTCTTGGATCTATAGCTTTTGATTGTATTTGTTCTGTGAAAAAAATCATTAATCCTTCATGATATACAACATAACTTCCCGTGAATCAAAGCCAATTTTGACACTACTTCGTATCGTATTTACAAAAATAACAGTATGCGAGATGTATTAAGAAAAATGTCAGTTTTGCCGTCGGCGTGCCGGGCGGTAGCGCTCGCGAGGCGACGCGTGGCGCTGTCGCCCAGCCACCAGGCGGTAGGCCGCCTATCGTCTGGCCACCAGGCGATAGGAAAGCCTGTCGCCAGCCCCCCAGGCGGCAGGTAATTAGACCGGCTAATTAGCCAGCCTAATTACTTGCCTAATTTGTTTTTCCCAATTTAGTATTTATTTGAATTTTTAAATATACCAAATATGCTCAAAAAATTACAAAAATTTATGTACAGCCTTCAGACGCAATGTTCCTCGCATTGTAAATTTTGGGGAATTTTATTCACAATGAATGTTCCTCAAAAATTCATACAATTTTGATAATTTTATAAGTTTTTATATATAACAAACGAGCTCCAAAAATTACGAAATTTTATGTGAAGCCTCCTGATGCAGTAATAGTTATTATATAATTTTTTAGGAATTTTATGTAGTCCAAATTAGCCATGTTAAGTTAATATCAATTTAACCAATAGTAGTACTAGACTAGTAGTAGGAGGAATAGTAGGAGGAACTGTTAGCTTAGAAGCCTGTTGCCAGCCCCCAGGCATACGATGTCATCATGGAGCAGTGTTCGTATGACCTTCAAATGTACGACGAGTACATGGCGCGGTACGTACTGTGATCACACAGCAGACTGACCATTCCTCCACCAGATCGGCCTGAGCACATCACGCACAAGGAACGTCTGGACCGCTCCATCATCTCCACAGTGCTTCACGGCGGCATGATAGCGTAAGATAGCTTAAATATCTTATCATTCCATTCAATAAATTCGTACTGCTCGTTACTGAACCTGTTTCATATGTCACTTCAGTTGGAGCGGGCACAGCGCATCGCAAGCGCGTCGGAGGCCACCATCAGTAGTTCGGAGATGCCAGAGATGCCACCAGCTCGATAGAAGACTATGAAATTCATCCTAAAGCAGGCCAAAAAAATAGTGCACAACCTTACCTATGGCCGTTCCTCGGATCACAGTGCGCACATGAACCACCCAGTGGGGGCACCATGCTCACCCGCCAGGTCATCGTGACCTAGCAAGTCCAGCCAGCCATCACAATCTATTGAGTCTGCATGGCATCGTAGTATTAGCCGCCGATCATCCGTGCGTCGTACCGATGAGGAGGTAACTTACGTACGAACCTACATGTTTTTTCCTATTACGCCTGGCATTCCACTAACATCATGGCATTCTCCCGCCGCAGGTCCATCATCGCGATGTGTCCCTTTTGCCGTCCGCACCACATGCACAGACTACCGCTCCCCATCGTTCATCTTCGCTGCACATTCGGGAGATATGGGATTCGCATTATACATCCAGAATATTTGTTGTGAATAATGTCGTTTCGTCTTGCAGCCTCCAATTCAACATGGGAGTGACGACGAGTCCACTGATGACGACACGAGCCTCCCAGATGCTTCTAGAGAATAGTACACGGCACCAGGGTTTGCATCGTACGCAGGGCAAGGCTCAGCATTCTCGGCATACCCGGGGTTTGGACACTTCGGTGGGTAGAGCTCCTCCAGCTTCGCTCCCACATCATACGGTTAAGGCGAGAGCTTGTCCGCACCACAAGGGGGATTTCTAGAGTCCTTTGTACATGATATTATTGCGGGCGGCTCGCAGTTCGGCACATCTCAGCTGGATGACTTCAACCCTTACCGGAGCCAACATACTGTATCTCAGCCTACTAGACCACCACCGGCCGCTGAGCAGATAGAACGGTCTCCATACCTCCTTCGACCCAATACGCAACCTCCGGATCTTCTGATGTACTCAACGAGACATGCTCGTGCACGACGGAAGACAAGACCACGTACAATAGGCAAGCACGGCGAGAAGATAGTAGTGACTCAGAAGAGTGAGCCATATTACATCTGTGATGCATTTTGTAGTACTTTAATTACACAAATTCATAATGTATCAAATTATAAAAAAGTGAAATATCTGTTAAATTCATGGTTAATTTAATCTGAGCAAATGTAGCTGATTCGGATCACATAAAATTTTCAAAAAATTTACATAATAACTATTACTACATCGGGAGGCTTCACGTAAAATTTCATAATTTTTGGAGCTCGTTTGCTATATGTAAAAAACTTATAATATATCAAAATTGCATGAATTTGTGAGGGACACTCGTCATGGATAAAATTCTCCAAAAATTATACTACGAAGAACGTTGTATCTGAAGGCTGTACATAAATCTTTATAATTTTTTGAGCTCATTTGATATATTTAAAAATTCAAACAAATACTTAACTGGAAAAAATTAGGTAGGTAATTAGACCAGCTAATTAGCTAGCCTAATTACCTGCCGCCTGGGGGCTGGTGACAGGCTTGCCTGCAGCTTGGTGGCTGGGCGACAGGCACCTGCCGCCGGCGATAGTGCCATGTGTCGCCTCGCGGGTGCTGCTGCTCGCTCCACCGACGACAAAAATGACATTTTTGTCAATACGTCACGTATACTGCTATTTTTGTAAATATGATGCCAAACAGGACTAAAACTGGTTTTGATTCAACTCCACGTGGTATTCACTTGATGGTAACTCCCCATGACTCCATGCAGATGGTAACTCTCCATGATTCAGCATAGTAGTTCGACCGTACTCTCTTTTTTTATGCAGAATTCCACGAAAATGAATTAGTTTTTTTTTAAAACAAACGATCATGTACACATATTATATTACTTACCTTAAGAGGGCGTGAATAGGGCGGAAGACCACGCGGGCCACATCACCCAAATAATTGTGACCATTGGATTGGCTCTGGACGGCTAGATGGCAAGAGAGGAACCCTAATGCCATCCTCATCTCTTCCAAATCACAGCCCGACCTCCCCCCTGAAGCCCTGCAATGCACTTCCATTCCTCTTCCCTCTCCCTCCCTCTCCTCTGCCGTCTCCACCCCTGTCTGTCCTCCTCCCACCACTTCGCCTCCCGTCCTCATCCCTCTCCACCGGCACCACCACTCCGTCCCCACTTCACTCCCACCTCAGAGTCCTCTTCCTTGCGTGCTCATTGGCCGCTGGAGGTCCGCCCAGCCTAAATGCTTGCCATTGGCCTCTTCCAACTCCTCCTCAGGTGGCCAGCGACGACCGGGTCACTGCCTATTTTTCCTAATAGCGTAAAACAACTGACTGGTACAATTATTTCGAAGCTCACAGCCCAAGCATCAAGTCCCGAAAATCATAATGGAGAACAAAAAAACTAGCACATAAAATGTAGTCATTTGAATAGAACCTAGCTGTTGTCAGCCAGAGCCAAAGGTGGAACAGAGCTATCTAGGTTGGACTACGCACGCATTGGGTCAACGGGTCCGTTTAAATTGTGTTTTGCTAATAATTTTTGTCTTTAGCTTATAAATAGTAACAGCTTATAGAGAACCGTATTGAGAGAAACTAGTGTGCGATTTTGGCTGATATAAGTCATTACAGTGTTTACTAAATCGACTAGTAGATTTCGTCTTGAAAAGATATTTTATTTAAAAACTGAATATTATAGAAAAACCAGCCACACGGATTCAGAGCGTAGAGAATGGTAGCGCTGCTTCAACGTTGCTAATCCTTGGTTATGCTCGAGTCTAGTCTAGTTACGGTGGATGCTACGTCATTGTCGCGCAGATGTTTCTTCGCCAGCTGTCCGACAACGGCAAATGGTATGATTTCCGGGGGCGCCTCATAGTGGTCCGATTTGAACAATGTATTATTTTCTCAATATAATTCGTGGTATGCACTCGAAGTTTCAACTGATTTAGAAGTAAATTGTTTAAAGTTAAAGCTGACGCTATTAATTCTTTTAGGCCCTCTCTGATGCAAGAGGTGCTTAAGAACGTGCTTGAAGTGACAGAGTATACCACGTCATTAAGTGCACTTAAGAAGCTGACTCTCCATTGCAAGCATCAATTTTATATGTAATTATATGCTCTCTCACACAATCACAAACATCCATACAAACATCAATGCTTAACTAAGCACCAGTACTTAACTAAGCATCAATGTTTAGAAATTACAGGTATAGTAGGAAATTATTGTCTTTGAAAAGTATATGTACATAGTTTTTATGTAGTTTTTTTCCATTTTTTTAGTTCAGAAATCATATTAATTTCATCTACAAAAGAAAAATAATATCATTTTTGCATGGTCCAGTTCATTGGAAAAGGCATAGCATCATTGCTAGGTGCTTGGATGCACATTCTCAATAAAAATTTAAGGTACTTGGATGCGCATAATCTTTTCCTTAGTAAACCAACATGATCCACCTTTTCCGCATAATTCATATGCGTTGTACTAGCTACTTTTTGGAGCTTTGTTCAGAAAGCTAGCCCCTTACGAACTTCGTTGAAAACATACTCCTAATGCGTGGATGCGTTGCGCGAAAAAGGAATTGGTGCTGATTGATAGATTTGTTGCATGCATTAGTGCTGCATAGGCACCGCCAAGCAACAGTGGATCAGGTGGACTTTGAGCGTGTTTTGAGAAGCAGCTTGAGCCTACTGACTTGTTTGTATTGACTTTTATTTCTGATTTCTGTTTAGAAAAAATAAAAGCTAATATGAATACTTAAGCTTCTTCACTCATCTCGTGATCGTCTCGCTCCAGAGATAAGACGGAGGTCATAGGTGCATGACCCTGTCAGGACCGGATCTCCAAATCCGAACCCTCTGTATATTACTGCACTAGTCCTAGATTAAATCTAGTGCACACAGTCAAACAGTGGTGATTATATAACCAACAACGCTCTATAATAACTAAGGCCACTTTATTACAACTAAGGTTACAAGATCTCTCAAGCTTACAAAACACAACAAAAGAAGAAATAAACTTTGACGATGTCCCATCAGTATGCCACAAGCAATTGACTGGGGAAGTGCAACCTAGTATTCTGGAAAGCATTCGTCGAATCTATACGCGAAGCAGTCGTAATCTCCTTCTTAACCTTCATAATTCTCGGAGATTTGTTTTGAATGTAGTATGTGAGTACATAAAGTACTCCGCAAGTCTTGAGAAAAATATAGTAGATGCAGGGCTTAACAAAGGAAGAATAATACAGTTCTTTTGCACAAAGTAGTATTTTTATTTGAAATACCATTATATACTTTCAAAAGCATCAATTTAACAAAATAATTGCAATAACTGAAACTAGTATAATTTTTCTAGTGAAAGTTCCAACCACCAACACTAGCAAACAGGCTCTAGTCGCCAAGGTTCAAGACAACGGGTTTCATCCACCCACACTGGCTCCATCCGCCAAGGCACACTCCCGAGAGTTCCATCCACTCCTGATTTCCCAAAACTTTTAGTTTGAAATGAAAACCAAAGATCTACCATGTGAATGCACATATTGCCCGCCCTTGACCGTGAGCACGGCTATTCGAATAGTTTTACACTCTACAGAGGTTGTACAACTTTGTCCATAAGAGATAAGTCATCTTAATAGCCAACATGCTTCCTTAGACATAAGACCCAGATAATTTATCTCATAGCCTTTACCTCACTTCAATCTAGTTAGACACCACCCACCGAGGTTTCACCACTGAAGAGTTAAATCCACTACAGTCAGAAGTCCCTCTTACACCATGTGAGTACAGTAAATCCTTGTGCCTCACTGTGAGTAAACCAGTAGATCCTTGGCACCCACTTACCACTGGTGATATTTAAACTAAACCTTTGGGAGTTATTCAACTAGGTCATATCCATTTAGACTTGTGGTTATACGATAGTGCTCAGTTTGGACAATCACAAGCGTCTGTCCTTAATTGCCTCGGGCAGCACATTCATAATACAAGTTCTCGTGCTAAATCCGTACCAACCCAATCTTACCATCCACCCAAGTCTAAAACCAATTCTCACTATTTTATTTTATTTTAAAAATAGTAGCAATACCTATTGCTACTAAATTACTTGAATAAAAGATTAAAGCAGACAATATCAATTTTTCACCCGAAGGGTTATACTAACCGACTAGCTTGTCTAAGTAATTACTATCATTCTAAAATTAACAAATATCATAACAATCTCAATACTAAGACAAGGAAAGCCTAGGGTGACAAAGGTATATGGTTGTCAATGTCAAATGAGGGCATAACAATTATCGGTTTAACTATTATCTTTAAAGCAGAAGTTAACATTTTATATAACATAGCAATGCATTTAAATTTGAAATAATAAAAGGATTTTGGAAAACATAGGTACGAAATGATTGAAGGAGACTTGCCTTCTTACACGTTGTTTGGACCTTCCAGCTGCGGATCGGAAAACACTTCTACGACATTGAGTTCTATGTGCAAAAATGAGAAACCGAAATAAATAAATAAACACAAACAAAGTCACAAAAATACAAAATATATATACTGGATGGAGATTTATGATTTTATATGAATTTAGAAATTTGAACGGGCACAAACGGAGTTAAGATGAAGAAATACGGCTTCCTGAAATGTTTGCCATGGTCGGAGGGGTCTGATCTTCAAAGAGTGGCCGGAAGCTACCGAGTGGTCGAAAGGCTATGGTGGCGGTTGGAGGTCGAGGTTAAATATGGTCGAATGGCTTTGCGTGGTCACAACCATCGAGTGGTCGAAAAAGCTTAATAGCTGGTCAAAAATGGTTGTGGTCGGAGACTTAGAGTGACAGCAGTCGAAAGCTTAGAGTGAGAAACGACAGCGGTCACAACAGCAAGCGATCGGAGGCAACTGTGGTTGAAAGCAACTATAGCTGAAATGATTAGAGGGTCTGAAGAGGTCAGAGAGATCGAATGGTTCGGAGTAGTTGAAGGAATGGGATGGTGCGGAGTGATCGAAAGAATCGATTGGCTTGAAGCGGTCGAAGGAATCGATCGGAGTGGTTGTAGCCGATGAAGATGTTGTAACCGTCCAAGGCGATCGTAACATTGAGAGTGACAGAGAGGGCAGGAGTGGTCAAAGATTATATGGTGGTCGAAGGATAGAACGTGGAGCGACCATGGTCAAAAGTAGCTATGGTCATGAGTGATTGCGGTCATGAGCAACCGTGGTTGAAAGGCCTTAGTGGTTGAAAGGAACATCAAGACTGGTCATAACTGACCAGAGTGGTCGAAGGCTATAGAGTGGTCAGAACTAGAGCTGCAAACGAGCTGAGCTCGAGTGAGCTTAGTCTTCCAGGCTCGAGTTCGGTAGAAGCTCGAGCCGAGCTCGGGTTGGGGTCCGAGTTTGGATTTGGGCTTGAGTTCAGCTCGGCCTAAGCTCGAGTAGGCTCGAGCTCGGCTCATTGAAGCTCGACAGCAATTAAAATAATTTATTATGCACTATTTTTTAATAATAAGAACATTTTGAGTTCGAGCTCGGCTCTAATAAGCTCAATTACAGTCAAAATAATTCAAACATGCACTAATTTTCAACAATAAGAAAAGCTCGAGTTCGAGTTCAGCTCAAGTAAACTCGATAAGAGTTAATATGTATCACTATTTAAACTCGAATTGAGGCTCATGAACTATTCGAGCTCGGCTCGGTAAAACTCGCGAGCTCGAGATCAAGCTCGAGTTTGGCTCGTTTAAAGTTCGAGCCGAGCTCGAATCAAACCTAAAACGAACCGAACTTGAATAGTTCACGAGCTTTGAGCTTTTTTACAGCCTTAGCCGGAACTCTGTAGTGACCAATTTCAACAGGCAAGGGGTTTCACCAGAGATAGCTAGACAGAGGTCAGCGACGGCGAAAGACAGCGGTGGCAGAGTGCTTCAGTGAGGGAATGGCTCTGGTGGCGGTCTTGGACGATGAAGCAGTCGGTGACTGTGCGAGCTGCGGCCATGGGTGGCTCACGTGGCCGACAGCGCATAGGCATGGAATGCAGAGAACTAAGGTGAGCACGAGCACGGCTTCGGCATGTGGAACACGTCTTGTGCTTGGCTTGGCCGGAGAGCGACCGAGGAAGGCCAGAGAGGCATGAGGTGGCTGGAACGGCATGGTTCATGGTGGCAAATCTCCACAGTGACTCATTGAGCAAACCAAAGAATAGAATATGTAGAAGAGGTGGAGGTGATGGTGCAGTACCAAAGAATTCAAGAAAGGTTCACCGGAGGTGACGATTCGACGACAGAAGTTGAAAACGGGTGATGATGAAGAATGTTCGATTCCCGATGATTGGCTGTGAAAAAAATAAATAAAAATGGTGGATGGGTTACTTGGATGCTAAGATAGTATATGACGTGAGAAAAAGTTGAAAATCTTCACCAGAATGATGAATGCCCAAATCGACTGTGATGGCTGACGTTTAGGAAAATATGAAATTCGTTGCCATCGAAGCTCCGAATGTTATAAGATTTTGAGGGAATGGAAAGGGGTAGAAGAGGTGTTGGTGTGCCAATTTATAGCCTCTCTCATGATTCGAATCGCCGTGAACACAAGAAATTTTAGGCGACGGTTTTCTGTTTCAGAAACTAATGGATAAAATGGCAATGAAAGCACTAATGGAATGTGGTAATGGAAGCATTGACTCCAGAGATGAATGCGCAGTGTTGATGGGCTCATATTGCTTCAGACGGATCTGAATTCGGATGCTTGAGTGGAAAGATATGGCAAAAAGAATGGAGACTGCTTTTTGTGTTGGTTTTCTGTTCGAATGAACACAAACGGAGGTTGAAGATGGATGAACAGTGTTCGAGTGCACTGTAGCATGAATAGTACCTGAGAGGAGAGAGAAAGAAAGAAATGAGAGGAAAGGAAAAGAATAGGTCAAGAAAAATTAGATTGGACCCAAAAAATAAAACAGACATTTTTCTGGAGATTCAGATTTTTGGAGATTTGAATTTGGATTTTCAAAATTTGAATTCAAATTTGGAATTTTAGGTTGGAATTGGAATTTTATATTTTCTTCCAATATTACCAATAATCCAAATATAATCCAATTAAAATCCCAAAAATTTTAAATAATTTGAAATTAGTTTTTTTCTAAAGACAACAAATTTTAGGATGTTACATACCCACTCCACTCCTCTTGCTCCCGTCACATACACGTATCTTTCTCTCACTTTTTGCACTACTCACCCTTTCTTCTAAAAGCCACTTTTTTAGTCACAACTATTTATTTTCAATCAAAAGCAATAAACCACAGCCAAAAGTCATTAGCAAAAATCAATACGAATCCCCTACAAGCTGAAACTCAAATGAGCTACGGCCAATACGAACGTCCCCTACAACAAAGTTGGAACTCAACTGAGCTGCAGTGGCTTTGTTCTTAATATTTGTCTTGTCTACAGGGACTGAGCTTAGCTTAGTTGGCCGAGGTTGCCAATGGGCAACTCGGACACCTGGGCTCGAGCCCACAGGATGCCCCATTTTTGGGGGTTACTGTTCAAATGAACAATGCCCTCTGAGTACACGCACACATGGGTGCTTCTAGTGGTCAAAGCGTGCGCCCGTGCTCCATGAGACTCCTGGATCTCTATCTTGCTTCAAGCATGTGCATCAGATGCACCCACGTGGGCATGTGTGAGTGTGTGTGGTGTCGTGTGTGCACGTACGTGAGTGCGTCCTTGTTGTACTCACTTAAAAAATATTTGTCTTGTCCTCTTCTCTCAATCTACCCTCTATCATCCCCTAGGCCAATATCCCTCCTTACCCAGTCCCCACCATTTCATCCTCTAGCCCAGCCAAGGCTACTAGCTCTTAGGTAAAGCCTTTTAAGATAATATTTAAAGTTTTCAAAATAAAAATGTTTACGAATCACATTGTTTTTATAAAAAGGTGGATTTATTACAACTATTTGTTTTAGTATAGAGAAACTTATTTTTGATGTGGGGAGTTTTTTTATAGAGGATTATAATAATTTACAGATGATCGCAACTGACCAAAGCCATTTTCACCTTGTCCTCCTTCCTGGCTATGGCCTCACCCTCCTCTGCTTCACCCCATAACTTGTCCTCACTGTGATTACCCACCCCCTTTCCCACTTTTCAGCTCTACCTTTTGCCAAGCTTCCACTGCCAGCCATCATGATCGTGCCTTGCTAGTCCTCCTTTTTCCTGCTTCACTACGACGATTGTCCATGGTCGATGCTCATCGGCAGCCTTGGGAACTAGGGTCAAAGGGCATGGATAATTAGACTTGGAAAATCCAAATTCAATTGAACAAACTTCTACTTTTTGCCTCTTAATGGATGCATTCTTTTCGGTTACGGTTAGTGGTTTTTGGTCCTAGCGCGATGGCTTATGTGAACGAACCGAATGCTGATAAACTGATAAACCGCTTCAAAAAGCTTGTCCCAATAAGACACTTCAAAACACCGATGAAAAACCATTCCATTTATTTATTTATTTAAAGAAAAATTATAAGCCATAAAGTATCTCTACTACTTAAAAGTATGAGTTGGTGGTAGACCATCCATTCTCCATTGGCCTTCCCCTCATTTTTCCTTGTGTCGACATGTGGGCCCAGAGTCTCAGCATGGAAAATGCTTGTGTTGTCCCTTCCAAAGCTAGGCATCCTCCCAAATCGTCTCCTCCATTGCCAACTCCCAACAACAGTAGTCTTCATCGCCTTGGCTGCATCCATGTTGCCCCCGCTCCTCCCCTTTCATCCTGTAAGGCATCGACGCCTGGTTGCCACCCAATCTTCTACTCCACCTCATCCCTAGCCCTGGCCGCAGCCATCGTGCCTCCGACCCTTCCCCTGCCGCATCAACGCCATGCCCTATGCCCCTAGCAATGCCGGTGCTTGGCTGGATCTGGTTAGCCTCATTCAGCTCCACTCATCCCATGCCACCGATTGCTCCACTCGTCTGCCCCCAATCTTGTACTCCACCTCATCCCTAGCCCTGGCCGTAGCCCACCGTGCGTCTGACCCCTCCCCCACCAGAGCCGCATCAACGCCGCACGCTACGTCCCTACAACGCCGGTGCTTGGACGGATCTGGTCATCCTCGTTCTGCTCCGCTCATCCCATGCCACCGATTGTTCCTCTCATCCACCCCTGATCTTCTACTCCACCTCATCCCCAGCCCTGGCCGCAGCCCACCGTTCCTCCGAGCCCTTTTCCGCCGTAGCCGCATCAATGCCGTGCGCTACGCCCCTTGCAACGCCATCGCTTGGTCGGATCTGGTCAAGATCCACCACGTCGCCTCGCAGCGCTACCCCCACTTCCATGTCGCTGCCCACCTGTGTGCTCTGACCCCTCCCCGCCGCAGCCGCATCAACCACGCACACTACGCCCCCTGCAATGCCGCCGCTCTTGAGATGTTGTCTGTGTTGGTGACGTATGGGTGGTCCAATTGACAACGGTTGGGCTTTCACACTCCTTCACCGGCGTGATGGCAGGACCAAGGGCATAGCAATACCCAACCATGGCAATGGAAGTGCAGCATGGGTTGTGCTGTAGAGCAGCTGCAGCCTCAACATTTGCAAATTGAGGAGTTATGTCACCGATCACGGTGTAAGACTCGACAGTTGCAGATGCGTACATGTTTGAATGGTAGTTGCATTGCGGTAACATGCTTCCCTATTTAATCCTCTCGTTCTCCTTCTTAGGTTCTTCTCGATCTCCCATCTCTTCTTGCATGCTACTATTTCTTCCTCATATTGCAATATCTCCGGTGCTCGAGTCTCTAATGTGAACAAGGATTAAAAGGGAACATCTCCTATTTCATTTCTTTTCTACGACAGAGGCAATGTGAGTAGCACTGCATTATTAATTCACTTTGTCACACCCCATGGTCAATTCTCCCTGTGAATCATGGTTCAAGTTCATTTACTCTTAGTTATGATATTTTTCTCTAAAATGGTTTTGAACTTCCAATGAAATGGTTTGTCATCAGTTGCTAATATGGCATTCTATTTGATCCAGTTGCTAATGTTGGTCATTCTTATATTGGAGTATGTATTGTGCGTGATTTTAGAACACAAACAATGATAAATGAAATGTTCTTCATAAGTTTTATGGTAATTTGATTTGAATGACCTGATGATCGCTATTTCAGTAGTTTTTGTGTTCTCACTTCATTTTGCGCCCATTTGTCTGCTAAGATGATTAGGTACTTCTCTCCTATTCATTTACCTCTGTTTTGGTCAGTTAGAACTCTGAGCTATCACATCTACATCAATGCATATTTCCCTTTGTACCTGTATTCACCAAGGAGGCATGCTGTTAACTATGCCCGTCTTCTCTTTTGCGGATGTAGACCTTTCACTTAGAGGGAGTAGGGTTCCGATTAAATGATTTTCCCTCATATTTGGGGGGGGGGGGTTTACTTTTACCTTCTGCTAGGGTAGCTCTTATGGAACTGCTCTATAGGCTTGTTCTTTCTATTTTCCCCTCACTTTAAGTCTTGCTTCTTTACTAGGGATAGATATTCATGTGTGCATGATATATTTGCATGGATGAACATGGATTTTACATCTTTAGAAATTATTTCATTTTTTACTGTGCATGCTGTTGTAGATAAGTGAGCCAGAGCAGTGTCTTCTGTTAAAAAGAAGTTGATGGTCTACTTCTATGGAACTAAATAGATGTCTGTGCTATTTTGACTGAACTATTAAATTGTTGAGTCTATATGAGTCATCTAATAAATTAATCTTAACCTCATATATTTGGCTTTGACCAATTTGAAAGTTGAATGAAGTTTACAACACTATTGCCTAATATCTAATATACTAGGGTTCATTCCTTCCAAAACCGAAAATAGCAATAAGGATCAAGTCTTGTTTGACCCACCAAAAGAGCAAGAAAAATAGTCCACCACACATATCATACCACAATTTTGACAAGCATAGCTTAATGTCTCCTTTTTACATAAAAAATCTTGTATTGTTAGTAAAAGTACCGAACTCAGTGTTTTAGTAGCTTTTATTGTTTAGTGAGGTGATATGCTTATGTTGTTCCATTATGTGTAATAATCAGATCTGGCATGTTTGTTATTTCTGATCTAAGTCTCTGAGATAAACCAGCACTAGGAGCTTGGTTTGATTATAGTTCCTACCAAGAAGCTTTGTGATTAAGTAGTAAACTACTTAATAGCATAGTTTGTTTGTTTCTAATCAGTAAACCAATCTTTGAATTACGAACACGTACCAAATAGGATTACATTATGATCCTGCACTTGAGTAAGAATCTAAAGTTCATTTCTGGTTATCCTTTGGTAAAAAAATAAATCAATGTGGTGGCACCTAAAAAGCTGGTTATGTTTCTTCATTTTTGGTTACCCTTGGGTAAAAATAAATAAATAAATCAATGTGGTAGCACCTAAAGAGCTGGTTATGTTTCTATGAACAGGACAGTTAGTTCAAACAAGATATTTATCGCATGTGTATTGTGGTGGCTCCAAATTATGATATTTGTCTTGAAGATGAACAATACCATATAATGAACCTAACTCGAATATAATCTCTTTGAAAACTCAGCTACTTCTATCTTGTGGAGATCTTCAGGTTCCACTAAGGGAAAGCCCAAGATAGAAATGTATGAAAAACTATTGTTTACACAGATCATGGTATTTGTGAAGCACTTGTTAGAGGAATCTGTGCATATGAATACCATTTCCATGTTTAGATAGATCAGCTGTAGTCATCACTATAAAATATGTTCTTTTATATGTTCACTATCCACAAATCTATATTGCTCTACTTATTTCTGATTAGTTAGTTATTTTATATTCATTATAGGTTGGCATATTGATTTTAGTTTCTTTTGCTTCTCTTGTGAAAAGTCACATGCCCTTTCCTTTTCTATATTTTATTCTTTGGTCTTCTCATGTGTTTCCTAGGATACAACAACTCTTACCACATATTTTATTTTATTCTTTTGCTTCTCACATGATTTTATATCTAATATTGCGACAGCTTGCTTATTTTATTGTTATATCTTTTAGCTTGCAGTTTTGCAGAGATGTCTGTCTGAAGTTCATGATATATAGAAGAATTGAACTAGGTACTATAGCCCAAGCATAATTGCACATAGAAAATTTTTTAGGGCTTTAACTACACTAGGTGACCTTCAATCTGCATATCATATATTGCAGCATATGGAAGTCCTTGCTGGACAAAGTAGTGAAAGCAATGACCATCTACCAATCATCAAGATTAGACATTCATGCACCTACTTTAAACAAATTAGAAGATTTCAAACTTTTATTGGACTGTGACCTACCATCATCGTATCAAGGAAAGGTGGGAACCGGAGAATATTTGATTGATGCTCAACCTGAGATGTTCCAAGTGGAAAATTAGTCATCGAAACATGAGTAATTAAAGGATGATGTGGAATTCATATCTGCTGGTCTGTTCTGCATTCCAATTTCACAAACCACCCACTATAAGCTCAATCGCACTGAGATATATAAATAAAACTTATTTACTATTAGTCTTGTTCCAGGCAACAATCTCGCTGACAAGTTTGAACTAGACAGTGGAAGGATGACAAAGACATTGAGATTTGCACCAATTGCAATAAGGAATTTTTTGCGATGGTCTTCCAATGATATTATACATGCGCGTGTGCAACTTAAGAACTGCTAGTTAGCTGAGTAGTTATTTCTCGAGGTAACAAATATATACGGTTTTGTTGGCTAATCTATATTATGGCTATGTAGTCTCAATGTTGAACTTTACCTTAAGTATGTATCTTATTGCATTAAATTTTTTAAATTTCTTTCTTCTGGATGGTTGAAGTATGATAATATTCCATTTGCTTGCTGCTTTGTTTCATCTATTGTACCTGTTTGATCTTAGCATAGGAGCAGCACCATCTTAGCATTGTGTGCCATTCTTTAATTTCTAGCCATTTATCTGTAGATATTCTATTTGCAAAAGATCTGAGTATTTTAGGAATTTCATTTTGAGAAATACAATTGAAAAATTGACATCAGTCTAAATTTTGAGACCAAGTGCTATGATGGGTACGAGGTTGGACATTCAATGCTAGAATGCAATGCATGCTGGTTAGCTAGGTAATATCAAGGTGAGGATTGTCAATGAAGTTCGACAAGAAACTACAAAGTGATGGCAGAGGTATTTTAATGACCTGACAGCGATGATGATTTTATGTTGCTTTTGGGATTTTACAACATGCAATAATTTTATGACCTTATATGTGTAAAAGAACAATTATATTTATTGTACGGTCTATGACCATATTTTACCTTTCTTAGAATTTTATTACAACGTACAAATATCTTATTAGTAAATTGAAAAGAATGGACCAATATCTCTACTTTTCAATTCCATGTACATGTGGAAACCAGTAAACCCTCTCTAAAACAAGGTACAACCGTATAGGGGTAAAATCATAAATAACTAAATACTACAAACATTAAACACGGCGCAGTCGACTCCAGGGCCAATGTGGAAAGAAAGCAACAAAACAAAGCCCATCGCGAAACAGCGATATTACCATCTTCTCTCCAACTTTTTTTTTAAGCTCCACATCTAGCTCGCCTCCCGGTTTCCGCTCCCACTACTGCCCCTCGCCATCTGCTGTTTCCATTTATATGAACCATCTCCATGGGGGCCTGTCCAGCTCGAAATAGCCCGGCCCAAGAACCGCCGGTTTGTGCTGAGCCGCGGGTGGTGGGGGCCGGCCGGCTGATGCGGCGGCGGTAATGGGCGTGTGGGAGTCCATCCTGCGCGGCGGCGGCCGGCGCTTCATAAAGCGCAAGGACAGCGACGCCGGCGAGGCTGGTTAGGACGCCTCTTTCTCTTCTCCTCTAGTTCTTGTGTCGCTGTGCCCCTTCTAGGGATTTGTCGGTGCGGAGAGATCAGAGATCGATGGTTCTTGGTGCTGCTACCGCACCAATGTGGTTTCATGGTTCACTTTACTCGTCTTTCCTTTTAGTGATAAAGATTTTGGGTTTGAGTTCTTCGATGGTGAATGTTGTGTCAGTGTGAGAGTAAATACTGCTTCTTTTTGGCCGTTGCTTCGTGGTGTGAGCGACATTGTGGATTTTCCCCTGTTTCCCCCTTCTTTCTGGGGATTATGGTGTGGAAATTAGCTAAAGGTGCCCCCTCGTGCAGTTCATCTTATCACTGACCAGCTGATTTCTTGAGGTTTTCTTGTTTTCCATTGGGATAAATGGCAAGGAAGTTGCATCCTTTTCACATTATGTTCCTTTTGCCTATGGAAAAAAATGCCTTCTTGATTTTGGTTCACTCTGCATTGTATGATTTTTTTTTATTGTTGCTATATTTGTACCAGCGAATCCCGCAAACGTGCCATCTCCAGTTGGTTCCACATTTGCTGTTTTAATTTTTAATAGCCAATGTGGGAAATGTACCGGAAAAAAACCTCTCATGAAGATTCCATTAGACATAGATTGTAATCAGCTGTTCAAGGACTAGCAACTGGCATGCTTAAGCCCATTTGCTATCTTTTGTCCTTTGTCTTGCTCATGTGTGATAAATTCCAATATTTGTTGCTGCTCCCTGGTCCCCAAATCATACGTGATGAGATTGTTTCTAGCGACTGCAATACAATGGCAGCCTTGACATGTGATTGCTGGCTTAGGTAATAAATGGCACTTTGGTCTCGCGTTGGCGTACACTCCATGGCAAGTTCCCGTAGTATGATTGGATTGTGTTCAGCTTTCCTTTCTTTTATGGTATTGCTGGCTATGCATAATGCACATGGTAAATGAGTTAGTTCAGCTCTTCATTTGCTACCTCAAGAAAAAAAATTGAGCTCTTTAATGGCATGGAGAATGCTGAATCAAAAAACTAATGTTCAATTGTGAGAAAGGTTAGAATGTTGAATCGAAAAACTAATGTTCAATTGTGAGAAAGATTAGAGTACATTGGCTACAGAAGGAAGTAATTCTTAGTGGAGGAAAATATAGTAATTTATAAGGCTGGACTGCAGATCAAGGAAGTTCGTTCTTTCCCTCATTGCCCTAGTTGTAATTCAATTTGAGTGATAGGATTCCATCTCTAATGAAGCTTTCAATGATACTAAATGCTGATTTGTATCACTTTGTGATCGACCAAAGCTGGGTTTTTCACTCTCGGGTTACTCTTTGACCTACCAGGTCGGTCATTGGAGGAGCTGAGGGGTTCCCTTTACAATGAGTTTCATACTTCAGAAGGGGCCAAGGGCCAGCAACAGAGGTTTTGTGGCTCGAGTGTTGCACTGACATTCAACTTTGTGGTTGCTGTTGGGATCATCATGGCAAACAAAATGGTCTGTGTTGTCTTTCCAATTATTTTGCAGTTCTTATCACACCTATTTGCATTTCTTTTTCACATGCTATCACTTTTTTTATAGGTGATGGGTGCTGTTGGCTTTAACTTCCCAGTTGAACTATCGCTTATTCATTACATAGCTGCTTGGGCCCTAATGGCCGTCCTTAAGGCATTATACTTGCTACCCATTGCTCCTCCTTCAAAATCCACTCCTTTCTCCTCGTTATTTGCTTTGGGTGCTGTCATGTCTTTTTCCACTGGGCTTGCTAATATCAGCTTAAAGAATAATAGGTGAGATCAACAATGATGTCTCTCTGTTTAACAAATGCGAAGCGTTCTAACTTAAAATTATGCTCTGTAAGTTTGTCGCATAATATGCTCACTGTTCTGTGTCTTCAGTGTAGGGTTTTATCAAATGGCTAAGATAGCTGTAACTCCAACAATTGTTGTAGCAGAATTCATTCTTTTCCAGAAAATAGTTTCCCTTCGAAAGGTAGATTTGTTTAAAAGTTTAAGCTTCATGTGTTGTTCAATTCTTTAGTTGATCTAATTGGTATTGGAATATTTTAAGTTAATCTCTGGTCTCATATAGTTCAAGAAGGATTTATCTTTTCCATTTCAGGTTATCACGCTGGCTGTTGTGTCATTTGGTGTGGCTGTAGCAACTGTTACTGATTTGGAGTTCAACTTTTTTGGTGCTTGTGTAGCATTAGCTTGGATTATTCCTAGTGCTGTCAACAAAATCCTGTGGTCAAATTTACAACAGAGTGGAAACTGGACTGCTCTTGCGTAAGTTGTGATTTATATCTCTTCTGAGATAGTTCATATACCATATGTTTTCTCCTAAAATTCAGGTTATTCGATCAGGTTGATGTGGAAGACAACCCCAATTACAATATTTTTCTTTCTTGCTTTGATGCCTTTGCTGGATCCTCCGGGCTTGTTGTCTTTCCACTGGAATTTCACTAACAGCAGTGCAATTATAATATCTGCTCTGTTTGGTTTTCTTCTTCAGTGGTCTGGTGCTTTGGCACTTGGGTGAGGCATAATATTTCTAATTTTCTATTACATGATTGTCCTTCCTCCCATTCTATTGAGGCATTTTTTTCCTGAAATGAAATTGAGAGACATATTTATCTGTCCAAGTTTGTTACTAGTTCATGGCTTTATGCTCTTACGTTTTTAACTTCCATGCTGCCACCTTTTGCAAATAATCAACAATATCTCATATTTGAAAAGACAAAATGTTGGTTATGCATGCCACCTCCGGGGAGATGGAAACCAAGGCTAATGCGGCCCGGGAAGGGAAGGCCATGAAGGATCACATAGATCTGGAGTCATCACAGGCCAAGAAGCCGCTGCCCAAAGACACTAATACCCTTAACAATGTATACTCGCGTGCTTAGACCATAAGATATGAGCATACAGAAAGCACCTCTTTGCTCCTCAAAATAGACTCATGAAATGCCTTAAACAGGATTTGCAATCTGCTGTTAATTTTTTTATTCCTACTTCTAAGTTCCAACTGAGAAGCACACTATGATTGGCTATAGCTGGTATGCAATACCTTGACAATAAAATCTCTTTTTGATCATTGTGCTGACAAGAGCTATAAAGTTTCAACTGACAACAGAAAGCCTGTCCATCAGGTAGACACCAGCAGCTTTGCACAAACCTTTGACTATCCAATCCTTTTGTCCTCTCAAAAGCATAACATTAACATGTTTTGTGTATTTAATTTAAAAGGATGAAATTGATTGGGAAAAAACGGTTTTTCATTCATGCATTTGTTTCTGTTTTCTCATTATCCCAATTTGCAAAGCCTGTGGAAGTGAACATAACTTTGCATTGGCTTTTGCATGATGCAGTGCAACCTCGGCTCTATCTCATGTTGTGCTAGGCCAATTCAAGACTATTGTCATAATGATCTCTGGGTATCTTGTATTTAACTCTGATCCTGGACTCACCAGTCTTTGCGGAGCTGTCATTGCCCTCGGAGGCATGTCAGTCTACACTTACATAGGGTTGAAAGAGTTGGCCACTGGTGGTAAGAGAACTCCTTCAACATCCTGGCAAAATTCTCATTTTCTGAAGTCCAAGGTTATTATAGACGGAGAGAAGCCGGAAACAAGGCCTATGGATTCTGTCTAAGTTGAAGAATTGCCATTATGAATGCATTTGTTGAGTTTCATGCACCAACCATACCACTCAAAAATTTAAACTGTTGAAGAAAGACCGACAA
This sequence comes from Dendrocalamus sinicus, assembly GCA_036346575.1. NCBI lineage: Eukaryota > Viridiplantae > Streptophyta > Magnoliopsida > Poales > Poaceae > Dendrocalamus > Dendrocalamus sinicus. The sequence goes on along the minus strand of CM070656.1, from coordinate 12,454,559 downwards.
TAAAAACTTAAGTAGCATTCCTCTGAGTCTGTTTTTTCCCCTGATATTGCTAGAATGCTATCATTCTGTTTTAGGCAATTTTGGTCAACTGTTGTTTGTCATTGGCCATATCCATTTTACATAGAAACAGATATTATTTTCCAGTGTTAAGCAGTTTTGGTCAATTGTTGCAATCTTGGTGTTCGTTATGCCACTTGTCTTTTGGATTTTTGATAGTAGGCCCTGGTTGAATTTCATCTTGTGCAGGGTCCACCTGCCAGCAGCTGTTTGTACGTAGTTTATACTTTATACACTAAATTGTTGGTACTCACAGCAGTCTTGCTCGTACTCACAGCATTATTCTTCAGGGAAAAAAAATGGAAGTTCCACCTGAAAACATGCATATTACATGCGACAAAACAATCTGCATACATGACGTGTTCATTCCTGCTACGAGAGCTGCCAGCAAAGAATAGCGCTCAAATGCAACAAAAAGTTCAAACCGCGCACACAAAATTGGATGAAACCCCATTAGAAACTGATCTCTAGCGTTACATGAACCGGCACATTTCCATGAAGCAGCAGAAAAGCTTTCCAATTTATGTTTGAAACATGCATATCTAAAGTCCAATATTTGCGCAAAAACCTGAACATTTCATCCTGAAGTTTGCGCAAAACCTGAAGCTACGCAAAAAAAACCCTCATCTCCCCTACTATGAAGGCTAGCTGTCCCTGTATGCCAAAAACTCCTCGATCTCAAGATCTGAACAAATTTGAAACAAATCAAGCGAGAATAGGAATTAAAACAAAAATGGTTCAGGAGGAGAATATCTGACGAGAACCTCATAAAACAAGGAAACGTTTTCAGATTTTAATTTTGAACCAGAACAACAAAATCTGAAGCATTTCAGTTTGCGCAAACCCTGTGCACTTGAATAGCACCATTTGACAATTATGAGATATTTCAGCACCATTTCCTTGTAGAATCTGAAACTGTGCATCCACAATAACAATTTGGCTCCAAAAACTGGGAACAAACATCTCACAACAATATGGCTCCAGACTGATCGCAAAAAGAAAAAAGGCTCCAGACTAAACCAGGCTCATGGCACCCTTTCTTCTGTCAACAGGAAAAACAACGAACTAAAACAGGTAGCATAGTGTTGGCAGAACCAATTTACTGGCAAGGGACACTAGCAATGCGAGAGCCGAGAATTTGCCCATATTTCAAAATACAGATGAGATTTGCCAATCTACTAATTGAGTTAATTACTTTGCATAATTAAAACACTGTAACAACAAATATGTACAAGAACCTGGCCATGATCTGAACAAATAAATAATACAAGTTCGAAAAGACAACTAAAACAAAGATCTACAGTAATATCACCATGATCTGAACAAATAAACAATACCAGTTTTTAATACAAATTTGAATGGAAAAGGAATATATTCAGGACATAAATATTTTCAAATGCACAACAAAAATCCATATCCGGAATTTATGCAACTCCTGAATACAACAAGCAGAATAACTAGTCAAATATATACAAATCCTGAAACTGAAGTTCCCATCGTTTTGGTTGGGATTTGTTTGCAGATTATGCTACCACATCATCTTGGGCTTGAGTGTTTGATGTAGCTGTCCAGACTCCAAACAATCTACACAGTGTTTGCATCAACCCCTTCCACCAAAAAAGATCATGCCCTTGTTGACAAAAACAGGAGGAGCCCTTCAAGTGTTTGTTATAATGCCCCCGGCAATTAATGGAACTAAAGAAGATTCGCAAGATTACAAGAATAGTACACTAAACATGGGAAAATTAAAACTGGGAAGGAACTGCTCTGCAGTTCACCCGAATGGAAGTAAAGAGGATTCACAAGAATAATAAACTCCTTTATGCGTGGGAGATTGCGCCGCTCCTCGGTGCATCCGTAAAATTTCGCGTTTGCCCACCGCGCGCCGCGTGCTTCCTCAGCGCCGAGCCTCTCCGTTACGTGCGTCTGCCGATTCCATCCGCCTCCACCGCTGCCCCCCATCCTCCTCGCCGCACCGCCGGGTGTCCGTTCTCCGTCCGCTGCACGTGCCCCCGCCGAGCCGACGCACGCCGTGCCGATGCGTCCCCGCTTGTTCACCTCTTCCGCCTGCTCCCCCGTGTCCCTGTGTCCCGAATTGCCCTACGTTTTGCCAACCTGCGAGCTGCGGGGGCTTGGTGCCGCCGTCCTTCGTCCGCGGGAAGGGAACGCCGCGTTGCGGTTGATCGGCGGCGCTGCCCCTCGCTTGCGGCCTGATGACGACGGCGGCCCCGTGCCTGCGGCCGCGTGAGAATGAGGGGAAATTTAACTATTTGTCACTCTTATCAATGCCACATATCCAAATGCCACCCTCTTCATTGCAATTAATTTTTTGCCACTCTCGAGCCTACGTGGCGCCTAATCACCGCCTAGTCAGCGCCATGTCAGCGCCGCGCCCCTCCCGCTCGCGCCGCGCCCCCCCGCCTGCGCGCGCGCCTCCGCGGCGCCGCGCCTCCCCACACGCCGCGCGCCTCCGCACGCGCGCGCCGTGCCTCCCGTGTGACGGTGAAGCTGATGGCGGTCGGCCGGGGGAAGGTCGCCGGAGGTGGTCGCAACGTGCGATGGTGGCGGCGGCGGGAGGAGCTACGATGGCGAGGGCTACGGACGAGGAGGTGTTCGGCGAGGTGGGATTGTCTTCGTGGTGAGCCGGAGGTGGTGTGGTGGCGGCAATTAGATTTTAATGGCTCGGGCCGGCGGTGGATGGTCGCCGGAGTTTGGAGCGGTGCTCGGCTCGCCGGCGATTGAGGCGCGAGGTCGATTGCTTTCGGTGGGATGGAGAGGAGTCGTGGCGGCGGCGAGGAGGCACGGCGCGGCGCGCGGGAGGCGCGGCGTGTCAAAGCGGGGGCGCGCGCGGCGCAGCAGGCGAGAGGCGCGGCGAGGCGCAGCGGGGCGCGCGGCGCGGCGGGAGGGGGCGCGGCGCCGACATGGCGCGACTAGGCGGTGATTAGGCGCCACGTAGGCTCGAGTGGCAAAAAATTAATTGCAATGAAGAGGGTGGCATTTGGATATGTGGCATTGATAAGAGTGGTAAATAGTTAAATTTCCCCGTGAGAAGGAGCCGCGGGGTTGATTAGCACTATTGAAATCACACATCATAGACTCAGTTTTAGTCCTACTAAGTTAAATCCCTTCAATCTTACTATACACATGATTGTATTAAAGAAAATGATGGCATATGTTGTTTCTTTCTGGGCAGAATATGGTGTCTAGAATGTGCTATGAAATTCTCAATATGAAAATTGTGTCAAGAACCCTTGTTTCCAACTAAAACTTAAACTGTTGTGGTTGTTACAATCCCTGTTGCCCAATAAGGTCATGCAACAGGCAAAGTTCACTGAGAGATTGATGGATACGATCATTAGCTCAGACAATCTAGCTGGTCTTTGGGACCTCATTGATTTGTCTTTTTGTTCATTGGATTGATAAAAAGGTTATATAAAAGGGGACTTAATGATATAGGAGTCTAAACAATATTAAGCCGTGGATTACTGCAAAGCAATCCCTTCTGTTGTATCTATCCACTTATATGCAATCTTCTACCATGTCGTTCTCACGGTGTTTAGAGAGTTCAAGATTCTCGATCTATTGTGATCCAGCAGCAAAAGAAAACGAAAACCCGTTATTCTTAAAGGATGTATATGGCCAAATTCTTCTCCTTCGCAAAGGAGCAGATAGACCAAGTTCTATACCAAATATATTTTTTTGATGGTGCTTATCTTTCAAGATTTTAGCTCAACAGGTGCCATGAAATCGTCTGTGCTGTTAGTCAAAACATCAAAAATACGATTGCAACTATGCTTGGGTTCAAGAACTTCTTTCAGTATTACGGATAATTCGTACAACTCCTAGTCGAGCGACAGGAGACACTATTTTTGCTAGTTTTTGGGGCTGAAGCCATCTTCCCCCGAAACTAAAGATCCGGTTGACAAGAGTTGAGAACCTCAGCGATTCTAACCAAGAGCAACTTCGAGCGGATGATATCAACCTGCTCGAAGAGAAGAGGAATCAAGCCTTAGTCCGATCAGTAATTTATCAGCAGACCATGCGTAAGTACTACGATTGTAAGGTTCGACCTCGCAGCCTTACTGTAGGTGACGGTATTGAAGAAAATCCAATCTTAGTCTAATTGGAACAAGTTTTCCCCTAAGTGGGATGGTCCTTACACTATGGTCGAAGTCACACGACTAGACTTTGTACGACTTACTATGGAGGACAGTCATATTCTCTCAAACTCTTGGAACATCGACCAACTTCATAAATTTTACGTGTAAATATTTCTACGTTTTCAATAAAGCTTTTGGTTTTTTCGATCTTTTTTGTCGTATGTTCAGTTGAGTTTCTTTTATGTTTGTTCAACCACTTTTAGTACATCCGATTTATTTAACTGGCCGGAGAAGGGAATACCACTAGTGTCGATCGGTTCCTAACTCTGGCTATCAGTGCAAAAAGATTGAGTTGTCTACGAACATGTTGGACAGATGTATGAGAATGAACTAGAGTATTTATCCTCTTATCGTTCACGACTTCGAGTTGATTAACATTGTCGAAGAAAGGAACATCACCTAGTTGAAGTCTCTCCTCTTTACACGTGGACCTGCCCACTAGAAGGAGCTTACCAGTGTCGACTTGTTCCTGCTTTTGCTAGCAGAACATGACAATCATAGTCAATAACGACAATTGGATGAACTACACCATACTTAACGTATGTTTTATGTACTATTTGCTTCACTTATTCACGTAAATAAAGTAAATAGTCAGGGGTTAAGATAGAGTTATCAATACAACTTTATTTTCTAGTTGTAAAAATGTTCTCTTTCATTTTCTTTTTTGTCTTACGAGTACTAACTACTCAACAAAATCAATTGCAGGAAAAGAAAAAAGTCTTTCATAACTAAAGGTAAGTTTTTATAAATTTCCTATTTACAAACTACTCTGAAGAAGGAGAGCCAAGTTGTATCTCTTCTGCAATCTTTCAATCAGTTGGCTCTAGCTCTTCGACCAGGCGAGCTGCTTCTTCCAAAGAGTAGTTGAAGTCGTGGTCGATAGGGTGTAGGTTGGGTTCTAGTCACATGCCTTGAGTTTTGCCAAGGCATAATTTACAGCGCCTACGACCGCATCCCGAATTAACTCTGCCTGGTCGGTCTTCAGCGTGTATAAATGTTTCTCTAAAGCTCCGACTTGAAGTCCAATCAACTCGCATGAGCAGTTTTGGTGTCCTCAGAAGGGTTCATTTTCTTCGTACTAAACCCAGCGAGTAGATTGTTGAGAAAGTACAACATTGTTGTGAAGGATTGTCTTTATCGACTTCGTTTCCTCATGACTACGAATCGAGGCTTCAGTTAGACGCTTTATTTCGACCACAACCTCTACAAGTGGGTTGAAAAAGGTCATGTCAATATTTATCAACAGACTAGTTAGAAGAACTGGTCGAAGGTAAATTTTACCTAATAGTTGAGTATCGAGCTACCTTGTCCTCTCGTCTTTTTTCTTTACTGATACGAGTAAGCTCTTCGATCACTTTGGTTTTCTCTTCGACTTCAGTGCGAAGTTTACTCGTTTCAGCCTCTTCTTCTATGAAAAGAAAAGGAGTTAAAGGAAAGCGAGAAAGATATATAAATGAGCAGTCGTAAGTTCAGAACTTGCTGCTTATTTTCTCTTGCAAAGCCTTGATTGCAAAATTGGCCTTCACGAGCTTTATTGATAAGTCAGCGTTGTCCATCTTTAGCCTCTGTGAATCAGCCTTCTCATTGTCGAGTGCAGCAGCCAAGAACTCCACATCGAGCTTGGATCTACAAAGGTCGAAAGCAGAGATGAAAACCTGGACAAAGTGGTCGAAGATAGAATTCGACTACATAGGACAGTAACTTACAGTGCTGCTATCCTCTTGGAGAGGTTGGCATTCCCTTATCATAAAAAACATGAGTTGTTTGTGGTACTCAGCCATAGTTGCCATGTCCTCCATCGTTCTCTAAATAAAGAAGGATAGAGACAAGAAAGAACAAGTATGGATATTTAATTTACTTGATACTTATATTTATGCTCCTACATGCAAATGTAGCAAGCACCAGTTTGGAGTCTTCAAGCTACTTAAGCTACTTAACCTTGTTCCACCACACATTCTCAAGACGCACATCGTCGAAAATGTTCCCCTTGTCAGAAATATCTCTAGGGTATGGAACTTGGCTCCAAGGTCAATTAGAAAAAGATTCCTTTACAAACGGAGAGTAAAAAAATGTAGATAAGAAGTTGGGTTGATCTTCTTCTTCTCTGGCTATACCTTCTTGGGAATGAGGGGGAACATCCCCAATGTTTTCCTCCTCAGCGCGGCGATCAGAAGGATTTCCATCCTCTTGAATTGGTACTTTTATCCCGTCCTTCGCCATTTGTACTTTTTTTTGCTATGACCACTTCCGTGGTCGTAATCCTTGTAGCTTCGACCGTAGTCTCCATTGCCACAGTGGTCATATCTTCGATCACCATCTCCACCACTTTTTTGACTACGGGCATAACTGTAGGGGACTTCTCGGTAGGAGCATCTTTGAGGGGTGAAGTCGAGCTAAAATTTCAAAGAAGTAAGTTGGCATTTAAGAAGACCAAAAGTTACCTCATGGTAAGTTTTTATAACCGTGCGGGTCAATTACTAGTCTCGAGAACCGAATAGTTATCTTGGAAATCGATTCGGTGGACAAGACGACGAAATCGATTGGAATTCCTATATTTTGAAGTCCGTCCGTCTTTACAACTCAAGCAAAATTACCTTATTGTCCAAGATCATTTCTAGTCGATGAGAGTTGAAAAGGTCTTGCTTTCAACTGCTATTCGACTACAACCTCATTTTCTCAAATAAATTACTTTCACTTAAAGTTGGAGATTAAATGACGAGCATAGAATAATCCTCAAATTATTGCATCATAATATTCCTCGAATATACCCCTTATCAGTAAGGGAGAAGTTTTACAGAATAGTCGTAAGCTCTTTCTATGACCATTCTTTAGTTATAAGTTCTTCTACAACCACATGTTTTTAAATTTTTTTATGACCACGTAGTTGTAAGCTCTACTATGATCATATAGTCGTAAGTCCTTCTACAACTACATAATTGTAAGCTCTACTACGACCACCTAGACGTAAGTCCTTTTACGACTATATGGGCGTAAGTCTTTCTACAACTACATAGTCGTAAGTTATTCTACGACCACCTAGTGGTCGTGGACCTTCTTGCGATCACTCTATTTCTAATCAACTTGTCTAACACGTCCTGCAACATTGTAGGGCCGTCTGACAAGAAAGTTAGAGTATGCGTTTATCTCTAATAATTGCACACGTTCTCTCTCTGACAATAACTTCTACACGATGAACATGCCACCACGTCTCTCTAACAATAACTTCCATCAGACAGCTTATCTCCTGAAGCGTTAAGGCATTTTTTGGTGCGGAACAATGGCCGCTGTTTCATCAACTATATAAGAGATAATGTTGGAGAGAATAGGGATGGGATCGAATCCTAACTCAAGTTAGAGATAATGTTAGGCATTTCGCATTACTCTTAGTTGTAATCAATTTCTCTGAGCAATAGCCACACAGGAAGTAGAGTTATTATTCTCTCAGGAGAAGGTCCAAACCTGTATAAAATTCTCCGTACCTTTCTTCTGTATAATCATAGTCTTCTAAGAAATTCTCCAAATCCAATAAATCATGCATAAGATCAGTATTAAAACACCGATAATGTCCATGAAAAGATTGATACACCTCAAACAAGTGGGGAAAACAAATCCTTACTACACTCACAGATCAATTGAGTAAATTGCACAGGAAGAATGAAAATGCACAGCTAGAAGCACCTCTCATGGTTGCTCAGTACATGGCTGATGGTTTGAAGGTTCCGTTTCAGTGAGTGCCCACATCTTCTTAAGACATGTCATCACTGTTCTCCCATCTTCCTCGCCAATCAAATGATAGCAAAATGTGAATGACAATGTAGATGAGCACGGCAATGACAAGTACGAAAATGTAGGCAGACTTCTTTAATTTCCTGCAGCTTCGTGCAGCATACGCCCCAAGCAGACCAAGCAAGTCCAGCACGATTGCTGTTTTCATGGCAAGGAGAGATCTCTTGTACTTGCTTATTGTGCTGCTCAGCAGCAGGATGATTATGACCATCGATGCCATGAATACGGTGGCATTGCAGTAGAAGAATACCTTATACCGTGTTGGATGGGTATCATGGAGGATTGGATCCCCGGTGAAATGGCCATCCCGGTCATCAGGCCAAAGTCCACCTGGTGGAAGGAGCCCAGCTTGGTATGTGACGGTCACTGCGAGAGTTCCGATCAGCATCAAATCTTTGCGCCATTTGTGCTCAGTTTTTCGGCTAACCCTGATGCATCTCTCATAATTCTTGGGTGGATGTGGACGCTTGAAAGCCGTAGCATGGAACAGCCACCCCAAAAAAGGTTTTATTGATCATATACCCTCCTCTTAGATAGAAATTCAGAATTTACCCTCTTGGCCTATGCGTCAGTGACTTATGATGACCCCACATGTCATTGAGGTGGGAGGGTAAATCCTGAATTTCCCAACTAAGGGGAGGATATATGATCCAATCCCCCCGTCTCATGGGTGTTTTTGCTGCTGGAAGCTGCAGGAAAGTGCCAGCATCGGTGTATGTCATCCTAGTCGTTGCTGTGGTGAGACTGATCAGATCAAGTAGCACGCATGCATGCAGCATGTAGCCCTTCAGCCCCTTGCAACACAGCCTTTTGCTAACAAGCAACATGATTACAGCCAAGGACGTCATGAAAGCAGTGGAATTGAAGTAGAAGAAAACCGTGTAACGGCGTGGGAACTCATCTTGGAACAATGGGTGACCTGCCCGGTGGCCATCTATGTTGTCAGTCCAGAAGCCACCTGGTGGGCTTATGCCGGCTTGTTGATATGTGCTGGATGCTGCCAGAACAGCAAGCAGCATTAGAAACTTGCGTCGCTTCTCCAGATCTTTCAGTTCAGGGGTATCATCTATTTGCTGAGCTGATCCATCAGGGATTCTTGTGCACGCAAATAGCACAATATGAAGCATAGCATAAGAGAAAACAAGGATGACTAAGATTATCACATACACAGATGTCGAGAAAGTCCGGCTGCTGCCAGCAGCATATGCCCCCATTATACCAAAGAGATCAAAAATCATGGCTGTCTACAGCACATATCGTTTCATGGCACCAATGGTGATCAGATGGCTTTGGAGTAGGGTGATGATGACCAAAGATGACACAAATGCGGTGGCATTGCAATAGAAGAATGCGTTGTACCGCTTGGGATTGATAGCCTCGAAGATTGGATCTCCAGCAAGATGCCCATCCTCATTGTCTGGCCAAAACCCACCGGGTGGATTCAACCCAGCTTTGTATGTAATGGTGGCAGCAAGGATGCCTAGCAATAAAATGTATGCGCGCAACTTACCTATATCATCCTTAACATCATTAACAGTGTTTGATGTGTCATTATTGTATGAATGTTGTTCATCTAACCCTATTGGTGTCACCTGCCCATTGGTTGTGCTGCAACTCTCCATAAAGGAGTTTAGCTTCAGAATCAGCCTATTCTTCTCTCCTTCCATCCACTTGATGGACTTCTTGACAAGCTCTGACTTGGGCACGATAGGAGCAACCCACCGAATGATGAGGTAGAGCAGGACTGCACCGACAAGCGTGAACACATAGATAGACGTACGGACTTCCCTGCAACTCCCTGCAGCATAAGCAGCCATAAGGCCAAACATGTTGATCAGAACACAAAAATCGAAGTGCATTTGACTTGACAGTTGACAACGTGATCCACTGCTGTGTTGCTGAGGAGCGTAATGATGATAAGGGATCAAGCAAAAGCAGTGGCATTGCAGGCCATGAATACCTTGAAGCGGCGTGGGTAGTGGTCTCGGAGCACCGGGTCACCAGCAATGTGATTACCCTTATTGTCAGGCCAGAAGCCACCTGGTGGGCTTAGCCCAGCAGCATATGTCACTGCTGCTGCCAGTGTGGCAAGAACCAGCAAGAAACTGCGATTCTGCTCCTGTGCTTCCTTTTTGTCTTGGATAGAACCATCTGGTTCATCTGTTGTGTTGTGCCTTTTGTTGAAAATGTGTGTTAAGAGAATCCTTCCAGAATCTCTGAACATCCCTGAATGTTGCTCTAAGCCGTTCAGGTGCTAAATGCCGGAAGAATACTACATGAAGTGTGATGTATGTGAAGATGCCAACGAGTAATACCCAAATGTACACGGATGTCCTGACCTCCCTGCAGCTCCCAGCAGCATAGGACCCACCAACCCGAGCAGGTCGAGCAACATTGCAACCTGCAGCGAGCGGAGCCAAATTGCATTGCGGCTCAGCTCCCTGAGCAGGATCAAGATCAGAACAAAAAGTGATGCCATGAATGCCGTTGTGTTGCAGTAGAAGAACACCTTGTACCGCTTGGGGTAGCTAAATTGCAGGACAATCACTGGCGAGGTGGCCGTGCTGGTTGTCTGGCCAGAAGCCACCTGGTGGGGCCAGCCCTGCCTGGTAGGTGATAGTCGCCGATAGAATCGCCAGCAGGATCAAGTACTTCATCAGCTTCCATAGGAGCTCTGCTTCGTCAGCACTGCTTGGCTTTTGGTCACCTAGCTGCTGTGGTTGTTGCTGACTTGTGGCACTTTTTTTTTTGAGGTGCATGACCATTGAAAATCTGTGCTTCAGACTCCATGGCCATGAGCTCAAAGATCCAAAGCAAATATCTGCTAATCGTCTGAATTCTGAAACTTGCAACGTTTGCTCATCTGTAGAATGGAGATAAGCTTCAGAATATGCCCAGATTCTGGTCCTTGTATTTAACTCCGAAAGTTAGGACGGTGTGGAGAAAACAAACAGTGACGTCAAATCCAACGGCAAATTAGCAGTCACAAAAGGTCAAAGGATATTAAAATTTAAAAGTCACAGCTTTGGTTTTAGCCACAAGAAACAAACGTGCTTTCATCAAAAAATAAAATAAAGAAATGAACAGTATTTTCTATTCAGTTTACTCCCAATCGGTTCCCAGCTTTGTCTAACAATTGAAGTTAAAGCATCTCTTGCAGTGGACCAGCATAAACAGTTGAACAGGTTTAAATCCAGTGCGTATCTTAGGTTCATACTATAAAGTGATATTTCTACACTATTACCTAAGTCAAAAATTGTGTTCCTTTTCACTGTCAATCAGGGGCGGATTTAGACCCATGGCAGAGTGAGCTTTAGTCCAAGGCGTCAGAAAATATAACCCAAGTATTTTTAGCCCAGCCCGAGGTATTATTATGGATGTTCAGCCTAGGTAGAGATAGTCGGCCAACTCATTGGCCCACATAACACCAAGTCTCCAACGCAAACCTTACCTCAGCATCTCTCAGACCTCAGTCCTCTCGTGCTCCTATCCTCAGCGCCTCTATCCAGTCCAAGCCCCGATGCCGGCGGCAGCTCTCCCCTCTCTCATAGCAGCGCTCCTCTCCCGGCGGTGGCTCTCCCCTCTCTCTCCCGCCCAGCGCCGCCCCAGCTCTCGCCCGGTGCCGCCCCCTCCTGGCCCCCTCCTTGCGAAGCTGGCGGAGGCCTACGGCTTCTGCTAGGGCGTCGAGCACGCCGTGCAGATTGCCTACAAGGCACGCAAGCAGTTCCCCGAGGAGCGCATCTGGCTCACCAATGAGATCATCCACAACCCACCGTCAACAAGGTACTAGTATTCCCACAAATCGATTTCGTTTGATTTGACATCACCATGTGCAGCTTGTGGGGGCGAACTGTCCCATTCATGGATGGCTCTTTGGAAGAATCAAGAATCTGAGCTTGTTGTCTATGAGATACATATATGAAATTTTGGCAAATTGGGCGACATGAAGTAAAAGTCTAGTGATAAAAGTGTTCATACAAAATAAATCTGTCAATAATTAAGATGACTTTCATATTAGTCTCTGCTGATGGCTTTTGGCTGCTGTTGATGACTTTTAGCTGAAAATGAATAGTAACAGCTGAAAAAAGTGGCTTTTAAAAGGAGAAGACGAGTGGTGCAAAAAATAGGAAGAGATACGTGCATGAGACAGGAGCGAAAAGAGTGGAGAAGCCGCTTCGAGAAGCTAGGTTTTCATATTAGGTTCTGGCTTCTCCAAGCAGAAGCCAGAAGCAAAAGTCAATATAAACAGAGTCTTAGTTCTTTTCTTTTACCATTTTCTCCCATTATTATTTGCTTTTTTTTCTTTGATGAAATAATCTTTAAGGTTTACCCAAATGTTGTTATTTAATTTGGAAAGGTCTGATTGTGAAATTTGCAATTTGGCTATTATCTATTTTCTCAATCTTAAACAACAGGTGTTTGAGAAAGTAGACTTGTTCCAATTGTTCGTCTTTTTAGTTGACCTGGTTGATCTTGAGCTTATTATTTTGTAGCAGTGCCTAATCTTGAAGTTAGATATTCTGCTCCCAAACTACATATGGCTTAATGTTTTAGGCTCATTTGCTAACTACTAAGATGAATTAACCTGCAAGCACATTTACCAAATTATCAAAAAAAAAATATGAATTCAATGGTAATAAATTCTGAACACCAACTAACCCCTGAAATAGGACTAAATGTATTAGCCTAACTTTATAATTTATCATTGCTAGCCAGAATTGCTTGTAAACCATAATGCAAAAGAATTGCTACGTCCTGTTTATAACTCTGCTTGCTTTAGGGCCGTGCTATACATAGGTTCATCGATCCTAACAAATTGGCACTGATATATTCATATAAACATTTGGATTGCTTGCCTTTTATCATGAGAATAGGTAGGAGGAAATAGGAATTACCTATGTTTGATTTAAAGAAGAATGAGGACTTGAACACACCTCAACCACCAGAACATTGTGCTTTACCACTAGGCTGCATGGATGTCCCCTACAGACATGCTTGCCTTTTATCATCAGAAATACAAGTTGCAACTAATAATATTCGAGGAATGCGAGGAATAGAAACTAGTTTCTTTCATTATTATGGCGGATGAACTGCCAATACATACAGGTTGCATTATGCTGTTATCCTAGTCTTCCTTTTATACAAAGGTTGTTGATTTCAGCTGAGCAAAAAGGCTAGATGCTTAATCGTACATTCAATTGCCAATTATAGCTAGGTTTTGCTTCTAACTTGGTTATGGTTTTAGCTTGTTTCTATTTGAGTATCTTTTGAAGTGGACATATACATGTTCAAGCAGAATCATCAAGAGCAAGATAGCAGATGAACTGACACACCTGGCATTTTGCACCTCCAAAATCGGATCCTTAGCTCAGTTATTCCACTGAACTCAACCCATAAATATCCATGTCGACAAGTTTGGCAAGCTGAGCTGCAATGACATGGGACTGCCACTAACAAGATGGTCGATCTGTTGCAGGCATTTCATCAAGCATCATGTGTGTGATCCCCCTATACCTGTGCCGTGCCAGAGAGTCATTTCATCAAACACCAACAGGGCACTCCCTCATGGGTCTTTCATCATAGAAACCAAAAGGGCGGTCTCTGGTAGGCATTCCACCTCAAACATCTGCTGTGGTCCAGACATCCACTGGCCATCTCCTGCATAATACCGTGCATCAGCATTGTACAACGTTGCACTGGCCTCAAACTAGGCAATGAAATCAATAGTGACAAGTTCTTAGAATCATGTTACGAATGAGCGATGTCCATGCAAGTAGTCCCGCCAAAAGATCTACCATACCTCCATCCTTGAACAATTACTTTCCACCATCCACCCCCTCTAAAGTTCTAGTTAAAAAAGTAGAGGAATTACAGTGTAGAAATATTACTGCCTCCGTAGACAAATATGTCGCTGTGGGGTCCATGCAATCAACTTTTTGAAACTTTGTCCATTTGTTAGACCATGTGGATAGATAGTGAATATAGTGATGATGAATAATTGACATTTGGATTGCATTAAAATTTACGTTTATGAAAGTTTCAGACGATGCTCTATTGCAAAACTAGAATTGCAGGTTAAGCGGTCTGACTGCCCTGTCTTGGGCGGTCTGACTGGCAGTCATTGACCACAGTCGGTAGTCGAAGGCGTCGACAGATCACGGTCAGTAGTCGGAGGCGTTGACCACTGTCGGTAGTCGGAGGCATCGACCAAGGTTGGTTGTCGGATGTTTCGACCTCGATCGGTAGTCGATAGTCGTAAGCTACAGTGAACCAGTCGTAAGATACAGTGAATCGGTCGTAAGATATAGCGAACCGGTCGGTAGCTACCGTGAACCGGTCAGTAGCTTCTAGTCAGGCCACATTAAGATGGATTGCTCCAAACTCAAGGGGAAGGTGATCAAGGAAGACAAGAATTGTCGTCGTTAGCCATCCAAGAACAACAAGGGTGGCAATTTTCATTGCAAGTTTGCTAAAAAGATCATATCGGCTATTGAGTGTCTTGATTTGAGTAATATGAAATATGAGAGTTTCGACGACAACAACCATGACAATGATGCTAAAGGTAAGAAGAAAAACAACAACAACTTCACGGGCATGTGCTTCATGGCAAGCAACAACAGCGACAACGACTAGAGTTGTCCCAATGAGGTAAGACCGTCGTATGATGAGCTTAAAGATGGTTTGATTAAACTTGCTATTGAATAAAAAGATAAAAAGGAAATTGAAAGAAAATAATTTCGTTGTTTAAAGTTTAAATTATGAGATTAATAGACTTAGAGTTTCTATTCTTGATAATGAATCATGTGAGTCTTGTTAAGTTTTACATTCCGAGTTAGAAACTGCTAAGTCACTTAATACATTAAATTTGGTTCAACTTAGAGATATAACTGCTAAACTTGATCAATTAAAATTGACACATGTCTCTTGTAATGAAAAGTTAAAACTTGTAAATAATAAAATTGAAAAGATCAGGTCTAGTTCTTCTACATGTTTAGAGTCAAGTATTTCAAATACTTGATCTAAAGCTTACTCTAATTGAGAATTGCTAGAAGGTAGACTTAATTAATCTTAGAAATCAATTTAACAAATGATTTATCACGAGACACTCTCTTACTCTATCCTAAGCTTAACATTAAAATAGAAGTATAACTAGATAACTTAATGATTTTGCTAAAAAAAAATAAATTGGCTCAGTCTAGTGCTTCTAAGAATCTTGCAAATGATTTTATTAAGTACACATCTTGTTCCTCATTGGCTAAAGAAAATAAGTATCTTAAAGACACTTCAGAGAGATTTTCCTTTGGTAAGAAGAATTTGAATATGATTCTAGACAAGTCAAAATAAGTGTGAAAATCGTGGTCTAGGATTTAATTTTGTTGATCATGCCAAGAATAATCCTCCTAAGATTGTTAAGTTTCTTGAATCTAAAAAACTTGAAGTAGAATTTGAACCAAAGCAAATTGTTTTTAAATCTGCTGGTATTGGGAAAGATTCCTCTACCAAAATAGGTGATGTGAAGGCAATAGATGTGACTTCTCATCAAGTCAAGTATCAATGCACTCATTGTGGTAGAGGTGGTCATTTAGTTCAATTTTGCTTTCGAAAGCAAAGAAAGAAAAGAAAGGCAGGTTAAGGAAGGTTTTTGGTTCTAGATTGGAGTTTGTACAAGCTCCTTATCGTCGTTTTGGTCACTCTAATCAATTTTCTCCAGATTTGGGACTTTTTGTGATAGGACCGGTCAGACCAATATTTTACACGTGGTCAGATCGGTCACAGGCGATCAAACCGGTGTTTTATACGTGGTCAGATCTGTCATGGGCGGTCAGACCTCTCGGCGGTCAGACCAACCTTGCTGAGGCGGTCAAACCGCTTAGCAGTCAAAACAGCTTTTCAGCGACGGTCTGATCTGAGACTAATTCTTCATTGCCTACTGTTGCTCCTGTTTATCGTGTGTCATAGTACTAGATTCGTAGATCTTATTTCACTAACCCCAGTACTGTGAGACCGATGTTTTCTGTGATGTAAGACCAGCTAACGTGGGATGGAGAACCATGGTTCAAAATCCCGGCGGTTACCGGTTTTACCGGTGGAGTCCGGTAACAAAAAAACCGGCCGGTAAGAATTTTTGATTTTTCAAATTTTGGCCGGTTTTTTCCGTTTTCGATTCTGGCGGTTTTTCCGATTCCGTCCGGTTTTTCCGATTCACGGTTTCAAAATATCTCAAAATTCAAATTTTGATTTTCAAGTTATGACCGGTTTTTATGGGTTTCCAGAACCGCTTGATTATCGTTACGCCACGATCGGGATTTCTTCCGTTCGGTTTTGGAACCTTGTGGAGAACATGCGCTTGATTAAGTTTTAGTCTTTTACGTCATTGCCTGATTGGAACACTTGTTGGTTTTTTATTTTCTTTGATGACTTCCAACATATTTCACCTTCTGAGGGACCATGTGGAAAAAAGTGATGTTGTCCTACGCTGGGTTGAGTTTCATTTTCAAATTGCTCATACTTTCACAAAACCACTTGATTCTTCACATTTTGCTCATTTATGTAAGTGGGGTGTGTTGCATCCTGTGGGATTATTTGGAGGGGGAGCTTGTTGGTTAAAGATGTTTCAGAAGCTTTGTTTATCATACTTGTCAAATAATTCATCAAGTCCAAGCCATTAAAATCAAATGTTTTGTAGAGTTCTCTTTATCATATTTACTCATATGCTATGTATCTTTGATCATGACTAGTTGTAATTAATTTGCTATACTTCAACTAAACCACGACATGGCAAAATACTTTGACTATATTAATTATAGATAGTATTTTGCAATGTCCATAAAAAGGATTAGCTTAATTATGAATGTTATTTTAAATCGTGACAATGAGGCTCATATTTTTCATATTGCAATCTTTTTATATACACTCAGTCTAGCATATTAATAAAAAAAAGAGAAATAGAAAGTTGAAAAGATGTATGCTCCAAGCATGCCATAGCTAAACAAAAGAAAAAGCATAAAATGTGCACAAATGAAAAGAAGTATATTTCAAGCGTGCCATCATTTAAAAGAATTATGCTACAAGCGTGTCAACTAAAAGAAATATGTTACAAGTATGCCACATGCTTAAGAACTGAGTGTGGAGCAATAGGTTGTTATATGAGCTGCTAGCTCGTCTAGATTTAAGGTTTATTTCGCTTTTAGAATTTCATTTTTCATTGTGATATTTTATTGTGTTCTTTATAATTGGTTTGGTCATTGTGGAGATACTTGTCATTAATATAAATTGTTTAATCATGCTAAAAACCTGTTTTCACTTTGCTATATGATATATGATTTTATATGATTTAGGTAGTTCTACTCAAAAGAACGGCTTGGTTAAATTATTAAATCAATGCAATGTGACTTGGATAATCTATAAAGTTTCTTGATTTTTACTCTCATTTCTTCTTTTTAGAATTATTTTTTCTCTGAAGTTTTTTGATGATTACATTACTAAAGAGGGAGAAATATGGGAGAAATTAGAGATATTTGCTTCCCTTGTGTTGAGGGTGAGTTTTTCGGAGTTCAATTTGCTCTTTTGGTTTGTCAAATTTTTTCTCTGTAGCTTTGAAACTTTCATTTCACAAATTTTGCTTTTATTTCAAAACTCAACTCATTCGAGTGATTTTGAGGTGTTGTCAATGTATTCATCAAGGGAGAGATTGTTAGACCATGTGGATAGGTCGTGAATATAGTGAAGATGAATAATTGACATTTATGTTGCATTGAAATTTGCGTTTGTGAAAGATTTGGACGATGCTCTATTGCAAAACCATAATTGTAGTTTAAGCGGTATGACCGCCCTGTCTTGGGCGGTCTAACCGGCAGTTGTCGACCATGGTTGGTAGTCGGAGGCGTCGACCAAGGTTGGTTGTCAGATGTTTCGACTTCGATCGGTAGCCGGTAGTCGTAAGCTACAGTGAACCGGTCGTACGATACAGTGAACCAGTCGTAAGATACAACGAACCAGCTGGTAGCTACAGTGAACCGGTCGAAGGTCACAAGCCACAGTAATCGATCGAAAGTCATGAGGTACAGTAACCGGTCAAAGGTCATAAGTCACAGTAACTGGTCGGTGGTCATAGCTATAGTACCTTGTCTGTACTTGGTAATCGGTAGTCGATGCTACGATGCACAGGCGGTGCATTTCGGTGAGTCGGTACTCGTGCTACAATATCCGGTCGATGCTCGGTGATCGGTGAGTCGCTGCTACTGATGCACTGGTTGGTACTCGGTAGTCGATAGTCTGCGCTACAGTACCTAGTCAGTGGTCTTAGCTACAGTATGATCGATGGTTAGTAGTCGTAGGCTACAAGTGCTAAAATTATTGTGACTTTTGACTGCTCTGAGTGGTCGTAATCTACAAGTTCTCATGTTGAGCCAGTGGTCAAACTAGCCTTTCTGACTAGTCTGAGGTTGATTTATGGAAAACGTGGAAATAGTGGTCATGGATGATTTGGTTCGTGTTTCTTAATGGACCAGGGTGTGATATGCGTGTGTGGGTTGATGTTGGTCAAGTTGGAGAGAACTTGTTTCGGAAAAATGTTCTTTGGTCTTTGCATGTGCGGGTTGGGGGCGTGGAGACGATCATGGTCGATGACGAGGAAGACCGGGACTAGAATGGGAAAATCTGAGGTTCAGGCGGTCTAGGATGTCATGAGGTGGTTGGGCTCACATTAGAGTACGTGGAGATCAAAGGTGGATGATGCATGTAGAAGCTACGAGAAATGCAGTCCTAGAGGTTTTGACACGTGATGAGTTGGAAAAAGTTATGGAAGGTGTCTATAACTAGAAGGTTTAGAGATTTTGGAAAACCTGGGTTTGGAAGAGTTTCGGGTCCCTTAGCTGTAAGAGTTGGTTTAGGACTCAAATTCGAGATCTGTTCAAATTAGGACTCGAATTCGTGATCTGTTCGGAGAGGACTCTTAAGGAGTCAAAGGATATAAGTAGAGTTGATGGGGCATAGCAGAGATATATTTTTTGGGAGAAGATTGAGGAGGCTTTAGTTTTGGCTAGGCTTTTAGAGGTGTTTTTGAGGGTACTTTGTAAATCTATGAAAATCCAGCAATAAACATTATCTTGAATCAATCTAGGTCTTGATTTGCTAGGAAAGTGCTAGTGATTGTAGTTGGATCGAAGCTTACGACTACGTGCAAAGGTGTCGAATTGCTGCCAGGAAAACAGAGGAAATACGAGTACTCGAAGGTGCTAAATTCTTAAAAGCACGGGTGACAGAGAGGTTCTGCTCCTGGTGTCGAAGGTCTCAAGGACATACGAAACAGTCGAAGTTCCTACTTTGTGCAAAGCGGCCATAGTTTACGACTAGTAAGAGTTTTCTACAGCTAAGCGATTAAGCGAGTAGTTGAGCACCGAGTGGTCGAAACCTTCATCGAGCACTAAGAGATTCCAAAAAGCAGATGCAATCATTCACCCCCCTTTGACTATGATATTTGATCCTACACCATTAATATACATAAAAGTATATATGATAACTACATGAAACTAGTTTTATTGGATTCATCTCGCAAAATACTTTCATAATACATAATTGTTGGACGCGATATGGCAATCAGAGGGGGGTATTGATGCCTTCAAATTCAACCGCCCAAAAGGTATTTCAAAACTTTCACTCCACTAACTACTGAAAACTAGGAAGATCATATTTGCTCACCAATAAAGAACTCACAACGCGGAAGCAAACAGAGTTCAACTCTTTTGGGCCGATCGGACCGCTATAATGAAGCAATTGGACCGGCCGAGTGGTTTGATTGGCCTCCGGTTGGAATGCAAGCCTTGGGGCGGTCGAACCGCACCCCTGTTCCTAGAACTGGAAATCAGTTCGAGCCAAAACAAAAATAATGCAATATCCAAAATACATAACCAAATGATTTGAAAATTTGCATATATCTTGCTGAGGATTGCATGAACCTAATTCATCCAAAGATCGTAGAGATCTTGACTAAAGTTCCAACCTTCCCTCAATACAAGTAAGGTTATATTAAAATCGGATAAAACTCAAGAACTTGAGATATGGCTTGCCCGTGGATTGAAGATAGCCAAGATGACTCTAAATAAATTCCCATGTGTCACAACAAGTAAGAGCACCTAAAGATTCAAGGTCAAAACCGTAGTAACAAGATATCACCAAAAGGTCTCCAAATTGAACAATCTTCAAGATCTTACTGTAGCTGGTCCCTAGATGGATGAAATATGATCCTCATGAGGTATCTCCATTACTTACACATCCTTAGAATCCAACAAGATGAAGAGAGGAGATAGGGCAAAACACCAACCAAAACAAGTGTAAAATCAACAAGAGCAAGAACATACCATGTAGGATGAACAAGATTGATCTATTGCAATTTGTAGATGAAGGTTTTATAGCCACTCCACCATAAAGGACAGAGCTCTCACGAGAGCACTCACCCAAAGCTTCCACCACAAGGAAGTCTCTCCCAAACCTAATGAATGGATGGTTAATTAGTTCTCTTCACCTTAGGCCACATGCCTCCAACCCATTCCACTCATACAAATGGAGCAATCAGCCTATGTCTAACCCTAATAAATATTATCCATTAGCACAGCCAGGGAAATCCGTTAACCCCCCACACTGGGTTTTACATTCATACATGACTTATCCACGCTTCTCAAAGCACAAAAGCCCAACCCGCTAAGGAGCAAACTCCCCATCCACTTAGCCTCCTCAGCTCCTCCTTGACCTAAACAGCTCTCCCAATGCTCTCCAAGCACCACAATTATGGTCCCATCGCTGTTTCTGGTATTTTGGCTTCCTCGCCAAAACACCATCGCTTTGACCGTAGATCTCACCTCTTCCCTGAACCTAGTCCATGTTCACCTCTTCATTTGCAAGCAATCTTCATGCCTGCAACGTGTAGGTTTACTAATGGCTCACGTATCGGCAAGTCTCTCTGTGTCGATTCCTTTCGACCATGCTTCACTTGTATCGGTCGCACTATTTGATGAACCGTTGCTCGAACTTTTCCTTCAACATCCCAAGTCTTCCCTGTGCCTTATTGGATCTCAACCATCCCTCTCGACTTCCTTGACTGTACTTTAGCTCATCCCCAAGTCTAGTCTCGGTCCATACCATCGACCATGGTTGCTTTCAAACTTCCTACATATCAAAGACCATGAAATCATTTCTGGGTATAAATTCTTCACAACTTGATCCACGTTAATCCAACATATGCTTCATGCACTATGAATACAATGACCTAGGACCCCAAACTCAATCTATGATCATTTTCCACAAATATCCAAAACTCTTGGATGCCTTTAGACAAAAGCGGTCTGACTACCATTGAGCGGCCGGTTAGACCGCCCCCATCATTGGTCTGACCACTCGGATCGAGCACCCGGAAAACACCTCTCTAAAACAATCAGCCACCAACTAGAACCGGTCACTACACTGACGGTCTGACCATCAACCAAAATCCGGTCACACCAGACCTACAGTCAGACCACCTCCCTGGCCGGTCAGACCACCCTAGTCTGACTGCAACTCTAAAAACTTACAAACTCTCACAAATTCAAATTTTAACTCGACACGATTGCCAATTGTTCAACACAAATGAACCATGGTCATTCTCAACATAGTTTTGCAATAAGTTTAATTATTGTGCTAGTATATTATGACAAAAACGTATAGTCAAAGTCTTACATTGGAGACTATGAAAAGTAAAAACGACTTATATTTGTGGACGGAAGAAATACATACAGTAAAAGAAAAAAACTGGTAGGGGGAAAGCCCCAAATGATCCTAATGTCTAAACATGGTCTACACACAAAAATATGTGTAAGATCGAGGAGGCCGACTAGAGGGGGGTGAATAGGCGGTCTAAAAATTCGCTTCGAATTAATACTAACAATTAAAGACATTTTCTATTTGTCTAAACTAAGTATACAATATGAAAGCTTAAATCAATTTGGTTTAGCTCAAATAGCGTCTAAATCAAGCAAATTCGCCTAAGTGCACCAACAATACTAATCTAGGTCAAGGTTTGCAATCCTAGGTTTACAAGCGATCAAAACAATGCTAAGTAAGTAAATTGCTTGAATATAAAAAGAGCACAAGAAAGTAAACCACAAATGACTCGTTCTCTTTTTAGCGTGGTGTTCGGAGACTTGTCGGTCTCCCCTAGTCCACGTTGAGGTAAGCCCGAACTAATCGGACCGGCTCCACAAATTAAGCCTTCCACCTCAAATCACTAGTGATAGCTCTTTCTTGCTCCGGGTAGGTGAGCTTCAACCTTCACAACTTTGTCGGGTCTTCTCACAACCTTCTTTGAGAAGATCACCGGGCACAACGCTTCCCACGCCGTCTAGGAGTCGGCAAACTCCAAGAGTAACAAGCCAAATCCCTCACTTGACTTTCACCACGTGCATCGAATGCACTAGCTCAACTCGGACACAAAGTCCTCCTCTAGATGCAACACATGCACTCTAGAACATCTCTCCTCTCTCACAAAGTGCAACGCATGCACAATTGAGTGGAGAGCCTCACTTTAACTCAAGGAATGTAAGCCAAGCACCAGCAACCGCCTCCCAACAGCCCTTGAGAAGGTATTTATACACCTCCCTCAAAACCTAGCTGTTAGAGAGGAGAGAGGGCTGAAATCAGCCCGAGGGCCGGAACTACCGCCGTTTACGGCCGGTACTTCCGCCCTCCCAACGGCTACAAAAACTAGCCGTTGGGCTGGAAAACCGGTCACACCGCCCACATAGGACCGGTCAGACCGCTCTCAGAAAACTCAGCCCGGTCGCTCTCTGGAAAAAACGTTCCGCGCGAGGAACGGAACTTCCAGGGCCCGGTCAGACCGCTGCCTTAACGCCGGTCAGACCTCCATATCAACACCGGTCAGACCACCATTACAAGGACGGTCTGACCTCCAGATCAACACCGGTCAGACCTCCAAGTCATAAATTCTGACTCCGATGTCGGAATTGAGTGATCTTGGACTCTATGGAAAGCTTATTCAAAGGGCTATACAACCCATCTATTTGCATTATTCAAACACATTAGATCAATGCAGAAATCTTCTTCTCGATCTTGACTTGATGATCTTCAACACATGATGTCATCCCAAGTCATCATCATTTGTAGAATCTAACCTATTCATCCAACTAATAAAAAATGTTAGTCCATAAAACAATTGTCATCAATTACCAAGCTTTACCATTAACACATAATAGAAGGACTAGATTCAACAATCTTCCCTTTTTGGTAATTCATGACAATCTCAAACAATAATGAGATAAAGATAATTGATTTGCGAGTATACAATTTGTACACAACAATTGTATACTCTAAGATAAGCTTTAAACAGAGCTTACTTATCCGGTTGTCATTAATCATCCAACTATTAACACATAATAGATAAGTTAGATGACAACCCGATTGCACATGAGTATATATGAACTACACAAGCTATATATACTTAAGAATGTATTTTAAAATAAAGATTCTAAATATGCATATTAAAAGAAGCATGGATCAATACTCATGAAACTACAAAATATAGAGAGAGAGCTCACCTTAAATGTGTGCATACAAGTGTATATAAAGAAAGACATATAAACATATTCATTTGAACTATTTGAAGAGTTCAATCTATATTTTGAATCTAAGGAATGCATTAGTAAATGAGAATGTTAATTTGAATGCATACCTCTTTGATTTCAGCTTTTCATCAAATGAGACTAAGTTATAATATACTTGAACAAACATATTAGTCTCATATATACATTTGCCATTATTACCAAAATATTATAAAAGTATTTGTTATTAACATCAAAATCTCATAATGACATTTGTCATTAACACCAAAACCAACTTAAACGGAGCTTGATCTTTAATAGGGCATCTCAAGTACCCCCTGAAGGCATCAGTGTTGATGAAATGCTACAGCAAGATGGTGCCACCACCACTAGTGATCCACTGAATTGCTTTATTTTCAAAGAGATTTTTCTGATTAGCTACAATTACTTCCTCGCTTCGGAAGATTATCCTATTTCTCTCTTTCTATTTGTTCCAAGAAATGAGTATCTAGGCAGGGTGTTTTGCCCCTCTCCGCTAGGTGGGGTATTTTTTTGATGTTTTTAAAAAATAGATGGGGTGTTTTCAATTAGCATTCTCCACCACTGACAAATATTACATTCCCCTATGACCTGCACTTTCATGTATTTTCACTGTAAAGGTAGTCTACAAATTGTTAACTGAGAAAGAACTACTTCACACTTCACAGTTCTCATCTCTATTAATTTTTGCTCACATGCAAAGAATGCACCTGAGAAAATAATGCTACATGGTGACTTTTGATATGTGTAAAACACAGATCAAAGCTTTGCAGGCTGTAAATATCTCATGATCAATTGAACAACTGCCACAGTGAGACTACTATTACACAGGTGAAGGCATTTCTAATGGTTGCTCAGAAGATGGCTGATTGTTTGAAGCTTCTGTTTCAATCAGAGCCCACATCTTTAGACACGGCATCCAATTTTCTCCCTTCTTTTTCACTAACATTGCAACCTTGTCGAATGACAATAAGACATGTATGACAATGTAGATGAACACAGCAATGACGAGTGCGAAAATGTATGCAGATGTCTTGAACTTTCTGCAGCTGCCTGAGGCATATGCCCCAAGCAGACCAAGCAAGTCTAGTACCATTGCCGTCTTCATGGCAACGAGAGATCTCTTGTACTTGCCTATTGTGTTGTTCAACAAGAGGATGACCATGACCATAGACGCCATGAATGCCGTGGCATTACAATAGAAGAATACCTTGTACCGTGTTGGGTGGGTATCATGGAGGATTGGGTCACCTGCAAAATGACCATCTCGGTCATCAGGCCAAACCCCACCTGGCGGGAGCAGTCCAGCTTGGTATGTGACATTTACTGCAAGAGTTCCAATCAGCATCAAATCTTTGCGCCATTTGTGTTCTGTTCTCTTCCTAACCCGGGTGCTTTTCTTGCGATTTATGGATGGATGTTGATGCTTGAAAGGCAACATCCTCTTCAGGATGCCATTCACCTTGTCTTTTGCAAATGTCAGAAGCAGGACTTGAACCATGACACAGACAAACACTGCAACAACGACAAGAATGACGTACACAGAAGTCGACACTTTCCTGCAGCTTCCGGAAGCAAAAGCACCCATGAGGCTGATCAGATCAACCAGCACGCATGCACGCAGTGCATAGCACTTCAGACCCTTGTGGCATAGCCTCTTGCTAACTAGCAACATAATCACGGCCAGGGATGCCATGAAAGCAGTAGCATTGAAGTAGAAGAACACCCTATAACGGTGTCGGAACTCATCACGGAACACCGGGTTACCTGCTTGGTGGCCATCTTTGTTGTCAGTCCAGAAGCCTCCTGGTGGGTTTATGCCGGCTTGGTATGTGACAGAAGCTGCTAGAATTGCAAGCAACATCAGAAACTTGCGCCTCTTCTGCAAATCTTGTTCTTCAAGAGCATTATTTGTTGTTTCAGAAGAAGATGTGAAATTATGGAACAATTCTGATGTGGAAGCTTCTATATTCTCTATTGTGCTCTTCAGCTGTGTCTTCAGAGCAACAGATAGCAGAACATGAAGTACAACATAGGCAAAAACAAGCAGGACTAAGATGAACACATATATGGATGTTGAGAACTTCCTGCTGCTTCCAGCGGCATAGGCCCCCATGAGACCAAAGAGGTCCAGTATCATCGCTGTTTGCAATACATGACGCTTCATGGCACGAATGGTAATCAACCGACTCTGGAGTAGAATGATGATGACCAAAGAGGCTACAAATGCCGTGGCATTACAATAAAAGAATGCCTTGTAGCGCTTGGGATTGATGACCTCCAAAATTGGGTCACCAGCAGTATACCCGTCACCATTATCTGTCCAAAAGCCTCCTGGTGGATTCAGCCCAGCTTGGTATGTGACTGTGGCAGCAAGGATGCCAAGCAAGAGAAGATATGTGCGCAACTTCTGTAAATCATCCTTAACATCATCGGCAGTGCTTGACATGCTTTTGTCGGATGATTGTTGTATTTCAGGCCCTAACATGGTCATTATGAAAGAATTCAGCTTCTTAAGCATTTCATTCTTCTTCTCTTTCATCCATCCCATGGAGTTTTCTACACACTTTGTCTTGGGCATCCACTGAATGATGAGGTAGAGCAAGACTGCGCCAACAAGTGCAAAGACATAGATAGATGTATGGACCTCCCTGCAACTTCCAGCCGCATAAGCCCCCATAAGTCCAAAGAGGCTCACCAGCACACACAGCCGCAGAGCATTTGACTTGACAACATGATCCACTGCTGTCTCGCTGAGAAGCATGATGATTATGACTAAGGATCCAGCAAAGGCAGTGGCATTGCAGACCAAGAATGCCTTGAACCGGCGGGGGTAGTGGTCTCGCAGCATTGGGTCACCAGCAAGGTGGCTAGGCTTGTTGTCATCAGGCCAGAAGCCACCTGGTGGGCTTAGCCCTGCGACATATGTCACTGTTGCTACCAATGTGGCAAGAAGCAGCAAGAAACTGCGATTTCGTTCCAGTTCTTCACTCTGGTCTGGAGCCTCTTGCTCACCTGTTGTGCTCGGTTCTTTATTGAAAATTTTCCCCAGAAAATCCTTCCAATGTTTACGAATATCCAAGAATATTTTTCGCATCCATTGAGGTGCCAGATGCCGGAAGAATACGACATGGAGTGTGATATACGCGAAGATGCCAACTAGTAAAACCCAAATGTAAACTGAGGTCCTCACCTCCCTGCAGCTCCCGGCGGCATAGGCGCCCATGAGCCCAAGCAGGCCCAGCACCATCGCGACCTGAAGCGAGCGGAGCCAAACCGCATTGCGGCTCCGCTCCTTGACCAGAAGCAATATCAGGACGATGAGTGAAGCCACGAATGCTGTTGTGTTGCAGTAGAAGAACACAAGGTACCGCTTGGGGTAGCTGACTCTCAGCACAACATCGCTGGCGAAGCGGCCGTTCTGGTTGTCTTGCCAGAAGCCGCCTGGAGGGGCCAGCCCTGCCTGATAGGTGATGGCCGCGGCTAGGATTGCCAGCAGCATTAGGTACTTCCTCAGCTTCCATAGAAGCTCAGCCTCATCGGAGCTGGGATTTTGGTCACCTTCGCCTTCCTGCGTTGCTTGTTCTTCATCGCTAGTGTTGCCAAGCACATGGCCATTGCCAGGTTGTTCTTCAGACTCCATGGAGTTGAGCTCAAAGATTCCTTGCAAATCTCTACTTTTTCTCTAAAGATTGTAACATTTGAAGGTTTGCAAGATGGGGATGAGCTATATGGCGCAGGTCCCGGTCTTCATATACACCTCCACAAGATAGAAGGGGAAAGTGCGAAAGATAAACAAAGACTTCGAAGCCAATGGCAAATTCGCAGTCACATAATAACATTAAAGTCCATGACATGGACGTTTTCAGACTTACAGAAACTTCGTTCTTAGCCGCCATAAAAACATTGTAGTTTTATGCAGTGTACTCCCAGCTTCATCTAATAATTTTAGTAGACCAGCACAAACAGATGTGGGCCAAATGTGCGTGTTAGGTTCACATCACAGCATATTTTCTACATTTCCACCTCATTTCAAGAAGATTCTTTGTGTCGTCAAATTATAAGACAACTTGCACAAACATCCAAGACAGTTTTCCAAAAAGGGGAGAAAGACATATGAATCAATTAAGCCTATCTATATGCTTCATTTAGGATGCAGTATCTGTGTTGCATTGCAGGATTCCTAATCCGTTTCCTTTCTGCTCCTCTTTCTGCAAGCCTTTCTATTTATCGTTTTATCTTTAACTGAACTTCAAGAATATACTAAAAGGTTCTCTTCGTAATTTGCAGTTCTTTTTGTGACGTGTGAAAGTTGATCAGTACTTTAGTTTTCAATGCTACAACAGGTGTGTGAACATGCAGACTTGTCTTTTGTCTTTTGAGTTGACTTGACTTGACTTGGGGGACTCAATTGGTCTTTTGAGTTGACTTGTCTTGGGAGACTAAATTGGCCTTGATCTTATTACTATGTCGTTGGGCCTTGTCTTAAACCCACGAATGATTCTTTTTGCCAACCTTTTGGTATTGTCATATGCAATAATTATGGCATACTTCGAAGGTAAATTTGCACCATGAACTCCTCAAAGAACCAATCCTCAGGTATGATTGGCCGCAAGGATGCATATGCTATAAGGCTACAAATCTTGCTCCAAACGGCTTTACGTTCTGGGGGTTTTTTTTTTGAGTTTCAATTTATTTATGTCAGTAGTCACTTAAAACATATCGTGTTATGGTAACTAGGAAGGGGACTGGAGAACTAAGGAGCGGAGGCGTGTTCGCCTTCCGTAGGAAGTTCTGAACAGCCAAGAGGAGGATTAACTTTCTTTCTTGTCTGATCCCATTCTCAACCAAGTGATTACAGATATATAGCCAATAGGCCAGCTCATCCCCACCCAATACTCTGCCCCTTTTTAACTAAACTTCTGCAAGCCTAACAAACTTCCTAACAAACTCATCCTCTTGTCTTTTTAACCCTCTATTGTGGACGCTGGTTTCTTGTTACGGCGTGTATATACTTTGCCCACAAAAGCGTCCACAACACTTCCGCCCTCCTGGAGAAACAGCTCGTCCTCGAGCTGGAACGTCGGATGGGCCTCCTTGAAGTCCTCCAACTGCTCCCAGGTGACCTCAGAGTCTGGGCAGCCCACCCAGCGCACTAACAGCTCCCAATTGCCCCGGTTGAGGCGTGCGCGGATGACTGCCGCTGGAGTAGGAACGGCCATGAACCACCGGCGGAAGAGGCACCAAAGCTGCAGGGGGGTCACCATGGAAAGGCTTAAGGAATACCACATGGAAAACGTCATGCAGTTTTGCTTTGGGAGGAAGGCGGAGGCGATAGGCCACAGGACCTACACGCTCCACCACCTGATAAGGCCCGTAGTAGCGTGGAGCCAGCTTCCCTCCGGACTTGTCGATGATGCCTGCTGCTGAACGGTGGTGCAAGCGTAACCAGACCCAGTCGCCGACGTTGAACTGGACATCGCGATGCTGCTGGTCGTAATGCTGCTTCATATGGTCTTGTGCCTGGAGCAAACGGTCTCGTATCTCAGCTAGGAACACATCACGGTCCTCAAGCTGCTTGTCTACCGCCGCCACTCGTGACAGGCCAGGCTGATACGACATCATCGTCGGTGGTGGGCGGCCGTAGACGACCTGAAACGGAGTGGTCTGGAGCGCGGTCTGGTAGGAGGTGTTGTTGCAGAATTCCGCCCATGGCAGCCAACGGAGCCAGCTGCGCGGACGATCGCCGGCAAGGCACCGGAGATAGACACCGAGCACTCGGTTGGTCACCTCCGATTGTCCATCCGTCTGGGGATGGAAGGCGGAGCTGAGGCGCAGCTCCACTCCTGCGAGCGCAAAGAGCTCCGTCCAGAACGTGCTGGTGAAGACGGGGTCGTGGTCGCTGACGATGGAGCAGGGGATTCCGTGGAGCCGGACAATCTGGTCGAAGAAGACGCGCGCCACAGAGGTCGTTGAGTACGGATGCCCAAGCGCGATGAAATGGCCATACTTGGAGAAGCGGTCCACCACTGATTTGCCGCTCACTTTGGGAAAGCCTTCCACGAAATCCATGGCGATGTCAGACCAAACAGAGATAGGCACTGGCAGAGGCTGAAGGAGTCCAGCCGGATGGAGATGCTCGGTCTTGTTCCTCTGACATATGGCGCAGCCTTGGACAAAATCACGAACAAGCCGATTGGTGTGAGGGTTGTAAAATGAAGCGCGGAGGCGATGCAGAGTCTTCTGGACGCCTTTGTGGCCGGCACCATGGGCTGTAGCGAGAATGGTCGGCCACAGGACCGAAGAGTCAGGCACGAAGATGCGGCCGCGGTGAAGAACGAAGCCATCCACCACCATCTAGGACGCACCCGCAATGCCCTGATCCACCTCAGCGCGTTTGGTGATGAGGTCCGGAAGTTGTTCCGCCTCACGGCGAAGTTCGTCGAAGAGTTGGAGGTCCGGACGGGAGATGGCGGACGCCATGGCATCCCCAGAATCTTCATCACGATGCGAGAGGGCGTCGGCGGCCGCATTCATCCGACCTGGCTTGAACTCCACCTTGAAATCGTAACCGAAGAGGCGACTGACCCATGTGTGCTGCGGGATGGTGGAGAGGCGCTAGTCCAGCAGGAACTTCAAGGCGAAGTGATCAGTGCGCACTGTGAAGGGTCGCGCCCACAGGTATGGTCTCCAGTGCCGCACAGCCTTGACAAGGCCGATCAGCTCCCGCTTGTAGGCTGCTAACTTGGCGTGCTGGGGGCCGACCTGATGCAACACCGCCCCGAAGCCAGAGCCGGAAGCGTCGCACTCCACAATGAAGGCCGTGGAGAAGTCTGGAAGTTGGAGTACTGGCCCCGTGGTCAGGGCGCCCTTGAGCGCTTCAAACGCGCCAGTAGCCGCTGGAGACCAACAGAACGCGTCCTTCTTGAGCAAGGACGTCAGGGGGCAGCCATGACACCGTAGTTGTGGATAAAGCGCCGGTAGTAGCCGGTGAGGCCGAGAAACCCGCGAAGTGTGCGCGGCTGCGGCCAAAGCTGAACGGCCTCCACCTTGTTGGGATCCATGGCGACGCCGTCCGCCGAAATGATGTGGCCGAGGTATGCCACGCTGCGGTCCGCAAAAGTGCACTTGGAACGCTTCAGAAACAGGGTGTGGGAGCGCAACACTGTAAAAACAGCGCGGACGTGCTGGAGGTGCTCGGACCATGACTGGCTGTAAATCAAAATGTCGTCAAAAAAGACCAGAACCGAACGACGAAGGAATGGCTGCAGCACCTCATTCATCACCGCCTGGAATGTCGAAGGTGCGTTGGTCAGCCCAAAGGACATCACCACAAACTCAAAGTGGCCGTGATGAGTGCGGAAGGCCGTCTTGGCAATGTCGTCGGGGTGCATACGTATCTGGTGAGAGCCGCTCCGAAGGTCCAACTTGGTAAAGAAGGAAGCTCCTTTGAGTTCGTCCAAGAGTTCGTCGACGACGGGGATGGGGAAGACGTCGCGAACCGTCTTGGCGTTGAGGGCCCGATAGTCGACGCAGAAACGCCAACTATTGTCCTTCTTACGAACCAAAAGCACCGGGGAAGAAAACGTCGATGTGCTGGGGCAGATGATGCCCTGTTGCAGCATGTCAGCGCACTGCCGCTCAATTTCGTCCTTGAGCAGCTGCGGGTAGCGATATGGCCTCACCACAATGGGTGGTGTGTCTGGAAGCAGCGTGATACGGTGGTCCAGATGACGCTGAGGAGGAAGACCAGAAGGCTCTTCAAACAGGTTCGCGAATTCAGCCAACAG
Organism: Dendrocalamus sinicus; assembly: GCA_036346575.1. Taxonomy (NCBI): domain Eukaryota; kingdom Viridiplantae; phylum Streptophyta; class Magnoliopsida; order Poales; family Poaceae; genus Dendrocalamus; species Dendrocalamus sinicus. The sequence goes on along the minus strand of CM070656.1, from coordinate 12,423,140 downwards.
AAGAGACAGCAAGTCCAACCGGGCCATGACACGCAGCGACGGCGACGATGGAGCGCCCAGGCCGCGCCATTTAACCGGGTGATCGTGCTGCCAAAAGGACATGGTAAGCCACTCAAAGTCCCAAAGGATGGGTCCGAGCGTCTTGAGCCACTGGCAGCCCAGCACAAGCTCGTAATCTTCGAGGGGCAGGACGTAGAGATCAATGAGGAACTGCTCTGTGTCGATGGTAACCGGGACCTGCTTGCAGACACCCGGCGATGGCACGCGGTCCCCATTCGCGACGCCCACCGTGAGTCCTGGTCGCGGCTCCATGGCGAGGCCAAGGCGAATTGCCACGGCGGAGGCCACGAAAGAGTGTGTGGAGCCAGAGTCGACGAGGGCGCGCAACTGCGCCTGTCCGACGGAAGCAGAGAGGTGCATCGTGTCCCCTGCCTTGATGCCGGTAAGAGCATGGAGGGAGATCTCGACATCTTCTTCGGAAGCTTCGGCGTCGTCCACAGGCGCGCTGTCGTCCAATTCCATCAGGTAGAGCCCTTTCATCGTGCAATGCTTGATGTGTTCCCTGGAGAATTTCTCCGGACAATTGAAGCAGAGCCCATCCGCCCTGCGCTGCGCCATCTCCTGTGGCGTCAGTCGCTTGAAGTGGGTACTGGCGGGAGGCGCGCCTTTAATCGGAGCTGGGGGAGTCGGAATGGCCGCCCGAGAGACCGGAACGGCCGTACGCGGCGTGGCGGTCGCCGCTGCTACCGCCGCGCGGTGCGCAGAGATCGAGCGCGGGGGCACACGAGAGACGCCTGAATAGTCGTCGTCCTCGAGCTCCAGGCGGCGCTCAAAGGCCCGTGCCAAAGCCATGGCATCGTCGAGGGTCTCCGGGCTCTGGAGCTCGACATCGGTCTGGAGAGGATTCCGCAGGCCCGCGGTAAAGATGTCAATCTGCTGTTGCTCTGTGACATGCCGGCAGCGGGCCAGAAGGGGAAGGAAATGCTCCTGGTATTCCTCGACCGTACCAGTGCGGCGGAGCTTCATGAGGGCGCCGAGTGCGTTGCTCCGCACTGGCGGCCCGAAGCGGCGCTGCACCCTGTCGAGGAACTGAGGCCAGGATGGAACGCCGCGGTTTTGCTCCAGGCGATAGTACTAATCCTGAGCTGCACCCTCCATGTAGAAGGAGGCGAGCCACACCTTCTCCTCCTCCGGCGTGCGATGTGCGCGGAAGAACTGCTCCGCTTTGTGCAGCCAGACGAGGGGATCGGTGGCGCCGTCATAGCTCAGGAAACGCAACTTGTGGGAGGGCTGGTAAGGAAGCGGCGGAGGTATCTCGGTCTCGGGCTTCGCCTTGCCCGTGTCGGAGACGTCGAGGGCCTCGCGCTGATCGGACTGCAGACGATTGATGGCGACCCAGAGGCGGCTCTGGTCGTTCTTCTGCGTCGCGAGATCATCCTTGACGGATTGAAGCTCGCCGAAGAGCTTGTCCATGGCGGACCGGAAATCAGCGGCCGATAGCGGGGAACCCATGAGCAGGTGGCAGGAAGAAGGGCTCTGATACCAAAGATGTTATGGTAACTAGGAAGGGGACTGGAGAACTAAGGAGCGGAGGCGTGTTCGCCTTCCGTAGGAAGTTCTGAACAGCCAAGAGGAGGATTAACTTTCTTTCTTGTCTGATCCCTTTCTCAACCAAGTGATTACAGATATATAGCCAATAGGCCAGCTCATCCCCACCCAATACTCTGTCCCTTTTTAACTAAACTTCTGCAAGCCTAATAAACTTCCTAACAAACTCATCCTCTTGTCTTTTTAACCCTCTGTTGTGGACGCTGGTTTCTTGTTACGGCGTGTATATACTTTGCCCACAAAAGCATCCACAACACATCGATTTTTAATTTCAACTTATTTCGACTTTTCTAATTTTTTCGTTTTTTTCTTTTGTTTTTCCCTCTTATTCCTTTGCATTGTCCGTAACGATATAACTTTTTTTTCAATTTTTTCTCAACTTGTTTCAAATAATCACTATAATACAATTTCAATAAAAAACCAACGGCCAAAATCATAAATTAAAATCTTAATCTCTTTGGAGCGGCCGTAAAGGCCTGTCCAAATGGCCCAGGGCCTGAAACTGGGGTCAGCCTAGCACTACAATCTATACTTAAACCATATTAGTTGGGTAAGTAGTTAATTACCAACTCTGACAGAAATATATGACAAACGTGTGCGTCTGCCCTGTTTGTTAATCATCTAGTTCCTTTTAGTACAGTACATAGGTTGTTGGGAGTGCTCTCTGAGTCCTACCAGACTCATGTTGATATTTTTTTAAGTGCCACCTAATTTGCACTAGTTGCCCTCTTCCCTTTGTCCAAAGAAACCCAAGTTGCATTGGGTTTGTTATTTTTGGCTACGGTTGATGGCTTATGGCTTATGGCTGCGGTTTATGGTTTTTAGTCTTAGCACGAGTGCTTGTACGAACGAACCGAATACCGATAAGTCGCTTCGAAAAGACTGTCCCGATAAACCGCTTCAAAACAACAGTGAAGAAGACGTCCCATTTATTTATTCGAGAAAAGTCATAAGCTAAACAGAACATGCCATTATTGCATAAAAGCAATACCAATTGAAGGGCCTATTCTCTTTTTTTTGGTTTATAGATGTGGCTTATGACTTTTAGTTAAAATTTTTGAATTTTAAGATGTTCGTGACAGAGATTATGGAGAGAGATACTCGCTTACGATTTTAACTGATATAAATATTAGGTTTTTAACATATATTATAATTAACTTATAGAATTTATCTTAAAAAATATTTCGTTTAGTAAAAATTAAAAGCCGCTAAAGAAACAGACCCGAAGTACCAGACTACCAGAGGGACAGAGACCGGTCTGTTTTCTAGTGATGGCCAACCAAAGTTGCCACTACATGAAGCCTTGCGTCGAAGACTTTCTAACCTCAAGTCTTCCTTTGTCCCCTAGGTCCTTACATGAAAACAAACCTTGACTGCTTTAATTTTTTGCATTTTCATTAATCACTAATTTACGACCACGCAAGAAAAGAAGAGATTTTTTTCATAACCTGCGCACGTGATAACAAAAATGTGCATGTCCAAGCAGCACCATCACAACGCAACGCAAGCACAATGAAACAAGAAGGTTAGCAGCTGGGTACACAAGCTGGGTACACACCTGGCTAGTACAGTGGCAGCCTTAGCAGCTGGGTACACACGTGGCTAGTACAGTGGCAGCCTGCACTGTCCAACACGGGGCTCATGCATCTGAACTGTACAAACAAATGTCATAGTAGTCTTTTTACCCTAAATTTGGTTCTCAAACATCTATTTTTACAAATCTAAGTCTCTTCCGTGGACCTACCGAGTTTGATAAGCACCTACCGAGCTAAGAGAACTCGATAGGTGACTTGCCAAGCCCCCGTGCGTCGTAGCAGCCGGCCGGCTATTGTCCAAGCCTAATTAGCGCTAATCACATCTAATTGGTACTAATCATAATTAATTAGTACTAATGCATTTAATTAGTGCTAATTAAAGCACTAAATTAATTGCATTTCTAAATTAGTTGTATTTTATTTAGTGCTTTAATTAGGGCTAATCGTATTTAATTATTGCTAATCATAATTAATTAGCTCTAATCATGAGCTTAATTAAGAGCTAATCATGATCTTAATTAGCGCTAATCATGAGCTTAATTAAGCGCTAATCGTCATAAGATTACACGACACACAAATCAGCGAAACATCGAGTAGAAAATACAGAAGCCCAGATCAAGGTATACTGTACAAGGTCTTTCTCCCCTAGGGACTAGATAGATATATGGCCCTGTTTGTGATTAGTATTAATTAAATACAAGTAGCGCTAATTAAAATGTTAATTAGGCATGCACAATAGCTGGCCGACTCCTACCATGCACGAGGGGCTTAGTAGGTGGCCTACCGAGCTACAGTTAATTAGTGCTAACCACAATTAAGTAGAAGTCGGCTGGTTACTGTGCATGCCTAATTAGCACTAATCGTATTTAGTTAGTACTCTTGGTAGGCGGCCTGCCGAGCTACAGGTAATTAGCCCTACTTGCATTTATGTAGTAGTCGGCCGGCTATTATGCATGTCTAATTAGCGCTAATCACATTTAATTAGTAATCTCGGTAGGTGGTTATCTATCGAGTTCAGTAGATGTATGGAAAAGGCTATATTTGTAAAGCGGGCGTTAAGGTTCAAATTTGAGAAAAGAAAAAGAAAGTGGCTAGTGACATTTGTGTACACAGTTCCATGCATCTCCGGTACTGCAGGGAGCCGCGGGCGGGCACGGCCCACGGTGGCTGGTGCCTAGCGAGCTGGGCTGGAATGCCACGGGATCGTCGTTTGCAGGACGCCCAGCCAATTTCTCGCACGCATCACGTCGAATACCTACCGGGCATGCATTGTGGCTCCAGGCGGGGCGTTCCGTCGAACACGGACCGCGCAGCTCTCCTCGCCAGGCGCGTTTAATTCTACCCAGCACCAGCCGCGCGCTAGCTCCCTCGCCGGCGCTTCGTCTCAAGCACCACCGTGCGGCAGGCCTTCAGTCCACCGATCACCTCCCCGCACGACACGCTCGTCAGCGCCGCAAGATGCATGTTGCGCTGGTCCTGTCTTCTTTCCAAAGAAAGAAGAAGGAAATCTTTTCCTTCCAAAAATCAAGAGAGATGTTTCGGTGGTCTCAGACAGTGCGACGAAAAGCATTATCGTCGAAACAAATTGTTCGAGGCCAAGTTGTGTGGTGGAAGAGATCAGATTACATGACGTGGTTGAGGTGGAAGACTGCCGGTTGCACTGTTGCAGGAATGCAAGCTGAAAAAACTTGACCGTCAAAGAAGACGAGCGTGCGTGCCTACCACATCTTTTATGCCGCGTAGAGCTGCTGTTTTTCATATTAGCTCACGCCGAGGAGGTGTTAATGGTACATCAGTGAGCCGTGGGGTGCAACGTGTGAGCCCGTCCACAGCGACCGTCGCCGGGGACGAAGGCGAGCCGATACGGCGGCGCTACGGATTGGCTAGCATATCTGGTTTGCTTGAGCTGGAACGTGAGGTGGCGTGGGTGGCTTACCGATTAGTGGTCGGGACGTCGAGATCGCGTGCGGCGGCTTCATGCGGCGTGGTCACCGGAGAGGCAGAAGACGGCGGCGTTCCTGTGGGAAAGAGAGGGAATAGAGATGAGAGTGAGGAAGAGGAAGCCGAGGCGGTGCCAAAGGACACGGAAGCCAAGGTCGAAACTCACCGGAGCGGGCGGTGAGGCTCGGCGGAAACGGCGGGCGGTATAGAGGAGCTCGAGCTTTCGGTGCGCGAGAGGAGGACAGGTGGGGGAAATGGCGAGGACGAGATGGCGAAGGCAACGCGCGCCTCGGTGGTGGATTAAATGGGCGAGGCGAGGCGAAGCGTGCAAGTTCTCGCCGAGCTCGGCGGCGAGATGGTGCGAGCGGCAGGAGACGCTGCCGTGCGAGGCGACGGCGCGGATGTGCGGGTCGTGGGCGAGGAATTGCGACGCGACGCGGGAGAGAGCGGCGTCGACGTCGGCGGCGGCACGGCTATAGCGGCGGCGATGGGACCGGAGCAGGTGGCGGCGCGGCTCGGTGGCGACGCGTGGGGGTGGTGACCAGGTGTGGTCCGCGCGGGGGCGACAGAGGGAGGGAGAGTTGGGCTGCAACTGGGAAAGAAAAGAAAACGAAAGGAAGAGGATTGGGCTGCTCTGGCTAAGGTTCTCGGCCCAATTAGGTTAGGGTTTTGTTTTGTTTTCTCTTTTTGTTTGGCTTTCAAATTTAAATTTAACTTAATTTTTTTGAGCAGTAATTGAGTTCAAATATTCGATAATGATTTATTTTGGTTTGTCTTTAAGGGTCAGTTCGAAAAATAGTAAAGAATAAAATAAAATCCATAAAATTCAAAAAACACACAAAAATGCATCAAAACTTTAAAAAAGTATTTTTCATGCATATAAATTAGCTACGAAATTCAGGGTGTTACACTCGAGACGGGAGTTCGACGGTGTATGCGAGCATCCGCTTAACAGCGACCCAACGTACGCTTAAAAATTAGATTTTTTTTCGTTCATACTTAACATTTTCACAACTTAGGGCCACTGGCTCCTGGGTTACGACAAAGTGTTGAGCCTAGTGATAGGGTTATTACAAGAAGGATCCTTAGTTCCTTAGGGCGTCCGCAATGGTAATAGCTTAGTACTAGCTATATAGTCAGCTGACGTGGAGGTGAGAAACAAAAGCAAAGACTATTTTAAACTGTTGGACCCACATGCTCCTCTCTCATGTTCTTGGACTACGTGAAATAGATCAGCTATTTGCTCGTCGCTAGTGACTACTCTCTCTCCTACTTTTTCCTTGCCACATCAGATCTAACTAACTAAATAGGCAGCTGTTGGAGACACCCTTACCATTAAAGTAGTAGTTGGACCACTAAGAGCAAGTACAATGATACTGACTAGGTCGCCTCTAGCGAAATCCACGTCAATACAATCGTATGTGGAAGAGAGAGACAAGAGGAGAGAGAGGCAAGCTGCCCCTCATGCAAGAGGTGACCTCTAGCACATCATACGAGGACTTGAAGGTGATGCTAGTTCTTAGAGCAAGTACAATAAGGGTTAGGGTCGCCTCTAGCGAAATATTAAATGTTTGAGTGCTTTAGTAGAGGTAACATCTACTTAACTTATTGTATTAGCTACCTCCACATGAGCCATATGTACTCTTTTTGCTTATTTGGCTAGTCCTAGAGGTGGCAACCACCTCTTCTATTGTACTTGCTCTAACGAATGTGCAAGATTTTTTTTCTTTTTCCCAATTAACAAGAGCATTTCTAGAGTTTTTCTTTTTCTCCTGATTATTGTATACTACTTATCACCTCCTGCGCCTGCGTGGGCCTACATGAATTTGTGTAGAATATATTTAGTTTCAGATTTTAAATGTCTAAATTAGTGTAACATCCCGATTTTCTGTGCTTTTTGAAGTTTTTAAAATAAAATTAACCATATTGATTTTACTTGAATTAATTAAAGCATAATTTAAATTTTTAGAAAATAAAAGATTTACTATGAATAAAGTAAACATCAATTAAATTAATAATAGTTTTTGTTGGGTTCATTGTGTTGCAAAGAATTTTCTGGATTTATTTGCTATTTTCTAGAGCTCAGTTTGATTTAATCCTATTTTCTGGAAATATGAAGACCCAGGAAAATCCCAAAACTTTTCTCGGGCCGAATTTCCTACCTCTCCACGGCGTGGTCCAACTTCACTCTGCAGTCCAGCTCACTCGCACATCACCCAGCTCAGTCGGCCGTCTTCTCTACGGCCCAACTCTTTTGGCCCAGCTTTGCCACAGCCGCTTGATCTGCTTGCGCCACGCGTCTTTAATCCATAAGCTTCCCACCTTTGTTTCGCTGCCAACAGGACCCACTTGCCATGCCCTATTCACCATCTTCCTCCTGGACTCGATGTCCGCTTCTTCACGCGCCACTGGTCGTCTGCATCGTGGACTCCTTTCCGACTATTTAAGAGCCCGCCACTTGAGTCAAAAGCCTTGCCCCGATCTCCTCTCTCCAATACCGAGCATGCCCATCTCAATTGTGTTGCCATCTCATCTCATCGAAGCTCGAAAGCCGTGCACCGCCGAAGCCCTTCCCCACCAAAATTCCTCGCTGCTGGTGAGTTCTTGCCTTTGTTGTCCACACAGTGGGGTTCGCCATCGTGTGTTCTACGTTGTGCTCACCTTCTCGTACCCAGGAGTCCACCGCAATTTCGTCATCATTGTGAGCCTCATCGCTCCGCTGCTTCAGCCCTGCCGCTGGTCACCGTGGTCATCGCCGGCCAAATCTAGTTGCGTCACAGCGTTCCTTGTGGTCCCTTTGCTAGGTACTGCTACCGACCAGTGATTGAAAAGTTGTTTTTGAGTAACAACCAAGTATACATGAATCTACAGGATCACACACTTAACGGGTTAGAATTATAAGAGTCTGAATAATAGACACCGAGTGAGATACGATCTCTACTCGTATTGCATAAGGATCCGGACAGAGACTCCCCGAGTTGGATACGATGTCTAATCGTATTCGGATTCGATAGGAGACTATATATTGAGAGAGGCATGGGGCTAAGGGTTGTATGGAAAACCGAGGATCAGAGGAGATCCTAAGACATACCCATTGAAACCCTGCCCGCCAGCTCTCAAAATCTCTATCATGCACGCTAGTGCTAGCACACCGACGCACGGAGCTCTATACTTGAACGTGTAGATTTCAGTAGAGGCACGAATATGATTGCATAGTTGATCGGGATGATCATGAGGAGGAGACGATTGGTTTGCAAAGATTTAAAGCGATCGACTACTTCTACTACACCGACACGTGCTACACTGAATCGGGCTGCCTCAACTATTCTTCCACTGCATTATGTATCTAGTGGTAACGATCTATAATTTCTTATTTTCATGACTTCCTGATTTACGTGGTAAAATTTTTTTAATTTATGCTAGTGTAGCCTATCCTGTATCCTAACATATAATGGGTGGATAGAACCATAATAACAAATTAACATATGGTGGATGAAACCATGTGACATGTGAATAGAATCTATGCCTCAATTATTATTGCATATTTTGACAAATTTTAGAAACATGGTTTGGTAAAAATGCTAAGTCTTAGGATTTCTATTTATTGTAATTCAATTATGATATTTCGCAAATAAATGAAACCGAGCCTTCCTTTGTTAAACAGATATCTATAATATTGCATTCTATGTATTAGCTCGTGGAGCACAATTTTTTGTGCTCACTCTTGCTCACTAAACTAACTTAGAACCGGTGGATCAAGAGCACTATGCCTACTACTCCACATCAAGACCAAATAGAGAAGACAGTGGAGACTAGGATGTCCTCTAGTAGTGTAATTCTTACCTCAGTTAGACATGCTTTGATGGTGATTATATGTACATTTATTATCGAAACTCTTGAAAAGTAGTAAATAATCTTTTACCTCCAGTCGCTTACCTTTAACAAGGTGTAGCCTCACCTTTTACTTTCCGCTTCTGCTTCTGCTTTTGTAATGTAGCATTTGGCTTGATCGGGCTATTATGTTAACTCTACCCAATATGGGTTATTTAAACTCTCGTATATGATATTAATGAATGGTATGGTTCTTACGATGTATGAGTTAATTTAACAATGTATCTGTAAGTACTATCTACTGATTCAGGAAATAGTGTAGTGAAATCACAGAGAATTCTGGATTGCAAATTCAGGTCCAACAAAGATCAGTCCTACTTCAATATACTCCATATGAACACCATAGTTTTTAGAAAATTGACGACTTTCCTTCTTTTTTTCTTCCTACTTTCAACTCTATCCTATTTGATACAGCTATCTTCTGAAGGGAAAGAAAGGACATGTTGCACCCAAGGAACATGTACAGAGCTTTTCCTCTAGTATTAGGGAAAAGGAGCTTCTCCAAATAGCATGATGAGACTCTCAAAAAGAAAGAATGAAAAACTGGATTTTATTATATACTCATGAAGAACTTATGAATCTACCATGATGAGACTGAAGAAAAGAAAAGAAAAGGAATTTACCATGATGAGATCATGTGCTGGGTAGCTCCGGAAAACTGGATTTTATTACCTTGACATTGCACTCCTGTCAGTTTTGATAGTCAAGGCTAAGACTTCAGATAATTACCAATTCTAAGACAAACATCTATCCCGAAATAACTGCTCTGTGCATCTGTCCTGTATTTGCTCCTTTACTAAATTTATGACTACACTGTACAAATAAATATTTGCTCTCAGACGTTTTCCAAGTTTCAACTTCTTATTAAGTAGTCCTATAGACTGGGGTTCATACATTTTGAAATACCAAAAAATATTCGCTCCAGTTGACTTCTCTACGGTACATGACCACTACATGCAGCTTGCATTATTGTGTAACTTTAAGCCTGCCAGTTGTCCATAATCATGACCAAGTGACAAGATCTATCAAATACTCTAGTTTGCTGGATTGGATTTGTGTCAACCGTAAACTCTTAACAATCAAAATGTACATGTTCATGCAAATTTATCACAGACATTGTGATAAAAGGCAACTATACACGCACCTGGAGCGTTTCTCATGCATCACGTCGAACCCCGGCCATGCACAACCCACCATTAACAGCTGATATGAAGACATGGGATTGGCAGCTTGCCACTTCATCAAAACACCAGGTATGCAGTATCACAGAGGGCATTTCATCGATCACCAACCAGCACCTGGGCAATCTCCACCATGGGTATCTCACTTCAAAGACTAGCCTGCATCCATCCTAACAGCTCCTGAATATCGTACTTGCACACTAGCATCATGAGACATCGTACTGGGACTCAGACAAGGCAGTTAAATCATTAGTATCAAAATAATTTTAGGAGTCACCTTACATTCTGGAGAAAAAAGTAACATCCAGTAGCTGGTGTGAATAATTGCAGCTTGCAAGTTGCATAGTTGACCTTGGGAATCGGCTCACAAAGTAAATGTTAGCAAACTAGTCCTCTGTTTTCTGGACTCCATCGAAGTCTTGATAGAAGAGTATAAAACCCATTATCTTTCTGTCCATATAAACTATGCATGTTCACACAGCCAGTACACCACTCGCAAGCTTCCAGTTCACGCTGTCATATGAACTACGCAAGTCTATCTCTGGTCTTATAAACTGTGCTAAACCCTGAACCCTTACACGTTTCTTAACTCATAGCCCAATGCCTTTTAAGTCCAAACAGCCTGCTACAACTTGAAAGGAGAGGTAAGAAGATCAGATCAGATCTTCATCATGTTTTAAATAACAGACCTGCAGAAAGTCTAACAATGTCGGGGCTCCATTGATTCTGCCATGCCAATGCCCAAGACTGCTATGACAGAGCAGTGCAAGTATATATATAAACGGGCACAGCCGAGAACCGCTTGACATTGAGTCCTCGACAGAGCGTGCCACCTCTTTTGTGTACTGCTGTCAAGCAAATGGAGACTGAGAATCCAACGGTGTCCACAAAGGATAACAAGCCATTGGAGTACAACTTGAGGAAGTACCTCCTACTGCTGGCCACTTTGGTGGCCACTGTGACGTACGCTGCAGGTTTCAACCCACCGGGAGGAGTCTGGCAAGGCAACGATGCCGGGCACCTCGTAGGCGACCCCATCATCGGCTCCACCCACCATCTACGGTACCTGGTGTTCTTCTACTGCAATGCGACCACTTTGGCTTTGTCCCTCGTGGTCATCCTCCTAGTCCTTCTCCTTGCAATCCTGATTGACATGATGAAACACCCAATTAAACTGCTGGCGCCGCTGCGGGTGGTCATGGTGTTGGATATGCTCGGCCTTTTCGGCACCTACATTGCTGGGACCTGCTGGGATGTGTTCACCACCATATACACCCTGGTCCTAGTGGCTCTTGTTGTTTTCTACATCGTGGTTCAAATGGTGGTGACCTCATTGCCCGAGGGGAAGCAGGACGACGGGCTCAAGGAAAGGCCCCGCAAGGTACTGATGCTGCTCGCGACATTCGCGCTTAGCATCACGTACATGGCCGGGCTCAGCACACCAGGTGGCTTCTGGGATAGCACCCAAGAGGGCCACCATGCAGGCGATCCAGTACTGCAGGAACATCATTCTCCCCGCCTGAGGGCGTTCTTTGTCTGCAACACCACCGCGTTCATCGCGTCCCTGCTAATAATTGTGCTGCTCCTTGTCAAGAAGCTGCGGGAGAGCATCAAAGTACACCCGTACAAGATGTACGGGTGCATCATAATTGCGCTGATCAGCCTCATGGGGGCGTACGCCACCGGGAGCTGCAGAGATGCTGACAATACCATCTACGTGTGCAGTCTGGGTGGTGCCATTCTTGCATACATTTTCATCCAAGTGGTTGTTTCTGGACGTGCCATGGAAGGTGAAGCAACACAGATTAATAGCAGGTACTGAACACATATTCTTCTGCTCCCTAATGTCTTAGATTTGTGATTCTATTTTAACTCTGTATCTCTACAAATCACTAGCAATGAACTGCGAGATTCACTGGAATCGGCGAATGAATTGCCAGCAGCATCAGATGGTAGACAAGGCATCAACGTTGTGCAGGTGAACACAAATGAAGCGTTGGATAAGGCTCGCTCTCTTGTTCTACTACTTGCCACTCTAGCATCAAGCATCACATACCAAGCGGCACTGGATCCGCCGGGTGGCCTCTGGCAAGACAACCAAGATGGGCACAAGGCTGGCGACCCGATACTCTTATCTACACACCCTGGTCGTTACAAGGTGTTCTTCTACTGCAACTCGACTGCCTTTGTGGCATCCTTAGTTGTCATCATCTTGGTCCAGTATAGAACTCTGGTTAAGCCCCATGCACTGGAGGCGGCCATGATACTGGATTTGTTTGGCCTCATGGGTGCATACGCTGCCGGAAGTTGCCGGGACATAAGCACCTCCATTTACGTCATCGCGTTAGCAGGTGCTGTCCTGATCTATGTGGTGATTCATGTCGTCTTCTTCACGCTAGACCACCACGACAACAAGCCCGAAAATAATAAGTTGGTGGACAAGAGGCGCAAGAGGTTGCTGCTTTTTGCAATCTTGGCCACCACCATCACTTACCAAGCCGGATTGATCCCACCGAGCCGCTTCTGGACTCAGGATGATGAGTTCAGGCACCACGCAGGTGACTCAATCCTCTTTTACAACTACCCGCGCCGGTACAAGGCGTTCTTCTACTGTAACTCAGTAAGCTTCATGTCATCCATTGCCCTCATAATACTTCTCGTGAACCCGAATCTGTACAGGCCAGCAATCCGAAGCTATGCACTATCTGTTTGCACAGCGGCCGGTTTGTTTGGTCTCGTGGGTGCCTATGCCGCCGGAGGCACACAGCATCTGAAAACATCCATCTTTATCTTCGTGTTGGTGGCTGTGGTGCTTTCTTTAGTAACCTTAATGCTCCTCGTATTTCTGGTGATGGAGTTGAAGAAAATGAATACTATAACCCAAGACACCACAAGTCAGTTGTCTGGGGCAGGCGAGGAGACAAGAACTGAAAACACAGAAGGAAAATCAGCTGCAGCAGGAAAAGACGAAGAAAGAAAGAAACTTCATGCCAAACACAAATACCTGATGCTACTAGGAATCTTGGCTGCAAGCATCACCTACCAGGCCGGCCTAAACCCACCAGGCGGTGTGTGGCAGGACAACAGTGATGGGCATGGGGCGGGTGATCCTGTGATGCATGACAACAGGAGGCTCCGTTACATCGCTTTCTTATACAGCAACTCCACTTCCTTTATGGCATCCATTGTCGTCGTCCTCTTGTTGCTGCCGAAGTCGCTGCAGGAGAAGGACCGGAGGCTCAAGCCACTGCAGACAACGATTTTGCTGGACTTGCTTGGACTCCTGGTAGCCTACGCGGCTGGCTCCAGCAGAGAGTGGGAAACGTCTGGATATGTCATTGCACTGGTCATCGCTGTGCTGGCCTATGTTGCAATCCACGTACTGGTGTCTTTAGGCAGAGGTGGCCAAGGAGAAGCTAACCAACAGCCCTCTCAGCAAGAGAGGCAAGAACAAGGTCAGCCTCCTCACGTACAGCAACAAGGAAATGGTTGGCATCAGGGGCACGGAGCTTAATTTCTCCTTGTGCTTTGCAACTCTGTCCATCGGCCAGTCCTGTGTTTAGTGGAATGCATTTTCTGCTTTGCAATCTATTAACTAGCTGAAATCCCACACAATTGCTCTGCTAGTCTCTTTATTTCTCTCTTTTCCTAGATTTGTAGTCCCCTTGTGATAATTGGAGTGTCCTAATGCTAGTATGCTGAAGCTTAGAGTGAAAAATAACAACCCTTTATCACTGCACGTTTTGGGGCTCGCTAACTCTAAGCAGGAGCTACTCCAATGCATGTTCCAGGCTGCTAGGTTTGCATGACAATGTATTTTCTACGCTTACAGTTTATATGGTTCTAAAGACATTTGTTGTCAAAGTGTCATTGTCAGCACTTACAAAGATGACTTCTACAAATATCCCAAGAATGTCAATTCTGGTAAAAAGTTGGATGAAAGTGCAAAAATAGTTTATGGAAGTAGAACATTCTATACTATTAAAATTGTGAAATTTTGTTATGAATCATGTTCCAAAGGCCATTCTTCTTTGCTTCTCAGATTGAACATTTCAGTACCAGATCATTCCAATGCACCAAAACACAAAAAATAAACATACTGAGAAAATTATTTATGACTTCTCTTAATTTTGGTTTATTATATATGGATATGTTTTTAATGAGGGACTAAGATCATTCGTGCCAAGGATCATGTACATGCACCAAAATTGAGGACATTTGTTCCGAAATAGGACGTGACTTGATCAACTGAGCAATACATGGGCACAGAGGTATAATGCATTTTAGCTGACGAGAGGACTTGAGGCTGGCATACTACAAATCGTTATTTTTACTTATGTGAGTAAGCACTTTTCACTTGTTTATATTAACATATTTCCTTCGATCCACACGAGTATCAGTTCAAGCAAGTCACCTAATCGGGCATCATAACACAAGACAACAAGAACAGGAGACACACCTGGAATTTTGTCCCGTCCAAAATCAAGCGCCTAAATCGGGCGTTGGAGAGAACTTCAGCAAAAGCACCGCACCGGCAGCAGCGCCTGGCGAGCTGGGTGGGAGAAAGCCACGGAATGGCCGTTATCAAGATGGCCAAATTTCTTGGACACATTTCGTCGAACACTGGCCGCGCATTCCCACATGAGCATTTCGTCGATCGATAGCCGGTCATTCCCACAGGGGCATTTCTTCGAGCACCGACAGAGATCAATCAGCTGCCTGCTTCCCGCCGGCCTCCCACCGCTCGTCTCCTGCATGGCACATCCGCGCATCAGCACTGGGGGACGTCGCACTGAGAACAGAGACGAGGAAATTTTAATCTCGATAGGGGTGGTTACTTACACCATCAGAATTCAGAGCGAGCAAGTCGTGTGCAGGAGTCCATTTCTCACAATCGCAAGCTGCATGTAGGAAGGGGTCGTACAACAGCTCTCCAATTTGTCACGAGTACTGCGGCAACAATTCTGGAGTGCGCGATCCGACAAGCCCTAGGACTCTTCCTCGTGAAAGGCTTTTCTACAACTGGGAAGGCACCCAGCCTCCATTATGCTTTGAGATTCGCACCATGTAGGGGATGGGATGTGTATAGGGGGTGCAATCAAGTCGGGTTCGGATAAATATTGCTCATACCATATTCTTGTTGAGGAACCGACGCTGGAGACCAGTCCGAGCGATTCCTCTGCATAGAACAAAAACGAATCAATCACAGAATCACAGAATAATAGATTGAACACATAGAGGTAGAGAGAACTCCTGGTCTTTCTTTATTGCTTTAGATTGCATCGGGTACATAATGAGGGGGGTCTAGGTCCCTATTTATAGTCTACGGTGGGGGTGCCCAATTAGATAAGGATTCCAGATAGAGTCCTGGTTTCCTAACACTCCCCCTTGGGCACTCACCCAACATGCTCATGCCTCGTCAAAACTCCATAAAAATCCAGTAGGAAAAATTTGGAGAAAGAGTACATGATACATGTGATGCTGCGATGCACGAATTGCCTCGTTAAAAACCTTGGTCGAGAAACTTCATAGAAAACTCGTCAAGGGAAAAAGAGTACAATTCACCCAAATTCATTTAGTCTGCAAGACTTTATTTTTGGGTACTTAATCTTCATGATCAAGATTTATTAGCGGGCTTGTGAGAATTCTCCCACTGAATTCTGCACTTCTCTAAATCTCATCATTCCAATTCCACGCACGCACCTTTCAAAGCTAGATGCGGGGAGTGACTTAGTGAATAAATCTGCGAGATTTTCACATGACTTAGTATGCGAGACTTTAATCTCGTCCATCGTTTGCAATTCATGTGCATAGAAGAACTTGGGGTTGATATGCTTTGTGAGATGACTCTTCACATAGCCCGTTTGCACTTGTGCAACGCAAGCGGCATTATCTTCATAGATAATTGTGGGGTTTGCACAATGTTCATCCCACATGACTGCTGGATGTGGTGAACCATTCGGTGGAGCCAGCGCACTCGTGCGGCTTCATCTGATGCTATAATTTTTGAGTGGTTCGTCAAGTAGCTACGGGCTTTGCTTAGACGATTTCCATGAAATTGCGTTCCACCACACAGGAATACATAGCCTGTTTGTGACTTAGCGGTATGCGGGTCTGACAGATACCCAGCATCTGCATAGCCAATCAAGTTCAGATCTTGATTCTTTCTGTAAAACAATCCGAGGTCTTTGCTACCTTGGAGGTATCGAAAAATGTCCTTTATGCCCTGCCAATGCCTTTTGGTGGGCTCTGCACTATACCTTGCTAAGAGGTTCACGGCAAATGCAATGTCCGGTCTAGTGCAGTTTGCTAAATACATGAGTGCTCCCACTGCACTCAAGTATGGGAATTCGGTCCCAGGACTTCCTCCCCTCTTCCCTTGGTCGAAAGGATCTTTTCTTTGTGTAAAGACCTCACCGATCATCGGTACTTTCGAGGAAATGCCTTCTCAAAGCCAAACCTTTCAAGCACCTTTCAGGTGTAGGTCGACTGATGTACCAAGACTCCTTCAAGGATATGCTCAAGCTGCAGGCCTAAGCAAAACTTGGTCTTGCCCAAATCTTTCATTTCAAATTCTGACTCCAAGTAGGAGCTTGCTTCTTTTATGTCTTGGTAGTCCGATGATATTCAGATCATCTATATACACAGAGATTATCTGAATCCATTTTGGGATCGCCGTATAAATACACAAGGACAGTCTTCATTGTTCGTGTAGCCTTTCTTGCAGAGAAAGTCGCTCAGCGATTATACCACATTCTTCCAGATTGTTTCATCCATACGGTGACTTTACGAGTTTCACACTGTACATATTTCTATTTGCTCTGTCTTGGTTTGGAGAGGAATTCCTTGAGGACTTTCATGTAAATCTCGAATCCAAGTTATCAGTAAAGGTATGCGATCACAACATCCATCAATTTCATTTCCAAATTCAAGTTCACCGCCATTGAGATCAAGTATCTAAAGGTAATTCCACTCATGACTGGGAGTAGGTTTCTTCATAATTAACTCCGGGACGTTGAGTGAAACCTTGGGCTACCACCTTGCTTTGTATCTCACTACTTCATTTCTTTCATTTCTCTTTCGAACAAATACCCACTTGTGCCCAACGGGTGTATGTGGGGAGGTGTGCGACATCTGGCCTAAACACCTCTCTTTTGTTCAGAGATAGCAATTCGATTGCTATTGCCTTCTTCCAATCTTCCCAATCTGATCTTTTCTTACATTCAGCGAGCGATGCAGGCTCGGGATCAAGATCGATGATGGTGGCAATTTTCTTTGCGAAGTAGATATCGATATTAGCTGTTGTCCTATTCAGGGACTCTCCCGTGTGCACATAATTTATAGCTATTTCTTCATGAGTTGCTTCTGGAGCGATTGCTTTTGCTAGAGCTTTACCTTGCACATCGCTTCTTTCAATTGCGGTGGCAAGTCCCTTTAGTTTTTCGGCTCCGATGTGTGCGCACACATCCATGCCGATGGGGATATTCAGATCCGGTATGCCCTTTTCTGAAGGTGTCATACTTGTGCCAGGTCTCAACTGGCTCCCTTCTCATTCTGGGGGACTTCAATGATCGGCTGTGGTAAATCCCTCTTATCCTTCTTCACCAGGCGTCCCCGGTTACTAAGGATTCGAGGAACCGGAGTTCTCGTCCTCTTTTTTATTTTTCTGAGGCCTCTGGACGAGATTAGGGATACCTTCTGTTTCTTTGGTATTTCAACCCTCTCCGGTGCAGTGCGTGCAGGCACATGCGACTTAGTCACGCTCTTCAAATCACTAAAGTGATCAAGCAGTTGATTTGCTAGTTCTTGCAAATCGATTGTCTTCTGGATTTCTCTTGTCTTCTGGACTTCTCTATTTGCTTCACTAATGCATGGGTCTTCTGCATGGATTTCCCAGGCTTGCCACATAATTTCCCGACATTCTTCATCAAGGGGTTGATTTCCTCCCCCTAATGTTGGGAAATTTTCGGTGGTGACACTTTGCGCTAGTTGCATAGGTGAATGGATGTTGTAGGCCGAAGGTCTAAGGTTGATGAGATTCGCTGCATGAAGGACTGCGTGTCCCCAACATGTAGCTGGCAAATTACTTTTAATGCAAGAGGGGTCAGGCAATAAATTCAATTCTCTTAATTAAAGCCTCTGCCAAACCATTCTGGGTATGGACATGCGGTACCAAATGCTCAACTACAATTCCCATCGCCATGCAATAATCATCAAATGCCTTTGAAGTAAATTCGCCAGCGTTGTCCATTCTGATGGACATGATATGATGATCTGGAAACGCATTTCTGATGCGAATGATCTGCGAGATCAATTTTGCAAAGGCGTGGTTCCTTGTGGACAACAAACCCACATATGACCACTTCGATGAAGCATCAATGAGTACCATAAAATACTTGAATGGCCCTGAGATGGGCTGAATGGGACCGCAAATGTCTTCCTGGATGCGTTCCAAGAATGCAGGGACTTCATCCTTCACTTTCAGAGTGGAGGGTCTAATAATTAGTTTCTTGGTGGCACATGTAGGGCACACAAAATCTTCATGATTCGGAAAAATTTTCACATTAATATTATGCACATGCAAATTATTTATTATGTTTCTCATCATCCTAAGACTTGGGTGGCCTAATCTATCATGCCAGAGACAGAAGAGTTCAGAGCTTCTAAACACTGTTTTGAGCGATTATGCAGCAGCGCTTTAATGTTGGTATAATATAGCCCGATGAAGGAAGTTTTCTAATATTCTTTTGCCATTCTCTTGGCGCTTCATAATGAGCGGTATTTCTTACCGTACTCTTCTTGATCTCAACGTGGAAACCATTTGCGCGGATATTCTTAAAACTTAGGAGAGTTCTAGTCGACTGGTACAATAAGGCTTCTTCAATAACCAAAGTTGTGCCCATTATGGCTCTTCCGAACCAATTATACATCCGCTCGCGATTGTCGTAAGGTCTGCGGTGCTCTTACAAATCGATTGAAAATACATAATCTCTCTTAAGATGGTATGCGTTGTGCATTGCTAGCTAAGCACACTTCCTTCATAGGGCGCTACAAGCGTTCTAATATATGGTATTTTATTAATATGCATGAGAAGGCAATCAACACATAGATAAAATACACCAATATCAGAACATATCATGCCATCATAAACTGAATAAATGAATGAATTCATCAAATATCATCCAACCATCACGAGAAAATAACAATTCTTAAGTACCATCCATGCAAATTCTAACATATTCTTCCACACAAAATAAATGACAATTAAAGTCGAAATGCATTCAGTGCACTAACTTCTTCTGCTATTTTCTTGGGGTTGACATTCTCTTCAAGAGAAATCATGACGGTGGCTGCTTCTAGGTCGAGAGGGGTGCTGCTGTCGTAATGGTCTCAAACACCATCAGTGCAGGCAGCTGCTCAGAATGCTCCCCCTCAACCGATGCAGAATGGGCTTCATGTGCCCTTTGCCATCCCGTTTTGGCTTGCTAGCCTATTCTCACGTGGAGCATCTGATTTGCCTTTCTGGGCTGTGGTCTTACCCTTTTTCCCCCTTTTTCTCTATCAAGGGCTTTCGCACCTTGTTGCTCCCGTCGTTGGCTTTACGGCCAATGGAGCTCCCAGATGGCTGAGTGACTCAGTTCTTGCGGAGAACTTCGTCATGAGCCTCCGCAACCTGCATCATATCAATCAATTCGGCATATTCCTTATAGCCGTCATGACGATAGTTGCGGGCGGATTGTACTGCATTGGGGTGGAAGGTGGATAGGGTTCTTTCAATCTTCTGCTTGTCTGTGATCTGCTTGTCACAGAGTTGAAGATTAGTACAAATCCTGTGCAAGGCAGAACTGTACTCCCCGACCGTCTTAAAGTCGACAAACCTCAGTCTGATCCACTCCTGCTCTGCTTGAGGAAGAATGGTGTACTTCAGCCTCTCAAACCGCTTCTTGAGTGCGGTCCAGAGTGCTAGCGTGCTTTTCTCCGCCATATACTCATTCTTGAGAGTGAGGCTGAGGTGGTACTGGTACCTAAGAAAATGAAGTGCTTGATCATTATCCTCTGGTGTGGGTTAAGCGTCATTCAGTCTGCCAATCCCAATAGCAGCGCGGAGCTTCTTGGCTCCAAGCACAATCTCGACATTGGATACCTACGTCAGATAGTTTTGGCCATGCTGGGCCAGCTCCTCGAACTCCCAGTTCGTGATGCTAGTCATCTAAATGTGTATAAGTCTACTGCCAGTAGACATGCACGGAATAATTCACTGCGGGTAAATAAATGGTACAAAAGGTTCTCATAATGTTTCATAATTTTCTGTGCATTTTCTATAATTTTACTGCTAATTTCAGTGATTAAAAGCAATTAAAACAATTACAATTAACCAAAACAGTAAATAAATACAGAAAATACAGAGAATAAAAATGGCATAAATAAATAAGCTTCAAATGCTAAAAATAATTCAAAATTCGGATTCCCGAGGCCCTTTTATGCTAAAATATAAAATTTCAGCAAATTCTGCAATTCCAGAGGGTTTCTGCGCAAAATTTCAGTTCAGAGAAAAATTCGCGCAATTTTCAGATTTACCGAGGGGTTTTCTGCAAAATTCTGGACCCACTCGTAAATTTGAGGGCTTATACGTAATTTTCAGAACTACGAAGCCTTTTATGCAAAATTCAGGACTTATATGCGAATTATAGGGGCCTTTTTATAATTTACATAAAATGGAAGGGCGTTTAAAATTACCACCCTTCCGTAGGGCCTTTCTCGCCCATCCGCCTTCTCCCGGTGCGTGCGCCCACGGCCCACCTCTCTTTTGCCGCTTCTCCCGGCCCACAAGGCCCATTCGGCCGGTTAATCAAGAGAGGGGGAGGTTCTAGGGTTTCCTCCTCACTCCTCGGTGGCGCGGCGGAAAAAGGGCTTGGCCGTGCGGTTGGCGGCGGCGCGACGGCTTGCGGGCGGCGGCGGCCAACGGAGGGCGGCACAACACGGCAAGTCGCGACGCGCGTCGCAGGCGTGGCGGCCGAGGCGGCGCTAGCCGAGGAGGCGGTGGCTCCGTCCGGCGAGGGCGCGGTGGTGAAGCCGGCCGGCGGCGGCCGGGCGGGCGGCGGCGAGGCTAGACGGCCGGAAGGCGCGCCGGGCCAGTGGGTGGCGTGCAGCGCGCGGCAGCGCCGGCGGGCGCGGGCGCGGAGGAGTCCGGCCGGTGGTGCGCGGTGCATGCAGCGCTGCGGGGCGTGGCGGGCGACGCGGTGGGGCCGGGCCGCGCGCGTTGGCGGCAGCGCAGACGATGGAGCGGTGGCAGCGCGTTCGGTGCCGGCGTAGAAGACGAAGGGCGTCCGCCGCCGCGCGCGTGCGCGCGAGAGCGAGGGGGTGGCGCGCTGCCGGGCGTTGACCGGCGGCGCTCGCGCGCGCTGAGGCGCGGCGGCCGCGCCGGCGCCACGGCGGGAGTTGTCGGCCTCGATCACCGGCGCTAGGCGCATGCGGCGGCCGGCCGAGCGATTGTTAGGGCAAAGCGCGCATGCGCGCGCGGGAAGCGGAGGCGACGACGGGGTGGTGCGGCGGCATCCTTGCGGGGAGGCGCGACGCAGGGTCAACCTCGGGCGGCGGTGCTTGTGGGCACAGGGCCGGCGGCGGACGGCGATGCCGTGCGGGCTCCCCGGCCGGCTGGCGGCCATCAGCGTGCATGCGGGCACGATGTCAGTGGCGGCCAGTCGGCGGTCGAGGTTTTTTTTTCCTTTTTGTGTGATGCTTTGCATGAATAGAACATATGCATATATAACGATCATGCAGGATCAAACAAAAATATGCAAAATTTTCGTTTTCAATCTACGATGCAATCAACATCTACCCTGTTTCACAATCTACCGATCGGCATTGTGCCGGCGATTTCAGATCTGCTCGCGGTAGATTTGGGGCGGATTTGCATCGTTCTACAGTGCAATCAACATCTACCCCGTTTCTCAATCTACCGATCGGCATTGTGCCGGCGACTTCAAGTCTGCTCGCGGTAGATTAGGGCGGATTTACACCGTAGAATTTCAATCTAGAACGCGAAAAGAAAATACAGATTCAAAAAGCGATCTAGAAAATTCAATCTGTGCTTCGATAATTACCTCGTTCACCGGAGCGAAGTCGTGCTGATAACGTGTTGAGGAACCGACGCTGGAGACCAGTCCGAGCGATTCCTCTGCATAGAACAAGAACGAATCAATCACAGAATCACAGAATAATAGATTGAACACAGAGAGGTAGAGAGAACTCCTGGTCTTTCTTTATTGCTTTAGATTGCATCGGGTACATAATGAGGGGGGTCTAGGTCCCTATTTATAGTCTACGGTGGGGGTGCCCAATTAGATAAGGATTCCAGATAGAGTCCTGGTTTCCTAACAATTCTAACCCATATTTTTTCTCTAGATTTGGAGCCGGATTTGGTAAGACTGGATACGAATATAAATTCAGAGTTTTAGATACGGTACCGTCGGGACGGATACATAACGATTTCGAATCGAAAACAGATAATATAGGCAGATAGTATGTGCATACATAAAGAAATATACACTGAACCATATCACCATCAAGTACGTGCATATATAAAGAAATATATACTGAATCATACCACCATCATTTCAATACTTAGACTAGCAATAAATTTATCTAGATTACTTAAGTACGATAGCTGACACAACACAAGTTTAACATAAGCGATAAATTCATAAATAACTTCAAAAATCGATAAACTCATACATAAGTTCGAAAACCAATCAATTTATACACAAGTTCAACATAAGCGGAAAAGATTGGTAGCGACCGGCTAAAGTGGCCGGACTCTAGAGTTAGGTTAAGACTTGGTTAAACTCTGGCTGGTTGGTATAAATGATGGTTAATGAGCTGGGCCAGCTCGGATACTAACTTGCTTGTCAGATGTCCGGTCGGATATTATCTGTTTTACCATTTACTGATGCTATTCGGCTGGATTTTAGCTCTCCTGTTTTTGCTATTGTATTCGGCAATCGGCAATAACTATTCGGTACCGGTCGGATTCGGTACTAGATACTAAGTTACCTTCCCATATTCAGTATCGATTGGATTAGGTAACGGATCGATGGGGATAAACCCCGTTTTTCTTTTTTTAATTATGGGGCCATGCTTTTATTTATTTATTTATTTATTTTTGAAATCAGGCAACTTTCATTAATTCAGACCAGAGTTACATCGTCCTTCTTATGGGCCATGCTGATGGTGCATGCGACAGTACATCTCATCTCTACCCTGTCTCAAGCTATTCCCAACTCCAAATGTTCCCGTTCAAATTGGCACATTTTTCCTGTTCAAATTGGCACAAGATAAAATGGAGATCACCCGTACAACGTATTATTTAACACCACAAAATGGCACGTGAATATTTTCCAAAGTGATCATCAAAACTTTACATAAACTGCCACTACACGTCCAGTTTCAACACTTTTTATGCCAAACCTTTTTATTCAAGAAACACCAAGAAAAATAGGGAAAATATAGATATACGGAGCAGTAAATTGTCAGACCCGAAAATTAAATTTTGAATTCTATGTGTTTATCGTGTTAGTCCTATGATCAGTAACTAGTACACATATAGTACATAGTTGCATCAAATCCATACACGAGTAAATTAAACATGGTAGCACATGATTTTAAGCGGTTTAACATAGGCCTACATGATCAAGTTTTACACAAATGGGCCGATCAGCTAAAAGTTTACATAAAAGAGTACTTGCAGTGGAAATAAAATGATAAATAAGACAAAATGCCCCTCATGATGTGCCATAAACCCACGGTCAATCGACTAGGTTAACGCCCTAGTATTTGGTATCCTCATTACTAAATCCCGCGGCATAAAAGTAGCCAACTGAGGGATCTTCTTCCTCTTGCTCTAACAATGTTCAACAAGTAATTATGAGTATAAAATTATACTTTGCAAGACTTTAAGCAAGGATATTAATGCATGCAAGCTATATCAAAGGAGTAGTTGTCATATCTATAAATTGTTTTACACAAAGTGAGCTTTCATTGGCAATAGACTTAGTAATTGTAAAGAGCTATTTGTAGGAACAATAGACATTAATACGAAAAATGAGTAATAAATAATGTAAGTACATGAATCAAGTGACTTTCCTTTGCCACAACAACATTATCACATTTGGTAATCATTTACCAAACATTTCTACCATGGATTCCGATCATCCATGCCCTTCTCAAAACCATTTCAAAGCCAGAAGATCTAACCAAGTGTGGTATTACTAAGCGATATCCATGACTGGGGACATGGTTATTTAAATAGATTTTATAGAGGTTGTACAGCTTTACCCATATGATATGATCAACTTATATTGTCTGCCCACACTCAACATTACTGAATGTGACTAAGATTATCATAACACGGCTTTTACAATATATTTTTCTAACATTAAACCGTGTGATGAGTTAAAAACTCAAGACATGGACACCTTTTATCATAGTTAAGAAACCCCATACGTTGTGTAGGTAAGCTCATACAGTTCAATGCTAGAATTGGATAAATTATTCAAATAAATCTATCCCATTACCACAGCATGGGTTGGACGGTAGTGCTTGGATTAATGGCACTAAAGTTTGGTCCTTAATAATCCAGACGAGGCAACCATAAACCACAATCTCATGCAAACTGCACCGATCTCCACAAACCACTCGCCCAAGTCTAAAACTATTTTTATTATCATATTTTTAACCAAAATACCAGAGGTAACCCATCTATCCAAACTTAGCAAAAATATTTCCCAAAGTGTCCAAAATTGAGTTAGACCACTTTTCACTATTTTACCATTATTGTACTAAGCATGGCCAAGCATATGACACATATATCAATCTAAAGTTCCACAAATATTTCTAATAGTAGTGGATAATATTCCTAGAGTGAAAATAGTAAGGTTATCAACAATTGGAGATAACTGAATTCTAAACATAGGCATAGCCATTTAATCAAATTAAGCATATATAATAGTTTGAACAAAGAAAAAATAAAATATTAAAATATGGGATCAACACCGGTATCTAAATGAGAAAAGTCAAGAAACGGAAAGAAACACCAAATAAATTCAAATCAAGACCAAAATTCATGATTTTTATGCATAAATAAAGTTCATGATCTTAGTAAAATTAAGAAACCAGAATCGCTTCAAATCAGAGTTTGTATGATGCAGAATGAGCCTTTCGAAGGTTTGCCGAGAGAGAAAATTCAAGAAAAAGAAGAGAGGAAATGAGTTTTGGATTTTCATTTCTAAAGGAAAACAAAGTTTTATTGTGTCATTACACCGACAGGTGGGCCAGTTCCACAGTGCACCAGGCTCACAGACGGGCTAGCTAGCGTGTGGGGCTCACATGTTAGTGACTCAAGTTTTAAAACCGATTTAAATTAAAATCTTGATTAATTACTCTACCGGTCCTACACATCAGTGACTAATTAACCTTAGCAACACCATTAGCGCTAATCTAACCTTAGCCATGCGGCTAAGCACCTGATAGGTGGGGTCCACCAATCAGTGACACCAGAACAGGGGAGGCACCTCAGCTCGACAGTGAGCTCATGCATGGTGGCTGAGGTGGCACTGGGGCTAGGTAGATAAGCAGGATGGGAAGCCCAGAGCAAGGCAAAGCGCATGGGTGTGGCATGGGAAACAATGGACATGGAAATAATGACCACGGTGAGGAGAGACGGTGGAGCTAGGCATGGCCATGACGATGACAACACTAACAACGACAAGAAGTTACGGCGAGTAATGTACCATAACTAGGAGCATGGTGGTGTATTTGGTTCTGATTTTGTAGTTTTTGAAGTTTGTTTAGATTTTATTTGTGTTTCGTTCGCTTTCTCTCTCGTTAGATAACGTCTTTGAAAGAGTAGAAGTAAGACATGAAGATCAAGAGTTGGTAACTGAGTAAGGCCAAGGTAAGTCATGATCTTTAATCATGTTGAATCTAGTTTTTAAATCTATTTATTTATTATTTTTTAAATTATGATGCATTGCTAATTTAGTACAAACCTTTGTATCTAGTAGTCATTATCCAATTTGATTAATTCCACCTTGGTAGTTTGATTACCATGATTCCATTATCACTATAGGATGGATATCTATCTAGTGATGCAATACTAGTTGTCACATGAGTTGTACATTTAACATGCTTAGCCATACTTGTAGTACATTGGGTTCATTATCACATGTGGATTAATTATTAGTTTTAACTTAATGAGATATTGAATCGTGGTGGTTAGCCACAGTTATAAAATTTGAGTACCATGGCATAGGTAGTTTCATTGGTTTTAGTTATATAAAATAGTTTTCAGTTGGGCGAGTGATCGTGCAATAGAGGGGAAAGTGTGGCTATCACTTTTGGAATGTGGATGTCTCACCTGGGTAATGTTTGAGGACTTAATGTGCAACCACATGTCTAGTATGGGATGGACCTTGCTAATTAATTTGTGAGGTTTCAACTTTAATTTCGTCATTGAGATGATGTTGATGGTAAATTCATTTGTGGGTAATTCTCCATATGGTGCAAGTGGGCTTTCTGTCTAGATGGTTAGTCTACTCGATGGCGAAACCTTTGCAGGTGAAGTTAATTTGAAATTGAGCATTGTAAAGGCCTTATGGTAATCACTTTGTCGCACGCCCAAAGAAACATGTATTGGACGATATGATAAGTGCATTATCTCATGTGGGTAAAGTTGTGCAACTTCTGCATAATGTAAAACTATTCGAATCACTGTGTCCTTGGTTATGGATAATGCTCGGTGATTTCATACGAGGGTTAGGTTTTTCTTAAACTTTGGTTTGGCTAGAAAGTAAGTTGGATTGGGGGTGAATGGCAGTTCACTTGTGGTTTTATTCATTCCTTGTTTGTTATTTATTTACTTACATCCTTTTTATGAATGCATTTCCAATCTATTTATTTACAATATTTCCTTCAAATTGCTGATTTTTGCAAAATAACCTTTTAGCTATCATTTGTGAAGCCTTGTGTAATTATATCTTGTTACAAACGTCTTGCTGAGTACTTTATGTACTCATGTCTATATTTGTTGTTGCTCAGTTGCTAAGAAAAAACCATATCAGATAGACAAATTTGAAGGAGGTGTCTTTGACGACGTTCTCGGATTAGGGTCTCGTTTCCCAATTGATTACCTATGGGCATGTCAAATGGCTACTACCCTTGTTTCTGCTAGCTTTTGTTAAAACCCTTTAGGCTATTATTTGTAAGTTTGGCCATAAGGTTGCTAATCTGATAAGTAATAATATTTGTTCCTTTCTTAGATAATCATGAATATAGTCGATATTTTATCTATGTTTCTATTGTGTGCACTAGCGTGATCTTAGACTAGTGCAGAATACATAGAGAGTTTGGCTTTGCATATTTGGGCCTCGACAGAGGTAGTATTAGAGCCATATCGACTATAAGATAAAGCCCTAGATAAAATAGAAAAGCCTTAAGGACCTATAAAACTTATAAGAAATGAATAATAAAAATCTTAAGCTTCTTTGCTTCTTCCTTTTCTTTCTTAGTGTCTTGATGTTGTCTCTATTTGAATTGTCAAGCTCTTGCTGACTTTTCCTGTCTTAAATTTTGTAGATGCTTTTTCGCATTTCGTTCACAAGTGAGGAAGGTGGTTTTTTTGAAGAGTTGTGGCTCATGTTAAGGACTTGGGTTACACTCGCTACCCTCAGATGCATGGATTCACTACCACTAGGGATGGTAGGGAGGTCTGGAGGGTCAGAATTACCATATTCTTCGAGAGTGGACAGGATAGTCTCCCTTATCGCTTCATAGTGGATCGAGAGACTTTTAAACTAGGATGTCAAGAAGCTAATTGAGTAGCTCTCGCACACTTGAGTTTCACTCATCATTGCCCATCGGCTAGTACTCTTTATCGCTACTTTCCCTATCGTAAGAAGGGGAAGTCTTTAGCATGTTTAGGAGTTTAGAAGGTGAGACCGATCCCACTATTGTCCATATGGCTACTCTCATCAAGGCCCAAGAAGATGCATATAATCACTTGGACTTGGAGTTGGAGAGCACTTATGCAAAATTGAGGGATGCTCAGTTGGAGTTGTTGCAACTAAAGAGGCTACATCAGGGCTGGCAACAACTGCAAGTGTTGCGACAGGAGTTGATACACCAGTAGGAGCTTGAACACTTGGAAGGATATCAACCTTAGACGCCGCAAGAGCAGCAGTAGTCATCGCCTTCTTTCATTGAGTTGCCACCTCGAGGTCTTACTCTAGAAGCATCTCTAGTTCATCGCCATCATCCAAATCTCAGGACGACCGCATGCAAGAAGGTTTTGCACCCACATCATACAGAAAACTTTATGCCTTTGAAGGAATATCGCTCGATGTACTCAGTAGGGCCCCCTGCTAGAGGAGGAGGATGGCTCAATGAATGTAGAAGAACCAAAAGAAGAGAATCCTGAAGAGTGTGGACTTGATGACACCAATGAGGAGCAAGAGTAGAAGGATAGCATTAGAGCAGTGGTAATAGGGAGAGTCTGTAGATTCCAAATAAAGAGTGTGTATTAGATCATTTTGGTTGTTAATTGCAGTGGTGTGTGATGTGAGCTACAATTTTGCTTCTAGCATTACGTTACAGTCATGTCAAGAATCTTTACTTCAGTAATTTATTGATTCTTTGTTAGCGTTTCAGCTAAGTGCTCATTTACTTTAGGATTTCCCCTAGCTTATTCCCCCTAAGATGAGTTTACCTCTTATCTTTACTTTTCCCCTCTCTCCTCTTGTCGATCATCGTTTGAGATGGAATGGTCTATTCAAAGTAAGTAAGAGAATCGAAAAGTAGTTGCCGTAGTATGAGCTAGTACCACTTTCTTCTTGGTCGGTCTCCAAATGGAAGACAAGTGGTGAGGATGCAATTGAGGTTATACCACATCAGCTTGGAAAATTTAGGAGGGTGTTGCTCTTCCATACTTGCAGGGTTAATTCATTATACAAAAGAGGTGTTTAGCTCAGAGAGCGTGTCCAACGTCATGATTGTGAGAAGTTACAGAGTGTCACCCACCACAAGCAGTTGGGGTGAGCCTTTTCGTGCTATTCATCGATCGATGATTAGTTCAATCTAGTCAAGATTTCAGTAAGTCTAGAAGTCACTTAACAAAAAGGAGTTGCAATTGCCAACATAAGCAATGGGCACTACTACACAAAAGTTTATCACAGATGGTTAAAAAACGTCATTATAGACGATTTCATGAGCCATTTGAGTTTATAAGTCAGTAATAATACGAGGTCATCATAGACGATTTTTGAACCGTCTGTGATGTAGACTTTCACAGATGGTTTGCAGTAGAAACTGTCTGTGATATATGGTTTATCACAGATGGTTTCAACTACAAACCATATGTGATATATTAATATCATGGACGATTTCTACTACAAACCATCTATGATAAATTATATATCACAGACAGTTTCTACTACAAACTATTTGTGATAGTCAACTATCACAGATAGCTATGAGTTAATAACCGTCTGTGATATTCTTTCGTGTTCCTAAATCTATTTCTGTTTGTTGGCTAGCCTCAGGAAATACTAGCCATGCTCTCTGAAACAAGCATATCAACGCAGTATATATACATCTAATTCACATTCATTCATTTTAGAAACAAGAACATCCATTTCACAAATCAATTAACAAAAATGAAATACAAATACACACATGAACAACTAAACTCAATCTTATCCTAGTGAAATTCATTCTACATTGTGGAACTCCCCATCTTTTTTATGACTTTAGACAGCAAAAAGTACGCATAATGTCCTCGAATACGTTTGAGGTCAGCCTGTTCCAACGGAATTGTAGCGATGTGGACATAACCTGTCGATAGGAAGATCAATGTCATGCATACATATATAAATTGATAAGTATAAAATAATTATCGCAAGATTGACAAACCTCAGGATTGTTCTTCGTGGAACCGACGAGTAGTTGCATATTGTGGCAAACATAGAATCCACATATGTTATTGCCCGACGGCTGCTAGTGGCACTACAAAAATAGAATTGTTAGTTCGAGAGGCACTACTACGAAGTGTTGTATATGATTAATGTGTACTAGTGAATACCCGGACATCTAGAACGCGTCGTAGGGCATCAATCCCTCTCTTGTATTTCTGTACCTTTACAACGTACATGGCGAATGACTTACGTAATTCCAAAAAGTTAGCCTTAGTCACTGGGAAGGTTTGAAAGACTACAATAGAGTTATCTATGGAGGAAATATGTTTACCTGTTGATTACTTATTGGACAACTGTGTAGTCGATTTTATTCTTCTTTAGGGAATCAAGGTATATTATCTTGTTCTATTTTTGTATAATTATAATTAGAATCTAGTGAAACATACACAAGTATGTCATGGTCATTAAACCTAAGTTTGTGTTGCTTATAAAGTACAAATCAACAAGTATAGCCACTAGTGTAGCACTTACCCCTAGTTGTAGGGCATAAGTGTGAATTTTTTGTCACGGTGATCCTCCAATGCCTTCGTAATGTAATTCTTGATGAAGGATGCATCTTCCTTGAAGATATTCATGGCAACCAAGCTTAGGTCGAGGAAACCAACCAGTGATTTTGTTAATCTAGCTTCACTCACCATGTATCTATATATACACATACACAAAAGCAATGGGTTATAAATGACATTTATCGGCATTACATAAATGTAGACCATGATTGTACACACTTGCAATGTTCAGCATCGAATGAGTGAGGCATCGAGCATGTCGAGTGTGAAGAGAAAGAATACGCCCTCGAAGGTCACTGTGAAGATACAATCATGAATATTGTGTTGCAGATGATGTGGCATGAACTTGACGTTGACATTTGAGCGCCATTGTTCCTCCGGCTTGATAGCATGTTACATGTAATACATATGCAATCTTTGGCAAGATAGTCATAGAGTTAGGAGACGCTCTTTCAGAACGACCAACGACTTGCCTAGCACAAATTTTTGGGCCAACGACAAGTAGAGGATCTCATCATCCATCTTCTCCGGTTTTCCTTTATCGCCTTAGCTGTAGGTCAACTTCACAGTAGTTAACTGGGCATGAGATGTAATTGGCACCAGTAGCATTGGTACGGATCACGCATGTGGAATTGGCATTGGTGCAGATAGATCCTGTGGACTTGGCACCGGTGCAGATGGCTCTTGTGGACTTTTCACCGGTAGCGTTGGTGTGGATCACACCTATGGAATTGGCACCAATGCAGATATCTCCTGTGGATGTGGCACCAGTGCAGATGGCTCTTGTGGACTTGGCACAGGTGCAGGAGCCTTTAGGCAGATATCGCTCTTGGGCCACTGGATGAATGTTCTAATGGCTTGCTCTAGAGTCATGACCTCGTCGTTGGGGGCATCTGCAGCAGGATGACCTCAAAATTGGCATGAACACCATCCACATTCACTTCTACAAAACCTCAAAATTGGCATGAACACCATCTACATTCACTTTTGCAAAACCTGGCACTAGAAATACTCTGTGCACCAAGGCCCCGGGCACAGATGGATACGCTTGGCCCCCAACAGTGTATAGGGCAACAGAGCTTGCACTTCGTAGCCACCTACATAACAATACAAAATTAGCTACTTCAACAGGCCTATCAATGGATCAAGCATTTCAAAGATAATAACTATTACCAGGATGTCATCGACAGGAAATCAGTAGTCGCCTTTCGAGGTAGGGTTGGACGCACAACTACTCCGACGGTTAGGGGTTGCCTAGCACAAGAGCGGCGGGGCTTCCTACTGATTTTTCCCGTATCTTTGCATCTTATCTCTAACCAGTCTTTGCTTGTCATCACTGATTTGTTTCATAATGTCCTCTTGTAGCTGTGCCTCACGCTCGGCTTTGGCTCTCTTTCTACTCTAGTAAGCTTTGGAGTCCTCTAGGAAGACATGTTTCTAAGGAACATGAAGACCAAGGCCTCTCGTGCGACCCGGGTGCTCCTTATTTTCTAGGGCAGTGGAGAGTAAACCTCTCTTCCTAACTGCCTCAAATGAGCCTTGGGAAGATTCTACACTCAGTGCTTCCAAGTGGTGGGACACTTCCTCGTCTGCCGAGTTTTGAAAGGAGATGGCCCCCAATGACACGGTAGATGACCTCGCTCTAATCCAGTTTCGGGCACGGTCATCAGGGATATCAACAAATAGTGGAGAGGTCTTCCGTAGGATTTCCTGCTCATCCTCCTGCCTCTATTGTGGTATTTTACCCGCATACCCAGCAGTGCTGAGTTTGTGGGGTGCATATTTTTTGCCTAGAGGACCCTATGCATCACACTTTGACTCCTAAAATTATCTGTCATCTTCATCGCCACAAACTCTTGCCATTATGGTTCTAGAATGGATACTTGTGGAAGGGCGTCAGATCCTTCTCCACGTATTGCTTGAGAAGTAGACTCTTGAAGTTCTTCCATGCTTTGCACACTGCTAGAAATGCATGTCGTCACACGGAGATCTAGTGTTCTCCCAGGATCTCAAACGATCGAAAAACTTCTGTCAGTAGCTAACTGTTTCGAATTTCAGTCACCTTCTTCCATGAAACAAATGTGATCTCAATCTGTTCCCTTGCAACTATTCTGACTATTCTCTAGAATGCGGACACTGCTTGGTGATGATTGAGAGGAGTCCTAGACACATCGACATCTGTGATGGTAAATCGGCCCTCGGGTCTTTTTGATAGTCCTCTTCATTTTTGGGATTTTCAAGAGGATGGTGCATCACACACATCCGATGATGATGTCGAAGAATGAGTGGACAATATCTTCAAAAGATAATAGAAGTGAACAATTC
The DNA here is from genome assembly GCA_036346575.1 of Dendrocalamus sinicus. Classification (NCBI taxonomy): domain Eukaryota; kingdom Viridiplantae; phylum Streptophyta; class Magnoliopsida; order Poales; family Poaceae; genus Dendrocalamus; species Dendrocalamus sinicus. The sequence continues at coordinate 12,390,129 of CM070656.1, read as the reverse complement.
TTGAGACAATAGAGACAAATATCAAAACTATTTACTTCAAGTAAATTGCATTTGTATCAATAATAATATTCATGCTCTGTGATCTCTGAAATTCGGAATATATTCTCCTTTTGTTAGCCAATTAGGCTTATTTTGTCATTTAAATGATGGTAGAATTATGCTTTAAAACAATAATATTTTACTAGAATTAAATTTGAATTCATGCTAAAACCACATTAATTACAACAATCCAGAAAACCAAGCTCATATACAACAAAGCATATACCCAAAGACATGATAATAATATAGAGATCAAACTATTATCTCTCAACATGAATAATGTAATCAAGCCAAAGGACAATATGCTAAACTGAGCACAAGCATGAGCATTTGTAATTAACATAATGCACAGATTAAGAAGTGAGTTTTGCTCTCAGTTTGAGGAGTTGTTCAAGTTAAAACCTGACCTTCTCACCCTTGTCAACAGATTATATATCAAAGGGACTAACTCATCAGTATTTTGCTAGTTTGATACTCTAAAATTACAAAAACAAACACAAGAGATGTGCTATGGTAGTAATAGCAGTAATAACTGAATCTAACAATATTTAGTCCAGAACAATATTGATTTATACTTAACCAAAGTAAGAAACAAGTAATGATAAATCAATACTAGCAAAATACTCTATCTCATTAGTCACAGTGATCTCAATCTGACAAGTTATCCTTATCGAGCATTCACAAAGCCCATATTCTATTATGCAAAATCCCCTGGTGCTAGACCTTATGAGGAGGGACACCGTAGTCGGGGGAGGCAGTGACGGCATTGGAGGAGGCGGCGATGGGCTCGGGAGGAGGAGGGCGATGGCCTCGGGAGAGGAAGGCCGTCGGAGTTGGGGGAGGCGGTAATGGGCTCGGGAGGAGGAGGGCGACGGCCTTGCGGGGGCGAGGATGCCGAGTCGGGGAGGAGGAGGCGACGGGCTACGGAGGAGGAGGGGGCGATGGGCTCAGGGTGAGGCGATAGCGTTAGTGGGCAGTAAAGTGGGGACAAACCCTAGTGTGCAATACATATATGGGAAAAATCACAGACAGTTCTTTAGACAGTTCTTATTTAAAACCGTCTATAATAACTTAACATCGTAGACGATTTTAATATAGAACCGTCTGTGATTATATTTATCACAGACGGTTTTAAGGTTTACTTTAAAACTAGCTATGATGTCACATACATATCACACATTCTCATATACATAAATGCAAATTCACATATATATGACTCATTCTCATATACATAAATGAAAATTCATATATATATATATATATATATATATATATATATATATATATATATAGGAAAAATATTAATTACACCTGGGTGTAATTATACCCTGTACATCCACCGTTACTGACTACGGAGATTCGTGCTCCAAATAGAGCCATTCGGAGTTGAAAGTCACGGTGTGAGGGATGATCCGATCCAATCCACGAGTAATTAGCGCACCAGCCATATACGGGATCTCAGCGATCTTCCGAGACCTTCGCTATCAATAGATAAATATACGGGATTTTGGGCAATCGACCAAGTTCCAGTTCTCAACGACGGCGCTGGCGATGCTACGGCCAGTTGGCCAGAGGAGTATCTCCGTAGTGATGGGCGGACGCACCGGAATGAGAGCAGCACCTGTGATGCTGAGGCTGGTGGAGTATCTCCACGGCGATGAGCAAACTTTCTGTTGATCCATTAATCATATTCTTTTTCTAATTTGCATTCACATGCATCGTTGGTGCTTGAGAAAACTCCTTCACTGTGCATATCGCCACCAAAACTTCAGGCGTTCTGCCAGTCTCTCATCCACACGATAGTGAACTTAAGGGATTGGGAGCGTGAGGTGCCGTCCGCGCCCACAACCTGTTTCGGGTTGGTTCTTCATCATTTTCAGTTAGTTTCTTCCATTGGTGTATTACAATTTGGCTGCATGTTAGGTGCTCGAGCAAATTCTCCTTTTTCTTCTATCATATACTCGATTTGTGTATTACAATTTGGCTGCATGTTAGGTGCTCGAGCAAATTCCCCTTTTTCTTCTATCATATACTCGATTTGTGCATTACAATTTGGCTGCACGTTAGGTGCTTGAGAAAATTCCCCTGTGAGCAGCCCTTTTCTTTCATAACTATTTTTCATGAATCTCTCACTATTTGAGTTCGATGCAGTATAGAACAACTCTGTAGCAATCCATCTCTGATGGAGTGGCTTCCATTGGTTCTTTCTTGAGATCAATGGCTGCCATTTGGCTGCATGTTAGGTGCTCGAGCAAATTCCCCTTTTTTTTCTATCATATACTCGATTTGTGCATTACAATTTGGCTGCACGTTAGGTGCTTGAGAAAATTCCCCTATGAGCAGCCCTTTTCTTTCATAACTATTTTTCATAAATCTCTCACTATTTGAGTTCGATGTAGTATAGAACAACTCTGTAGCAATCCATCTCTGATGGAGTGGCTTCCATTGCTTCTTTCTTGAGATCAATGGCTGCCATTATTGAGGAGATGCATACTGTCATGGCAAATGAAAAGTTGATTAATCCAAATTCAGCACTATACCAGTCATGGCTTATTAGTATCAGCACTCTCTCGAAATTCATCATGAAGATGTATATCAAGCTAAGATGAGTTATATAATTTTGCTTTCCCTAGTTAGGTGTTTGTTAAGATCCTGTTTTCTGATTTATCTTGTACAAGGGAGATCAATCAAGTACTTGTGGATCTGTTTTCTGATTTACGACGTGTTGGATGCCCTCCCTGGCATCCATTCATGTTGTCTTCTAATGTAGTATGCTTTAGATGTACATACGTGTTAATATCAGTATTTGATACCACTTGTCATGTATGTGACAATACCACTTCTAAAGTACATACGTCTTTTGTGTAACTCATATATGTACTATTAAGTTTTACAAAGTACAAAGAGGACTTAGAATTGACCTTTGAATTTAATTAGATAATACATACATCAGTTTTCTATATTTTTAGATATAAAAATGGATACATACTTGATACAACCATAATGACGAATACTACCAAAATAAGTGGTACACACACTCTATCCAAATATAAAGATATACTCCGTGCAGATACTCCCCTCCACGCAGATACTCCCATTTATAAAAACACATACTCCATAAACACATTATATACTCCCACATATTCATAAAGTGAATACAGTACGCATACTCGGACGTCCATACTCCATTTAATCCATACGTGAATAATGTTATAATTAGTCATTCCGCCTGTCGAGGTATCGCAACAAGGAATGTTATGAGTAATCAATATCCCCTAATCCTCCCTTGAATCAAACAACGTTACACGCGGAAGGAAGTATCTGCTCTGAACATAGTTTGTGAAGAAGTATTTTCAATCGCCCAACAAACAAAGTAATACGTTACACGCGGAAGGAAGTATCTGCTCTGAACATAGTTTGTGAAGAAGTATTTTCAATCGCCCAACAAACAAAGTAATAATCTGCGCTCTGATTGATAACCGAATACATACCAACCACTACGCAATCCCTACAAGCATACCACGATACCGTATATATATATATATATATATATATATATATATATATATATATATATATATATATATATATATATATATATATATATATATATCACACATTCTCAAATATGCAAATTCACATATATCACACATTCTCATATACATATATAAATGCAAATACAAAACATATGACATATAAATATTTCATTCACCATTCTACTTGTTTATTTTCTTTAAAAATTAGCTATTCATGATGATCGACGCGAATGTAGCTACTTTCATCATGCTCTTCCTTTACCCTTATGTCGGTTTCGAAATAAGGCAACTCATCAAAGTGATTGTATTCTTCCTCATCCACTACATTCTCAACTTCGACAATCCTTCTTTTTCCATGAAGAATTATGTGGCGCTTCTTATTTGCCTGATTAGTTATATAGAAAACTTGAACAACTTAGTTGGTTAGCGAGTATGAATGGTTCGTCTTTATATCCGACGTCTTTGAGGTCCATAGTAGTGACACTGTACTTGTCGATCTTCACCTGCGAGAGATAGACCCAACGACACTGAAATAAAGGGATCTTAAAAGCACATAGTCGAGCTCTCAAATCTCTTCTTTGAACCGATGTAGGAGTTCCTCAACTCATTGATACTGATCGCATCTATGAGGACACAGCTGTTTTGGTTAGTGCTCTTTATACCCTAAGCCTGCGTATAGAATGTGTACCCATTTATGTTATATCTTTGCCATGTCACAACTGTAAATGTTGGCTCTTTTACCAACCATGTCAGCATATCATTTGACGAGCTCCTAGCGAGTCAATCCTTCAATCATTGGTTGAACTAACTTTTATGTTGTCTCATGATCCAAACATCCAATCACTTCAAATTCTATTGCCGAAGCATGCCCTTATGCTGGTCGATATATGGGGATACTTCAGTCATGTGCTGTAAGACCGTGAAATAGGCTTGAGCATACCCATTCATATCTGGAGTGGTTGCTTTCCTTCCGATGGTCCTAATACCCTTTAGCCTCCCCTCGTGGCGATATAGATGCACACCTATCAGTTCAACCTGAGCTATATAATCGATACAGAACTCAATGACCTCTTCTGTTGCATAACCTTCGACGATACTGCCCTCCAGCCGAGATCGATTCAGTACATAGGACTTAAGAATTCCCATGAACCTCTTGAACGGATACATGCTACGTAGGAATATGGGCCCACATATTTTTGTCTCCCACACAATGTGAACAACGAGATGGACCATAATATCGAAAAACGATGGAGGAAAATATATCTCAAGATGACATAGTCATCACCACCTCGTCCTGCAGAGCATCTAATCCTTCGGGATCGATGATCTTCTAAGCAATTGTGCTAAATAAGTAACACAACCTCATGATTATCTCTTGGATCTTAATCAACAAAATACTTCTAATTGTAATAGGCAGCATCTGTGTCATCAGCACAGAATAATCATGAGACTTTATGCCAATTAACTTCAAATCTTCCATCGAAATAAGTTTCTTCATGTTGGCGGAGTAACCAAACGAAACTTTCACACCATGCAAGCACTAGCACAATTTAGTTCTCTCGGCCTTGGACAGAGTGTAGCAAGCAGGGGGAAGGTAAGTTTGTCCTTTATCGGTCTTTGTTAGTACTAACTCAAGCCTGATGTCCATATCAACCAAGTCAAGCCATGCGTTGACACCATCATTTGTTTTGTCACGAATGTTCAGTAAGAGATCAATCAAGCTGTCACATTCTTCTCTACGTGCATGATGTCGATGCAGTAGCGAACTTCTAGGTGCTCCCAATAAGGTAAGTCGCAAAATATTGATCTCTTCTTCCAGACGTTCTTCTCACGGGTCATCAATTTACGTACCTTTACGAGCACAACATTTAAATCCTTAACAATATCATAGATATCTGTTCCGCTTAAATGCCTTGGAGCTAAACTATCCTCATTCTCTCTGTCAAATTGTTTCTTCATCCTGCGGTGTGGGTGAGCCCTCCGAAGGAACCTACGGTGACGCATGTATATGGTTTTGCATGAGTGCTTCAGTCACATACTCTCGGTATAATCTAAGCAGTGAGTACGGGCTTTGGACCCTTTTATACTATGGCTCGACAGGTTAGCAAGGGCAGGATAATTATTTATGGTGCAGAACAACAAGGAGCGTAAAGTAAAGTTCTCTCATTTGTACGTATCCCATACTTGTATCTCTTCAATCCATAGTATTTTTAGATCTTTCACCAACACTGCTAGGTACACATCAATATCGTTCCTAGGTTGCTTCGGCTCTTAGATAAATATTGGCAGCAAAATATACTTCTGCTTCATATACAGCCAGGGAGGAAGGTTGTAGATGCAGAGAGTCACAGGCCAAGTACTGTGTCAGCTGTTCATGTTACGAAAAGGATTCATTCCATCTGTACTCAATCCGAACCTTATATTCCTCAGTTCGGCACCAAATCTGCAAACCTTCTATTGATGTCTCTCCACTGGGTAGAATCATCAAGGTATCTTAGCATTCCATCCTTCTTAAGCTCTTCCAAGTGACAACGCAGTAGTTTTGCCTCCTTTGGGTTTGCAAAAAACCGTTTCAAATGAGAAATTGCAGGAAGATACTATGCCACCTTAGCAGGAGGTCCTCTCTTCACCTCTATTCCCTCGTCATCATCTGATTGATTCTTACGCTTGTATCGAGATGTGTTGCATATCGGATATACTTGCATGTTTGTATACTCTTTACGGTAGAGGATACAGTTATTCGGACATGCATGTATTCTTTCTACTTTCATTCCCAATGGACAAAGAACCTTCTTGGCTTTGTAGGTGGTTTTGGGCAACTCGTTCCCCTTCGGAAACATGTCCGCTAAAAGACCTAACAGTATCATGAAACTCTTGTTGGACTAACTATTGCTTGCTTTTAATTTCAGCAGTTTTAGTATGGCTGACAACCTCATGTACTTTGACTTACAACACGCGAACAAAGATTTCTCCGAATCCCCCATCAAGCCCTAGAATTTAACATACTCTCTCTCATCACAATTTCCTTCTGCATCGCGAAGCATCTGATCTAGAGTGTCATCATTCAGCCTATTCGAATTGGAACCACAATTGACATGATCATCCGGTGATATATCATTAACTTTATCAGTGATGTCATTTCTACTACCTTTCAGTGTAATTTGCTTTTCACCATGACTGGTCCAATATGCATATCCCTTTTTGAAATCCTTTCGAATCAAGTGTGCTTCAATCTGCACTTGGCTCTTAAACATCTTTAGATTCTTGCGGTCAATGCATGGACAGTACATATATTCCACCCCCTTATTCAACATATCCTCCTCGGTAGCTCTTGTAAAAACAAAAACGTCATTAATGTACTCTTCACTCACATAGTATAACAATTGCGTATAACATATTCAATTAACTAATTACTACACTATATATGTACGATCTAAATTAAGTAGCTATATGTTGTAATAATTATTAATTAAATTGAATTAAGTAGAGATAGACTATGAATTAACTAAATCCTAAACCATACTAGATGTAAAATAACCTTCTCTCTACATCAAGCTTGCTAGATCAACCATCTTCAATTTTTATTTCATCAAAAGCTATAAATGTAAATTATAATGTAATTAGGAACAAATTACTAACCATAGGTAGTCAAAAACTTAGTGGATGTACAATTACTCTTGCCACATAGTCTCCTTTTACCAAATCGCCTCAAAGCCCTACCTCCAGCTCAAAGCAGCAGTGTGATCTAGAATTTAAGACAGAGGGTCGACGGGTCTATGCGCAATTAATGTAGTGGAATTACCATAGCTGGTTTTTTATACAAACTGTTTGTGATAACTTAATTATCACAGGCTGTTTTAATATAAACCATCTGTGAAGTATCACAGATGATTCAAATAAAAACCGCCTATGATATTTGGTAATATCACAGACGGTTCGTGTTAATAACTATCTGTGATACTTCACCAACGGTTTTAACCACGAACCGTCTGTGATATTTCCTTTTCATAGATGGTTTTTAGGGCTGGCAGCAACACAGATAGTCTTTAAACTAAAACCATCTATGATTGTATTTAATACAAACGGTTTTAGGGAACCGTCTATGATGTGGCACCTAATATACGGCTTTTTGTCGTAACGGGGTAACATGTGTGTTTGTTGTCAGAAATTATCACTACCTAGTTGTCAACTGGATTTCTTTATGGCTATTATTTTTAATAAAAATGTTGAAATAAAAAATTGATTTGCTTGAATTTTTCACCTTATTAATTTTCTTTCTGGGTAATCTATATGCGTTACTTACTAATTAGATGACTTTGTGTGTTATGAGTTTTTATAATGCAATATTTATATTTCTGAATAGAAAATATGAGTTTTAATTTTTCAATCAATTTGGACTATGTGCAAAACATATATTACAAACTTGAATTATATGCACTTTATATTTTCAAGTTGTCTGCTACATCTATTCCTTGCTGCGTATAACTTCAATCTGCGGGAGACACAAATATGATTTGGCTTCTCCTTGTATATATAGAGAGTCCTATTTCTGTACATAATACTAAATGTTACAAATTTTGAACATAAGACTTGTTCCCAAGTTTGAAAGAGGTTGCATTAAGTTGAGACCTATTGCAAAAGTATGTTTTCTTAAATTTTAGCATAGTTTAATTCTGAAAATAGAGATAACCCAAGCTATTGAATCGTTCAGCTAGGGCGTTATAACTTTGGTCTACTGCATCGATGGTCAGATCTTTTCCCCTTTTTGCTGATTAACATCAGAATACAAATGTGATTAGGTATCTCCATGTAGAGACCTATTCTGTATCTAATACTAAATTTTATTGATTAGTTAGATTCAATTCATTTCCAAATCTGAAAGAAGTTGCATTGAGTAGAGACATATTGCAAAAATATGTTATTTTTAAGTTTTAATACATTTAGTTTATAAAAATAGAGATTTAATGCAAGATATGTGATCACTAAATTTTGGAATATTTTTATTCCAAAAATAAACTTATGAATTTTGACTTTGTAGTCTATGTGGATCTATATATACAATAATACAAATAAGAGTTTGGAACTGCTTACACGTAAGTATTATAACGTTATGGAATATTTTTATTCTGAAAATAGAAATCCCATCCCAAAACTGCATATCATGACACTTGTAATATACATGGGCACTGCACGATTTCATTTACAAATTTTCAACTAAAATGAGAATTTCTATGGAGTCAGTAATAATTAATATTGTAGATAAAGATAGGTAGATAAATTATCAGCTGTGCCTTGAGTTCTTTTTTTTTTTGGGTTAACATCAGTGTTTGTACTTGTACCCATTAGGCCGTTACATGCAAGAGCATATTATTGGTGCCACACTGCCACTGCACCATAACGAAGCCTAGCCATTTCTGCTCCCGCGCTCTCCGTAATCCCAGATTTGGCTCCTGTCATAGCGAAATGGCAAATGTGGTCCTCTGGTGCACTTAGGGACCGTGCTAGGGAGATGGTGCACCTAATGGCCGCACAAACCGGACGTGGTGCGCCCAGCCCCGTGCTACGGAGGTGGTGCGCCCGGGTGCCGTGCCAGGAGGCTAGTGCGCAGGGTTTTATAAATTTAATCATCGTAAGAAATTTGTACGTATTACAGAATTCAGTAAATATTTATGTTAGAATTTAATAATTTGGTATGTAAAAATGTTAGAAAAACATTGGAAAAACTGATAGGAATTTCATAGTACGAGGTTATTGTAGTGGGTTAAAACGATCGGCGAAATATGAATTGCAGTACGTCGGTACTTTGGTATTGTGCGATGCGATTTGACATGTTGCAAAATTAAAACATATATGCAGGCCGACATTAGCAATGGCAATACCCACTACATTGAGAGTGCATTACGGTGCTGCAACCGTTCATGAAGGTCTGAATGGTCTTTTCCCCCACTTTTTCTCCTTCACAGTACGCACTAACAATCTCTCCCCTGTATTCACAGTCCCCGGAACCCCTATGTGGCTACCACAAATAGCTCGATCATGAGATTCACCCAGAGGACCAGTGGGCCCTCGACTTCGAGGAGTGGAATGTCACAAGGTCATTGTAGATCCAGGAGGAGGAGTGCCGCAAGAACGTGCAAACCCTGCGTATATAACGTCTCCAGGAGGAGGAGCGCCGCAAGAACGTGCAAACCCTGCGTATACAACGTGAGACGAAAGCTCATCTCGAGGCGTGCACGCGTAGGGAGTGGGAGGCTCGCGAGAGGGAGCACGAGAGAAAGATGGAAATAGCGACCAAGGCAAAAGAGGCCATCGAGGAGTTCAACGCCGAGTTGGCAAGGAAGGGAAAATGGTCCCGGTCCACACAATAGGTCGTACGAGTAGTTGGGTGGGTTAGTCACACATGATGCTATATGTTATGCATGTAATAAAAAAGTACGCGGTACATTACTCCCAACTGTATTATGAAGTCTATTTAAATTCAGACAAGCTTATTTCCTCGTCTTTTCGCATTCAATTATTCACGTAGCAAGTCATCTAACAATATTAACATTACCAGTTTTCCTCGTATACAAATTCCCAGTAATATCACAATATCACTTACCATCGTACTTACCGATCGTTCTAAGATCAATCGTTCTTAAAACAATTTCATAAATTTTTGTAGCCCCAAAGAAAACAAATTATATAACCCCTTTGCCTCTACCATTACAAATCATACATGCTTGACCACAACTGCTGCTGAGCTATCATCATTCATCAGCATATATAACATAAAGAAACTTCGATCGATGAAGAAGTTTCTGGAGGGCTCAAATTATGTACGATTCTTGATGGTAGTGAAAACATAAGTAGACCGTTCTAAAAAAATATAAGTGCACCAAAAGTTATAAATTGATCACCTTAATTAGGGTGCCACTTAGATTAGAGAATAATTAGTCACAGTTAGTATACGATGTCATCGGTGATCTATTGGTAGATGATCTGTGTGCTGCTAATTTTGCATGGAATCAAGCGCATACCAACCTACATGAAAGAGAGAAAAATAGAATCATCAGATTCCTTTATATATGTAATACTAACAAAGAAGTATCAAGGGAATATAACCTTTACCACTTCCTTAGGCCTACGCTTATTTCTTTCACTACTACAAAATAAGTTATACTGGACGTCTCATCACAGATGGTTCATGTGGAGCCATCTGTGATTGGATTATTAAAGACGGTTCATGGCTAAAACCGTATCTGAAACTATCACAAACAGTTAGGTTTAAAAACCATCTATGATATACATATTATCACAGACGGTTTTTAATTAGAACCATCTATAAAACTATCACAGACGATTTTTATTTACAACCGTTTGTGTTTTGTTTTTTGTCGTATGAACTACAGAAGCTACTGAGACGAGAGACAAATTCAAGGCAAATTTATTACAAAAGTCCTAAAAAAAGAGATTCCCAGATCTTAATCTTCTGGGCTTCATATGCTTCTTCTTCGACTTTTGGAATTGGAGGATCAACCGCTGAGTTCTCGAATGCCGCAAAGATTATCATTACCCTCTGCACTTCCTCCTCCAGCCTAGGCAAATCATTAGCATGGCCCATAATCTCATAGAGGATGCCGTGATAAGCTTCCTCAGAATCGGCCGCTTTGCTTGATCGGCAATGTTATATGTGTGTCTCTCCACTGCCGTAAGAGTTTCTTCCACTTTGTGCACATTGCAGAGAAGAACGAGGCTGAGGGCGGTTTCCCTTTCCGGAGCGGCAACAAGACACCTCCGTTGATGACAGATGATGAGGTCCAGCTGACGGATGGAAGTGAGTCGAGGAAGGAGAGTAGAGCGTGAGCGGAGGAGCTGCTCCAGATGTAAAATGTTGGCTGCTTGTGTAAGGTTGCGACCGAACAATGCATGATGGATAGATGAGAGGAAGGAGATCAAAAGAATATTAGATACCATTATTGAGAAATCTGGTGAAGAAGATGAGAGGACAGTTTAGAAGAGCTGGATTAGGGCGCACATAAAGAAGAGTGGTGTGATGGGTGGTGTTGTGGAATCCTAGACAGTTTCAATGTTTATCCTCAATTTTGAATTCCCAGATGCCTGGCCAGGAGATGAAGATCTTCCACGAAATGTTATTGATTTCAACCAGTTAGGTGGAAACCAAGACAATAATGAGGCAGTGGGAGAGCAAGAAATTGCACCTGATTTGTCAGACTCAGATTTTTCAGTTCAGAATCCTTTGTGATCCTACCTACTTGTAACACCCCAGCCAAACAATGACCTGGAATGCTACTAAACTAACAACATATTAAGGAAGAACCTATATTCACCTTACAAAATTTCGGCAGAACCTCCTTTGTTTAATGAGTAAATCAAAGGTTTCAACATGCATAGACAAATGATATGAATAATAGTAAACAATAAATATCCAATTCTAAACAACTGAATTATGTTTGCCATCACAATCGTAACCACAATACTTAAATAAAGAACGTAAGCAATGTAAAAGTTCTAAACCTTTATTACATTCTAAACATGGTGATCTTTAATCAGTTACCACTTAAGCTATTCAACAAATAATGTTTAAGGTTCTTTATTTCTTCCAAGGTGAATGGACCGTGCAAGTACAACAAAGCTAATCCATCTTTATCCCCATGCATGCCGGTCTCATGAAGGTACCTAAAAAAACATCCAACAACAAGGGTGAGTCCAAAGACTCAAAGAAATATAATAAATGGTAACAACAGCATATAAGTATGAAACCCATCAATTGCACTTCACAAATCCATTCACCAAATACATTACATACACATGATATGCAACATGCTCAATATGCTCAATATGCTCAAGGTGCTCTTTGTCTTTATCTTTGTCTTTTTGCATTTTACCGGTAATGCAAAGTGCGCATCCATCGATGCACACCCATGCCTATGCCATCTGGCACAGGGACCATTGCCCATACTCTGCAAGTATGGGGACCTAAGCCCATGCTCTTCAAGCATGGGGACCTTTAGCCCGTCATAAACATGACGGGGATCTCAAGAATTGCTTGGTCGTCACAGGACCAAGACTTCAATAAGCCAACATGATGCATATGTATGAAATCTCAAATTAATACAATATGCATCCGCATCAACATTGCATATGAATAACATATTCATACTACAAAAGCTCACATTCATAGACTTCATAACTTTCAAACATCCGTGATTAACACATAACTCATAGCATTAGCAACCATGAACATTACCAATCATATCACCATAACAATCATGAACAACTCAAATTCTCATGGAATTTATCAAACTATACCATTCGATAATATCTATTATATCCATAAATATACTTGCCTTAACCACGAGAAAACGGAGAATGAGCAGAAGGTGCGGCTCCTGGAATCCGTCCTCCTCCTGAACAATAATTATAATAATTGCTAAGGCAACAGTAATGAGTCTTTATATTAAACAAAAACACCCCCAAACTAATCCAACATGTTTAACTTGACTCAAAACCCCAAATCTTTTCGGACACCCTGTCCCCCTCTACAGACAGTCAACTTCAAAAATTCTTATCTAATGGTACAGAAGTTCGAACAGGGCGTTCTCAGATTTTCTGGAAAGATAATTAAATTATCTAACTAAATATAGTTGGTGAGTCTCCCTGATTCGGCCAACTTCTACCCGCACCATCTAACTTTCTAGAACATCAATTCCGTAACGAGTTCTCTGGACAGCGCACTAAAATTGTCATAACTTTCACCCCGAGAGTCGGAATCAGGATTTCTTGATCTTTCTGGAAAGCTAAGGAAAATATCTGAAACTTTCATAATATGGAGATCCTCTGATTCTCCTGATTTCTAATCGCCCAAACCCATCTACCGAAACCTGACAGGAATTTCCCCGATCTACAGGACAGTCCGACTAGAAAAATCATAACTTTTTCTACAGAGGTCCGAATGACGCGTTCTAGCACTTCATGGAAAGCTAAAGATGTCCTCTACAAATATCTAGGAGAAGACCAGACCTGAATCCCCACGGATCTATATCAAAAAGACCGTCTAACAGAGGCTGTCCTGAGCAGATCCGAAAACCGACATTGATAACGCAATTAGAATTTACATCTACTAGGGGAAGAACATGGATTACCCTTGACGAACACTGAAGAATACCACGAACACCCCACGAATCTCTCCTCTCCTTCTTTTCCTCTTTGCCCCTTCTTCTTCCCTTCCTCCGAGTCCAATCGCCTAGCTGCGAATTATTCCTTTCCCCCGATCATTCGGCATCAATTGGAGGTCTTGATCACCGGCAATGGATGAGAGGGGAGGAGGAGGCGCTGCTGGACGGCGCAAGGCAGAGGGGAGGGGCGCACAAGGGAGGAGAGGGGAGGCGCAAGGGGGAGAGGGGAGGCGGCTAGGGTTGGAGGGGGAAGGTGGCGCCCCCCTTTGCTGGCCGAATCCCCACAGGCCAAGGCCCAGGCCCAGTTGCCAGGAAAATCAGAAAAACCCCCTCTAAACTTGATATTTTATTCTTCCCTTTAAGGTCCTTTACTTCGATTAAACGATTAACAGTCGAAACTCTTCCGGGATATTACACTACTATTCTTTGGATCAGTAGATATTACTCAAAGATACATTGCTGATTAATTTCATACATCGGAATAACACATCATAACTTAATATTTCACAATAGAGTTTTATCTCACCACTTGAGGTGACTGCTTACACTAGGGCCTATATGGCCAAATACTTACAATATCATAAAGTAAAAACGGAAGTAGTAAAACAAAAAGCTAGGATCCTAATATTCTACAGGCAGGCGACTAGGGGTAAAATGTGAGTAACAGATATTACCCTAGACAAGATAATATATTTGCACACAATCTCCATCAAAGTCCACCATACTGGGATTTTAAACATTAAAACACATCCAAATTCCCTTTATCCTCTCCTCTAATAGGACCAAATGCGTCCTCTTAGGCGTAATGATACTGTTCTCCTATTTCTGAATTTGTTGAGTAAGTGAGTGTAAGCACAAATCACCATGCTCACTTTGGAGGACGTATACATTTGGATTTGCCCTTCTTCTGTATATAGGTTATCCATTTTAATCAATTGCCGCCTCATTGGAAAATGGTTTTGGAAAATGTTTTGAATACATACTTGTCTCCTTGTTTTTTCATGCATGGAGATTTTGGATTTGCATTACCGCATGGTTTGTGAATCATGAATTCTGATACAGTTGCATATCCAATCGAATCTTTTTCTGGATTTGGAATCTTTGAATATATATACTTATCAATATCTTCTATGTGTTTGATTTTTTAGTCTTGATGTAGCCACAATAGTATATGGGCATGTGGTAGTCCCCTCTTTTGGTATTCAATTGTGTAAACAACTTAAAGAATGGAAAGAAGTGATTGAGTAAGCAAGTGTAAGCACAAATCACCGTACTATATGAACCAATACACAGAGATGCAATTATACTAATCCAAGGCAATGCAAGGCATACTAAAAGAAGGCTTGGGTTATTTTTAATTTTGCCAAATGCCTTGAAAATTTATAATAGTTAGAAATCCCTAAGACTTAGCATAATTAACCAAATCATGTTTTCTATATATATAAATGATTGCATTAATATTACCATATGCTATTTTTCCAGCATTACATCCGCTCATATTTATCATTGGGAATGATACCTAGGGCAACACAAATCAGGGCATCTACTGCCCGGCACTTTTCTCCCACCCACAAGGATTTTAGAAATAGAACTATATCTAAGTAAGTTTCCAAGTCTATCCCTAACCGTCGACATGGCTGTTCGAATAGTTTTCACTCTACAGAGGTTGTACATTGTACCTACAAGAGACAATCAACTTGATAGCTCTACATGATTCCCTAGTCATGTAGAACGAGATACCATCACATAGCTTTTCATCAATACCTCACCCTTTTATCATCTCACCCATATGGGCTGCTCCCACACAAAGTGGTCCTATAAGTTGCGCGGAATGTTCACCACAATGACTAACGCAACTGGACTATAACTTTCCACAACGACTAGTGCAACTGGCAACTTCACCCTTCACTTAGTATCCCATTCAAGCCATAACATATCCATGCCACTTGTACTACATCACTCCCCCACCAGCAAGATGAATCTAGGGTTTAGTACATCTTACTAGGCCTAGTTGCACTTTGCAGACTTGCAGTTGTACTACTGTACATTGAGAGATCAGAGTTAGATTCAATCCTTAGGGTTATCTAGGTGGTTATACTACAAATCACATTCTCGTGCATCCACTGCACAATCCTTTCTTACCATCTGCCCAGATATTTAAGCATGTGAGATTTTTGGAGGCATAAATTTTTCATGTTACAAAATATCAGTCATTCTCCATAATGACTGCCCAAACCAAAACTTTTCTTTGTTACAGTGATGACAGAGCAAGTTATTGCCCCCAAGTAACTATTCAGGTCTAGGCGTGACGTTTTAGATATAGTATATGGCTAGCCATTTTAGATATAGTATATGGCTAGTATATCTACTTGTAATACTCTAGGGTTACAATGAATAAGAGTGCAAGTATTCACGGATGGAAGTAATAATAACAGTTCAACAATAGGCATGTAATTAAATCCTTAGTAGTGAACAAAAAATTGGTATAATAATTAACAACATGCAATTTAATAATTTAAATAGAAAAATTTTGCAATAAGTGTAGGTTTAATATAATCAAAGTATTGACTTGCCTAGCTCACTTGTCACTTCGTCTTGTGAATCTTGATTTGCCTCGGCTTCTTTTTCTTGTGTGCATCATACACTATTCATTTAATTGCACAAAAATTTGAATAAAAATTAGTATACTAGAACTAAATTTAAATGAACTAAAAAATTCACAATTTTGGTTCCATTAGATAGATCTTGATTTTAGATGAATTTATAATTTTGTTTCATTAAATTTGGACTTAAAATGAAGAAGTTATGCCATATCAAAGTTTGAATGTTGAACTAATTCTAGAAAATAAAAAGGAAGAGAGAGATTCTCTCATTGACAGGTGGGGCCCATAGGGTTTTTAATTTCTTTTCACTTTCTTTTCTGTAAATTTTATTGTGTATGACAGGTGGGACCCACAGTTTTTAATTTATTTTAGAATTATTTTTGAATTGGAAATACGCACTATGACTGACAGGTGGGACTAACTACTGTGTGAAAAGTAGACTTGGGCCCACATGTTAGTGACTCAGATCACATTAATCAGTTTTAAAAGACCTAGGCCCATCGCCGTTAGAGGAAAGTCTCACTACCCGTGAGGGGGTGCTCAGCAGTGCGCGACCATGATCAAAATAGACTCTACAAGGTCGCACACACCTACTAGCCAAGTTACATCGGCCAATTTGGCTGGTGCAATGGCCGACGGCGAGTCCATGCGGCGGTGAAATAGGACAGACAGTGATAGCAGAAACTATGGTGACTCAAGCCAATTCAAGAAGTTGAGATCATCTTGGGGCCATCACGAGGCTACCTAAGGTGCTTGCTATGCTTGGGGTTGGCTACGTTTGCACGACGATGTTATCCAGTGGCGGCGGAGGATGGAGCATGGTGCCAAAGGTCTTCGGTGCTCTTTGCTTCAATCAAGGGTAGGGAAAGCATTAGTACATGCTAATGAAGCTCCAGACCAAAGGAATTTGGCTATGGCTCACTGAATCAGTGTGGACATCAGTGGCTGAAGTTAGGAAAGAAGACTCACTTCGGCGAGTTGTAGGACAGTAGGAAGTGATTCAACAGAGGGGAAGACTCGGTGGGTGGTGACAATCTCTGTGGGCGTGTGACCCGGTATTTATAGGCCATGAGGAGCCTTGGTGGCATGGGTTGGTTTCTGTGGTGATCATGAGCTGCCCTGGTGGTCTTCACTTGCCGTCATCAGTGGTGGAATGGCCACAGGGCGACAGAGGCGATGGTGTGCAGGCGATAGGATGGGCAGGTGGATCTTGGTAGCGCAAGACACGGGTGATCAACAGTTATTCACCTCCTCTAGTTGCCGGCATCGGCCATTGGGGTGAGAGATAGCAGGATGTCTATTTAGTGGGTGTATCATCAGAAGCAAGGACTCACCACATAAGGATTTGAAGGTGAAGCACCTACATCATGAACCTACTCCGAGGAGTGCTCATCTGGCTTCCAAGGTGAAGATGAAGCGGACATACTAATACTGCCACCGAGTAGAATGGTAGTGTTAGACTATGTGGCTAGGTTTAGGATATTTTGGTGATGAATAATTGATAATATTACTTATAGTTATTTGAGGTGTGTGTGGCGTGTGTGGACTAATATCAGTCAAGTTAGAAAGAATTTATGCTGGGAAAATGTTAGTTTGGTCTTTGCATGTTCAGAGTAACTCGGAGGCGATCGAGGTCTACGGCGAGGACCGAGAGATGGCTTGGTGCAAAGTCATGGTCCAGAGGGCCGAGGATGCTGGAGTAGACGGTCGTGCTCGAGTTGGGGTGTGTGGAGATCAAAGATGGATGATACTGTTGGAGCTACGAAGATGCAGTCCAGATGCTACGATATGTGATAATTTTAGAGTGTCCAAAATTGGGTAGTATGAAAAGGTTAAAATTGTTGGAATTGGATAAGAACTCGTGATCTTAGAGATAAGATCATGATTTGGGCCCTAGTATATAAATAGGGGTGAGGCCCTAGTCAAAGCAGGGCTTTATGATATGCAATTTTATGTTAAGATTTGAGGGGGGGGGGGTGCCAAAAGAGCGTTTTGTAGCCACGAAAACATGCTGATCGAGAAATAAAAATCAGGTTAAGAAAAGACGGCGGCGGCGCATCTCGGTCTCATTGTCTTAGGGTGGGTTCTTTTGGGTTATGATTTATAGCTTAAAATTTTGAATTCTAACTGTTTATGAGAGTCAGTACGTAAAAAAAATAGTTATATATAATTTTAACTGAAATAACTGAACCCAATACACTATGTTTTATTGACTCCGTTTTAGAAAAAACATACGTTTAAACGTTTACAAAACATATGGCACGAGCCGAAAAGAACCCGGTCTCGCGCGTGGCGTGTTTCAGCTCCTCGGTTGGCGTGAAAGCCGAACTTTTCCGTCTGGCTGTCTCGTGCGCGTAAAATCTCTGATCTCGATTCTCGTGCGTGAAGCCCTATGCAACGAGAAGATAGATTTCAAATTTGGCACGGTAGTAAACAGCAGCACTGGCTGGAGGTATACGCGATTTTTTATTATCGGCTACATAGATTGCTACAGTAATTGACAAAAAAATTGCTTTCTTTGTTTTTTGCTATCTTTTTGTTTGTGCTTTTTCTGTAATTGACAGGTTGAAAGAGCAGAAGACTGAAGATTAAAGAAACAATTTCCGCTACGGATTACAATCATCCACTCTTTTTTATTACCATCGATGATCCTATCTATAGAAATTGCTCCTCACAGAAAAAAAAGAAGAAAAGAAATAATGATGCTAGCAATTGCAAGAGAAGGCCAACAAAGAGCCTAGCAGTATGGCAGAAACCAGTTAGGAAGCTCAATACCGTGGTGTGGCGTTAGCAAATTTTGTTTACCATCTGTCAATAGTTTTGGTACAATTGCAGGCAATGAAGAAACTTGAATGGATTATCTTTCCCTTAACTATTCATAAACTCATAAAAATTCATAGGTATATCCGCAGAATACCATACGGAGGGTATGTATGAACAAACAATATCTTAATGCACAGACAAGATTCACAGATGAATAAAATTGAAAAGCAGACAAAGACTTGTTTCACTGCTTAGGTGTTTTCATCCCCGTGCTGACTAGAATTACCTTTGCAACATTGGCTTTTCTTGCGCAATACAAACACTGCTGCATAGACTGCAATATAAGCCAGCACAGGGACGACAAGAAGGATGACATTCCTGGATGTCTCCATGTCCCTGGCACTGCCTGCAGCGTAGGCCCCTAAGAGGCCGAGCATGTCCAGCAAAATGGCTGCATGCATTGCCCAGAGCGGCAGGTTGATGTCGTGCAGCATCCGCGGAAGCAACAAGACAATGACGACAATGGAAGCCATGAAGGAAGTGGAGTTGCAGTAGAAGAAAGCGAGGTACCGACGTTTGCTGATGTCGTGGAGAATTGAGTTGCCAGCACGATGGCCGTTGTTGTCATCCTGCCACAGTCCACCTGGTGGTTTCAGGCCAGTCTGATATGTTACACTCGCAGCCAGGATTCCTAGCAGCATCAAGTACTCACGCAAGTCCTTCTCCCTTTCCTGTGTCGTGGACCCCATGCCCAGAGGAACCTTAGCCTGTGTTGTATATTTTTTTGGAACACGCAGGCTTGTGCGCCACCATGCAACAGGCTTGCACGCCAACACAGGACCCATGTATTGCTCATTGTTCTGAGGTCTTTTTCTGTTGATCCAGAAAATGACCACCTGTATGGTTACGAAGATGAATACTGCAGCAACCAATATTAATACATAGATGGAGGTCCGCAGACGCCGGGAGCTTCCAGCAGCATAGGCGCCCATAAGGCCAAACATACCCACCACCATGCACACGTAGAGTGCATAGCACTTTATGCCTGGCCTGTATAGGTTAGGGTTCACAAGGAGAACGATGAGAGCCACGGATGCCATGAAGCTCGTCGCATTGCAGTAGAAGAATGCCTTGTACTGGCGAGGGTAGTTGTCGAGGAGGACGGCGAAGCCCGCGCGGTGCCCAAACTTGTCATCCGCTGACCAGAAGCCGCCTGGCGGGGTCAACCCAGCTTGGTAAGTGAGTGTTGCAGCCAAGATTGCAAGGAGCAGCAATACCTCACGCTTGTTATCCAACTCATCATCGTCTTGGCGGTTGTCCTTGTGGTCTAGTGTGAAGAAGATGATATGAATAACCACATAGACAAGGACAACACCCGCCAAAGCGACAACATAGATGGAAGTGCTTACGTCCCTGCAACTCCCTGCTGCGTATGCACCTATGAGGCCAAAAAGATCTAAAATCATGGCTGCCTCCAGCGTATGGCGCTTAAGTAGAAATTTACTCTGGACCATTATGATGACAACCAAGGACGCCACAAAAGCCGCGGAGTTGCTGTAGAAGAACACTTTGTACCGTGTGGGGTGTGTTGTGAGTAGTACCGGGTCACCACCCTTATGCCCATCCCGGTCGTCTGGCCAAAGGCCACCGGGTGGATCTAGTCCTGCTTGGTATGTGATGCTTGCGACAAGAGTAGCAAGCAACATAACAACATTACGAGCCTTTTCCCATGCTCTGTCAATCTGTGTTCCCCTGGTAATTGCAGACACAGAGTTAAATTTCAACCTACAAAGGAGGAGGATGTGTTGTTGGTGGTGATGCTATAGAGAGTTAAATTGCAACCTAGAAAGGAAAAGGAGTTTTGTTTTACATACCTGCTACTATCCTGTTTTACACATAATTGCCTTTCTATCTTTGACAGCCATTTTGAAGTAGAATTCTTTAGGGCTATAGTAATAGGCACCTGGAGGAGGATGTATGCAAGAATTGCGCCAGCCAGAACAACAACATAGGTGGAAGTGTCACCCTCTCTGCAGCTCCCAGCGGTATAGGCCCCCACGAGGCCAAGGAGCGCGATGAGGATGAACCCATAGAGTGCAAAAAACCTTCTCCGGGATCCCCTCGTCATATTCTTGTCCAGGAGCAGCATGATGATGAGCAGGGACGCGACAAATGCAGCGGTGTTGCAGACGAAGAACGCCTGATAGCGCCTGGAGTTGTGGTCCTTCAGAATTGGGTCGCTCACACGGTGGCCATCCTGGGTGTTGCCCCAGAAGCCACCCGGTGGGTTCAGCCCGGCCACATATGTGATGGTAACTGCAAAGGTCGCGAGCAGCATCAAGACCTCATGCATTTCTTCGCGCTTGTCTTGATTCTCAGGATCCTCGCCTTGCTTCTTGTCTTGACTCTCATTATCCTCGCTTTGCTTACTCTCTTGATTCTCGGGAACCTCCCCTTCCTTGCGCGACGCCATCAACTTCCTTCTCTGGTACTCGGAGACAACATAGTTGGACAAAGCAAGCATGATGTAGAGGAAGACGGTACACACTAGCACTGAGGAATAGATGGTTGTGAATTCATCTCGGCAGCTCCCCGCAGCGTAGGCCCCCATTAGGCCAAGTAAATCAAACGCCATGACCGTCTGCAGCACAGCTGTTGCCCAGCCTGTGCTGCCCTCATGCAGGACGAGGAGGAGGAGGCAGACCACAAGCGACGCGGCGAATGCGGTCGCGTTGCAGTAGTAGAAAACGAGGTACCGGCTGTGGTGGATGTCCGGCAGGATCGGGTCGCCCGCGGGGTGTTCTTGCTGCGTGTCCTGCCAGATTCCCCCCGGCAGGTTGAGCCCAGCGACGTACGTCACCGTAGCCACCAGAGTGGCCAGCAGCAGGAGGTACTTCTTCAGCTGGAACTCGGTTGAAGGCTTCTTGCTCGGCGGCATTTGGTTGTCGCCGGGCGCCATTTTATTGTTGGGTGCTACTTGTTTGTGGGCTGAATTTGGTTGCTAGGCTAGCTCAATTTGATTGTGGGATGCTGCTTGGTTGTTGGACGCCGCATGCTTGACTGGTGTTGGAACACGAAGAGGGCGCCTTGAGGCGATGTGGAGCTGTGCTCGGTTGAGCTCTACTTATAGAGCGTGCGCGCGCGGGCGCACACGGAATCGTCGTGCGTTGGCCTGGCATGATTTGGCCCTCTTGCGCCTGCGTGTCTCTGCCAATCACGGCCTGATGGCATTACTTCATCAAGTCATCTTATTTATACTTTTATTCCCTTCTCTTTCCCCAGCTTGTGTTGCAAATTAGCAGGCATCAATGGGCTTTTCTGTCCTTGGTACATCATTTCTGTTCGGCAGTCTCGTTCAAGTAACCATTGTTAGCACGCCAAGTTTCAATTCCTCATGTTGCAACTTGTGTACATGCCAGTAACTTCTTTTTCCCTGATATACTTTAGGCTGGAAGACTTGTTTATTATATAAGATTTTATCTGAACAAGTGTAAAAACTCCTTGAAATATGATTAGGAAGTGTCTAGGCATCATCCGGATGTTTTCTTTCTAATTATCATCTAAATTTGTGATCTTAGATTAGAGATCAAGGTATCACCCAAGTACGTATGATGGGCAGATGGAAAATTGCTTGCTGCTTGGTTCATGTGACCAGAGAGACATTCCTTTCTTATAGCCCTTTTCTGAGACTAAACTCCGTTGGGTTCTGGGAGATGCTTGTGCCAAGTAACAACTGCCTTTCCGTCAGAAGTAACAGCTGACTTGCATTTACACATTAAAAATGGCCTACACCCGAGTCGCAGTTAGAAATTTAGGCACTTTTTATCTTCTTCTACCGGACTTCGTGAGCTTCAGTCATTCACAGTAACTACTGTATGTTATTCTTTGATACATAAGGTGACTCATATTTTTTTTTTCTCAATAGTAATTCTATAAAATGGGCTTGTTTTCAACGAAATTTTAGGTGACATATAATTAATGCAGTTTATTATATCTATATATTCATAAACAACTAGCGTGATTAAAGGCACTGTATCGTTTGAGGAGCACACTCCTGGCATGATGGCAATTGGCATTACTTCATCAAGTTATCTTATTTACACTTTACCCCATTCTCTTTCCCCAGCTTGTGTTGCAACTTGCAAATTAGCAGGCATCGATGACTTTTTCTATCCTTAATTTGTACATCATTCCTATTCCGCAGTCTCGTTCAAGTAACCATTGTTAGCACGCCAGGTTCAATTCCTGATGTTGCAACCTACTCGTGTGTCAGTAACTTCCTTTTCCCTGGTATACTTCAGGCTGGATGACTAGTTCATTCTAAAAGATTTTATCTGAACAAGTGAATAAACGCCTCGAAATATGCTTCGGTATCATCTAGGCGCCACCGAAGCTTCTTAGTATGATGGGGAATTGTCAATAGTCAATAGCCTAGTCACTCAGTCAGGCCAAATGCAAGAGGGCGGCCGTTTAAACTGGACAATTGCTTGGTTTATGATCAATGCATAAACATGACCTATATATTGCAGTTAGAAGATGTATGCACGTTTCATCTTCCTCTCTCTGATTTCGTGAGCTTCAGTCATTCACAGTACCTAATGTATGTTATTCCATGACTGAAACAATGCAAGCATTCCTCTGCTGTAGCACCTTAAAAATCAGGATTTCAATAACACATCTTATCCCTATCACTATCTCTCTCCAAAACCCATATATAACTCTCTCTATCCCTATCTCTATCTCTATCTCTACATCCTTCTCCCATATCTATCTCTTTCTCTCTCCCATGCGCACGGCAGGCCGCGGCGGCGGCGGCGGCGGCCAATGGGCGGCGGCGGTGAGGCGCATCCACGTGCGGCCGCACGTGTGCACGCGGCCATGGCGGCGGTGTGTGGCGCAGCGGCGGCCGGTGGCGCGGGTGTGACGGGTGGCGACGGCTGCGAGGCATGGCCGCGTGCGGCCGCATGCGCTCACGTGGCCATGGCGGTAGCACGCAGCGACAACCGGGGTGTGGTGGCGGCAGCGCGTGGCAGGGGAGAAGGCAGTGGCGGCCTAGAAGAGGGTAAGCAGCAGCAGAGGAGAAGGGGGGCTGGGCGGCAGCTGGGGAGAAGATTCACTGCTGGAGTTGAGAAGAAGGGCAACAATTTAGGTGACAGGTTGGTTGAAAGATTTGGGATGAGGCAACAGAGGTGGGGGTTATTCGAAAAAATGCATTAGTGATTTGGGATGTTCCCCATCTCCATCGTAGCTGTCTATGCCAAATCCAATGGCCCACCTCGTTATTAGCATGTTATCACCCAAATCAGCATTAGCACTATATATATATATATATATATATATATATATATATATATATATATATATATATATATATATATATATAGGACAGTGTTTCATGCACCAAGGTGCCTAGGCACCAATATCAATACCGTTGATTTGCTTGAGATTATAACGTTTGATGTGGGTATCTTCATATACCCATAAAAAGTATATTTGAGATGTCAAACTCAAAAAATTTAAATTCAACTTCAGTTTAATTAGTTTGAACTATTTTTATGGTATATACTCATCTGTAGTTGCATTGAACTCAAAAGTAGTTCAAACTAGTTTGAATTGAGTTCAAAACTTACTTACCATAAATATATCAAGAGTATAAAACATTTTCATACCCAAACTCAAAAAATTATCAATCATACACGTGTATCGGATGTTGGTGCCTAGGCACCATGGTGCCTTATGTAATTTTCCTATATATATATATATATATATATATATATATATATATATATATATATATATATATATATATATATATATAAAAGGAAAAATACCTTTTACACTCGGGTGTAATTACACCCACCTCTAATATACCACCTAAACAAACTTGAAATACTCCTTTATCACTTTAGGTATACTCGTATACTAATTATAAGATACTCCAATGTGAACCACACGAAAAAATTGCAAGGAAGTCCATAGTTTTTAGCGTATTTTATAAATATATATCTATACGTACATAAAAAGGAGTATGTCAAAAAAATATGCATACCACCTCTGAAAAATTGTTCATACCACCTATATGGTCTTAAATACTCGTATACTACACGTACATACTCTCCGTTACGCGAGATACTACCTATATTGTGAGATACGACATAGGGTGTAATTACACCCGGGAGTAGAAAAGAGGCTTTAATACTTTTTACTCCCGGGTGTAATTACTCCCACCTCTAATATACCACCTAAATAAACTTGAAATACTCCTTTTTCATTTTAGGTATACTCGTATACTAATTATAAGATACTCCAATGTGAACCACACGAAAAAATTGCAAAAGAGTCTATAGTTTTTAGCGTATTTTGTAAATACCATTATATACGCATATAAAAAGGAGTATGTTTAAAAAATATACATACCACCTCTGAAAAATTATACATACTACCTAGATGGTCTTAAATACTCGTATACTACATGTACATACCCTCCGTTACGCGAGATACTCCCTACGTTGTGAGATACGACATAGGGAGTAGTTACACCCGGGAGTAGAAAAGAGGTTTCCTATATATATATATATATATATATATATATATATATATATATATATATATATATATATATATATATATATATATATATATATATATATATATATATATATATATATATATATATATATATATATATATATATATATATATATAGAACATAAATGGGGTACCATGGTGTCTGAGCACCAAGCCTCTCTGCCTTCGGATTGTTTTTAGATGCGTGCAAATGCAATGATATATAATATATCAGGCAAACCCATTTACATTCATTAATTCGAAAAAACATCGACCTGGAAAGGAAGTCATTGATTTAGTATGCTGAATCAATCATGGATGGAAAGTCTTTTATATATATATATATATCATTACTATTATAAAAGAATGAGTTGGTGGTTGTAAGTCCGTTCTTCTCCAACCGCCCCACTCTCAACTTCTCACCACGCTTCACTTTTCAACTGATCAAAGTAGCCTTCCTTTATAGCATAATTCTCTATATATCTAATAAAATTTTTTGTTGCAACGCACAAGCAGGTAACTAGTATATATATATATATATAATCGTTGCAATTGATGTTCGATCTCGAAGAGAAGGAAGAGATCTTCGAAAAGTGGGTTTTTATGATCCGATAAAGAATCAAACTTGTTTAAATGTTCCAGCTATTCTCTATTTCCTTGAAAAGGGTGCTCAACCTACAAGAACTGTTTATGATATTTTAAGGAAGGCAGAATTCTTTAAAGAAAAAGAAGGAACTTTGAGTTAATTGAAGAACTAAATTAATAAAAAAGTAGGAGAGGGATCACTAGTATCCCTCGTTGTCTAATTATTTAGACACAATTTGCCTCTTTCTTAGTCCTATTTTTGATTGGAATATATATATATATATATATATATATATATATATATATATATATATATATATATATATATATATATATATATATATATATATATATATATATATATATATATATATATATATATATATATATATATATATATATATATATATATATATAATAGGCACACACACAAGGTTCTAAAGTGGAGGATCTATACAAGCCATAGGAACAGAGCAAAAATGTTTATGATAGATGTTTGTCAGACAATTGGTAATTACCTGACCAATTGTGGTGAATGTCACAGGAATGAAGTATAGTTTTTTGGGGTTAGTAGGATAGGAGTTCAGACCTTATATGATGGATTCAAGGGAAATATTACAAAACAGACCTCTAGATTAGTTCGTCACAGTTGGTGGCAATCTGCAAATGAGCCTTTGAGATTATGTCATAATTGGTGCATGCGATGACATATGGATAATTTGGGAGCATCATTTATTAAGATATGCCCCAGCACACAGATAAGATTATGACAAACTCAGGTCAATAAAAGAGGGAGGAAATTAAATCAAGTGTACGATTTTTGCTTACCAGAACCATCCTAACAAGCGCACAATTGAAACCTAAATTACGCGACAAAATAATAATTGCGATGATCAGTAACTGCAAGTCTGCAAATTAAACAGATAACCACTTTCTCCAGTTTGACAAAGAAGATAGAAATGGATGTAAAGTTCATAAAAGAAACGAACTAGTAGGAATCTTGGAAGAGACCATAGAAGCTGCATCATGAATTTCTAATGAAGCAGATCAGCTCAATTGAGTTCTAGATGTGCTAGTTGGTTATCCCCTTCTTTGGAAAACTGTCGTATCTGTGCAAGTTGTCCATTTAAGTTGGGATCGGGCAAGTGCAGAACAATACCAGTGAACTGCGAGCCCAGAAATACATTAGTAATATAAGGTTGCCTTTTCTCAATATGCTTCAACAAACTAACATTAGGACTTAGGATAATCCAATAACAATAAGGAAACTAGAAATTTAGAACGAGGTAAATATAAAGAGACTACCAGAGCAGACTAGGGAGAAAATAAGGAAACTAAAGATTTAGAAAGAGAGAGAGAAATAAGTAGACTAGAAGAGCTACTGCGCGGGATTTTATTAGTTTATAGATTGCAAAGCACAATATGCATCCCACCATACGAACTACTTGTTGATAATCAAATTTGGCTTGGAACCACAATCATCGTAAAACCAAAAGCAGGTTAACAAGGGAAGGTTGTGCCTATATCATGGTCGTGAGTAGTTACGACCACGGCAAAGCAAGTCGGAAGCCAGCTAGACCGGTTACGACCACGTTGGCCGTAGTCGAAGGCAGTTACGACCAAGTTGGCGGTCGTTACGACCACGGCAAAGCAAGTCGGGAGCCAGCTGGACCGGTTACGACCACGTTGGCCGTGGTCGAAGGCAGTTACGACCACGTTGGCGATCGCCGGGTAATTTTACGACAACGGTGCAACATTTACGACCATATCATCTTTAATCGGAAGCCAGCTGGGTTGATTACGACCACGTTGGCCACCACGTTGAGATCTACGACCACGGTGAAGTCTACGACCACGTTGGAGGCTACGACCACGGTGGGATCTACGACCACGTTGAAGGCCACGATCACGTTGGAGCCTATAACCATGTAGAAGCCTACGACTGCATTGGAGGCTACAACGACCACGATTGGCCACGATCAGAAGCCTGGTTCACAGTCGACGACATCAGGGTTGATAGTCGGCAGCCGAACTTACGACCACGATGAGAAGTCGGTGGCTTACGATCACGTTATAACGAGAAGCGGTAGCAACTCCGACCACATTGAAGGAAGTGAACGTGATCGAAAGGGTGGTTCGACCACGAAAAATGACGATCGCCCGGCATCACCGCGTGCTCATTGAAGGTTTTGATCACGATATTTTGGCGGTGAAGGAAAGACGGTGCAGCGATACAATGGAGCGATCGAATGGCGCTCTGATAAGTTCACGATCACGAAGGAAAATTGATTGGTAAAGGAATAGAAGGATTGGAACCGGTCGTAAGCATCGAACCAGTCATAAATAGTTCTAACCGATCGTAACGATTCTAACGATCGTAAATGCGGCCCAGGAAGTCGTAAGAGACATTGACCGGTTATCGTAAAGGGTTCGACCACGCGAGAGAAGGCCACGGTCGCGTTGAAGGCGGTCGTAAGGAGCAGCGATCAAGTCGAGAAGGCGATGCGTGCCAAAGCGATTCCGACCATGTTGAAGGAAGTGAGCATGGTCAAAGGGATGTTTTGGAATGGTAAATGCGGCATCAAGAGCACTCGGGATCGGTCGTGGCGATCTTTGGCGGTCATAAACGATCTTGGGAAGTCATGACACGCGCGGGCAACAGTTTGGAAAGGATCAAGAAACAATCTTGAAGCGATCTACGCGCGTGGTAAAATTGCAACGAATAAATTAAGATAAGTTTTATTCGATGCGGATTCGATTCGATTCAAATAATCGTTGTTTTCAAAAGAAGCTAGGACCAGCTTCCCCTATATATATGTGTGTAGGGTTACGGCGATTGATAACACACAATCGAAACTCATCTACTATATTATTTTGCAATCTACTATTTTCCTCTGCCTATTTTGCTTCTTGTTCTTCGTCGCCGCTACTCCCTTGCGATAACGAATCACAAGGTCCTAGGGCGGTCGGCCGACCTAGGACAGCCCATCGCTGCCGCTCGCCACGACGGGGTCCCTCCCGGCGCGTGGGGTGTCGGGTCTCAAGAGCTCGCCGGCGTGTCTGCGTATCGCGCTCGGTAAGACTCCTCCGCGACGTGTCCTGCGTGTCGCGCTCGGCGCCGGGGCACGCGGTGGCGTGTTCGTGTGCGAACACACTTTTGGCGACTCCAGCGGAAAGATCAAGGAAAATTGGCGCCGCCAATCACCATGACCGCAGCGGCAAAATCCGAATGCCCGGGAGGTTAACATCGATAATGTCGTCAAGCCGATTCGATGAATTATCGGAAGAGCATCGCCAAGCTTTTGAGGCATACAAGAAAAAGCGCGAGGAGGAGGATTTCTGGCGTTCCTTGCAAAATTCAAGAAGGATCGTCAAGGCAACATAACCCCACTCGGCGACATCACGTTCCCTCCTCCGCATTACTCGGAAAAGGTAGAACCCCTTGTAAGTGCCGCATCAACCCTCTCATCTGTTGCTACCAATTCATCTAGTGTTACAATGGAGCAAGTTCAGCACAAGCTTAATGAGAACACTAGAGAGATCTTTGATTATATGCATCAGATGGCAAACATTAAGAAAATAAATAGTGCGGCCATGGGTACAAGTCAGGTTGGCACTTTTTCTAGCGTAGAACTTTCTAAGCTGACAGCGCCTATTAATTCATCGGCAAATAGTGGAGTACCAAGTATACAACCCCAATGTGGCATGCCGTTGAGTTTCTTTTACGATGACAAACTAAACCTGGAGATGAACTAATGGTAGCGCCCACGTATCCTAATCATATCATGAGCCTACCACCTTTGGGAACATCAACATCAGGCGATATAAGTATGCCAAGGTCCTTGCTGTATTCTGTTATACCGCCGATGCCGCCTCCACTGCCTACCATGGTGACCAACACCCCTATAGCTCCTTTGCAGTCACCCATCACAGCTTCGGCCAATATGGACGAAGCATTGGCAAAAATTAGAGATGATGTGCGCAGGATGTTTGTTGAGTCTTTCGGCATTGAGCCGAGAGTTAGAAACCGCACTTATCAGAAACCATATCCATCTCATTTTGATACTATTGCTTATCCCCAAGGTTATAAGCTTCCTGAGTTTGTTAAATTTGATGGTGGGGACAACAAAACTACATGGGAGCACGTTAGCCAATATCTCGCCCAGTTGGGAGCGGCGGGTAATATAGATGAACTTAAAGTTCGTTTGTTTTCTTTGTCTTTAAGCGCACGGCTTTTTCATAGTTTTTACGCTTTACCCCTGGTTCTATCATTACATGGTCGCAGCTTGAGCAAAAATTTCATGATCATTTTTATAGCGGTGATGCTGAGTTTAAGTTATCACATCTTACATCGGTTAGGCAAAAAAATGATGAATCGGTTTCCGATTATGTCAAAAGGTTTAGAGATGTTAAAACCGGTGCTATAGTCTTGTGATAAGTGAAAGGGACTTGGCTGATCTTGTGTTTAGCGGTTTGAGAACTCACATTAAAGAAAAGTTGGAAAGTTATGAGTTTTTAACCGTTAACCAAGTGTTAAATGAGCTTTGGCTAAAGAAAGCCAAAGTAAAGATATCAAAGAAAACCATAAGACTAAAGCTGACCTTCCTCGCATGAACGTTGTTGATTATTCTTCCGATTAGGATGATGAAATTGATGTCTATGCTGCTGAATTTGTTTGGCCCTCAAAGGCCAAACCATATGCATGTAATGCTCTTAAGCCAATTCGCAAAAATCGTGAAGAGGAGATGAAGTTTACTTTTGATGTTACAAAATGTGATAGAATTTTTGATGCTTTGCTGAATGATAAGGTCATTAAAATTTCTCATACTTTACCGCCGTTTGAAGAGCTGAAGCGGCGAGCTTTTGCAAATATCATAATTCTTTTCTCATGCCACTAATGATTGTAATGTTTTTTGCGACAGAGCCAATCGGCTATCAATGATGGACGATTGAGTTTTGCCGAAATGCAAGTGGACAAGTCTTCCTTCCCCATGAACACGATGGATATGGAGGGCAGGAAAGTGTTGCTTCGGCCTGAACATGCCGAATCAGCAAAAGGAAAGCCAGGTGTTGTTATCGGTGAGCCTAGAGTGATACATGCCGATGACAAGGTCTCAGGAAGAGAGGTTGTACTGGAGAAGGCCCCAAATGGAAAGGAAACATTGAAGATCACTGTGAGCACTTCTGTACCTGGGGGGCAAGTGCAACGTGAGGCTTGTAGTAAGTTTATCAAGCCCAAAAATCCAGAGGTTGGCGAGTGGAAGATAAACAAAGCAAAAGTACAGCGGAAGCGCATCAAGCCAACATTCGATATGCTGCTGTCCAAATATGCTAACCAAGCGGCCACTTCTAGCTCTAATCGACCATCACAATTGAAGCGTCCAAGATCACCTCCGAGGCATCAAATACAACGTCAGTTTCGTCCGTATGAGCCATGGGTGCCTACGCAATGGATGACACCTTTTTCCTACACACCATACAATATGAATAGAGGGTGGGCGCAGCCTCCAATGGTGCCCTATGCTTTTCACCCTGGGTGGACAGCACCTAGAAGATCAGTTTTTGAGAGGCTAACCCACTCTACAAAAAGTTGTTTGGGTGGTGGTACTGGTCGACCATCCAATGCCTCTGCAACGAAGAAGATTATGAAGCAAGAGTGGCGTGCTAAGTCACCAAGTGCTGAAAATTCAGAACCCGACAAGCAAGAAAGCGGGATCGCGGTCTTTGCGAAGTATCAACTAAAGATCTCGGTAAAAGGCCAATTGTCATTAATAATCCGGCTAAATCCAGTAGTACTATGGTGGCTGTCCAGCTAGGTTCAGCAGCTAATGATCATGAAGCCAGCAGCAGTAGCGCGAAGGGAAGAGACCCCAAGTATACCCGGCCGAGGTGGTGCCCTTCAGGCCTGACCAAAGCTCAGAAAAGAAGGTTGCAGCGTATGCAAAATCAGCAGAAGATCGAAGACGCAGCAGAAGCACAGAGAGATGAATTTTTCAATAAAAGTCGGCCCATGAAGCATGTATGGAGGCCTAGACCAGTGGACGGGACTACAGATACTACTATCGCAACAGCACATACATCACCTAAAGAGCATGAGCAGGTATGTACATTGGGAGATACTTGAAGAAGTGTGTGGCAGGAAGCTTGAACATGTATGGCCGATACTTGTTTATCGCCCTTAGACTTTATAACATGGCCGATAATAACTTATCGCCCTTAGACATATAAACATGGCCAATGGATGTGTTGACATTGGCCTTGTTGGTCGAGCAAGTAATCCTTATTTTTTGGCACACAAGTGTTGCCAAAAAACAGGGGGGCATATGTTGATAATCAAATTTGGCTTGGAACCACAATCATCGTAAAACCAAAAGCAGGTTAACAAGGGAAGGTTGTGCCAATATCATGGTCGTGAGTAGTTACGACCACGGCAAAGCAAGTCGGAAGCCAGCTAGACCGGTTACGACCACGTTGGCCGTAGTCGAAGGCAGTTACGACCACGTTGGCGGTCGTTACGACCACGGCAAAGCAAGTCGGGAGCCAGCTGGACCGGTTACGACCACGTTGGCCATGGTCGAAGGCAGTTACGACCACATTGGTGATCGTCAGGTAATTTTACGACAACGGTGCAACATTTACGACCATATCATCTTTAATCGGAAGCCAGCTGGGTTGATTACGACCACGTTGGCCACCACGTTGAGATCTACGACCACGGTGAAGTCTACAACCACGTTGGAGGCTACGACCACGGTGGGATCTACGACCACGTTGAAGGCCACGATCACGTTGGAGCCTATGACCACGTAGAAGCCTACGACTGCATTGGAGGCTACGATGACCACGATTGGCCACGATCAGAAGCCTGGTTCACAGTCGACGACATCAGGGTTGATAGTCGACAGCCGAACTTACGACCACGATGAGAAGTCGGTGGCTTACGATCACGTTATAACGAGAAGCGGTAGCAACTCCGACCACATTGAAGGAAGTGAACGTGATCGAAAGGGTGGTTCGACCACGAGAAAATGACGATCGCCCGGCATCACCGCGTGCTCATTGAAGGTTTTGATCACGATATTTTGAGCGGTGAAGGAAAGACGATGCGGCGATACAATGGAGCGATCGAAGCGCTCTGATAAGTTTACGATCACGAAGGAAAATTGATTGGTAAAGGAATAGAAGGATTGGAACCGGTCGTAAGCATCCAGAACCAGTCATAAATAGTTCTAACCAGTCGTAAACGATTCTAACCAGTCGTAAACGGCCCTGGGAAGTCGTAAGAGACATTGACCGGTTATCGTAAAGGGTTCGACCACGCAGAGAAGGCCACGGTCGCGTTGAAGGCGGTCGTAAGGAGCAGCGATCAAGTCGAGAAGGCCAGTACGTGCCAAAGGCGATTCCGACCATGTTGAAGGAAGTGAGCATGGTCAAAGGGATGTTTTTGGAATGGTCGTACGGCATCAAGAGCACTCGGGATCGGTCGTGGCGATCTTGGCGGTCATAAGCGATCTTGGGAAGTCATGACACGCGGGCAACGGTTTGGAAAGGATCAAGAAACAATCTTGAAGCGATCTCTGCCGCGTGGTAAAATTGCAACCGAATAAATTAAGATAAGTTTTATTCGGTCTGGATTCTGATTCGATTCAAATAACTGTTGTTTTCAAAAGAAGCTAGGACCAGCTTCCCCCTATATATATGTGTGTAGGGGTTACGGCCGATTGATAACACACAATCGAAACTCATCTACTATATTATTTTGCAATCTACTATTTTCCTCTGCCCTATTTTGCTTCTTGTTCTTCGTCGTCGCTTACTCCCTTGCGATAACGAATCACAAGGTCCTAGGGGCGGTCAGGCCGACCTAGGACAGCCCATCGCTGCCGCTCGCCCTGACGGGGTCCCTCCTGGGCGCGTGGGGTGTCGGGTCTCAAGAGAAGGTTGACATATAACAGGACACGTATCGCGCTTGATGCCGGGGGCACACGGTGACGTGTTCGTGTGCGAACACTACTGCAGAACATACTGATGTTAAATTGGGTCACCTGCGCGGTGCCCATGCTGATCGTTCTCCGGCCAGAAGCCGCTTGGCGGGGTCAGCCCCGCTTGGTAGGTCATGGTTGCTCCTAAGATTGCAAAAAGCAGCAAACGCTTGCGCCTCTTCCCATCAACTTAACTTCGCCTAGCGGCTTGCTGCCGGCCTTGTGATCCAGCGTGAAGAAGACAATATGAATCACGACGTAGACCAGGACGGCGCCTGCCAAGGGCCATGACATAAATGGAGGTGTGTTGCCGCACGAAACTGATCCGTACACCAACAAGATAATTGATGGAGAAACAAGAACTACTTTAATCTAGAGACTAAGAAAACAAAGGTACAAAAATAATATTGTGTCGATTGTCTGATTCTTCTTTTGCAATCGGCCTTACCCTTTATATTTATAGGGTGTCTGGTCTATGGCAAATAAAATCGGCATCAAATCAAAATCTATGGCAAGTAAAATCGGTATCAAATAAAATTGATCATATCTGCTAATGAGCCCGATTTCTCTCTTCTTTGCTTCTCCGCTGTCGAATCCTCTGCAGATAACTTCCCATAACCATTCAGTCTTTCTTTTTTTGTTTCTCCGCTGTCGAATCCTCTGCAGATAACTTCCTATAACGATTCAATATTCCCAAATTTTCGACCGCTTCTCGTTATAACTATCAGAGTTTCCAAAATCGTGGTCAAACTCCTTGCGACCACCTTTAGTATGGTCATAACCTTCAATGCAGTCGCAGGCTTCTACGTGGTCATAGACTCCAACGTGATCGTGGCCTTTAACGTGGTCGTAGATCCCACCGTGGTTATAGCCTCCAACGTGATCGTAGATTCCACTGTGGTCGTAGCCTTCAACGTGGTCGTAAACGCCAACGTGGTCGTATACTCCACCGTGGTCGTAGACTCCAACGTAGTCGTAGACTCCAACGTGGTCGTAGACCTCAACGTGGTCGTATACTCCACTGTGGTCGTAGACCCCAACGTGGTCGTAGACTCCACCATGGTCGTAGACTCCAACGTGGTCGTAGAACCCACCATGGTCGTAGCCTCCAACGTGGTCGTAGACTCCACCGTGGTCGTACCTTCCAACGTGGTCGTAGACCCCAACGTGGTCGTAGACTCCACCGTGGTCGTAGACTCCAACGTGGTCGCAGACTCCAACATGGTCGTAGAACCCACTGTGGTCGTAGCCTCCAACGTGGTCGTAGCTTCCACCGTGGTCGTAGACTCCAACGTGGTCGTAGACCTCAACGTGGTCGTAGATTCCACCGTGGTTGTAGACTCCAATGTGGTCGTAGACCCCACCGTGGTCGTAGCCTCCAACGTGGTCGTAGACTTCACCGTGGTCGTAACCTCCAACGTGGTCGTAGATCTATTTGGCGACTGCCAACCACGACCAATGCGGTCATAGCAACTTTCGACCACGGCCAAAGTAGTTGTAATTCCTTCTGGTGCCCTTTGACCATGGCGGAATGGTCGTAAACCTCTCGGAGACATTCAACCATGCCCAAAGTGGTCGATATCGCCACAACGTGGTCGTGGAGCTATCTTGCGACTGCCGACCACGACCAATGTGATCATGATGACTTTCGACTACGGCCAAAGTAGTCGTAATTCCTTCTGGTGCCCTTTGACCATGGCCAGAATGATCGTAAACTTCTTAGGAGACATTCGACCATGTCCAAAGTGGTCGTATACGCCACAATGTGGTCGTAGAGCTTATCCGACCACTCGCTTAACACCTCACCCGGTTCTAACCATGGACAGTGTGGTCGTAAATGATTCAATGGGCAGCCGATCACGACCAAAGTGGTCGTAAATAGTTCAATGGGCAACCATATAGTCAACCGAATTATATTAATGAAACGACAATTCGGCTATTTTGATCATCTAATGCATAAATATGCTAGTGTCATTTTTTACTATCAACACATGCCCCTGTTTTTAAGCTTGCTAAAAAAACACTTGCATAACGAAATCAGCTAGAGGCAATAACCTACTCACCTCAAACTTTCTTTGGACGATGGTCTACAACACATCAGCCATAAATAATTTTCTCAGGACGATGACGGGCAAACACCGGCCATATTTTCTCATGCATTTTGCCACACACTTGGATAGTACCTTTTAAATATTTTCCATTAAGTGCTCTAGGCAAATTTTCTCCATGCAAATTTTGCACAAAATAACTATTCAGTGAACAATCTCTATGACTTTATACGGACCATCCCAATTTGGAGACCATTTTCCAAACTTATTATCCTTTGACCCAATAGGTAAAATCGTCTTCCATACTAAATCTCAATTTGAAACGATTTTTCCTTTACCTTCTTATTATAGGCCTTAGCTACTCTTAATTTGTCTTTCTCAATTTCTCTCAAAGCTTTTATCCTCTCATCGTAACCGTCTATTCTATCCATCATTAAGTCATGATAAACGCGCCGACAAATTATTTTGCTCGCCAACCTAAGAGCGTCGATTCACCTCAACAGTAAAACGGCCTCCTGCCCATATATTAACTCATATGGTGTCACTTTGTAGCACCATGCTTAGATATCGATGAGCCCATAATGCCTCGATGAGCGTCATGCCATCTCTTAGGATATTCTTCTATTTTCTTTTGATAAGTTTAATTAAAATCTTATTACTAGACTCGGCTTGCCCATTAGCTTTGAGCATAGTATGGTGAAGAATTAAGCAATTTAATTTTCAACGATTCGGCAAACTCACGTACTTGATGAGACACAAAAGACGACCCTTGATCAGTCGTTAAAGTCTGTGGTATGCCGAATCTATGAATAATATGCACCAAGATAAAATCAATTACTTCTTTATGTGTCATATTTTTAAGAGGAACAGCTTCCGTCCATTTTGTAAAATAATTTGTAGCTACTAAAACAAAACGATGACCTTTAGAAGATGCAGGTGATATCGATCGATAAAATCTAAACCCCACCCACGAAAGCGGCCATGGTTTGATAATAGGGTGCAACACGGCAGTGGTGCTAATTGTATATCACCAAATTTTTGACAGGACTCACAACCTTTATAATATTTAAAACAATCTTCTAACATAGTCGGCCAATAAAACCAGCTCGTCTCAACAACCATTTCATCTTATGGGCCGTGATGTGTGCCACAAATACCTTCATGTACCTCACCCATAGCAATTTTAGATTGATCTGAACTTAAACACTTTAAAAACAATCCTTCTACAGATTCGCGATATAATTCTCCATCAAGCAATGTATACTTTAAAGCTTTGCGAATTTTTCTATCTACAGATTTTTGGGATTTTCTAAATAACTAAGTAAAGGTTTTCTCCAGTCATTGAATTCATCCATATTTGACGTTTCTAAAACATCCGAACTGCTGCCTTGCTGTTCGGCCATATAAACAGGAACATTTTTGTGCATCGGTTTTCTATCACAAATAGCTTGCCTCTACTAACATGATAACCGGATGCTTGTTGCGCAAGATCATTAGCTCTAAAATTATCTCCTCTAGATATATGACTGATAGTAAAATCATCTAGGTTTGATCGATCTCTAAACACTTTTCTAAATATCTATTCAATGAACCATCAAGGCACCGATAAATTCGAAACTTTTGCACAACTAATAACGAGTCACCAAAAACTTCTATATTTTTTACTTCCATGGATTCTAAAATTTGCAATCCTAAATAAAGTGCTTCATACTCGGCCTGATTATTAGTACAAAAATATTCCAAACGGACCGATGTTTCAAAAATAGCACCTCTAGGTGAAATTAAGACAATACCAACACCCTGTCCTTCTCTACAGCCGAGCCATCAAAATATAGCTTCCATGGAGATACTGGACAAATAATTAATCAGCTCCATACCATTATCAACTCTATGATCTACAATAAAATTTGCTACAATTTGGCCTTTCATGGATTTTAAAGATTCATAAGCCAAATCATATTCTACCAATGCATAAGCCCATTTTCCGATTCTACCACTTAAAATCGTTTGTTGCAACATATACTTAATAACATCGGTCGACAAGTTACCACACAAGTCTTGGACAATAAATAATGCCTTAAACGGGTACAAGCATAATACAAGGATAAACACAATTTTTCAATAAATACATACCTTGTCTCTGCTCCCGAGAAGATGCTGGCTCAAATAAGTGATAACAAATTCTTTGCCTTCTACCTCTGCGTTAATCAGAACCAATAACACCATCTTCCGCAGCAATATATAGCGAAACAGCGTCCTAGCTTTAGGCACCCTCAAAGCAGGAGGAGTAGACAAATACTTCTTAATTTCATCAAAGGCCCTCTGTTGTTACGCCCCAAGTAAATTCAGTTTCCTTCTTTAACGAAGTATGGGTGTAAATGCGTCAATTTTCCCAGACGAGTTAGATATAAATCTTCTCAAGTAGTTTATTTTTCCTAAGAATTTTTGCACGTCTCTTTTACATTCAGCGCCTTTATTCTTTGAATGGCCTCTAATCTAGCAGGATCTATCTCTATTCCCCTCTCATGTATGAGGAATCCTAGAAACTTTCAGTAGACACGCCTAAAAGCGCATTTGAGTGGATTCATTTTTAAACCATACCGACGCATCCTTTCAAATACTAATGTCAAATCGGCCAAATGATGATCCACGTTATCCGATTTAACTACTACATCATCAATATATATTTCTAGTATGATACCGAGTAAGTCATGAAAAACTAAATTCATAGCTCGCTGATATGTAGCGCCAGCATTTTTTAATCCAAATGTCATGACAACCCACTCAAATAAACCTACAAAACCAGGACACCTAAAGGCCGTTTTAGACATATCTTCTTCGGCCATAAAAATTTGATTATAACCAGCATTGCCATCTAAAAAGCTAACAACTCTATGTCCCGAAGCATTATTAATCAACATGTCAGCTATAGGCATGGGATATTCATCTTTTGGAGTAGCTTTATTCAAATCTCTAAAATCAACACAAATGCGTAATTTGCCACTACTCTTCTTCTCAACTGGCACAATGTTGGATATCCATTCGGCATATCGACATGGCCTATAAAACCAACTCTCAATAACCGGTCTATTTCCTCTTTAATACGGTCATACATATTAGGATTAAACCTTCTAGGTGGCTGTTTATGAGGCCTAAAACCAGATTTAATGGGCAACCGATGCTCTACTAGATCTCGGCTAAGGCCTGGCATTTCGTGGTACTCCCATGCAAAGCAATCAACATAATTTCTAAGCAACTCAATCATTTTGGCTTTGCAGTCACTCGCCATGTTTTTATTCACAAATGTCGGCCTAGGGATATTACCATTACCTATGTCCACTTCCTCTAATGAATCAGCCGATGTAAAACCATATCCTAATTTTTCTACTTCATCAAAATCATCAATAGCTTCACACATATCGTTCTTACTTGACCGATAGTGCTCTACTCGCTCATCAACCAATCCAAACTATGTTCCTTATCCATTTATAACATCATATTGCTAAGCCGGGCTGCACAAGGTACTGTCTGCATACATGTACAAAACCATCCTTAGTAACACTAACATAGTCATAATCGAGAAAGATCTATGCTGTCAAACACTGAATATTACCATGCTGCCAATCAGTGAAGATCGCCAAAGCAACATAAGTCGATGTGTGCGCTTGAATGACTTCTATATCATCATCTACCCTTGCACTAAAGTTTGATGCAAGGTGGAAGAAATGCAACGATTAGCATGAATCGATCACGACCCAATAAAACACTATAATTACCTTGCGTCGATGACAAAGAAAGCTGCAGTAAAGTTTTGCTCCCAACGATAAGCTCCATAGAGATGGCGCCTTTGGCTTGAGTCGGTTCGCGGTAAATCCATTAAACGTCAAATTAGTCTTCATAAGCTCACTGTCCTCTTTGCCTAATTTCTTAAAAACTGAATATGGCATTAAATTTACAGTAGCTCCACCATCTACAAGCATCCTAGAAATCGGCCTTCCGTTAATATGCCCTTTAACATATAACGGTTTCAAGTGTCGGCACAATTCATCGGGTTTTTCAAAGATAGCTTCTTTAGGACCGAGACACAATTGTGCAACCTCTTCATCAATAGCTCGGAATTCAGAAGGTAGTGTAAAAACCATATTAATATCCATACCTTCCGGAGGTGGAGAGCCATTTTTGACTAGTGGAGACCCCTCATAATCTAACAAATCATGCTCATCATCGCTATTTGTCTGCACTGACTCTTCAATTTTCTTCAGCCTCCATTCTTTCTTAGTGGGTATCATAGGCTTGATCTCATTGAATAAATCATCCCTCATTTTTCCAGCCTGAGCCTCTTTCAATTCTTCTCTACTGAGTTGCAACCTTCTTTTTGCGAATGTGAGAGCCCCGTGGACACCACTTGGGCTGCCGTTCCACACCGCTAACAATGGAAGCTTCTCTTTATTTTCAGGAGCAACCACAATATTTTCGCTTTGTTCTCGTGACTGTTCATCGGTGCAGCATTGTTCACTTCTGAATTTTTACTCGTTTCACCTCCTCCTTTGATGCGGTAAGCTCTTTTTGGAGATTTATCATCTCTCTGGTCACAAAACCGATTATTTTTATTAAACCGGTCATTTCTAGGCCATGCCAACTGTCAAATCTGGCCTTCTTGGCATTTCCCATCCTGGATAAAATGGCTCAAAAAACACCGGAGTTGGTGGCATCCATGGACCGCAAAAACCCCATGGCGGACAAGGAGAAAAACCACCAGGAGGAGGACCCCATGGCACAGGCAATAGCGGCCTAGGCATAGGATGTGATGCAGCTGCAGGAAAACTTTCCCATCGATGATCCCAACCACCGAACTCTTGCCTTGGAGGGGATCTTGGTCACTTCAAATTATAGGGCCGACTAAAACCGCTTTGGCCAGCCTTACCATCTTCATATTTGGCTAGAAGCTCTTTAAATGTAGGCTTCGGCCTCTGAACCCACTTGTTTGTCCTATTCTTTCCCTCATTAATTTTCCAACGACCTACTTCCGGGCTTTTTGGTTTTATCATCCTTGTCCTTCCATTCTCATGCACCCTAGGAGTTGCAGAACCTACTGTAATTTTGATGGACTCATGGCCTTCAGGAGTATTTTCAATTTGGACTGTTCTAACCACACCTCTCTGTCTCTCAGAGGTTCATTACTATCCTCACCAATCACCACATTTTTTCCTATCGTTGATTCGGCTGTGATGGCGAACTAGCACCTTCTTATTTTTGAAATCAATCACATTAGCTGGAAAGGTTGAGTGTCTAACGCATTTTGAGCTCTCAGCAAACTTCAATCGTCCTTCATTTATGGCCGATCGAACACATCGACGAAAAATATTGCGATCGTTAGTAGCATGAGAATAAGAATTATGCCATTTACAATATGCACGTCTTTTAATTCTTCAGAGGTGGTATGACATGTCCGATGGGCAATTTTATTTGTTTCTCTTGCAATAAATAATCAAAAATTTTTATCACATTTAGCATTATCAAAAGTATATTTTATTTCTTCATGCCGATTTTTACGTGGAACCGGCCTCAAAGCAGAGAAACAAGCGAATGGTTTAGATTTTGAATCCCATGCCCATTCGGCTACACACATATCCACACTCTCATCATCGGATGACGTGGGGTCATGTTCTACTAAATTAACAGGATGGTTCGTTTTATGCTTTTCACTGGTCCTATGGAAAATTTTAGATTCTCTAGCGGCTTTCTTGAGCGAGCCTTTGCAGCACTTGACTTACATCTAAGAAATCCCGCCCTTCTAATTTTTCCTTCAAATGTGAAAGCAACCAGAAAAGGCTAACTCAAGCAAGATCCTTATCGATATTACTAGATTAAAGCATCGATTTCTTGTATCTCTAAATCTCTGATATATTCAACAACGAGTTCATTGTATTTCGCCTAACCGAGCGTCAAGTGTGATAATCTCAATTTAGTGTCTCCGTGTAAAAATATTCATGAAATTTTTGTTCTAACTCAGGCCATGAATGAATAGAATTAGGTGTAAGGGATGTGAACCACGTGAGCAGATGCAGATAATGACAAAGGAAACGATCTCAATTTTAAAGCATCGCTAGCATCGCCTCACCGCATTGTGCAATGAATTGACTAACATGCTCTAAAGTGGTTACGCCATCATCCCTGTAAATTTAATAAAATCAGTACTCTGTATCCACGGGGATATGGAACCGTATCATAGAAATCAGGATACGGCTTTTGATAAATACGCATTCTACACTTAGGCTCTACCCCAAGCGTTTCTCTGAATATATTAGCTACTTGCTCTCGATATTTTCATGCCTAACAAATGGCTCGACCATAGGCGATTATTTGCCACATTAGTGTTGTGGCCTAAAAGCATTAGGTTGTGGCATGTCACAAATTTGGGGCTGTGGATAGGGAGTATTAAGCACGGGAGGATTAAAATAAGCTTCGGTGTTGGCCCATATGGTATTCTGATCCTGTGGTGGTATTGGAGGTATCTTGTATGCTCTGATTTGATATGGAGGTGCATGCATACCGATTAAATTTTCAGCAACTCGGCTGTAATTTGGAGCGAGACAGCGCATTAGTTGTGACAAGCGATGGCGTAGCAATATTGGCGAAGTAGGCATGTGGTTTGGCCACCATGAGTGTCACTCGATAAAGCGTGGTTTCGCGGTGCACCAAATTGTGTAGTAAATGCAGATGAACCATGTGGCAAATTTTCTTGTTCTCTGAATGACGAAAATTTAAAGCACTAGCATCACTCGTCATAGGTTTTTTTATTGTGTTCATCCTGGATTTGCAACATCACGGCTCGTCGACTAGTCAAAACATTATCCATAGCAACACCAACAGTTTGATTAATCATATGAGCAATATCTTCATGAGAAGGAGAGATTTTACTTACGATGTTTTTACCTCGGGGTTGATGGAGCGGATGGCGATGCGGTTTCTTTCATAATAACGCCTTGTCTTGTTTTTCGAAACACGCCAACATCGTCTTCTCATACTCTAACTTGCGTCGCTCGATCTCTGACGATGTTCTTGGCGGCTCGTCAAGCGTGGCGTAATGGCGTTGTTGGGATCTACCTCAGCACCGTTTGACACCATGGTCTGAAGTTCTGACTAGTTTCCTTGTAGATCGCGTGTGATATTGCACCTCTGCTGCTATGTTGCTGCCTTCGGTTGCTACGTGCGAAGCAGGCCGGTCGCCCGAGAAGGGTGCAATCGGCTTTTAGCCGATTAGCAGATGGACTCGCCGACGAGATGAAGAAATCGGCCTTTCGGCCGAGTAGATTGATTTCGATGGAGAAGAAGAACCGATTAGAAATTGAATCCCCAGTGGAGTCGCCAATTTTGTTGCCGCACGAAACTGATCCGTACACCAACAAGATAATTGATGGAGAAACAAGAACTACTTTAATCTAGAGACTAAGAAAACAAAGGTACGAAAATAATATTGTGTCGATTGTCTGATTCTTCTTTTGCAATCGGCCTTACCCTTTATATTTATAGGGTGCCTGGTC
This sequence comes from Dendrocalamus sinicus, assembly GCA_036346575.1. Classification (NCBI taxonomy): domain Eukaryota; kingdom Viridiplantae; phylum Streptophyta; class Magnoliopsida; order Poales; family Poaceae; genus Dendrocalamus; species Dendrocalamus sinicus. The sequence goes on along the minus strand of CM070656.1, from coordinate 12,346,284 downwards.
TATGGCAAATAAAATCGGCATCAAATCAAAATCTATGGCAAGTAAAATCGGCATCAAATAAAATTGATCATATCTGCTAATGAGCCCGATTTCTTTCTCTTCTTTGCTTCTCATTGTCGAATCCTTTGCGATAACTTCCCATAACGATTGATCTTTCTTTTTTGTTTCTCCATTTATCGAATCCTCTGCAGATAACTTCCTATAACGATTGGTATTCCCAAATTTTCGACCGCTTCGTTATAACTATCGAGTTTCCAAAATCGTGGTCAAACTCCTTGCGACCACCTTTAGTATGGTCATAACCTTCAATGCAGTCGCAGGCTTCTACGTGGTCATAGACTCCAACGTGATCGTGGCCTTTAACGTGGTCGTAGATCCCACCGTGGTTATAGCCTCCAGCGTGATCGTAGATTCCAGCGTGGTCGAGACTTCAGCGTGGTAAACGCGCAAGCGTGGTCGTATACTCCACCGTGGTCGTAGACTCCAACGTGGTCGTAGACCTCAACGTGGTCGTATAATCCACTGTGGTCGTAGACCCCAACGTGGTCGTAGAACCCACCGTGGTCGTAGACTCCAACGTGGTCGTAGAACCCACCGTGGTCGTAGCCTCCAACGTCGTCGAGACTCCACCGTGGTCGTGGCTTCCAACGTGGTCGTGACTCCAGCGTGGTCGTGGACCTCAACGTGGTCGTAGACTCCACCGTGGTCGTAGACTCCAACGTGGTCGTAGACTCCACCGTGGTCGCAGACTCCAACGTGGTCGTAGAACCCACCGTGGTCGTAGCCTCCAACGTGGTCGTAGACTCCACCGTGGTCGTAGACGCCACCGTGGTCGTAGCTTCCAACGTGGTCGTAGACTCCAACGTGGTCGTAGACCTCAACGTGGTCGTAGACCCCAACGTGGTCGTAGACTCCACCGTGGTCGTAGACTCCAATGTAGTCGTAGACCCCACCGTGGTCGTAGCCTCCAACGTGGTCGTAGACTTCACCGTGGTCGTAACCTCCAACGTGGTCGTAGATCTATTTGGCGACTGCCAACCACGACCAATGCGGTCATAGCAACTTTCGACCACGGCCAAAGTAGTTGTAATTCCTTCTGGTGCCCTTTGACCATGGCCAGAATGGTCGTAAACCTCTCGGGAGACATTCGACCATGCCCAAAGTGGTCGTATCGCCTGGCGTGGTCGTGGAGCTATCTTGCATTGCCGACCACGACCAACGTGATCATGATGACTTTCGACTACGGCCAAAGTAGTCGTAATTCCTTCTCGTGCCCTTTGACCATGGCCAGAATGGTCGTAAACTTCTTAGGAGACATTCGACCATGTCCAAAGTGGTCGTATACGCCGCAATGTGGTCGTAGAGCTTATCCGACCACTCGCTTAACACCTCACCCGGTTCTAACCATGGACAGTGTGGTCGTAAATGATTCAATGGGCAGCCGATCACGACCAAAGTGGTCGTAAATAGTTCAATGGGCAACCATATAGTCAACCGAATTATATTAATGAAATGACAATTCGGCTATTTTGATCATCTAATGCATAAATATGCTAGTGTCATTTTTTACTATCAACATAAATGGACGGCGCCTGCCAAGGGCCATGACATAAATGGAGGTGCTCACGTCCCAGCAGCTCCCGGCGGCGTATGCGCCAATGAGGCCGAACAAGTCTAGTATCATGGCTGCCTCAAGCGTGTGGTGCTTAAGCAGAAAGTTGTTTTGGACCAAGATGATGGCGAGCAAGGACGCCACAAAGGCGGTTGAGTTGCAGAAGAAGAACATCTTGTACCTCTTTGGATTCGTCGTTAAGAGAATCGGGTCGCTGGCCTTGTGCCGTTTCCCATCGTCCAGCCAAAAGCCACCCGACGGGTCAAGCCCGCTTGGTACGTGATGGTCGCTGCAAGAGTGGCAAGCAGTAGAACAAGAGAGCGAGCCTCAACCAGTTGATTGACCTCCTCCCTAGTAATTTCAACAAAATAGAGTCAAATCACAAATTGGAAGAAAATCACAGGTGCTAATAATTTCTGCAAGAAGGAAAAGACGAATATGTGCTCATTGTTGGAAAATAATCTTGTTTAGAAGTCATTTACAAAGTTTGGAAGTGATCGAAGAGAAGACGGAATCAAAATCGGAAGTCGAAATCAAAACAGAGTATTTCAGGCGGACCAGTCAGACTGGAAACATAATTATTTTTGAAGTTGAAAAGTAGTAGAAGTCATAGTCGATAGTTTGGAGTCATAGTCAGAGTCGGAGTTGGTCTGTAATTCGTACTCGAAACCGAGTAGGAGTTGTAGAACTATGTATAAAAGGGGGTGGACTCTTGTAACCAAGGTGTGCCAAAAAGTACCAAGAAATTGCGAGTAACAGAGAAGAGAAAAGCAATCCCTCAGTGTTGATTTCATTGTGTGATCTTGCAAGACGTGGTCGAAAGGGCTCACAACCACGGCAAACGTGGTCAGGAGGACCTACGACCACGACAAAGCATCGGCGAAGGTGATCGAGAGGCGCTACAACCACGGCAAGACCAATTTGAACGTGGTCGTAGAGGTGTTCGACCACGTTGAAGGAGTGCATAACGTGGTCGTAAAGGCTATGGACCACGTTATAAGAGTTCGACCATGCTGTGAAGGTTACGACCACGGTGTGAGTGGTCGGAGGAAGTTGCGACCATGCTGAGAAGGCCTGAACGTGGTCAAAAGGGTGTTTCGACCACGGTGAATAGTGATCACCAGCATCACTGCGTGATCGTGGAGGAGTTCGATCACAAAAATTCGAGCGCAATCGAAGAAAGGGCAGCGCAGCGGCAGGGAGAAGCGGTCGAACAGCTACTAGAGTGGCCGTAAGCATTTGTGAGGCGGTCGAAACCGGTCGTAAGCCTTCAAAATAGGTCGTAATTGATCGTGAGCGGTCGTAAATATTCTGGGGAAGTCGTAAGACTTCCAACAGTTGGTATCAGAGCTATGGCGGAGACTTCAAAATCGAAGGAAAGTGTGTCGCTGCAGTATCCGATTCTCAGCTCGGATAACTGTGCAGTCTGGGCGATGAAGATGAGAGTCAACATGTGTGCTCAGGGTGTCTGGAGCGCGGTCGATCCAAAGGAAAAAAAAGGCAAAGTCATCGATGATCGGCTAGACAAGATGGCACTGGCCGTAATCTATCAAGCTGTGCTGACTCGATGATGCGGCAACTGGTCGGCAAGGAGACCGCACAGGAGGCCTGGATGACTCTACAAACAATGCATGAAGGAGTCGATCGAGTAAAGGAGGTTCGACTTCAAACACTTTGAAGCGAGTTTGAAGTGATGAAGATGGCAAAGAATCAGATTGTGGAGGAGTTTTCTGGGAAGTTTAACGAGGTCGTAAACGAGATCAAATCTCTCGGCGATGATCTAAAAGGCGAGGTGGCGGTGAATAAGTATTTGAGAGTTCTGCCAGAGAAGTTTGTTCCAGTCATGACCACACTCATGTACTCTCAAGACCTCTCGAAGATGAAGATAGAGGAAGTAACCGGAGCGCTCAAAGCACACGAGCAACTCTTGAAGAGTTATCAAACTGACGACGGAGAGCAAGGAGGTTACAACCAACAAATGTTGCTTGCTAAGGAGGACACAAGGAACCAAGGCAACCCGGACCAGACGAACTCACTCTATGGTCGTGGATAAGGGTATGGCCAGAGGGGAAGAGACTTCCAGTCTGGAAGAGGAAGAGGTCATGGAGACCGAGGAAGAGATGGTGGCAAAAGGTTCCAAGATAAGTCACACATCCAATGTTACGAGTGTGAGAAATTCGGCCACTATGTTGCTGAATGCCGGAGCCACATTCAGTGCCATAACTGCAAGAAGTATGGTCACTATGCAACAAATTGCAGAAGCAAGAAAAAGTTGAAGAAGCAAATCTTGCTGAAACTTCTAAATATACAGAACCGACTTTGCTACTGTCCCATTGTGCAGAGGACATGCCGACAAGGGTGATACTAAATGAAGGGAGAGTGTTCCCTAGTTTGATGGAGAAGGGAGAGGAGACTCAAGACCAGTCAACAGAGTGGTATCTTGATAATGGAGCTAGCAACCATATGACAGGCACTTACTCGTTATTTCATGAGCTAGATGAGAAAGTGCTCGGTAAAGTGAAATTTGGAGACAGCTCAACCGTCTAGATCAAAGCAAAGGGCACAATTTTGTTGAAGTGCAAGGATGGAAGTCAAAGACTACTGCCAGATGTATATTACATACCAAGTCTTTGCAGCAATGTTATATGTTTGTGACAGCTAACTAAAGAAGGGTGCCGAGTTGAATTGAAAAGTAATTTTCTGAGAGTATTTGACAGCAGTGAGCGGCTACTAATGAAGGTGCAAAAATCAGCAAATCGGTTGTACAAGATACCATTGAAAATTTGGAGACCAACTTGTGCGGAGAGTGGTATGGAGGAACGAGAGCATGAAAGACTTCATCTACTGGCAGTTAAAGGCTAGCCTAGAGTCGTGACAAACAAGTCGGATGAAAAGCATGTCGTGGCAGACGGCAAGAAAAAGTCTGAAGTCGTAACGAGTAAATCGACAGAGGTGATCGGACATGGTCGGGAAGGCATTCAACCATGGCAAACGAAGACTGAGCATGGTCAGGAGACGCTATGACCATGGCAAAAAAGGTTTGAGCGTGGTCGGAAGACACTACAACCACGACAAACCAACGGTATGCGTTCAGCCAACTTCGGACGACTGCCTGCATGCATATGTCCCAGGATTAGCCTGAGCGGTCGAAGCATCGGCCCGAGTGGTCGACACCGGTCGCATGAAGCAAACAATGGTCGACACGGACCACATATAGCGAGCACAGCCGAAGGGCGAAGAGCTAGCATGAGCAGTTGAAGGATTAGCACGGGTGGTCGAAACATCAGCCCGGGTGATCGATACCGACCACACACAACAGGCAAAGTCATAGCGAGCGGCACAGTAGGTGCCCACTCGCATGCAGACGGAGGGGAGCAAAGAGTAATAGAAGCAGGGGCAACTGATGCAAAAGAAGGTCGAAGCAGCGAAAGCCTGAGTGGTCGGCGCAGACCACATGAAGCAAGCAGAGGCTTAGGAGGAGCTCTCACGTGAACAAGAGAGGCAGTCGTAAGCCTGGAGCATGGATCCCGAGGCGGCGGGAGGAAGCACGGTGTGAAGGACGGTGGTTGAAAGCAAGACCACACAACAGTGAAAATAGTTGCTGGTGGAGGAAGCGTGAGCAAGAGTTGGAGGGAGAAGACGACCAGAACAAAGGCTGTGGGAGCAGGTGCTCTAGCTCAGGAAGTTCGGTCAAAGAAGAAGCAGAAGCAGGAGAACGTCAAAGTGATCAAGAAAACGATCGGCATGATGAAAGCCACTAAACAAGACCAGGGAGAGAATTTTGGAAAATAATCTTGTTTAGAAGTCATTTACAAAGTTTGGAAGTGATCGAAGACAAGACGAAGTCAAAATCGAAAGTCAAAATCAAAACAGAGTATTTCAGGCGGGCCGGTCAGACCGGAAACACAGTTGTTTTTGATGTCAAAAAGTAGTAGAAGTCGTAGTTGAAAGTTTGGAGTCATAGTCGGAGTCGGAGTTGGTCTGTAATTCGTAGTCGAAACCGAGTAGGAGTTGTAGAACTGGGTATAAAATGGGGTGGAGTCTTGTAACCAAGGTGTGCCGAAAAGTACCAAGCAATTGCGACTAGTAGAGAAGAGAAAAGCAATCCCTGAGTGTTGATTTCATCGTGTGATCTTGCAAGACGTGGTCGGAAGGGCTCACGACCATGGCAAACGTGGTCGGGAGGACCTACGACCACGACAAAACATCGGCGAAGGTGATCGACAGGTGCTACGACCATGGCAAGACCGATTTGAACATGGTCATAGAGGTGTTCGACCACGTTGAAGGAGTGCATAACGTGGTCGTAAAGGCTATCGACCACGTTATAAGAGTTCGACCACGCTGTGAAGGTTACGACCATGGTGTGAGTGGTCAGAGGAAGATGCGACCGTGTCGAGAAGACTTGAACATGGTCAAAAGGGTGTTTCGACCACGGTGAACAGTGATCTCCAGCATCACTGCGTGATCGTGGAGGAGTTCGATCATGGTAATTTGAGCGTAGTCGAAGAAAGGGCAGCGCAGCGGCAGGGAGAAGCGGTTGAACGGCTACCAAAGTGGTCGCAAGCATTTGGGAGGCGGTCGGAACCGTTTGTAAGCCTTCAAAACTGGTCGTAATCGATCGTGAGCGGTCGTAAAGATCCTGGGAAAGTCATAAGACTTCCAACAGTTGGTATCAGAGCTATGGTGGAGACTTCAAAACCGAAGGAAAGTGTGTCGCTGTAGTATCTGATTCTCAGCTCGGATAACTATGCAGTCTGGGCGATGAAGATGAGAGTCAACATGTGTGCTCAGGGTGTCTGGAGCGCGGTCGATCCAAAGGAAAAAAAGGCAAAGTCATCGACAACCGGCTAGACAAGATGGTACTGGCCGTAATCTATCAGGCTGTGCCTGACTCGATGATACGGCAACTGGTCGGCAAGGAGACCGCACGGGAGGCCTGGACGACTCTGCAAACAATGCATGAAGGGGTCGATCGAGTAAAGGAGGTTCAACTTCAAACACTTCGAAGCGAGTTTGAAGCGATGAAGATGGGAAAGAATCAGACTATGGAGGAGTTTTCTAGGAAGTTTAACGAGGTCGTATATGAGATCAAATCTCTCGGCAATGATCTAAAAGATGAGGTGGTGGTGAAGAAGTATTTGAGAGTTCTACCAGAGAAGTTTCTTCCAGTCGTGACCACACTCATGTACTCTCAAGACCTCTCGAAGATGAAGATAGAGGAAGTAACCGGAGCGCTCAAAGCACACAAGCAGCTCCTGAAGAGTTATCAAACTGACGACGGAGAGCAAGGAGGTTACAACCAACAAATGTTGCTCGCTAAGGAGGACATAAGGAACCAAGGCAACCTGGACTAGATGGACTCACTCTATGGTCATGGACAAGGGTATGGCCAGAGGGGAAGAGAATTCCAGTCTGGAAGAGGAAGAGGTCGTGGAGACCGAGGAAGAGATGGTGGCAAAAGGTTCCAAGAAAAGCCGCATTCAGTGCCATAACTGCAAGAAGTATGGTCACTATGCAGCAAATTGCAGAAGCAAGAAGAAAGTTGAAGAAGCAAATCTTGCTCAAACTTCTGAATATACAGAACTGACTTTGCTACTGTCCTATTGTTCGTGTCTGGCATTGGCAACGAGGCCAACACCATTTGAACCAAGAGGTAGGTGAAAATGGCAGCCACTAGCAGCGAGGAATAGATGGCTGTAAGTGCATCCCGCCAGGTCCCCACAGCATACGCTCTCATCAGGCTGAGTATATATAACACCATGACCACACGCAAACTGTGCAGTGGCATCACATTTTTCTTGTTCTTCAACTCGTGCAGGACGAGGAGAAGGACAAAGACAATGACGATCAGCGACGAAGCAAACACAGTGGTGTTTCAGTAGAAAGACACCGTGTACTAGAGGTGGTGGGGTGTCTCGGTTGATGGTGTCACCGGCTAGGTGGCCGGTGTCGGTGTCTTGCCAGACTCTCCCCGAAGGGTTAAACCCCACGGAGTATGTCACCATGGCCACTAGGGTGGCGAGCAGCAACAGGTACTTCTGCATGATGTACTCCCATGGCTTGGTTTTGGTGGTCTCTTCGGTCGACATTGACGTCAGATCCATCTTCGCCGACGGGTAAAAGCTTGTTGCTGTTCGCACTTCGCACCAGCAGGAACAAGCTAGCTAGTGTGGTTCTTTAATGCGATGGAGAATGGCCAATATGAAGGATGCATATACTACCAGACTAACATTTTAACTGTGTGAGCTACTGCTGAGTTGGGCACTTGCATTGGGTGTGTTTTTTTGGTTGCGACCGATTGCTTACAGCTATAGCTGATAGCTTTTGGACTTAGTGTTAGCATTTGTACGAACGAACCGAATATCGATAAGCCATTTCGAAAAGGCTATCCCGGTAAGCCACTTTCAAAAAGCGATGAAGAAATTGTTTATTTGTTTATTCGAAGGAAGTCATAAGTCATAAAGTAAAAATAACTATTTCGCATTGCATAGTCATTAGTCAAGTATACTAGTGAACTAGAGGATTTTTTGATAAATAGCCTATTCATCACATGATATTCAAAAACTGACCCCTAGTCCGTCACAACGAACCATAAATTCCGTGCAGTTACTTGACTAGATACAACTCCATCCAGACCAAGACCAAAAGATAAAACGAGTGATGTATCTCATATCGATACAACTTCCAAAATGTAATTTTGACAGCTAATTGCGATGGTAGTATATTTATAAAACCTCATAAAATTATAATATTAAGAAAGTATGTTTCAAGGAAAATCTATCTATATCATTTTCATAGGTCAAATATAAATATTAGTAAGAAATTGAAAGCGAAAATTCATTAAATTTGATTGCATGTGACCCAAAATGTCACTTTTTGCGACTATATGGAGTAGTACTATTATGCATGGTTATATTATCAAATCTGTATAACAGCCTCAATTTTATTTCCCAGTCAAAATTATTTATTTTAAGTCATTAACAAATTTATGCGCCATTTATGATTTTCAGAATTTCTAAATACATTTTGCAGAGTTAACAAAACATTTCAAAGGTTTGAAAATATTTTATTTTGTTTCTGAATATTCCAAGTTACTATGTAAATTGTTTTGGAATTTTTGGAGATACTTTACTAATTTTAGTAAATGAAAAACCATTTATGAATTTATTTTATTTTGAAACTAATTTAAAATAAGCAAAGCCTTTTGGGCATAATTCCAGCCAGAGCAGAATTTATGTTATTTCCATGCCCCTCCCGAGAAATTTGGACGCTTTTCGCACTGTTGGTGCCGATAATACCAAAAATCGCGCTGAGCGTAACATAATTCCAGATTTAGCCCCCTCCCGACTGCACGACTCACCCGGGGGCGACGCGTGGAAATCGTTCGGCCGGGGAGCGCACGACACCGAGATCGTGCGGTCCTCGATCGCACCATCACTCTGAACGTGCGGTCGGCGAGCGCACCACCACTGTAGCACAGGTGGTGCGGCGCCCGATCGCACGATTCGGTTGGTGAACAGCGTTAGGGTTAGAGTTTTACCGAGGAATTGTGAGTATTTAAGGTCTATATGCATTTGTAAAGTTATATTTAGAATAAAATTTTTTTGAATATATGAAATGGTGTTTGAAAAAATATGAATTTGATGTAGACTCCAGTTTACTGTTTGTGTAAATTTTTTGCAATTATGAAAATTAAGAATTTTGTTTGGTAGAGTACGAACGAAATTTTTGTGAAGTAATGATTGATGTATTTGTGATTTTCGTACATTGCTGACCGTGAAAAATATGTTGAACTGGCAATAACAATTTTTGATCATGTAATGTTGTTTTATTAGAACTGGTGCATGCCGCGTACACGTGGGAGTATGGCTTGTGTAGAAGTTGCAGCTTGTTGCAGGTGCAAGATGCTCTGTCATCAATCGTGCACACCTGCTTACGATCCCCTCTAGTTTGGCCCATCATGTACTTCTGTCTGAGACGGATCTCGAACTTCCTCCGTAAGTCATCCATGGTCTGAGCAATATGCGAACGAGCCTTCTCCATCTGCTTGTCCATGTAGGCCTGCGCTACCTCGGAGAAATCTTTGCCTTCGTCCAGATGCTTCTTCGCCATCATGGCTCTATTGACAAAGTATCCAACTGAACGGTTCCAAGTCTCTTCCACGATTGCAGTGATTGGGAGGGATTTCACGCCCTTTAGAACACCATTGTACACCTCGGACATGTTTGTCGTCATGATTCCATACCTTGCTCCGCCGGTGTCATGCAGTAGAGACCACATCTCCAAGTCAGGTGCATTGGACTGAACCCATTGTATGAACTCCCCAACTCTCGTGGAGCCTCCCTCCACGGCCCCAGCTTCAGCCTGCTCACGACGCCTTACATGCTTGCTGGTCTCCTGATCAAGGTGCCTCGATAAGGCCTCGAACTTCCTCTTCTGGTTCTGCATACAAAGCTTTTTGAACATCTTCATTAGTTCCTTGCTATGGAACCTGCTGTGGAAGTTCGCCGCAAGATGCCTCATGCACCACTGGTTCTTCATGTCATTCCACTGGAAGGGGGGCTGTGTCCCGTTCTGCATCGTTCGCATTGCAGACAGCAAGCCTGCATTGTGGTCTGAGATGACACACACATCGTGCCGACCTTGTACTACGACCTGCTTCACATTGGCAAGGAACCACAGCCAACTATCCGTATTCTCATTCTCTACAATTGCAAATGCCACTGGGAGTAACTGGTCATTTGCGTCTGCTGCAACCGCGGTCAGGATAGTACCCTTGTACTTGCCAGATAGGAATGTACCATCCGTCGTTAGCACTGGACGGCACCACTTGAAGCCTTGTATTGCCTGATGGAAGGCCCAGAACACTCTGTCAAGCACAAAACAATTCGGCCCTTGCGTCTCATGAACCCGCTCGTACTTGTTAATGTACATGCCTGGGTTTGCTTCTGCAATTTGATGCAGCATTCCTGGGACCAGATCATATGCCTCCTCATACGTCCCGAACATATGCTGCAGGACCTTCTGTTTCGCCCGCCACACCTTCTTGTAGCTGACATCAAACCCCACCGTGTTTGCTACCTCCGCCATGAGAACCTTCGGAGAAATGGATACATTTGCCACCACAAGATGGCTTAGCAGCTCCGCAACATATGACGACGTCATGTTGCGGTGCCTATGTAGTGGTGCCGCAAGCTCACAAGTGTGATCCTTCAGCACCATTATCCGGAAGTCCATGGCAGCACCCCTGAACCGCTGCGCACGGACCTTGCCAGGGCAGGAGCCGTCGACACTCTTCACAATGTAGGTGTCAGGGTTGGACCTGTGCACCCGATATGTCCGACTGATGTTGACGGCGTATGTGGCAATAGCTTGCTGTGCAACACTCTTGCTATGGAAGCACTGCCCTAAATGGAGTGTGCCCTCATTGAATCCCCACTCTGCCTTCTCTGCCCGTGGTAGAACTAGGGATTCCGCTGCGATGTCGTCCAATCTGGATGGCACATACGCACCGTCTGTGGTTTCAACACCACCTAACACACCTCCCGTTGTAGGTTCCCCTTCTTCCTCCTATCCTGAACTGGCTGTTTCCACATCCTCCTCTTCCTCGCTTTCCACTTCCTCCACCTGGTTCGCAAGGTACTCATGACAGTCAATACGAGCGGCCCACCACCTCTCTGCACCTTCATTCGGCTGAAAATTCTCCACACGCCTCCGCAGGTCTCCATCTCCCATTGACTCATTGATTCCTTCTCTTTCACCAGCATCTTCATGACCGCAGGAGAGTAATGCAAGCTCTACATCTCCGCCAGCACCACCAGAGCCACCCATGGCGGATGATTCTATCCTCTCCACGAATTGAACACACACCATTGGCGTGCCATAAATCGTTGCGTCAGGGTTGGACACGACCTCCATGTAGTTCGCCCATGAAGCGTCGCTCGTCACCTTTATAAGTTGCCACACTATCTCCCCTGCAGCACCTACCACTACGGCATACACTGCCTCGATCCATAATTTGTTCCTTGCGGTGTCCCGATCGAATGCGGAACGCACGCATCTCCGTAGCTCAGACAGGCTCATGGTGTTCAGATTGGGTGCCCGGATCACGGTCCGGTCACAATTAGACAGGTTTGCCCCGTACGGCCCGTTGCGTACGAGACCACTTCCATAGAACACGAACAAGTCTTGGATGTCACCCATGGCGTACCTAACATAAGTCCATACTGAACCCTCTTAGTATATATAACATGCAACAAGTGTACCATCATACAGTAGCTACCGCCTACCACATACAAGCGTAATATTTCCCTCTTAATTTGTAAATCTAATTTTTAATTCATTTGTGGAGTGCGCTAACAAATTTCTATATAAATCAAATTAGTAATGTAGTGTACATTTTTTCCAATTCTCTAATCTACAAATCTTACTTCTGTGAAAAATAAATTACAATTTTTTTTCAAATTTCTCTCCTAATTATTATTATTCTATTTAATTCACCAATCCAACTACTCATTTTGCATCATTTGTAACTTATGAATTCTTATGTAAATGAAATAAATAAAATTTACATTTCTGCAAGCAAGCTCTCACAAACATGAACATCTAACATCTAATTTCAGTGATTTCGGCTACAAGAATTAGCAAACATGAATACAAAAAGTTGTTACCGATAATGATAGAATGCAACAAGTACAATGGGGGACTAGGGAAATTTGTAGGACCATCAGAGACATGAGACATAAATGTTTTTCTCCTTCGGTTACAACTCAAGGCTCCACAGCACTGAATAAATTGACGAAAAATAAGCCTCCTGAAAGGCTTCTATCCTGTAATTTGTACATACAATTTAATGAATAAATCCGAACATAAAATTTCTATTAACGCTTGTTCTAACACTTACACCATCTAAACTCACTACAATAGCAGTACAAAATTTCTTCACATGAAATATAAAATACAATACACTACAACTACAAACATTTTATCAAAAAATGACATGCAAGAACTCCGTAAATAACGTTTACACTAATTACAGGCTACTCAGTACAATAACATTATACACGCATGGAGATGATATTTACCTTTTCTTGAAGCTTAGGAGGCGATCTACAACTTTCACAATTGCAAAAACTTCAGATGCAGGGAATGAAGCCTTCCAAACGTAGGCCACCCTCTTCCTTTTATCACGAGTCACACAGCGCTCACATGCAGGGAATGAAGTAGGGGCCGGCTCTCACGTATAAACGCGTGTTAAAGTAGTGCAAAAGAACACGCAAACAGCAGTAGCACGGGAGCCGTTTCCAGTGAAAAAGCCAGCAACACACGCGGGAATCCGGCGGCTTTCGGCGATTGACGTGACGGGGGCATGTGGTGCGGTCGGCCACCGCATGACTCGGCCAAACCGTGCGCTCGCCGACCGCACGTCTAGGCAGCATAGTGATGGTGCGGTCGGGGAGCGCACGATCTTGGTGTCGTGCGCTCCTCGGCTGCACGATTTCCACGCGTCACCCCCGGGTGAGTCGTGTGGTCAGGAGGGGGCCAGATCTGGAATTATGTTATGCTCGGCGCTATTTTTGGTATTACCGCCACCAACAGTGCCAAAACCGTCCAAATTTCCCCTCCCGAAGCTCCTTTCATCCTCCTCTACTTACCGTTTTCCATTCCACAAAGCGTTTTCTCGAAACTACGCAAACTCTCCCTCTCTATCGCTGCCCATGGCCCCGTGGGCCACATGCCAGCCCTCTTGCCTTCCTCACCATGTATGTGCATAGCCACACTATAGCAGGCCCCACTAGCGCTCTGCCACGCCACACCTCCGCATTGGCTTACCATTGTCACGGGGACCCCACCGTCTCAAACGCCGTGCATCACGACGTGTTCCTTGAAGTATCCATGAAGACCGTGCGCCTACTCCATCCTTTCTATCCCCCTCTTCTCTGACCGCCACTAAAGTGTCACCCTACCACCAGGTGCTCGACGCCTGTGCTCTGCATTGTTGAGTGCACCAGCCCAGAAGCCTGTGCTAATGTTCTGATGCACCCTTGCAAGAATCTAAAATTTTTTAAATAAAAAATTTCATTCAATTTGTGCAAATAAACCATTTAATGTTTCTATAGGAATAACACTCAGCCACGCGTGGGCATGCAACTGGGCCTAATCGTATTGCGGGCACACGACTGAGGCCCTCAGTCGCACGTTCGTTGCGCGACTGGAGCCACCAACAGCCAGTCGTACAACGAGCGAACGATACGAAGCCACATCAGCTAGTCGCACGTCCGTTGCACAATAGAGGCATGAACGCTCCAGTTGTGCAACCAGCAGGTATATAAGGCCAAAAATCAACCAAAATCATCACTTTAATTTGGAAAAAAAAGAAAGAGGGGAAGAGAGGATAGGAGAAGACAATAGAGGTGAGGAGGAAGTTCTGCCTGTCTGCCTTCGCACGCACTATGGGGACCCAAGGTGTGGGCCACTGCATGTGTTCTCCTGTACTAGTCTCATGATCAGTAGTTAGTACACATATTCACAACATTGAGATCACATCTATACACATCGTATATATTTTTATTTATGCCAAAAGGGTGAATACATAAGCAATGTGTAATCTTACATTAGATGGCCGATCGGCCAAGAGAATAATAGAGTAAAGAGTAAATTGCAGCGAAAGATAAATAAATAAGTAGAAGTATCTAGTGGTATGCCACTATATCCACAGGCAACTGACTGGTGATTAGACCCTAGAAAACCCATTGTCGAACTCCCCTAAGCCAGGGGTGAAGTACGCGTCGTTTGGGACAAGTCCTTCTTTATTCTCTGATCAACAATAATTTAAGGTTGAGTACATTGTGTACTCAGTAAGTGTAGGGACCCAAATTTCACAATCCAGATTCCTCTGTGATTACTGCACTATTCCCTGGATCAGTAGATAGTGCTCACAGTTACAGTAATGAATATCAAAATACATATCATGCGGAAGTGTAAAATTTAATAGTAGACTTACTCATGGGCCGATTAGGCCAAAATCATTAAATTGCAGCAGCGGAAGAACGAAGCACACAGGTGGGACCTTCAGGACATGCCCACAGCGTGGCGGAGGTTGCGACCTAGCTCTTGACATCTTCATCTTCTCTGCCAGCTTGTCCAATCTTGTTGCTGCGGTGCAGTGACTTGATTCCTGATTCTGAATTTTGTCGCAAAAGCGAGCGTGAGCACTCCGACCCCGTGCTCCGCGAGCCAATACACAGAATGCAAATAAATAGTATGCATAGCTTAACAAAGGAGAGGCTCGGGCTATTTTATTTTGCGTAGAGTGCTTTTGAATACAATTAATTAAAAAGCCCTATGACTTAGCAATTTTGGAACAAATCATAATGTACAAGGAAATGCATTATTAATATCGATTCAGATTCCATCCACCGTTACATGGCATCTGCACCATATAGCAATTTCTTCAGCGTTATAGCCGCTTAACTTACCACTGGGACGACACCCAGGACAACTCCAAACTAGGGCCTTTCACTGCCCTCCACTTTTCCATCCCACCCACAAAACATTTTGAAATAGAACTATATCTGGTTAAGTTCCCATGTCCGCCCTTAACCGTGGGCACGACTATTCGAATAGTTTTGACTCTGCAGAGTTTGTACACTTTCACCACAAGAGACAATCAACTCGTTGCCCCACACGATTCCTTAGACGTGTGGTTGAGCAGACCATCACAGTGACTTTTCAAAGTATCTAGTCCCTTTTCTCATCTCACTTTATGGGCTTCTCCCACTTGCGGTGGGTCCCATACGTTGCACGGGATGTTCCCCACGGCTACTAGCGTACGGGCTCCCCTCCCCTCTGCGCTAGTACGACTGGGAAACTTCACCCTCCACTCGGTGTCCCTTTAGGCCTTCTCTTGCCCTTGCGTAGCCACTTCCCAACCACTACCGGTGAGATGAGTCCGGGGATTTCGATAAGTTTACTTAGCCAAGTTGTATTTTACAGACTTGTGGTTGTACTGTTTTACACAGGAGGTCATGACAAGATTCAGTCCTTAGTGGTATCTGGGCGGTCTACCACTAACCCACTTTGTGCATCCACTGCACCACACTCACACCCTCGAATCAATCCGCCCAGATATTTAAGCAAGTTGGGATTTTTGGGAGCCTAAAAATATCATACCAAAATATACCAGTCATTCCCACCATGATCGCCCAATCAATTTTTCTCGGTAGAAAAGTGATGCTTGGCGCTCTCGCGCCCATGATTATCTAAGCAATACTAAGCATGGCATATATTTAGGGACTTATTTTCGAAAGGTTACTATTATAATTTTGCTACGGCGACAAGGTTCACACATTCAAATATTCCAAA
Source organism: Dendrocalamus sinicus (assembly GCA_036346575.1). Classification (NCBI taxonomy): domain Eukaryota; kingdom Viridiplantae; phylum Streptophyta; class Magnoliopsida; order Poales; family Poaceae; genus Dendrocalamus; species Dendrocalamus sinicus. Next base: position 12,330,305 of record CM070656.1, on the reverse strand, counting down.
GGAGGTGTAATATTAATCAAGGTAAACAATGGGCACATAACTAGAATATTAAATTAAGCATGTATTTGCATATAAATTAACAGCATGCAATTTGATAATTTAAAACAAAGTAATTTGCAGAAAATATAGGATCAACATGATCAAAGTATTGACTCGCCTGGCGCGGTTTACCGCAGTCTTGAGCTCACACAATGCTTTCCCTTGATCTTTTGGGCTTTATCTTCACTTCAAGCTTGATCTCGCTTGATCCATTGAATCTTCACGACTTCCAATTTCTAAGTACGCGACAAACGACTGAATCCAAATAAAAGCAATTAACTCAAAGGATCCAAGTAAAACCGAGTAAACACAATTTAGTTTTATTATGAGTTAATGGATGCTTCGAGTGATTTGGGGCAAGATTGGTAATAGAATACAATAACTTGATCTTTTTATTAATAATCTCTTTTATTATTTTTGTATTTATCAAGGACGTTCCATGAGCCAGGTAAATCCTATAATTTGACATATTTTGCTGGGTGTTAGCATTCCGGGCATACATTATATACACAATGTATAAAATCTTTAGCCTATCAACTTTGTCCTAGTGTGAGTTTATGGCATCCGGGGTGTGATATTTTATGTGACCGTAATTACTCGTGCTAATAGTTACATGTTTACTTTAGAGTATTTATATGTCTCATGAGGTTATTTTGATGCTTGATGACCCATACTATTACATTTTAGTATCTGTATACTATTATAGCCTTTTATTTGAGCGCTCTCAAAGTTACTAATACTGAGATATTTTTATCCCTTTGTAACTCGAGCCTACTGTACTAGGTTATATTTTACTATCAATATTCTACTGAATCCACGGCTGAGATTCATTTGTCGATGGAATGCTAGGGATGACTATGATTCACATCGCTACACTAGGTGGATTACTCTTAACATTTGATGACCTAGGGGCTACTATATTAAAATATGTCACTGAGGTTTGTTTAACGGTGGCATGATGAATATTGGGCATATATGTTAACCTGTTATTTAAGTGCTATCCTTATTGAATATAGACATTTATCCAAGCCACTTCTCCTCTCTAGTGCCTTATTTAAATTTTATTAGCTTCCCTAGTTGTTTTCTTAAGTTCTTCCTTTAATTTTTGGATTAGATTTAAAATATATGATATTGGCTTACTGATCATACAGGCATGATAATAACTAATCCATGATTAAACATTTATTAAGTTCATGTATATCCTAATAAATTTTGTACCTTCTATGGATGTACTTTTATTTAGAATTTTTATTAACTTTGGGTCTTAGGCTAATCTACATTTTATCCATGCCTTTAATTGGTAGTTAAACCTCAATTGACTATTTAGGCCATATTAGTTGTTCATTTGGTAATTAACTAGTATTAAATCTTCAACAATTTCGTCTACAGCCTAATAAGATTTGCTGGCCAATTACTTTGATATGAGCTTAATTGTTATTTTAGTATAACTAAGGTTCCTGTGATGCATTGATGTTTATGATCTCTTATTACTGTTTTATTATCAATTTTCAGATTTAAAACAATTCACAGAGGCACACTAATTATTCATGTATGGTAACTAAACAAATATTAAATCTGAAATAATGTCATTCTCATCCTAGTAAAATATGTGAGCTACCATAGACTAATCTCTAGTTCTCCAAACTTTTCCTTAACTGCCATGGAGTAAAGAACCAAAACACCAAAAACTGGGAGTGAAAAGAATGGAAAATGGGGGATAAAGGAATCGAACCCGGGACTTAGGGTGGAAGGAGTAGCGCATGCTCGGGCTAGCCAACCAGGTGCTGCTCACCTTGTGATGCTGTGGGGGAGGAAAGTAACCTCGGCGCCCGGCCCAAAGCAGAGCTCCCACCGCCAAAGCAGGGGATGGGGGCACGGCCGGCGGCGAGGACTCGGCGAGGGAATGTTAGAGGCGGGGTGAGATGGCAAAATGGGTTCCCGTGAAGGTGTGGAGCGGTGGAGGAGGCGACGCGACCGGGGCAGCGCGCAGTCGGCGGGCGGCGCACAGCGGCGGCGGTGAGGGAGAAACAAGGACGGCGGCGCCGGAGAGGGAGAAGATGGGAACTCGGGTGGGCGTGAGCTGTAAACGTGTAGGTGGGGGCTTACCGTGCTGTTCATTGAGCTGGGGGAGGTCCCAGGCCGGCCGCGACGGGAGCCATGGCGGCGCGGAGGAGCTTCCCGGTGCCAGCGAGCTCGGGTAGAGGGGGAGCGCCGGCGATGGTCGGAGGAGGTCCGGTACGCCGAGGAGTCGCTTCCACCGCGAAGAATCGAAGAGAGCTCGGCTGTGGAGGGATCGGCGGGGGTGGAGGCACGTTCGGCCGGCGGTGATGAAAACCGGTGATACGTGAGGCCCTGTACACGAGAATCCAATTAACTTGGTGAGGGAGTAGAGGGGAAGCAAGCACACGGTATGAAGTGGTTGCCTAAGCCGAAGCTTCAATGGGTGGCCAGAATCGCACGGGGCATGGCGGCCGCCTGCGCGCAGTGAGGTAACGGGAAAGAGGAAGGAGGCGTCGAGAGCAATGGAGACCGGGGTGACTTATAACGCGGAGGGGAAAGCGTTGCAGCAGGCTCACGGGCGGGACCGAGCGACGGGGGAGGTCCGCTGGGCAAGAGCCGAAGGCGCGGAGCTCGGTGCTGCGCAGAGGGGGCGGCGAAGAGACGGCACGGGAGCAGGGGCTGTGCAGAGCAGAGGGCATGCAGGAGAGGAGAAATGAGGCAACGCGGCGCAAAGTCCGCCATGGAGCGGGGAATAGAAAATGGGGAGCTAGGCAGGGGCAGCGGCAGGCGCATGATGGCGCGCCAGGGGGAAGGCGTGGAGTTCTCACAGCCACGAGAAAAGAAGAGGGGAGGCGTGCGCACGGGAAGGAAGGAAAGAAAGAAGAGGGAGAAGAGGCGCAGGGCATGGAGCCAGGCGCTCGGGCCCGCTGGCAGGGAGGAGAGGCGCGGTGGGAGGCAGGGAGAGGGGAGAGAGAGAGAAAAAAAAGGAGTTGGGCCCCACCTGTAAATGAGGGTATACAAAAGAAAGGGTAGAGGGAAAAGAGAAGGAGAAATATTTGGCCTTGGTTTTGAAGTTTCAGATTTTTAATTTAACCTTTTCGTTCCATGTTTATAATTACTGATTTTTGCATGACATTTAGAATTTAAGCTTTGAATGTTTAGTTATTGAATGAGAGTGTCTATTATTATTATTATTTCCTATATTGCTAAACTCCTCCTTGCACAATTATATATGAATGTTTATGTTTGCATTTTATTCATTTACTCTTGTTGCTATTTGTGCTATTATCTCTAAAAAGGTATTTTATATCCTAATTCAAGTTTCTCCCTCTTTATACCAGATCATCTTTTCAGATTCGTATTTAAAATTTTAAGTTTCTATCATTTGCATATATATTTTATGGTCTTAGTAAGATTAGTTTTATTTTCCTGACTCTCTTCAATCTTCAAAACCTCAACAAAAATTTAGGAAACACCAATAAAGATTCAATTTCAAGAGAATATATTGTAAAATAATTCAAAAGCTTCACTTTTTTTCCAATTTCAACTTTTCAGGATGTTACAAATCTACCCCCCTTAAAAAGAATCTCGACCCCGAGATTCCGGTAGAGCAGAGAGAATGGAGGTGAGTTATATTGGCTAGCAATGGGTTCCGGGGTTTTGCTTGACATATAATTCCTTAGCTCCACAGAGAGATGAAAATCTGCACAGTAGGGGTTAGCACTTGGAGAAGTCATAAGGGAAGAGAGAAACCTTGTCCTCCTGGATAGGTCGTAGACTTCCAGATGCTTGCTCTTTGACATTGTCGTCTTCACATTCTTGGAAAATAGATTAGTTGCGTCGTCTATTGGACATATGGTGATCATAGAATTCACTCGGATAGGTGAGTAGCAATGGTCTGTGCCCTAGGGAGTAGACAACCTTAAGAATGCGGAGGTGACGATGGGCATATCTATATGGTGGTCTTTCACTTCTACTTGGATCTCGCCCTTAGTCTTTAGATTTGCCTAAGCACGACCATTTTAGCTACTAGCACGTCTTGTGGTCTTCATTACCAGAAGATTTCTGGCCTTGCGAATCTCCTTGTACTGGTCCGATTAGCTCTAAGTCCAGGTTGTTGCAGTCCCATGGTTATACCTCATAATAATTCCTTGGCAGTTCTGTCTCGTCGTACTACCCCCTTAAATAAATGACAATTGTCATTATTCATCTATTGTATTCTTAGCTGTCCTGATCAACAACAGATTGGAGGAGCAATTCCTAGGGCAAGGGTCTTGTTCTTTGCAGAAACAGGTGATCTTGCTCAGTGGGCTCCCTCCTGGCGGGTGGCCTTCCTCGCAGTTGGAGTAGTTCACGGAGCATTGGTATGCACAATGTCTTTCCCCTTCATGTCGTCGACGCGTTTCTTGTCATGGTGTTTAGTTAGTGGCGATTTGATCTATGGGTCCTCTGGTGGTAAGGAGAGAGTGTTAGCGGGGCAGAGTCCCAAGTCTTGGTCTTTGGCGATCCATCTCTTCGTTTTAATAGATTTGGCTAGGATTGTAGCAATGGGGCAAGAGGGAATAGCATGAGGTAAGGATTGAGTCGTGGGGATAAGGTAACCCAAATCCATTCTAAATTTTAAAAGAGCACACCCGAGAAGCTGGGGTGGCACACAAATCTTGCAAGTTCTTTTAAAACAATCTTTTACTGTGACTGCGAAATATAACGCCCGAGGGCAAGAAGGCAGTGCACGGGCCAAGTGAAAGCTCGCGACAAGACAACGTCTATTCGGGGAAACACATATGTGGGGGCACAGGGTTTATCTGCATAGTCTGTTTAGAACGAGACTACCTTATCTTCATGACCATCTTCAACGTTCCTAACCTTAAAATTTGAAGTTAGGGTACGAGAAGGCGAATAAAAATTTTCTCTTAAAATCCATAGAAGGAAGAGGAAAGTATTGGGAGGTAATTGTACTCATTCTTGTAATTGTTTTGAAAGTACAAAACCTTACAATATTTTTTTTGTATAGGTATACTAATCTCCAGTATCCATCAATGAATCAATTCACTCCCATATGATATTTTTTTTTGTACATAAGGCTTAGAATCCAACAGCCTTTATGATTTAACTCCCACTTTTGCAACCTGCACTTAGGCTATCTTTCTCCATTAATTGTTCATGGTATTACTGTCATCTAAGTCTCACATAAATCTTTGACTTTCAATCATATATTTGTGGATTAAATATCATATTTTCACTATGACTGTGTAATCAAAATCTCAGATCCACTATTGGTCAACTTATTAACTCTACCATCCAATGAAAATGCAATACCTTTACTATAAATCCACCGATATAGTTCTTCCATTTAAAATTTTATTAATCGAATAGAGGTTACCAATTTATGATGTGCCTGAGTTTCCACCACATCTTTATAAATCCAATCTCAGGTTCGTCAATTGCCAGTTTTATCAGCTTTCCAATCCTATGAAGATCTAACTTTCTTTATTTAGGTCCACTGATGTCTTTCGTATCGTGACCTCCTAATAATCCAGTCTGGTGTCATTGATCCAAATCCATAGTTTGCTTCCCCAATGATCAACCTGAATCTTTATTGTCTATCTACTCCTCAATTCTGAATTCTAATGATTATCCATCATTACTACTTTTAAATCACCAGTGTCATGTGTACTAGGATTTCCTAATAATCCAAGATTGTATTCAAAATCATAATTATTCCTCTAGTATCCACCTAAATTTTTGGTGACAACCTCCGAATTAATTCATTATTATGAACATCTTTCAGGATTAATGTTATTAATCAAGCCTATACTTTGATAATTGTTGTCATCTCTCCAATTTCTCAAAACTCTATCAATTTATCTAGCAATCGATCATATTCCATTATTCCACTATTGTAAATATCTCCCCAAGAATTATGCTATTTATCAATATTGTACTCCCGCAATTATTGTCATATTTCCTATTTCTCCAAGAATAACTTAATTCCTCCATCTAGCCAATCTAATCCTTTCCGTTAGGCTCCACCAAATTTTTTTTCCCCAATTTTCACCCATTTGTTTACTCTAAAAATAAAACAATCTTTGATATTAAGCTTCAAGGTTAAGCACCATGACTCTTGGCCTAAAGTGGGTTTTCATAGAAAATTACAAGAGGAGTACTAGATTTTCTTCATTTTGAACTTTGGGGTAAGAGAGCTTCAGAAGTAAAATGGCTATGGTAGCATATAGATGAGAGGAAATCATCTAAGAGAGATGAGAATGAGCAATGTAACTTATATCTTTGAAAATAGTATTTTTAAAGAAATATTCCTAGTCATAAAACTAACGGCCAAGCTAACTAGGTCACGACCTGCAGTCGATATGCTCTGATACCATCGCTGTAGGGACCCAAATTTCACAATCCAGATTCCTCTGTGATTACTGCACTATTCCCTGGATCAGTAGATAGTGCTCACAGTTACAGTAATGAATATCAAAATACATATCATGCGGAAGTGTAAAATTTAATAGTAGACTTACTCATGGGCCGATTAGGCCGAAATCATTAAATTGCAGCAGCGGAAGAACGAAGCACACAGGTGGGACCTTCAGACATGCCCACAGCGACCAAGCGGAGGTTCGCGACCTAGCTCTTGACATCTTCATCTTCTCGCCAGCTTGTCCAATCTTGTTGCTGCGGTGCGATGACTTGATTCTGATTCTGAATTTTGTCGCAAAAGCGAGCGTGAGCACTCCGACCCCGTGCTCCGCGAGCCAATACACAGAATGCAAATAAATAGTATGCATAGCTTAACAAAGGAGAGGCTCGGGCTATTTTATTTTGCGTAGAGTGCTTTTGAATACAATTAATTAAAAAGCCCTATGACTTAGCAATTTTGGAACAAATCATAATGTACAAGGAAATGCATTATTAATATCGATTCAGATTCCATCCACCGTTACATGGCATCTGCACCATATAGCAATTTCTTCAGCGTTATAGCCGCTTAACTTACCACTGGGACGACACCCAGGACAACTCCAAACTAGGGCCTTTCACTGCCCTCCACTTTTCCATCCCACCCACAAAACATTTTGAAATAGAACTATATCGGTTAAGTTCCCATGTCCGCCCTTAACCGTAGGCACGGCTATTCGAATAGTTTTGACTCTGCAGAGTTTGTACACTTTCACCACAAGAGACAATCAACTCGTTGCCCACACGATTCCTTAGACGTGTGGTTGAGCGGTTCATCACGGTGACTTTTCAAAGTATCTAGTCCCTTTTCTCATCTCACTTTATGGGCTTCTCCCACTTGCGGTGGGTCCCATACGTTGCACGGGATGTTCCCCACGGCTACTAGCGTACGGGCTCCCCTCCCCTCTGCGCTAGTACGACTGGGAAACTTCACCCTCCGCTCGGTGTCCCTTTAGGCCTTCTCTTGCCCTTGCGTAGCCACTTCCCAACCACTACCGGTGAGATGAGTCCGGGGATTTCGATAAGTTTACTTAGCCAAGTTGTATTTTACAGACTTGTGGTTGTACTGTTTTACACAGGAGGTCATGACAAGATTCAGTCCTTAGTGGTATCTGGGCGGTCTACCACTAACCCACTTTGTGCATCCACTGCACCACACTCACACCCTCGAATCAATCCGCCCAGATATTTAAGCATGTTGGGATTTTTGGGAGCCTAAAAATATCATACCAAAATATACCAGTCATTCCCACCATGACTGCCCAATCAATTTTTCTCAGTATTAAAAAGTGATGCTTGGGCGCTCTCGCGCCCATGATTATCTAAGCAATACTAAGCATGGCATATATTTAGGGACTTATTTTCGAAAGGTTACTATTATAATTTTGCTACGGCGACAAGGTTCACACATTCAAATATTCCAAAGGAGGTGTAATATTAATCAAGGTAAACAATGGGCACATAACTAGAATATTAAATTAAGCATGTATTTGCATATAAATTAACAGCATGCAATTTGATAATTTAAAACAAAGTAATTTGCAGAAAACATAGGATCAACATGATCAAAGTATTGACTCGCCTGGCGCGGTTTACCGCGGTCTTGAGCTCACACAATGCTTTCCCTTGATCTTTTGGGCTTTATCTTCACTTCAAGCTTGATCTCGCTTGATCCATTGAATCTTCACGACTTCCAATTTCTAAGTACGCGACAAACGACTGAATCCAAATAAAAGCAATTAACTCAAAGGATCCAAGTAAAACCGAGTAAACACAATTTAGTTTTATTATGAGTTAATGGATGCTTCGAGTGATTTGGGGCAAGATTGGTAATAGAATACAATAACTTGATCTTTTTATTAATAATCTCTTTTATTATTTTTGTATTTATCAAGGACGTTCCATGAGCCAGGTAAATCCTATAATTTGACATATTTTGCTGGGTGTTAGCATTCCGGGCATACATTATATACACAATGTATAAAATCTTTAGCCTATCAACTTTGTCCTAGTGTGAGTTTATGGCATCCGGGGTGTGATATTTTATGTGACCGTAATTACTCGTGCTAATAGTTACATGTTTACTTTAGAGTATTTATATGTCCGCGAGGTTATTTTGATGCTTGATGACCCATACTATTACATTTTAGTATCTGCATACTATTATAGCCTTTTTATTTGAGCGCTCTCTGAAAGTTACTAATACAGATATTTTTATCCCTTTGTAACTCGAGCCTACTGTACTAGGTTATATTTTACTATCAATATTCTACTGAATCCACGGCTGAGATTCATTTGTCGATGGAATGCTAGGGATGACTATGATTCACATCGCTACACTAGGTGGATTACTCTTAACATTTGATGACCTAGGGGCTACTATATTAAAATATGTCACTGAGGTTTGTTTAACGGTGGCATGATGAATATTGGGCATATATGTTAACCTGTTATTTAAGTGCTATCCTTATTGAATATAGACATTTATCCAAGCCACTTCTCCTCTCTAGTGCCTTATTTAAATTTTATTAGCTTCCTAGTTGTTTTCTTAAGTTCTTCCTTTAATTTTTGGATTAGATTTAAAATATATGATATTGGCTTCTGATCATACAGGCATGATAATAACTAATCCATGATTAAACATTTATTAAGTTCATGTATATCCTAATAAATTTTGTACCTTCTATGGATGTACTTTTATTTAGAATTTTTATTAACTTTGGGTCTTAGGCTAATCTACATTTTATCCATGCCTTTAATTGGTAGTTAAACCTCAATTGACTATTTAGGCCATATTAGTTGTTCATTTGGTAATTAACTAGTATTAAATCTTCAACAATTTCGTCTCTGACCTAATAAGATTTTTGGCCAATTACTTTGATATGAGCTTAATTGTTATTTTAGTATAACTAAGGTTCTGTGATGCATTGATGTTTATGATCTCTTATTACTGTTTTATTATCAATTTTCAGATTTAAAACAATTCACAGAGGCACACTAATTATTCATGTATGGTAACTAAACAAATATTAAATCTGAAATAATGTCATTCTCATCCTAGTAAAATATGTGAGCTACCATAGACTAATCTCTAGTTCTCCAAACTTTTCCTTAACTGCCATGGAGTAAAGAACCAAAACACCAAAAACTGGGAGTGAAAAGAATGGAAAATGGGGGATAAAGGAATCGAACCCGGGACTTAGGGTGGAAGGAGTAGCGCATGCTCGGGCTAGCCAACCAGGTGCTGCTCACCTTGTGATGCTGTGGGGGAGGAAAGTAACTACTGGCGTCCAGCCCAAAACAGAGCTCCCCACTGGCCGAAACAGGGGATGGGGGCACACGGCCGGCGGCAGGGACTCCGGCGAGGGAATGTTAGAGGGGCGGGGTGAGATGGCAAAATGGGTTCCCAGGAAGGTGTGGGAGCCGGTGGAGGAGGCGACGCGACCGGGGCAGCGCAGTCGGCGGGGCGGCTGCACAGGCGGCGGCGGTGAGGGAGAAACAAGGACGGCGGCGCCGGAGAGGGAGAAGATGGGAACTCGGGTGGGCGTGAGCTGTAAACGTGTAGGTGGGGGCTTACCGTGCTGTTCATTGAGCTGGGGGAGGTCCCAGGCCGGCGGCGACGGGAGCCATGGCGGCGCGGAGGAGCTTCCCGGTGCCAGCGAGCTCGGGTAGAGGGGGAGCGCCGGCGATGGTCGGAGGAGGTCCGGTACGCCGAGGAGTCGCTTCCACCGCGAAGAATCGAAGAGAGCTCGGCTGTGGAGGGATCGGCGGGGGTGGAGGCACGTTCGGCCGGCGGTGATGAAAACCGGTGATACGTGAGGCCCTGTACACGAGAATCCAATTAACTTGGTGAGGGAGTAGAGGGGAAGCAAGCACACGGTATGAAGTGGTTGCCTAAGCCGAAGCTTCAATGGGTGGCCAGAATCGCACGGGGGCATGGCGGCGGCCTGCGCGCAGTGAGGTAACGGGAAAGAGGAAGGAGGCGTCGAGAGCAATGGAGACCGGGGTGACTTATAACGCGGAGGGGAAAGCGTTGCAGCAGGCTCACGGGCGGGACCGAGCGACGGGGGAGGTCCGCTGGGCAAGAGCCGAAGGCGCGGAGCTCGGTGCTGCGCAGAGGGGGCGGCGAAGAGACGGCACGGGAGCAGGGGCTGTGCAGAGCAGAGGGCATGCAGGAGAGGAGAAATGAGGCAACGCGGCGCAAAGTCCGCCATGGAGCGGGGAATAGAAAATGGGGAGCTAGGCAGGGGCAGCGGCAGGCGCATGATGGCGCGCCAGGGGGAAGGCGTGGAGTTCTCACAGCCACGAGAAAAGAAGAGGGGAGGCGTGCGCACGGGAAGGAAGGAAAGAAAGAAGAGGGAGAAGAGGCGCAGGGCATGGAGCCAGGCGCTCGGGCCCGCTGGCAGGGAGGAGAGGCGCGGTGGGAGGCAGGGAGAGGGGAGAGAGAGAGAAAAAAAAGGAGTTGGGCCCCACCTGTAAATGAGGGTATACAAAAGAAAGGGTAGAGGGAAAAGAGAAGGAGAAATATTTGGCCTTGGTTTTGAAGTTTCAGATTTTTAATTTAACCTTTTCGTTCCATGTTTATAATTACTGATTTTTGCATGACATTTAGAATTTAAGCTTTGAATGTTTAGTTATTGAATGAGAGTGTCTATTATTATTATTATTATTATTTCCTATATTGCTAAACTCCTCCTTGCACAATTATATATGAATGTTTATGTTTGCATTTTATTCATTTACTCTTGTTGCTATTTGTGCTATTATCTCTAAAAAGGTATTTTATATCCTAATTCAAGTTTCTCCCTCTTTATACCAGATCATCTTTTCAGATTCGTATTTAAAATTTTAAGTTTCTATCATTTGCATATATATTTTATGGTCTTAGTAAGATTAGTTTTATTTTCCTGACTCTCTTCAATCCTCGAAACCTCAACAAAAATTTAGGAAACACCAATAAAGATTCAATTTCAAGAGAATATATTGTAAAATAATTCAAAAGCTTCACTTTTTTCCAATTTCAACTTTTCAGGATGTTACAGCAAGACTTGTAGTGTATCACAAATTATATATATATATATATGTATATATATGTATGTGTGTGTATATATATATATGTAGGGCTATCAAAGAATGAGACTCTATACTAAGTTATTTTCAGCATGAGGCAAATTTTATTTGCAATATTGATAAGTAGTAATTTACAACGGAATTGTAAAGAGCATTTGACACATAGTGAAATAACATTTGCATAATTTCTATAATATTAGCTCGAATACATTCACAGCTTTCCATGGCTGAGAACATCGCACAAATCCCACCTGTGGGCATGGCACACGGAAGACGCATACATGCTATCCCATATGTTCAGTGAAATAGTTTTGAAAAGGAAAACTATACCCTTTGTAGCTATATCCAAGCTTGCTCATGACCGCGAGCACAGCTATTTAAATAGTTTGTAACACTCTGCAGAGGTTGTATAACTTTACCCACGCGAGATAATCAATTTTTACTGTCCGCAACTGCATGCTTCATTTGGCGTGTAACAAAAGTTGATTATCTTATAGCCTTTAGATCATCTAGTCCTAACCTTGCACCAGCCTGAATGAACATTGTACCTCTCTTAGGTACAACCCTAAGCGTAGATCCTCACTTAGGTCCATCCCACAAGTAAGCATTCATCGTTGTTTTAAAGCTTTGGCTCGACACCTTGGTGAAATGAGTCCCTACGATCAAACTTAACTGGAGTGCCCTTACTATATCTGTGCCTACCATAATGCAAGGCTAGACCTATACAAACTTAATCAGCTAAATGGCAGAGCCCATATAGCACATATGGTCATACGATGTGAATTAGATGTGCAGTAATAGCGTTTGGTTCTTAATTGACCCGGGCGAGAATCTCCCCCTACATACATGCGAGATTCCCTCTCATATTTGACAATGTATCATATAACTCGTCCGCGTCCAACAACTAGGTTTTTCATTTATTTGATACCAAAGTAACGGTGGTTCCCCCTCTGGTCCAATATTTTTAAACCATCATATCCACATGTAAATTTTGTTCAAAAGTGCAAACATAGCAGAAACTAGTTCTTGGCTAAGATTCTAGACCATATATCAATGTAATATTCCCAATTTGACAGTATACATTGTCAAAACCATGTCTTAGAGGTTACAACAGTGAGGGTATTAAATTTTCAAGGAGGTTCAATGCATACGAGCAGTTGTAACTGCCATACTGTAACATACGACTACCAATCATGACTTATGACTATCAACCATAGACTACGACTATCGACCATGGCATATGACTATCGACCATGACCTATGACTATCGACCACGGCTTACGACCATCGACCACGGCTTACGACTATCGACCACGGATTATGATTATTGACCAGTGCTGTGACATACGACTATCGACCGGTGCTGCGACTTACGAGTATCGATCGGTGATGCGACTTATGACTATCGATTGGTACTACAACTTACAACTATCGACCGGTACTGTAACTTACGACCATCGACGGGTGCTGCGCCTATCGACCTGTTACTGCAGGTTTTGACTATCGACTATGGTCATTGGTCAAAGATTATGAGTCCATCTACGGTCGAAGATTTTGACAACGGTCATAGTCGAAGATCTCGACTAAGCTAGCGATCAAAGATCACCACCACGCAAGTGATCGAAGATCTCGACTACGCAAGCAGTCGAAGATCACGACAATGCAAGCGGTTGAAGAAGATGGCCACGCAAGCGGTCGAAGATCATGACGAGGCCAGTGGTCAAAGATCTATGCTAGCAGTTGAAGATCATGACCATGCCAGCGGTCGAGAATCATGACCACGCAAGTGGTCGAAGATCTCGACTAAGCTAGTGGTCAAAGACCATGACCACGCAAGCAATCAAAGATCTTGATGACGCAAGCAGTTGAAGATCATGACGATGCAAGCGGTCGAAGATCACGACTACGCTAGCGGTTTTAGATCATGACTATAACAGCGGTCGAGGATCACGACCACACAAGCGGTCGAAGTTTACGACAACACTACCAGATTTCGACTTCGACTACTACAGTTCTGTTCTCACGTTCGACTGCTACGGTTCCTTTTATGAGTTTGACTACTGTAGTTCTCTTCTTGACTTCTATAACTTTAGTTCTCTTACCGGCTTCAATTACGTTAGTTCTCTTGCCGGCTTCGATTACTTTAGTTCTCTTGTCGGCTTCGATTACTTTAGTTCACTTTTCGACTATGATTACTCTTTTCAACTTACATACTCTATGAGGGAGGAGGAGCTCACTGATGATGATGGCGGCTCAAGAGAAAGAGCGGGAGGAGCTGGCGTTGGAGACCTTATCGGTCGTGAAGGGGTCCACAACAACAACGATGTCCAGCAATAGAGAAGCTACAAAAGGAGGTGCACATGAGCCTGTTTGCATGCATGTGGAAGTATGGGTGATAGGAATCGAGGTATGGCTCACCGAAGAGAGAAAGATCTTATGGTAGCATCTTGGTCAAAAAATGAAGAAGAAGGTCTAGCTCAAGTGATCCATTGCATAAAAGGTCAATCAAATGAGTAGGGTGCTTAAGGAAGAGATATGGCGCAGAGATGGAGTTTGGGAATGAGAGAGGCTCACCAGAGACGATAGAACATGGTGGCGTGCTCACCAGAGTTGCGTATGACTTTAGTTTTCTCACCGTTCCAGAGAGCGGAGTGCTCAAGGATCGTGTGCAAGAGACCAAGTGGCGAGCTGAAGAGTTATGGCATGGTCAGGGTGGGTTTTATAGACACAGTCTTGGGCTCCCGCTGTGGAGTGCGAGGCGCGGACAGAGACAAGAGGGAAGATATACGCCTCGTATGAGGTGACGGGTAGGCAGAGCTGGCAGTAGCAGATATGAAACTGTGGGCACAACGTCTAAAACCAGGGACATCTCAGGCCACGACCACAATGGAGAGGGCGCATGCGCACGAGGTGGAAGATGATTGCTACCAGTGGGCCCGATGCATCAGTGAGCGAAGAGAGATGGCCCGACAGGATTGTCTTGACATGAAAAAGGGTTTAGGAGTATGTTGAGCACCCATAGCAGAACTTGCCAACTAGCCAAAGCTCTTGAGGGCCAACTTAACAGTCGAGAGGCAAAGGCGGGCAAAAGGCCGGGATGCGCGGAGAAAAGGTGCATCGTAGGGCATGGGCTGTCAGTAGAGAGTCGAAATAATGGGTGTGGTATTCAAAATGATGAACATGGCATCCCAAACCAGTGGCCTGTGCTCATATAAGCTGGAGGTGGATTAAGGGTCCTACAAGTGGGCCACATTTGATAGTGAGGGAGAGAAAGGGAGAGAAGAGCTGAGAGGTTTGAGAAAAATCTAGACACATTAGATGAGCTCGAAAGATTATGAAAATCCTTGTGAATGTTGTGAATGCTCCTTGTTGGAATTGACCTAGACTTGATTAACAAACATCAAGTGCAGAGTACGAGTTGGTTCAATCTGGTTGTGGAATTGAACTAGGTGTTCAAGTTGTTTTCAGTTTTAGAGTTTAGTTCCAGTAATAAATCGAGTCCGAGTCCAATTTATAATTGGCGATGTTTTTTTGTCTTTAAGTTGTAAACTTGAGTATAAATAGAGGGGAGTTTACCCTAGAAAAGGTGCGGTGGTTGAAGTGCCACCAAAATATCTTGTTTATTCTATTGCTTTATTATTATCATGTTGTTGTCATCGTACTCGAAGAATGGAGAAGTCCCGAGAACTCGGAAGGCTTTGAGTTTGACTAACGAAGCTAGGTGGACGGTCAAAGTTCAACATCGAGTGAGAAGTCGAAGAGTATTGGATGGTGTTTGAGTAGTAGAGGAGAATCAGACGATGTTCGAGTAGCAATGGAGATTGGACGACGTTAAAGCAGCTTTAGAGCATCAGACGATATTCGAGTAGCAAAGGAGAATTGAATGGCGTTCGAGCGGGTTTAGAGCATTGGACGGTGTTCGAGCAGCTTCAGAACATCGGACCGTGTTTGAGCGGCTTCAGAGCATCGGACGGTGTTCGAGCGACTTTAGAGCATTGGACGATGTTCGAGCGGGTATTGTGAAGGATTAGAGCAAGGAGTAGTCAGAGATTCTGAGCACAAAAGTGGTCGGAGATCCCAAGGCACGCAGCGGTCGGAGGCTGCGGTGGACGAAACTAACACTCCTTATATAGTGTAGATGATTGTGTAAATTTTTAGTGTGTAATCTTCTCTTGATTTTTTTAGAAAAATCTAAGAAGACTTCTTGTCAAATCTAACTATACTTATCTGATTTAGATAGCTTCAGAACTTACTTCGATATTTATTTTCAGTGCCATGATTTATACTCGTGGCCATTTAAAGATGGTTTCCACCATGAGTTTTCTCATGCCAATTTTTTAAATCATCTTTTTAGTTTTTCTAACTTGGTCGAAATTTTTGATTTGCATTACATGCACTTTTGATTTTTGAAATTCATACTTTTCAAAGAAACTCCAATAAAGAGCCAAGGAAACAAAAATGCATTCAAAAAGGTTAAAATTTTTCTCATTTTTGCATGCTCTAGAATTTGGGATGTTACAGTTCTGCCCCCTTAAACAGAATCTTGTCCTCAAGATTCGGACGGAGAGCAGAGAAAGAAGAAGGTGGGCTAATTGGCTAGTAGTAGGTTTTTCGTACAACAGTGGATTAACACTTGGTGAAGGAAGAAGACCGGGAGCAACTTTATTCTCCCGGTAGGACCTAGTTGTCTATCCTAGCTCTTGGCATGACAAGTCCTGTGGCGGCTTAGAGATTTATCCATTGTATGTTTGATGATGTTGTTTCCTTTGGAGATCGGGATGTTGAGGGGTCTTCACTTGTTCTTGATTGTCTTGATCTTGGTCATTAGTCACTCCACGTTTGTAGACCTGATGGGGTTTACAGCAAAAAGGCCGAAAGGGGAATAACATGAGGTATGGGAAGAATTGTAGAGATAGCCTTTTTAAACTTTATAAATAGCACACCCAAGAAGTTGGGGTGAAACATAAACCACACTGATTTTTTAAAACAAGTATTTCCTGTGGTTGCGAAATGCAACGCTCGAGGGCAAGAAGGCAGCGTACATGGTCCAATTGAAAATCTACTGCAATGAAACATCTACTACTCGGGACATATATGAGAGTATCCTATGCAATACATCGGCATCTTAGTGTCTCTAAACACACAAAAGCTAGCTCACATAAACTTCCCTAAAGCAAGCTCTCTACTGATCTAGTCTAATTGTCTGGATCTAGGGATCTTTGTTGGCCTTGGCGGTGTCAGTTGCACCAGAGCGTTGTATTTAAGTCTTCCAAAGCACTTGCTAGCTCCCATAGTTCATATTCAGATTGTTCTACTCCTTTGTGCATACTTAAATAAAATTTTGAAGTAAGGTGAGTGGCTAGAAATAGTGGGAGAAAATTTTTTATTTTAACATGATAGCATGGGATGAGGACAGATGGTTTAAAATAGTTGCAAAATACATATGTTCAGCTCGTGCCATAGTTTTGAAAATTGTTGCAAAAAGCAATTAAAGGTAACGTTTGCAATAGTTCAAAATAAATTTTTTGAAAAACCCTTCTGGTGTAGTGTTCTAGGAACATTTTCAAATCATTTTGGTTCTATTTTAATGATAAAAATATTGTCAAAAACTTTTATTTTCGGAAGGTACACTTTTCTTTTAAAACAAAGGTCATTCTGAGACAGGATGAGAAGGAAAACAAAGAATGATTTAGATAAGATGAGAAAGCAAAGAGAAGAATATAAGAAGCTTTGCTATTCTTACTTCTCATTTTTCATAATTATTTTTAAATTTAAAATAAATTGTATTTGGCAAATAGATTCTTAATCTAACAGTAATTCTATCTGGGGCTTAACCTACAGTTAGTATGGCTCTGATACCAAAGCTGTGGGGACGCAAGGCGTGGGCCACTGCATGTGTTCTCCTGTACTAGTCCCATGATTAGTAGCTAGTACACACATTCACAACATTGATATCACATCCATACACATTACATATATTTTTATTTATGCCAAAGGGGTGAATACATAAGCAATGTATAATCTTACATCATATGATCGACCGACCAAGAGAATACTGGAGTTAAGAGTAAATTACAGCGGAAGATAAATAAATAAAAATATCCAGTGGTATGCCACCATATCCACAGGCAACCGACTGGTGATTAGACCCAAGAAAACCAATCGTTGAACTCCCCTAAGCCGAGGGAGAAGTACGCGTCGTCTGGCACGTATCCTTCTTCATTCTCCAATCAACAATAATTTAAGCAATGTTGAGTACATTGTGTACTCAGCAAGACTTATAGTGTATCATAAATTATATGTGTGTGTGTGTGTGCAAGGCTATCAAAGGATGATGCTCCATACTAAGTTATTTTCAGCATAAGGCAAATTTTATTTGCAATATCGATAAGTAGTAATTTGTAACAGAGTTGTAAAGAGCATTTGACACATAGTGAAATAACATTTGCATAATTTCCAAAACATTAGCTCAAATTCATTCACAGCCTTCCTCGGCTAAGAACATCACACAAATCCCACCCATGGGCATGGCACATGGAAGACGCGTACATGACATCCCATATGTTTAGTGAAACAGTTTTGAAAAGGAAGACTATACCCTTTGTAGTTACATCCAAGCTTGCTCATGACCGTGAGCATGGCTATTTAAATAGTTTTTAGCACTCTACAGAGATTGTACATCTTTACCCATATAAGATAATCAATTTTTACTATCGGCAACTGCACGCTTCCATTGGTGTGTAACGAAAATTGATTATCTTCTAGCCTTTAGATTATCTAATCCTAACCTTCCGCCAGCTCGAATGAACATCGAACCTCTCTTAGATACACCCAGAGAGAGCATTCAAACCCTCACTTAGGTACACCCCTAAGAGAAGACTCTCACTTAGGTCTGTCCCCCAAGTGGGCATTCATCGTTATTTTAAAGCTTTGGCTCGATAGTTTGGTAAAAGGAGCCCCTACGAGCAAACCTAATCCGAGTGCCCTTACTACATCTATGCCTACCACAATGCAAGGCTAGACCTAGACAACTTTATCAGCTAAATGCCAAAGCCCATATAGCACATGTGGTCGTACGGTGTGACTTAGATAGCAATAGCGTTTGGTCCTTAATTGACCCAGGCGAGAATCTCCCCCTATATACATGAGAGATTCCCTCTCGTGATTCCCTCTTACATTTGACAGAAAACTAGGTTTTTCATTTTATTTGATACCAAAATAATAGAAGTTCCCCCTCTGGTCCAACATTTTTGAAACCATCATACCCACGTGTAAATTTTATTTGAAAGTGAAAACTTCGCAAAAACTAGTGCTTGGCTAAGCTTCTAGACCATATATCAATGTAATATTCCCAATTTGACAGTATACATGGTCTAAACCATGTCGTAGAGGTTATAATAGTGAGAGTCTCAAATTTTCAAGGAGGTTCAATACATACGAGCGATCATAACTACCATTACCCACAGTATAGCAGTTTTAATGGAACCTGAACGTATGCATAATAGATTTTGCAAACAATATATAATAATTGAAATACTAGGATCAACATGGTCAAAGGAGGTGCTTGCCTTGCTCTTGTTGCTCAGAGAATGTTTTGGATGTGTTCTCGACGTTGTCTGGCATTGAGTCATCTAACTGATAAATAAATTCAGATAAAAGCAAATTAGAGCCAAATAAAAAGAGACAGGGCTAAATTTTTTTTTGTAAATTCAAAAAAATCTTGTTTTTATAAAAATTTAGAAACAAGTTTTTGGCTTGGTTTGAGTTATCTTAGCGTATTTTACAACTACCCAAGCTCCTTGGTTGCTACGATGTTCTTCCGACTTCTAACACACTTCGGTTGCTAGCTACTCAATTCTATCTATGACTATTGAAGCCTACGATCACTGTAGCTTACGACCATTATAGCTTACGTTCTTATCTTATGACCATTATCACTACTGACGACTGCAGCTACTGATCTTACGAGTACAACATTGATACTTCGGATGTTTGAACCACTATGGTACTCGATCGCCCCGACTACCGACTACCGATCGTGGCACTTCCACCACACGGGTCTTCAACTATGTCGATCCTACCGCAACTCTGATCGTACCGTTCATATAGAGCCGGTACTACCGATCTTTATCCACGTAGGTCTTTCGAACATCGACCGGGTACTGTACAACTATCAACCGGGTACTATAACTTACAACTACCATTTATGACTTATGACTATCAACCACAGCCTACGACTATCGACCATGGCTTACGACTATCGACCACGACCTATGACTATCGACCATGTCTTACGACTATCGACCATGGCTTATGACTATCGACCATGGATTATGACTATCGACCATGTCTTACGACTATCAATCGGTGCTGCTACTTACGACTATCGACCGGTGCTGTGACTTACGAGTATCAACCCATGCTGCGACTTACAACTATCGACCTATGTTGTAACTTATGACTATCGACCGGTATTGTAACTTACGACCATCGACCAGTGCTGCGACTATCAACCCGTTACTGTAGGTTTCGACTACTAACTACGGTCATCGGTCAAAGATTACAAGTCCATCTACAGTCAGAGATTTCAACAATGGCTATGGTCAAAGATCTCGACTAAGCTAGCAGTCGAAGATCTCGACTACACAAGCGGTCGAATATCACGACGACGCAAGCAATCGAAGATAACGACGACGCAAGCGATCAAAGATCTCGACTATGCTAACAGTCAAAGATTATGACCAAGCAAGCAGTCAAAGATCATGACCAGGCCAGCAGTTGAGGATCACAACCACACAAGCGGTCGAAGATCTCAACTACACAAGCGGTCAAAGATCATAATGACGCAAGTGGTTGAAGATCACAACTACACAAGCAGTTGAAGATCTCAACTATGCTAGCGGTCGAAGATCACAACCATACCAGCGGTCGAGGATCACGGCCACACAAGCAGTCAAAGATCTCGACTAAGCTACTGGTCGAAGATCACAACCACGCAAGCGGTCGAATATCTCGACTACGCAAGCAGTTGAAGATCATAATGATGCAAGCAGTCGAAGATCTCAACTATGTTAGTGGTCAAAGATCATGACCATGCCAACGGTCGAGGATCACTACCACACAAGTGGTCAAAGTGTATGACATCGTTGCCAGATTTTGACTTCGACTACTACAGTTCCGTTCTCGGTTCGACTACTGAATTTCCTTTTACGAGTTTGACTACTTTAGCTCTCTTCTTGACTTCTATCACTTTAGTTCTCTTTTCAACTTCGATTACTTTAGTTCTCTTGCCGGCATCGATTACTTTAGTTCTCTTTTCAACTACGATTACTCTTTTTAACGTATGTACTCTATGAGGGACGAGGAGCTCACCGATAACGATGGTGGCTCACGAGAAAGAGTGGGAGGAGCTAGCGTTGGAGACCTTATTGGTGGCGAAGGGGTCTGTGGCGACAACGATGTCCATCAACAAAGAAGCTACAGAAGGAGGTGTACATGAGCCTGCATGCATACATGCGAAAGTACGGGTGATAGGAATCGAGGTACGACTCACTTAAGAGAGAAAGATCTTATGGCGATGTTCAAGTCAAAAATGAAGAAGTCTAGCTCGAGTGATCCACTGCATGAAAGGTTGATCAAATAAGTTGGGTGCTTATGAAAGAGATAAGGCACATTGAGATGGAGTTTGGGGAGGAGAGAGGCTCACCAGAGAAGCTAGTACACGATGGCGTGTTCACCAAAGTCATGTACGACTTCACTTTTCTTGCTATTTCAGAGAGCGGAGTGCTCAAGGATCATGTGCAAGAGATTGAGTGGCGAGTTGAAGAGCTATGACACAATCGGAGTGGGTTTTATAGACACAGTCTCAGGCTCTCACCGTGGAGTGTGAGGTGCAGAAGGAGACAAGAGGGAAGATATGTGTCGCGTATGAGGCGATGGGTAGGCAGAGTTGCCAACAGCAGAGAAGAAACTGTGGGCGCGACGTGTAAAACCGGGGGTATCTCAAGCCACGACCACGGTGGAGAGGTCGCATGCACGCGAGATGGAAGAAATTGCTACCAGCAGGCCCAACGCATTAGCGAGCGAAGAGAGATGGCCTGATGGGATTGTCTTGACATGAAAAAGGGTTTAGGAGTATGTTCGAGCACTTGTGGTAGAACTTGCTAGTTGGGCGAAGCTCTTGAGGGCCAACTTAGCAGTTGAGAGGAAAAGGTGGGCACAATGCCGTGATGCACGGAGGAAAGGTGTGGCACAGGGCATGGGCTATTAGCAGAGATCTGAAACAATGGGCATGGTATTCAAAACGATGAGCATGGCGTCCAAAAGCAGTTTCATGTGCTCATGCAGGCTAGAGGTGGAAGAAGGTTCCTATAAGTGGGCCGCACTCGATAGTGAGAGTGAGAGAAAGGGTGAGGAGAGCTGAGAGGTTTGAGCAAAAGCTAGACACATTAGATGAGCTCGAATGATTATGAAAATCTTTGTGAATGCTCTTTGTTTGAATTAATCTAGACTTGATTGGCAAACATCGAGTGTAGAGTACGAGTTGGTTCAATCCGGTTGTGGAATTGAACTAGGAGCTAGTTCAAGTTGTTTTTAGTTTCGGAGTCTAGTTTTAGTAAGAAATCGAGTCTAAGCCCAAATTGTAATTGGTGATTTTTTTTGTCTTTAAGTTGTAAACTTGAGTATAAATAGAGGGGAGTATACCCCAAAAAAGGTGTGGTGGTTGAAGTGTCACCAAAAGATCTTATTTATGCTATTGCTCTGTTATTATCAGGTTGTTGTTGTCGTACTCAAAGAACAGAGAAGTCCTGAGAACTCAGAAGGCTTAAAGTTCAATTAATGAAGCAAGGTGGACGGTCGAAGTTTGACTTCGAGTGAGAAGTCGAAGAGTATCGTACGGTGTTCAAGTAGTAGAGGAGAATCGAACAGCGTTCGTGTAGCAACGGAGATCAGACGGTGTTCGAGCAGCATCAGAGCATCGGATGGTATTCGAGTAGCAGAGGAGAATCGAATGGCATTCGAGCAGCTTCAGAGCATCAGACGGTGTTCGCATGGCTTCAGAGCATCGGACGGTGTTCGAGCGGCTTTAGAGCATCAGGCGGTGTTCAAGCGACTTTAGAGCATCGGACGGTGTTTGAGTGGGTATTGTGAAGGATTAGAGCGAGGAGCAGTCAGAGACTCCGAGGCAAGAGCGGTCAGAGATCCTGGTGCACGCTGCGGTCGAAGGCTGCAATGGCCGAAACTAACACTCCTTATATAGTGTAGATGATCGTGTAAATTTTCAGTGTGTTATCTGAGAAGTTTTTTGTCGAATTTAATAATACTTATCTAATTTGGATAGTTTCAAAACTTACTTTGATATTTATTTTTAGCGCCACAATTTATACTTGTGGCCTTTTTAATATGGTTTCCACCATGAGTTTTCTCATGCCAACTTTTTAAATCATCTTTTTAGTTTCTCTAACTTGGCCTAATTTTTTATTTGCATTACATGCACTTTGGATTTTTGAAATTCAAACTTTTCAAAGAAACTCCAATAAAGAGCCAAGGAAAAATGCATTAAAAAAGTTTAAATTTTTTTCTCATTTTTGCATGCCCTAGAATTTGGGATGTTACATGCACACTTTATTTGTGGTTGGTTTTCATTGAACCTGTAAGTGTTGACCATTTCGATGAAAACATGGTAGGTTAACATTGACGAACATAGATTAGTGGTAGATCTAGGATTGCTAGCTGTAGAACTCTATGTTTTAGTGGTAATGTCATATGTAGACAATTTTAATCCAAGTTTCTCAGGTGTTATAGCGTATGAATAGTTGTTTAACCCTATTTGGACATTGATTAGTGTAAGACCAAGGGTGGTTAGGTTTAGATGTGCATGAGTCAGGGATTTGAATTTACGATGTTTGTATGTTGTAGTCAAGAATATATTTGAACGTTCCTAGTTATATTTTTTTGGAGATGTAGATGAAATAGAGAGCATTTCAATATACATGGTACGGTTTATTCGTGTGAGTGTAGTTTTGATTTGGTTTTCATTAGGCTTGATGTAGGAGGCATAATTTTTGTATTTGCATTGCATGTTGAATATTTTTCATCGTGTGATAGGTATGTTAACTCAACATGGTTTTAGAGTATATTACAGGCATGGGGACGTTTAGGAGGGGCCATATGGAGTTGATTTGAGCAATTTCGCACAGACTACACTATTTCACACAGAGTCGAACAATCTTAAAATTGGGGAGGTGCTGTTGTGGTTGACTTATAGCTTCTTGCTAGATTCGGTGGTGTTTAGTGTTACTGTGAAATGCCTGTGGAGTCATTCTACGGAAGTCATTCATTGGAAGTTGAGGCCCCTTGAGCGAACAATGTTATGAATGTCCTACTTAGAAGCATGTAGCGCCATGGCTGTGAATGTGTCCTGTTGTTGGAGGCCTATTTCAAGGAGAGTTCAAGTACAATTGGTGGTGATTGTGAAGTGGGGAGAGTAGAGTTACGTTTGCAGGCAGAAATTAGGGGTGGTGGGAGAAAGGACAGTGGTGGAGATGTAGTTAAGGCTGAAGGTAGCCATTTTCAACCTACTGGACAGGTGGACAAAGGGGAGGACATTGAATTCAGAGTGGATGACTTAGAGTAGGAAGACCAAATGACCAGGGCTGAAGAACATGCGTTGCAAGAGGATGAGGATGAGGGTGTCTGTTCGGATGATGAAGATGTCCCCGACATGCCAATGCCTGATGGTTGGAACAAATACAACCCAGAGGGCCTAGTTGTGAATGATGGCCATGATTCCCCGTGGGAGTACCAAGAGACTGAGGTGTGTTTCAACACTAGGTATGCAAACAAGCTTGCACTGTAGGATGCCAATGAACTATAGGCGTTGTCAATGCAAGGACCTTCTAGGTTGTTAAATCTAATCGACAGTAGCACACTATGAAGTGTGAGCAACCTAGGTGTGCTTGGCATGTTCACACATACCAGTCGAATCTTGAAATGTAATAGATTATGTCAAAGGTGGAGGCTCACTCATGTGTTCTGGGCAATGTGCTGGCAAAGCATCGAAACCTTACTTCCTCTTTCATGGCATATCTCATGTATGAGGAGATTATGAAGAAAAAGTATATGGAAGCAAAACGTATCATATTAGCCATAAACAAGAAGGACAAGTATAGGATCAGCTACATGAAAGGCATGGAGGATAAAGTAGAAGGCAATGGAAAAAAGGTTTGGCACATTCGAGTCTACCTACAACAATCTTCCTAGTGTACTAGATTTGCTACAGGAAAGAAACCCTGGGACATACATCGCTATCGAAGAACAGGAGCAAATCTAACCGTACTGTAGGGTTACATGGTAATGCAATAGGCTATTCTTGCTTTTGGTGCTTGCATTTGATGCTTTCTGGCAGTGCCAACCACTGATGCGTGTGGATGGAACTTTCTTGATGGGGGATGTACAAACGGCAAATCCTAACGACAATTGGGGTGGACGACAATAGTTGGTTGTGGTTCTTCAGGCATCTTAAGATCAAAGTGGTCAACAAAAGTCCTGATGTTTGCACCATTCATGATCGACATACTGGGTTGATGAAGGCTATCAATACACTCCAGGAAGATGTAGATGAGCCTTTTCCTTGGCATGACATGCAAAACCATTGGCACATGCGGCACTTGGGTGCCAACTTCTGCAAGCAGTTTAAAGACGACGAGTTGATGAAGTTGTTCAAGAGATTATGCAAACAAAACTAATAGAGGAAGTTCAATGCAATTTGGGAGAAGCTGGATCAGTTGACACATAAGCACATTGACTAGAGGAACAAGCAACCTACAACAAGCGCGGACCATGTACCAAAACAACCAGAGCCATCGCTAGAGATTGACCCACCTGGGTTGAGAACGAGGACTACAAGGAGTATCAAATGTTTCTCGTTGGATCGAGGCCGAGCCAGTGGAGAAGTGAGCCTTGCTTCATGACAAGAATAGTGCAAGGTACAACGTAATGACGACCAACCTGAAGAAGACAAATATATGATGACAAATTACTCCCACCATTCTAAAATAACTGGCGTTTTAGCTCTTTGAATAGGAATTAAGAACTTATGTAAATTGACTAACCTACCTTTATTTAATTCTATCTCAGACGCCATCACCTGTCGGGACCCTGGATTTCCGAACCCGGACCCTCTGTGTATTACAGCACTAGTCCCAGATCAAAGCTAGTGCACATAGTCAAACAGTGATGATTTCATATCCAACAACGCTTTATTACAATAATAGAGAGTACAGACCAAAAGGTCTCTTTATTACAACTGAGGTTTCAAGACCTCACACACTCACAAAACACAGCGGAAGCAAAAGAACTCGGATGAAGACCCATCAATACGCCACAGGCAATTGACTGGGGAAGCGCAGCCTAGTACTCCGGAAAGCCTTCGTCGAATCCACACGCGAAGTAGTCGTAATCTCCCTCTTGAGCTTCATATTCCTCTGAGTAATATTTTTGAGTGCAACATGTGAGTACATAAAGTACTCCGCAAGTCTTGGGAAAAATGCAATAGATGCAAGGCTTGACAAAGGATGGTTATATGGTTCTTTTGCACAAAGCAATGTTTTATTTCAAATACCATTAAATATTTTCGAACACATTAATTTAACAAAGTAATTGTTTTAACTAAATCTAATAAGCATTTTATAGTGAAGGTTCTATCCACCAACACTAATTAACCAACTCTAACCGTTAAGTTTCAAAACAACGGGTTCCATCCACCCTCTCTGGCTCCAACCGCCAGGATACCCTTCCGAGAGTTCCCTCTACTCTCAGAATACCAAAATTTTGACATTAAAACCAAAACAAAAAAATCTACCATATGAATGCATTCCTTGCTCGCCCTTGACCGTGGGCACGGCTATTCAAATAGTTTGACACTCTGCAGAGGATGTACAACTTTACCCCCAAGAGATAAATTATCCTAACAGTCACCATGCTTCCTTTGGCATGAGACCCAGATAAAATATCACAAAGCCTTTACCTCACTCTAGTCTAGCTAGACACCACCCGCTGAGGTTTCACCGCTGAAGGGTTAAATCCACCCAGTCAGAAACCCCCTCTTGCGCCACATGAGTACAGTAAATCCCTGGCACCCACTTTCCACTGGTGGCACTTAAACTAGACTATCGTAAGTTAATCAGCTAGGTCGTACCCACATAGACTTGGGGTTGCACGGTAGTGCTCAGTCTGGACAATCACAAGAGTCGGTCCTTAATTGACTAGGGCGGAACATACACTATAGGACCAAAATGACGACAGAGGGGGGGTGAATGTCGTTCTCTTTTAAAATCGCCCCCAAGAATTTGTACACCGATTTTTCAAACAGATGTAGAACAATGCAACTCACAGAAAATTAATTGTGCTGAAAACTGGAACGCATGCAACACTGAACAATTCAGCATAAATCAGAGATTATCCAAAAAAAATTTAGCTGAAAATAACGCTGTTTGATCTTCATGCAAAATGGAGGAAAATCAGCAAAAAGAGAAAAAGGAAAAGGCACTAAAGGGAGTGGTCATGCTTGCTACGGACAAGGAAATGAGACACCACCGAATGGTAAACTTGAAGAATAAAACTGCAGTGGGAGGAATGATCGGCAAACAAAAGGAATACATAGAGGAGCCTAAAATCGGCCGAATACACAAAATAGGAGAGGAAAGGCCCTGCAGAACCGAAACTCTGGAAGGGAGATTTTGGGTGCTGAAAACATTATTTTTCAGATAAAAACTGCAGGCTACATACTGCATTCCCAGACCGAAAAATGAGACATCCAAGAAGTCTCAACAGGGAATCCGCACAATACTTCTTTCGGAGGGATTGGACTGTTGGAAATGAGCTTTAATTGCTGAGGAATAAGAGAACGGATAGCTTTAGCAAATGGACTGCAGAAAACCGAAAATGGGAACTGACTGACTGAAGAACCGAAAAACAAGAGCTACAGGAGAACTCAATCCATTGACTGCAGAAAACATTTGAAATTGAGAATTTCTTCTTTTCTATTCAAGCTAAAAGATCAAACCCATTTTCTAAATAGCATAGAGACCTTAAACCACAAGAGCAATCAACAACAACTCCTTAATTTCAGAATTGAACCAAGAACTGAAAAGTACAGAGACAACACTAAAAATCAAATTACTCCCCCATCTTTGATCTTTTGGCCATGAAACTTTGAGGATATATGAGCAATAGCCATAGAACTCTCCAGACCAAATTTCATGCCATCTCTCCAAAGGAATCAAGAATTCCATCAAACCCTAGAAACTCAAAAGCAAGAACAGAGGAACTCAAATGAGGAAATCCGTGATTAAACTTGGTTTGCTCTTTGGATCAACTAGCCAAATGGCTTTTGAGCATCTCCCATGTCATAGCAACCCATTTTGGTACTCCTCAGCAAGCAAGAACTCCAAACACAAACACTCAAAAATCACACATAGGAGCCATCGAAGCAAGAACAGAATGAACAGAGAAAAACTTCAGATTTTTCATTCCAATCACAAGGATTACAGAGAGCTACGTCCCCATACGCATGGACATTCAAACAAAAGGATGATTACAAGACTCTCCACTCAATCCTCTCCCTCTCCAACTCAAGAACACAACCCATACATGCTTGAGAGGGGATAAACACCAACACAGACAGCTCACATGGAAACCATCGAAGGGGACACAGAGGGAACACAACTCTGCCTCCTCTAACCACTCTCAACCACTAAAGCCTAAAGCCAAAGCAAACCCTAAACCTCATTTTGACCAAAGGAAACCCTAAAAACTCTTGGAGTGCTCAAGTGGGCATGCAGCCCCTCCAACCTATTTATAGCCCACGGCTAACGGGTCTCCACCCCGTTACGCCCGCTAAATCCAACGGAGCCCGCTCCCGCTTGTGCAGCCTTGCGAAATTCTCGTTTCGCCCCTCCTGCACCTTCCGGGAAGCTTCCGCGCTCCTTGTCTCGCACGCCTCGCAACCACCTCGAGTCCACGTCGTCTTCGACACATCCCGACCGTTCTGACCTCAGCGCCACCTGCGCCTAGTCCGGTCCACCGTGTCTCACCACGACTCCGCCCGATGTCCTGTAGCCACACAGACAAGAAACACATCAAATAGCACCGCTCGATACATGAAAGTGTAAATGGTATAAACACCCCATACTTACACACACTAAAGTCAAAACCTGTTGAATCATTGGAATAAGTATCCTAATCCCATACGACAAAGTCTGACCAAGTCCGACCGAGCCCGTTGCACCATGCAACGTCAAGGTCCAAACCACCCAAACTAAACTCGACTTACCTAAAGCGATGTCGATTACTCATCATAAACATGGGATGACCTCCACATGGTCTCTCAATCTCCCCCTTGATGAGTATATTGACAAACCCAGAAAAACGCAAAGTTGAGTTTGAGTTTGAAGAGTAAAGATCACTAGAGCAACAACCGAAAGAGCAAATTGTTCTCCAAAGCTCTAAAATGATCCCAAAAGACTTTTTCACTTCTATTCTCCCCTTTTGGCAATAAACACATCAAGGATGCAAAAGAGAGAATAAGATCACAAACATGGATGAAATGGCTGAAGTTTGATTATTTCTAAGAATTTTGAGCCATGAGAATTATCCACGATGACCATAATGAACTACACCAAGCCATAACTCAATAAAAGGCTATCTAGATCATGACAAGATATGTATATCCTAGCTAGAGCACATAGATGACGATTTGAAATGTAATGCATTTTATGAGCATGTCAAGTCATCAATAAGCAGTCTAACTAGAGATATCCAAGGATGATGCAGGCCATGTCAATAAGCTAAGCGGAACAAGGAAGCTAATATTGAGTCCAAATAGAGTGCTATAAGCTCAAGATTGAAACATTGGTTAAGTACATGGTTCTTTTTGTAGCTTAAGTAAATTGAACACATAAAATATTGTCTTTTTAAAGCTCATGGTCGTTTCCAACCCAATTTTTTTTCATGTGCTAGATCTCAAGCCTTATGCGACTACTCCAAGCGAGAAGCTTAAGAAGATAGTCTAGGTCATCCAAAACTCCCCCTGAGTTCATGTCTAGTGCAATGGCAAGCCGTCTCATGAGAAAGAATTGGTGAAATCAGTTTTTTCGCACAAAAGAGATCATTTTGCTTTTTAAACATGTTGTACTAACTTATGCATCATCAAGAACTAATATAGCTCAACTTAAGTCAACAAAGATTCAACGCTCAACTAAGCTTATTTGACATGGCATGAATCATAAAAGGATAGCTCAAGAAAGACTAAACTCAAGTGCTAGCATGACAAGTTTTAATTCAAGTAGATCAATTTTAATTCACTTATCATGGCAAAAGCTAGTCTACACATATGAAGTCATGATAAATCTAGCATATAAGCACAAGTCATGGCAAGGTGTCAAGCATTGTAAACATGTCATAAC
Source organism: Dendrocalamus sinicus (assembly GCA_036346575.1). Taxonomy (NCBI): domain Eukaryota; kingdom Viridiplantae; phylum Streptophyta; class Magnoliopsida; order Poales; family Poaceae; genus Dendrocalamus; species Dendrocalamus sinicus. The sequence goes on along the minus strand of CM070656.1, from coordinate 12,300,264 downwards.
AGGATAATAATCAAGGCTCAATGTAGTTATATTACAATGCAGAATGCTGAAATGCAAGAACATCCAGCTCCCCCTCAACATGAGATGCACCTTTTAGTTCAAGTTGAGTTAAGTCAACATTAAGCTCCAGAAGCTCCCAAATGAACTCCCCCTGAACTAAAGCAATAAAATCGAGAAGCTGGCAAAGAAAACAGCAAATAGGCAGTCCTTAAAGCATAGAAAAGATATAGAGGCAACTATGGCTCAGACTGACTCTCATTTACCCCATATGAATCTAGGACTATTAGGCGGTAATCTAGCATACTAAGGAGCAAACACGTACCCTGTCTACCCAAGGGTGGCCCGACCCTTGCTAGAACCTACAAGTAGTGAGTGGGCTCAACCTAGTGAAAAGAGAGAAGCGGCTAATAGAGCAGAATCCTAGATCACAAGATGAGAGGGAAAGACTAAGCGGCTCGACTAGAGAAACACTCTAACCTATGCTAGAAGGACTAGACCTGATGCACCCCAAATGCAATGCAACAGAAATGAGACAGAAGCATAATCAATATAGTAAAGCAATAAAGCCCAAAGCTCCCCCTCACTACAGTCCATAAGGACAAACTACCCCAAGCTCTCCCCGCAGAGCTGAAAACCTAGAGCTATCCAATGGCTTGGTAAAGATGTCAGCCAACTGGTGGTCACTCTCCACAAACTGGAGCACTATATCGCCCTTCTCTACATGGTCTCTAAGGAAGTGAAAGCGAATATCAATATGCTTGGTCCGAGAATGCTGCACTGGGTTCTTAGCAATGTTAATCGCAGAAGTGTTATCACAAAAAAGTGGAACGCTGTCTATGACCAACCCAAAGTCCTGCAAGGTCGAAGCCATCCAAAGCACAGCTCTGACGGTGGTCAGCAGGATTATATAACACCGGACTGCTTCCTCGAAGAACAAGAAACGAGAGAAGTGCCAATGAATTGGCAAGTGCCAGAAGTGCTCTTCCTATCTATCCTACAGCCGGCAAAATCTGCATCCAAGAGGGCTCTTAAGGAAAGACAGGATGAGGAAGAGTAGCAGATACCATAGTCAATGGTAGCTCGAAGGTACCGAAAGATGCGCTTCACCGCCTGGCGGTGAGATACGCGAGGAGAAGCTTGGAAACGAGCACACAGACACACGGAGAAGTGTATGTCTGGTCTCGAGGCAGTGAGGTAAAGAAGGGAACCGATCATACTTCTGTACTCTTTCTGATCAACTAGCTCGCCATCCTCATCTGGGTCAAGATAGGCTCTAGAAGCCATCGGAGTTGACACCGGCTTGCCATCACTCATGTCGAAGCGTTTCAGGATGTCACGAGTGTACTTGCCTTGATGCAAGAAGATACCCTCCCGAGTCTGCTTGATTTGGAAGCCAAGAAAGAAGGTCAACTCGCCCATCATGCTCATCTCAAACTCGGTGCTCATGACATCTGAGAACTGTGAAACCAGAGCATGGGAAGAGCTGCCAAAGATGATATCATCGACATAGATCTGGACGAGCAGAAGGTCATTGCCAAGCCAACGGATAAACAAGGTCTTATCTACTTTACCCATTTCAAACCCATGACTCAACAAGTAGGACTTAAGCCTCTCATACCAAGCTCTGGGGGCCTGCTTAAGTCCATACAACGCTTTGGAAAGCTTGAAGACATGGTTTGGGTATTTGGGGTTCTTGAAACCTGGAGGTTGTCGGACGTAGACTTCTTCCTCAATAAAGCCATTGAGAAAGGCACTCTTGACGTCCATCTGGTAAAGCTTGAAACCCTTAGAAGCTGCAAAGGCAAGCAGGATTCTAATGGCCTCAAGTCGAGCTACAGGGGCAAAGGTCTCCTCGAAGTCTAAACCCTCAACCTGAGAAAACCCCTGAGCTACCAGTCTAGCCTTGTTTCGAATGACTACCCCATCCTCACTCTGCTTGTTTTTGAACACCCACTTGGTTCCAATGACATTGTGACCTCGCGGAGGCTCAACAAGCGACCAGACCTTGTTTCTCTCGAAATTCTCTAACTCCTCATGCATGGCATTGACCCAAGACTCATCGGAAAGAGCATGAGACACATCTTTGGGCTCAAAGGAGGCAATGAAAGCAGAATGGAGACAAAATTGAGATAAGTCAGATTTTGAGCAGGTAACACGCTCGAAAAGGTCTCCAATGATCTGCTTTGAAGGATGAGCTTTCTGGATATGTCTAGGAGGTCCAGGATGAGCCTCTACCTCATGAGCTGACGGGGTAGGAACAGAGCCACTAGCTCCAGAAGAAGCAGAAGGCATGGGCTGATCTCCTCGAGGTGCGGTGGAAGAAGGCACCTCAACGGATGGATGAGGGACTGGATCAGATAGACAACCATCGTGTCCATCGTCCTCGTCATCCACGAAGATGGTCTCGGACTGCTCTAACGAACCTGAGATATCGGGCCTAGTCCCCGGACTGGCCTCATCAAAGGTCACCTCACAGGTTTCTACCATTTTGCTAGACTCGCAGTTCCAGACCCTATAAGCCCGCGAAGAAGGCGAGTAACCTAGAAAGATCCCATCACAAGAGCGTGACTCGAACTTGTCTAGGTCCCGGACTTCAAAATGAAGCACTTGCAACCAAACACATGAAAATGAGAGACGCTGGGCTTTCGCCCATATCTTAGCTCATAAGAAGTGCGGTGCAAGTGTGCCCAAAGAAAAACTCGATTTGAGATATGGCACGCGGTGGCTATAGCCTTAGCCCAGAACTTCCGCGGTGTAGAGTACTCATCAAGCATCGTCCTGGCCATCTCGACCAAGGTACGGTTCTTCCTCTCCACGATGCCATTCTGCTGTGGGACGTGCGGAGAAGAGAACTGGTGCTCTACACCTGTCTCAACACAGAACCTCTCAAAGTAGGAATTCTTGAACTCCGTGCCATTGTCACTGCGGATCGCTCGTAAGGCACCCGTGAGCTCAACAGAAAGCCTACTAAAAAGACCTTGGAAATGTGTAAATGTCTCATCCTTCGAGGCTAAGAAAAACACCCAAGAAAACCTCGAATAGTCATCGACCACGACAAGAACATACCACTTCCCTCCGGTTGACTGCACTCGAGCTGGTCCGACTGTGTCCATGTGGAGCAGCTGTCCCGGTGCATCAGTCATGGTCACTGTGACCGGAGGGTGAGAAGCGGCAACCATCTTGCCATGCCGGCATGGAGCACAAACAAGGTCTTTGACCATTTTGAGCTTCGGCAGACCACGAATGAGGTCGTGGCCGCTAACTCGGGTCAAATGGTCAAATCCGATATGACCAAGTCTCCTATGCCAGAAAGAGAGGTCGCGGGACTCAGAAGCAACTAAGCACCTGAGAGGATCACCAAAAGACTCAGAAAAATCAGCACGAAAGATCCTCCCAAAGCGAAATCCATAAACCGGACTACAGAAGAATCAAGAATTTTGCAATTGTTTTTCTTGAAGCTCACCTCGAAACCGTCATCGGTAAGCTGAGAAACAGAAAGCAAATTATACTGCAGCTTACTAACCAAGGCAACATCCTTCAAAATAAAAGACTCATTAACACGCACTGTACCTTTGGCGATGACACGCCCAGACGAAGCGTCTCCGAAGGTGATCGTCTCATCACCTGGAGCGCGGGCTAGGGAGGAGAACCAACGGGAGTCTCCGGTCATATGACGAGAACAACCAGAGTCGACAAGCCAAACCTTCTCCTTCCCTACCCGGCGAACCTGAGTCAACAAGAGAGTAAAGTCTCAGTACTGGGGTAAATCAGAAGTGATTTTGGCACCCAATACTGAACAACACTTCGAGTAGCAGAAGTAGCCACACACGACTGACCTCTAGCTACCCTACGCTCTTTGTCACTCAACACGCCAGAAGGTCTACGTGTAGACCCGAAGCTGCTACTGGGTCCGACGGCTACGGAGGAGCGAGTTGGAGCACCAGCAACACGCTGATCACGCCGCGGGTAGCTATCTCGATGGGGAAAACGAGATCTACCCTCAGGACGGCGGAAGACACGACCCGAGACAGCATGAGGACGAAAAACAGAAAACTCAAAAAAACCAAGTCCTCTATGTTGCCCAAACTCCGCAACTGGAGCTAACCTAGACCTCGTGTTGATCTTAGGTGCACTCAAGGTCTGGGGCTGACCCTGAATACCCCTAAGAGCTGCAACATGGTCTCTTTGCGCGATCCTGGCGTGCCTGAAGCATCGATTGACTGTGTGTCCATCCTTCTGACAGAAGGTGCAGTGATACTTCACCTTCTGAGAGGTAGAAGTAGCACGGGGAGGCTTCGCCTTCTCAAAGGCCGAAGCAGCAGGTGAAACCACCTTGCTGTCTCTCTGGCCAAAGCCTCATTTTCTTTTCTTTTCTTCCACCCGCCCCCTCATTTTCCTTGCTCTCTCTCTGGCCGAAGCCTCCTTATCCCCCTGTGCCCCTTCGCCTGGCTCTCTTTCTCTCCTCTTCCCAACTCCCGCACGCCGCCGCCGCTCTGCTCCTCCTCCCGCGGCTCCTCCCGCTCGCGCCTCTTCCTCCTCGCGCCTCCCCTTCGGCGCCCCTTCCTTCGCACGCCGCCTCTTCTCCGAACCGTCTCGGCTCTCTCTCGGTCGCGTCGCGCGCCACGACCTGTCGGCTCCCGGCCCGAGTTCTTGGCTCCCTACCGCCGGTTCTTCCCTAGGCGTCTCACTCTCTCACGCCTCGGCTCTGCGGCTTCACCTGCGCGCATGGCGGCCTCTCCTCGTCGCGCGCCGTTGAGCGGTAGGTACGCGGCGGATCCGTGGCCTAGGCCCGGATCGGCGTCTCCTTCCCGGTCAACCCGATCTACTCATTTTGGGTTGCTATGTTTTGGTTTGCTTTCACGGGTTGCTTGAGGTGGTTTAGGTTGGGAGGCGAGTTGCCTCGGCCGACCACCGCCGTTGAGCCGTCTCCCGTACGCCGGGGGAGTATCCGGTGGCGGCTGGCGAGGTGGCTTGGCCGCCGGAAACCCGCAGCCGCTGACCTCATGGTAAGCCTCTTCTCCCCTCTGCTACTTCTGGTGACATGCTTGAATGGGTTCATGTGCTCTACCGTAGATGAAGGCTTATGGTTTCTAGTCTATGTTGGATGAATTGGATAAATGTATTACATGGATGGCGATGGTTGTGGGAATTTACCTGTACTGGTGCTTGCGAGAAATGTTAGGGTTTGGGGTTGCGGTGGTGGCTGGCTTGCGGTTCTCCTGCGGCTGCCACGGTCGCCTTGCTCCTTCGGCTTGCCGTGCCTTCGCCTCTCTGGCCTTCGAGCTCCACTCGGTGGCTGGCTTCTCTGGTGGTCCTGGGATTGGTTGGAGAGTTTGGGGGAATGCTTACCTTGCCTCTCTGTCTCTCTGTGCCCTTTCCTCTCTGGTCTCATCATTTTGTATTCTTTTTTTAGTATACTGTTTGTATTACTCTTCACTTATACAATTATGTGATCTTCAGGACAAATGCATCAAAAACCAACTGAACCGTGAGAAAGTCCAGTTCCAGCAGCGTACGGGTTCTCGTTGTTACCTTGCATATGCTTATGTCGTGGTAAGAACACCAGCAATGCAACAAAATTGCTTAGTCTTGACATATGCATATTGGTTGCTACTCAGCCTTGTAGCAACCTAATAATTTTTGTCGAGTAGTGCTAAACTGATCTATCATAGATTACATATAATGTTTGTTGTTGTCTCCTCTGAATCACAATAATAAGCTGCTCTGCTCGATCTTTTTTCAGCATATAATGGAATTTATGTACTTGCTATAACCCATTGATCATGTGCCAATGAACAATACATGTTTAAAACTATTAAATGTGCTTGCATATATATGTCGAGGTTGTTCTGTTATTTGATACTACTTCATTGCCCATGCTTATGTTTTCCATTCTGGACTACATTGCATTCTTGGTAGCTCCATGATCTTATTTTAATCATTCTAGTCTATATGCACAATAACTGACATCTAACATGATTACTCATCATATATGTTTCAAGCTAACACTTTCAAACTGATTTCACATGTTTCAGAAGAAAGAAAAATATATGGATACAGAACCCACTGCAATTGATCTCTTGGACACACATTGCAGCAAGAAAATTGGTTTTAGTGAACCTGTGAAGAATGCTATCGTAAGTATTTGATTTCTATTTTTTTGCCTCTTAGACATGAATATATTGGAAACTGCCCCCACAGTACAATATGAAAGACCAATTTAATTGTATATGATGCTAGGCTGCTATGGAAGCTATTGTGGCTGAACCAGTTGAAGGACAGTAGCCAAAGTCTTCTACTAAAGTGGTTACCAAAGTTTTGCCAAAGTCTTCTACTAAAGTTTTCTACAGCAGCCAAAGTCTTCTACTAAAGTGGTTACCAAAGTTTTGCCAAAGTCTTCTACTAAAGTTTTCTACAGCAGCCAAAGTCTTCTACTAAAGTGGTTGAACTTGTACTGTTTCTTACTTGTGCTATTTGGTGAACTTATACTATGGTTTGATGGGTCTAGTTTGGTCAAACTATGTTGCTGTTTCCAAATTTATGGTTGATGTATGAACTCTCATCTTTGTATGTATGCAATGAATTGATAAAATGTATTGTTGTTTATTGCAGCAATTTTAGTCTAAACTAAATTTAAATGGGCCAAGCCCAATAATCTATGACGACGAAATTTGTCACGATATTCTTTACACATCACTTGCCACGTCATCTGCCATGTCAACTTCGCCACGTCAGCATCCATATGGCAGCTCCCTAAGGCAACGGTCCGTGACGTTTTTCATGACAATCTGGAGCGTCATAGTTGATTGTGACGAAAATGTATCGTCACTAAAACTATGACGTTTTTTGTTGTTCCGTCATGGAAGGTGTTTAGAGACGCACCTTCTGTGACAGTAGCCTTTTCGTCACAAATTGGGTATAGTGACAAAAAATCACTGTTTGTGACGATATTTAATTGTCATAGAAGGCCATGTTTCTTGTAGTGAAATCTCTCGAGAGTGTTCATAAGATACTGACACTCCCGAAAGAGAGAGGTACAAGAAGAGCAGGGAGAAGAGGGAACAGCAGGAGGTACGGGAATAGATGAAGAACCAACAGCAAAGGAAAGAATGGCTTGTGCACGCACAGCCGACTCTGAATGGACAGTCCTACTACTAGCAGGTTGGTTCACGTCGCTAAGCGTCTCAACCTTACCCTTGGGCTCCATCCCCTTCTCAGCAATCACATTACAATCTGATGGTTGCTTCTCTAGTAAGTCCTTAGTTAGCTTCACACATTTCTCATCCAATGCAATCAAGTCAACTTTTAGTTTTTCACAATTTTTGCATGGTGAGCTAACATGGTCCTTAGAAGCGTAATTAGCCAGTTTCTTATTGTGTTCAATCATTTCTTGAAACTGCTTGGAAACAGATTCAAGTTCAGCAGTTAATTTAGGACAGTTTGAACATGAAGCAGCTGGTTCAAGCAACCAAGAATACAACTCAGATATTTTATGATCTGCCCATTTTAGGTTCATCTTCAAGTTATTGCAGTTTTCACACGACTCGGGCAGATCTAACAGCATGGTGTAAAGACCTCTAAACTCATTGTCCTTATCCTCACATGAGGTGTATGCAATAGTCTCAACAGTAGTAGATGAAATAGGCGCTACTCTACTCATCTCAAGCTCAGCAAGAAGACTAATGTTCTCCACCTTAACAATATCAAGCTCAGAGGACAAACTGTCATGCGAGGTTCTTAGTTTCTCCAAATCACCCAGCAGAGCAGAGCATGTATCACAAGTATCACTAGAGGGATCAGATGTAAGAGCAATAATCTCTAGTGACAATCTATCTACTTCCTTCTCTAACTCAGTACACCTAGCCCTAGCTCTAGCATGAAAACCACCTAGCTTAAGAAAAGCATGATTTAGCTGGTCGTAGGTGGGGCATACCTCGTCCGAGTCGGAGTACAGCTCGCTGTCGCTGAGTTCGCCCTCGAGGGCCATGAAGCACATGCCGGAGAAGTCGTCGTCGCCATCCTTGAGCTCTTGATCACCCGTCCTGTTGTCGTCGCTCCATCCCTCCACCTCGCTGAGGTCGAGGTTGTCGAAGGCGGTGAGGACGCGGTGGAAGAGCTTCTTGGCTTTGCCAAAGTTGCGGAACTTCTTCTTTCCTGGCGTCTGAGCTGGAGTCTTCTTGTTGCGGTTCTTATCGGTGTAGTCGTTCTTGCTCAAACCGCCGAAGTCAGCTTTGCCCTTCTCCAGTTTGGGGCAGTTTGCCCGAATGTGGTTGGGGCCACCACACTCGAAGCAAATCACGAGTCCTCCCCTCTTTCTGTCCCTCCTCCTCTTGTAAGCATGGGAGAACTTCCGAGCTAGGAGGGCCAGTTGCTTATGCTCAAGCTGCTTTAAGCGATCATCGATTCGTCACATAGAGCGACAAGGGAGAAACCGCAAAGCGAATCAGAAGAGTGACCTGAAGCCAAGGTGGGATCGGGGTCTAAAGCCATCGACTGAGACTTCGACTTACGAGAGACAATGTCAATCTCGTGCGTCTTGAGGCGCGAGTACAGCGTGTCAAGCGTCAAAGTCGAGAGGTCCGTGGTGTCCTTAATGGTAGTCACCTTCATCTCCCAAACGCGAAGGTCAAGTGCAGCAAGCATCTGACGAGCGTTGTCCGAGTCGGGGTATGTGAGACCGACCGCTCAGAGGTTGCTCAAGATCTTGTGAAAATGCGCAAAACACTCATCCAAAGACTCACCAGCAAGCATCTCAAATTTGTTATAATCCCGCTTGAACTGGTCCTGTCGCACCGTCTTAATCTGGGTGGTGCCCTCATGGTATGCATCGAGGGTCTCCTAGATATCAAAAGCGGACGAAAGATGAGATATGTGGTCAAACTCGCTACGACTCATGCCCTGAATGATGATGTTCCTTGCCTTTGCATTCGCCTCAACATCAGCCATGTTCCCCGCATTGATGTTCTCATTGGCAGGAACAACAAACCGGACCTTGACCTTACGCCAGATGGCGTACCCCTGGGCCTGGATGTATGTCTCCATTCGGCTCTTCCAGAAAGGGTAATCGATGCCATCGAACACGGGCGGCTTGGTTGAGTACTTATCCGTCACCATGGCTCTTGAGAGCGGTTAAGATCTATTGATTAGAGCTAACCGGCTCTGATACCAATTGTAGGACCGAAATGACGACAGAGGGGGGTGAATGTCGTTCTCTTTTAAAATCGCCCCCGAGAATTTGTACACCGATTTTTCAAACAGATGCAGAACAACGCAACTCACAGAAAATTAATTGTGCTGAAAACTGGAACGCATGCGACACTGAAAAATTCAGCATAAATAAGAGATTATCCAAAAAAAAATTTAGCTGAAAAAAACGATGTTTGATCTTCATGCAAAATGCAGGAAAATCAGCAAAAAGAGAAAAAGGAAAAGGCACTAAAGGGAGTGGTCATGCTTGCTACGGACAAGGAAATGAGACACCACCGAATGGTAAACTTGAAGAATAAAACTGCAGTGGGAGGAATGATCGGCAAACAAAAGGAATACAGAGAGGAGCCTAAAATCGGCCGAATACACAAAACAGGAGAGGAAAGGCCCTGTAGAACCGAAACTCTCGAAGAGAGATTTTGGCTGCTGAAAACAGTATTTTTCAGATAAAAACTGCAGGCTGCATACTGCATTCGCAGACCGAAAAATGAGACATCCAAGAAGTCTCAACAGGGAATCCGCACAATACTTCTTTCGGAGGGATTGGACTGCTGGAAATGAGCTTTAATTGCTGAGGAATAAGAGAATGGACAACTTTAGCAAATGGACTGCAGAAAACCGAAAATGGGAACTGACTGACTGAAGAACCGAAAAACAAGAGCTACAGGAGAACTCAATCCATTGACTGCAGAGAACATTTGAAATTGAGAATTTCTTCTTTTCTATTCAAGCTAAAAGATCAAACCCATTTTCTAAATAGCATAGAGACCTTAAACCACAAGAACAATCAACATCAACTCCTTAATTTCAGAATTGAACCAAGAACTGAAAAGTACAGAGACAATACTAAAAATCAAATTACTCCCCCATCTTTGATCTTTTGGCTATGAAACTTTGAGGATATATGAGCAATAGCCATAGAACTCTCCAGACCAAATTTCATGCCATCTCTCCAAAGGAATCAAGAATTCCATCAAACCCTAGAAACTCAAAAGCAAGAACAGAGGAACTCAAATGAGGAAATCCGTGATTAAACTTGGTTTGCTCTTTGGATCAACTAGCCAAATGGCTTTTGAGCATCTCCCATGTCATAGCAACCTATTTTGGTACTCCTCAGCAAGCAAGAACTCCAAACACAAACACTCAAAAATCACACATAGGAGCCATCGAAGCAAGAACAGAATGAACAGAGAAAAACTTCAGATTTTTCATTCCAATCACAAAGATTACAGAGAGCTACGTCCCCATACGCATGGACATTCAAACAAAAGGATGATTACAAGACTCTCCACTCAATCCTCTCCCTCTCCAACTCAAGAACACAACCAATACATGCTTGAGAGGGGATAAACACCAACACAGAGAGCTCACATGGAAACCATCGAAGGGGACACAGAGGGAACACAACTCTGCCTCCTCTAACCACTCTCAACCACTAAAGCCTAAAGTCAAAGCAAACCCTAAAGCTCATTTTGACCAAAGGAAACCCTAAAAACTCTTGGAGTGCTCAAGTGGGCATGCAGCCCCTCCAACCTATTTATAGCCCACGGCTAACGGGTCTCCACCCCGTTACGCCAGCTAAATCCAACGGAGCCCGCTCCCGCTTTGCAGCCTTGCGAAATTCCCGTTTCGCCCCTCTTGCACCTTCCGGGAAGCTTCCGCGCTCCTTGTCTCGCACGCCTCGCAACCACCTCAAGTCCACGTCGTCTTCGACACATCCCGACCGTTCTGACCTCAGCACCACCTGCGCCTAGTCCGGTCCACCGTGTCTCGCCACGACTCCGCCCGATGTCCCGCAACCACACAGACAAGAAACACATCAAATAGCACCGCTCGATACATGAAAGTGTAAATGGTATAAACACACCATACTTACACACACTAAAGTCAAAACCTGTAAAATCATCGGAATAAGTATCCTAATCCCATACGACAAAGTCTGACCAAGTCCGACCGAGCCCGTTGCACCATGCAACGTCAATGTCCAAACCACCCAAACCAAACTCGACTTACCTAAAGCGATGTCAATTACTCATCATAAACATGAGATGACCTCCACATGGTCTCTCATACACTTTACAAAGTCTCGTGCTAACCGCACCAATCCAATCTAACCATCCGCCTCGGTCTAAAACAATGTTCACAATTTTATTTTATTTTAAAAGAATAGTGGCAACTCCAATCGCCACTAATTTCTGAATAAAAATCTAGAACAATGAAATATAATTTCCCATTTCAAAATTTGAAAAGTTAAGTAGCATGACTAAGCATTTTACTACCGTTCTAATATCAACAAAGAATTATAATACTCTCATTATTGATACAAAGGAAATCCTAAGGTTACAAAGGTATATGGCATGCAACTTCAATCGAGGGCATAACAATATTTGGTTTTAACTGATACGCTAAGACAGAAACTAGTGTTCTATGTAAATAGCAATGCACATAACTTTAAATTAATCAAAAGCAATTTTCAAACATAGGTGCAACATGTTCAAAGGAGACTTTCCTTCTTGCACGCTGTCAGGTCCTTCTTGCTGTGGCTCGGCAAATTCTTCAGCGACGTCGGGTTCTACGCGCGAAACGACAAAACAAATGAATAAATAAATACAAATAAAATCACAAAAATATAATATATATACCGGAAGGAAGTTTACGATTTTAGATGAATTTAAGAGAAAGAATCAACAGATTCGGAGTTCGGATGACAAAGAACGAGTCATCGGAAGATCGGTTGGAAAGGAATTTACTAGAAAGTATCAAACGAAGGTATAGTTCTTGAGATCTTCTTTTTGGCTGCATTTCTGGTTTGATAGAGAGCAACACAAGTGGGAAATGAGGAGAGGAGGTTGAGGTTCAATTTATAGGTGAAGAGGAGCAAAGGAATTGAATGACGAAGTAATGTTTGGAGTAAAAGAAATGACGGTTTCAACTTTGCATGCAAGAAACTGAAAAACTGAAATTTTAATGGTTAAAACTAAAATATAAATGATTTTTGGCAATGAATAAGGGTGTTATTGCTGCATGCCAATTAATTTGGTGGAAGGAATTAAGTTTGTTTGCGTGCATGCATGGTTCACGGTGGATTTAGCTGAAGAGTGTTTATTGGTTTGACGCGGGGAGGTAAATAGCAAAGGTAGGAAGAAGAAATATTAGGCTAAAAGAGAATAGTCCAAATGCTTGAAACTAATCTATGGCACTGGATGGTGAGAACTTTGGAGTTAAGCGTGCTTGAACAAAAGAAAACTTTGGCCTCGGAGGAAAATCTCATTATTCCTTTTATTTTTTTAGAAAAAGAGAAGTGTCAAGAAAAATATTTGGATCTAGAAAAATTAAATGGATTTTATGGAGATTTTGCAAGGTTTAAATTTGAATTTTGGAAATGCACAGAAAATTTGGAATAGAACTAAGGCTTTGAAAATGAACTAAGTATTGGAATTTGAAATTTAAATTTTAAAATATCAAATAAATTTCAAATATTTAAAAGAATTGCAGAAATGGATAGTTTGTAATTTTTTATGAATTTAGAAATTTGAACGGCTTGATTTGGAGTTAAAATGAGAAAGTTAGGGCTTTCGGAAGATTAAATAGAAGAAAAAGAAAAAGGCTATTTTGCTGATTTATTTTTATACTAAAAATTATAATTATGACGTCAGCGATTTTCGAATTTTGAAATTTCAGACATGCGGGCCGGTCTACCGTGGACCGGGTCCATGGAACATGGCGGTGGCCGAGGTGGCACACTCGGCCGACATGGCGCCACGCGGCGCACACACGGGCGGCCACGCGGCATGGGCCGACCGACGGGCGTGGCGGAACAGCGGCGGCGCCACAAAGCGGCATGGGGCGGCGTGCTCGGCTGGCGCACGGCGCCGGCGGCGGATGGTGGTAGGCGGCGGAGCCATGGGAGGCGGCGGCGAGGCGGCTCTTACCGGTGGCGGGGCTTGGGGATGACCGGAGGCGGCCGGCAAGAGGAGAGAAGGCGGCGGCAATGGTGGCGCTCGGGGGCGGCGGACTCCGGTGGCGAGGGGGCCCGGGCGAGTGGCGGAGGACGGTCGCCGGCGCACGAGGAAGGCGTGGGCGGCGTTGGTGAGGCGCGAAGTGGACGGCTCCGGCGGCAATTGCTCGCTGGAGTAACTCCGGGTGGCGGGGAAAAGAGACACGGCACAGGGAAAATCGAGCGTGGGAGAGAGAGAGAGAGAAAGGCTTCGGCCGAAAGGGTCCTCAGCGGTAGTTTCTGTTATGGCCAGGCTGTGGTTGGGTCAGATGGTGCATATGCCTGTCCAGTAATCTCACTTGTCCCTTTAGCATAAGGTGTGTAGATTTCTCGCTTCCTTATTACAGGGCATTTCATTTCAATGTGCTCTTGGATATCAACTGTTGTGATAGTTTAGGCTTTTATATGTTATTTTGGAAACAAAAAATAAGAACAAAAAAGTGGTGTGAAAGCTCGAGGAGCCCCCATACACCCAAATTTTGTTTAATTGGTATGTTCATCTTGATTTGCTCTTAAATATTTTTGATTAGCTCTTGAAATTTGGATTGATTTGCAATTGAATTTAACCTTACTTTGCTCTTAAACTTGTACCCATTTCTCCAACATTTATACTAATGTTCTTTTAAATTTGCAATACATTGCTCTCAGGTTTTGTCGGACCCAGATTTTACAATCCAGAATCCTCTGTGATTCCACCGCACTATTCCCTGGATCAGTAGATAGTGTTCACAGATACAGTACTGAATATCAAAATACATATCATGCGGAAGTGTAAATACAATAGTAGACTTACTCAAGGGCCGGCCAGGTCAAAATCAATAAAATGTAGCAGCGGAAACAAAGCACGCAGGTGGGACCCTCAGGACATGCCCATAGGCAACCAACTGGGGGTTCGCGACCTAGCCCTTGACATCTTCATCTTCTTTGCCATCATAACCAAGAGTATTGCTGAAGCGTAGCGATCTAATTTCTGATTCTGGATTTGTTGTGAGAGCGAGGGTGAGCACAAACCACCGTGCTCCGCGAGCCAATACACAGGATGCAAATAAATAGTATGCATGGCTTAGCAAAGGAGAGGCTCGGGGTATTTTATTTTCCATAAATTGCTTTTAATAGCATTATTATTATTTAATCACAGTGTTATTGTTGCTGCCTAAAACTCCAAACAGCGATTGTCATCATTTATTTAATCCACCGATCATACACTTTCTATATTGATTGCTGTCTAAGACTCCAAACAGCGAGTGTCATCATTTATTTAATCCACCGATCATACACTTTCTACATTGATTGCTATCTAAGACTCCAAACAGCGAGTGTCTAAGACTCCAAACAGCGAGTGTCATCATTTATTTAATCCACCGATCATACACTTTCTATGTTGATTGCTGTCTAAGACTCCAAACAGCGAGTGCCGTTATTTATTTAATCCACCAAACATACACTTTCTATATTGATTGCTATCTAAGACTCCAAACAACGAGTGTCATCATTTATTTAATCCACCGATCAAACAATTCCCCTTGCGTTGTCTAAAAATTATATTAATCAAATCGGGGTTACTAACTCTCATATGAATTTAAATTTTTACCACCAATTCATAGGTCCAATCTCAGATTCATTATTTACCAATTTGATAAGTTCCTCAGTCCAATGAAAATTCAGTATCCTTTATTTTAGATCCAACAATATCTTTTGTGTTCTAAATTCCTAACAATCCAATCTCGTGGTTGCTATTCATCAACTCTTCACTTCTGAACTCAAACGATTATCCAACATAATCACTTTTAAATCGACCGATATCATTTATATCAGGACTTTCTAACAATTCAATGCTTTTTGTTATTGATCCAAAACCATAATTTGCTCTTCCAGTAATCAGCCTTATTTTCCCTTATCTATCTCTAACTAATTCACTAGTATACATCCACCAGGAATAATATTGATCAACTTTATACTCCAATAGTTGTTATCATATCTCCAAATTCCCAAAAATTCAATTGACCCATCTAGTAATCGATCATATCCTGTTAATTCCATTATTGCCAACATCTCCCAAGAATTTATATTATTTATCAATGTCATAATCCAGCAATAACTTTTGCACTCTCTAATTCTCTAAAAATCATTTAATTCATCCATCTAGCCAATCTAATCATTTAGTCTCCACCAATTTATTTTTCCAGAATTCACACTATCGTTTCTTTTTGATGATCGACCCAAAATCCACCAACATCTTTGTGTGTTCACCACAAACATCCATCTTCTTTATTTACAACTCTATTTATTCTCACCTATATTTATTTTGTACGAAAAGAAGTATTTTATTTTTTGAAATATGATACATAGAAATTTCCTGAAACCTAGCAGTTTGAACTAAAACATAATGCAGGAAAGAATGCAATAATAATAGTGATCCAGATTCCATCCACCGTTACATGGTTTCTGCACGATATGCTAGACCTTCAGCATTATAGCCGGTTACATTATCACTGGGACAACACTTAGGGCAACACAAAACAGGGCTTTCCACTGTCCTCCACTTTTTCCAATTCCACCCACAAAGTTTTTTTTTGAAATAGAACTATATCTGGTTAAGTTCCCATGTCCGCCCTTGACCGTGGGCACGGCTATTCGAATAGTTTTGACTCTGCAAAGTTTGTACACTTTACCCACGAGAGACAGTCCCCTCGTTGCCCCACACGATTCCTTAGTCGTGCGGTTGAGTGAACCATCACAGTAACCGTTCAAAATACCTCGCCCCTTCCATCATCTCACCCTACGGGTCGCTCCCACTTGCGGTGGGTCCCATACGTTGTGCGGGATGTTCTTCCTCTGAACAGCTAGCAGCTGGCTACCCACACTACTAGCCGTCACGGAAAACTTCACTCTCTACGAGTGTCCCATTCAAGCCGTCACCCAGAATCGCTACTTGCACTGCCACTTCTCCTACACCGATGATGATGACTTTCGGGTTCGGTAAATTTACTAGGCCAAGTTGTACTTTACAGACTTGTGGTTGTACTTGTTTTCCATAGGAGGTTATGACAAGATTTAGTCCTTAGGGTTATCTCGACAGTTCTACCACAAACCACACTATCGTGCACTGCTGCACCATACCCCCGAACCATTCGCCCAGATAGATAAGCAATTTGAGGTTTTTGGGAGCGTAAAATAATCATATCAAAATATACCAGTCATTACCACCATGACTTCCCAAACCAGTTTCTCATGATTAACAATGATGCTTGGGGCATTTCAGCACCGTCGAGTATCTAAGCAGTACTAAGCATGGTGTATAATTATGGACTTATTTTTGAAAGGTTACTATTATAATTTTATTAGGTTGACAAGGTTCACATATTCAAATATTCCAAAGGAGGTGTAATCTTAATCAAGTTAAATAATGGGCATATTACTAGAATCTTAAATCAATTGTATATTTGCATATAAAATAACAGCATGCAATTTGATAATTTAGACCAAAGTAATTTGCAGAAAATGTAGGCTCAACATGATTAAAGTATTGACTCGCCGCCGATTGCAGCCACTGAAGTCCAATCCTTTTTCCATGGAGGCACCCCGGACCGGAGCAGCTGTCGCCCGAACCACGCCAACAGCCTGCGACCTCTTCGAGCGCCACCGTCCCGCATCGCCAGCTCGCCACCGGCCTCCCCGAGCCCAATCGACCGTCGAGGTAGACTCCCAACCCCACCTAGATGTTGCCCCCTTAGTTAATTGGACTCTAGTGCCCTAGGCTATCGCCGCCATTATCCCCTGTTCTGCCGTCACCTGCATGAGGTGAAATGGTCATTTATGACCACACGGTCAGAGCTACGACCATGCAGTCGAAGTTGCGACCACGCGGTCGTTCCCGACCACATGAAAGAACTCACGACCACGTCGCCATATACGACCATGCGGTAGGTCAACCGGTCACGCTTATGTTTTGTAGTCGAATCTTCCCTACGACCACTCAGAAACACCCCCGACCACTCACACCGTGGTCGAAGCAACCACCGACCACTCACACCGTGGTCGAAGCAGCTTTTGACCACGTTCATGTTGTTCACCACGCGGTCGTAACCACTCCCGACCGCTCTATGCTGTTTACGACCACTCTAGAGCCATCTATGACCACCTAGGGTGATTTACGACCATTGTATGCTGTTTACGACCGCTTAGTACTGTATACAATCACTCACAATCGAGTTACGACCATGCAGTCGAAAACGACTTTGCGGTCGTTACCGACCACGCGGTCGAAATCGACCATGCGGTCGGTAACTTTGATCATATTGAACGTACATTTTCTGCAAATTTACTTTTGTTTAAAATATCAAATTGCTTACAGTTATTTTATATGCAAAAATATGTTTGTTTGAGAATTCTAGTTATGTGCCCATTATTCGACTTGCTAGCATTATACGTCCTTTGGAGTATTTGAATGTCTAAATCTTGTCACCCCAGCAAAAATTATAATGTTAACCTTTTGAAAATAAGTCCATAATTATACACCATGCTTAGTATTGTTAGATACTCAGGGGCGTCTAAACGCCCCATGCATCACTTTTAATCATGAGAAAAACTGGTTGGGCAGTCATGGTGGTAATGACTGGTATATATTGATATGATTATTTTATACTTCCAAAAACCTCAAATTACTTTTCTATCTGGGCGGATGGTTCGGGGGTATGGTGTAGTGATGCAAGAGAGTGTGGTTTGTGGTAGAACCACCTAGATAACCCTAAGGACTGAATCTTGTCATGACCTCCTGTGTAAAACAAGTACAACCACAAGTTTATAAAGTACAACTTGGCTTAGTAAATTTACCGGACCCTGAAAGTCATCATCATAGGTAGAGGAGGTGAGGTAGTGCAAGTGGCTACCTATGTTCCGGCTTGAATGGGGCATCCGCAGAGGGTGAAGTTCTGCTATGGCGTGCTAGCAGTGTGGATAGCCAGCTGCTAGGTGTTCAGAAGGAGAACACCCTGCACAACCTATGAGACCTGCCGCAAGCGGGCCAAGCTCATAGGGGTGAGATGATGGAAGGGTCGAGGTACTTTGAATGGTTACTGTGATGGTTTGCTCAACCGCATGACTAAGGAATCGTGTGGGCAACGAGTGAACTGTCTCTTGTGGGTAAAGTGTGCAAACTCTGCAGAGTTAAAACTATTCGAATAGCCGTGCCCACGGTCAAGGGCGGACATGGGAACTTAACTAGATATAGTTCTATTTCAAAAACTTTGTGGATGGGGTGGGGGATATGGAGGGTAGTGGGAAGCCCTAATTGGTGTTGCCCTGGGTGTCGTCCCACTGATAATGTAAGCGGCTATAACGCTGAAAGTCTAGCATATGGTATAGAGATCATGTAAAGGTGGATGGTCTCTAGATCACTGTTAATAAAGCATTCTTTTACACACATTATGCTTTGGTTCAAACTGCTAGGTCATAGGAAGTTTACTAAGTAACATATTTTAAAAAGGTAATTTCTGGCAAACAAAATAACCCGAGCCTTTCCTTGATAAGCCATGCATACTATTTACTGCCTCCTGTGTATTGACTCGCTGAGCATGGTGGATTGTGCTCACACTCGCATTACCAACCTCAGAAACAGGAACTTAGAACCATTACGCACATCAAGACACCCCTGCTTGTGAGGGAGGAGATCACGCTGGAAATTAGGGTGCCTTTTTCGCTGTTTGGTCCTAGACAAGTAGACTAATTGGAGTTGTGAGTGCATAGGTATATATATTACCTATGTCTAGATAGTATATATATTTATGGCACACATTTACCCCTAGTCGCTTGCCTGTGGATTGTGGTCTCGCTACTGTTTTTTGCTTCCGCTATTCTTTGTAATGTAACATTTAGCTTGTTCGGCTCCTATGTAAACTTCGCCCGACATGGTGTAATTTAAAACTTTGTTATGTAATATTATGATCCATGCGATGTATGAAATAATGCAGCAATGTACTTATGTGCACTATCTACTGATCCAGGGAATAGTGTAGTGAAACACAGGGGATTCTGGATTGAAAAATCTGGGTCCGACAGCACTGGTAGCAGAGTATACGACTGTAGGTTAAAGCCTTAGAATGGTTATTAGGAAGGGCCTAGGATCATAATTTTGGAAAAAAAAATGTATAAAAAGAATTTGTAAAAATATAGTGTATTATTTCCTTTCTTATCCATCCTAGCTCTAATCTACTTTACCTTTTCATTGGTATTTTCAAAATATAGTAACACTAGTGTTGTAAATTTTCAGGTGGCAGGAGCAGCAGATGAGGGCCATTGGGACTTTCTGGCTCACGGGGTGCATGAAGGAGAGTTTGCGAGTATCCTGCGCAAGCTACTACACTATATGGGCTACAAAACTCAGCCCATATACCGTGGCCGAAAGACCACGGAAGGAGGAGTGGAGACATGGATGATGGAGGTCTTCATCTATGCCAAAGACGAGAGAGATCCACCCCATGTCTTCCAGACTACGCACCAGAGGAGCACCATCACGACAGCCCTCCAGGATGCCGCCCGCTTAGCCACAGCTTGGCTTTGCGATATTCATGGATCTTGATTGCGGCAGGCACCTTTCCACTACTACCCGTCTCGCCGGGAAGGCGCCAGGTATAATGAGACCTTCACGCCCACGATGGAGGATGACCCGATGCTCACACATCAGGTAGACCTCATTCGAGCCATGGGGACTACACACATTGCCACGCTGGAGGAGATCGCGGCACTTTGACAGCATCTGCTCACCCGCCATAATAAGATAGAGACTTTGCGGGAGAAGCTCACCGAGTGCGAGGAGGCTCTAGCAGTGGCCAAGGAGAAGGCCGCCACACTTACACAGTTGCAGCAGGCCACCACACCTGCCATGGCCCCAGCCCCACCCCAGCCATGGGTTGGTGGGCCCCGCACGAGGCTGACTGCGCGCAAGAGCGTGTGACCCCCAGGCACCCAGTCGGCCCTTCGCCTGGGAGAGACTCGTCGTAGCCGCAGTCGCACTCACTCCTACTCCGACTCCTCGGAGTTTAGCGGCAGTCGGTCTCGCTCCCAGGCGCCAGTTTCATGGAGGAGTAGATTATGTAGTGCAGTGCTTGCTGTGTGTTGGGTAGTGTTAGCGAGCACTAATCCCCATTGTAGTAGTAGTAGTAGTAGTAGTAAGTCATGTAGTTTCCTCCGGTCTTGTAATCGTAACTGTGATGAATTTTTGTTTTGTTAATGTATGGCCAAGTATGGCCTTGTGTTAAAAAGCTGCTTTTGTCGTTTGTCTTATTTGCTTGAGTTTTTACATAACTATATGGATTAGTGTTTCCCCACTTGGCTAGTGTCTAAATTATATAGCTATACCTGCAGATGGCCAGCCACAGAGTTACCCGCGCCCAGTCCAGTGCTAACCCCGACATACAGGCCGAAGTAGAGGCCAATCAGGAGACGTAGGCCTCGGGTAGGGGAAGAGGCCCGAGTCAGGGAATTAATCTCCCACCCCCGCCAACCAACCCTTCAATTTGCAAGTTATGGCACAACAGACCCAACTTCTGCAGGCCATATATGTAGGCCAGCAGTCCAGCACCAGCAGCCACGGCTCTGACTTAGGCGACTTCCTAAGAACGCAGCCGCTTACCTTCGCTGGGGCAGATGAGCCTCTTAAGGCAGAAGATTGGCTAAGAGATACAGAAAGAAAGCTTTGCTTAGCCAAGAGTGCAGAAGTGGATCAAATAGTTTTCGCCACTCACCAGCTGCAAGGAGTTGCAGCTGCCTGGTGGGAAAACTATTTGGCAGCCAAGGGACATGAAGACTTCCCTACTAGCTCAGAGATCATACCATGGGCAGAATTCAAAACAGCTTTCAAGGCAAACTTCATCCCAGCAGGTGTCATGCAGATGAAGAAAAATGAATTCCGCACACTAAAGCAAGGAAGCATGTCGGTTAGTGAATACCTTACCAAGTTTAATCAACTCGCCCGCTACGAACCAAAGGATGTGGCGGAGGAGGAAGAGAAGATCGACAGATTTTTCATAGGGATGAATGAAGAGCTACAAGTACAGCTGATCATACAAGACTTCACCAACTTTCACCAACTGGTGAATAAAACTTTGATCTTGGAGAACGAGAGGAGAAATCTGGAAGCCAGCCGTAAGTGCAAGCAAGTGGCTCAATGACCCCAGGGGAGGTTTATTTAGAAGCTCTTCAACAACCCCTCTTTTTCTAGGCCATCTTAGCCTAAAAGTCCTGCCCCCGCAAGTGGCAGCTCTTTCCAGACTCCACGTTCTGCAAGCCAGTCTGCTAGGGCAAACCCTGTCGCCAATAGAAACTGCTTCGGATGTGGAGAAGTGGGCCATTTCATTAGCCAGTGCCCGCAACGGCAAACAACTCCAGTGAAGTTCAACCTAGGGACCACTCCTGTCCGAGGCCAAGCATCAGCGCCCAGCAAAGGAAATCAGACCCCTCACCCCAACAGGACGGCCTCAACTCCAAACCATGGGAGAGTGAATCACATTACCACGATGGAGGCTCAGGAAGCTGTAGGAGTTTTGCTGGGTACATTCTCTGTCAAGTCCATACCAGCACATGTTCTTTTTGATTCTAGGGCTTCATATTCATTTATAGCCAAGAAGATTGTGGATAAGCTTGGGCTGCCCACCTACCCTTTAAAGAAACTATTGGCACTTAGCTCACTCGCTGGGATCATCAATGCCACTATAGTGTGCCCTGGGGTAGAAATTACCACGGAAGAGTTTGGTTTCCTAGTAGACTTGATAGTGTTGCCCACCTAGACCCAGGACATCTGTAACAGCCCACCTGTTTATTTCAAAAATTTCAGAAAAAAATTAATTAATTAATTTAAAATAAAATAAGTGTTCTTTGGTTGCTTAAATTTTGAAGATTTTATTTGTCTATTTTTATCTTTTAAAAAGGCTATTATAAAAAGTAAATTAACTAAGAGCATAAAATTATTATTAAATAAAAAGCATATTTTGAATTTTTGTAAAGATATAATTTCAAACTAAGTATTTAAAAGTATAAGGCTTTTATTTGGATTTTCTGTGTTTTTCT
Source organism: Dendrocalamus sinicus (assembly GCA_036346575.1). Taxonomy (NCBI): domain Eukaryota; kingdom Viridiplantae; phylum Streptophyta; class Magnoliopsida; order Poales; family Poaceae; genus Dendrocalamus; species Dendrocalamus sinicus. The sequence goes on along the minus strand of CM070656.1, from coordinate 12,277,997 downwards.
GAGATTTATTTTGATTTATCTGGAGTTTATTTCAAAGCCTAAAGCAAGAAAATGTATTTTAAATATTTTAGTAAAGCCAAAAAGAGTTTATTTTACTTTTTCCAGCCTTCTCTAAATTTTTAATTAATTGTTGAGAATTTTATGGAATTAAAAATCAATTTTAAATGTTAAAAAGTATTTTATAAAATTATTAAATGAAAATCTGAAATTAAAAATATTTTTCCTAAGTCTAAAAGAGCTCCAGGAATATTCTATGATTTTTCTGGAATTTTTTGACATTAATGATTATTTTCTAAGTATTTATAAAGCTTCTAGTATTTTCTGAAATTTTATTCCGAAAATAAAAATCAAATTCATCCAAGCCAGCCACGTGTCGCAATCAGATTGAATCATTCTCTCTCCACGATTTAATCCTAGCCATACAAAGTCACTTACCCCTTCATATCCATCCAAAAGCCATGAATCATTCACTTGCCATGTGTCGCAAATCCGACGGCATGTACCCCTTCACTTCCCCTCTCTCTCACCGACGCATGGACCCCACATGTCATATGTTTCTTCTACCTCTCCTTCCTCCTCCCACCCTCTCTCTCCTCCACCATTGATCCCGATTAAAGCATGAAAACGGATGCCCTAATCACCCCCACTAATCCACCGGCCGTTTTCCCCTTTATTTCCCTCTCAAAACCGAAAACCCTTCCTCTCCTCTCTCTTCCTATAAATCCCCAAACTCCGGCTCTTCTTTCTCCCTTTCGGCCATCTCTCACCGCCGCCCTCCCTCTCCTCTGCACCAACCGCCGGTTGCCGCCGCCCCCAACTTCAACCGCCGCCGCCTCCTCCTTGCGTCGCCGCCGGCCGCCCCGGGCCTCCCCGCCGCCACCCCTTCTACCCCCGGCCGCCGGTGAGGTCGCCGGCCATGTACCACCCGTGTGCCTCCTTTTTCATTCTTTCTCCAAGTATTGTTCCTCCTTGTTTATCTTGCTGTGATGATGCTTCTTTGTCATGAAAGAGTAAGTGCTCACTTGGCTAGGGTAGTCAAGTTAGTGCATGCATGTGTGAGGTTGTGGGTTCAAGTCCTGGGCAATGCATATTTCGGTTGGGCCTTGGCCAAAGTTTTGTTCACCGTCAATGACAAGCGGGACCCACTTGCCATAAAATATTAAAATAAAAATCTGTATCTCAATGACAACCGGGCCCCACACGTCATACACTCAAATATATCCAAAAATCAGCCAAAAATAAGGTTACAGAGAATATTCCCTCGGTTTTGCATTTTCTGGAATTTCCAATTCATTCAAACTTCCAATCGCTCGTTCTCCGTCGTCCGAACTCCGAATCCAGTGATTCAAATTTCTAAATTTGTATAAAATCATAAACATTCTTGCAGTATATATTTTATAATTTTTTTGTGGGTTCAAGTCCTGGGCAAAGCATATTTCGGTTGGGCCTTGGCCAAATTTTTGTTCACCTTTAGTCAATGACAAGCGGGACCCACTTGTCATAAAATATTAAAATAAAAATATGTACCTCAATGACAACCGGGCCCCACACGTCATAGACTCAAATATATCCAAAAATCAGCCAAAAATAAGGTTCCAGAGAATATTCCCTCGGTTTTGCATTTTCTGGAATTTCCAATTCATTCAAACTTCCAATCGCTCGTTCTCCGTCGTCCGAACTCCGAATCCAGTGATTCAAATTTCTAAATTTGTATAAAATCATAAACGTTCTTGCAGTATATATTTTATAATTTTTGATTTTATTTCGATTTTATTTGAATTTATTTGGTTGGTTCTTCGCGCGTAGATTTCGATGAATTCGGAGAGAACGACTTTGACGATTCGCAGTATCAAGTCTTCGAGCAAGGCAAGTTACACCTTTGATCATGTTGAACCTAATATTTTAAATTAATTATGTTGTTTTTAAATTATTATTGCATGCGTAATTTTATTCAAGTTAGTTTAAATTCAGTTTTGAACTCTAGTTACACCCAAATTCTTTGGATAGCCAAATTTGAAATCGCTTACCATTATGCCTTGTCAACCCTAGATAAAACCTAGTTAGTACATTAGCACTAACTAGGAATTTTGTAGAAATGCTTAGCCATGCTTATACTGATTATGGTTTGGGATGATCTTTCACATAAAATGATGAACTTTAAAACTGAATTCTCGACTTTGGTGGGTCAAGAATGTTTATGAAATTATTTCAAAATAAAATATGAAACTGGTTTAGACTTAGGCAATGGTATGGTGGTGGGTGCTTGCTGGCATGCATCGTAGTTTGGTGACTCGATGTTGATTGCCAGGCACAAGGGGTTAGTGGTTAGGCCTAAGTCAAGTTAAGAACCGGTCTATGAGCTACTATTGCAAAGCCCTATCCTACTACCACAAGTCCGTTATGGGACAGACCTGGGCGAATAATTTGTGAAATTCCAACTTAATCTCGCTATAGGCTGAATGTGAGCGCGGCGTAGGCCGTGAGAAGTCTCACACGGCACAAGGGGGGGCTCCAACATGTGGATTCATGTTGTGGTGAAACCTTAGTGGCGGCGTGATTATGTTGACAACGGATCATTGTAAAGGCCTTGTCATGATCTGCCCGCCGCACACCTAAGAAGTGTGTAACTCGCGTGGCAAACCGGGATGATCATGTCTTGTGGGTAAAGTTGTACAACCTCTGCAGAGTGTATAATCTATCCTGGATAGCCGTGCCCACAGTCATGGGCAAGCTGAGTAAAGTTTTTCACGGATTAGATTTTGTTTTTCAAAATGGTTTTACAAACTGCTTATGGATGGATGGAATCCATATGAGATCTTTTTGGAAAAGATAGTCCGGGTGGGATGCCCGTGGTTAGGTTAGTGTTCGGTTGGAGCCTACACTAACGATATTATTTTGTTAAAATCTTGTTTCTATTTATTGTATCAAATTCAGCTTTTGAATCTACTTACAGTATTTACTTCAATTTCGCTTAATGCTCAACTAACCTTACTATGCCTTCCTTTGTCAATCCATATGCATGCATTAACTCTGTTAAACCTCTTGGTGTAACTTGTGGAGTACTTTATGTGCTCACGTTGCTCAATTCATCATTTTTCAGAGGACAGCTTTGACTTTGGTGAGGATCAGAACGTATAGGCCACGTCTTACTATCGTTTGCCTGTGGGCAGGCTCAGTGGGCTTCTTCCGCTTTGGTTTTTCCTTCCACTGCTTATATTTAATTTTGGCTTATGTGTCGTTGATGTAAACTTTGGCCATCAGGCTCATATTAGTTAAATAAAGTTTGTCATTACGCATGATATTTGTCTTTGTGATACTGTGTGCACTAGCTTTTCCTGGGATAGTGCGATTAACACAGTGGGTTCTGGAGTTGTTGCTCCGGGTCCCGACAACATCATACTTGGAATAGACTGGCTAGCAAGGCACCAAGGAATCATAGACTGTGCCACTAGGAGTGTAAAGCTAACCAAATGCCCCGGATTAACTATAGAAGTGAGGGTGGACCAACCGTATCGGTGGGGCCGTGCGGTCTATTATTGTGAAAATGTACCTCTGGAAGGAATGCCGGTAGTACAAGAATACCCTGAAGTATTTCCTGAAGAACTGCCAGGCATGCCGCTAGACATGGATCTGGAATTTGTCATTAACCTAAAGCCTGGTGCTGCCCCCATCTCTAAGAGACCTTAAAGGATGACCGTTGATGAATTAGAGGAATTGAAGAAGCAACTCCATGAACTGCAAGACAAAGGTTTCATCAGGCCAAGTTCCTCACCTTGGGGATCCCCAGTAATCTTTGTGAAGAAGAACGATGGCACTGCTCAGATGTGTGTAGATTACCAGTCCTTGAATGAAATAACCATCTAGAATAAGTATCCCCTTCCTAGAATAGATGATCTGTTTGATCAGCTTGGGGGAGCAACCATATTCTCCAAAATAGATTTAAGGTCGAACTATCATCAGCTGAAGATTAGGCCTGAAGACATTCCAAAAACAGCTTTCACCACTAGATATGGCATGTACGAGTTTACAGTCATGTCTTTTGGTTTAACCAATGCCCCGGCCTATTTAATGAATCTTATGAACAAGGTCTTCATGGAATACTTGGATAAGTTTGTGGTGGTATTCATCGATGATATCCTCATCTACTCCAAGAATGCAGAAGAGCATGCTGAGTGTAAGGACCCAGCTTTTACAATCCGGAATCCTCTGTGATACCACCGCACTATTCCCTGGATCAGTAGATAGTGCTCACATATTCAGAAATGAACATCAGAATACATATCATACGGAAGTATAAATATAATAGTAAACTTACTCATGGGCCGATTAGGCCAAAATCATTGGATTGCAGCAGCGGAAGAACGAAGCACACAGGTGGGACCTTCAGGACATGCCCACAGGCAGCCAACTAAAGGTTCGCGACCTAGCCCTTGACATCTTCATCTTCTTTGCCATCATGACCAATAGTGTTGCTGAGGCATAGTGATCTGATTCCTAATTCTGGATTTGTTGTGAGAGCGAGTGTGAGCACAAACCACCGTGCTCCACGAGCCAATACACAGGATGCAAATAATAGTATGCATGACTTATCAAAGGAGAGGCTCGGGTTATTTTATTTGCCATAAATTGTTTTTAGTAGCTTTATTGTATAATCATAGTGTTGTTGTTACTGCCTAAAACTCCACACAGTGATTGCCATACTTGACTTAATCCATCGAAGATGCATTTTCTTTATTGATTGCTGTCTAAGACTCCAAACAGCGAGTGTCACCATTTACTTAAACCACCGATCAAACAATTCCCATTACATTGTCTAAACATTCTATTACTCACACCGGGGTTACTAGCTCCCATGTGAATCTAAATTTTTCCTCCAATTCATGGATCCGATCTCGGGTTCGTTATTTACCAATTTTTTTATTTTAGATCCACCAACCTCTTGTGTATTCTAAATTCCTAACAATCCAATCTTGTGGCTGCTAATCATCAATTCTTCATTTCTAAATTCTAATGATTATCCAACATAATTGCTTTTAAATTCACCGAAATCATTCGTATCGGGACTTGCTAACAATTCAATCCTTTTGTTATTGATCCAAAACCATAATTTGCTCTTCCAATAATCAATCATATTTTCCATTATCTATCTTTAACTAATTCACTAGTTTACCTCCACCAAGGATATCAATGATCAAGTCTACGATTTACTAGTATACATCCACAAAGATTATCATTGATCAAGATTATACTCCAATAATTATTATCATTCCTCCAATATTCCCAAAAATTCAATTCATCCATCTAGTATTTGATCAAATCCTATTAATCCCATTAACACCAACATCTCCCAAGAATTTATATTAGTTATTAGAGTTATAATCCAGCAATTACCTTTGCACTCCCTACTCCAAAAATTCATTTAAAACATCTATCTAGCCTATATATTCATTTAAGCTCCACCAATTTATTTCTCCCAGAATCCACACTATTGTTTTCCCATTTATGATTGATATGATTCCACCAACATCTTTATGCGTTTACCACAAACAGTCATCTTCTTTTCTTACGACTTTATTTATTCTTCCTGACATTTTACTTTGTGACATAGAAATTTCCTGTGACCTAGCAGTTTTGAACAAAAACATAATGTGTAAGAAAATGCACTAATAATAGCGATCTAGATTCCATCCACCGTTACATGGCATCTGCACCATACGCTAACCTTTCAGTGTTATAACCGCTTAAATTATCACTAGGGCGACACCCAGGGCAACACAAATCAGGGATTTCCACTGCCCTCCACTTTTCCATTCCCACCCACAAGGTTGTTTTTGAAACAGAACTATATCTGGTTAAGTTCCCATGTCCGCCCTTGACCGTGGGCACGGCTATTCGAATAGTTTTGACTCTACAGAGTTTGTACACTTTCACCACAAGAGACAATTAACTCGTTGCCCCACACGATTCCTTAGTCATGTGGTTGAGCAGACCATCACAGTGACTTTTCAAAGTATCTAGTCCCTTTTGTCATCTCACCCTATGGGCCACTCCCACTTGTGGTGGGTCCCATACGTTGCACGAGATGTTCACCACGGTTACTAGCGCTATTCGGGCTCCACTCCCCACAATGCTAGTACGACTGGGAAACTTCACCCTCCACTCGGTGTCCCTTTAGGCCTTTCCTTGCCCTTGCATATCCACTCCTATCCACTACCGATGAGATGAGTCCGGGGGTTTCGATAAATTTACTTAGCCAAGTTGTATTTTACAGACTTGTGGTTGTACTGTTTTACACAGGAGGTCATGACAAGATTCGGTCTTTAGAATTACCTGGGCGGTTCTACCACACTCCATAATTTGTGCTTCCTTTGCACCACATACCAGCCCCCATAACATCCGCCCAGATATTTAAGCAAGTTGGGGATTTTGGGAACATAAAATAATCATACAAACATATACCAGTCATTACCATCATAACTTCCCAAAATTCAATTTCTCATAATTGAAAGTGATGCTTGGGGCATTTTAGTGCCCTCGAGTGTCTAAGCAATACTAAGGAATTTTTTGTACGGATAACCTTTTTTTTATTCGAAAATACAGAAATATACCCGCGGAAAATTTTTTTACAAAAATAGCCTCGAGTCGCCCAATGGGGAGGCAACTAGAGAATTTCGCCCACCCGGCAGGCGACAAAAGGCTATGTCACTTCACGGGAAAGCGACATCACGGAGTCGCTTTCTCACTGGCGATTTAATGAAGTCGCCCAATGGCTGGGCGACTTGTAATGCAATCGCCCAGTAGGTAGGCGACTTCATTCAATCCCCCTGAATTTTGTAGAGTTTTGGCAATTTTGTAGTTTGAAACAGAGAAAAAATCTGGTATAGTTGTAATAAAAGTTTATGTGCACTGTATGTTGTAGATGCACAAAAAAAATTCCAAATTTTTTTTAAGACTGATTGACCGTAGAACGATAGATACATAGAGTGGTAAGTGATATTTTGATGTTGCTGAGAAATAGTTTACGGAGAGAACCGGTATGACTTGCTATCTGAATCATTGAATGCGAACATGCTAGATAATAAGCTTGTGTCAATAGAAATAAACTTCATAATACAGTTGGGAGTAACATGCCGCGTACATTGTTATTACATGCATAACATATAGCATGATATGCGACTAAGAGCAACTCCGACTGTACTGCCTTAGGGAATAAAACTTGCTGGGTCTATTACATTTGGTCTACTGGGTGTAACGTGGTTGTTTTCCCTTGTTATCGCGCCTTGAAGATGGCTCCGCTGCATCCTTGTTCCGGTCACTCTTGGTCTTGAGAGCTGCCTCACGAGCTTGAAGCTCTTCCTCCTGACGCTTGATGGCTGCTTCACGCAGACTTAACTGCTCCCGCCTCCTTTGCAGCTCGTCCTCCTTGCCCTTCAGACGGATTTGGTCCACCCTCACACGGCGCTCTTGCTCATGCCACATCTGTCGTTCCACCTCGCGAGCCTGAGTCATCTTGACAAAGTATTGTCCTTTGTTTTCCACCTCCACTGCCCGGTTCTGTGGCTCCTGGCTTGATTTGACGACGCGAAATGTTCGCTGCATTGAAAGGGCCCAAAGTTTGATGGCATCTTGCAGCGCTTCCTTGTCAGCAAACATAGCATGCAACCGAACCTCTGTCTCATGGTACTCCCATTGTGATTCATGCTCATCATGTGTGGAAAGACCCTCCGCATTAAACCGGTTCCATTCCTGGGGGATAGGAACTTCATCCTCATCTGAATCGTCCTCGTCGCCGTCCTCTCAGACTTCCTCTTCATCACATGCCCTCTCGTCATGAGCCCATCCGCTGCACAATGTACTCATTATACTCTCCTTCATCGGCTTGCCCATTGGTTCTCTATGGCTTGACGGCGTAACTCTCCTTCATGTACCGCATCGGCTTCATGACGAGCAACTTCATCATGCGCCAACATGCGGCCCGCCCGAGCTGCTAGCACCTCCCACAACAACGATCGTTGCACGAGCTTCCTCACCGCTTGTATCGAGCACGGTTGCACAAGCAGCACACACTCGTATCCACGACGCGGCACCCTAGCACAAAGCCCTTCCATGTGGCGAGCACACCAATGTCTTCAACTCCCATCCGATGTCCGTGGGAGACCGGCCCAAAGCCCTTGCACGACGACGTACACCTCGGGTTCAACGAAAAACTCCGGTCAGCCAAAGCTGCACATCTCCCATTCGAGCATTCTCGTCATCCGAAGTACGAGTGACTTGCGGAAAATCGCTCAAATCCACACCATTCGGACCTTCACGAATGGTTCCAGCTCCGTAATACACTCTCAATGTAGTGGACATTGATGATGTCAGCCTGCATATATATTTCAATTTTGCGACATGTCAAATAATATCGCACAATACTAAACTTCCTATACCACAAACTTTGCTAAAATTTCTATACTACCATACTACAAATTGCATACCAAACCTTTTCTACAATAATATTTCCATACTAACACGGTACTAATTATTCTACATCTATAATTTTTATTAACATCAACATTTCATATAAATAATAATGCAAATACAACATAATCCAAAAAAATACCTGGATCCAAATTGATGGAATAGCTTCTACTCCTCCTTCCTCCCTTACCTCCTCCTATCCTCTTCTTCTTCCCCTCCTTCCTCCCTCACCTCCTCCTCTCCTTCTCCTCTTCTTTCCCTCCTTCCTCTCCTTCTCCTCTTCTTCCCCTTCTTCCTCTCTTCTCCCCCTTGTTTCTTTTCCTTCTTCCTCTTCTCTGTGCGCTGAATGTGTTTGCTGAATGAGTGAAAAAGGTGGTTGGTAGTGGGAGCTACCGGGCAGCCGCCTTAACCCCCGTGTCGCCCTAGCGCATGCATCGCATGATCGCCAACCGCATACAATGACTTAAATTAAGTCGCCCAACATGCAGGCGACAGCGCTAATTCGCCCAACGGTTCGCAGATTCTTCAAATATCGCTTGCCGGGTGGGCGAAATTCTCTAGTCGCCTCCCCATTGGGCAACTCGAGGCTATTTTTGTAAAAAATTTTCCCGCGGGTATATTTCTGTATTTCCGAATAAAAAAAGGTTATCCGTACAAAAAATTCCAATACTAAGCATGGCGTATAATTACGGACTTATTTTCGAAAGGTTACTATTAAAATTTTGCTAGGGCGACAAGGTTCACATAAGCAAATATTCCAAAAAGGTGTAATATTAATCAAGTTAAATAAAGGGGCATATAACAAGAATATAAATTAAACATGTATTTGCATATAAAATAACAGCATGCAATTTGATAATTTAAACAAAAGTAATTGCAGAAAACGTAGGTTCAACATGATCAAAGTATTGACTCGCCTGGCACGGTTTACCGCAGTCGTGGGCCTACTCAAAAGCTTTCTCATTCGACGGGCTTGAGTTTCTGGTCTTCATCTTTGGTTGGATCTAGGTCTCTCCTGATCCAATGAATCTTCAGGACTCCACTTCTAATTACGCAATAAACAACTGAATCCAAATAAATGCAAATAACTCAAAATGTCCAAATAAATTCAAATGAACTCAATTTAGCTTCATTATGGTTAATGGGTAATTCGGGTGATTTGAGGCATGGTCGGTGGTGGAATACGATGACTCCATCTTTTGCTAATAACTCCTTTTATTATTTTGGGTATTTATCAAGGAAATTCCGTGAGTCGGATTAGACCTAGGATTCAGTGCACAAGATTAGAGGAGCATTATTTTAACGAGCGCCCATATTCAGGGTTTATGCTATATGCGATGTATACCATTCTTTGCTTATCGAATTAATTCATATTACTAGTAATTTGATATGTAGCATTTTATGCGACCCTAATTACTCGTGTTATTGGTTAAATGTTTACTTTAGAGTATTTATATGTCGGAGAGATTATTTTGATGCTTGATGACCTAGGGTTGTTGTATTTTAGCATCTTATATTATTATGACACTTTTAATTTGAGTGCTCTCTAAAAGTTGCTGATACAGATGTTTTATCCCTTTAAAAATTGAGCCTGCTACACATGATTATATTTTGTTATCATTACTGACTAAAGCTATCATTTAAGACTTCATGATTGGCAGTATGTTAATGATAGTGTTTACATATATATATTTTTAATAGGGTCTACGGTGAACGCAAAAATTGTACTGATATATTTACTAGTGGGCTGCATACATGCCATCCGCATTTCTCTAACCATATATATATATATATATATATATATATATATATATATATATATATATATATATATATATATATATATATATATATATATATATATATATATATGTGTGTGTGTGTGTGTGTGTGTGTGTGTATATATATATATATATATATATATATATATATATATATATATATATATATATATATATATATATATATATATATATATATATATATATATATATATTTAGAAAGTCTCTAAATTTTAGATGGGTATATTATTCCAAATACTTTTAATATTTTGTTTATTTCCTGCTCCTTCACTGGATATTAATCACCTTAAGATCCTTTGATGATTGTTTATATCTACAAGGGTACCTTTACTATAATTGGATATTTACCCAAAGCCACTTTTCTTTATTAATGCTTTTAATTATTAATTATATTTAAAATAAATACTAAAGGCACACTGATTATTCCTTATGATATCTAATTCAAATTTAAATCTTACATAATCTCTTTTTACATCCTAATTAAATTTATTATCTCCCCTAGATTATTTTCCCATTTTTCCTTAATTTTTACTAATTAAAATAGAGTACTAACAGTAAAAACAAAAAGAAAGTAAAATGGGCAGTGAGTGGATTTGAACCCAGGACCTCTCAGGTGACCTAATCTCTAACGTGCGCTCAGCTGACCAGCCGAGCAAACGCCCCTTTGTGAATAGACAGAGGGAGTAAATTAGAAAGTCAATCGTAGACAGTGAGCTCAGGACAGAGCATTCCGGCGGAGCTCGGTGCTACTGTTGCCACCGGCGGGTGGTGGCCGGGGAGGAAAGGGTAACCCGCAAAATGGGTTGTCCCAAGAACGGTGAGGCTAGGGGTGGCAGAGTGGTGGCCGGAGCGATGGCGAGGCGGGCTGGCGCCAACCTAGAGCGGACAGCGGCGAGGTGGGCACGAGGCGACGGCACCGGAGGGGAGGAGAAGGGGTTCGGGTGGGCATGGGCTGGAGGGGGCACGAGGGACTCATCAGAAGTAGTGGTAGGGCAGGAGAGGGGTCGATGTGGGCTGGCATCGGGAGCCGGCGGCGGCGTGGGCAGGGGCACGGTGCCGGCGAGCTAGGATGGAGGAGCGCCGGCGATCGTCAGAGGAGGTTTGTGGCGGCGGAGAGTTGCTCCAACGGTGAGGAATCGCAGGGAGTCTCGCCGAGGAGGGAGCGGCAGTGGGAATGGCGGCGGCGGTCGGCGATGAGGGAAATGGGCCGTGCGACGAGCCGGAGGCACGGGGGTTCGATTAAGTGGGCAAGGGGTAGGAAGCTCCTTGAGGCATGCCTGGATGCGCTCGGAGAGGCGGGGTGTCGCCGGATGGCCGGGAACGGCAAGGAGGCGGCAGCGGCGGGCTCACGGTGTGGGCGCGCTCAGTCTGAAATGGGGAGGAAAGGTGTGGTGCAGAGGGACTATGGGGGAAGCCGCCGGCTTCTTATAGCTGCAGAGGGGCGGGGGAGGCGCAGTTGGCGGAGGACCGGGCGGCGGGGAAGGACCGGCGTAGGGCTCGGCGCGCAGAGGCAACGGTCGAGCGGCGCGTGCACTGGCTTTTGCGGTGGACGTGACGAGGCGATTTGATGGGAGCAGGCCTGCGACGTGGGGTGACGAAGGGATGGTGAAAGCTGGGCCTGCAGTCGGGTGACGCAAGCGGAGGAGGCGAAGTATGCGCATGAAAGAAAAAGAAGAAAGGGAGAAGAAAGCTGAGGCAGGCTAGGCCCAGAGGCAGGAAAGGGAGATGGGAGAGAGGGTAGGAGCGCGGGGCCCGCGTGGAAGAGAGAAGGGAGAGGAGAAAAAGTGAGAAAAGGAAAGGAAGGGCTAGGCACATTTTTAAAATCTGGATTTTCAATTTGACTTCCAAATTTACATTAGGGCTTATCAAGTTTTGCATCATATTTAAAATGCGACTCCTAGTTCAATTACTTAAGTATGAGTTTCTGATATTGTTGGACCGAAATGGCGACAGAGGGGGTGAATGTCGACTCTTTAAAACTTGCCCACAAAAAGGATTCTCGAAAAAGCTTTCTCTCCAGTAGCTACAGAGCTATGAAGGGAACTTCAAACACTTAAGGTAACCTTGACCAAGCAAGAAGAGTGCTCACATCCAAATTCTTTTCAATAGCTATTAAGAGCTATGAAGCTAAGATCACGACCAAGGACATGAGCTCCCTGGAAAAACCTGAAGGTCAGAGAGAAAAACAACCAAATCTTTTAACTAAAAACCAAGGGATCAAAACACATAAGAAATCATCAAAGAGCAGCCTTTGGTACTGGCCGGTCTGACTGTAGTTGACAGGCCGGTCAGACCGCTCCAATAGAGCCAGTCAGACCGCCATTCTCAACCCGGTCAGACCGTAGGCACATGAGCGGTCTGACCGCCCACTCTCTTCCGGTCAGACCGGTCATCGATTTCAGACAGGTGCAGATCCCGAAAACCAGACACTAAAACTTCAGAACTTGTAGACTTCAATTACCAGGGAGATTTGAGGCTTGCCACCGACCTCCTCAGTCCAGAAGAGCAGGAAAACAATCAAAATAGCCAGGGGAGACTAGAGAGCCAAGAGATTTCAACTCAAACACAAGAAATCCAGATTTTGACAAAAACCTGAACTTTAGCAAAATCTGAACCAAAAACCAAATTGCACAAGATTCACAAGTCCTTTGCACATGAGATTTTGCAATCAAGTTAGCAATAATCTAAGGACATGCCAGCAAGAATCTCAAGCCATTTCCTCAAGGGAATCAAGAACTTCACCAAAACCCTAGAGAGCAAAACAAGAGCAGAGGAGTCCAAAAAGCTAAATCTGAGATTAAATGCGGTTTGCTCTTGGGAATATCGATCAAATGATCTTCAGGCATCATCCCAACATAGAGCAACCCATTTTGGCCCTTCTCAGCAAGAAATCACTCAAATCGCAAAAACTCAAAAATCTCACAGAGAGTAACGAAGAACACAGGAGGCAGAGAAATAAACTTCAGTGATTTCATTCATGGAAAACAAGGAATACAAAGGAGTCCCCATACGCATGGACATTAGAACAAGAGGAATGATTACAAGGGTCTCAATTCATCCTCTCCCTCTCCTCAACTCAAGAAAACAAGAACCCTACATTCTTCCTGGAGAGGAGACAACGAAGGGAGTACTCACAGAGGGGACACACACCAACAGAAACTCTGTCTCTCCCACCAACTAAAGCCTAAAGCCAAAACAAACTCTCAAAGCTTCTTTTGACTCTAACAAACCCTAACTCTCTCCTAAAGCCATGGAATGCATGCAGCCACTCACTCCTATTTATAGCCCTTGCATAACGGGTTCCCAACCCACTTTGCCCGCTAACTCCGAACGGAACCGCTTCCACCTATGCAGCCTTGCACTTTTACCGAAACGCCCCTTCTGCACCTTCCGGGAAGCTTCCGCGTTCCTTGTCGTCCAAGCCTCACAACCACCTCGAGTCTCCGCCGTCTTCGACACATCCCGACCGTTCTGACCTCAGCGTCACCTGCGCCTAGTCCGGTCACCTCGTTTCTCAACGTGACTCCTCCTCGACGTCCTGCAGCCAACACAGACAAGAAACACATCAAATAGCACCGCTCGATATATGTAAGCATAAATGCATTAATGAAACCACATTAAGCATGAAATAGCCCAAACCTGTCAAATCAACAGAATATGCATCCTAAACACTTTGACCAGGGTTGACCAAGTCCAACCGAGCCTGATTGCACCGCGCAATGTCAAGGTCCGAACCACCCAAACCAAACTCGACTTTCCTAAACCGATGTCAATTACTCATCACACACATGGGGTAACACCCACATGGTCTCTCAGATATCCTTTGCTATACTTTTGGATATATATATGTGCATTTAAACATATATATATATATATATATATATATATATATATATATATATATATATATATATATATATATATATATATATATATATATATATATATATATATATATATATATATATATATATATATATATATATATATATATATATATATATATCTCAAGCTGCATTTTTGTCCCTTTAATAACTTAATTTCAAATTAAGTCCTCATGGTTGAACTCACCCATTCTTTATTTAAATTCTTAGGTCAAACTCTCCTTTTTGTATGATGGTTGAGCTAAACTTGAATAAATGCTTGATTTTAATTATTTTCTTTTCTCTGATCTTTAGATAAAGCTTTTCTCTAATTAATTAAATCGAATTTAAGTTTTTAGAGATTAAAATCTCATTTAAATTATTTGGTATCCTTTATTGTCATGATTACTTATTGAGTGTTCGAGAATTAACTCCAGTTATTATTTGCTTAACACAAAACTTGGAAAATCCAAATAAGTTTTCGGCAAAAATGTCAAATGCTAATAAGATGCAAATAAAATTTTAAATTCTTCACAATTTTCGAACATTCCAAAAATTGGGATGTTACACTGAGCACCTACGCTTAGTACTAGAAAAGTTGAAGGAACACCAACTATACGCCAAGTTTAGTAAGTGTGAATTTTGGCTATCAGATATCAGCTTTCTAGGCCATGTAGTGACTGCTGAAGCAGTATCAGTGGACCCATCCAAGATAATAGTTGTAAAGGAATGGCAACAGCCCACTAATGCCACAGAAGTGAGAAGCTTTCTTGGGCTGGCAGGATACTACAGGAGGTTTTTAGAAGGATTTTCTCGGGTTGCCAGACCTTTGACACAGCTACTCAATAAAGAACAGAGATTTGAGTGGACAAGGGCTTGTGAAGAGAGCTTTCAAGAGCTAAAGAAGAGGCTAACCACCACACCTGTGCTAGTCCTACCAGACGTACGCAAAGACTTTGAGGTATACTGTGATGCCTCACATCAAGGACTTGGATGCGTACTAATGCAAGGAGGCAGGGTTGTGGCCTATGCATCCCGGCAACTCCGCCCTCATGAAGCGAATTACCCAACCCATGACTTGGAGCTAGCTTTAGTGCTGCATACACTAAAGATTTGGAGGCATTACTTGATTAGTAACCATTGTGACATATATACCGACCACAAGAGCCTCAAGTATTTCTTCACACAATCACACCTAAACTTGAGGCAGAGAAGATGGTTGGAATTGATCAAGGATTACGACTTAAGTGTTCATATTACTCGGGCAAGGCTAATGTGGTAGCCGATGCTTTAAGTTGTAAGGCTTATTACAATAACCTCATGGTTTTGGAGCAACAGCCAGAGTTATATAAGGAGTTAATGGTGCTAAATCTGGAGATAGTAGAACAAGGCACTATAGCTGCCATGGAGATCCAACCAAGTATTGAAGAGCAGATTATAGCCGCACAAAAAAAAGGCCCGACTGCTCTGAGGCTAAAAAGATTAATGGAAGTAGGGAAGGCTCCCAAAGTAACTGTGGATCATCAGGGTGTTCTGAGATACGGGGCACATATCTTTGTGACACATCAGAAGGACCTAAAAGACGTGATACTTAGGGAAGCTCACAGCTCTGCGTACTCTCTCCACCCTGGGAGTACTAAGATGTATCAGGACATGAAGCAGTGGTACTGGTGGCCACGCATGAAAAGAGATATCACTGAACATGTGGCATGTTGCGATGTATGCCAGAGAGTGAAGGCTGAACATCAGAGGCCAGCAGGGTTATTACAACCTTTACAAGTACCTCAGTGAAAGTGGGAAGAAGTTGGAATGCACTTTATCACTGGACTCCCACGAACGAAATCAGGATACAACTCTATATGGGTGGTAATAGATACATTGACCAAGGTTGCACACTTCATCCCTGTCAAGACCAACTACAAAGGAGACAAGCTGGCAGAACTGTATATGTCTCGAATCATGTGTTTGCACGGTGTGCCAAAAAGGATAGTATTAGACCGAGGTTCCCAGTTTACCTCTCACTTTTTGGGCTAGCCTCCACAAAGCTCTCGGCACTAATCTAGATTTCAGCACTGCCTATCACCCCCAGATAGACGATCAAACAGAAAGGGTGAATCAAATATTGGAAGACATGCTTTGAGCCTGTGTTCTAGATTTCTCTAAAGATTGGGACAGATATCTGCCGTATACAGAATTTGCTTACAACAATAGCTACCAATCCAGTCTATAGATGTCCCCATTCGAAGCTTTATATGAAAGAAAATGCTGGACCCCTCTACACTGGTCAGAAGTAGGAGAAGGATATATCTTCGGACCAGACACTCTGAAACAGGCTGAAGAAAAAGTTCGCCTCATTAGGGACAGACTGCAAGCAGCCCAATCAAGACAGAAGAGTTATGCAGACAAGAGGCATAGACCACTAAGTTTTGAAACTGGGTATTTTGTTTACTTGAAGGTGTCGCCCTTGCGAGGAGTTAGAAGATTTAAGGTCAAAGGCAAGCTCGCCCCACGATATGTTGGACCATTCCCGATTGTAGCCAAGAAAGGGGAAGTTGCCTATCAATTAGAACTGCCCTCAAGTCTAGCAGACGTGCATAATATTTTTCATGTGTCCCAACTCAAGAAATGCCTTCTAGTACCAGAAGATAACACCCCGTTGGAGGCAATCGAACTAGAGAGTGACTTAACCTACAAAGAGCGACCCATCAAAATTCTGGATCCATCAAAGAGCTCTCAAATTTACGGCCACGTTGTCGTCCCAACACTCAGCTACGGGTCCCGCCTGTCAGACTTCTAGCTATTTCCCGAATTTATTCAAACAGAGAGCTTCAAATGGACCTAACTAATTCATTTTAACTCCAAATTAAGTGAAACAAATTTTTAAATTCATCTAAAATCAAAATCTAACCAATAGAACAGAGATCATGAATTTTAGAGTTCATTTGAATTTTCTATGAGGATTTGTTTGGTTTGCTTATTTTTATCCGAATTTCGCGCACGTTAAAATAGCGTACGAGTCTCAAGAAGAAGCCGAAGTAGCTGCTCAAGAAGATCAAGAACCAATTCACTGTGACCAAGACGAGTCAATACTTTGATCATATTGAACCTACATTTTCTGCAAATTTACTTTTGTTTAAAATATCAAATTGCATGATGTTATTTCATATGCAAATATATGTTTGTTTGAGAATTCTAGTTATGTGCCCATTATTCGACTTGCTAGCATTATACTTCCTTTGGAGCATTTGAATGTCCAAATCTTGTCACCCTAGCAAAAAATTATAATGTTAACCATTCAAAAATAAGTCCATAATTATACGCCATGCTTAGTATTGTTAGATACTCGGGGGCGTCTAAACGCCCCAAGCATCACTTTTAATCAAGAGAAAAACTGGTTGGGCAATCATGGTGGTAATGACTGGTATATGTTGATATGATTATTTTATACTCCCAAAAACCTCAAATTGCTTATCTATCTGGGCGGATGGTTCGGGGGTATGGTGCAGTGATGCACGAGAGTGTGGTTTGTGGTAGAACCGCCCAGATAACCCTAAGGACTGAGTCTTGTCATAACCTCCTATGTAAAATAAGTATAACCATAAGTCTGTAAAGTACAACTTGGCTTAGTAAATTTACCGGACCCTGAAAGTCATCATCATAGATGGAGGAGGTGAGGTAGTGCAAGTGGCTGCCTATGTTTCGGCTTGAATGGGGCATCCGCAGAGGGTGAAGTTCTGTTGTGGCGTGCTAGCAGTAGTGTGGGTAACCAACTGCTAGGCGTTTAGAAGGAGAACACCCTGCACAACCTATGAGACCTGCCGCAAGCAGGCCAAGCTCATAGGGGTGAGATGGTTTAAATGGTTACTGTGATGGTTTGCTCAACCGCATGACTAAGGAATCGTGTAGGGCAACGAGTGAATTGTCCCTTGTGGGTAAAGTGTGCAAACTCTGCAGAGTCAAAGCTATTTGAATAGCCGTGCCCACGGTCAAGGGTGGACATGGGAACTTAACTAGGTATAGTTCTATTTCAAAAACTTTGTGGATGGGATGGGAGATATGGAGGGCTGTGGGAAGCCCTAATTGGTGTTGCCCTGGGTGTCGTCCCACTGATAATGTAAGCAACTATAACGCTGAAAGTCTAGCATATGGTATAGAGATCATGTAAAGGTGGATGGTCTCTAGATCACTGTTAATTAAGCATTCTTTTACACACATTATGCTTTGGTTCAAACTGCTAGGTCATAGGAAGTTTACTAAGTAATATATTTTAAAAAGGCAATTTCTGGCAAATAAAATAACCCGAGTTTTTCCTTGATAAGCCATGCATACTATTTACTGCATCCTGTGTATTGGCTCGCTGAGCACGGTGGATTGTGCTCACACTCGCATTACCAACCTCAGAAACAGAAACTCAGAACCATTACGCACATGAAGATGTTGGTGATATGCCCTAGAGGCAACATGGAGATCTTGAATATATCACATACTATGTTTATGATACATTGCTTTGTTCCTTGAAATAGACATTATCATTATTGATCAATGAGTATGTGACTTATTCATGAGACTCTTAATGCCAAAATGTTGCTATTTCTAAATGATCCCTGATTATATCATATGAGGAACAAATATGATTCAAAGATCAGCATATGTATTGATTGATGATCATGTCTCATGGATCATGGTATGGAGATACCAAATCAATAATATGGACATGTGTTAGTGAACATATGTTGGATAGACCCGCCATGAGACACTGCAGAGATTCCATGTGTCATCAGTTGGTCTCAAGTAGTGTTTATGTGGAATCCTTAGACTTGAGATCATCATGGTTCCCAACATGCGTAGTAGCTTATTTTGGGACTACTAAACACTACTCCGTAACTGGGTAGTCATAAAAGTAGTCTTTGGGTTTGCCATGAAACATGTAGTGGGATGTGAATGATCAAGATAGAATTTGCCCCTCCTTATGGGAGAGATATCTCTGGGCCCCTCGATGTAATGGATTATGAAAGTGCATGGCCATGCCAAGGTGATTGAGGAGTCAATCACGAGTTTATAATCCATCACGGAATTGAGAGAGTGATTGAGCTATTAAGAGGATGACACAGGTCTCGCCTTGAGCTTAATCTATATCGTGAGGCAAAGGGATTCGTACATGAGAACATTACAGGTTCAGCCGATATGATCTTTACGTATACTTTGGGGTTAATATGTCTTACTAGAGGCCGCTATTAACAGGGTGACCGGAAAGGCGTTTCTAGGTCGCGACCAAGTATACGTGAACGTACAGGGTCGCACACTTAACGGGTTGGAACACTAATTCGAATGTGATTCGAATGTGGGCTCAATTCGGATAGAGATCCGAATAGACTCCTATTGGGCCTCGGTCCACGAGGCCCAAGTGAGGAGGTCTATATATATGGAGGCGAGGGGCTGAGGGGTGCATGCTTCTGTAAATCCCGAGCCAAACCCTAGCCGCCACCTCCCGAGCCAAACCCTAGCCGCTCGTAAGTGCTGGTACACTCGCGATCGGCGTTCCAACCCCAGACGTATGGATACCGGTGGAGGCGCTGCTCGTTGCGACGTTGATCGGCATCAACAACCTACAGATTGGATCTTCTCGTGGTGTGGTTGATCGCGTGGAGATGATCTGTTTGGGACGATCGGCTACTTCCACTACTACCTCGACGCGCGTGGTTGGATCGGCTTCTCCAACTCTTCTTCCGCTGCGCTGCGCGTCTAGTGGTAACGATCCATGATCCCTCCTTAATATGATGTCCTGGTGTGCGCGGTAGAGAAGTTTTTGTTTTATGCTATCGTAGCCTGCGCGCATTCATTCAGAAGACACCCTTGCTGGTGAGGGAGGAGATCACGCTAGAAATTAGGGCACCTTCTTCGCTGTTTGGTCCTAGACAAGTAGACTAATTGGAGTTGTGAGTGCATAGGTATATTTATTACCTACGTCTAGATAGTATATATATTTATGGCACACATTTACCCCCTGTCGCTTGCCTGTGGATTGTGGTCTCGCTACTATTTTTGCTTCCGCTATTCTTTGTAATGTAACATTTAGCCTGTTCGGCTCCTATGTAAACATCGCCCGACGTGGTGTAATTTAAAACTTTGTTATGTAATATTATGATCCATGCGATGTATGAAATGATGCAGCAATGTACCTGTGTGCACTATCTACTGATCCAGGGAATAGTGCAGTGGAACACAGGGGGTTCTGGATTGAAAAATCTGGGTCCGACAACTGGTCGGGCCGGAGTAAGTCCGAGGTGGGCCGGCGGCAGAGATCATGGGCGGCGCAGATGTGCTAATGGCGCCGGAGAGATGGGGTGGGGGAGGAGCTCCGACGGCGGTTGTGGAGGCTCGAGGGCGCTGAGAAGGTGCTCCCCAAGTGAGGAATTGAGCCGGAGGTCGCCAAGGAGCGAGCGGTGCTGGCGGCGGCGGTTTTGGCTGATGGTGAGGAAGACCGGCCCTGCGGCGAGCCGGGGGCACCGTAGTCCAATTAACTATGAGAGGATGTACACGGGGAGCAGGGACACACCGTGACGTCGTCGGAGTGGAGGTGCTTCGCCGGAGGGCCAGGAATGGCGAGGAGGCGACACGTCGGCTCACGGGCGTGGGGGCGCTCAGCCTGAGGAGGGGAGGAGAATGTCTGGGGGAGGCATGGAAAGCAATGGGAGGAGCCACTGGCTATTTATAGCCACAAGGAACGGTGGGGGGAAGATTGTAGTCGGCGACCGGTGCACAAGGCATGGCGTGGGTGACGGCATGGCATCCGGGGACGGCGACGCGATGGGGCAGAGGGTGACGTGCGCGCAGGGCACGGGTGGCGACGGGCTGACCGTGACAGGGCATGTCGAGGTGAGGGTCGACACAATGGAGGCAGGTGGCGAGGCGACAGCTGCAGGGCGACCGACGCCGTGCTAACGCCGGCGCAGGTGCAATAGCTGACGAAGGCGGCGTGGGAGGCGCACGGCCGGTGCAGGACGTGGTGAGAACAGGCGGTGAGAGGACGGGCGGCAGGGCATGGCGATGGCGACGGGAGCTGGCACGCGGTGACGGAGGAATAGTGGGAGCGGGGCCGGGCTATCGGTGGAGCGAGGCGAGCGCTGAGAGAGACTGGGAAAGGAAGAAGCTGAGCATCTGCCAGGCGTGCAAAAAAAAGAAAGGAGGGAGAGAGAAGGAGGCTGGGAGCCAGGCCCTCGCACAGGGAAAGGAAGAAAGAGAGGGAGAGAAGATAAAGGTGGGGAGGGCCCACATGTAAGTGAGAGGAAAAGGAAAAAGGGGAGAAAATGAGAAAATGAAGGACTCCCGCCAAAATTTGAAATTTGAATTTTTAATTTAAATTTCTATTTCACATTAAGATTATTGATTTCAATTTTTGCATGACATTTAAATTCACGCTCCCCTGCTAGCTGTTGACTCTACGGTCCCACCAGCCAGTCACCCAACTATCTGCCCTCTCCCATGCTTCGCGCGTCATTTGACTCGCGCTCACTCCCACCACAGCTCGCCGCTCTCTTGACTGACACGTGCGCTTGCGCCGTACCATCTTCATCACTCCTCACCAGCTCTTGCAGAGCCATAGTACTATACATGGACACCTCAACTGCAGCCTCCCATCGCCGAGCACGCCACTCACCATCTCTCCATTCCACGCACCGACACCACTCAAGCAAAGCCACTGTTCCCACTGCCTCCCCCACCCTTAAAGTCCAATTGTTTTCATAGAGAGCTCTGCGCCACTCCCCACCACTCCTCAGAACCACCCAATTGAACTCCCGTTCACCACAGCTCCGCTGCCGACCTCCCCCTGATCCAGTTGAGCCCTAAACCCAACCATCTTCCTCCCTCAATTAAAACTCAATTGCATTCACCCAATTCATCTCATTGGCATCTTGATCACACTGGAAAACTCACTCAGACATGAGCTTTCCCAAGAGCTCTGGCATCGTGATCCTCCATCAGCCGTAAGGCCCCTCCCATGGACAGCCCTCCTGGGAACACCCCAACTCAAACCACAACCACCTCCGTGAATACTACTGGAGAAACCACCTTTTAATTCACTAGAAAACCACTGGAGAAGCCCTAAGCCACAACATATAATGGGACGCTGGCCCGATCTTCCGAAAGGTACTGATAAGTCGATTGTGGAGAACACGACGTTGATGATCCAAAGGCTCCGACCAAAACAGATCGAACCCCTCGCAACTCGCAATCACTACACCACTGCTTCGTTGGTTATCAACCGTGTCGAACGCGGTTGACCTTGCCAAGAAGGCTATCTCCTGCAAGCGAATTAAGAACACAAGCAAGAGAGTACAAGATGCAATCTGAAATTGTATTGTGAATAAAGATTAAGTTCACAAGTTGGGTTCCTCAACCGAACGTGCGGTGGAATTGCTAAGCAGAATAATCTCTTAAGAAAAACCCGATGAAAACTAAAGGGGTGCAACCTCCTTAAATAGGGGAGGGGAAGCCGCACTTATCTAAGGAAAAGGGTGCGTACTATTCATGGTTACTATTCATGTGAACATTACCATGAAAATGGCGGCAGCCCAAATAGCCTAAGTGGTGATACAAGGCCCAAGGCCCACTTTGACTCCGACTGGAAAAGTGACACGACTTGTTTAGTAGTTTTTTATCGGCTCGGATGGATTTTGGAGGTGAGATTAGATCCATCTGAAAGTAGACTCCAAGAGCTTTCCAAAGAGTACTCACGGGCCCCGGGAAGCCTTCTAGATCAAATGTTATGGTCGTTTGAAGTAAACACTGCTAAACAGGCTGAATCTGAGTCGAACTCGCGAACAGGACTTGGATTGCACTTGACGGTTCCACTTCTACATTTGAGCTGATGTGGTTCTTCCCCATGGTTCCTAAGGACGATTAAATCATCACAAGAATTAAGTAGTATGCCATTCTTTGAAACATTTGTATGCAAACATAGGAATGCATTCACCTGATGGTTAAGTTGACGTCAAGTCATTGGTCCTTGTATCATAGTTTCAGTTTGTTGAGTTTGTTGTGGACTCGACACAGTTGTATCTATGGAAAGGATGTCCTCATCATCCTCCCTTCTTGAATTGGAGTCGTCCTCAACTCAAGCTCATCTTCCGCGCCCAAGCAAAGTCGCAAATCTGCAATGTTAAAGGTGGGGCTAACCCCAAAATCTGCAGGCAAGTCTAACTTATATGCATTATCATTAATATGTTCAAGCACTTGACAAGGACCATCTGCATGAGGCATGAGTTTAGACTTTCTCAATTCAGGGAATCGTTCTTTACGCTAGTGTAACCACACAAGATCACCTGGTTCAAAAGTAACAAGCTTGCGTCCTTGACTACCAGCAACTTTATATTTAGCATTCATAATCTCAATATTCTCCTTAGTTGTCTCATGCATCTTACGTATCAAATCAGCACGTTGTTGTGCATCAAAATTTACCTTCTCAGAAACTGGAAGAGGCAACAAGTCGATAGGTGCACGAAGTATGAAACCATAAACAATCTCAAAAGGGCATTTCTTTGTGGTAGAATACAGTGAACGATTATAAGCAAATTCCACATGAGGTAA
The DNA here is from genome assembly GCA_036346575.1 of Dendrocalamus sinicus. Classification (NCBI taxonomy): domain Eukaryota; kingdom Viridiplantae; phylum Streptophyta; class Magnoliopsida; order Poales; family Poaceae; genus Dendrocalamus; species Dendrocalamus sinicus. Next base: position 12,254,281 of record CM070656.1, on the reverse strand, counting down.
ACATTCCTCCCACATTTTTAAGTTCTTTTTTTAAGCACAGCCCTAAGCATAGTAGACAATGTTCTATTGACTACCTCAGTTTGTCCATCGGTTTGAGGATGACAAGTAGTGGAAAATAACAGCTTAGTTTCCAACTTTCCCCCACAAGGTTCTCCAAAAATAACTAAGAAATTTAGCATCATGATCTGAAACTATCGTATTCGGAATACCATGCAAGCGAACCATTTCCTTAAAGAACAAATCAGCAACATTTGTAGCATCATCACTTTTACGACATGGTATGAAATGAGCCATCTTAGATAATCTATCCACGACAACAAAAATACTATCCCTCCCCTTCTTTGTTCTAGTAAGTCTTAAAATAAAGTCCATAAAAATATCTTCCCAAGGTATGCTTGGAACATGAAGAGGCATGTATAAACCATGAGGATTAAGTCGTGACTTAGCTTTTTGGCACGTGGTGCAGCGGGCAATGAAACGTTCGACGTCGCGCCTCATCTTTGGCCAATAAAAGTGGTGGGACAGAATGTCCTCGGTCTTCTTCACGCCAAAGTGACCCATCAATCCTCTTCCATGCACCTCCTGTAACAACAAAAGACGAACGGAGCTAGCTGGAATGCATAGCTTGCTAGCATGGTATACTAACCCATCATGCACAACAAATTTATTCCAACCCTTTCACTCTTGACAATTTAGCAACACATCTTTAAAATCAGCATCATGCACATATTGCTCCTTTTTTGTCTCTAACCCAAACATTTTGAAGTCAAGTTGTGAAAGCAAGGTATATCTCCTAGACAACGCATCAGCTATCATATTTTCTTTGCCCTTTTTATATTTAATGACATAGGGAAAAGATTCAATAAACTCAATCCACTTAGCATGTCTGCGGTTCAGTTTGGTTTGACTTCGAATATGTTTGAAGGATTCATGATCAGAATGTATTACAAACTCTTTGGGCCATAAATAATGTTGCCATGTTTCCAAAGTTTGAACTAGGGCATATAATTCTTTATCATAGGTAGAATAGTTCAAACTAGGACCACTTAATTTTTCATAGGTAGATATTAACATCCGGATTCCTCTGTGATTCCACCGCACTATTCCCTGGATCAGTAGATAGTGCTCACAGATTACAGTTCTGAATATCAAAGTACATATCATGCGGAAGCATAAATAGATAATAGTAGACTTACTCATGGGCCGATTAGGTCGAAATCAATAAATTGCAGTAGCGGAAGAACGAAGCACACAGGTGGGACCTTCAGAACATGCCCACAGGCAGCCAACTGGAGGTTCGCGACCTAGCCCTTGACATCTTCATATTCTTTGCCAGCTTGTCCAATCTTGTTGCTGAGGCGAGGTGATTTGATTCCTGATTCTGAATTTTGTCGCAAAATCGAGTGTGAGCACTCCAACCCCGTGCTACGCGAGACAATACACAGAATGCAAATAAATAGTATGCATGGCTTAACAAAGGAGAGGCTCGGGTTATTTTATTTGCCAAAAATCTCTTTTGGTAGAATTATTATTATTAAAGCATAGTGTTATTAATTTTACCTAAACTCCACACGGCGATTGCCATAATTGACTTAATCCACCAAGGACACACTTTCCGTACTGATTGCTGTCTAAGACTCCAAACAGCGAGTGACATCATTTAATTATTCCACCGATCATACACGTTCTATGTTGGTTGCTGTCTAAAACTCCAAACAGCGAGTGACATCATTTAAATAATCCACCGATTACACACACATTTTATATTCAGTGCTATCTAAAACTCCAAACAGCGAATATCAGCAATTATATAATCCGGCCACCAATCAATTGCTGCCTACATCCCCGAATAGCGAGTATCATAAATTATATTATCCACAGATCAATTGCTGCCTAAAACTCCAACTAGCTTGTGACATCCTTTACCTAATATCATTTAAATCATCCACCAATATCTTTTGCATTTTAAATCCTAACATTCTAATCCTTTTGTTATTGATCCACAACCATAATTTGCTCCTCCCATAATCGACCTTATTTTTCTATTATCTATCTCCAACCAATTCACTAGTATATATCCACCAAGAATATCATTGATCAGGTCTACGATTCACTAGTATATATCCGCCAATAATACCATTGATCAGATCTACGATTCACTAGTGTACATCCATCTAACATATTACTGATCAAGGTTATAATCCAATACTGGTTATTATTCCTCCAACATTCTCAAAAATCCGATTCATCTATCTAGTATTTGATCAAATTCTATTAATCCCAATATTATCAACATCCTCCAAGAATTTATATTAGTTATCAGTGTCATAACCCAACAATTACCTATGCACTTCCTAATACTCCAAAAGTCACATAAATCATCTATCTAGTCTATATATATCCATTTGGGCTCCACCAATTTATTTCTCCCAAAATTCACACTATCGTTTCCTATTTATGATCGACCTGAATCCACCAATACCTTTATGTGTATATTACAAACATCCAACCCCTTTTCTCACAACTCTATTTATTCCTCCCACATTTATTTTATAAGAATAGAAGTGTCATTATTTGAAATACAATACATAAAAATTTCCTGAGACCTAGCAGTTTTGAACAAATACTTAATGTGTAAAAGAATGCAATAATAATAGCGATCCAGATTTCATCCACCGTTACACGGCATCTGTACCATATGCTAACATTTCAGCGTTATGACCGCTTACATTACCACTGGGACGACACCCAGGACAACTCAAATCAGGGCCATCCACTGCCCTCCAATTTTTCCATTCCCACCCACCAAGTGTTTTGAAATAGAACTATATCTAGTTAAGTTCCCATGTCCGCCCTTGACCGTGGGCACGGCTATTCGAATAGTTTTGACTCTGCAGAGTTTGTACACTTTCACCACAAGAGACAATCTGCTCGTTGCCCCACATGATTCCTTAGCCACGTGGTTGAGTAGACCATCACAGTGACTTTTCAAAGTATCTAACCCCTTTTATCATCTCACCTTATGGGAACCTGCCCACTTGCGGTGGGTCCCATCTATGCACGGGACGTAACCACGTCTACTAGCGAAGACACAGGCTCCACTTCCAGCAACGCTAGTACGGCTAGTTACCTCACCCTCCAACTCGGTGTCCCTTTAGGCCTCCCATTGCCCTTTGCGTATCCACTTCCATCCACTACCAGTGAGATGAGTCCGGGGGTTTCGATAAATTTACTTAGCCAAGTTGTACTTTACAGACTTGTGGTTGTACTGTTTTACATAGGAGGTCATGACAAGATTCAGTCCTTAGTGGTATCTGGGCGGTTCTACCACAAACCACACTCTCGTGCACACCTGCACCATACCCCCAAACCATCCGCCCAGATAAGTAAGCAATTCGAGGTTTTTGGGAATATAAAATAACCATATCCAACATACATCAGCCATTACCACCATGACTGCCCAACCAATTTTTCTCGGGATTAAAGTGATGCTTGGGCGCTCTCGCGCCCATGAGTATCTAAACAATACTAAGCATGGCATATATTTAAAGACTTATTTTCGAAAGGTTACTATTATAATTTTACTAGGGCGACAAGGTTCACACATTCAGATATTACAAAGGAGGTGTAATATTATTCAAGGCAAACAATGGGCATATAACTAGAATCTTAAATTAAACATGTATTTGCATATAAAATAACAACATGCAATTTGATAATTTAAACAAAAATAATTTACAGAAATGTAGGTTCAACATGATCAAAGTATTGACTCGCCTGGCGCGGTTTATCGCTGTCTTGAGCTCGCGCAATGCTTTCTCTTGAGCTTTTGGTCTCTATCTTCACTTCGAGCTTGATCTCGCTTGATCCATTGAATCTTCACGACTTCCAATTTCTAATTACGTGGCAAACGACTGAATCCAAATAAAAGCAAATAACTCAAAAGATCCAAATAAAGCTGACTAAACTCAATTTAGTTTTATTATGAGTTAATGGGTGATTTGGGGTTATTTGAGGTAAGGTCGATGGTAGCATACGATGAATTGATCTTTTTATTAACAATTTCTTTTATTATTTTGGTATTTATCAAGGAAGTTCCATGAGCTGGGTTAAACCTATGAATTGGTGTATTTTGTCGAGTGCTAATGTTCAGGGCAGGTGATATATGTATATATATAAGTAATGTTTGCAAATTTTAGCTTACCGAGTTAACCTTATGGCCTATGTTTATAGCATCCAGTGGTGTGATATTTTATGTAGCTCCTATTATTGCTAGTCTAAGTTTAATTTAATTTAGGGCCTATTTATATGGGCTCAAGCTTGCTATACATACAATTATGCTCAATATTACTATGTACTAAAGCTAGTGTTAAGATTTGATTAATGACACTATTTTTATCCTGTTTATACTTTAGCTACTGTTAGGCTTAGCTTCATTTCAAATCTTAGTTTACACATAGCTATCTGGGCAAAACTCGGTATGTATCATTTTATGTGACCTTATTTACCCATGTTAGTGGTTACATTTCAATTTAGAATATTTAAGTCTGTGAGATTATTTTGAATCTTGACGACCTAGAGCTATTATAATAAAATATGTCACTGAGGTTTGTTTATTGGTGGCATGATGAATATTGGGCATATATGTTGACATGTTAATTAAGGGCCATCCTTATTGAATATAGACATTTGTCCAAGCCACTTCTCCTCTCTAATGCCTTTAATTGCTAATTAGCCCTCAAGTAAATATTTAAACTATGTTAATTACTTATGTAGCAATTAATCAAGTATTAAGCCCTTATTAACCTTATTTTATATTCTAAGGTATATATAAACTTTATTTGGTCTTGACTTAATTATTCTAGCTTCTTGGGGCTATTCCTTAATTGATGCCTATTCAAAATAGCTGAAGAAGCAAAACAGAAGAAAAATGTGGCCTAATATGGCCGAAGCTTACTCGAACTCAAGACCTCAAGGAGTGCTAACCCTTAAGAGCGCTCGGGTAGCCAACTAGCCATCGGTGTTTCGCGTTTTAGTGTGGGGATCGGTACTAGAAGAAGTGAGTGAGCGGCCGGGGGATTATAACAGAAGAGCCGGCCAGCCCAAACAGAGGAGGGGGACGGTGCGGGGTAGCGGCAGCGTCGCCGGCGAGGTGCAGCCGGGGAGGCGCTGGAGGCAGTCCAAATGGGGTCCCAAGTGGAAGGGGAAGCCACTGGGAGCGGCGCAGGGGTCGGGACGGCGACGAGGTAGGCCGGCGGCGAGGCTCGGCGGCCAGGGCAGAGGGGGTATGGTGCGGTGGCGCCGGAGGGGGAAGGAGGGAAAAACCGATTTGCGCGGGAGCAGCAGGGGGTTCCGAGGAGGCTTACTGGCCATTTGGCTGAGCCGGGGAGGTACCGAGGCGCGCTGGCGGCGGAAGGCGGGGTCGCGCAGTGGTGGCGTGTGGAGCCGGCGAGCTGGGGTGGGCCGCAGCTCCGGCCGTGGCGGGGAAAGGACTCGGGGCACCGCAGTGACGCTCCCACCACAAGGAATCGGGGAAAGCTCGCACGAAGAGGGGGTGGCACCGGCGGCGGCGGCTTTGGTCGGAGACGAGGAAGAGGGACACCTCGGCGAGCTCGGCGCTTGGTTTTTCGATTAAGCCAGAGGGAAGGGAGGTAGGGAGTGGGGGAACATCGAGAAGTGGTCGGAAAGGCGGGGTTTCATCGGAGCGACTGGGGCGGCGTGGAGGCGCGGCGGCTGGTGCGGGTTCTGGTGGGCTTCGGCTCGGGGAGGAGAGATAGAGGGCAAGCATTTGGGGCGTCGGGCACCTTATAGCCGAATGGATGGAAGGCGTTGCCGCCGAGGTATAGCGGAGCTGGCTGAGGACCGGGCGGCGGGGAAGGATCCACCAGGCAAAGACCGGCGCGGGGCTCAGTGGCGACGCGACTGAGCGAGCGGCGCGTGCAGAGCAGGGAGGGGGGCAGCACGGCAAGGATTTGGGCGGGATTCGGCGCAGAGTAGAGAGAAGGAAGGGCGACGCGGAAGGAGCTTGGCCTCAAGAAAAAGAAGGGAGGAGGGGGAAGGAAAATAAAAAAAGGAGGAGCTGCGGGGCGCTCAGGCCTAGGGGCCAGGGAAGAAACGGGAGGGAGGAGAGAAAGGAAAAAGAAAAGGGAGGAAAATAGAGAAAAGGTGGGGCCCACCTGAAATAGGGGAAATTTGGAAAAGAGAAAATGAGAAGCTTTTGGATTTTTAAATTTTTAATTTTGAACTTCTATTTAATATTATTGATTCCAATTTTTGGAAATTTTAATTCGGGTCTTGTTTATTTATCTAGACACAAAATATAATAGCCCTCTATTTTCGATTTTATTTAATTTTTGCTATGAATTGTATATACAAATTTTTGAATGCCCAAACTTAGGTTTTGCATGCTAATTAAATTATAAGGAGGAATGTTTGGCACAACCTTTTAGAGATATGTTTTAATATTCTTTTTGGTTTCATTTTATTAATCTTGACTCTTGAATTCAAGATTTTAGCATTGAATTCATGATCTGCAATGTCATTTCCCCTCTTTGTTATTTACATGATCATTATTTGTATTTGAGTTTATCTTTGATTGCTAATTTTTCATAGCGCAAAACTCAGAAAATCTCAAATAGACATTCCGAAGAAAATCGAGTGCCAGCAAAATGCAAGAAAAATTTTAAAATGCCCTATTTTTGAATATCCAAATTTTGGGATGTTAAATCGGGGCGGCGGCGATTTGCGGTCGGGTTGGCGGCTCTGGCGCTCGGGAACTTCGACCAAGGAGTGGAGGAGGGGCGGTGGAGAGAGGGAAGGCCGAAGGGGAGGAGCCGGCGCAAGCGGAGAAGATTTTATAGGTGGAGAGAGAGAAGAAATGGCCGGCGGTTTTAGAGAGAAATAAAGAGAGGAGGTGGCCGGCCATGGGTGGGGAGTGAAGAGGGGAATTGATTGCGCAAACGCTCGGGATTTAAAAGGCAAGAAACGGCCGGATTTAATGAGCTTTATTTCGGCTCTAATGGAGGAAGAGAGAGAGAGCTAGAGGAGGAAGAAGGTGAGGTAGAAGAAACATATGACATGTGTGGCCCATGCATCGGTGAGAGAGAGGGGAAATGAAGGGGTACGGGCCGTCGGATGGGTGACAAGTGGCAAGTGAATAAATCAATGCCGTTGGATTTAGATGAAGGCGTAAGTGACTATGGATGCCTAGGATTAAATCAAAGAAAGAGATGGATTCAACTTGAGAGTGACACGTGGCAGCCTGGGATTAAATTGATTTTTATTTTTGGATTGCTTTTTCAGAAAATACTAGAAACATTATAAATACTTGGAAAATAATAATTAATGTCTAAATATTCCAGAAAATTCATAGATATTTCTAGAGTTATTTTAGACTTAGGAAAATATTCTTAATTTCAAATTTGCCTTTAATAATTTTATAAAATACTTTTTAACTTCTAAAATTGATTTTTATTTCCAAAAAATTCTCAAAAACTATTTAAAAATTCAGGGAAGGTTTGGAAAAATAAAATGAACTCTTTTTGGCTTTAATAAAATATTTAAAATACATTTTCTTGATGTAGATTTTGAAATAAAATTCAGATAAATCCAAATAAAGTTCAAATAACTTAAAATAATTAATTTTAAATTAAGTTTTACAGAAAAGCGAATTTTTGGGATGTTACAAACCTACCCCCCCTTACAAAGAATCTCGCCCTGAGATTCGGACAGACTGGGAAAAAGACTAGGGAACTGTGCTCTTAGATCTTCCTCACGCTCCCATATTGCTTCGGATTCAGAATGATTACTCCATTGCACTTTACAGAATTTGATGATCTTGTTTCTCGTACAACGCTCTGCTTCATCCAAAATTTTGACTGGATACTCTGGATATGTTAAGTCCTCCTTCAAATTCACTTCATCTAGAGGCATCTGTTCTCTGGCACTCTGAGACACTTTCTTAACTGGGACACATGGAAGACGTCGTGCACCTTTGACAACTGAGGCGGAAGCTTCAACTGGTAAGCAACTTCTCCCCTTTTCGCTAGGACAGGAAATGGTCCAATGAATCTAGGAGCAAGCTTCCCACTGACTCCAAAACGACACATTCCTTTGAGAGGTGAAACTTTCAGATACACATGATCTCCAGGTACAAATTCTAATGCCCTTCGATGATTATCCGCATAGCTTTTCTGTCTTGCTTGTGCCGTTTTTAATCTGTCCTGGATCAGGCGAACTTGTTCTTCTGCTTGCTTCAACACATCTGGTCCAAACACTTGCCCTTCTCCGGTTTCTTTCCAATACAATGGTGTCCTGCATTTTCTGTCATACAAAGCTTCAAACGGAGACATTTGCAAGCCAGATTGATAACTATTATTATAGGAAAACTCTGCATAGGGCAAACTTTGATCTCAATTAGTCTTATTCGCTAAGACACAAGCTCTCAACATGTCTTCCAAAATTTGATTTACTCTTTCTGTTTGACCATCTGTCTGTGGATGATATGCTGTGCTGAAATTTACATTTGTGCCCAAAAGTCAATGCAGCTTCTACCAAAATCGCGAAGTGAATTGAGATCCTCAATCTAACACAATCTTCTTTGGAACTCCATACAAACACACGATTCTTGACAAATACAGTTCTGCGAGTCTATCTCCAGAATATGTGGTCTTTACTGAATGAAATGCACGACTTTTGTTAGACGATCCACAATAACCCAAATTGAATCATACCCTGATTTTGTTCTCGGTAATCCAGTTATAAAATCCATACCAATTTCTTCCCATTTCCACTCGGGTATCTGCAAAGGTTGCAAAAGTTCGGCAGGTCGTTGATGTTCAGCTTTAATCCGTTGACACACATTACACAAAGCTACATACTCTGCAATTTCTCTTTTCATACTTGACCACCAATACCTTTCTTTGAGATATTGGTACATCTTTGTACTTCCAGGGTGAATTGAATATCCAGATTCATGAGCTTCTTTCAGAATTAACTCCTTTATTTCTTTCTTTTCGGGTACAAGAATCCTTTTTCCAAACCAAATGATACCTTATTCATCTTCTGAAAATCATGGTGCTTTACCGTTCTTCATATTATCTTTGATTTCCTTGACATACTTGTCCTCTTTTTGAGATGCCTTGATCTGATCCTCTAAAGTTGGTTGAACCTCCAAAGTAGCCAGAAATCCTTCTTCTACTACTTCCAAATTGAGCTGCTGGAATTCTTCTTGAAGTGCAGGCATACTGTCTTTAATCATTAAACTATTACAGTAACTCTTTCTGCTCAAGGCATCAGCTACTACATTAGCCTTTCCTAGATGATAATGTATTCCAACATCATAATCTTTTATTAACTCGAGCCACCTTCTTTGTCTCAGATTGAGATCGGGTTGAGTAAATATATACTTTAAACTTTTGTGATCCGTGTAAATCTCCCAACGATTACCAATCAAATAATGCCTCCATATTTTTAGAGCATGCACAACGGCAGCTAGCTCTAAATCATGGGTTGGATAATTCTCCTCATGGGGACGCAATTGCCTTGAAGCATAGGCTACTACCCTTCCTTCTTGCATTAGAACACAACCTAGTCCTTGTCTTGATGCATCACAGAAGACTTCAAAATCCTTTCTAATATCTGGAAGCGTTAACACTGGTGCGGAGGTTAACCTCTTTTTCAGTTCTTGAAAACTATCCTCACAAGATTTACTCCATTCAAACTTCTTTTCCTTCTTTAGCAACTGAGTGAGAGGTCTTGCGAGCTTGGAGAATCCTTCAATGAAGCGACGATAATAACCTGCTAAACCCAGAAAACTTCTTATCTCTAATATTGACTTTGGTTGTGTCCAATTAAGCACATCATTTACTTTTTCGGGATCTACGGACACTCCTCCTGCAGAAATCACATGACCCAAGAAAGCTACTTTCTTCAACCAGAACTCACACTTGCTAAACTTGGCATACAACCGGTGTTCTCTGAACTTTTCCAAAACTATCCTCAGATGTTCTGCATGCTCTTCCTCATTCTTGGAGTATATCAAAATATCATCAATGAATACAACCACAAACTTATCCAAATATTCCATGAACACTTTATTCATCAGATTCATAAAATATGCGGGCGCATTTGTCAGGCCAAAAGACATTACTGTAAACTCATACAATCCATAACGAGTAGCAAATGATGTTTTGGTATATCCTCAGGTCTTATCTTCAATTGATGGTAGCCTGATCGAAGATCAATCTTAGAGAAGACACATGAACCTTTCAACTGATCAAATAAATCATCTATCCGAGGCAGAGGGTACTTGTTCTTAATTGTCACGTCATTCAAGGATCTACCATCTTTCTTCTTCAGTAGAAGTATTGGTGCTCCCAAGGCGAAGAACTTGGTCTAACAAAACCTTTCTCTTGCAGTTCCTGAATTTGCTTCTTAACTTCAGCCAAATCATTTGCGGACATACGATAGGGTCTCTTGGAGATCGGAGCTGTACCAGGTACCAGGTTTATAACAAATTCAATTTCTCTATCCGGCGGCATTCCTGGTAAATCTTCAGGAAATACATCTGGATATTCACTTACTATAGGCACCTTTTCCAGAGTTACTCCCTTCAAACTATTCAGCCCACACCTATTCTGAGAAGATGCGTTTGACTTATACTTTACTTGAATTCCTTCCGAATTGGTAAGGGTAATGGCACGATCGGCATAATCTATCTGCCCTTTATACTTGGTTAACCAATCCATGCCAAGTATTACATCTAGGCTCTTGGAGTCTATTATAATAAGATTCGCTAGGAATTTTACTCCAAGATGATACTCTCCTCAGGATCCTCCTCTGGGTCCTCCTCGGGCTCACCCACGTGGTGCTGCCCACAACCACACGTGGCGCGGATGCTTGAAGCGCGAGAACAGGAACGGTTACGACTAGAGGCAGTCGACCGGGAACAAGAGCGAGAATGGGAAAGACTGCGCCTTCTGCTGGAATCACCGAAGTTGATGACGGGTAGCGGACTAGGGCGCCGCACACTCTTGCATGCTGTGAGCCTGGTGCGGGGTCCCATACATCGAGTCGGTGCCTGGTTGTTAGGGACGACAGCTGGTACAGGCGAAGACGGCGTGTAGTCAGCTGCAGCTTTGAGACGCCCCAGCTCGAACTCAGCTGCCTGGCTCCGAAGAAGCTGAACACGTAGAGTGTCAGAGTGCTGGTAGCTGGAAGTGAGAAGCATCTGAAGCTGTCCAATCCCCTCCAATGCTCTGGCGTAGGTGACTGCCATCGCCTGAGTGAGCTGCACCTGGTGCGACAGTCGAGGGTCGTCTGCTGCGATCTCGAAGGGCTCCGGGTATCTCTGTCCTGCTCAAGGGGTGATGAAGAAACAGAAGGGTGACTGTTGCAAAGCATCCTTGTGAATCTAGCACAAGTCATCTATGGCAAGGCGAGCTGCGTCCTGGATAGCATCATAACAGCGGGTCCGGGGATGCTCGATATGGTATCTGTGGGAGTCGAATTCCTTATTTTGGCATACAGGAATACCTCCATCGACCAAGAATCTCGATCCAACATCCGGACCTTCCGCCCTCTAAAGATAGGTGGCTGACGATACTCCACGTACTGCATAAGCTGTCGGAGAAGACTAGCGAATGCTCCAACGCTCTCGCCATGAGAGAAATAGTCCCACGAGTCAGCGGAGGATGAACCGACCATCTACAAAGTTGAAATAATAGGAAAGATTAGTAAAGAAAATTAGCAAATGAATTTTAAAGACAACAACGAGATACTAAGTAAGAAAAGAGTAGAAGCAAAGAAGCTTATATATTTTTAATATACTCTTTTTAATAATAAATATAAGTCCTTAAGGTTTTGCCATTTCTAATCTAGGTCATGTCCTACAGTCAAATTGGCTCTGATACCATCTCTGTCGGGACCTTGGATTTCCGAACCCGGATCCTCTGTATATTACAGCACTAGTCCCAGATCAAAGCTAGTGCACACAGTCAAACAGAAATGATTACATAACCAACAATGCTTTATTACAACAATAGAGAGTACCGACCGAAAGGTCTCATTATTACAAATGAGGTTTCAAGACCTCACACACACAAAACACAGCGGAAGCAAAAGATAAATCCAGCGAAGACCCATCAATACGCCACAGGCAATTGACTAGGGAAGCGCAACCTAGTACTCCGGGAATCCTTCGTCAAATCCACACGCGAAGTAGTCGTAGTCTCCTTCTTGAGCTTCATATTCCTCTGGGATGATTTTAGTGCAGCATGTGAGTACAACAAGTACTCCGCAAGTCTTGGGAAAAATGCACTAGATGCAGGGCTTGACAAAGGAAGGCTATATGGTTCTTTTGCACAAAGCAATATTTTATTTCAAATAACATTAAATATTTTCGAAGGCATTAGTTTATCAAAGTAATTGTTTTAACTGAAACTAATAAACACTTTATGGTGAACGTTCCATCCACCAACACAATCATAACTAGCTCAAACCGATAAAGATTAAAACAAGGGGTTCCAACCACCCACTCTGGCTCTAACCACCAGGACAACCTTCCGAGAGTTCCCTCCACTCTCGAAATACCAAAGCTTTATTTTTAAAACAAAAGACCAAAGTTCTACCATGTGAATGCATTTCTTGCACGCCCTTGACCGTGGGCATGGCTATTCGAATAGTATAACACTCTGCAGAGGGTGTACAACTTTACCCCCATGAGATAAATTATCCTAACAGTCACCATGCTTTCTTTCGCATGAGACCCAGATAAAATATTACAAAGCCTTTACCTCACTCTAGTCTAGCTAGACACCACCCGCTGAGGGTTCACCGCTGAAGGGTTAAATCCACCCAGTCAGAAGCCCCCTCTTGCGCCATATGAGTCTGATAAATCCTGTCCCTCACTTGTGAATAACGATAAATCCACGGCACCCACTTTCCACTGGTGGCACCTAAACTAGACTATCGTAAGTTAATCAGCTAGGTCGTACCCATATAGACTTGGGGTTGTACGGTAGTGCTTAGTCTGGACAATCATAAGAGTCGGTCCTTAATTGACTAGGGCGGAACATACACTTTACAAGCTCTCGTGCTAACCGCACCAATCCAACTAACCATCCACCCTGGTCTAAAACAATTTTTATATTTTGTTATGTTTTAAAAGAACAGTGGCAACACCAATCGCCACTAATCTCCGAATACAAAGACTAGTTTAATGAAATATAATTTCCCATTTCAAGGTTACAAAAGTTAAATAGCATGACTAAGCAATTTACTACAGTTCTAATATTTATCAAAGATTTATAATACTCTCATTATTGATACAAAGGAAATCCTAAGGTTACAAAGGTACATGGCATTCAACTTCAATCGAGGGCATAACAATAATTGGTTTAACTAACTTGCTAAGACAAAATCAGGGTCCTATGTAAATAGCGATGCACATAAATTTAAAATAATTAAAACATTTCTCAAACATAGGTGCAAAATGTTCAAAGGAGACTTGCCTTCTTGTGCGCTATTTGGTCCCTCATGCTGCAGCTCGACAAACTCTTCGGCGACATCGGGTTATACGCGCGAAACGACAAAACAAACAAATAAAGAAATACAAATAAAATCACAAAATTAAAATATGTACTGGAAGAAAGTTTATGATTTTAGAAAAATTTAGAAATTTGAACGGCTCGATTTGGAGTTAAAATGAGAAAGTTATGGCTTCCGAAAGATTAAATAGGAGAAAAATGAAAAAGACTATTTTACTGATTTATTTTTATACTGAAAAATCATAATTATGATGTCAGCAAAAATTTTCTGTCACAATGTACGCCCGCTGACTTGGGCAATCTCTCATGAAGTGGCCCATTCCTTTACAATGGTGGCACACAATGCCCGTCGTACGGCCCGTGGAATCAATCGATGAAGAGCTCTGTGCTGGTGCTTGCACACTAGTAGATTTGCTCGCCTCAGGTGCGCATGATGGTGGCGACGGTGCTGCTGAACGCGCCCTACTCATAGAGGGGGCAGCAGCTCGAAAAACAGGAGGTGGGGCTGTCTTGGATTGCCCCGGCGTCGATCTCGATGTAGATGTACTTCCAAAATTGCTCCTATTCCTTTGTTGCCTACCCTACAATTCCTTTTCTGCCAAACAAGCAAGCTGGAACAACCTATTGATATCGTTATACTCTTTGTAATCAACTATGTCCTGAATTTCATGCCTTAAACCCCCATAAAAATGAGCCATCTTATCCTCCTCATCCTCTACAACATTACAACGCAGCATGCCTATTTGTAGTTCTTGATAATATTCCTCAACAGATTTATTACCTTGGTCTAAGCGCTGCAGTTTCTTACGCATATCACATTTAAAAGCAGGAGGAACAAATCTAGCACGCATAGCTACCTTCAATCTATCCCATGTATCAGGTGTTAAACCAGAATTAACAACTTGAGTCCACCAAATGATAGCAAAATCTTTAAATTCACCAGTAACTTGTCTGACTCTATCCACTTCAGGAACTAGATGGGCATTAAATTTTTATTCAACTGTCATCTCCCAATCTAGATAAGTTTCAGCATCATAAACACCCGCAAAAGATGGTATGTTAAATTTAACTTTAGCAAATGGGTCATGATAGCATGATCATTGTGGTGCTGAAAATTATTACCTCCCATATCGTGACGGTTTTGATGTAAGCGGTGTCGTTGGCGTGCATCTTGGGCAGAAAATGCAGCACCAGCATCGCGGTTTTGTCTCTCATTATCATCTCCCTCCTCGCGATCTTGGCCTGCATCGTGATCATACTCGCGTCCATTGTTTGGTGGCCAATTCACCATTCTTTCAAGGCGTGCAGTGAGTGCTGCAATACTATCATTGATGGAGCGCTGCAATGTATCCGTCGTAGCTTTAAACTTCCTATCGATGTCCTCATTAATGGTAGTGCATTGTTCATCCAAGAGCGGCATAAGCTCTCCCTTTAGAACACACTCTTGCGCATCAGACGACTCACCTGTCATAGTTAGTAGAAAACAAAAGACAACACAAAGGTGTTATTCCTATCAACTACTAGGTGGTGGAAAGTGGAATCACACACTCTCAAGCATCTTATCACACTCTTACAAGCGTTCTTACCAATGCAGCAGGTGGTACAGCTGGTGGCTGGTTCGTGATACCATGTCGAGCGTGGGTACGATTGCAAGAGGGGACCTGTTCTGATCAAGACTAGGTGGAGCTTGGAAGGCTTCAATATGGTAGCAAGGATCAGCAATAATCAGATCAGTTAAATGCAAGTTAAAAAATTATTCAAAGTACTAGTCAAAGTTGCTGATCCTAGCCTAGTCAAAGCTAGCTAATCGAAGCACGCACACGCAATGATCAATGTGACTTGATGTAAGCAATGGAAAACCTCACAACAACTGCTAGGAGAGACGCTAACCAATCTACTCAAATTTCTTTGTAGGGCACAAGATTGTTTGCACGACGTAGAGCACTAAAGACAACAAAATCGGTATCGGTGCAATGCAAACAGCCCTCTAGATTGAGCAGAAACAACAACTAGTCTCCAACGATGAAAAAGGCAAAGTTTTATATGGCTTATATATACTCATTTGAAAGGTTTCGACGAGATCTACAACTTTGCAGTTGAGACAAACCCCAAATTCCCAAGGGAAGATTGGACGAATCAGAAAAAACAGAAACTGAAAACTTGCGATGCGATTTCAAGGCCAAAGATGGCAGATTTTGGGGTTATTGGATGGTGACCAGAATAAGTGGGTTATTTGATTTGGATCAGGCTCGTCGTTAGCTTTCCAACGAGTACAAGAACGTTGAAAACAGACACCGTATGCAAAAGTTATGCCTATTTTACTAAAGGTGTGTCGGAAACGGACTCGAATTCGTTTCGGCCTCAATTGAAACTGCTATAACTTTTGATCCCGTGGCCAAACTCGCTCAAATATTTTTTTTGGAGGCTTTTGGATGTATGAAGGACAGCTCCACCAATTTTCACTATTTTTGCCGAAGGTTTGCTGCACTTTCCAAATTTTGGAAAGTATAACCGATGTATGAAGGACTGCTATAACTTTCCTCTTTTTTCTCTCTTTTTTTTCTTCTTCTTTTTTTCTTTTTTTTAAACAACTGAATTTTTGTTTTCTTCTGGACAAACCAAAACGAACTCTGGCAGATAGGATGGCAGCGGAGGGTGTTGTTGCGACAGAGGCTTTTTTTTACACGATGATGATGCTACGCAAAGGAACACGAAGATCAAACTAGACTCTAACTAAAACTAGAA
The DNA here is from genome assembly GCA_036346575.1 of Dendrocalamus sinicus. Taxonomy (NCBI): domain Eukaryota; kingdom Viridiplantae; phylum Streptophyta; class Magnoliopsida; order Poales; family Poaceae; genus Dendrocalamus; species Dendrocalamus sinicus. Next base: position 12,237,989 of record CM070656.1, on the reverse strand, counting down.
ATCATCAACTAGACACGACGATGCAATCAAAAATTCAACCAGCAAAACTAAAAAGAAAAATTGCAATGACTCAAAAGGATAGCCCGCCGCCGACCTCCCCCTGATCCAGTTGAGCCCTAAACCCAACCATCTTCCTCCCTCGATTAAAACTCAATTGCATTCACCCAATTCATCTCATTGGCATCTAGATCACACTGGAAAACTCACTTGGACATGAGCATTTCCCGAGAGCTCTGGCGTCGTGATCCTCCATTAGCCGTAAGGCCCCTCCCATGGACAGCCCTCCTGGGAACACCCCAACTCAAACCACCACCACCACCGTGAATACTATACCTTATGGATGGTTAAACCACCTTTTAATTCACTTGAAAACCACAAGAGAAGCCCTAAGCCATAGTATATAATGTGACGATGGCCCGATCTTCCGAAAGGTACTGATAAGTCAATTGTGGAGAACACGATGTTGATGATCCAAAGGCTACGACCAAAACAGATCGAACCCCTCGTAATCACTACACCACTGCTCCGTTGGTTATCAACCGTGCCGAACGCGGTTGACCTTGCCAAGAAGGCTATCTCCTGCAAGCGAATCAAAAACACAAGCAAGAGAGTACAAGATGCAATCTGAAATTGTATTATGAATAAAGATTAAGTTCACAAGTTGGGGTTCCTCAACCGAACGTGTGCTGGAACTGCTAAGCAGAATAATCTCTTAAGAAAACCCGAGGAAAACTAAAGGGGTGCGACCTTCTTAAATAGGGAAGGGGAAAGCCGCACTTATCTAAGGAAAAGGGTGTGGTACTATTCATGGTTACTATTCACATGAACAATACCCTTGAAAACGGCGGTGGCCCAAATAGCCTAAGTGGTGATACAAGGCCCAAGGCCCACTTTGACTCGGACTGGAAAAGTGATGCGAGTTGTTTAGTAGTTTCTGATCGGCTTGGATGGATTTTGGAGATGAGACTAGATCCATCTGAAAGTAGACTCCAAGAGCTTTCCAAAGAGTACTCACGGGCCCCGAGAAGCCTTCTGGATCAAAAGTTATGGCCATTTGAAGTAGACGTTGTTAAACAGGCCGAATCTGAGTCGAACTCGTGAACAGGACTTGGATTGCGCTTAACGGTTCCACTTCTACATTTGAGCTCGTGTGGTTCTTGCCCATGGTTCCTAAGGAAAATTAAATCATCACAAGAATTAAGTAGTATGTCGTTCTTTGAAACACTTGTATGCAAACTTAGGAACGCATTCACCTGATGGTTAAGTTGACGTGCTCGCGCTCAAGTCATTGGTCCTTGTATCATAGTTTTAGTTTGTTGAGTTTGTTGTGGAGTCGACACAATTGTATCTATGGAAAGGATGTCCTCATCAGTATAGCCCGCACCATCTCTCCTACCGTCGGCCACCACCATCCACTCTTGGGCCTCCCAAAATCCTAAAATGGGGTTACCTCGTTGAGAAGAACCCATGTTCGCATCCATTGATGGCTTCTGCCGATGCCGAATCGCAACGGGGACTACACCCCTGTGTTTCCCACCACTGAGAGCCAGCCAGAGGTAGACGAAGACTCCCCAAGCGATGACGTGGTGCGGTCTCATCCGTGCATCGCATATCGGACAACACGGCTCAAGCCCGACTAGGTTGCCTTTAGTCGCACGCGCCGTAGGTTGAGTTGGCCGACCCAACTGGCCGATGCAGTTTAATTTTTCCCCATGTGTGCACTGTTCATTCTGGGCTAGCCTAGAACTATTTGTACTGTAGCAGCTACTATTCATGAAAACCCTAAATTCAAAAATACCACCATTCCGATCGTTTTGACACCGTGATTTCATTTCGAACCTCCGTTCCACTAGTCCAAGCTCCAATAAAATTCAAACCAAATCTATTTGGTTTTTATTGTGTTTTATTCCTTTTTATTTTATATTATTTTATTTTCCTAGCTTGATTAATTTTGAGCACGGACCTTGTGTTATTTTATGTGTTTGCATTAACTCCTGGGTACTTTGAGGCGATCATGTTGTTGGATTATCTGGGCCAAGCCCATATAATAAGAATAATTCCTATTAAATCTCAAAGGCCCACTCATGCAAAGGAGACATGCATGAGACCTTTAGTACCATATTGCTAGTTCTAGGAGAGGAAGACCACCTTAAAAGGGATGGTGCACTCCTAGCCACTTGAGGCATGTGTGGGAGAGAACTAGAGGATAGCACGCGCGGCTCGCGCCTCGCCTCGCCTCGCCGGGCCGGGTGGGCTGGGCTGGGGGGGGGGGGCGCAGCGCACGGCACTGCGTGAATGGTCCGCCAAAATCCGCTCCAGTGCTTGCGCGACGCAGCTTCCTTTGCGCTTTATCTTTTGCTGTTTTGTGTGGCGGTGAATCCGGATCGGTTACGCGACTAATCCGGTTCGGTTACGAGTTATGGAGAACGTGCAGGCGTCTTGATCACGCCTCCTGGTTTTCTATAAATACGGAGTCGCCGCCTCCATACAGCACAATGCGAAAATCAATCTAGGGTTTTGCCTCCTCCATCCATTGTGCTGCGCCGTCCCACGTAGTCTACTCCGTCCCGTCCGCCGGCGTGCACTGTCGTTCGGGAGAGCAGGTCTCCGGAACCGTCGCCTTCGAAGTCCTGCACCGGGAGAGGGCGAATAAGGTTTTGGGAAGCGCTGCGCGCGCCGCCGTAGCTCTGGCTCGTCTTCCTCATCGTTCAGCTTCGGTGAATTGTCATCGACTTCGTGTCATCCTCACCGTGCTGCGGCGTCTACATCGGCAAACCGATCGAAGCAGAACCATCGATACGCTGATCATGTTCTCCGTATTAGATCTGTTCATATACAGTTTCTGGTTTACATGTCTAGATCTTTTATGCTGTGATGGTTTCGTTATTTTGCGTGCATGATGTCATGATTTATTTATGGAATAAATTAAACCTACATGTGCTTATATATTCAACAATCCAAAAACCTTATTGTAGGCACTCGTGGTTTTACTATGGCTGGATTTGCCGATGCACCGAGGCGGATAAATTCTCCGGTGTGCACTTTAAGAGATGGCGGATCGGGTCACTCGTGGCTTCTCGATATGAATGTATTCAGGTTAGTAATGGCAAGTCCGAAGGTGTTCTTGATGCTGAAAAGCGAAAGAATTCGAGACCGCCACTACTCTCTTTGTTGGATGCATTCTTAGTGTTCTTCTCGACCGTGCATGCGAGGTGTATATGCACATGACAGACGCGAAGGAGTTATGGGATGCATCGAATTCCAAATACGGTGCTATCGATGCCAAGCAATGACATGTATGTCATGGAGCAATTTCATGACTACAAGATGGTTGATAACCGTTCGTAGTAGATCGGGCTCATGAGATACAGGCTATTGCCAAGGAACTCGAACTCTGAAGTGTGCCTTACCCGACAAGTTTGTGGTGGATGTATTATTGCGAAATTACCTTCTTCATGGAGGAATTTCGAACAAGACTCAAACACAAGAGACAAGAGTACTCTGTTGAGAATCTGATTGGGTCTCTTGAAATTGAGGAGAAAGCTCGGAAAAGGATCTTGTGTCTAAGGGTGATGGAGGGCGATCTAGTGCCAATGTGGTACGAAACCCTCAAACAAGAACAAAGGAAATTTGTCAAAGCCCAACAGACAACCAACTTCAAGAAGAAGAAGAACAACAACAATCGGGATGATAGAACTTGCTTTGTGTGCGGTGAGCTGGTCACATGGCCAAGAAGTGCCCACAACGCAAAGGAAAGAAGGCACCAGAGGATGGACTTCTAAGTCCATCAACGTGACCATTGGCAAGACGGAGATGGGACTGGGTATGGTAATTTACCTCATGTTCTTTCGATTAGTCAATCTACCAATTGGTGGATTGATACAGAGTTAATGTACATGTGTGTGCTGATATTTCGTTGTTTTCTTCTTATCAGTCGCCTTGGGATTCCTCCGTCCTAATGGGGAATGGGTCACATGCTACTGTTCATGGTGTTGGTACGGTAGATCTGAAGTTTACTTGGAAAGATCGCACCAAGAACGTGCAGCATGTCCCTTCTATAGACAAGAATCTCGTTAGTGGCTCCCGTTTATGTAGAGACGGGCTTAAGTTGGTATTTGAGTCTAATAAAGTAGTCGTGTCTAAACATGGACATTTTATTGGTAAAGGCTATGAGTGCGGAGGCTTGTTCCGCTTTTCCCTTCAGATTTCTGCAATAAGGCGTAAACCATATTTGTGGCGGTGTGGATGATGAGGCTAATGTTTGGCACTCACGTCTATGTCATATTAATTTTGGTTTGATGTCTCGGCTTTCCAGTATGAATTTAATTCCAAATGTTTCCATCACCAAAGGTTCTAAATGCCATAGCTGTGTGCAATCAAAGCAACCTCGTAAGCCTCACAAGGCTGCCGAGGAGAGAAACTTGGCATCACTAGAACTCCTGCATTCAGATCTTTCTAAGATGAATGGCGTGTTGACGAATGGTGGAAAACGATATTTCATGACATTGATTGATGATGCAACTAGGTTCTGTTATGTGTATTTATTGAAAACGAAAGATGAGGCTTTAGACTATTTTAAAATCTATAAGGCAGAAGTTGAAAACCAGTTAAATAGAAAGATAAAAAGACTTAGGTCAGATCGTGGTGGAGAGTATTTCTCAAACGAATTTGACTTATTTTGTGAGGAACATGGCATTATACATGAGAGGACGCCTCCTTATTCCCCCGAGTCAAATGGGATTGCCGAAAGGAAAAACCGCACGTTGACTGACTTGGTGAATGCCATGTTAGACACTGCGGGCTTACCTAAGGCATGGTGGGGGGAGGCTTTGCTAACATCTAATCATGTATTAAATAGAGTTCCTAACAGAAATAAGGACAAAACACCATACGAGGTATGGATTGGGAGAAAACCATCACTTTCTTACTTGCGTACATGGGGTGCTTGGCGAAAGTTAATGTGCCAATAACTAAGAAACGCAAGCTTGGACCTAAAGCGTGGATTGTGTCTTTCGGGATATGCTAATCATAGCATTGCCTATAGATTTTGATAGTTAAAATCGAGGTACCGACATGCATGTCGGTACAATTATGGAGTCTCGAGATGCAACATTCTTTGAGAATATTTTTCCAATGAAGGATACACATAACACTACTAGTCAACCTTCTGAAATAATTCCTAGTTCAATCACACCACCTGAACCTTTTGAACATACACATGAACTTGTCCATGAGGAGGATGACAGTGGAGCTCCTAAAAGGAGCAAGAGACAAAGGATATCCAAATCCTTTGGTGATGATTTCACTGTGTACCTTGTGGACGACACTCCCAAGTCTATTTCAGAAGCGTATGCATCTACCGATGCAGACTATTGGAAGGAGGCTGTCCGTAGTGAAATGGATTCTATTATCGCTAATGGCACCTGGGAGATGACAGATAGACCTTATGGGTGCAAACCTGTAGGATGCAAGTGGGTGTTCAAAAAGAAACTTAGGCCTGATGGTACCATTGAAAAGTACAAGGCTCGGCTTGTTGCCAAGGGCTATACTCAGAAAGAAGGCGAAGATTTCTTTGACACTTACTCACCTGTTGCTAGACTGACCACAATACGAGTACTACTTGCTTTGGCTGCCTCACATGATCTTCTCGTTCATCAAATGGACGTTAAGACAGCTTTTCTTAACGGAGAGCTGGATGAGGAAATTTACATGGAACAGCCTGATGGATTTGTAGTAGAAGGTCAAGAAAGCAAGGTGTTAAAACTATTGAAATCTTTGTATGGTCTGAAACAAGCCCTAAGCAGTGGCATGAGAAGTTCGATAGAACAACGACATCCGAGCTTTCTTGTCAATGAGGCGGATAAATGTGTATAGTATCGCTATGGTGGGGGTGAGGAGTTATTCTATGCTTGTATGTGGATGACATTCTGATTTTTGGGACAAACATCAATATGATAAATGAGGTCAAATCATTCTTGTCTCAAAACTTTGATATGAAAGATCCGGGAGTGGTGATGTTATTCTAAACATTAAATTGGTTAGAGGTGAGGATGGGATTACACTTTTGCAATCTCATTATGTGGAAAAGGTCTTGAGCCGTTTTGGCTTTTTCATTGCAAGCCTTCTCCAACACCTTATGATCCTAGCGTGTTACTTCGTAAGAATAAGAAAATTGCTAGGAATCAGCTGGAATATTCTCGAGATAATTGGCTCACTTATGTACCTAGCTAGTGCAACAAGGCCGGACATCTCCTTTGCTGTGAGCAAGTTGAGCGGTTTACATCTAACCCGGAGATGATCACCGGAAGGCGCTTGAGCGAGTGTTGCGCTATTTGAAAGGTACCTCGAACTTTGGACTTCACTATACTGGGTACCGTCGGTCTTTGGAGGGTTATAGTGATTCCAATGGATCTCGATCTTGATGAGATCAAAGCCACTAGTGGATATGTTTTCACTATTGGTGGTGGTCTTTGTTTCATGGAGGTCTTGCAAGCAGACCATTTTGACGAGGTCAACCATGGAAGCGAGCTTGCGGCACTAGACACCGCTATTGTTGAGCGCGAATGGCTACGGGATCTATTGATGGATCTACCTACGGTGGAAAAGCCGATGCCGCTATCCTTATGGCTGTGATAATCAAACCGTTATCGCTAAAGTGAACAGTTCTAAGGATAATATGAAATCGTCTAGGCATGTTAAGAGACGATTGAAGTCTGTCAGAAATTGAGAAACTCGGAGTTATAACCTTGGATTACATCCAAGCAGATAAAAACTCGCGAGATCCTTTACAAAGGGACTATCACGGAATATGATAGATAGTGCATCGAAGGAGATGGGTATGAGACCCATGTGAGTTATCTATGGTAGTAACTCAACCTATGTGATCGGAGATCCCGTAAATTAGGATCTGGGAAAAACAAGCCATTAGTTAACTGGAGGAGAGTAATTTCAACCCTCTCTATGTGAAGATGCAATACTCTAAAGCGCAAGGCAGGTTGACTAAGGTCTTAATGTGTTCCATTGGCTTTTAGAAGCGAAGACGCTATCCTGCAGAGCGTTCTTGAAAGAACACACCTATATGAGCCCGACTGTTAGTCGCAGTCTATGGAGATCTTGGGTAATTTCCTACTAAGCTCATGAAGAGACCAAGGAGTATGACTTATACGCTCCAACCGAGGGGTTGCCTACTGGCGGCCTAGTATCAGTTAAGTCTTTAAGTGAAGCTTGCTTGCACCAAACTTGCAATTCAAGGCATACTCCATTGTTCAAGTTGTGAGTAAGTTTAGCTTGGAGTTCTAGGTGGATGTTCAACCTTAATCGGTCTCCATCGAAATACTGATATATAAACAGTACATTGGAATTCAGGCAAATCTCTGTGGGACTTTGAGATCTGGTGGGGGATTGTTGGATTATGTGGGCCAAGCCCATATAATAAGAATAATTCCTATTAAATCTCAAAGGCCCACTCATGCAAAGGAGACATGCATGAGACCTTTAGTACCATATTGCTAGTTCTAGGAGAGGAAGACCACCTTAAAAGGGATGGTGCACTCCTAGCCACTTGAGGCATGTGTGGGAGAGAACTAGAGGATAACACGCGCTCGCTCGCCTCGCCTCGCCGGGCGGGCCGGGCAATTGGGGGGGGGGGCGCGCGCGGGCGCACGGCACTGCGTGAATGGTCGCCAAAATCCGCTCAGTGCTTGCGTGACGCGGCTTCCTTTGCGTTTTATCTTTTGCTGTTTTGTGTGGCGGTGAATCCGGATCGGTTCTGCGACTAATCCGGTTCGGTTACGAGTTATGGAGAACGTGCAGGCGTCTTGATCACGCGTCCTGGTTTTCTATAAATACGGAGTCACCGCCTCCATACAGCACAATGTGAAAATCAATCTAGGGTTTTGCCTCCTCCATCCATTGTGCTGCGCCGTCCCACGTAGTCTACTCCGTCCGTCCGCCGTGCGTGCACGTCGTTCGGAGAGCGAGTCTCGGAACCGTCACCTTCGAAGTCCTGCACCGGGAGAGGGCGAATAAGGTTTTTGGGAAGCGCTCTGCGCGACTGCTCGTTGTAGCTCTGGCTCGTCTTCCTCGTCGTTCGGCTTCGGCGAATCGTCATCGACTTCGTGTCATCCTCACCGTGCCTGCGGCGTCTACATCGGCAAACCGATCGAGCAGAACCATCGATGCATAATGGTCATGTTCTCCGTATTAGATCTGTTCATGTACAGTTTCCTGGTTTACATGTCTAGATCTTTTATGCCTGTGATAGTTCTGTTATTTTGCGTGCGTGATGTCATGATTTATTTATGGAATAAATTAAACCTACATGTGCTTATATATTCAACACATGTAAGGACTAGAACCAGGCATCAAAGAGTATGAGATAGTAGAGTTTATAGAGCAACAAGGCAAGTTACAAGTCTTTTATCATATTGAATCCCATGAAATTTAAATTATTTAATTACAATATTTGCATTATTGTTATTTACGCAATGTTATTTAATTAAAATGAATATTTAGAATGACATGTAAATTAGTTATGTCCTACCACCGAAAAATGCCCTATCTAATATGTGGCGATATTCACCTTGGTAACCTTAGTAATATTTAATTATTGTATAAATAATTGTAGAATTATTCATTCAAAACTTTGATACTACTAAGTGACTTGGTTTTTGACCAGTAGATTTATTTAAAAAGTTCTAGGGTAAGGATGTATCGTGGAAAGTCACTAGATGGTTGAAGTCTAAAACCTTACTCTAGGGAGGAGACTTGAGTAGATGGGTGGCAGTGTCGTAGAGCACTGAGGATCTGGGTGTGGATGGCTGCCTCGTGGTGAAAAGTAAGGGCTGGAAGCTTATACTGAGTAAAGGACACAGAAATCGTTCAATCATAAGTGTTGACTTGTCAACCCTAGTTTAGTAGCTGCTCAACTCGATTGAATCTCTACAGGAGATAGGAGTGAAGGGGCATGGTATGGAAGTGGTAAAACCATACATAATAATAGTAGGTCCACACAAATCGGGCAGGGGTGTTCCGCATTGGCCAGTGGATACCCGAGTTTGTGTGGTGTATAACCTACAGGGTAGAGGCTATATAAAGAGATGAGCAATGAAATGACATGGTTTTCTTAACTCGGTCATAAGGGTCAAGTAATCTTATGGGTAAAGCTGGTCAACTCTGCAGAGTGAAATAAATAGTATTCAAATACGCCATGCTTCTGGTAAATGAAGCTGTGTTTATTGGGTGATTACAATAGTAAGGCATAAGTATATTTATTTATATTTCAATCTAAGCAAGCTAAGTAATCAAGTGTTGAAATCCCCTTAATCTTAAAAGTTGTTGTTTTATGATTTCTTGTTTACAAATAAAAGTGCATTCACACTCTCATTAATAAAACCAATATATTTCCATCCATTGAATATCCTTGCAACTAGATATGTTAGGATTTACTCTTGTAACTTGCTAGGTACAGTTGTACTCATTACTTGCTAAACAATAAACAGAAGATCAATTGGACAATGATGAATAAGCTGTTGATGAAGTTCCAAAAGAACCGTATTATGTCGATGATGAATGGTTTTAGGTCATAGTTGTGCTCAAGTTTGCTTGTGGATCCTTCTTTTGTAATGTAAGATAACTTGGGCTTACATGCCTGCTGCGTCAAAACTTGGTTGTTAAACAATACTTATGTAATAAAAGTTTGGCTCTTTTGTTGTAAGCATGTGTTTTTGTGGTACTCACTCGTGTACAGTACTCCATAACTGAACAGTTCTGGGTAATTGCGAGGATTACTAGTGCCTCCAGAAATCGGGGCATTACATGAAATTTCACCCTTATGACTTCTGGCTACGAATTAAAGCTTTTTCTTGATTCGTAGCTACAATGAATATAGAATACAATTTTTACATCATCGAAGGGGACGGACAAAATGGATACACGAAGAATTATAGGCTTTAAGTAATTTTATCTCTTTTTTTAGCATGCACACCTATTGCGGATGCAATGAATTTCTCAAGTCGCGTATAGGGCCGTTCCTGTCATTTTGGAGGCCCTAGGCATGACAAAAGTGGAGGCCCTTCGTTCTAATATAAATATGTAACAATATCTTTCATATCAATTGCAAAAACCAAAGTTCAATACAGTAACCATTAGACAGACATCGCAAAATACAAGGTGCTGATTAGCGACATCCAAAGTACACCACAAAATAAAAAGTACACATTGGCGACAATCCACTAGCATATTAATATTATGAATAAGTTTTACAAAACTGTAACATACTACTAGAGACAAAACAATTTAGGGCTTGTTTGGTAGCTTTGTAATTTTTTCGACCTAGCTTTGTAATTTTCCACCTGTCAAGAGCTTACACTTCTAATTTTCTGGGCTCAAAGAAAACTATTGGAAAACTACTAAAATCATTTCTGGTTGTAAACTCCTTTGATTTTCTGTTTGGATACCAAGATAATTGAAGCAGCATTACACTTACGTGTTCACATATCCTAAATAGTAGAGGTCAACTATGTGTTCACATATCCCAAATATTAGGTCAAGCTGGAGTATGCTCCAAATCAATTTTTACACCATACGCTGAAATGAGCCGTGACAAATCTGCAACAACACATTATCACGAGATAAGGAACATCAAAGGTTCTCCTGAACTTGCTATCAACAATCATTCACAAGACCAACATCAGAATGCACAGCGAGTTACATACATTCCCTTGGTACACAATTGTTCCATAAGAACATCTTGCAGCTCATTGAACTGAAGCATTAAGTCAAGGCAAACTTCAAACCATTTTTTTGTTAAACTGAAGCATAAAGTCAGGGAACTGTAAGTTCAAGCTTCGTTAAGTTAGTTTTGGCGATTAAGGACAATGCAAATATGAGACTAACTCATTTGTTAATTATGATATTGTAAATCTTATTTAGATGAAAAGGTGAAGATCATGAAGGTATGCATTCGACATCATATTTTTATATCTTATCGTATTCATTCGATCCAAAATATAAATTGAACTCCACCAAAAGTCTAACTTAAATATGTACATATGTTTTTATTATTCATTTTTTATGCACACATTTAGGGGAGTTCACTCTATATTTTAAGGTTTCATTAGTATTCATCATTGTCCTTTATCCACACATATTGAGGACCTTTACTTTGAAATGTATCCCTTGAGTATATAATGCTTGTTTAGTTCATATATACTCACATTGATTTAAATTAAATCATTTTCAATTGGGTTGTCAACAATCATCAAAAGGAAAGGATTAAAAATTTTAGTTTCTTCATTATGTGTTAATGATTAGATGATTAATGACAACCGGATGAGTAACTTTGCTAGCAATTAATCTTAAAGATAAACACTCATATTCAAATTAGTTAATTGCTCAAAAAGCTTATCCTAGAGTATACAATTATTGTGTATAAGTTGTATATCCGCAAATCAACTTTTATCTTATTACTTGTTGAGTTTGTCATCAATTACCAAAAAGAGAAGATTGTAGAATCTAGTTCCTCCATTATGAGTTAATGGTGAGTTTTGGTAATTAATGACAATTGATTTGTGGGATTAATATTTTTCATGAGTTAGTGAAATAGATGAAGTCTCACAATGAGGATGACTTGGGAAGGCTTTATGTGTTGAAGATTATCAAGTCAAGATTCAGGATGGAAAATAGCTTCATAAGTTGAAGGCCATCTAGAAGATGATGCATCATGCATTGATGCACATCAAGATTCCAAAGAAAAAGATGATCATGAGTTGATTATCAAGTCAAAAGAAGACCCATCATGTATTGATAGAATTCAAGTAAATGATGCATCATGAGTTGATGCATATCAAGACAATGACTCAGACTTAAAGTAAAGATGTGCGTCATCAAGTTTCAAGAGGATGCTCAAGGCAAAGGTATGACTAGCTAGGCTTAAGGATGTGGTCCTAGTCTTTTACTGGTCTTAGTGTTTGGTTGAAAGACCAGATTGCTAGTATAAGTTTGTCATACTATTAAGAGGAGTCTTGTCTAGTAGCTTGAGCCTCATCATATATTGATAGCTCAATGTCACTTGCTCTAGCTCACAGTAGCATGATACTATTATTTGCAAATGTGTTTTGCAAAATAGTTTAAGCTCATGCATCCAATCCTTATAGCATGTGACTATACTTTACAAATGTACTTTGTAAATGGTTGAAGTCTATGTTTTCTACTCCTTGTGGCATAAGGTTTATATTTGCAAATGTATTTTGTAAACGTTGAAGCTTATGCACAATCCTTGTAGCATATGACTTAGATTTGCAAATGTGTTTTGCAAACGTGTTGAGTACATATACTCTCATCTTGTGTCATGATTCTAAAAGTGTGCAAGTATATTTTGCAACTTGTTGAGAATCATAGCTTGATCCTTGTGTGCATGGTACTATAATTTACGAATGCATTTTGCAAATTTGTTAAAGTATATGCACTCTTGTCTCTACTGAAAAATGCAAAGCGTACTACCAACCTGTGCATGGAGGTATGACCGCACGAAGGTAGTACCAGCCTGTGTGGTGTGGTATAACCGCGGAGCAATAGTATCGGCTCTGTGTAAGTGATTAGACTGGCCTGCGGTAGTACCGGTCTTTCTAGAGCGGTACTACCAACCGGCGGTAATACCGCTATTATGGAGCAATATTATTGGTTGAAGGTAGTATCGGACTCCCTCATGGTACTTTTTGAAGGAAGGCGCGTAGGCTGCGAAAGCAGAAAATAAAACTTTTCTACCGCGCACACAAGGACATCATGCTAAGGAGGGATCATGGATCGTTACCACTAGACGCGTAATGCAGCGGAAGAAGAGTTGGAGAAACCGATCCAACCACGCGCGTCGAGGTAGTAGTGGAATTAGCCGATCGTCCCGAACAGATCGTCTCCTCCACGCGATCAACCACACCACGAGCAGATCCAATCTGTAGGTTGTTGATGCCAATCAACATCGCAACGAGGAGCGCCTCCACCGGTATCCACACGTCCTGGGCTGGAACGCCGATCGCAAGTGTACTAGCACTCGTGAGCGGCTAGGGTTTGGCTCGGGAGGTGGCGGCTAGGGTTATGCTAGAGGTCTTTGAAGCGTATCCCCTCTGCCCCTCGCCACCATATATATAGACCTCCTCACTTGGGCCTTGTGGACCGAGGCCCAATAGGATTCTATTCGGATCTCTATCCGAAATGAGCCCACATCCGAATCATATTCGAATTAGTGTTCCAACCCGTTAAGCGTGCGACCCTGTAGGTTCACGTATACTTGGTCGCGACCCGGAAATGCCTTTCCGGTCACCCTGTTAATAGCGGCCTCTAGTAAGACATATTAACCCCAAAGTATACGTAAAGATCATATCGGCTGAACCTGTAATGTTCTTATGTACGAATCCCTTTGCCTCACGATATAGATTGAGCTCAAGGCGAGACCTATGTCATCCTCTTAATAGCTCAATCACTCTCTCGATTCCGTGATGGATTATAAACTTGTGATTGACTCCTCAATCACCTTGGCATGGCCATGCACTTTCATAATCCATTACATCGAGGGGCCCAGAGATATCTCTCCCATAAGGAGGGGCAAATTCTATCTTGATCATTCACATCCCACTACATGTTTCATGGCAAACCCGAAGACTACTTTTATAACTACCCAGTTATGGAGTAGTGTTTAGTAGTCTCAAAATAGGCTACTACGCATGTTGGGAACCATGATGATCTCAAGTCTAAGGATTCTACATAAACACTACTTGAGACCAACTGATGACACATGGAATCTCTGCAGTGTCTCATGGCGGGTCTATCCAACATATGTTCACTAACACATGTCCATATTATTGATTTGGTATCACCATACCATGATCCATGAGACATAATCATCAATTAATACATATGCTGATCTTTGAATCATATTTGTTCCTCATATGATATATGATCAGGGATCATTTAGAAATAGCAACATTTTAGCATTAAGAGTCTCATGAATAAGTTACATACTCATTGATCAATAATGATAATGTATATTTCAAGGAACAAAGTAATGTATCATAAACATAGTATGTGATATATACAACATCTCCATGTTGCCTCTAGGGCATATCACTAACACTTTTTCCAGGGACCAAGCTTTTGAGAACAATTTCGAGTTTTGGAAAATAGTAGTACCGGCCGACCCATGCGGTACTACTATGGAGTGGTAGTACCGGACTCTGAGTGGGCGGTACTACCGACAGCAGGCTGTAATTGCTAGTTTTATAGCCGTTATGAAGAAATTGGTAATACTATTCTTGTGCCTGTGGTACTACCGTATTTCCTGGTTTTTGCTCCCGACGGCTAGTTTCTTTGTATAGGGTATAAATACCCCCTTGTGACCGGTTGGAGAAAACCTTTTGGTACTATATTTCATTCTCTTGAGCTAGTGTTAAAGGCATCATGACCGGTGATGTCCTCAAAGAAAATTGTGAGACAACCGATGTGTTGTGAAGGTTGGAACTCACCTACCCGGAATGGGAAAGAGCTACCACTAATGGAATTGAGGTATTCGGCTTAATTTGTGGAGCCGGTCCAATTCGTTTGGGCTTACCTCAACGTGGATTAGGGGAGACGGGCAAGTCTTCGAACACTATAGTAAAATATCGTGTGTCAATTGTGGTTTATTTTCTTGTACTCAATCTACATTCTAGCAATTTATATTCATAAAATTAATTTGATTGCTTGTCTCCCTAAAATTGCAAAACTTTGACATAGACTTAGGGTGTTGTGCACTTAGATGAACCTAGTTAATTTAGGCCTTATTTGTGTAAAATCGAATTAATTTACGCTTCCACATATAAACTTGGTTTTAGCCAAATAGAATTTTAAAACCGCTTATTTACCCCCTTCTAGTTGGCCTCATCGATCTTATAGGAATACAAAACGAAAACTTCTACTCATCTACATGTTCGGACCAATAGTGGTTTTAGCTCAACTACAGAACAAAATCTGAAGCATAGGGTTACATCTCAAATGAAGCGCCAATAGTGATTTGAGCTCAAGAGTTGATAAACAAATAAATTTTGCAAGCTTTTCAAGTTGTAGCCAGCATGCTAACCTACAATATAGACACTTGACAGACTCATTATCCTGCAAGGAATGCATAGAGCAAAGCATCATGCTTTTGATGAGGTAGTTAAATATAATATATAGCTTCTAATAGCACTTGTTATCTTCTAATGTTTCCTTGAAGCCAACTAGCTAATGTTAAAAGCCGTCGTCGTAGTTGAAAAGAACCACCCTTAGTCGACTGCTGCTCAGGTCCAGTGGATGGATGTACGGTGTGAATGGTTGTTGCCTGCCAAGTCGCGGTCTCGCGGAAAGAAGATGCGCTACGTACCAACGTAGCCTACGTGGTCTCTAATCGCGACGTTACTCGCAGTTGCTTAGGTGCTGTTCTACAGCGAATCGACGTAGCCAACGGGGCTTAAGTCTTCCCGAGTGAGAATATAAAACCGTAGACCGTAAGTTTTTGGGGTGTATATTCGTAGCAAGTCGACCGCTTTGGTGGTCACATTATGCAACCTTTTAATAAAGAGAGAATAGATTCCGTGTTATTGGAAAGTGGTTGGTTCTATAAACTATCATCGACGAAGAGTTTAATTACTGTATTCCACTGAGTTCAACCAAACTTCAATTATATATTATTGCTATCAGTTAGCCACCTTTAGGCCTGGAAAAAGATGATTTTGCCCTCAGTTCAAAATTTATCCCTACGATAAAAATTAAATATAGGGTAAATTGGCTTAGCCAAAAATACTAAAAATTGTTTGGAGGATCATTGGGATAGTGTACGACTCAAATATAAAATTTCATGAACTGACTCTTTCATTTGATCTATTTTTAAAATTTAAATCCAAAATCAGCCTATTTGAGCTATTTTGTAAACCGGGACAAATTCACTGTAGTAAAATGCAAAATAATAATTTTTTGGAGCTATGTGATATCTTAGGAGTATGTGAGAATTTTTGCACCTTATTTAGTTTATGTTTGTAAATAGCAGCCTTTATTAGCATTTAAATTAAAAATCTGAAAATTTTCTTTGAACATTTCTTGAAATATTTTTCCTAGCTCATTGACATGTTGAACAACACCATGTGAATTTTTA
Organism: Dendrocalamus sinicus; assembly: GCA_036346575.1. Classification (NCBI taxonomy): domain Eukaryota; kingdom Viridiplantae; phylum Streptophyta; class Magnoliopsida; order Poales; family Poaceae; genus Dendrocalamus; species Dendrocalamus sinicus. Next base: position 12,221,830 of record CM070656.1, on the reverse strand, counting down.
TAATTTTTAGAGGTTGTTTGCTATTTTAAATAAATCAGGTCTTCAGTGTTTTGGTATGGGCATTTTGGTCTTTTTTCAAAAGATAACAGTCTCCCCTAACGGTCAACTAATGGCAGTGGCATATAATGGAAATAATTTCAAGGTTAGTGGCATACAGTTGTTAGGCCCTTCACTGATGGCAATTTATCGAACCAACCACTCCCTAGTGGCATAAAATCTATTCTCTCTTAAATAAACCAATTAATTGTTGCATCTTTCCATCTATCTATTTATACTTACCTATACTAATTAGTACTCTGAGGTTCATCGGGATTAATCAGGATAAAAAGAAAAAGATCTAGCTATCCACGTACTCGGTATTCGTAGATTAGTGAAAAACAATTCTCAACTAGTAGTGAATGAAATAGGGAAAGAGTATAAATGCCCAAATACCATGATGTTATCTTATCTTGCGGAAGTACGAAAACTAGAAAAGCATTTATTTGATTTTGTAGCCCAACACATTCCTAGAAAGAAAAACTACACATTCCTAGAAAGAAAAACTTTCTAACAAATCAGTTGGCATGGATGGCTTCTTTGAGATCACCCATCTCGCTCGGAGTATTTCTCGAGCAACTCGACAAACCCTCGGTAGTTGAGCATTCTGAAGACACTCCAATGAAGGTCGCTCATATCGATCTCAGCAATGATTGGTTGACATCAATCTATGAATATCTTCAGTATGACACACTTCATGAAGATGACAAAGAGGCTGATTGTACAGCTCGAAAGACCAAGGTATACATTCTAATCAAATGTACCCTTTACAAACGAAGAACTCACAGAGTATTGATGAGATGTGTATCTCAAAAGGATGGTTTGCATTTACTATCTGAAATACATGGAGGAGTATGTGGAGCACATCATTTTAATAGAACACTGGTTGATAAAGCCTTCCGATAAGGATACTTTTGGGCAATTGCCCTATGTGTTGCAGAAGAACTTGTGTCAAAGTGCGTACATGTCAGTTTTATAGCTGATAAGTACATTAATTTTCACAAGCTCTACAAACAATACCTCTTTCTTGACCCTTCGTAACCTGAGGTTTAGATATTCTGAGACCTTTCCTAAGAGCATCTGGGTGCTTTGAATTCCCTTTTGTAATGATTGATAAGTTCATAAGATCAAAGCTGAGCCAACTGTTAAAATAACAACCGAAGCCGTCAAGAAATTCATAACAAAAAAATGTGATTTGGTGTTTCTAGTCGTATAATCACAGACGACGGTATCCAATTTTTTGAGTGAAAATTTTTAGAAATTTTGTGAAAATCTAGGTATCAAGGTATGTTACACCTCAGTGGTTCATCCATAGAGTAACGAAGCAGTATAAAGATCCAATAGTATACTAATACAAGGGATTAAACGTCAAGTGTTTGACCAGTTAATACAACGGTCAGGAGCTTAGGTCCAAGAACTTCTGTATTATAGGTTGTTCAGACCACTACCAATCGTGTGACCAGAGAAACACCCTTCTTTTGAGTTTATGGAGCTAAAGCTATGCTTACCCGGAATTAAAGATTGGCTCTACTCGGATAGATCATTATAATGATAATGATCAAGAAAATCATCGGATTGATGATATTATTTTCCTTCAAGAACGAAGAAATGCAGCCTTAATACAATTGACAATTTACAAACAAGGCATGCAAAGATACCATAGTCGTAAAGTATAGCCTCACAGCCTAACTGTAGGAGATCTGGTTCTCAGGAAAATTCAGAGCCAGGAAAATCACAATAAACTTTTGCCTAAATTGAAAGGTCCCTACATTGTAATTGAAGTCATCAAACCAGGCTCGATATGACTAACCATGTTAGATGGGCGTGTCTTCCTAATTCTTAGAACATCGGTCAAGTATGTAAGTTTTATGTATAATTTACTTATTTATTTTTATGTTTCAATAAAGTTATATTGTCATTCTTTTTCCTATGAGTATTTTTATTTGTACCTTATTATCCTATGTTTGGTCACAAACTATCATTGTTGTCAACAATACTCAGAGAAATATACATATTTCTCTAAAATCCCTTCTTAGGGATGTTTTTTTACTTTATTGGCTTTAACATTTTAGTTAAATGCCATGCGGATCATTATCGTAACCTTCATAGCGAGGGTTCCTACAATAATCTGCACTCTTTCCTCCGAGAAAAACAAGTAAAAAACAAAATAGACAGCTAACATAGTCACTAAAAGCTCAGGGGCTCGAAGGCTTTATTTCTTATTTCTTCATTATGTTCTTCTCTTGTATAACCTGGTCGAGACATGGAAAACCTTCTAGTCAAAATCTCTCATCTCTATACGTGGTCACACCCACTGGAAGAAGTTTCTTAGCGATAACCTTTTTCCTAAGATCTTTGCTACTAGTCGAAACTCGAGATTGAACACATTTTCAAGAAGTTTTGTTCACGCCTTTTGTCCTCAGCTATTTTACAACCAGTTCAGATAACAATCACAACTAAAAAACTTTCTTTTTTGCATATGTTCGTGCATTATTTCTTATCAATTTTAATATCGACAAGTTTATGTCATAGTACTTTGTTATTAGTTTACAACTGTGATATATCATGATTATGGCAAGGGTATCTAAGACTAGTCGAAATCTTTCATTGGCTCTAACTAAAATAATTTTCTAGTACTACTCGATCCTTTCAAAATCATAATCAAAGTGCATTGATATACTTAGTCTACTAATCGGATAAACCTACATCTTTTTTCTCGCTTGCTGTTTACTTAGTAAGTTATACTACTAAACAAGCAGTTGGGGAGTTGGAGAAATACAATCACTCTTTAAAAATTTGAAAATTGATATAAACTTTATTACTAATAAAGGTAAGTTTTCACATAAAGCATTTTATTTTACATAGTGGCTAACTACTCATTGAAGTCTCCTGACTAGCCACTGTCCGATGGAGTCCTGATCTTCATCTCTACAGCTATCTGGTTCTCGAAGGGCTTCACCTCTTCAAAGAACTTGGCTACTTCTTCCTCCGAGTAGTTGAATTCCGCTATGAGTGGTTAAAGCTTTTGAGCAGGATCAAAAGTCTTAATATTTGCTAAGGCGAAGCTGACTCCATCTGTGATGGCATCCCTCATGGTCCGCTCATGGTTGCTCCTGGAGATAGCCAACAAGTCTTGAAAGCTTTCGAGTTGTCGACCAAGACAACTTACCTTCTCGACCAAATCCTCCGAGGAGGAGGCAAGTGCTTCTGAGCCCATCTTGATAAGCATGTTATTGACGAAAATGATCTTTTCTTGAATAGTTCCTTCAATCTCCTTCTTCTTCTCCTCCTTGTAACCAAGAGCTTTTTCTAATCCCTAAACTTTCAAAGCTTGCACTACACGAATAACTCAAAGTTATTCAAGACATCTTATAAACAAATTAAATTGGTTGAATCAATGATTGGTTACATTGGTTTTCTTCTCGTAAGTTTCAATGACTTCCTTATGTTGAAGGACGTTGATAGCGAACTTGGTTGACTAGTCTTCGATCGACCGGTCCTTAGCTTTGCACATGTCTTCGAGCTCTTGTAAGATCGAGGAGGCCGACTAGAGGGGGGTGAATAGTTGTTTCTAAAAATTTCTTCTTAATTGATTCTTTTTAAGCTATTTGGCTAAAACCAATAATATAATACGAAAGCTTAAATCAAATTGGTTTTAGCATAAACAAAGTCTAAATCAACTAGGTTCACCTAAGTGCACCAGCACCCTAAGTCTATATCAAGGGTTTTCAATCCTAGGATGACAAGCAATTAATTTAATTCTATGAATATAAATTACTTGTAAGTAAATTGAGCACAAGAAAATAAACCACAAAGGCACGATATCTTTTTACCGTGGTATTCAAAGACTTGTCAATCTTCCCTAGTCCATGTTGAGGTTAGCCCAAAAATTATGAATTAAGACGAAACACCTCAATCCAAGAGTGGTAGCTCTTTCTCATTCTGGGTAGATGATCACCGCGACGGGTCTTCTCACAACCTTCTTTAAGAAGATCATCGCACACAACGCCTCTAATGCCATCTAAGAATCGGCAAACTCCAAGAGTAATAAGTAAGCCCCTCGCTTGACTCTCACCACGTGCAATGAATGCAAAAGCTCAAATGGATACACAATCTAACTCTAGATGCAACACATGCAATCTAGATCCCTTCTACTTACTCACAAAGTGCAATACATGCACAATTGAGAGGAGGACCTTACAGTAGCTCAAGAGAGTGAAAATGAGTGAACCAACATTATCTCTAACCGGCCACAAGGGGTACTTACACTCCACACAAGAAAACTAGTCGTTGGAGCCAAATCCCTAAAAAATCAGATAAATCGGAAGTACCGCAGTTATAAGGCTGACACTTCTGCTCCTCTCGCAACGATCAGGAAAACTAGTCATTACAGTCAAAATCAGAAGTTCTGCCATTCATTCTCCAGTACTTCCGATTTCATGGGGAGGAGAAGACCACCACACAGGTGTCTCTCTAGAAAAAACATACCTCAGGAAAATCTGGACGCTTCACGGTAGTACCGCTCAACACATCTGGTACTTCTGATGTCTGGTAGTACCGTTCACACAGAATCGGTACTTCCGACCTCTGGTAGTACCGCTACATACACAGCGGTAGTTCCGATTTTCTTGACAAGTGCAGATACTTCAACAAATTTTACAAAACACATTTGCAATCTATAGTATCATGTACACAAGTATTAAACATAATTTCCAATCAGTTGCAAAACACATTTACACACTTTTAAAATTATGACACAAAGAATAGGTACATGGACTCTTCACATTTGTAAAACACGTTCACAAACCAAAGTCACATACTACAAGAATTATATATGAGTTTCAACTATTTGCAAAACGTATTTGCAAATATAAGCCTCATACCATGAAGGATTGGAAACATGGACTTCAAACACTTGCAAAACACATTTGCAATATATAGTCCCATGTTATAAGGATTCAACATATGAGCTTCAACTATTTGTAAAACACATTCACAAATATAAGTATCATGCTAAAGAGAGCAAGGATAAGTGAGATTGAGCTATCAATACATGATGAGACTCAAACTACTAGATATGACCCCTCTTAATAGTTTGGCAACCTATACTAGCAACCCAGTCTTTCAACTAAACACCAAGACCGGTAAAAGACTAGGAATACATTCTTAGCCCTAACTAGTCATACATTTGCCTTGAATATCCTCTTGAAGCTTGATGGTGCACATCATCATTTCGAATCCAGGTCATTGTCTTGTTAAGCATCAACACATGGTGCATCCACTTCTTGAACTCCTTTAACACATGATGAGTCTTCACTTGACTTGATGTCAACACATGATCGTCTCCTCTTGACATGCATCAACTCATGATGCATCGTCTTCTTGATGGCCTTCAACACATGAAGCCATCTTCCATCTTGACTTGATGATCTTCCATACATGAAGTTATCCCCAGTCATCTTCATTTGTGGAACCTAACCTATTCATTCAACTCATGAAAAATGTTAGTCCATAAAATAATTATCATCAATTATCAAATTTCACCATTAACTCATAATGGAGGGATTAGATTCTACAATCTTCCCTTTTTAGTAATTCATGACAATCTCAACAAATAATGAGATAAAGATTGTATTTACAAGTATACAACACTTGTATACTCTAGGATAAGCTTTCAAAGCAAAGCGTACTTATCCGGTTGTCATTAATCATCCAACCATTAACACATAATGAAGAAATTAGATGACAACCCGACTGCAAATAAGTATATATGAACTACACAAGCTATATATATACTCAAAGGATGTATTTCAAAGTAAATAACCTAAAATATGTATTAAGGGAAATATGGATCAATACTTATAAAACCTCAAAACATAGAGTAAACTCTCTATAAATGTGTGCATACAAGTATGTGTGATGAAGATATATGCACATATTCATCTTGTATTATTTGTGGAGTTCAATCTATATTTTGGATCCAAGGAATGCACTAATATATAAGACTGTGATTTCGAATGCATACCTCTTTGATTTCACCTTTTCATCCAAATGAGACTAAGCAATAATATACTTAAACAAACATATTATTCTCACATATAGATTTGTCATTTAATCATATATTTGGATATGAGGAATGCAACAAGATTATAAGAAAGATAATGCATATCTCAGTGATTTCACCTTTTCATCCATATGAGACTAAATAATATCATAATCAATAATAAGGTTAGTCTCACAAATACATTTATCATTATCACCAAAATCACATAATAGTGTTTATCATTATCACCAAAACCAACTTAAATAGAGCTTGATCTTTTAGCTCTAAGATGATAGTGCCCTTCACCTTTGCCTCCTTCTCAAAATTTTCTAATTCTGTCGACCACAACAAAGAAAGAAGTAAGAAAGAGTAAAGATTCAAAAACAATAAAGAAAATGTTATGAAGAGACTTGCTCTTCAATTGAAGGCTCTTCTCTTCAAGGGTCTTGAAAAACTATTCATTCTCAATCCAAGTTGACCCAAACAATTTCCTCTCTTTATTGAGGGTATCCTCAAGCACCTTAACGGTGCTTCTCGACCTGTAGAGATGTTTGACGGGTTATGAGAAGAATGACACTTCACAACTATAATGTAATGAGAAGAAACAAGATCATTACCACTCATCATCCTATCAACAGAGAGTAGCCTTCTCTTCTTCTAGAGGGCTAATGAGTGCCACGTCATCTCTTCGATCAGGGCAACTCCTTCCACCATGTGCTAAAAAGGAAGAGAGAGAAAACTCAGGAAAGTTTCAAAAGGATCAATAATGTATCATAAGTGATCTTAAAAACTTACCAAGACCATTTTACTTGCATATGTGGAGCAGAGTTTTTCAAGACCGGTCTTCAGCTTGAGGGCCGATACCTTCCTCCACCAAAGCTCCTTGTTGAAGATCCGTTCTCGATCAAGAATGTCCCTCAGATGTGAAGATCTCTTTTTCAACTAGGAACTCTCAATTCCCGGTTCTCCGAAAAAGGAAAGAAGCATTTTTCACTTTTTCCTCTTCGACCACCACTGTCTCAGCAGAAACAGGAGTCTACTAGGACTTCATCTATGCTTAGGACCCTTCAATGGTGTCAGAGCCACCGAAGGATCTTTCGTCATAGCAGCTTCTGTTGATTCCATCATTGGTTGAGGGGCTACTATAACCACTTTCTCCTTTGATGCCTCTTTGGTAGAAGCATTCAGGAGAAAAGTGATCAGAGTGGTAGAAGTGCTACAAAATCAGAAGAATAAGAAGAAATGAGTAAATCTCAAGACATAAAGAAACCAAAAAGATATAACTCTATGCAATTTCTTACAAATAGTACATAACTTGTTTTCTTCGTCTTGAAATTGAAATGCCCTGGAGCATAATCCAGAGTGTCCGCCTTCCTCTTCTTCTTCTTCTCGATAGATTTTACCAGTGTAATACTGGTAGGGCTGGTTGGACCCTTTGTATCTCTCGACTGGATGCTTTCATCCTTAGTTCCTCCCTGGGGTGATTGAAGATAGCTTATCCAATCATTTGCATCTCCTCAAAGGGTTGGGCTTCCTTGACCACCAGAGCTATTTCCTCAAAGCCTTCACAGCAGCCACTGGGTCTTCAATATGGCCGGTGACGATTATTTCGAAGCCCACGATCGATGGATCTAATGTCACCATTGGCTCTGTGGTCGTGGTATCCTCAATCAGTGGCCCTTCCTTTTCTTCTGCCTTGATGAAACCCTTCATCCAAGAAACACACTCCCATCGGTGCAATTTCTCTGTTCTTCCATACAAGAGCAAGTGTTGGTTTGTAAGAAAAACTCTCAAAGTCATAGTAAAAGCGTACCTCCGAGGGGATTTCTGCTTGCCTCTTAGGAGCCTGGGCAATTACAAGGGTACAAGGGGTGGTCGAAGGAGCACAATGTGATCCCGATGCCCCTCATGACTTCTTAACACTTCATTTCTTGGGGCTCAGAGCAACTTCCTTCGACCTCTTAGCCAGCTCTACACTCTCTGACTCTACCATCTGCACATGTCAAGAATGTTACAACACACCGATCGGAAAAGGAAATTTGAATGAAGAAAATTTTCTATTACCTTAAGTCTTTTGATCCTATCTTCTAAAGAAGTAACTACCAGGATCAAAGGAACACCTTATTTCTGCTCAGGCTCCCCACGTAGATCGCCTTTACCCTCTCCCTTACTTTGAAAGGTGATAAGGCTACAAAATCAAAATAGAAGAAAAATCTGAAGGTCAAAAAATATAACCAAACGAAAACCAATTCAACCAATGGAATTCTCGATGCTTACCTTCTGAGGAGTCCCTGGTCGAATCTTTCGCACTCTCATACCATAGCATGATATGATTGCACGATTTTAGGGGACTAATTCGGGTATGGAGAAATCCCTCACTACGTGCCATGAAGTCAGCCCTTTGTCCTTGAGATAGACGATGTCATCAATCCGTTGCTCTAGCTTTTCCTCCTTCGGAGAAGACCTCTACCTTAGGTTCTCTACTGCAATCCATCTAGCAAAGGAAAGTCTATCTTCTTTGATGATCATCATGTAAGACCAAATTTCTTCCATGACGACCAAGAAGACTTGGAGAACATTGGAACATACTCCCTCGTCTTCCCATCGTGAAGCCACAAAGAACAGTTCCTAGGTGATGTCGCCGCTTTTCCAACTCTTCCCATCATCCTATAGTAGTATCTGAAGAGCTCAAAGTTCGCTGGAATCCGCAGATACGCTTCGCATAGATGGATGAATATGCTAAGATTGGAGATTGAGTTGGGGACCAGGTTCACCAACTCAATCCCATAGAACTCCAGAACTAGCGATAGAAAAGGGTTCATCGGAAGCCTAAATCCACACTACACATAGGACCAAAAGATTGGGATTTCACCATCGCTTCCACTCAGAAAGTTTTCCCCTATCACTAACCTCCAAGGAATCATAACCTTATCGGGCATTATCTCTGACTCTTCCATGGCCTTTAATTTCTTTGATCCATGTTCAGATACCGGCCAATCAATGATCAAATCAGGTATTTTGGCTATGGTGGCTAAAAATCTAAGTGTGGATTGAAAGGATTCGAGGCTACAGTTGAAGAGCGCTAAGACGGAGAGGTAGAGGAAATCGAAGAAGGCAAAAGGTTTTCGCTAAAAGGTGTGAAGCCAATAAGTACCACGCCAGGTTTGTATAAGGGTTTTTTCCAAAACAGAAGTTGCTCAATTTGAAACCCAACGAACAGAAAACCTTTTTGTTTTCCTAGTTAGTTTTCTCAACCTTAAGTGAATAAAAATTTTCTCTTTACTCTTATTAAAGAATACATTTTGAATTAAAATCCAATAAAAAATTCATGTTATAAATTCAATTAAAGTTCAGGGGCTAGCTAATGAGGATTCAATAATTTATTAAATGAGAGTGACTATTGCATTGGCGACTGTTTTGCTCTTTATCTTCAGTCACTTTTTTACACTGCAATTTTAGGTGACTGAGAGTATAACTTCAGGAAGGGGGTGAGTTAGTACACTGCAACTTTAGGTGACTGAGAGATAAAAAAATTTCAGTCAACTGTGCAATAGCAAAACCGTCATTAAATACATATTTATACTTAATTAAGGCTCAAGACCCATGTGGTCGTAAGCTTTCCAAAGCTATTACCCGAGTACCCCTGGTCGGAGGACTACTATATATTTTGCCAAACCAGTAGACCACCCAGAGATTCCATGAACTGGTATAAGGGTCCACTTCGAGGAAACTTCTCCTGTGTGGTGGATAAAGCATCTGCATCTCTCACAACAACTGCCATGCAATTGTCTCCACAATTTTCTTCGACTAACAACAACTGAAAATCAGTTATCATCACATATCTCTCTTTGATAGCAACCACCCCTTCGATCAGACTCAACGATTCCACAAGACATCTCTTTAGATGGATAACTAACACCCATTCAATGCTATTTAAGAGTTGACAAGAGAAGAACCAAACAAGTCAAGTCAGCGGAACAAGCATAATCAGAACTAGAATCCAAAGAATCAACCAAGATCTTTCGATCAGTGGGAAGGTTGTAGAGATTAAGGCTAGTTACATCCCTTTGTAATCCCTTAGTGATGACACCTTGTAACTAGTTTATAGCAATAAAGATCACCCTCATTTTCTTGTTGAATCATTCCAAGGAATTTAGCTACCTTTCTCACATATTCGTAAGATTGATGACTTAATCGTCGACAATAATGTTATGGAATAAATATCCAAATTTTTTTACTTTTCAACATTGAAAATCCGTAGCAAAAACTTAAAAAAATTAAAGAGTACAAATTATGGACTATGAGAAAATTACCACGTTAATCTAGATTATTTAGGGGGGAAAATGATTTAGCCATCAATATGGTGGGCCCAAGTTATAACCGTTAAATTATATCTTAAAAGATGGAAAGGAGGGTCCATGTAAATTACTAAATCAAAATTTTCAAATTTTTATAAGTGGACTAAATCTACTTAATTTCTATTTTACTAACCATAATTTTTAAAATATTAAAAATCCTATTTAACTTTTCACAATACTTAAAATTAATAAAATTAAAAGAAGTAAGAAAATCCCAAATATAAGTTGACCTACTCTATTTTCCACTATAACAATGATTGCAAATGACAAGTGTCCATGTAGATTACAAATAATTATAGGCAGGCGGCTAAATTATAAATAAAAAATTGTAATTTTCTTTCATCAGATTATAATATTCCAAAATAGTTACCCGAATATTATAAGTTTAAATATTAGAAATGTGAAACTAAAAATTATAAAAAAGTTAGAGTCCTAGTAGAGATTATTGTTTTTTGTAGAGTTCAATTAGATCATGTAGTAAAAAAATATCTATTTTTATCTAATATTATTATTAATATATCGAAAGAAATATAGTAGTCTAATCCATGGTTATCTGTCTATTAAACTGTATTAATTTACCAATATGATTTTATATTTAAATACTAGTGCACGGGTTTAATGACTAGTCTAAATAATCCGCATCGATTTTCTCTGCGGCACTGCCCCATAGGTACCTTTGAGTAACTAGAAAGTTGAAATGACCCAATCAATTGGCGCACCTTACAAGTTAGAGGATCTAAGAGCATCTCCAATAGTGACTTATGAGTTAGCTCTAAGCATATTATTTCATATTTTAATAGAAGAGAGAGAAAAGCTATCTCTTGATCAAGAGCTAGTCTCATACACACATTCCAAGATTATGTGAGAGTGTCATGTGAGGCTATTTATGTTATGTGCTATGTGCTAAAAGTTAGTGCTATTGGAGAAGTTGTCTTAGAGCTGGCATATATTACTAGTTTACGGATATAATCATATAAATGTCATTTCACAGTAGTAAGTTTAGGGTATCCGGATATGTTAAGTATTTTAAGGTTTGCAGAACTAAGCAACACTCAGCTGAAGTTTGGATAGCTTCGATGTAATTCCCGTTTTCAGAACAACTGAACAAGAAAATTGTTGCATCTACCGATTATTTAGCTTCTTTGCCATTTCAAATATATGGTTAAACTGAAACACGTTACCTCAACTATATATATAGATGTGTTTTTTTAGACTATAGTTTATGTTTTTAGTTTAAAATTTTGAATTATGTCTGTTTACGGGAGAGAGTACAGAGAAAGATACTTACGTGCGATTTTGACCGATATATATGAAGTCAGAACAATACCTACTACAATTAATTTATAGACTTCCCTTAAAAAATTATTCGCTCCTAGCGACAAAACCACCCTCTGACGCAGTTGCACTGGCAGATCACATGTGGCTGGACCACCAATCTGCTTTTGAATGACAACTGGCGATCGGATTTTGCCACGGTGTCCTTGCCGCCCGTTACACGGCCCGTTCCCCACCGACTGCATGTTAGCCGGTAGAAGGGCCTTTTACTAAGACTGTAAGAGGACTTTTACTAGGTCTTAGCGTCTTAGCGACAGGGTTTGACCGACCATAGCAGCTATATATATGCAATGGCACGACGGGGCACGGCTCGTCATCGGCACCTCAAACTCAAAGGGCCTTACTCCTGTGCTTGCACTAAGCACCAGAAAGCTAAGAAAATGGAGTCCATCGAACAGATTGAGTCCAATGGTCGGTCGGACCGCATAGATGAGCCGTCGTGGGAGTACCAGCTGCGGAAGTACCTCATGCTGCTGGCCACGCTGGTGGCGACGGCAACGTACACTGCGGGGCTCGCGCCGCCGGGGGGAGTCTGGCAGCAGACCAACACCGAGGAGGGGCACAAGGCCGGCGACCCGATCCTCTACAACACCGGCCGGTACCTCGCCTTCTACTACTTCAACGCGACCGCCTTTGCGGCTTCGCTCGTGGTCAACCTTCTCCTCCTTGTCCTGAACGAGAAGAGATCGGCCTGGCTTGCCGTGCTGCGGTTCGTCATGGTGCTGGACCTGCTCGGCCTCATGGGGGCCTACGCCACCGGGAGCTGCCGGGACAAGCCGACAACCGTCTACGCCTCAGCGCTGGTGGTCATTCTCGCGGCCTACGTAGGCGTCCACATGATCCTGGCTTCGTACGCATCATCGGAGCATTCACAAGTGGTGCGGGAGGAGAACACTCAGGACTCGCTCAAGCTCAAAGAACAGCGCAAGGTGTTGATGCTGCTTGCGACGTTCACGACCGGCATCACGTACGCAGCCGGGCTGAGCCCGCCAGGCGGCTTCCGGGACGACACCGAGGGCGGCAAACAGGCGGGCGACCCGGTGCTGCAGGCTCACCAGTCCCCCCGCTTGATGGCGTTCTTCTACTGCAACACCGCCGCGTTCGTCGCGTCGCTGTTTGTCATCGTCCTGCTCCTGAGCAGGAGGCTGCGGAGGACCTACGTCGACAAGGTGCAGTCCGCCGCGCGCTACGGGTTCACCCTCGTCTCGCTGTTCGGCCTCCTGGGCGCCTATGCCGCCGGGAGCTCCAGGAAGGCGTACACGACAGCCTATGTCATCGCCCTGGTCGGCGCGGTTCTCGCGTACATCTTCCTTGTGATGGTGGCCATCGTGCTTGCCTCGGATCCTCTGAAGAACAGCGGCTCCTCGCGACTTAAATCGACCTCCGCGTCCGCGTCGAAATGGCTGCGAGAAAGAGGATGTCACCACGGCGATCAACAGAACAATACTGAGAGGTAATCACGCAGTCCTATGCGTACGAAAATAATTGTCATCTATATGCTGCTCCTAATATTAACTCTGCATCTGTGCACATTGTAGGGACGGACAACATAACCCATCGCCGGCACGTGAATTGTTGGCAACATCTGACGATGGGCAAGGCAGCAACGTCGATCAGGTGAACGCAAGCAATGCGAGCGAAGGCCTGGAGAAGGCTAAATCTCTTGTTCTTCTGCTTGCCACTCTCGCGGCAACCATCACTTACCAAGCGGGGCTAGACCCACCGGGTGGCGTCTGGCCGAAGGACGGCCGGCAGCAAGGGCACAAGGCCGGCGACCCGATACTCTTATCCACGGGCGCTAAGCGGTACAAGGTGTTCTTCTACTGCAACTCGACCGCGTTCGTGGCGTCCTTGGTTGTGATCCTCATGGTCAAGAGTAAGAGCCTAGTTAAGCGCCACACGCTGGAGGTGGTGATGATACTAGACTTGCTCGGCCTCATCGGTGCGTACGCTGCCGGGAGCTGCCGAGATGTGAGCACCTCCATCTACGTCGTGGCCTTGGCGGGCGCCGTCCTGGTCTACGTGGTGATTCACGTCGTGTTCTTCACGCTAGACCACAAGGACATGAGCGACGAGGAGAAGCAAAAACTGGAGAAGCGGCGCAAGCGGCTGCTGCTCCTCGCGATCCTGGTGGCCACCATCACCTACCAGTCCGGGTTGACCCCGCCGGGTGGCTTCTGGCAGCAGGAAGACCAACTCCAGCAAGCGGGCTTCCCGATCCTCCACGACACCTACTCGAGAAGGTACGAGGCGTTCTTCTACTGCAACGCGACGAGCTTTATGGCGTCCGTCGTGCTCATCATCCTGCTCGTGAACCCAACCCTGTACCGTCCGGGCATACGGTGCTACGCGTTCTACGTGTGCATGTTGGTCGCCTTGTTCGGTCTCATGGGCGCCTACGCCGCCGGGAGTGCCCGGCTTGTGCAGACGTCCATCTACGTCTTCGTGCTCGTCGGCGCGGTGATTGCCTTTATAGTTGTGCTGCTTGTGTTCTTCTTCTTCATATTTAGCGATACCAACGAAGAGGACAAGTCCTCCAGGCGGTCAGGAACCGACAACACAACAAATCATGGTGTGGCAGGAGGCGGCGCGCGCAACACCAAAGAGAGTTCCAGGCAGAAGTACCTGATGCTGCTCGCGATCCTGGCCGCAAGCGTCACCTACCAGGCCGGCCTGGACCCGCCGGGCAGCGTGTGGCAGGCCGAGCACGCCGAGGGTAACTCCGTGATGCACGACAAGCACCGGGGGCGGTACCACGCGTTCTTCTACAGCAACTCCATCTCCTTCGTGGCGTCCGTCGTCGTCATCATCCTGCTGCTGCAGGAGTCTCTGCAGAACCACGGTTTGCTGCTCTACGCCATGAACACGGCGATCGTGCTGGACCTGCTCGGCCTCCTGGGGGCATACGCGGCTGGCAGCAGCAGGGACTGGGAGACGTCCGGGTATGTCATCGCGCTGGTCGCCGCCGTGCTTGCCTACATCGCGATCCACCTAGTGCTGTGGTTGCTGAGTAGGAAAGCCCATGGCGGCAGTAGCGTAACTGACCTTCGTCAGGAGGAAGGAGACAGTCACTGATACATTACTTGTCTGTCTACTCTGGTGGATACGTGGATCCAGCAGTCTTGCCTTTTTTTTTTTGTCCTCTTTCAAACACAGCCCATTCATTACTTAGAAGATAAGTAGATACTTCGCATCATACGTCCTTAAAAATGGCTGTCTAAGGATGAAAAAAATTTGTCTACGAATTTTGTAGTGTTCTAGTATACACAAGGTGTACTTGGAAACTGAGTTGTTAACTGTAACGCGCAAGGTCTGTCAATCTATCGCAATTGGATCTTTACTGGGTTTTGTTTTGAGCGCCGGAAACTTAACCGTTGTATTACATGTCATCCTTTTTCTGAGATATATGTTAGAAAACAGTGCACTTTAGTGACTAATTTAAACTGACTAGTTAGAAACATGTGCGTTGCAACGAAGTTATAAAAATAATGAGACGAAACTTACTATTTGGCCAACTTCACACATCAAATATTAGAGAGCAAGCGATCAAGAAAGAAGGGTGGCCAGAATGCTTGAGGAGATGGGGAAAGTAGAGGGGGTGGACGGTTGTATCCTGAGAGAGAGAGAGAGGAGAGAGAGACGAATGGTCCAGATCAAATCGGATGGCTGAGAAGAGAGGAGAGAGAATGGACCAACCACCAACTCACACTTTTATAATAGTAAAGATAAACAGAAGGAAGTGCAAATTTGCATATTGCAGATACATGTGTACTATAGGTTCTCAACAGATTACCAAACAAAAAGAACAATAGTATGGTAATCTTGCATATATCAGATAACTCAGGAAGTAAAAAATGACATTTCACTCACAACAGAGACTAGGATCAGTAGGAGGGTTGCAGGCAGCAGTGAGCAGTCGCACGAGGCACTTTCCAAAAACCTAATTTGCCCCTTCCCATGCAGGACTCGAGTGACGACGGTTTCAGAGACACTGCTCTTCTCACGCAGGTGCACACCGACGAAGGAACGGGGAACTTGAAGCAGCTAAGTGCAAGAACAGTGAGAAAAAATGAGAGGGAGAGAGCAGAAGACTTTTCTTTTCTGGTCACCTCGTCTTTTAAGCATGAACCAGACACATTAAACACAATTTATTATGTTGTAATGTCTGCATTAGTGCACGTGTCATCAGTGCAAAAATCAGTTACAAATGCAAATTAAAAAAATTATGCAAGGTACAAAAGGAAGCTACGCCTACGCAAGCAGCAGCCCGAAATCGCAGCACCATTCACACGTACACTGCAGACGCTTGCGCCTCTTCTCCATCAACTTAACTTCGCCTCGCGGCTTGCTGCCAGCCTTGTGATACAATGTGAAGAAGACAATATGAATCATGACGTAGACCAGGACGGCACCTGCCAAGGCCATGACATAAATGGAGGTGCTCACGTCCCGGCAGCTCCCGGCGGCGTATGCGCCAATGAGGCCGAACAAGTATAGTATCATGGCTGCCTCCAGCGTGTGGCACTTAAGCAGAAAGTTGTTTTGGACCAAGATGATGACGAGCAAGGACGCCACAAAGGCGGTCGAGTTGCAGAAGAAGAACACCTTGTACCGCCTAGGATTCGTCGTTAAGAGAATCAGGTCGCCGGCCTTGTGCCGGTCCCCATCGTCCAGCCAAAAGCCACCCTGCTGGTCAAGCCCCGCTTGGTATGTGACGGTTGCTACAAGAGTGGCAAGTAGAACAAGAGAGCAAGCCTCATCCAGCTGATTGACCTCCTCCCTAGTAATTGCAACAAAACAGAGTCAAATCACAAATTGGAAGAAAATCACAGGTGCTAATAATTTCTGCAAGAAGGGAAAGACGAATATGTGCTCATTACCCGCCATTATTCTGCGTAGCAATGGAGAACCTGAAACAGGCATTCATACACCCGGAGTAGGCTTTTTTGAAATATATGATGATAGCCATTTGGAAGAGAATGCATGCAAGAACGGCACCAACCAGAGCCCTCACGTAGATACTAGTGTCAATCTTCCTGGAGCTACCGGCGGCGTACGCTCCCACGAGGCCAATTAGCGTAACGATGATGCACCCATAGAGCTCGTAGTACCATACCGTGATGTGGCCGCACAACTTGCTATCCAGGAACAGAACAATGATGAGCAGGGAGGCTCCAAATGCGGTGGTATTGCAGATGAAGAACGCTACGAGGCTACGACTCTGATGCTCCTGCAAAACCGCGTCACCCGCATGGTGGCCGTCCTGGGTGCTGTCCCAGAAGCTGCCCGGTATGTTCAGCCCAGCCACGTATGTGATGCTCATCGCGAACATCGCGAGAAGCATCAGGACCTTGCGGTGCCATTCCCGTTTCTTGAGCTTGCGGTCGTTGTTCTTCTCTCGATTATTCTCGCCATCAAGGTTCGTGTCTGGCATTGGCAACAAGGCCAACACCATCTGAACCAAGAGGAAGGTGAAAATGGCAGCCACTAGCAGCAAGGAATAGATGGCTGTAAGTGCATCCCGCCAGGTACCCGCAGCGTTGCCTCCTATTAGGCTGAGCAGATCTAACACCATGACCACACGCAGACTGTGCAGTGGCACCATGATTTTCTTGTTCTACAACTCGTGCAGGACAGCGAGGAGGAGGACAAAGACAACAACAATCAGCGACGAAGCAAATCCAGCGGCGTTGCAGTAGAAGAACACCGCGTACCAGAGGTGGTGGGTGTCCCAGTTGATGGGGTCACTAGTAAGGTGGTCGGCGTCAATGTCCTGCCAGACTCCCCCCGGAGGGTTGAACCCCACGGAGTACGTCACTGTAGCTACTAGGGTGACGAGCAGCAGCAGGTACTTGTGCTCCTAGTCGGCAACGACAAATCTCACCATTGGCCACCGAAAACCGAATCCCTTGCTACCTTGGTGCAATCTATCCAATTTTCCCCTTCGATGAAGCCTACTTGTGCTCCTAGTCTAAACCCTAGTTTGACCTCTGCAAGGTACTAGCACCTATGAGCTTTCCTAAGCTCCAATACTTCGTCTCCAGCATCTACTACTCAGATCCACCTCCCTTTATTCCGTCGCTCCATCCGTGCTCTTTCCTGTGGTGATTTCTGATGGTGGCTCCTAGTGCAGGTGGCGGCAACGGCTAGCGGCACAAGTGCAAGCCAATGGTCATCTGTTCGTATGGGCTTCTACCCAGGCAAAAGTAAATATGAAAACTCAATTTTCTGAAACGGCTTTTCTATCTCTCTTGCTCCTGTCTCGTTTCAGAGATAAAACAGAAGATCACAGATGCATCACACACATCACTTCTCTCCCTCCGTCTCGTGTAGCATACCTACCTCATTTTTCCCACCGCTCACCCATTCTTTTTAAAAGCCACCTATTTCGACAACTATTATTTATTTTCAGCTAAATGTCATGAGCTGTAACAAATATAAATAGGCCCATATTTTGTTGTCTTTTGATCTCCAATGTCTCCTAATCAACCTGAGATTTAAACGGTTTTGGAGCATTAAAGAGAACATGAGCAATTTGAGAAGATTTGTGAAAAAATCATCTTAAAATACTAGAACGTTCGTTAAAAATAGAACACTTTTCAAGCGCTAAAAAGTAAGTTTTTTTAGGATGGAGGTAGTAAAAAAAAGCATTAAAGGTTGTTTTGGTTGCTTGTGTGACCCAGGACCACGTGGTTACGCACCCAGCATTCAACCACCCCGAACCTATTTGTTTCCTCACTTCGCTTGGAAACAGGTGCCGTAAGCAATCCATAGTATTGTGCTCAATTGATCGAACTGGTCACGAGTTTGGCGCTGTAGATTTTTTTTTTGTTATTTTAGCTGTCAATAACCATTTTTATAAAACTAGCTCCGTCTTCAAGCTCAAGAGGTATAATAGAAGACACTTGTCACGCCTGAGGAGAGGCGGTGGGCATGGCAGGGGGGCTCGAGTGCGAGAGGACACGACGCTGACGCAGAACACTATTGGCCTGCCGAGCCACTGCTGACAGTCGTTGCTTGGCTGTTGCCAAGGCAGGCGGGCTGTTGGAAAGTATACCCTCCATCCAAATTTATAAGACGTATTTTCTCTTGGCACAAGATCAAATAGACAGTAAAAATGACTAAATTATCCATAATTATTATCTATAAGCACTTTATTTAATACATGCATGTAAAGAATAGCAAGTAAAAATACATATTTATTAAAGGTATAAAGAAAATATCATACTAATTTTATATTGTAATATGAAATATGTCATATATATATAATCATTAAAAAATATATATCTAACAAACTTAGACGGAGGTAATACTAATCGGAGCACCCCATGGTGCTATCCTTTTAGGCTGTACCAATGGCCAACCACTGCATGATGCCCTAATAAAGTGTGTTATTAAAAGAGATGTGCTAATAAACTATCGTTAATGGCTATGATTGGATCCAAGCTCATCAATGAGAATTTTTTTATAAGAACAATAGTTATTCATCCCTCGTGTTACTTGAGTTGTGATGTCATGTAGTGGACATCAACAAGCATCTATTATATAGGCATCCAACCACCGCTTATTTGAGTTTTTTTGCTTATAATTTATTTTATGTCATGTAGGGGACATCAGCAAGCATCTATTATATAGGCATCCAACCACCGCTTATTTGAGTTTTTTTTCTTATAATTTATTTTTCACTATTTAGTACTGTAGTTTTTATTTTACACTGTAGTTACAGATGGTTTTTTGACATAATTAAATTTTAAAAATTAAAATAGAAAAATAGGTTATCCTATTACAAACAATACAAAGAAATACTGAAAAAAGAAAAAAAAATAAAAAACCAAAAAAAATAAAAAACCAAAAAAAAGATAAAAATAAGAAACTATAAATTAAAAACTAAAATCTAAAGCCCAACCAGCACACTGTTAGTTTCATTTTTACCCTATATAAATTGAGGTGGGGCCAAGTCCTAAGACTAGGGGACGCAGGCGAAGCACACATCTGAGTACAGGCAAGACAGAGACTGGTGTGAGGGCGCTGTCCAGAAGCAAGCACGAGCGGCTCGTAAGGCAAGCAGAGCACCATACTACCTCCAAGCTCATACGTTATCTTTATATATTTTAATTGCTATCTTGCTTTACTACTGTATTTTACATGATGTTTTTTTCACTATGTACTATAATATTTTAATTGCTCTCTTGTTTTACTATTGTATTTTACATGATGTTTTTTCACTATGTACTATGTGAAGCATGTACTTAGCTTGCTAGTGCAATTAGTATGGTGCTGTATACAGTGTTTTATAAATAATTGGCTTTACGATGCAAATAATATTGTGTGGTTATAGTTCAAAGATGAGTCCTCCACTAGAAACGGCCCTTGTACAAAATAGAGTATCGATGATGGATCATAGGAGCGACTGATACGAGTAGGTCAAGGGTACTGGTTCTCAGGGGAACTAAGTACTCTGCTCTTCTAGAATGTAGTGTTCTAGTAGAGACTGCCGATGTCGGAGTTCTAATAATATGAAAGTGTGAAATTTCACCCTTATGACTCCCGGCTACGAATTAAAGCTATTTCTTGATTCATAGCTACAATGAATATAGAATACGATTTTTACATCGTCGAAGGGGACAGAGAAAGTGGCTACACGAAGAATTCTAGGCTTCAAATAATTGATCGTGATCTCTCTTTTTTTAGCATGTACACCTATTGCTGATGCAATGAATTTCTCAAGTTGCATACGGGGCTGTTCCTATCAATTTGGAGACCCTGAAGCGAGATAAAAATGGAGTACTTCGTTCTAACACAAATATGTAACAATATCTTTCATATCAATTGCAAAAACTAAAGTTCAATACAGTAACCATTTAGACTTAACACGTCACAAAATACAAAGTACTTATTAGCGACATACAAAGTACACCGCAAAATAAAAGGTACACATTGGTGACAATCCACTAACATATTAATATTATGAATAAATCTTAGAAAACTATAATATGCTACTAAAGACAAAAAAAAACATTTAGGAGAAGATTACATTAGCCAAAGCACGCTAAGAAAGAGCTATGAGCCATCATCTATCACCCGCCGAACAAGTAAGCGAGTTATGAATGGAATAATCATAGAAAGCAATTTCTTCTAACATTTCTAGATGCAAAATCATTGATAATAGTATCAACATCAATCTAATCCAATATATCGTTCTTAATGCATAAAGTGCCTAGACCATTCAAGTTTTCATATGACATTGATGACCTCAAATAGTTTTTCAATCTATCTCTCTTAGATCTAATGGGTATTTTTATATAAAAAAAAGAAACTTATGTTACAAGAAAGTCCAAGATTTTGTTCTAGATAGTGTAGATATTGCATTGGAGACTTGGAGTGGTATTTAACAGATAATCAAGGAACAAAAATACAAAAAAAATATACCATATATGCAACAGCTATATGAGGGGATTTCGAGTAGAACTGTTACAAAGTGAAGAAATTGAAGGTGAATTGGTTGGGACACGAAGGAGGAGTCCGTGGCGAGGACGACCTGACGGGTGGACCCCACCTATCAGCGGCTTGGACAGGACCAGCGGCCAGGATGACCACGGGCAAGGCAGATGCTCCGGATTGGCGACGCATGGCGGCCATCCGACGTGCGGATGCGCGACGTGTGGCAAGGGGCAGGCCAGGCCGGCGGGCGGAGCGGGCTGGAGGAAGAATGGGCTGTAAACAGTAGTGGGCTCGGCCCATTACTATTTAAAGATTTTTGAGGGCTTTTCTATTTTCAGAAATTCAACTAAATTCATTTGAGCTGTAGAAAATAGCAAACAAATCCGAAAAAATTCAAGAAAATTCCTTGAGACTCAAGGCACCCAAATAAAAATATTGTTGAGAAATGTTAATGTCTAATTTAATCATATTAAATCTTTTTAATTAATAAAAATTCCAATTAAGATCTAATTAATTCTAGAAAAATCCTAATAGTGAATTTTATTTTAAAAGCTTCAAAAAGGCTTTGAAAATTAGGATGCTACATGGTTGCCCTACTGCATAGGCCTAGGGCCGACCCTGGTTGCATATGTTAAAGTTACATATGAGATCTTGGTATAATCGATTTTAGCTTGGCAAGAATATTTGCATTGTGGTCCATGGAGTTTAATCATTTATATAATTAGCATAAGAATTAGTCACAATTTAAAATTTTAGTATCTATTACAGTAGGGCTGTGCATAGCTCAGCCGAACCGACAAAACCGAGCACAAAAAGACCGAACCAAATCGGTCATCTCGATTTAACCAGTTTGGATATTTGGTACGGTGTTTTTTTCGTAAAAATCGGCTGAAAACTAAAGTACATGTTGACATATGTACCAAAAATACCAAACGAACAGTCCTATATTACAGGCATCATCCTATGTAGTAAATGCCTGTGTAATATAGGAAGGATGCCTGATGCCCGAATTTTTTGTACGGATAATCCATTTTTTATTCGAAATTACATAAATATACCTGCGGGAAATTTTTTTGCAAAAATAGGCTCCAGTCGCCTAATGGTTGGGCGATCGAGACTTCGCCAACCGCATCGCGACAGTGGAGAGTCTGAACGGAACGGCGATTAATTGCAGTCGCCCAACCGTTGGGCGCCTTCAATGTAGTCGCCGAACGGTTCGGCGACTGCGATTCAGTCGCCCAACGGTTCGGCGACTGAAGGTGGGATATAAGGCCGTGCTCGGCGACGACGAAGCGCCGCACTGTTCTTCTGTTCGGCCAGCGCAGAGAAGAGAGGGGAAAGAAGGAGAGGGAGAGGAGGAGAAGAGAAGGGGGAGGAGGAGAAGGAGTGCGCGTTTTTCAGGTAAGTTTTTGGTGTTATATTTTTTGTTAGTGTAGAACATTAGTTTAGAAAATGTAGTGTAGAAAATTAGTTTAGAAATATAGTTTAGAAAATTTGTTTAGAAAATTTGTTTAGAAATATAGTTTAGAAAATTAGTTTAGAAAATGTAGTCTAGAAAATTAGTTTAGAAATATAGTTTAGAAAATTAGTTTAGAAAATGTAGTCTAGAAAATTAGTTTAGAAAATGTAGTTTAGAAATTTAGTTTACAAATTTAATTTTCAAATTTTGTTTAGTAAATATAGTTTAGAAATTTAGTTTACAAAATTTATAAACTAAATTTTGTATACCATTTATAATGCATTATTGTACAAAATATAGTATTTAAATGTACATGTACAAAATTTAATGTTGCAATTATTGTACAAATTTAGATGTAGAAAATTTAGTGTTGAAATTTACATGTAGAAAATGTAATGTTGAAATTATTGTACAAATTTAGATGTAGAAAATTTAGTGTTGAAATTTAGATGTAGAAAATTTAATGTTGCAATTATTGTACAAATTTAGATGTAGAACATTGAATGTTAAAATTATTGTACAAATTTTCCAGGTATGACTCGTGCTGGACGTGACTCGGAGTGGCGATTCGCGCTGTTGGACGAGCACGTGGACCGCTCTCATCGCGCTTCCCGTCTAGTCCCGCCACCGGGGAGCACGGACGACCCGCCTCAGCTGGGAGTGGTCCGGACATGCACACCTCGCATGGCCTGGGGACTCGACCCTCGTTGGACCGCCAGGTTTGCACTACTCCAGCGTTTAGTGCGACCGTAAGTTCGTTCCGTGCTGACCTTCACTTTGTTTGCAGGCTGCGGGATGCCGGGCTACTCCCTCTTGCCCGGATGGTGCAGGCCACGGACGAGGATGGAGGCGCTGGTGAGTGATCGTTTGTGGTAAATATGTACATACTTACTACTGCGTTCGCAAGTATCTCACATTACGTAATGGTTCTATACACAGGCACAGCGCGAAGGGAGTGAAAAGAGGCACGGACTGGTCGTTGAAGATGCAGCCCTGGGTCGAGCAGTGGGAGGGTGCGCTCGAGTACGCGGAGTACCTTCGCTGGTACCAGACCACGCACCGCATCAGCTCGTATATGTGGTAGACCCGTCACACACGCCGCCGCTCCGACGGACACGCACTTCGCGCGACCGCGCGCGACGCTCACCTCGCGGTATGTTACATGTCATTTCAAAGATTCCCAAATGGTAATGTCGTTTTGATAATCGACCATTTCATGTCTTTGTGTCCAGGCTGACGTCGGTTCTGGCCTATGTGCCGACTCCAGACAAGATTTGAGAGGCTCACGGTGGTGCGCGGTGACCCATGAGGAGGGCGCCGCTGCGCGTCGGATGCACGAGGGTGTAGACGTATTGTTAGCCTCATCGTCCCGCACGAGGCTATCGGCGGTCTCCACGCCCACCGCTCCGCCTGCTCGTCCACCAGTGCCACCCCGACCAGCGTGGCACTACTCTGGTGCACCGACGTGGACACGTCCTCCACCGCCTCACCCGGAGCAGTCAGGGGGTTCAGCCTGGGCAGGGCCTCCTACACCGGTTCACTCTCGCCTCCTACGCACACCCGTCTTCCCCACGCAGGGGGTGTACGCCTCCTCCATGGCGCTAGCTACGGGTACGCAGAGGGTCTTATATTGTGTTTATCCGAAGACGACATGCAACGAACTAACGATATTAATATTGTGTACTTACCAAGAAGACGGCGTCTCCCGTGCCCGACGATGTGGACCGCTTTTTCGCGGAGTGGCTCGGCGGCTTCTCCGACGCAGCACCGGAGGTTCTCTCTGGCAGTGCCCTCCCCGGTGCACCGGAGGGCACACAGCCAGAGGTGCAGCTGACTCCACCAGCGCAGGGGCGGGATAGACACCCTCCTGCTCGTTTTACTTTTTCGGATCGTCCTAACCCGTTGCACCGGAGGAGGGCCAAGCGAGGCCGTATGGGAGGACGCGGGCGCGGTGACGGGGCACACCAGGGTGACCAGTGAGGCGTGTTGCAGATGCTATATATGTTATGCATGTAATGAAAAAACATGCGGTATGTTACTCTCAGTTATATTATGAAGTTTATTTAAATTTACATAGTCTATCATCTCTCTCCGCACATAAACTATCTCACTTAACAGTGTATGTATCGATCGTTCTCTACTCGATCTTTCATAAAAAAAATTTTAAAAACTTTTTACACACCTACAATATACAATGAACATAAACTTTTATTACAACTTCACCGTATTTTTTACCGGTTCAACGTTACAAAATTCACAAAATTTAAAACAATCACGGGGGCTACATGCAGTCGCCTAACGGGATGGCGACTGCATGCTAGTCGCCTAACGGGATGGCGACTACCCTTAAGTCGCCGAACGGAAGAGCGACTTAATGCGCTCGCTCTCATCAGGCAGCGAGATATATTGTGTCGCTGTGCTGTTTATGAAAGTCTCCAGTCGCCCAACTATTAGACGACTGGAGCCTATTTTTG
Organism: Dendrocalamus sinicus; assembly: GCA_036346575.1. NCBI lineage: Eukaryota > Viridiplantae > Streptophyta > Magnoliopsida > Poales > Poaceae > Dendrocalamus > Dendrocalamus sinicus. The sequence continues at coordinate 12,196,684 of CM070656.1, read as the reverse complement.
CAAAAAAAAATTTCCCCGCAGGTATATTTATGTAATTTCGAATAAAAAATGGATTATCCGTATAAAAAATTCCCTGATGCCCACTGCATGACATCACGCACTAGATGCTTGCTAATGTTCACTGCATGACATCACAATTTGGGCAGCACGTGGGTTGAATAGCTGTTGTTCTTATAAGAAAATTCTCATCGATGGGCATGGATCCAACCCTAGCCATTAATTCTAATGATAGTTTATTAGCGCATCTCTTTTGATAACACAGTTGATTAGGACATCGTGAGTGGTTGCCGGCGGGTACCGCATCAAAGGACAGCAACTTGGGTGCTCTAATTAGTAGTTTCCAATAGCCCGCCTGCCCTGGCCATCTACAAGACTACAAAGCAACGGCGTACAGCGCAGCTGACTAGACATAGTACAGCTGTCCCGTCTTTCTTTATTTATGGGGCGCGCAGCGCAGCTAGCGGGTCGTGTTAGAGCATTATATATATGAATGCTTAAAGAGAGAGAATATAGCTACATCATCAAGCATCTATGCAAAATTTATTTCCTCCAATGTAAGCATATCTTTCATAGGTGCTTAGATGCTATATTATCTATTAATAGATATAGTTATACATATAAGCACCTACTAAGCACCGGTGCTTATTTAAGCATCGATGCTTCAAAATAAGCACCTTATCTATCCTATGTGGTAAGAAAAATCAGTTTTTTATTACTAAGTATCTCTCTAAGCACCTGCATTGGACATGCTCTTACCAAGCCAGTGATTAAGGTGCACAGGTTGTAGGCCATAGTTATGGTATGCGCGGTGTTTTGGATAAGCTTGGACTCACGACAAGCTCAGCCATTCCGGCCCACATGCTACATGCACGCGATCGCACGGGCGGACGGAAGAATTTTCAGCCCAGTCCTCGCGCGGTACACGAGATGGTTGGGCTAGTGGGCTGGTGGCAGGGGAGATAAGAGAGGCTGATTTAGGCTAGGTAATATTGGGCTGAAATCCTAGATATCTGTTTTCGTATTATCCGGATAATCCGTATTCGTATCCGTATTCATCGGATATCAGGCCTACTGTATTCGTATTCATATCCGACAAAAAAAATCTATATTCATATCCGATCCGAGAATTATCCGAAGAAAATCCGATCCGACACAATCCATATCCATTTTCATCCAAATCAATCAGAAACTATTCGATCCGTTTTCACCCTTAGCTAGCAGGTCTTAGGCTTCAGATTTCAGAAATTATCACAGTTTATAGCGTACGGTTTTGTAGGTCTTCTTTCGGACGGTGCAATACGAAACTGCCCTGCAGATTAGCTCGCCCTGATGGCGAATAACACCATGGTTAGCATCGCACGCGATCGCTGGCTGCCATGGCTTTGATCAGGACGAGAGGAGCGGCCACGGAAGAACAAGAACGACAAGCTCAGCCATTCCGGCCCACGCGCTGCATGCACGCGATCGCGCGGGCGGACGGAAGAATTTTCAGCCCAGTCCCCGCGCGGGACACGAGCTGGTTAGGCCGGCCCGAGCGTGGCCGACGACGTAACTCGGTCGTTGCACAGCGCTGGACACCGACGCGGCCGGTCGACTTCACCTGGATAACGACGTATACATATTATTGCCTCAGTCCAGTCACTCCGCGGGTAATGGACCTTTGCGTTTGCGCCGATCTCAGCTTAGACAGCGAAGGTAATCCATTATAGAGAGAATAATTTGGCCGGTCTTACCTTGTTGATCAATTAACAACTTAGGGTGGTGATTGGTTCGGCTGAAAAGCTCTCGTTACATAATGAAAAAACACCACGTATGGTGAAAAAGACGCAGAAATGATGACAGAGACTTATTTAGCATAATTAAAATTTAAAAAATTTAAAAATAAAAAAATATATTAGCCTATTACGTATAATACAAACAAATACGGGGAAAAAAGAACCGGAAAAAAAGCTCAACAAAAAACCAAAAGTTCAGAAAAAGATGAAACTTATGAATAGTGAAAAATAAGCCAGAAACCAGAAGCCGAAGCCGAGTTGATCAGGACCTAGGTCTATTCTTTTTAATTTATAACTTATAATTTATAATTTATAGTTTTCTCAGGTCCGCTGGATGGATGGATGTATGGTGTGAATGGTTGTTGCCTGCCAAGTCGCGGTCTCGCGGAAAGAAGATGCGCTACGCACCAACGTAACCTACGTCGTCTCTAATCGCGACGTTACTTGCAGTTGTTTAGGTGCTGTCGTACAGCGAATCGACGTAGAAAAACGGGGCTTAAGTCTTCCCCGAGTGAGAATATAAAACCGTAATCTGTAAGTTTTTGGGGTGTAGACTTGTAGTGAGTCGACCGCTTTGGTGGTCAAATTATTAAAACTTTTAATAAAGAGAGAATAGATTCTATGTCACTGAGTGGCCAGTTCCACAAACTGCTATCGGTGAAGGGCCTAACTACTGTATGCCACTGAGTTAAATCAAACTTCAATTATATGTCAGTGCCATTAGTTAGCCTCCGTTTGGTCCTAGAAAAAGACGATTTTGTATTTAGTTCAAAATCTATCTCTGTAATAAAAATTAAATATAGGGTAAATTGGCTTAGCAAAAAATTCTATTTTTTGGGTGAATAATTAGGGGAATGTACAACTCAAATATAAAACTTCATGAAAATGCAAAATAATAATTTTTAGGAGCTATGTGATATCTTAGTAGCATGTGATAATTTTTCCAGAATTTTTAGACCTCATTTAGTCTCTGTTTGTAAATAGTAGTCTTTATTAGCATTTAAATTAAAAATCTAAAAATTTTCTTTGAACAGTGCCTTGAAATATTTTTCCTAGCTCACTGACATATTGAGCAACACCCTTGTGAATTTTCATAATTTTAGAGGTTATTTGCTATTTTAAATAAATCGGATATCCGGTCTTTTGGTAGAGGCATTTTGGTCTTTTTTTTCAAAAGATAACGGTCTCACATAACGGTCAACTAATAGCAGTGGCATATAGTGGAACTAATATCAAGATTAGTGATATACAATAGTTAGACCCTTCGTTGGTGACAGTTTGTCGAACCTACCACTCCCCAGTGGTATAGAATCTATTCTCTCTTTGATAAACATTTAATTGTTGCATCTTTTCATCTATCTATTTATACTTACCTATACTAATTAGTCTCTAGGGATAATCGGGGATTAATCAGGATAAAAAGAAAAAGATCTAGCTGTCCATGCACTTAGTATTCGTAGATTACTAGTGAAAGACAATTCTCAACTAGTAGCGAATCAAATAGGGAAAGAGTATAAATGCCCAAATACCATGATGTCATGTTATCTTGCAGAGGTACAAAAACTAGAAAAGCATTTATTTGGTTTTGAAGTTCAACACATTCCTAGAAAGAAAAACTTTCTGACAGATCAGTTGGCATGGATGGCTTCTTCAAGATCACCTGTTCTGCTCGGAGTACTTCTCAAGCAACTCGACAAATCCTCAATAGTTGAGCATTCCGAAGACGCTCCAATGAAGGTCACTCATATCGACCTCAACAATGATTGGTTGACATCAATCTACGAATATCTTCTGTATAGCACACTTTCTGAAGATGACGTAGAGGCTAATTATACAGCTCAAAAGACCAAGTTATACATTCTGATTAAATGTACCCTCTACAAACGTGGAACTCATAGAGTGTTGATAACATGCATATCGCAAAAGGATGGTTTCTATTTATTATCCGAAATACATGGATGAGTTTGTGGATCACATCATTCTCATAGAATAGTTGTCGATAAAGCCTTTCGATAAGGATACTATTAGGCAACTGTCCTCTATGAATGTAAAAGAATTTATGTCAAAGTGTGTACAATGTCAGTTTTATAGCCGATAAGTACATTAATTTGCATAAGCTCTACAAACAATAAATCTTTCCTGACCTTTCATAACCTGAGGTTTAGACATTCTAAGACCATTCCTAAGAGCACCTGGGTGCTTTGAATTCCTTTTTGTAATGATTGATACGTTCATAAGATCGAAGCTGAGCCAACTGTTAACATAACAATTGAAGCCGTCAAGAAATTCATAACAAAAAACATGATTATATGATTTCGTGTTTCTAGTCTAATCACAGATAATGGTACCCAGTGTTTGAGTGAAAATTTTCAGAAATTTTGTGAAAATCTAGGTATCAAGGTATGTTACACCATCCATAGAGTAACGAAATAGCATAAAGATCCAATGGTATACTAATACAAAAGATTAAACGCCGAGTGTTTGACCAATTAATACAACGGCTAGGAGCTTATGTCCAAGAACTTCCTTCTGTATTATAGGCGGTTCAGACCACTAATAGTCATGTGACCAGAGAAACACCCTTCTTTCGAGTTTACGGAGTTGAAGCCATGCTTACCCGGAATTAAAGATTAGCTCTACTCAGATGGATCGTTATAATGATAACAATCAAGAAAATCATTGGATTCATGATATTGATTTCCTTCAAGAACTAAGAGATACAACCTTAATACAATCGGTGGTTTACCATTAAGCCATGCGAAAATACCACAGTCCTAAAGTGATGCCTCACAACGCCTAACTGTAGGAGATCTGGTTTTTAGGAAAATTCAGAGCCAGGCAAATCACAATAAACTTTCTCCTAAATAGGAAGGTCTCTACATTGTAATTGAAGTCATTAAACCAGGTTCGATATGACTAGCCGTGTCGGATGGGCGTGTTCTTCCTAATTCTTAAAACATTGATCAAGTATGTAAGTTCTATGTATAATTTACTTATTTTCATGTTTCAATAAAGTTACATTGTCATTCTTTTTCCTATGAGTATTTTTATTTGTACCTTATTATCCTAAGTTTGGTCAGAAAATATCATTGTTGTCAACACTACTTAGAGAAATATACTCCCTTCTTAGGGATGTTTTTTTACTTTATTGGCTTTAACATTTTAGTTAAATGCCATGAGGATCATTATCGTAACCTTTGCAACGAGGGTTACTACAATAATCTGCACACTTTCTTCCGAGAAAAACAAGTAAAAAACAAAATAGACAACTAATATAGTCACTAAAACCTCAGGGGCTCGAAGGCTTTATTTCTTACTTCTTCATTCTGTTTTTCTCTTGTTTAACCTAGTTGAGACATGGAAAACCACCTAGTCAAAATATCTCATCTCTATCCATGGTCACGCCCACTGGAAGGAATTTTCTAGCGATGACCTTTTTCTTAAGATCTTTGCTACTTGTTGAAACTCAAGATTGAACACATTTTTGGGAAGTTTGTTTACACCTTTTGTCCTCAGCTATTTTACGACCAGTTCAGATAACAACCATAAATAAATAACTTTTTTTGCATATGTTCTTGCATTATTTCTTATCAATTTTAATATCAATAAGTTTATGTCATAGTACTTTCTTATTAGCTTACGATTATGATATATCACGATTATGACAAATGTATCTAAGATTAGTTGAAATCTTTCATTGGCTCTGTCCAAATAATTTTCTAGTACTACTTGATCCTTTCAAAATCATAATCAAAGTGCATTGATATACTTAGTCTACTGATCGGAATAACCTACATCTTTTTTCTGGTCTACTGCTTACTTAGTAAGTTATACAACTAAACAAGCAGTTGAGGATTAGGAGAAATACGACCACTCTTTAGAAATTTGAGGAAAATGACATAAACTTTATTACTAATAAAGGTAAGTTTTCACATAAAGCATTTTATTTTACATAGTGGCTAACTACTCATCGAAGTCTCCCGACTAGCCACTGTCTGATGGAGACCCGACCTTCATCTGTTCAGCTATCTAGTTCCCAAAGGTCTTCACCTCTTCAAAGAACTTGGTCGCTTCTTCCTCCAAGTAGTTGAATTCCACTCTACGTGCTTGAAGATTTGCTAAGGTGAAGCTGACTCCTTTTGCGACGGCATCCCTCATGGTCCAGTCGTGGTTGCTCCTGGAGGTAGCCAACAAGTCTTGAAAGCTTTCGAGTTGTCAATCAAGACAACTTACCTTCTCAACTAGATCCTCCGAGGAGGCAAGTGCTTCTAAGCCTATCTTGATAAGCATGTTGTTGACAATAATGATATTTTCTTGAATAGTCCTTTCAATCTCCTTCTCCTCCTCCTTGGAACCAAGAGTTTTTTTCCAGTTCTTGAACTTTCAAAGCTTGCTCTGCACGAATAACTCAAAGTTAATCAAGACATCTTATAAACAAATTAAATTAGTTGAATCAATTATTAGTTACATTGGTTTTCTTCTCGTAAGTTTTAATGACTTCCTTATGCTAATGGACACTGAAATTGAACTTGGTCAACCAGTCTTCGATCGATCGGTCCTTAGCTTTGCACATGTCTTCGAGCTCTAAAATGATAGTGCCCTTCGCCTTTGCCTCCTCAAAATCTTCTAATTCTATCGACCACAACAACTAAAGAAGTAAGAAATAGTAAAGATTCAGAAACAATATAGACAATGTTAAGAAGAGACTTACTCTTCAATTGAAGGCTCTTTTCTCCAAGGGTCTTGAGAAGCTGTTCGTTCTCAGTCAAAGTTGACCCAAATAGTTCCCTCTCTTTCTTGAGTGTATTCTCAAGCACCTTAACGGTGCTTCCCGACCTGTAGATATGTTTGACGGGTTACGACAAGAAAGACACTTCATGACTAGAATGTAATGAGAAGAAACATGATCATTGCCACTCATCAACCTATCAATAGAGAGTAGCCCTCTCCTTCTAGAGGGCTAATGAGCGCCAGGTGATCTCTTCGATCAGGGCAACTCCTTCTACCATGTGCTAAAAAGGAAGAGAGAGAAAGAAACTTAGGAAAGTTTTGAAAGGATCAATAATGTATCATAAGTGATCTTAAAACCTTACCAAGATTGTTTTACTAGCATATCTGGAGTAGAGTTTTTCAAGACCGGTCTTCAGCTTAAGGGCCGATACATTCCTCTACCAAAGCTCCTTGTTGATGATCCGTTCCTTTCAACGAGGAGCTCTCATCCTCTGGTCCTTCGAAGAAAGAAGGAAGCATTTTTCACTTATTTCTCTTTGACGACCACTATCTCAGCAGATGGGACTTCATCTCTTCTTTAGGACCCTTTGATGGTGTCGGAGCCACCGAAGGATCTTTCGTCATAGAAGCTTCTATTGATTTCATCATTGGTTGAGGGGCTGCTATGATCACTTTCTCCTTTGATGCCTATTCGGTAGAAGCACTAAGGAGGAAAGTGATCGGAGTGGTAGAAGCACTATGAAACCAGAAGAATAAGAAGAAATGAGTAAATCTCAAGACATAAAGAAACCAAAAAGGTATAACTCTAGACAATTTCCTATGAATAGTACATAACTTGTTTTCTTCATCTTGAAATTGAAATGCTTTGGAGCATAATCCAAAGTGCTCGCCTTCCTCTTCTTCTTCTCGTAGATTTTACCAGTGTAATACTAGTAGGGCTAGTTGAACCCTTTGTATCTCTTGACTGGGTGCTTTCATCCTTAGTCAGTTCCTCCTTGGGGTGATCGGAGATAGCTTCTCCACTCCCCTGCACCTCCTCAGAGGGTTCGGCTTCCTTGATCACTGGAGCTGTTGTCTCCACTAGTGTTGCTAGAACCTTAAGAGTGGTCACTGGGTCTTCAATCTAGTCGGTGACGATTATTTCGGAGCCCACAATTGATGGATCTGATGTCACCATTGGCTCCATGGTCGTGGTATCCCCATGGTCATTCCTTCTCTTCTGCCTTGTCATCAACTGAGATGAGTTTGGCAGTGAAACCCTTCATCCAAGAAACACACTCCCGTGGGTGCAATTTCTCTATTCTTTCGTACAAGAGCAAGTGTTAGTTTGTAAGAAAAACTCTCAAAGTCATAGTAAAAGCATACCTTTGAGGGGATTTCTACCTGCCTCTTAGGAGCCTGGGTGGTCAGAGGAGTACGAGGCGTGGTCGAAGGAGCACAATGTGATCCCGATGCCCCATACAACTTCTTAACACCTCATCATTTCTTGGGTCTAGGAGCAGCTTCCTCCGAACTCTCAGCCAGCTCTACACTCTTCGACTCTACTATCTGCACATGTCAAGAATGTTATGACACATCGATTAGAAAAGGAAATTTGGATGAAGAAAATTTTCTATTACCTTAAGTCTTTTGTTCCTATCTTCTGGAGAAGTAACCGCCGGGATCAAAGGAACACTTTGTTTCTGCTCAGGTTCCCCTTCATCGATTGTATTTACCCTCTCCCTTACTTTGGAAGGAGATAAGGCTACAAAATCAAAATAGAAGAAAAATCTTAAGGTCAAAAAAATATAACTAAACAAAAAGCAATTCAACCGGTTGGAATTCTCAATGCTTACCTTTCGAGGAGTTCCTGGTTAAATCTTTTGTGCCCTCGTACTATAGCATAATATGCTTGCATGATTTTAGGGGACTGATTCGGCGCATGGAGAAATCCCTCACCATATGCCATGAAGTCAGCCCCTTGTCCATGAGATAGACAATGGCATCAATCCATCGCTCTATCTTTTCCTCCTTTGGAGAAGATCTCTACCTTGGGTTCTCTACTGCAATCCATCTAGCGCAGTAAAGGCTGTCTTCTTTGCTGACCACTGTGGGGACCCTGAGTGTGGTAGCGTATGTAGTCACCGCATGTGTTCTCCTATACTAGTCCCATGATCAGTAGCTAGCACACACATTCACAACATTGAGATCACATCCATACACATCGCATATATTTTTATTTATGCCAAATGGGTGAATACATAAGCAATGTATAATCTTACATCATATGGCTAATTGGCCGAGAGAATACCAGAGTTAAGAGTAAACTACAGTGGAAGATAAATAAATAAGTAGAAGTATCCAATGGCATGCCACCATATCCATAGGAAACCGACCGGTGATTAGACCCTAGAAAACCCATCGTCAAAATCCCATAAGCCGGGGCAAAGTACACGTTATCTGGTATGTATCTTTCTTCATTCTCTGATCAACAATAATTTAAGCAAGGTTGAGTATATTATGTACTCAACAAGACTTGTGGTGTATCACAAATTATACACACACACACACAAGGCTATCAAAGGATGAGGCTCTATACTAAGTTAGTTTTAGCATGAAGCAAATTTTATTTGCAATATCCATAAGTAGTAATTTGCAACAGGATTATAAAGAGCATTTGACATATACTAAAAATAACATTTACATAATTTTCATAACAGTAGCTCAAATCCATTCACAGCCTTCCTCAGCTGAAAACATCGTACATATCTCACCCATGGGCATGGCACATGATTAGACGTTCATGCTATCCCATATGTTTAGTGAAACAATTTTAAAAAGGAAAACTATACCCTTTGTGGCTACATCCAAGCTTGCTCATGACCGTGAGCACGGTTATTTAAATAGTTTTTAACACTCTTAAATAGTTTTTAATACTCTGTAGAGGTTGTGCAGCTTTACCCACATGAGATAAACACACATACTGTCGGCCATTACACGCTTCCTTGGGCGTGCGACGGGAGTGATTATCTTATAGCCTTTAGGTTATCTAGTCCTAACCTTGCACCAGCTTGATGAATGGACATGCCCTCACTTGGATGCGCCAAGTGCACCGCATGACAGACCCTCACCTCAACGGATTACATCCCTTTGGTCCCAACACCTTGGTGAAGGGAGCCCCTACGAGCCAAACCATTATGCGGAATGGTCTTACCACTTCTGTGCCTACCACAATGCAAGGCTAGACCTAGACAACTTAGTTAGCTAAATGCCAGAGCCCATATAGCACATATGGTTGTACGGTGTGACTTAGATGTGTGGCAACAACGGTCGGTCCTTAATTGATCCGGGTGAGAATCTCCCCTATCAACATGCGAGGTTCCGTCCCACATTCAATAGTTTTCCATATAACTTGCTCACGTCCAAACATTATGCTTTCATTTTGTTTCATACCAAGCTAGCACAGGTTCCTCCTTTGGACCAATATTTTGAAACCATCTATATCCATAAGTAAATTTTCTGAAATGTCAAACTTAGTGAAAGCAATTGCTGGGCTAAGTATCTAGACCATATATCAATATAGAATTCCCAATTTGACACTATATATTGTCTAAACCATGTCCTAGAGGCTATAACAGTGAGGGTATCAAATTTTCAAGGAGGTTCAATGCATACGAGTGGTTGTAACTACCATTAACCACAGTATAGCAGTTTTAACGGGATATACACGCATGCATAATAAATGTTGCAAACAATATACAATGATTGAAATACTAGGATCAACATGGTCAAAGGGGGTGCTTGCCTTGCTCCTGTTGTTCAGAGAATGTTTCGGATGCGTTCTCGGCATCGTCTGGCATGGAGTCGTCTAACCAGTAAATTAATCCAGATAAAAAACAAATAAGAGCCAACTAAACAAAGACAAGACTCAAATGTTTTTGTAAATTCATAAAGATCTTGTTTTTATAAAAAAATTAGAAACAAATATCACTAAATTTGGAGTTTGTATGCAAAAGTTATGAGTGTTTGAGTTTTAGCTTGGTTTGAGTTATCTCAGCACTTTTTACGACTATCCAAGTTCCTCTGTCGTTACGATGTTCTTTCGACTTCTAACACACTTTGGCTGCTAGCTACTCAATTCCACCTACGACTTCTACATCGGGTACAATAACTTATGACTATAACTGGATACTGTAAATTATGACTACATCCGAGTACTTATGATTACCAATCACGATTTACGACTATCGACCACATCACGGTCTACGATTATCGACCACGGCTTACGACTATCGACCATGGCTTACGACTATCGACCATGGCTTACGACTATCGACCACGGCTTATGACTATCGACTATAGCTTATGACTATCGACCATGGCCTATGACTATCGACCACGGTTTACAGCTATTGACTATCGACTATTGATCAGTATTGTAACTTATAACTATCGACTATCGATCGGTATTGTAACTTACAATTTATGAATAATCTTATGCACTTATGACCGATCTACCACACTCGAGGATTACGAGTCCGACTGTGGTCAAAGGTTTTGACTACAGCTGCGGTCGAAGATTTCGACAACGCGAGTGGTCTAAGATCATGACCATGCCAGCAGTTGAAGATCATGACAATGCAAGCGGTCGAAGATCTCGATTATGCAAGTGGTTGAAGATCACGACTACATAAGCAGTCGAAGACCACGATAATGCAGGCGGTCAAAGATCATGACCACGCAGGCAGTCGAAGATCACAACTATGCAAGCGGTCGAAGATCATGTGACCACTATAGTTTTCTTTTAGGGTTCGACTACTTTAGTTCTTTTCTTGACTATGATTGCTTTTAGTTCTCCTTTTGACTATTATTACTTTAGTTCTCTTTTTGATTTCACATTCTCTACGGGGAAGGAGGAGCTCACCGAAGATGATGGTAGCTCACGAGAAAGAACGAGACACGGCGAAGGGGTTCGCAGTGACAACGATGTCCGGTAGTAGAGAAGCTACAAAAAGAGATGCACATGAGCTTGCATGCATGCATGTGGAAGTACGGGTGACAAGAATCGAGGTACGGCTCACCGGGGAGGGGAAGTCTTGTGGTGGCATCCTGGTCGGAGATGAAGGAGAAGCCTAGTTCGAGTGAACCACTGCACGAAAGGCCAAACAAATGTGTAGGGTGCTTGAAGAGGTAAGCACATTGATATGGAGTTTGGGGAGGAGAGGAGATTACCGGAGTTTCTAGAGCACAGTGACATGCTCACTGGAGTCACGTACGACTTCAGTTTTCTCACCATTCGAGAGAGCGGAGTGCTCAATGATCACGCGCAAGAGACTAAGTGGCAAGCTGAAGAGCTATGGCACGATCGGGGGTGAGTTTTACAGGCACAGTCTCGGGCTCTCGCCGTGGAGTGCTAGGTGAATAAGATGGTAATAGGGAAGAGAACTATCGCAATGGAGCGATGGGTTAGGCAGGAGTGGGCAACAGCAGAGGGGAAACTACGAGCATGATGTATAAAACCAGGGGCAGCTTGGGCCATGACCTCGGCGGAGCGGCACATGCACATGAGGTGAAAGACAAACCTTGTCAGTGGGCACAGCGCATCAGCGAGCGCAGAGAGACATCCTAACGAGATTTGTTTTGAAACACAAAGGGTTTAGGAGCCGTGTATTTGAGAACTCGTGTATCTGAGCACTCGTGGCAGAACTTGCTAGCTGGTCGAAACTCTTGAGGGCCAACTTAGTGGTCGAGAGGCAAAGGTGGGCACAAAGCCGGATGCATGGAGGAAAGGTGTGGTGCAGGGCATGGGCTATCAGCAGAGAGTTGAAACAACAAGCGTGGTATTCAAAACGATGAGTATGGTGTCCAAAACTAGTGGCCTATGCTCATGCAGGCTAGAGGTGGAAGAAGGGTCCTGTAAGTGGGCCACACTCGACAGTGAGAGATAGAGAGAAAGGGTGAGGAGAGCTGAGAGGTTTGAGAAAAAGTTAGACACATTAGATGAGCTCTAAAAATTATGAAAATCTTTGCGAATGCTCCTTGTTGGAATTTATCTAGACTTGATTAGCAAACATTGATTGCAGAGTACAAGTTGGTTCGATCCGGTTGTGGAGTAGAATGAGGAGTTCAAGTTGTTTTCAGTTTTTGAGTCTAGTTTCAATAAGAAATCGAGTCCTAGTCCAATTTGTAATTGGCGATGTTTTTGTCTTTAAGTTGTAAACTTAAGTATAAATAGAGGGGAGTTTACCCCAGAAAAGGTGTGGTGATTGAAGTGCCACCAAAAGATCTTGTTTATTCTATTGCTCTATTATTATTAGGTTGTTGTCGTTGTACTCAAAGAACAAGAAAACCTGAGAACTCAGAAGGCTTCAAGTTCAACTAATGAAGCCAGTTGAACAGTCAAAGTTCGACTTCGAGCAAGAAGTTGAAGAGTAGCAGACGGTGTTTGAGCAGCAAAGGAGAATCAGACGATGTTCTAACAGCTTCAGAGCATCAGATGATGTTCGAGTAGTAGAGGAGAATCGGATGGCGTTTGAGTGGCTTTAGAGCATCGGACGGCGTTCGAGTAGCAGAGGACAATCGGACGACGTTCGAGTGGCTTCAGAGCATTGGACGGTGTTCAAGTAGCAGAGAAGAATAATATGGCGTTTGAGCGGCTTCAGAGCATTGGACGACGTTCGAGTAGCAGAGGATAATCGGGTGACATTCGAGCAGCTTTAGAGCATCGGATGGTGTTCGAGTAGATGAGGAGAATTGAACGGTGTTCGAGTGGCTTTAGAGCATCGTATGGCGTTTGAGTAGTAGAGGAGAATTGGATGACGTCCGAGAGGCATTGTGAAGGATTAGAGTGAGGAGCAGTTGGAGATTCCGAGCGCAAGAGTGGTCGGAGATCCCGGGGCACACAACGGTCGGATGTTGCGGTGGTTGAAACTAACACTCCTTATATAGCGTAGACGATCATGTAAATTTTCAGTGTGTTATCTTCTCTTAATTTTTCTAGAAAAATCTGAGAAGACTTCTTGTTGAGTTTAATTATACTCATCTGATGTGTATTCAATTTGATTTACATTTCATGCACTCTTGGGTTTTAAAAACTAAACTTTTCCAAAGAAACTCCAAATAACAGCCAAGGAAACAAAAATGCATTCAAAAAGTTTAAAATTTTCTCATTTTTGCATGCCCTAGAATTTAGGATATTACAACCACCATGTAAGACCAAAATTTCTTCCATGACGACCACGAAGACTTAGAGAACATTGGAGCATACTCCCTCACCTTTCCATCGTGAAGCCGCAAAGAATAGCTCTCAGGTGACGTCGCCGTTTTTCTAGCTCTTCCCATCATCCTATAGTAGTATGTAAAGAGCTCCAAGTTTGTTGGAATCTGCAGATATGCTTTGCATAGATGGATGAAGATGCTAAGATTGGTGATTGAGTTGGGGGTCAGGTTCACCAACTCAATCCCACAGAACTCTAGAACTTGCGATAGAAAGGGATTCATCGAAAGCCTGAACCCACACTCCACATAGGACCAAAAGATTGGGATTTTGCCATTGCTTGCACTTGGAAAGTTTTCCCCTATCATTGACCTCCAAGGAATCAGGACCTTATCAGGCATTATCCCTGACTCTTCCATGGCCTTCAATTTCTTTGATCCATGTTCAGATATCGGCTAATCAATGATCAAATTAGGCATTTTGGCTATGGTGGCTGAACATCTAAGTGTAGATTAATAGGATTCAAGGCTATAGTTGAAGAGCGCTAAGACAGAGAGGTAGAGGAAATCGAAGAAGGTGAAAATTTTTGTCTAGAACGCATGAAGCCAATAGGTACCACGCTAGGTTTTTATATGGGTTTTTTCCAAAATAGTAGTTGCTCGATTTGAAGCCTAACCGATAGAAAACCTTTTAGTTTTCCCATTTAGTTTTCTCAACCTTAAGTGAATAAAAATTGCCTCTTTACTCTTATTAAAGAATATTTTTCAAAATAAAATCCAATCAGAAAAATTCAGGTTATAATTTCAATTAAAATTTGGGAGCTAGCTAATTAGGATTAAATAATTCATTAAATACAACTTTACACTTAATTAAGGCCCTAAGACTCATGTGGTTGTAAGCTTTGCAAAGCTATTACCCGAGTACCCCTGGTCGGAGGATTGCTCTATATTTTGCCTAACCAGTAGACCACTCGAAGATTCTATGAATTGGAATAATGACCTGCTTCCACGAAACTTCTCCTGTGCTATGGATAAAGAATGTGCTTTATCCGCTCTGAATAGCATGACATTTCGACCCTGCATCTCTCACAACAACCGCCATGCAATTGTCTCCACAATTTTCTTTGACTAACAACAACTGAAGATCTATTATCACACATATCTCTCTCTGATAGCAACCACCCCTTTGATTATACGCAACGATTCCACAAGACATTTCTTTAGATGGATAACTGACACCCATTCAACGCTATTTAAGAGTTGACGAGAGAAGAAACAATTAAGTCAAGTCAGCGGAACAAGCATAATTAGAACTAGAATCCGAAGAATCAACCAAGATCTTCCGATCAGTGGGAAGATTATAGAGATTAGGGCTAGTTACATCCCATTGTAATCCCTTAGCGATAACACCTTGTAACTAGTTTATAGCAATAAAAATTACCCTCATTTTCTTATCGAATCATTCCAAGGAATTTAGCCACCTTTCTCGCATATTGGTAAGATCGATGACTTGATCATTGACAATAATATTATGGAATAAATATCTCAATTTTTTACTTTTAAACATTTAAAATTCATAACAAAAAATTTAAAAAAATTAAAGAGTACAAATATAAGTGTAATAAGTCCATTGTCATCTATAAGTTCTTTCAAAACAACAATACAAATTATGTACTATGAGAAAATTACCATGCTAATCTGGATTATTTAGGGGGAATTTGATTTAGCCATCAATGTGGGGGACCTAAGTTATAATGGCTTAGATTAGATCTTAAAAGATGGAAAGGAAGGTCAGCGTAAATTATTGAATAAAAGTTTCAAATTTTGATAAGTGGACTAAATCTACTTAATTTCTATTTTATTAATCATAATTTTCAATATTTTAAAAATCCAATTTAACTTTTCACAATGCTTCAAATTAGTAAATAAAATTAAAAAGGTAAGAAAATCCCAAATATAAAAATCTCAAATATAAGTTGAACAACTCTATTTTCCACTATAACAATGATTGAAAATGAAAAGTGTCCATGTAGATTACAAATAATTATAGGAGGACAGCTAAATTATAAATAAAAATTGTAATTTGTTTTTGTCATATTATAATATTCCAAAATAGTTACCCGAATGTTATAAGTTTAATATTAGAAATGTGAAACTAAAAATCATAAAAAATAGTAAGAGTCCTAGTAGAGATTATTGATTTTTTGTGGAGTTGAATTAGATCATGTAGTAAAAAAATATCTATTTTTATCTAATATTATTATTAATATATGGAAAGAAATATAGTAGTCTAATCCATGGTTATCTGCTATTAAACTGTATTAATTTACCATTATGATTTTATATTTAAATACTAGTGCACGGGTTTAATGACTAGTCTAAATAATCCGCATCAATTTTGTTGCCTCTGCGGCACTGCCCCGTAGGTACATATGAGTTACTAGAAAGTCGAAATGACCGGGTGGTGATCATTTGGGCTTTTTTTTGTAGCTTATGGCTGAAAAGCACTATAGCTAACTGAAAAGACACTGTAGCTGACATAGACTTATTTAGCATAATTAAATTTAAAAAAATAAAAAATATGTTAGCTCATTACGTATAATACAAACAAATACGGAAAAAAGAACCGGCAAAAAAACTCAACAAAAAGCCAAAAGTTCAAAAAAAGACGAAATTTATGAATTGTGAAAAATAAGCCAGAAGCTAAAAGCTGGAACCAAAACGATCACAGCCTAATCAAGTGGCGCACCTTCCAAGTAAAGAGGATCTAAGTGACATAGATTACAAGTTTACGAATATAAATGTCATTTCACAGTGGTAAGTTTTGGATATCCGGATATGTTAATTAAAGTATTTTAAGGTTTCCAGAACTAAGCAACACCCAGCTAAAGTTTGGATAGCTTCGATGTAATTCTCTTTTTCAGAACAACTGAACAAGAAAATTGTTGCATCTACCGATTATTTAGCTTCTTTGTCGTTTCAAATATATGGTTAAATTGAAACGGGTTACCTCAACTTAAAAGGGCTTTCCGAAGATGTTCAAGATGAACTATATATATAAGTGGGTTTTTTTAGGCTATGGTTTATATTTTTAGCTTAAAATATTGAATTATGTCTGTTTACAAGAGAAGATATGGAGAGAGATACTCATGTGTGATTTTGACCGATATATATAAAATCAGAACAGCGCTTACTACAATCAATTTGTAGACTCTGTTTTAAAAAAGGGTTTTGATAAATATCATCCGGATGTTTTCTTCATAATTATCATCCAGATTTAAGACTGTTGGATTAGAGATCCAATGAAAATGAATTCTTTTCACTCCCCTTTGAATTCTACCTCCTCCTCTTGAAAAAAAACCTCTCTCCTTCAAAAATAAGAACCCCTTGATATCTAATCTAAGAGTCATAAATTTGGATGATATATAGTCAGAAAGAAAATATTCGGGTGATACCTAGACAGCTAGTTACTTTAGAAACATTTATCAACACCCTAGAGGAGGGGGAGATTTTTTTTGGAGAGGGTGGGGGAGAATTTATGGCCATTGGATCTTTAATCTAATGGTCACAAATTTGAATAATAGTTAGGAAAAGAATATCTGGATGATGTTTATCAACACCCTAGAAACAAACCCACCCTCCGAAGCAGATCACGTATGGCTGGACCACCAATCTGATTTTGAATGACTAGTGGCGATCGGACTCTTGCCACGGTGTCCTTGCCGCCCGTTACACGGCCTGTTCCCCTCCGACTGCATGTTAGTCGGTAGAAGGGATGAAACATTCAATGGACGAAACATTCAATCCACGCATCATTCTCTGGAAGTTACATAAGACTATAAGAGGACTTTTACCAAGTAACATAAGACTATAAGAGGACTTTTACTAAGTCCTAGCGTCTTGGCGACAGGGTCTCACCGACCATGGCAGCTATATATATGCAATAGCACGACGCAGCACGGCTCGTCATCGGCACCTCAAACTCAAAGGGCCTTACTCCTGTGCTTGCACCAAGCACCAGAAAGCTAAGAACAGTCCATGGAACAGATTGAGTCCAATAACCAGACGGCGTCCAATGGTCGGTCGGACCGCATAGATGAGCCGTCGTGGGAGTACCAGCTGCGGAAGTACCTCGTGCTGCTGGCCACGCTGGTGGCGACGGCAACGTACACTGCGGGGCTCGCGCCGCCCGGGGGAGTCTGGCAGGAGACCAACACCGAGGAGGGGCACAAGGCCGGCGAGCCGATCCTCTACAACACCGGCCGGTACCTCGCCTTCTACTACTTCAACGCGACCGCCTTTGCGGCTTCGCTCGTGGTCAACCTTCTCCTCCTTGTCCTGAACGAGAAGAGACCGGCCTGGCTTGCCGTGCTCCGGTTCGTCATGGTGCTGGACCTGCTCGGCCTCATGGGGGCCTACGCCACCGGGAGCTGCCGGGACAAGCCGACAACCGTCTACGCCTCAGCGCTGGTGGTCATTCTCGCGGCCTACGTAGGCGTCCACGTGATCCTGGCTTCGTGCGCATCATCGGAGCATTCACAAGTGGTGCGGGAGGAGAACCCTCAGGACTCGCTCAAGCTCAAAGAACAGCGCAAGGTGTTGATGCTGCTTGCGACGTTCACGACCGGCATCACGTACGCAGCCGGGTTGAGCCCGCCAGGCGGCTTCCGGGACGACACCAAGGGCGGCAAAAAGGCGGGCGACCCGATGCTGCAGGCTCACCAGTCCCCCCGCTTGATGGCGTTCTTCTACTGCAACACCGCCGCGTTCGTCGCGTCGCTGTTCGTCATCGTCCTGCTCCTGAGCAGGAGGCTGAGGAGGACCTACATCGACAAGGTGCAGTCCGCCGCACGCTACGGGTTCACCCTCGTCTCGCTGTTCGGCCTCCTGGGCGCCTATGCCGCCGGGAGCTCCAGGAAGGCGGACACGACATCCTATGTCATCGCCCTGGTCGGCGCGGTTCTCGCGTACATCTTCCTTGTGATGGTGGTCGTCGTGCTTGCCTCGGATCCTCTGAAGAACAGCAGCTCCTGGCGACTTAAATCGATCTCCGCGTCCACGTCGACGTGGCTGCGAGAAAGAGGATGTCACCACGGCGATCAACAGAACAATACTGAGAGGTAATCACGCAGTCCTATGCTCACGAAAATAATTGTCATCAATATGCTGCTCCTAATATTAACTCTGCATCTGTGCACATTGTAGGGACGGACAACATAACCCATCGCCGGCACGTGAATTATTGGCAGCATCTGACGGTGGGCAAGGCAGCAACGTCGATCAGGTGAACGCAAGCAACGCGAGCGAAGGCCTGGAGAAGGCTAAATCTCTTGTTCTTCTGCTTGCCACTCTCGCGGCAACCATCACTTACCAAGCGGGGCTAGACCCACCGGGTGGCGTCTGGCCGGAGGACGGCCGGCAGCACGGGCACAAGGCCGGCGACCCGATACTCTTATCCACGGACGCTAAGCGGTACAAGGTGTTCTTCTACTGCAACTCGACCGCGTTCGTGGCGTCCTTGGTTGTGATCCTCATGGTCAAGAGTAAGAGCCTAGTTAAGCGCCACACGCTGGAGGTGGTGATGATACTAGACTTGCTCGGCCTCATTGGTGCGTACGCTGCCGGGAGCTGCCGAGATGTCAGCACCTCCATCTACGTCGTGGCCTTGGCGGGTGCCGTCCTGGTCTACGTGGTGATTCACGTCGTGTTCTTCACGCTAGACCAAAAGGAAATGAGCGACGAGGAGAAGCAAAAACTGGAGAAGCGGCGCAAGCGGCTGCTGCTCCTCGCGATCCTGGTGGCCACCATCACCTACCAGTCCGGGTTGACCCCGCCGGGTGGCTTCTGGCAGGAGGAAGACCAGCAAGCGGGCTTCCCGATCCTCCACGACACCTACTCGAGAAGGTACGAGGCGTTCTTCTACTCCAACGCGACGAGCTTCATGGCGTCCGTCGCGCTCATCATCCTGCTCGTGAACCCAACCCTGTACCGTCCGGGTATACGGTGCTACGCGCTCTACGTGTGCATGGCGGTCGCCCTGTTCGGCCTCATGGGTGCCTACGCCGCCGGGAGTGCCCGGCTTGTGCGGACGTCCATCTACGTCTTCGTGCTCGTCGGCGCGGTGATTGCCTTTATAGTTGTGCTGCTTGTGTTCTTCTTCTTCATATTTAGCGATACCAACAAAGAGGACAAGTCCTCCAGGCGGTCAGGAACCGACAACACAACAAATGAGTCCTCTAGGCCAGGAGGAGGCGCGCGCAACGCCAAAGAGAGTTCCAGGCAGAAGTACCTGATGCTGCTCGCGATCCTGGCCGCGAGCGTCACCTACCAGGCCGGCCTGGACCCGCCGGGCAGCGTGTGGCAGGCCGAGCACGCCGAGGGGAACCCCGTGATGCACGACAGGCACCGGGGGCGGTACCGCGCGTTCTTCTACAGCAACTCCACCTCCTTCGTGGCGTCCGTCGTTGTCATCGTCCTGCTGCTGCAGGAGTCTCTGCAGAACCACGGTTTGCTGCTCTACGCCATGAACACGGCGATCGTGCTGGACCTGCTCGGCCTCCTGGGGGCATACGCGGCTGGCAGCAGCAGGGACTGGGAGACGTCCGGGTATGTCATCGCGCTGGTCGCCGCCGTGCTTGCCTACATCAAGATCCACCTAGTGCTGTGGTTCTTGAGTAGGAAAGCCCAAGGAGGCAGCCGCGTAACTCACCTGCAGCCGTCTCATCAGGAGGAAGGAGACAGTCACTGATGCATTACTTGCCTGTCTACTCTGCGATTTGGTTGATACGTGGATCCAGTAGTCTTACCTTCTTCTTTTTTTGTCCTCTTTCAAACACAGCCCATTCATTACTTAGAAGTTAAGTAGATACTTCGCATCATATATACGAAATTAAAAATGGTTGTCGAAGGATGAAACAAATTGTCTATGAATTTTGTAGGGTTCTAGTACACACAAGGTGTACTTGGAAACTGAGTTATTAACTGTAACGCGCAAGGTCCATGAATCTATCGTAATTGGATCTTTACTGGGTTTTGTTTTGAGCGCCGGGAACTTAACCTTTGTATTACGCGCCATCCTTTTTCCGAGATATATGTTAAAAAATAGTGCACTCGAGTGACTAATTTAAACCGATAAACAGAAGAAAATGCAAATTTGTAGATTGCAAATACATGTGTACTATAGGTTCTCAACAGATTACCAAACAACAAGAACAATAGTATGGTAATCTTGTATATATCAGATAACTTCAAAAGTAAAAATGACATTTCACTCACAACAGATACTGGGATCAGTAGGAGAGTTGCAGGAAGCAGGAAGCAGTCGCGCGAGGCACTTTCCAAAAACCGAATTCGCCCCTTTCTATGTAGGACTCGAGTGGCGACGGTTTCGGAGACACTGCTCTTCTCACGCAGGTGCACGCTAGCGAAGGAACGGGGAACTTGAAGTAGCTAAGTGCAAGAACAGTGAGAAGAAATGAGAGGGAGAGAGCAGAAGACTTTTCTTTTCTGGTCACCTCAAAGCATGAACCAGTAACTGACACATTAAACACAATTTATTGTGTTGTAATGTCTGCATTAGTGCACGCGTCATCAGTGCAAAAATTCGCTACAAGTGCAAGTTAAAAAAAATTATGCAAGGTGTAAAAGGAAGCTATGCCTATGCAAGCAACTAGCCCCGAAATTGCAGCACCATTCATGCGCACACTGCATGTGGGTGGGCAATGGCCTGGCGTGGTGAGGCGACGCGTGCTGAGGCGAGCGAGCGCGCACGTATAATCTTCCTTTGCTTCTCTTCACTATAGCTATACCCACTCTCTTATAAATGGGTGTGACTCTCTTTTGGTGAGCAATACGAGACTATTAGTCCCATCACTTGCCATGCATGAGTTGGCCTTTGTGATTATGCGATTTAGTATTTGAGTCCCATCACTTGCCATGCATGGGTTGGCCTTTGTGATTATGCGATTTAGTATTTGGACCATTTGGGTCGGGCCATTTGGGTTGGGGCCCAAATACTCTAATAATCGCCCATCCAATCTCAAAGGGACACAGAGATTTCTCACTACATTAGAACAATGTTAATATACCAGTTTTTCAGTGAAGACCTAATTAGGGTTGAACATCCACCTAGAATCCCAAGCTACAGTTATCCACAATTAAATAATGGACTAGGCCTTGAATTGACAGTTTTGTGTAGATGAGTTTCACTTAGGATCTAATCTGATACTTGGCTAGTCTACCTCTCAGATAGAGCATATAGATCAAACTCTTATATTTTTTTCATGAGCTTCCTAGAGAGTTCCCATACGTGGATCCAGTAGTCTTACCTTCTTTCTTTTGTCCTCTTTCAATCACAACCCATTCATTAATTAGAAGTTAAGTAGATACTTCGCATCATACGTCCTTAAAAATGGTTCTATAAGGATGAAAAAATTATCTATAAATTTTGTAGTGTTCTAGTACACACAAGGTGTACTTGGGAACTGAGTTGTTAACTGTAACGCGCAAGGTCTATGAATCTATCGCAATTGGATCTTTACTGGGTTTTGTTTTGAGCGCCGGAAACTTAACTTTGTATTACGCGTCATCCTTTTCTGAGATATATGTTAGAAACAGTGCACTTTGGTGACTACTTTAAACCAATAAATAGAAAGAAATATAAATTTACAGATTGCAAATACATGTGTACTGTAGGTTCTTAACAGATTACCAAATAACAAGAACAATACCATGATAATCTTGCATATATTAGATAACTCAGAAAGTAAAAATGACATTTCACTCAAAGCGGGTACTGGGATTAGTAGGAGGGTTGCAGGAAGCAGCGAGTAGTTATGTGAAGTGCTTCCTAAAAAGCTGATTCGCCCTTTCCCGTACTGGACTCGAGTGACCACGGTTTCAGAGACACCGCTCTTTCCACGCTGGTGCATGCCAGTGAAGGAAAGGGGAACCTGAAGTAGCTAAGTGTAAGAACAGTGAGAAGAAATGATAGGGTGAGAGTAGAAGACTTTTCTTTTCTGGTCACCTCCTCTTTTAAATATGAACCAGTAACTGGCACATTAAACATAATTTATTGTGTTGTAATGTCTGCATTAGTGCAAAAATAAGTTACAAGTGCAAGTTTAAAAAAATTATGTAAGGTGCAAAAGGAAGCTACACCTACACAAGTAGCCGGGCCCGAAATCGTAGCACCATTCACACGCGCACTGCACGTGGGCGGGCGATGACATGGTGTGGCGAGGCGATCGAGCGCACGTGTGTAATCTTTGTTTGCTTCTCTTCACATAGCCATACCTACTCTCTCTTATAAATGGGTGTGACTCTTTTTTGGTGAGTAATATAGGACTATTAGTCCCACCACTTACCATGCATGAGTTGGCCTTTGTGATTTATGGGAATTAGTATTTGGGCCAGTTGGGTTGAGACCCAAATACTCTAACAATCCCCTACCAGATCTCAAAGGCACCCAGAGATTTCTCACTACGTTAAAACACTATTAATATACTAGTTTTTCGATGGAGATCTAATTAGAGTTGAACATCCACATAGAATTCGAAGCTGCACAATAGACTAGGCCTTGAATTGATAGTTTTGTGCTGACAAGTTTTACTTAGGATCTAATCTGATACATGGCGGCTGATAGGCTATCCCTTGAATGGGGGCATATAGGTCAAACTCCTATGTCTTTATATGTGCTTCCTAGAGAGTTCCTACATCTCACGGACTATGACCAATAGTCAGGCTCATATAGGTGTGTTCTTACAAGAACACTCTGCAGGTCCATATCTTGCTCTTTAGAACCTCAAAACACATTAAGACAAAAGTCATACTACCATACAATAATGAGAGTATTGTATCTCCAACGGAGTGGCTCATTAATATTAAGGTGTACTCTCTAGTTACACATATAGCATTTTTTTCCTAAGAACCTGCTTTACGGGATCTCCGATCATATAGGGTGGGTTACCATTGTGTGTAACTCAAGTAGGTCTCAAACCCATCTCCTTAGATGCATTATCAATCATGTTTTGCAACAATCCCTTTGTAAAGGGATCTTTCATATTTTTAGTCGTCTGAATATAATTCACAAATATCACTCCGGAGTTTCTCAATCTTCTGATAGTCTTCAGTCGCCATTTCATGTGTCTTGGGGACTTCATGTTACCCTTAGCACTTGTCACCTTTACGATAACTATTTGGTTATCACAGTACATAAGGATAGCCGGAATAGGTTTCTCAACCACCAGCGAGTCCTTCAAGAGCTCAGACAACCATTTAGCCTCAATAGTTGCTGAGTAGTGCTGCAAGTTCTGCTTTCATAGTTGACCTCATTAAAATGGCTTGTTTACACCATCTCCATGAAACAATAGCTCCACCTAGAGTGAACACATATCCACTTATAGCTTTAATCTCATCAGCATCTGATATCCAGTTGGAATCAATATATCTCTTGAGGACACTAGGATACCCTATATAGGCTCTGTTCTTTTCAGCTTCTAAAAGCTGCTTTTCGGTTTTTCTACAGTAACTAGCTTCTAAACGAAGTATTTTTTTAAAGATAGGGTCTACTAGTTAATTGTAGTACATACTTCACTGACTTCATTTATATCGGCAAAAACCGCACGTGAGTTTTTGTTAATCTGTTTTCTCTCGTACAAACAGCCCAAAAATCACAAGCCGCAGCCAAA
Source organism: Dendrocalamus sinicus (assembly GCA_036346575.1). Classification (NCBI taxonomy): domain Eukaryota; kingdom Viridiplantae; phylum Streptophyta; class Magnoliopsida; order Poales; family Poaceae; genus Dendrocalamus; species Dendrocalamus sinicus. The sequence goes on along the minus strand of CM070656.1, from coordinate 12,172,296 downwards.
ATCCACAAGCCACAGCCAAAAAGAACAGGCCCATAGTGAATTCCATAACTCATTGTGCCTCTCAAATAGTGCAAAACTCGCTCAAGTGTGTACCAATGATCATCTCCCGGATTAGAAGTAAACCGGCTTAATTTGCTTATAGCAAAAGAGATGTCAGGACGGATAGCACTGGCTAGGTACATGAGTGAACCAATGATCTAAGAACATCTCAATTGATCTTTTTCTTGTCTTTTGTTCTTTCAAAGTATTAAACTAGGATCATATAGTGTTGAAGAAGGTTTGCCGTCCATATAGCCAAAGAAGGTTTGAAGAAGACCTTTTCCTCATAATGGGATTGGGTGAGAGTAATCCTATTCTCACACTTGATCAGTTTGATGCTCAATATAACATCAGCCTCTTCCAGATCCTTCGTGTCAAAGCTTTGGGATAGAAATGTTTTGACCTTATTTATCATGTCAATATCTATCCTAAAGATAAGTATGTCGTCAACATACAAACATAGAATTACTCCTTTACCCCCACCATGGTGGTAGTACACACATCTGTCAGTTTCATTTATCATGAAGCCTATAGATGTTAAAGTTTTATCGAACTTCTTATGCAATTGCTTAGGTACTTGGTTTATGCCATACAAAGATTTTAACAATTTCCACACCCTACCCTCTTGTCTGAGTGCTACAAACCGTCAGGCCGATCCATAAAAATTTCCTCCTCTAACTCTCCATTAAGGAAAGTTATCTTTACACCCATTTAATAGACAAGAAGAACATGTGAGGCAGGAAAGGTTAGTCATACTCGGATGGTAGTTAACATGGCAACAGGTGAGTAAGCATCAAAAAATCTTCTCCTTCTTTTTGGGTATAATCCTTAGCTACAAACCAAGCCTTGTATTTCTCAATAGTATCATCAGGCCTGAATACCCACTTGCATCCAATTGGCTTACACTCAATTGGATAATAGGTGATTTCCCAAGTTTCGTTAGTGATAATAGAGTCCATTTCGCTACAAATAACATCCTTCCAGTATTCTGCATCTGGAGATTCATATGCCTCTGAAATGATTCTGGGAAATACTGCCATCCTACTCATGTGTACTATCATATGTCTGTTCATAATTAACACCGTGTTCAGGAGTTAAATCTCTTGTTTGACTAGATGAGCTATGTGAGTCTTTCATAGGAAATATACCGTCAAAGAATGTAGCATCCCGAGATTCCATTATCATATTGATAGGCATGCCTGCCATCTCGGATTTTACAGCTAGAAATCTATAAGCTGAACTATATTGAGCATACCCTAGAAAGATACAATCAACTGTTTTAGGTTCAAGTTTATGCTTCTTAGTGATTGGCACATTTACTTTTGCCAAACACTCGCAAGTGTGCATGTAGGAGAATGATGGTTTTCTTTCTTTCCATACTTTGTACGAAGTTACCTCACTATTTGTAGTAGGGACTCTGTTTAGGACATGACACATGGTCAATACGGCCTCCCCCACCATGCCTTAGACATCCCCGCATTATCTAACATAGAATAGGGAGGTGTCCTCTCATGGATAATTTCATGTTCCACACAAAATAGAGAAAACTCATTCAAGAAATATTCTTCGCCCCGACCAGACCTAACTCTTTTTTATCTTTCTATCTAGTTGATTATCAACTTTAGCCCTATATTTTAAAGTAGCCTAATGCCTCATCTTTTGTTTTCAGCAAGTACACATAACAAAACCTACTAGCATCATCTATCGAGGTCATAAAATATCTTTTTCTTCCTTTAGTCAATATTTCATTCATCTCACACAAATTAGAACGTATGAGTTCTAAAATTGTTGAATTTCTTTCCTCCACCACCTTATGAGGTTTTTGAGGTTGCTTTGCTTGCAAACAAATTTGGCACTTGAAACCTTTGACTATGGAAATTTTCAGAATTAAATTCAAATTGGATAGCCGAGACATACAACCAAAGTTTATATGACAAACATGAGTGCCACACATTGGCCTCACCTCCAATAGTGTCATAAACATGGTTCACAGGCTTATTACAAAAATTAGAAAGGGAAAGGCGAAACAAGCCTCCACTCTCATAGCCTTTACCATAAATAGTCCAAATGTGGACACTACTTTATTGGACTCAAAAACTAACTTGAACCTGTCATGACACATTAGTGATCCACTAACTAGGTTCTTGTTTACTGAAGGGGCATGCTACACGTTCTTCAATCACATGATCAAAGTGAACTTCAGATCTATCATGCCAACACCAAGAACAGAAGTATGTAACCCATTTTCCATCAGGACAGAGGAAGCCCATGTGACCTAGATGCTCTGGCATCACCAATAGTCACATTGGCAATATTCTGCCTTTGCTGAATTTTGATGCCCTTAGCTTACAACAATGCTTGGCATAATGTCCACTATTGTCGAAACCCGAATATGTAAATCTGGACTCTCTTGTGTAACCCGCATTAGTCCAGAATCACGCTAGTGCTCACAGTATAAACAAAGATGAATTGTCGACCATATCATGATTTACTAAGAAAAGACTCAAATGTTATTAATAATTATCAGAGTGCGACCTTGTGGCTAAGTTTACAAATAATAGCCTGAATGGCTCAAGAAACTAGCAGCAAAAAAACAGAAAGAAGCGTAGTAGCCACTCGACATGCCCGCAGGCAATCGACTGGGAGTGAAGTCCTAATCCGTGAATTCGTTAAAGTATCCTCCTTCTGGTACCACCTGCTGGTCTGGTCCTTCTTCCTCAACTGAGCAAATATGGATAAAGCCATGAGTACATAGAGTACTCAGCAAGTCGTTTGTAACAAAGATACAATATAGTATGCAAGGCTTACCAATGGATGGCTAAAAGGTTAATTTTGCAAAAAAAAAACAATTTAACATAAATACAATAGATAGATTGAAAAGCAAAATTGGTGAAATGATTAATGAATAAATAATCAAAGGAATTGAGAAAACCACAAGTGAACTGACTATTCACTCCAATGAATCACCTGTGAACTAAGATTCACGAAATAAACCACCAGTGAACTAACCATTCACTCCCCAACTTAACCTAACCAGGTTTTTATGAAAACTCTACCCCTCATGTGAAATCACCAAGCATTGTCCATAACCGAGGACACGGCTACTCGAATAGTTTTACACTTTGCACAGGTTGCACAATTGTACCCATACGATGTGATAATCCTCATGTTAAAGAAAATCACAATAAGGCTTTTACAATGCTCCATCTCAACCCGATCTCGCTCGTTAAGGTTTCACCGTCGAGTAGGCTGACCACCTAGTCGATAATTGCCCCCTTGAGCCAAAACAACATCAGTAGCGAAATCAAAGTTGAGACTTCACAAATTATTATGCTAGGTCTATCTCATACTAGACATATGGTTTGTGCGGTATGACTCAGATCAATGGCGCACAAAGTTAAGTCCTTAGATTTACCCAGGTGAAACATCCACATCACAATGTGCAAATTGCACCCGCTTTACTGCACGATCATTCGTCCAAGTGAAAACTATTTTTGTATAACCAACACCAATTACACTACCCATGTCATGGTACCCAAATTTTATAACTGTGGCTGACCACCATGTTCCAATATATTATTAAGTCAAAATTAATTAATCACATTGATCATAACCCAATGTTACTATAAGCATGGCCAAGCAATTTAAGCGTACAACCCATGTGACAACTAATATTGCATCATTATATAAGTACCCACCCTATGGTAACAATAGAATCATGGCATACAAATTAGGGAGGAATTAATCAATTTAGACAATAACTATCAATACAAGGGTTTCTAATAAAATAGCAATGCATGATAATTTAAAACAAAATTATACATAATAAATTCAAAAACTAGGTTCAACATAATCAAAGAACATGACTTGCCTTGGCCTTGCTCAGTTAATGGCTCTTGATCTTCAAATCCTGCTTTAGCTCCTTCGAAAGAATAATCTAACGAGAGAGAAAATAAAATGAAGCACAAAACAAATTCAAATAAAATTCAAATGAACTCCAAAAACTTCAAAACTAGAACCAAAATATTGATCTCAATTTTAGATAAATTTAGGAAAAAGGATCGGGTCAATCAGAGCTAGGATGGAGGAGAACGGGCTCTTGGAAAATCTAATATAAAGAAAAATGCTGAAAATAAAAATTCTACTGTGTTGTAGACTCGGCTAATGGAAAAGTAAGTCTACGGTGAACCCGGTGTACGAAATAGTGCACAGTGGCTGGGCGTGCTGATGTGGCGGCTAGGGCTAATGTGGTAGGTGAGGTGGCGGCTGACTCGGCTCGGTCGGTGCATGGGTCTATGGCACAGTGGACCTAACACGTGGGTGTCAATGGCTTGATGCGACAAGGACCCTGTCCACAGAGAAGGCAAAGAGGCGCACGAGTGCGGATGCGGTGTAAGCTGGCGGGTGTGCAAACCAAGGCACAGTGCACGCGAACCGAGGTCAATGATTGGGGAAGCAGACCAAGCCGAGTGGGCAAGAGCGGAGCATATGGCGACGGGGTCGGATGGCTAACGGCGACTCACCAGTGGAAAGACGACGGTGGAGGTCGACGGCAACACCAGTCAGCGCTGGAGAAGTAGGGGATGGCGGTGGTGAGGGCAGACGACATTGGAGACGACACTGGAGAAGCGGCTACGGCTGACAAGGGCAGCGGAAGCTCGGGACATAGAAAACGAGAGGGACGGCTAGCTTTTTATACCCGATCACAGAGGAGGTGGGGTCGGACACGGCTGAGAGTCCACGGCAGAGATGGCGACATCGTGCCAGACGCGGAGAAGGAGCTCGGATTGGAGACGAGCGTGGCTTGGGAAGTGATCGAATGGCTTGGATGCAGGTGGCAGTCAGTGCATGGCCACCACATGGCCAAGGGAAGGCAAGCCGGGCCGACGGGTGGAGCAGGCCGGGGCAGAAGGTGGGCTGGGGCTAGGCTTCGGCCCAACTGGCTTTTGGAGTTTTTAGGGATTTTTCTTTTTCTAGAAATTCAGATAAAATCAAAGAGCTCTAGAAGATAGCAAATAACTCCAGAAAAAACCAAGAAAATTTCAGAAAATTCGTTGAGACACAAGGAACCCAAATAAAATATTTTTCAGTAAATGTTAAAGTTTAATTTAGTCATATTAAATCCTTTTAATTAATAAAACTCTAATTAAGCTTTAATTAATTCCAAAAAATCCAAATGGTGAATTTTATTTTAGAAGCCTCAAAAAGTCTCTGAAAATCAGGATGTTACAACTATCACCATAGACATAACATGTAACATCCTCTATATTTTTCTTCCTTTTGTTATTGTTGGTCTTTTTAGAACTCGTGGTTGGAACCACCTTCGTTTTTCCCTTGTTCTTCACATTGGTAGCACGCTACACAATATTAGCGCTAGACTATCCCTCGACTATTGTTGGTTCATCCTTTGCTCGGGCCTTTTCTTCAACATCAAGACTAGCAACCAAATTCTCAACAGAAATATCTTGCCTCTTGTGTTTTAGAGTTGTGGTAAAATTCCTCCAAGATGGAGGTAATTTAGCAATAATGCCTCCAGCCACATACTTGTTCAGCAACTCACAACTAAAGTGTGTGAGTTCTCTCATGATGACTTGTAGTTTATGGGCTTGCTCAACCATAGAATAGTTATCAACCATTCTGTAGTCATGGTATTGTTCCATGACATACATTTCTCGGCCAGCATCTGAGGCAGCGAACTTATGTTTGGGTGCCTCCCACAGCTCGATAGCATTCTTCATGTGCATGTACACATCACAGAGCTGGTCAGACAACACGCTCAAAATGCATCTAACAAATATTGTCGTAGTCATGTCAAATTCTCTCTACCTTTTGATAGTGTGAGGTCCTAGAGACATGACCCAAAATAGATTCATAGCTGAGAGCCACAACTGGACTCTTATCTACCATCTTTTGAAATTCACATCGGTAAACTTGTCTGGTTTCATTGCCTCAGCAAAGCTAGCCATCACTAATGCCTATCAGGTTTTTGGATTGTTAGAAAATAGTGCACTTTAGTGACTAATTTAAACCATAAATAGAAGGAAATGCAAATTTGCAGATTACAAATACATGTGTACTATAGGTTCTCAAAAGATTACTAAACAATAAGAACAATAGCATGGTAATCTTGCATACATCAGATAACTCAGGAAGTAAAAAATGACATTTTACTCACAGCAGGTGTTGGGATAAGTAGGAGGGTTGCAGGAAGTAGCGGGTAGTCACGCGAAGCGCTTCCCAAAAACCTGATTCGCCCCTTCCTATGCAGGACTCTAGTGACAATAGTTTTGGAGACACTGCACTTCCCACGCAAGTGCACACCGGCAAAGGAATGAGGAACTTGATGCAGCTAAGTGCAAGAATAGTGAGAAGAAAACTTTTCTTTTCTGGTCACCTCATCTCTTATAAGCATGAACCAATAATTGACACATTAAACACAATTTATTGTGTTATAATGTCTGCATTAGAGTGCACGTCATCAGTGCAAAAATTAGTTACAAGTGCAAGATAAAAAACTTATGCAAGGTGCAAAAGGAAGCTGTGCCTACGCATTCAACCAGGCTCGAAATCATAGCACCATTCACATGCACTACGCATGCGCGGGCAATGGCATGGCAAGGTGAGGTGTGGTGAAGCAAGCGAGCACGCACATGTAATCTTCCTTTACTTCTCTTCACCATAGCCATACCCACTCTCCCTTATAAATGGGTGTCACTCTCTTTTGGTGAGCAATATGGGACTATTAGTCCCACCACTTGCCATGCATGAGTGGGCCTTTGTGATTTATGGAAATTAGTATTTGAGCCACTTGGGTTGGAACATTTGGGTTGAGGCCCAAATACTCTAACAATATATCGATTCAAATAAAAACTGCAATGCACACCGGTGATTGCTCAGTGAGGGACACCACAATGTCGATGTGCCTTGGTGGCATGGTGGCAGCAACCCACCACTTGCGCCATGCGCCTACCCATGCTAGCCCATGAGCACAATCATTAGGGCTATAAAAAAGCTCAAGGCTCATGAGCTACACGAGCTCAGCTTGAACTCTAAACAAGCTGAGTTCGAGCTTGATCTCGAGATCATGAGCTTCAATTAGCTGAGCTTAAATTGTTTGTTAGGGCTCGATTCAAACTTGAATATTAATGCATGTTAACTTTTACTGAGTTTTTTTGTTGAAAATTAGTGCACATTGAATTGTTTTGACTATTATTGAGCTATGTGAGCCAAGCTCAAGCTTTTCGCACTGTTAAAATTTTGTGTATATTAAATTATTTTGATTGTTATCGAGCTTACTCGAGTCAAGCTCAAGCCTACTTGAGCTTGGGCCGAACTGAGCTCGAGCCTAAGTCTAGGCTCATACCCCAACTTAGACTCACTTCAGCTTGGCACAAGCTTCTACTAAGCTTAAACTTAGAAGGCTAGGCTTGGTCAAGCTTGGCCTATTTATAGCCCTAGCAACCACAACTAGTCGCGCATCTGCTCGCTCCGCTCCTTGCTGCACTCCAGCTCGGCCTGCCTGCTACGCATCAAGGCCACACCTGCCACACACCTAGGCTGCTGCGCATCCACCACCTATTAGGCTGTTTCACTTTGGGCTGATGGGCGTTCAGTGGAGCAACCCCAGCAAGGCAAGGTCGCAGTGTCAAATGTAGCACTGGACATGCAGCAAGTCAGCAACAGACTTGCATGAAGTGAATGGGATTGGTAGCAACTACAGTAAATTTAGGACACTGGATTGTTAAGCATGGATAGCTACACATCAAGTCTTGCGCTAAACAGGTGCTAAAATAAGTCATATGCTAAAAGAAAATGGATTTGTTGTCCATGGTCAAGTAAAAATTATGTGAGAACCAATCGAATTTCTAATCTTTAGTGTGCTCCCAGATTCATGTGGCATCGCCTCCACCTTCATCAAGTAGGTCCTTAAATTCAAGGAAGTTGAATGATAGTTCCATAAATCAAATAGGTCAGTATGAAAAGCATATTTTACTTCTAACTAGTATAAGTGGGCCATGGAGCGACAAGTCAAGAGGGTGTGAGAAAGAAGGCAAAGTGAGAGAGACATGAGAGTAGAGGTGGCAGTCAGGCCAGGCCATTTCATGCCATCTCGAGGCCTAGCCAGCCCAACACGGCATAGGCACACCATGTGGTAGGCCGGTCTGGCACGATACGGGTTAGGGACTAGGCTAGCCCTAGAAAATCAACCCGTCGAGCTGCCCAGCCCGGCCCGACATAGCTTGCCATGCTCACCCTGGCACGAGTGGCACGGCCATGTTATCCAGCCCACCTTGGCATTCTTAATCATCTCGAAGACACGCACCGCGGCCAGGGGGCCACCATCATGGCATGACCACTACCGGCGCAGCAGCAGCGGGTGAGGCAAAGTAGCACGAGTATGCCAAGTACGGTAGGGAGCATGGGCATGATGGCAATAGGTAGCCACCTTAGAGCTTGTCCGAGTGGTTCTCCGGCAGGAAGAGCTCGTCGGCCTTCTTGGTAAGCACAAAGAGCAAGGTGGCAAAGAAGGTAGCTAGCATGGCTACCTTTGTCTAGATGAGATGCCATAGATCGAGGCCAAGGCTAGCATAGGCAATGGTCCATGCCATGGTTCCTCTTTTCTGAACACAAAAACGCATTGTGATCACCACTAAGGAAGTAGCCTAATAAAGCGATACACTAAAAATTACATGTAGAAGAACACATTGCCAACGACAACTATTTGCTCTAGGCCGCATTGATTTTTAGTTTGGGCTTTAGTTAGTAATGCCTAGTATGTAATGGTCTGTGCCTTGTTGGGATATCATCGCCCTAAACAAGTGCCTACCTTAGTGTTGTAGCTTATTATTTAGATAACAATTACAAGCTAACATAAGAGAATTATAGGGTTTAAGGTAATTAACGAATCACATAGGGAGAGGCCATTGCTGAACACTACATGTACTAGATGATTTTAAGATAGATAATAAGATTGTTTCTTTAACTCTTGATAACGCATTAGAGAATACAACAGCTATGAATATCCTCATCCCAAGGTTGTATACATATAATGGTGATTATATTCTCCACCAAAGATGCATATATCATATCTCGAACCTTATTGTTCAAGATGGTATGCAAGTGATTGGTGGATATTTGAATAATATCTGTGATGCTATTCGTTATCTCACAATTCCTCACAAGTGGTAGTCAGGTTCACGGAGTATTGCGCAGCCAATTGCGGAGTACTTAGGGAATTCCACTCTAGGGCGTAAGGTTTTTAACGAAATAGTAACGTTATATCTATAAAATATCAAGAAAAATCAACTTTTCCCTTGAAATATTTACTACCTATGTTTTCACGTAATTAATTCAATTTGAACTAGGTTTTTAATAAGGTGGGCATGGTGCAGGCTAGTGTAGCCCCAGAAGTAACGATGTAATTCAAACAGCTAATGCATGCATCCCTTTAGCCCTTTTGCTAGCTATCTCACAAGGCATGCATGCATGGTGCCTGCAATGCTAGCCGTGTCATCTTGTCACATTCAAGTGTCATTCAAATAGTTAATGCATGGTGCCTGCAGTGCTAGGCATCTTGTCGCATTCATCTTATTTGCAACATGCATGGTGCTTGCTGGTACTCTCACCACAATTAGTCTAAAATATCAAGACAAAAAGCTAGAATTACATAATTAATTTAATTTGAATGTGGTTTTAAATGAGAAAGCATGAGAGGAATGAAGATGGCGGCCGTCGCCACAATCGTGTCGTCATCTCTACTGTCTATAGTTACTTAGTGCTAGGCTAGGCCCAGCATGGCATAGAGCCAGCTCATTGTGCTTTGGGCTAGGCCTAGGTCTGGCCAGAGGTGAGGCGGGCCAACACGACATGGCACAATGGGGTGGCCAGGCTGAGCCGGCACAGCACGACATGGCCCAAAGCACGTAGGGCCTGCGCTGAGCTGGCATGGCACAACGGGGCCCAAAGCACATTGGGCCCGTGCCGTGCCGTCACAGCACGCACGACCCAAGTCCTACCTCTACATGGGAGCTCCAGCCACAATAGCGAAAAATTACCACATTTGAGCCATAGTAGTGTATCCTGTATAGTGCTAACTTTGGCTAATTTGGACCTAATAAGTATCTTAAATAAGTTACACATAGGTTTAAGGACCTACAATGCACTTTACTCGCTATGTTTTAGGTTCTTTTAGTTGTCTCTGATGCTTAATTTGAAGGCGTTATATAAAACAATGGCATAGCAAGATATGATGGTCCAAGAGGAGGTAGCAAAGGTCCAGTGAGCCAAAGGGAGGCACGGCAAAGATGAATAACTAAAGGGAGGTTGTGTGCAAATTTGAGGGCAGCAGTGCACATGACTAGCTAGAGGGGCGGCAGTGTGCAAATGGGTGGGAAAAGGATGAAGTTTACATATAGGAACATGGGAGAAATATCTAGGGTGTAAGATTAAGTAAACTAAAGATTCAATTGTTTTCTATAGAAAAAACACTCATGTTATATAGACACTCCGATTTTATTAGCGCCAGGAAATGAGGTTGTCAATATGTCAACCTTACAGTTTTTGAAGAACTATGTTGAGAATGTCCACAATTTATTTGTACTGAACAATTGGTAATTGACAATCATGTCGAGTTAAAATTTTCATTTGTAAAAGTTTGGGTCTTTAGTGCTACCTATCAGGGGCGATCTAACTGCTCTACAGAGGCAGTTGTATCGGTCGAGTGCCCCTCAGGCATTTTGCTAGGGGACGGTCTGATCGGCTTGGGTCAAGCAGTCAAACTGGCCTGTGATCTTTTAGCATTTGGACACCAAACTATTGTGTAGTAGTGTCTTGAGATATATTTGCACTAGGTGTCACCTCAAATGGAGTTTTGAGCTAAAACTAAATAGTGAAATACCAAATTTCTAGAAAGGGTCATTCTTATGCTCTACCATGGTGGTTAGATCGGCTTGAGGTAAGAGGTCAGACTGGGCTAGTAGTCTCACTGGTCGCACAATGGTAGTAAGACCGGCCATGACTATTTCTTGGCTGAGAGGGGTTTGGAACTTACGGGAATTGGTCGTGGGTTGAGCTTTGGGTTCTAGGTCTTTACATTCATGTTGCATGAAGCATGTTGGACTAACATGGGTTAAGTTGTGAAAAACTTGTACCCGTAAATGATTTCTTGGTCTTTGACGCATAGGGTGCTTGGAGATAGCTATGACTAATGGCATAGACCGGGACTAGGCTCGAGGATGAGATGAAGTATGATCAAGAAAGTCAGGCGGGATTGTTGGGCTCAAGTGAGGCACAAGAGAAGACAAGAGATATTGAAGAGAAGGTTCGAGAAATGGTTCATCGAATAGTACTGTCAGTGCAAGTAAGGCGTGGTTGGTGGAACCAACATAGAGAGATGTGCCAATGTGTGAGCTATTGGTGAATCTATATGTTACAAGTATGGAGATTGCTTGCAAATAAGGAGATGACCAAAGACTTGGCTCGGGGAAGAGGTGAGATCATTGGTCAAAGTAGGGTGTTTAGGTGGGGAAGCTAAAATACCAAAATAAATGAAGGGACCAAAACCATGGTGTTTGGAGAGAAATTTAGGTCAAGAAGGTGTTGAGGAGGCCAACTGGATGGAGGTTTGCTCTTTAGTGGGTTTGAGCTTATGCACTTTGAAAAGTGTGCATAAGTCATATGTGAATGTAAAACCTAGTGTGTGGAGAGTTAACAGGTTTGTCAATTGTGCTAATGGATAGTATCTATTAAGATTAGATGTGGACCGGTTACTCCATCTATTTGAGTGGGTGAAGGTGGTGGCTAGGAAAAAGGAAGGAAGAAAAGGGGAAGCAACTAACCACTCATTCTAGAGTTTAAGAGAGAGGCTTCCTTAGAGGGGAATCTTACGGAGTGTGTGTTCTTGGGGGAGAGAGAGAGATATCCATCCTCTATGGTGGAGCAGTTATAAATTAAATATCTATAAGTTTCTATAGGTCAATCTTGTTCATCCTCTATGGTGTTTTCTTAATCTTGTTTGTTTTGCTCTTGTTTTTGTTGATATTTCTACCCCCTCTCTTCTCTCTTGGTCTTGTTGCATTCTAATGATGTGTAAGTTATAGACATAGCTCATAAGATCATATCCCATCTATCTAGGGGTTAGCTGTAGCAAGATCGTGAGGTGTTGCCTGGTTTGGTTCAATTTGGAGCACTTATAGTGAAATCGTGATTCTAGGGTTTGGTCATGATTTTTTGGGTGGTTTTGCTTGCTGTGAAATGTAAAAATATAACTAGAGCCATCTAGGCCACATCAAACCCACGAGCAAGTCATATTTGATGTTGTTGAGTTTTGCCCGGTTTTAATACAACCTTGTTTATCTTAAAGAAACGTTGAAACTTTGGTGAAGATCCATGTGATTTTTCAATGGATTAAGTTCCTGAGATCCTTGGCAAGGTGTGTGCAATGTCTCAAGTCATTGGACTTGTATTTTATGGATTGTTCTATTTTGGGTTTTGGCTCAATCTAATTTCCAGGTTTGGATCGGGGGTATGGTCAGACCGCCCAATGCTAGTGGTCAGACCAGTTGTACCCAAGTGGTCAGACCGCTAGCACCAGGCTGGTCAACCCGCTTTGTCCATAGCAGTTGGACCGGTCATGAGGTGTTGAACTCTATTTTGCTTCCGCGCTTTGGAGAGTTCTTTGTTAGTGGGCTAATATGATTTTCCTAGTTTTTAGTAGCTAGTGGAGTGAATGTTTTGAAATAACATCTGGGAAGGTCGAATTTAAAGGAATTATTCATCCCCCTCTAATTGCCATATCAGGTCATATAGTTTTTATCCGAGTTGCCAACACTTGTATTAGTTAGCTCAATTGCAGCTCAGTATGCATGCTGACACCATGGACAGATAAAGTTTTCACACACAGCAGAATTAACAAGAAAACTATGTTTTTCTTTGCAAAAGAAAGATAGTCTTTAAATTGCATTTCATATTTACACTAAGCTGGTATTTACAAAACCATATACATTTATGCCTGGAACTAGTATTCTTTCTAATATTATAGCTCCATACGGATTGCCATTCAAGGTTAGACACATAGCCACGTATTGTTAACACTATCTATCCACATATAATTGCATAGAATTTGCAGCTAGTTCATATAGAAGCCACATCCAACAAATACAACCACACAATGTGATATGCCTTCGAACTACAATACAATCTACTGATGATACAATCCAATAAACAAGTACAAATTTATAAGTTTTCTTAAGCATAAATCACATTTTTTTGTCCATTAGATCAACAACCAATCATATGGCACATCAATCTCTATACAGATCCAATGGTTAGAAAAATTGACTTGGATTTAAGAAAACTAGCAGCATTCCTCACGCAATTTGCGTGGCTAGAAATTGCAACACTATATTTAATTTCTAATGGCCATGGAAATATAGCTGTGTTTGTTATACAATTGTAACAACTGTAATATCTATATCTGATTAATCCACATTGTTATAATCTAGCCCAAAAAATACGATGTAGATCCTTCTTTTTTATAGATTAATGAGAGAATTTCTTGGATTTTCTCTGTTCTATAGATTAATATGAGAACTTATAGCTCACAAACCGAGGAAGGTGCCTTGAACCCTACCTATTGTGTGTGTGTATTATGTACACATAAGATAAGCCAATGTTTTGCATTGGATTATATATTATCTTGTATGTAATACCAAGTTGGTAAAGGGTTTGCTTGAACACACTTCTTCTCATCCATCTAACACATTCTAACAACATGCAATTTTGGATCCAATGGTTATAGTTCATAATGAGCATCTACAAAATTAAGAGAAACATATTATTTAATAAGTTTCATTAGCTTTGTGTTATTAACCCATCAAAAATGTAATTAGTTAGTTGGATGGCATATGCAACTGTCTGGTGAGCATTTCATACTTCCAATATTTCCTATCTAATTTATTGATCTTTGTAACATCCAAAATTTTCAAATATTTTAAATTATGTTAAAATCAACATTTTCTGCATTTTTGTGTATTTTCAAAAAATTTGAGCATTTATTAAAAGCTTTCTTGATCCAGTAGCTAAAAATGTTTTTCTAAAATTAATTAAATTATTAACAAAGGTTGGAGATAATTTAATTTAGTTCTTTGTTGCAAGTGCATGAAAAATATTTTGGCTTGATTTTGAACTTTCTTTGTATTTTTGAATAATCAAAAATCCTACCTAAAAGTAGCAGCAACCAATTAATTTTCAAGAAAAACTAGGAGCTGGTAAATGGTGGGTTTAAACCATAACTCTTAAACCCAATTACCATAGGGAACATATTCTAAATATCTATGAAAAGGTATGTTTCTTTCTCTTGTTTGAGTGAATTCTAAATAACATGCACGCACTCGGTAGACTACAGCCAACTCCATAAACCATCATTGGTGCATGATGACAGAGCACTCACGTCAAATGCTCAAAGTTGTGAATCCCAACAAAAGCATAAGACTCACCATGTCAATTTGTTCCCCTGAAAAGATATATGGATAATGAGTTAGCCCCTAGTAGCACACTTGTTTACAATTCATCTCGAGCACTTGAAAAACACTTCCATCGCTGACTTAATCGCTGAGTCAGCATAACATCCCATTTTTGGGAGTTCAAAAAGTGCTAGAATAAAATTTGAATTTAAATTTCAAATCAAAGTTCATTCTCAAGATTCAAACTATTTTTCAAAAATTTGGAAGACCAAATCTTCCTTGGGTCAAGCCCAACCCATCATTCCCTCCCTTCCGGCCCACCTAGCCGTGCGTGCCCCACACGCGTGCCACCGTACCGTGCACTCTCTCGGTCCGTGCCCACTGCGCTCACGCCAGTGCTGCCTAGCTCCTATGAGCCAGTAGTGTGCTACCTCCCATCCTTGTGCACTAACAGCATTGCTAGCTTGGCGCCGACCTTGCCTAGGCCTTCCCCTCCTCTCCCTCTCGCTTATCCCGCCCTTCACATGCCTAGTCTTAGCCCACCCAGCTGTTGCCTCTATGCCTTAACTCCTCTCCACGACACATGCCGACTATGCCCCCTTGCACTGTGCCATCCTACACACTGGGGCCGCCACCGTCAGCCTTCGCACAGCATTAACGTTGCCCAGTAGCCACCTCCCATCCCCTTCGACAACAAATCACCGAGTCATAGCCTCCTTGCTCCCAATTTCTCCCCTACAACTCCGTCCAATCACCTTAGAATGCCTCCCACCCTCCTTATTCAACTCCAGTCAATCGAGCCACCGCCAACACCAATTTGCCGCAACACCGACAAAATTCATCGCGCCTGGAGCACCGCAAGGAAACCGCGATGTTGTTTGGACCCTCGCTGGCCCTCTTCATTGTCTTTGGCGAGCCACCCTCATTGTCCTCCTCACTGCCACCACCGTCCACATTGCCAGCTCGTTCCACCCCTCCTCAAGCTCCGCTTTCACCACTGATGAATTCTCTTCCATCCCAAGATGCCCTCCTAGCTTTTAATTGGCTTTTGATGCTACTGGCCATCATTGTGGCATGCACCTATGCTTTACCACCGTGTAGCTTACCACCGGTCACCTCGTGCACTAAATTGGGCCTCGCCACCTCGCCTAGAGGTGCAGTCCATGGCAATCAACCTATTTTTGACCTCCCTCCGGCTGTTGTGGCTCTTCTCACCAGTGACAAGCCGTGCTTCCCTCGATGGGAGAAGAATCTTATGTAGCACGTTAGGATTAGTTTAAATCCTTGGTTAAGTTTTAATGACCATAGTTAGAGTTAGTTATTCCCTCGCTAATGTGCGGGCCCCTCTCATTAACCCTTTAACTCTATAACATGTGGGCCTCGTCCATTTAAAAATCCTTTTAAAACTGGTTAGGTAACTAAGAGCCACTAGCAAGTAGGCCCCATTTCACTATGCTGAACAATGATTTGTCCCACTTGTTAGCCCCTCAAGCCTTTTTCTTTTAGAATTTAATTTGAAGAGAAATTAAAATCCGTGGGTCCCACCTATCAGCCTCGGTGACCTTTTCTGTTTAAGAAATAAATCAAAAATCAAATTTAATTCTATGGAACCTACCTATTAGTGAGAGAGTACTCTCTCTCTCCTTTGTTTATTTTTGGATTTAATCCTAATTACGATTTGTGGTAGCACCGCCCAGATAACTCTAATTACTGAACATTATGTTGATCTCCCAACGTAAAATAGTACAACCACAAGTCTATAATTTGTATAACCTGGTTAACTAATTTGTATCCACTTATGTGGGTTGCACTATTGGAGTGATCTACGAGTCGTGTCACTACTTTTAAGCCATCGTGGATACGAGTCGTGTCGCTGGATTTAAGCCGTCGTGTGGCGCAAGAGGGGGTCATAGTGCGGTGGATGTAACCGCACTAAGATAAAACCTTAGCAGGTGTAACTTACACTAGGTAATGCATTCTAAATGCCTTATGGTGATCTTCTTGATTCACATGTCCAAAAAAATGTGTTAAACATAACAAGTTATTTATCTCTTATAGGTAAAGTATACAATCTTTACAAAGTGTAAACTGTTCGAATAGCTGTGCCTAAGGTGAAGGGTGGGCATAGAAATTTACTCGAGTTAGTATCTTTTTTCAAAACTTTTGGGTGGAATAAAAACTCGTCGAGTGGATGTAAACCCGATTTTAGTTTGCGCTATGTGGATGTAACCTAGTATCAAAAACTAGCATATGTTGGATGGAATCATGTAACAGGTGGATGGAACCTGCACCATTATTAATGTTGCACACTTTTACCTTCTTTAATAAAAACATGGTTTAGATAAAATGCTAAGTAATAGGGATTTCTATTTATGGTCATTTTCAAATAATGCCTTTAGCAAATAAAAGAATCCGAGCCTACCTTTGTCAAACTTTGCATGTATAATTCTGCATTCGGTGTGTTGGCTCATGGAGCACTATTGTTTGTGCTCTCCCTTGCTCACTAAATACCTCAAAACCTACGAATCAAAGTCACTACACATACTACGATGCCCCACAAGCTGATGAAGAAGAAGATGAAGTGATTAGGATAGTCTTTAGTAGTCTAAATTCTTACCCACAGTCAATCTCTTTCCTGTGGCGAGATATGCTCTCCACTTGGCTTTCTCTTTTGCTTCCACTTTATATAATGTAACCATTTGGTCTGATCGACCCTATTGAAAACTTGACCCATTGCAGCCTATTTAAAACTCTAATCTTTAATACTAATTCATGGTATGGTTTACGTTATATGTGAAATAATTCAGTGATATATTTGTGAGCACTATCTACTGATTTATGGAATAGTGCAGTGGTTTCACAGAGGATTCTGGATTAGCTAATGATTTTTGACCCTAACGTGAGCGCTTGTGTAAACGAACCGAATGTCAACAAGCGTAAATGAACCGAATGTTGATAAGCTGTTTTAAAAAGACCGTCTCAATAAACCATTTTGAAAACACAGCGGAGAAACAATCTTGCTTGTTTGTTTTCAACAGGATTGTTTGTATAAAATATTTACTCCGTATTGATGGAGATAAGAGTCTTGTTAATTTAGGATTAAGTTTTGTGTACAAGATGATAAGATGGATGTTTCTTTTGGAGGGAATCATGGGTAGAAATGGCGGGACCGCACTCACATATTGAGTCATTGAGCTAAAAAAAATAAAAATAAAATAAAAAATATATTGTCACAGACAATGCAAAAAAATAAAATATGAAAAAGTAAAAAATAAAAAACCAAAATAAATTTAAATTAAAAACCAATATATTCTGAATAATTTTTAATTTAAATAAATAAATAAAATCAGAGCTAACAAACAGAACCTGTGAGGTCATTTAATGGATAGGGTACCCACGTGGTCGAGTATAAAGCGCCAATGACACAATAATGAATGCACTTTGTCGTGCCGGTTTAACCGGTTGGAGGTCTGTCAATGCGGAGTAAATGAAACGTACAACCCTCGTGGACCTTGTCACGTTCTTGACAGAACATATTTTTCTATTTTTAGCTGCGGATTTGCCAAATCTTGGATAACTAAAGTTTTCTTAAAAATTACGTAGTCATATTTCTAACCTTTGTTCCGATGGATACCGTACCATGTGGTCAAGCACAGAGCGCCATGCAATAGCTCGATCATTGCACCTTTGGCGTGTCGTACATTTGGCCAGCTGGAGGACACCCACCACCAAGTCATCAGTGTAAATTAAATGTACTGTACATCGCTACGTGGGGCTACTAAGTACGAGCCAACCGATCATAGATAGAACTCCGACGATAAACACATGAAGTTTCAGAATGTAAATTTTGGATTCTGACAATCTGCACTTTATTCCTCTCCTTTTAGCGAGTACTATATATTACTTAATAGCAACACATTTCTTGTCGTTCATACACCGTTTACTATATAGAGATTTTGCAGGAAAGAGAACATCCAAGATACGAAAGGCATGCTCAAACCTCTAATTTTCGTGGTTCATTTCGTTCGCAAACAACAGTGTATATGGCTGCAACAATAGATGGATATGAAATTGACTCGTCAGTGCCCAAGGGTGGCTGCCACGTATATTAAGCAGTGCACAGTGAAATCCCAAAAATTTGAACAGAACTGGTGTGCTGCTCTTGTGGATTGTCATGGTATTGGGATAAAGTACGCACTCATCTCCCAGTTCCTATCACAATAGGATAAACCGGGATGAAAGAATATTTGGAAGAGGACAGATTAATTCTTATTAGGATCCCTAATTTAACTTTCCTAATAGACATACAATCCTAATGCTTATTCTTATGGATCTCTAACTGAACTTTCGTACTGAAGTATTAAGCCAAGGACGTCCTCCTGGACACTAACATCAATCCTATTGGGCTCCATCTTGGGCACCGACTCCCTGCTGGTTTGGTCTCTCTCCTTGAGCTGATGGGGACTCTTCTTCTGTTTCGTGCTGTCCGAGTTGCACGAGGACTGCTGCCGCCGCGCGGGCTGCACGTCTTGCCCTTTGTTGCCACCCGTGTTCTTGTGCACTACCGCTACTATCTGATGTTGCTGCTACCCATACGGCAGATATTGTCAAATAGGTAAGTATATGTTGTCGTAATTGGACTACTATCTG
Source organism: Dendrocalamus sinicus (assembly GCA_036346575.1). NCBI lineage: Eukaryota > Viridiplantae > Streptophyta > Magnoliopsida > Poales > Poaceae > Dendrocalamus > Dendrocalamus sinicus. The sequence goes on along the minus strand of CM070656.1, from coordinate 12,153,145 downwards.
ACTACTTGATGGAGGGATCCTAGCCATTATTATTACACGTAGGACATCTGATGGATACTTGAGATCTTCTCTTTTTCTAACGATAAATGAGAGAATTTCTAATGATTTTCTTTTTATGATTTAAGGATTATCATAGGAAATTTTAGTATTTAAAACAAATATGGCGCGTTTAATCTCACTCATAGTGTGTGTCTATATATATATATATATATATATATATATATATATATATATATATATATATATATATATATATATATATATATATATATATATATATATATATATATATATATATATATATATATATATATATATATATATATATATATATAGGGACTGAAATGGGACACCTAGGTGCCCAGACACCTAGGCTCCTCGCCAGTTAGATTGCTTTTAGATACGTGCTAGAGCAATGGTATGTATGGTATGTAATATATTAGGCATGCTAAATCAATCATGGAAGGAAAGTCTTAATCATGGATGGAAAGTCTCAATCACACTAGCACGCATCTAAAAGCAATCCAAAGGTAGGAGACTAGGTGTCTGCACACCTAGGTGCCTACATTATTTATACTATATATATATATATATATATATATATATATATATATATATATATATATATATATATATATATATATATATATATATATATATATATATATATATATATATATATATATATATATATATATATATATATATATATATATATATATATATATATATATATATATATATATATATATATATATATGTGTGTGTGTGTGTGTGTGTGTGTGTGTGTGTGTGTGTGTGTGTGTGTGTGTGTGTGTGAAACCTGTATAGTTTTTATCGAGTTGCCCACACTTGTATTAGTTAGCTCAATTGCAGCTCAGTATGCACGCTGACACCACAGACAGAGATAAAATTTTCACACACAACGGAAATTAAGAAGAACAATGTGTTTTTCTTCGCAAAAGAAAGATAGTCTTTAAATTGCATTCCATATTTGCATTAAGCTGGTATTTACAAGACCATATACTTTTACGCCTGGAAGCTAGTACTCTTTCTAATGTTATATTTATAGCTCCATACGGATGTGATCGTTTTGGCTTCAGCTTTTAGCTTCCAGTTTATTTTTCACTATTCATAAATTTCATCTTTTTCTGAACTTTTGGCTTTCTGTTGAGCTTTTTTGCCGGTTCTTTTTTCCCAAATTTGTTTGTATTATACGTAATAGGCTAACATATTTTTTAATTTTTTAAAATTTAATTATGCTAAATAAGCATTTGTCAGCTACAGTGTTTTTTCAGCCAGCTACAGTGCTTTTCAGCTACAATTGTTAACACTATCTGGCCGCATATAATTGCATAGAATTTGTAGCTAGTTCATATAGAAGCCACACCCAACAAGTACATATAACCACACAATGTGATATGGATTTCAAACTGCAATACAATCTACAGGTGGTACAATCCAATAAACACATACAAATTTTCATGTTCTCTTGAGTATAAGTCACATTTTTTTGTCCATTGGATCAATATCCAATTATATGGCACATCAATCTCTATACAGATCCAATGGTCACAAAAATTGACTTAGATTTAAGAAACTTTCATGCGACTTAGAAAAGAGCAAATCCGAATTTACAACCAGAAGCATTGCAGATCAGAGCAAGAGAAATAGCACAAGTCAGCAACCATTACACCAAAGCACCGTTGCCGCGGACTTGATCGGTACTTCCTCCACAGTATTTCCACACCTTCAGCTTTTCGGCCTTCCTTGCCACGGCGTCGAACGAGAGCACCGCGTGCAGCGTGATGTACACGACCACGGCGACGACGAGCGCGATCACGTACACGGAAGTCTCCATGTCCCTGCAGCTGCCGGCGGCGTAGGCGCCAAGAAGGCCGAGGAGGTCGAGCACCACGGCGGTCTGCATCGCCCAGAGCGGCGCGCTGTGCCGCTTCACCGTGCGCTGCAGAAGCAGGACGATGACGACGACGGACGACACGAACGACGTCGCGTTGCAGTGGAAGAAGGCGTGGTACCGTCGCCGGTAGGTGTCGCGCAGGATCGGGTTTCCCGCGACGTATCCCTTGTCGTTGTCGCCCCACGTGCCGCCCGGAGGGGCGAGGCCCGCCTGGTACGTCACGCTCGCGGCGAGGATGCCGAGCAGCATCAGGTACTTGCGCTTCATGTACTGCTCGGTGTGTTGCCCAGAGTCCTTGCTCTTGCGGTCGCCGGGCTTCCGTGGCGGCGGCGACAGCGTCTCGAACAGCTGCGATAGCAATGGCGGCAGCTCGACGTGCCTCGCGAACACGAACAGGAGGATCTGCAGGACGAGGAACGCAATCACGGCGGCCACGAGCGCGAAGACATAGATGGACGTGCGCAGTTTCCGGCAGCTCCCAGCGGCGTAGGCACCCATGAGGCCCAGCAATCCGACCATGACACAGGCGTGGAGCGCGTTGCACCGTATGCCCTGCTTGTACAGCCGCCGGTTCACTAGAAGGAGGATGACGGCGACGGACGCCATGAACCCCGTCGCGTTACAGTAGAAGAACACCAGGTACCGTTTCGGGTAGTGGTCGAGGAGGACCGGATCACCGGCGTGGCTGAAGTTGCTCTCCGGCCAGAATCCTCCCGGCGGGGTCAGCCCTGTTTGGTACGTGACGGTGGCGGCGAGGATCGCGAGCTGCAGCAAGAACTTGCGCTTCCTCTCCAGGTCGTCGTCCGTCTCGGACTGGCCGTCCGAGAGGTGCAGCTTCTGTAGAACCTTCTGGACCATGCCGTCCACCAAGAGCATCAGCTTGTTCTCCCTGCGCTGCCCCAGAGTCGAGAACGCCACCACATTGGCGATGGAGTAAGCAAAGACGGCGACGGCCAAGGCAGACACATATATGGTGGTGGTGACGTCCCGGCAGCTCCCTGCGGCGTACGCGCCCATGAGACCGAACAGGTCCAGTGTCATGGCCGCCTGCAGGGCGCGGCGCTTGACGACGGCGCCAGAGCTCAGCTGCTTGCTCTGGACAATGACGATCACGACCAGCGACGCCACGAACGCCGCCGTGTTGCAGTGGAAGAACGCCTTGTACCTCTTGGGGTGCATATCGAGGAGGACCGGGTTCCCCGCGCGGTGAAGCTTTCTGTCGTCCGGCTCCGTCCAGAAGCCGCCCGGTGGGTTCAGCCCCGCCTGGTATGTCATTGTCGCCGCGAGCGTGGCGAGCAAGAGCAGAAGCGACCGCGACTCCTCGACCGTTTCTTCGTCGTCTTCGTTGCCGTCGACTTCCGTGGCATCTTCTTCCGGAGCATCACAACCCGTGTTTGGCGTTGCCGGCTTCGGCTTCATCTCCCTAGTCAAGCGACATGCATATCACACATCAGGTCAGCTTGTAGAAAGGATCCTGAATGGAAAAAGAAAGGTGCGAGCTTACACGTACTTCACTTGAAGGGGTTCATCCCTGCTGGCCAGTTGCAGTTGTTCTTGCTCCATGTTGCGACGGCACTGCAGTATCTTGCAGAGCCCGACTAGCCATTTCTTGATCGTTCCCATCGCGAACATTCCGATCACCACCTGGAGCGCAATGTACAAGAGCGCGGCGCCGGCGAGGGAGACGACGTACACGGTCGTCTCGACCTTCCTGCAGCTCCCTGCGGCGAAAGCGCCCATGAGGCCGAGCAGCTCCACCATGACGCACACCTTCAGCGCGTATGACCGGGCGACGCGGCCGCTCAGCGTCCTGCTCATGAGCAGCATGATGATGGCGAGGGACGCGACGAAGGACGTGGCGTTGCAGTAGAAGAACGCCTTGTAGCGGCTCCTGAAGTGGCCGTCGTGCAGCACCGGCACGCCGGCTTTGTGGCCGTGCTCGTTCTTGTCCCAGAAGCCGCCCGGCGGTGCCAGCCCGGCCCCGTACGTCAGCGGCGTCGCGAAGGTGGCCAGCAGCAGAAGGAACTTGCGCCGTTCTTGGTGGTCCTCCTCGACGCGTGACTCGTCCTGATCGGTGTCGCCTTTCTTGAGCAGTTCTTCGAGCTTCTCCGTGAGCGCGAGGAGCGACTCCCGCAGACACTCCACCGGCGGGAGCGCCGACGTGGCCACGAGAATATGCAGCGCGACGTACCCGAAGACCACGGCGAACAGCACCGAGACGTAGACGGACGCGAGCACGTCCCGGCAGCTCCCCGCCGCGTAGGCCCCCATGAGGGCGAGCAGGTCGAGCACCATGGCGGACCGGAGCACGGTGAGCCCGACGCGGTTGCCGCTGACGCGCCTGTCGAGCAGGATCATGATGATGACGAGGGACGCCACGAAGGCCGCGCCGTTGCAGTAGAAGAACGCGGTGTACCGGGGGTTGTAAGTGACCTGGAGCATCGGGTCGCCGATGCGGTGGTCTTCGTTTTCGTCGTCGGGCCACACGCCGCCCGGCGGGTTGAGCCCGGCTACGTACGTGACGCTGGCCACCAGCGTGGCCAGCAGCAGGAGGTACTTGCGCCACTTCCACAGGAACACGTAGTCTTCGGACTCCATTGACGGCTTAGTGTACGATTGACATTGCAGAGCAATGCTGCCGTCTCTGATACATATATATACTGCGCGCGCATGGAACGTAGCAGCTGTGACGTGATGACGCCGTGGAGCTCCGACGTCCGTTGTGTTAACGGGAATCAGGGCGATTGATCGAGTTTCCGGAATCTTCTTTGGAGGAGAATCATGTGCTATAATTGATGGGTTTGATGTAATTGGCATTTTGTCATGAGCCACACGTTGCTTAGTCGAAGCTAAGTCATGGTCTATGGTTAAGAACAAGTACTATATGCGTTGCTGAATTCTGATGATTTCCTGTGGCTGGATGCTTCATGCTTGATGTCTCCCATCGCACTAGGAATAGAATAATCTAAACTTGATGCTCAGTTAAGCTCAATCATATATGTAATGGTGGTAATTAAGAGTAAAGCCTCTCCCGAGATCTTGGCCGAATTGGTGAACGCTTGTTCTCCGGTTACTTCTGGAGATGCACTGTCTATCCGTGCTCGTGCTCTACTTTTTTACAAGCGTGTTCCTTCCCTGTCTCTTCGTTAAAAATGGTAATTATGATCATGACAAGTGATCATTTATAAACAGGGGCGGATCCACTAGGAGTTCTTTACTCTTTACAACCTAAAACGCGCAATCAATTGCAGAGGGAGGGGTGGCTGGCAGCGGCCTTACCCAGTCCCCATGCTTGGCACACCCCTATTACTATTTACTACACAAGGTTACCATGTAATGTAGTGATGAATTTTCGGGTGTTCACTTAATAATTTACCTTTTATCGTTCGGCTCCCCTAGTGAAATTTTTTGGCTCGCCCTTGCGTGCAGCCAGCATCTATATCTATATAAATAAAAACAACCGATGAGATTTAAGACGCCTCATTCATTTTGAGGACAAGAAAGTTTCACAATAATCCTAAAAAGAAGAAAAATTCTACAAATTCTCTCATTAATCAATATAAAAGGAGAAGTATCTATGCCGCTTATTTTGGTGGGGCTAGAATGTAACGGTGCAGATTAATCATAGATGGATATTAGAGTTGTATAACAAACACAATTGTATTTTCAATCGTAGGTGTTAAATTTGTATTACAAAGATAATTGTAACATAACATACTAATATCTAGCTGCGCAATTGCACGGGTAATTCCACTAGTTATTATAAAATGTTTGCTTACTTCATCTTACCCTTATTCCATAGGAACCAGGTACATCCGCCACCATTTACAAAGGCGAGCAATGATCGACAATAAATAAAACATACATGACAAATGATCACAGTTTAAAAAAAATAAGTTGCATGTCAGTATTTTTTTATATAAAAAAGAGGATTCAATTACAAACCGGCAGTATTTGTTGTATCGATATTGCTAATTTTTTTAGTCACTTGAAACTTTATTACCTTTAAGTCACACAAAATTGCACAACACTTAGCCTAAAATTGCATTGCTAAGTAATATGCAATTTTTAGGAAAGCTTTACTACAGGTTGTAGTTCTATTTGTCTCTATATTTGTAGGGTTTACCTACATTTACTTTATTATTGTCATAATTTTTTTGTCTTTGAATTTTGTAGTGGTTCACCTAGCTTAATTTTTTTGTTAGGTTAAAATAATTCTTTTTTTAGTCTTTGTCAAACGAATTAGGAATGCACATAAGAAATTAGGGGGGTGATTTGAGTAGTTAGATCTTGACTTGATTCTGGATAAAAAAAGAGAAAAAGTCCAGTTTTCAACCTCAACTATGACCCGAGTTCATTTTTCAACCCTTAATTGTAAAACCGTCCGAAACGAGTCCCTCATGCGCCCTTCATACCTAGGTTTTTATGTGACGTGGAGACAGTTTTCGCTATTGTGACAACCAATGCAATACTTGTTTGCTGAGTTAGATGGAGCCCACATGTCAGCTTCTAAGCCCTTCTTCTTCCCCCTTTTCTCTTTCTCTCTCCACCTCTCTCTCCAGCCCAGTCGATCGAGCTGGGCTCAGTGCACCGCTAACTGCAACCAGCCTCGCTGCTAGCCGCCTCCTCCCCCCTTCCTTCCTTGCCACCAACAACTGATAGGCCGCATGCCGCATCACCAGTGTGCCACCACAACTGACATACTGCATGTGCCTCACTGTCACCAGCTCCCATGTCACCTCTGTAACATCCTAAATTCCAGGAAAATGCAAAAAAATGTGAAAAATTTAAAACTTTTTGCATGCATCTTATTTCCTTGGCTTTTATTGGAATTTCTTTGGAAAAATAATTTGCAAACATAAATTTTGGAAAAAAATAAGAATATACATTTGATAGAATTCAAATTGAATTCAAAACTGAATCTAAAAAGATGATCCTTAAGGGGTGACCTAGGAGAATTTACAGTATAAAGCAATTCAAAAACTCACAAATATATTCCTAGCACTGGAAATAAAGTTTTGAGCATTGATGAGGATTAAATTTCTAAATATGACTTTAATATTTAATTAAAGCCATGTGGCCCCTGTGGTTGTGACCCCTATGGGCAAAGACTCCTATGGTCGTAAAACTCATAGAGGTTGCTTCCCGAGTCTTTGCTTTTGCACATCTCCTCAAGCTTGGCTATAACGACTCCTTTAGCCTTAACCTCTTTTTTGAAGATCTCCAATTCTGTCAACCATGACAAGGAGATTAAGAAAAAAAAAGAAAGGATTAAGAAGTAGTAGAAGTTTGAAGAGACTACTTACTTTTTAATTGGAGGTTCTCCTTTTCCAAGGAAGAAATTCACTTGGTTTGTTCTCCGACCATAGCGATGCCCTCCACCATATGCTACAAAAAGTAGTTAGGAAACTTCTTTAAGTTCCAGAAAAACTCAAAAAAATGCATCATAAATTGGTCATAGGAATTTACCTGAATTACTTTGTTAGCATATGCAGAGTAAATCATCTCAGAACCTATCTTTGATTGATAGTCCGAGATCTACCTCCACCAGACTTCCTTGAGTCTCTTGTTATCAAAGACTCGTAGTCAGCTAGGGGTGTCCTTCGGGTGAGGAGACTTCCTAACCAAGAAAGAACTCCTCTCCCCATGACCTTCAAAGAAAGGAGAAAGTAGACTTGCTCCCTCCTCTTTGACCACTTGAGTCCCAACAGAGGTCGAATCCTGCTGAGACTTCTCTTCAGCCTCTGCATCCTTGGATGGTGTTGAAGCCACCAAAGATTCGTAAGCAGCAAGAGATGGTGCTAGCACCTCTACCTGCTCAAGGGCTGCCTTGACCACCCCCTCTTTGGGAGTTTCCTCATGAGGAGTACTCTAATCTGGGGTGATCGGAGTACTAGAGGCAATATAAAGACAAAAGAAGGAAAAGTGAAGACTTCAGAATACAAGAAAACCTAAAGGTATGGACTTACATGAATTTCTCATTTTTCATATACTTGGTCTTCTTAGCTTTGAAATTAAAATGCCCTAGAGCAAAGTCCAAAGCGCTTGCCTTCTTCTTCTTCTCGATCAATTTTACCAGTTCTGAACTAGTAGGGCTGGTCAGACCCTTTGAGCCCTCTGACTAGATAAGCCTATCCTTGGTCAGGTTTTCCTTGAGGAAGTTGGAAGCAATTTCTCCAATCGCCTGCTTGGAAATCGTGGCTCCTTGGACCTCCGATGTAGTCGCTCCCTTTCGTTCTTAGGGAATGACCACTTGGTTTGTTATGACTACTCTAGAGCCTACAACCGCAAAACCTTGTTCTATAGTCATAGTGACTGATCAGTGGCTCCTCCCTCTCTTTTGCTTGGTCATTAACTGAAGTTAGCTTAGCAACGAAATTCTTCATCCAAGAGATATATTCCCTTCAGTGCTCTTTTTCTGTCCTCCTTATAAAAGAAGGACTAGACTTAAAGTAAAATACATTCGGAGTCATAGTAAAAGCCTACCTCCGAGGGGCCTCCACCTTGTGTGGTTGTCGGAGCAAAAGTGGTCAAAGCAGCGACCAGAATGACAGGAACAGTAGTCTATGATGGAGTTGGGATTGATCCGAAAGCCCCATACGACTTCCTCATGCTCTTCTACCTCTAAGGGCTCGGAGGAGCATCTCTTGAGCTCTCCAACAGCTTGCCGCCAATGCGGGGTGCCCGATCTTCATGACGTAGGATTGATAATGATAACTTGGATTTGTGCAACCTGATGAACTGATCACGCCAATCACCATCAAAACAGCAACTTGCGACAAAAAATTCACCCAATCACATGCTCGTGATACCGTCTAACCGACCACAAAGCAAACACATCATAGCTCCTAAGAATCACAAGAACAACGATATAGAGAAATGCCAAATTCCCCTCTAGGTTGCAATTAGATGGCAAACTCTAGGAAGAACAAGCGTATAGCCTTCTCTTGAAAATAATAGATTCAATTATGGTCTGCCAAAAAGTTACGTATTACAAGGCTTATATAACCCTTAGGAGGCCGCAAGGTCTCCTACTCAACTCCTAAGTGTTTTATACTCGGACTCTCACAAAAAGGAAATAAAAATAAAACTGATAATTCCTTCTCCATTACGTAGCCCTTGAAATAGCGAATCCAAGATCACCTCAATCAGCAATCGTATGTGAAAGTTATTGCTATAGTCACTATGATCACGCAGAGTCAATTTACGACCACTCTAAGTCTGGCCACAACCACGTTGTGGCTACACTCCTTCAACCACGTAGTAGGCTCAATCACCATAGTCGTAAATCGATTATAACCATGCTGTGACTTACAACCACATTGAAGGCTCTATCGACCGCCAAAAGTTGATCGAACGACATAGAAGGGCGAACGTTCAGAGTGGTCCGAACATCACCATCATTATCGATCGTCCAAAACTGATCGAACATCACAGAATGAACAAACGTTCGAAGCGGTCTGAATGTCTCCAAAGCGATTGAGCGCTCCGTTGAAGATCGGACAGCGCGATCGTTCGGAGTGGTCCGAAGTCTCCAAGGTGATCAGGCAGTCCGTTGTATATCGGACGGTGTAATCGTTTGGTGCGGTCTAACTGTCTCCGAAGCATCTGAGCGTATAATGCTGATCGGATGGCTCAGATAGTCGAAACCATTCGGACTGGTCCGAACGTTCTAAAGGTCTTATGAGTGCCTAATGTGGATCGAATGATCCTTTGTGAGTTCAATTATTCTTGTGGTCGATCCGACGTGGCAATGAGGACTTGAATGTGTCTTCCCTTGTTTGACTCCAAGTATTTCTTCTCCTAGCTTCTCCTCCATGGCTCCAATTCCAAAAGCTTCACATCGTTCAAACATGAGAACACACAGCACATTGGAATGAGGTAGTATCTAGTTCTCATGTAAATTATAACCAATTTCAATTAGGAGCGAATTCACCTGCTGATTAATTTGTTTAGCTAGTGCTCATGTAATCAGTCCAATTGGTGTCCAATAATGGTGATAGATAAGCAACATTGAATGTAGAACTCACAGCACAATCATCACTCGGAAGCTCGATCTTATATGCATTGTCATTGATCTTCTCAAGCACTCTGAATGGACCATCTCCCCAAGGTATTAGCTTGGAATTATGTTTGTCCGGGAAACGTTCTTTGCATAGATACACCCAAACTAAATCACTTGGTTCAAATAGCATCTTCTTTCTGAACTTCTTCGCCTTCTCAGCAAAGTATTGTGACTTCTTTTCAATTTCTTCTTTATTTTTGACATGAATCTTCTTCACGTATTTAGCTCATTTTGATGTTTCCATGTTGACATGTTCACGCAATGGCAGTGGCAGCAAATCAAGTGGCGTGATCGGTTTGGAACCATACACCACCTCAAATGGACATATTTGAGTAGTAGAATGCACTGCCCTGTTATATGCAAATTCAACATGCGGTAGATGTTCTTTCCACTCTTTCAAATTCTTTTTGATCGTTATTCGTAGTAGCATTGAGAGTGTACAGTTCACTACCTCCGTTTGACCATCAATTTGTGGGTGACAAGTTGTCGAAAAGAGCAACTTTGTCCCAAATTTGGCACGCAAAGTCTCTCAAAACTAGCTCATAAATTTGACATTTCGATCTGAAACAATTGTCATTGGCATGCCATGCAATCTCATAATTTCCTTGAAAAACAAATCAACTACGTGCGACGCATCATCGCTTTTGTGACAGGGAATGGAATGTGCCATTTTAGAGAATATATCCACCACTACAAAAACTGAATCCCTTCCCCTCTTAGTCCTAAGCCATCCTAAAACAAAGTCCATACTAATATCTTCCCAAGGAGCATTAGGAACTAGAAGTGGAGTATATAAACCATGTGGATTAAGCTTAGATTTTGCTTTGTGGTATGTCACACATCGTGGTACAAATCTAAGCCCCCTATCCTTATCTCTTCTGCGCATCGCACACCGATGAGGAACCAAGCCGCACGAGCTCCACGTGCTCCTGAGTTCTCATGAGTCAATCCCAACCATATTGTCCCTATAAATCCCTCTCAACCACACCATGGTCTTTCTCATCTCTCCCACACTCCATTCCTACAAAAAAACTGAACCTTTCCCTCCTTCTCTTGCCTAGAACACGTCATCTCCCTCAACACCGATGAGCGTGCTCCACCAAGCCCCACCATGGTCTAAAATCTCCAGTGGACCTCACGCTTTTCTAACCGCATCATCTTATCTTCCATATCTCCTAGTGCATTTCCCCTCATTTCATTTTGTGATTCATGCAAACGTTCATCAGGAATGAACCATCGTCTTTGTCTCCAACCAAAACTGCCACCGCAAGCTATTCTTCCTCTCTGGTGAGACCTGGCCTAATTCTCCTCTTCCAGAGCATCCTCAACTCTTCCCTAATCTCATGCAACTCTCACTTGTAGCTCTCCCTCGCCGTGGAGCTCCCGCACCATGGACGACCTCTGTGCTGTTGCTACTCTTCACCGTTTGGCCACTCCAGAGCCTCTCTGACATCGCCAACCCCCCTCGGTAGGGTTATTGTAGTCCCTAGATGCTCGCACACTCATTTAATTTGGGAATACCTCACCGTAGCATGGTCTTCGCCGGAGCTCTGCATGGTGCCACTACAAGGGTCACCGTCGGAACTCTCTGGTGACCATTTGGTCCCACCAAGTGTTGCCTTTGGCTTTGCCAGGCTCTATACAATCCATTTCACCCTTGTCAATGCCAAGCCGTCGCTTGCCTCTCTATTTCCCCTCTCTTTGACAATGGGCCCCACCTGTCAGGAAGGATTAGTTTAGAGCTACTGATATGTTTAAAGTTAATGAATGAATGACATGCAGGCCCAAGTTAATAGTTAACTAGAATTATATTTAAAACTTGTTTTTAAACATGTGAGTATGGCATGCAGGACCCACATGCAGGCAAGAATAGATTTGCACTAATGACAGATTTGAACCTAATGAGTCTATGAAAAGTGAGCCCGATCAAAATTAGTTAAAGAATTTTTAATTAAATTAAAAAAATAAAATATGACCCACTGACATATAGGACCCACTCAGTATAATAATAAAATGTGAATTAAAATCTGGTTTTAAATATGTTTCATTGGCAAATGGACCCCACATGTTAGTTATTTTGGAAATTAATAAACTCTGACGAATGGACCCTACATGTCAGCCTAATGACACAATAAATCTAGTTTTTCCTTTAGAAATAAAAATACAAATTACAATCAAAATTTTTGCACAATACGATTTTCATTTTCTCAGCATTTTTTAAACCGAATAAAATTCAAATGACCATAACTTTTGCATATGAACTCCAAATTTAGTGATTTTTGTCTCTAAATTTTTATAAAATCATGCTCTATACAAATATGAAAAAATATTTAAATTTTGTCTTTGTTTAATTTTATTTAGCTCTTATTTGTATTTATTCAGATTTTATCAAATAAACACCGTCGCAACAGATAACTTTGAGAATGCTTCCAAACCATTCTCTGATAAACAAGAGCAAGGCAAGCACCCACTTTGACCATGTTGATTCTAATATTTTAATTATTGTATGTTTTCTCAAAATCTATTATGCATACATGTATGTTCCATTAAAATTTGCTACACTATGGGTAACAGTAATTATATCCACTTGCATGCATTAAACGTCCCTGCAAATTTGATATATTTATTGTTGTAACATTTAGGACATAATTTACACAATAGCTAATATCATTTTTGGTATATTATATTGAGTATATGGTCTAGATACTTAGTCACGTAATAGTTTTCGCTAAGTTTGATCATTCAAAAAATTTACGTATGGACATGGGTGATTTAAATATTGGACCAAAGGAGGAAACTCTGTTTGTTTGGTATAAAATAAAATGAATAACCTATATTTAGATGCAGACGAGTTATATTATGAACTATCAAATATGAGAAGGTATCTCGCATGTAGATAGGGGGAGATTCTTGCCCGGGTTAATTAAGAACTGAATGCTATAGCCGCATATCTAAGTCACACTATACAACCACATGTGTTATATGGGCTCTGGTTTTAGTTGACTAAGTTATCTAATACTAGCCTTACATTTTGATAGGCCGAAGTAGTGAGGGCATTCCAGAAATGTTTGCTCGTAGGGGCTCGCTTCACTAATGTGTTAGGACCAAAGCTTGCTAATATAATGGTGAATGCTCGCTTGGAGGAAGGATACACCTAAGTGAGGGTTTTTCATTCATCAGGCTGGTTCAAGGTTAGGACTAGATTAAGTAGTAAGGGTATTCCAAGAAGGCTATATGATAATCAATTTCATTAGACGCCCAAGGAAGCATGATGTTATCGATAGTATATTTAATTATCTCATGTGGGTTAAATTGTACAACCTCTCGAGAGTGTTAAAAACTATTTAAATAGCCATATTCATAGTTATTAGTATGCTTGAATGCAGCCACAATAGGTATAGCTTTTTATTTTTACAAAATTGTTTTATTGAAAAAATTGGGATGGCATGTACATGTCGCGTGTGCTATGCCCATAGTCGGGAATTGTTCAATGATCGTAGCCAAGGAGGGCTATGAATGGATGTGATTTACTGTTATTGAATGCTATACAAATGTTATTTCATTACTTTCGACTATTCTTTATAATTTCATTGCAAATTGCTACTTATTGATATTACCAACAAAAGCTGCTTCATGCTGAAAATAACTTGCAGAATACAGCCTTAGTTATTGTTAGCCTTGAATATACATATGTGTGTGTGTGTGTGTGTGTGTATATACATACATATATATATACATATATGTTGTGATACACTACAAGTTTTGCTGAGTGCACAATTACTCAAACAGAGAATGAGGAAGATAACATGTCCAACGACGCATATTTTGCCCCCCGACATTGGGGAATTTGACGATGGGTCTTTATATGGTCTAACTCTGGTTGGTTGCCTGTGAGCTATGGTGGTACACCACTGGACTCTTTTGCTTACTTGTCTTCCACTGCATTTTACTCTTGATACTTATATTTATTTGGCCGGTCGGGCCTACATTGTAAACTTTATTGTGCATCACTTATATATTCACTTTTTTGTAAATTAATTGTATGTAATATGTATAAATGTGGTCTCGATGCTATGAATATGTGTACTAGTCACTGATAATGGGACTAGTATAGAACACATACGGTAATTTTGGGTATTCAACGCCTAGGGTCCGCACAGCCTCCAGCTCCTCTGACTTCTTCTTCCACACCATTACCATGAAATCCACCTTCTCCATCACTGTTGTAACCCAAATTGAGATCCACTGCCAACCAAATAAGCACACCGCCACCTTCCAATCGCATCGACTTCTCCCATTCCATGTCGCCTGCACCCAATTCGACACTTTCGCCCTAGCACAAGGCAAATAAGAGATGACAATACGTAGCTCATTAGTAACAGAGCTAGCGCCATCAGCATTTGGGAGGTGTGGCGCATTGGTTATCGGCACATGATGACAATGACCTTGCCTCTCTCCTTCTACTCTGTCACATTTCCCACTCTCCCTCTCATTCTCCTTCCTCAGACAAATCGAGAAGGAGTGAAACGCCTCACCATTGTTGGCCCCCAAGCTCCGTCGCGACCCCTTGTCAATCTCCCTCTCCAGTGGCGCAAGAGGGTGCTTGGTGGCCGAATTTGGAGGGATGTGGTGATGGAGGATGGTGCTTAGTCGCCGGACTGAGAGAGATGGTTGTTGTGATTGTGACAGCCGAGGCTAGATGTGATGTTGGGCTTGGCTTCAGCAAGGAGAGAGAGAGAGAGAGAGAGAGAGGAGGAAGAACAGATTATGACATGTATGTGGGCTCTCTATCTTTTTAAATTTGTTGACTTATGGCTATGACACGTGGGACTGATAGCCTACTGGGATGTCACGTCAGATCAAAATAACCCTGGTTTGGGTGGAGGAGGTAAAGTGGATGGTTTTAATAAATGAGGGACCCGTTTTAAACAGTTTTACAATTAAAGTTTGAAAAATAGAGGGCCGTAGACTTTTTCAAAAAAAGGAGATTTGATGATCAGATAACCCCACCGAAGCCAACCAACTCACAATCACAGCTATCTCTAGCAAGAGGATCGATATATCACTTTTGCGATTATGAATGCCCAACAAGAACAAAACGACTGATTAATTACGAAATTGTGGTCCTCTGTAATAGCTTGTAGATAACAACAAATAGCACGATGGAATGGATTTCGCTGTCCCTTTTCTCACAATCACAGATATTTGGCTTCAGAAGGGCTTAAGTGTCTGCTTTCTGCCGGTTAGAATGGAATTAGTTAGAAATGCGCCCCAGAATCACGTCCCTTCTGTTTGTCACGCTTCTGCCAGAAGTTCCTAACCTTCTCCAGGGCAGAGCAGTTTAGGGGTGGAAAATTGATATGAATTATTCGTATTATTCGGTTACTGTATTCGATAGGATACAAACACAGTAAAGATTTTTCATCCAATTAACAATTTTTCTTGTATTCGTATTCGATTTCACATAAAAAGTATGGATATGAATATAGTATGAATTTTTACCATCTGAAATGTTATTTTATCCGAACTATTCGTATCGTATTCGTATTCGACGAAGCAATATACATATTTTATTGTAATATGACTAATTAGTTGGACAATTTTTTTAATTTGGTTTGAATTCGTGTTTCTTTAGGTGAAGTAAATGAATTAGAATAACTAAGCGTGACTATACAGGATAAAATATCATTAATATCTTCATATTACATAAGTAATAAGGATATCCACATCCGATCATATTCGTTACAATATTCAATTTATATTTGAGAATATTCTAATTTGTATCTATATTTATTTATAAAATATGAATACGAATATGATAATAACACTATTTAGTCCGGTTTCACCCCTAGAGCAGTTTATGCTGCCTGGATACGCACATTGGTTGTGAATTGACCCCGCTTAACGTAGCTTGAGCTTGTTTTGGTAGAGGCTTAAGGTTCAAGCTTAGAACCCACGGAACGACCTTGCTAGTTGCGATCAGGCTAGCCAATGACAGACGAATCAGCAAGCCAGAAACACTCACTCGGGAGATCAAGAGTCACGTCTTAGGTCTGTCCACTATGCGCCTTCGTATCTGAACGTGAGGAGAGGCGTGCTGAATATGGAACTGGCCGGAGACCAAATAGATGGAGAATCAGATGCCACCATGAAATGTGTTGCGTGAATCAACTTTTTCGTAGACGGGGGCCCAGAACAGTGTGATCAGGCCCTGAAACACGAGGGTCTATAAAGTGGTGCATATGAGAATTTGTCCGTCCAATATAGATGCAATCGAGGATATGTTCGTTCATGTGTCACGAGAATTCACGGTGGCGAATCTTCATTTATCCCTTATAACGTGCTCGATTTGCTCGTGACATGCACCAACCCCACCACCAAGATCTGAAAACTCGGCTCGCTCGCGGCACGAGCCCATTTCGCGCGCTCATGCCCGGCCGGGTGACTCGCGGCGCGCGCGGCTGGTTTCGCCGTGCCGTGCGGGGGATCATGGCGAGTGGGCGACCCGCGGCCTGGGGAGCGCGGTTGTTGCGTGCGCCGTGCCGTGCCCGTGTGCGTGCGGCCCGGGGGCGTTTTGCCAGGAAAAGAGCGTATGCCTGGGTGAAAATGGCCGGATCCAACGTGCGCGCGAGCAAGCGTTGCACACCCCCAGTCTCCGTTTGTACCGGCCGGCCGAGTTCTCTCGATCAGCGGAGCTGACGCAGCGAGCCCGGCCCGGTTAGAGAGAAAGGCTTCGTGGGCCACGAGTTTTGGGTGGGTCTCCGACTGGATAGCGCACGGCGTTCTCCGTGCCTCGGTGTGTTCCGAGCGTGGATCCTTTCGTTTTTTCTTTCTTCTTTTCTTTAAAGGCATGTACTTTTTAGCTGAGACTTAATAGTTTTTTTATTGTAAATTATGGCTTTTAGACTGTTCGTGTGACAAATTATAGAGTAACAAAAATTCACATACTATTTTTTCCAATATAAATGAAGTTGATACAGGATGTACTACAATTAACTAGGACCCTATCTTAAAAAGATACTCCGTTTAAAAACTAGATAATATAGAAAAACTAAAAGTAGAAGTCAAAAGTTGAAAAAGAGCCGGGCCTGAGTTTGGACCAAGTTAGTGCACGCACCACCGGGTTGTTAGGGCTATCGCGCTCCAAAATCGAGACAAAATAAACTGGACAGAAAAGGATGTAAATTTATATGGAAATCACGGGTCCATTCGGAAACTAAAATATTTTACACGAAGTTGTCACATCCCAAAAATTTGGCTTTTTGAAAAATTTAAATTCAAATAAATTATTTTAAGTTAATTGGATTTTACTTGGCTTTTATTTGCCTTTCTGGATTTTCTGGAATTTAAAAACTATTTTTAGAGCTTAAAAAGTAATTCAAAATATGAAAATTAAATATCAACAGTAGTTGGAAATAATTTTATTTAGTCCAAAATATGTCCAGAGCTTCGTGAATTTTTCTGGAATTTTTGGAGGTATTTTCATATTTTTCTGGGCCTAAATAATTTTCTAGCCTTTTCTCAAATTAGAAATCAAATTCTGAAAAAATAAAAATCTCCTCTCTCCTCCGCCGACGCGTGGACGGCCCAGACCGCCCACGCCGCCGCTCGGCCTAATCCAGCCGCACTCTCCTCTCCGCCGCGCGGCCGGGCGGCCCACCAGACCGCTTCCTCCTCCGCGCTCGACGCGTGGACGGCTCGGATGAGCCGAGTCCCGTGCTGGCCATCCACCGCCCGCTCCCACTTTTTCTCGCCTCTGACCGCGGACCCGCTTTGTCGATCGCCGCACGCCCCGCTCTCGCCGCCACTCCCGGCCCGCCTGTCGGATCCGTCTCCCGCGGAATCGCCCCTTCCTTTCTCTTCCCTCTTTCCTTTTTCGCCGGCCGACGAGAGGCGCGCGGATCCGCCTTGCCTTCCCCGCCTCTCCCGGTTTGGAATCCTCGACCCGGCGGGAGCAAATCCCAACGCCCGCGCCTCCCTTCCTTCTCGCCTCCTCTTTCCTTTCCTCGCCTCCCTTCCTTTTTCCGGCCGACCACCCCGGCGAGCAATTGCCTCGCCCCGCTCCCCTCACCCTATAATGCCCCCATCGGCCGCCTTCTCCCGCACCGCATCCCAGCAAGACTCCACCGCAGCCTCCCGAGCCCTCTAGAGCCCGATCACCGTGCCACTCCTCCTCGAGCTCCGCCCAACTCCGCGAGCTCGCCGCCTCGGTCATCCTCTGAGCCCGTCGTCGCCTCCCGAGTTTCTCACGCCGGACGGTCCTCCCGACCCTCGGCGCCTCTCCTCGCACCGGAGCGCGTCGACGGAGCTCCCGAGCCGCCGCCGCCGCCTCGTCGCCGGCCGTCTCGTTCGTCCCAAGCTTCGCCGACCCTTCCAACCGAACCCTCCGCGCCAGATTACATTCTACGTGTCACCGGGCACCTCGGCCTCCTCGCCGCCGTCGCCTCCGATCATCTCTGCCCGGGACGCCCGAAGGTACCCCTCAAGAGGGTTACCTACCCTTATTGGGTAGGCAACGCCTCCCCGCTCCCCTGGCTAGCAGCGCTCACTCGTAACTCCCTCGGCGCGCGTTCGAGCCTCCGGCTCCGCGCGCGGAGGTTGAGTTTTTCGTTTAATTTCCGGGCTGACAAGTGGGTCACACCCGTCAGCGGCCGCCGGCTGCGCTGCCATCGCGCCGGGTCCCACCCCTGCTGGCTTTGGACTCGACAAGTGGGCCCGAAGACCAGTGGGTCCCACGTGTCAGAGGTTGACTCATTGGGCTCACTGTCCAGTGGGTCCCACATGTCAGTGACCGCCAGTGGTTACTGTTCAGTGGGCCCCACCTGTCAGTCTCTCAGAATTAAAATAAAAGATTAAAATTTAATTCTCTAGTGGGTCCCACCTGTCAGAAATTTCCGAATTTCTCGATTTATTCAAATCTGAGATTTTCAAATGAGCATAACTTTCTCATTTTAACTCCAATTCCAGCCATTCAAATTTCTAAATTCATCTAAAATCATAATCTATTCAATTATGGCCTCTGTTGGATTTTTGGATTTTATTTGAATTTTCTTTTGTATTTATTTGTTTTGTTGCTTCGTCTTTCCTCGCGTAGATTCCAACGTTGTCGACGATCCTCTTCACAGACAAGAAGACCAGAAACCCTGCAAGAAGGCAAGTCTCCTTTGATCATCTTGAGCCTATGCTTTGAAATGTTTTAAAGTATTTTAAATGTTATGCATTGCTATTTACATAAAATGATAATTCAAATCTTAAGGTAGTAGTTAATCCAACCTTGTTATGCCCTCCATTGGAATTGATTGTCATGTACCCTTGTCACCATAGAATTTCCTTTGTCTCATTAATGAGAATATTATAATTACTTGTTGTTGTTAGTATGGTAGGATAATGCTTAGTCATGCTATCTAATAACTTTGGAAAATCTTGAAAATGGGAAATTATGATTTATTATTAAATCCTTGTGTTTGAAAGTGAAGTGGCAATTGGAGTTGTCACTGTGATTTTAAAATAAAATAAAAATGTGAAAGTTGGTTTAGATTAGGGTGGATGGTGTTTGGGTTGGTGCAAGAAGCACGAGAACTTGATAAGTGTATGTTCCACCCTAGTCAATTAAGGACCGACGCTTGTGTTTGTCCAAACCGAGCATTAACCGTACAACCACAAGTCTATATGGGTACGACCTAGCTAACTAACCTATAAAGGTGTAGTTTAGATATCACCGTGGTGTATTGAGTGCCGTATGCATCGTTACTCATAGTGAGGGACAGGTTCTTGTACTCATATGGCGCAAGAGGGCTTGATTGGGCGGATTTAACCCTTCTGCGGTGAAACCTCAGCGGGTGGTCTCTAGCTATACTGGAGTAGGTGAAAGGCTTTGTGATATTTTATCTGGGTCTCATGCCAAAGGAAGCATGTTGACTATTAAGATAATTTATCTCTTGTGGGTAAAGTTGTACAACCTCTGCAGAGTGTAAAACTATTCGAATAGCCGTGCCCACGGTCAAGGGCGGGCAAGGAATGCATTCACATGGTAGATTTCTGGTTTTGTTTTAAAATCAAAAGTTTTGTATTCCGAGGGTGGAGGGAACTCTCGGAAGGGAATCCTGGCGGATGGAGCCAGAGAGGGTGGATGGAACCCGCAGTTTAAAACTTGACCAATGGTAATTGGTTAGCTAGTGTTGGTAGTTGGAACCTTCACTAGAAAGTTAATTTGTTAAAACATTTACTTCATTAAAGTGATGCCTTCGAAAATAATTAGTAGTAATGGAGATTTTAAATATTGCTTTGTGCAAAAGAACCATATGGCCTTCCTTTGTTAAGCCTTGCATCTATGCATTTTTCCCAAGACTTGCGGAGTACTTTATGTACTCACATGCTACATTTAAAAATAAAATCTCAGAGGAAGTTGAAGCTCAAGAAGGTGACTACGACTACTGCTTCGCTTGTGGCGGTGATGGATTCTTCCCGGAGGACTAGGTCGCGCTTCCCCAGTCAATTGCCTGTGGCGAATTGATGGGTCGTCCTCGAGTTTTATTTGCTTCCGTTGTGTTTGATTGTGCGAGGTCTTAAACCTCCCTTGTAATAATGAGACCGGTGGTCATACTCTTATTTATTGTAATAAATCGTTGATGGTGATGTTTTCCATTCTGTTTGATTGTGTGCACTAGCTTTGATGCGGGACTAGTCTTTGTAATACACGAGGGTCCGGTTCGAATCCGGTCCCGGCAGAGATGGTATCGAGCCAATTTGTATGAGGACGTGACCTAGATTAGGAATGGCAAACCATAAGGACTTATATTTATAAAAGAGTATATTAAAAATGTGTAAGCTTCTTTGCTTCTACTCTCTTCCTACTTAGAATCTCGTTCTTATCTCCAACTCCATTTGTTAAAACTTTTACTAATCTTTTCTTTCACTCAACTTTGTAGATGGTCGGTTCATCCTCCATTGCCCGTGGGACTACTACTCACATGGAGAGGATCTTTGGAGCATTCGCTAGCCTTCTCCGGCGGTGATGCATGTCCGAGTACCGTCGGCCGCCCATCTTCGGGGTCGGAAGACGCGGATCTGGATCGAGACTCTTGGACGATGGAGGTATTCTGTATGCACGGAAGAGGAATTCAAGTCCCACACCTACCCCATCAAGCACCCTCGGTCCCATTGTTTCGATCGATGTCGCCCAGACGCAAAGACGCCGCCATTGACGAGTTGTGCCACTGCACAAAGATGCTGTACATCAGTCCCCTTTGCTTCTTCATCAACCTCGCCGGGGAGAGGTATCCAGATCCCTTTGATATTCCGGTGGCGATCCTCGATCGTCACATCAGTGCAGCTCACCCAGCGATGGCGATCACTTATGCTAGAGCTCGAGGAGATTGGACAACCGGATGCTTCTCACCTCCGGCTACAAAGATTCGGACACACTCGCGCACAGCTTCTCGAGGCGAGCGGTGAGTTTGAGCTAGGGCGTCTCGTGGTGCTGCAGCTAACTACACGCCGTCTTCACCGTAGTTGACTATACGCCATCTTCTCAGCACCAGCCGTCATCCCCAACAACCCGGCACGGCTCGACTCGGGACTCCGCATCGATGGATGACGCAAGAAGGTGCGACGCCCCAGTCCGCCACCTGTCATTACTCTCAAGAAGCGCAAGCCTTCTCCTTCCCGTTCTCGGTCGACTGCCTCAAGTCGTAACCGTGCCTCGGCCGAGTGTGACTGTTCACGTCATCACGTGAGAGAGCGCCAGGAAGACCCGGAGGAGGATCCAGAAGAGGACCCGGAAGAAGACCCTGAGGAGCGCATCTTTGGAGAGGATTAGTAGTCTTTTGAGTCCGTAGTACCCAAATAAAATGTCCGCGTCCTTAGAACGCTTATTGTTATGTTTTGGTGTGCTAGATGGGTGCACTGTGCCTATGTGCACTTGTGGTACAGCCATCCTTGGAGTTATCTTGATTTTAATAAAAGTTTTTCCCTAAGTGGTTGCTAGTTCTTTCTTGTGTGTTGGCTTGGGATGTGGTTTAGTTCCCTAATCTCTTACCTTTGCTATTTCCTCTTACCTTACGCTAACCTAAACCGCCGGATGGTGAACACGAGGAGCAACCCGCAGTGGTGTGACGCCAACAACCAGTAGGAGGACAACATTCCACCACCTCCGCTCAGGCCCCCAACTTGGAGCAAATGATGGCTATGCAGCTGCAGCATTTCAAGCTCGCCAGAACCAAGTGCGGCCGGCCAGCAGCACCCAACGAGCACCCAGTCTAGATTGGGGAATTCATGAGACAAGGCCTCCCACTTTTGCTTTGGATCGGTGGATCCCTTGGAGGCGAATGATTGGATCAAGGATGTGGAAAGAAAATTGGTCCTAGCTCAGTGCAACGATAATGAAAAGGTGTTGTACGCTGCTCATCAGCTCAAGGGAATGGCTGCCAACTGGTGGGAAAACTACCGCGCCGCCCATCAAAATGCACAAGCCATCACTTGGGAGGAGTTTGTCGAAGCTTTCCGCACTGCCCATATCCCTACTGGGATAATGGAAATTAAGAAGAGAGAATTCTACCAACTGCAGCAGGGAAACCTCAGTGTTTCCGAGTACCTGAACAAGTTCACCCAACTGTCTAGGTATGCATCTGAAGAGGTCACCTCGGAGGCGACCAAGATTTGGAGGTTCACGCAGGGACTTGACCCCAACCTCAAGGTGCAGCTGGTGTCCAATGACTTCCCAACCTTCCAGCACCTAGTGAACAAGGCTTTTGTCCAAGAAGATGCTCGGCGCTGCATTTAAAATCGGAAGAGGAAGTTTCAAGCCCAAAGAAGGAGCAAGCAGCTCTCGATTCCGCCCAACGCACCTCACTTTCACAAGCTCTCGAGTCAAGCGTGCCGAGGACTCCTTTTCGTGACCCGCCCAAATCCACAAACTCCCGGCAAACAATGGTGGCCAACCCCGCAGAACAAGACTTCAGCAGCAGGAGTGCGGTGCTTTAATTGCAAGAACATGGGGCACTATGCGAAGAATCGCCCCGAAACGCCAAACAATGACTCGATTCGTTTCAACTGGGACTACACAAAGCAAGAGCTCCGATCGCAGTCAAGGCCGTGGGGCACCACAAACCCCAAGGACTCCACAAGTGGTGAGCAGAGGGCATCTCAACCATGTGACCGTGAGCGACCGGGATGCACCCGACGTAGTTAGGTAAGTTTCTTGTCAACTCAAGAATTGCATCGGCATTATTTGATTCTCGAGCTTCGCATTCTTTTGTGTCAAAAGATGTGGTTGAAAGGTATAATTGGGATGTGAGTAAACTACAGAACCCCATGCTAGTCGGTCCCTGGAAAGAAATGAGGACTAACACGGTTTGCCTTGACGCAATCGTGAATATAAATGGAGTTAAGTTCTTAGCAAATCTTATTATAATAGACTCCAAGGGTTTAGATGTAATACTTGGAATGGATTGGTTAACCAAGTATAAAGGGCGATAGATTGTCTTTGATCGAGTGTTACAATCACTAACTCGATGGGATTCAAGTAAGGTATAAGTCAAACTCCCTACCCAGAGCGGTGTAGTTTGAGCGATTGTAAAGGAGTGACTCGGAAAAAGTACCTATAGTGAGTGAGTACCAGATGTATTCCCGAAGATTTGCCCGGAATGCCGCTGATTGTGGAAGTAGAGTTTGTCATCAACCTAGTACAGAGCAGCTCAATTTCCAAGAGACCTTATCGGATGTCCGCAAATGATTTGGCGGAAGTTAAGAAACAAATTGAAGAGCTGCAGGATAAAGGATTTGTAAGGCAAAGCTCGTCACCTTGGGAGCACCGATCTTGCTAGTAAAGAAGAAAGATGGTAGTCTTCGCATGTGTGTGGACTATCGATCATTGAATGATGTGACTATTAAGAACAAGTACCCTTTACCCGAATAGATGATCTGTTTGATCGGTTGAAAGGATCATGTGTATTCTCTAAGATTGACCTTCGATCGGGATATCACCAATTGAAGTTAAGACCAGAGGACATACCCAAGACCGCATTTGCCACCGTTATGGATTGTATGAGTATACAGTGATGTCTTTCGGTCTAACCAATGCCCCAAAGATACTTCATGAATCGATGAATAAGGTGTTCATGGAATATTTGGATAAGTTTGTGGTTGTATTCATAGATGATATTTTGATATATTCCAAGAATGAGGAAGAACATGCAGAACATTTGAGGATAGTTTTGGAAAAGCTCGAGAAAATCGGTTGTACGCCAAGTTCGATAAGTGTGAGTTTTGGTTGAAGAAAGTAGCTTTCTTGGGCCATGTGATTTCGGCGGGAGGAGTATCCAGTAGACCGGAAAAAGTTAATGATGTGCTCAATTGGACACAACCAAAGTCGTATCCGAGATCGGGAGTTTTCTTGGATTGGTGGATACTATCGTCGATTTATTGAAGGTTTCTCCAAGCTCGCAAGACCTCTCACCCGATTCTTTGAAGAAGGAAAAGAAGTTTGAATGGAGTAAACCATGTGAGGATAGTTTCAAGAGTTGAAGAAAAGGTTAACTTCTGCACGGTGTTGACGCTTAGGACATTAGGAAGGATTTTGAAGTCTTCTGCGATGCGTCAAGGCAAGGACTAGGCGTGTCTTGATGCAGAAAGAAAGGTAGTAGCATATGCCTCAAGGCAATTTGCGACCCCATGAAGGAAATTACCCAACTCATGATTTAGAGCTCATTGTCAGTAGTGCATGCACTGAAAATATGGAGGCATTACTTGATTGGCAACCGTTAGAAATTTACACGGATCACAAGAGTTTGAAATATATATTCACTCAACCCGATCTCAACATGAGGCAAAGGAGATGGCTTGAGTTAATAAAGGATTATGATATTGGAATACATTATCACCCAGAAAGGCTAATGTGGTAGCAGATGCCTTGAGCGAGAAAGAGTTATTGTGCCAAGCTATGGATTAAGGACGGTATGCCTACCCTTCAAGAAGAGTTCCAACGGCTCAACCTAGAAGTAGTGGAGGAAGGATTTCTAGCCACTTTGGAAGTTCAACCAACCTTAGAAGATCAAATCGAGAGCAGCTCAAAAGGAGGACAAGTATGTCCAGAGATCAAGGATAATATGAAGAAAGGAAAAGCTTGGGATTTTCAGAGGATGAAAAAGGTACCCTTTGGTTTGGGAAAAGAATTATTGTACTGAAAAGAAAGAGGTAAAGTAGTTAATATTGAAGGAAGCCCATGAATCGATATTCAATTCATCCAGGAGCACCAAGATGTACCAAGATCTCAAGGGAAGGTATTGGTGGTCAAGTATGAAACGAGAAATTGCGAATACGTAGCCTTGTGCGATGTATGCCAACGGATTAAAGTGAACACGAGAGACATGCGGGACTTCTGCAGCCATTGCAGATCCCTGAGTGGAAATGGGAAGAAATTGGTATGGATTTTATAACTGGATTACCAAGAACCAAAGCAGGGCACGATTCAATTTGGGTTATAGTGGATCGTTTGACAAAAGTCGCCCATTTCATTCCAAATAAAGACCACATACTCCGGGATAGACTTGCAGAGTTGTACATGTCAAGAATTGTGTGCTTGCATGGGATCCCAAAGAAGATTGTGTCAGATCGAGGAACCCAGTTCACTTCGAGATTTTGGCAAAAACTACATGAACTTTTGGGCACAAACTTAAACTTCAAGATGACTTATCACCCACTGCACGGATGGTCAAACAGAAAGAGTAAATCAAATCTGGAAGACATGTTGAGAGCTTGTGTCTTGGCAAACAAGAGTAATTGGGATCGAGTTTGCCCTATGCGAGTTCTCCTACAACAATAGTTATCAATCCGGTTTGCAAATGTCTCCTTCAAGCCCTATACGGCAGAAGTGTAGGACTCCATTGTATTGGAAGGAAACAGGAGAAGGACAAGTGTTTGGACCAGATGTGCTGAAGCAAGCGAGAAGAACAAGTTCGTCTAATCCAGGGCATTAAAAAGCAGCACAAACCGACAGAAAAGTTATGCGGATAATCGACGTAGAAGCTTAGAATTCGTGCACTGGGATCATGTTTATTTGAAGGTGTCACCTCTCAAAGGAATGAGACGTTTTGGAGTCGATGGAAAGCTAGCTCCCGATTCATCGGACCTTTTCTGTTGTGGCGAAACGAGGAGAAGTGGCTTACGGTTGGAGCTTCCACCTCAGCTGTCAAAGGTGCATGACGTCTTCCATGTGTCTCAGCTAAGAAAGTGTCTCAGAGTTCCAGAAGAGCAGATGCCTCTAGATGAAATAAACGTGAAGGAGGACCTCACCTATCCAGAGTATCCAGTCAAGGTATTGGAGGAAGCAGAGCGCCGTACGCGCAGCAAGGTTATCAAGTTCTGTAAAGTGCAGTGGAGTAACCATTCAGAATCGGAAGCAACTTGGGAGCGTGAAGAGGATCTAAAAGAAGAGTTCCCCGACCTTTTTCCCAGTCCATCCGAATCTCTGGTCGAGATTCTTTCTAAGGGGGTAGGTTTGTCACATCCCAAAATTTGGCTTTTTGAAAAATTTAAATTCAAATAAATTATTTTAAGTTAATTGGATTTTACTTGGCTTTTATTTGCCTTTCTGGATTTTCTGGAATTTAAAAACTATTTTTAGAGCTTAAAAAGTAATTCAAAATATGAAAATTAAATATCAACAGTAGTTGGAAATAATTTTATTTAGTCCAAAATATGTCCAGAGCTTCGTGAATTTTTCTGGAATTTTTGGAGGTATTTTCATATTTTTCGAGGCCTAAATAATTTTCTAGCCTTTTCTCAAATTAGAAATCAAATTCTGAAAAATAAAATCTCCCCTCTCCTCCAGTAGACGCGTGGACGGCCCAGGACCGCCCACGTCGCCGCTCGGCCTAATCCAGGCCGCACCTCCCTCTCCCTCGCTGCCAGCGGGCCCGGCCCAGCCAGCCCCGCCTTCCCCTCCTCCGCGCCCGACGCGTGGACGGCTCGGATGAGCCGAGTCCCCGTGCTGGCCATCCAGCCGCCCGCTCCCACCTTTCTCGCCGCCACGACCCGCGGACCCGCTTGTCGATCGCCGCGCGTCCGCTCTCGCTGCCACCCCGGCCCCGCCTGTCGGATCCGTCTCCCCCGCGGAATCGCCCCCTTCCTTTCTCTTCCCCCCTCTTTCCTTTTTCGCCGGCCGACCGAGACCGCGCCGGATCCGGCCTTGCCTTCCCTGCCTCTCCCCGGTTTTGGAATCCCTGAGCCCCGGCGGGGAGCAAATCCCCAACGCCCGCGCCTCCCTTCCTTCTGGCCTCCCCTCTTTCCTTTCCCTCGCCTCCCCTTCCTTTTTCCGGCCGACCACCCCGGCGAGCAATTGCCTCGCCCCGCTCCCTCGGCCCCTATAATGCCCCTATCGGCCGCGCTTCTCCCGCACCGCATCCCAATAAGACTCCACCGCAGCTCCCGAGCCCTCTAGAGCCCGATCACCGTGCCACTCCTCCTCGAGCTCCGCCCAACTCCGGCGAGCTTTCCTCACCGCTCGGTCATCCTCGAGCCCGCTGCCGCCCCGAAGTTTCCTCACGCCGGACGGTCCTCCCGACCCCTCGGCGCCTCCTCGCCACCGAGCGCGCCGCGACGGAGCTCCCGAGCCGCGTCGCCGCCGCCACTCGCCGGCCGCCTCTCGTTCGTCCCCAAGCCGCCGACCCTTCCAACCGAACCCTCCGCGCCAGATTACATTCTACGTGTCACCCGCACCTCCGGCCTCCTCGCGCCGTCGCCTCCGATCATCTCTCGCCCGACGCCGAAGGTACCCCTCAAGAGGGTTACCTACCCTTATTGGGTAGGCAACGCCTCGCGCTCCCAGCTAGCGCTGGCCACTCGTAACTCCTCGGCGCGCGTTCGAGCCTCCGGCTCGCGCGAGGTTGAGTTTTTCGTTTAATTTCCGGCCGACAAGTGGGTCACACCGTCACGCCGCCGCGCTGCGCTGCCACGCCGCCGGGTCCCACCCTCTGGCTTTGGACTCGACAAGTGGGCAAGACCGGTGGGTCCCACGTGTCGAGGTTGACTCATTGGGCTCATTGTCGATGGGTCCCACATGTCAGTGACCGCCAGTGGTTACTGTTCAGTGGGCCCCACCTGTCAGTCTCTCAGAATTAAAATAAAAGATTAAAATTTAATTCTCTAGTGGGTCCCACCTGTCAGAAATTTCCGAATTTCTCGATTTATTCAAATCTGAGATTTTCAAATGAGCATAACTTTCTCATTTTAACTCCAATTCCAGCCATTCAAATTTCTAAATTCATCTAAAATCATAATCTATTCAATTATGGCCTCTGTTGGATTTTTGGATTTTATTTGAATTTTCTTTTGTATTTATTTGTTTTGTTGCTTCGTCTTTCCTCGCGTAGATTCCAACATTGTCGACGATCCCTCTTCACAGCAGCAAGAAGACCCAGAAACCCTGCAAGAAGGCAAGTCTCCTTTGATCATCTTGAGCCTATGCTTTCGAAATGTTTTTAAAGTATTTTAAATGTTATGCATTGCTATTTACATAAAATGATAATTCAAATCTTAAGGTAGTAGTTAATCCAACCTTGTTATGCCCTCCATTGGAATTGATTGTCATGTACCCTTGTCACCATAGAATTTCCTTTGTCTCATTAATGAGAATATTATAATTACTTGTTGTTGTTAGTATGGTAGGATAATGCTTAGTCATGCTATCTAATAACTTTGGAAAATCTTGAAAATGGGAAATTATGATTTATTATTAAATCCTTGTGTTTGAAAGTGAAGTGGCAATTGGAGTTGTCACTGTGATTTTAAAATAAAATAAAAATGTGAAAGTTGGTTTAGATTAGGTGGATGGCTGTTTGGGTTGGTGCAGAAGCACGAGAACTTGATAAGTGTATGTTCCACCTAGTCAATTAAGGACCGACGCTTGTGTTTGTCCAAACTAAGCATTAACCGTACAACCACAAGTCTATATGGGTACGACCTAGCTAACTAACCTATAAAGGTGTAGTTTAGATATCACCGATGGTGTATTGAGTGCCGTATGCGTCTTGGTTACTCATAGTGAGGATAGGGTTATTGTACTCATATGGCGCAAGAGGGGCTTCAGATTGGCGGATTTAACCCTTCGCGGTGAAACCTCAGCGGGTGGTCTCTAGCTATCTTGGAGTAGGTGAAAGGCTTTGTGATATTTTATCCGGGTCTCATGCCAAAGGAAGCATGTTGACTATTAAGATAATTTATCTCTTGTGGGTAAAGTTGTACAACCTCTGCAGAGTGTAAAACTATTCGAATAGCCGTGCCCACGGTCAAGGGCGGCAAGGAATGCATTCACATGGTAGATTTCTGGTTTTGTTTTAAAATCAAAGTTTTGTATTCCGAGGGTGGAGGAACTCTCGGAAGGAATCTGGCGGATGGAGCAGAGAGGGTGGATGGAACCCATAGTTTAAAACTTGACCAATGGTAATTGGTTAGCTAGTGTTGGTAGTTGGAACCTTCACTAGAAAGTTAATTCTGTTAAAACATTTACTTCATTAAAGTGATGCCTTGAAAATAATTAGTAGTAATGGAGATTTTAAATATTGCTTTGTGCAAAAGAACCATATGGCCTTCCTTTGTTAAGCCTTGCATCTATGCATTTTTCCCAAGACTTGCGGAGTACTTTATGTACTCACATGCTACATTTAAAAATAAAATCTCAGAGGAAGTTGAAGCTCAAGAAGGTGACTACGACTACTGCTTCGCTTGTGGCGGTGATGGATTCTTCCCGGAGGACTAGGTCGCGCTTCCCCAGTCAATTGCCTGTGGCGAATTGATGGGTCGTCCTCGAGTTTTATTTGCTTCCGCTGTGTTTGATTGTGCGAGTTCTTAAACCTCCCTTGTAATAATGAGACCCGGTGGTCAGTACTCTTATTTATTGTAATAAATCGTTGATGGTGATGTTTTCCATTCTGTTTGACTGTGTGCACTAGCTTTGATCTGGGACTAGTGCTGTAATACACAGAGCGTCCGGGTTCGGAAATCCGGGGTCCCGACAGAAGTCTAGCTCGAAACTCACTGGCTGTTGCCTGTTAGCCAAACTATGATGGCAGCAAACATGGCAAAGTCTGCACCATGTCAATTACGCGGAGTAGAAGATGAGGACTGGACGCACTTGTTGTTCCGACGCGCACCTAGCTGAAAGTACGAGATACCGACTGAAGGTGTTTGAAACTGTAGTACAAGTTCATAATCCAAATATTGGAGTAATCCAAATGAGTGGGTCATGCAAGTTATAAAGCACAATCCCATACAAGAGGGATGTATAGCAAACCCGTCTTTTTTAAAAGAAAGCCAACTGATAACGTTTGTTGTTTGCAACGAATATAATGGTGGTTGTTTGATCGACAGACTTGGCAAGCTTCGATTTTGTTATATGAAAAAAATTGTACAAGCTGATTTGTATATAGTTTGGGTTCTTTTTGTAAAAACCCAGATATAATTCGAAAAGTTTGTTAAAAATTCACCTGTATCTCGAATTTCATCAGTCACACACCTTCAAATATTATGTTGTTTTAAATCCCCACCTAATGTCAGCTGACCAACTGCCAGTCCGACATGACGCTTATCTGACATTCTAGCGTGGACTCCTTTATAACAGCACATCCTAATGAAGCATAATGAATTACTAGTCCCGAAATATCATTTTCGAAGCAGCTAGCAATCTAGCATGGATTTAGCACTGCCGGTTGCTTTCCTCCTTTTGGATGTTCATCTCAGAATTCGTACGCGTGGTTCTTATTTTCTCAGGACAGGTTCATTATTCTACAACCTGATATCGTGCGTACCTCGAATTTTTTAAATAATCTATTTTCTATTCGAACATACAAAAATTTACCCACATTTTATTTTATTTTATTTACAGAGATAGCCTTCAGTCGCCTAACTGTTAGACGACCGGACCCTGCTGTCCAACAGACGAGTGACACGCAGGCAGTGAGTGAACTGTTGGGTGATATGAATGCAATCGTCCAATGATCGGGCGACTGGACCCTGTCGCCCAACGGTTAGGTGACTGGACCTCCTGTCGCCCAATAGTGCAGCGACTAGATGCCATATATAATCAGTCGCTCAGCCGAGCGCAACCTCCATCCGCCGACACTGAGCGAAAAAAGAGAAAGAAAGAAGAAGAGATAAGAGGGAAGAAAAAGAGAGGAGAGGAGAGGGAGAAGGAGAGGAGAAGGTTCCGCTACTTCTACGAGGTAAAAAATCTTGCTATGTTTTAATCAATTTTTATATGAAGTAAATAGTTTGCTTAGTGTAAAATTAGCATCGTAGAAAATTATAGTTATAGAAAAGAATAGTATATCTTTGGTTAGATGAATTAATCCCATTAGTTAAGAAGGAATTAGTCCCGTCAGAGGAAAGACCAGACAGAAGACAGGATGAAAAAAGAAAAGGGAGGAGAAACACGCGTGTATTTAATTTATTTCGCTGCAAATATTTAACTGGGAGCATCCCGCGGCATGTTAGAGTAGTGGAAAAATTTTGGTTAGTCATATGAAAATACAAAACATTATTACACAATATTTATGATTAATTATGAATGAATTTAATATCATAAGTACATCGAAAATTCACACTTACCACTAAAACTGTATATTAGCATTTAAATCAATACGTCGCATACTGAATTCCTTAATTAATTTTGTCAATGTCATGTAAATTCTCGTAACCTATTAGGAATTATGTACAGTACGAGAGAGCTCGAGCAGATAGAGGAGAGCGGTGTCGGTGTGCGTGGAAACAGATAGAGAGTTGATGCGTAGTGAGACAGTGAAAAGGGAGCAATGTCAGTGCGAATGATGAGGGATTACGCTATGAGGGAAATTAACCGATACGAATGAATGAACGATGCCTTAACCATGTTGTAGTGTAGTTGTTCACGATAGGCGAATGACCATAGAAATATAAATTATCGTACATCAGTAGTTCTATAATGTGCTATGCGATTTGACTAGTTGCAATATTGAAAAATATTTACAGGTAGACATCAGCAATGCCTATAACCACTACATTTAAAGTGCATTATGGTATCAGCACCATTCATGTGCAGCATTTTGAGAAAGTATTAATAGCTTCTTCGGTAAGAGCGTGATGGAGGGGTGGATTTTTGACTTCATCACGATATTTTTTTCTTCAAAATTCTTTTCTTTTTTTGTATCATGGATGTTGGTTTGTGCTTCCCATTCTGACTTAAACAAGGGGTGGGTCTTTACCAACTTCCAAATCCAAGATTTAGGGAAAAAAAAGAGGGGCAGTGCACTCTTCATTCTTCATTCGAAACTCATGAATGTCAGGTTGGAGGTTTTTGCCTTGTTATCAAAAAGGGGAGTTGGGTAAATCAAACTCCCTCCTTGATTGAGCATAGGGCTTAGTCAAGTAGAACCGGGTTGCGCTGCTTGATGCTAAGGTCCGAACGGTGTTGACTTGAACAATTTTTCGCAAGCCACTCTGGTACACCCGGATAGTGAGAATGCACGAATCGCAGATGTGACGTACTAGCTCATCCGCAACTTCTTCTTGGACCCTGAGGTGTGTAGCGTCGTTATACAAGGGCTTTGGAGCTAGTCTACCATGCAGATTAGATGGGAGTTGAGAAAACTGATGCGCACGACTATGTGGAAGGACTTTCTGCAATGTTGTTGGCGCCGTAGATATGAGTTTGTGCTGCTCATGCAAGCATGTTCAAAAGAAGTTATACAAGGCCCTGCCGACGGATATCATCCGGGTGGTGGGAGCAGCTCAGGCGCCCAGCATGTTGGAGACAAAGAGGCCCTGGAGGCCGGTGTTATGAAGGGTGCTGAGGATATTACTCGTGACGAGGCCAATGCGGTAGATGCTGGAGATGAAGATCAATCACCACATGCTAAGCCTACAAGACAGGCTGACAAAGGAGAGCATAGGGAGTACAAAGTGTGTCAAATGGAGAGCGATGACCAGATAGCCTGGACTGAAGAGGAAGCTGTACAAGAAGATGACGAGGACAGTTTCGATGAGGACAAAGCTCTCATCCCTAGGAATGGAACAAATTTGACGCTGAGGGTGTAACTGCACATAACGAGCATGAATCACCGTGGAAGTACCATGCCACAAAAGTTTGGTTGCACTCAATGTTTACTGATAAGGCATTCTTGCATGATGCCATTAAGCTGTGGGCCATGTTCACATAGCTAACATTTTGGGTCATCAAATCTAGCCAAGAATAATACACCATCAAGTGCGAGCATGCCAGTTATCCTTGGCGAGTGCACACACATAGACCAAAGTATGAGACTCACTAGATTATCTCGAAGGTGGAGCCACACTCCTGCGTGCTCAGCAATGTTTTGCCAAAGCATAGTAACTAACGTCCACCTTCATAGCCAATTTGATATATGGAGACATAGTAGAGAAGAAGGACATGGAGGCCACACACATCATGGTGGCTATTGAGAAAAATTCAAGTATAAGATTAGCTACGTGAAGGCATGGCATGCGAAGCAGAAGGCTTTGGAAAGACAATTCGGGTCTTTTGAGGCAGTGTACGATAACTTTGCTCGTATGCTTTTAGTGCTATAGGACAGAAACCTGGGCACATACACTGCTATCAAGGACAAGCTATCTATAACGTCGGCAGGTTTTATGGTATTGTAGAGGGCCTTCTTAGCCTTCAGTGCCTGCATCAAGACTTTTAGGCATATGCTACTCGTGATCTCAGTTGATAGGACCTTTTTGATTGAAAAATACAAGGTGTAGATCCTTATGGCCATTGGCGTTGACGGGAATAATCAGATTCTGCCGTTGGCCATCGCATTTGTCGAAGGTAAGAATTACGATAGCTGGTTGTGATTCCTTCAACATGTGAGGGCGGGAGTTGTTGGAGCTCATCCTGGTATGTGCGTAAGCCATGATTGCCACGCCAGGATGCTGAAGGCTATAAGAAAACTTCACCAAGACCTTGAGGAGCCGTCCGCTTGACCGGATATGAGGAGCAGATGGTGCATTCATGTAACAGCCTAGTTGTTTATTCCAATTTTTTGAGTAAAAAAATATTATTAAATTAAATTAATTTGGTTTAAAATAAAAATAAGTATTTTGGTTGCCTGAGTTTTAATTTTGATTTGCCCTGATTTTCTGCTTTTAAAAAGACTGGATTTTGAAAAGTAATTTAAGTAAAAACCTAAAATATTATTAAAAAAGGATATTTTATTTAAAACACTATTTCAAATTAATTATTTGGATTTATTTTGCTTTTATCTGGTTTTTAGAATTTTCTAGAGTTTAAAATGTATTTTAAATTAAAAAGTATTTTAAGTATAAAAATGTAATACCAAATTAAGTTTAAAATATTTTATGTAAGTCTAGAATGTCTCTAGGGATTTTTGTAATTTTTTTCAGAATTTTTGAGCTCTATTTTCTAGGCACTTATTTATTTTCTCATGTTTTTCTGAAAATCAAAATCAAAAATTAAAATTTAAAAGTTTGACACGTGGACAGTCGAGATCTCCCCATGTCGCTGCCCGAACCATCCAGGCCGCCCGCCTATTCCTCTCTCTCCTCCACCTGGGCCCACCTGGCAGTCCCCGGCCCGCCCTCTCTCCCCTCCCCACCCGGCCCCACATGTCAACACCCCTCCCCACTCTCCTCCCTCTCTCGCTGCCGACCGGACCAACCGGTCAGGTGCTCCTTCTTCCTCCCCCGTCTTCTTCCTCCTAGCACCACCGCCAAAATCACCGCCACCATTTACGCCGGCACCTCACTCGCCCGGAACTCCTCCCTTATCCCTTCCTCTTCTTCCCCGAGCGACCACACCCCTTCCCTTTTCTCTACACCCGTCTCCTCCCCATTCTCGCACCCTCTCCTTCTTCCCCGATCGCCCCGCCGCCTCGGCCGTTGGCCGGCTCCGCCCTACCTGGCCACCTCTCTCTCCCGCACGTGCGCCGCCCCACCTCCCTCCCTTCGCGCGCCGCACTCCTCGCGCCCACCTCCCCAGCTCCCCCACTCTCGCATGTTCTCCTCCGCAACTGCTTGCATCACCCGCACCATTTCCGGTGAGAAATTCGCTCGGGTGCACCCCTTCCCAGCCCTATTTAAACCCTCCTCGGCACCGCTTTCCCTCACACCACCACCTCCCTGCCACCTCCTCCTTTCCTCACGCCCGAGTTCTCATCACGAGCACTAGGTATCATGCCACCTTAAGGCTTACTTGTTGTGGCTGTTTGGTTGGGTGCTGTTCACCAGCAACCATGGTGACACCGTCGACGTGCGGCTCGTCCCGTACGCTACGGCCATCACCAATAGGGAGGCCCCCCAGATTAGTTGGGGTTTGCCCACACTTGCTGCACCTATCATGGCTTGTGCGACACATGCTATAGGTCGAGGCCGAACTCCATCCTCACGAGGTGTCTGCTCCTACTGCAGCTATAGTCGTTTGAGCGCTTTAGCCTCGGACAGCCCCCTATTAGACAACAGCGCTCCCTACGGCCAGGAGATGTACCACTGGGACGAGGTGGACCGCTGAAAGATCAAGCTCCATTTAACTTGGTTTTGGTGTTAATGACAAATGCCATTATGAGATTTCGATGTTAATGACAAATACTTTTATATTGTTTTGGTGATAATGACAAATGTATATATGAGACTAATATGTTTGTTCAAAGTATATTATAGCTTAGTCTCATTTGGATGAAAAGGTGAAATCAAAGAGGTATGCATTCAAAATCACTTTCTCATATGCTAATGCATTCCTTAGATCCAACATATAGATTGAACTCCTCAAATAGTTCAAATGAATATGTGCATATGCTTTTCTTCATATAGACTTGTATGCACACATTTAGGGGGAGCTCTCTCTATGTTTTGGATTTTCATTAGTATTGATCCATGTTTCATTTTATACATATATTGGGATCAAACTAGGATCATGCATTCATCAAAAATTAATTTTAAAACAAAGTTTGTGCTCTGTCTGGACGAGCGGTAGTATCGCAGGTTTGAACGTCGGAACTACCGGAGAGCGGTAGTTCCGCGCCCTGAAGCGGTAGTACCGGCGGACGGAAGTTCCGGATCTCAAGCGGAACCTTTTTTCCAGAGAGCACCCTCCGGATGCATTTGAGTTTCGCGGGATCGGAAGTACCGGCGATTTGAATGCCGGAACTACCGCAGGTTGCGGTAGTACCGCAGTATAGAGCAGTACTTCCGGAGTCCGGAAGCTCCGGAGGTAGAGCGGAACCTTTTTTCCAGAGAGCGCCAAGTTTGGTTCCGGCTCAAGCGGAACTACCGCGCCGACTTTGCGGAACTACCGTAGAGCGGTAGTACCGCAAATTACAACGGCGGTAGTACCGCACTTTGAATTGAAATGTTTTTATATTCAAGTTATTATCTCATTATTTATTGAGATTGTCATGAATTACCAAAAAGGAAAGATTGTTGAATCTAGTCCCTCCATTATGTGTTAATGGTGAAGTTTGGTAATTGATGACAATTATTTTGTGGACTAACATTTTCAATGAGTTGGATGAATAGGTTAGGTTCCACAAATGAGGATGACTTGGGATGACTTCATGTGTTGAAGATCATCAAGTCAAGATTGAGAAGAAGATAGCTTCGTGAGTTGAAGGCTATCAAAGAAGAAGAAGATGTGTCATGAGTTGATGCATGATGATCATGTGTTGATCAAGTCAAGAAAGACCATCATGTGTTGATGGAGTTGATGAGAAGGAGGCATCATGAGTTGATGCATATCGAGATAATGACCCAAGGCAAAGGTATGACTAGCTAGGGCTAAGGATGTGTTCCTAGTCTTTTACCGGTCTTGGTGTTTGGTTGGAAGACCGGATTGCTAGTATAAGTTGCCGTACTATTAAGAGGGGTCATGTCTAGTAGTTTGAGTCTCATCATGTGTTGATGGCTCAACCTCACTTGCTCTAGCTCATCTTGGCATGAGGCTTGCATTTGCGAACGTGTTTTGCAAATGGTTGAAGCTCATGTGGAAAATCCTTGTAACATGTGACTATACTTTGCAAATGTGTTTTGCAAAAGGTTGAAGTCCATGTACCTATTTTTTGTGACATGATCTAAGTTTGCAAATGTGTTTTGCAAAAGTTAAAGATCATGTATTATCCCTTGGCATGGTCTAAAATTGTTTGTTGCTACTTCCTTTGGACTTAGACCATGGGAGTGACTCTTTTGGATCTCTTTTGATTTCTTCATTGATCTAATGTGTTTGAGATCATGCAAATAGATGGGTTGTGTAGCCCTTTGAATAAGCTTTCCATAGAGTCCAAGATCACTCAATTCCGACATCGGAGTCAAAAGTTATGACCGTTTATCTGAGTGCTGTCTGTGCTGAAGCGGAAGTACCGCGCCGATTTCCCGGTACTACCGCAGAACGGTAGTACCGCATTTTATAACTGCGGTAGTACCGCAAATGGCTGACTAACGGCTATTTTTCTAGCCGTTATGGTGGGGAGCGGTAGTACCGCACCTATAACTGCGGTAGTACCGCAGAATCCTGTTTTTGACTCCAACGGCTAGTTTTGAGGTGTGGGTTATAAATACTCCATTGTGGCCGGTTGGGGCAAGGTTCTAGGGACTCCATTTCACTCTTTTGAGCTAGTGTGAGGCTCTCCACTCAATTGTGCATGTGTTGCACTTTGTGAGAGAGGAGAGGTGATCTAGAGTGCATGTGTTGCATCTAGAGGAGGACTTTGTGTCCGGATTGAGCTTGTGCATTCGTTGCACGTGGTGAGAGTCAAGTGAGGGACTTGACTTGTTACTCTCGGAGTTTGCCGACTCCTAGACGGCGTTGGAGGCGTCGTGCGCGGTGATCTTCTCAAGAAGGTTGTGAGAAGACCCGGCGAATTTGTGAAGGTCGGAGCTCACCTACCCGGAGCCGGAAAGAGCTACCACTAGTGGATACGAGGTGTTTCGGCTTAATTCGTGGAGCCGGTCCGATTTGTTCGGGCTAACCTCAACGTGGATTAGGGGAGACCAGCAAGTCTCCGAACACCACGGTAAAACATCATTGTGTCATTTGTGGTTTGCTTTCTTGTGATCTTTTTACATTCAAACAATTTACTTACTTAGCATTATTTTGATTGCTTGTAAACCTAGGATTGCAAACTTTGACATAGGCTAGAATTATTAGTGCACTTAAGCGAATTTATTTGTTCTAGGCGCTATTTGAGCTAAACCAAATTGATTTAAGCTTCCGCATTATATACTTGGTTTAGATAAATATAAAAGGTCTTGAATTGCTAATATTAATTTGAAGAATATTTTTAGACCGCCTATTCACCCCCCTCTAGTCGGCCTCCTCGATCTTACAACCGCCCAACTATGGGCTCGCTCTGGTGCTAGCGATGGGTATGTACTCTACCTTACGAATAATTTCTTCATATAACTGATCGTCTTACCTAACAGCTTGTGTTCCTTGTAGGTACTGCTTATGCACGTGTAGGTAACACGGGCGTATGAGCCATTCATGGAGTAGTTCTACTACCTCATAGTGGATGACGTGCGGTGGGAGCCATACTCCCCTCAAGAGTTACAAGCCCGCGCTCCTCACGACCTGTCCTCGCTATGCTGGCTTGACCGTGACTACTGGCTAATGCACAAGGCACTGGTGTTCAACGTCTTCATCGAGGACTATTGGGCACATCGTGTGATACACCAATTTGGCGTACGCCAGGTGGTTCCAGTACCAGTCGGGCGACTTGTGCCCAACAACATGCACGCATGAGTAATTGACATAGATGTCCCTCTTTTTACTGCCATCTCACACCCACGACTTGTTACTACATGTTACGTCTTGCAGACACAGATGTCCCTCTTTTTACTGCCATCTCATACCTATGACTTGTAACTACATGTTACGGACTAGGGGGCGAGGATGGATACATGGGTAGGCTAGTGGCAGGGCACGCTGCAGGACTATGTGCAGGAGGACACCCCCTACGACCAAAGCGTGTACGCTGAATACCTTCGCTGGTACGCTCATCGGACACATACCAGGCTGGTACTTGCTACCGACCCATCCACACCACACGTCCCAGCGCCAACCGACACATACCCTGTGCACTTTGCACAGAACGTGCATCACATAGTACGTTACATCGTATTTTCAAAACTTCGCTTCTACCAACCCCACTTAAATGTTTCACCCTGTCGTGTTTTCATTGTAGGTGGGCATCGGTGCTAAGATTGCGAGGGACTCTCGCTCTGTGCTTCAGAGGATTACTGATGGTGCGGAGGTCACACGCGAGGAGGTGGTCTAGGCTTTCCATCATGTGGCAGTTCAAGCCACACATCTTGTCGGCCTGCTGTCATGTACCGCCCTCCCGGAGGTTAACACGCTGACGCTGGTCGACAGTCCGTATGTTTGTCAGTGCCATCCCGTCTGGTAGCACAACAGGAGGGAGGGTCAGCGTGGCCACATGTGGCACACCCTAACGAGGCTGGAGGCTCAGCCAGGCCACGTTCGACACTGTCGTGGCCTAACGAGGCCAGAGGGTTTGCCTGGACATAGCCCCGTACATCGCCAGCGTCGCAGTACATGAGTCCTCCGGACTCCTTTGCCTTCCACACGCAGCACATGGAGGGTGTGTACGACTTGCCATACTTCCCTTCGGATGGCTTTTCGCGTGCCATGGTGCTAGCTGAGGGTACATCACATCTCTGTTTGTTTGCTCGCATCACTTTACTTGAGGAACTAATAATATTTGCACTATGAGTCCTATGCCCGCTTTCGGATTAGGGGCTTCCCCAGGCAACACGGACACCCACGACTTCCTTGTGGACCCGGACTTGACACCCCCTGGGTTCTCTCGGGGTCACAGCTCGCGGGTGCGCTAGTATCCACACAGGTGGCAGTGTGATCGTGCAAAAATGCACACCCGCAAGTGAACGGGCTGCCGCTAAGATAGCGGCGAGTGTCGTGTTCTCCACAGGGACTAGAGTACCGGTGGTACGACACTTAACCAAAGCTAAATCGCAAGAACAGGGAGATGAACACTAACTGCAGAACCTAAACAAACTAAAGCTAGAAAACAGATCTGCAACAGAAAGAATGAAGGAGAAAAGAAGAGCTAAGGAGCTGCGACCTAAGAAATACTGGACTGAGAGGAGGAAAGAGAAGAGTAACCTGAGAAAATAACTCTACTGCGAGAAGAAAGAGACTAAGGAAGAAGACTATCCAGAGATAACAAAAGGAAAGCTAAGGGAAAGAGAGAGAGAGAGAGAGAGAGAGAGAGAGAGAGAGAGAGAGAAGAGAGAATAAGGCTAGGAGTAGGCTGGAACTAGCAGATTAGACGAAGCAGGGCAGAAAGAAGAAAGAATAGAAAAGATAGAATAAAGTAAAGGAGACTACAGAAAGGGAATTGAGCAAAGAGGAGAGAAAGAACAGAGAAGAGAGGAGGGCTAGGAGACAAGTTGGCTTGCAGACTTGAAGACCAGAAGTGAACTATAAGAGAAGCGCTTTATCCCGAGATAAGAAAAGAAGAGAGAAGTAGCTGGAAGGAAAGAAAATCAGGGATTAGAAGAGAAGAAAAGAAGAGAGCAGAGAAGAATAGAGATCTACCTATGCCGAGAGAGAAGAGAAGAACTAGGGAAAAGAGAGATTGCGATGAGAGGTAAGGATAAGAAGGCGCAGAAGACTAACTGAAGGCAAGAGAAAAGACTAGAGAAGAGGCTAACTAACAGAAGAAGGTGAGAGGTGAGACAGAAGCTAGATGAGAGAAGAGAAGACAGATAGCTAGGGGTCAGACAGCAAAAGAAGGAGAGAAAGAGAGCAGACCTCTAACCTTACCGAGAGAAAGAAAGAGGCACGCTAGAAGGACTAGAGCGTGGGGCAGAGAAGTGATCTGACGGGAAGAGGGAGAGAAGCAGAGGAAGGAAAGAAGAGAGCGCAATGTAAATGAGATAGATCCAGGGAGGAGGAGGACCCGGGAAGAGAAAATGAGGAAGAGGGAAGATACTACGCTATAGCGCTACTTCACGGCAAACAACAAAGCAATCACAGAAAACATTAAACCTAAGCATGCATCTAATAAACATACTAGTCTACTAATGAGAAAAAGCAAATTAATCTAACAAGAAATTAACAGAAGACATAATAGATTTAACCATTACTACACCCTTTTTTTTATCTTTTTACTAACAGTAACTAATAGAACTGCATGAACATTATTAAATCTAACATGAATATTAAATCTAAAACGACAGACATTAACATCCAAATGGCAAAATAAGGACCCTACTAGCAGAAGAACAACTTAAGTAAAACCACTAGAGCAACAAAGTAATCACGATCTGAACAGTAAATAGCATCCCCAGTAGTATCACAGACAACCAAGAACATGTAAAAGCACTCCCAGTTCCCAGACCCACACAGAAATTACATGCATATCACAAATCCACGCATAAGCATCTTAGGGATAATATAAACCAGACGAGCATAACTTAGTACCAGATCCACAAAATAAATCATGCTCACATCACAGATCTACCATGCAGACATTTCAAGAATAAACATCTCAGTGCAAGATAACAGATTGAAGAGACTACAACCCAGAAAATATGCAGATCGGTCGTGGACGACAATATGTAGTGGACGCAGGCGGTAGGAAGCAGATCCGGAGTAGACACCGTAGAGGATGCAGGCAGGAGTAGCAGATCCTTGAGCTGCTGCTGTAGAGGACGCAGATCTGGAGGAGAAGAAGCCGATCTGGTGCTGCGGTGGTCGATCCACAAGTAGCCGAAGCAGAGTTGCAAGATGGAGTAGCAGATCCGGAGTAGACGCCGTAGATGATGTAGATCCAAGAGTTCCACCCGTGAATGTTGCAGATCCGGCCGAAGTGGTTGCAGATTTGGCGCAGCAGCTTCGTCTTCCTTCCCACGGTTCAAGTATCAGCACTGGGGTGTTGGATGGGGGTTCTAGCGGCCGGCTGTGGAGATGGGGAGAGTTCGGGGGTGATGGAGGGTTTCAGGGATGCGGTAACCAAGCAGGATGGGCGGCGGCTGCTTGTGAAGATGGAGGCGATCGAGAGGCCGGAGTGGATGGGTTCGGTCCCAGGGTTATTGCGGCTAGGGTTTGGGATATGGATGGCTTTTGGGAGTGTCTTCGCGAAGGAGCAGTGGGGCGGCTGCGTATGGGAGATGGAGGATGGGTTGCGGCTATTGGAGATGGGAGGCGAATGGCTAGGGTTTTCTGGTGTGTGTCTCCCGCGCCCCCTTTGCTCTTGGCTTAAGTAGTTGCGCGCGCGTTAGGTTTCCAGTGGGCTGATGACTAGGGTTTGCTGCAGTTTTGCTTTTTGGCCCTTCCCTTTTTACTGATTTGCTACCTTAGCTCACAGCCTAATTCTTGATCTTTTGTCGATTTTGCGCCTAGTTCGCGCCGACCTGCAAGGAAATTGCAAAACACTGTAAATTGTCCAAAAGGA
This sequence comes from Dendrocalamus sinicus, assembly GCA_036346575.1. Lineage (NCBI taxonomy): Eukaryota > Viridiplantae > Streptophyta > Magnoliopsida > Poales > Poaceae > Dendrocalamus > Dendrocalamus sinicus. Next base: position 12,110,724 of record CM070656.1, on the reverse strand, counting down.
AGGTAGAATGTGTATAATTAATGAATTTATGGCCAACTTGAGCTATTAGCAACATGATAATGTCATAAAATAAACTGCAAATATGATGCACATCATATACCCCCAAGCTTAAACATTTGATTGTCCTCAAGCAAATGATATGACAATATCGAACCCAGGGAAGACAGAAAAACATGAAAGGATATAAGTGAATGCTTGCATTTAATCAATTGGCACTCAATCAATCAAAGAGAGATTATCCGACTTAATGTTTACAAGCTGTCCAGATTTTGAAACTTTAAATTCCAGCAAAGACATCAAAGTGTTACTAGAGTTTTTGACCAAATCAAGTTACTCAAAAGTGCCAAATTGCACTAATTGTTTGCATGGATCCCACCAGAATTGAAAAGTAATCAAGGCTAGATATCACAGTCAAGAAGAAGCATATCCTAGAGTCATTCTTAGGCATTTACCATTCTAGATAAAGAGACTAATGTTTGCATGAAGTTTATGAAAAAGCCTACACTTGAGCCATGATACTTTGCTTTTGCTGATTTTTTTTTTTAACAGGATTCAAACACACCATGGGCACAAGTGCCACTTATTCCACTCTTGGGCATGCTTGCCACTTATTCAGACTTTCAAACTTCATTTGGGCATAACTGCCACTTATTCAACCTTTTTTTTTTAACAATGTGACAGAGTCACTTATTCAACTCACACTTTGCAGCACAAAACAGAGATAAAGATATTTTCTTTTCTTTTTAAGCATCATTAACCAGTTTTCATTATCTCTAGCACCATGTGACATGGACTTAGGTAAATTAACCAAATTATTGGCTCAAGATAAGACTACCACTTTCACAACCCTTTCATTCAAGCTAGAGTATCAATGTCTAAAATGAAATATTATGCCCAAGCATGAATCCTAGGATATTGTTATTCTAGAAGTGATAACTAGAATCAATACATTTCGCAAAAGGTAAAGATACATGTGTAACTTGCAATGAATCAAAAACCAAAGGATCACAAGATTTCTAAGCCATTAAGATTTCAATGTATTTCTAGAGTAAGCCAATTGGATATCCAAAGAATTGATACCAATACCAGATCACTTAAACAAATTTCAGTTTGATAATTCTGGATTACACAAGACAGTCACATATTACGATCAAGTATTCAAGCGAAGGATATATAGCTCATAATAATGATCGTGGCGGTCACATGTAATCAGAATAACCCAACATGAGAATGATACTAGTCAAAATTCATCAATTACACATCATCAACTTCAGTGCCCAAGAGTATGACAAAAGAATCATGCTAAAGCAATCCTCATCAATAGACAGATCCTCCCCAAGCTTGAATTAGACATTAACTCCGAATAAACGTTTTAATGATTGGAAACACTCACCGAGTGCAAAAGAGGAATCTGAGCAGCATCTTATCATCCCTCTGCCTGCCATGCTTGGATGAGTGCATGTACCTGAAAATGGCAAAATAAAAGGAAAGGATAAACCGACAAAAAGGTAAAATAAAGAAGGGAAAACTGAAATAAAACAGTAAAAAGCTCAGGTTGCCTCCTGAGAAGCGCTTGTTTTAGGTCTTTAGCTTGACCAACAGATGATTATCATGTAGGCTCAAAAGAAATTGGAGGATCAAGGTCAGATCTGACTTGATCTCCAACAATGTCATCATCACTGAGCTCAGGAAAAGGTTCTCCAACAAAATAGTGTTTCAATCTTTGCCCATTAACTTTGAAAATGCCCCCAGATTGACTCTCAACCTCAAAAGCTCCACTACCTAGCACTTCCTTAACAACACAAGGCCCAAACCATCTGGACTTAAACTTCCCAGGAAACAAATGAAATCTTGAGTCAAAAACCAAGACAAGCTGTCCAGGTTGAAAGTCACGCCTCAAAATGCGGCGGTCATGTATCTTTTTAGCTCTCTCTTTGTAAATTCTTGAGCTTTCATAAGCATCAAGCCTCAATTCATCAAGTTCACACAGCTGCAACTTCCTATGTTTCCCAGCTAGACCCATATCCATGTTGAGCTTTCTAATTGCCCAATGTGCCCTATGTTCAAGCTCAACAGGAAGATGACATGCTTTTCCATAAACCAACCTAAATGGGGACATTCCAATAGGAGTTTTGAATGCTGTCCTATAAGCCCACAATGCATCATAAAGCTTAAGGGACCAATCTGTCCTGGATTTGGAAACTACTTTCTCAAGAATCTGCTTTATCTCTCTATTGGAAACTTCAACTTGCCCATTAGCTTGAGGATGATAAGGTGTAGTAACCCTATGGTTATGGACTCCATACTTGGCTAAAAGAGCTTCAAACTGCTTGTGATTAAAGTGAGACCCTCCATCACTAATCACAACTCTAGGAATCCCAAACCTAGGAAAGATGACTTGCCTAAACAACCTACAAACAGATTTGGAATCAGCATGAACAGTGGGTATAGCCTCAACCCATTTGGACACATAATCAACTGCAACCAGAATGTGTTTGTACCCTTGAGAGGAGGGCAATGGTCCTATGTAATCTATTCCCCAAACATCAAAGAGTTCTACCTCAAGAATACCATGCTGAGGCATTTCATGTCGTCTTGACATGTTCCCTGCATGCTGACATGGATCACAAGACTGAATATATGCATGAACATCCTTGAACATGGTAGGCCAAAAAAATCCAGCTTGAAGAACCTTAGCTTGGGTCTTAGCAGTTCCTGCGTGCCCACCAAAAGGTGCAGAATGACAGTGAAAAATCACATTTTGAACCTCCTCATGAGGTAGGCAACGTCTAATAACCCCATCTGCACAATGTCTATACAGATATGGGTCATCCCAAAAGAATTTTCGTGCCTCATGAGTGAATTTCCTACGCTGCTGATAGGAGAGATCAGGAGGTATAGCATTGCAGACCAAATAGTTCACAATGTCTGCATACCAAGGAGTTTTAGATTGAACAAGAGAAACTTCTGAAAGCTGGTCTCCTGGAAGAGAATCTTCAATTGGAAGAGTAGAGACTGGACCAGAATGGGGTAATCTAGAAAGATGGTCAGCTACCAAGTTCTCAGCCCCCTTTTTATCCCTAATTTCCACATCAAATTCTTGCAGCAAAAGAATCCAACGAATGAGACGAGGTTTTGCATCCTTTTTACTCAAAAGATACCTAATGGCTGCATGATCTGTGTACACTATGCATTTTGAGCCAACTAGGTAAGATCTGAATTTGTCAAAGGCAAATACTACAGCTAGCAGTTCTTTTTCAGTGGTTGTGTAATTGATCTGGGTGTCATCTAAAGTCCTGCTAGCATAGTAAATGACATGCAAAGCCTTGTCATGCCGCTGTCCCAAAACAGCCCCCACAGCAAAATCACTTGCATCACACATAAGCTCAAAAGGAAGATCCCAATCAGGAGATTGCACAATGGGAGCAGAAATAAGAGCAGCCTTGATCTTACTAAATGCATCCATGCAAGACTCATCAAATATAAAAGGAACATCACAACCCAAAAGATGAGTGAGAGGGCGAGCAATCTTAGAAAAATCCTTAATGAATCTGCGGTAAAACCAAGATGCCCCTAACTCGCGAACGCCCTTCACATTTAAAGGAGGTGGCAGGCGCTCAATCACCTCAACTTTTGCTCTATCCACCTCAATCCCTCTAGAAGACACTAAATGACCAAGAACTATCCCTTCCCTAACCAGAAAATGACATTTCTCCCAATTAAGAACCAGATTTGCTTCAAGACAGCGCTGGAGGACAGTTTCAAGATTGGCCAAACAGCTTTCAAAGGTTTGCCCATAAACAGTGAAGTCATCCATGAAAACTTCCATAATTTTCTCAATAAGATCAGTGAAAATGGACATGACACAGCGCTGGAAGGTACCAGGGGCATTACAAAGTCCAAATGGCAGCCTACGGTAAGCAAAGGTACCATAGGGGCAAGTGAAAGTGGTCTTATCCTGATCTGATGGGTGTATAGGAATCTGCAGAAAACCTGAATATCCATCAAGATAACAGAAATAAGAATGACGGGCCAGTCTCTCTAGCATTTGGTCAATGAAAGGCAAAGGAAAATGGTCCTTGCGAGTGGCCTTGTTAAGCTTCCTATAGTCAGTGCACATGCGCCAGCCTGTGGTTGTTCTTGTGGGAATTAGATCACCTTTTTCATTGGCAACCACTGTTATGCCCCCTTTCTTAGGCACAACATGAATGGGACTGACCCACTGACTATCTGAAATAGGATATATGATGTTAGCTCCTAGAAGCTTAAGAATTTCTTTCTTGACAACCTCCTGCAAATGAGGATTAAGCCTACGTTGGTGCTCACGTGTTGGCTTAGCATCATCCTCAAGGTGAATGCGATGCATGCAGGTGGCTGGATCAATACCCTTCATATCATCAATTGAATATCCAATAACATCTTGATATTTACGAAGGATTTCAAGGAGTTGTTCAGCCTCTAGAGGTGTCAAATGGTCACTTACTATAACAGGACAGGTCTGATCTGGTCCAAGAAACTCATATCTAAGGTGTTTTGGAAGTGGTTTCAGCTCTACCTTTGGGGCTGTGGGCTGCCTAAGGTCTGGGATTTTAGAAGGCTCTACAGGAGCATCAATGAGTGCAACATGATGAGAATTAACAGCAGTGCACTCATCCTCAATTGATGTCACTTCCTCAACATTTTCATATGTCTCAACAACACATTTGTCAACCAAATCAAGTGAGAAACACTGATCTGGACAGTGAGGAAGATGAGTGGGATGCCTCATATCAAATGACAGCTTCTCTTGACCAAATTGGAGAGTGAGCTTGGCATCCTTGACATCTATGACAGCACCTGCAGTAGCAAGGAATGGTCTCCCTAGAATGACAGGTTCACTTCTATCCTCCATCTCTAAGACAACAAAATCCACAGGGAAGGCAAAAGTGCCTATGACCACAGGGACATCCACTAAAATTCCAGCAGGGTGACGATATGTGCGATCAGCCAACTGCAATTTCATGGCTGTTGGCTGCAGATCGCCCAAAGGGAGCGCGTCACAAACTGAAAGAGGAAGAACACTAACACTAGAGCCTAGATCACAAAGAGCTCTAAAGTTCTTGGGGCCTAAAGTGCAAGGTATGCAGAAACTACCAGGGTCATCTAACTTAGGAGGTAGCTTATTCTGAATGATTGCACTACACTCCTTAGTTAGAGTGACCACCTCTAGCTCATCCATACTCCGCTTCTTGGTAAGCAACTCCTTGAAGAATTTGGCATACATGGGCACATGTAGGACAGCCTCTAGAATGGGAATGGTGATCTGAACATCTTTCATCCTCTCTAGGAATTTAGCAAACTGCTTGTCCTCATTTGACTTTTCTAACCGCTCAGGGAATGGCAATTTAGGTTTTGTGGAAGGGACAGCTGCTGTAGTGGATGATGAGGGGATATCAAGTGTTTTGGCTGGTGTTATGGAGCTGGGTTGGTGCAGATTCTGCTGCTGCGAGTCAGGATTTGCTTGCTGGACAGACCTAAAGACAGGGGGCACATACAAGGGTGGTGTAGGAAGAAGTGGTTCAGATGTGTTTTTTCCACTCCTAGTGGTGATTGCTCCACAATGACCACGAGGATTTGCCTCAGGTTGTGCAGGAAGCCTCCCAGATTGGCTGGTTGAAGCTTGTGATGCTTGCAAACTCTCCACACGACTAGCCAAATCAGTCAGTTGAGTCTTTGCATCATTGTATTGAGATTCCATCTTAGCTACATGTGATGCAAGGAGCTGTTCAATTCTGGTCAACTGATCTGATTGAGAAGTAGTAGGTGGAGGGTCTGGAACATGTATCATAGGTTGCTGAAATGAGACATGTGAAGGGGCTTGCTGTTGCCTAAACCCTTGTGCTGATGTACCCACAGGAAATGAGGAAACACTTGGATTAGTGTTCTTGTAGGACAGATTTGGATGACGCCACCCTGGGTTGTAGGTTTGAGAATACTGCCCATGTGATTGAGCATAGTTCACTTGGATGATTCATTTGTGGAAGTTAAGGGGCACTCAGCTGGAGTATGCCCTTGAGATCCACAAATCTGACATCCAGTGGCTATGTGGGCTGAAGATGAGGGCATGAGCTGAGCCATTTGACGGGTGAGAACTTGAATCTGAGCTGATAAGGCATCATTAGAGCTCACCTCATAGATACCAGGACGTGGAGGAGCTGAAACTCTCTCACTGGACCATTGAAAATGGTGGGAGGACATACTCTCAATCAAGCTGAAAGCTTCATCAAGAGTTTTGTTCATTATGCCTCCTCCTGCTGCAGAATCTACAAAGGCTCTTGTGTGGTGTGTAAGTCCTTTGTAAAAAATCTGCAGCACCAACCACCTCTCAAGACCATGGTGGGGGCACATCCTAAGCAGGGTTTGATACCTCTGCCAAGCATCATACAAACTCTCACCCTCAGATTGTGAAAACCTAGTAATCTGGTCACGCACTTCTGCTGCCTTGGAGGGAGGAAAATACCTCTCAAAGAAGGCCTGCAGTAGGTGTTCCCATGTGTCCTTAAGGTGCAGGGGCAGAGAGTGCAACCAAGTCTTAGCACCATCTCTAAGAGAGAAAGGGAACAATGAGAGTCTAATGGCATCTGTTGTGACTCCATTGTACTTCAAAGTGTTGCAATATTCTAGGAAGGTGCGAATGTGTTCATTGGGGTCCTCAGTGGGAGAACCTCCAAATCTGGTCTGCTGGACCATGGTAATGAGTGCAGGTTTGAGCTCAAAGTTGTTGGCCTGAATGGCAGGTTGGACAATCCCAGGAGCTATACCTTGGTCTCTAGGAATCCAAAGGTCACGAAGAAGAGGTTGGGGATTCTGATCACCCATTTCTTCTTGATGGGGGAGTTGATTCTCTCTTTTCAGCCTATGAAATGTTCGCTCAATCTCAGGATCAAGAGGAGTCAATGAATGATCTCCACTCCTGAGCATAAGCTGAGAGTTCAGGTCTAAAAGGAAGGGAAGAAAACTAAAGAAATGACTTAGTCTATGGTCTAGCGCGATCACCAATATCTAGTCCCCGGCAACGGCGCCAATTTCTTGATCGTGCAAAAATGCACACCCGCAAGTGAACGGGCTGCCGCTAAGATAGCGGCGAGTGTCGTGTTCTCCACAGGGACTAGAGTACCGGTGGTACGACACTTAACCAAAGCTAAATCGCAAGAACAGGGAGATGAACACTAACTGCAGAACCTAAACAAACTAAAGCTAGAAAACAGATCTGCAACAGAAAGAATGAAGGAGAAAAGAAGAGCTAAGGAGCTGCGACCTAAGAAATACTGGACTGAGAGGAGGAAAGAGAAGAGTAACCTGAGAAAATAACTCTACTGCGAGAAGAAAGAGACTAAGGAAGAAGACTATCCAGAGATAACAAAAGGAAAGCTAAGGGGAAAGAGAGAGAGAAAGAGAGAGAGAGAGAGAGAGAGAGAGAGAGCAGAAGAGAGAATAAGGCTAGGAGTAGGCTGGAACTAGCAGATTAGACGAAGCAGGGCAGAAAGAAGAAAGAATAGAAAAGATAGAATAAAGTAAAGGAGACTACAGAAAGGGAATTGAGCAAAGAGGAGAGAAAGAACAGAGAAGAGAGGAGGGCTAGGAGACAAGTTGGCTTGCAGACTTGAAGACCAGAAGTGAACTATAAGAGAAGCGCTTTATCCTGAGATAAGAAAAGAAGAGAGAAGTAGCCAGGAAGGAAAGAAAATCAGGGATTAGAAGAGAAGAAAAGAAGAGAGCAGAGAAGAATAGAGATCTACCTATGCCGAGAGAGAAGAGAAGAACTAGGGAAAAGAGAGATTGCGATGAGAGGTAAGGATAAGAAGGCGCAGAAGACTAACTGAAGGCAAGAGAAAAGACTAGAGAAGAGGCTAACTAACAGAAGAAGGTGAGAGGTGAGACAGAAGCTAGATGAGAGAAGAGAAGACAGATAGCTAGGGGTCAGACAGCAAAAGAAGGAGAGAAAGAGAGCAGACCTCTAACCTTACCGAGAGAAAGAAAGAGGCACGCTAGAAGGACTAGAGCGTGGGGCAGAGAAGTGATCTGACGGGAAGAGGGAGAGAAGCAGAGGAAGGAAAGAAGAGAGCGCAATGTAAATGAGATAGATCCAGGGAGGAGGAGGACCCTGGGAAGAGAAAATGAGGAAGAGGGAAGATACTACTGCTATAGCGCTACTTCACGGCAAACAACAAAGCAATCACAGGAAAACATTAAACCTAAGCATGCATCTAATAAACATACTAGTCTACTACTGAGAAAAAGCAAATTAATCTAACAAGAAATTAACAGAAGACATAATAGATTTAACCATTACTACACCCTTTTTTTTTTATCTTTTTACTAACAGTAACTAATAGAACTGCATGAACATTATTAAATCTAACATGAATATTAAATCTAAAACGACAGACATTAACATCCAAATGGCAAAATAAGGACCCTACTAGCAGAAGAACAACTTAAGTAAAACCACTAGAGCAACAGGTGCGAATCACAGATCTGAACAGTAAATAGCATCCCGGTAGTATCACGCACAACCAAGAACATGTAAAAGCACTCCCGGTTCCTGGACTCCACACGAAATTACATGCATATCACAAATCCACGCATAAGCATCTTAGGGATAATATAAACAGACGAGCATAACTTAGTACGGATCCACAAAATAAATCATGCTCACATCACAGATCTACCATGCGACATTTCAAGAATAAACATCTCGGTGCAAGATAACAGATTGAAGAGACTACAACCCGTAAAATATGCGATCGGTCGTGGACGACAATATGTAGTGGACGCAGCGGTAGGAAGCGATCCGAGTAGACACCGTAGAGGATGCAGCAGGAGTAGCAGATCCTTGAGTGCTGCTGTAGAGGACGCAGATCCGGAGGAGAAGAAGCCGATCCGTGCTGCGGTGGTCGATCCACAAGTAGCCGAAGCAGAGTTGCAAGATGGAGTAGCAGATCCGGAGTAGACGCCGTAGATGATGTAGATCCAAGAGTTCCACCCGTGAATGTTGCAGATCCGGCCGAAGTGGTTGCAGATTTGGCGCAGCAGCTTCGTCTTCCTTCCCACGGTTCAAGTATCAGCACTGGGGTGTTGGATGGGGGTTCTAGCGGCCGGCTGTGGAGATGGGGAGAGTTCGGGGGTGATGGAGGGTTTCAGGGATGCGGTAACCAAGCAGGATGGGCGGCGGCTGCTTGTGAAGATGGAGGCGATCGAGAGGCCGGAGTGGATGGGTTCGGTCCCAGGGTTATTGCGGCTAGGGTTTGGGATATGGATGGCTTTTGGGAGTGTCTTCGCGAAGGAGCAGTGGGGCGGCTGCGTATGGGAGATGGAGGATGGGTTGCGGCTATTGGAGATGGGAGGCGAATGGCTAGGGTTTTCTGGTGTGTGTCTCCCCGCTCCCCCCTTTGCTACTGGCTTAAGTAGTTGCGGCGCGGTTAGGGTTTCCAGTGGGCTGATGACTAGGGTTTGCTGCAGTTTTGCTTTTTGGCCCTTCCCTTTTTACTGATTTGCTACCTTAGCTCACAGCCTAATTCTTGATCTTTTGTCGATTTTGCGCCTAGTTCGCGCCGACCTGCAAGGAAATTGCAAAACACTGTAAATTGTCCAAAAGGAAGGTAGAATGTGTATAATTAATGAATTTATGGCCAACTTGAGCTATTAGCAACATGATAATGTCATAAAATAAACTGCAAATATGATGCACATCACAGTGTTATCCACCCCTCCGGCTTTGGGGCCCTATCAAACCAGGGCTCCTGACCATTTTCTCTCTCAGGGCCAAGGCCCCGACACCCAGCGCAGAGGAGACACAAGCGAGGACGTACGAGAGGACATAGAGCTAGAGCGGGCCATGGCAACGCAGGAGGGGATGCTGGGGGTGCTGTTGGGGGACCTGTGAACTAACAAGGTCTGCTATGGCCCGTGAGGAACAAGCAAGGGGTGTTGCAACCTGGGACAAACAAGCGAAGCATGCCAGGAGGCCACCTCCTTGCAATGATGCCCCCTATAGCAGCAACCCCGTCCTAAATATTCTAACCGAGCATTCACCGCAACACCTACCCGAGAGGGAGACGCTGCCCCTCTGTTGGTGCAGGGACCCATGCAAGTTCTTCGAATCTAAGTAGCGGCTCAGCCTAGGAATGCATTACTAGGGTTACACGAACTACTCCTGTAACTATCCTGACCGCCGTTGGGACATAAGAAGCTATCGGTAGCCGATAAGGACCAGTTACGGTGTGTTCTCCTACTATTTCTCTTTCAAAGTACGCACTAACAACCTCTTCTGTCTACCTGTAGTGCCCGAAACGGCTATGTGGCTACCGCAAGTGGATCGACCTAGAGATCCACTCACATGACAAGTGGACTCTCGACTATGAGGAGTGGGATGTCAAAAGGGCCTGCGAGATCCGGGAGAAGGAGCATCGCAAGGATGAGCAAACCGAACATATACGTCAGGAGATGAAAGCTCATCTCGAGGCGTGCACGTGCAGAGAGCGCGAGGCTCATGAGAGGGAGCGTGAGAAAAGAGGGGAATGGCGGCTAAGGCCAAAGAGTATACCGAGGAGTTCAACGTTGAGCTCACAAGGAAGGGAAAATAGCCCCGGTCCACACAGTAGGTCGGGCTGTTTCGAAATAGTCCCCCAAAGGTTGAATTTATTTCCATTCAAAAAAGGTGCATATGTATCATAGGAATATTTCTGTTTGTTGCATCATGCATGATACTATTTCTTATGCACGTAACCAAACCATGTGTGCTGTGTTATTCTCAGCTTTATTATAAAGTCTATTAGTTCGCAACATTAAATCTCGTCATCTTTTCGCATTCAATTCTTTACGTAGCAAGACATCCAATAACATGAAAAAACGAGTTATGCAAGTAGGCACGAAATGTCTACGCATCTTTCATCAGCGGTGTTGTCTACCATATGTTCATCCTTGTGCCCGAAGGGTGAGGTTCACAAAAAGATTATCAGTCCATATATGTATTTACGCTCAGTTAAAATGATGGTGTCATATATAGTTCATAAATAGTTTCTCTATTTTAAGTTATGGATAGTTCGCGAGGGATTAACTTTTAAATATTTTTAAAATAGATTTAAAAAAGGCTCCAGTTACATAACCATTGGGCGACAGGAGGTGCTATTGTTTAACGGTTAGGCGCTAGCACCTGTCGTCCGACCGTTGAGCGGCTGTATCCTTGTCGCCCAACAGTACAACTACTGGCTTTCTATCGCTTGGCCATTGGGCAAAAGGGTCCAGTCGTCCAACGGTTTAACGATAGGATACTATTTTTATAAAAATATCATTAATATAATTTTGTATTTGGAGTAAAAAATAGATAATTCCAAGGCGCCAACTGATGGCTAGTCCAACGGTATAACACCCGTGTCATATGGCTAAAGGCGGTCAGAGTCCAACTAACTACGTATTAGATACTTAGATGGGTTTGTTATAGATTTTTTTCCGGATTTAGATTTCGTGACGGATGAGCCTGGGTGCCACTCAGTTAGACTGAAATAACTTAATTTATGGTTAAAATTATATTGTAGTTGGCTGAAATTATACTGTAACTGATGTTGATTTATTTGGCACAACTAAGTTTAAAAAATTTTAAAATGCAAAATCAAATCAGCCTATTATGGACAATGCAAATGAATACAGGAAAAAAGGACTAGCAAAAAAGCTTTAAAAAGTTAAAAAGTCAGAAAAAGATAAAATTTAGAAATAATAAAAAAATAAATCAAAAATCAAAAGCTCAAATCGAAATGAAGAACTTGACGATTATTGTGTGAACCAACCATGTTTTTGGCGTGAGCTGTGTGTTCTTGGCATCGGCTTCCTAGCACGGTAGTATCTGAGCTCGCAAAGTGTGTATAATCACTAGACCTGGGAAGAGAACAAAATTCATCTGGTTCAGACAGGACGTGCTCGAGCAGAGCAGAGACGACGCTCCAAGGGGCGCATGGCTTAGGCTATGGATTTCGGTTTCTGTTTTCTTTTAACTAAAACTACATTGTAATGATTCTTAATTTTTTAAGAAAAAAAATTAAAAAAAATCCGTTATATTATTATGGAAAATACAAACAAATAAAAAAGCTAAAAAACTAAAAGACTAAAATAAATTAAAATTAAAAGACCTTAGATAAACTAAAAACAAAAAAATTAAAAAGCTGAAACCGTATAAAACAATGCCTAAATAATGCTCAGTAGTCCCACTCCCACCCACTCGCCCAGTGACGAGGACGACGACTGAAATTAGTACTCAAGTCTTTGTTTACCACCGCACCGAAAAGACTAGCGGATGGCGGCGAGGGAAGGTGATCCGTGCCGGGGCCGAGACTGACCCGATGAACCGTACCCTGGCTGGGGTCGGTGGCCCGGCCAAGGCACCGAACGAAGCGGGCAAGCCCCCTGACGGCCCGGTGTTCGACGGAATGCCGAACCGATCCTCCTGGCCTTGCTCTCCCGGCCGTGCCCGCCGGGTGTTCGAACCAATGCCTCAGCCGGGGGCGTAAGCGCAGCAGACGCTGGACAGTACTGGTGGTGAGGCACTAAGGCATGTGTCCCCGTGGAGGCCTCGGCCATTTTCCATGCGTCGAGCAGAGGAGACGACCGGCGTTTCTTGGAAGGTGCTTGGACGCGGAGCAGGAAATTTAAGGCGTTCGACGCAAGGTGACTTGTTGGAGCCAAGTGGACGATACGCTTCGCCTTTTCGGCTTCTCTGGGTCTCTTTCATTTAGATTCTAAAAACTGTTTTTAAACAGGGTATTTTTAAAATATAATCTACAAATAAGTTATAGTATATATAATAATAATTTTATTTATATCAGCTAAAATTATACATGAATTTCTTTTATTTTATTCAGTACTCTGTCTGTTGTTGTCCTTCGGGACATCGACTTCACCGGGTCTTACCTCCCTCTCGTATTCGTCCTCTACTGTTCTTCGTGTTCACACCATCATTGAGAAGCTGAGCTATCTTTGAATCTTACAAGTGTGTTGACTAGTCTGAGCAGCCAAGTCATCCCTCGCTCTGGAAGCAAGCTTAAACATGCAACCTCATCTAGGGAATGATCGTATGGCCGATGCGCGGCAGACTTTCCTTGTGAGTCATGCGACTATGTGAGCATTGCAATTCCTCTCTTAGCTCTCTATGTCAGGTATGGTCTTCCTTTCTCTTCCTCTCTGTTTACTTCTTTAGTTGATAGACCTGGATGTAAGTTGTAACTCACTGTTGCCAGTAATCTATGGCTCCCAGTTAATTTTACAAGTTACCCTGCAGAATCTGTTAGTGTTAAGAACTGAACTGTGTTTCGTGATAACAGCAATCGAATCCAGGTATCGAAGTGGTACTGCTAATCTTTTAACCTCTTACTGTATAAATAATGCTGAAAGCCCTGTTTTTGGCTTTTTTGTGTAGGTTTTTTTGCCTATAGCAATTATTAGTTTTTTTTTTAACGAAATAAATAAAAAATAACTAAATAATCAGAAAAATTGAAAAACACCATTAAATCTTTTAGAATAATACAAAAGAATAAAAACGAAAAATAAAAAGAAGCAAAAAAGCTAAAATAACCAAAAAACGAATTTTAGAAGCAAAAAAGGTAAAGACTTTATGCTTACTATGCTCTCGTTTTTAACACCTATCCAGTATTCCAGTGTGGATTCTCATTGTTGGCTGGGTCCAACTTAGCACAACTGGGTCCATAAGTTAATAGTGTCCTGTGGGGCCAAGCTAGCAAGCAAGATGTTTTTTCCAGCCACACCCCTGGTTGTTGGATGTTTTTGGTTGACTTCACTATTCACCAAGTCGTTGTTCTTCCTAGCATCCTTCTTTGCCACTGTTCTTTGTTCTTACCTCAGAACCATCCTTGAATAATCTTTGAATCTTTCCAGATATCTTCTCTCATCCGAGGAGCTATTTCCTGCTGCTGCAAATGCAAGGATAGAGGGAAGCTGAGACATGCAATCTTGGTCGGGGAGCAACCATATGGCAAATGGAAGGCAACCCGAGCTCGTAACTGCTCTGACCAACGCCGCAAGTACTCTGGGACCAGGCAATGATCAGCTTGAAGACAGCAACACCCATGGATGCAACCAAGAGTTTGACATAGTCACTAGCAGCAGCAGCAGGCAAGGTTCCATGGACGATTCATCTAGCAAGTATTTACCAGTCGATAGCATCAAGGACGATTTTGACCTCTTGTGGAGACTGCGAAAGTATTTGGTACTGCTTGGAATCTTAGCAGTTAGTGTGACATACAATGCTGGATTAACACCACCGGGGGGATTTTGGGCACTAAACAAGGATGGCCATGATGCTGGTGACCCTGTCCTTCGCGTTGGCTTCCCTCAACGGTATGAGGTATTCTTTTACTGCAATGCAACAGCCTTCGCTGCATCTCTTGTCTTAATCATCCTGCTTCTAAGTAAGAGTGTGACGAGGCAGGAGATATGGCTCCGTTCAATGCAATTTACCATGATACTGGATCTATTCAGCCTGATGGGGGCCTATGCCGCCGGAAGCTGCAGAGCACCTAAGTCATCCATTTACATCTGGGTTCTAGTTTTTGCAGTTTTCGTATATGTGGGGATTCATATCCTAGTGTCCATAAAGGTTATTCCAGAAGCATTGAAAAAGAAGGTTCAGAGAATGCTAAGCAAAATTCTATCCAAAAGGGGTGTCCGTGACAGTCAAATGAGCAGCCGTCAAGAGAAAGACATTGAGGAGGCTCGCAAGTTCATTTTGATGCTTGTAACTTTTGCTGCTACTGTCACATACCAAGCAGGATTGAGTCCACCGGGCGGCTTTTGGGCTGAAAATGAATATGACCATTCAGCCATTCCTCCTTACAAGCATCGTCCAGCTACTTCTGTTCTTCGCAGTTACTACCTTCACCGTTATAACATATTTATTAGTTTCAATTCGACTTCCTTTGTGGCATCTCTGGTCATTATCATACTGCTTCTGAGCCCAGAATTGAGCAAGCATGGAATAAGGTCCAAAGCAGTGATGATGTGTGTGGTAGCTGACCTATTGTGCCTAATTGGTGCCTATGCTGCAGGATGCTGTAGGGATGTAGCAACATCATTCTACGTTATGTTTTGTAGGATCGTCGATGGCAATCAGAGGGGGGTGAATGATTGCAGCGCCTAGCGAAAGCTTTTCTGAAGAATTATTTTATTATATGTTTTTTACCTGCATTAAAAAAAACACACAAAACAAAAACAAAACAAAAAAACAAGAAAGAAGGAAGACTAAAAGAGGTCACGAATGCATGTTCTGATGGTTACCATTGCACTATTGTCCAATCTTTAAATGTTTCTCTCTCCTCAGGGTGGCACAGCAAGTTGATCTCTGGACAACTTGTTTCCTCAGCGAGACGTCACCTTTTTGACCTCTGGACCAAGCGTGTGACCGTGCAAGAAAAAGCACACCGACAAAAATCAAAGCTGCCACTCCTGCTGCGAAGATGTTGCTCCTGCTCTGCAAAAATCAAAACACGTGATGCATGTACAGGAACGGTGGAGAATACCTGTGCGTGTGAACTTCGGCGGACCCACGACATGCACAAAACCGAAGACAAGAAAGGTACGGCGTAAAAACGAGGAACACTATTTGGTCCCCAAAAGTGCACCGCTATTCGGCCACCCTCCACCTTTTATTACGAGTGAGTGAGTTTCGTTTACAAATCGGTCGGACCTCCGATACGAAAAACAATGTCGCCTCGAAACCAACTAAAACTCAGCTCTTAATTCTAATAGCACTCATCTAATGAACCTATTTTTTTATCTTAACCGGACTTTTAGCCTATTACTATTCAAGGGACCCGTAACCCTTCCTAACACGGGTTTTCACACTCGATTTTCAACTCATCGCGCGTCGAAGCCTCCGGACCGCACCTCCCGTATCTTCTCCACGCATCATCCACCTTTGATCTCCATGTGCTCCAGCGTGAGCCCAACCACCTCGTGACATCTTCGACCGCCGGACCTCGATTTCCCCTCCTAGTCCCGGTCTTCCTCGTCACCGACCATGGCCGTCTCCACACCCAACCTGCACATGCAAAGACCAAAGAACATTTTTTCCCGGCACAAGTTCTCTCCAACTTGACCGATATTAGTCCATGCACACACGCACACGCCTCAAATAACAATATCAAGCAATGTTGTCAATTATTCATCATCATAAAAATTCTAAACCTAGCCACATGGTCTTACAATCTCCCCCTTGATGAATACATTGACAACACCTCAAGATTGTATGAAGAAAATAGCTTCAAACAGATATAAGTGAAGAACTGAAGCCGAAATCTCTCCCCCTCAACACAAGAGATGAATTTTAGCAAATTTCTCCAAAATCTCACAAAGCACACCAAATCTCTCCCCCTTTGGCAATGTAATCATCAAGAAATTTCAAAGAAGAACTATTCTAAAAAGAAGCAATGAGAATAAAAATCTAGAAGCTTTGTAGATTATCCAAGTCACTTTGAATTGATTTAATAATTTTAACCAAGCCATATTTTTTAGTAGAGCTATCTAGATCATATTAAGCCATATATCACATAGCAATATCAAAACAAGTTTTCAATATGATTAAGCAATTTATATCGATGACAGGCATATCAACAATGACCAAACCAATTATAGAGATCACAATGAGATATCACAACGAAAAGTCAAAACCTAAAAGTGAAGCAAATTTTAACTCTAGACGGGCTAGCAGTCTCATGTAACAACTTATTGCTCCACACTCAATTTTTAGGCATGTGGCATGCTTGTAGCATACTTCTTTTTCATAATGACATATATTTTTTTTTATGGTGGCATGCTTGAAGCATACTTCTTTTCATTTTGCGCACTTTTGTGCTTTTTTTTTTGTTTCACCATGGCATGCTTGAAGCATACATCTTTTCAAATTTTTTTTCCTTTTATATACTCTCTTTTCTTAGAAACATGCCAAATTGAGTAATCATAAAAATTGGAATATGAAACATGTGAGCCTCATAGCCAAGAGTTAAAATAAGACTCACAATCAAGCTAATCCTTTTCGATGGACATCACAAAGTAATGAATATAATTAATCTAGTCAAAGTATTCCGCCATGTCATACTTTTAATTCAAATGTAGCAAATTAATTATAACTAGTCATGATCAAAGCTACACAGTATATGAATAAACATGATAGAGATAGCTCCACAACTCATTTAAATTTGATGGCTTGGATTTGTTGATTTAATTAACAAGTATAATAAACAAAGCTTTCTAAATTCTTAAACATCAAGCTCCCCCTCAGAATAATCCCATAAGATGCAACACACCTAACTCACTTCGCAAAAGAGCAAAATTAAGGGGAGTCAAGCGGATTTGAAAGAATATCATCAATATAAGAATCCAACTCAATAGGGTGTAAGACAACATCACCTTTTCCACATGGTCTCTCAAGAAGTAAAATCTCTTGCAAGCCATCAAAGAAGTGAAGAACCATCAAGTGTTCCAATCAAGCAATAAAGTACAAGACTGGAATCCAATCGAGCTCATGTTCTTCATCCTTGTCAACTGTTTTTACATCACAGGAAACATCGGTCTCACAGTACTAGGGTTAGTGAAATAAGATCTAGGAATCCAGATCGAGAGACACGACGAACAGAGCAACAAAACTAGAACCAAAATCACGTGCGTGTGGATGATCGAATGCCAAAAGACCGTGAATTATTTGAATTAAATCTCAATCTAGCATGTGAAGCAGATTTAAAACCATCATAAAAATTTTCTGAAAATATAGCTTTCGCATTTGATCTAGGAGCAAAAGACAATGCACGTTTTTGTCTTAAAGTATTCAACCTTTCCTTTCTTTCTTTCTTAGCCCGCCTAAAACAAAATTCATACAAATGTCCATCTCTTCTACAGTAGGTGCAATGAAATTTAACATAACCGAATTCTTTTGAGATGGTGAGCTAGCACCTATATTATTATTCGATGAACTTTGCACAAAGCCAGCAGATTTAAGCACAGTTTGTTTTGGTTCAGATTTTATTTCAATTTTTCCAGGTTCAAGAGCCTTAACAACATTAGGAGGATTATTCTTGGCGTGCTCAACAAGGTTAAATCCTAGACCACGATTTTTCACACTTGTTTTTGATTTGTCTAGAATCATATTCAGATTTTTCTTACCAAAAGAGAATCTCTCTAAAGTGTCCTTAAGATACTCATTTTCCTTAGCCAAAATGGAACAAGCGATTGCATTTAATGAGTTCATTCGCCAAATTTTTGGTAGCACTAGATTGAGCAAATCTTTCTTTTTCAATAAATCATTCAATTGCCTAGTCAAAGCATCAATTTCAATGTTTAACTTAGGACAATTTGAGCAAGACATGTTCTCATGATAAAGCATTTGTTGAATAGATTCTTGAGATGAATTAAGTCTAGCTTCTAACAATTCACAATTAGAGCAAGCTTTAGATTGAGCATTTGAAGTACTTGACTCTAAACATGTAGAAGAATTAGATTTGAGCTTTTCAATTTCATCATTAGCAAATTTTAATTTTTCATCACAAGAAACATGTATCAATTTTAATTCATCAAATTTATCGATTACATCTCTAAGTTGAACCAGATTTGATGCACTAATAGATCTAATGACCTCCAACTCGAATGTAAAACTTGGCAAGACTCACATGATTCATCATCGAATTAAAGCTCTAAGTCTATTAATTTCAGAATTTAGGCTTTCAACAACACAATTATTTTCTTTTAATTTCTGTTTTGTCTTTTTAATTCAATAGCAAGTTTAATCAAACCATCTTCAAGCTCATCATATGATGGTCTTACCTCATCGAGATCATTGTCGTCGTTATCATTGTTGTTGCTTGTCATGAAGCACATGCCCATGAAGTCATCATTGTTCTTCTTCTTTTTGCCTTTAGCATCATCGTCGTCGTGGTCGTCATCGTCGCAACTCTCATATTCCATATCGCTCAAATCAAGACGCTCAATAGCCGATATGATCTTTTCAAACAAACTTGCGACGGAAATTGCCACTCTTGGTGTTGTTGTTCTTGGATGGCGCGACGATAATTCTTGTCTTCCTTGATCACCTTCCCCTTGAGTTTGGGACAATCCATCTTAATGTGGCCTGGCTCACCACACTCAAAGCATCCGATTGGACTCGACACGCCACCTCGCTTCCTCATCCTCACATTGTTGAGTGCCTTGTATGCTCGTGAGGAGATCAATACCAAGTCTTCTTCAGGAAGTTGTTCGAACTGTTCCTCTGAAAAAGAAGACAAGGCAGACAAGGAAACACAAGACAAAGCACTCGACGAAGTCGCCTGCACGGGTTAGTCACAAGCGCTAAAGATGAAGATTTATCAATCTTAGATGGCAAAGCTTCCATCTCATAGGTTTTCAATCTAGAATAAAGATCATCCATGGTTAAAGTATCTAGATCGACAGTTTGATTAATAGTTGTGACAACCATCAACCACTCGTAACCTAAAGATCTCAAAATTTTAGTTGCATTATCTTCATCGTGCAGGAATAACACCAACACCGCGCAGATCACTCAATATTTTCTCAAAACGAGCAAAGAGATCATCAATGGATTCACCGAGTTTCATAGCAAAATCGAATATTCTTTTTGATAAAGATTTTTACGCACCTTCTTAATTTTAGTGGTTCCTTCATGATAATCGCAAAGAGTTTTCCAAATTAAATGTGCAGAATTAATATGAGCCACACGATCAAATTCTTTTAGAAATCCCTTGAAATAGCAAGTTCTGAGCTTGAGCATTTAAATCAACATCCGCTTTATTTAAATTAGTAACAATAGCGGTACCTCATATGGAGTAGAAACTTTATTCCAAACATCACTACCTTGAGCCTCAATATAAGCTTGCATCCGACACTTCCAAAAAGCAAAATCGTACCATCTAGCATGGGGACGATTCACATACCTCTCGACGCCATAGCAACTCGCTCGATACCACTTGTAGGATCGTCGATGGCAATCGAGGGGGTGAATGATTGCAGCGCCTAGCGAAAGCTTTTCTGAAGAATTATTTTATTATATGTTTTTTAACTGCATTAAAAAAAACACACAAAACAAAAACAAAACAAAAAAACAAGAAAGAAGGAAGACTAAAAGAGGTCACGAATGCATGTTCTGATGGTTACCATTGCACTATTGTCCAATCTTTAAATGTTTCTCTCTCCTCAGGGTGGCACAGCAAGTTGATCTCTGGACAACTTGTTTCCTCAGCGAGACGTCACCTTTTTGACCTCTGGACCAAGCGTGTGACCGTGCAAGAAAAAGCACACCGACAAAAATCAAAGCTGCCACTCCTGCTGCGAAGATGTTGCTCCTGCTCTGCAAAAATCAAAACACGTGATGCATGTACAGGAACGGTGGAGAATACCTGTGCGTGTGAACTTCGGCCAGACCCACGACATGCACAAAACCGAAGACAGCAGTGCACGGCGTAAAAAACGAGGAACACTATTTGGTCCCCCAAAAGCTGTACCGCTATTCGGCCAGCCCTCCACCTTTTATTACGAGAGTGAGTCCGTTTTCGTTTACAAATCGGTCAGACCTCCGATACGAAAAACAATGTCGCCTCCGAAACCAACTAAAACTCAGCTCTTAATTCTAATAGCACTCATCTAACTGAACCTATTTTTTTTATCTTAACCAGACTTTTAGCCTATTACTATTCAAGGGACCCGTAACCCTTCCTAACACGGGTTTTCACACTCGATTTTTCAACTCATCGCGTCGAAGCCTCCGGACCGCACCTCCCGTATCTTCTCCACGCATCATCCACCTTTGATCTCCATGTGCTCCAGCGTGAGCCCAACCACCTCGTGACATCTTCGACCGCCGGACCTCGATTTCCCCTCCTAGTCCCGGTCTTCCTCGTCACCGACCATGGCCGTCTCCACACCCAACCTGCACATGCAAAGACCAAAGAACTTTTTTTCCCGGCACAAGTTCTCTCCAACTTGACCGATATTAGTCCATGCACACACGCACACGCCTCAAATAACAATATCAAGCAATGTTGTCAATTATTCATCATCATAAAAATTCTAAACCTAGCCACATGGTCTTACATGTTTATTATCATCATAGTTTTGATCTGCTTTGCATTTTTAGCTGGGATCTTTGTTTACGAACCTGTAGCAGATTGGCTAGAAAAGGTCAAATCAAAGAGTCTGTGGTGCATGGGTAAACTGGGTCGAGTTCTCTCATTGAAATTTGGTAGCAACAGATCGAGCAACACAGAGCTGGAGAATTCTCATGCAAGTCATCATGAAGGATCAGTACATTCAAAAGATGCACCGGCAGAAGACAATACCAGAAAGGGTGAGTCCCATGAGGAACATCCTCCTGCAGGCAAGCAGCAAACTGCAAATACTGAGGAGGCAGTGTCCAACTTGCAGCATCCATCAGGCAACAGCCAGCAATCAGCAAACACCAATGATGTGTCCTGCGAGGGGTATCAGTCTACAGATTACCAGCTAGTTGCAGATACGATGGAGCCTGTGTCCAACTCACAGCATCCATCAAGGAACAGTCAACAATCAGTTAATACCGAGGATGTTGTGTCCAACCTGAAGTATCAGTCTACAGACTGCCAGCTAGTTTCAAATATGGAGGATGCTAAATTCAACACTGAGCATGAGCATCCATCTGTAAGCTGCCAGCAAACTGCAAATACCAAGGATGGTATGTCTACAGAAAACCAGCAAGTTGCAAGTACGAAGGAGCAATCTTCAACTGTTATTCCAGTCGAGGGTTTGTCTGAGCAAAATACGTCAGTTGGTGACTGTAATGGAGCCACCGATGATCACATAGTGGATGAAGGCCCTTCTTTTCCTGTGGAAGCCAGTGGTAATGTGGACTGTGCAGAACAACACACTTCGGTTGGAGATCGTAACTGTGACATTGAGATCGGTGGCATTAATAACTATGCTAAATGTTCAGAGAATGGCCATATTGACAGCAATCGAGGAGCACCCAATCAAAATACTGATGACAACACAACTGAGGAGCATCTGAAGAAGACCCGGACGTATCTGCTTCTTCTTGCCATTCTTGCAGTGTCTCTGACATATCAATCAGGTCTGAATCCACCAGGTGGCTTCTGGTCAAGAAGTGAAAATCATCATTCAGCTGGTGATCGCATCCTTGAGGACACCTACCATCCCCGCTTCACTGCATTCTTCTATCTCAATGCAATCGCCTTTGTGGCATCTACTGTCATGATCATTATGCTCCTGGATAAGATGATGAGCAAGAAGGTTACAAAACGACGTGCTTTGCCGATAACAATGATAGTGGACCTACTTTCCCTAACTGGGGCTTTTGTTATGGGGAGCTGCAGGAAGGCAAAGATGTCCATTTACATATCGGTGTTAGTATGCCTCGTACTTGCTTATGTTGTTATTCATATTCTGATAGCGATACATATAATCCCTCGAGAGTGGAAAAAGCAGGTGCCAGAGAAGCTAAAGCACTTTTCATGTAGACATGTATGGTCAGCGTGTCCTCAGTCAGGCCACAACCAGACAGGGGATGATACTGGTAAGGAGTTGGAGCGGAGGCGTAATCTGCTATTGACGCTTGCTATTCTAGCTGCCACTGTCACATACCAAGCTGGCATGAACCCTCCAGGAGGTGTATGGTCTGATGACAAGAATGTCAGTGGCAAGCCAGGCAACCCTATCCTTCAGGACAGCCATCCAAAACGATATGATGTGTTCTACTACTCAAATTCAGTCTCATTTGTGTCATCTGTAGTTATCACAATATTACTTGTGAATAAGGAATCCTGTGAGCACGGAATCAAGTCCTATGCACTGCGAGTGTGTTTGGTGGTGGGCTTGCTTGGCCTCCTGATTGCCTATGTTGCAGGAAGTTGCCGGAATAAAGAACAATCCATCTATCTCATCATTATTGCTGTGGCAGTTCTGATCTCCCTTGTGATTCAAGTCCTACTCTCTTCGATGCATGATACACTAAGAAGACCATTGGCTCGATTTGTAGAATTTCTACAGACACATTTATTTCATACCAAGAATGTTTGGCGAGAAATTACTTCCGAGATACCAGAGGCTTCAGACTGTGAGGAGAAAATAGTGAGAAAGAGACACAAGTATCTGATGCTTCTTGCAATTTTAGCAGCCTCCATCACATACCAAGCTGGTCTGAACCCACCTGGTGGCTTCTGGTCTGAATCTGAGGAAGGCCATGTGGCAGGCAATCCAGTCCTTCATGATATTAATCACCGACGCTACAAGACATTCTTCTGCTTCAATTCTTTCGCCTTCATGGCATCCATTGTCGTGATCATGCTTCTGCTGAGTAAATCTGTCAGGAAGAAGAATGTGCCACTGGGGGTATTGCACTTGATCATGATACTAGACCTTCTGGCTCTCATGACAGCTTTTGCTGCGGGAAGCTGCCGAAAATTCATGACTTCAGTCTATGTCTATGTGCTAGTAATCGGTGTTGTAGTATACCTTGTGCTTGTAATTGTTGTGTCAAATGGCATTGCAAAATGTATGAGACCGAAGGAGGAGACATCCTGAACGTGCTTCAAGAACAAACACGCCGGTGCCTGGACAGCAAGTTTGAAGGTTCCGTTTTTACAGGAACTATATTAAGAATCTGTTCCTCTGTATTATCTGCAACTAATTGGTGTTTTTGGTTGTCAGCATTTTTATGAAGTTAAGATGAACTTGAAAACCGGTGATGTTGTATGTTCTTGGACATTTTTTAGCATAGTTGAAACTTGGACGCAGGCCTGAAGCTGCATACGCGTTGGGTATTTATGTACTCGACATTGCAATGGAACTACAAGCAGGCCATGAGGATTATTTTCATTATTTCATTGTTGCATACGCCTGACAATCTTATTTTCATTATTTCATTGTTGCATACGCCTGACAATCTTTTGCATATAATCGCTAGGCGCCGTGAAACTGTTCTGAGAATTTAGTGCTTTATTCTCCATCATTCTGGCTTGTTCAATGTTCTTGTGTTTTTTCTTGTTCAATGTTCTTGTGTTTTTTACTCAGTCAAGTTGAAGTATTTAGTAATTTGTGAAATGATCCCGTCCAAATAAGTTTGATTACCAGGCTTATCTGGTTTGCATAAAGTATTCCTGTAATGCCAGCCAGTGTTTTTAGCTTCTCTATATTTTTTCTAGTGTAGAGAACCTGTTAAAAGGGTTGATGCAATTCCTTGTAACATTATGAAGTTATCCTTTATTCTATTCTGGTTGTCTTTAAATTTTCTTACATGATGAAATACCATCCCAATGTCATATTGGAAGTGGAACTGGGGTTTGTATTGCATGCACGGCATGAAACTCCTAATGTTTTGGAAGCACCTCTTTTGATTAGGTTGTATATCTGGTTATCTGAGCTTTAGTAGTCAACTACGTTCGCGATCAAAACAAGTACAGCCATATCACCGGTGCTGGTTCATTTTTGGGTTGGTATCTAGTGCAATTGTGCAAAGAACCTTTCCCATATAAAGTTTGAAAGGTTTTTTTAGAAAAATATGTTGATGGTATTGCTTGATATTGTTGGACCCGATATAACAATCAGAAGGGATAAATGATGCATTCAAATTCAATATCTCAAATGGTATTCTAAAACCTTTATTTCACTAGCTACTGGAAGATAGAAAGACCAATTTGCTCACTAACAAAAAAAACTCACAAAAACGCAAAAACAAAGAGAATTCAACTCCACTGGCCTTTGATTGGACCGTGGGCTAATTTCCATGCCCCTGAGGAGCAAAGAGAGAACAGGAAATTATTTCAAGTCAAAATAAAAAATAGTGCAATCTTTAAAATACATATCTAAATGATTGAGAACTTTGTACACACCTTGTTGAGAAAAATCAAGAATCTAATCCATCTAAAAATCATATGAATTTTGAATAAAATTCTAACTGTTGTGGTTACGAACCAAACAGAGAGAGAGAGAGAGATGTGGTAGTGGAGAGTTAGGTGAGCAATGCTTAGGGTTTTCCCTGTGGCTTGTGTCAGATATATATATATATATATATATATATATATATATATATATATATATATATATATATATATATATATATATATATATATATATATATATATATATATATATATATATATATATATGTCCACATGGGGAGTGCTTTTACAATCATACCCTTACACTCAAGCATCCCTTTTAGGGGTGTTTATGTCATTATACATGTCCCATTTTGGGCCTCTAACAGGCCGGTTGGGCTTAAGTGGTGGTAGCGGAGCTGGCGCCTAGTCGAGGTAGACGCGCGAGCGCTCCGTCCCCTACCCTTCGAAGTGGTGGCAGCGGAGCTGGTCGCACGTCGATCCTGCGGGGCGTGCACGCGGGCCAGCCTCTGCTGCGGCTCGCACCGGCTCTGCGGGGCGCCCGCGGAGGCGAGGCTCTTCTGCAGCTCGCTCCGACTCTGCGAGGTGCACGCGGAGGCAAGCCTCTTCTGCGGCTCGCTCTGACTCTGCGAGGCGCACAGGACCACGCCTTGCTTGTACTGCGGAGAGTGCGTGCAGAGGCGAACCTCGACGCTACATCTTGTTTATAGTCCGTAGAGTGCGTGAGACCATCAACCACGTCTCGTTTATACTCCGGAGAGTACGCACAGGGATAACACCTACGCGTGCGCGTGAGTATCCGCATCTTGTTTATACTCTGTAGAGTGCGCAGGGACAACATCCGCGTCTTGTTTATACTCCGTAGAGTGCGTGGGACCATCAACCACGTCTCGTTTATACTCCGGAGAGTACGCACAGGGATAATGCCTACGCGTGCGCAGGAGTATCCGCGTCTTGTTTATACTCTGTAGAGTGCGCAGGGACAACATCCGCGTCTTGTTTATAATCCGTAAAGTGCGCGCGGAGGCATCCCCCACGTGTCTTTATTTATACTCATACAAGCGGCAAGACAAGTTTGGCAAACAGTGAGCTTTATTGAACTCTCGTTTGCACGGGTGAGAGATTTACAAAGGACAAAAGTGGTAACCGCTCATCCCTCGAGGGCGGGGCACAGTGGAAACTTCCACTGCTGGAGCAATCTGCGGGGGAGCCTGTCGGGGTACTTCCTGGGGCTACCGAGGATCCTCACGCCTTAGTGCCCGGCCTGGGCGTTCCGCTGAGCCTCATGGTGTGGACCTCGGGTGCCGAGCTCTATGCGTCGAGCCATGTCCTGATCGCCGTGGACGGTGATGATGGCCTGCGGTCTGGGAAGCTTCATGCATAGGAAGCCGTGGTGCGGGACTACACCGAAGGAATTGAGGGTTGACCGTCCCAATATGGCATTGTAAGGGTACGAGATGTCGACGACATCGAAGGTGGCATCCTCATTCCTCACATTGTCATCCCGGCCAAAGGAGACCTGGAGGCATATTTGGCCCAGCGCCCGTAGGGGCTGACCCCCAAAGCCTTACAATGGGATCCCCGACGAGCCCAATCGACTTCGGGGGATCCCCATCTGATAGAAGGCCGCTGCGAACAGCATGTTCGCGGAACTTCCTCCATCGACCAGGACACGCCTAACGTCACATCCTGTGATGGTGACCTGGACAACGAGGGGGTCTTGGTGGGGGAACTCCACGCCCTCGGCGTCGGCAGGCGTGAAGGTGATTTTGTACCGCGCCCAGTCCAGCGGCGCCTGCGCCGGGTATGCTGCCACATGGTGCAGCCGCCTCGCATAGGCCTTCCGCTGCCGTGCCGAGGTGAACTCCAGCGAGGAGCCCCCGGAGATAACGTTTATGACCCTGCGTTGGGCTCCCTCCGGGGCTTGTAACTGCAGGAGGCCCTCCCGAGATTGCTGTACATGGGCCTGAATCCGTAGGGGGCCCTCCTGGGGCGGCATCCCTTGACCCTGGATCCGCATGGGGTCTTCCAGGGGTTGTTGGACGTGAGCCACGATGGGCGGACACGCCTCAAGGTTTCTGTCCCTAGCGACGCTCTGTCGGAGTGCTGCGATGGTGGTGCACGCACGTGTGTCGTGGGTGCCACGGCCATGGACCTCGCACCATTGCCCATGGTGCTAATCGTCATATTCCCCGCGGGCTCTATCTCGTGGCCCCAGCCGCGCCCCCGCCCCCAGCCCCGGCGTCCCCTGCCGCCGCGACCAGCGGGGGTGCTGTCTTCGGAGCCACCCTCGATGTCAAAAACATAACGAGGTCTCCGAGACTTCTGCTGGCCGTGTTTGGGCTTATCGCCTGACGAATCCTTGTGCTGGGCATCCTTGCGTTCGGAGGCGTCCTTCGATGGCTCCGACTTGCGTTTGCCTTTCGAAGAGCCCTCCTTCGGCGAGCCCTCATTCTTCGCCGAGCCTTCCGCCTGATTGGTGTCAGAGTCGTCACCCTGTCGCCGCCACGCGTCCTCCTCTGCTCTGGCGTACTCCTCCATCTTGTCGAAGAGCTTTGCCACCGTCTTGATTGGCTTCCTTGCGTTGTACTTGGCCAGCGGCCTCGGGCGAAGATCTTGTATTGCTGCATTGATGATGGTTGTTTCATTGACATCTTTGACCTGGCAGCGTACCTTCGCAAAACGTTTGAAGTAGTCCCGGAGCTTCTCCGAAGGTTTTTGCTTGACCGCGAAGAGCTGATCTGCGTCGACCCGCTCGACGTAGTTCCCCTGGAAGTTGTTATAGAGGCGGTCGATGATCTGCTCCCATGCGTAGATGGAGTTTGGCTCTATGGTAAAGAACCAAGAGAGCGCCACCTCTTGTAACGCGAGGGGGAGTCCCTTCGCCTTCGTGGTGTCATCTCCACCGGCGG
Source organism: Dendrocalamus sinicus (assembly GCA_036346575.1). Taxonomy (NCBI): domain Eukaryota; kingdom Viridiplantae; phylum Streptophyta; class Magnoliopsida; order Poales; family Poaceae; genus Dendrocalamus; species Dendrocalamus sinicus. The sequence goes on along the minus strand of CM070656.1, from coordinate 12,082,877 downwards.
CTTCGATAGCGGTCTCGTACATGCGCACAAACTCCCGAGGGTCCGTGTCGCCCTTGTACGATTCGATGACGCTGGGGAACTTGAAGTCCTCCGGCCACGCCGCCTGCTGCAGGCCCGTAGAGAGCGGGGACTCCGAGTCGATGCGTCGCAATGGCACGCGGCTAGAGGTGGGAGCATTGCGGCTATCCGCCGGTTCTGGAGTGGGCTCTGGCGCGACCGCCGGCGGGGTCTGCTGGCTCTGAGCCTCTTGCATATCCCGCACAGCCCCGCGGAGATCCGCCAGCTCCCGGTGGAACGCATTGAGGGTCACCAGCAGGGCGTTTTCCACCACAGTTGTGGCCGAGGCGGCCGGTACGCCCGGTTGCACGGCCGGAGCGGCGGCGACCACGGCTTGCGCTCCTAGGCTATCCCCTGCGCCCGTGCGATGGACTCCGGAGTCGACGACGGGGCCACTCGCCATCGCGACAGGACTACTTGTCATGCGCAGAGCTGTGGCTGCCATCGTGGCAGTAGTGGCGGGGTTGATCGTCGTGGCGGTGGTGGCGGGGTCGATCGTCGTGGCGGTGGTGGTGGGGTCGACCATCGTGGGCGGTGGTGACGGGGTCGATCGTCGCGGCGGTGGTGGCGGGGTCGATCGTCGCACCGTGAACGTCGATGTTCGCAACGCGTGTCACCATCCACGCTTGCGATTGCCAACGTCGAGGCCCTAGTGCTGACGCGGGACCTCGTCGCGCCCACCTTCTTCTTCGGCGCTGACGATGAAGCTTTTTTCGGTGCCATCCTTCTTCGGATCTTGAGGCTTGCTCTTGTCCTCCCCACGAATGGCGCCAAATGTTGTGGTTACGGACCAAACAGAGATAGATGTGGTAGTGGAGAATTAGGTGAGCAATACTTAGGGTTTCCCTATGGCCTGTGATGTATATATATATATGTCCACATGGGGAGTGCTTTTACAATCATACCCTTATACTCAAGCATCCCTTTTAGGGGTGTTTATGTCATTATACATGTCCCATTTTGGGCCTCTAACAGGCCGGGTGGGCTTAGGTGGGGGCCACCCCTACAACACTAACCTTTCCTCAAGAAAAGCAAAATTGTATCAAAACTGGATAAAACTTAAGAACTTGAGATATGACTTGCTTATAGATTGAGGATAGCTAAGATGACTCTGAATGAGTTCTCATATATCACAGTAAGTAAGAGTAACCAAAGATTCGAGACTAAAACCTTACGAACAAGATTTCACTAGAAGTATTCCAAATCGAACCAAATTGGGTAACCTTCAAGATCTTGATATAGCTAGCCTCTAAATGGATAGAATATGATCCTTATAAGGCATATTTATCCCTTAGACATCCTTGGAACCCAACAAAATCAAGAGGGGAAGGAGAGAGAGGGGGGGTAAAACACTAACAAAAAATAAGTGTAAAATCAACAAGAAAAGCCACTCCATCATAAAGGACAGAGCTCTCACAAGAGCATTCATTTAAACTTTCTACTACAAGGAAGTCTCTCTCCTAAACACTAATGAATGGATGGATGGATGGTTGGTTTGCCACATGCCTCCAACCCCTCCTACTAGGGCTGGCAAAAAAGCTCGGGCTCGGCTCAGGCTCGTAAAGGCTTGGCTCGGCTCGTGGATGAAACGAGCCGAGCCGAGCCAGCAAAAAAGCTCGGGATCTAAACGAGCCGAACCCGAGCCAGCTCGCGAGCCAGCTTGGCTCGGCCCAACTGCCCAATGTGGCCCAGGCACCCAGCCCAATGGCCCGCCCGACGCCCCGACCACCCGGCCTGGCGGCCTTCCCCACTCGGCTCTCTCCTCTCTCAGTCTCTCTCTCTCCTTCTCGGTCTCTCCACTCCACTCACGCGCGGACGGACGCGCCCCCTCCCTCTCCCTATTTCCTTGCTCCGGCCGACGCCTCTCTTCGGTTCCTCCACGCCGGCCTCTACTCCGGTCTCCGGCCTCCGCGCTCCCCTACCCTCGGCCCTCTCTCTCTCCTTCCCGGACTCCTTTCAACCCGTCGCCGCGCCTCGGCTCCTCCTCACGCCGCTGCGTCGCACCGGTGCGGCTTCCCCCTCTCCTGCGCCTCCTTGCCCGCCGGCGCTGCTTGGTGAGTCACGGCCCGGCCGCTCCCTCCTTGCCGCTCGGCGCCGCCCGGTGAGCTATGGACAGATCCGGCCGATTTGGTGCTTTTTCCCCATATCCTACCCTGATCTATCGGTTTTTAGTTTGCTATTTTTGGAGGTGTGGCTATGCCGGTGGTAGCTGGGGGCTCGGCCAGCGCCCGGCGGTCGCACGCAGCCGCCGTTCTTGTTGGTATTCGGTAAGCCTCTTCTCCCCTCTTCTACCTCTGGCCTGGTGATATGCTTGGATGGTGATTTGTGGGGTTTACCTTTACTGGTGAATGGTGATTGCGAGAAGGGTTAGGGTTTGGGTCTGGTGGTGGTTGCTTGCTTGCGGTGGGGTGGTCCGTGGTCGCCTGGCGTTGGCGAATGGCGATGACTCGGTGGTTGCCATGCCTTCGTCTTCTTGCCGTCGGTTCCCGTTGGCTCGCGAGCCCGCTCGAGCTGGCTCGAGCCGCATCACGAGCCGAACCGAGCCCACAAAAAAGCTTAATACTCTAACCAAGTCGAGCCGAACCGAGCCTCCATTCCACCAAGCTTTCACGAGCCGAGCCAAACCTGGCTCGGCTCGGCTCGTTGCCAGCCCTACCTCCTACTCATATAAATGGAGTAACCAACTAACATCTAACTCTAATGAATATTATCTATTAGCACAACTAGAGAAACCCGTTAACCCTCCCACACTAGGTTTTAACTTATACATGACTTATGCACGCTTCTCAAAGCGTATAAGCCCAAAACTGGCTAAGGAGCAAGTTTCCATCCACTTGACCTCTTTAGCGTCTCTTTAACCTAAACTGTTCTCCCAACACCCTCCAAGCACAGTAGTTTTGGTCCCATCATCGTTTTCAGTATTTTGGTTTCCCTGCCAAAACACCCTCATTTTGACCGTGAACCTCACATCTTCTTCGAGCCTAATCAATGGCCATCTCTTCCTGTACAAGCAATCACTATGCCTACAATATGTAGGTTCAACATGGTTCACACATTGGTAAATCTCTCTGTGTCGGTTCCTCTCGATCACACATCAGTTGCACCGATTGTACCATTCGATGAATTGTTGTTCGAATCTTCGCTTCAACATCCCTAGTCTTTCCGATGTCTTGCTTGAGCTCAACCATCCTGCTCGACTACTTTAACTATACCTCAGCTCATCCTGATCGTAGTCCCGGTCCACACCATCGACCATTATTGCCTCCAATCTTCCTACACCTTAAAGACCAAGAAATCTTTTTGGGCATAAGTTCTTACAGCTTAGCCTACGTTAGTCTAAACATATTTTATGCACCCTGAATACAATGACCTAGAATTATAAAACTCAACATATGATAATTTTCCATAAATATCCAAAACCTTTAGGATACCTTCAGATAAAAACCGGTTTGGCTACCATTGAGTGGTTGGTCAGACCGCTGGCCCCGATTGGACATTTGGACCGCCCCATGGCCGTTATGACCGCTTAGGTCGAATACCCAGAAAACACCTAATCGAAAAAAATAGCCACCATCTAGAAACCGGTCACACAATATCGCCGATTTGACCATCAACCAAAATCTAGTTACATCGGATTTGTGATCAGAACCACCCAACAAGTGTGATTGCCTTTGTCTGACAATAACTTTGAAAACTTATAAACTTCTATAAATTTAAACTTTAACTTGACACTATTATTAATTGTTGCTCTACGACTCAACCAAATCCCATGCTCTCTTTCTAGAATGAGAGATAGAACAGAGAAGCCAACAAAAAATAGTTAGATTGACATTTCTGCTGCTTGCTTTTGAGAGCAGATTGCCATTTCTGCTTAGGAGAGTCAAGGACAGCACGCATGTCGACTTCCAACAGCGACGACGGCGATTGATTACTCGGTCTTTCTCTACTACCGCACCAAAGGCGAAATACTACAAGACAAAGACTAGGAGGCTATCGGCCTCGAGGGGACCCGGTCCGACTTGGTTGGCGCGTGTCTGTCGGGGCTTGGTCTCTCAGCGCTGCGTGAGTGGAGTGCCCCTTGCACCTGCACGTGCACGCGCGGTGTTCGACGAAATGCCGGAGCGATTCGTTGGCTTGGCTGACGGTCTTTCCGCGATGCACGCGACGTGCTCGACGCAGCGCCTGCGCCGCGGGGCGTCTCCGGCGGCTCGGTTGCTCCGGGCCTGCAATTGCCCGTGCAGGCGTGCTGCAGTAGTACTACTGGTGGTGTGGCCGTTGCTCCGTGGTGGGCTGGTGGCCTTGGCCGTTTCCATGTGGTGAGGTCAGAAGACGGGGACGTCTCCTGGAACGCGCTCGGTGGAAATGCTAAGGCGGCTTCTGAGGCAGGGAGAAGAGAAAAAGGACTTGACCCAGGCGTGCGGAGATGAGGCAGACAAGGAACCCCTCTGAAGATTTTCCAGTGACTTACGCAGTGATGGCGGACTCTGGCGGGGGAAACCATATTTGAGTTGAGTATTTCAATCCATGTCAGGTATGGCGGTGTTCCTTTGGCTTGTTCTGCCCATGTTACATTGCTACTTACCGTTGCCAATTTACCATAGTCTACAGCTCCACATAACATGTCACGAAATTAATTTATCAAAAACAGAATTCTCTGGAGAAATTATAGTAACTGACGACGTGTTTATACTACATCTATCAGGTTATTACTAGCTATTTGATGATGGCAACCAAATCTGAGTGCTAGAATGGCACCACTAATATTCGAAGCTCAATATGGTATAAACCACGGGCTATATGTCTGTTTAAGTTGTACCATGCGTGTGTGCCACTATTAGTTTTGATACTTCTTGCTTTCACTTTATTAGTTGTGATGCTTCTGTAAATGGGGACGCGGCGGGATACCAATCAAGTTTGTCTGGGTTCTCATCATCGACCCGGTCCTACTTGTTAGTCATTTACAGGTTGGCAACTTGCACCCAACTTCTTAATAAGCCACTTGGGCACGTGTGGTACAATACATGACGTGGTTATTGCCGTGTGATCATGTGAGCTGAGCATTCCGCAGTCCCCACTCTCTTTCTGTACTTTATGTTTGGACATTGACTTCACCCGGTCTTCTCCTTTGTATCATTCCCATCTCCATTACTGTTCATGTTCACCTTTTTCACCAACCTTGAGGTATCTCTAAATATTGAAAGTATGCTCACTTGTCTGAGGAGCCGTTGTCCATCATTTCGAATGCTATGATGGAGGAGGGCTGCCCAAGCATGCAAGCTCAGCTGGGGAGTGATCATATGGCGGATGGCGGGCAGCCTGAGCCTACCACCACCACTGGTCTGCAACCAGTCAATGATCCTCAGATGCCAGATGAAGCAGCCAACTCCCCCAGCAGGTTAGTAGCAGTCAGTAACCGTGAATCCAAAATCAAGGCTGATTTTGAGTTCTTATGGAGGTTGCGGAAGTATTTGCTACTTCTGGCTGTGTTAGCTGTTAGTGTTACGTACAATGCTGGCTTGAGCCCACCGGGGGGGTTTTGGACGGACAACAACCTCGGCCACCATGCCGGTGATCCTCTCCTTCCAGTTAAATTCTTCGAACGATATGAAGTGTTCTTTTACTGCAATGCAACAGCATTTGCTGCATCTCTGGTCTTAATCATCTTGCTTCTAAGTAGGGGAGTGGCCAGTCAACATGTATGGCTTCGCTCGATGCAGGTAACCATGATATTGGACCTTTTCAGCCTTATGGGGGCCTATGCTGCGGGGAGTTGCAGAGCACTAAGGTCTTCTGTTTACATATTGGTGCTTGTTTTTGCTGTTTTCCTCTATGTTTGGATTCATATCCTAGTATTCATAAGGGTAGTTCCAAACGGGTTAAAGGAGAAGGTGCAGAATTTCGTACTACAGATTATAATGAAGCTGCAAACAATGCTGAATCCAGTCCTATCCATTTTCTATGTATCTGATGAGCAAATGATCAGCCAAAATGGCCATGTCCCTGAGGAGCAAAGTGAGAATGAACAAATCGAGGAGGCTCGCAAGTTCATATTGATGCTTGCAACTTTTGCTGCTACTATCACATACCAAGCTGGGATGAGTCCACCTGGTGGCTTTTGGGCTGTAAATAAGTATGGATACCGTCCAGGTACTTTTGTTCTTCGCAAGCACAACCTCCTCCGCTTCAATATTTTCATTTGTTGCAATGCAACTTCTTTTGTGGCATCTTTGGTCACCGTCATATTGCTTCTGAGCACGGAATTGAGCATGCATGGGATAAGGACTCAAGCGCTGTTTGTGTGTGTCATAGTTGACCTGCTTGGCCTAATTGGCGCTTATGCTGCAGGGTGCTGCAGGGATGTTGCAACATCATTGTCTGTGGTATTCATAATTGTTGTAGTTTTAATCTGTGTTCTGATCCTTGTTATGTTCTTTCAATCCAATACTGTAACAACATGGATTGTTAAGGATGTGAAACCAAGATTTGACAAATTTATAAGTAAGCTTTCATGGCCACGGAAGAGGCAAGAAGAATCTCAGCCAACTCACCAGCAAGATGCAGAGCAGGCAAATTTGGATTCTCAGCCAACTCACCAGCAAGATGCAGAGCAGGCAAATTTGGATTGTCAGCCAACTCACCAGCAAGATGCAGAGCAGGCAAATTCGGATTGTCAGCCAACTCACCAGCAAGATGCAGGGCAGGCAAATTCTGATTCTGAGCCAACTCAACAGCAAGATGCAGAGCAGGCAAATTCGGATTCTCAGCCAACTCACCAGCAAGATGCAGGGCAGGCAAATTCTGATTCTGAGCCAACTCACCAGCAAGATGCAGAGCAGGCAAATTCGGATTCTCAGCCAACTCACCAGCAAGATGCAGGGCAGGCAAATTCTGATTCTGAGCCAACTCACCAGCAAGAAGCAGAGCAGGCAAATTCGGATTCTCAGCCAGGTCACCAGCATGATGCAGAGCAGGCAAATTCGGATCCTGAGCCAACTCATCAGCAAGATGCAGAGCAGGCAAGTTCGGATCCTGAGCCAACTAATCAAAATGAGATAATAGAGGAACCCCCTAAGAGGGCTTATGCAGAACAGAATGCTCTGCCAATAAGCAATCAGGGTGACAACACCAACAATGGTCAAGGCGCACATCATCAAGAGAACAGCAATGATTACAGCAACAGACATACAGATGATGTGCGTCTGAAGAAGTCACGCACATACCTATTGCTTCTTGCAATTCTTTCAGTGTCCTTGACATATCAGGCTGGTCTAAATCCACCAGGTGGCTTTTGGACAACAAATAGTGGTAATCACTCAGCTGGTCTAAATCCACCAGGTGGCATCTGGAGAACAAATGCTGGTAATCACTCTGCTGGTGATCCCATCCTTGAGGACAGTTACCATCAACGTTACCTTGCTTTCTTTTATTTCAATGGGACTGCCTTTGCAGCTTCCATTGTGATGATCATTATGCTTCTGAACAGGAAGATGAGCAATAAGGTTATCAAACGCCGCGCATTACAAACAGCAATGATTACTGTCTTACTTGCTCTAATGGGGGCTTTTTTTGTTGGGAGCTGCAGGGAGAAAATAAAGTCCATTTACATCTCGCTGGTGATGTTTTTTGTCATTGCGTATGTTCCTCTTCATGTTTGGGTATATTGGCATGTAATCCCTGAACGGTGGAAACATTGGTTGACAAAGCATGTCTGGGCAGTATTCTTGAAAAAGCATGTTCACTCAAGCGGTGCTGATGAGAAGGACTTGGAGAGGAGGCGTAATTTACTCTTGATTCTTGCTGTTCTAGCAGCAACTGTCACATACCAAGCCGGCCTGAACCCTCCAGGAGGTATTTGGCCTGATGAGAACAGTAATGTTGGCAAACCAGGAAATCCAGTTCTGCAAGACAGCCATCGAAAGCGCTATGATGTTTTCTACTACTCGAATGCTGTCTCATTTGTGTCATCTGTGACTCTCGTTATACTACTTCTCAATAGGGAATCATGTGAGCATGGAATCAAGTCCTATGCAATGCGCGTGTGCTTGGTAGCGGGTTTGCTTGGCCTCCTGATTGCTTATACTGCAGGAAGCTGCCGGAAAGTAAAATCAATAATTTATCTAATTATCATTGCTGCTGCAGTTCTCTTCTGTCTTGTCATTCAAGTCCTTGTACTTTCGTCGACAGAAGTAGCATTAAAAGGGCGGAAGATTTTTCGGATAAAACCTGATTCTGACAGATCACTACAAAGTCCAGGTCGGGCAAACAGTGGAAGTAGTATGGCGGGGTCTGTGCCTTCGAACTGTGAGAAGAAAGAAAGGAAGAGACACAAGTACTTGATGCTCCTTGCGATTCTTGCTGCATCCATTGCATACCAAGCTGGTCTGAACCCACCCGGTGGCTTCTGGTCTGACGACAGTTCAGATGGCCACAAGGCTGGCAACCCGGTCCTTAAGGACATACACTTCCGACGCTACATGGTATTCTTTGTCTTCAATTCCATCTCTTTCATGGCATCTATTTCTGTAATCCTGCTTCTGCTGAGTAAATCTGTAAGAAAGAAGAACGTTCCACTCCAAGCATTGCACTTCATCATGATACTAGACCTGTTGGCTCTGATGACAGCTTATGCAGCTGGAAGCTGCAGGAAGGTCAGAACTTCAATATTTGTCTTTGTGGTAGTATGTGGCGTTGTGGTGTACCTTATGATTGTTATTATTTTGTCAAGTGGTATCGCAAAATGGCTGAAAGAAAGGAAAGGAAGGTGGCTTCCATGCTGCAGATGTCCTAGCCATTTTACTGCAGCAGACGCACAGATACCTGAACAGAATGTTTAAATATCTTTCTTTTTCTCCATTGTGATGTCTTTTGTACTGTAAATGAAAACTGTAAGTGTGAATCTTCTTGATGCTTCTATTGGTGCACATCCCAGAAAGGGCAACCGATTTGTATATTGAGAAGAATGGCATCGCCAGGTTATGCAGTTTGTGATAATATATTGCTTTCCTTCTATTACAGTTCTGATTAAGCTCTTGTTTTCGAGTAAGAACATAGGGTGTATCGCACCAAACAATGGCAAATAACTGAATTTTGTTTGAGTGAACGCAGCCTTCAATGTCTGTTCAACCATTTTTGGTTTTGAATTGTTGATTTATATGTTGCATTAGCCTTGTAACAAATAATAAGTTGAGGGGACATTGTCTCCAATCTGGTTAACCTGGCTTTCTTTTACAGAAAAGGTATGCAGTCATCACCTGTGCAAAAGAGCAAGGTTATTACTTAGAAGCTTGATTGCATCTTTCATGATTAATGCCATTTTTTTTTCTATATGTACATGTAAAAGGCTATATATGTGGGATCAAACCCAAACTATTCCTAATACATGTACATTAACAAGTATGTGTACAATTCTTGTAATACTGTTTTGCCATTATTACAGACGCCAACTATGTTTAGTATTTGAGCTTCGAAGGTAAAAGTAACTAGATTCAACTTGAATGGCGACGTGTATTGTTGTGGCTGCGGAGCCAAACAGGAAGAGTGAGGACCTTCGGTGACATTTTTGGGAAGAGGATAAGATCATAGGACCTCAAGACCCCAAAGGTGTGGGGAAGACAGATTTATGGTTATGGATTTCTCAAAAGAAAAATGTTCGCCATCTGTTCAGTGGCCTAGGGGGTCCTTCTATAGTGTTACGAGGGTATAGGAAGTCAGATTGGCCCTATAAAGGTGTCTACAACTAGAAGGGCATCCCGGACACTTCGTCCGTGTGCAGGCTTGGTGCACGATGAACCTCCAAGACGGGGTCCATCACGTCATCTTCCGGTCCATGGGTAGCTTGTTGAAGCCCTCCGGATGCCTACGCCCTTCAGATGGTGTGTGCCTCAGGATGATGATTCAGATGAAAATAGCTTCCCTGTTCCCTTCTATATTTCCCTTCCTGTCTCCTTTCCACGTGTCGCACATCAACATGGAAGCAGCTGGCAAAATCAATGAATGGAACTAATAGTATGCTACCATGTGAAAGGAGAATAGGGAGGAGAACAGGGAAGCTTCATTCGATTCAGATAGGTTCCTCCTCACTTGGTCCGAGGGGGATCGGTGCTTGCCCCTACACTTGACCCGAGGGTGATGCATGGCTCGGCCCGGTTCTTGACTGCTTCGCTTGGATTGTAGGGCCGATGGGCCGCCCCTACAACATGTATAATCTACCGATTATCTGTCAAGTGTACACCATTATTTCATTTACTTGGTTGTTGCAAATTTGATGGATCCTGTTAGTGAAGTGGTATGAAGCCTTTGTACGCGCAGAAGGAAGTAGCTACAGTACACAGTTGCCTGCAAAATCATGGATGCCTCTAGTTTGGGCACAGAAGTTATAGAGTTTCTCGAAGTAGACAGATGAAAAGGTGCATCTGCACAAAATTAGTTCTCGATCCTACTCCCTGAACTTGTAACTCTTTTAACCTCTGAATGGTACTCTCTTTTTCAGGGGTAAATGGGAAATATTCTTATGCCCTTGTTTAGTAGTGCTATTTCAGATCAGGAAAGTGAACGAATGCAGCCATGCCAACTTTCATCTTTATTCCAGGGTTACTTATTATGAGACTTCCCCTCTATTCTTGTTCATTGACATTTTTTATTCTGCTCCAGGAGACCAGGACCTTGTGAAGTTCTCTAATCCCACACACACTATGATCTCTGAGGGCTAATGCAAACAAAAAGAATATGGAGAAGTCATGAATAATGGGGATTCCCACAGCGCTTATTCGGTAAAAATAGGCCCTGATCAATATGGCTTCAGCTTCTGGGTTCAGCTTATTTTTGCACTATTCATAAATTTCATCTTTTTCTGAACTTTTTGTTTTTTTTTTGAGTTTTTTTACCGGTTCTTTTTTTCCTCGTATTTGTTTACATTATACGTGATGGACTAATATGTTTTTTCTATTTTTAAATTTTTTTAAATTTAATTATGGTAAATAAGCCTCTGTCATTCTGATGCTTTTTTCACCAAATTACTGATGTTTTCAGCCATAAGCCATGAGGCTTTCAGCCGAACCGATCACCACCTAGGTTGTCACCAAAATCAGTATCATTTGCTGTCCCAGAACCAAGATGTGACTTATCATTGAATTCCCTCACATAGTGGTGGTTTTTTCTGGTTCTCTTTTAAACATGCTCTTTGCCGAGAACATTGAAAAGTCCTGAAACTTTGGCTTTGTCAAACATAATGGCAGGTCTTTTTCTGAAGGATGCTGCCTTAGTCAGGGGCGGATCCAGCGGTGGGGCGGGGGGGCTCGAGCCCCCTATTGTTATCGGACCCTTGGAGCCCTCTGGAGTCCCCCCTAAATTTTTAGCCATGGATGTATAATGTAGAAGAGACTGAGGTCGAGCTGAAGGTACTTCAGCCCCTCCAAAAATTTTTCCTGGATCCGCCACTGGCCTTAGTGTTCCATGTGCATTGCACATGCTTCGCCCAGACAGAGCTAGGCGAGCAACTTATTCAGTTGAACTACCCCCTGGAGTAACTGCAGCGCTTGAGCAATTGAATAACTTCCATGGTGCCACCAAGAACACAATAAGGAACTCCTCCATGTGACATGTGCTATTATACCGTAGCCTATGCATATGCTTGTGAGGGGGCGTTCACAAGATCGAATTCCTTTTTCTGTGATTTGTGGTACTACGTTGGCAGGACCTCATTGGTGGTGTGATTTTTTTAATAATTCATTTTTTATTCTAAAATATAAAATTGTACCTCCGTTTTTATTTTTTTTACAGAAATAGCCCTAGTCGCCCAACCGTTGGACGACTGACTCCTGTCACTTAACAGTTGGGTGACAGCAAGCTAGTTGTCCAACCGTTTGGCATTTATGTGGTAGTAGCCGAATGGTTGGACAATAACTATTGTCGCCTAATCGTTTGGCCACAACACCATCCAGTCGCCCAACCGTTCAACGACTGGATGGTCTATATAAGTCACGTGCCCGGGCACCCGAGCGGCTGCCAGTCGCACGCATGAACAGAGAAAGAGAAAAGAAGAAAGGAGAGGAGAGGAGAAAAGAGAAAAGGAAAGAAAGAAAAAAGAGGAGAGGGAGAAGAGGAGGTTGCGCTATTTCTGAGAGGAGCGATTCGTCCACGAGGTAATTTTTTAATCTTTTAGTCACTATTTTTTGTAGTAAGTAAATAATTTATTTAGTGTGAAAAATAATATAGGTAGCATCTATAAAAAATTATACTTAGAGAAATAGTAGTATAATTTCGGTTAGACAGGTCATAAGAAAAGCAAGAAGAGAGGAGAAAGAAAATAAAAGGGAGGAGGAGCGCACATATAATTAATTTATTTATGTACGAATATTTAACTGTGAGGATTCGGTGGCATGTTAGAGTACTGTGAAAAATTTTGGCAGTGACATTAAAATATGAAACATTAGTACATAACATTTATGATTAATTAGGAATGTTGTCAATACATTGAAAAATCATGCATACCGTTAGATGTTGGATCGACCGAGTAGTCTAACCACTGATGACAGGTTTGACTGACATCCGGTCGTACCGTAGGCCTGGGGCGGTTGGACCATACCCCTATTCTCAAAACTAGAAATTAGCCAGAGCCAAAATAAAAATGGTACAGTCTCCAAAATATAAATCCAAATAATTTAAAACTTTGTACACACCTTGCTGAGGATATCAGAAAACTAATCCATCTAAGAATTGCATGGATCTTAGCTGAAGTTCTAATATTTCCTCAGGACAAGCAACTTGATATATGACTTGCTCATGGATTGATGAAAGCTAAGATGGCTTTAGATGAGTTTCTACATATCATAGCAAATAAGAGCACCCAGAGATTCGAGGCCAAAATCCTAGGAACATGATATCACTAGAATGACTCCAAATCGAACCAAATCAAGCAACCTTCAAGATCTTTCTATAGTTGGTCCCTAGATGGATATAATATAATCCTCATGAGGCATCTCCTTTACTTACACATCCTTGGAACCTAACAAGATCAAGAGGGTAGGAGTGACGACAAAAAACCAAACAAAATAAAGTGCAAAATCAACAAGAGTAAGAACACACCATATAGCATGAACAAGATCTCTCACAGATGAATACTTTACAACCACTTCACCATAAAGGACAGATCTCTCACAAGAACACGCACCCAAAGCTTCCACCATAAAAAAGTCTCCCTAACTCTAATGAATGGATGGTTGGTTCTCCTCCATCTTGGCCGCATGCCTCCAACCTCTCCCACTCATATAGAGCAACGAGCCCATATTCAACTCTAATGGATACTATCTACTATCACAGCTGAAGAAATGCATTAACCCTACACGCATTGGGTTTTACACTCGTACATGCCTTGTGCAAGCTTCTCAAAGTGCATAAGGCCAAACCAGCTAAGGAGCAAGATTCTCATCCACTTGGGATCCTCAGTATCTCCTTGACGTAAACCACTCTCCCAACACCCTTCAAGCACTATGATTTTGGTCCTATCACTGTTTTCTGTATTTTGGTTTTCCTGCCAAAACACCCACATTTTGACCATGGACCTCACCCCTTCGCTACGCCTAGTATGTGGTCACCTCCTCCTTTCCAAGCAATCTCCATGCCTACAATGTGTATGTTTACCAATGGCTACACATCGGCAAGTGTTTCTATTGGATCGAATACGGCGACAGGGGGTGAATGTCGTCTCTTAAAAATTTGTCCCCCTGAAAGTACCCACAAAAGAGCTGTCTCTCCAGTAGCTACAGAGCTAAGAAGAGAGCATAAAAACCCGAGAAAATCTGAACCATGCAAAGATGTGCACTCACAAACAAACTCTTTCCAATAACTATTGTGAGCTATGAAAAGAAGATCATATGTGAGGTCATGTACTTACTGGAAGAACATGAGAAACAGTGGACCAAGGCATTAAGAGAAAAACCTGGAAGGCAAACCTTATAAACAAAAACCAAAAGCAACAAAGCCTGCAAAGAAGGGGGCGGTCGACCTCTGCTTTGTGGCGGTCGATCGCCATGGGAGGGCGGTCGACCGTAAGCATATGCCGGTCGACCGCCAGATGTTGCCTGGTCGACCGCCCCACAAAGTCCGGTCTGACCGCCTGTAATACACCGGTCTGACCGCCCGTCGGGTTCAGACAACAGAAGTGTTGAATTTCAGACAGCAGGTTTGGAACTTCTTACAAATGACAAATTGAAGAGTTTCCTCTGCATTTTTCTGCCCAGAACTAAGGGAAAATAACCAAAATAGCGAGAGGTACCAAAAGAACCAAGAGAAAGCAACTCAATACAAGTAATTTCAGATTTGAGCCTAAATCTGAAAATTACAGAGAGCATCAACAAAAACTTAAATTCCCATATGGTTTTTGATCCTTTGGCCACAAAACTTTGAGGATAGCTAAATGATAGCCTCAGGACTCTAGATACCGAGTTTCATGCCATCTCATGAAGGGAAACAAGATTCTCACCAAAACCCTAGAATGCAACAGAAGAACAAAGAAAGGTAAAAACGTGATTCTTGTAATTCGATCAATTTGCTCTTGGGAAAAACCAATCAAATGATCCTGAGACCTATTCCCATCCTTGAGCAACCCATTTTGCACCTCACCAGCAAGAAACAACAAGAAATCGAAAATCTCAAGAAATCATGTAAAGAGACATCGAAGGAAAACAGAGAGCACGGGAGACAAACTCAGAGATTTCATTCATGGGAACAAGAAGATTACATAGGAGTCCCGATACGCATGGACATTCAAAGGAAAGATTACATGAGGTCTCAATCCATCCTCACCCTCTCCAAAAACCTCAAGAACACACCCCCTACATGCTTCCTGGGGAGGAACACAACACAGAGAGGAGATGAACGAGGGGACACACTCTGCCCTCTTCCAACCACTAAAGCCTAAAGCCAAAACCACCTCTCAAAGGCTCTTTTGACTAAACCAAACACTAACAACCCCATGAAACCCTAAAAATGCATGCAGCCACAAGGAGGCACCTCCTCCTTATATAGCCTTTGGCTAACGGGTCTCCAACCCGTTATGCTCGCTAAAACCAACGGAACCCGCTCCCGCTTGTGCAGCCTCGCGAAATTACCAATTCGCCCCTCCTGCACCTTCCGGGAAGCTTCCGCATCTCTTGTCGTCCAAGCCTCGCAACCACCTCGAGTCTCCGCCGTCTTCGACACATCCCGACCGTTCTGACCTCGACACCGCCCGTGTCTAGTCCGGTCACCCCGTGTCTCGCCACGACTCCGCCTCGACGTCCTACAGCCATCAAAGACAAGAAACACATCACATAGCACCGCTCGATACATGAAAGCATAAATAGCATCAATAAAGCATGAAATTGCCCAAACGACCAATCGGGAGGACAAATATGCAATAAGACCGTCCAACCATACCCGACTGCACCAAATACTGACCTGGCACAAAATGAACCAAACAAACTCAATCTTTGCAACAAACTTGTCAATTACTCATCATTAACATGTGGTCACCTCCACATTGTCTCTTAGTTTCCGTGTCAGTTCCCCTCGACCATGCCTTACTTGCATTGATCGCACCATTAGATGAACCATTGATCGAACCTTTTCTTCAATATCTCTAGTCTTCCCTGTGCCTTGCTTGAGCACAATCATCCTGCTCGACTTCCTTGATCGTACCTCAACTGATCACCGAGCCTAGTCCCGGTCCACACTATTGACCATGGTTGCTCTAAGCTTCCTACACATCAAAGATCAAATAATCATTTTTGGGCACAAGTTCTTTACAATTTTAGCCACGTTAGTCCAAACATACTTTAGGCACCATGAATGCATTGACCTGGGATTCCAAAACTCAACTCATGACTATTTCCTACAAATATCCAAAACCTCTCAGATATATTCACACAAAACCGATCTGGCCGCCATTGAGCGGCCGGTCAGACTACTAGCCCCAGTCAGACCGCCCCTATGGTTAGTTTGACTGATCGGGTCAAGCACCCAGAAAACACTTCTATGGAAAAACCACCCACTGACTAGAAATTGGTCACATTGTACTGACAGTCCGACTGTTAACCAAAATTTAGTTGCACCAGACTTACTATCAGATCGCTCCCTTCGACCGGTCAGACCACCCTTGACTAACGGCAACTATGAAAACCTACAAACTTTCACAAATTCAAAACTTTAACTCAACATGATTGCTAATTATTCAACACATAAGAACCATAAACATTCTCAACATGGTTCTACAGTGTGACTGCCCTATAGCACAAGTTGAGAGTAGAAGACATTTATGATAAGATTAATTGTAGGGACATGTAGTATGCAATACTAATGTGCAATTTTTTTCTTCAATACATCTCTACATGTAGATGGAATACTCAAAGAGAAACATCCAACTTGGCTTGAATCAAACGTACAGAATCTGGACCATAGACCTTATGATTTCTCCAATCCAGAACTATTTTCAATGAAGTGAGCTCACTTTGGAGCATAAACATGTTCCAATATCAATATTCATTAAATGCAAAAAAAGTCATACTGTTTACTTCTATAGCCACACAAGAAGCTATATGTGTAGACACACTCACCAAGTAATTAAATAAAGGTATTTATATCCAACTCGTGTTCTTTGGGCAAATTAGTGGATGGACATTGGATGCCTTTTACAATTGTTGCATTGCATTATCCTAAAGAAAGAATTTTCAAGCTTTTCATGTCCCCACATTAATTTTGTTTTAGCCAGCTCCCAAAGAGACCTATATGTGGTCACATACTCACATGTCTGGTTTACTCTTACTCAAAATAATCTTCACAACCACAGCCTAGTTACAAACAAAAGAGTGTTATGTGGCATGTCCTTTTGGTGTGACGGCCGACAGATCTTCTGGGATGGCATTGCAGCACCAGCAGCAGCGGTTCGGGCAGTCGTGACATCTAGGGAAGATCTCATGTTCGCCCTTCTCACCAAATTTGGGGACCGTTTTGCCGAACCTCAGGGCTTACCACCGGCACGCCCCTTTGACCACCGCATTCGTCTTCATCACAGAGCTGAACCAGTGGCCATTCGCCCATACAGATATCTGCATCTGCAAAAAGACGAGCTCGAACTCCAGTGCGCCATGATGCTGCAGCAAGGCACAATACATCCAAGCACCTTCTCCTTCTCCTCTCTGTTACTCCTCATCAAGAAGGCCGATGATTCATGGTATTTCTGTGTCGACTACCGAGCACTAAATGAATTGACGATCTGGACAAATTTCCTATTCCAGTCGTCGATGAGCTCCTTGATGAATTGGGTGGTGCCCGCTTCTTCACCAAACTCGACCTTCACTCAGGGTATCATCAAGTACAGATGCATCCAAATGATGTTCAAAAGACCGCCTTCCGCACGTATCATGGCCACTTTGAGTTCTTGGTGATGCCATTCGGTTTGACCAATGCGCCCTCCATATTCCAAGATTTGATGAACGAGGTTTTGCGACCCTATCTTCGTCGTTTTGTCCTCATTTTTTTGATGATATCTTGATATATAGATCATCTTGGTCGGAGCATCTTGGTCGGTACGAACGGGCCTCAAGCTTAGATCCTGTGCAAATACTTATCTCAAAATAGAGTTGTTATCCTTGTACTACTCTCAAAACTAATAACCTGTATTTATTATACAATTATATCTCTTGACTCTTGTAGCTAATCTGCACCATTATAATTATATGGCACTAAGAAATTATTTATATTCTTTTTTGACTCTCCGGATTAATTAGAGAATTTGTATGAAACTTGAGAATAGTTGTGGTAATTTTTTATGTAATTCATGCACTTTACATGCACTTGTTCTTGTTCTGCCATCCACTAATATCATACCTATATTATAGTGGGACTTGTTAGGAATGTGGGCAATATTTTAATTCCAAGTTTTATTAGGAGACAGAAATAATAAACTAATGATGCAAAACTCACAACTAACAGCAAGCTACTCATCATACTTCACAAATTACAAAAGAAAAACAATATAGTAACAAAGTCGAACGTGCGCACGAACGACTTACTTGGTAGCCTGATGAAGAACAGGAAGCCGTGCAGGCTTGACGCAGTGCAGAATGAAGGTGTTGCAGTGCAGTAAGCGGTCGCGCAGATGCGCTGCCCAGAAACCTTATTGCCGCCCCCGTGCAGGTCTTCACGGCAGCAATGGTCCGGAGATACCGCTCCTCTTCTTCTCGGTGCACGCCGGGAAGAGGAGTCGACGAAGTTCAGATGGCGCAGCACAACAGCACACAAAAAGTTTGGAGGAAGAGAATGGAGGCAGTCAGTTTGTCACTTCTACTCTGGACGTCTCCAGGCATACAAATAGACAGACTAGTAACTGACATGATTAAAACAGCCATTTACCCACCGTAATCGACACATTCAACGATCGATTACAGCATCGTCATCAAACCCAATAAAGCCTCATTCAAATGTTTGAATCTCATTCAAACAGTGAGATAGTGGTGCAGGATTTAGCAAAAAATAGAGATAGACTTGGTCTGCCAAGTGGCGCGCCACGTCACGACACGGTCGCGCGTCGCAAGTCACAAGTCACGCGATTTTCACGCGAAAATACGTGGATACGCGCGCGCGCGTGCGCGCGTGACTAGCCAGAGCCCTCCTAATACCATCTCTATCCATATTCAAGGAGTGGTGAGAACTCCACCTTATAAATTGGTATTTCTCACGTTGCCTTAGCAATATGGTACTAACCATGCATGCTTTGGGATTCGCGAAATGGGCCTTGCTCATTGGGCCAATTTCTAACAATCCCCCACCAATTCCAAAGCAGAATTAGATGTCAAAGATATTGTGCTGAAGTACTGTTAATATACCAGTCTTTTAGTGTAAGTCCCGTACGGGTTGAACTTGCACCTAGAATAACAAGATTCATCTTCTCACAACTGATGAATGGACTATGCCTTGAATTCACAGCCTTTTGTGATCAGATTTCACTTGAAATCTCAACTAGTACTAGGCTGCCAATGAACCACGTCTAAACGGAGCATTTTATGGTCATGCTCCTTATCGCTCATGAGCTTTCTAGAGAATGCCCGTTCTCGTGAACTGCGACCACACGATTAAGCTCAAGTAGGTGTATTCTTTCTAGGTATCCTGCAGCTAATACCTTTTCCTTATTTGGACAATGAATACATTAAGGCTTTATGCCAACCTTCCATACAGTCGAAAGTACATTGTTTATTAGGACATGGGTACAATAAATATGTACTTTCTTGTTACAACATCAATTTATTTTTTCCCATTGCCTAAGTCACGGGATCTCCGATCAAGAAGGTATGGGTTACCATTGTGATGTAACTTAAATGGGTCTCATTCCCATGTCCATGGATGCAACGGAAATCGTGTGCTAACCCTTTGTAAAAGGGTGCGATTTTTCTCGGTGTTAATATAGTTCACAAGAATCACTTGGAGTTTCTTAGTTTTACGTGATTTAAGCCTACGCTTCACATGTCTAGAGGACTTCATATTATCCTTTGTACTTGTGACTTTGGCCAACACTGTTTGATTATCACAAGACATTAGGATTGCAGGTATTGGTTTCTCAACCAATGGTAAGTCCAATA
The DNA here is from genome assembly GCA_036346575.1 of Dendrocalamus sinicus. Lineage (NCBI taxonomy): Eukaryota > Viridiplantae > Streptophyta > Magnoliopsida > Poales > Poaceae > Dendrocalamus > Dendrocalamus sinicus. The sequence goes on along the minus strand of CM070656.1, from coordinate 12,063,210 downwards.
GAAGCTCTCTCACCATTCGGCCTCAATCGTGGTCAGTATCAAGTGCTACAAGTTCGCTTTCATGGTTGACCTCGTCAATATGGTCTGCTTGCAAGACCTCCATGAAAGCGCAGCACCACTAAAGTGAATACATAACCACTTGTAACTTTGATCTCATCACATCGAGATCCAATTAGAGTCACTTTGTATCCTTCTAAAGCAGAAGGATGTCCAAGATAATGTATTCCAAAAGATGTTGTGCCTCTCAAGTAGCGCAACACTCTTTCAAGTGCCTCCCGATGATCATCTCCGGGTTAGAAGTAAACCGACTTAATTTGCTCACAGCAAATGAAATGTCAGTCTTGTGGCACCACTAAATACATTAGTGACCCAATAATTTGTGAATATCTTAATTGATCTTTTCCTAACCCCTGGTTCTTTCGAAGCTTAATGCTCGCATCATAGGGTGTTGGTGAAACTTTACAGTTTTCAAAACCAAACCGGCTTAATATTTTCTCAGCATAATGGGATTGATTCAAAGTAATCCCATCCTTACTTTTGATCAATTTAATATTCAGAATGACATCTGCCTCTCCCAAGTCTTTCATATCAAAACACCGAGATAAGAAAGATTTGACCTCATCAATTACGGCAGTGTTTATACCAAATATAAGTATGTCATCGACATACAGACATAAGATCACTCCTTGACCCCCACCATAACGATAATACACACATTTGTCAGCTTCATTCACAACAAAGCCAGCAGATGTTAAAGTTTTATCAAATTTCTCGTGCCATTGTTTTGGTGCTTGTTTTAGGCCATACAAAGATTTCAATAATCTGCATACTTTATTTTTCCTATCCAGAGATCACAAAACCATCCGGTTGATCCATATAAATTTCTTCCTCCAACTCTCCATTAAGGAAAGCTGTCTTCACATCCATTTGATGAACATGTAGACCATAGGAAGATGCTAACGCAAGGAGCACTCTGATGGTGGTTAGTCTGGCGACAGGAGAATAGGTATCAAAGAAATCTTCTCGCTCTCTCTGGGTGTAACCCTTGGCCACAAGTCTTGCCTTGTACTTCTCAATAGTTCCATCAGGCCTTAGTTTCTTTTTAAAAATCCACTTACATTCTACAGGTTTACACCCTATAGGACGATCTGTGATTTCCCAAGTCCCATTAGACATAATAGAGTCCATCTCGCTATGGACTGCCTCTTTCCAATACTCAGCATCAGGAGATGCATAAGCCTCCGAAAGAGTCTTTGGCACATCATCCACGAGGTATACAATAAAGTCATTACCAAAGGTTTTCTCAACCCTTTGTCTCTTGCTCTTGCGAGGAGCTTCTGTGACTAGATTGTTATCCTCCTCAGGGATATCACATATTGGTTCAGAAATAGTGGGAAGTTCAGAAGTTTGATTATTTTCACTTTCAATGTTATCAGTTTGAACATTCTCTGTTCGTGAAGTACTGCCTGCTGTTCTCATAGGAAAGATATTCTCAAAGAATGAAGCATCTCTAGACTCCATTATTGTATTAGCAATAATCTCGGGAGTTTCGATTTAACTACTAAAAATCTATAGGCCGTCTTTGTTTTGTGCATATTCTAGAAAAATACAATTGTTGTTTTTGGTCCAAGTTTTCTCTTTTCGCAATGGTATATTGACTTTGCCAAACACCCCAAGTTCACAGAAAATTAATATTATGTTTTCTCCTTCCATCCCTCATACGGAGTAATCTCACTCTTTTTATTGATTACTCTGTTTAGAACGAAAGTTGTTGTTAAAATAGCTTCCCCCTACCATGCCTTAGGCATACCGGCACTCTCTAACATGGCATTAACCAAATCTGCCAGTGTCCGGTTTTTCCTCTCAGCTACCCCGTTTGATTGGGGTGAATATGGTGGTGTAAATTCATGGACTATTCCATGCTCAGAACAGAATTGGGAGAATTCATGAGAGACACTCTCCTCCACGATCAGACATTAATCTTTTTATTTTCTTTTCTAGTTGGTTCTCAACCTCGGCCTTATAAGTTTTAAAGTAGTTTAAAGCTTCATCTTTAGTTTTCAGCAAATACACATAGCAGTAGCGTGTTGCATCATCAATAAAAGTTAGAAAATATCTTTTGCCTCCTTTTGTCAATAATCCATTCATTTCACACAAATCTGAATGAATAAGATCTAAAGGTGCCAAGTCCTTTTCATCCTCTAATCCCTTAAAAGGTTTTCGAGGTTGCTTTGCTTGCACACATGACTGGCACTTCGATCCTTTGACAATTTCTCATTTTGGAATTAAATCTAATCTGGACATTCTAGCAATAATATCAAAACCAATATGATAGAAACGAGAATGCCAAATATTTGCCTCACATTTATTTGAACCAGTTGCAACATTCAAATTATAACAAGACTCTAAGATACTTAGGCGGAACAAGCCTCCGCTCTCATAGCCTTTACCAACAAATTTTCCGAACTTAGACATTACAATTTTATTTGACTCAAAAACTAGCTTATAACCATCCCTGCATAGGAGAGAACCACTAGCGAGGTTCTTCTTTATTGTAGGCGCATGCTGTACGTTCTTCAAGTGGACAATATTCCCTGAAGTAAGCTTCAGATCCACCGTGCCAACACCAAGAACAGAAGCATGCAACCCGTTTCCCATTAGGACGGAGGACGCCCCTGCTGCCTGATAAGAGGAAAACAAGGAAATATCAGAACATACGTGAACATTAGCTCCAGTATCAACCCACCAATCAGTGGATTGACAAGCTGAAAAGGCAACAGGTGAATTACCATACCCTCCTGAAGTCGAGGCCTCGCCTATGGTCACGTTAACAGCCTTCTTCTTAGGCTGTTCACCATCTCTAATTTTGCGAAAACGACAGTCCTTCACCATATGACCGTCTTTACCGCACACAAAGCAGGTGATGTCCTTCAAATCCTTTTTCTCAGTTTTCTTCTTAAAGCTAGTTGTCTTGTTCGGTTTGTTGGATTTGTACTTCTTAGCAACAGTCTTTCTTTGTATGACATTTGCATTGTTCTGGCCAGATGTGCTAGGGGCATCTTTTGCTCTTGCTTTTTCTTCCACATTAAGGGCTGCAATGAGATCCTCAACAGAAATCTCTTCCCTCTTATGTTTCAAGCTAGTAGCAAAATCCCGCCAAGAGGTAGGGAGTTTAGCAACAATGCCCGCAGCCACAAACTTTGGAGGAAACACACAGCCCAAATGCGCAATCTCACCGACTAGTAGCTGGAGGTCATGAGCTTGTCCAACTATGGACTTAGCCTCATCCATGCTAAAGTTGAAAAATTGCTCACATATGTAGAGCCAGCGACCTACCTCTGCCTCTGCATATTTTTGCTCTACTGCATCCCACAACTCTGTGGCGGACTTGTAGTCCATGTACACATCATAGAGCTGATCTGCGAGCAGTCGAATGCGACCAAGAGCAGATATTCGCAGATCTCAAAGCGCATGTCTTGCTCAATCGTAAATGGATACTGTGGGAGGATAACCCACCACAGCCCCAAAGACATGAGCCAAAACTTGACTCTAGTCTGCCATCTACGGAAATTCTGACCAGAAAACCTCTCAGGTTTCATCGCATCAGAAGCACTAGCCATTTCTGTATCGCAACAAAATTCACAATAAGGTTTCTGGAATGTTAGGAATGTGGGCAATATTTTAATTTCAAGTTTTATTAGGAGACAGAAATAATAAACTAATGATGCAAAACTCACAACTAACAGCAAGCTACTCATCATACTTCATAAATTACACAAGAAAAATAATATAGTAACAAAGTCGAACGTGCGCACGAACGACTTACTTGGTAGCCTGATGAAGAACAGGAAGCCGCGCAGGCTTGACGCAGTGCAGAACGAAGGTGTTGTAGTGCAGTGAGCGGTCGCGCAGATGCGCTACCCAGAAACCTTATTGCCGCCCCCGTGCAGGTCTTCACGGCAGCAATGGTCCGGAGATACCGCTCCTCTTCTTCTCGGTGCACGCCGGGAAGAAGAGTCGACGAAGTTCAGATGGCGCAGCACAACAACACACAAAAAGTTTGGAGGAAGAGAATGGAGGCAGTCAATTTGTCACTTCTACTCTGGACGTCTCCAGGCATACAAATAGACAGACTAGTAATTGACATGATTAAACCAGCCATTTACCCACTGGTAACTAACACATTCAACCAGTCAGTTACACTGTTTGTCATCAAACCCAATAAAGCCCCATTCAAATGTTTGAATCTCATTCAAACAGAGAGATAGTGGTGCAGGATTTAGCAAAAAATAGAGATAGACTTGGTCTGCCAAGTGGCGCGCCACGTCACGGCACGGTCGCCTGTCGCAAGTCACAAGTCACACGATTTTCACGCGAAAATACGCGGATACGCGCGCGCGTGCGTGCACGCGTGTGACTAGCCAGAGCCCTCCTAATACCATCTCTATCCATATTCAAGGAGTGGTGAGAACTCCACCTTATAAATTGGTCTTTCTCACCTTGCCTTAGTAATATGGTACTAACCATGCATGCTTTGGGATTCGTGAAATGGGCCTTGCTCATTGGGCCAATTTCTAACAGGACTATATAATACCTATATTATAGTGGGACTCCACGGCCTCTAAGGCCAGCCACGTCAGCTTTTTTTTGCAAAAAAGCCCCTGCGTTTTCTGAAATTACGTAAAGGTCCTCCGTTCTCGTAAAAAGGTCCCTGTCAGGTTTTTTCTGGAAAGCACCCTCTTCTTCACCGAAATTGCGTATTCTTTGTTTGATAGCAACCCGTGGATTTCTAAAATTACGTATAGGTCCTTATTTAGTTGCGTACAGGTCCTCGATTTTTTTTGCGAAAAAGGCCTTTGGTTTTTCCGAAATTACGCATGTGTCCTCGATTTTTTTAAGAAACTCCCCGCAAATTATCGTTTCTTTTACTTCGGTCCACACAGTAGCTAGCGCGGCGTGCCGCCGCGCTTACGCAACTAGTAATCCTACAAGTGGGGGAGTAGGTGGGTGTGGGAAAAAAGTTAGGAGACATTTTAAAAAAACTTTTGTAACTATAAGTTTAATGTGCCATAGCTACCCCATAAATAAATAGATAGTTCTTAAATATTGAGAGAATTTCTTGGAATTTTTGTCCTTATCGTAGGATTTTCTAACCCTCCAAGGGAAGGTGTCTTTAATTTCACACGTTGTTTCTTATTATTTGTGTTGTGAGGTGTTGCATGGCGGACAATCATGGAACTTGTGTTTTTTTAAGGATATGTCTAGGTAAAATGTACTTGTTGCCCCCACCCTGTGAAAAATCAAAATAAAGATTATTTAGGTCGTGCTCAAAGCAATTTCTGGTTTCTGATTGAAAAAAGTATTGTAACAGCTAAAAATGCACTGTAACGTTTATTAGATTTTTCTGATTAATTAAATTTAAAAATAATCAAAAATTTATACCTTCACGAACAATGTAAAGGAATAAGAAAAATAGAAAAAAGCAAAAAACCCAAAAAGACGAAATTACAAAGCTAATGTGTTCCAGAAGCTAGAAGCAAAAGTCGTTTGAAGCGGAGCCTTAAACCGTTGGATTGCATCAGGATTCATGCAACCTAAAAAATAAAACCACCCCACCTCCCTCTACACCATAGCCTTGCCACCACACAAGTCGCTCCCCTTGCCTTACCAGCACCGACCACGTGCTCTACTACCTCCTCGATGTTGGCTAGGTTCGACCTGGCTTTGGTTTTGACTTTTCACTTTTTGCTAAGTAACTAGTTTTAAATAGTACATCTTTTTAAGGTGGGATCTATAAGTCGATTGTAGTTGACACTATACCGAGCTCAGCTATACCGATCAAAATGGCATGCGACCATTTTCCTCTTCGTACTATGTCTCGCGTATAGTCCATAGGTTAAAAGCCATAAGATATAGCCTAAGGCACTGCTCATTTCGGTTTCAGCTTATGGCTTCTGACTTCTAGTTCACTATTCATTGATTTCGTCTTTTTGGGGTTTTTCGCCTTTTTTGCCTTTTCTTTTTTTTTTTGTATATGTCTAGTACCGTATCCCTTACTATTTTACCCTTCCTTTGCACCCCACTCAAAAAAAGGGGGCTTCGGCGGCAGGAATCAAACTCGCCAACAGGGCTCCCTAAATTGGAGATTCACCGAGGCGAACAACTAGCAAACTGCTTTTAAAGGGAAGGGAGGTAGGCTGTGCCTTTATTTTATTTTATTTTTCTTTTTTGCAGGGTAGGAAGGAGCCTTGAGAGTTTTTCTTGTAAGGGCAAGTGATTTTGTAAATTGCTCAATTTGGCCCTTTAGGCCGGGAACTAATGAATAAAAAAGGGTTGGATATTGCCCAGTATTTTTCTATTTTTATTTTTTAAAATTAATTATGCTAAATAAGTTATCATAAACTATAATACAATTTCAACCAGTTATAGTACACTTTCAGCAATATGCTAGTTTATTTCAACCGAATGGAACAACTCCTAAAAGAAATCTGCCATTGTCTATCCTTCTATCCCTATCTCTGACAGCTCACTACCATAGGATCCATTGCCACCCATCATCTCTCGCTAGTCTCGCCTGTTCGCGTGCTGCCACCGCCTCCTCTGATATCACTGTCGGGCCTCCCGTACCCAAAATCTAAGGACAAAACCAATAGAGCTTAAATCCTAACCCAGTGAAGCCGATCCTAAAGAAGATGGCTTAAGATGCCATTGCAGCAAAAGGTTCTGGAGGACAAATCTGGAATAAGCATTGGACGACTCAATCCTGGGCTTTTTTTGGTTGACCGCAGGTCCGTACACCTCCATCATGTACTGATGTACCTTAGTGTAAGATGAGAGATTGACAGCACCGAACTGATAAGGGAAAAATCCATCATCGTAACCATGTTCGATCGATTTGATTTGGTACGCCGTACGCCTGAAATTGCTCCTCTCTCCAATCCCCAATCGGATTGTAAGTACCGGGTACCGACAAAATGATCGAGGGCAGTCATGTCTTCTTGACATAATACCGTGAGACGTGAGACGTTATTTTCGACTGTAATTTATAACTTTTGACTTATATTTATAAAAAATGTTAGTAAATTATTTTTGAAATATTATTGTAATAAATCACTTCGAAACATCTTACTTATTTGCTCACGAAAAAACACAAAACATGAAGAACGGAGCGGCATCTATCTCGACATCAACCGGAGCCAATATCAGACGGAATCATCACGTCTGTGAACGAATTCCACAGCAATTTGAGAGAGAGGAGAGAGAAGGGCGTTTCCTCCCTCCCTCCGTCTTTACTACCACCCCTGCGCATACACTTCGCCCCCACTCGCAACGCAAGAGCCCACAAGAACTTCTTGGTCAAATACTCGACGATTCGATCCGTCTCCGCCGGGTTCTTCTTGTTTGTCTGATTCTTGGAGCCGCAGAAGTTTATCTCTGAAGGTTTTAAACCATTCTGGCGAGATTTCTTTTCTTCTTCTCTTTCTTTACAGGGCATTACCCTGTTTTGGTTTCTCGTTCTTGGTTCCTTTTCTTTTGCTGTTATCGGAATGTGATTTGTCTATGCAGATCTGCGATGCCTGGATGGTTTGTGCCGTTCTTTCTTTCTCTTTTGTACGATGAATGCGAGATTTCATTCCTCTTCTTTCTTTCTCTTTTGTACGATGAATGCGAGATTTCATTCCTCTGCATTTTGCAGAAAAGATGAAAGGGCATCCTTGCTTTTGGCAGTTCCCGATTTCTTGCTTTAATTCCCCAGCTTTCTGCAAGAAAGTTCGCGTTTCGATGTGACTGGAATGATCAACAGCAGCCATTGCTATCCGCTCGCACTTTGTGTGCGCGACTTCTTGAAAAGGGACGCCATTAATCAGCAGAGCTGTGCTTACATGTTTCATTTAATTGCTTGCATTGCGCCTGCAAGAAACTAAAGGGCCTCGTTTTGGGGTGGGTGATAGGAAATTGGGAGCCACCTTTCTCTCTTTTTTTAGTGGAAAAGATGGCGCCTTTAAGGGCGTCTCCAACAACTGGCTATTTAGTTAGCTAGATCTGATGTGGCAAGGAAAAAGTAGGAGAGAGAGTAGTCATTAGCGACGAGCAAATAGCTGATCTATTTCACGTAGTCCAAGAACATGAGAGAGGAGTATGTGGGTCCAACAGTATAAAATAGTCTTTGCTTTTGTCTCTCACCTCCACGTCAGCTGACTATATAGCTAGTACTAGCTATTACCATTGCGGACGCCCTAATAGGCCAAGCCCTCTTTGCTGATCCCCAATACTTGTTTATTGCAAAGTGGGGAGTTCTAGATCTGTAGTGTTGTATGATTGCAGTTAGTGGGCGGTTGTACAGGTTCAATGGGGAGGCATGAACTTTGTGTTACCTTTTGAGGCAGACAGATAAAATCAGTAAATGTGCTGTACATCGTGCATCCAGTTGTGACATGTCCCATTGTGGTGGAAGGTTGATGGATCTGAGTGTGGAGGTTGTTTCTTGATTGTGTTTGGGATTGTTGGGTGATGATCTTTTGCTCATTCTGTTGATGTATTTCTGTAGTTCTATGCAATTCTTGACTGCATGTATGCATCTTTGAATTTATCACATTTTTTTTTATCTTTTTGCAGATTTAGAATGCAATGCTATACTTCAATGGTCCATCCAAGCGTCAGTCTTTGATTGACCAGTAGTCTTTCTGCAATCTGGTCTTATCTATACGTTTCAGTTGTCAGAGCAATGGCTTCAAAGACAATGCCTCAAACCCTCCCAGCAATCCCCAACATCCAAGCAGCGAAGCAGGATTCTCAGAACGATTCTTCTCTGGATATTGCCAGTCCGAGTAAACCCAGTGCAGCGGTGCCCAGAAGGTTGCCAGAATCAGCTATCTCAAGCAACCCGAATTATGAAATGGAGTCAAAGGAGCAGAAACAAACTCACCAGCGAAATGAGTCTGTTGATTTTACATCTAGCAAGGTTCCTGAAGAAACCATTGAGAATAAAATTGTTTCGGAACGACCTGCAGATGATGAAAAGGATGTTGTGGAAAATGGAATTATAAATGGGAGCTTGAAATCATCCTCAACGTTCGACAAGGAGCATGCTATAGCAAATGCAAGTGGAAGTGCCAAGTTGATAGGAAGATCTGATACTGGAGAAAGAGGTATTAGTAGCAGATGCAGGCGGAGCACATGCAGTGATGTCAGTGATGAAAGTTCGTGCAGCAGCATTTGTAGCATCAGCAAGCCTCACAAGGCAAATGATTCACAATGGGAGGCAATCCAGATGATCAGGACCAGAGATGGGATCCTTGGCCTGAGCCATTTTAAGCTATTGAAGAAGCTAGGCTGTGGTGACATTGGTAGTGTGTATCTTTCAGAATTGAGTGGAACAAAGAGCTATTTTGCAATGAAGGTTATGGACAAGGCATCGCTTGCAAGCCGTAAGAAGTTGCTTCGAGCCCAGACTGAGAAGGAAATCTTGCAGTGCCTGGATCATCCTTTTCTTCCGACATTGTACACCCACTTTGAGACTGATAAGTTTTCATGCCTGGTTATGGAGTTTTGCCCTGGGGGAGACCTGCACACTCTTCGACAGAGGCAGCGTGCCAAGTATTTTTCAGAACAAGCCGTCAAGTATGTCTGATTTATATTTTACCCCATGCACATAACAAACTTTACTGTCTTGTACTCTTGCATTTTGTTATTAGTTTTTAAAAATAGTTGTTTGTGTGTTCCGAACTTCCGATACACTGTGGAAACATGGAGTACAAAATTGAGGAAAGGTTATTTATATGGCTGTTTTAAGTTAGCTTAGTGGATGGAATATAGTCAGTAGATGAGCTAATTGGCTGCATAGTCTTGGGCGAATTGTCAATAACAAAGCAACATTTGCAAAGTTAATTTGCATGCACATGACTTCATTTAATTCACAACCGCTTACATCCATATAAGTGAACTAAAAATGCATCAAACTAAATGAAGAAAATACAACATACGGCGACATGAATATCCTAGTAATATTTGTGTCATTCCATAAAATCAAATACTTCTTGAATTTACTTAGTTTTGCAACTTGATTTATTTCTACTAAATAAAGACTATAGCATACTAATCTGATATTGCATTGCTTCTTAATTGCAGATTCTATGTAGCAGAAATCCTCCTTGCATTGGAGTACTTGCACATGCTCGGCATCATATATCGTGATCTCAAGCCTGAAAACGTCCTTGTCCGTGAGGATGGACACATCATGTTATCCGACTTTGACCTCTCCCTTCGCTGTGCAGTGAACCCGACGCTGATCAGGTCATCTAACCCTGACACAGAAGCACTTCGAAAGAACAGCCAGGCCTATTGTGTTCAACCAGCTTGTGTAGAGCCATCCTGCATGATGCAGCCATCTTGCGCAGTCCCCACAACATGCTTTGGTCCCAGACTCTTCTCCAAGTCAAAGAAAGATCGAATACCAAAGCCTGAAGTTGTCAACCAGGTCAGCCCATGGCCTGAGCTCATAGCAGAACCTAGTGATGCACGCTCAATGTCATTTGTTGGTACACATGAGTACTTGGCTCCTGAGATTATCAAAGGTGAGGGTCATGGTAGTGCTGTTGACTGGTGGACCTTCGGTATATTCTTATATGAGCTTCTGTTTGGAAAAACACCTTTCAAGGGTTCAGGAAACCGGGCGACACTGTTCAATGTCATCGGTCAGCCATTGCGTTTCCCAGAATACCCGGTTGTGAGCTTCTCAGCAAGAGATTTAATAAGGGGACTACTTGTCAAGGAGCCCCAACAGCGATTGGCTTATAAGCGTGGCGCCACGGAGATAAAACAGCATCCATTTTTTGAGGGTGTGAATTGGGCATTGATACGCTGTGCGAGCCCTCCAGAGGTTCCAAGGCCTGTTGAGATTGAGAGGCCTCCAAAGCTGCCCGTCTCGACATCTGAGACGGCTGCTGCACCTACTGGTGCTGCCCAGAAAGGTTCTGATAACTATTTAGAGTTTGATTTCTTTTAGCGAACATAAGATTTTCCATTTGTTTTTGTCACTGGAAGTAGTAGGATTTTCGCACGAATGTTTCTGGCAGATGATTGGTATGTACATTTTTGTCTCTGTCAACCTGTTTCTGTTCTTTCTAAGTGAACAATTGGATTTCCGATCCGTATTCCTCAACAAGTTCTGAAGTGGTTAATCTTCTACTGAGTCAAAAGCCTCTACTTTTGTGATGTGCAGAATTAAGTTCAGTCTTGTGCAGCTTATATTTATCGCAGTAATTTCTCGTATCAGTTGTTCTGTTTCATGGAGCATCTCAAGGTAACATATAATGTCTTTTCCAGCTTGGTCGTTCTGTCGTTGCTGGCCTCATATTTGATAACTGTATCATCATTTGCAAGAGCTGAATCACGTTAAGTAACAAATCTTGCTGAATAGTGTTTGATTGAAATATGTATGGTCCATAAAAACAGAGAAGGTTAATGATGTGCAGTGCAAGTTGCACTAATCTTGATATTGATGACTTCATTTAACTATTTAAGTTGACCAGTACATGATTGCAGAGGCAATTTTTGCATCTCAATATAACTCACTGATGTCTCCTAAATACAGCACAGATGGCAATCAATAATTATGCCAATAAATGATTGGTATGTTACGAATTGAGATCAAACCGATTTCAACGGGGCAAAGGCCTTACGTGTACATATGCAAAGAAGAAGGTAAATAAGCAAAACAGACCTTACACAAGAGACTAATTACATGTAAGATCTAACATCCCATCAAATTCATGGTGGATCAACAACACTGAATTTAGAGAGGTAGAAGTTGTGTTGAGCTTGAGTCTATGCTTTGGTGAAAAAAATCCGCTATCTAAAATTCCGAAGGTACATACTAGAGTGTGATAACCTAGTCCTGCACTTGCGATCTCATATAGGAAGCATTGATACCAATATGCTTGATGAGTTTATGTTTCATTGGATCTCGAGCAATATTGATTGCACTGGTGCTATGCGACAAGACAGGAGTCAGCGCAGAGATAAACACAAAAAACCTCAAGGAGCCACCGTAGCTAAGTGACCTCAGCCGTAAACGATGCCATAGTCCTCAACTCTTTCTCAGCACTAGAACGAGAGATTGTTGCTTGGCCTTCTAGGCAAGCAGAGAGGGACCAAGGAAAACACAATAGGTAGGAAGAGACCGGCGGTTAGAATGATTACTAGCCCAGGTCGCATTATAGTATGCCTGAAGCTGTGAAGAGCTGGAACGAGGAAAGAAAAGATGTCGAGTGATGGTCCTGCGAAGGTATCGCAAAAAACGAAGGTGACTGAAGTGGAGCTAAGTGGGAGTAGAGACAAACTGACTCAAAATGTGAACTGGATGAGAAATGTTAGGTCGAGAGATGGCAAGGTAGATGAGACTCCCAACAAAGTAGTGATAGTGAGTGGGATCAGCAAGAGGTTCACCGTCGGTGAACCAAAGGTGAACTCCAAGCTCCATAGGAGTGTCCACTATTCGCTGATCAGTAAGGCAAGCACGAATAAGAAGATCCTAAATGTACTTTTCTTGGGAGAGATAGTAGCCCCTCAGGCATAGAAGAGACCTCAATCCTAAGTAATGAAGGGGACCTAGGTCAGACATCAGGAACTACTCACTGAGATGCTTTTTTTGCAAAATCAATGTACTAAGGGTCATTCCCTAGTAATGATCATATCATCTGCATAGAGAACAAGAAACATCCAGCTATGAGGAGAAGTACGGACAAAGAGAGCAGGGTCATGATCACTGGTGGAGAAGCTGGCAACAGTGACAACAGAAGAGAAGTGCTTAAATTAAGTACGAGAGGCTTGCTTAAGCCCATAGAGAGCGGCGAAGGCAACAAACTAGGCCTTTAGGGACAAAGTACCTATGAGATGGTTGCGTGTGGACCTCCTCACACAGCTTGCCATTGAGAAATGTATTATTAATGTACATCTGAGACATGGACCACTGATGAACAGAGGCCATAGTAAGGAGAGTGCGAACAGTGGTTATATGGGTGAAAGGAGTAAAGTCTCATCACAGTTACGACCATGCTCCTGGTGAAAACCATGCACCACAAGACAAGGCTTGTAGCGGTTAAGAGAACTATCCGCGCGAGTCTTGATCTGTACACCCACTTGCATGTGATAGAAGTGACATGCGCAGGTAAAGGGATAAGATCACAAGTATCAGTATACTCCAGAGCAACAATCTCTTCAGCCATTGTGTGTTGCCACTCTTGGTGAGTAGTAGCCTCACGATGAGTTGTAGGCTCAGCAAAAGCAGAGGCTATGAAGCTGTAACACTTAGGAGGCCTAACAGTATGAGGATCACGAAGATCGTATATAGGAGGAGAGGCTGGAGCAGAACTCAACAAGGACAGAAGAGTGGAAGGAGAAGAGTCCTCAACTAGAGGAGTGGTAGGCCTTGGACAACGAGAGTAGTGTAACGAAAAGAGGAGATCTCAACAGAAGAGCTAGTAGGAGCCTCCAGAGGAGACATGGAAATCGAGGAGATAGGGACGATTGTGGCGACTGAGATAAGGCAAGGGTAGGAGAAATGAATAGTTAGAACAGTCAGAAAGGAAATCAACTCAAGGGAATTGGAACTGGTGGTAGAGGGACGAGGGTAATAAGTATGAGACTCATTGAAAGTGACATCATGAGAGATCCTCTCTCCTTCTTGATCTTGCAATGTACTAAAAACGTGTAGTGGAGATAACTCATGGAGATCAATCCCCTTCCATCTAGGTATCAAGTCTCATAAGATTTCGAAGTTGCTCAGTTTTGCATGGATTTAATCTTATCTTGAGATTTCTTGATCCCTAAGTTTTTACTTCAAATCTTTAGGAGAAATAGCTTGCTATGACATGTGGGAACTCATCTAGAGCTACCTTAGCCATTCTCTGTCCACGAGAAAGTCATATCCCAAGATTTTGAAGTTTGCCTGATTTAGATATAATCCCAAGACACGGTCGGGAGGACAGTCACGACGGAGATGTCGACGACGTGGCTCGAGAGGGAGGCGATGAAGCGGAAGAAGGGCTGGAGGTGGCCCATGCCAGCGCTTGGGATGAAGATGACGTGCGGCGTGTCTCGGTCGGGCTCGCCAGAGCTCAGCGTTGCCACGGAGGCCATGGTCGAACACTTGGTTTTGTGACTGAGGATTGGCACACAGACACGCTCATCTGTTGCTCGTTTTTATAGTAGTTTAGTAATGTTTACACGCCAGCATGTCACCTTCGTGTACGGCAAAGTGTTAGTTGGGCTCACGGAAAACTACTAGTATTTTTTGAGTTGTGCACATGAAAACCAGATTTTAGTTTTTTCACAAAATCTGTAAATATAAGTATACCTAAAACCCAGTTTTACCCTACAACGTTTCCATTTAATGTTATCCAAACCGACTAAGAGCATCTCCAATGGTTGAGCCAACTAACTAGCTCATAGTTTGCCACTTCAGATAAGAGATAGCACATTAAAAGCCAGCTTCCCTGTACACTATCTCTTAAGTTGGCTTATGGTGATAAAGGCTGGCTCATCCGTTCTCGATTTTTGAGCAAGACTAGCTCAAGATCCGACGCTAGTTGGTTTGGTTTTCACGTTTCTCTTTCTTCCACGTAGGACTATTGCTGATGTGTACTGCTATAAGCTAGCTGACTTGTCACTGTTGGAGATGCTCTAAGGGCATCTCCAATGGTTATAGCTAGCAACTAACTATAAGACTTCCACATCATCTATATAGTACACACTAAAGTTAGCATTCTAAAGAACTATCTATAAGGATAGCTATTTGATGCTTACATGCACACACAGAATTTATGGAGGCTGCCTCGTTTGGCGCTATAGACTATCTCTAGAGCTGCAGAGAGCTGCGTTCTCTTTCTTCATTTAATATCTTCCACGTAGGACAGTTGATGACATGGACTCTCTTGTAGATAGCTGCTATAGACCCATTGGAGATGCCCTAATAACTTGAAATCCGAATTGCTAAAATCGCCTAAAAGCGGGCTTACATAAAAAACGGAAATGTATAACCACAGGCCACAAGCGCTATGTCGGCCGTTCCCTGCGCTCCGAAATTCGTGTATTTTAAAAAATAGGAAAGTGATATGTATTTGAGAGAAGAGGACATTTTGGAGGAGGTTAGGATGGACGTTTGAATTTGAAATGTTTTGGGAGGGAGGGAAAATAATTTCTTTTGAAGTTCGTGACAATCTCACTATTTTTCGGTACATAAATTTTTGTAAAATTTGTGAAGTTCGTGACATTTTCACCATTTAGCATACTGAGCATCTAACACCAAACACAGTGTCATGGTGGGGGTGATAAGAGCACTCCTAACGCAGAAATCACCCTATAGTTTCTATACATGCCAGATCAGCAAGACACTACTGTTGGAAACTATCCTACACAACGCATGGTGTCTTGGTGGGTCCGTAATAAATTGTCTCCATTCACTCGCGTGCGTCAGAAACTACGCCGACGGCCCCAACGCGGTACCAGGCAGTTTCTTGGACTTCGATAGGCGTGAAAACTCGGTTTCTAGATTAGAAACGGTTTCTTCATTTTTTTTTCTTCTCTCTCTTCAATAAATTTCTTGCCACATCAGCAAATTTCCTACGTGGCAGCATAATAAATGCGTATAGAAACCACGCTGGTTTCTGCATTGTGAGTGCCCTAAGTAGATCCTTTTCATGGTGTTGGAATCACAAGTAGTACCTACCACTGCCTCGTTTTGCAATCAACTGTTTGCGTGGGTACGTGAGCCACAATACGTCTCGGAGCCGAGGCTTGCTCGAGAATGGAGACATGGACTTACGAACGACCTCGCCGTGCAACGCTGAGCACATTCTCCTATGACCATGAGACTACCACACGTTCTATCAACCACCATGTACTATAGGATTTATTTCGTCTGTTCATAGTGCTTGTCATCTAGGATTTTAGTTGATATAGATAAAAAAAATAAGATGAGAGAAATAGATAATCTAGTATGTAAGGGTCGTCTATTTCACAAGAAACAATGAAGTCGTGACGAATCAATCTGCCTTTGTATGGAAATTGACGACATAGCTGTCTACATCGACCCCTTTTCCTGATCCGATATGCCCTCCCTCTTCTATCTCTCTGTCAAAGCAATTTCGCTTTGTTCTCTGCGTTGCGTGCGACTGCCTCATATTTCCCCCTTTCTCCGCTGCGCACCCAATTTTCCCCCTAGTCGCACTCACCAAATCCTCGCGTGCGCAACCAGCTTCCCCATTCCCCGATCCAGTCGCGTGGCTATCGAAATCAATCCATCCCCGTCCCTGTTGCTGCTAGATGCGCTTCACCGACGATGCCTCATGGGAGAAAGCATCCTGCTTCTCCTCCGCCGAAGTCCCTGCCATAGCCAACTCTAGGATTTCAGACAATCAACTCCACGAAGCTTGGGATTGACGGTGCCTGCGCTAGCTCCGGGGTTTGGTAGGAGGGCACATTCACCAGTAGCTCGACTTCCTCCTCACCTGTGTTCCGCACGGAGAAGCGGTTTCCCCAAGCCATGACGACCGAGTTTTCATCCCCGACCATAGATCCACAGAACTGATATGGTGTGCTCTTTACATTTACTTGATGTCAAACTTTTGGACAAATTCAGCGTCTCAGCGTATGTTCATCTCAGCATTTGTTAATCTGTGCAATGTTAACTACAGCGACATTCAAATGTCTCATATCAAAATGGCTTTGAATAGTTAGATTGATGGTATTTATTAATCAAGACGGGATAATCCTTTCTGGGATACTCTGAATGGTATGCATGTCATCAGGATTCAGGGTATGTGCACATCTGTCTACATGGACAACGATGCATGATAATCGTAAACGATGGTCTCGACAAACTTTTGCACACTGTAATCTTAAGCAAAACATTGTGAAGCTGACTTGATAATTTATAGCTAATTTTGCCTAGAACCACAACATATTCCAATATAACCATGACTCTGCCTAGGAGTCGACTACATGCGATCTTATCGTACCGAGACAATTCATGATATCATTCATAGCTGATGTACTGGTTGACTTGAAATCAGAAATAGCACAGCATGGCACTGATTTTGGTAGTTTATACTAGTACATTTTTGTTTGAATTTTGATACTTTTTATGTTACTCTTATTTATCTCATATACCCTACATTGCAAAAGATATTTCTTTATGCCAGTAATAGGATGCATGATGATTACAAAATTCTCTTGAAACATTTTGTGCATGTTGTACTTTCTGCGAATCTATGTGAAATTTCTAATATCGACCCCACATGGCACAGTGAAGTTGTTTGTGCTTTTCCTTCCTGCCATTTAACATTAGCAAGTACGTTAGGCTTGTAGTAAGGCAAAGGCGTAAGGACTGAAGTGACAGTTTTTAGGTGCCAGTAGAAGGGAACGGCTCACGTGCAGGGCCCTGCACTTAGCGCCGTGCAGCAGTGGCGGACGCAGGAATTTTGGAATAGGTGTTCGAAGTTGTAAAAATATTTTTCAGTACAAAACATAAAGATCTACAGTAGTAATAGTTAACATATAATTGTTCGTACTAACGATAATATGTCAATCCAATACTACGTTTCTAACATATGGCCATATTATTAATTTGATGTCCATATTATAAGACAACATAAGAAGAACTCTACTGAAGATATTACTACTACTTGCATTAGTATTTCAACATAATCCACTCGAAGAAATTAGTTTACCTCATCTCCAATTTCCTTCTGTGCTAGTGCAAGCATATCGGACTGTCGAGATGGACTCGTATCGGTCAATGCCCTGTCAACTCTGTGATAGCACATTCCCTTCCAGGACATGAACCCCAATGCTATCACCATACCATCCTTCCCTGCAATGAAATCCCACTCTTGGGCCGATGATCAACGGTCCATCGCTCTTCTTTGTTGTGTGGAGTGTAAGAGATTTGATCACCGTTGGGCCCATGATCATCGTGATGCTGAAATAATTGGTTATGTGAGTCAAGATCTCTGATGGAAAGTCGAATACAACCTGCCATACAAAAAACTCCATGTCATCAGTTATCACAAATCTGAAACTGAAATTCTGAAGATGAAATTGCATCACCTTTTCAGGTTCGCTCCCCCACTGACTCTGCGCTTGTCGCCCCATATCGCATGTCCGTTTCGATCAGAGAGGACCTTCATAGAAGATTTTCCCAATCCTCGCTTTAAATTGATTTGTCTGACACTGGTGTATATAACATCATCAAATATGGTGCCACCACTCCCACCCCAGGGACCAAACCTCTGCTTATAGTCATGGTTCCATTATCCGACTGGAAACTAGGAAATGACACCATCTGCAAAGCAAGATTCATAATCTGAATGTCTCTTGCAGTTATCACTCATACAATCCGGATATTTGAAGCGTTTGCTTGATTGATTCTAGATTACAAGGTTTATTAGTTTCTTACCTTGCTCCAGAGAGTTGCATCCTGAGATGGATTAGAATACTGTCGCGGTCGGGCCCGCCGTCGAGGTGTCGGCGATGTCGCGGTCAGGCCCGCCGTCGAGGTGCCGGCGGAGCGGAGGGCGGACAGATGTCGCGGACGGCGGACCTCGCGATGGCGGCGCCCGTGAGCGGAGGCCGAGCGCGCGAGCGAGCGGCGCGCAGCGGCGGGCGAGCGCGAGCGGGGCAGAGCGAGGGGCGAGCGCCGGAGCCCGAGCGTCTGTGAGCGGATGGAGGAGGGAGCGGGCCGGAAGCCGAGCGGAGCCAGATCGACGCCGCGGCGGCGGGAGGAGCGGTCGCGCCGAGTCACCGACTAGGGTTAGGGTTAGGGTGGGTGGATGCGTCGCCGCGTCGGGTCGGCCGCTCGCGCTCGGGCGGCGAGAAATGGCGGCCGCGGCCGGGTCCGGTCGGGGAATGGGGCCGGGAGCGGGGAATGGTGGGCTTTCCCACACGCACGCGACGACGGCTGCAGCGATTTCTCGGGCGGTCGGGCCGGACGGCAGATTGTGACCCAAAATAATTAAACTGACTCAATTTTATATATACATATGTAATATACTCCATATATACTAGATTTTTTGTCAAAAATTTTGGGTGTTCAGCTGAACACCCATGAACCACTGTAGATCCGCCCCAGCCGTGCAGGGGTGCCTAGCTCCCTGACACATGTTCCCTAAAATTCAAAAAAATTCCGAAATATTCAAAAAAATACTTAATAAAATCCAAAAATTCTAAAAAAGTATTTTTTGTGTATAAAAAAGTATTTTTTAAGTACTTAATTTTTTTTTGATTTTTTACTTTTATTAAAAAGTATTTTTTAAGTACTTAAAAATATTAAAAAATATTTTTCAAAAAGTACTTTTTTAGAATTTTTCGGATTTTTAAGTATTTTTTTGAATTTTCAAATTTTTTTAAATTTTAGGAGACACGTGTCAGGGAGCTGGGCACCCTTGCACGGCGCTAAGTGCAGGGGCCCTGCACCTAAGCCGTTCCCCCAGTAGAATGTGATTTATAATTTGTCAGGTCTAGGTCTTCTTCGGATTTTCATCAAAAGATTAGAACGAGTCTACTCTGTGAAACATTCTTCCCGAAAACAAAACATTTTGATGTCACTATTTATTTAAGAGCTAAAACAACCTGAAAACAAAATTGATGTGTACCTAGCACCATTGTTGGAAAGTCTTATGACACTATGGAACGAAGAGATACATGTATGGGATGCGTACAAATGAGAAAACTTCACTTTACGCCCCATATTGTTCTGCACTATCAATGATTTTTCGGTCGTTGATAACCTGTCGGGGTTGAGTACAAAAAGAGCAAGATCTTGTCCGCACTACTTAGATGATACCGACAGTGTATGGTTGAATAACTCGCGTAAAACTATGTAGATGCGTCATCGTAGGTTACTTCCAAGGTATCCCCATACCGTAAGATGAAGAAACAATTCGATGAAAAATAAAAGCAAACCACTCAGCTTCAAGGCTTTTTAGTGGGAAAGAGGTCTATGACATGGCCCGCTCATTTCAGCTTCAGCTTCTGACTTATTTTTTACTATTCATAAATTTCATCTTTTTCTGAACTTTTGGCCTTTTTGAGTTTTTTCCCAGTTCTTTTTTTCGTATTCGTTTGCATTGTCCGTGATGAGCTAGCATATTTTTTTTCTATTTTTAAATTTACGTAAGCTAAGGACTCGTTTGAAGAACATTTGGAAGAAGATATCAATATTTTGGGACTTGCCTTATTGGGAGCACTTAGAAGTTCACCATTGCATCGGTGTCATGCACGTAGAAAAGAATGTATGTGATAACTTGATTGGTCTCTTACTGAACAATCGTGACAAAACAAAGGATGGTGTCAACATACGACGTGACTTGATTGATATGAACTTTAGGGCCGAATTAGCATTGACAGAGACCGATAAAGACCGAACGTACCTTTCCCCAGCTTGCCACACTCTATCTAAGGCTGAGAGAACTGAATTGTGCCTGTGCTTACATGGTGTGAAAGTTCTGTCTGATTACTCTGCCAGCATGAAGAAACTTGTTTCTGTGGAAGATTTGAAATTAATTAGCATGAAATCTTATAACTGTCATGTGTTAATGACACAATTGCTTCTTGTTACAATTAAAAGTATTTTGCCGAACAAGGTTCAAGAGACAATCATGAGACTGTATTATTTCTTTAACTTAATTGCTTAGAAAGTCATCGATCCCAACGGACTAGATTCTCTTCAGGTCGAGGTAGTGATGACTCTATGTGATCTTGAGATGTATTTCTCTTCGTCATTTTTCAATATCGTGGTCCATCTTATTGTTCACCTTGTGAAAGAAATAAAAATATGTGGCTTTATGTTTCTACGTCATATGTACCCATTCGAGAGGTGCAAAGGAATTCTCGAGTCCTATGTACAGAATCGATTGAAGGTTATGCAACCTAAGAGGTCATTAAGTTCTGCATTGATTACATGACTTAGGTCAAACTGATAGGTGTGCCTCTGTCTCTTCTTGAGAGGAGGCTAGAGGATATCGGGATCATCGGAAGGAAAACAATAACTCTTGATCTAGATACGTACGCTCAAGTCTATTTCACAGTCTTGCAACACATGACTAAAGTGTCCTCATATATTGATGAGTACAAGGACATGCTACGCCAAGAGAATCCATACCGGTCGAAGGTTTGGATCACGAGACAGCACAATTGTCAGTTCAATGAATGGTTGAAAGTGCAATTCACTAGGAGGTCATCAAGTGATACGCTACGATGGTTGGCAAAAGGACCAAAATTTACAATTGTAACATGTCAAGGATATAATATAAATAGGTACACATTTTATACAACAGCTCAAGATAGAAATGACATAGTTCAGAACAGCGGTGTCTGCATAGAAGCGTTTCATGAGCAGTTCAGTACCGTTGGGCCAAGCTCCTACTATGGGTTTGTAGAGGAGATTTAGGAGTTTGACTATGTACTTTTCAAGATCCCTCTATTTCAGTGCCATTAGGTCCAACTTTTATAGTGTGTAAAAGTCAACAAGTACGGTATCACTACTGTGGATCTTGAACATGTAAGATACAATGATGAATCATTCATACTCACGAGTCAAGTTATTCAAGTTTTTTATGTAACCGACCTGAAAAATAAGAAGCACCACGTAGTTCTTCATGGGAAAAAAGGATTGTCAGAATTGAGAATGTCGTAGATGAGGAAGAGTACAATCAATTTGGCGAGTTGCCTCCTTAAAGAGATGGCATCGGGCTCAAGAAAGAACCAAGTGACGAAGATAGCTATATATGTGTTGATCATCATGAATGTCTTCTTTTTAAAAGGAAATAGCCATCATTGTGAAGGTCATGTAGTTAAAAATTATTCCTTCTATCCCCCTCTATGGTAGTGCAAGTTCTGCCATTTCTTGTATCTGCCAAGTTCAGTAATTAAGAAATTATCTCAGTTGTAATTGTATCTACTTGTTAGCTTTTAGAGGGCATGGCTAGCATTTCCTGAGGCTAGTTAAAAAATAGTAAAAATTTAGCTATAGAATGAACTATCACAAGCTGTTTTGTTCTAGAAACCGTCTGTGATACATATCATAGACGGTTCTAAAATAGAACCATTCATGATATGGTGCATATCATGGATGGTTCTAGAATAAAACTATCTATGATATGGTAGCATATCACATAGTTATATAATAGAACCGTCTATGATATGTATCACGGATTATTCTAGAACAAAACAGTCTGTGATACATATCATATCAAAGACGGTTCTATAATAGAATTGTATGTGATATCCTTTTGTAGATATAAAAACAACAATTCAGCTCTCCCACTCCATACGACTCCAACCCAATGAACTCCCACCTAGGCAGCGACCTAGGGTTTTCGTAGTGCCTCCCTCCGGCGTCGCCGACACCACTGATAAGCGACATTGGCTCCCCCCACCGACCCGTACATCCTGCGTCATCCCGTTCGATGCCTCTACCAATGCCGTCCTCGTCACCTCCATCTCCGCCTCCTCCCCATGTGTCACCTCCATCAACGCCGTCGCCTCCTCCTGGACTCCCTCCAGCTGCTCCACACATCCTCAGTCCGACGAGGTGAGACTCCACCCCCTTCCCTCACAGAATTTCAAATATGAAACTTCTTTTAGGTTGTAGATGTTGGTTCAAATTATGGTCTTGTTTGTCCTGGATTTACTTAGCTAGCTAGTTTGGGTCAAATCAATGCAGAAGTTGTGCTCAGAGAATGGATCATACGGATTGATGTTGAATTAATAAATAAAGGATATTCCTTGCGGTCGACCAAGAATAATTTCTTGACGTATCTAGATTCACAGATGTTGTGTGTCTAGATTCATGATTTTTAGCATTTTGTTGCAATGACTTTTCATAAACATGGTCCATATTTTTAGCATTTCAAGTGGTTCAGGTTCAGGCATATTACCTGACATAGTCCCCATGTAAACTACTAGCATTACTGTGCTGCTTGTGTAGATGATAAGGGAGCAATGTGGTGGTCTGGATGTATTTCACATGCATGAGTACTATTAGTGATATGAATGTTTCTTTGTCTCTGGTTGGCTGTCACTTACAAGTTCATTTTTAGATTGAGTTCAGCACTTCTTGGTTGCCTCAGTTGAGCTGATTGAATATGTAGATGCTCTCTACTTGATAGATATGATTTCCTATATGATGTATGACATGAGTAGTTGTGCAATGACAGATGTATGTTTATACATGCTCTTGACATTTATGTTATAGAATCATATGTTGTATATGTTGTTTTATAATTTCGGAATTATGAGTAAAATTATGACCCTTATGGGTAACCAACTGCTGAGAGCAATATTTTTGTCTATCAAATTGTGTAGATATGGTTTCATACTGCTAATAGCCTAATATTGTGGTACTTGCTAGTTGCTACTGGCCTACTGCTACTGTTATTTTCTTATGCATAGTATTTTTCTATGCTAGCGCTTGTGTGCTAATGCTACTGTTACTTGATTACTCCTCTGTTACAATATTTATAATGGCATGTTTGCATATTTGCATTGCTCCGTTAGTCCATTAGTGTTACACAATAGATTTTGCTTGCTTAACGCAATTAATGCTCCAAAGGTAGCAACTAAGCGACATGGCGTCCGCACAGTCTTCGTTTGTCATTGTCGCCGAATGCGTCTGACAATCTGATGAAAGGGGTACTTAAACGAGATGGCAGAAGAATATCGAAAAGGCCCGAGGGCTGAATGACCATCATGGAGATCACTCCAGTTGGGGTCCCTTTGCATCCCAAGAAAGCAGCGATAGCATTCCAGACCACCTGTGGGATAGTTGCAAGGCAATGGGTCCTTATCACTACACCAAGCTGGAAGTCTCTGACATGAGAAGAAGATAAAATGCTTAAGCTAGTTTTGAAATTTTAGATTTTTAATTTAAATTTCTATTTCATATTTAGTATTATTGATCACAATTTTTGGATTTTCAATTCAACTCTTGGTTCAAATATCTAGATTCAAAATCTAATATTCCTCCATTTTCGATTTTATTTAGTTTGCCCTTGGATTTCGATTTTTGATATTACTTTGTTCTGAATTGTATATATAAATTTTTGAATATCCAACCTTGGGTTTTGTATGCTAATTGAATTAAAAGAAGGAATTTTCGGTTTAATTATTTAGAGATATATAATCTAATATTCTTTTTGGTTTCATTTTATTGACTTGAATTTGAATTCAAGATTTTGGTATTTTGAATTCATAATCTGTAATGTCATGTTTCATTTTTATTATTTACATGATCATTATTTGCACTTGGGATTATTCTTGATTATTAGTTTGCATGCCACAAAACTCAAAAAGATTTCAAATAAATATTCAGAAGAAATTTGAATGCCAACAAAATACAAGAAACGTTTTAAAATTTTTATATTTTTGAATATTTGAAATTTAAGATGTTACATATATCCTAGATATCCTAGGTGATCGTGGTCGGATCCTTTCTTCCTTGCACGATGGCGAGCAGCGTCAGGGTCAGAATTTTGGACGTTTATAACATTGTATATCTAAAAAATTCCAAATGTAGCTCCCTACGAACCAAAATTCCATTTCTAACCCCCTTGCGACCGCGGGACTGTCTGGCGTTGACATGTGTCGAGTCGTGCGATCCCAGACCGCACGATTGCGCTATAATTGAATCGTGCGGTCCAGAACTGCACGATTGCACTCTAGCATGGGAGGCGTGCGGTCTTGGAGCGTACGTTGCCCGCCATGCAGTGCAGATTAAGCCGGGTGTTTTTCCTGATGGTTGGTTTTCTTTCTTCTTACTGCTCGTGTTTCTACCCTATGCGAGGAAACAACAGAATGGTTTAAACTATTCGTTCTGCGTGTACGGACGGTTGACATCCAACCATTCCATCTTGTTTGAGTACAATAATAATGAGATTTGCATGTGATTTGAGCAGATAGGGAAGAGAGAGAGAGAGGGGAGTGTGGACATGTGGGCTGGGTGGGTAGACTTCACATCACACATCAGTAGTACAGGTACCACGAAGTGAAGGAGAAGCAAAATCAAGTTGTTCTCTGGCCTCTTGGCAAAAACAAAACGAGATGGCAACGGCGCATGTTATCAAAGTGATGGAAGGAACAACAGGGTAGGGCAGTGGGGTCCTTGGCCATCAGATTCAGGTTTTTCCTCGGTCGTGCGGTCAGTGCCCACTCATGCGGTCGGAAGTCGAGTCGTGCGGTCCGGGACCGCACGACCTAGCTACAGTGCTAGTCGTGCGGTCCCCAACTGCACGACCGCCACGTGTCCATCTCCTGTAGTTCCGCGCTCAATTATAGGGTTAGAAATGAAATTGTCGTGCTTAAAGGGCTATAATTGGTATTTCTAATTCAAACAATGCTAGATATGTTCAAATCTCTTAAGGTCAAAGCCAGCTGACATCTTTGAACCGCCCGTGGAGAGGAGAGGAGAGGAGTGGAGAGTGGCGCCATCGCGGCGACTTTGCCGATGGAGATCTCGCATGTCATGTACATTCGACGGCAGTAGTAAAGTTTGGTCCCAAATAACTGAGCGTTGCACTGTTGGCAGGAATGCCGTGCGTCCCCATCCGTTGGCGTCCGACTCTGATCGACGTTTACGCTCACCAATAATTTAAATGGATATATATTATATATTATGCATATTATATATATATATATATATATACACACACATTTATGCTTTAATATTTAACATGTATCCACGCTCCGAAGATCTTGAAATCTTCTATTAATTTTTTCACGTGTCTAGAAGACACGTATATATGTATATTGTGTGGTGTGAGAATGCGTCTTCTTTTGTATCTAAAAAATCACAGATTTTATTAAATATCATTCGGATGTTTTCTTCCTAACTATCATCTAAATTTAGAACTATTGGATTAAATATCTAATGGTCATAAATTCTCCCCCTCCCCCTTGAATTCTGCCCTCTCCTCCTTGAAAAAATCTCCTCTCTTCAAAAACAAGGGCCCTTTGATCTTTAATCTAATGATTAAAAATTTGAATGATAGTTAAGAAGAAAATATCTAGATGATGCCTAGACACTCCTAAAATCACACAAACTTCTGACCTCTCACATCAGAACAGAATATGTTCGCGTATTTGCTGCATCTGGGCTGGCAGTCTGGGCTCGTGTTGGGATAGCCGACCCAACAGGCCATCCGGAAAAGGGCAGTGGCAAAACTCGGCAAAGACCAGCAAAATGCTACATGTCCTAACAAAAGCGCCCCGGCAAAGATTAATCATACTGGCAATAACAAGCCATACAAGGACATCTTCAGTAGATCTTCGTACTGCAACAATTAATCAAAGTACAAGCTGTACGGTTAAAATTCTTCAAAATAAAAAACTAGCCGAATCGTACACGCACGTGGGATGGAGACGTATTTATTGTAACAGTACAATTTCATTTAGAACTAATACCTATTATTGAAACTTGAGTTGTATTTATTATACAACTGTACAACCACAGCTATTACACAGAGCAGATCAAGAAGATGGCAGCGCCACAAAGAAGAGCAGCAGCATATTTCTTGAAGTAAAACAGCATCAACAACAAGAACGAAGAAACAGAAAATACGGACACACTTAATAATTACTAGTACTTGCTTTATTCTCGTCACTTAAGATGTACCGCAGTCACACGTCACCGTGAAGCGTTACACCATGCACGCATGGTATTAAGGTGGTGCTTAATTAGCCTTGAGGTTGGCAACAAACTCCTGCATGCTCCGGTAGCTCGAGCCGCCCTCGGTGACGGCCTTGTCCACCTCCTCGCCGACCTTCGCCGCCTTCGCCCTTACCTTCTCGTCGGCCATCACCTCCTTCACCTTCTCCCCTATCTCCTCCCCGCTCACTAGCCTGTCCTCTCCGTCCCAGCTCCAGTGCTCCATCCACACCCCGACGCCGCCGCTCATCACCACCGTCGCGTTCACGCGCTGGTCGCCACCCCTCGGCCACGCAAGCATTGGCACGCCGTACGCCGCCGCCTCTGTCACCGAGTTCCACCCGCTGTGGGTCAGGTACAACCCCACGGCCAGGTGCTTCAGCACCGCCTCCTGGTCCACCCACGCTTTGGTCACCAGGCCGCGCCCCTGCACGCGCTCCAGGAACCCGTCACCGAGCACGTCCTTGAGCTCCGCGGTGTCTTCGCGGTCCACCACGGCTGTCTTCAGCACCCACAGGAACCGGCAGCCGCTGGCCTCCAGCCCCGCGGCGATCTCCCGGATCTGGTCGAAGGTCACAGCGTTACGGTTGCCGAAGGCGACGTAGACCACCGACCGCGCTGGCTGCTCGCCGAGCCAGGCAAGAGGGGAGCTCGCGTCCACTTTCTCGCCCGCCGGGGAGCTGAGCGACTTGAGCGGGCCGATGGCGAACACCGGCGGGAACCCCGGGACGACTGTGCCATCCCGCAGGGCAGCGAGGGCCTCCGGCTCCAAGGCTTCGAACGTGTTGACCAGAATGCCGTCGGCTTTGATGATCTCGCAGCCGTTTTCGATGAATTGCTTTGTGAATAGTTTGTTCGGATCGAGCAGCGGCTGCGGGAGGGAGGATTTAGGGATGCGACGCACGCCGGGGATGTCAACGTCGCCGACGCCGTCCGTCCCAACCTTCGTGTCGAGGTAGACGGGGAAGTAGGCGAGGAGCGACAGCATGGTGGCGCAGGAGATGAAAAGAACGTGGCACTGGAGGTGCAGCTCTTTAGCAATGGGGATGACGTGGGAGGCCAAGGTCACGTCGGTGACGACGGCCGAGACGTGCGGCGTGGCGCCGGCGATGAGCGGGCCGATGAGATGGGCCGAGCGGCGCAGGGCTTCCCAGCGGAGCAAAAACGGGTCGCCGCCGGGGAACTCAGAGGTGTCCAAGGGCAGGAGGTGGAAGTCGACGCGGCGGATGCTGGGGAAGGCTGCGAAGAGGCTGGCGAAGTGGTCGGCCTCGGCGGCCGACACTGTCGGGAGGACGGTCACGACGGAGATGTCGACGACGTGGCTCGAGAGGGAGGCGATGAAGCGGAAGAAAGGCTGGAGGTGGCCCATGCCAGCGCTTGGGATGAAGATGACGTGCGGCGTGTCTCGATCGGGCTCGCCAGAGCTCAGCGTTGCCACCGGCGCCATGGTCGAACACTTGGTTTTGTGACTGAGGATTGGCGCACAGTCACGCTCATCTGCTGTTCGTTTTTATAGTAGTTTAGTAGTATGTTTACAGGCCTCACCTTCGTGTACGGCAAAGTTTAGTTGGGCCCACGTGAAAGTACTAGTTTTTTTGAGTCGTGCAAATGAAAACCAGACTTAGTTTTTTTTTTTCACAAAATCTCTAAATATAAGTATACCTGAAACGCAGTTTTACCCCTGCAACGTTTTCATTCAATGTTATCCAAACCGACTAATAACTTAAAATCCGAACGACTTGCTAAAATCGCCTAAAAACGGGCTTACTTAGAAAGGAAAATGTATAACCGCAGGCCACAAGCGCTATGTCGGCCGTTCCCGGCGCTCCGAAATTCGTGTGTTGTAAAGGATTTGAAAAATCCAAGTGATATGTATTTGGGAGAAGAGGACATTTTGGAGGAGAATAGGATGGAAGTTTGAATTTGAAATATTTTGGGAGGGAGGGAAAATAATTTCTTTTGAAGTTCGTAACAATCTCACTATTTTTCGGTACATATTTTTTTAAAAAATTATTGAAGCTCGTGACATTTTCACC
This sequence comes from Dendrocalamus sinicus, assembly GCA_036346575.1. Lineage (NCBI taxonomy): Eukaryota > Viridiplantae > Streptophyta > Magnoliopsida > Poales > Poaceae > Dendrocalamus > Dendrocalamus sinicus. Next base: position 12,034,473 of record CM070656.1, on the reverse strand, counting down.
ATTTAGCACACGGAGCATCTAGCTAAACACACGCGTCATGGTAGGGGTGATGAGTAGATCCTTTTCGTGGTTGGAACACCCACCGCTAAATCATTTTGCAATCAGCTTTGTTTGCGCGGGCAGGTGAGCCATGTACGTCTCGGAGCCGAGGCTCATTCGACGCTCGAGAGGGACTTACGAACGACCTCGCTGTGCAAAAAGCTGAGCACCCTCTCCCCTCTTTGCTTTCGGGCCACACGTTCTACCTACCTCCTTAGATCAAGTTTCGCAGTTGTTTCGGCAGCTAGCTTCGGTGTTTCTCGTGTCAGAGGCTGCCCACACTGACTCAGTGAGCAAGTTGCAATCCCCGTATGGGCTGTTGGATCGGGAAAATCTGGACATATTTGGACCCTTAATCACTCGAAATTCCACTTTTGACCCCTAAATCAAAAAAATTCCGTTTCTGGACCCCTCCCGACCGCGCGTTCGCGAGCTGGTGCCACGTGTCCCGGACGCGCGGTCGGCGGCGCGATCGCTACGGGCGATGGCGAGCGGGACGCTACGGCGCGCGGGCGGGCCTTGGTCGGGAGCGCGATCGCATGCGAAGCGGCGATCGCCTTGATGGAAGCGAAGCGGTCGCGGCCGGCGGGACACGTGGCGCCATCTCGCAAACGCGCGGTCGGAAGGGGTCCAGAAACGGAATTTTTTTGATTTAGGGGCCAAAAACGGAATTTTCAGGTGTTTAGAGGTCGACATGTGTCCAGATTTCTTGGATCGGTACGCCAACTCAAGAGGGTAAATGGTGTTTTTTTTTCTATTCGTTGATTTTTACTCTAAAAGCTATAAAAAGTTAAGAAAATCAAAAGGCCAAAAAACTAAGAAGTTAAGAAAATCAAAAGGCCAAAAAACTTAAAATTTAGAGTGTTGTAGTAATCTCAGTTCGGTGAGCAGTGAAACAGCGCTATATTAAATCCAAAATTTTATGTAACTTTTGATTCGTATATGCAGAAGATTTAAAACTTGAGTCAAGGCTAGACCATGACATTAAGAATTTATCATAACCATAAATCTTGAAAAACTTGAGAGAATTGGGATCTGTTGGTTCGTGAAGCTATGCTGCACTAAAATTAGACCAAAACTACATATTAAGTAAACTCTCAAACCAAGACTCCAAATCATTTGAAATTTAGTATGTACATTCTCTAGGATGTCACGAACCTATTCCATCAACGATCAAGAAAATCATTACCAAAATTCTGACCTTTTTCTGTTTGAATGAAGGTTGTATTAAAATCACGCAAAAACCAAAAACAGGGATACAACTTGCTCGTGGGTGATTGATGGTCAAAATAGCTCTAGACGTATTCCTACATGTCACAGCAAGCTAATAGCCAGACTCTAGAGGAGCATATTGAGAAGCTACAACATATGTTTGATGTCCTCACTAAACATCAGTTGAAAGTTAAGTGGATCAAGTGTTCATTTGCACAACCCAATCTCACCTACTTGGGTCACGTCATCAGTAAAGAAGGTGTAGCCATGGATAGCAAGAACATCAAGGCTGTGAAGTCATGGCCAACACTGACAAATGCCAAGGAAGTTTGGGGATTCTTAGGCCTCACGAGGTATTATTGCAAGTTTGTTTGCAACTTTGGAGTAATCACCTAGCCCTTGACAGAATTATTGAAGAAAAATATGGTGTTTAGATGGACATCAAAAAAAGAAGCGACACTCTAAACTGTAAAGAAGGCCTTAGTCTCGGCTCCAGTATTGGCTCTTCCAGACTTTAACAAGCCATTCGAAATTGAGACGGATGCATCGGAAAAAGGAATTGACGTTGTGCTAATGCAAGAAGGCCATCCCATTCCTTATCTTAGCAAAGCTTTAGTGCCGCGCACGCAAGGGTTGTCGACTTATAAGAAGGAGAGCCTTGCTATCATCTTGGCCATCAAACAGTGGTGAACTTACTTGTAGCCTGCAGAATTTATCATTCAGACTAATTAGAGAAGCCTTTTGCATTTGGGTGACCAGCACTTAAGGGGCCTACAATACCAGTTGCTGTACAAAAGGAGGCTGGAAATCGCGTAACAGACACATTGTCACGGAAGGTGGCTGACTTCCAATAAAATTTGGCCGCCATTTCAACTTGTGTCCCTTCGTGGCTAGAGGAAGTAGCAATAGGGTACAAGGCCAGTAGGTTGTCAACTGAATTGAGTGTGGAGAGTGACAAAAGTACTCCAAGTTTTAGTTAAGAGATGGCATTATGAGATTCCAATGGAGAGTTTGGGTGGGATGCAATCCAATGTTGCAGCAGAGTTTCATCAAGTCTATGCATTCCAGTGCCATTAGTGGTCATTCAGCATTCTAAGTGACTTATGGTCGAATTCGTAAGTTGTTTGCATGGCCGGGTATGAAGAAAGATGTGTGTTCGTACGTAGCGGCTTTCACAATTTACAAGGAATCTAAAACCGAGCATGTCTGCTACCCAGAACTTCTCCAACCACTTCTAGTGCTGAAACATGTATGATATATTGTGACCATGGAATTCATTGAAGGGCTGCCAAGGTTTGTTGGTTTCAATAGTATTATGGTGGCAATTGACAAATTCTTTCGGTATGCCCACTTCATTACTGTATCCCATCCCTTCATAGCTTTTTAAGTGGCCCATGCTTATCTACACAATATTTTCAAATTGCATGGTTTTCCTTAATCTATTATCTCATACCAGGATAGAGTATTTACATGTGCTTTGTGGAGAGAATTGTTCAAGCTTGTGCAGACTAAATTAAGGATGACTTTGGCCTACTATCCACAAATCGATGGGCAAACGGAGAGGGTCAATCAATGTGTACAAGCTTATCTTCATTGCTTTATGCATGCATGCCCCAAGAAATGATTTGAGTGACTGTCCTTGGTAGAGCTTTGGTATAATACCTCTTTCCATGCTACTCTGGGCAAATCACCTTGTGAAGCATGGGCGGATCTGCCATAGGGCATAGGTGTTCAGCCGAACACCCAAAAAATTTATAAAATACCAAGTATATAATAGATATAATAGATGTATATACTATTAGTTGTGTTAAAACTATATTTTATACCTGCAAATAAATTCAACCTGCACTCCCCGTATCTCGCGCACAGTCCATGTAATACATTAGACCCATTTTTCTTTCCACCTCAGCCCTCCTCATGCCCAAAGAGATAGAGATATAAACAAAATCCAAACATTTGTTTTATTTCTCATCTTGTGGCTGTCTGTGTGGGAGGCGGCTTCGGCTCTCAAGTGGCGAGCGGGCAGAGGTGCATGCTAGAGGCAAGTGACAGCCGGCAGACACGGACGTGGTGCCATGATATGACGATAATCATGCGTGAGGCGGCGCGTGGTGCAAGGTGAGCGTGTGGCAGCGTGGACAAGCGGGCAGTGGCACAACAAACACGGAGATAGGGAGCGGGCGACAGGAAGGGAGCAGCGCGGTAGCCGGGAGGGAGCGTGGTATTGGGAAGTAAGTAGCACCTTCAACTTATTTTCATCGTCCTCTCTTCAGATCTAGGTGTGCTCTACCCCATTCCACTTATTTACTTTCTTGGTCTGTTTTGCTCTATGGAAGGAACATACAATTTCATTTTAGATGGATAGTTCTTGCTGATGGGGAAATAGCAAAAAAAGCAAGATCAACAAGATATACAACTCTCATTTATCTCTATAATTTGTTGTTTAATTCATATAATTATGCTTGTCTTATGTTGCCCATTTCCTCATAAGAAATCATTAATTTCTGTAATTTATGTATTTTTATTATATCTACATACATGTATCGTTGTATCGGTGTTTTGGGGGAGGACGGTGCGCTGCAGTATCAACGTATTCGAGCAACTTAAGCTCCGAAATTCGAACACCCATCCTAAGCAGGGGCGGATTTACAGTGGGTCAAGGGTGTTCAGCTGAACACACAAAAATTTTGACAAAAAACCTAGTATATATAGGGTATATTACATATGTACATATATAACTCGGCCAGTTTATCTATTTCAAGCCATATTCTGCTGCCCGGCCTGACCTCCCGAGGGAATCCGCGTGCGCGTCTGAGGGAAATGCAGCCCAGCCCATTGCTGCGCCTGCTGCGGCGTCTTGCGCTGCGACCTGCTCCCGACCCCATTTCCCGGCCCCGTTCGCCGAACCCCAGCCCCATTTGCTGCCGACCCGACGCGGCGATGCGAGCATTCTCCCAAACCCTAATCGGCAAGACGGCGACTGGCGCCGACCACGCCTCGGCCCGCTGCGCGCCGCTCCGCTCTGCGCGCCGCCCCTCCGATCCGCTCAGCTCGCGCTCCGCTCCGGCTCCGACCGACTGCTCGCACTCGGCGCCCGACTCTCCGCTCGCGGCGCGGCACCGCGACTCGCGAGGTCCGCCGTCGGCCGTCCGTGACACCGCCGACGCCGGATCCCAGATCGGCCGTCGGGCCTCCGCTCCGCGCCTCTGCCGGCACTCGACGGCGGGCCCAACCGCGATGACGCGACACGCGTCATCACCCGGCACTCCGCTCCGCCGCTCCGGCCGACCGGCTCTCCTCTCCGCGCAACCGCCGACCGCGCCTCGCCGCCTCCGCTAGTTGCCCAGTCGGCCAGTGAGTACTTGAGCATGATGCCATGATGTATTGATGTTGTCATGTTGATTGTTGAGTTGAATTGTTGAAATGTTGAATTGATGAATGTTGATGAATGATGACTGAATCGGTTGAGACTTTAAACTTTAGATGAAATGTTGAATTGTTGTTGAATTTGAGAGAAAATGGCAGTTTAGACTGGTGAATGCCTGAATGGTGATGTCTCATTGTATCAAGATTACATCTTTAGATGAAATGTTGAATTATTGTTGAATTTCAGAATGAGAAATGTTGACTTTAGATGTCTCAATAATGGTTGTCTTGAAAAATGAAAATGAGAATGAGCAATGCTTGTATAGTTGTATACTTGTATGTGATTCTATGAATTTTTCTATAATATTTGACATATTATCCCTAGTATGAACAATTGTATGTTAACTATTACTACTGTAGATCTTTATGTTTTGTACTGCAAAATATTTTTACAACTTCGAACACCCATTCCAAAATTCCTGCGTCCGCCACTGATCCTAAGAATCCTGGGTCCGCCACTGTTGTGAAGTGTTGTATGGACATTGTCCCTGCCACTTCGGCATTGTGCATTCTTCTACTTGTGCAGTACCAGACTTGGAGAAGTGGTTGTGAAAGAGAGAATTGATAGCTAACCTACTGCAGCAGCATTTGAATAGAGGTAACCAGTGTATGAAAGCCCAAGCAGATACTTAGCAGTTAGAGAGGATGTTTGCTGTTGGCGATTGGGTGTATATGAAGCTTCAACCATATGTCCAATCATCAGTGGCAGCAAGAGCTAACCATAAACTTGCATTTCGGTATTTTGGTCCATTCCAGGTACAAAGGAAGATTGGAGTGGTAGCATATAAGTTCAAACTTCTGCCGACCTGCTGGATACACCCAGTCATCCATGTGTCCCAGTTGAAGCAAGCACTGGCGCTAGGAGAGACAGTGCAACCCAACTTGCCGGAGCTAGAAGAAAATCAAGTACCGGTCAAGATCTTGGATAGCCGTCTCCACCAAAAAGGATCGTTTGCTGCTACCCAGATCCTGGTCCAATTGTCTGGTACTTCTCCCTCTAGCTCTACTTAGGAAGACTTTGATGATATTGTGGCTCGGTTCCAGAAGCACCGGCTTGAGGCCAAGCCAGCTCAAAAGGGGGAGAAAATGTCATAGCGTTTGATGCTATTCATGGTCCAGCAACCCACCCGGTTGACAGCCCGAGTGACAAGAGGTTGAGGCGGCCTAGCAGGAAGTGGCCGAGTGAAGAATGGGTGGTCTGAGTGGGGCTTATGAGTTATGTCTGTTGTTATGTATTGGGTGGGGGCTGTTAAGAAACCGTCGCTGGCGACCAGTCTGAGCGATTCCTCTGTTTAGAATAAGAACGAATCAATCACAGAATCACAGAAGAATAGATTGAACACACAGAGAGATAGAGAGAACTCCTGATCTTTCTTTATTGCTTTCATTCATGTGTACATAATGAGAGGGTATAGGTCCCTATTTATAGTCTACAGTGGGGTGCCCAAATATGTCAGGACTCTGGCCGTGGGCCCAGTTTCCTAACACTCCCCCTTGGGCACACATCCATCATGCTCATGCATCATCAAAACTCCATAAAAACCCAGTGGGAAAAATTTGGAGAAAGAATACATGATACATGTGATGCTGCGATGCACGAATTGCCTTATTAAAAACCTTGGTCGAGAAACTTCATGGAAAACTCGTCAAGGGAAAAAGAGTACAATTCACCCAAATTCATTTGGTCTGCAGGACTTTATTCTTTGGGTACTTAATCTTCATGATCAAGATTTATTAGCGGGCTTGTGAGAATTCTCCCCCTGAATTCTGCACTTCTCTAAGTCTCATCATTCCAATTCCACGCACGCACCTTTCAAAGCAAGATGCGGGGAGTGACTTAGTGAATAAATCTGCGAGATTTTCACATTACTTAGTATGCAGTACTTTAATCGCGTCCATCTTTTGCAATTCATGTGCATAGAAGAACTTGGGGTTCATATGTTTTGTGAGATGACTCTTCACATAGCCCGTCTGCACTTGTGCAACGTAAGCTGCATTATCTTCATGGATAATTGTGGGGGTTTACACAATGTTCATCCCACATGACTGCTGGATGTGGTGAACCATTCGGCGGAGCCAAGCGCACTCTCGTGAGGCTTCATACAGTGCTATAATTTCTGAGTGGTTCGTCGAAGTAGCTACAAGGCTTTGCTTAAACGATTTCCAGGAAAATACAGTTCCACCACACAGGAATACATAGCCTGTTTGTGACCTTGCGGTATGTGGGTCCGACAGGTACCCAGCATCTGCATAGCCAATCAAGTTTAGATCTTGATTCTTTCTGTAGAACAATCTGAGGTTCTTGCTACCTTGGAAGTATCGGAATATGTTCTTTATGCCCTGCCAATGCCTTTTGGTGGGCTCTGCACTGTACCTTGCTAACACGTTCACGGCAAATGCAATGTCCGGTCTAGTGCAGTTTGCTAAGTACATGAGTGCTCCCACTGCACTCAAGTATGGGAATTCCGGTCCCAGGACTTCCTCCCCCTCTTCCCTAGGTCGGAAAGGATCTTTTTCTTGCTGTAAAGACCTACCGATCATCGGTACTTTCGAGGGAAATGCCTTCTCGAAGCCAAACCTTTCAAGCACCTTCTGGGTGTAGGTCGACTGATGTACCAAGACTCCTTTTGGGACATGCTCAAGCTGCAGGCCTAATCAAAACTTGGTCATGCCCAAATCTTTCATTTCAAATTCTGACTCCAAGTAGGAGCTTGCTTCTTTTATGTCTTCGGCTGTCCCGATGATATTCAGATCATCTACATACACAGAGATTATCTGAATCCATTCTGGGATCGTCGTATAAATACACAAGGACAGTCTTCATTGTTCGTGTAGCCTTTCTTGCAGAGAAAGTCACTTAAGCGATTATACCACATTCTTCCAGATTGTTTCAATCCATACAGTGACTTTATGAGTTTCACACTGTACGGATTTCTATTTGCTCTGTCTTGGTTCGGGAGAGGGATTCCTTCAGGGACTCATATAAATCTCCGAATCCAAGTTACCGTAAAGGCATGCTGTCACAACATCCATCAATTTCATTTCTAAGTTCAAGTTCACTGCCATTGAGATCAAATATCTAAAGGTGATTCCACTCATGACTGGGGAGTAGGTTTCTTCATAATCAACTCCAGGACGTTGAGTGAAACCTTGGGCTACTAGCCTTCATCTGTATCTTACTACTTCATTTCTTTCATTTCTCTTTCGAACAAATACCCACTTGTACCCAACGGGGTGTATGTGGGGAGGTGTGCGACATACGGGTCCAAACACCTTTCTTTTGTTCAGAGATAGCAATTCAGTTGCTATTGCCTTCTTCCAATCTTCCCAATCTGATCTTTTCTTACATTCAGCGAGCGATGCAGACTCGAGATCAAGATCGATGATTGTGACAATTTTCTTTGCGAAGTAGATATCGATATTGGCTATTGTCCTATTCAGAGACTCTCCCGTGTGCACATAATTTATAGCTATTTTTTCATGAGTTGCTTCTTTTGGAGCGATTCTTCTGCTGGAGCTTTACCTTGCGCATCGCTTCTTTCAATTGCGGTGGCAAGTCCCTTTAGTTTTTTTTTCTTTTCGGCTCCGATGTGTGCGCACACATCCATGCCGATGGGGATATTCAGATCCGGTATGCCCTTTTCTGAAGGTGTCATACTTATGCCAGGTCTCAACTGGCTCCCCTTCTCATTCTGGGGGACTTCAATGATCGGCTGTGATAAATCTCTCTTATCCTTCTTCACCAGGCGTCCCCGGTTACTAAGGATTTGAGGAACTGGAGTTCTCGTCCTCTTTTTTATTTTTCTGAGGCCTCTGGACGAGATTAGGGATACCTTCTGCTTTCTTTGGTATTTCAACCCTCTCCAGTGCAGTGCGTGCAGGCACATGCGACTTAGTCATGCTCTTCAAATCACTAAAGTGATCAGGCAATTGATTTGCTAATTCTTGCAAATCGATTGTCTTCTGGACTTCTCTATTGCGCGGGTCATCTGCATGGATTCCCGTGGCTTCCCACGTAATTTTCTGACATTTTTCATCAACAGGTTTATTTCCTCCCCCTAATGACGGGAAATTATCCTCATCAAAAATGTAATCAGCGAAGCGGGCAGTATGCAAATATCTCGTCATGGGTTCCAAATACCTGATTATGGATGCAGTCTTATAAGCAACGTATATCCCAACCTTGCGGAGAGGGTCCATTGCAGTACGCTGCAAAGGTGGTATAGGTACATAAACCTTTCATCCAAACCTCCTAGGATGAGAAATTTTTGGTGGTGACCCTTGCGCTAGTTGCATAGGTGAATGGATGTTGTAGGCCGAAGGTTTAAGGTTGATGAGATTCGCTGCACGAAGGACTGCGTGTCCTCAACATGTAGCTGACAAATTACAATTATGCAAGAGGGGTAGGGCAATAAATTTAATTATTTTAATTAAAGCCTCTAACAGACCATTCTGGGTATGGACATGCGGTACCGAATGCTTAACTGCAATTTCCATCGCCATGCAATAATCATCAAATGCCTTTGAAGTAAATTCTCCGGCGTTGTCCATTCTGATGGACCTGATGCGAATGATCTGCGAGATTAATTTTGCAAAGGCGTGGTTTCTTGCGGACAACAAACCCACATATGACCACTTTGATGAAGCGTCAATGAGCACCATAAAGTACTTAAACGGCCCGGAGACGGGCTGAATGAGACCGCAAATGTCTCCCTGGATGCGTTCTAGGAATGCAGGGACTTCATCCTTCACTTTCAGAGTGGAGGGTCTAGTAATTAGTTTCCCGGTGACACATGCAGGGCACACAAAATCTTCATGATTTGGAAATTCTTCACATTAATATTATTCCCATGCAAGTTATTTATTATGTTTCTCATCATCCTAAGACCTGAGTGGCCTAATCTGTCATGCTAGAGACAGAAGAGTTCAGAGCTTCTAAACACTGTCTTCAGAACAGTGTACACTGCAGGTGCTTTAATGTTGGTATAATATAGCCCAGTTTCAAGTGAAGAAAGTTTTTCTAATACACTTTTCTTTTCATTCTCTTCGCGCTTCATAACGAGTAGGTATTCCTTACCGTACTCTTCTTCAGTCTCAACGTGGAAACCATTTGCGCGGATATTCTTAAAACTTTGGATTGTTCTAGTCGATTCTGAGTACAATAAGGCTTCTGTCATGACCAAAATTGTGCCCATTGTGGCTCTTCCTGAACCAATTATACATGCATCGCTTCTGGCGATTGTCGTAAGGCTGCCAGTGCTCTTACAAATCGACTGAAAATACTTAGTCTCTCGTTGTGCCGCTACTAGCTAAGCACACTTTCTTCATTGGGCGCTACACGCGTTCTAATATAGGGTATTTTATTAACATGCATGAGAAGGCAATCAACACATAAATAAAATACTCCAGTATCAGAACATATCATGCCATCATAAACTAAATAAATGAATGAATTCTTCAAATATCATCCAACCATCACGAGAAAATAATAATTCTTAAGTACCATCCATGCAAATTCTAACATATTCTTCCACACAAAATAAATGACAATTAAAGTCTAAATGCATTCTGTGCACTAGACTTCTTCTGCTATTCTCTCAGGGGTGACATTCTCTTCAAGAGAAATAATGGCGGTGGCTGTTTCTAGGTCGAGAGGTAGTGCTGCTGTCATGATGATTTTAACCTTCACTAGTGCAGGCAGCTACTCCGAACTCTCCCCCTCAGCCGATGCAAAGTGGGCTTCATGCTGCCCTTTGCCATCCGCTTTGGCTTGCTGGCCTTATTCTCTCGTGGAGCATCTGATTCGCCTTTCTGGGCTGCGGCCCTACCCTTCCTTCCCCTTTTCTCTATCAAGGGCTTTCACACCTTGTTGCCCCAGTGTTGGCTTCACGGCCAGTGGAGCTCCCAGATGGCTAAGTGACTTAGTTCTTTGCGGAGAACTTCGTCCTGAGCTTCCGCAACTTGCATCATATCAATCAATTCGGCATATTCCTCAAAGCCATCTTGACGATAATTGCGTGCGGATTATACTACATTGGGGTGGAAGGATTTTCTCAATTTTCTGTATTGGGGTACAAATCCTGTGCAAGGCAGAATTGTATTCCCCGACCGTCTTAAAGTCGGCAAACCTCAGTCTAATCCACTCTTGCTCTGCTTGAGGAAGAATGATGTACTTTAGCCTCTCAAACCACTTCTGGAGTGCGGTCCAAAGTGCTAGCGCGCTCTTCTCCGCCATGTACTCATTCTTGAGAGTGAGGCAGAGGTGGTGCCTGAGAAAATGAAATGCCTGATCATTCTCCTCAGGTTTGGGTTGAGCGTCATTCAGTCCGCCAATCCCAATAGCAGCGCGGAGCTTCCTGGCTTCAAGCACAATCTCGACATCGGATGCCTACGTCAGATAGTTTTGGCCATGCTGGGCTAGCTCCTCGAACTCCCGGTTCATGATGCTAGTCATCTAAATGTGTATAAGTCTATTGCTGGTAGACATGCACGGAATAATTCACTGCGGGTAAATAAATGGCACAAATGGTTCTCGCAATGTTTCAGAATTTTATATGCATTTTCTATAAATTTTACTGCTAATTCAGTGATTAAAAGCAATTTAAACAATTACAATTAACCAAAACAGTAAATAAATACAGAGAATAATAATGGCATAAATAAGCTTTAAATGCTAAAAATAATGCAAAATTCGGATTCCCGATGCCCTTTTATGCTAAAATATGAAATTTCAACAAATTCTGCAATTCCAAAGGGTTTTTACGCAAATTTTTAGTTCAGAGAAAAATTCGCGCAATTTCCTGATTTACAGAGGGGTTTTCTGCAAAATTCTGGACCCACTTGTAAATTTGAGGGCTTATACGTAATTTTCATAACTACGAGGCCTGTTCTGCAAAAAAAATCAGGACTTAAATCAAATAATTAAGGGCCTTTCAGTAATATACAATAATTTGGGGCCTTTCCTGCAATTTCACCATGACCCCCCCACCGGCTAGGCCCTTTCCCCCTTTTTTTCTTCCGCCCCCCCGCGGCCCATTCGCTCCCTCCCGGCCCACTTAATTTCGGCTGATTGGCCCATATGGCCGAAAAGGCCCATGCGGCCTTTAAGCCACGGTGGGGGGTTAGGGTTTCTAACCCGGTCATTCGGTGGCGGCGGCTGGCGAGACAGCGGCGGCGGCGGCCGCTGGCGGCGCGCGGCGGCGCAACCGGCGCGGCGGCGGCGGCGACGGGTGGCGGCGACACGAGCACGGCTGCGCAAAGAGATGTCGGCGGCATGCGGGCGGAGGGTGGCGGCACCTTGCGGGCGGCTAGCGGCGCGCCTTGCAAGCGCGGTGCGGGTGACCAAGCGGCGGCGTGGTGGCATGGGGCGGTGCAGCGGCACTCTCGGCTGCGGGCCAAAGCGGCGGGGCGATCGGCCGAGCGGCGATGTCGGCGCGTCACCGGGCGCATGCGGCGCGAGTGGCACATGGGCGAGGCGTGCGGTGTCGCGGCGGGTGCTGCGGCGCGGTGCGGCGGCCGGGCCGGCGAGCAAGCGGCGGCGAGGTGGGTGCGGGCGGCGCCGGTGCGCGGCTAACAGGCGGAGGCGGCGGTCGGCGCCGTCGCGGCGTGTGGCGAGCGCGAGCGAAGCGGCCCGGTAGCGCGTGCGGCGCGGCGGCTCCATCATTCGGGATGGCGGGTCGGCGCGGTTGTGGCGCCGTGTGGGCGCGGTGGCGCCAGCGTCGCGGGCGGCGGCGTGTGTATCGCGGCCTCGGGCGGTCTTCCTCGGGCAGCGCAGCGTCTGGTAGCGGCGGTGTGCGGCGGCCGGGGCTGCGTGCCGTTCGTGCGGTAGACCGGCGGCGCGCATTCGGGCAGCAGCCGGGCAATTGGCGATGGAGGCTATGCAGAGTCGCCCGTGCCAAAAATCCTTTTATTCATGCAATGGCTGTGCAAGATCCGAACAGAGATGATGCAAATTTTCCCCTTTTTTCGTTTCTAATCTACGATGCAATTAACATCTACCCCGTTTTGCAATCTACCAATCGACATTGTGCCGGCGATTTCAGATCTGCTCGCGGTAGATTTGGGGCAGATTTGCATCGTTCTAATCTACAGTGCAATCAACATCTAATCTACAGTGCAATCAACATCTACCCCGTTTCACAATCTACCGATCGGCATTGTACTGGCGACTTCAAGTCTGCTCGCGGTAGATTAGGGCGGATTTGCACTGTAGAGATTCAATCTAGAACGCGAAAAGAAAATACAGATTCAAAGCGATCTAGAAAATTCAATCTGTGCTTCAATGATTACCTCGTTCACCAGAGCGAAGTCGTGCTGATAACGTGTTAAGAAACCGTCGCTGGCGACCAGTCCGAGCGATTCCTCTGTTTAGAACAAGAACGAATCAATCACAGAATCACAGAAGAATAGATTGAACACACAGAGAGATAGAGAGAACTCCTGGTTTTTCTTTATTGCTTTCATTCATGTGTACATAATGAGAGGGTATAGGTCCCTATTTATAGTCTACAGTGGAGGTGCCCAAATATGTCAGTACTCTGGCCGTGGGCCCAGTTTCCTAACAGGGCTACCTATCATGCCGGAGTTGAGTCCCTTAGTTATCGTGTAGCGAGTAAAGTCTTAGGTATGAAACTTGTAATAGCTATTGGCTCTGAAAACTTTCCCGAACCTTGTTCTTCCGGCTTTCCAGTCTATGATTTCCTCTCTGGTTTGTTGAATCCTGTGATAGCTACTTGAAATTGGAAGGGAATCGTAACAAGTACCTCCACTCCATCCTGTCATATGCCTTTCCCATTTCACAGCACAAAAGGCATGCTTCTTGGCAGGGACGGATTTAGAAATTTTAGAAAGGATATTCGAAGTTACAAAAATATTGTTCAATAGAAAATATAAAAGTATACAATAGCAAAATTAAAGTAGAAATGTTCATACTAGAGACAACGTCTCAAATAATATAAAGAAATTAAAAAATAATTAAAAATCACAAATTAACTCGACGATTCTTTGTGCCTTGGAACCAATTAAAAGATTACAATTAGTTCTAATAATATGCAATTCCATTTAGTTCCTATTGTCCCTTCTAAAACTATCTATTCCAGTGGCCACTCCGACCTCTAGCGCTCCCACTACCTGCGCAGCCTCTAGCCCCCTTGTCGCCTACGCTATCTCCAGAAGACCAGAACCAGGGGCATGAACACCCACTGCCGCTAGGCACTAGCCGAGTGTCAAGAGATGGAGAGACGAGTAGACGCTAGATGAAGAGAGGAGAGACTGAGTGAGACACGGTCTCATAACTAGGTATGAACAGGATGACAGTGGGTCTAGGCCAGTGTCGATGAGAGGGGGAAATGGGCCAAAAGGATATGGCATTAATTTAGGTTAACTGGGTGTGAACAAAATGAATTTTGCCCAACTACTAGTATATATATGTATTATACCTTATATATAGTGGTTTTTTTCTAAAAATTTTAGGTATTCAATTGAATACCCATGACTTAAAGTGGATCCGCCCATGCTTCTTGGCCCGATTTGTACGCATGTAATGCAGACATTCATACACCACTAGGACATTGTCAGTGATGATCCTTCCAGGAACAAACGCTAACTGTTCCTCTCAGATAATCTCAGGGGACACGACTTCAGCTGATTTGCCAATGCCTTCGATATGATCTCGTAGACCACGTTACACAGACTAGTCGGTCTAAATTGTCTAAGAGATTCCAGGTTCTGTACCTTAGGGATGAGTACAACGAACGTTTTGTTGATGTCTAAAGGAGCTTCTCTCCATTAGCTCGCGTCACCGTCCGAGTTACACCTTTTTTTTTTTTGATAGTGAGTATAACAAAGACACACTCATACATACACACACATATATGATATCACACACTCACACATATCCACGTGGATGCATCTAATGTATGAGATTCGGTGAAGCGTTTCTCACCTCTCTCGAGGCCGCGTATACGTGTTGATATAGCCAGGAAAGATGGCTTAGAGATTACATGGTTTGAATACATGGAAGTAGAGATTGAGTTGGGGTACAGTTCCTATTCTATACGGAACCAGCTGTATCTTTCTATCTCTAGACATACATGCCGGTTCTAACTATTCTATCTAACATCCCCCTCAATCATAACTTACATAAGTTAAGATTGTTCTTGAATATATCTAATTTACGATTACACAAAGCCTTTGTAAAACCATCAGCAACTTGATCATTAGTTGAGATAAATCTTACTTCCAAAAGTCCTTGTGCTACTCTTTCTCTCACAAAGTGATAATCAACTTCTATGTGCTTTGTTCTAGCATGAAACACTGGATTCGCTGACAGATATGTTGCACCAATATTGTCACACCAAATCTGAGCTGTCGGTGGACTAGAAATCTTTATCTCTTGTAACAAAGTTTGGACCCAAATTATTTCTGCTGTAGCATTTGCTAATGCCTTGTATTCTGCCTCTGTACTTGATCTGGATACAGTAGCTTGTTTTCGTGCGCTCCAAGAAACAAGATTACATCCAAGAAATATTGCAAATCCACTTGTTGAGCGTCGGTCATCAACACTATCGGCCCAGTCAGCATCAGAGAAGGCACTAACAAGTGTGGAAGAAGTTTTCTTGATTTTCATACCAGTGCCAAGAGTATATTGCAGATACCTGAGAATTCTTTTAACAGCTGTCCAGTGATTTGTTGTTGGTGACTGAAGGAATTGACAGACTTTGTTCACTGGGAAAGAAATATCTGGTCTGGTAAGAGTGAGATATTGAAGTGCACCAACCACGCTTCTATACCGTGTGGAATCTTCTGGTCCAAGGACTTCTCCCTGCTGCAATGACAATTTTTCTGTTGTACATAATTGTCGGACCCTGGGTTTAACCAACCCAAAATCCTCTGTGAAGACAGTACACTATTCCCTGGATCAGTAGATAGTGCTCACAGAATACATTACTGGATCATTTCATACACGGTACAGTCCATATTATTATTACAATACCAGAGTGCATGCGACCCACATAGGGACACGCATTACAAAAGGGGCGTCAAGCCAAATAAGTTTAATACGCAAATAACATAACAGCGGAAGCAAGATAGGGGAACTCATCACCACACAGGCAAGTGACCGGATAACCCAGGTGCGGTTAATATTATCCAGCGAACTGGCTAACCTTAAACGCACCTAATTTATTAGCTTGGTCGACTAGACTGTGGGGAGATGCTAGAATCTATTCTAACTATCACCATCTTCATGTCCTTCTTCGGCTTGGTCCTGGTAGAACTCGTACTGTCCTTGATTTGCAAGCTCTGGGGAAAGGGGGTAGCGAGCGAGTATGAGCACAACAACCGTGCTCTGCGAGCCAACATACAGGATGCAAGTACTAGTATGCAAGGTTGATGCAAGGAGGGCTTAAGCTCTTTTATTTGCGCAAAGCTACAGTTGTAATTATCATATTTACAAAACACTAGCTCTAGCATTTGATAAGACAAAATTTGATAAAGTTAAATTGTGCAGTATGTATAGAACAGTGTTGGTTCCATCCACCAGTTACATGGTTCCAATCACCAATGCTAAATTTTTAGATATTCATAATATCACTGGAGTACTTCCCTCCAGGAAAATTCAAAGCTTGGAGTACCTCCCTCCAACGATTTCTATTCCCAACCCAAAAGTTTTTGAAAACAGAACTAACTCGAGCAAGTTCCCATGTCCGCCCCTGACCGTGGGCACGGCTATCCGAATAGTTTACACTCTGCAGAGGTTGTACACTTTACCCACAAGAAATAAATTATCCTAATAGCCTACACGCTTCCTTAGGCATGAGGCCCAGATAATCTATCACATAGCCTTTACCTTACCCCGATTTAGCTAAATAACACCACGAGGTTTCACCCGACGGGCTAAATCCACCATAGTCAGAGGCCCCCTCTTGCGCCATCTGGGTACAGTCTATCCCTGTCCCTAACTCTCAATGGTGTTATCTAACTAAATCCTGGCAAGTTAATCAACTAGGTCATACCCATATAGACATGTGGTCGTACTGTTTTACATAAGGAGGTCGTCACAAGATTCAGTCCTTAATTTGTCCGGGCGATTCTATCCACAACCCATGTTCTTGTGCGTCATCAGCACCAACCACACTTTGCCATCCGCCCAGACATGAATAGCAGGTTTTTTTAGGGTTTTGAGAAGCATAAAATAGTTGTAACGAAATACTCAATCACTTACATCCCATGACTATCCCAAATCAAGTTCTTACGTTTTTGAAATGTTAATGATCAGGACAGCTAGTGCCCTGGACTTGACCGTACTAGCATAGCATAAATTGACTTATAGCTAATTACGCTAACATTGTTACCTATGGTGACAAGGGATATTTGTTTCAAGTTATCAAGGGGTGGCATATTAGATTTTACTAGAACAGCAAGTGGGTATATAGCTACCTTACAACTTTAACATATACGTTTACATGAAATAGCGCATGCAGCTTGAGTAATTAAAGGAAAATAACTTTGCAAGAATTTAGGAGCAAAATGATCAAATGCTGACTCGCCTTGGTCGTAGGCAGGAGGTTCTTGCTGGTCTTGAGGTAAGTCTTCCTGGGGCTCAGGAGCAGCTTCGAACTCTACTCGATTGCGAAGAACCGGTGCAACATACAATAGCAAAAGGACTAATAAGCATAAAATAATGAGCAAATGAACTCCAAATTGAACCAAACCGAAACCAACAGAAAGATAATGAATTTAGAAAAATTTAGAAACAAGTTTCACTCCAATCGGAGCTACGACGAGAAAGAACGAGCTCTTCAAAGTCTTAATTTCAGGAAAATCCCAAAAATAACAGGGGAGAGAGAGTTCTTTCGCTGACATGCGGGTCCCACAGGTTTTATTTTAGAATTTCATTTTTATTTTCGTTAATCGTCCAGAGACTGACGGGTGGGACCGGGGCACTGTGCAAACAGTAAAGGGGGGCCCACTCGTCAGTGGTTCATTCTTAAAAATGGTTTATTAACAATTTTAATTCGTTCTGCGGGTCCCACTGGTCAGTCAAACGTTCCGTTTTAAACACGCCCGGGCCCACGGGTCAGCGGCTTATTAACGCCGGCTAACCACAACGGTTAACGGCTAACCAATGGTTAGTCGCGCGGGAGCGGAGCTCCTCTGGGCCGAGCGGCGGCGAGACTCGCCGGCGGGGAGAGGGCCACGGCGACGCAGGGCGACGCTCAGAATGGTCGGCTTGACCCCGTGCGTATCGGGCGGTGGGTTGAATCGGGCGAAGGGGAGCCGGGGAGTCGTCGTCGGCGAGGTGGACGGCGGCGGGACCAGGGGAGACCCGCGACGACCACTCCTGCAGTGGGAAATCCATTAAAGAGCAGAGGAGCGACAATGGGTACTCCGAAGCTCACCGGAGGAAAAAGAGGAGCTTGGGAGGGCCTGATGCGGGCTGGCGGCGGCGGGCTTGAACGGCGGATGTGGTCAATCGACGCGGGGGAAGAAGGGCCAACCAAGCTCCGATTCAACCGCACGGTCGGCTTCCTGGGGCGCCGAAGGTGGTGTGGACGCAGGGAATCGACCCGAAGTGGCCGGAGTCGACGGCGGAGGGGAGCGGCCGGAGTCGAAGAAGAACCGGGCGCCGGGGAGCTACAAAGGAATAAACTTCAATTAATTACGCAGGGAGCTCCCAGGGAGCAAGAGGAACTCGGGGAAAGGAGCTACGCCGAGCGTGGGTGGCCGGGAGGGGCGGGCAACGGCGACGGGCTGAGTACCTGGCGGCGGCGTCAATTTTTGTTGGATTAAGACATGGCTAAAAGGGGAGTGAGGCGAGCTGCATTCGGCGCACAAGGAGGCTTTTATAGCCGAACTAAGCAAGTCCGGGAGTGCGCGAGTAAATGCGGCCGAAGCTCCTCCCTCGAAGCGCACTCGATTGCGGCTTGCGTGGAGGGCTATCGCCGAGCTAGGCGGGGGAGGGAAATGGGCTGGCATTAGGCGCACTCATGGCCACGGGTGAGGAGTAAAGGCGCGCGGGGAAGAGGCGATGCAGCTGGATGGCTTGAAGGCGGAGCACGGCAGCGCGGTGGCGATGACACGCGGGACGGCCGGTCCAATCGGCGGCGACGGGCACTCATGGCGGCACTTGAAGTCGGGGTGGCGTCCAGCCGGCAATCGGCCATTGATGGCGCGGAGTTGACAGCGGGGTCGCCGATCTTCGGCAGCTGGCCGCCATGGCGAGGGGGAGGGCGACGCGCGGGGAAGCTAGCGCGCGGGGCGCAGGCCTAGCGCCACTGGAGCGTCTGGAGGCGCGGCGGTGCTGCCACGAAGCCTCGGCGCTAGCGGGGAAGGGGGAAACCGGGGGCGGCACGCCTGGTGCAGCGGGCGGAGGCGGGGAGCGCGAGGAGCAGGGCGTCGGGAGGAGGAAGAAGGAGGGGAGCGGCGCTGGGCCGGGCTGGCCGAGGAAAAGAAAGAGGCAAGCGGGCCGGGCCGGGGAAATGGAATAAGAGGGAGGGGAGAAAAGGGTTGGCCCACCCGGGAGAAGAATTTAGGGATAAAAACCCTGGGCTGAAAAGAAGAAACTTTAGGCAACAAAAGAGGATTTGTAACAATGCAATACAAACTTTAGAAATTGAAATACCAAAATTACCCTTTTAACAAGAATTAAATTAGTTTTTAGCAATAAAAAGACAGGCCCAAAAATAGGATGTTACAATAATGGAGTCACTGCTGGTTTACAGTGTAACATGTTTACCTTTTTAAGCAAATCAGATGTGTATTTGCCTTGAGACAGCAGGATACCATCTTTTGTTTTTGAGACCTCAATTCCAAGAAAATAATGTAAATCACCAAGATCTTTTAGAGCAAATTCTGTTGCAAGATCTCTGAGTAAGGCTATCACTGCATCTTGTGAGGAACTAGCCACTATGATGTCATCCACATATATTAACAAAAATATTGTGACTAATCCCTTGTTATAAAAGAACAATGAAGTATCGGCTTTAGAGGAAATAAAACCAAGTTGCTGCAGTTTATGACTTAATCTAGCAAACCATGCCTGAGGTGCTTGTTTAAGACCATAGAGAGCTTTGTCCAACTTACACACATGATGCGGCATCAGCTTATCTTCATATCCCGGGGGTTACTTCATATAGACTTCCTCCTCAAGAATGCCATGAAGGAACGCATTCTGAACATCTAGTTGCCTGAGACACCATCCCCTGCTTACTGCAATAGAGAGAACTATTCGAATAGTTGCAATTTTGACTGCAGGACTAAATGTGTCCTCGTAGTCAATACCATACATTTGCTTAAATCCTTTTGCAACAAGACGAGCCTTATACCTGTCAAGTGACCCATCAGCTTTTCTTTTAATCTTGTAAACCCATTTGCAGTCAATTACATTGCTTCCCTTTTGAACTGGTACAAGATGCCAGTTTTTTTTTATCAATGCATTGTATTCACAATCCATTGCTTCCTTCCATTTCTCATTTGCTAACGCCTCATCAAGACTCTGTGGTTCACCTGAAACAGTCAAAAAATTATACCGAATATGACCATCTGTATAGACTTTAGACTTGGTGATACCACTTTGTGACCGGGTGTGTGGCCGCATCAACCCAGGAGCCACAGACGATCCAGCTGCTTCGGTTTCTGAGGAATCATGCATGAGGACAGTATGTTGTTGCGCAGCGCTACTTCCGTCAACTGCCTCCTCATTTATCGTTGAGGACGTTGCTGTACTCACGCCAGGAGGGTCAGATGATGAATGCGACGCCTGTGTGGATGATCTCGAGGGTATGTCGCTTGTCATCCCGTCTGGTGCAGCATGCAGAATGTCCTCGTGTTCGGCGCCATCTAACTCCAGCATTTCATGTGCGTTGGACGCCATGATTTCATGTGAGTGCTGCTCAAAATTGCCATCAAAAACTGCCGCATAATCATCAGAATCATTAGCAACATCAGGAGAATTATGCACATTAGTTAACTGATCACTTGATACAACACCCCCTTGATCAGGACTGAGATTTAAATGAGGAAAAAGGAGGATTTCCGATCGAAGGAGGGCACCGACATTAGAATGAAGTTTGGTAAAAGGAAACACTTGTTCATCAAAAATAACATCACGAGAGATATAAACTCTGCCCGTGGAGACATGAAGGCACTTATACCCCTTATGCTTAGGACTATAACCAAGGAACATACACTGTTATGATCGAAACTCAAGTTTTCTAGAATTGTATGGACGGAGATTAGGCCAACATGCACATCCAAAGACCCGAAGAGTGGAGTAATCTGGTTTCCGACCAAATAATTTTTCCAAAGGTGTGGAGAATTGAAGAATTTTACTAGGAGTACGATTGATCAGATGAGTAGCAGTGACAAAAGCTTCATCCCAGAACTTAAGTGGCATGCTGGCATGAGCTAAAAGAGACAATCCAACTTCTACAATGTGGCGGTGTTTACGCTCAGCAGAGCCATTTTGTTGGTGAGAATGAGGACACGAAACCTGATGTGTGATACCTATTTTTGAGAAGTATGAGTGAAGTTTTTCATACTCTCCTCCCCCAATCACTTTGCAGAGCAATGATTTTTCGGTTTAAGAGACGTTCTACTAAGGCCTGAAACTCCTGAAATTTTGCAAGACTTCATACTTATGCTTTATCAAATATATCCAAGTGAACTTGCTATAGTCATCAACAAAACTCACATAATATTTCTTTCTGCCCACAGATTCAGGAGCAGGACCCCAACATCCGAAAATATAAGTTCTAATGGAGCAACTGAAACACTTGATGACACAGGATAGGGAAGTTGATGACTTTTTGCTTGTTGACAAGCATCACATATCGATTCATTATTGGACTCGCTGGAATACAAAAGTTTATTTTTGGATATGACTTGCCAAACAATGGCATGAGAAGGGTGCCCTAGTCTATTATGCCATTGAGCTAAAGAAGGCTTTGTAGCATTGAACGCAAACGCTTGCTTCTCCCTGTGGATTGGCGTTGAAGGTAACAGGTAGAGGCCGTCCTTAAGTCTACCTCGAAGGAGTACTTTCCGGGTGGTTAGATCCTTAATCAAGAAGAAGTTTGAATGAATCGCAAAGAATGCATGATTGTCGGCAGAAAAACAACAAACAGAAACCAAGTTCTTCTTTGCATCAGGTGAATATAGAATGTTATTGAGTTGAAATTTGCGATGGGGAGTATCAATCTGAGTGTGACCAGTGTATCTAATGTGCATACCAGAGCCATTAGCGGGTTGTATCTGATCTCCACCGTGATATTTCTCCCGCACGCTCAGCTTGTCCAATTCGCCCGTGACATGATCTGTAGCGCCTGTGTCGACGTACCAGTTAGTATCAATCCCGTAGGACTGATGAACCGGATGATGAACTGAATTGGCTGCCTTTTCTTGTGGGACAAAGTCAGGATCAAATCGGTGCCAGCAAGTGCCAACCGTGTGTCCCATCTGGCCGAAGAGCTGACAGGTTGGTCGCTCACCTCCTCGTCCTCCTGATGCTGCATGTCCGCCGCTGCGACCACGACCTGGATAGCTTCGGTCGCGCCCATGGCCGCGCTGATTTCCGCCTCTTCCAAACAAGACGGAGTTTGCTGAGACTTGGTAGGTTCCTTGCCGGAGATCGTTCCTTCCTTCAAACCCTAGGAGTTGTCCAACGAGTTCGGCAATAGTGATCGGCTCCGTTCGCGCAGCCAGGGCCGACACCACTGGTTCGAACTCAGCATCAATACCGGTAATCATGTACGCCACCATCTCTTCTTCATCGAGTGGTTTTCCACCAGCCGCCATCTCATCACCTAAGGATTTCATCTTGGTGATATACTCATTAACAGATAGATTACCTTTTCTCGTGGTTGATAGCGCGATCCAAGTGTTGATGGATCATGCACGAGTCTTCGAGGAGAAAATATCCTCCAGTGTTTTCCACAGTCGTGACTGACACCACCTGCATCAGGATGTCGCGCGTCAGGGATGTCATCAGGTAGCCGAGGACTTGTTGGTCCTTAGCCATCCACCGAACGTAATCAGGATTCGGCGCCTGAAGAATCTTATCGCCTTGCTTTACTTCAATCTCTTTTGCAGGTGCTGCGGTAGTGCAATCAAGATACCCCATCATCTGGGCTCCTCTAATGGCGGGTAGGACTTGAACCTTCCACAGAAGATAATTATTCTTCCCTAGTTTCTCCGACACCGGGACGCCGAACGGAGATCCGCCGCCCGGAGCGGAAGAGGAAGGCGTGCTCATGGCTTTAGCAGATGTATTTGAGAGGAGAAGGCTCTGATACCATATGAGATTTGGTGAAGCATTTCTCACCTCTCTCGAGGCCGCGTATACGTGTTGATATAGCCAGGAAAGATGGCTTAGAGATTACATGGTTTGAATACATGGAAGTAGAGATTGAGTTGGGATACAGTTCCTATTCTATACGGAACCAGCCGTATCTTTCTATCTCTAGACATACATGCCGATTCTAACTATTCTATCTAACATAATGGGCACACTTGAAGCGAGACGGAGATCCAAAAATCTCATGGAGCGCGGACATGCGCTTTGACTACTGGAAGCACCCACGTACATGTGTACTCAGGGGTACTATTCACATGAACAATACCTGATAATAATGTTCATAAAAATAGTACCCAGAAAATGGGGCTACCGCGGGCTCGAGCCCAGGTGGCTGGGGTGCACGACCGCACCCTCCGCCCCGTCTGAGTTAGAGCATCTCCAACAAATCTTCTAAAGTGCTCATATCCTCTATATTTTAGAAGAAAAGGTAAAAAAAAAGGGCTCCAACAGATCCCCTAAGTGGTACCCTAAAATATAGAGGACTCCATCCCTGATTTTTCGTCCCCCATATATAGGGGACGCACACCATCCCCTAAATCGGTCCCAACGCTCCTGCGCCGTCCGATCCCCTAAATTCTTTGGTTGGTAGTTTTTATGGACCCAGATTTTAATTTAGGGGACCATATTTAGAAGACTTGTTGGAGGTTACATATTTTTAGTCTTCTATATTCTAGATTGTGTCCTCTAAAAAGTGATTTAGGGGATGAGATTTAGAGGACATTATTGGAGATGCTCTTACATCTTCACCACATGTTCCAGTTATTGCGCCGAAAGAGATGCGCTAGAGAACTTTTTGGCCTGAGAGCTTTCGTTGGAACACATTGCATTTAGTTTTGTGATTTTTGAGATATTTTTATAGCTTTACTGAACAAACAAATAGGACGGTTTTTGTGTCATCATTTCGAAACGACTTTTCGATATTCGATTTATTCGTACAAGTACTTACACTAAGATCAAAAACTATTAATCATAACTATAAATTATCAACCTGAAAAAAATAGAATCATAGCCTTTCAGTTTATTTGTGGCTTATGCTTGTATTATCTACAGTAACTAGCTTTTAAACGGTGCATTTTTAAGGCGGAGTCAATAGAAAAATTGTAGTAAAAGTATACTAAGTTTAGCTGTACTAGCTAAAATCACATACGACTATTTTTCTCTATATACTGTCTCTTATAAATAGTCAGAATTTAAATATTTAAGTCATAAACTATTAACTATACAAAAAAATACACCCATAAACTGTGAAGGACAGTGATGGGCCACAAATTAAGTAGGTTCCATGTTGGTGTCGGAACGCGGACATGGACATGGGAACTGTGAAGGACAGCTTCCCTGTAAACTAAAAAATGGACTGCCTAACTATGGATAAAAAAAAAAGTATGGGCGAGCTTATCAGACTACAGTTGGGTCGGGCCAAATGCTTGACTCTCGTTCTTTTTTAGCTCCTAAAAATTAATCATATGTCTTTTTAAAGTGGGGTCTATAAATTAATTATAATACATGTTATATCGACTTCATTTATATTAGTTAAAATTAAACATGGGTTTTTGTTATTTCGTACTCTCTCTCACGAATAACCGAAAATCATAATGTGTAACCAAAATTCATTGAAGAAAAAAGAACAAGCCCTCTAGGGTGCCGTTCGGTTAGGCTAAAATAAGCTGATTTATAGCTGAAATTATACTGTAACTAATGGTGACTTATTCGACGTAACTAAATTTAAAAAATTAGAAATAAGAAAAAATATGTTAGTCCATCACAAACGATATAAACGAATACAGGAAAAAGAACTAGAAAAAAGCTAAAAAAACCAAAAAAATGAAATTTTGAAATAATAAAAAAATTTAAAACTAAAAATTTAAACCGAAATGAACTGGATCTAGCCAGTGACAAGTACTTATGGAGTATAGCTTGAACAAATGGATATTCAGTTGATCGCGAGAGCTCCATTGCCCTTTTCGCATCGCGGGAGCTCCTATATAGGGGTGAAATCGGGTCGGATACGGTCGGATCTGACCTTTCCCATATCCTAACCCACATTTTCTAATCGGATTCAGGTCGAATACGGATAGTATCGAATACGAATACAAGCACGGATAATGTCGGGTACAAATATGGAACAAATACGTACCAAGACGGATACGGACACTATCGGTCACGAATATTTATTCGGATATCAAGTCGATGCAACAACCATTTTATACCACATAGACAATAGCAATGCAACCATTCCATACATCCATAATGCAACAATACATCGGTATTAAAGTCGTAGCATCACTGGACTAGAGGAGGATTGAAAGGCATACAAGAATCAATAGAGAAGGGAGGCTTTCGAGGGACCAAGGAATTGTGAAAGGGGAAAGTGTGTATCTATACAGATCTGAGGAGAGATCAACAAAACAATCCGATGGTTTCCAGGGAAAAAAAGATTTTTAGCGTCTTGCTCCAGCGCATCAGCAATGGCTTGACAAGGTAATTAATTTATGCTTAACAGAGATAATTAAGCAAAAAAGATAATAGGAGAGATAATCTCTAAGGTTAATCATGGCCATTGGCACAAGAACACAAAACTGTCGGGGAGTCCCGAGACAGGAGCACATACAGCGAAACGGATAAGACAATAACTTGTCAGAGAGCAAGCAAGAGAATTCATCAAAAATACTTAAGCGGGTAATCCGGGTAATACCCGAATAGTTAAGCGGGTAATATCCGAATTTTATACCGGATAATCTGTATCCGTCGGATACCGACCTCCCAAACCCGATACCGTATCCGCAAAAAATACCCGTATTCGGATCCGATACCCGTATAAGTTTCCGGGTACCCGAATTTACAACCCAAATTTAACCCGCTTTAATACGGGCGGGCGGGCGGGAAATACCGGCCCGTTTTCACCCCTACTCCTATACGCGCCCGAGCAGCAAATGGCCACGTGCCGCCCACCTCTTGGGCCGGGATTTGGATCCTTTGACGTGCGAAAGGTTGGTTAGACAAAGAAAGTACCATGATTTTGAATGATTCTAGACCGTCCGATTAGGAAAAAAGGGGCCGAGATTAGCTAAAAAGGCTGCCTCATTATTCACCTCTGTGCGCCACTGTGCTCCTCTTGACTTTTCTCCGCGTCAGAGGAGCCTTGGGGCTGAAGAGCGCACGGAATTCGAGATATCGTTTTTTCAATTCGAAAGTTCAAATGGTTATATTGTTTAAACCGAGCGTCCAATCCATAATCATTTAAATGATTGTTCCTTACCATGAGATTTTCAAAAGTAGACCCGACATACATATATTTGGATTTAATATTGAAAGATGCTTTTATATTTTTCTCAATAGAAATTTGTATAATTTTAAGGTATGATAAATAATAGATAGATGTTATTTACCTCTTTATGTGCTTTGAGATTAGTGTTATTTTTAGTGGAGAAAAAACATAGAAGCACTAATCTTTAATAAATGATATCATTTGTCATATGTTCCAATAGATAAAATAAAATGTCCAAGCATTATATTAGTTCATGGGTAATGTTCCACTGCCAATCTTTCGTATTGGATACCAGGAATGACATAGGGTGAGTGTTAGATGTTCCAGTAGGTAAAATAAATTGTTCAATACTTTTGGTTTTGATGTTCTAATAGTTCATCGACGATGCTTCATGTATTACGTTCTAAGGGGGAATGATCAATGTTCCACGTATTTAATTTCAATATTTCAACAGTTCGTCAACGATGTTCTAGTAGTTTAACGATAATGTTCTAGTAGTAGGGCAAATGTGAACAAATTCGAATATATTAGTGAAACATTTGTCATAATCTAAAAAGAATTGACATCGATATTTGCAAGTAAGGTCTTGTTTTGAAGATTTATAGTAAGATCTTGCTTTGAAGATTTATAGTAAGATCTTGTTTTGAAGATTTATTAAAAAGAAATACAGTGGTGCAAATGGACTGTGAATCAAATACTTGGTTTAGAAGATGTAAAATTTTCCAGCTGTTGACATCGGCTATTTTGTTTCCCAGCCTTATCTCAAATTCGGCTGTGCAATTTTACATCGAATCGAAAAAACCGAACCGAACCGGTCAACTCGGTTTGACCGGTATTCGGTTCGGTATGTAAAAAAGTGGTATTTCATTGATTCGGTATTTTCAATATAAACTGAGTAAAAACTGAATTCCCCGGAAATACCGAAAAGCCCACTTCGTCTCCCTCTGCGACTGCGAGCTCGCCTCCCGAATCCCAATCCCTCTGCCGCTCTGGCGCTCTGCGCACCTCCCCACCGCTACTCCTCCACCGCCTCGCCCTCTCCCCGCCCCCCGCCTTCCGCCCCATCCTTGACACCCCCGCCGTCCACCCCTCCGCCTTCCGCCCTGTCCTCGACACCCACCCTGTTCGCCCCTCCGCCTTCCACCACGTTCTCGACACCGCCGCCATCCGCCCCTCTGCCTTCCGCCCCGTCCTCGACACTGCCGCCGTCCGCCCCTCCGCCTTCCGCCCCGTCCTCGACACCGCCGCCGACCACGGCGTCGTCGAGCTCGCCATCCGCGCGCGCGCGCGCCGCCCAAGAACGTCCTCTCCATCCGCTCCATCACCGTGCTCACGCTATCCTCGACACGCGCGTGCGCGCGCTGGTTCGCCGTCGTACCCGCCTCCACACGCTCAAGCTCCACCGCGTCACCGTTCACCAGAGATCATCACCGCCGTCCTCGCCGCCGCGCCGGTGGAGACGCTAGAGATGGTGTCTTGACGGATTCGCACCGGCGTCGTCGGTGGTTGCACGTGGAGTCCTCCACGATAAGGAACCTCTTGTTTAGGTGGCGCTAGAGCGACAACAGTCATCGCCGAGGGCGGCGGGGCTGAGGACGGTCACACCTGCCTGCGGCCCAAGTTGATTAGGTGCGGTGGCGCTGCGCGAGGTCGGAAGACAGAAGGCATACGCACGCGTCGCCAAGCCGCGTAGCAAGTTAGAGTTCAGGATCCGGCCGTTCTTGGATGCTGGCACGGGACTACATTGCTACTTAATGTCTTAATACCATTGGACACTGTGTCTCCGTGTCTGTGCGCCTGCGCCAGACGGCCAGTCTGCTTGTGCAATGGTCAATGGAGAATTGGGAATGAGATTAGCGTTTAGCAATTCGCGCAAACTTTGGTAAAATTAGTATTTACTGATACCGTACCGAAATAATATGGTATTTAGCGATACCGTACCGTATTATATTAATTACCGTATTTTCTAAATTACTAATACCATATAAATAAAAAAAATCGTATTTATCGAACCGTATAAACCGAATGAATAGTCCTATCTCAAATAAGCTGAGGGGACCACAGCCGCAAGCACACTGGAATGCAGCACAAGCCGAATATCTAACGATGCAGTAATACGTGAATATCCCAGAAGCCTCCGTGTCTAGTCTCAGGAGAGAAAAAGGCTGGAGATTCCAACATGGTTCTATAAAAAAATGCCGAAAACTATCACAATAATAAAAGAAGTAACATCTTGGCCATCTGTTGGTGCAATCTAAGGTTGAAAAATAAGTACGGAAATGGCGATGCTACTTCCACTTAATGAGTTTGAATAGAAATATGAAACACAAACATAGTAGGCGATAGCGAAAGTATGCTATGCAATCACCAATTAAGTACCTTTGTTCGGGCACCAGTTTAATATAAAAAAAATTCTAGGTGTACTTCTTAATTTACTATATCTTTGTATAAATATAAATTTCAAGTATTCATTCTTGGTTAAGTGTAATAAAAATAAGAAAATCTGACAAATAAAAAATCAAAAGGAAAAAAGGCAAATGCTACTATTTATAGCAAACTTATATTTTTTTGTTTATTCTAACACATTTTGAATTTGGAGTTAAAAATTTAAAGGGTGGTATAAAACTCTATAGACTAGATCGTTAATTTTGTTCAGAATTTTTTTCATGTTGATTTCGTGCGATGTCTGATCGGTACAACATATGTCCAATTGGCAGACTTAGCTAAGATATGTACGATTGGTACAAAATGTCCTAGCCAATATAAAATGGGCAATGCTCTCTTTTAGTGATCGGTACAAAATGTCCTAGCCAATATAAAATGGGAAATGCTCTCTTTAGTGATTGGTACAAAATGTCCTAGCCAATATAAAATGGGAAATGCTCTCTTTAGTTGTTGAAGTGAAGAATCTTTTTATTTTCAAAGGTGTTGATTTTTTTGAAGTGGAAAAAGAGAAAAAAATCATTCAACCCATTGATATCCGCCACCGGTCCTACAGTTCAGTTTGCATGAGTTCAGAGAACTAGTGGTAAGCAGTATATTTAGGGCCTGTTTGTTTAGGCTTAGGCTTTTTGGCTTATAACTTAAAGCCAGTTTTTTGGCTTAAGCAGCTTAAAAGCAGTTAGCTTTTAAGCCAAGTTAGGCTATTTGGTATCCTGGCTTTTTGATGGATTGAATGGTGTGGCTTATTACCAGAAAATCTGAAATACCCTTATTACCATTCCGACTACTATGTGGATTCATGTACATGTTTTAATTTGTAGTTTTACAAAAATATGTTGGGTAATTTTTTTACTTTTTATTTCGAATTTCTATTATATTTGCGGATCATAAACGAAGGTTGGTAGACCAAGATGCATGAATCATGTGTTTACCCTTTAAAACATTACTAGCTGGACCAAGATACGAATCACGAATCATACCCTTATTACCATTTCTATTATATTTCTTTTTTACTTTCGTTTACGCATGAATTCGATCAAATCATTACTAGCTGACTTTACATATGCAATCATTCCTATTTAATTTCGTTTACAGAAAAATCCTGACGTACATGCGTTCTCACCCAAAAAAAGAATCGTAGTCTATTTTCAAATATGGGCATATGTATGTAATAGCTATAGCCTTATGCGAAAAATTCACAACTGTTAAGAAAAAAATAAATATTCTTGGAATTCTCACAAAAAATGAAGACATCCGACCTTGATTTGAGTTGCATATAAGTTGCATATAAATATGAGTTGCATATAAAGATACATGTTGCAATATAAATATGAGTTGCACATAAATATAAGTTATCCTACTGTCTATGATCTTGCAGACATCAAGGAATTAGCAAGACTTTCACGAAAGGCGCACATGTTTGTATCATCCACTGCCGATGCACTGCCGCTGTTGCCTCCAGATGGTCCAGCGTGTGTAGTGTTTGGTTCATAGTCTTCATCATTATCGCATCTCTCAAAAAGTTCACGCGTAAAGCACTATCTCGGATGAAGTTGTGAAATGCCATACACGCAATAATAATTTGCGTTTGCTTGTCCATGTTGTAACTTGGCATAACCAACAATATTCGCCATTTCATTTTGAGCACACCAAATGAACGTTCAATCACATTTCGAAGGGAGGAGTGAGCATGATTAAACACCTCGTATTTACCACTTGGTTGTCGACCCCGTCGAAATTCTGGTAGATGGTACTTTTGTCCTTTGTAAGGAGCTAGATAGCCCTTTCGATTGGGATATCCCGCATCAACAAGATAATATTTTCCTACACATGACAAACATGTAAGTGTTGATGATCCAATTCGAGAACGCCATTATAGCAATTAATTATAGGTTCATATAAGCAAAGTACCGTCAGGAGGATGTGGAAACCGATTTGAATATTTGTCCAAAGTATTATTGAATATCCTTGTATCATGCGCTGAACCCGGCCATCCAGCGACAACAAAAGTAAACCTCATGTCGAAGTCACACACCGCCATCACATTTTGAGATGTATATCCATGGCGACCGGTGTGGGCAATCTGCTCATCCGCTGGCACAACAACAGGTACATGCGTGCCATCAATTACACCTATACAATTGTTGAAATGAGGAGAGAAGCGACTATCTTGAAGTTTAGGATGAACTGTGTTAAACTCTGGATCTCTTGGTTTAATGTTATCTTCAGATAAACGGTACAAACAGTCCAAGACTTCATGAAATTTTCTGTAGATTGTCTCACTTGATCTCTTGAAGCGGTTCATGACTTGGCTAATCGATCGAGGGCCACCAATCGTCCATAAGAACATAGCCAAAGATTCTCTGAGAACTCATTTGTGTAGTTGATTTCAAGCCATAGTTTGCAACTAAGGTATCATGCAAGCTATTAAAAATATCTCTACTCATTCTAAACATGCTGTAACAATCTCTGTCATCACTCAGTTGCTCTATAACCCATTCATATCCGGTTATGAGTGGTTGTCTCTTCTTCCTCTTATTTAGGTAAGTCTCATAATAGTACATACCTACATAACCTGCTGCTGCAACAAAATCATGAAATGGTAACTTCCTCTTATTTGTTTTCTCAACTTCACCTTCGCTAGAATTGCTTTCAGTTGTCGAACCATCAATTTTCACTTGATGAACTCATCTACAGACAAAAAAAAGAACATTTAAAAGGACTTGATGAACATAACTTAATAGTTTGAACTTCATTACATAACCA
Source organism: Dendrocalamus sinicus (assembly GCA_036346575.1). Lineage (NCBI taxonomy): Eukaryota > Viridiplantae > Streptophyta > Magnoliopsida > Poales > Poaceae > Dendrocalamus > Dendrocalamus sinicus. The sequence continues at coordinate 12,002,968 of CM070656.1, read as the reverse complement.
TCATTAACTGAATAATATGAGTGCAGATCACTAATAGTTTTAACTTCATTACATAACCATCATTAACTGAATAGTTCGCTAATTTAAAAGGACAACAAAATTTTTCTAATTGTTCTTCATCTTGAGATCATACATCCTTTTGAGCCAATTAATCGCCAATTAATCCTTTTGAGATCATACATCCTTTTGAACAAAGCCTACTGGATCACCGGCGGGGTTGGGGGAGGCGAGGAGGCCTGCTGGGTCGCCGGAGAGGTTGGGGATGGCGAGGACTGCTGGGTCGCCGGACGGGTCGCCGGTGGGGTCGGGGGTCGCCCGCGCGGCCACGGATCGCCGGTGGGGTCGAAGTCGCCAGCGCGATGGATAGATAGCCGCGCAAACGAAGGACTCGGGGACGATTTGGGGGAAACGAAGTGGCGCAAACGAAGGGATGGGAGAGTTATATACCGATGGCATTTTTTTGTAAATATTTCGAACTTCAGTGGCAAAGTATTATTTCCATTCCGCAAAAGCTCAAAAAAATTGGCTTTTGGCTTTTAGTTATAACAGGCTTTTAGCTTTTTCAAAAGCCTAGTTGAAAAGCCTTCTATTTGTTTAGGCTTAAGCTTTTTTGCTTTTAAGCCACAAGAAAAGCCAAAACAAACAGGCCCTTACTATGTTGATAGGGATTAAGGGCCTGTTTGGGACTGCTCCGCTCCAAGTTTTCCAGCTTCGCTCCCAACTTCGCTAACCAAACAGGTCTAACTCCAAAAACTCCGCTCCAAGAAAAAGGTGGAGTTAGAGGCCAACTCCACGTTTTTTATGGAGCTCCTCAAGGGGTACTCCACAAACAAAGGTTTTCAAACTCCTCGTGAAGTTGGTGAAAAATTACCCACCACTGCCATTACACAATTCTCTTCTCCCCACCCACCCGCGCGCCCCCTACCAAACATCATTCAGGGTCACATTGGATCTTTCTCAGGGAAACCTCACATTCCTGCATCCCGAGCTAGCTGCGTGCCAAACAGGATCACCTGCTCCAGGAACTCCACAGTGGAGCTGCTCCATGGTGGAGTTAGTGGAGCAGAGCTGGAAAAACTGGAGCAGAGCAGTCCCAAACAGGCCCTAAGAGTGTTTTTGCTAGACTGTTGCTAGTTAAGAGGAATATTGGATGTAGACAGAACTTGACCAAAAACTCCAAGTAAAAGCATAGTAAATGAGGGATGACCTGAAGCATAGGGAAGCTGGTCAGTAACCGGCCAGTTCCTTGCTTATTGGAATTACAGGAAGAATATCCCATTTGAGCATCTTAAAAGTCGGGACCAGCAAAGTGATCAGTGAGCCAAAGTAAAGGGGCTAAATGTCATTTACCCTTTTTCTTGCCAATAATAAAGCTCCATATATTAATGACCATCATTACAAAGGATATCCGTGGGCCAAAGTAAAGGGGCTAAATGTCATTTACCCTTTTTCTTGCCAAGAATAAAGCTCCATATATTAATGATCAGCATTACAAAGGATAGAGCTAACATGACACAGGAACTTCCCCTTTGGAATTATGATGATCATATATGAACTGAAACCTAGGCGACGGTGACATAATTTGAGCGCTCATCATGCTGCGCGGATATCTATCTATGCAGTTATTCGTGAATATCCCAGAAGCCTCCATGTTAACTCAGGAGAGAAAAAGGCTAGAAATTCCCACATGGATCTAGAAAAAAAAATGCTAAAAACTATCACAACAATTAAAGAAGTAACATCTTGGCCATCTGTTGGTGCAATCTACGGTTGAAAAATAAGGGCGGAAATGGCGATGTTACTTCCACGTAATGAGTTTGAATAGAAATATGAAACGCAAACATGGTAGGCGATAGCGACGTATGCTATGCAACCACCCTTTAGGCATCTTTGGGCACCAAATTAATATAAAAAATTCTAGATGTGTTTCTTATATAAAAAATATAATTAACAATTTATAGGGAGATAATATTAATATAAAGATTTTTTCGAATCACGAAGATTTTGTGTGCCCCGCATGTGCCACCGAAAAGAGCAACTCCATCCCATTAGTCATTTCTCCCTCTCTATTTCCTAGGATGAAGAGGCTAGCTATTATTTTCAGCTCTCTATTTGAGTTAGCATTCCAATGGCCTAGCTATTTGAGAAGCGAGTGAGGAGGCGCTCGCCAAATCTAGCTAGCGGCCGGGAGAAAATAGCGACTCGATAAAAATGAAGAGAAGGATAAAGAACCGGTTGGAGTCCATTTCTTGAGTCATATTAGGTAAATATACAATGAAGAGCAGGATAAAGAACCGGTTGGAGATGCCCTAAGCCTTATACTCTAAAAATGAAGGATGAAGTCTCTATATTCCCGGAGCGCATCCAAGGAGATATTGTGGTCCTATAAGCCACTATCAGGGTAATTTAAATATTTTATTGTGCTCATCGATACTTCCTCAAAATGGTCGCGCATTTATTTATTATCTACGAGAAACCATGCTTTCACAAACCTGATCTCACAGATAAATCGCATTAGAAATATTTTCCCTGATCATCATATAAAGCCCATCAAATAGACAACGCCAGAAAATTTACTTCAAAGGTATTTAATGATTACTGCATGGCAACAGGAATTACAGTTGAGCATTCTATGCCGCATGTCCGCACCCAGAATAGACTAGCAGAGGCATTAATTAAGAGAATTAAATTTATTGTCCGACTGCTTTTGCAAAATTGTAATTTACCAACTACATGTTGGGAACATACAATCCTGCATGCAGTAACTCTCATTAACTTTAGACCATCGGTATATAACATCCATTCACCTATGCAACTAACGCTAGGGTCAGTACCGAAAATTTCTCATCTCCGGAGGTTTGGATGCAAGGCTTATGTACCTGTACCCCCTACACAACGTACTATAATGGGTCCTCTCCGAAAGACTGGAATATACGTTGGTTATGAAACAGCATCCAAAATCAGGTATTTAGACCCTATGATAGGAGATTTGCATAATGTCTGTTTCGCTGATTATATATTTGATGAGGATAGTTTCCCAACATTAGGGGGAGAAAATCAACCCTTTGATGAAAAATATCGAGAAATTACGTGGCAAGCCACAGGAATCCATGCACATGACCCACGCACTAGTGAAGCAAATAGAGAAGTCCAGAAGATCATTGATTTGCAAGCATTAGCAAACCAACTGTCTGACCACTTTAGTGATTTAAAGAGCATGATCAAGTTGTATGTGCCTGCACACAATGCACCGAAGAGGGCTGAAATACCAAAGAAAATTGAAGGTATCCCTAATCCCGTCTAGAGGCCTCAGAATAAAAGGATGAGAACTCCGGCCCCTTAGACGCCTGGTAAAAAAGGATAGAAGGACTTGACACAGCCAATCACCAAAGTTCCCCAGAACCAGAAGGGGAGCCAGTTGAGACCTAGCAGTAGTATGACACCTTCAGAAAAGGGTATACCGGATCTAAATATTTCCATGGAGAGAGAAATCAGCAAGGATGTGTGCGCACACATCGGAGGTGAAAAACTAAAGGGACTTGCGCCGCAACTGGAAGGAGCGGTGAGCAGGTAAAAGCACAAGAAGAATCAAATTATGATGAAATAGCTATACACTATGTGCACATGGGAGAAATCCATGAATAGGACAACAACCATTGTTGATATCCATTTTGCAAAGAAAATTGGCACAATCATCGATCTTGATCCAGAGCCTGCATCGCTCGCTGAATGTAAGAAAAGATCAGATTAGGAAGATTGAAAAAAGACAATAAAAATTGAATTATTATCTCTGAACAAAAGAGAAGTGTTTGGACCTGTAAGTCGCACGCCTCCCCATGTGCATCCTATAGGGCATATGTGGGTATTTGTTCGAAAGAGAAATGAAAGAAATGAAGTTGTAAGATATAAAGCAAGGCTTGTTACACAAGATTTCACTCAACGTCCAGGAGTTGATTATGAAGAAACCTATTCCCCGGTCATGAGTAGTATTACCTTTAGATACTTAATATCAATGGTAGTAAAATTGAATGTAGAAATGAAATTGATGGATATGGTAATTGCATATCTTTATAGAAATTTGGATTCAGATATTTATATGAAGGTATCTAAAGGTATCTTTGTCCCGAACCAAAACAGAGCAAATAGAAATCTATACAGTATGAAACTCAGGAAATCACTGTACGGACTTAAGCAATCAGGCAGGATGTGGTATAATCGCTTAAGCGACTTTCTATTCAAGAAAGGCTACACGAACAATGAAGATTATCCCTATGTATTTATACAACGATCCTAGAATGAATTTTATATAATCTCAGTATATGTAGATGATCTGAATATCATTAGGAGCATGAAAGACATAAAGGAAGCAATTTCTTACCTGGAGTCAGAATTTGAAATGAAAGATTTGGGTAAAACTAAATATTGCTTAGGTTTGCAGCTCGAGCACGTCTCGGAAGGGATATTAGTGCATCAGTCAGCCTACGCCCAGGAAGTGTTAAAAAGGTTCAGCTTTTAGAAGGCATATCCATCGAAAGTGCCGATCATCGGTAGATCTTTACAGGAAGACAAGGTTCCGTACCGACCTAGGGAAGATGGGGGAGGAAGTCCTGAGACTAGAATTCCCACACGTAAGTGCAGTAGGAGCACTTATGAATTTAGCAAATTTTACTAGACCGGACATTGCATTTATCGTAAACCTATTAGCAAGGCATAGTGTAGAACCTACCAAAAGGCATTAGCAGATAATAAAAGACTTCTTTCGATACCTCCAAGAAAGCAAGGACCTTGGGCTATTCTACAGAAAGAACCAAGACTTGAATATAACTGGCTATGCAGTTGTAGAGTACCTGTCAGACTCGCATACCGCAATGTCATAAATATGCTATGTATTCTTGTGTAGTGGAATTGCAATTTCATGAAAATCATCTAAGCAAAGTCTTGTGGTGACTTCGACGAATCACTCGGAAATCATAGCGTTGTACGAAGCCGCACGAGTATGTGCTTGGCTCCGACGAATGATTCACTACATCCAGCAGTCATGTGGGTTGAATATCTTGCAAGCTCCCATAATTATCCATGAAGATAATGTAGTTTCTGTTGCACAAGTGCATACGGACTACGTGAAGAGTCATATCACGAATCATATCAACCCTTAGTTCTTCTATGCTCATGAATTGCAAAAGATGGATGAAATTAAGGTACTGCATACTAAATCATGTGAAAATTTTACAGATTTATTCATTAAGTCACTCCCAACATCTAGTTTTGAAAGATGCGTATGAGAAATTGGAATGATGAGATTTAGAGATGTGCAAAATTCAGGGAAGATTTTTCTCAAGCTCGTTATTAAAACTTGATCACAAAGATCGTCTACCCAAAAATTAAATCATGTAGATTAAATGAAATTGGGTGGATTGTACTCTTTTTCTCTTGACGAGTTTTTCTGAAAGTTTCTCGGCCAGGGTTTTTAGTGAGGCAATTCGTGCATCACAGCATAACATGTATCATGTACTATTTCTCCAAATTTTCCCACTGGGTTCTTACGGAGTTTTGATGAGGCATTACTTGTCGGGTGGGTGCCCAAGGGGGAGTGTTAGGAAACCTGAGCCTAGGCCTGAAGGCTTGCCCATGGTGAGCACCTCACCAGTAGGCTATATACAGGGGGACCCATTAGCTATTTCGTACACACGTGAAAGATAAAGCAATAAAGAAAAGAACATGAGTTCTTCCCCCTTACTACTTGTGTTTCCAATCTACTATTTGCATCATCTGTGTTTGATCATCTCTTTTGTATTAGTAGGAATCGATCGGATTGAACTCGCTAGCGACGGTTCCTCAACACTAACGATGCAGTAATTCATGAATATCCCAAAAGCCTCCATGTCTAGTCTCTGGAGAGAAAAAGGCTAGGAATTCCCACATGGTTCTAGAAAAAAAAGCGCTAAAAACTATCACAATAATAAAAGAAGTAACATCTTGGCCATCTGTTGGTGCAATCTACGGTTGAAAAATAAGTGCGGAAATGGCGATGTCACTTCCACTTAATGAGTTTGAATAGAAATATGAAACACAAACATAGTAGGCGATAGCGAAAGTATGCTATGCAATCACCCTTTAGGTATCTTTGTTTGGGCACCAGTTTAATATAAAAAAAATTCTAGGTGTACTTCTTAATTTACTATATCTTTGTATAAATATAAATTTCAAGTTAAAATTCGTTCTTGTTTAAGAGTAACAAAAATAAGAAAATCTGACAAATAAAAAATCAAAAGGAAAAAAAGGCAAATGCTACTATTTATAGCAAACTTATCTTTTTTATTTATTCTAACACATTTTGAATTTGGAGTTAAAAATTTAAAGGGTGGTATAAAACTCTATAGACTAGATCGTTAATTTTGTTCAGAATTTTTTTCATGTTGATTTTGTGCGGTATGTCTGATTGGTACAACATATGTCCAATTGGCAGACTAGCTAAGATATGTACGATTGGTACAAAATGTCCTATCCAATATAAAATAGGAAATGCTCTCTTTAGTGATTGGTACAAAATGTCCTATCCAATATAAAATGGGAAATGCTCTCTTTATTGATTGGTACAAAATGTCCTAGCCAATATAACATGGGAAATGCTCTCTTTAGTTATTGAAGTGAGGTATCTTATATTTTCAAAGGGGTTGATTTTATTGAAGTAGAAAAGGAGAAGAAAATCATTCAACCCTCTAATATCCGCCACCGGTCCTACAGTTCAGTTTGCATGAGTTCAGAGAACTAGTGGTAAGCAGTATATTTACTATACTGATAGGGATTAAGAGTGTTTTTTGCTAGACTGTTGCTAGTTAAGAGGAATATTGGATGTAGACAGAACTTGACCAAATACTCCAAGTAAAAGCATAGTAAATGAGGGATGACCTGAAGCATAGGGAAGCTGGTCAGTAACCGGCCAGTTTCTTCCTTATCATTAGCAAAACAAAGCCGGGGGACTTCCCGGCTCTGAGCTATGCCACACCATGGTTTTAGCGAAAAGGTCCATGTATTTCCCGAAATAACGTAAAGATCTTCCGTTCTCGTAAAAAGGGTCCCTGTCAGGTTTTTTCGAAATGCACTCTCCACTTCACCGAAATTGCGTATCCTTTGCAGGATAGCACCCCTGCAGCTTTCTAAAATTATGTATGGGTCCTCATTTAGTTACATACAGGTCTTTAGTTTTTTGCGAAAAAGGCCTTCGGTTTTCTCGAAATTACGCATATGTCCTCGATTTTTTTAAAAAAACTTCACGAATTGTCGTCTCTTTTACTTCGATCCACACGGTAGTAGGGGTGAAAATGGGTTGGGTTAATCCCGACCGATCCGGTACCGAATTCGGAAAGGGAATTTGGTATCCGGTCGGATTCGGATTCGGATAATTCATGTCGGATTCGAATTCGGATTCGGGAGAGTTGTTATCCGACCGAATAGTATTGGTATTTGGATACCGGATAATTATCCGGTCGGATATTCGGTCGGATATCCGGTCAGATATTCGGTCGGAAATCTGGTAAGAGCTAAGAATTCAGCTTTTATTTTGCTAATATTTATTTTTTTGTCATGTTGGTTGGTTGAGGTGTGCAGTGTATAGAACGTTTTCCTAGATCGTGCAAGCTTAAGTTCTCTAAAAGGAATATGACATTCAGTTGTGGCAACTATAAATATACAATACTAAAATAGTGTTTTATTTCTAATTCTGCTGCTTGCGCAATTAGAATCCTAAATTTGCTCATTAAGATCACTCTTCCTAGGTATTGGAATGAAAAGCATGTAATCAGAGTATTATTAAACGATGAACTTTGGCATGCTTTAGTAAATGAACAGGTAAATTTCTCAAAAGTCTATTATCCGCAATTGTCTACTGTCTCTACCTTAATTTAGTAAAATTTCTTTAGCCTAGAAAAAGAAAATGATGTCCGTTAAGAATCAAGATTCATCTTGAAACGCCACACCTCAATGGACAATTTTGGGGGAAACGCCACACCATCTTCGGCTGATGAATTATAATCACTATTATGTACTTATGTCTAACAGTTTAAGGCTTGAAGTGATGGTGGTATGGTTTAGCATATGTTCCTTTCCGTATGCACGTACTATCCGTCTACATTATCCGTTTTCGATCCGAAACCGTCAAGTATCCGTTCCGGCGGCACCGTATTCAAAATTCCGAATATTCCGAATTCGTATTCGTATCCGGTTTTACCGTATCCGACCCCGAATCCGAGAAAAAATATAGGTTAGGATACGGTATGAGCAATATCTGTCCGAATCCGAACCGATTTCACCCCTACACGGTAGCGCTTATGTTGCTAGTTGGAATTACAAGCAGAATGATCCGTGGGCTAAAGTAAAGGGGCTAAATGTCATTTACCTTGTTCTTGCCAAGAATAAAGCTCCATATATTAATGACCATCATTACAAAGGATAGAGCTAACAATGCCTCCAATGCAAGACGTGTTTGAAAAGGTGTTTAGAAGTGAGAGGACGAGCCACATCATTAAGCATACATTTAAGAAGCTAACCCTCAAGTACAGCGTATAGAAAAAATAAGTGCGGAAATGGCGATGTTACTTCCACCTAATGAGTTTGAATAGAAATATGAAGCACAAACATGGTAGGCGATAGCGACGTATGCTATGCAGTCACCCTTTAGGCATCTTTGTTTGGGCACCAAATTAATATAAAAAAAATTCTAGATGTATTTCTTAATTTACTATACCTAGGTGTAACTATAAATTCTAAGTTTAAATTCATTCTTGATTAAGAGTAACAAGAAGAGAAAATCTGACAAGTAAAAAATCGAAAGGAAAAAGGCAAATGCTACTATTTATAGCAAACTTATCATTTTTTGTTTATTCTAACACATTTTGAATTTGGAGTTAAAAATTTAAAGGGTGATATAAAACTCTATAGACTAGATCGTTAATTTTGTTCAGAATTTTTTTATGTTGATTTTGTGCCATATGTCTGGTTGGTACAACGTATGTCCGCTTGGCAGACTAGCTAAGATATGTAAGATTGGTACAAAATGTCCTAGCCAATATAAAATGGGAAATGCTACCTCACGTATGCCCGATCCTGACGTTTCTATCGAACGGTCCATCAGCTGTTCATCTCTCCCCCAATTTCTTATCCTTGTCCGGATCCCCTTCTCCTCTGCTTAGAGCAACTCCAGCAGAACCCCTACTTGAGCCCTCATCCTACTTTTGAGGGCCGAGGGGCAAAAAACTCACTCCAGTAGAACCCCTACTTGAGCCCTCAAAAGTAGGGGCCCTCAAATCTCCCCCTCGAGCCCTCATTCCTGGGTTCTGGAGGGAGCCCCTACTTTTGAGGGCTCAAGTAGGGGCCCTGCTGGAGTGAGTTTTTTGTCCCTCGGCCCTCAAAAGTAGGATGAGGATGAGGGTGGGTCCTATGTGTCATCCCCTCTAAGAATGAATTTGAGGGTCCTGTTTTGAGAGCTCCTGTTGGAGTGTAGCCCAAAAAACAGAGCCCTCAAATAAAAAGTAGGGACCCTATTTTGAGGGTTACTGCTGGAGTTGCTCTTAGAGCATCTCCAGCAGGAGCCCCCAAAACAGGGCCCCTATTTTTAATTTGAGGGCTCCCCCTACTTTTGAGGGCCCTGTTTTCTAGGCTGCACTCCAGCAGGAGCCCTCAAAACAGGGCCCCTACTTCTTAATTCCCCCTATTTCCTCACACACTATATGAATATGTATTTGAGAACATCACATTATATAATAATTTATTTAAACTATAACTCTAAAGCACTATACTTAAAATTATGAATGAAAATACAAATATTCAAATTTAAATTCAAAGACAAATTTGGTCCGAATTTAATGATAGTCGATCACAACATAGTTCATAACATCTCTGCAAATCAAATGACATAATCATCAAACATAAAGTCCGACAAAAAATTAAACAACTAACGTGCGCCATGTCGCGCCCACAAATGCTCCACAAGATCATTTCGGAGTTTCTCATGCCCCTCTTTATCTTCAATCTCATTGTGTATCCTGAGAAACTCGGACAACACATTTGGATTACGGCGTTGGTATTCCTCCTGCCTCAGCTCCTCACCCCCATCTTGATCATAGTCATATCCTCCAACATCGTCGTCATCTCTCTCGTTCTCAATTATCATATTATGTATGATCACACATGCTGTCAATATGTACCATAGCATATCCTTGCCCCAAAATCTTGCAGGACCCCTAATCATGGCAAAGCGTGACTGCAAAACACCAAATGCTCTCTCAACATCCTTCCTAGCCGCTTCTTGAGCTTGTGTGAAGTGACACTTCTTGTTACCTTGTGGGTTTCTGTAACTCTTCACAAATGTAGCCCAAGAAGGATAGATCCCATCTGCCAAATAATAACCAATGGTGTACTTGTTGCCATTCACCGTATACTCAATTGGAGGTGAAGTTCCAGAAGTTAGCCGCTGAAAAAGGGGAGACCTTCAAGAACATTGATATCATTTAGTGATCCCGTAATCCAAAAATGAATGCCAAATCCACAAATCCTCCGATGCAACCGCTTCAAGGATCATAGTTGGACCATCCACATGTCCCGAGTACATACCTTTCCATGCAGTCGGGCAATTCTTCCACCTCCAATGCATCCAGTCAATGCATCCAAGCATCCTGGCCAACCCCTATTGTTGTTTATCTCCAAGAACCTTGCAAGATCCTCAACAATGGGTGGCCTCAAGTATTGCTCACCAAAACCTCAACCATCGCTCGAACAAAGTGCTTGAAGGCCTCAATCATAGTGCTCTCAGCGATTCTCACAACCTCATCCATGGAATCTGCGGGAACATCATACGCTAACATCCTAAAAGCTCCAACCACTTTCTCAAGGGCGGTGGCTCCAAGCAACCCTCGCATTTGGCCTTTGCCGAAATAGTCATCATGTGCCTCGACTCCTTGAACAATTCTCAAAAACAATGGTTTAGACATTCTGAATCTCCTCCTAAAAAATTTGTCATTGTAAATTGGAGGATCTGCAAAATAATCTGCAACCAAGCGCAAGTTACCAGCATGCCTGTCTCTTGGCACCACTTGACGACCAAGCACTGAACCACGCCGAAGCTTCTTATGATTCCTTTCTTCAGCATCAGCAATAATTAGCATGGCCGCAACCAAATCATCGTCATCCGATTCTTCTTCTTCCCACCATTGATCAAGCAAATCGTTTTCATCATCGGTAAACACCATCTGCAGTATCATTGTCAAATATTAATTTATAATGCAACATAGTCAAGTACAGTACAGTCATATCTCAAATAGAGCACAATCCACTTTAAAACTTTCATGTCAATTCATAATTCATCTCAGCAAATCAAAAGAAACATAGTCATAATGCAACATAGCGCACAACCAAAATAAAACATGCATATCACATTGAAACATAGTCCTAAACCAAAATAAAACATGCATATCACAATGAAACATCTATCAAATTCCTTCTCCAGCACCGTGCCCTCCACTAGCATCATGTCCTCCGAAAGCACTGTTGAAGGCCGCCATCTTTTCAGCTGCAATTTGAGCCCTCATTGCTATCACATATGTCTTCTGGGTGGGCTCCAATGTGTTAAGGTCACAAAACATAATCTTCTGTTCTTGATCCCATATCATCTTTTTCTCCTCATTTGCAACCTTGCGCTCTTCAAGTGATACCTTGCGCTCTTCAATTGATACCTTACGCTCTTGCATCATCTTGTTCTCCTGCCACCTATTCTCTCTAATTTTCTCTTTCTCTGTAAGCAATTTCTCTAGCAACCCTGCATAATTCATTTGTTCACCTCCTTTCTTCAACTTCTCCTTTGCTTGCTTCCTTCCCATAGGCCTTTTACCATTAGGCATGGAAGAGTCAGGGGTTTGGCTCTTTGTACTCTCATCATCTTCTACATCAAACACATCGATTGCTGTTGGTGGTGAATTGCTTGCCCTAGGCATCAATTTCTCGCAATGCCTAATCTTCAACCAACAATGGAGGAAAGGAAACCCCTTCTTCTTTGGATCATTGTTTGCATATGCATTTTGAGCTTCTAGCAACTGAAATCGAAGACATGTGTCAGTACAAATTCTTAATGAAATGATGCAACATCTTAATAAAAATAATCCTTACATGTTCCTGGTAGGGCATTCCACTAGGATGGCGGCGCTCAACCTCCTCAAATAATCCTTGAAACTTCTGACATTCCCTGTGAATTGTTGCCCACCTATGCTCTAGAGAATTTGCATTCCTATCAGATACAAATTTTTTGTTGGCATGAAAGTTATCATGAATTCGCTTCCAATACGCTTTGCTAGGTTGCTCATTTCCAGTGATAGGATCCAAACTTATATTCTCCCATGATTCACATAATTGGAGATCTTCCTCCTGAGAGTAGTTGGCAGCACGGATTGACTTCCTCTTTGGTGCACTAGGTTGACTAGGCTCGGTACCAATGGGTAAAATTGCAATGTCATCAATGTCATTGTCGTCGGACATCATCCGTGACCAATTACCTCCCTGCGACATATCCCAAACTGTGCAAAAAAAAGCACATATAACATACAACATTTCATATGATGATCGCTGCTTGCCACATTCACATGGAACATTTCATGACAGACTGAACTACACATGCCATGGTATCAATACATTGTTAGTCAAGAATTTATTTACTTCTTTGATTCTGTCCTGCTGTTGTAATTTCTTCTCAAATTGGTAGAATAATCATATTTGCCCTGATGATGAAGATATAGCTATCCTAATATTACAAACTTTTCCTTCAAATAAATTCGTTTTGATTTTTTTTTAGTGCTTGATGCTGCTACTTTACCCTTAATGTTATGGTCCATGAATAAGCAAGCAGTGACCACTTCACTTTATAAACAGATCCTGCCGTACTCTCCAGATATACCCAAATCTTAATTACATTTAGATTTTTAAATAAACCTTTATTCATCTAGTCAATTTCTAGGTATACAATCATATGTTCCAGAATTTGCTATGATTCAAGTTTACATGTATCAGATATCATAATTCATAGCTCAACATTGAAAGCTTATAAAGATAATACACAAGCATGCCTTCTGAGAATGAATCTCCAGGGAGTCCCCAGGAGTAATTGACTTCTTCTTCAGTCGAAGTTCTTCCACTCTAGAGCACAAACGGACTTCAGTAAGTGCTTCTTTTAAGGCCTGGAGAAAAGCAGAGAACACAGTTATCTTCTTTAAGAGCCTTGATTAAAAAAAGAAGAAGAAGAAAGCATCAGTAGAAATGTACATATACCAACTGATAGGTGACTTATAACTAGGAACAGTTGCAACACAGTTACTAAACATATTGTGTAAAATAAAATAGATAACATAGATAAGAATAGTAAACAGCTGCTCAAACTCAACAGAATAATCATGAATATTAGAACAGGAACCAAAACATAAAAACATTTCATACAAACTTTATTCAAGTAGAACTTTTTATATCGAAATTAATGTTAATCCTTTGACCATCGGTAATTCCATGTCATGTATACTGACAATTGCTATTGGCTATTGCTATTCTAATTTCCACTTCGAAAACTCATACTGACAATTCTCCTTAGGTTTTTGCACTGAAAAATCAAAGCTCTCTGGAATATGTAATAGTCAGAAAAATCAGAACTTTACATTGCACACAGAAGCCAATTAATTTCTAATAGGAACATACACTTGGATAGAAAATCATAACATATGCCATTTTCTAATGCTCATACACCCTTTGTCAAGAACATGTTCAGGTTTTCTATTCAATCTATTATGTGTTGTTTGAATTATGTTCCCTTTGTTAAGAATATGTTCATGCAAGTGTTGCCAACCTAATACTTCTCATGGCCCATAAATTTTTATTTGATTCTCATTCACAAGTGCCTAACATTCATCCCATTGTTAGCAAGCATCAGGTATGGTCATGGTTTTTGCTTGGTAGTGACATAGCAGGTATGCTCAATTGCAAGCAAATACATGATACTTTTGCTTGGTACAAATAGTATTTACAGGCTTGTGGTTACATTTTTTTCCAGTGAGTAGCAGTAGCATCTAGTAAATTCATTCACACCATACAAATATTAGGACAAATAGTACTCAATTTTATACATCAAGCATTAGGAAAAATATCCAGCAGGAGTTCATTCATGCATATACAATACCCAACCAGATTACAAAGTGAATAAACAAAAAAAATACTCCAAATGAATTTCTTTCAGCGAGATCCATCTACTCATTTCTCAATGAATCCAATTAAAATGGCTATGAGCAAAAATGTTGATGCCTGCGGGAGGATGAGAGGGGAGGGGAGGGGATACAGGTGACGCAACGGAGGTGGAGGTGGCGCAGGAGGAGATGGCAGCGGGCGAACCTGGCGTGGAGGATGTCCGGGTTGGCGGCCGGCGAAGTTGGAACCGCTGGTGGTGGTCGCGGTCGAGGTCGGCGATGCGGTCGAGGCCGGCGATGCGGTCGAGGTCGGCGATGCGGTCGAGGCCGGAGGAGACCGGCGATGCGGAGGAGAGCGAGGTCGCGGAGGAGAGCGGCGAGGCGGGCGCCGGGGCGGGGAAAGAGGCGGCGGCGCCGCGGGCGGCTGCGGGAGGAAGAGGCGGGCGGGGAAGAGGCGACGGCGCCGCGGCGGGCTGCGGGAGGAGTTGAGCCGGGCGGCGCTCGCGGGCGGGCTGCGGGAGGAGTTGAGCCGGGCGGCGCTCGCGGCCTGCGGGAGGGAAAGAGGCGGCCGGGGGAAGGACCGGGCGCAGGAGGGGAAAGAGTCGGGCGGGAGGGGAATCGGGACCAGCGCGCGCAGGAAACTGTGATTTGGGGGCTTGGTCTAGAGCCCCCAGGAATGAGGGCTGGAGGGGGGATTTGAGGGGCCCCTTAAATTTAAGGGCTCTAGTAGGGGCCCTGCTGGACCTCTGATTTTACCTCAAGCCCTCAAATTTGGTTTTAGGGGCTCAAATAGGGGCCCTGCTGGAGATGCTCTTAGGCCCCATCTTGAAATACGGGGATTTTTTGTATTTCTATAAAAAAAAAGTAAACTAATTCAAGTAAAATTCCTACATTCTAAACGAGGCTTAACTTCTCTCTCACACATTTCCTCTGCTGATGCTTTCCCCCGAGTCCTACGCACATCACCACGTACTTCTCCTAATGGCACCTTTGTCGCTGGCGAACCATGCGCCTATTCTGGTAAGCTCCAGCTACCGTGACGCCGTGCATCCCCTCCGGCATCGAGAGGCTATGCCTCAAGCCACCGTTGCAGCCATGACGCCCCTCTCATCCTTGCCGCTACGTGCTTTTGTACTTTCCGTAATCTAATGGTTTTTTCTGTCCTTTTTTCCATCTTCCTCAGGTTTGAGGTTTTCTTTTCGCCATTGCACTTCTCCTTAGGGGGGAAGCTACGTGAACGCGTCGGGGTCGACCGACACCGACGATTTTGCCGTAACCTCTTATAGCCAGCGCTTTTTCACCACCTTGGACCCCGGTAGAAAAATATGTCCGACCCCAGCAGATTGGCAGCCCAGCAGTCCGGCCCATCTTCCGCTTCCTGGGACCTGGTCACCTGGAACGTGATTACCTTACGTGAATGCTAAATTGCTAATTGCTAGCGACATCAGACTGCAGAGAGCCCGAAGGCCAACGTTGCCTCCGGCCTCCGCTATACACGATCGCGTAGTCGCTGCGTTTCATCTTCCGATCTTCATTGTTCTCGCATTTCGAAAGCGGTGCCGGTGACGGTGCCCAGCGCCCAGCGGCGGCTCCTTCATTCTCCATCTCGCGTCTCAAAGATGCTAGGCGCAAATCCCAGCAACGACTTGCCGGTGGCCTGCAGCGATAAACTCTCTGCCCATCTGCTGTCTGCCTGTCCAGGTACCCCAAATACCCTATTCTGCAATTGCTAATTAACAATCTAGTCTGAAATATGAGGTCTTAAGGTTTTAATTTTTTTCAGCTATAGAATTCGAACTCAGAAAGTTGATAGGATATTTGCTTTCCAGCAAAGAGCGTGCTCTTTCATTCCGGCAAGATGTCAGGTATCTATCTACTTTAGTATAGCTTGCATAGTTGCATTTCAATAATCACTAGTGACTTTTAACAGTATACACATGGCTACTTGCACATTAGTAATTTAGTATCTATCTGCTTTAATTTTTATGGTGTGACTAATTTGATAGGTAATCAAAGCACGTTGGAAGGATTCTTTAAAAGAAAATTACCCCCAACAGGTGATAATGAGAATAATGATGGAGATACTTCAAGACCAAAAAGAGATGGAAATGGCACTGCAACAAACACTAATCGTACTATTCAGCCCACTTCAAGGATCTCACAAGAGGAGGTAAATTTTGATGAGCTTCCATATGATCCAGCATATAGAAGGAGAATATCAGATTACATAGGCGAAAAGCTACAAAATGACATAAGGCAAAAGTATTTGACTAGAGGTCCTTGTAAGCCACCACCTGGTTTTATGTTTCCAACGACGATGATAGCGGGTTTTCCACGACAGTGTCAACATGAATGGTTCACTAAATATGATTGGCTAGAGTATAGTGAAAAGGTGGATAGGTGTTTTTGTTTATATTGTTACTTGTTCAGAGATTGCAACAAGGGACAAGGTGGGAATGATGCATTTGTAGTAGATGGCTGGGATGGCTGGAATAAATCTGATAGGCTTAGAGATCATGTAGGCAGCAAGTGTAATAGTTTTCATAACACGGCTGTGAAAAGATGTGACAATTTGTTGAAGCCCGGGCAGTCGATTAGTGATGCTATAAACAAGCAAAGTAATATCACTAAAGAGCTACATCTAATTCGATTGAAGACATCCATTAAAGCTGTTCGATACTTCTTGCATCAAGGCTTAGCTTTTCGTGGCCATGATGAATCAGAGGAATCCACAAATAAAGGGAATTTTCGAGAGTTGGTACAACTTCTGGCAAATGAAAATGACAAAGTAAAGAAAGCTGTTGGAAGTAATGCTCCCAAAAATAATAAGATGATTGCTCCAGAAATTCAAAGGGACATTGCGAATTGTTTTGCTGAGGTAAGAGAAGTCTATCATATTATTTTCATTTTACAAATTATGTTATCTCTCACAGTCTATAAAGATAATCTAATTGTTACTTGTTTATTTTTTTTGCAGATCATAGTGAAATCTATTGTTGAAGAAATTGGTGGGGATGTGTTTTGCCTATTAGTGGATGAGTCAGCTGATGTGTCTGGCAAGGAACAGATGGAGGTTGTCTTGCGATATGTTGACAAGCTTGGGATAATAAAGGAGAGACTTATTGTTGTTGTTCATGTGCAAGAGACATCGGCTTCATGTCTAAAATCTAACATTGATAATTTGTTTGCTAAGTATGGCTTGAGCATAAAACAAATTAGAGGACAAGGTTATGATGGAGCAAGCAACATGAGAGGTGAGTTCAATGGATTAAGGGCTTTGATCACAAGAGAGAACAGTTCAGCATATTATATACACTGCTTTGCCCATCAACTACAGTTAGTCATTGTCGCTGTGGCTAAAAAGAATGATGATACTAGTGATTTCTTTGACATGGTATCCCTATTGCTTAGCGTGGCAGGAGCTTCTTGCAAACGTAAAGATATGATTCGAGAAAATCAATAGGAGAGAGTTAGAAAAGCCATAGGTAGTGGACAACTAAGTAGTGGAACTGGATTACATCAAGAACAATCACTTCAAAGAGCTGGAGAGACTCGTTGGGGTTCTCATTATAAAACCCTCTAGAGCCTAAGCAATCTATTCCCTAAAGTTATTAAGGTGCTCAAATATGTTGAAAAAGAAGGTCCAAATGATGCAAAGAGACGCCAAGCTCGTGGTCTCCTAGACTATCTCAAGGATTTTGACTTTGTGTTTCACTTGCACTTAATGTTGCTAATTTTAGGACATGCAAATTCTTTGTCACTGTCCTTGCAGAGGAAAGATAAAGACAACCTTGAGGCCATGTTAGAGGTGAAGTTAACCAAGCAGAAGTTTCAGCAAATTAGGGATGATGGTTGGGATTCTTTATTGCAGACTGTGTACTCCTTTTGTGAAGAATATGACATTCCTAAGTTGGATATGGATGAGTAATATATTGATCGACATAAGCCAAGAAAAAAGACCAATCGCACCAACTATCAACATTATAGATATGATTGCTTGAACCCAATTATTGACTTGCAGCTTACAGAGTTTAGTGATTGTTTCAATGAGGTAAACTCTCAATTGCTTACTCATATTGCTGCTTTCAATCCCAATAATTCTTTTGAGGCTTTCAAATATGAGAGTTTAATGGAGTTGGCTAAGTCATACCCTGATGATTTCAATTCAACACAACTGAAGGATCTTGATCGTGAGCTTAATATTTACATTGATAATATGCGAGCTGATGAAAGATTTGCCAACTTGAACACTATTTCTGAGCTTGCTAAGTTGATGGTGGTTACAAATAAACATTTGGCTTTTCCTTTGGTCTATCAGCTTCTCAAGCTAGTACTAGTTCTTCCTATCGCCACTGCATCGGTGGAGAGGTGCTTTTCAGCAATGAAAATTGTGAAGACAATACTGAGAAATCGTATTGGAGATGGATTTATGAATGATTGTATCATATGCTTCGTAGAACAAGGATTTCTAGCCACAATTCCAATCGACGATGTGATTGTTCGCTTTCACAAGATGGAGGATCGTAGCCGTAGAGGGAACCTGTAGTAGGTAATTACTGTTGTAAAAACTTATTTTGTCATAGTATCCCGTTGTTATTTTATCGATTTGATGTTATGCATGGTATTATATTGTTGCAACCTATAAGTCATGACCCCGGTGACCATTTATCCTGGCTTCGCCCCTGCTTCTCCTGTCAATTAAGTAGTGCACTTCGGTTTCAATTCTCTTGAAATTACTGCGGTCGTAATATCGTGCATGCATAGCCAATTTTTACACACATTGTGGACGTAGTCACTGCCGCATCAAGAGCCGTCGATCCATCGCCTCCACCAACCCACTTCTGCTGCGCAGTAGTGCCAGCGCTTGATCTTCTTTTATTGTCGCCTCGCCACTCGCCATCGCTACTGCTTAGCCTCTTGTCTTGCGTGAGAGTGCCTCCATATATATCGCATCTGCCTCGTGAGTCATGACCTCACCCTACAGATCGAGATAGAACAGGGGGAGAGAATCGAAAGGTAGTCATGAAATCACTTTTGGTTTGAGCACTAAAACAGCATGAATAGTGTTGAAAAAATTGATGATATAGTCTATGGAATGTTGTAGCGTCCTTCAAATTTTAAATTCAAACTAGAAATGACCTAAGACAAGATAAGTTTTGTAACATCCCAAAATTTCAAAATCATCATTTCTGCATTTTAATGCTTTTTCAAAAATTTCTGCATTAAAGAAAAGGTTTCTTATTTTTCAACTGCTAAAAAAGAATTTCTGTAATTAATTAAAACTTGATCAGAGCATGGAAATAATTTATGTGAGTTCTAGATAATCCAAGGAGCCTCCCCAAAAAGTTTTATAATTTTTGGAGATGGTTTGCCAATTTTAAATTTGATTTCTATAGTTAAATTAAATTAGAAAATAATTAAAATTTGATTCCTGTTTGTGGAAAAATCCATTACTATTGGCCTAGCCCAGGACTGTTCTAGCCCAATCTAGCCCATGCACTGTCGCCTTCCTTTCCTACTTCCTCCATGTGAAAGCGTCTTAATTCTAACCGGTCCGCCTCCTCTCCTCTCCCTTCTATCACTAATAGCTAGGGCCTGCTCGTCAGCCTTCTTCCTCCACACATCACACCCACCACAGGTAAACTTCTGAGCTCACTGTAGCTCTATAGTGCGCATGCCAAAAGGCGACGCCTTTTGACTCTGCAAGCATGTTCAGCGAAGCCCACGCTACCCCCTCCTCCAAGTCAAGCTCAGCGTCCATCGCAAGACATCGCCGCACGTCATTTTTGTGTTTTCTCTTGAGTGGCTGCGAGTTCTCATGGTATTTCTTGCCCTTGTTTCGCCATAAGAACCTTCCCCAACTACATCACCTTGCTCAACACTCCTCACCATTTGCCCAGTTGTGACTCGTCTCCTTCGCTCTTTCACCTGAAATGTCATTGTCATCCTCAGCTCTAGTGTGCACCCACTACTGTGCTTCGTTGTGGCCCGCGCCCTCCCGGTGAGTCTTGCCCTCAAAACCCACATCACCTTGCACCGTTTCGCCTCCTCTTCAAAAGGCCCAAATCAATTTCTTGGTTTGTGCAGTACCTCACTGACGGGTAGCTCCTTCTCTAGTGAGTCTTTGACCACGCCATGGTTGTTTTTAGCTTCACCTTGCCCTCCTCAATCCAATCATGTGCTCCTTTATAGCTCTTCCCCTTCGACATTGGTCATCGCTATGAAACTCATCGCTGTTGCTTCTGTTCACCGCCATCTGGTCATCACTGACCACCCCAGTCATCACCGGCCCCGTCGTTGTGTCCATGGTGATCACCAGAAGCTTGGTCGCCACTTGATTTGGCTTGAGCAAGTGTTTTCCTAGCCGTTACCATCATCGTCCATGGCACTGCCGCACTTGCATGTCGTCGGCGCGCCTCTGATGACCCTAGGTACCCACGCCACCTTCCTTAGCTACTTGAAGGCCTCCTGGTTCTATCCTAAATCACAATTCCTGCTGTCTTTAGCTCCCATGCTAAACCTATCTCTACCCCGATCTGCTCCACCGCTTCTCGCCGTTGTAGCGCCGCCTCCTTCCACATCTCTGGTTGCCGTCACTTCCCTGAGCTTCACAGTAGCCTCCACGTCCTATTCCTGAGGTTCGTCATTCTCCTCTACTACTGCCTCGGTGAGCTCAAAAACGAGCTTGGCCATGGCCAGCCTCGTTGTCCCCTGTCATCTGTGTATGATAGGTGGGCCCCAACATTTAGAGCTAATGATGATCAGTTAAGATTATATTAATTTAAATAAACCTCAGTTAAGTGTATAGTGTCCGTGACATGTGAGCCTAAGTAGGATAATTAATTAGATTTATATTTAAATCATAGTTAAAACTATGTTTCACTGGTGAGCTCGAAAACGAGCTTGGCCATGTCTAGCCTCGCTAGGGGCGTTCAAAATCACACCGAATCAAATTTAACAACAAATGTGGTTAATTTGATATATGGCATGGTATTTAATTTTCATTTTCAAAACCAAAAAAATAGTATTTACTGATATCGAACTTAAAGAAATTACCGAACACGACGAGCTACCCTTCAAATTTACGTACCCCTTTTTGATTAAATTTTGTACCGTCCTTGAGTAAATTTTACTTGTAAGTCACTTTGGTGTTACATTAGCAAACAATATGCCAAATCAAAAATCAAAAAGTTGCCGTGTTGTTTCACATTTATTCGATAAAAATAGTAATTAGCGATACTGAATCAAAATAATTCAGCAATTACGATACTGAACCGATGTTCTATTCGGTGAATTTGGTTTCTAGTCTCAAATACCGTACCTATCGAAAATATCATATGACGCCCCTACCAAAAGCGTAGTATCATACTTCCTGTTCACTAATCAGACTTAAGTTTTATATGATTAAGAAATTAATCTTTTGGATTAGAGTAAAAAATCACTAGCAAGTGCAATGCAGGAGCACAAAATATTGGCTGAGTTCTTTACGACTTTTAGACAGCTTATACTTATACTGTCTATAGTAACTAACTTTTAAATGATATTTTTTTCAACATGAGATCAACAGAAAGATTATAATAAAAAATATACTAAATTTAATATATTAACTAAAATTATATATAACTATTTTTCTATACGTACTATTACTATCTACTGTTATATGGAAACACAGGTCGTCGCTGCAGAGTCCAGTCCCCGGGGCATAACCGTCAATTCCACTTCACCCTCGCCGTGCCGGCCGGTTCTTGACTTGCCTCAAGTCAACGTCAATGGTCGTCTTGCCAATCAGAGCCAACACGTCCCTCGCGCACCAACCTGGCACGTCCATCCAGTCCAGAAACGCATCTGAGCCGTCTATTCATTCCACGCGGCAGTCCCCAACCCCGCGATTATTAATAGCTCTGCTCCCCCCGCCACCTCTCCCACACACGCCTCCGATTAACGAACGAATTGACGGCGACAATGGCGTTATCGGCGAGCAAGCCGAGCAAGTCTCTCCTCCTCCCGCTCCTCGTCTCCGTCGTCACGCTCCTTCTCCTCCTCTCCGCCGTCGACTGCTACGATGGCCGCCACGCCGCCGTCGGGCGCTCGGCCATAGCCCGCCGCTACCGGCTGGGGAGCCGGCACGCGCACCAACGCCGGACCATGGCGCCGCACCGGTACGTGCTAGCGGAGAAGAGCAACTCGACTGACGGAGGCGGGGTCCACAAGAACCGCACCGCGCCGGCGACGTCCAACGCGACGGCGCCATCGACGGCGCCGGCGGCCGAGCATGGGCGTCACCACCGCAGCCACAAGCACCGGGTGCGCAACTGGATCATCGGCTTTGTGGTCGGCTCACTGGCCGGAGTCATCTCGGGGCTGCTGCTGTCGGTTCTGTTCCGGCTGGCGCTAAACTGCATCCGCGGGCGGTACCGGAGGAGGTCCGGCACGGTGATCTTCACCCCGAAGCTGATCAAGCGCGCCGAGCACCTTGCCTTTCTGGAGAAGGAGGACGGGTTGTCGTCGCAGGCCGTGATCGGGCGCGGCGGGTGCGGCGAGGTGTACAAGGCGCAGCTCCCCGTGGAGCGCGAGGGGGAGGAGCCCAAGTTCATCGCCATCAAGAAGATCAAGAAGCGGCTGGGCGACGGGCCCGGGCCGAACAACCTCAGCGACGAGGAGAGCAGGCAGCTGGACAAGTGGATGCGGCAGATACAGTCGGAGATCCGCACCGTCGGGCACATCCGGCACCGCAACCTCCTGCCGCTGGCGGCGCACGTGCCACGGCCGGACTGCCACTACCTCGTGTACGAGTTCATGAAGAACGGAAGCCTGCACAACGCGCTCAAGACGGGGGCCGTCGAGGAGGGCAGCAGCGGCGGCGGCGGGGGGCTGCCGTGGCCGGCGCGGCTCCGCATCGCCGTGGGCATCGCGGCGGGGCTGGAGTACCTGCACGTGTCCCAGCGGCCGCAGATCATCCACCGCGACCTGAAGCCAGCCAACATCCTGCTGGACGACGACATGGAGCCCCGCATCGCGGACTTCGGGCTGGCCAAGGCCATGCCGGACGCGCACACCCACGTGACGGCGTCGAACGTGGCCGGCACGCTGGGGTACATCGCGCCGGAGTACCACCAGACGCTCAAGTTCACGGCCAAGTGCGACATCTACAGCTTCGGCGTGATCCTGGCGGTGCTGGCGACGGGCAAGGAGCCGACGGACCCGTTCTTCACGCAGGTGGACGAGGTCGGGCTCGTCAAGTGGCTGCGCCGCGTGGTGCAGTCCGGGCACTACGCGGAGGCCATCGACGCCACCATCGCCGGCGCCGGGTTCGACGAGCAGATCCTCCTCGTGCTGCGCATCGCCGTCTTCTGCACCACCGACGACCCCAAGGAGCGGCCCACCGCCAAGGACGTCCGCTGCATGCTGTCCCAGCTCAAGACCTAGCTCGTCAATACTCAATACTACTACACTACCTTAGTAGCGCATGAGTCGTCATAAATTCAGCACGCGTACGCACTACGTCCGAGCTGAGCTGCTGTGTACGTTCGAGTTAGGCAGCGTTTGAACAAGCTAGCTAGGTCCCTGTGTTCTTCTTCAATTCTGTGTGTGTGCGCGCGCGCGAGCGCGCGTGTGGAATAATTTTGCCGGGTCAGCAGGTCATGGCCGGGCCCTGTCGATAAGGACTTTACGATTTATAGCGGGAAAGGGACCGGAAAGGGAACTCAGTGTACGCACTGCATGCCGTGTTCTCTCGGTTTCCCTTGTCGATTTACACTAGCTACTTGATGTTTGGCAGCTTTGGAATGGGTATCGCCATCATGCTTTAGCTTGGGTTCTTTTAGACTGTGGTTTATATTTTATAATTTAACATTTTAAATTATAACTGTTCGCAAGAGGTAGTATGCAAAGAAAAATAATTGTATATGAGCTTGGCTGGTACAGCTGAATTCAGTACACTTTTTACTACAATCTTTATGTTGACTCCGCCTAAAAAACACACCATTTAAAAGTTAGTTATTATAGTATAACCCATAAGCCATGAGCAATAAGCCTAGCCGAACTAGGCCTTATTCCAAAGATATATCCAACCACTCACATTTGCTCATCTGTATAAG
The DNA here is from genome assembly GCA_036346575.1 of Dendrocalamus sinicus. Classification (NCBI taxonomy): domain Eukaryota; kingdom Viridiplantae; phylum Streptophyta; class Magnoliopsida; order Poales; family Poaceae; genus Dendrocalamus; species Dendrocalamus sinicus. Next base: position 11,978,664 of record CM070656.1, on the reverse strand, counting down.
TTTATTGAGTATATTTTTAAAATGATCTTATCTAGAGTTTATTTTATATTCTAATATAAAATTAGTATATAAGGTATATTTTTTATTGATCTTATCTATAAATATAGAGTCTATTTTACGTTCTAATGTAAAAATTAGTACGATGTTATGTTTATATTTGTAATAAATATATAGTTATATTTGTAATTTTCTACATATATATATGTATGGAATATACTACTTAGAGATAATAAGTAGAGGCGATCTAGTCATTTTCACTATCTTTTTTGTCTATGTGATAAAGGAGCTACGCCTTATAAATTTAGAGGAAGTAAGTATATATCTGAAGTGTGGCCGAACCATTAGTTAACATGTGATGTGATCGAAGGCATCAGACTGCTTCAGATGGCTTCTCCGGCCTAGAAGTTGATCGAGCAGATGCCAGGCGTTACCACTAGGTAACGATGATCAGATAGCTCGCGCGCATGCATGTACACAGAAGGATTCTTGTGTGTTTAGCATTTTGTCTTAACGAGTGTATATGGGGTGAAGTGAACAATCGTGTGGATCGGGTTGCACCTAGCTTGATATGGAACATGTGGTGGAGATAATAGACCACCGGACAACGACTGATGTAATAAAAGTATGTATATTGGACTACAAGAGAAGTCACTGTGTATGGACACTACTTTGACAACTCTTCCCCACTGTTCACCAACCAGTTGGGCCTGCTACTGCAAGTATTTTCTCACTGTGGGTAGCATCAAGCAGTTGTAAGATGCAGCCAATGGCACGCTTCTCCCTTGTAACTCATTGCAAGAAGAAAAAACAGAACAATGAAGTACCCTGCTCCTGCATCTCCATGTCAATAGCACCTACAGATGGTGTTACTATGCATGTGAAATTTAGAGCACCGTCCTAGCAGGCATGTTCCATAAAATTCAATCGTCAAATGTCCTTCCAAAACTCGCATAGTAGCATGTGTTCTCATTCTTCAGTTACAAACAAGTACAAATATAGTGGCAGCAACAAATAGAGAATACTAGTAGACGAAATCTATATTGATAATCGAACGTACGAGCAACAGAGCAAGGTGACCATCCGACAATTCGCTGAACGGTGCAGAAGGCAATCGACTGATGTTTTTGGGACTGCATGCTGTTGGAGTTCAAGACTAGGACTTCTCATCAAGTTGATCCGTGGTGTTGTCGAACAATTGATCGTCGTCGTCTAGTCAAGGGAATCGGGCCCAGCAATTCCCACTGGAAAACTTGGTCTGGGCACTGGAAACTACGTTGTAGCTTGCTCCATGACTCCATCACCTCCGTTCCAGTGATGTCCCCCAGATTGTGTGGCTCCTCTGTTATTTGCAACATTGGAACATTCAGATGTACCTCCTTTTCACTTTGCAGCACATCCGAGGCCACCAGCACATTTGGAAAGCTGAAACGCAACGACGAACTCCACCACCAGTTTGATCATGGAGCGTTCTGCTAGCTCGGTGTGAGGGGACGAGGATGTGATCCATACAGCACATCAAAGCTACAACAAATTGGCCGTTGCGATCTCCATTTGCAGCACCAACTCCACTTCTGCCTGAACTGGCAAAGATTGCAGTGTCAATATTGAGCTTCACCCAGCCATTTTGCCTGAAAGATTGCACAGGTGTCATCATCACTAAATTTGCGAATGTCTCCAATTGACTAAATTGTCAAGCATATTAAGGGTTACAACAAAATAACCTACCAACCAGAAAGGTTCATTTGTACAAAACACTGATCAAACATCTGGCCCGATTAAGGACCTGTCTTGTATTTGTAGATAGTGGGATGAACAATACAGCACGGTAATGAATATTCTGTACTACATTGGATCTTCCGCATCTCCTCCCCAGCTGAATACTTACAGCGCATGAGTTTAATTCATTCAACTGAGATGCAAAACTCTCTTCCCCAGAAGAGAAAAATAAATAGAGTGAATCTATTAGAAACAAGCAGTCAAAAAAAATGTATTCGCTTTGAGATAAATAGAGATCCAAATATATGATGTCAAAATCTGAAAAAAAAATCAGGAATTTTAAGTATAGAATATCTTGCACGGTAACACAAACAGAAGCTGTTACTCAGCAGAACTGACCTGTTATCAATATGACTGTTTCACAGTTCACACTTTGGATGTGCATGGATTGTAGAGGCCATCACGAACTCTCTTGGGCTCCTGGCTCAAAAAGGGTCCGCAGCTTCCAACTTTACTTGAGATCATTGTGTCCATAACATCATGGTTGGGATGTGAGTTGACACCATGCTCCAGCTTGTCCTGGGTTGGCACCAAGTCTAATTTTCTCCAAAGTTTGGGAACGAAAGGCTGCTTCAAAGTATTTAAAAACAAGAGGGTATAAGAGAGCCCAATTGGTAATGGTGAGTCTAAGAGACCAGGCCGATACAAAAAGAATTACTTCTATTTTGGAGACTACAGGTAACAAATATTATAGTGCATATAGCAAGATTATGTCAGAAATAATCAATAAGCCAAAAAAAATAGTGGTTCATCCTTAACAAACAGACAGCGTGATTTTTTTTATCTTCTACAGACGGGATTGCCGGAAAATACAAGCTTGAAGGAAAATCAGAGCAGAAGACCATGGATAAAAATGCAACAACCTGCAGGCTGCAGCCTGGGAAATTTGTGGTAAGATAATTTTTACATGTTCAGAGGGTAAATAGCAATGAAACTAATGACACAGCATTGAACTGCGATTTGGGTTTGTTTAATCTCTCGCCAGTACCAATCACTCCCAAGTCGAACATTGTTATCAAATATCTAATCTTCTTTTCTTTGACAGAAAAACCAACTGCAGGTCAAATATGCAGTAAAAGATAATTCAGTAAGAATAAACTCAACAAAAATTTAGCAATCTAATTCTAACTAGTGCAACATGTGATAGTTCAGCATAAACATGACAGCGTATATACTTACGAAAGAATGTCTTTCAGAGGCTGCAATTTGTCCAAAATTAGAACTAAAATGCCAATCCATGAAGCACCTGCACCATTAATGTACTCAAGCTCATCACAAGCTGAAGAATACAAAAGGGTTGGTTTTCAACTACAAAAACTTGTGCCTTGTAGCAAACTGATAAAACAAAATTGGTTGCTTCATCTACATCCGGTGACATGTCTTGTATCTGCTACTTTAGAGGAATCTGTATCTGGTGTTGAACTAAATGGAGTCAGCACAAAGAAACTGAAAGATTACATGTCAAAGATGTGATACAAAATATCTAGGAAAATTCAGTAGGTGCAACATGTGATGAGTGACATTAGAGTCTAAGGACAAGTATTTAATTTGCATTGACATTTTACAAGTTCAATAGAAGGTATATTTGGTGCATGGGTTTAATTTCCTATGCATATTCAACCTACAACACACGATATTGAATCCATCATCGCACTGCATTAATCCCGGCACAAATTCTGTCCAAATTTAAGGCTAGTAGCATAACATGCTGGAAAACTAACTTTGCCAAACTACCAAATACACAAGCTCTTTCAGACATTCCAACAAACAGTCGGTGTGCGCAGCAAACAAAATACTCCAAGAAAATCTGACATAAGTTGTGAGAAATCAGATCGAATCAAACAAACAGAGGGAGATTTGAGCAGTACCAGCATGGTGTCAGAATGCAGCGACACGAGCGGGAGGTGGAACAGGCGGGAGACTCGAGATCAGCACCAGCAGCAGGAGAGACGGCGCACGAAGAACAGATCATCGTCAACAGCAGTAGAGATGAGCAACATCAGCAAGCATCTCTGCTTTTGGACAACAAGAGGAGAGAGGAATTGTGAATGTATAGCATCTCAGTTGACTACTACTTGAACGGCAAACAAAATACTCCAACAAAATCTGACGGACATTGAGACAAATCAGATGGAATCAAACATATAGAGGGAGATTTGAGCGATACCAGCATGGTGTTGAGAAGGCGGCGACCTGAGCAGGAGGTGGAACAGGTCGAGACTTTGAGATCAGCACCAGAGGCAGCCGATTTCGGCGGCGGCAAGCAGGCAAGCCGTGGGAGTCAACGCACAACCTGGAACACTGCAAGGAGAAACTGCCAGATCATCGTCAACTAGAGACGTTCAGCATCAGAAAGCATCTTCACTGTTGGGTTTAACTAGAGACAACAAAATAGAGATGAATTGTAAGTGTATAACATCTCAGTTGATAGCCTAAATCTCACCTCTCAGTTGCTCCAGACCCCAAATACCAAGTTTCCTGAGAATTAGGAATGTTCCTGCTCCGAACACTAGTTTCTCCCCAACATAAGCATGCCAGGCAAGAAGAAGGATCATGAGGTTGGGTAGTGCCCCAAGTTTCTCCATGGTTTTACCTTCCTTTAGTTGGCTGCTCCCTAGTGAAGCTTCACCAACTACGTGAGATTACCAAACCAGTTGGGCATCTCCAAGATATCCGCACAAGTTGAGCGTCCTCAGCGGGGGAGGAAGGGAGGAATAGAATTCATCCACTCGAATGTTACAGCAATGGAACTGATAACCCAACATTTAACCACAATGTAGGTTTGTCTGACCTCGTGTCAATACCAGTCACTCCCAAATCGAACATTTTTTATCAAACACCAAATCTATTTTTAAGAGGAAAACCATCTGCAGGTCAAATATGCAACTAAGAGATGATTCAGTAGGAATAAACTCAGCAAAACTTTTACAGTCCAACTAGTGCAATATGTCATATTTAGTATAAACATGACAGCATATATATACTTAAGAAATAATGTCTTTCAGCAACTGCAATTCGTCCAAAATTAGACATGAAGCACCATTCATGTACTCAAGCTCATCACAAACTGAAGAATACAAAAGGTTTGGTTTTCAAGTACAAAAACTTAGTGCCTTGTAGCAAATGGATAAGACAAGTGATTTCTTACTTCATCTACATAGCCATGTGATCTGGTATGGATAGTTGGAGGTCCTCAATTAGACGGTTTAATAGTTGAGTGTCCAAATTACACCAACCGAATAGTCCCTATGGGTGTGTTTGGTTGCCTAAATCTCCTTCGTCCTGGTTGGGTGGATCCGTATAATCTGAGAAAGAGCCTATTTGGTTGCCTGTATGAGTGGATGCAACCTGCATAAGCGGATGCAAAAATACGCCCTCATCCTGAATAGGTGGATACGCTTAAAATGAGCTTCACTGGCCATTCTGGATGGGTTGATGCAGTGTATCTTATGCGGTCCCACGTGTCAACCTCTCAGGTTTGGTAGACTGCATCCGCTCATACAGGCAACCAAACAAAGATCTCGCTTTTTTGCATCCGCTCATGCAACCTCACCAAACATCTTCTTTTTCTGAAATACGATTCCACTCAGCCTGCATCTACTCAGTCAGGATATACGATACAACCTCCATCCACGAACCAAACACACCCATACTTTTTCCTATTAGTTAAGATAATGCATACCTTCTGGTGTCGTCTTGTATCTGCTTCCTTGGAGGAATCTGTATCTGTTGTGGGACTAAATGGAGTCAGCACAAAGAAACCGGAATTTTACATGTCTAAGATGTGAATATGAAAGATCTGAAAAATCATTATGTACAATGTGTAACAAGTAACATGAGATGCTTAGGACAAGTACTTAGCCTTCACATTTTACAAGTTGAACCCAAAGTTTTGAGATGCTTACAAGTTGAAATTTTTGGCATATGGGCTTAATTTCCAATGCATATTCGATCTACAACACATGATATTGGGTCCATCGTCACACTGCATGAATACCGATACAGATTCTATCCAAACTTAAAGCTAGCAGCAAAACATGCAGGAAAACTAAAGTAAACAAAGCTACCAGAAACACAGCCTCTTACAGACATTCTGACAATCAGTTGGTGTGCACGACAAACAAAATACTCCAACAAAATCTGACATACATTGTGAGAGTCAACGCAGAAACCGCCAGATCATCGTCAAATAGATACGTTCAGCATCAGCAAGAATCTTTGCTGTTTGGTTTAACAAAAGAGAGATGAATTGTAAGCGTATAACGTCTCAATTGATAACGAGAGAGAGAGAGAGAGTAGCTGTAGTGCAGGACTGACCTGTCATTCGTCGTCAACGTGACCACTTGCGAGCTCTCTCCCGCATCGGGTTGAGCTCTCTCCCCAAGGTCATGGCGGCTCCGGTCATGCGCCATTCTCAACACTGGATGAATGGGGTGTGCGTGCACTTCCCCTTCCAGCATACCAAGCTTAGCCACTCGACCACCGTAATCAAGTGAAATCTCCTTGAGCCTTGGAAGGTGGTTGATACCAATAATCCCTGATTCCAACCTCAAATGAATGATTCCTATCCTCTCCATCTGGGGCGAGGCGCCCTCCTCAAATCTCACCTCTCTCAGTTGCTCCAGACTCGAAATAACAAGTTTCCTGAGATTTGGGAACGCCCCCGCTCCGAACACTAGTGTGCCCCCAACGTAAGCATCCCAATCAAGACGAAGGAGCCTGAGGTTGGGCAGTGCCCCAAGTATCCCCATGGTTTCACCTTCCTTTAGTTGGCTCCCCACTAAGTAAAGCTTCACCAACTGCGTGAGATTCCCAAACCAGTTGGGCATCTCTCCAAGATATCCGCCCAAGCGGAGGGTCCTCAGTAGGGGAGGGAAAGAGGAAATAGAATTCATCCACTCGAGTGTTTCTGAAAAGCTTCGCACATCATCTCCAAAGAAGGCTGGTCCTACCCGAAGCGATTGGAGGGAAGAGAGCTTCTGAATGGCTTCGCAAAGTATCCTGTGCTTTTTCTTGGTGACGCCTTTCATTTCCACGCTTAATTTTCTTAGCTGACTTAGTTTCCCCAGCTCTTCAATTGCTTTGCTGCTAGTCCGTTTGATGTCCACATACTCTAGTATCTGTAACTCCCTCAAGCTGCCGATTCCTTTCGGTACCTTCACGCCATATGTTTTAGACCAACAGCTAGAGGCGGCCATGTGCAACTCAGCAATTCCCTCAGCTCGAGTGTCAGGATCGGCTAAAGGTGTGAATATCTCGGGCAAGCACATCGTGTTTGTCAAGCATTGTTTAGGGTCGTCTAGATCAAAATATGCAAATAATGCTTTGCTACAACGGAGGCTACGGAGATTGTGGAGTTTGCTAATCTCAGTAGGTAGTGTTGCAATATATGTTCCACGCATGTCCAGCGTTTGTAAACCTTGCAATTTTTCGATGGATCTTGGAAGTGAATAAATATATGAATCTTCTTTAAATCTCAAGTATTTCAAGTGGCGCAACAATGATATATGGTTGATATCTTTTTGTGTGGTGCTAAATTCTGCATCTTCTAGATCCAAGACCCGTAACATCCTCAATTGAGGTGAACAAAGTGAAGGCAGCAGTGCATTTGGTCTCTCACCAAACACAGTTAATGATCGGACATGGCTCCAATCAATGCCTATATTTGGGCACTTGCTACTATGGTATGTTACATGACGGAAGTTCTCTTCTGTGACACTAGTTTCATTATCCCCTATCGAGTATACAAAATTTTCACATCTAGAATTTGAAATTGTGATATCACGCATGATATCGTGAACTCGACAACTCTTAACTATCCCTTGTATATTTATTCTTGATGGTTGAATCATACTTCGTTTAATGAGCTCATCAAAGTAACTACCTCCAACATCTTTAATGGTCATCCCATCCCTGGCTTTAACAAACCCCTCTGCTATCCATCTATCTACCAGACGCCCCTTTTTTATCTCAAAATCCTCAGGAAAGATGCTTAGGTACAGAAAGCATGGCTTAAGATGAGATGGTAAGTGGTTGTAACTCAGTGCTACCACATTCCTCATTGCTTCAAGGCTTGGGTTACTCTCAAGTTCTGATGGAAGTTGATTATACAGAATTTTCCATTCTTTTACATCTTTCCCTGCGAGGAGTCCTCCTATTGTAACAATAGCTAACGGTAAACCTCCACATTTCTTTAATGAGAATTGGTTCGGTCCATGTAGAGGTGTTGGAGGTGTTAACACCTCCACTGCATCTAGCCGTTAATTAACGAGGGGTATAACTGCACCTAGCACCACTCCTGCACACCACTCAGAGACACCGGAGGTGTTAAGATCATGAGAACCGTTGGATGAGCTATATTGAACGGCTGAGAATACGTGAATGTACCGAACCAAAACTCTTCTTTAATACCTTACCAAATATTTCCTTCATTTGATTGCTCTCTACGTCAGCAAGACTTCTATTTACCTTTCTTGATAGCAACTGAGCAGCATGAACTTCCTCTAGAGTTTTAAGGTGGTAGGTTCGAGCCGAAGAATTGGGCCGTTCCACTAGGTCACCATTTCTTGTTGTGACCACGACTCGGCTACCTTTATTGTTATTTCCCCAAAAATTAGGTTTAATGCAATCCCATGCTTGTTCGTCCCACAAGTCATCAAGAACAAGAAAATACCTTGTGTCCTTGAGCCCTTCCCTGAGGTGATCTGTAAGGTCACGCTCTTGTAACACCCCTTTACACTGTTCCAGTGAGTCTTTCCCTAGAAGTTGCTTGATCATATCCTTGAGTTGCTCCTTGATGTGAAATGACTGTGACACAGTGATCCAAGCACGGCATGCAAAGTTGGTGCTAATTTCGGAGCTTTCATAGACCCTCTTGGCAAGAGTAGTCTTGCCAAGTCCACCGGCTCCGACAACCCAAATTACTTGGACTTCAAGACCATTATTACTTGATATCATCTCAAGGAGCTCCTTCTTGGGGCCGGCAAACCCAACAAGCTCAGCTTCATCAACATAGTGAGCAGGTTGATATCGAATCACATCCACGCTGCTTGCAGAGTCATCCATGCTGCTAGATGGAGCAGGCTTGATTAAATTGTAGCGCATGTTTCTGTTGCTCACTTGTTCAACTCTTAACTTGAGGCTCCGGATCTGGACCGCAATTCGGCGGCGGTGCCCGAGCTTCATCAGCTGCCGTGACAAGCTCTGACGCCCGACATGGACGGTAAACTCCTCAAGACAATCTTCAATGTCGTATGCTAGATCTCTCACTTGCTCTGCCCAAACCTTCACCAGTTCGTCTCTCTCCTTAGTAACTTCAGCAGCCCTCAAGAACGCTTGTATTGTCTTCAGCTCATCTTTGATGAACCTGGCATTCATGAGTTGAACAAAAAATTTAGGACTACTTAATGTGGAAATTGCCACTAACGTTTAAATAACGGGCATACAGTTACAGCAAACACGACTCCGATAGATAAGATGGTGTATGACCCTGTGAGGAGATGAGAGCGAGAAATAATTCGGTTCTACATGGCCGGTTAAAGAATCCTAGCCTGCCATTTTCACATACTAGCTACCGTATACATAAGACCTTTTAGTATTTGTTGTTCACCAGAAATACAGGCAGAGAAACCAAACGGGGAGAAATGAACCAGCATGTCTACCATATCTCGTTCTGCACGCCGATCAGCAAGCTCATCTCACTGGCGGCGGCAGAGGCGGCCATTTTGACGGCGCTCCCCACCAGGGACCTCGCCATGCTCAGCACCGTCTCCGCCATCGATCGATCGCCTCTCTCTTCACGCTCAGAACTACCAAGCGCAGAGCTCTTCACCCTCTATTCTTCTTCAATTCTGTGCGCGCGCGCGTGTGGAATAATTTTGCCGGGTCAGCAGGTCATGGCCGGGCCCTGTCGATAAGGACTTTAAGATTTATAGCGGGAAAGGGACCGGAAAGGAAACTCAGTGTACGCACTGCATGCCGTGCTCCCTCGGTTTCCCTTGTCGATTTACACTAGCTACTTGGATGTCTGGCAGCTTTGGAATGGGTATGGCCATCATGCCTTGTTCCAAAGATATATATCAAGGTTCCTGACAGTTGGAAATTGTCCCATTCTGAACACTAATTCCTCCCAACATTTACATTGAAATAAGGAAGAAAGACAAGGAGGTTGGGCTGTGCCCACAAGTACTTGCAATGTTTTATCTTCCTCTAGTTGGCTCCCTGCTAGTAAATCTTCAGCAGAAGGTTAAGGTTTTGAACCAATCAGGTTGTGCGCCATAAGTCAAGTTGCATCATGAGTTGATCATGCCATGCTCCAGCTTGTCCTGGGTTGACACCAAGCCTAATTTTCTCCAAAGTTTGGGAATGAAAGGCTGATTCAAATTATTTAAAAACAAGAGGGTATAAAAGAGCCCAATTGGTAATGGTGAGAGTCTAAGAGACCACACCGATACAAAAGGAATTACTTCTATTTTGTCTCTAGTGCTATTTTTAGATAACGTGAAAGTCTTAGAGGCAAGATTAAGAGACAGACTATTGTACATGCCCTAAAAGCTGTTTTTCTATAGTAAATAGATTTTTACAATATCTAACTTTCAAACGGAGTGTCTTTTTAAGGTGGAGACTACTAGTCGATTATAATATACACTATAGCAACTTTATTTATATCGACCAAAATCACATGTGGATTTTTTTCTCTCTGTATGATTTTTTATAACCTGTTACTATTCATAAAATAAAACTAAAATCTATCAGTAAAAATATGAACTGATCCTTAAAGCGGGAAAGTTACCGGAAAGGAAAGTAAGTGTACGCGCTGCATGCCGTGTTCTCTCGGTTTCCCTTGTCAATTTACACTAGCTACTTTATGTTTGGCAGCTTTGGAATGGACATGGCCATCACGCCTTGTTCCAAAGATATATCCACTGTGGGTAGCATCAAGCAGTTAAGTTATATAAGTCATAACCATAAGTTATAACTCGCAGCCATAAGCATAAGCCACGTCTGAAAAGAATCTACCTAATGACAAGGTCTTACAAAAGATCAACAGGAAAAATGAAACAAAGGAACACTAGTCTTTTAAGTTCACAGAGCCAGTAGACCCCTAACTATTTAGAGCCACAAAAGGTTAATAAGCTAATTCAGCCCTACAAATCCGGAATCACACATCACCCTCTTCCTCGGGAGGAAGCTCACAACACTGCACCAAAAAAAAAAAAGCAAATGGCACGTTTCTCCCTTTTAACTCATTGCAAGAAGAAAAAAACAGAACAATGAAGCACCCTGCTCCTGCATCTCCATGTCAATAGCACATACAGATGATGTTATTATGCTTGTGAAATTTAGAGCTCAGTCCTAGCAGGCATGTCAATAGCACATACAGATGATGTTATTATGCTTGTGAAATTTAGAGCACAGTCCTAGCAGGCTTGTCTCATAAAATTCAATCGTCAAAAATGTCCTTCCAAAACTCGCGTAGCAGCATGCTCCTCATTCTTCAGTTACAAACAAGTACAAACATAGTGGCAGCAACAAATAGAGAATACTAGTAGGCGAAGTCTATTGATAATCGAACGTATGCGCAACAGAGCAAGGAGACCGTCCGACCATTCGCTGAACGGTGCAGAAGGCAATCGACTGATGTTCCTGGGACTGCAGGCTGTTGGAGTCCAAGACTAGGACTTCTCATCAAGTTGATTCGTGGTGTTGTCGAACAATTGATCGTCGTCGTCTAGTCAAGGGAATCGGGGCCAGCAAGTCCCACTCAGTGGCGGATCCAGGATTTTACCTAAGGGTATGCCGTCCAAAAATTTTCATATACAATTCGGTAAAACTATTTGGCAATTCGGTAACAGTTGTAAAATTTGCAACGTAATTTGGCATATATACACTAAATAACACGATAAGTCTTAAATTTGAAGATTAAGTTGAAAACATCCACAAATTACAATATTAATAGTTCAAACGTCATACTGATAGTTCAAAATATAGGCATAAAAGAGAGTAAGAGACTTACAATACTACTTATCTGACTTCAACTGGAGATGGGGTAGGATTAGAAGTAGCAGCCGCCGCCTTCTTAGCTGCATGTTTCTGAAAAAGAGATGCAATGTCTCCGCTTCTCTTCATAACTGAACAATTCTAAAAAAACAATTGCTCCGGCCCTGCAAGAGAATAAAGAATATTATATATCATTTTGAAATTTGAATGCCAGAACTTTTCTTAACCATATGTTTCTGTTATAGAAGTAATGCAAGATCTTCAAGATCTGTGACTATGTTCTTATGGTTGGGAATATTCCTAATTTTTCTTTAAAGAATGAATGTTCCGCCAAATTAACCCGCACTGTTCCGCCAAATTAACCCGCATCCTCACATAGAAATTATAGATTTCAAGCAATTACTCTTACAGAAATTATAGAGTTTTCTTATCAACTATACTAATGCCGATTATTGTTATGACTGCAACCTGAACAGGAAGCATTAATCTCAAAAGTACACTAGGGCGATGATCTCTCTCATCTGAAACAAAAAAATCACAAGAATTAAGAAATAGCATCGCTCTTAATTACCTGATTAATTTCGCCAAACAATCGAACGATTCAACGACTTGATTCAACGACTCAACGATCAAACGATTACTGTCATGCGGCGGCGGCGAACGCTCGAACGTGGTCGACTGGAAGTTTGGAACGCGGGCAGGCGAGCGGATCAGCGGAGCAGCGCGTTATGCGCGGGCAGCCGAGCGAATCAGCGAAGGCGATTTGGCAATTTGGCGAACCGTCTCGCAGTCGGCCGTCGGCGCGTCACGCGGTCACGCCGTCATGCGTGTGGGGTGCGGCAGGCGAGGCGAAGACTCAAGACGCGAAGGGCTGAAGGCGTCAAGGCGATTACACGAACCGTCTCGGCGTCTCGCATATCGTTCGATCCAGCGGCGCGTCACGCTATTTCGGCTAATCGGTCCCACCGCTACAGGGTATGCCGGGGCCCACCCGGCATACCCTGTAGATCCGCCACTGGTCCCACTTGTAAACTCGGTTTGGGCACTGGAAATGACGTTGTAGCTTGCTACCCATCCCGATGTCTCTCTAGTGTTCTTGTTTTCTTGCGTACGTTTGTGTTTAAGGCTAGAGTTTTTGTGTGGAGCACTTGTGCTCTTAGTCCTTCTCGATGGAGTGACTGTAGACTTAATCCTCAGAGCAATACATCTATTCTTGATCTATCTTTTGAGTATTGTTGTCTGGATGGCTTTAAGTTGGTTTGGTCCTATTTCTTCAATTTTCTTGATTCTTCTATGTTCTGTGATCGTTTCTTTCCTTTCGTATTCTAAGAGATCGTTCTTGCTTGGTTTGTTGTAGATCTGACTTGCTGTGTGTTTGGGAATCATACTCAAAGCCATCTTGGCTATTCTATTCCTATGAGCAAGATGTAATTGCCTTTTTATCCTCTCAGTCTCGGTCTTAAGAGCTTTTGGTGAAATTGCAGAAAGATCTCTATTTGCTTGTTAAGTTTTTAATTAAAGATCAGACCTGGCTCTTGAGATCTTAATCTTGCTGTATATAAAGTATCATGGCTAGTTGATCTTTGGATGAAAAGTTATTTGGAATCTGGGTCTTGTGGTTGTGCGCCTCACTGCCTTTTCTCTGTTCTTCCGAGAACGTTTCGACCACGTTCGGTGTTGACCACATTCAGATCTGTAGGTTCTTTGACTCTTTTGTTGAATCTAAACTGAAGCAGTCGTTTTCAGTGCAATCTCAGTCTGGAATGTCAATCGCCTTTACAACTGCGTTGGTTTCAACCAAGGTCAAGTTATAGACTACATCACACTGATTTCGACCACGCTGATCATTTTGGTTGCAGAGTGGTTCCGACCATGTTGGTTGTTCGATCACTCATTGGCTTACGACCACGTTGGTTATGACCATGTTGCTGACTGGTTTTGACCATGTTGGTTGTTCAACCACTTGTTGGTTTACGACCACGTTGGTTACGACCACTGTCCCAGCTGGTTACAACAACACTGATTGTTTGACCACTTGTTGGAATTTGATCACATTGTCTACGACTATGCTGGTTTCGACTGCAACCATTCTCGATCACGCGGTTTCTGGTCTATGTGGTTATCGACTAGAGAGTCTTCTGTTCGGTAGTCGGTTTCTGACCACATTGTAATTCTGTCAACCTGAGCGCAGCTGAGACCTAAAACCACTCGTCCTCGGGGAAGAAAGGCTCCTCAGGAACTTCATCTTCTGCTTGGACATCTTGGTCCCATTGGACAAAAACAGTTGTCCTTAAGATTAAAGGGGGTTTCCTTTCAACAGTTAATTATACAACTACGCATGTTAATGAAGGAATGCGCGTAGGCTACGAGAGCAGAAAACAAAAATTTTTCTACCGCACACACAAGGACATCATGCTTAAGAAGGGATCATGGATCGTTACCACTAGACGCGCAGCGCAGCGGAAGAAGAGTTCAAGAAGCCGATCCAACCACGCGCGTCGAGGTAGTAGTGGAAGTAGTCGATCGTCCCGAACAGATCATCTCCTCCACGCGATCAACCACGCCACGAGCAGATCCAATCTGTAGGTTGTTGATGCCGATCAACGACGCAACGAGCAGCGCCTCCACCGGTATCCACACGTCCGGGGCTGGAACACCGATCGCGAGTGTACTAGCACTCGCGAGCGGCTAGGGTTTGGCTCGGGAGGTGGCGGCTAGGGTTTGGCTCGGCAGGTGGCGGCTAGGGTTTGGCTCGGGAGAAACAGAAGCACGTCAACCCTCAGCCCCTCGCCACCATATATATAGACCTCCTCACTTGGGCCTTGTGGACCGAGGCCCAATAGGAGTCTATTCGGATCTCTATCCGAAAAGAGCCCACATCCGAATCATATTCGAATTAGTGTTCCAACCCGTTAAGTGTGTGACCCTGTAGGTTCACGTATACTTGGTCGCGACCCGGAAACGCCTTTCCGGTCACCTTGTTAATAGCGGCCTCTAGTAAGACATATTAACCCCAAAGTATATGTAAAGATCATATCGGCTGAACCTGTAATGTTCTCATGTACGAATCCCTTTGCCTCACGATATAGATTGTGCTCAAGGCGAGACATGTGTCATCCTCTTAATAGCGCAATCACTCTCTCGATTCTGTGATGGATTATAAACTTGTGATTGACTCCTCAATCACCTTGGCATGGCCATGCACTTTCATAATCCATTACATCGAGGGGCCCAGAGATATCTCTCCCATAAGGAGGGGCAAATTCTATCTTGATCATTCACATCCCACTACATGTTTCATGGCAAACCCGAAGACTACTTTTATGACTACCCAGTTACGGAGTAGTGTTTAGTAGTCCCAAAGTAAGCTACTACGCATGTTGGGAACCATGGTGATCTCAAGTCTAAGGATTCTACATAAACACTACTTGAGACCAACTGATGACACATGGAATCTCTGCAGTGTCTCATGGTGGGTCTATCCAACATATGTTCACTAACACATGTCCATATTATTGATTTGGTATCACCATACCATGATCCATGAGACATGATCATCAATCAATACATATGCTGATCTTTGAATCATATTTGTTCCTCATATGATATATGATCAGGGATCATTTAGAAATAGCAACATTCTAGCATTAAGAGTCTCATGAATAAGTCACATACTCATTGATCAATAATGATAATGTCTATTTCAAGGAACAAAGTAATGCATCATAAACATAGTATGTGATATATAACATCTCCATGTTGCCTCTAGGGCATATCACTAACAGTTAAAACATTATGAAATCTACTTATGCTTCGCTGTTGGAATCACCCAATTAACACAGTTTCATTAACTAGAAGCATGGCATATTTGAATACCATTGATCTCACTCTGCAGACTAATCCTAGTCTCTTCTACCCACTCCGAGTGACCTCTATCGTTGTTAGGTATGGTTTTACCATTCCGCATACCTAACTCCCCAACATCAACACTCCTACCTCCTGTAGAGATTCAATCGAGTTGACCAGTTACTAAACCAGGGTTGACAAGTCAACTCCTGTGGTTGAGCGATTACTGTATCTTTTACTCAGCATAAGGTTCTTGTCTTTACTTTTCACATGAGGCATCAACCACATCCCAACTATGCTCAACGGCATTACCACCTTTCCAATCACGCCTCCACCCTAGCGTAAGGTCGTGGACGAAGGTCATCTCGTGGCTTTCTACTGCACACCCCTACCCTAGTACCAAATTTTACAAATCCTACCAGCCAACAGCCAAGTCACTTAGTAGTACAAAATTTTGTGTGAGATGATCTACAATTATTTATACAATAATTTAATTATTACTAAGGTTGTCAAGGTGAATATGGCCTCAAATGAAACATGACATTTATCAATGGTAGGACTTAACTAATTAGCATGTCATTCTAAATATTTATTTTAATTAATTAACATTTCACAATTAACAATAATGGAAATACGGTAATTAAATAATTTAAAATGTCATGGGATTCAATATGATCAAAAACTTGTAACTTTCTTGCTACTCTGAAACTTCTATGAGCTCGTAAACTTCAGTGCCCGGGTTTGGTCCTTGAATCGTCGCTTTGGAAAGATCGGAAGCTAGCGCAAACATATAAAATAACAATATAAGTCCACACTTGAATGTAATCAAGCTAGGAAAAATAAACTAAATTAAAAAGGAGTAAAATGCAACAAAATTCAAATGGAGGGGTTTGAAATTTATTTGGAATTTAATTTGGTGGAATGGAGGTCAAAATTGGATTCGTGGCATCGAAACGATCGAAGCGATGTATTTTTGGGATTTTCTGGATTTTTCCTTAATTTTCTGAATTCTCTCTCGGGTGAATAGTAATGGGCTGGTGTAGGATCGGAAATGGCAACAGAGGAGGGGGGTGAATGGTGCCTTTTAAAAATCGCCCCTCAAAATATCCACAAAGACTTCTCCTCTTCGATAGCTACAGAAACTAAGAAGAGGAAGAGTTCATGCTCACTGGAAACAGGAGAGCCAAAACCCCGAAAAGAAAGCAAGGAGCTAAAACCAAGAGCAGAAGATCATCAGCACAAAGAGTAGCAGAAGGAGGCCGGTCAGACCGCCGTTACTAGGCCGATCAAACCGCCCCTATGCCGCCGGTCGGACCGCTTGCACCAGGCCGGTCAGACCGCCTTGAGCCCTCCAGTCTGACTGCTACAATGCCACCGGTCAGACTCCCATGCTTCTACCGGTTAGACCGCTAGGGTTAGCGATCTGACCGCCGGCCAGGGTCCGGTCTGACAGCCATTGAGTACCCGGTCTGACCGGCTGTACCCCCAGCAAGACAGCAAGAACCCGCAGAAGATTGTGCAGCCCGAAAACAGAACAAAAGCTACTGGAACTTGCTGGTTTCAATAAAATTTGTGAAAAGCTTTTGTTCTTCTCAAGCCAAAGGTGCTAGGCTTCAATCTAAATAGCACTGAGACCTGAGAAATCAAGAGAATGTAAAACAAGAGTGCAAGAATCCAAATCTGAGCCAGAACCTGAAAATAGCTAGAGAATTGAGTTGGTTTCCAAATTGCTTGCCATTCTTGAGTCTTTTCCTCATGATACTTTGCAATTAGCTAAGCAATGACCTCAGGGCTTGAAAATACAAATCTCAAGCCATCTTTTAAAACTGGATCATGAGCAACACAAGAGCTCTGGTTTCAAAACCCTAGAACATTGAAAAACAGAGGAAGCTGACCAAGAGTGATTCTTTGACTTAATAATTTGGCTCTTGGGAACTAATTGACCAAATGGTCTTGAGACATATTCCCATCATAGAGCAACCAAAAAACCATCTCTTCAGACAAGATTCACTCAAATCAAAAGAATTAAACAGAGAGCAGCAGAAAACAGAAAGGAACTGAAGCTCATGATAACTCAAATGGATTCATTTCTGGGAATGATTACATAAGGCTTACAACCACTCACTACGTCCCCATACGCAATTGAGATGAAATGCTACCCTCTCACTAGATGCTTGAGAGAGGAACACACACACATACGCTGAGAACACTACAGAGAGCACTCCACTACTTCCCAGCTTGCTTGGACACCCTGGAAGGCAGCACCTCTACCTCCTCTTATCACCCAACACCAATCCTCAATTAGAAGTTCAAGAAGTGCAGGTCACTCCCCACTCTAAGCTCCACATCCAAATGAGGCAATGGTCAAAGTCAACACAAGAAATGGAGGGAAAACCAGCCATTTCTCCCAAACTCGAGTCAATTCTCCAAATTGCCCTCAAGCACCTTCCCGGAAGCTTCCCACAACCGGTACCTTAACTGTCTAGACCTCGACTCCTCCCTGAGTCTAGTCCCGGTCCCCTTCGCTGCACACGACCACACCCGGCATCCTGACCATCTGGACCTCCGACTCCACCTAAGTCTAGTCCCAGTCCACCTCGCCGCTGCCCGTCGTGTCCATCCGACTCCGTCCGAGACCTTCGACTCCACCTGAGTCTAGTCCTAGTCTGTTCTATCACAAACGACCGCAACCGACATCCAACTGTCTGGACCTCCGACTCCTCCTTGAGCCTAGTCCCGGTCCACTCGTCGTTGCCTGTCGCGTCTATCACCGGTAGCTCTAGCTCCGGTTCCTCATCTCCCGACTTGCAACCACCTTAGCAGCCTCGATCATCTTCGACATCTCTAACCGTCTGAACCTCAACACCTCCTGTGCCTAGTCCCGGTCCTCCTCGCCTCACCATGACCTAGCTCCAAAGTCCTGCAGCCACACAGACAAGCAAACCGTCACATAGCACCGCACAAAACAGCATAATCAACATTTGCATTAATGAAAGGTACTCAACCCTAGAATACCCAAAATAAACTCAAGCTCTCTAACACAACCATCAATTACTCATCAAAAACATGGGGACACCTCCACATGGTCTCTCAGCTGGCCCGTCAGCACAGTGTGGCCTGGCCGTGGTTTTCACCCACACAACCGATTGGGTCGACTGGCCTCAGCCCACGCTACGCGAGGCCGTGAGGCCCAACGCGCGCACACGTGCGCCCGATGGGCGACGTGCAGATGGTGCATGCGGCCCAGATACGACGAGCGCGAGCGCTCGAATGAAATGGCGATGATAGGTGTAGACAGCAGAGATATGGCCATGTCGTGCCGAGGGGGTCGTCTTCAACCTCCGGTTCCCCTCTTTGGCGGGAAAACAGAGCACGACAATGGCTCTCGATTTCGCTTCAGCAGTGCTCACCGGTGAAAAAAGAGGGCATGGTTGGATTTCTGGGAGTATGGGAAACCCATTTTGGAGCTTTGGAAGGTGGGGAGGTGGATGGTGGTGGCTGGTGGTAAGAGAGTAGGCAGCAGGCTCTACAGCGGCTCAAAGATACTTCGACGAGTCTTAGGCGAAAAGGAAGCTGGTTTGACCATTAGTGGGACATCAGCTTCATAGTGGTGGCAGTGGTTTAGGTTGGGAATAGCTTAGCAAAACTGTCCACGAGAGAGGCCTTTCGGCTAGCGGTAGCTTCTAACGCCAGGGCTTCCAGCGAGTTCTTAGGTCTAGGCGAGCACGTCAGTGTGATTAGGGAACAGAGAAGGCCGTGTTAGCAAAAGGAGTCAGAAAATAATCGACAGAAAGCCAAGATTGCCGCTAGGGCTTACCAGGCGCAGGGGAGGTCTCCGGCGGCGATGCGCTGAGTAGAAGCTCAAATTGACGGCTCTGGGTAACACTAGAGAGTGGCGTGAGGCGCTTAGCAGTGACGGCAAGGCTTAAAAAGCGACGAATGTCGGTTGTTACAGTGAGGCAGTTCAACTTTGTTTCTTGCGCTCAAGCGAGGAGATAAGGCGGGCTCTGTCATGGAAGCGACAGCTCGGGCGAGGTGGCGCTGCACACTCTACAATAGCTGGTAGGGGCTGACACTGTGTGTATGGCACAAAGCGCGCGTTGGCTGGGAGCTGCAACAAACTGTGGCCGAGAGAGAGAGAGAGAGAGAGAGAGAGCGAGCCAGGGGAGTGCGCGAAGCGAGGAGAGAGCAGGAGATGGGCGGCTGACTGGTGGGGTCATGGCGTCGGGCTGGTGTGAACGGGGAGGAGTGGCGCAGCCGCAAACTCGGGCAGCATCCTGGCAGCGCATGGACAGCCGACACAGTAAGGCGATGGAGAGGCGACGACGCAAGGAAGCACCAGCGGGAGGAGAAAACGGGAGGACCAAAAGGGAAAGTGGAATTTTACTGGGAATTGCCAAATTGGGAATGATTTGGATTTCAAGCAAAAATCAAGAAAATTTTCAAAACTTTTTTGAAATTTTGAATTGTTTCAACCTACCCCCCTTAAAAGAATCTAAACCCCGAGATTAACTTGGTCCAGGGAGCAGGTTGAGAAAATCCCGCTGCAAATCTGACTCCTCCCAAGTGGACTCTGCTGTGGTGTGATTTCTCCATTGGACTCTGCAAAATATGATATTTTTTGTTTCTGAGTTGTTGTTTTGCTATTCCAAGTATATGTATGGTTCTTCTGGGTATGTCAGGTCATCTTGTAACTTGATCTCATCTACTGAAACTTCATTTGTAGGCTGTCTCAAACACATCCTGAGTTGAGATACATGAAATACATTATGTACGCTGGCTAAGTTTGGTGTCAATTGTACTTCATATGCCACTTCTCCCACTCTTTTTGTGGTTTGAAATGGACCAACATATCTTAGAGCCAACTTCCCTTTTATTTAAAATCTCTTGACAATTTTGAATGGAGTGATGTTGAGATACACAAATTCCCCTATTTCGAAACTTAAATCTTTTCTACGGGTATCTATATAACTTTTCTGATGATCTTGAGCAATTTTTATTTTGTCTCTGATAATCTTCACATGAGCTTCTGCATCTTGGACAATCTAAGGTCCGAGAAATTGACGTTCTCCTGCTTCAGTCCAATTCAAACGTGTTCTTCATTCCCTCCCATATAGTGCTTCAAATGGTGCTATTTGGATACTAGCTTGGTAAGTGTTGTTGTAAGAGAATTGTTCAAACGGCAGACAAGTATTCCACGCTGCTCCATATACAATGGCACATGCTCTCAACATATCTTCTAAAATCTGATTTGTTCTTTCGGTCTGTCATCCTGTCTGCGGGTGATAGGCTGTGCTAAAAGCCAGATCTGTGCCCATTGCTTCATATAGTTTTTCTCGAAACTTTGAAGTAAGCTGAGCTCCTCTATCTGAAATAATTTTCTTTGGAACTCCATGAAGCACCACAATTTTTGTCAAGTATAACACTACCAGTTTATCTTTTCCATAAGTTTGCTTGATTGGAAGGAAATGAGTTACTTTGGTTAATCGATCAACAATAACCCAGATAGCATCATACCATTCATGAGGCTTGGGTAACCCATAATGAAATCCATGCCAATACTTTCCCACTTCCATTCTGGTACAGGTAGTGGATGTAACAAACCTGATGGTTTTTGGTGATCTATCTTTACTTTTTTGACATACATCATATTTGGCTACATATTCAGCTATTTCTTTTTTCATGTTACTCCACCAGAATCTCTTCTTCAAGTCTTGATACATTTTTGTGCCTCCAGGGTGTATTGAAAGTTGTGAAGAATGGGCTTTTGCTAGTATCAAATATTTCAGTTCCTATTTCTTATGTATACAATAACGACCACGGAATTTAAAAATTCCTTGTTCATCTTTAGTAAACTCAGCTGAATCTTTCTCTTGACTAGTCTTTTTGATTTGTTGAATTTCCTTATCTTCATCTTGAGCTGATTTGATTTGGTCTGTTAGTAACGGTTGAATTTCTAGTGTTGCCAACATCCCTTGCTCAACTATTACCAGATTTAACTTCTGCATTTCTATCAACAATTGTGGTGGATGGTTGACTTCACCCATGATGCTTTGATAGGCTTTTCTACTGAGTGCATCTGCAACAACATTGACTTTGCCAGGATGGTTCTGAAGATCTATATCAATGTCTTTTATTAATTTCAACCATCTTCATTGCCTCAAATTCAATTCGGGCTAGATAAAGATATATTTCAAACTTTTATGATCTAAAAATATGTCACAATCATTGCCCAACAGATAATGTCTCCAGATCTTCAATGAATGAAACACAACGGCTAGCTCTAGATCATGGGTTGGATAGTTTTCTTCATGTTGTCGTAGTTGTCTTGAAGCATAAGCTATGACCATTCCATCTTGTATTAAGACACATCCTAATCCCTATCTTGAATCATCACAATATATTTGAAATTCTTTTTCTGGATTCGAAAGTATTAAAACTAGTGATGTCGTCAATTTAGTCTTTAACTGTTGAAAACTTCCCTCACGATCATCTGTCCAATTAAAAGGTTTGTCCTTCTTGAGCAATTGTGTGAGTGGACAAGCAATCTTTGAGAATTCTTCTATGAATCGGCAATAATAACCTGCCAATCTAAAAAAGCTTCTCACTTTAGTTACAGTTGTTGGTTGTTTCTGTTGTGGTTACAGACCAAACACAGAGAGAGTATGGTAGTGGAGAGTTAGGTGAGCAAGTGCTTATGGTTTTCCGCCATGGCCTATATGATATATATATGTCCACATGGGGAGTGTTTTTACAGCAAAAACCTTACGTTTGAGTATCCCTCTTAGGGGCACTTATGTCATTATACATATCCCATTTTGGGCCTTACAACCTTCTAACAGGCCTGCTGGGCTTAGGTGGGGGGCCACCCCTACAACAGGAGCCTCTCATGGTGAAGGGCTTCACGGGCCGAAGCCATGTTGCCGAGCCCTTTGGCCCCCTCCGTCCCTACGGCCTGTGAATTTCGGTGTCATTTGGTGGAGCCTGGTTGCCTGACGTAGTCTCCGCCCGGCGACGAGATGATAGCGCTGGATGGGTTGCGAAGCCGTCCTCGCCCGCAGGGCCTTGCAGTATCGGGGTCGAAGTCGAAGCCGCAACGGAGATATTCACTTGTCCCCGATTGGTAGGGGTATTTGCTGGATACCATGGCCGAGTGTGGGGGACTCCGCCCAGGTGTGGATCCGAGGCGGGCTCCTCGCGGAGGTGCTGCTCGGGGTCACGCTACGGGCACGGGGCCGGTACGTGGTCTCCCCGACTCGCGGGCTAGAGTTGTTGTCCTAGTGCCGGCGCGAACTGTGCCGACCCCTGGTATGTTAGGAGGCGGACAGCCACCACCGTGCACGTTGCCCCAATAGGAGAGTATGCGCGGTGAGGCGCGATTAGTGCGCCGCTGTCTGCCAACAGTTGCACGGTCGCGGTCACGTGTCCTTCCGCGAGGGAGGTGTGACGCGTGGTGAGGTGCTACTGGCGTGTCGTGCACTGGCCGGCTGCCTGCATCTGCGCTTGTTCGCCTGCCGGCGGTCGTGTTCCTTTATCACAGGAAGCCGAACCGTCGGGCGCCCGCCGGTTGCATTCCCGTCGATTGGGATGCCACCGGTTACGTCTTCCTTCTGCTCGGGGCGCAACGGGTACATATTCATTATCTTCCCGCGCCGTCTTTCATAGTGCCGTGGCCAGGTGCAGCTGAAGTGATCCTGGTCTTGAAGATAGGCTTTGATGAAGACGAGGTGCCCGATCTTTCGATGAGATGGATAACTATCGATTTTGGTGGAGGTGACTCTCATGATCCGACTACAACTGTACGACGACGCTTGCGCCTTAGCAATCGCTGAACCAACTCCGAAGTGTTATTGATCTAGCTGGAGGCGCGATCAACCTGAACACGAAGTTCAATCCCTGCGAGCAATCGAAGAACTAGCAAGAATAAGATGAAGGCAATCTGATATTGCGAATATGAACGAAGCACAATTTGTATTGCGAATCACAAAGGTGGGATTCCGAAGATGTCTTGACAGGTGGTCGTCCGACACAACTGAAGAACAAAAGTTTGCACAATGGCTAAACCTAAATTCAACGAAATCCAAGTCTTAGCAGCGGAGGCGGCGGCTCCTTTATAGGGAGAATGACCAGGGGGGCATCCAAGGCACGCCCTAGGGTTACAAGGCCCATGGGCCCAAGTGGTGGTGGCGCAGCACCCTTTTTGACTCGGACTCAGAAACCAATATGGAGTCTTTTGATGATTGCAGCCGACTCAGATGGAATTTGAAGATGAGGTAGGATCCATTGGAAAGTAGACTTCATAAGCTTTCCATGAAGTACAAGAACGTCCCAAACGGAGTCCGTATGAGAAAGTTATGCCCGTTTGAACTTGGTTCTAATGCAGCAGTCCGAATCTGATTCCAGAACGTGTCCAACTCGAATTCTTGTTTGGCTTGGCCCCAAAGTGACGTGGTGAACTCCATTATTCCTTCCTTGCATGTCCATGACTCCACGTCCCTCTCCTTCATCCTTTCCCAGGTTCCTAAGCACAATTAAATCACTTGCATTAGGTAGCGGTCTATTCTCAGTAACATATGAACCTAGGAATGAATTCACCTGGTAATTAAGTTGACGAGCACGAGCTCGAGTAAGTGGTCCTTGTAACACTTGCTGTGGATGAGTTGTATCCATGGAAGGGATGCGCTCATCATCCTCCCCTTCTTGCATTTGAGTCGTCCTCGACTCAAACTCGTCCTCTTCTCCCAAGTAGGGCTTTAAATCTGCAATGTTAAAAGTGGAACTCACAGCAAAATCTGCAGGCAGTTCAAGCTTGTATGCATTATCATTAATCTTTTCTAACACCTTGAAAGGACCATCATCTCTTGGCATCAATTTCGCTTTTCTCAATTCAGGGAACCTATCCTTTCTTAAATGCAGCCAAACAAGATCCCCAAGTTCAAAAGTTAAACGTCTCCTCCCCTGACTACCAGCAAGTTTATATTTAGCATTCATGCGCTCTATATTCTCCTTAGTTGTCTCATGCATTTTTAAAATCAATTCAGCATGCTTTTTAGCATCAGGGTTCGATTTCTCCGAAGATGGAAGAAGCATTAAATCAATAGGAGCACGAGGCACAAAACCATAAACAACTTCAAAAGGGCACATCTTTGTAGTAGAATGCAATGAACGATTGTAAGCAAACTCAATATGAGGCAAGCATTCTTCCCACATTTTTAAATTCTTTTTCAACACAACCCTAAGCATTGTAGACAAAGTTCTATTCACAACCTCAGTTTGTCCATCAGTTTGGGGATGACAAGTAGTTGAAAATAACAGCTTAGTCCCCAATTTAGCCCATAAAGTTCTCCAAAAGTGGCTAAGGAATTTAGCATCACGATCTGAAACTATAGTAGTAGGCACACCATGCAAGCGAATAACTTCACGAAAGAATAAATCAGCAATACTGGTAGCATCATCGCTCTTATGGCATGGTATAAAATGGGCCATCTTAGAAAATCTATCAACAACCACAAATATACTATCCCTCCCCTTCTTTGTCCTAGGCAATCCTAAAACAAAGTCCATCGAAATATCTTCCCACGGAACGCTAGGAACAGGTAAGGTCATGTATAAACCATGAGGATTAAGTCGTGACTTAGCGTTTTGACATGTAGTGCAGCGAGCAACGTAGCGCTCGACGTCCCGTCTCATCTTTGGCCAAAAGAAATGAGCAGCAAGTATGTCTTCCGTTTTCTTCACACCAAAGTGTCCCATCAACCCGCCTCCATGTGCTTCCTGTAACAACAACAAACGAACAGAGCTAGCAGGAATGCACAACTTGTTGGCTCTAAACACAAACCCATCATTAATGACAAATTTATTCCACATTTTCCCTTCTTTACAATTCAACAGTATTTCTGAAAAATCAGCATCGTGCGCATATTGCTCTTTAATGGTCTCTAATCCAAAAATTTTGAAGTCAAGTTGTGATAGCATGGAATATCTCCTAGACAAAGCATCAGCAATAACATTCTCCTTTCCCTTCTTGTGTTTTATGACGTAAGGAAAAGACTCAATAAATTCAACCCACTTTGCATGTCTATGGTTCAGTTTACTTTGACTTCGAATATGCTTTAAAGATTCATGATCAGAATGTATAACAAATTTTTTGGGCCATAAATAATGTTGCCAAGTTTCTAAGGTTCGAAAAAGTGCATATAACTCCTTATCATAAGTAGAATAATTCAAACTAGGCCCGCTCAATTTCTCACTAAAGTATGCTACAGGTTTGCCTTCTTGTAACAACACACCACCAATTCCAATTCTGCTGGCATCACATTCTAGTTCAAAAGTCTTATTGAAATCAGGAAGTTGGAGTAGGGGCGCATGTGTTAACTTATCTTTCAATGTGGTGAAGGTGTTCTCCTGTGCGGTGCTCCAAACAAATGGCACGCCCTTCTTGGTAAGCTCATTCAATGGTGCGGCGATGGTGCTGAAATCCTTCACGAAGCGGCGGTAGAACCCAGCAAGTCCTAAAAAACTCCGCACCCGTGTGACCGTGTTAGGAGTTGGCCAACTCTGGATTGCTTCAACCTTGGCTTGATCAACTTCAATTCCCTGTGGAGTAACCAACAAGCCAAGGAAACGCAACTCGATCGGTGCAAAAGGTGCACTTCTCAAGGTTACCAAATAGGCGTGCATCACGTAAAGCATTAAAAACAGCACGTAAATGGTCAAGATGTTCCTCTAATGATTTGCTATATATCAATATATCATCAAAATAAACCACCAAAAATTTACCAATGAAAGCACGCAAAACCTCGTTCATTAGTCTCATGAAGGTACTAGGTGCATTAGTTAAACCAAAAGGCATTACTAACCACTCATATAACCGAACTTAGTTTTAAATGCCGTTTTCCATTCATCGCCTAATTTCATGCGAATTTGATGATAACCACTACGCAAGTCAACCTTGGAAAAGACAACAGAGCCACTCAATTCATCAAGCATATCATCTAACCTAGGAATAGGATGACGATACCTAATGGTAATGTTATTGATTGCTCTACAATCCACACACATGCGCCATGACCCATCTTTCTTTGGCACTAAAATGACCGGAACAACACAAGGGCTAAGGGATTCGCGCACATACCCTTTATCAAGCAACTCTCGAACTTGGCGCTGAATTTCTTTAGTTTCTTCTGGATTGGTCCTGTATGGTGCGCGGTTGGGCAAAGATGCACCAGGAATTAAATCAATTTGATGCTCAATCCCACGAAGTGGTGGCAGCCCCGATGGTATGTCCTTTGGAAAGACATCTTGGTACTCCTGCAAAATGTTAGTGACAGCAGGTGGCAAAGGAGGGATATCCTCAAAGGAAAACAAAGCTTCCTTGCAAACTAATGCATAGCAAACCGAATCACTAGCATTCAGCTCAGTCATGTCAGATTTGGTAGCAAGGAAACAAGCACCTTTCAATTTAATTTCTTTATTCTTCGCATGAACAGATTTAGGTTCTTTCTTTTTATGTTGCTCAAGCTCTTTTGCTACAATCTGATTTTCGCTCTTAGCATTCTCTCGGCTTTTCTCTCTACTAGCTGTAGCAAGATCATCTTTAACAATTTGTTCATGAGTCATAGGATGCAGCACAATTTTCTTTCCATTAAACATGAGAGAATATTGATTATTCCTACCATGATGCACACAATCAGTATCGTATTGCCAAGGTCTTCCTAATAACAATGAACAAGCTTGCATAGGAACAACGTTGCAATCAACATAATCATGGTATGAACCCATAGAAAAATGTACTCTCACCATCCGTGTTACCTTTAACTTACCACTGTTGTTGAACCACTGAATATGGTATGGGTGGGGATGAGGTTTGGTTGGCAAAGCAAGCTTCTCCACCATATCCATACTCGCCAAATTGTTGCAACTCCCACCATCAACAATTATGCGAATCGAGTGTTCCTTGACAACGCTCTTGATTTGGAACAAATTATGGCGCTGATTTTGCTCGGCACAAGACACTTGAGCACTTAGTACGCGTTGCACTATAATGCTCAAATACTTGTCGGCATCTTCGGCGCCAACATGCTCCTCCTCACGGTCAGATCCATCATCATGCCCTGCAGGGTCATTTGCAAGCATAGCATCTGTTTCATCATCAAAATCACTAGCAGAGGAATACCCACCATCATCGCGTATAATCAATACATGCTTGCTTGGACAATCCCGCATCATGTGTCCATAGCCTTTGCAACGATGGCATTGAACGTCTCTCGTTCGTCCTGTCGAAGCAACCGAAGAGGAAGTTTTTGCAGAAAGTTGTGGTGCTGATTTGGGTGCTTTGGAAACTCGTGGCGCCGAGTTTGACGTAGTAGAGCGCTGCTTGTTGTTGGAGGGTAATGGCGGGGGCGCCACAGTGGATGAGGCAGAAGGTGTGCGCGTCCATGAATTTGTGCGACCTGCAGAAGAGTTAGATCGCGTCCTCACCTGGTGTCCCTGCAATTCACGTTCAGCTTTGCAAACAAGATGAAACAATCTAGTCATGGAGTTGTAATCTTTGTAATCAAGAATGTCCTGAATTTCACGATTCAACCCTCCCAAAAACCTAGCCATTGATGCCTCCTCATTCTCAACTAACCCACAGCGCAACATACCAATTTGTAATTCCTGATAGTATTCTTCCACAGACTTTGCACCTTGTTGTAAGCGTTGCAGTTTATTTAACAAATCACGAGCATAATATGAGGGAACAAAACGATGGCGCATAAGCAATTTTAAAGCCTCCCAAGTGTTAGGTATGTTATTGGGACGTTGACGGCAATGTTCTTTCCACCAAATAGAAGCAAAGTCGGTAAATTCACTAGTGGCAGCCCTAACTCGTCTATTCTCAGGAAAATCATGGCAAGCAAATTTTTGATCAACAGCTAGTTCCCAATCAAGATAACCATCAGGATCATATTTACCATTAAAAGAGGGCATAGTGAATTTAACCTTAGCAAAAGCATCATCGTGGTCATGTACCTCATGCCGTGGGGGTTCTCTTCGCATACCTTGTTGGTTAAAACGCAATGGTCGATGAGCTCGATCGTTGTTGTGGTTAACCCTGCCATCTGCCTCGGAATCACCCACATCGTCGAATTCATCTTGTCCCTCTACCATCACAGCAGGGGGAACAACAGCCGAAGCTTGGGCAATCTCCTCAAGGCGCGCCATAATATCTGCCAAAGATTTGTTAGTGGTACCTTGTGCTTTCTCCATCGCAGCAAGCGTTGCATTTGTCTCAATCTGGGCGCTCTCGAGTTGAGCAATTCGCTCATTTGCGACTCTGACATCCTCCTCAAGGCCCTCCGTACGACGATTCACTTCGCGCGTAAAATGTTGTATGATTCCCCTCGTACGAGGACTATGGGATGTATATTGATCTGAAAACTCTCAAGAACCTGCCATTGTTAGCAAAAACACAAGAATATGTCCCTAACAAGAACTAGGGTATGGTGGTTCAAAGTCGCTCACACTCAAACCTTCTATCAAATTCTTACCAATTCTTACCAAGCACACAGGGGCGATCGGCAACCAGTGATGACAATATATCTTCGAAGATTGGATGGAGCGATTGCCAGGTAAAGCTCAGCCTGTACGGTTGTAGAAAAGGTGTAGCTGGGCAGGCTCAAGATTAGTAGCAAGGAGTAGCAATAATCAATTCAGAAAATGCAAGCTGAAAAATTGTTCAACGCCGGTTGGTGCTTGCCCTAGGCTAGACCGTACTAGAGACGCGAGCCTAGAACACAAACGAGTACACCGAGCAGAAAGAAACTAGATGACGTTGCACACGGAGTTCAGGAGCTCGAAAAAGGATGTCGTCTGCACGGGGAACCTTAGAATCACTTGTACAAGGTTCCTGTCAATTTTGAGCGAATTCTGAGAAACTTAATTTTTCCTCGGTTTGCGGGCCCGTTTTGAGGCCCTAAACGATGTTTTTTGGGGTCGAAGCTGCTGCGCGTGTGCCTGGTGGCTTACGCGGATCTAAAATCTCCTGATTTCCTAGACTTCTTTTTTTCACTCTATCTTCTCATAAGCTTTCCAATGGTTCAAGAATCACCTCAATCGGAGGTCGTATGCAAAAGTTACGTGTTTCTCTCTCCTCTTTCTTTTTTTCTTTTTATTCTGCGGCTCTTTTAAATGCGGTTGCCTGTTCCTTTTTTTCTCCTTTTTCTCCTTTTTTTTCTTTTTTTTCACACACAACGCGGTTGAATCCTACTCCGAAACCAACTCCGAGATCGTGTCCTACTCCTTTCCTTCCCTCACCGTGGCAGTTCGGATCTAACTGCAGCGATGATACCAAAACGTGAACAGAACTCGAAACTCTAGAGGAA
The DNA here is from genome assembly GCA_036346575.1 of Dendrocalamus sinicus. Classification (NCBI taxonomy): domain Eukaryota; kingdom Viridiplantae; phylum Streptophyta; class Magnoliopsida; order Poales; family Poaceae; genus Dendrocalamus; species Dendrocalamus sinicus. The sequence continues at coordinate 11,948,677 of CM070656.1, read as the reverse complement.
CTAGACACTAAGACCAGCAAAGGACACGATGATGCAACCGAAAGTTCAACAATGCAATGTACTGAAAAGAAAAATTGCGAGGCTAAGACTGGTTTGGACAGATTGATCTACTGCTAATTTTTTTTGGTATTTGTGTACTCTAGGTATGGAAAAGCAATCTAATCTATGGTAAACTGGAAATTCTCACCGAGCAACCTGGCGCTCTGATACCACTTGATGAAGACGAGGTGCCCGATCTTTCGATGAGATGGATAACTATCGATTTTGGTGGAGGTGACTCTTACGATCCGACTACAACCGTACGATGACGCTTGTGCCTTAGCAATCGCTGAACCAACTCCGAAGTGTTATTGATCTCGCTGGAGGCGCGATCAACCTGAACACGAAGTTCAATCCCTGCGAGCAATCGAAGAACTAGCAAGAATAAGATGAAGGCAATCTGATATTGCGAATATGAACGAAGCACAATTTGTATTGCGAATCACAAAGGTGGGATTCCGAAGATGTCTTGACAGGTGGTCGTCCGACACAACTGAAGAACAAAAGTTTACACAATGGCTAAACCTAAATTCAACGAAATCCAAGTCTTAGCAACGGAGGCGGCGGCTCCTTTATAGGGAGAACGACTAGGGGGGCGTCCAAGGCACGCCCTAGGGTTACAAGGCCCATGGGCCCAAGTGGTGGTGGCGCAGCACCCTTTTTGACTCGGACTCAGAAACCAATGTGGAGTCTTTTGATGATTTCGGCCGACTCAGATAGAATTTGAAGATGAGGTTAGATCCGTTGGAAAGTATACTTCATAAGCTTTCCACGAAGTACAAGAACGTCCCAAACGGAGTCCGTATGAGAAAGTTATGCCCATTTAAACTTGGTTCTAATGCAGCAGTCCGAATCTGATTCCAGAACGTGTCCAACTCGAATTCTTGTTTGGCTTGGCCCCAAAGTGACGTGGTGAACTCCATTATTCCTTCCTTGCATGTCCATGACTCCACGTCCCTCTCCTTCATCCTTTCCCAGGTTCCTAAGCACAATTAAATCACTTGCATTAGGTAGCGGTCTATTCTCAGTAACATATGAACCTAGGAATGAATTCACCTGGTAATTAAGTTGACGAGCACGAGCTCGGGTAAGTGGTCCTTGTAACACTTGCTGTGGATGAGTTGTATCCATGGAAGGGATGTCCTCATCAGGCTTCCTCTGTTCATCTGCATTCTTTGAAAAGACTATTCTATAGCATGGTTAGCGCCGATGGACGCGATCATAGAATATTGGTGAACAGAAGGGTGCCTGTCTTTGAGTTTCGGAAGAACTTATCTTCTACCCGGCGATTGCGCTCGGCTTGACCGGAACCTACCCCGGAGTCTTTGCGCGGACTCAGGATCAGAGGGGCAGGTGGTACCCCGTGACTCGAAGACGGTGCTTGGGTGGCGATGTTGGTTTGTCTCCACCTTAGGCCCGCCCTTCGCCAAGGGGCCGGGTCGAAGGTCCGGCTGGGCCCCCAAAATACAGGCAAAGGAGGCAGTGACCCGACCCGAGTCGTCGAGGCCGAGGTTGTCTGCAGGCTTACCACACGGGCCGATGATGACGCAGTGAGGTGCCCCTTCGCAGGGCGAAGTCAAAGTGGGAGCCGGGGTCTCTTTGCTAAAGCGGAGACTTCATCGTAGTCGCTGTCCGGGTTGGCCCTGTCTAGCCGTTGCTGCATTGACGGCCCCGAAAATCGTGTCGACACGAGTCCGGAGGTGCACCACGTCCCGCGACCCGTATTTATTTCTGGTGGTGCGGACACGTGGCGGAATGTTATTGGCGTGTTGTGCACTATCAGGCCTCTGCCCGACTGCGGTTGTGCGCGACGCGCACGGGCGGCTGTGGCGCATCGGCCTGAGTCGTGGGGAGGTGAGCGGTTCGTCTCCCATCGGTTACAATTACCGGCGGTGCGGGAGGCGAGGGGGCTTTAAATAGCCCTTTCGGCACCGCGTTTGCGCCTCCTTCACACGCCTTTTGGTTCCTCTTCCTGTCTCTTCTTCTTCTTGCCTCCCTTGCCGCCGCACTGCTCCACCACCACCGTCTAGGTTCCGGATAGCGATGGCGCCCGGCAAAGGACTCGTCCAGACGGGCGGCGATAACGCCGTCTCCCGCCGGTCAGCGCTGTTGAAGGTAGAGTACAAGCCGAGATGCGTAGTTCGGCAGCGGTGGACAAATGGTTGATGGCGACGGAGAAGGAGGGCCCGTGTTCCAGCGTCTTGGGTGCCACACTTGTGACGGAGGAGACGATCCGTACGCTGCTGCATGAGGGTAAGCTATCAGACCGTCGGGAGGTACGGTTGCCTGCCAGCAACAAGGTGGAACCGCGACCTGAGAAGTCGGAGGCGATCGTCTTCGTCGCCTATTTTGAAGCTGGGCTTCGCATCCCGTCTGGCATGATTGTTGGCGATGTGCTGTGAACCTTCGGGCTAGAGCTGGCACAGCTTACTCTGAACGCGCTGGTACGCCTTGCTATGTACAGCTGGGCCTTGCGCATGGAGGCCTACTGGCCTAGTGCCTCGATGTTCGCGTTTCTTCATGATGCGCGCTGCCAACTGAAGGGGGGGGAAAGACGGGACGTTCTCCAACTTCAGCAGCGTCAATTTCGTCCTACGGTCATCATTCGGGAAGATCTTCCCTGCCAACTCAACTTGGGTGAAGTGGGAGCCGAACTGGATGCGACAGTGGTTTTACCACCGCGTGGTGAGCGGTAGCAGCCTCGAGTGCATGGGCCAACCCATGGCTTTCAACACCACGCCCGGCGTGTCGATCAACAAAGAGGACAAGCGAAGAGCACGAAGGCTCGTGGGGATCGCCGCCCGCTTCAACATACGCGACCTCGCGGAGGAGTTTGTTATGTACGGCGTGGCGCCGCTCGCCCATGAGTGGCGCCTCGCTGTTGGGAAGCTTCGGGATGACAATGTCCGCCCGTCCGTGTCCTCGCTACCGGCACCATCCGATCTTCGTAAGTCTTGGCAGCGTGTTGTCTTCCCCTCGCCCCTTGTGTTGTTTTTAACCTCGGCTCTTGTCGCTTATAGGGATTAGCCTAGAGGAAGCGGAACACGCAGTGAGCATGTTCCTCGGACCGTACACAACTAGGGAGCACGGCTTGCGCGTAGCTGCGACTGCGGAGGCGGAGCTGGGGCGGATAAACCGCGTGTGCGAGGCCCTGGGTCTTCGCGTGCCAGAGCGCGCCCCTCCGGTCCCGAGCCAACCTCGCCATCGGGATGACGGTGGCAAAGGGAAAAGGGCACCGTCTCGTGGGAAGACTCGGACTTCTGCGGCCACGCCCGGCGCGGTGGCTGCAGTCACTCCCGTTGATGCGGCAGACACTGAGTCCGATTCAGTGAAGTACACCGATTCGGACCTAGAGACGGGCGCGGAGGACGAGTGCGAGGGGTCTCTAGGCGGTGCGGGGGACCAAGAGCGCACCATGGACAATCGGGAGGGGGAAGCTTCGTCGCACGCGGTGGCCGCTGAGGTGGGGCCAACATCCGCTGGCGACACTGGGGCGGAGTCCTCGCCTACGGTGGTGATGGTGTCGGAGCTGCCCTCCACAGGGGTTGGTAGGATGGAGCTTCAATCCCCGATGATTACCGAGGCGGGGCTGCCCCCCACGGAGGTTACTAGGGTGGAGCGCCCGCCCGCGAGCATTGCTGCGGTGGAGCCCTACCCTGTGGCGGTCGTCGAGGCGAGGTCCCTGCCTCGTTCCCCCAAGGCGAAGTGGCCACGCCTACGATCGCCTCCTTACCGGACTCCGAGGGGTTTCACCGCAACAGGCAGTATGGGAGCTTGTGGGATTCCGACTCCGACACCGAAGCGCCCAGGCCTGCCGGGCTGGGCTCCGATACGGAGGCCCCCCGGCCCGCGGGGCCGGGCTCGTTTGTGGGCGTCGGCGTCCCTGCTATCCCGTCCGAGGCTGCGGGGACGCCCCGGTGAAGTCCACCGGCTGCCACCGAGGGTAAACTATCTTGGCCTATCTTGGCATAGCTTTGCGTTGCTCTTGTAGGACCCTAACCGGTACACCACCTTTTAGCCGTATTCATTCCGGAGGACAGGCGATCTTCAGGGGGCGGGGACGTTCCTTTCGGAGGGGCGTCCGACGCTCCCAGGATTGCCACCGCGGACGCCACGCGCCCGAGCTTAGCGGACTTCACCCCTCAACCGGAGGTGTTGGGAGCATGGCGCGGGGTCACGAATGACGCGGCCGCCAGTATTGATCAGCAGGCGCTGCTGACCTACGGGGCGGAGCACCTCGAGGACGCACTGGAGGTGTCGGGAGTGAGAGTGACTATCTGGTCTTGTAACTATTTGCGGCATTTAGAAGTTTGCTGACCACTTTATCGTATAGACCCTCATCCTGGCCCAGGCGTTGCGGGCGGCATGCACCCGCGAGCAGGGGGCACTAGAGGTGTGGTTGTGGGCCACCGAAGAGGCTCTACGCGCAGCCGAGGGGACGCACTCCGCCAAGGACGACCGCATCCGCCGCTTAGAAGCAGAGTGCGTGGAGACGAAGTCGTACGCCGAAGCACTCATGGCCGCAACGCGGCTGTCAACCACAGAGGTGGCACGACAAGAGGCTGCGGAGGAGCGGAATGACCTGCTCCAACAGATCGCTGCACTGGAGAAGGAGAAGGGCCAACTCGCCGTGTCTCTTACGGAGCGGGACCGGACTCTGGGTGATGCCTCAGTGGCTACGTGGGATGCCATGCTGGCCCTGGAAGGCACCCTTGAAAACCTTATTGCTGAGGTGCCGCCCCGCACCTTCGAGACGGAGGAGCTGTCGCGCACGCTTCGACAAATAGGGGATGCAACCCACCTTGCACGCAACGCCGTGATGTTGTTCGGCAACCATTGCTCTTATGTGACGTCGTGCCTAATGTGCACGCTCCTGCGGCTCCGGGGCTGTTGACACATCGATGGGCTAGCCGACCCTCGACTGGAGATGCCGGCCGGGGCTGGAGTGATGTCCGGCACAGTACGCGCCGTTCGCCGCGCCGTGCAGGTTTTCCACGAAAGGATTTGGGTGTACATCGGGGAGGCCGCAGCGAAGGTTGAGCTACGGCGGACCATGCGCAATGAGGGGAACCTCGGCCAGTGGCTAGATGAAGTCCCGCGGCGTAACGAAGGTGGTACCGAAGCCTCGGGGGGCGATGCGAACCCACAGGTGTGACGCCGGGGTTCTCGTGTGTTGGCGTGCGTTGTAACACAAAGGCCTTTTTCCCTATGAATAAAGTAGAATTTGCCCTCTCCATGTTCTTATTTGTGTGCCCTATACCCCGAGTAGCTACCCGACCGGGACTGGCTGCTAATTTCTGACCTTGTGACCCGACAGCGTCTTCGACATTGGCGGAGGGCCGAGGAGTCGCTGGACTTTTGGGCGGGGTGGGCTTCTTCGGGCGAAGTTCCGACGCAGGCGCGCGTTAAGGAGGAGCCCGCCGAGTAGCGGTTGCACGCATCCAAGGATGCTTGTATATTCTCACTGCGCCTCCTTGTAAACATCTTGTGATGAATGCAGACTTCGTCATTCCTAATGACCGCGCTGTTCTACGATAGACTTGTGAGGCTACTCCGCGCTCGCCTATATGCTAGGCAGACTTCCGCGCGCCCCATCCCCTTTTTAGGTAGAGTGAGTGGAGCTGGCGCCTAGCCGAAGTAGATGCGCGAGTGCTCCATCCCATACCCTTCGAAGTGGTGGCAGCGGAGCTGGCGCCTAGTCGGAGTAGACGCGCGAGCACTCCGTCCCCTACCCTTTGAAGTGGTGGCAGCGGAGCTGGCGCCTAGGCGAAGTAGACGCGTGAGCGCTCCGTCCCCTACCCTTCGAAGTGGTGGCAGCGGAGCTGGTGCCTAGGCGAAGTAGACGCACGAGCGTTCCATCCCTTACCTTTGAAGTGGTGGCAGTGGAGCTGGCGCCTAGTCGAAGTAGACGCGCGAGCGCTCCGTCCCCTACCCTTTGAAGTGGTGGCAGCGGAGCTGGTGTCTAGTCGAACTAGACGCGTGAGCGCTCCGTCCCCTACCCTTCGAAGTGGTGGCAGTAGAGCTGGCGCCTGGACGAAGTAGACGCACGAGCGCTCCATCCCTTACCCTTCGAAGTAGTGGCAGCGGAGCTGGCGCCTCGTCGAAGTAGACACGCTAGCGCTCCATCCCCTACCTTTCGAAGTGGTGGCAGCGGAGTTGGCGTCTAGTCAAAGTAGATGCGTGAGCGCTCCGTCCCCTACCCTTCGAAGTGGCGGTAGATGCACTAGCACTCTTCGCTGACGATTGCCATCCTTGCTGCAGTGGGGCGCATGCGAGGACCATGGTCGCGCGGCTGCCTTGCATTCCGCGGTGTGGGAAAGCCTCTACTACATCTTCCACATACTCTGCAGGCTGCGCGTGGGGGCAAGCCTCTACTGCGCCTCAATGCTTCGTGGGGTGTGCGCGGAGGCGAGCCTCTGCTGCACCTCAACGCTTCACGGGGTGTGCGCGGAGGCGAGCCTCTGCTACGCCTCAACACTTCGCGGGGTGTGCACGGGGGCGAGCCTCTGTTGTGCCTCAACGCTTCACGGGGTGTGCACGGGGGTGAGCCTCTGTTGTGCCTCAACGCTTCGCGGGGTGTGCGCGGAGGCGAGCCTCCGCTGCGCCTTAACGCTTCGCGGGGTGTGCGCGGAGGTAAGCCTCGACGTTGCATCCTATTTATACTCCGCAGAGTGCGCACGGAGGTAAGCCTCAACGCTGCGTCTTATTTATACTCCGTAGAGTGCGCACGGAGGTAAGCCTCGACGCTGCGTCTTATTTATACTCCGTAGAGTGCGCACGGAGGTAAGCCTCGACGCTGCATCTTATTTATACTCCGTAGAGTGCGCACGGAGGTAAGCCTCGACGCTGCGTCTAATTTATACTCCGTAGAGTACGCACGGAGACGTCCCCCCACGCGTCTTTGTTTATACTCACATGGAGGGCGAGCTTGTCGCCTACTCCGGAGTGCGAGCGCGAACGTGTGTTTTTGTTTATACTCACACGGAGGGCGAGCTTGTCACCTACTCTGGAGTGCGCGCGTGAACACGTGTCTTTATTCATACTCACACGGAGGGCGAGCTTGTCGCCTACTCCGGAGTGCATGCGCGAACGTGTGTCTTTGTTTATACTCACACGGAGAGCGAGCTTGTTGCCTACTCCGGAGTGCGCACGCTAACGTGTGTCTTTTTTATACTCACACGGAGGGCGAGCTTGTCGCCTACTCTGGAGTGCGCACGCGAACGCGTGTCTTTGTTTATACTCACACGAAGAGCCAGCTTGTTGCCTACTCCGGAGTGCGCACGCGAACGCGTGTCTTTGTTTATACTCACATGGAGAGCGCGCGCGGAGGAAATCCTTCGCGCATGCTTGCGGGAAGCCGAGCAAGTTTTGCAAATAGTGAACTTTATTGAATTCCCATTTGCGCGGGTGAGCGATTACAAAGACGAGGTACTGACCAATGATCGTTCGAGGGTGGGAACGGCAGCGACTGTCGCTGCCCTGGAGACGAGGCGGGGTGCAGTGGGAGCTTCTATTACTAGAGAAATCCGCGTGGGAGCCTGGCGAGGTGCTACCTGGGGCCGCCGAAGGTCCTCGCGCTCACATGCTTGGCCTAGGCGCTCCGTTGGGCCTCACGGTGCTAACCTCTGGTGCCGAGCTCTATGTGCCGGGCCATATCCTGGTCGCCGTGGACGGTGATGATGGCCTGGGGTCCGGGGAGCTTCATACATAGGAAGCCGTGGTGTGGGACTGACCCGAAAGAGTTTAGGGTTGGCCGCCCCAATATGGCATTGTAGAGGTACGAGATGTCGACGACGTCGAAGGTGACGTCCTTGCTTCTCACATTGTCATCCCGGCCAAAGGAGACCTACAGGCATAACTGGCCCAGCACCCACAGGGGCTGACCTCCGAAGCCCTATAGTGGGATTCCCGAGGGGCCCAACCGACTTCGTGGGATCTCTATCTGGTCGAAGGCCGCTGCGAACAAGATGTTCGTAGAACTCCCTCCATCGACCAGGATGCGCTTGATGTCGCATCCTGTGATGACGGCCTGGATGACCAGGGGGTCTTGGTGGGGAAATTCCACGCCCTTGGCGTCGGCGGGCGTGAAGGTGATTTCGTGCTGCGCCCAGTCCGGCAGTGCCTACGCCGGGTATGCCGCGTCGTGGTGTAGCCTCCTTGCGTAGGCCCAGTTCGGCTCGATGGTGAAGAACCAAGAGAGCGCCACTCCTTGCAACGCGAGGGGGAGCCCTTTTGCCTTCATGGTGTCATCTCTACCGGCAGCTTCGATGGCGGTCTCGTACACGCGCACGAACTCTCGCGGGTCCGTGTCACCCTTGTATGACTCGATGGTGCTCGGGAACTTGAAGTCCTCCAGCCACATCGCCTGTTGCAGGCCTGTGGAGAGTGGGGACTCCGGGTCCACGCGCCGCAACGGGACACGGCTGGACGTGGGAGTGTCGCGGCTATCCGCCCGCTCCAATGTGGTAGCGATGGCGAGGTCGACCGTCGTAGCCATGGTGTCGGGGTTGGTCGTCGCGGCGTGCACACTGGCGTTCATCGCTGTCGCGCCCGTGCCGCCGTCTACGTTCATCACTGTCGCTACCGACGCCAAAGCCCTGGTGTTGACGCGAGACTCTGTCACTCCCGCTGCCTTCTTTTTCGTCGCCGACGATGAAGCTTTCTTTGGTGCCATCCTTCTTTGGATCTTGAGGCTTGCTCTTCGTCCTCCCCACGAACGGCGCCAACTGTTGTGGTTACAGACCAAACAGGGAGAGAGTATGGTAGTGGAGAGTAAGGCGAGCAAGTGCTTAGGGTTTTCCCCTATGGCATGTATGATATATATATGTATATATATATATGTCCACATGGGGAGTGTTTTTACAACAATACCCTTACGTTTTAGTATCCCTCTCAGGGGTACTTATGTCATTATACATATCTCATTTTGGGCCTTACAACCTTCTAACAGGCCTGCTGGGCTTAGGTGGGGGCCACCCCTACAACAGTTTCCATTCCACAACAGATTCAATCTTCTCTAGATCAACTTTAACTCCTTCTACGGTGATAATATGGCCCAAAAATGCGACTTCTTTCATCCAAAAGTCACATTTACTGAATTTGGCATATAACTGATGTTCTCTGAGTTTGGTCAAGGCAATGTGTCGGTGTTCTTTATGTTCCTCTTCATTTTTAAAATAAATCAGTATTTCATCCAAAAAACACTATAAAACGATCCAACTGGTCCATGTACACCAAGTTCATAAGATTCATGAAGTATGCTAGTGCATTGGCCAAACCAAAGGGCACCATTGTAAATTCATATAACCCATATCTCGTTGTAAATGCAGTCTTTTCTCGATCATGCTCTCGGATTTTGAGTTGATGATAACCCGATCGCAGATTGATTTTTGAGAATATTCTTGCTTCCTTGAGTTGGTCAAATAGATCATCAATTCTCGGCAATGGATATTTATTCTTAATCATTACTGCATTTAACTCTCGATAATCAACACACATTCTTAGGCTTCCGCATTTTTTTAGCAAACAAAACTGGAGCTAACCAAGGTGATACACTCGGACGTATAAATTCTTTCTCCTTCAATTCATCCAACTGCTTCTTAAGTTCTTTTAATTCATTACCTGACATCCTGTACTGATGCTTTGTAATTGGTTTAGTGCCTGGAATCAGTTATATGGCAAGCTCTATCTGTTGGTCAGGTGGTTTGCCTGGTAATTCTTCTGGGAATACGTCAGGGTATTCTTGTACTACAGGCACTTGTATTTCTTCATTTGTTAACACACTGTGTACACACCTCTTCACATTTTCTATCAGTTCATGATCGGTCTTTACCACTATTTCTTGACCTTCTGAGCTAGTCAGGGTTACCATTTTGGTCTCACAATCTACTATGGCTTTATTTTTAGTCAGCCAATTCATTCTCAAGATAACATCTATTCCCTTCATATCTAATAACAATAAATTGGCTTTGAACTCCACCCCATGGATTTCTATACTCATATCACTACACCCCAAACGGGATTCCATCCTAATCCCGGGTGTTTGAATAGCATAATGCTTTTGCAATGAAACAACTGGTATTTGATTTCTTGTAACAAAATCTATGGACAGAAATGAATGCGTTGCACCAGGGTCAAATAAAATCAATGTAGGTTTTGAGTTGATTGGAAAGATACCCACAATGACATCATTTGCTCCGACCTATCTTCAGCTGACACATGATTCACTCTTGCTTGAAACGTTGGACCTGCTGGTCCTATGCCTCTTCCTACTAACATGCTTGTAGAAGATCCTGCGGGCATTCCCACAGTTATCCCAGCTGGTGCTGTTGGTCTTGGTGCAGGGGGTCTCGTCTGCAAGAATCCTCCATGTGGATCAGGTGTGATTATGATTGGTTTGACATCTGGTTGCTGGGCTCTTGTTTGAAGTTTTGCCACTTCAGAAGGCAATTATTTCTTGGGGCATTGATCTCTGTAATGTCCAACTTGACCACAGTGATAACATGCATTCATCTTTTGAGGACAATTACGCTAGTAATGATTTCCTCCACACGTGTGGCATCTTATCATTAGTGATTGAGAGACAGCACTCTACTAGCGGGCATTGTATTGTGGTCGTGGTACAAGTACCACTTGTCGATTTGGCTGGTATCGATTTTGTGGCGACACTAGTGTTCGCCCCCTTTGTGCACTGGAGGAAGATGTTGGTTTTTGCATTGCTTTCCTCTTGCATGATTCTTCCATTTCATTTCTCGCTTCTTCAGATATAATCAACTTATTTATCATAGAAGATAAAATCTTTAAAGTCCATAGTTGAAATGTGATATTTCAAGGACTTTTGCAATCCTTCTCTAAATCTTTCCATCTTTTTAGCTTCTGTTCTGAGTCATCGGGAGCATATCGTGCAAGCTAATTAAATTGATAAAGATACTCCATTACAAATCATCCTCCTTACTTTAGTGATAGAAACTCTCGGCGTTTTGCTTGTATAACACCTTCTGGAATATGGGCTTGACGAAAAGACTCTTCAAACTTCTTTCGAGGAATTTCTCTGTCTTCATGCATAGTTTGGAAGCTAAACCACCACGTTGCTGCTTGACCTTGGAGTTGATGTGAAGCATACAATACTTTTTCCTTCTCATCACACTGGACTGTTCTTAGCTTCCTCTCTATGTCTCTAAGCCAGTCCTCCGTTGCTAAAGGATCAGGTGACATTGAAAAAGTAGGAGGTCTTGTCTTTTGAAAATCTGCCCACTTTGACGTGACATGGGTTCCTTCTCTATTAAGAGTTGCTCCTGCTGAACTGCTTGAAGAAACTGTCCTAATTGCAATTTGTTCAAGCAATCTTGAGTGTTGTTTCATTAGTATAGCTTGGTTCATATCTACCTGATGCATGTTCTGTTCCATCATTGCCAAAATATTGGCAAGGGCAGCTTGATTTTCCCTAGTGTTATCTTGCTCTGCTGGTTGATTTCTTTGATCTGGTTCCATTTTTGCTATCTTGATTCTGCAATTTAGAGCTTGGAGTTAGCTTCATAGCGGATTTCAAGAACATTAGACAGGTAAGTAAGAATTTTAAGTTTAAGGTGAGTTTAGGGCGAAATAGGTAAGGACTAGAGCGAATAAGAAGAAGAACACTTTGAAGGCAGAAAGGTACAGATACTATTAGCAAACAAATTAAAAGAGATAATTAAACATACACTTTATTTATTTTACAAGCTAAACATAAACTAGCTTAGAGTTCATCTTACAACTTGTATTACAAGCACAAAATACTACTATCCTAGCACAAGCTACACTATCGCAAACTACAAGAACCAAGTGACTCCACAAGCTCCTTCTTCTTGAGCACATCCTCTGGTCAATCCCATCCACTGGATGGTGGGTTGCTTGATGTGTAACAGATCTGCTCCTCTGGATCCTCCTCGTCCTCATCATCGTCTTGGGCTGGACCTTTTCCTTTGTCATCGTCTCTAAGTGGTGCTGCTAGAGAATGGACTGGACGAAATAGGAGACAATAACCTCTGGCAGTGAGGCGTCGACAAGGCCGAGATGAAGCAGACTCTGCAGGAACATCTGGTGACTCTCCATAGTCAGACATCTCTCCGGCTTCCACCATATTTCACCGTTGAATGCCTTGCCTCAGCATATGCACCTCCTGCTGTGTTTGGAATAATTGCTGGTATAGCTCCTGGGACTCCTTGAGGGTTCGTGAGTACATAGTTTCTTGATGTACTATGTAACTCGACGCTACCCCCAGGCGTGGACCATCTTCAGCCCTAGGTTGCAGTGTAGCATAAGCCCTTCCCCCATAGATAGTCTGAGGGACCAGATCAAATGGTGATTCATCAAACTCATTATTATAATATCTTCACAAATAAAACACTGCATTCCGGGCGGCATCTTGGATGGCATCAGCTTCTTTGATTTTGTGACCATAGAACCTCTGCACCCTATCTGGATGAATTGGCAGCGGTGTCAAATCAACCCAAGCCTTCCATTCATACTGCTCATCGTCAACAAACTGTCCCACTGCATGAAATACTGGTTTATGCCAGTTGGTGGCCCCAAGAAATTGCTACATTTCCCATAACTTTGAAGGCCATCCCACTATCTCTTCTGGCTTGGAATGAATATAGTGCACCATCTGCTTAACAATGACAATTTGAAATTAGACAAGATCTAACACAACTATTTTGCAAGAAGCAAAACTTAAGCCAGAAATAAACTAAGATAGTAAGGCAGCATCAAGGAAGGAAAAGACAACAATAATACTTATATTTTATGTAAGTTCTTTTTACCTTTTTCAATTAGGTTTTGCTATAAAACAACTCTCCTAATTCACTTTAGGTCTCAACCTATGGTCAAGCAAGCCTGCACTGATACCACTCTATAATGCCCCTGTTGTGGTTACAGACCAAACAGAGAGAGAGATGGTAGTGGGGAGTAGGAGTGTTCAGCCTTCTCCCCCTGTGGCCCCTCCCTGATATATATACATAGGGGGCATACTTTTACAATTGTACCCTTACACCAATATACCCCCACCAGGGGTATTCAAGTCATTACACATGTTCTATTCTGGTCCCTATAGCCTCTTAACAGGCCTGCTGGGTTTAGGTGGAGGCCACCCCTACAACAGGAGCCTCTCATGGTGAAGGGCTTCACGGGGCCGAAGCCATGCTGCCGAGTCCTTTGGCCCCCTCCGTCCCTGCGGCCTGTGAGGCCCTCCAAGCTTGCGGAGACCTTGATGCGGAACGGGACCCGGGTTCCGAGGCCGAAGCCCGGTGGCTGGAGTAGAAGCGGGAGCGCTTCGGCGCGCGCGAGCTCCGTTCCCTATCCCTCGAACGGATGGCAACGAGTGGCGCCGTGTCAGCGAGGCGCGCGCTCCGTCCCTCACCCTCGAGCGGGTGGCGCGAGTGGCGCCCAAGTCGGTGAGGCGCGCGCTCCGTCCCTCACCCTCGAGCGGGTGGCGCGAGTGGCGCCTGTCGGTGAAGCGGCGCGCGCTCCGTCCCTCACCCTCGAGCGGGTGGCGGCGAGCTGGCGCCCAAGTCGGTGAGCGCGCGCTCCGTCCCTCACCCTCGAGCGGGTGGCGCGAGGTGGCGCCCAAGTCAGTGAGGTGCGCGCGCCGTCCCTCACCCCGAGCGGGTGGCGGCGAGTGGCGCCAAGTCAGCAGCAGGCGCGCGCTCCGTCCCTCACCCTCGAGCGGGTGGCGCGAGTGGCGCCAAGTCGGCGGAGAGGCGCGCGCTCCGTCCCTCTCCCTCCGAGCGGGTGGTAGCGAGTGGCGCCCAAGTCGGCGAGAGGCGCGCGCTCCGTCCCTCACCCTCGAGCGGGTGGCAGCGGAGCTGGCGCCCAAGTCGAAGGAGAGGCGCGCGCGCTCCGTCCCTCACCCTCCGAACGGGTGGTAGCGGAGCTGGCGCCCAAGTCGAAGGAGAGGCGCGCGCGCTCCGTCCCTCACCCTCCGAACGGGTGGCAGCGGAGCTGGCGCTGTTGCATCAACGTAGGGGCGCGCGCGCTCCGTCCCTCACCCTCTGAACGGGTGGCAGCGGAGCTGGCGCTGTTGCATCGGTGTCGCTGCCCCCCGAGGTCGATATGGCCCCGTGGCCAGTTAGTGCGCTTTAAATGGCGGTATGTCAGGGGGCAGACTGTCGCATCGTGCTGTCTATCTTCTGGTGTGTGGGGCACGGGGCGGCTTGCGATTTGCGCGTTGTGGGATGTGAGCGGTTGCGTGGCCGTGGCCGTTCGCCCCTTCCCCAGGAAGGCGGGGGGCGTTGCAGGCGCGTGCTGACGTTGTGTGCTGTCTGGCCACCCTCCCAGCACGTTCTCCCAAGGGCTGATGGTTCTTTCCAAACGGGGAGCCGAACCGCTGGGGTTTCACTCTGTCCGCACTTCTGGGCAGAGAGAAGGTGAGCGGCCTTTATAAGGTACCCCTGCGGCAGTGGGGCGCTTTGCTTCCCTTCACCTAGCTTTACTTGCTCTGTGCCGATAGGAGCGCACTTGCTCTTGCTTTTGTCCTTCCTGCCCTAGCCTTAGGAAGAAATGGCGGCCGGATGACTCCGTCACCCGGCGGCGGCCGTCGTCGGCCAGACGAACCGCCCGCCCTCGGGAATCAGGTGACGCGCGCCACGATCTCGCGCCGCGATGCGGTGGAACGCCATGGACCACTCGGGGGCCATCGCCCCGCGTCTTTGGGAGGAGCCGCGTGGCGAAGGACATTGCAGCGGCTTGTGCGGGAGGGGAAAATCAAGGAACGCGACGGGGCCCGTCTACCCCGCCGCGACGAGGTGGAGCCGAAGCCCAGCGCACTGGAGGCGATCGTCTTCGTCGCGTTTTTTGACGCCGGCCTCCGAATGCCCTCCACGCTGTTCGTGGGTGAGGTCCTGCGGCTTACGGGCTGGAGTTAGCCCAACTGACCCCAGACGCAATAATTCGCCTGGCCGTCTTTGCGTGGTCGATGCGGACCGAGGGGTGGCGCCCCAACGCGAGCCTATTTGCTACACTACACGACGCGTGCTGCCGACCCAGGAAGGTTGGGGGGGCGGTGTCCAACTTCGGCAGTGTGGACTTCGTGTTGCGGACTTCGTGCTCGACGTTGTTCCCCGTGCCAGCCTTGCCGGGGAAATGGGAGTCCAGCTGGACTCGGCAATGGTTTTACTATACCGTGACCGAGAAGAGCGGAATGCATTGCCGAGGCGGGCCGATATCGTTTAACCGTTCGCCTGGTCTTAAGGTGGAGGTTGGCGATACGCAAAGGCTGCAGAGTCTTGTCGGCATCGCCCGCCGGATGAGCCTGCGCGATCTGGTCGAGGAATTCACGATGCACGGGGTGGCGCTGCTCTCCTCCGGGGGAAAGTATGTTGAACAGGACGGCCTCCGCGAGGATGGATTGAGCCCGTCCATATCTCGCCTGCGTCCGCCTGCCGCTCCTTGTAAGCCGCCTAGCGCGCTGGTGTGCACCTTCTTTTATGTCCGCCTGGTCTTCGTTTGATTGGCTTGCTATCTTGTGCGCAGTGGGCCGGCTGGAAGATGCGGGGCGCGCGGTTGTCGCACTCCTTGGTCCCTACACGCTCGAGGAGCACAAGCTTCGCGAGGACGCAACCGGGGCTGCGAAGCAAGGGCGGATAAACCGCACTTGCGAGGCTCTGGGTATTGCCGTGCCCGAGCATGCGACGCCGGAAGAGATTCCCGTGGCGACCCCGAGCCTTCGCAGCGGTGGAAGCCAAGCGGGGGCGTTATCTTCGCAACGCCGTGATCGCTCCGTGGCCAGCACGTCCAGTCCTGCGGCCACCTCGTCCGCTGGCGCTGTGCCGATCCTGATGGTGGCGCCATCCGTTGATGCCACCAAACCCCCGAGCACGGCCTTGGCGGATCTTGTTGGCGGAGCTGCGCCACCCGCACCCACGACCGGTGTTACAGCTGGCGGCGTTGCACCACTTGCGCCCGACGCCGCAGACGCGCCTGGGACAGCGGAGACCGAAGGCGTGACGGCGGCCGCGGATGAATCGCCTATGGCGCCACAGGCTAAGCGCCCTCGAGTTCGCTCCCCTCCCCTTTCGAGGGGCCGGTACAATATTGCCGGTCCTATGCTGGGAGCTGCGGCACCCGGCGTGGTTGGAGGGTCCCCTCAACCGGCCACCGGGGCCTTGTCTCCAGGAGCAGCAGTCGACCGTGCGCAGCCTCCCGCCGTGACGGGGGCTGCAGAAGGTAGGTGCAGCTCCTTTTCCTCGCGCGACTTCGCGAAACTCTCTCCGATCTGCTCGCTCATTCCGTCGACATCAGGCGAGACGAGGTCTCCCGGACGCGGTGAAGGGTCGAGCAACGAGAGCGTGTGCGACGTCACGCGCGTTGTCCAGGTTGGGCTGCCGGTGCCCGCCATTGCCGCCGGGGTCGGAGCCCCCGCAGCCTTCCCCGCGATGGGGTCGGACCCCGTTCTCGCCGACTTCCTTCCGCGCCCGGAGATAGTACCTGTCCTCGACTATGCCGCGGAGCTTGCCGCGGGCACTGTCGACCGCCAGATGTTCACGTCATGCGAGGGAGACGCACTGGCGCTGGCGCTGCGTGCCTCGGAGATACGGGTATGTATTTGTGCTTGCGGTTTGCGGGTTTCCCATAAGATAGCTGCTGAGCCCTGCTGTTGCCTCCAGACCCTTGCCATTAGCCGAGGCCTGGATGAGGCCCGGCTTCGCGAACGAAGGGCCCTGGAGGCCAGGCTTCGTGAGGCGGATGACGCTCACTCAAAAAAGGACGAGCAGCTTCGCGCGCTGGAGGGCGCTGTCGCTGCCGCGCGACTCAAAGCGGAGGAAGTCGAGCGCGCCGCGGCGGAGGAGCGCGCCTCCTTTTTGCAGCAAATCGCCGTCCTTGAGGGGGAGAAGACGAGCTAGCCGAGTCTCTCGCGGAGAAAACCCGCGTCACAGATGAAGCGTCCGCGTCGGCGTGGGGGGGGCGATGGAATCTCTGAACCAAGCCCTCCGTGATCTATGCGTCGACGTGCCGGACCCGACCCACGGGCCGGAGGACTTGTTGGAGACACTTGGGTTGATCGCGGAGGGGTCAGGCGTTGCCCTCCGCGGCGCCATGACCTTCGGCGAGCACTGCAGCTACCTTGGCGCTTGCCTTGCTCTTGACCTGCTCCACACCCGTGGTTGTAGGCACACCCACGAGCTGATGAATCCGCAGCTAGACCTCCCCGGCCGGCCGGGGGCGCTATCGGACGCCATCCGTTCCATCGATCCTGGCGTCCAGAACTTCCATCAACGGATCTGGGGCCGCGTGGGGGAAGATGCCGCCAGGGTTGCAGTACAACAGACACTGCACGGAGAGGGGGACTTTCTTCGCTGGCTCAAAGAAGTTCCCCGCGGTCACGACAACGGCACATGCCCTTTGGCGCCGCGCAAAGGCTAGGCTGCTGCGCGCCAGAGCGAGGGGGTGGGGTTTGCATATGTATGCCTAGGATTGTAATGGCTGTGCCCCATATTTTGGAATGAACTGAAGTGCCATTTACCCTACTATTGCGAGCTGTGTTTTATTTATAGTCCATGGACTCTCGCAGGCGGAGGCAGACCTCGACGCTGCGACTTTCTTTATAGTCCGGGGACTCGCGCGTGCGGAGGCAACCTTGACGCTACGTCTTATTTAGAGTCCGTGGACTGGCGCGTGCGGAGGCAACCTCGACGCTACGACTTTCTTTATAGTCCGGAGACTCGCGCGTGCGGAGGCAACCTCGACGCTACGTCTTATTTAGAGTCCGTGGACTGGTGCGCGCGAGGGCGTCCCCCCGCTGCGTCTTCTTTATACTCCGTAGAGTGCGTGCGGAGGCAGCCTCGACGCTACGTCTTATTTAGAGTCTGTGGACTGGCGCGTGCGGAGGCGACCTCGACGCTATGACTTTCTTTATAGTCCGGAGACTCGCGCGTGCGGAGGCAGCCTCGACGCTACGTCTTATTTAGCAAGAGCGAACCCCGGGAATAGCAAGCTTTATTGAACTCCCGTTTGCGCGGGCGGGCATCATACAATAAACGGCCAGTGCCGCCACAATTGTGATGCTGCTAGGCGTAATAACGCTGCAACTTGTCCGCGTTCCATGTGTGGCGGAGAGTTTGTCCCTCGAGCGTGGCAAGGCGGTATGCTCCCTTCTGTAATGCCTCCGTCATGATGAACGGGCCTTCCCACTTGGACTCCAGCTTGCCCACGGTCTCCGCGTGAAGCGCCAGTCGGAGGACGAGGTCTCCAGGCTTGAACGTTCGTGGGTATACGGAACGGTCCCGAGTACGCACCGTCTGCCGCGCGTACTTGTCGGCATGCTGAGTTGCGCTCGCCTGTACCCCGTCAAGGAGGTCCAGGGACACGTGACGCTCTTCATCGGGCGCCTGGACGAGGACCCTCCGCGACCCGGCCTTGATCTCTTCAGGTGTCACCGCCTCGTCACCAAAAAGGAGCTTGAAGGGCGTGAACCCGGTCGGACGTGTCACCGTAGTGCGAAGGGACCAAAGGACGCTATGAAGCTGCCCGGCCACTTGCCCCTTGGCATCCCGACGAGGCATTTCTTGACGGCGGCACTAATGGCGCCGTTCGCCCTCTCGACCGCTCCGTTGGACTGGGGGTGCCCGGCCGACGCGAACCGAAGCGTGATGCCCATGCCGTCGCAGAACTCCTTGAACATGGTGGCGTCGAATTGTAGGCCGTTGTCGATGGTGAGCTCTTTGGGTACGTCGAAGCGGCAGATGATGTTCTGCCAGAGGAGGCGCTGCATGGCCGCCGAGGTTATCTTGGCCAGAGCCACTGCCTCCGGCCATCTGGAAAAATACTCAAGTGTGACCACCACGAACCGTAGATCTCCTGGGGCGCGGGGAAGTGGCCCCACTATGTCGATGCCCCAGCGTGCCAGCGGCCATACTGGGGGAATCGGGTTGAGGCTCGTCGGGGGCCTACGGACGATGCACCCCATCCACTGGCATCCCTGGCACCGGCGCACGAGGTGCTGAGCATCGACGATGGCCGTTGGCCAGTAAAAGCCTTGTCTAAATGCCTTGCCGACCAACGACCGCGGCGCCAAGTGGGACCCACAGACCCCCGCGTGGATCTTCGCAAGGAGCTCTCTCCCCTCTTCGGCCGAAAGGCAACGCAAGAGGGGTGCGCACACGCCCTTTTTGTAGAGGATATCTTCGAACACCTGGAAGGACCTGGCGCGGTGCTGCAGACGCCGGAGCTCGATGGGGTCGTCTGGCTCGGCGATGCCCTGCAGGAAGTTGAAGATGGGCTCCCGCCAATCACCCTGCTGCGTGATGTGGTGTACGAGGGTCGCGTCTCGGTTGTCCTGCATGATGGCTGCCTGCGGTAATACCTCGTAGAAGGCCCCGTCAGGGGGGTGGCAGTTGCTGGCTGGCCGCCTTGGCGAGGGCGTTGGCTTGTTCATTCTCCGCGCGCGGGATAGCCTTGACGGTGATGCCCAGGAAATGCCTTTCCTTTGCTCTAACAGCCGCGAGGTACTTGGCCAGCTCCGGGTCTTTGGCTTGATATGACTTGTCGACATGACCCGCCACCAGATGCGAGTCCGTGCGGACAAGCACCCGCCGTGCCCCGATGGCCTTGAGCTTCGTTAGGCCGAAGAGTAGCGCCTCATATTCAGCAGTGTTGTTGGTAGCTGGAAAGGCCAGGCGCGCCGAATATAATAGGCGTTTGCCCTCGGGTGTGACAATCACCGCACCTACACCTGCGCCTGCGACGCTGTAGGCCCCATCAATGGTGAGCGTCCAGACCGGGTCGTCCTTCTTGTGGGCGGTTTGGGCTGGCGGAGTCCATTCCGCGAGAAAATCGGCGAGAACTTGAGATTTGATTGCCGTCCGCGCGGCGTATGTCAGGGAGAACGGGGCGAGTTCAGCAGCCCACTTGCCGATACGCCCCGTGGACTCCTTGTTATGCAGCATTTCCGCCAGGGGAAAGGATGATGGTACTGTTATTGGGTGTGCCAGAAAATAATGCCGAAGCTTCCTGGAGGCCATGACCAATGCGTAGGCGAGCTTCTCAAGCTCCGTGTATCTTGTTGTAGCGCCTTGGAGGGCTTCGGAGACAAAGTAGACGGGCCGTTGCACGGCGCCCTCCTCCAAGACCAAGATGGCGCTGACCGCTGTAGCTGACGCGGCCAGATAAAGCAGGAGGGGAGCCTCTGGTGCTGGGGCGACCAGAGTGGGGAGGCCTGCTAGGTGCTTCTTGAGCTCGTTGAAGGCCTCCACGCAGCCATCGTCCCAGCGGAAGCCGTCGCATCCGCGGAGCGTTTTGAAAAATGGCAGACCCCGTTCTGCCGCCCTGGAGAGGAAGCGGCTCAGGGCTGCCATGCGGCCCGCCAGCCTCTGGACCTCCCTCGCCGTCTTGGGTGGCTCCATACCCAAAATGGCGTCAACTTTATCGGGGTTTGCCTGGATGCCCCGCCCAGACACGAGGAAACTCAGGAGTTTGCCCGCCTGCATGCCGAAAACACATTTGTCAGGGTTGAGCTTGATGCCTGCCTTCCTGAGGTTGTCGAAGGTCTCCTGGAGGTCCCGGCCATGCAAAGCGAGCCGCCGTGTTTTGACCACCACGTCATCGACGTATGCCTCCACGTTCCTCCCGAGCTGGGCGGCCAATGCGAGGGCAACAAGACGGGTGAATGTAGCGCCCGCGTTCTTCAGGCCGAAGGGCATTCTGACGAAGCAGAAGGTCCCGATCGGTGTGATGAAACTGGTCTTCTCCTCGTCGTCCTCGGCCATGTATACCTGATGGTAGCCCGAATAGGCATCCAGAAAACTCATTAGCTCACACCCGGCGGTAGCATCGACCAGCTGGTCGATGCGTGGCAAGGGGTAGTTGTCCTTCGGGCACGCCTTGTTGAGCGCTGTGAAGTCGATGCACATGCGCCATGCCCCGCTGGCTTTCTTGACCAGTACCGGGTTGGCGAGCCACTCCGGGTGGTGGACCTCACGAATAACCCCGGCCTGGAGAAGCTTCGTTACTTCCGCCTTAGCCGCTTGCTGGCGATCCATGGACATACGACGAAGCTTTTGCTTGACCGGCTTGGCGTCAGGGCGGACCGCCAGGCGATGCTCGATTACCGCACGATCTACACCCTTGATATCCTCGGGTGACCATGCGAAAATGTCGACGTTGTTCCGAAGCACTTGGAGCAGGTCCCGCTCAACCTCCGAAGGGAGCCCCTCACTAATGGACACGACCTGCCCCTCCGCTTGGAGCGGCACCTTCTTGACTCCGCCTTCCGGTCGAGGCTTGGGCGTCCATCCTGGGGCAGAGGGCGCGTCACCGGCTACACCTGAAAGGGCATGCACCTGGCGGCCCAGATCCCGACTAGTGGCTTCGGTGCGTCTGGCGAGGTCCTGATCGCCGAAGACGGTGATAACGCCTGCTGGACCCGGAAGCTTCATACACAGGAAGGCATGATGCCGGATCGCCTCGAAAGTGTTGATGGCGGGCCGGCCCAATATGGCATTGTAACGATGCGGGATGTCCACGACGTCGAAGACGACATACTCGCACCGGATCTTACTTCCCTGGCAGAA
Source organism: Dendrocalamus sinicus (assembly GCA_036346575.1). NCBI lineage: Eukaryota > Viridiplantae > Streptophyta > Magnoliopsida > Poales > Poaceae > Dendrocalamus > Dendrocalamus sinicus. Next base: position 11,927,096 of record CM070656.1, on the reverse strand, counting down.
TGTTACCGGAAGGGACACGTGCCCTACGGCCTCCAGCGATTGACCCCCGAGGCCTTGAAGTGGGGCCCCCGACCGCTCCAAGCGACTTCGAGGAACGCTCATCCGGTTGAGGGCTCCCATGAACAGAATGTTCGCGGAACTTCCCCCGTCGACGAGGATGCGCCTAACGTTGTAGCCGGCGAGCCTGGACGACCAAAGGGTCTTGGTGAGGGAACTCCACGCCCCTTGCATCTTCCAAGGTGAAGGTGATGCTGCGAGGCAATGCCCACGGATACGTCTGCTCCAAGGGGGCCTCTGATGTGTGACCTCCGGAGATGACGTTGATGTCGCGGTGCCGCTCATTGGCTTCGGGGGCTTCGGCGAGGGGTCGAAGGTGCGACGTCCGAGACTCGGCCATCGCTTGTCGTAGCTCTATGACCGCGGCGCACGTCTTCGTGCAATGATCGCCACGCCCATGCACGTCGCACCACTTATGGTGCTCTGGATGTTCCTGCTTCGCGCGGGGTTGTTCGTCACGGCTAGATCCGCGCTCCCATCCCCGGCCCCCTCCTTGTGAGGTGGGGGCACGAACGTGGCAGGCCTTCAGTGGCCTGCGCTGATGACGCTGGGGTTTGCGCAGGGCGTCGCGGTTGTGCGCCCTTTCTGGTGTGGGCTTCGGCGCGATCATTAGCCCGACCTGATGAATCCGCGCTTCTTGCCTGTCTCGGACGGCTCCGCGAAGACCCATCACGTCCCGCGGGAGCGCGCTGAGGGCTGCTAGCAAGGCGCCCTGGACCGCAGATCCGTCCGCTGAGCGGGCGGTGCAAACTCCTGGGTCGTTGGTCGTAGCGGCGGTGACGGGTTCGGCCGTCGCAGCTCCGGTGGCGGGGTAGATCGTCGAAGCTCCGGTGGCGGGGTTGGTCGTCGCAGCTCCGATGGCCAGTGGCGGATCCAGGATTTTACCTAAGGGTATGCCGTCCAAAAATTTTCATATACAATTCGGTAAAACTATTTGGCAATTCGGTAACAGTTGTAAAATTTGCAACGTAATTCGGCATATATACACTAAATAACACGATAAGTCTTAAATTTGAAGATTAAGTTGAAAACATCCACAAATTACAATATTAATAGTTCAAACGCCATACTGATAGTTCAAAATATAGGCATAAAAGAGAGTAAGAGACTTACAATACTACTTATCTGACTTCAACTGGAGATGGGGTAGGATTAGAAGTAGCAGCCGCCGCCTTCTTAGCTGCATGTTTCTGAAAAAGAGATGCAATGTCTCCTCTTCTCTTCATAACTGAACAATTCTAAAAAAACAATTGCTCCGGCCCTGCAAGAGAATAAAGAATATTATATATCATTTTGAAATTTGAATGCCAGAACTTTTCTTAACCATATGTTTCTGTTATAGAAGTAATGCAAGATCTTCAAGATCTGTGACTATGTTCTTATGGTTGGGAATATTCCTAATTTTTCTTTAAAGAATGAATGTTCCGCCAAATTAACCCGCACTGTTCCGCCAAATTAACCCGCATCCTCACATAGAAATTATAGATTTCAAGCAATTACTCTTACAGAAATTATAGAGTTTTCTTATCAACTATACTAATGCCGATTATTGTTATGACTGCAACCTGAATAGGAAGCATTAATCTCAAAAGTACACTAGGGCGATGATCTCTCTCATCTGAAACAAAAAAATCACAAGAATTAAGAAATAGCATCGCTCTTAATTACCTGATTAATTTCGCCAAACAATCGAACGATTCAACGACTTGATTCAACGACTCAACGATCAAACGATTACTATCATGCGGCGGCGGCGAACGCTCGAACGTGGTCGACTGGAAGTTTGGAACGCGGCGGCGGCGGATCGTGAGCGGCGCGTTATCTTGTGAGCGGCCGAGCGAATCAGCGAAGGCGATTTGGCGATTTGGCGAACCGTCTCGCAGTCGGCCGTCGGCGCGTCACGCGGTCACGCCGTCATGCGTGTGGGGTGCGGCAGGCGAGGCGAAGACTCAAGACGCGAAGGGCTGAAGGCGTCAAGGCGATTACACGAACCGTCTCAGCGTCTCGCATATCGTTCGATCCAGCGGCGCGTCACGCTATTTCGGCTAATCGGTCCCACCGCTACAGGGTATGCCGGGGCCCACCCGGCATACCCTGTAGATCCGCCACTGCCGATGGCGGGGTAGATCGTGGCGGCTCCGGTGGCGGGGTCGGTCGTGGCGGCTCCGATGGCGGGGTCGGTCGTGGCGGCTCCAATGGCAGGGTCGGCCGTCGCAGCTCCGATGGCGTGGTCGGTCGTCGCAGCTCTGATGGCGGGGTTGATCGTCGCAGCTCCAGTGGCGGGGTTGATCGTCGCAGCTCCGATGGCGGGGTCGGTCGTCGCAGCTCCGATGGCGGGGTAGATTGTCGCAGCTCCGGTGGCGGGGTAGATCGTCGCAGCTCCGATGGCGGGGTTGGTCGTCGCAGCTCCGATGGCGGGGTAGATTGTCGCAGCTCTGGTGGCGGGGTAGATCGTCGCAGCTCCGATGGCGGGTCGGTCATCGCAGCTCCGATGGCAGGGTAGATCGTCGCAGCTCCGGTGGCGGGGTAGATCGTCGCAGCTCCGGTGGCGGGGTTGGTCGTGGCGGCTCCGATGGCGGGGTCGGTCGTCGAAGCTCCGATGGCGGGGTCGGTCTTCGTGGCTCCAGTGGCGGGGTCGGTCGTCGCACGAATGCCGTCGTTCGCACCCGCCCCAACCGATGCTGAGGCCCTGGTGCTCACGCGCCGCTCCGCCCCGACCGTCTTTTTTCCTTTTGCCGCCGTCGATGAAGCTTTTTTCGGTGCCATCTTCTTCAGTCTTCAGGCTTGTCTCCGTCCTCCCCACGGACGGCGCCAACTGTTGTGGTTACAGACCAAACAGAGAGAGAGATGGTAGTGGGGAGTAGGAGTGTTCAGCCTTCTCCCCCTGTGGCCCCTCCCTGATATATATACATAGGGGGCATACTTTTACAATTGTGCCCTTACACCAATATACCCCCACCAGGGGTATTCAAGTCATTACACATGTTCTATTCTGGTCCCTATAGCCTCTTAACAGGCCTGCTGGGTTTAGGTGGGGGCCACCCCTACAACAGCCCCCATTTCTGAAGATACTAGTAATCCCCGCAATTATCCAAAACTGAACAGTTGCGGAGTACTGTACATAAGTGCGCACCACAACAGTACGTGCTTATAGCAAAAGAGTCAAACTTTTATTACGAACATAGGGTTTAACAACCTTCTTTTACACGGCGGATAGCAAGCTCAAAAACTATCATACAATACAAGAACTCCCAGGTGACCTGAGTGCAGCTGAGACCTAAAACCACTCGTCCTCGGGGAACAAAGGGTCCTCAAGAACTTCATCTTCTTCTTGGACATCTTGGTTCCATTGGTCTTTTATTTGTTGTTTAGCAAGTAATGAGTACAATCGTACCTAGCAAGTCACAAGAGTAAACCCTAATTTAACTTCTTGCATGGATATTCAAAGGGAAGGGATATACTGGTTCTATTAAATTGAGTGGATGCAGTTTTATTTACAAACAAGTAAAACAAAAACAGTTCTCCTTAAGATTAAAGGGGTTTCCTTTCAACAGTTAATTGTACAACTGCACATGTTAAAACATTATGAAATCTACTTATACTTCATTGCTGGAATCACCTAATTAACATAGCTTCATTAACTGGAAGCACGGCGTATTCAAATACCATTGATCTCACTCTGCAGAGTTGCCCAGCTTTACCCACAAGATTTCTTAACTCCCACGACAAAGTTAAGAAAACTAAGTCGTTTCACTGCTCAATTCTTTATATAGCCTCTACCCGATAGAATCACTCAGACACGGCTCACACATTAATCCTAGTCTCTTCTACCCGCTCTGAGTGACCTCTATCGTTGTTAGGTATGGTTTTACCGTTCCGCATACCTAACTCCCCAACATCAACACTCCTACCTCCTGTAGAGATTCAATCAAGTTGAGCAGCTACTAAACAAGGGGTTGACAAATCAACTCCTGTGGTTGAGCGATTACTATGTCTTTTATTCAGCATAAGGTTCTTGTCCTTACTTTTCACATGAGGCACCAACCACATCCCCAACTATGCTCAACGGCACTACCACCTTTCTAATCACGCCTCCACTCTAGGGTAAGGTCATGGACGAAGGTCATCTCATGGCTTTCCACTGCACACCCTTACCCTAGTACCAAATTTTACAAATCCTACCGACCAACAGCCAAGTCACTTAGTAGTACAAAATTTTGAGTGAGATGTTCTACAATTATTTATACAATAATTTAATTATTACTAAGGTTGTCAAGATGAATATGGCCTCAAATTAAACATGGCATTTATCAATGGTAGGACTTAACTAATTAGCATATCATTCTAAACATTTATTTTAATCAATTAACACTTTGCAATTAACAATAATGGAAATATGGTAATTAAATAATTTAAATTTTCATCGGATTCTATATGATCAAAAACTTGTGACTTGCCTTGCTGCTCTAAAACTTCTACGAGCTCGTAAACTTCAGTGCCCAGGTCTGGTCCTTGAATCATCGCTTTGGAAAGATCGGAAGCTAGCACAAACATATAAAATAACGATATAAGTCCACACTTCAATCTAATCAAGCTAGGAAAGACAAACTAAATTAAAAAGGAGTAAAATGCAATAAAATTCAAATGGAGGGGTTTGAAATTTATTTGAAATTTAATTTGGTGGAATGGAGGTCAAAAATGGATTTGCGGTGTCGAAACGATCAAAATGGCGTATTTTTGGGATTTTCTTGGATTGTTCCTTGATTTTCTAAATTTTCTCTCTCACGTGAACAGTAATGAGCCGGTCGATCAGCACAGTGCGGTCCAGCCACAGTTTTCACTCGTGCGACTGATTGGGCCGACCGGCCTCAACCCACGCCGCGCGCGGCCGCGAGACCCAGCGCATGCACGTGCGCCCGATGGGCGACGCGCGGATGGCACACGCGGCCCAGATACGACGAGCGTGAGCACTCAGATGAAACGGTGACGACAGGCGTAGACGGCCGAGATATAGCCACGTCGTGCTGAGGGGGTCGTCTTTAACCTTCGGTTCCCCTCTCTGGCGGGAAAACAGAGCACGGTGACGGCTCTCGATTTCACTTCAGTAGTGCTCGCCGGTGAAAAAGGAGGGCACGGTTGGATTTCTGGGAGTATGGGAAACACATTTGGAGCTTTGGAAGGTGGGGAGGTGGATGGTCGTGGCTGGTGGCAAGAGAGAAGGCAGCGGGCTCCACGGTGACTCAAAGATACTCCGGTGAGTCTCAGGCGAAAAGGAAGGTGGTTTGACCATCAGTGGGACATCAGCTTCATAGTGGTGGCAGTGGTTTAGGTCGGGAATAGCTCAGCAAAACTGTCCACGAGAGAGGCCATTTGGCTGGCGGTAGCTTCTACCGCAAGGGCTTTCGGCGAGTTCTTAGGTCCAGGTGAGCACGTCCATGTGATCAGGAGACAGAGAAGGTCATGTTAGCAAAAGGAATCAAAAAATAATCGACAGAAAGGTAAGATTGCCTCGAGGGCTCACCGGGCACAGGGGATGTAATATCTGGGCCGGCTTGGCCTAGCCCGGCCCAACCCAGCCCATATAAAAGAGGCATCTGGAGAGGGGAAGAAGCAAAAACCCGATTTTGCTTTCTTCCCCGAGCTCACCTTGCGCTGCTGTCGCTCTCCCCTTGCGCCTGCGCCGCCGCTTGCTAGCTTGGCGCCGTCGCCACCACCGCCACTCCGCCGGCGCCGCCGTCGCTCGCTCGCCTCTGCTCTGCTGTGTGGCTGCCGCCCTACCCGGCGGTTGTTGCCGCACGCGCCGCCACCGTCCGCGCGCTACCGTGCTGCCTCGCCGCCATCCCGTTCGTCCAGCGCGCCACCGCCGCCTACCCTTCCCCTTGTGCTGCCGCCCGTGCCTCGCCTCCCTCCGCCCCGTAGCGCTGCCGCTCCCCTGCTCCGCCCGGTTGCTCGCCGCGCACGGGGGCAAGGGGAGAGCCCGGAGCTGGTGTGAGGGGGAGACGGGGGGGACGGCCGGCGAGGGAGGAGGAGGAAGTGTGGGAGGCGCCGGCTGTGAGGAGCCGTGAGGGGAGCGGGCGGAGGGGGGGTGGAGAAAAAAAAAGAAGGGACAAGGAAGGCCGTCGGTGGAGTAAAGAAAGAGAGGTGGAAGAAGGCGTCGGTGTGAAAAAAGGGGCTGCCGACCGTGAAAAAAAAAGAGAGAAGGAAGAGAGGAAAAGAAAGAAAGGGAAAGGAGGAGAGAAAAGAAGGGGAAAAGAGTGACCCGCCGCCAGATCTGCCTGATCCGGACGAGAAAAAGGAGGCGGTGTTCCGATCTGACTGCTCGGGGCTAGGGTGGCGGTTCGAGTTTGGTGCCGTCCACGCACCGTCCGCCAGGTTAACAGGCAAGTGCATGGTAGACAGTAAATTGTGATGAATGTTATTCGTGTTCCCATGCCATGGTTTACAGTATTTATGAGATGATGCATGTGATTATGTGCTAATCATACCTTGATGAGTAATGTTTATGATTAGACATTCACATTTGAGGCATATTGCATCATGCAAAATGCATAAGAGCAGTCGGTGAGAAAGTCATGACTTGTCAGGAGAGCTCTTGAATAAGAGCAGTCGGTGAGAAAGTCATATGACTAGTCCGAGTGCTCGGAATAAGACCTCTGAGGTAGGCAAATGAGTGGTCCATCGACGGGTGGGCGCCCGCTATACCGGTATACGCTACGATTCTGAGCATACAGATGCATTGCATGATATTGCATTGCATTACGATGAAAGTAATCTGATTCTGAGCGGTGGTGATTCTGATTTCTGATTCTGATCGTGATTTACTGATTTCTGATTCTGATTGTGCTTTGATTTCATCGACATAGGTTGAATTACAGTTTCTGAGACATAGAATTGATCTACGATATCTGATTCTGCACTTAATTTTCAGGTTCTGATCATAGAGTGGATTTGATTTCTGATTTGTGAAATTGATTGAACTGTTAAATTGATGTTACTGTTTTATCATGTGCTTGCTGAGTCTTCGGACTCATCCTTGCTTTATCGTTGTTTTTAGGTGAAGGATGACGACATACATGGAATGGGGATAGTCCGTTTGGCACTGCACTTGTAAAATAACAGTTTAGCCATATACTGAGCTTTTATGTTAAACCTAGGGTTTATTTTGCTAACAGTTGAATAGCAACACTTTTGAATCGGTAAGTGGATGGTGGTAGCATCTTGGGCCCTGTGGAGGGTCGGGGTGTTACAGAGGTCTCCGGTGGCGGTGAGTAGAAGCTCAAATTGACGGCTCTGGGTAACACTAGAGAGTGGTGTGATGCGCTTAGCAGGGACAGCAAGGCTTAAAAAGCGGCGAATGTCGGTTGTTACAATGAGGTGGTTCGAGCTCGTTTCTTGCACGCGAGCGAGGAGATAAGACGGGCTCTGACATGGAAGTGACGGCTCGAGCGAGGTAGCGCTGCGCACTCTACAATAGCTGGTAGGGGCTGACACTGTGTGTACGGCACAAGGCGCACGTTGGCCGGGAGCTGCAGCAAACTGCGGCTGAAAGAGAGAGAGCGAGTCAGGGGAGCGTTTGAACTGAGCAGAGAGCAGGAGATGGGCGGCTGACTGGTGGGGTCGTGGTGTCAGGCTGGTGTGAATGGGGAGGAGTGGCTTGGCCACAAACTCGGGCAGCGTTGGGGCGGCGCATGGACAGCCGACATAGTGAGGCGGTGGAGAGGCGACGACGCAGGGAAGCGCCAGTGGGAGGAGAAAACGGAAGGACCAAAAGGGAAAGCGGAATTTCACTAGGAATTGCCCAGTTGGGAAAGATTTGGATTTCAAGCAAAAATCAAGAAAATTTTCAATTTTTTTTGAAATTTTGAGTTCTTTCAAAGTTGCATCATGAGTTGATCATGCCATGCTCCAGCTTGTCCTGGGTTGACACCAAGACTAATTTTATAAAACAAATCAACGGGTATTATATGGGTGCCTAGGCACCAGGGGCATAAAACACTCGTCATATATATATATAGAGTAAAGTTCATTACCGGTCCTTAAACTTTTTATGCTTTGTCATCCTGGTCCATTAACTTTTAAAGTGTGTCATCCCGGTCCTTAAACTTTCAAAGTGTGGTAATATCCTATGTAGTTGTAGCAGTGAACTTTTTATGTTGTGTCATCCCAGTCCATAAGACTTTCAAAAGAAATTGCCACACTTTGAAAGTTTAAGGACCGGGATGACACACTTTAAAAGTTTATGGACCGGGATGACACAGCATAAAAAATTTAAGGACCGGTAATGGACTTTACTCATATATATATATATGTATATATGAAGAATGGCCGAACGATTCGTCAACCACGTGATGTGACCGAAGGCATCAGACTGCTTCAGATGGCTTCTCCGGCCTAGAAGTGGATCGAGCAGATGCCAGGCGTTATCACTCGGTAACAATGATCAGATAGCTCGCGCGCGTGCATGTACACAGAAAGATTATTGTGTGTTTAGCATTTGTCTTAACAACTATATATGGGGGTGAAGTGAACAACAATCGTGTGGATCGGGTTGCACCCACCTTGACATGGAATATGTTGTGGAGATAATAGACCACCGGACAACGACTGATGTGATAAAAGTATGTATATTGGACTACAAGAGAAATCACTTTGTACGGACACTACTTTGACAACTCTTCCCCACTGTTCACCAACCCTGCAACTGCAAGCATTTTATCACACTCTGGGTAGCATCAAGCATTTCTAAGATGCAGCAAATGGCACGCTTCTCCCTTTTAACTCATTGCAAGAAGATAAAACAGAACAACGAAGAACCCTGCCCCTGCATCTCCATGTCAATAGCACCTACATATGATGTTATTATGCGTGTGAAATTTTGAGCACAGTCCTAGCAAGCTTGTTCAATAAAATTCAATCGTCAAATGTCCTTCCAAAACTCGCGTAGTAGCATGCGTCCTCATTCTTCAGTTACAAACATGTACAAACATAGTGGCAGCAACAAATAGAGAATACTAGTAGGCGAAGTCTCTATTGATAATCGAACGTATGAGCAACAGAGAAGGAGACCATCCGACGATTCGTTGAAGGTTGAACGGCGCAGAAGGCAATCGACTGATGTTTTTGGGACTGCAAGCTGCTAGAGTCCAAGACTAGGACTTCTCATCAAGTTGATCCGTGGTGTTGTCGAACAATTGATCGTCATCGTCTAGTCAAGGGAATCGGGGCCTGCAAGTCCCACTTGTAAACTCCCTTCCATTGATGTCCCCCAGATTGTGTTGATCCTCTGTTATTTGCAACATTGGGACATTCGGATGTACCTTCCCTTCACCTTGCAGTACATCCGAGGCCACTAGCACATTTGGAAAGCTGAAACGCAAGTTCAAACTCCACCACCAGATTGATCCCGGAGCGTTCTGCTAGCTCGGTGTGAGGGGATGAGGATGTGATCCATACAGCACATCAAAGCTACAACAAATTGGTCGTTGCGATCTCCGCTGGCAGCACCAACTCCACTTCTGCCTGAACTGGCAAAGAATGCAGTGTCAATATTGAGCTTCACCCAGCCATTCTGCCTGAAAAATTGCAGAGTCTCATCATCACTATATTTTGCAAATGTCTCCAACTGACTAAATTGTCAAACATATTAAGGGTTACAACAAAATAACCTACCTACCAGATAGGTTTATTTGTACAAAAACCATGAACTGTTAGATCATATGGTTAGGTTTAGAATATTTTGGTGATGAATAATTGACAATGGTTAATTTGTTATGATGAATATTTGGTGATTTTGTTTAGCGATGTTATGCGAGGTGTGTGGTGCGTGCGTGAACTGATGTTGGTCAAGTTGGGACGAACTTGTGTCAGAAGTATGTTCTTTGGTCTTTGCGTGTGCAGGTTGAGCATGGAGACGATCATGGTCGGTGACGAGGTGGACCGGAACTAGGATGGGGAGATCCAAGGTTTAGACGGTCAAGGAGGTCACGAGATGATCGGGCTCATGCTTGGGGCGCATGGAGATCAAAGGTGGATGATACGTGGAGAAGCTACGGGAGGTGCGGTCCTAGAGGCTTCGACACGTGACGTGTTAGAAAAGTCGTGAGTGTGAAAAAACCTGTCTTAGGAAGGGTTTCGGGTCCCTTGAAAATTAGTGGGCTAAAAGTCTAGTTGAGGTAAAAAAGGACCAAGCCTAATTGGAGTTGGATTAGGATTTTAAGCCTTTGTTGGAGTTGGATTAGGACTTTAAGGCCTTGTTGGAATTGGATTAGGATTTTAAGGCCTAATTGGAGTTGGATTAGGATTTTAAGGCCTAGTTGGAGTTGGATTAGGATTTTAAAGTCTAGTTGGAGTTGGGCTATATGTGTATATATATGCATGCGGCAGCATGGCAAGAGTTTATACCGAGCAGCCGTGGAAGAAAAATATATATACGGCTTTTGGGGTGGCCAAATGTTTTCTTTGGCATGGCATCTCTTTGATCACGAAGCGAGTTCGGCCATCGGTCAGGTAAGCGATCTCAGATTTTGCTTAGTTGCATAATTAGGGCTTAATTTATTTTCGTCACTATCTGCATCAGTGATCTTGTTTATTTTATATCTCATTCTAGAGCTCCAATTGACGTAATTCCAGTTGGGTTAGTTCATAACTGTCTCTAGTTTATTCTGAAAAAGTTTGAGGTTAATCGGAGTTACGGATTTTTATCGAGATCGCTTTAGTAATGATACGATGTTCTGTCGAACTTTAAATAAAGCTTAAATAGGTTTTGTGTTAAAGGGAGTATTAAAATTTATTTTTAGCTTCCGCAATCATTCACCCCCCTCTGATTGCCTATCTTAGTGTGAATCGATCCTACAAGTGGTATCAGAGCAGGTTTATTTTTCTAATTGATCTTAACCGGTAATTAGAAAACATGTCGACGGATAGGTATTTCACAAAACCTTGTATTTTCGATGGTGTTGATTTTTAGTATTGAAAAGCAAAGATGGAGGCATATATTTAAACTCAAGGCTTTGCAATATGGGAGAAGGTCTACATGTCCAGAGGGTAAATAGCAATGGAACTAATGACACAGCATTGAACTGCAATTTGTGTTTGTTTAGTCTCTCGTCAGTAGCAATCACTCTCAAGTCGAACATTTTTATCAAATATCTAATCTTCTTTCCTTTGAAAGAAAAACCAACTGCAGGTCAAATATGCAGTAAAAGATAATTCAGTAAGAATAAACTCAACAAAAATTTAACAACCTAATTCTAACTAGTGCAACATGTGATAGTTCAGCATAAACATGACAGCATATATTCACATGAAAGAAATAATGTCTTTCAGAGGCTGCAATTCGTCTAAAATTAGGACTAACCAAAACGCCAATCCATGAAGCACTTGCACCAATAATGTACTCAAGCTCATCACAAGCTGAAGAATACAAAAGGGTTGGTTTTCAAGTCTATAATTAGTATTGACATTTTACAAGTTCGACCGAAGGTATATTTGGCACATGGGTTTAATTTCCAATGCATATTCAACCTACAGCACACGATATTGAATCCATCATCACACTGCATCGATCCAGGCGCAAATTCTGTTCAAATTTAAAGCTAGTAGCATAACATGCTGGAAAACTAACTTTGCCAAGCTACCAAATACACAAGCTCTTTCAGACATTCTCACAAACAGTTCGTGTGCGCAGCAAACAAATTACTCCAACAAAATCTGACATACACTGTGAGAAATCAGATCGAATCAAACAAACAGAGGGAGATTTGAGCGGTACCAGCATGGTGTCAGAAGGCGGCGATATCAACTGGCGGGAGGTGGAACAGGTGGGAGACTCTGAGATCAGCACCAGCAGCAGGAGAGGCGGCGCACGAAGAACAGATCATTGTCAACAGCAGTAGAGACGAGCAGCATCAGCAGGCATCTCCGCTTTTGGATTTAACTAGGGACAACAAGAGGAGAGAGGAATTGTGAGTGTAAAGCATCTCACTTGAGTAGTACTTGAACGAAAGAGAGAGTAGCTGCCGTGCAGGAGTGACCTGTCGTTCGTCGTCAACGTGACCACTTGCGAGCTCTCTCCCGCAGGCTCAGGAAGGGATTCCGTTGCTTCATCGGGTTGAGCGCTCTCCCCCAGGTCATGGCTGCTCCGGTCATTCGCCAGTCTCAACACCAGGTCATGATTGGGGTGCGCGTGCACTTCGCCTTCCAGCATACCAAGCTTAGCCACTCGACAACCATAACCAAGTGAAATCTCCTTGAGCCTTTGAAGGTGCTTGATACCAATTATCCCTGATTCCAACCTGCACCCATTGAATTCTATCCTCTCCATCTGGGGCGAGGTGCCCTCCTCAAATCTAATCTCTCTCAGTTGATCCTGACCATAAATAACAAGTTTCCTGAGATTTAGGAATGCTGCCTCTCCGAACACTAGTGTGCCCCCAACGTAAGCATCCCAATCAAGACGAAGGAGCCAGAGGTTGTGTAGTGCCCCAAGTATCCCCATGGTTTCACCTTCCTTTAGTTTGGTGCGCTCTAAGTAAAGCTTCACCAACTGCTTGAGATTCCCAAACCAGTTGGGCATCTCTCCAAGATATCCGCGCAAGCGGAGGGTCCTCAGTAGGGGAGGGGGGGAGGAAATACAATTCATCCACTCGAGTGTTCCCCAGCTCGTGGCATCCACACGAAGAGATTGGAGGGAAGAGAGCTTCTGAATGGCTTCCCAAAATATCTTGTGTTTTTTCTTGGCGGCGCCATACATTTCCACGCTTAATTTTCTTAGCTGACTTAGTTTCCCCAGCTCTTCAATTGCTTTGCTGCTAGTCCGTTTGATGTCCACATCCTCTAGTATCTCTAACTCCCTCAAGCTGCCAATTCCTTTCGGTACCTTCACGCCAGCTGTTTCGAACCAACAGCTAGATACGGCCATGTGCAACTCAGCAATTACCTTAGCTCGAGTGTCAGGATCGAATAAAGGTGTGAATATCACAGGCAAGCACATCATGACTGTCAAGCAATGTTTAGGTTCGTCTCTATCAAAATTTGCAAATAATGCTCTGCTACAACGGAGGCTACGGAGATTGTGGAGTTTGCTAATCTCAGTAGGTAGTGTTGCAATGTATGATAGACGCATGTCCAGAGCCTGTAAACCTTGCAATTTTCCGATGGACCTTGGAAGTGAATAAATATATGAAAGTCCAATTCTCAAGTGTTTCAAGTGGCGCAACAATGATATATTGTTGATATCTTTCTGTGTGATCATAAAGTGTGCATCTTCTAGATCCAAGACCCGTAACATCCTCAATTGGGATGAACAAAATGAAGGCACCAGTTCAGTAGGTCTCTTACCAAACACAGTTAATGATCGGAAGTGGCTCCAATCCAAGCCTATGTTTGGGCACTTGCTACTATGGTATGTTACATGACGGAAGTTCTCTTCTGCGACACTAGTTTCATTATCCCCTATCGAGTATACAAAACTTTCATATCTAGAAATTGAGATTGTGATATCACGCATGATATCGTGAACTCGACAACTCTTAACTATCCCTTGTATATTTATTCTTGATGGTTGAATCATACTTCGTTTAATGAGCTGATCAAAGTAACTACCTCCAACATCTTTGATGGTCATCCCATCCCTGGCTTTAACAAACCCCTCTGCTATCCATCTATCTACCAGACGCCCCTTTTTTATCTCAAAATCCTCAGGAAAGATGCTTAGGTACAGAAAGCATGGCTTAAGATGAGATGGTAAGTGGTTGTAACTCAGTGCTACAACCTTCCTCATTGCTTCAAGGCTTGGGTTGCTCTCAAGTTCTGATGGAAGTTGCTTATACAGAATTTCCCACTCATTTACATCTTTCCCTGCAAGGAGTCCTCCTATTGTAACAATAGCTAACGGTAAACCTCCACATTTCTTTAATACCTTACCAAATATTTCCTTCATTTGATTGCTCTCTACGTCAGCAAGACTTCTATTTACCTTTCTTGATAGCAACTGAGCAGCATGAACTTCCTCTAGAGTTTTAAGGTGGTAGGTTCGTGCCGAAGAATTGGGCCGTTCCACTAGGTCACCATTTCTTGTTGTTACCACGACTCGGCTACCTTTATTGTTATTTCCCCAAAAATTAGGTTTAATGCAATCCCATGCTTGTACGTCCCACAAGTCATCAAGAACAAGAAAATACCTTGAGCCCTTCCTTGAGACGATCTGTAAGGTTACGCTCGTGTACCTGCCCTTTACTCTGTTTCAATGGGTCTTCCCACAGAAATTGCTTGATCATGTCGTTAAGTAGCTCCTTGACGTGAAATGACTGTGACACGGTGATCCAAGCACGGCATGCAAAGTTGCTGCTAATTTCTGAGCTTTCATAGACCCTCTTGGCAAGAGTAGTCTTGCCAAGTCCACCGGCTCCGACAACCCAAATTACTTGGACTTCAAGACCATTATTACTTGATATCATCTCAAGGAGCTTCTTCTTGGGGCCGGCAAACCCAACAAGCTCAGCTTCATCAACATAGTGAGCAGGTTGATATCGAATCACATCCACGCTGCTTGCAGAGTCATCCATGCTGCTAGATGGAGCGGGCTTGATTAAATTGTAGCGCATGTTTCTCTTGCTCACTTCTTCGACTCTTAACTTGAGGCTCCGGATCTGGACCGCAATTCGGTGGCGGTGCCGGAGCTTCATCAGCTGCCGTGACAAGCTCTGACGCCCCACATGGACGGCAAACTCCTCAAGACAATCTTCAATGTCGTAGGCTAGATCTCTCACTTGCTCTGCCCAGACCTTCACCAGTTCGTCTTTCTGCTTAGTATCTTCGGCAGCCCTTAAGAAAGCTTGCATTGTTTTCATCTCATCTTTGATGAACCTGGCATTCATGAGTTGAACGAAAACTTTAGGACTACTTAATGGGGAAATTGCCACTAGCGTTTAAATAACGGGTATATAGTTACAGCAAACACAACTCCGATAGATGACAGGCGATGGCTTTGGCCTAAATATGGTGTATGACCCTGTGAGGAGAAGAGAGCGAGAAATAGAGACGACATCAAGGAACAGACATGCCATGAGACTTTAATTCCGTTCTAGCTAAAGAATCAACAAGACCACAACTGTGTGCGCTATTGAATCCTAGCCTGCCATTTTCACATACTAGCTACCGTATACATAAGACCTTTTAGTATTTGTTCACCAGAAATACAGGCAGAGAAACGGAAGGGGGAGAAATGAACCAGCATGCCTACCATATCTCGTTCTGCACGCCGATCAGCAAGCTCATCTCATTGGCGGCGGCAGAGGCGGCCTTGCTGATGGCGCTCCCCACCAGGGTCCTCGCCATGCTCAGCACCGTCTCCGCCATGGACCAATCGCTCAGAACTATCAAGCGCAGAGCTCTTCACCCTCTAGGAGAACGAGATACTAGGCTGCACCGAGCAATCCCAACGGGCCAGGAGGAGAGCAAGCTTATCATGTAGCTCGCGTCATGAAGTTATGGGGCCCTGGCATCTAAACCGCACCTAACTCTGATATGGACGGCCGCGAAAGGCTGGGGAACATGATTGGTCCAATTCCGCGAATTAGGGTCCACACAAACCATGATCAACAGTAGAGTAGTGTCTGTTGTCCGTTAGCCCGTGTATCACGCGATCAGTGAGGTCCATCAGCAGAAGCTTGATCATTGACCTCCCTCTCCACTAATTAGGACTTGAGTGCAATGTTTACCTCACTCTGGATAAATTCAGTCAGCCAAACACGTAGCATCTCTATCTCTTCTCTACCCCTATAAACCACCAGTTAAAATTATCCTACATCCACCCAACAATTACCTGCTCCACAGTCATGACCTTAACTACGTCCACACCACAATACGCACCCAGAATTACACCATCATAAAAACGTCCGTACCAGATTAACTCTCCTCTATTCTCTCTCCTTACTCAACCATATCCGACGATCATCCTTCAATGGATGTGCAGTACCCCTCCCGCGTCCCCGACGCTCCTCCGCCTCCCCGCGCCTCCTCCTCCGCCTCCCCGCGCCTCCCTCCTCCCCGCGCCCCTCCTCCGCCTCCCGCGCTCGAAGCACTCCAGGCGCCAAGGTCAAGGGCGCCCATCCGAACGAGTTGGCGGCCGTAATATTTCTTCTCCTTGCCCCGCTGATCTACTCTCATCTTAGGTTTCCCATGATTTTGTTGCGTTGGTCCTCCGTGATGTGATTTTTGCGGTAACTAGGGTTTAGGTGCGTGTGTTTTGTACCGCATCGCATAATAGAGCGAATTATCATCCGTCTTTGTTGATTTGTGCGATTTAGGTGGTAACACCCGTTCCTTCTTCTTGAACTCCTCTTCTCCTCCTCAGATATACAATTTTGCGGTATGGCATTTCTTCTTGCAGATCCTCGCCGCCCGTGGAGAGATAGGGAAACACAGCCGAAACCCTATGGCGTCTCATCGCACTCGCACGCTCCGGCTCAGAAGCCGCTCGGCCCCTCGTGTGATTCCGCCACGGATTTAGGGTTTCGCGGGCCACGGTGGGGCTGTGATCTATCGGCGCGCGGCGGATGCGAGATTGAGTCGGGCCACGCCGAGTATTCGATCGGCCATGGCGGCGCGGAGACGGAGAGCCGCCTCGAGCTTCGAGCTCTAGGAGGCCGACTCGCGCGCTCCTCGCTTCGCGGTTCTCTCCCGAGCTCATCCGTGTGATTCGAGAGGAACTCACCCCGCCTATCTTCTTTGTTTCCGATGTATTTCAAAGATTAACCAACACCATACGGTGCTTGCTAAATATGCATCAAGAACCGAGAAGTTCGCCGCTACCGAACGGAGAATAAGACTTCGCCGCGGAGCCCGCCGCTGGAGGGCTCTTCTCCCGTGCCGGGACAACGTTGCCACCGCCGAGCACGCCGCCATCGCCTTGGTCTTTGGTCTACCTCCGCCTTAGGAGGTAGTATCTCCTCCGATGCGCAGGAAGTTTTGCTCACTGCTACAACTTATGAGAGATTTTGTGTTTTTGTGACGATGGTAGTGCTAAACTAAGAGTAATGTGACTTCTATGAATTAGTTGCTTAATGCTCTACGGTACCATATGGATCCGAGATCGGTTATGTTTCATCATTGCTTTTCCTTTACAATTCTACATGCTTTTTGGGTGGCGACCATAGATGTGCGAGATAATTCATATGATGCGTAGCAAAGGAATCTTGTATGGTTGATTATATTGTTGTTATGTTAATCCGTGGTTGTGCCCCTTTATCTGCTTTGATCTACTCATTAGTTATTATTGATAGTTTGTGGTTTGCATCTCTGGATCCAATATTAAAACCGCTTGATAATTTGAAGATTTCCTTTTAGTCGATTGATGGATTATCTTCGTTCTCTTTAGGCATATTCTACTCTTGATCTCGCTCACCAATCGCCAAGACGGTGTCGTTGGTGTCCTTCGCAAATTCTCGGGGTGTTTCGTGCGAGAATGAGTGATATGAGTAATCTGTGATTCTTCTAACATGAAAGCTTTTCTTCGCTTTTTTGCCCGGCTAGGCAATATCACTGCTACTCCATGAATGAAAAGTCTTTGTTTCTATTACAGATCACGAGTATCCTACCATTGAAATGAGTTCGATGATTTCTCATGCACCTCTTGAAGAAAAATTTTGTGCTCTCCATTTCCTCCAATAGGCATCTGCTGTCATCATGGCGTCCTGCTACACAGGATTACCGTGCTCCTGAATGACCAGATCTGGCCAGAAATTTCTGATGGTATGTCATCTTCCCTGACAAGCTTTAATTTTGCCTAATAAACCAACAATTTTTGTTGTCTGTTCAGTGCTCTTGATTTGTTTTATTTTGTTTCCAGTTTTTTTAAGATGATATACATAGAGTGAAGGAGATAATATATATAGCCTCGAGACATAACAGATCACTCATTGTGATCTTCAATATTTCAAAGTGACCATTTTAAGTGTTTCTAGGTCAAAATTTTGTTATATTTGTGTATTATTTCCACTGTTTCTTTTCCTTTATTATCCAGATGTGTTCAGATTTCTAGATTGGAGGAGTTGCTGGTCGGTAGGGTTTTTGAAGTTGAAAAGAAGTTGCTACATCAATCAGTGGTACATAGATTAGCTACAACACAGCTTGCGATGGGAGAAATTGTGTATAGCTCTTTTAGAGGCATAGTTGGTACAACAAAGAAAGAAAATGGGATAAGAATCCATGATATAGATGCTGGTTGACTCTTGTTGATATGGTCTTTTCTCATACAGTCACTTTCTCTTGAAGGACATACATTCGTATTTGCTTTTAGACAGGGTGTCTTAGGAACATAGTTATGCATACACACATTTTCCCTATTAATCTATCACTCTACAACTTTCAGTATCTGATTTAGCCCAATTTCAGCTGGGCACTGTTCTAAAAGGCGGCCTGGGTGGCTGACTAGGCGGTGCATAGGTGCTGGGCGGCAGGGTGGTGACGCGCCTTGGTCCTCAGTCGGCTGCCTGGGAGGCTCGGTAGCGAAGCGGTGCAAGGCAGGTGAAGGCGTCCTGGGACGGCGGCGCGGCGGCCGCGCGACGTCTAGGTAGACGCAGCGTCCATCGTTGCCTCATCGGAATTTGCCACGTCGCAACCGAGGTCGCTTCCACCACCTCCTCCTCCTCCCCCCTTCGCCGTCTCCCCTCTACCATCTCCTCCCGTCATGGCCGAGCCGGGCGAGGCCGAGCCATGGCCGGCGGCTGGTGGTGCAAGGAGTCAGACTGGAGGCCAAAGCAGCGCAAGGGCTGGTGTAGCAGCAGCCAGGAGCCAGGAGAGCCGAGGGTGCCGGGCATTTATCATGTTCAGGTTTGACATCATAAACAAAATGCAGTTACGAGAAATATATTCAAGTAGATTTATAGTTTTGATGTTTCACTTAGGTTAGTTCGTCCATTTATTATTGATTAATCATACTTTTTACCTGAGATTGCAATTTGTAATTACAAATCAGGATTTAATTTGATTATATTCCCTTCTTAATTTCGATTTTTCTGAGCTTTTCTACAGATTGTTTGGTGCTTTAGGAATTGATATATGTGTCTCAGAAACATAGAGGCCTTTGTGAACATTTCAGTTAAAATTATGTATTGATTATTTTTATATGATATACATGCACAATGCTTAATAAAATGTTTGAACTTAGCATATTTGGAGTAAAAGATTGGTATATGCTACAAGATCATTATTTTCCATGGTAAGATGATCGGTTTCACGCTTATGTTCATTTTTAGCTCAACTATGGTGACACTCGTGTTTTCTTTTCCTCAATTGGTTCTTTTCCTATGTAGAAACTACTTTAGTCAAGATGCGTAATAGTAGAATCCAAATCATCCTTTGCCCATATAGATTAAGTAGACCATAAATTATCTGTATGTGCTTGCTTAGTGTATTTTTGGCTTTGCTAGGTATCATGGTTTTTTTATCCGAGTACGGACGATGGCGATAAATGTTTCAATTGTAGAAGCTCATGAGTTTGCTATACAAAGCCCGAACCGCAGATGAATGATGTAGGAGCTGTATTTTGTTTGTGACTTTCGACTTTCTTACTCAGATCTTATTTGTTGAGAAAGGATGGCAAGAAAAAACTTTACATGTTATCCTCTTTGAAATTGTAGGGTTCAGATTCTTTGATGCTATAGCATCGGACAGAGTGAGCAAGAGTGACATTTACATACAAAATCTTTAAAACTTGATTGCATCAAAGCTTGCCACACGACCGTAGCGCGTGGTACCTATCTAAAAATATCTAATACATGGAGCCCTTCACGCTTGACATCTTCATTTCCAAGCGCTTTGTCTCGCATCCTCACGCACCGCATAACGTGTAGGCGGTCGCGATTGCGGGACCGCCTCAAGGATATCAAAGAAGCCCTCAAGTCGAGGTCCGACATACCGCCGCTGGCCGCCGTCGCCGTTTCTCGCAGAGAGCGAAGGAGGCCGATGTCTACACTTGCATATACACGCATGGTCGTAAAAGGGTGATGTGGTCATGAGTTCGTTCACGTGGTCGGAATGACCGTGTGGTCGTAACTTCGACTACGTGGTCGTAAATGACCATTACACGACCATGTCTCTTTATGTCTATGAATCACGGCAGAATAAAGTTGCTTTTACGACCGCGTGCTACGACTTGCTTGTTCGTTTTATTTTTTACAAATTTTATCTTATTTTGTATTTTACCGTAGCGTTAGCACGGGCACACTACTAGTTAAGTAGTAAGATGTAACAACTGGCATGATCATCCTTTCTGATGCATCAACTCGTTGTGGCAAGAGAAAAACATAACAATGGAGTACCCAGCTCCTGCACTCCATGTTAACAGCATCTACATATGTTGGTTCATGCCAGAATCATGTGAAAGATAGAACTAAGTCTTCCAAGTCACCTGTCAAACTTTCTTTCCACAAAATAAAGTAGAAAAAAACTCAATTAGAAACGAGCAACCACTAGCTCAGTAGCAGCAGCAGCAAGCGGTGGCTTGGGCGCACAAAGCGAGAAGACCCGAACGTAGCACGCAGTAGTTGAAGGCACGCCGGCTTGCATATAGAGGGCGAAGCAGCGTCAGCTCGGGCGGTCGGCATAGGCCATATGCAGGAGGCATAGGAGTGCATGCAGCTGGTGCAGGTCGAGCACACGTAACGCAAAGAGAAATCAAGGCGAGGAGATCCACGAGGTGCTGGAGTGTTCCAGGCCAAAGCTGGATACGCGAGAGTGGCGTCAGTGGGACGTGTGAACACAAAGATCAGAGGTGACGTGATCTCAGCTGAGACATGTGTTGGAGAAAGATGGGAGGCTCGGGTAATGACAAGGTGGCTGTCTGTAATACCAGTGGGAAAGAAACCGTTAGAACCCTAGAGGTTAATTTTGGGCAGGGTAGTCTGTTCACAGAGATACCTGACCGTCCGGGAGCCAGTCAGCACCTCTCACAACTGTGGGGTCATCACTCGGCACAAATAAACCTGATTTGATATAAAGACCAACCAAGGTAAACCAAATTACATAATACCCTTTTTGGATTCCACACAGCAACGGGAAAGTCAGTACAACCTTCTAGATGCCACAGTCATAGAGGCCAACTCACGCCATCGAGAAGGCTCGGCACAGCCAGACAGCACAACCAACCGAAGAAAAGGAAAGTGAGAAGAAAAGTCTGAGCACGACACCAGAAGACCCAGCTCACTCCTTCCTTTCCTCCCCCACCCCAGTCCAAACCCTCAAAACCCACAGCCACAATCGTCAACTAGCACAAGGAGAACTTAAGACTAGTCGACAGGAAGACGTCGACAAGAGACCAGACCACCGACTAGCAAACTGTAGGAGGAGACGACCACAACCAAGACCACCCAGTCCACAATCAACCGGGAAAGCGACCACCGAGCACAAGTCGCCATCCTCGCCAAAGCAACAAACCCACTGACAAAGGTAGCCCACCAATCACCCCCATTTTTAGCACCAATTTCAATATTAAACTGCATGCCACACACAATAAGCCACCATTCGTTGTCAATTACCATCATTGGGCAACTGTGAAACCATCACATAGAACACCAACCGAGGGTAGAGGAAGCAAGCAGAGGGAGTACGGTGTACCGAGGGGGAAGCGCAAATCGGGGCCACAGGCAAAAGCCCCCAAACCTAGGGTTAACCTAGGATTACCAGTGAGGGCGGCGAGGAGCTGGAGCCGGCGAGAGACCGGAGTAGTAGGAGGGGGAAAACCGTCCACCGTAGAAGAGACGGCCAAGGCGAGGCACCGGTGATGGGGGCGCCAGGACGCGACCAGTAGTGGCGTCACCATGGCGCAGCCAAGCCGAAGTGAGGCAGAGCACGGTAGAGCTAGCAACGGGGACGCCAGAGCTGGGAAGGAACCGAGGCGGCGCGGCGCCGGACCCGATCTGGATCGGGAGAGGAGACAGTCGAGAGAAGGAGAGAGAGTGCGGGGGGAAGAAATGAGGCGTCGGCGGAGAGAAAAGAAAAAGAAAAAAGGAAAAGAAAGAAAAGGAGGAGAGAAAAAAGAAAGGAAAAAAAGAAAGTGAAAAATGGGAGATGGGTAAATAAGATTTATCAGCGATTATAGATAACGACTATTAAATTATGATCGTTTGGGCACCGGGACATCGGAAAGGTGTCCAGTGAGAGAGAGATTGTTGGTATCGGGTTTACGTGTAGGAACGATGTCGATTGTCTATACGCATAGAATCGATGTTTTTTGCATGCTTGGGTGAATTACGCTATTGAATTAAGTGTACGGGTGGTGCTTCCAGGTGGAATTTTTGGTTTGACGCTCCTCCACGCATCGTCCACAGGGATAACAAGCAAGTGCATGGTAGAATAGTGGTACATTATACATTGCATTCATGGACCAACGACGGTAGGCCTCCCACGATGGTGGGGAAATCGAGACCTACTTCGGTAGGCACCTCTAGGGATAGAGGCAGAGGGGTTTCATCGACGGGTGAAGCAATTCCACTGTACCGGTATGAGCTGCATATAGAGGTGCATTGCATCGCATTGCATTTGCAGGAAATGAACATGTGACAGGGAGGAAACCCAGAGATTCTGGGTTACAGTTCATAAATGTGATTTGGTGGTTATTGTACCAATGACATAGAATTGATTTACAGTTTACCGTTACGGATTGAATTTATAGTTTACAGTTACAGATGCATTACAGATACATTGCATAGCATTGCATTGCATTGCATGAAAGCGACAGAGAAAGTGATACACTTTACAGTACAGAATTTAGTTACAGATTACAATTACAGAGTTGATTATAGTTATAGAGTTGATTTACAGCTTACGGTTCATGAAATCAATTGAGTGTTAAAGTGATCTCACTATTTTATCATGTGCTTGCTGAGTCTTTGTACTCATCCTTGCTTTATCATTGTTTTTTTTAAGAATCTGTTGAAAGTGGCATGTGTTGGGGGGAGTAGCACAGTTGTGTAGTTTCACGTGCATCAGTAACCCACATATCATCTACAGTTGACATACTTAGCCTTGAATGGTTGAGTACATTTTTGGTAATTAGCATATTTATACCTCTGTTGCACTTAGTGTCAAGTGTACCAGCTTTTATCGTTTGGTTGATATTTAAATAAAAGAATTTCTTCGCAAGACTAGAGGTAAAAGTTGGAGTTGGTAACATTATAGAGTAGGTGGTAGCACTTTGGGTTCAGGGAAAAGCCGGGGTGTTACACTGTGGGAGCAGGTGCTTCAGCCCAAGAAGGCATGCAAGGAAGAAGTGGAAGCAAGAGAGAAGATCGACGTGATCAAGATGGAGAAACAAGATTAAGGAGGTGATTGTTAGAGTCTAATCTTGTTTAGTTTTTCTTTTCTTGCCGTATCTGAGTCAATATAGTATACGTATAAAAGTCAGAGTCAGGTGTGGAGCCCGTTTGTTAGTCTAGTATGTGGCCTTTATAAGGCATGTTAGAGCTTTTGTAATCAGGTGCGAAAAAAGTTAGCAGCGGATTAGAGAAAGAAAGAAATAAAGGAGAGAGAGGGAGGTGTTTCTGGAGAAAAACTGATCATTTGGGCTTTTTTTGGTGGCTTATGGCTGAAAAACACTGTAGATGGCTGAAAAAACACTGTAACTGACAGAGGCTTATTTAGCATAATTAAATTTAAAAAATTAAAAATATAAAAAAATATGTTAGCCTATTACGTATAATACAAACAAATACGGGAAAAAAAGAACTGGAAAAAAGGCTCAACAAAAAGCAAAAAGTTCAGAAAAAGACGAAATTTATGAATAGTGAAAAATAAGCCAGAAGCCAAAAGCTGAAGCCGAAACAATCACAGCCTAGGGGCGATCAGTGAGGCCCATCAGCAGAAGCTTGATCATTGACCTCCCACTCCACTAATTAGGACTTGAGTGCAATGTTTATACCTCAC
The DNA here is from genome assembly GCA_036346575.1 of Dendrocalamus sinicus. NCBI lineage: Eukaryota > Viridiplantae > Streptophyta > Magnoliopsida > Poales > Poaceae > Dendrocalamus > Dendrocalamus sinicus. Next base: position 11,903,117 of record CM070656.1, on the reverse strand, counting down.
TCTAGATAAATTCAGTCAGCCAAACACGTAGCATTAAGTAGTAAGACGTAACATCTGGCACAATCATCCTTTCTGATGCATCAACTCGTTATGGCAAGAGAAAAACATAACATTGGAGTACCCAGGTCCTCACTCCATGTTAACAGCATCTACATATATTGGTTCATGTCAGAATCATGTGAAAGATAGAACTATGTCTTCCAAGTCACCTGTCAAACTTTCTTTCCACGAAGTAATGTAGAAAAAAACTCAATTAGAAACGAGCAACCACTAGCTCAGTAGCAGCAGCAGCAAGCGGTGGCTTGGCCGCACAAAGCGAGAAGACCTGAACCGACGCGCCGCCCACATCGACGCGATGGCGGCTAGCGTGAACTCGTTGTCTAGCGGGTTGTGAAGGAGAGTAGTGGCTCCATCTCCTACCCCACGCTCACACACTCAAATTACTCCGATTGGGCGATGTTGATGCGAGTCAACCTGCAGGCTCAAGGCCTGTGGGACGCCGTTGACACCGGTGATGTGCCATACCAGGAAGATCACCAAGCCCTTTCGGCGATCCTACGCACAGTGCCTCCGGAAATGCTCCGTCCGCTTGCCGAGAAGGACAATGCCAAAGAAGCCTGGGACGCCCTCAAGGCGATGAGGGTTGGGGTGGATCAAGTGCGTGAATCTAAGGCACAGAAGCTACGCCAGACATTTGAGTCGATGCGATTCAAAAATGGCGAGCATGTGGAGGACTTTAGTCTCCGGCTCCAGGGTGTCGTCAGCAACCTTCGCCTCCTTGGGGAGGAGCTATTGGAGAAGGTGGTCCGCAAGCTACTACGTGTTGTTCCCCGCAGGTATCGCCAAATCGCCTTGTCAATTGAAACCTTGGTTGACCTCAGCACTTTGTCCATTGAGGACCTCACCGGCCGGCTCCACGCTGTTGAGGACCGTGGAGAGTCGGACGATGAGGAAGGAGACCAGGTTCTACTCACGGAGAAGGAATGGTCGTCGTACAACACCAAAGAGATCGGCATGTCCGCCTCTCGCACCGCTGCGAACAGCGGGAACATGTCACGCTCACGCCAGCGCGGCCGACGCAGCCGCGGGCATGATGGGGGAGGCGGGGAACCAAAGTCTGGGCCATCCCAGGCCGCGTGCCACGACATCTCCAAGGACAAATGCCGTTATTGCGGCAAACTCGGCCACTGGGCCAAGGACTGCCGAAAGGCAAAGTGGGATCGTGAGAGGTTGGCTCAAGCGAATCTTCTCCAAGCCGAACCAAAGCAGGCTGAGGGCGAAGATGAGCCCACGTTGTTAATGGCTCAGGTCTGTGATCTCTCTCCCGCCATCAACATCGAACCAGCCGGCGCCGAACTCGTTATAAACGAGGAGCGCGCCCTTGTCACTCTCAGCGACGAGGGAGAATCAGTTGATTTAGAATGGATCCTGGACACCGGCGCATCGAATCATATGACAGGCGCACGGAACGCATTCTCTGAACTCGACACTAGCGTGCGCGGCTCCGTCAAGTTCGGCGATGCCTCGCGAGTCCACATCGAGGGTGCGGCCTTTGTCGTTAAATCGCAAGAATGATGATCACTGCGCGCTCACCGGCGTCTACTACATCCCGTGCCTCCACAGCAACATCGTCAGCCTTAGCCAGCTGGACGAATCTCGCTGCAAGACAGAGATCGAGAATGGCATCCTCACACTGTGCGACCCCCAACGCCGGCTGCTGTGCCAGGTTCGGCGGACCGCCGGACGTCTCTATGTGCTCAATGTTGACATTGCACAGCCCGTTTGCCTCGCAGCGAGGGGCATGGAGGAGGCATGGACATGGCATGCGCGTTTTAGCCATCTCAACTTCGATTCGCTTCGCATGCTCGCTCGGCGCGGGATGGCGCGAGGCCTACTAGAGCTTGAGCGCATAAATCAGGTTTGCGACGGTTGCCTGATCGGCAAGCAGAAGCGAACGCCGTTCCCTGCCGTGGCGGCATACCGCGCGTCGGAGTGCCTCGATCCCGTCCACGGCGATATATGCGGGCCCATCACGCCAGCAACCCATGGCGGCAAGTGGTACTTCCTATTGTTGATCGATGATCTAACCCGCTACATGTGGCTCTTTCTGCTGGCGGTGAAAAGTGATGCTCCTGCAGCCATCAAGCGCTTCAAGGCCGGCGTCGAGGTCGAGACCGGCCGCAAGCTGCGTGTTCTTCGCACTGACCGCGGCGGTGAATTCACCTCCATGGAGTTCGGCCTCTACTACACCGAGCAGGGGATTGGGCGCCACCTCACTGCACCCTACTCACCGCAACAGAACGGTGTAGTGGAACACCGCAACCAGACAGTGGTGGCCATGGCGCGATGCATGTTGAAGGCAAAGGACATGCCCGGCGAGTTCTGGGGGAAAGCAGTGACGACAGCGGTCTACATCCTCAACCGATCGCCCACGAAGAGAGTCCCCGACAAGACTCCATACGAGGCGTGGCATGGTCGAACACCTGCCGTGCATCATCTCCGCACGTTCGGGTGCGTGGCGCACGTGAAGGTGGTGAAGCGTCACAAGAAGAAGTTGGAGGATTGTAGCAAGGCCATGGTGTTCCTCGGCTACGAGCCCGGTAGCAAGGCCTACCGCGTCTACGACCCTGCCGCCAAGCGCGTGTGGGTCACACGCGACGTGGTGTTCGACGAAATGAGGAAGTGGAACTGGGGGGAGCATGAGTCAGGTACGGGTGCATCGATTGATTCATTCACGGTCCATTATGAGGTGCAACCCGTCGACGCCAACACTGCTTCACCAAGCCCACCGCCTTCCGGTGCGTTGCCGTCGAAATCAGCGACACCTCCCTCCGAGTCGCCGAGTCCACAGGTGGAATTCGTGTCACCCCCCACGGCGGACCTGAACCTCGATGATGATTTCGGCGCTCCATGGCGTTACCGCAGCATCACTAACATCAACGCCACCTCTGAGCTGGTGGAGCTTGAATCGGACGAGCTCTACCTCCTCGCTGCTGAGAAACCAAGTAGTTTCGCTGAGGCGGAGCGCGACGTGAACTGGCGCGGCTGCTCATCGAAGTACATTGACACCCGCTACCTTTCCATCAGAGAATGCATTGAGGAAGGGAAGATCGATGTCGAGTTAGCATACAAGGTTTAGGGGGAGCTTTGTTGGATGTTAAACCTTATACACATGCATTTAGTTAGTTGCTTCAGTTTTTCGTTTCCGCATACAAGCATGCTAATGCTTCAGTTTCTGCATGGTAGTGACTAATAGCTTTATTTCAGTTTTCAGTTTGTGCATGCGACGTGGGGATTGAAACGTTCTGAGTCACGTCGCATTGAAGTACTCTGTTTTCAGTTTCTTCCGTTCCTTTGTATTGTTTCATTGCATTTGCTTTAAAAGGAGATGAGAAATAGAAAACGCTGCCTGTTCACGCAGCAACAAAAACATCCTGTTTCCTGTGTTCATCAATCCCAATCCATTCCATTTGAAGCTAGAGCTAGAAAATTGAGAGATTGGAAAGGGCGGCTGACAAGTTGCATCATGAGTTGATCATGCCATGCTCCAGCTTGTCCTGGGTTGACACCAAGTCTAATCTTCTCCAAAGTTTGGGAACGAAAGGCTGATTCAAATTATTTAAAAACAAGAGGGTATAAGAGAGCCCAATTGGTAATGGTGAGAGTCTAAGAGACCAGACCGATACAAAAAGAATTACTTCTATTTTGGAGACTACAGGTAACAAATATTATAGTGCATGTGGCAAGATTATGTCAGAAATAATCAATAAGCCAAAAATAAAAAATAAAAAAGCAGTTCATCCTTAACAAACAGACAGCGTGATTTTTTTTATCCTCCACAGAAGGGATTGCCGGAAAATAAAAGCTTGAATGAAAATCAGAGCAGAAGACCATGGATAAAAATGCAACAAGCTGGAGGCTGCAGCCTGGGAAATTTGCTGTAAGATAATTTTTACATGTCCAGAGGGTAAATAGCAATGGAACTAATGACACAGCATTGAACTGCGATTTGGGTTTGTTTAATCTCTCGTCAGTACCAATCACTCCCATGTCGAACATTTTTATCAAATATCTAATCTTCTTTTCTTTGAAAGAAAAACCAACTGCACGTCAAATATCCAGTAAAACATAATTCTGTAAGAATAAACTCAACAAAAATTTGACAACCTAATTCTAACTAGTGCAACATGTGATAGTTCAGCATAAACATGACAGCATATATACTTATGAAAGAAATAATGTCTTTCAGAGGCTGCAATTCGTCCAAAATTAGAACTAACTAAAACGCCAATCCATGAAGCACTTGCACCATTAATGTACTCAAGCTCATCACAAGCAATCCAGTTTTCATTAAGTTACATTAGCATATAATACATATTTTCAAATCATAGCCCCTTCCGATTTAATCATTTTACGCTCATGGATCGATCGCCTCTCTCTTCACGCTCAGAACTATCAAGCGCAGAGCTCTTCACCCTCTACGAGAACAAGATACTAGGCTGCACCGAGCAATCCCAAGGGCCCAGGAGGAGAGCAAGCTTATCATGTAGCTCGCGTCACGACGTTATGGGGCCCTGGCATCTATACCGCACCTAACTCTGATATGGACGGCCGCGAAAGGCTGGGGAACATGATTGATCCAATTCCACGAATTGGGGTCCACACAAACCGTGATCAACGTCAGTAAAGTCTGTTGTCCGTTAGCCCGTGTATCACGCGATCAGTGAGGTCCATCAGCAGAAGCTTGATCATTGACCTCCCACTCCACTAATTAGGACTTGGGTGCAATGTTTACCTCACTCTGGATAAATTCAGTCAGCCAAACACGTAGCATTAAGTAGTAAGATGTAACAACTGGCACGATCATCCTTTCTGATGCATCAACTCGTTGTGGCAAGAGAAAAACATAACAATGGAGTACGCAGCTCCTGCACTCCATGTTAACAGCATCTACATATGTTGGTTCAGGTCAGAATCATGTGAAAGATAGAACTAAGTCTTCCAAGTCACCTGTCAAACTTTCTTTCCACGAAGTAAAGTAGGAAAAAAAACTAAATTAGAAACGAGCAACCACTAGCTCAATAGCAGCAACAGCAAGCGGTGGCTTGGGCGCACAAAGCGAGAAGACCCGAACGCAGCACGCAGTAGTTGAATGCAGGCACGCCGGCTAGCATATAGAGGGCGAGGCAGCGTCAGCTCGGGTGGTCGGCATAGGCCATATGCAGGAGGCATAGGAGTGCATGCAGCTGGTGCAGGTTGAGCACACGTAACGCAAAGGGAAATCAAGGCGAGGAGGTCCACGAGGCGCTGGAGTGTTCTAGGCCAAAGCTGGATATGCGAGAGCGGCGTCAGTGCGACGTGTGAACACAAAGACCAAAGGTGACGTAATCTCAGCCGAGATATGTGTTGGAGAAAGATGGGAGACTACAGGTAACAAATATTATAGTGCATGTAGCAAGATTATGTCAGAGGTGACGTGATCTCTGTGCAACACACATTAGGCAATCACACCCTTGTCTAACCCCAGACAAGATCCACAACTTCTACGACCGTCACCCAGGTCGTTTACGACCACACTATTCCATCGCTACCACTTACGACCATGAACCAGGCAATTTACGACTGCTCCAAACCTATCGCTACCATCTACGACCAAGCCCAACATCATTTACGACCGCTCTGAACTATCGCTAACACTTACGACCAAGCCCAAGTCATTTACGACCGCCTACGATCTATCGCTAACCGAAACAGATCAATAGACCACCAACCACTAACTTGTAATCCACAAGTACTCGAAAACCGCACCGACTAACGAGTACCGACTATTGAGGCACAGCCTACACCCGACCACTTGTCGTGGTCGAAAGAGCACTTCCACTGAGTACCAAGTCCTCCGAGTACCTCAAGCACCATCCACTATCGACCACCATTCACCGACCAGTCCAACACTGATCCAACATGAGTACTTGACGTACTCGAAAATCGCAAGTGAGAAGCACTCGTATCGACCATGCAGTCTTACGGGTACTGGCCGTGAGCCAGCGGCAATCGATCGCTAAGCCTTCGACTACCGGAGACAAAACAGCAGTCAGTAATGTTTACAAGTATCAACCATACTGCCCAGACTACGACCATGGAGGTTGTCGACCATCGACTACAAAGCCTTAGCTTATCAACCAGTAAAACTTCGATTATCGAGTACAACCAGTACAGTCTACGTCCATCGAGTACTGGTGATACGACCATGAAAGAATACGATTACCTGCCGTGGTCGTAAAGGTGAAGTCGTACTTCCATGGTCGAAAGTTGAAGTTGCACTGCCGTGGTCGAAGCCAGACATGGACGAATGTTGAACGTGGTCGAAAGCTTCACCGTGGTCGAAAAATAAATGTGGTCGAACGGTGAATGTGGTTGAAGGCTTCACCGTGGTTGCAAACTGAATGTGGTCAAAAGGTGAACGTGGTTGAAGGCTTCACCGTGGTCGAAAGCTTCACTGTGGTCGAAAACTGAACATGGTCGGAAGCTCGAACGTTGTCAGAAGCTCGAACGTGGTCGGAAGCTTGTACGTGGTCGAAAGCTTAAACGTGGTCGAATAGCGTCTATTTGCCGTGGTCGTATAGTTGTCTGCCGTGGTCGTAACCCTGTCTGATGTGGTCGTAACCCTGTCTGATGTGGTCAAAACATGTCTAATGTGGTCGTAACCCTGTCTGATGTGGTCGGAAGAGAAATGCCGTGGTCGTAAGAGTGTCTGTCGTGGTCGTATGCTTCTCTGCCGTGGTCGTAAGAGTGTTTGTCGTGGTCGTATGCTTCTCAGCCATGGTCGTATTCTTCTCTGAAGGCTGTTATCACATGAAGCTGAGCAGAAACACTTGAAAGCATGGACATCAACAGCAAATGACCAATTCTTTCACAAACGCAAAATCTAAGACAAACCAAAATGTCAATTATTTATCATATATACATGGTCTAACAATCTCCCCCTTGATGAATACATTGACAACACCTTAGCAAAAATTTCAAATACTTTGCATTTTGAAAGAGAAGCAAAAATCTCCCGAAACAAAATCTCCAAATATCTCTCCCCTGACTTCAATTTCTCCCCCTTTCGCAATGTAATCATCAAGAATTTCAGAGAGAGAGAGAGAACCATTCTAAGTGAGAGAAATAAGAGTAAAGATCAGGAAGCTTTGAAGATTATACAAGTCAATTTGTATTAACATTTTAACCAAGCCAAAACTATGTGTAGAGCTTCCTAGATCATATAAAGTCACATATCATATAGCTAGATCAGAAACTAGTCTTTTAGCATTATTAGACAATTTAGATCAATGACAGGCATTTAATCAATAACTAGGCCAATTATACAAAGCACAATGAGATATAACAACGAAAAGTCAAAGCCTAAAATTGAAGCAAACATTAAATCTTAACGGGCAAGCAGTCTCATAAACAATCTATTGCTTCACACATCATTTTCAGGCATGTGACATGCTTGTAGCATATCTTTTCATAATACTATCATTTGCATGGTGGCATGCTTGAAGCATACTTCTTTTTATTTGTGCACTTTTTGTGCTTTTTCTTTTATTTAACCATGGAATGCTTGAAGCATACATCTTTTCAATTCTCACTTGATACCACTTACAAGATACCAATTGTAGAATTTCTCCCTTTTTATATGTAAAAACATGCCAATTTGTGATATGAAACATATAAACCACAAACCAAGATTTAAAAAATGATTCAAGATCAAGCTAGTCCTTTTCTATGAACATCACAAAGTACTATCAATAATTGCTCTAGTCAAAGACCTATGCCAAGTCATGTTTTTATGTAAGTATGGTGGTTTAATTAAGACTAGTTGTGTTCTAGGCTGCACAATATATGAGAAAATATGATAAAGCAAGCTCTACTACTCATTTGATCAATCTTGGTGAATTATATTCCAAGTATAATGGACAAAGCTTCTGAACCACTTTCACAACATACTCCCCCTTAAAATAATCCCATCTAACTCAAAAGGAGCAAATTTAGAAGAGACAAGAAACTGAGAAAGAAACCTTGGAAACCAGAAAGGAATTCAGAGACCATTTGAAAATGACCACTTGTATAATAACATTACCTTTCCACATGGTCTAACCTGAAGGAGAAGTCTCATGAAAACTCCTAGAGAGAGGTGAAGAACTCTCCAGTGTTCCACTCAAGCAATGATGCAAGAGACTGGAACTAAATCAAGTGCCTGTTCTCCACCCCAGGTTCGCTGGTCTCAAACCACAGTTTTTGTCGATCTCACAGTACTTGGGTTAGTCAAGTAAGCTTTAGGAATCTAGTACTGTGATACTTGACGCAAGGAGTCAGCAGCAGCCAAAGATAACAGTTTAAGTGAAGATTTAGCCTTTTTCAAATTTTGGTCATGAAACTTGCGTGTCATTGGTCGAAACCCATCCGAGCGCCACTGGACGGCTGGTCGAACCCTTGATCTGACCACGTTGTCACGCTCATGAACAGCTGGTCGTAGATCTTGTTCGACCACACTGTATCAATCATAGAGAAAAGCTGGTCTTAGCTCTGATCCGACCATGCTGTTGCAATCACGGGAAGAAGTAAGCCGTAACTCTCCTGAGTACCTTGATTGACCACAGGAACCAACCGACCGACAGCTCTATTCGACCACCCTAGTCTGACCATGGAGAGCATCTGGTTGATGACCTGGTCTGTTCATGGAACGGACGACCATGGAGCGCTTGACGACTTGGCTGACTGGTCTGCTTGCAGAACGTCCGATTAAAGAGTGCTTGGCAACATGGCTGATTGGTTTGATCGACGACTAACCATCATGACCAGGTTTAGCAGATGAAGTTCCTGAGACTATAGAAGCCACATTGGAGGATGCAGAGCGGTAGTTGGGAACTTGCACAGTCTTTTCTTGTGAACATTTTTTCAGCCTGTCTTTCTTCTCCTTCTTAGCTTTCCAAAAGCAAAACTGAACCACATGACCATCTCTACCACAATGAGTGCATTTATACTTATCTGTTGAATTCACAACACCCACTTTGGTAGAGAATTCATTTGCAACACCCGCAAATTTAAATTTAATTTCATTAGTTCAAGAAGCTTAACAACTTTAGGAGGATTATTTTTGGCATGCTCGATGAAATTAAATCCTAGACCATGTTTCTTTATGCTTGTTTTTGATTGATCTAGAATCATGTTCAAATTCTTTTTACCAAATGAGAACCTCTCTAAAGTGTCTTTTAGATACTCATTCTCTTTAGCCAATGCCGAACAGGTTGTGCATTTAACAAAATCATTTGCAAGACTTTTAGAAGCAGTAGACTGGGCTAATCTTTCCTTTTCAGCAAAATCATTGAGTTATCTAGTCAAGGCTTCTATTTCAGTGTTAATCTTAGGACAATTTGAGCACGAACGAGTCTCATGGTAGAGCATTTGTTGAATTGACTCCTGAGATGAATTAAGCCTAGCCTGAAGTAAATCACACTTAGAACAAGCCTTATATTGAACAGAAGAACTAGACTTAAGATTTTCAATTTCATCATTAGCACTTTTTAATTTCTCATCACAAGAGTCATGTGTCAATTTTAACTCATCAAGTTTAGCAATTACGTCACAAAGTTTGGCTGATTTTGATGTACTAATTGTTCTAGCAGTCTCTAACTCAGTATGCAAAACTTGGCAAGCCTCACAAGATTCATCATTATGAATAGAAGCTCTAAGTCGTTTAATTTCAGAATTTAAGTTTTCAACAACAAAATCATGACTCTTAATTTTCTTTTTATCCTTTTTTAGTTCTTCTGTCAATCTAAGTACAGCTCGAGATAAATCAGTATAAGAAGGTTTTACCTCATCAAGATCACTGTAAAGATCATCATCACTGATTTCTTCACTATTGGCCATAAAACACATCCCTGTGAAGTCTTCTTCTTTTGTCTTCTTGCCTTTGACCTCATCATCGCTTGTAGACTCAACATCACTCAAACTAATCTCCTCAAATGCTGCAAGAACTTGTTGACCGCCCGACGATAGTTGCTTTTCTTGTTTCGATCAATCTTGAATTTAGTGCGACAAATTGGAGTCTTGTCATCCTTATCCTCCTTGCTCCTCAATTTAGGGCAGCCCACCTTAATGTGGCCTGGCTCGCCACACTCATAACACTTGATCGGACCACCTCGCTTCCTCATCCTCACATTGTTGAGTGCCTTGTATGCTCGTAAGGAAATCAACACCAAGTCTTCTTCAACGAACTACTCGAACTGTTCCTTTGAAAAAGAAGACAAACCAGACAAAGAAATACAAGACAAAGCATTTGATGAAGCAGCCTGCACCGGGTCAGTCACAAGTGTTAAAGGTGTAGATTTAACAATCTTGAATGGCAAAGCTTCCATCTCATAGGTTTTCAATCTAGAATAAAGATCATCTATGGTTAAACTATCTAGATCGACAGTTTGATTAATAGTTGTAACAACCATCAACCACTCGGAACCTAAAGATCTCAAAATTTTAGTTGCATTATCTTCATCAGGAGGAATAACACCAACAACGTGCAATTACTCAATATTTTCTCAAAGCGAACAAAGAGATCATCAATGGATTCACCAGACTTCATAGAAAAATCTGAATATTCTTTTTGATAAAGATTTTTATGCACTTTATTTATTTTAGTGGTTCCTCCATGATAATCACAAAAAGTTTTCCATATTAAGTGTGCAGAATTAATATGGGCTAGACGACCAAACTCTTTGCGAGAAATCCCTTGAAATAACAGATTATGAGCTTACGCATTTAAATCAACATCTACTTTGTTTAGATTAGTAACAGTAACAGGAACCTCATACGGTCTAACAACTTTATTCCACACATCACTACCCTGAGCCTCTATATATGCTTGCATCCGTCACTTCCAAAAAGCGAAATCAGTACCATCTAGCATGGGGGACGGTTCACATACCTCTCTGACGCCATAGCAACCTTGCTCTGATACCACTTGTAGGACCGTATGGCACAATCAGAGGGGGTGAATGATTGTCTCTGCTTTGTATCTCCTAAAATCAAGACACAACGCAATGCAACGAAAACAGAAATGATCTGTATTACTGGATGACCACACCTGCTACTCGTGCGTGGTCGAAGACCCTCTGCAGCTTTGGCCACTTGTACTCGTTACGACCACTCGGTTGAATGTGGTCGTAATCGACTATCGTCCAACCGCTCGATTATGCTAGCTGTGATCACTCAGCCGACAAGCGATCACCAGTCTTCTCATCTTGGTTGCTCGATACGACAACGTTGCACATGGTCATAACTTCCTTCCGCCTGGAATCCCAGTCGATCGACCACCGCCCAAATGAGAACCCGTCGAGGAGAAATCAGAGCGTGGAAAATAGAAGAAGAACGACGATGCTCTGGAAGTGATTGGAGATGAAGGAAATTTATCTATTATTTCATCATCAACCTTTTGGCTACAAAGCGCCTCACGGCACCCCTAAAGACCTTCTCCACGAAAGCCCTAAAACCCTCATCATGCTAGCTTGTAGCCTCCCCTGCTTTTATAGCTAGCGCAACAAAGTCGTATCCAACACAACCACCTCAAGCCGTGTCCCAAACCACCTGGACACGTGATCTATCTCTTCTTCAAACTAGGGGACTCGAAACCCTTTCCTAACATGGGTTTTAACCAACTCGTATAGATCATGGACTCCATCCATTACTCCATACTACATACACTACTAAGCCTCCAGGATACCCCACCTGAATCTTCATAGCGCCCATCACCGCGTGCTCTCGCGTGAGCCCGATCACCTCGCGTGACCACCTGACTGCAGGACCTCAGATTATCCCCTCCTAGTCCCGGTCTTCTTTGTCACTGACCGTAACCGTCTCCACGCCTCACACAACATCCACCTTTGATCTCCATGTGCTTCTGGCATGAGCTCGACCACCTCGCGTGACCTCACGACCACCTGGACCTCAGATTACCCCCTCCTAGTCCGGGTCTTCCACGTCACCAACCATGGCCTCCGCCTCCATGCCCACCTGCACATGCAAAGACCAAAGAAACCATCTCTAAGCAACACACATTAGCCAATCACACCCTTATCTAACCCCAGACAAGATCCACAACTTCTACAACCAACACCCAGGTCGTTTACAACCGCACTATTCCATCACTACCACTTACGACCATGAACCAAAACGATTACCTGTCGTGGTCATAAAGCTGAAGTCGTACTGCCATGGTTGAAGCCAAACGTGGACGAATGTTGAACGTGGTCGAAAGCTTCACTGTGGTCGAAAAATAAACGTGGTCAAACGGTGAATGTGGTTGAAGGCTTCACCGTGGTCGCAAACTGAATGTGGTCAAAAGGTGAACGTGGTTGAAGGCTTCACCATGGTCGAAAGCTTCACTATGGTCGAAAACTGAACATGGTCGGAAGCTCGAACGTGGTCAGAAGCTCGAACGTGGTCGGAAGCTTGTACGTGGTCAAAAGCTTAAACGTGGTCGAAAAGCGTCTGTTTGCCGTGGTCGTATAGTTGTCTACCGTGGTCAACCCTATCTAATGTGGTCGAAATAAGTCTGATGTGGTCGAAACATGTCTGATGTGGTCGTAACCCTGTCTGATATAGTTGAAACATGTCTGATGTGGTCGGAAGAGAAATGACGTAGTCGTTAGAGTGTCTGTCATGGTCGTATGCTTCTTTGCCGTGGTCGTAAGAGTGTCTGTCCTGGTCGTATGCTTGTCTGCCATGGTCGTATGCTTCTCTGAAGGCTGTTATCACTTGAAGCTGAGCAGAAACACTTGACAGCACGGACATCAACAGCAAATGACCAAGTCTTTCACAAACGCAAAATCCAAGACAAACCAAAATGTCAATTATTCATCATATATTAATCTACGACCGTCCACATGGTCTAACAGTCTCAGGAGCAGAAGACGGCAAGCGTAGCCGGGCGACAGAGTAAAGATTTAAAGAAATTCTAACAACATATATATATGTATAGTATAAATAATAGGTGCACCATGGTGTCCAGGCTCCATGATTGAGACTTTCCATTCATAATTAAGACTTTCCATCCTGATATTATATATCATTGCACTTGCACGCATCTAAAAGCAATCTAAAGGCGAGAGAGGCTTGATGCCCGGCACCTTGGTGTCCCATTTCAACGATATATATATATATATATATATATATATATATATATATATATATATATATATATATATATATATATATATATATATATATATATATATATATATATATATATATATATATATATATATATATATATATATATATATATATATCTCAAGAATGGTCGAACGATTCGTCAACCACGTCATGTGACCGAAGGCATCAGACTGCTTCAGATGGCTTCTCCGGCCTAGAAGTGGATCGAGCGGATGCCAGGCTTTATCACTAGGTAACGATGATCAGATAGCTCGCTCGCCTGCATGTACACAGAAAGATTATTGTGTGTTTAGCATTTGTCTTAACAGGTATATACGGGGATGAAGTGAACAATCGTGTGGATCGGGTTGCGCCTAGCTTGATATGGAACATGTGAGCATGTAGGACCGAAATGGCGACAGAGGGGGGGTGAATGTCGCTCGCTTCAAAAAATGCCCCCGAGAAATCGAACACTGTTTTTCAAAAAGATGCAAAACAAAGCACCTCACAGAAAATTAAAATTAATTTTGCAGAAATCTGGTACGCATGTGATACCTAACAATTCAGCATAAATCAAGGATTAACCAGCAAAAATTTCATCTGAAAATAAGTCTGTTTGGATCGCATGCAAAAAGGTCAAAGTCAGCACTCAAATAAAAAGAAAGACAACTAAAGCTTGCTTCCAATGCTTGACGAGAGATAAATAATGCTGCCCAAAAAAAATTGCTGAAGCCCTAAAGAAGTTCTGTCGGCAAGAAGAGAAATAGTCACCCGAGAAGCTTATCTCTGAGAACTTCAGTTGAACCGAACACTGAAGCTAGAAGAGCCGAAGGACAATAATCTGGGAAGGAACCTTCGGTTCAGAGACTGAAAATCTGGACTATACTACTGGGAACCAAAGACTAAACAGAGAAATGGGAGCAGCCGAACAAAGCAAACCTGAGTACAGAGAAAACAACCTGACAAAAGGTAAGGAAATTAAACCTGCAGAAACAAAGAGATTTGGAGAAAGGAAATGATCTCCTCAGGCTAAAGAACTCAAGAATAAGATCCAAATAGCCTTGAGACAAAAGGGAACCAAGTATTTCAGCCAAAGAGCCAGAAATTGAGATTTCACCTAAAATCTGAAAAAGTACAGAGTGAGGCACTAAAACTCAAATTACTCTTCAACCTCTGATCCCTTGGTCATGAAATTTTGCAGATATGTTAGCAATAGCCATGGGATAATCCATATCAAATTTCATGTCATTTCTCCAAAGGGATCAAAAACTACACCAAACCCTAGAAAAGGAATAGAACCAGACCAACAAAATTGACGAGAGGCTCAAAATCCACAGGAGATGTTGAATCTACCAGAAGCTCTAGAAAATGGATTGGCCATCATGCCATGAATCTTTTTCATCACTGAGCCAAAACGAGATAACCACTCCAAAGAACTAAAACACCAAGAACTCTCCTCACGAGAGCAAGAACAGAGGAAGAGGCACAAACAGAAATTTCATTCCAGAGAGCAAAAGAATTCAGCCCAACTCAAATAAAATCATCTTGGATTGATAATGAGGAAGAGAGATACATGATTACACAGAGTATCAGCTCATATCATCCCTACAACCCCATACATGCTTGGATTGAGATCGCAAGCTACATACTTCTCTCAAGAACACAAGAAGAACAACCAGGGAGGAAAGCTACGAAGGAGACACTCTCCAACAGAACCTCTGCCTCTCCAACCACTAAAGAGCCAAAGCAAAACAACCCTCTAAAGACTCTTTTGACTCACTAAACCTAGCTCTCCAAAAGCCATTAGTGGGCATGCAGCCACCACCTCATATATATAGCCTCCGGCTAACGGGTCTCCGCCCCGTTACACCCGCTAAATCCAACGGAGCCCGCTCCCGCTTGTGCAGCCTTGCGAATTTCCCGATTCGCCCCTCCTGCACCTTCCGGGAAGCTTCCGCGCTCCTTGTCTCGCACGCCTCGCAACCACCTCGAGTCCACGTCGTCTTCGACACATCCCGACCGTTCTGACCTCAGCGCCACCTGCGCCTAGTCCGGTCCACCGTGTCTCGCCACAACTCCACTCGACGTCCTGCAGCCACACAGACAAGAAAACACGTCAAATAGCACCGCTCGATACATGAAAGCGTAAATAGCATAAACACATCATACTCACGCATGACGAAGTCCAAACCTGTCGAATCATCAGAATATGCAACCTAACCCGATACGACCGAGATTGACCTAAACGACCGAGTCCGTCGCACCACGTACCGACTAGACTCCGACACAACTCAAACCAAACTCGACTAGCAAAACCAAGGTCAATTACTCATCATACACATGTGGTCACCTCCACATGGTTCATCAATCTCCCCCTTGATGAGTATATTGACAAACCCCGAAAAAGCGCAAAGAAGAGTTGGAGTTTGACAAATCCAACATGGTCCAAAGAAGGGAATGAAACAAATGACCATGTCGACAGAAGGAACACTAGAGCAACAAAGAAAGAGCAAATTGTTCTCCAAAGCTCTAAAATGATCCCAACTAGCTTTTTCTACTCTATTCTCCCCCTTTTGGCAATAAACACATCAAGAATGCAAAGGCGAGAATATGACATGTCAATGGATGAAATGGCTGAAGTTTGATTATTCGAAGCATTTAGAGCCATGAGAATTATCCAATATGACCAACAAGTACTACACCAAGCCATAACTGAATAAGCGCTATCTAGATCATGACAACATATATATAAGCCAGCTAGAGCACATAGATGACAATCTGAAAATGAGGTGCATTATGTGAGCAAGTCAAGTCATCAAAGAGCAAAGTCTAGCTAAAGACATCCAAGGATGATGCAGGCCATGTCAATAAGCTAAGCGTAACTACGAAGCTCAAATAGAGTCCAAAGAGAATGCTATATACTCAAGAATGAGACATTTGTTAAAGTACTTGGTTCTTGTTGTAGCTTAAGCAAATTGAGCACAAATGACATATTTTCTTTTGAAATTCATGGTTGTTGCCAATCAGATTTTGTTTTATCATGTGCTAGACCTCAAGCCTTATGCGACTACTTCAAGCGATAAGCTTAAGAAGATAGTCTAGGTCATCCAAAACTCCCCCTAAGTTCATGCCAAGTGCAATGGCAAGCCGTCTCATAGGAGAGAATTGGTGAGATCAGTTTTTTCGCACAAAAAGAGATCTTTTTGCTTTTTAACATGTTGTACTAACTCATGCATCATCAAGAGACTAAAATAGCTCAATCTAAGGCTCAATAGAGATTCAACGCTTAACTTAGCCTATTTGACATGGCATGAATCATAAAAGGATCGCTAAAGCAAGACTAGACTCAAATGTGAGCATGACAAGTTTTTAATTCAAGTTGAGCAAGTTTAATTAACTTATCATGGCAAAGGCTAGTATATACATATGAAGTCATGATAAATCTAGCAAATGAAGCATAAATCATGGCAAGGTGTAAAGCATTGTAAGCATGTCATAATAGGATAAAAATCAAGGCTCAATGTAGTTACATTACAATGCGAAATGCTGAAATGCAAGAAAATCCAGCTCCCCCTCAACATGAGATGCAACTTTTAGTTCAAGTTGAGTTAAGTCAGTATTAAGCTCCAGAAGCTCCTAAATGAACTCCCCCTGAACCAAAGCAATAAAATCGAGAAGCTGGCAAGAAAACCGCAAACAGGCAGTCCTTAAAGCATAGATAAGATATAGAGGCAACTATGGCTCGATCGACTCTCATCTACCCCATATGACTCGGGACTATCGCTGACCGGAAAAACACACACTAGAGAGCAAACACGCACTCTGTCTACCCGTGGTGGCCCCTCGCTAGAACCTACAAGAAGTGAGTGAGCTCAATCTAGTGGGATAAGAAACAGCTAATATGCAGCATCCTAGAATTACAAGATAAGAGTAAGAAGTCTAAACATCTAGACAAGAGAAGCACTCTAATCTATGCTAGGAGGACTAATCCCGATGCACCCAAAATGCAATGCAACAGCAAGGAGTAAGAGCATAATCAAAATAATAAACAGTAAAGCACAAACTCCCCCTCACAACAGCCCATAAGGACAAACCACCCCAAGCTCTCCCCGCAGAGCTGAAAATCTCGAACTATCCAATGGCTTGGTAAAGATATCAGCCAACTGGTGGTCACTCTCCACAAACTGGAGCACGATATCACCCTTCTCTACATGGTGATAGCGAATATCGATGTGCTTGGTCCGAGAGTGCTG
The DNA here is from genome assembly GCA_036346575.1 of Dendrocalamus sinicus. Classification (NCBI taxonomy): domain Eukaryota; kingdom Viridiplantae; phylum Streptophyta; class Magnoliopsida; order Poales; family Poaceae; genus Dendrocalamus; species Dendrocalamus sinicus. Next base: position 11,885,670 of record CM070656.1, on the reverse strand, counting down.
CACTGGGTTCTTAGCAATGTTAATCGCAGAAGTGTTATCACAAAAGAGTGGAACACTGTTGATAACTAACCCAAAGTCCCGTAGGGTCGAAGCCATCAGTACCGATCGCAAAGTGGCCGCACAACATACTCGACCTCTGCGGTGGATCGTGCAACACCGATCGCTTCCTAGAAGACCAAAAGACGAGAGAAGTGCCAATGAATTGGCAAGTGCCGAAGTGCTCTTCCTATCTATCCTACAGCCGGCAAAGTCTGCGTCCGAGAAGGCTCTCAAGGAAAGACAAGAAGAGGAAGAGTACCAGATACCATAGTCAATGGTAGCTCAAAGGTACCGAAGAATGCGCTTTCTGCTTTGGCGGTGAGATCTGTGAGAGCGCTCAAACCGAGCACAAAGACACACGGAGAAGTGTATGTCCGGTCTCGAGGCAGTGAGGTATAAGAGGGAGCCAATCATACTTCTATACTCCTTCTGATCAATTGGCTCGCCATCCTCATCTGGGTCGAGTGAAGCTGAGGTAGCCATTGGAGTGGACACCGGCTTACCGTCACTCATATCGAAGCGCTTCAGGAGGTCTCGAGTGTACTTGCCTTGATGCAAGAAGGTACCCTCCCGAGTCTGCTTAATTTGGAAGCCAAGGAAGAAGCTCAACTCGCCCATCATGCTCATCTCAAACTCCGAGCTCATGACATCGGAAAACTGGGAAACGAGAGCATGTGAGGAGCCGCCAAAGATGATGTCATCGACATAGATCTGGACGAGCAGAAGGTCATTGCCATGTCGGCGAATGAACAAGGTCTTGTCTACTCTACCCATCTCGAAACCATGACTCAACAAGTAGGACTTAAGCCTCTCATACCAAGCTCTCGGGGCCTGCTTAAGTCCATACAATGCTTTGGAAAGCTTGAAGACATGGTTAGGGTATTTGGGGTTTTCGAAACCAGGAGGCTGTTTGACATAGACTTCTTCCTCAATGAACCCATTAAGGAAGGCACTCTTGACGTCCATGCAGTACAGCTTGAAACCCTTAGAAGCCGCAAAGGCAAGCGAATTCTAATGGCCTCAAGTCGAGCTACAGGGCAAAGGTCTCTCAAATCCGGACCCTCAACACGGGAGAACCCCGAGCTACCAGTCTAGCCTTGTTTGAATAACCACTCCATCCTCGCTCTGCTTGTTTTGAACACCCACTTAGTCCCAATGACATTGTGACCTCGTGGGGCTCGACAAGCGACTGCACCTTGTTTCTCTCGAAGTTTTCTAGCTCCTCATGCATGGCATTGACCCAAGACTCATCGAAAGAGCATGAGAAACATCCTTGGGCTCAAAGGAGGCAATGAAAGCGAATGGAGACAGAACTGAGATAAGCGATTTTGAGCGGGTAACACGCTCGAGCAGTCTCCAATCATCCGCTCGAAGGATGCCTTTTACGGATATGTCTGAGAGCTCCAGGATGAGATGAAGAAGTGGCCTCTACCTCGTAGTCGACGAGGAGGAGCAGAGCCACTAGCTCCAGAGAAGCGAAGGCATGGGTGATCTCACGGAGGTGCGGTGGAAGACGGCACCTCAAGGGGTGGATAATGGGCTGGATCGGGTAGACAACCCTCATCTCCATCGTCCTCGTCATCCACGAAGATGGTCTCGGACTGCTCTAAAGAACTCGAGATATCGAGGCCTAGTCCCGGTGGCCTCGTCAAAGGTCACCTCACGAGTCTCTACCAATTTGCTAGACTCGCAGATTCTGGACCCTATAAGCCCGCGAAGAAGGCGAGTAACCTAGAAAGATACCATCACAGAACGTGACTCGAACTTGTCTAGGTTCGGACTTGAGAATAAAGCACTTGCAACCAAAAACACGAAAGTGGGAGACGCTGGGCTTTCGCCGTATCTCAACTCATAAGGCGTGCGGTGCAAGTGTGCCCAAGAAAACTCGATTTGAGACATGGCACGCGGTGGCTATAGCCTCGGCCCAAAACTTCGCGGTGTAGAGTACTCATCAAGCATCGTCCCGCCATCTCGACCAAAGTGCGGTTCTTTCTCTCCACGACGCCATTTTTTGTGGGACGTGCGGAGAGGAGAGCGATGCTCTACACTGTCTCACCACGAAACTCGAAGTAGGAATTCTTGAACTCCGTGCCATTGTCATGCGGATCGCTCGTAAGGCACCCGGAGCTCAGCGAAAGCCACCAAAAGACCTCGGAAATGTGAAAACGTCTCATCCTTCGAGGCTAAGAAAAACACCCAAGAATACCTCGAGAAGTCATCGACCACGACTAGAACATACCACTTCCCTCCTGCCGATCGCACTCGAGTGGTCCCATCAGTATCCATGTGGAGCGGTGTCGGTGCATCGGTCATAGTAATCGTGGACGGAGGGTGAGAAGCGGCAACCATCTTGCCGTGTCGGCATGGAGCGCAAACAAGATCTTTGACCATTTTGAGTTTCGGCAAACCACGAATGAGATCGTGGCCGCTAACTCGGGTCAAATGGTCAAATCCGATATGACCAAGTCTCCTATGCCAGAAAGTCAGATCGCGAGACTCCGAAGCAACCAAACACCGGAGAGGATCACCAAAAGATTCAGAAAAATCAGCACGAAAGATCCTCCCAAAACGAGAAATCCCGCAAACCAGACTACCCGAAGAATCAAGAATTTTGCAATTATTTTTCTTGAAGCTCACCTCAAAGCCGTCATCGGTAAGCTGAGAAACGGAAAGCAAATTGTACTGCAGCTTACTAACCAAAGCAACATCCTTAAGAATAAAAGAGGCATTAACACGCATGAGCACCTTTGGCGATGACGCACCTGCACGAAGCATCTCCGAAGGTGATCGTCTCATCACTGGAGCACGGGCTGGGAGGAGAACCAACGGAGTCTCCGGTCATATGGCGAGAACAACCGAGTCTACAAGCCAAACCTTCTCCTTCCCTACCCGCGAACCGAGTCAACAGAGAGTAAAGTCTCGATCAAGATGGGGTAAATCAAGAGTGATTTTGGCACCCAATACTGAACAACACGTCGAGCAGATGAAGTAGTCAAACACGACTGACCTCTATCTACCCTACGCTCTCCGAGACTCAAAGAAGCAGAAGGTCCGCGAGCAGACCTGAAGCTGTTGCGGGGTCCGACTGCTACGGGAAAGCGAGTCGGAGCACCGGCAACCAGCTGATCACGCCGCGGGTAGCTGTCTCGACGGGGGAAACGAGATCTACCCTCAGGACGGCGGAGGTCACGACTAGAAGCAGCATGAGGACGAAAAACAGAAGACTCAGAAAAACCAAGTTCTCGATGCTGCCCAAACACATCAGAACTAAACTTAGACCTCGTGTTGGTCTTAGGTGCACTCAAGGTCTGGGGCTGACCCTGAATACGCCTAAGAGCTGCAACACGGTCTCTCTGCGCGATCTTGGCGCGCCTGAAGCATCGGTCGATCGTATGTCCATCCTTCTGACAGAAGGTGCAATGATACTTCGCCTTCTGAGAGGCTGAAGTAGCATGAGATGGCTTCGCCTTCTGAGAGGCCGAAGCTGCAGGTGGACTCACCTTGCTGTCAGAGAACCCTTGGACAAAGCCCGCTGATTTGAATTTGACCTCATTAGATCTGGGCTCGACCTCGATCGCACCACCTACTATGGGTCTAAGAATAGCAGGTGGGTGCTTTCTCATATCCTCATAAAAATCGTATCCTAGACCCTGATTAAATCTGCAGATCTTAGATTGGTCTAGAATAAGATTGAGCTTCTTCTTGCCGCCTACAAATCTCTCGAGAGTGTTCATAAGGTACTGACACTCCCGAAAGAGAGAGGTGCAAGAAGAGCAGGGAGGAGAAGGAACAGCAGAGGATAAGGGAGCAGAAGAAGAACCAACAGTAGAGGAGAGAATGGCTTGTGCATGCACGGTAGACCACGAAAGGACAGTCCTACTACTAGCGTTTGGTTCACGTCGCTAAGCGTCTCAACCTTACCACAGGGCTTCTCCCGCCTCAACAATCACAATACAAGGCGATGGTGGCTTCTCTAGTAGGTCCTTAGTTAGCTTCACACATTTTTCATCCAATGTAATCAAGTCAATTTTTAGTTTTTCACAATTTTTGCAAGGTGAGCTAACAGGTCCTTAGAAGCATACCGAGCCAACTTCCTATCATGATCAATCATATCTTGGCTGTTTGGAGACGACTTCAAGCTCAGCATTAACTTAGGACAGTTCAAGCATGAATCAATCGGCTCAAGTAAAGAAGCTTGTAGTTCAGCAATTTTATGATCTGCCGTTTAAGTTCATCTTCAGTTATTGCAATTTTCACAAGAATCGGGCAGATCAAGGAGCATGGCATAAGGTCCTCTAACAAAGAATGTCCTTAACCTCACATGAGGTGGGAGAAGTAGTCTCATCGGTAGTAAGTAGGGTAATGACCATCCTACTCAACTCTAACTCAGCAAGCGCACTAACATTCTCCACCTTCACAACATCAAGCTCGGAGGACACGCTATCATGCGAGGTCCTTAGTTTCTCCAAATCACCCAAAGAAAGCACAAAGATGTATCACAATCGTCACGGAGGGAGCAGATGTAAGTGAAGTAAGCTCCGTGACGGTTTATCTACTTCCTTCTCTAGCTCGGTACACCTAGCCCTAGCTCTAGCATGAAAACCACCTAACTTAAGAAATGCTTGATTTAGCTGGTCGTAGGTGGGGCATACCTCGTCCGAGTCGGAGTCTGGCTCATTGTCGCCGAGTTCGCCCTCGAGGCCATGAAGCACATGCCGAGAAGTCGTCGCCGCCATCCTTGGGCTCTTGGTCACCCGTCCCGTCGTCGTCGCTCCATCCTCCACCTCGCTGAGGTCGAGGTCATCGGCGGTGAGGACGCGGTGGAAGAGCTTCTTGGCCTTCCCGGTTGCGGAACTTCTTCTTTCTGGCGTCGAGTGGAGGCTTCTTGTTGCGGTTCTTGTCGGTGTAGTCGATCTTGCCCGAACCGCCGTAGTCGTTCTTGCCCTTCTCGGCTTGGGGCAATTTGCCGAATGTGGTTGGGGCCACCACACTCGAAGCAAATGACAGGTCCTCCTCTCTTCGTCCCTCCTTCTCTTGTAAGCATGGGAAAACTTCCGAGCTAGGAGGGCCGGTTGCTCATCCTCGAGCTGCTCTAAGCGATCATCGATACGTCACATAGAGCAGCAAGGAGAAACCGCAGCGAACCCAAGAAGGACCGTAAGAAGAAACGGGATCGGTGACCAAGGCCATCGATCGTGACTTCGACTCACGAGACAACGTCAATCTCGTGAGTCTTGAGCGCGAGTACTGCAGCGTCAAGAGTCGTGGTCGAGAGGTCCGTCGTGTCTTTGATGGTGGTCACTTTCATCTCCCAAACACGCAGATCGAGTGCAGTGAGCATCTGTCGAGCGTTGTCCGAGTCGGAGTATGTGAGACCGACGGCTCGGAGGTTGCTCAAGATCTTGTGAAATCGCGCAAAACACTCATCTAATGACTCACCAGCAAGCATCTCAAACTTGTTGTACTCACGCTTGAACTGGTCCTGTCGTACCGTCTTAATCTGGGTGGTGCCCTCATGGTACACATCGAGGGTCTCCCAGATATCGAAGGCGGAAGAGAGATGAGAGATGCGGTCGAACTCACTGCGACTCAGGCCCTGAATGATGATGTTCCTTGCCTTTGCATTCGCCTCAACATCAGCCATGTTCCCGGCATTGATGTTCTCATCGGCAGAACAAAGAAACCGACCTTGACCTTGCGCGGATGGCGTACTTCGAGCCGGATGTATGTCTCCATTCGGCTCTTCCAGAAGGGGTAATCGATGCCATCGAACACGGGCGGCTTGGTCGAGTACTTGTCCGTCGCCATGGCTCTTGAGACCGGTTAAGATCTATTGATTAGAGCTAACCGGCTCTGATACCAATTGTAGGACCGAAATGGCGACAGAGGGGGGGTGAATGTCGCTCGCTTCAAAAAATGCCCCCGAGAAATCGAACACTGTTTTTCAAAAAGATGCAAAACAAAGCACCTCACAGAAAATTAAAATTAATTTTGCAGAAATCTGGTACGCATGCGATACCTAAAAATTCAGCATAAATCAGGGATTAACCAGCAAAAATTTCATCTGAAAATAAGTCTGTTTGGATCGCATGCAAAAAGGTCAAAGTCAGCACTCAAATAAAAAGAAAGACAACTAAAGCTTGCTTCCAATGCTTGACGAGAGATAAATAATGCTGCCCAAAAAAAATTGCTGAAGCCCAAAAGAAGTTCTGTCGGCAAGAAGAGAAATAGTCACCCGAGAAGCTTATCTTTGAGAACTTCAGTTGAACCAAACACTGAAGCTAGAAGAGCCGAAGGACAATAATCTGGGAAGGAACCTTCAGTTCAGAGACTGAAAATCTGGACTATACTACTGGGAACCAAAGACTAAACAGAGAAATGGGAGCAGCCGAACAAAGCAAACCTGAGTACAGAGAAAACAACCTGACAAAAGGTAAGGAAATTAAACCTGCAGAAACAAAGAGATTTGGAGAAAGGAAATGATCTCCTCAGGCTAAAGAACTCAAGAATAAGATCCAAATAGCCTTGAGACAAAAGGGAACCAAGTATTTCAGCCAAAGAGCCAGAAATTGAGATTTCACCTAAAATCTGAAAAAGTACAGAGTGAGGCACTAAAACTCAAATTACTCTTCAACCTCTGATCCCTTGGTCATGAAATTTTGCAGATATGTTAGCAATAGCCATGGGATAATCCATATCAAATTTCATGTCATTTCTCCAAAGGGATCAAAAACTACACCAAACCCTAGAAAAGGAATAGAACCAGACCAACAAAATTGACGAGAGGCTCAAAATCCACAGGAGATGTTGAATCTACCAGAAGCTCTAGAAAATGGATTGGCCATCATGCCATGAATCTTTTTCATCACTGAGCCAAAACGAGATAACCACTCCAAAGAACTAAAACACCAAGAACTCTCCTCACGAGAGCAAGAACAGAGGAAGAGGCACAAACAGAAATTTCATTCCAGAGAGCAAAAGAATTCAGCCCAACTCAAATAAAATCATCTTGGATTGATAATGAGGAAGAGAGATACATGATTACACAGAGTATCAGCTCATATCATCCCTACAACCCCATACATGCTTGGATTGAGATCACAAGCTACATACTTCTCTCAAGAACACAAGAAGAACAACCAGGGAGGAAAGCTACGAAGGAGACACTCTCCAACAGAACCTCTGCCTCTCCAACCACTAAAGAGCCAAAGCAAAACAACCCTCTAAAGACTCTTTTGACTCACTAAACCCTAGCTCTCTCCAAAAGCCATTAGTGGGCATGCAGCCACCACCTCATATATATAGCCTCCGGCTAACGGGTCTCCGCCCCGTTACACCCGCTAAATCCAACGGAGCCCGCTCCCGCTTGTGCAGCCTTGCGAATTCCGGTCGCCTCCCGCACCTTCCGGGAAGCTTCGCGCTCCTTGTCTCGCACGCTCGCAACCACCTCGAGTCCACGTCGTCTTCGACACATCCCGACCGTTCGACCTCGGCGCCACTGCGCCTAGTCCGTCCACCGTGTCTCGCCACAACTCCACTCGACGTCCCGCACCACACGCACAAGAAAACACGCCAAATAGCACCGCCGATACATGAAAGCGTAAATAGCATAAACACATCATACTCACGCATGACGAAGTCCAAACCTGTCGAATCATCAGAATATGCAACCTAACCCGATACGACCGAGATTGACCTAAACGACCGAGTCCGTCGCACCACGTACCGACTAGACTCCGACACAACTCAAACCAAACTCGACTAGCAAAACCAAGGTCAATTACTCATCATACACATGTGGTCACCTCCACATGGTTCATCAGAGCAACAGAGCAAGGAGACCATCCGACGACTCGTTGAACATGCTTTTAGTGAGAGACACTCTCAGGAGCACCTGATCCCCTACTTCGAACTCTAATTCTCGCCTTCTGACATCTACGTAGCTCTTTTGCCTACTCTAAGCAACTAGCAGATTCTGTCTAATCTCTGCCACTCGCTCTACTGTTTGCTGGACCCAATCTAGTTCCAAAATAGCCTTTTCGCCCACTGCATCCCAACACAGTGGCGATCTACACTTACGTCCATACAAAATCTCAAACTCGCAAAGTAGCATGCGTCCTCATTCTTCAGTTACAAACAAGTACAAATATAGTGGCAGCAACAAATAGAGAATACTAGTAGGCGAAGTCTCTATTGATAATCGAACGTGTGACCGACGACTCGTTGAACAGTGCAGAAGGCAATCGACTGATGTTCCTGGGACTGCAGGCTGTTGGAGTCCAAGACTAGGACTTCTCATCAAGTTGATTCGTGGTGTTGTCGAACAATTGATCGTCGTCGTCTAGTCAAGGGAATCGGAGCCAGCACTGGAAATGACGTTGCAGCTTGCTCCATCGCCTCCCTTCCATTGATGTCCCCCAGATTGTGTCGATCCTCTGTTATTTGCAACATTGGGACATTCAGATGTACCTTCTCTTCACTTTGCAGCACATCCGACGCCACTAGCACATTTGGAAAGCTGAAACGCAACTTCAAACTCCACCGCCCGATTGATCACGAAGCGTTCTGCTAGCTCGGTGTGAGGGGATGAGGATGCGATCCATGCAGCACATCAAAGATACAACAAATCGGCCGTTGCGATCTCCGCTGGCAGCACCAACTCCACTTCGGCCTGAATTGGCAAAGATTGCAGTGTCAATATTGAGCTTCACCCAGCCATTCTGCCTGAAAGATTGCACAGGTGTCATCATCACTGCATTTTGCGAACGTCTCCGATCGACTAAATTGTCAAACATATTAAGGGTTACAACAAAATAACCTACCTACCAGAAAGGTTCATTTGTACAAAAACACTGAACAAACATCTGGCCCGATTTAAGTCGAGTTGCATCATGAATTGATCATGCCATGCTCCAGCTTGTCCTGGGTTGACACCAACTCTAATTTTCTCCAAAGTTTGGGAACGAAAGGCTGATTCAAATTATTTAAAAACAAGAGGGTATAAGAGAGCCCAATTGGTAATGGTGAGTCTAAGAGACCAGACCGATGCAAAAAGAATTACTTCTATTTTGGAGACTACAGGTAACAAATATTATAGTGCATGTAGCAAGATTATGTCAGAAATAATCAATAAGCCAAAAAAATAAAAAAGCAGTTCATCCTTAACAAACAGACAGCGTGATTTTTTTATCCTCCACAGAAGGGATTGCCGGAAAATAAAAGCTTGAATGAAAATCAGAGTAGAAGACCATGGATAAAAATGCAACAAACTGGAGGCTGCAGCCTGGTAAATTTGCTGTAAAATAATTTTTACATGTCCAGAGGGTAAATAGCAATGGAACTAATGACACAGCATTGAACTGCGATTTGGGTTTGTTTAATCTCTCGTCAGTACCAATCACTCCGAAGTCGAACATTTTTATCGATATCTAATCTTCTTTTCTTTGAAAGAAAAACCAACTGCAGGTCAAATATGCAGTAAAAGATAATTCTGTAGGAATAAACTCAACAAAAATTTGACAACCTAATTCTAACTAGTGCAACATGTGATAGTTCAGCATAAACATGACAGCATATATACTTATGAAAGAAATAATGTCTTTCAGAGGCTGCAATTCGTCCAAAATAGAACTAACTAAAACGCCAATCCATGAAGCACTTGCACCATTAATGTACTCAAGCTCATCTCAAGCAATCCAGTTTTCATTAAGTTACATTAGCATATAATACATATTTTCAAATCATAGCCCCTTCCGGTTTAATCATTTTACGCTGATCGATCGATCGCCTCTCTCTTCACGCTCAGAACTATCAAGCGCAGAGCTCTTCACCCTCTAGGAGAACGAGATACTAGGCTGCACCGAAGAATCCCAAGGGGGCCAGGAGGAGAGCAAGCTTATCATGTAGCTCGCGTCTCGACGTTATGGGGCCCTGGCATCTAAACCGCACCTAACTCTGATATGAACGGCCGCGAAAGGCTGGGGAACATGATTGATCCAATTCCACGAATTAGGGTCCACACAAACCGTGATCAACAGTAAAGTCTGTTGTCCGTTAGCAAGTGTATTAAGCGATCAGTGAGGTCCATCAGCAGAAGCTTGATCAATGACCTCCCACTCCACGAATTGGGACTTGAGTGCAATGTTTACCTCACTCTGGTTAAATTCAGTCAGCCAAACACGTAGCATTAAGTAGTAAGATGTAACAACTGGCACGATCATCCTTTCTGATGCATCAACTCGTTGTGGCAAGAGAAAAACATAACAATAGAGTACCCATCTCCTGCACTCCCTGTTAACAGCATCTACATATGTTGGTTCATGTCAGAATCATGTGAAAGATAGAACTAAGTCTTCCAAGTCACCTGTCAAACTTTCTTTCCACGAAGTAAAGTAGAAAAAAACTAAATTAGAAACGAGCAACCACTAGCTCAGCAGCAGCAGCAGCAAGCAGTGGCTTGGGCGCACAAAGCGGGAAGAGCCGAACACAGCACGCATTAGTTGAATGCAGGCACGCCGGCTTGCATGTAGAGGGCGAGGCAGCATCAGCTCGGGTGGTCGGCATAGGCCGTATGCAGGAGGCATAGGAGTGCATGCAGCTAGTGTAGGTCGAGCACACGTAACGCAAAGGAAAATCAAGGCGAGGAGGTCCACGAGGCGCTGGAGTGTTCCAGGCCAAAACTGGATATGCGGGAGCGGGGTCAGTAGGACGTGTGAACACAAAGACCAAAGGTGACGTGATCTCAGCCGAGATATGTGTTGGAGAAAGATGGGAGGCTCAGGTAATGACAAGGTGGTTGTGTGTAATACCCATGGGAAAGAAAAGGGAAGGAAAGCGAAAAAATTGCCGTCAGAATCCTAGAGGTTAATTTCGGGCAGGGTAGTCTGTTTACAGAGATACTTGACCGTCCGGGGGCCAGTCGGCACCTCTCATAACTGTGGGGTCATCACTCGGCACAAACAAACCGGATTGGATATAAAGACCAGCCAAGGTAAACCAATTTACCATAATACCCTTTTTGGATTCCACACAGCAACGGGAAAGCTAGTACAGCCTTCTGGATGCCACAGTCATAGAGGCCAGCTCAAGCCATCGAGAAGGCTCGGCACAGCCAGACAGCACAGCCAGCCGAAGAAAAGGGAAGTGAGAAGAAAAGTCTGAGCACGACACCAGAAGACCCAACTCACTCCTTCCTTTCCTTCCCCACCCCAGTCCAAACCCTCAAAACCCACAGCCACAATCGTCAACTAGCACAAGGAGAACTTAAGGCCAGCCGATAGGAAGACGTCGGCAAGAGACAAGACCGCCGGCCAGCAAACCATAGGAGGAGATGACCACCACCAAGACCGCTCGGTCCACAATCAACCGGGAAAAGCGACCACCGAGCACAAGTCGCCATCCTTGCCAAAGCAACCAAACCCACCAACAAAGGTAGCCCACCAATCACCCACATTTTTAGCATCAATTTCAATATTAAACCTTGCATGCCACACACAATAAGCCACCATTCGTTGTCAATTACCATCACTGGGCAACCGTGAATCCATCACATAGAACACCAGCCGTGGGTAGAGGAAGCGAGTAGAGGGAGCAGGGTGTACCGTGGGGAAGCCCAAATCGGGGGCGACAGGCAAAAGCCCCCAAACCTAGGGTTAACCTAGGGTTACCAATGAGGGCGGCGAGGAGCCAGAGCCGGCGAGAGGCCGGAGTAGTAGGAGGGAGAATACCGCAGTCACCGTAGAAGAGACGACCGAGGCGACACTACTACAGAAAGCCTAATAGTAGACGGCCAATCACAGACGGTTTGACAAAACCGTCTGTGACTAACACTAACACAGACGGTTTTAATTAGGACACCGTCTGTGTTGGCGGCGTCGAAGAAAACGAGTATCGCTGCGGTTCTTAACTATGAACCGCTCGTTATAATTTAGTATCGCAGACGGTGCGTATTAAAACCGTCGTGATGATCCCATATTATCGCAGACGGTTTTAATTAAAAACCGCTCGTGATAAGATCGTTATCACGCAGCGGTTTTAATTAAAAACCGCTTGCGATAATTCATGACAGTTTTTATTAAGAACCGCTCGTGATAATGGTAGGCGCCGCCGCATCGCATCTGTCTTCATTTCGATCCTAGACGGTTTTAAACATAAACCGTATGATACTCCTTTTTCCGCCACAAACACCACAGACGGCCTCCAAATTAAAAGTCCGACAAACAGAGATTCCCGATTTTAATTCAAGACAGATTTAATTCATTACAAAAGTTCGACAAACAGAGATTCCCTGATTTTAATTAAAGGCAAATTTAATTTATTACAAATCTAAGAGAAAAGAGATTCCTGATTTTAATCTTACGGGCTTCATATGCTTCTTCTTCAACTTCGGAGTTGGAGGATCAGCCGCTGAGTTCTCGAATGTCGTGAAGATTATCCTTGCCCTCTCCGCTTCCTCCTCTAGCATGGGCAAATCATTAGCATGGCCCATAATCTCAAAGAGGATGGCATGATAAACCTCAACAGAATCGGCCGAGTTTGCTTGATCGGAAAGGTTATCTAGCACACTCTGCGCTCCGCAAGAGCTTCCTCCGCTTTGTGGACATTGTAGAGAAGAACAAGGCCGAGGCGTTTCCTTTCGTGAGCAGACAACGAGACACCTCCATCGACGGCGGATGATGAGGTCCAGTTGACTGACGATATTGGAAGCGAGTCGAGGAAGGAGAGCAGGGCGTGAGCGGAGGAGATGCTCAGACGTAAATTGTTGGCCTTTGTGTAAGGTTGCGCGAACAACTCATGATGGATAGATGAGAGGAAGGAGATGAACAAAATTTTAGATGTCATTGTTGAGAAATGTGGTGATGATCGAAGAAGATGAGGAGAGGACAATACGCTTAGATCGAAGAAATGGAATAGTGCGTGCAAATATAAGCATTATCACAAACGGTTCGTATACCCAAACATTAATGATATAGACGCCGTATAACGATCAACGACGTTAATGGAAACACGCGCGAAACACGGCGTTACGGCAATGGATCAAAATTTTGAAGCTTATGGCGCACGATTTTTTTATGAAAACCGCTCGTGATAAATGTTATCACGACGGTTTTGAGTTAAAACCGTCTCGTGATGTCCCTTTGCTGTCATATTCTAGATCGAGGTTAATATATAAGTACACATTGCTTCTAATAACTTAACTACGTAACTACCGAGACAAGAGATCACAAATTAAAGGCAAATTTATTAATTTCAATTAGAGGCAAATTTATTACAAAAGTCGCACTGGTAAAGAGTTTCCCAGATTGTATTCTTTTGGGCTTCGTAAGCTTCCTCTTCAACTTGGGGACTTGGAGGATCAGCCGCTAAATTCTCGAACGCCGTTAAGATTGCCCTTGTCCTCAGCACTTCCTCGTGCAGCCTGGGCAAATGATCAGCAGCATCCATCATGTCGTACATGATAGCATTAAAACATTCCTCACAATCTGCCGTTTCTGCATGAGCGGCAAGGCTATCCATCAGCCTGTGCAATGTGAGTAGAGCTTCTTCCGCATTGCGCACATTGTGGAGAAGAACCAGGGTGAGAGCTGTTTCCCTTTCTTGAGCGGCGAGACGCCTCCGTCGACGGCGGAGGATCAGTCAAGCCGACGGATGCAAGAAAGTCGGGAAGGAGAGCAGGCGGGTGCGGAGAAGTCGCTCGGATGCAAATTGCTGGGCGCTGTGTAAGGTTCGGCCGAACAATTCGTGATGAGCAGATGAGAGGAAGGAGATGATCACAAGAACAGATAGTAGAAGCCATGTTGTATTGTATATTGTATTGTGCGACGTAGAAGAGACACGGATTAGGAGCGCATATTTAACCTTTAGCACAAACGGTTCAGATACCCAAAAATTAATGATATAGACGCTCAGATAACGCACCGGGAGACGTTAATTAGACGATCGAAACACGAAAGCTTATGACAGACGGTTTTCATAAAAACCGTGCGTGATAATTTCATAGACCGTTAATAACATGAACCGTCTGCGTGATAATTGAGACATCACGAGACGGTTTTATTAATAACCGTCAGGAATTTCCTGAGCGGTTCTTAATACGAACCGCCTATACCAATCGAGATAACACGACGGTTCCGTTTAAGAACCGTGCGTAATAATCCCATGTCACCGATAATTGGTAATCACATGTCACCAATAATTGGCGATACACGTGATTTCGATCTCACCCGTCTATTCTCTCCACATCGAATGGCCGCACCGTTCCTCCCACGGCCAAGCCCTTATTAATAACTCCCATCAACCTTTCCACGGTACTAGTCACGCGTGAGTTCATCCACTAGCTAGCTTCCCGCATGCATCTCCTCCGCCGTGAGCTAGCACCTCCATCGCAGACGTCCGGTTCATACTAAACAACACACTCTTGCCGTAAGTGTGTCTAGTTTAGTGTGAACCGTCGTGCCACAAAGGGTTTGTTAGCTTGTTATCCTGTAATAGATCGATCTGAATGTGTTGTTGAGTTTTTGTGCTTGCCTCTGATTTGCATGTTCCTCACCACTCAACCAAGAATCAGTAATGTCTTTTCTTTGCACTATTGTAATAAAATTGCCTTGAATTTTGTCGGGAAAGATGAAGCTGTTCGTCAGTCATGATGCCAACTCGAAGCATATATAGCATAGCATTCAAGGCACATCAGGGCTGCGGTGTGTCTTGAGGAATGCCAAGAGCCGGTCTTCGATGTGGCGGCCACATCCAAGACCAGCTCTTGGCATATTCTCAAGACACGGCAGAAGAGCCTCGGATGTGCCTCAATGCTATATATGCTATATATGCTTCGAGTTGGCGATCATGCGCTGACGTAAACATTCATCCTGTAACTATCACGAGACGGTTTGTAATGTAAACCGCTCGTGAATGACTATCACGCACGGTTCTTTATACAAACCGTCATCATACGCATAAATCATGCAGGCGGTTGATATTTAGAACCGCTGCGTGATATATATACATCGCGCACGGATCGTATTACGAACCGCTCGTGATATTAATTTTGACGCACCGCTTGTAGTTGGAACCGCTCGTGATATTCTCGCGTAGTATTAATTACTTGGCGTATTTGCTTTAAGGATGTCGACACCGACCATCTTCATTGCGCTGATCGGTGGAGCAAGGCGCCGCTTTAGGGAGTTGGGGTGAAAAATATCACCGTCTTCTTATTGATCCGATCGAGGTTAGCATACTCAATTACTTAACATTCTTAGTGATCGATCGAGATTAGTATTCAATTACTTAACATTCTTAGTGATCTGATCGAGGTTAGTAGTAGAGGTAATAATCATTTTTGACACCCATTTTTCACTTGTGTAGCATAGATGGACCTGAGCTGGATGTATATTGAGAACCGTGTGCGTGAAGAGTACATTATGGCGTGTACGCCTTTAGAAGGGCTACGAGCTGGATATGTTGAAGAAGGGGATGAAATATATGTATTGCCCATGTATTGATTGTGATAATCTCAAGATGTTTAGCAACTCAGTATGATTGAAGCTCACTTGATTCAAGGGGTTTTTAAAAGGGTACAAATGTTGGACCACCACGGTGAAGAGAAGAGTACACAAGAAGGTAGTTATGACATAGTCGAGGGAGGCAACGATATGCCGGTTGTGGACTATTCTTTCGATCATGAGGAAAGGTCGCAGGATGACAATGCGGATCATGAGGATAGGTCGCAGGATGACAACTGGATCATGAGGATAGGTCGCAGGATGACAACTGGATCGGATGTTACGTGATGCGAAGGAACTATAGTGAGAGAGAGTTTGGTAAATTCGAGGGCTTGATGGAGGACTCGGAGAAACCTTTGTTCCCGGCTGCAAGCCGCAATACACGAGGTTGTCATCAGTTCTAGAACTATTAAAATTGAAGGCAAGCAATGGTTGGTCCGACAAGAGTTTCACGGCATTATTAGGTCTCATAGTGGACATGCTTCCAACGGGAAATGTGTTGCCGAGAACCACCTACCAAGCCAAGAAGATTCTTTGTCCATTAGGAATGGAAGTAGAAAGAATACATGCATGTCGGAATGATTGTATCTGCATCAGTAAAGAGTATGCTAGCTTACATGTTTGTCCGGTGTGCAAAGCATCCCGATACAAGCGTAAAAATGACTCGATGATGGGAAGGGCATCGAGGTGAAGCAAGGACCTCTGCTAAGGTGATATGGTATCTTCCTGTAATCCCCGTTTGAAGCGTTTATTTGCAAACCGCAAGGATGCAAGATTGATGCGTTGGCACCGCGAGCGGCGTAAGAAAGACGGAATGATAAGACATGTTGCTGATTCGCGGTGGAGGAACATCGATAGGATGTTTGTAGATTTCGTGTGGAACCGAGAAATATAAGGTTTGGGTTGAGTACAGATGGAATGAATCCTTTTGGTAACATGAGCGATCGACATAGCACTGCCCGTGACTCTATGCATGTACAACTTTCCTCCTTGGTGTGTATGAAGCGGAAATATATTTTGATGTCACTACTTATCCAAGGGCCAAGCAACTCGCAACGATATTGATGTGTTCCTAGCCCCATTGGTGGAAGATCTTGCAACACCGTGGAATGAAGGGGTACATGTATGGGATGCGGACAAGCGAGAGAACTTCACTCTACGGGCCATGTTGTTTCGCACCATTAATGATTTTCCTGCCCTTGGTAACTGTCGGGGTTTAGTATAAAGGAGCCAAAGCGTGTCCGCATTGCTTAGATTATACGGAGAGTGTGTGGTTGAACAACTCCCGAAAATCGTGTACATGCGTCACCGTAGGTTCCTTCCAAAGTATCACCCATACCGCAAGATGAAGAAACAATTTGTGAGTAAAAAGAGGATGACTCAAGATCAAGACCTTTTAGCGGGAAAGAGGTGTATGATATGGTTAAGGATATAAATGTTGTGTTTGGAAAGGGACGTAAATTGAGGAAGAACATGTGGAAAAAGAGGTCAATATTTTGGGACTTGCCTTATTGGGAGCACTTAGAAGTTCGCAATTGCATCGATGTCATGCACGTAGAGAAGAATGTATGTGACAGTTTGATTGGTCTCTTCTTGAACATTCCGACAAAACAAAGGATGGTGTTAACGCAAGGCGTGACTTGGTCGCTATGAACATCGGGACCGAGTTAGCACCGATAGAGACCGATAAAGGCGGACGTACCTTCCCCAAAGATGTTACACTGTCTAAGTCCGAGAGAACTGAATTGTGCAGTCCTTAAATGGTGTGAAAGTTCCATCCGGTCACTCGACAAGCATGAAGAAACTTGTTTCCATGGAACATTTGAAATTAATTGGCATGAAGTCTCACGATCGTCATGTGCTAATGACTCAAATGCTACTGTTGCAATTAGAAGTATTTTGCCGAACAAGGTTCGAGTGACAATCATAAGGCTATGTTATTTCTTCAACGCAATTGCTCGAAGGTCATTGATCGGATGGACTAGATCTCTGCAAACCGAGGTGGTGACAACTCTATGTCATCTAGAGATGTATTTCCCTCCATCATTTTTGATATCATGGTCCATCTCATTGTCCACCTTATGAAAGAGATAAAAATATGTGGCCCCGTATTTCTACGTCATATGTACCCTTTCGAGAGGTACATGGGAATTTCAAGTCCTATGTACGCAATCGATCTCGACAGGAGGGTAGCATCATCGAAGGTTATACAACAGAAGAGGTCATTGAATTCTGCATCGGCTACATGGCTCAGGTAGAGCCGATAGGTGTACCTCTATCTCGTCACGAGTGGAGGTTAGAGGGTATAGGGACTATCGGGAGGAAAGCAATAACCCGGATCAAAATACGTATGCTCAAGCCCATTTCATGGTTTTACAACACATGACTGAAGTGACCCCATATATTGAAGAGCACAAGGACATGCTACGTCGGAGAATGCGGGCGGTAAGTTTGGATCACGAGACAACACAACCGTCAGTTCAACGAATGGTTGAAGGCGCAATTGACTAGGAGGTCGTCAAATGAAACACTACAATGGTTGGCAAAGGGCCAAAATTTACAATTGTGACATGGCAAGGATACGACATTAATGGCTACACATTTTATACAACAGATCAAGATAGAAAGAGCACAAAGTGCGAGAACTCGGTGTCGCATAGATGCCTATGATTCGCACGGCAGAATCGCCGCCCAAGCTCGTACTACGGGCTTGTAGAGGAGATTTGGGAGCTTGACTACGTAATTTTCAAAATTCCTCTATTTCGGTGCCGTTGGGTCCAACTCCCACGGGTGTAAAGGTTGACAAATGCGGCGTCACTACCGTGGACCTCGAATGTGTAGGATACAAAGACGAACCATTCGTATCGCGAGGCAAGTTGTTCAAGTATTTTATGTAACCGACCGGCAAATAAGAAGCGCCATGTAGTTCTTCAGGAAAAGAAGGATTGTCGGGGTTGAGAATGTTGTGGATGAGGAAGAGTACAATCAATTTGATGATTTGCCTCCATTCGGAGACGGCATCAGGCTCGATGAAGAACAAGGCGATGAAGCAAGCTATATGCGTATCGATCATCGTGAAGGGCTTTATTTAAAATGATATAGCCAAAGTGTAATAAATGATATAGGTTATGCTTGTGTTTTTCATAAATGTATGTATGTTCCATTGTAATTGTAAAATGACTAAGGAACCCATGCATTGTAATTGTAAAATGACTAAGGAATTAAGAAATAGTTATATTTATGGTTATGCTTGCGTTTTCATAAATGACATAGGAACCTAGCTAGTGCGGGTATTTATAGTGAACTATCACAAAGCGGTTTATCAAAAGAAACCGTCGTGATAACATCACAGCCGGTTCTATCGATATAACAAATGCGTGATAATATGGGTAGCAGGGGTGGGAGGGAGCAAAACCTAGCTAGCAGGGGCGCTGCAGAGTGGAGACAAGAGACTGCGGCAGAGCGGACTCCGCAGACCTAGCGCGGGTATTTAAAGATGATCTATCACAGACGGTTCTATAGATATAACCGTCTGTGATAATTCCTATCACAAACGGTTCTATAGATAGAACCGTCTGTGATAATGCATATCACAAACGGTTATATTTATAGAACCGTCTGTGATAGATCATCTCACGTTGTGTTCGTACGCATCGAGTGGGCGCAGAGGCGCTGCATCCTTTGCAAACGCAGAGGCACTGTATTCCAACCATAAGGCGTTGTGACATCACATCAACAGAAGAGTAGGGAGGCAAGGTGGCGTCCATCATGTGAAGACTAGAAAACTACAGGAAGTAGTGGTGCGACTGCTTGGTGCTTTGCCCATCACGTCCAGCGGGAGGGCATAGGGAGCAGGCGGCTCTTTCGCGCAAGGCAAGGTGCAGCTACAAGGCGTCACGTCGGCTGGGACCAGCAGGTCCCACAAGGAGAAAAGCAGGTGGTAGCGGTGTCAGTTCGACCAGTAGCAGTAGTTTTAGGAACAGAAGACGCCGAGCGTACCGAATTTTTTCTATTTTAACCTTTTTTATGAAAAATATTCATATTTAGACCCCTGGTGGTTTTAATTCCGTTTTTGGACCCAGGGGTCGGAGCCGTGACCCACGGCGCCGAGCTAACACGTCTCGGAGCCGTGTCCCACGGCGCCGAGGTCCCAGGCCCGCACCAGCGTGGCGGCCTGCGTGGCGCCGATGTGGCAGGAGCTTGGCGCCGTGACTGGTGGCTCCGAGCTCGGAGCCGTGGATCTTGGCGCCGAGTTCGTTGCCACCGGGCGCCATTTTCCCCTCTGTTTCTTTCGTTCTCTCTCCATCATTTTCGACCTCGCGCCTGCCGTCCCCGGCCTCCCGCCTCCCCGCCGCCGCCCCGTGGTGCCGCCCGGCCTCCGCCTCCTCGTGTCTCGCTTTGCCGCGTCTGCGCCGGCCTCCTCCGCGTCTGCGCCGGCGCCGCCCCACAGTGCCGCCGGCCTCCGCCTCCCGTGTCTCCGCCCGGCCGCCCGGCCTCGGCCGCGACCTCAAGCCGAGAACTTCCTCTTCGCCAACAAGAAGGAGAACTCCCGCTCAAGGCCATCGACCCGGCCTCTCCATCTTCTTCAAGCCGGTGAGCTCCCGACACCGAGATCCGTCCGTGATTTGGACGAATCGCTTGCCGCACCTTCGTTTTTGTTTTTGTTTTGTTTGGGGCTCTCGCAGATCCGTGGGTTGGTGGCCATTTTGGGTGGAATTCTTGGTAGTGGTATTCTCAGCTGAGTACTATTTTCATGCTTGCGTAACTGACGAGAATTTGGTGGTTTTCTTTTGGTAGGACTTACTTAGCTGTAATTTTTGGAACAAATTGGTGGTATTAGACATGACAGTACCCAGTAGTTCAATGTAGCTTCGTGCTTTTGCTTCTGCTGGGAGTCTTGAATCTTTTGATTGTTAGGTTTGTTGCTAATTGTGCTGCGAGGTCAGATATTGGTATCTTAGGAGCTAGGTTGACTTGTTGGGCATGGGTGATTGCTATTTTTAGGTTTTGAGAATTATTAGTGGGAGCAGACGTCACATAACTGTTGCCAAATAGTGTCTTGGTGTTGCCCTTATACCAAATCTTGTATGTTGATCCCATGTTCAACTTGAGCTCATTTATTTTGGGAAATAAGATTGAACACAACAATTGTTGAATCAACCAAATATGGCGTCGGTGTATAATTTCTCGATTTAACAGAGTTGATTTGAGGTGCCAAAGAGTTAATAGTTTTAATTGACTGTTGTGGTATAAGTACTGTTGTGCAATAAGTGGTAATTTAGAGTTGCTACGTGTCTTTATCAACCATTGTCTGGTTGTTCTTGGAAGCATTAAATGAGTTATCTAGATCAGATTAGAGTAGCAAAATTCTGCCTCTGAATTGGATTGCTCCTACCAATCTTCCTTCCTTCATTAGCTTTGTAAGAATTGGACTTGCTGATCATGGTAGTTTGGGTGCATGCATCGTGCATGATATTATCAATAGTTAGTTTATGTTAAACATGTAGCTAATGTTATTTAAGATGTACTGCCCCTTGTTATTCCTTTACCATGCTTCCCTCTTTGTCAAAAGATGCTCAACATGTTCTCTGTATGAACTAGATGGACAACCTAATCACCCTATATCATGGAGGCAGTGTGACAAGTGATGATTATGGAAATGTTCGATTTGTTGAAATGCAAAGGGTGCCTCTGATATTCAGTGATCGGCCGTCGTTTAGTGAGTTGGTTGCTAGGGCCCGGGAGGAGCTACATTGTCATGCAAACGAGGAGAGCATCACAATTGAGGGGTTACTTCACTTCGGTTCGAAAGACACAATTCTAAGGCGGTTGATCTTAATTGGTTGTGAGGATCAGTGGGACAAATATGTCAAATTGGTTATGAAGAATGAGTTCCAATGTTTGGACGTTGTTGTGCGGAAGGTGTCCATTGATCCCACCCCTCATGGTTATTCACCAGAACTAGGTGATCAGGCACCCTTTAACCCTCCGTTACCGGACCTTGCGGTGGATGTGGAAGAAGTGCCTGAGGTGCCGATGCTCTATCTGCCTCGAACGAGGTTCAGATTTCTCAACCAGTTCGAGTCAAATGTCGGATTGATGATGTCGTGGCGGCCCCTCAGGAGATCTCTTCGACCCAGAATCATCCCAGTAAGAGTCGAGCAACACTTTAGCCTTTTCCCGTCATTTTATTCTTTTGTCTCAATCCCATCGTTTTCGTGCTTATGATGCAGGAGACATTCCTGATAATGTGGGTGTTCCTCCCGTTGCTCCATCTGGTAACGTTGAAGAAGTCTGTAGGGACTCCAACAGTGTGGATGTTCAAATTGTGGATGATCTGGAGCCTTACGAGATTGCAAGGGCCATTGATTCTGATGATGACCGCCCTTTTGGAGAGCTGACCGAAAGTGATATTGAGTCGATCGAGCGTTATTGCCTGGCGGGATCCATCGGTTCATGAATTCGGTGATCTTAGGCATCCTCATGAGGCATATGCGAAGGAAGGGATGACGAGTTGCTAGATGCTCCGAGGCGGGTCAAGCATGACAATTGAGAAGGGCATGGTGTTTGAGGACTTGTCTGCATTGAAAAGGTGGCTGCAGGAGTATTGGTGATCCGTAAAAGGCCATTCAAGGTGAGACATTCTTATGTGGAGCGGAGGTACACAGTTGTAAAAGGAAACATGTGAATGGAGGGTTTGTGCTAGCAAACGAAGGACACGGAAAGTTCAAGATCACAAGAATCGTTGGCCCACACACTTGTGCCGGGCGAGCTCAAGCGAAGCATCGGCGATTGACCTCTACCATTATTGCCAAGTCACCGTGTCACATAGTAAAGGAGAACCCAATATGAAGGTGAAGACACTTGCTGGGATTGTTAAGGAGAAATTTGGATACGAGATAAGGTATGGAAAAGCATGGAGGGCAAAGCAACGATCCGGAAGATGATATATGGGGACTGGAAGATGGGTACTTGCGATTGCGGCACTCTTCAATGCAATCAAAGCGGTTAATCCAGCATGCATTATGAGTACGTCCGAAACCAAGCGAATGGACTCAAGATGGGATGCGAGATATTCTTACGTGCTTTACGGTGCTTTGCTCGATCCATCGAGGCCTTTCGCATTGTCGTCCGTCTTCTCCATTGTGAGACGTTTCTTCTTGGCAAGTACCGGGCACACCGATAGCCATTTCTGTGGCGTGAGACAACGCGTTGGTTCCTTTGGCGTTTGCTTTGGTTGAGAGGGAGAACAAAGACAGCTGGGGATGGTTCTTGCGGCTCGTTCGAAGGCACATGGTCGGCCCTGGTAGGGAGATGGGTGTCATATCTGATAGACAACAGGGCATACTTGCTGCTGTACAGGAGCAGATACCGGGGTATCCACCTTTGCACCACCGTTGGTGCACTCGGCATCTTGCCGAGAATCTACTCCGTAAGGATGGTACGAAGGATAACTTTCATCTGTTCGATGAGGTCGCTCGAATACTTGAGGTCAAGTTCTTCCAGGAGAAGTTGGAGCAGCTTAATACTGCAACAAACGCAGAAGGTAGACAGTGGTTGACGGGATTGATGAGAGATGTGGACAAATGGACAAGGGCTCATGACGATGGTGGCTGGAGGTACGAGTTTCAGACAAGCAATATGGCCGAATCCTTCAATAATTTGCTTAGGGGTATACGTGGTATGCCCGTCAATGCTATCGTATCCTTCACCGTTTACAAGCTTGTTGCCTGGTTCAACGATAGACACGCACATACAATGGCGCTACAGAGTAAACAAGTGAGATGGGCGCTAAAACCGAGCGCCACCTTGAAAAGGCAAAGCGAGGTGAGGCACATGAGGTACATTGTTTTGACAACGCCACGGGCACTTACGAGGTTGTAGAATGGGGTGGTACAACGACCGATGGAGAGCTCCGGCCGACGAGGAGGCATAAGGTTGTCCTTATTGATTTCTCATGCATATGTGGTAAACCGAGGCAGTACCACTTTCCATGTTCTCATTATGTGGCAGCAGCAAGGCATCGCAACTTTGACTATGAGAGCAAGATACCTCGGGAGTTCAGTGTTGACAACCTTGTGCTTACGTGGTCTCCCCGTTTCGAGCCTTACCGGGATGAGGGAGAGTGGCCACCATACACCGGGCCCAAATACATTGCAGATCCGGGTAGCCGTTGGAACAAACGTGGAACCAAGAAGAGGACGAGACACAAGATGGTTATGGATTAGCTTCCAGGAAGAACGAGGCGAGGGAGAGCAACCCCCTTTCTTACTGACCCCGAGCAGAACCAATGTAGCAGATGTGGTAGACTTGGCCACAATTCACGCACATGCCATTGGCCACTTAGTTAGGTGCGAGTGCTTGTTGTTCGTTATGTTTCATAGTTCGTCTAGTTGTTTTCTCATATGCAATTTGCTATGTTTTTTGTTTAATTTCTTATTATTTCCATATTTTATGCATGTTCAATTTTTTGTTTACTTCTACGTTGGACTGATAAATTTTTTGTAGGATGGCGCAATTCCACCTGCTAGACCCGTACTACGAGGAGAACCACCGAGGACGGCTCACCG
This sequence comes from Dendrocalamus sinicus, assembly GCA_036346575.1. NCBI lineage: Eukaryota > Viridiplantae > Streptophyta > Magnoliopsida > Poales > Poaceae > Dendrocalamus > Dendrocalamus sinicus. The sequence continues at coordinate 11,861,564 of CM070656.1, read as the reverse complement.
CGGAGGGGAGGGTACTGCCTTCATCACTTCTTGTTCAATTAATTATTTATGTTGATGCATTAACAAAAAAAATTGTTCTATTCTATACAGGAGCTGCCCATCCTTCGTCCTCGAACCCATGACGGGTTCATGGACATGCGGTACGATGAGAGGTACACTCCCTTCCTGGAGAGGGCCGGCCTAGACGCCATCTCTTACCAGGTTCGCCATGGGTTGCCCACCCTCAACCCCTCGGCCATGACTGCACTGGTTGACAGGTATTCTTCTAAACCATTGCTCCACTTGCATGTTCATTGTGTATCGGCTATGTGTGTGCCTCACGGCCTCTGACATGTATTCCTCTTTTTTGTATCATGTAGGTGGAGGCCGGAGACTCACAGCTTCCACCTCCCTTTTGGAGAGATGACTATTACGCTCGAGGACACTCAGAAGATACTTGGTGTCGCCATTCACGGCCGTCCAGTTATCGGACCATGCGTGCCTGCTGGTTGGAGAGCCCGAGTAGAGGCCTTCCTCGAGAGAGGGCTTCCTCCTGAGGCAGTCCATCGCTCTTCTGGAGTTCCTATCACCTGGCTCCGGCAGACTTTTGCAGTGTGTCCTGAGGGTGCGGACGAGCAGACAGTTGCCTACTTCTGCAGGTAGGGGTGGATATGGAGCCAACTCGTCGTCTTATAGAGCTTTTTCTAAAATTGACATAGTTTGATTTAATATCATTCTACATATAATTGTAGAGCATGGATCCTGCACTTGTTTGGCTGCGTTCTCTTCCCCGACGGAACGGGGGACAGCGCGTCGTGGATGTACATCCACTGCCTCACCGCCCAGGACACGGCGGCGATGCATACTGGGCTTCCGGGGTGTTGGCGTTTCTTTATCGCCACCTCTGCGAGGCGTGTCGTCGAGTTCGCGAACTTCGTCGATGAGGTGGTTGCCTCTACCTCCTCCAGCTGTGGATGTGGTGTCGTCTACCAGTTGGTCGTCCCACGGTTTTGCCTGCTCGTCCATGGTTCGCAGAGGTTCCTCTTCGTTGTCGTCCGACAGTTGCATATCTTTGGGATCAGGTCTCAGTTCCCTACGCCCGGACGAAGCGGGCCTACGTAGAGTACACGAACGAGCTAGATGCGCTCACGGCCTCCAATGTAAGTTCATTCCATTTTGTATCGTGATTTTCATTTGTTAGTATATGACCTTACAAGTACATTGTTGCGATGCAGGTTAAGTGGGAGCCGTACGCCGAGCAAGAGGTGGTGGCCATTCAGTTCAGCGCACTGTGCAGCATAGACGAGGCCCTCTACAGGATTAGGTGCCCCCTAATCTGTTTCTATGCTGTTGAGTATCACCTGCCACATAGAGTTGCATGCCAGTTTGGTATGAGGCAGCTGTGGCCAGTAGCGCCGTTCTCCACGTCTGTGGCCTTACACAAGTAAGTGCCATGCAATTTCAATTCTAACCTTGGATTCCAATTGCACAGAGTTTCTACTAATTTTAACTATTGGTTTACGTGACATGCAGATTTGATCGTCAGCGACAGAAGAAGGTCACAGACTTCGAGCAGCACCACCCCATGTACGTTGAGGAGTGGGGACACTTTCAGGACCACGTGGACGACAACGACGAGCCGCACAGCAACGAGAACTTCCGTCGGTACCAAGTTTGGTACCAGCGTGCGACGCGGTCTAAGCTTAAGAGACAATGGACTCAGGATGACTACGCCGACATTGAGTCCTCCGACGACGAAGACACGCCCTACGACTAGTCTACTTGACTTGGGACGCAGGTGGAGGTAGCACCAATCCTGGACCGTGTGGTAATGTTCAATCTCATTGCTTATTTTCCAATAGACATAAATACCACTACATATAGCAAATTATCCATTATTATGCTTGTTTGCAGGGCAACACCCTCAAGCAGTCTGTACAGGACATAGAACGTTTCTCCAGGACTGACGTCGACGCCAGGACACGTAGCTTCCTAGAGGTAAGCTTCGACAAAGCCACTCACAAAATTAGTACCTAATATCTTCGTATCTTGTTGGTTAACAAAATGTTGGACGACAGAGGCTAGCAGGTCGGCTACGTCGTGCGGCTGGTCGTTGTGGTTGCAGCACAGGCGCGGCGAGGGATGTACACGTGCCTTCGACACGACTTGCAGACCCGACGCGGCGAGGGTCGTACATGGGACAGAGCTCGTCCCCCACGAGGAGAGACACTTTCCCGTCCCAGGGTGGTGAGGACGACGACGAGGACAAGGAGGAGCAGACTTACGATGAGATAGGCCCGTCTCAGCTCGTCGACGCTCCTTCGACTCAGCCTTCACAGCCTCTACCACGCAGACGCCGCCGCGAGCCTAGCCGTTACACTCCAGGCACCGATGCCCTTGGTAAGGGTAAGGCTAGGAGGCAGTGATACATATGTGTAGGCTTGTGGTTGGGCTTAAAAGTCGTTGTATATATGTTGTAATGAGCTAGGAGGCACGTTGTAATGAGCTACTTGTTGTATATATGTTTATATGTTATATTCATGTGATATTTGTGTTCGAATCCGTAGTCTGTACTTTGTGGTTCTATAATTCCTGCAATGAATTTATGTTTCCTGCTAACGACTGCAAAGGCTACGAACTTTGAATTCATTATGAGACTACAGGCTCTGAAAAGCCTACATAGAAACATTTATTGCTACACTGGAATCCTGAAAAAGCCTACGAACTGTTTCCTGAAAACGACTGAAAAGGCTACGAACTATGAATTTATTACGAGACTACAGGCTCTGAAAAGCCTACAAAGGAACATTTATTGCTACACTGGAATCCTGAAAAAGCCTACGAACTGTTTCCTGCAAACGACTGAAAAGGCTACGAACTTTGAATTCATTAGGAGACTACAGGCTCTGAAAAGCCTACATAGGAACATTTATTGCTACACTGGAATCCTGAAAAAGCCTACGAACTGTTTCCTGCAAACGACTAAAAAGGCTACGAACTATGAATTTATTACGAGACTACAGGTTCTGAAAAGCCTACATAGGAACATTTATTGCTAAACTAGAATCCTGAAAAAGCGAAAAGATTCGTATGACCTCCTCTCCATGGACTATGCCCACTGCACCAGATAATCTGCCTACATAAAGGCCTCTTATGTCTTCCATACCACATCTCCTCCTCAAGCCATCACAATAATACTACACAACAATGTCTTCTTGGAGGTCCGACCCATTTGGAGTGCCGGAGTGGCATGAGCGCCTGAAGTGCCATTGCGGCTTTAGGACGATGTTGGGAGTCTGGACGGATCGAGTACAACGAGCCAAATACGGCCGTAGATTCTTCAAGTGTCCGGACCTTGATGACGACTTCGTGGTAACGACGACAACTAAATCATTTGTTTCTCGTTATCGTTTTTCAACTTGATCCATGACATCTACCACGCCACACATAGGCTTGCACGTTCATCGAATGAGTGGATCGGGTGTCGCCGGCATGGCCAGATAACCGGGCAGTGGAGGTGGAAAACAAAGGACAATACTTTGTCAAGATGACTCAGGCTCGCGAGGTGGAACGATAGATGCAGCTTAAGCAAGAGCGCCGCATGAGGGTGGACCAAATCCGTCTGAAGGGCAAGGAGAATGAGCTGCAAAGGAGGCAGGAGCAGTTAAGTCTGCGTGAAGCAGCCATCAAGCGTCAGGAGGAAGAGCTTCAAGCTCGTGAGGCAGCTCTCAAAACCAAGAGTGACAGGAAGAATGATGCAGCGGAGCCATCCTCAGGGCGCAATAAAAAGGGGAAACAACCACGCTACACCCAGTAGACAAAATGTAATAGACCCACGCTATCTACGGTCTATGTAATCCTATTATTATGCACTGTATTGTATTTGCCTAGCTGTATCGACTGCACTTGAGACTACCGGTATGACGGTATTGCGTATCGGTGCTTCACAAAACTACAATTTAATAGAGTGCATAATGTTGCCCACCCATGCTTGCTCCAAAGAATGTCTGCATAATGGATTAGTCTGCATATAGAAAAGAACAGGGAAATCATGACTACTCAGTTCAAAATTGTAAATCATTACATGGAAAATTCACATTTTCAAGCACATAAATGTCTGCAAAAAAAACAAGACATTAAACTATATTCTCAACTTCGCAGATTATACCATGTGATTTGAGGTAGCAACATAATTAATTATGGGCAATATAATGGGGTTCTTACCTTGCCCCATTTTAGCTCTTTTGAATTCCATGAATAAGCAACACCATTATCCCTTTCTCTAACAATTAGTGTTTGACCATCGGAGCTCCCTGCTTAGGAGAAAAGTTACAAACATTATTACCATACTAGCACCCGAAATTTTCAGATTGAACACAACATCATCAAAAAATGTAGCAGAAAATTGTGTTTCACACAGTTCATCAATTTTCTGAATGTTTCCAAAAGCTACGGATTATTTTGAAGGCGCCGAGCTGGAGCACCACCGGTCACGGCGGCTAGTCTAAATTTTCACAGCTCGGCGCCACGATCCACGGCTCCGAGCTCGGAGCCACCAGTCACGGCGCCGAGCTCAGAGCCACGACCTACGGCGCCGAGCTCGGAGCCACGACCCACGGCGCCGAGGTCGGCGCCACGACCCACGGCTCCGAGCTGGCTGCCACGTCGGCGCCACGCAGGCCATCACAGTGATGCGGGTGTGGCACCTCGGAGCCGTGGACCACGGCGCCGAGATGTGTTACCTTGGCGCGGTGGGTCAGGGCTCCGACCCCCTGGGTCCAAAAACGGAATTAAAACTACCAGGGGTCTAAATGTAAATATTTTTCAAAAAAAGGGCTAAAATACAAAAAATTCGGCCGAGCGTAGCCAGGCGACAGAGTAAAGATTTAAAGAAATTCTAACAACTCACATCTCTCTCTCTCTCTCAAGAATGGCCGCCAGATTGATCACGGAGCGTTCTGCTAGCTCGGTGTGAGGGGATGAGGATGCGATCCATACAGCACATCAAAGATACAACAAATCGGCCGTTGCGATCTCCGCTGGCAGCACCAACTCCACTTACGCACGCGACCGCAAAGATTGCGTGTCAATATTGAGCTTCACCCACCATTCGCACGAAAGATTGCACAGTGTCGCCATCACTGCATTTTGCGAACGTCTCCGATTGACTAAATTGTCAAACATATTAAGGGTTACAACAAAATAACCTACCTACCAGAAAGGTTCATTTGTACAAAAACACTGAACAAACATCTGGCACGATTTAAGTCAAGTTGCATCATGAGTTGATCATGCCATGCTCCAGCTTGTCCTGGGTTGACACCAAGTCTAATTTTCTGGCAACGAAAGGCTGCTTCAAAGTATTTAAAAACAAGAGGGTATAAGAGAGCCCAATTGGTAATGGTGAGAGTCTAAGAGACCAGACTGAAAGCGGAGACAAATCACGCAATAACAATTGCATTGGCCAGTTAGGCTTAAATAGGTTTGGGGTTGCAACCAAGGAGAAGAGTTTGAATCTAATACGGAGAAGAGATTACATCAATCCTGGTCATGCCTAACATAGCTAACCGCCATATGAGTTGCCGCATCGTATACAAGTCCAATTCCAATTCTAACACTCCCCATGATCGATACGGAAGAAGGACGAACGTTGAGACTGGATCGAAACTCCGAAAAAATAGATGTCGGTAATCCCTTGGTGAAGATGTCCGCGTACTGAGAGGATGTAGGGACATGAAGAACGCGGACCTGACCAAGGGCGACTCGCTCGCGAACGGTGTAGATCAATCTCCACGTGTTTTGTCCGTTGATGCTGAACCGATTAGTGGAGAGGTAAACGGCTGCGATGTTGTCACGAAGAGACAATCGTAGCTCGATGAAGTGGAGAGTGGAGCTCGGCCAGAAGTTGGCGTAACCAGCTCTCCTCGGCAACGCCATTGGCCACAGCACGGTACTCAGCCCCTGCACTGGACCGTGAGACGGTGTGTTGCCGCTTAGAGGACCAGAGATGAGATTATCACCGAGAAAACACCGTAGCGGATGTTGACTTGCGTGTGTCGAGACACGACTGCCCCAAGACGGTAGACAACCAAAGTATCCGAGAAGTCCGGCAGCGTAAGTCCATGGTCGAGCGTGCCACGGAGATAACGAAGAATGCGCTTCACTAGCGCGAGATGAGGTACTCTGGGATCATGCATAAATAGACAGACCTGCTGAACAGCATATGCAATGTCAGGGCGCGTGAAAGTCTGGCATCGCAAGGCACCGCGAGGCTGCGGTAGTGAGTGGCGTCATCAACAGGTGTTCCATCGCCAGAGAGCTTTGAGTGAGTGTCAACTGGAGTACTGCACGGCTTACAGTCGGACATGCCAGCACGCTCAAGTATCTCGAGAATGTAATGGCGCTGAGAGAGATGCATGGTTCCGTGCTGTCTGGTCACGGACAAACCCAGGAAGTGATGGAGCGGTCCAAGGTCTTTCATGGAGAACTCCTGCTGAAGAGCAGTGATGGTCCGACGAAGAAGAGCAGGCGAAGAGGCTGTGAGTATGATGTCATCCACGTAGAGTAACAAATAGACAGTGTTCATGCCGCGGCGATGAATGAATAATGATGTATCTGACTTGGCTTCGACAAAACCCAAAGAAAGAAGATGTGTAGCAAAACGACTGTACCACGCACGGGGGGCCTGCTTGAGCCCGTAGAGAGATTTGTTGAGGCGGCAGACATAGTCAGGATGTGCCGGATCAACAAAACCGGAAGGCTGCGTTCTTCACATCAAGTTGGTGGACGGGCCAGTCACGGGAGAGAGCCAAAGTCAGGACGACCCGGATAGTGGCCGGTTTGACAACCGGACTAAATGTTTCGTCGAAGTCAATGCCCGGGCGCTGCGTAAATCTGCGGAGGACCCACCGAGCCTTGTAGCGATCAAGAGACCCATCAGGATGGAGTTTGTGGCGAAAGACCCACTTGCCAGTCACAATGTTGACGCCGGGCGGCCGAGGAAGTAGATCCCAAGTGTTGTTCGCCTTAAGAGCGTCAAACTCTTCAGTCATGGCGGCTCGCCAATTTGGATTGGCAAGAGCCCCACGGTACGTCTTGGGAAGGGGCGAGAGGACCGCAGCGTGGAGAGTCATCCGGTCGACTGGAAGGCGGAAACCGGTCTTTCCCCGAGTAGTCATGCGGTGAGCATTAACAACCGGAGGAATCGGGAGCACGGTGGGAGGTGCACCGGTGCGGCTACGCGCGCCGTGGCTAGAGGAGCGCCCGGATCTCGGACGGCGGTGAAGAATCGGTCGGCAAGCACCGTGACGGTAGTGTGTGCGCGTGGCAAGAGGAGTCGCCCGGGATCGGACGGCGGTGAAGGTCCGGTCGACGTGCATCCATGACGGCGCGGACCAGTGAATGGCCGGCGTGAGTCGGGAGACGCTGGAGAGGTAGTCGTAGCGCCGACTCGAAACATCAAGCACCGAGCCATCGGTCCAACCGTCCGGCGAGCTCACGCAGTGTGAGGGCCGACGGCCACCGATGCTTTGGGATAGGCGGCAGATCCAGAAGATGTGGTGGGCCGGCTCGCCGGTAGCGACTGTGGCGAAAAACCAACAGGGGTAGCAGGGCCGGACCGGAAAGTACCTGCAGGGATACGCGGCCCAATGGGCAGCGGAGAGCAATCCATATCCAACAAAAAATCGTAGTTAGCAGCAGCAGGCGGTGATGTGACCGCCATATCAGCAAAGGGAAACGAATTCTCGTCGAACGTGACATGACGAGAAATGATGACCCGATTGGAGCTCATATCCAGACACCGGTAACCTTTGTGCTCAGAGGAGTAGCCAAGAAAGACACACAGCGTGGATCGCGGTGAAAGTTTGTTGGCAATGGTGGCGGAAAGATTTGGGTAGCAACGACAACCAAAAACTCGAAGGTGATCATAGGAGGGTGGAGAGCCGAATAAGGCAAAGTGTGGGGTGGAAAACTGGAGTGTTTTGGTGGGATGGCGATTGATAAGATAGGTGGCTGTGTGGAGAGCTTCAACCCAGTACTGGGACGGCATGCTAGCTTCAATGAGAAGAGTGCGAACGACATTATTAATGGTTCGGATAGCACGTTCAGCCTTGCCGTTCTGCTGAGATGTATATGGGCATTACATGCGGAGTGCGATGCCGTGAGTAAGAAAGAACGAGTGAGCAGAGAGGTTATCAAACTCTCGCCCGTTGTCACACTGGATGGATTTAATCGTAGTGCCGAACTGATTTTGGACATACGCAAAAAAGTGCGAAAGGGTGGGAAAGGTTTCCGACTTTAAGCGTAGAGGAAATGTCCAAAAGTAGTGAGAACAATCATCAAGAACCACTAAGTAATACTTATAACCAGAGACGCTAGCAACAGGAGAGGTCCAAAGGTCACAATGAATAAGAGCAAAATTCTGAGTAGCACGAGAACTAGAAGAGGAAAACGGCAAACGAACATGTCGACCGAGTTGACATGCATGGCAAAGCGTATCAACGGTGCTTTTATTACATGAGATAGCTGTGGAACTAGCTAAATGGTGGAGAGCGCGGCGCCAAGGTGACCGAGACGACGCGGTGCGAGGGTGGAACTAGCGCGACTGGGCATGCGGATCGGGTGGAGATGGCGGCGGCGGATAAAGGTCTCGGTGCATCGCACCGATGATCTCGCCTTGGTGCGAAGATCCTTCACGAAAAGCCATATGGGTCAAACTCAACGAAACGATTATTGTCGATGGTAAAACGACGAACGTAAATTAAGTTCTTGATGATTTGAGGTGTAACTAACACATTACGAAGAGTGAAAGGACCATGGGTGGCGTGGATATGTGTGGAGCCAATAGAGGTGATGGGAATCAAGGAACCATTGCCAACTATTATCTTCGAAGGAGAGGCATTGGAGGAGAATAAGAGTTGGAAAGATTACCGCGTCCGATGTCATATGATTTGCTAGCTAGAGCTGGGACTTGGGCGGGCTTTTGGGCCAGCCAAAGCACGGCCGGCGACGCAAGACACGGCCTAAGCACGCCCAGCCCCGACACGTGGCGGGCGCGCGCACGCGACGAACGGCGGGCGGGCTGGGCTCGAAACTTCGCCCGTGGGCGGCACGGCACGGCACGGCAGATCGTTGCTTGGCCGCAAGACGCACGCGCGGCACGGCGGCACGCCGGCGCAATGGCCGGGCTGCGTCGGCCTCACCTTGCCTCCCAGTCCCCCTCCCATCGACATCTCTCACGGTCATCCCAGATTCCCAAAGACCACAACCACAATCCATCACACATCACAGAGCGAGGGGAGGAGAGCGAGGGGGAGGAGGTGTACCGGTCACTAGAGCTCTGACAATCGGACGAATGGACGATGGTCGAGGAGGAGGAGCGGTGTGGCCGCAGCGGCTCGGCGCGAAGACGCTGGCGACGGCGGCTCGATCGTCGAGCCATCGATGACGAATCAGTGCTGCGCACTGCGCCAGCGATGAAGCCGCCCGGGCGTGGAGTTCGGACGCCAAGGAGCGGCGCCGGCGCCAAGGAGCGGAGGGGGGCGGCGGGAGGGGGCGAGGGGAGAGGGGCGGGGAGCGGCGGGGAGGCGCCTAGGAGGGGGCGGGGGGCGGCGGGGAGGGGAGCGGCGGGGAGGCGCCGAGGGGAGGGGGCGGGAGGAGTGGAGGGGGAGCGGCAGGAAGGGGGAGGGCGGGGAGGCGCCGAGGAAGGGGCGGGAGGAGAGGGAGGGGAGCGGGGGGGGGAGCCGGCGGGGAGGGGAGCAGCGGGGAGGGGAGCGGCGGGGAGGCGCCGAGGAGGGGGCGGGGAGGAGCGGCGGGGGCGGCGGGGGGGGAGCAGCGAGGAGGAGCCGCGGGGAGGGGGGGGAGCGGCGGGGAGGGGAGCCGGCAGGGAGTGGGGCGAGCCGGGAGTGGGGGAGGCGGCGGGAAGCGGCGGAGGGGGCCGAGGTAGGGAGGGGCGGAGGGGAGCCGGCAGCGGCAGAGAGCGAGAGGAGGCGCTGGCGCTGGCGGAGTGACCGAGTGAGGGAGAGGAGGCGCGGGACTCGGGACTCGGGCGCCGCTGCCGCCGCTGCCGTGGAAAAAGAAGATTTGACGCGGGACCGGAGGACAGAGGAGCGGTGGCCAGCGACGTGGCAAAGCCGAATGGCTGGACGGTGGGAAAAATATTGTCCGGGAGACGGGAAGAAAAGAGAGAACGGTCCGATATCTACAGAAAAAAAGCTGAAAAAGAGAGGAACGTTGGCGGGAAAGAAAAGAGAGAACGGTCAAATATGAAAAAGCTGAAAAAGAGGGGAATATTGGCAGCACGCAATGTTGATATAACGCTCGAATTCACGATATAAATTCATTTCTCCGCTGTGTTTTCCGTAATCACGATTCATTTCATTTCTTCACTTCCTCTGTTCGCTTCCCGTAATCACGATTCATTTCATTTCTTCACTCCTCCGCTCGCTTCCAGTAATCACAGATTTATTCCATTTCTTCACTCCGCATCGAGCTCCTATATTTTCTGCATTTATACTCTTTATTTATTTATTATTTCTAATTTCGCAAGCACATTTATTGTATTTATATTTCTTATTTATTAATTAATCACCATGTTACCAAGAAGCCGCAGTTCCAGGGAGCAATCAAACAGTATGCAGAGAAATCGAAGCTCGAAAAGGACAGCGGGACGACTTAGTGTAAGCTCGCTGTCGCTTCCCTAGTCCTCCTCCGACCCCATTGATGCTCGCGGCCGCCAAGCATGGGAGACTACGGCATGGATGACCGTCATATGGACGGTGCAGAGGGCTATGAGGAGTACCAGGAGCAACGGGACACCAGATTTCTCTACCCCGTCCACGGACGCCAACATTGGCGGGTCTACACGAAGGGCGGAATGCTGGAAGCACATGACCTGGAGCCAGGAAATCCAAGACGGTGAAACGGTAGATATCGCAACCTGTAATTATTGTAATGCTAAATTAAGTGCTCGTTCAGCTGTAGGGACAGGACACTTGAACCGCCACTACAAAGCATGCTTACGCAAGATGGCGGCACAGGGCCGAGGGGGAGGAGGAGTACAAACACAGCTAAACTTCGAGGCAATTGCATACGGGAGAGGCAATTGCGGAGCGTATATTATATGTACTTGATGATTTTAAGATAGATAATAAAATTGCTTCTATAACTCTAGATAACGCATCGGCAAACACAACAGCTATGAATATCCTCACCCCAAGATTACAAACATATATTGGTGGTTATGTCCTCCACCAAAGATGTGTATGCCACATCTTGAATCTTGTTAATGGGAAAGAGCTCTCCACAAGTGGTAGCTAGCTTCGCAAGCTCTCCACAAGTGGTAGCTAGATTCGCGGAGTACTGTGCAGCTAATGGGAAAGAGCCAAGAAAATTTGGCCTTGACATGAAGGTGAGGTGGAACTCAACATATATCATGCTAAAAAAGATACAAGGTTACGAGAATATCATATCCGTTTTTGTCAATGCTAACTGTCAAAATAATGAATTGCTAGTTACTAATTCAGATTGGCAGGTTGCTAGGCATTTTCGAGAGTTTTTAAAACCTTTTTATAAAGCAACAAAGGTTTTATCTGGTATTTATTATCCAACCTCTTGCTTAGTTATAGAGTTTATTTGGTTAATTGCAGATAAAATTGCTAAATCTAGGGACGATAATATTTTAGGCCATGCCGTCGTAGCAATGGAACAAAAATTTGTTAAATATTTTGGTTCCCTTTCACACCTGTATTGTTTTGCTATTATTTTTTATCCTACAAAAAAGTTGACAGGTTTACAGGAAGCTATGGAGGGGATAGGTGAATGTCTTGGCTTAGATTTTTCAGAATCTTTCGAACATGTCAAACAGAGCTTTTTCGTGTTTTTCGTTTGTACTATGATAAGTTTGCCGCAGCGGAAGATCGGAGGCCTCACAGCAGACGCATGAGGAAGACAAGCTTGGACACTTGTGGAAGAGACTAAAACAAAAGGGCAAGTCTACTTCTTCGTCCTCTCAGTCTCAGGCATCCTCCAATTGGAATTCTATCTCGGAGTTGAACCACTATTTGGAGCATGATTTTGCAAACATTGATCCTGATCTTACTGATGGAAGCAAGATAGACTTGCTCGAGTGGTGGAAGAACAACAAGCGGATCTTTCCTGTGCTGTCACATTTCGCACGTGATGTTCTCCTGGTGCCAGTGTCCACTGTCTCTTCAGAAGCGACGTTCAGTACGGTAGGGAGAATAATAGAAGAGAGAAGATCATCTCTTACGCCCAGGATGGTGGAGGCAATCACATGTGCCAAAGACTGGGAATTAGCCAAAGAGCGGGAACAACATCAACTGGAGGATCCCGAAATCGTACAGGCGTATGCTGACCTAGACATTGCCGAGTAGATATTATCTACGCATGTTGTAATATTTTGTATATACATATATTGTTACTGTACTCTTTTCCTTACTCGGGAAACCCCACTCTGGGGCGTAAGGTTTTTAACGAGGCAGTAACATTGGTACGAACACTTCCAAGGCAGCAGGAATTTCTCTGATTTGATTTGATTTTTCGGCTGTTTCTGTCCAATGTTTGTGCTCTTGTAAATTAACCCAGGTAACAACAAGATTGTTTTGTGTTCTTGCTGCTACCTGGTCTCCGTAATGTGCACTTGCACCTCATAGATATCGATGAGGGTGCGATCGTCCGTGGCCTGGGGTGCGCGCACTCCCGTGCATCCTTGCCGCGCTCTCGCCTGGTGTTGACGGCGCGGCGCCGAGTATTCCGATCGGCCAGTCGGCGTGCTGCCGTCACCAATGAAACCCAAACGATATGAAAAGAAGAAAATAAAAGTGATTAGGGTTAAACTAAATGAGTAGGGGCAGTTCAGTCAATTAGGGGAGTACAAATTTGAAAATCAAATTATTTGAGTTAAAATCCCTGAGAATACTATTTGAGAGAAGTCTTAAGTACAAGAGTACTATTTTAGAGAAGCCTACAACGTAGATACCGTTTTGTCGAAGCCCAACTTAGAGGGTACCATAATAGCAAAAAACTCGCCGGAAAGAGAGCGCAGGACGAGGGGATGCTAGAAGAGAAAAACTAGTCTACAGATTGAAGTTTCTTTCTGGCCGTAGACTGAAAAAGAAAAGCATTAGTATTCTTGTTGGCCTAGACTTGATATGCTGCCAGAAAAAGCACACGGAAGACTAACCAAACCGAGAGGCAACATTAGATGCTATACTGGCCGAACAAAAAAAAGAACTGAGGGCATTAATGATTGATCAACTCTTGTTTCATTAAGTACCGAGAGCACTAATGAGCAAAGCATAACCAAAGGATGTTAATTAGTCATGCCTTTGTTTCATTAAGTTCTGGCCAAAAGAAAATCAAAGGAGCAATGTTGCAGCCGAAATGGAAGAATGAAGACAATCTTGATGCTGCTGCCGAAAAGAACAAAAATCAAACCAAAAAAATAGCCAACTACTACCATTCCTACTCTGATTGAAAGAGACAGGAGTTCTATTCACTTGGCAGGCAAGAAGTTACTCGAGAGACAAGAGTGAAAAGTAAAGATCAAGTGGAAGCCATCTTGGACAAGAATGATTGAAGCATTTCTAACAGGATGAAGTTGGCCAAACTTTGATCCCTACTGACGGCAAGAAAGAAATTCAGAAGTAACAGACACACAGATCGAAACAAGAACCGAAAAAGAGTCAAAAGTAAAACAGAAATTAGATGCACCAAGCTGAGATTTTAGAACTAAGAAACAAGCAACTCAAGTAAAATCTCTCATATAGATTTAGAGGAAGAGAGATACGCGATTACAAAGAGTTGATTTACAGCCTTCTCAACCCAAATAAGAGCACACACTCAAGAACACACCCTCAACATCCCCATACACAATTATGATTTCAGGAACTCACTCATACATGGAGAGAACCAAATAAAACCCTAACTCTAACACCCATTCTCTCTCTCAAACCATACTCTCATATACTCATGCTGAAATTCTTGAGTGCTACTAGAGAACACCCTCTCTATTTATAGCCTCTACTAATAGATTTACAACTCACTTTACCCATTAGCTCTCAACAACTCATAGCGCTTTATCCACAATCCACTTCCTTTAGTGCAGCTTTGCGTATTCACCAAAACGCCCCTCGCGTACCTTCTAGGAAGCTTCCTCATTCCTTGCCCTCCAAGCCACGCAGCTACTTCGAGTCCTCGCCGTCTTCGGCACACCCCGACCGCTCCGACCTTAGCACCACCTGCACCTAGTCCGATCATCTCGTGCCTCGCCACGACTCCACCTCGATGTCCTATAACCATCACAGACAAGAAACAAATCGCATAGCACCGCTCGAAATATTGTAACCATACAATAGCATCAGACGAAATACTCAAAGCCCAAACCGATCGAAACGAAAAATAAACGACTTAAGCACGTTCGACCTACCTCGACAAAGTCCGACCGAAACCAATTACACCGTGCAACGACATGGTCCGAACCACACAAACCAAACTCGACTTTCCTAAAACAAATGTCAATTACTCATCACACACTTGGGGTCACCTCCACATGGTCCATCAATCTCCCCCTTGATGAGTATATTGACAAACCCAGAAAAAACATAAAGTTGAGTTTGTTTGAAAATGAAAAGAGAGTCAAACATGGTCCAAAAGAAATCAAGGAACTTATGACCATGTCGACAAACGGAGCAAAACAGAAAGAGCAAATTGTTCTCTAAAGCTCCAGAAAGCCCAAAAAAAGGCTTTTTCTCCGCTATTCTCCCCCTTTTGGCAATAAACACATCAAGATGCAAAAGAGAGAATAAGGTCACAAGAATGGATGAAATGGCTGAAGTTTGTTTATTTTAAGCATTTAGAGCTATGAAGATTATCCAAAATGATCATATGAGAATTACACCAAGCCATAACTCAATAGAATGCTATCTAGATCATGTCAAGATATATATAAGCCAACTAAACCAAAGAAGTGACAATATGAAATCTAGTGCAATTTCTTAGCATGTCACGTAATCCATGATCATAGTCTAGCTAGAGGTATCCAAAGATGATGCAGGCCATGTCAATAAGCTAAGCGGAACCAAAAAGCTAGTATTGAGTTCAAATAGAGTGCTATATGCTCAAGAATGATACATTTGTTTAAGTACTTGTGAATTTTATAGTTAAGCAAATTTGGCACATATGACATTTTCCTTTTAAAGCTTATGGTCGTTTCCAACCAAATTTCTGTTATGTGCTAGATCTCAAGCCTTATGCGACTACTCCAAGCAAGACGCTTAAGAAGATAGTCTAGGTCATCCAAAACTCCCCCTGAGTTCATGCCTAGTGCAATGGCAAGCAGTCTCATGAGAAAGAATTGGTGAGATCGGTTTTTTCGCACAAAAGAGATCTTTTTGCTTTTTAAATATGTTGTACTAACTCATGCTGCATCAAGAGACTAAAATAGCTCAATTTAAGGCTCAACAAAGATTCAAGACTCAACTCAGCCTATTTGACATGGCATGAATCATACAAGGATAACTAAAAACAGACTAGACTCAAATGCTAGCATGACAAGTTTTAATTCAAGTTGAGCAATTTTAATTAACTTATCATGGCAAAAGATAGTCTACACATATGAAGTCATGATAAATCTAGCAAATAAGCACAAGTCATGGCAAGGTGTAAAGTATTATAAACATGTCATAACAGGATAATAATCAAGGCTCAATGTAGTTATATTACAATGCGAAATGCTAAAATGCAAGAAAATCCAGCTCCCCCTCAATATATGATGCAACTTTTAGTTCAAGTTGAGTTATGTCAATATTAAGCTCCAGAAGCTCCCAAATGAACTCCCCCTGAACCAAAGCAATAAATCGAGAAGCTGGCAAAGAAATCAGACCGGACAGTCCTTAAAGCATAGACAAGATATAGAGACAACTAAGACTCAGACTGACTCTTATCTACCCCATATGACTCTAGGACTATCAACTGATCATCTAACACGCTAAGGAGCAAACACGTACCCTGTCTACGCGAGGGTGGCCCAACCCTCGCTAGAACCTATAAGCAGTGAGTGAGCTCAACCTAGTGAGAAGAGAACAGCTAATAAGCAGCATCCTAAAATCACAAGATAAGATATCTAAGCAGCTAGACTAGAGAAACACTCTAACCTATGCTAGAAGGACTAACCCAAATGCACCAACAATGCAATGCAAAAAGGAGTAAGAGCATAATCAATATAATAAAGCAGTAAAACACAAACTCCCCTCACAGCAGCCCATAAGGACAGACCACCCCAAGCTCTCCCCGCAGAGCTGAAAACCTAGAGCTATCTAAAGGCTTGGTAAAGATATCAGCCAACTGGTGGTCACTCTCCACAAACTGGAGCACTATGTCACACTTCTCCACATGGTTTCTAAGGAAGTGATAGCGAATATCGATATGCTTGGTCCGGGAGTGCTGCACTGGGTTCTTGGCAATATTAATCGCAGAAGTGTTATCACAAAAGAGTGGAACACTGTCGATAACTAACCCAAAGTCCCGCAGGGTCGAGACCATCCAAAGCACCTGACTACAAGAATCGGCTGCAGCAACGCACTCGGCCTCTCGCGGTGGGTCATGTAACACCGGATCGCTTCCTCAAGACCAGGAAACAAGAGAAGTGCCAATGAATTGGCAGGTGCTAGAAGTGCTCTTCCTATCTATCCTACAGCCGGCAAAGTCTGCATCCGAATAGGCTCTCAAGGAAAGACAGCATAAGGAAGAGTACCAGATACCATAGTCAATGGTAGCTCGAAGGTACCGAAGAATGCGTTTCACCGCCTTGCGATGACATACGCGAGGAGAAGCCTGAAACCGAGCACAAAGACACACAGCGAAGTATATGTCCGGTCTCGAGGCAGTGAGGTATAAGAGAGAGCCAATCATACTCCGACACTCCTTCTGATCAACTGGCTCGCCATCCTCGTCTGAGTCAAGAGTGGCAGAAGATGCCATGGGAGTCGACACAGGCTTACCATCAGACATGTCGAAGCGCTTCAGGAGGTCTCAGGTGTACTTGCCCTGATGCAAGAAAGTACCCTCCCGAGTCTACTTGATCTGGAAGCCAAGGAAGAAGGTCAACTCACCCATCATGCTCATCTCAAACTCGGTGCTCATGACATCTGAGAACTGTGAAACGGGAGCATGAGAAGAGCCGCCAAAGATGATATCGTCCACATAAATCTGGACGAGCAAGAGGTCGGTGCCATGCCGGCGAATGAACAATGTCTTATCCACCTTACCCATCTCAAAACCATGACTCAACAAATAGGACTTAAGCCTCTCATACCAAGCTCTAGGGGCTTGCTTAATTCCATACAGCGCTTTGGAAAGCTTGAAGACATGGTTGGGTATTTTGGGTTTTTGAAACCAGGAGGCTGTCTCACATAGATTTCTTCCTCAATGAATCCATTAAGGAAGGCACTCTTGACGTCCATCTGGTAAAGCTTGAAACCCTTAGAAGCCGTAAAAGCAAGCAGGATTCTAATGGTCTCAAGTCTAGTTACAGGGGCAAAGGTCTCCTCAAAATCTAGACCCTCAACCTGGGAGAAGCCCTGAGTTACCAGTCTAGCCTTGTTTCGAATGACTACCCCATCCTCACTCTGCTTGTTCTTGAACACCCACTTAGTCTCAATGGTATTGTGACCTCGAGGGGGCTCAACAAGCAATCAGACTTTGTTTCTCTCGAAATTTTCCAACTCCTCATGCATGGCATTGACCCAAGACTCATCAGATAGAGCATGACTAACATCCTTGGGCTCAAAGGTGGCTACAAAGGCAGAATGGAGACAGAAATGTGACATGCCAGACTTCGAGCAAGTGACTCGCTCAAAGAGGTCTCCAATCATCTGCTCGGAAGGATGCCTTTTCTGGATATGTCGGGGAGGTCCTGGATGAGATGAAGAAATGGCCTCTACCTCATGAGCTGACGAGGTAGGAACAGAGCCACTAGCTCCAGAGGAAGCAGAAGGCATGGGCTGATCACCTGGAGGTGCGGTGGAAGAAGGCACCTCGAGGGATGGATGAGGGACTGGATTGGGTAGACAACCCTCATCTCCATCGTCCTCATCATCCACAAAGATGGGCTCGGACCGCTCTAAAGAACCTGAGGTATCGGGCCTAGTCCCCGGACTGGCCTCGTCGAAGGTCACCTCACAGGTCTCTACCAACTTACTAGACTCGCAGTTCCAAACCCTATAAACCCGCGAAGAAGTCGAGTAACCTAGAAAGATACCATCACAAGAGCGTGATTCGAACTTGTCTAGGTTCCCGGACTTCAAAATAAAGAACTTGCAACCAAACACGCGAAAATGAGAGACACTGGGCTTTCGCCCGTATCTCAACTCATAAGAAGTGCGATGCAAGTGTGCCCGAAGAAAAACTCGATTGGAAACATGGCACGCGGTCGCAATAGCCTCAGCCCAAAACTTCCTCGGTGTAGAGTACTCATCGAGCATCGTCCTGGCCATCTCGACCAAGGTACGGTTCTTCCTCTCCACGACGCCATTCTGCTGTGGGACGTGCGGAGAAAAGAACTGGTGCTCTACACCTGTCTCATTGCAAAACCTCTCAAAGTAGGAATTCTTGAACTCCGTGCCATTGTCACTGCGGATCGCTTGTAAGGCACCCGGAAGCTCAACATAAAGCCTACTGAAAAGACCTCAGAAATGAGTAAACGTCTCATCCTTCGAGGCTAAGAAAAACACCCAAGAAAACCTCGAATAGTCATCAACCACAACAAGAACATACCACTTCCCTCCTGCTGATTGCACTCGAGCTGGTCCAACAGTGTCCATATGGAGCAGCTGTCCCGGTGCATCAGTCATAGTAACTGTGACCGGAGGGTGAGAAGCGGCAACCATCTTACCGTGCAGGCATGGAGTGCAAACAAGGTCTTTGACCATCTTGAGCTTCGGCAGACCACGAATGAGGTCGTGGCCACTAACTCGGGTCAAATGGTCAAATCCGATATGACCAAGTCTCCTATGCCAGAACGTAAGATCGCGGGACTCAGAAGTAACCAAACACCGAAGAGGATCACCAGAAGACTCAGAAAAACCAGCACAAAAGATCATCTCAAAACGAGAAATCCCGCAAACCAGACTATCCGAAGAATCAAGAATTTTGCAAGCGTTCTTCTTAAAACTCACCTCGTAACCGTCATCGGTAAGTTGAGAAACTGAAAGCAAATTATATCGCAGCTTACTAAGCAAGACAACATCTCTCAAAAGAAATGAATCATTAACGCGCACAGTACCTTTGGCGATGACGCGCCCAGACGAAGCGTCTCCGAAGGTGATCGTCTCATCA
Source organism: Dendrocalamus sinicus (assembly GCA_036346575.1). Taxonomy (NCBI): domain Eukaryota; kingdom Viridiplantae; phylum Streptophyta; class Magnoliopsida; order Poales; family Poaceae; genus Dendrocalamus; species Dendrocalamus sinicus. The sequence continues at coordinate 11,842,229 of CM070656.1, read as the reverse complement.
CCTGGAGCGCGGGCTAGGGAAGAGAACCAACGTGAATCTCCGGTCATGTGTCGTGAACACCTAGAGTCTACGAGCCAAACCTCTCCCTTCCCAGCCCGGCGAACCTGAGTCAAACAGAGAGTAAAGACTCAGTAATGGGATACACCAAGAGTGATTTTGGCACCCAATACTGAGTAACACGTCGAGCAGATGAAGTAGTCAAGCACGACTGACCTCTATCTACCCTACGCTCTCTGTCACTCACAAGCCAGAAGGTGCGTGTGCGGACACGGCCGTTTCTCGAGTTCAATCGCACTAAAAGCGAGTCGGGCACCAAAGAACATGCGATCACGCCGCGGGTAGCTATCTCGACGGGGGAAACGAGATCTACCAAGGGGAGCATGAGGACGAAAACCAGAAAACTCAAAAAAACCAAGTCCTCGATACTGCCCAAAACCATCAGAAACTCCTGAAGCAAACATAGATCTCGTGTTGGTCTTAGGAGCATTCAAGGTCTGGGGCTGACCCTGAATACGCCTAAGAGCCTCAACATGGTTTCTCCGCGCAATCTTGATGCGCCTGAAGCATCTTTCGATCGAGTGTCCATCCTTCTGACAGAAGGTGCAGTGATACTTTACCTTCTGAGAGGTAGAAGTAGCACGATGAGACTTCGCCTTCCGAGAGGCCGAAGGTGCAGGTGGAATCACCTTGCTGTCAGAGATCCCTTGGACAAACCCCGCCGACTTGAATTTAACCTCATCAGATCTGGGCTCAACCTCGATCACACCTCCTACTATGGGTCTGAGAATAGCAGGTGGATGCTTCCTAATGTCCTCATAGAAATCATATCCTAGACCTTGATTGAACTTGCATATCTTGGACTGGTCTAGAATAAGATTCAGCTTCTTCTTGCCTTCTACAAATCTCTCGAGAGTGTTCATAAGATACTGACACTCCCGAAAGAGAGAGGCGCAAGAAGAGCAGGGAGAAGAGGGAACAGCAGAGGGTAAGGGAGCAGAAGAAGAACCAATAGTAGAGGAAAGAATGGCTTGTGCACGCACAGGCGACTCTGAGGGGACAGTCCTACTATTAGCCAGTTGGTTCACGTCGCTACACGTCTCCACCTTACCCTTGGGCTCCTTCCCCATCTCAGCACAGACATTACAAGCAGAAGGTGGCTTCTCTAGAAGGTCCTTAGTTAGCTTCACATATTTTTCATCCAAAGCAATCAAATCAGATTTTAGTTTATTACAATTAATGCATGGTGAGCTAACAAGGTCCTTAGAAGCATGTTGAGCCAGTTTGTTATTATTGTCAGTCATCTCTTGAAACTGTTTGGAAACAGATTCAAACTCAGCAGTCAATTTGGGACAATTAACACATGAAGCAATTGGCTCAAGAAGAAAAGCTTGTAGTTCAGCAATTTTATGATCTGCCCATTTCAGATTCATCTTCAAATTATTGCAATTTTCACAAGTCTCAGGCAGATCCAGCAACATGGTATAAATACCTCTAAACGCATTGTCCTTATCCTCACATGAGGTGCAAGCAATAGTCTCAGCAGGAGTAGATGAAATAGAAGCAACCCTACTCATCTCTAGTTCAGCCAAGAGAGTAATGTTCTCCACCTTAACAATATCAAGCTCAGAGGACAGACTATCATGCAAGGTCTTTAGTTTCTCCATGTCACCCAACAGAGCACAGCATGTATCACAATCATCACGGGAGGGAGCAGATGTAAGTGAAGTAAGCTCCCGTGATAGTCTATCTACTTCCTTCTCTAACTCAGTACACCTAGCCCTAACTCTAGCATGAAATCCACCTAGCTTAAGAAAAGCATGATTGAGTTGGTCGTAGGTGGGACATACCTCGTCGGAGTCGGAGTACAGCTCGCTATCGCTCAGTTCGCCCTCAAGGGCCATGAAGCACATGCCGGAGAAGTCGTCGCTGCCCTTGGGATCTTGGTCACCCGTCACGTCGTCGTCGGTCCATCCCTCCACCTCGCTGAGGTTGAGGTCGTTGAACGCGGTGAGGACGCGGTGGAACAGCTTCTTGGCTTTGCCAAGGTCGCGGAACTTCTTCTTTCCTCGGGCTTGGACTGGAGGCTTCTTGTTGCGGTTCTTGTCGGTGTAGTCGTTCTTGCCCGAACCGCCATAGTCAGCTTTGCCCTTCTCCAGCTTGGGGCAGTTTGCCCGAATGTGGTTGGGACCACCACACTCGAAGCAAATCACGGGTCCTCTCCTCTTTCTGTCCCTCCTCCTCTTGTAAGCATGGGAAAACTTCCGAGCTAGGAGGGCCAGTTGCTCATCCTCGAGCTGCTCTAACTGATCATCAGTTACGTCATAGAGAGCAGCAAGGGAGAAATCACACAGCGAATCATAAGAAAGACCAGAAGCCGAACTGGGATCGGTGACTAGGGCCATCGACTGTGACTTCGACTTGCGAGAGACAATGTCAATCTCATGAGTCTTGAGATGCGAGTACAGCGCATCAAGAGTCAAAGTCGAGAGGTCCGTAATATCCTTGATGGTGGTCACTTTCATCTCCCAAACGCGCAGATCAAGTGCAGCGAGCATCTGTCGAGCGTTATCCGAGTCGGGGTATGTGAGACCGACCGCTGATGGAGTGATGGTAATGTGTTACTGAACATGTGGTTTATATAAGCTATTTTCTAATATCTGGTTGTGTGTTCACTTCATTAGATTTTTGTGTTCATTTGAATTGGTTCCCAAGCTGTGAAATTCACTCTCTGCAAATATACATGTTGTGCTATTTAGGCCCTGAAAAGGATTAAACTAAAACCTATTATCCTAGCCCAATCTTCTCATTTGTAGGACAAATGGCCTTTGTTTCATGGTTGTTAACATGCTAGTTTTGCCAATGCCTCAACCTGAAGCATTCAGGGTTACAAGTGACTTTGCCAGAGTTCCTAATATCCACTGAACTTGCAGGATCTACTGATGCAGTTCAAAAGAGACCACACAAAGAGCATTAAAATGGGGAATGCTTACACCTATGAATCTGCTGCCACTGTGCCACAGTTGGAAAGGAGAGTTCACTAGTAAAATAAGAAGCTACATAACAGAATAAAAATGTTTTGCTACAAAGTTCCCAGAAAAATGAATAAGTGAATTTCTTTATCAGCATCAAGAATTTCTTTATAAGCATCGAGAATTTCTTTATCACCTACACTCACAGTCCACTGCCCATCGAGAATTTCTTCACACGCCGACACGCACTGCTTACCAGATGAAGCTGTGGCCGCTGCCGAGGTTTGAGAGGCGGTGAGGTCGATAGGGAGTGGTGCCTCTGCCTCCATCACTCGCGCTCGGGGGCCTCGGGGTGTTGCATCCGCCAGTTGATCCGCATCTCCAGCCGGTGCCATCTTCGTCTCAGATGTGGCCGCCGACCACCTCTGGCTTGCCTTTCACTCCCCCCGTGCCTGCGGACTCGGGCGGTCCCTGTCCGGCGGCGGCGGCTAGGGATGCGGATGGAGGCGTGGGGATGGAGGCGTGCGCGGATGGAGGCGTGGGGATGGAGGCAGCGGCGGCTGCTGGAGATGCGGATGGGTGGAGGAGGTAGCGTGTGGCCGTGTGGGAGACGGAGACGCGACGCTGAGACGGAATGGGGAGACCGGAGACTAATGGCCTGGGCCTGGGTGCTCACTGCTCAGTAATTATCGACGGTAATGGGTCTGAGGGTCTCGGCGTGGGATCGGTAATTATCGACGGTAATTATCGGTTAAATACGGTATTTTTCGAAAACGATCGGAAGAGAGCTAAATCGTTTTCATTTTCATTATCGGATGTTTTTACCATTCTTGTTTCCATTTTATTGGTTACCGTCACCGTTTCCGTTTGGGGGAAAATCGATAATTTCTCGAAAACGATTTTCGGTAACCGAGAATTACCATTTCCGTTTTCAGCCCTAGCGCAGGTGTTGAGGTTCACCCAAACATCTTCCGGTTTCCGGTCATATGTTTAGTGCAACCACTATCAAACACCCAATATCTTCCATCGGTCTTGTAATTCACCTACAAAAGAAAATCAAACCTTTTTAGGTACCCAAACTTGTTTGAGTCCTTGGAAGTTAGTAACCAAGGCTTTATTCATCCAAATAGCATTCTTTTTAGCTCCTAAAATTAAGGTGCTAATAAATCTAACAATAACACCACCATCCTTAGATTTCTTAAGCATACAACAAGAGTCATACAAACCTATAGGTGGAGTCTTGCCAATAGTACAATTTTGTTGAACTCATTCATAATATTGTTGAGACGAGAGTACATTTCATTTATATTCTCATGAGGCAACATTGTGAATGTCTCATATTTGATCCGAAGCCTATGCAATTTGGCTTCTTTAACCGTGGATGTTCCTTCATGGTTTCCAAGAGGGTGCTCGAAATATCATGAGTGGTTTCCAAATTGCTTACTCTATTGAAACTCATCCGCGTTCAAAGCTCCAAGTAAAGTATTCGTAGCTTGATCATCTAAATGAGCATTACATCCCCTCTTGTTTTGTGAGATGTAGTGAATCAAGAGGCATGACGTAACCCTCATTTACAATTTTTCATATGCTCGGATTCATGGTCTTAAGATAAATAGACATTCTAATTTCCTATATGAATAATTTGAGTCATAGAAAAGATGTGCCTTTCCTATAGCGATCCCCTCACTAACCATCATTTTCTCTCTAAACGATTAAGTCTAATAAATAAGAGACCAAGCTCTGATACCACTTGTAGGATCAAGGATAACCTACTAGAAAGGGGTGAATAAGAGGTTATAAAATTATATCCTTCTAAAATTTAATTATCACAATTTTGCTTAAGGTAAATTTCAAAGCAATTTAGCCTACACAATTCTAGTTTGCTTACGTCACCACAAGCATAGTTCTTTATAACTATAAATTCAACACAAGTAAATATGACAATCACAAAGATCACAATATGCTAGAAATACAAGCACGGAGAGAAGAATCAAGAGAAAACCAATTGACACACAATGTTTTACCGTGGTGTTAAGAAACTTGCTGGTTTCCCTAATCTACGTTGAGAAAAGCCTAAGTGACTTGGACCGGCTCCATGAATTAAGCCTTAACTCCTCAATCCACTAGTAGTTGTCCTTCCTCCGCTCTGGTGATGGTGGACACCAAACCACTCACAAGTTGGCATCGGACTTCTTCACAACTTTTTTAAAGAAGTCACCTCGCAAGCTCTCGTCAAGCCGTCTAGATGCCAATAAACACCAAGAGCAATAAATCATAGCTTCACTTGATGGTAATCAAGTCCTAAAGGATCAATCTAGGATGTATGCACTTAATTTTGCTCAACTATCTCAAATGAATGCACAATGTGAAATTGAGGTTTGGAGAGTATGCTCAATGCTCAAAAATTTTCAATGAAGTCTCTAACAACTATCCTTGAGCAGGTGGGGGTATAAACCAACCAAATATAGCTGTTGTATAAAACGATATTGAAAAATCAGGGTGAGCAGTAGTACCACTGTACAAATTGTGGAACTACCGCACATGCTTTGACACAATAGTAACGATTATGTCAGAGCTTCTGAACTAGCCATTGAAAGTCAACATGGTACTACTGCCGTTATAATCACGGCAATTCTGATTTCTGGTAGTTCTGTTTTCTAGAGCGGTACTTCCATTTATCTCGAGTCCAAAACTTGGCGCTCTCTGGAAAAGACGTACTGCTTGGATTTTCGAAACTTCTGAATATTAGTAGTACTGCTCAAGAGTTCCGGTCCTTCTGCTCACCGTTAGTTCCGTCGTTAAAACTGTGGTACGTCCGTTTTCCAGAGAAGCAAAGTGAATCCTTAGGTTCTCTCTAGAAAAAACGTACGGTTTGTTTTATTGGAACTTCTGGATTGTAGAAGTACCACCTATTTCACTCCAATACTTCTAATATTCCTGACAACGCATAGTTAGTTATCAATTTTAATTTTATATGAATGCATCATCCTAAATTTATCCAAATAGCCCAAGAACATGATGTCAAACTATTAGCCATGATCCCTCTTAATAGTACGGCATTTATCCTATAATCCAGTCTTCCACCCTTTCTCCTAAGACTGGTAAAATCAAAAATGGATTCTAGACTACTTTACCTTTGTCTTGAACCACATTGATTCTCATCTTAATCCTTATCATGCATCTCATATTCATTATTGGAACTAAACCTTTCCAATACTCAATAAACATGTTAGTCTCATATTCACACAATATCATTAATTATTAAAACCATTTTTAGGGGGCCTAAATGCTTTCAAAAATTGTGACATTAACATGCATGTACGTGCAACTGTCGATGATCCATGCTGAGGACACCCGTCACGCTCTCTCCAGTGGCCCTAAATGACGACCACATTTCTAATTTTTGTGTCCTTATTTTTGTGATTTTTTTAGAATTTTAGCTTAGAATTCATATACAAATTAAATTGCTAGTTTTTCTTTGATTTTTATTTCGCATTTGCATATTTTTGTATTGTACTCAACAAGGAGCTTTCTTGGATTTTATATACAAATCCAATTGCCTATTATTAATTTTCTTTTATTTTTTATTTGTACTAGGTGTGAAGTTTCTTTTTAGTTTTAGGTTGGAGATCATATATAATTCAATTGCTAATTTAAATTAATTTTTATATTTTTGCATCAATCTCGCTACAGTGGGACGGTGAGATTGATGTCCTATGTGACAAAAAAAGTCTCTCAAAAGCTAAAGGGTAAGTTCTATAGGATAGCGATCAGACCCGCAATGCTATATAGAGTAGAATGTTGGGTGACTAAAAGACAACATATACATAAAATGATTGTAGCGGAGATAAGTATAATGCAGTGGATCTGTAGTCATACAAGGCGGGATCGCATCCGCAATGATGATATACGTGATAGGGTGGGGGTAGCACCAATTGAAGAGAAACTTGTCTAACATCGCTTGAAATGGTTTGGACATATCCAACGACGGCCTCCTGAGGCACTGGTATGTAGTGGAATTTTAAGACGTACTGAAAATGTAAGAAGAGGCAAAAATCGACTAAAATTGACGTGAGAGGAAGTAGTTAAAAGAGACTTGAGGGATTGTAATGTATATAAAGAATTAGTTTTGGATAGGAGTGCATGGAAGTTAGCGATCCACGTACCGGAACCATAAGAAAATTAGGGACAGTGTTTTTAGGCTCTTAGCTCAGATAGCAGGTTGTACAGTTTAGGGTTTTAGTATTGTAGGTTTTATTTCAAAGCTCATATCTCTTTGATATTGAGAAGATTTCATTCCTAGTTTACCCCAACTTGTTTGGGACAAAAGGCTTTGTTATTGTTGTTGTATTTTAGCTTTTAAGGGATTTTACATTGAAGTTCATATGGAAATCAAATTACTAATTTTATTTTTTATTCTGAATTTTTGTTTAATGTTTGAATTCGTCTAAAAGTCTAATTGCTCATTTTAACTTAGTTTTTATTCTGAATTTTAGATACTTTGGGATTTTACTTTGGGGTTCATGTGGAAATGAAGTTTCTTTTTTTCTTATATTTTTATTCCAAATCGTGATATTCAACCAGTTATATAATTCAATATATTTTGCTTAACAAAAGGCGATAGCTCGTTTCCAGTACCGGGTAGATTGAATGAACGAACCTTCCTTAACTTTCTAATGGAAGATAGAATGGATGAGCCCATCAAAGGATGAGCCTATCTGTGAGCAAAGAAAAATGCCAAAGCTTATTATTTGAAGTAGTTGCCGGCATGGTTGGGTGGTGAAGCTGAATCTGGGGGCCTCCCAACCCTTATATGGGATCATGCTTTGTTAGCATGCCTAGATTTTTTTTTTTTTGTTGAAAATCAGGCAGGAGCTCTGCCAATCAGTAGCAGGAAGAAGGAAAGCATACTCAGATGATACATCTCCCCGATGATAGCAGGCACCTGCATGCACACACATTCGCACAGTTTGGCTCTAAATATATATGGAACAGATTATATATGTAAGGTATTACGCAACTGGCCAGATTGCACATGTTGTTTCTATCCTCTATTTGTCGATTCAATCCTGCTGGTTCGAGCGTGTATTCTCAGGGTAGATTAATGGTGCTTTCGTAATTTAATTTTGTTTTTATTCTAAATTTGTATGTTTTTGGATCGTACTTAGCGTGGATTTTTTCCATGAATTCATATAAAAATCCAATTTATATTTTGATTTAATTATTATTCTAAAATATATATTTTTAGGGATTTTAGTTTGAAATTCATATAGAAATTAAATTGTTAATTTTATTTTTTATTCCGAACTTTGGTTAATTTGGATTGTACTCTAATGGGCTCTTTCTTTTAATTTACTATTTTTCATTTAATTACTATTTGTTTTAATTTGCTATTTTTATTTAATTATTATTCCGAGTTTTAGTTATTTATGGATGTTATTCTGGAGCTTGTATGAAAATCAAATTACTAACTTTTTTACTTTTATATTCCAAATTTCAATTAATTTGGATTATACTTGATGTAGACTCTTTTTTTTAATCTGACTTGTTATAACTCGGGTCCATCCGAATAAATGGGCAAATCTTTCTTATTAACATTGAAGCTTTCTTTAAGTGACTAATTAGTATAGGTAAAAATAGATAGAACGACACAAAGACAAAACTATACTACAGAGAAGAGAAATTATAAGACAGAATAAAATCGGAAAAAGTTGCATACCTGCTCCCTACGAGGGTGTTAAGGGCATTAGAGATAGATTAGGAATCGGCATATTCTCCTGTAATATCCCTCTTGTACTCCCTATATATATTGCCCATTAGACTTCTTCAATATACACACAATATTCATAATATGGTATCAGAGCAAATGTTAGGGTTAGGGTTTACTGTACCCGTCGTCGCTGTCACCTAGCCTCCGCTCTACTTGCGCTGCTGCTGCCCCCGGGAGGATCGATCTCGTCTCCTGAGGGCGGCCATCTCGTTGGGCTGTGCCGATCCGCTGCCTCCTCCAGCCAGATCCGCGCCTGCGTCGGTGCCCCGCGTCCGCCTTAGGCAGCCATCTCCTCGCTATTGAGCTTATCGCCATCGGATTCATGCCGTCGTGGCCGTCTCCTGAGCGCCGTCGCCCACGCCCGGCGTCCTCTTCAGGGGCGGCGACATCGCCGGATCTTCTGCGTTACGCCTGGATGCGGTCGTCTCTAGCACGCCTCGCCTGGAGCCGACACGCGCTGTCTTCGGTCGTCCTCACCTCAGTCGTTGAGGTCCAGATCCAATCTGGATTGGACCGCCGTCGTCTCAGGGGACTCCGCGTCCAGCTTGATCCGGTCGCCGCATCCCGCTTGGATTCACCGTCGTCTTCGCGCATACGACCATCTCAGCTCCTCTTCCGGATCTAGTCAGCCTCCTAGAAGTCGCCACTGCCCGGTTGCTACCTGCGCATGAGCCGCCGTTGCCATCCTCATCATGGACCGCCGCCATCGCTCGGTGCACTTGGTCGTCCTTCGACGCCGCCAAGTTCGGATCCGGCCGTCTTCGCCACCACCGAGCCTGGATCTGGCCACTTCCAACGCCGCCAAGTCCAGATCCGGGTAGGATCCGGTCGTCTTCGCCACCACTGAGCTCGGATCTGGCCCATCTCCAGCCCACGCCGGCCCTCTCTACTCCGACACCGCTCCATCCCTCCTGGATCCGGTCGCCTTCGCACCGGATCCGTCCGCTGCTGCGCCGCTCGGCCCAGATCCGGCCACCTCTGGTTGGATCCGTCACGCCTCCTCCTGGCAGTTTCCGCTGCCGCCGGATACTGCCACTCCGGCCGTCGGATCCTTCGACCACTGCCGCCTCCCGGCTGCCATACCCGCACCTCCAAGCCCGCGACTCCGTGCTCGTGCCGTCGACGGGAGAGAGTGAGAGGGTCGAGAGAAGCGGGCGGGCGGGAGTGAGGAGGGGGCATGAAGCGAGAGAAGCAGGCAGGCGGGCGAGTAGGTGGGATCGCGGTGTGAGGAGAGAGAGAGAGAGAGGGGAGAGGGGGATTTTTCTGTTTTAGTGTCTGTGTTCTTTTGAGTCAATCTTCGAGTTATTTTTCTTTTAGTCTTCTGTTGCGTCCATCTAAGTCCGTAGTTTCTAATTTTTAGTTCGTCCAAGCCGTGCAAGTCCACAAATTTATTATCAGTCATAGAAGTATAAGAATTTTCTTTTGCATGGCAGCAGCCGCCGGTCTACTCTCTGAGCTGCGTGCAGATCGTAGAAGTCATTATGATGCCGCCGCCCCGAACTTAAGTTGCCGCGCATCTTTTGCACCTTGTGCACTGCGCCGTTGCCGTCTTGGGTTTCGATCTGCATCGTCATGCTTCTATCTATTCCTCTTCGGTTTGATTTGACAGTTTATTCAAAAACTGCACGCAACAACGACATTATCAAGACTCGGACGTCGGATATTTCTTGTTTTAGTATTAACCCTTTTTTTTCAAATGCAATGTTATTACATACGCCTTACATTTCAAGGGGTGTTAAGGAGAGAACCAAGCATGGATCTCTGATCAAAAAATTATTGTAGAAACAAAAGGATACGTATTGAGAAAAGAAATCAGAAGAGAGAATAAATTCGAAATAAACCGTTGCATATCTGCTCCGAGAACCAAGCATGGATCTCCGCTAAAATAATTGTAGAAACAAAACAATACGTACTGAGAAAAAAATCAGAAGGGGAATAAAATCACGAAAACAGCGAGGCTTCACCAGTGGGTTGTGCCACGCTAAATCTACTTTCAACTTCCTGGCCGTAATTTGGAACAAACGAAGCAGCGAAAGTGTCTGTTCTCTGCACGCCCATCATCAAGCTCATCTCTGCAGCAGCGGCTGGGTCCACAAGTCATGATCAACAGTAAAGTAGTGTCTGTTCTCCGTTAGCCCATGTATCAAGCGATCAGTGAGGTCCATCGGCATAAGCTGGATCATTGATCTCCCATTCCACTAATTAGGACTTGACTGCAAATGTTTACCTCACTCTGGATAAATTCAATATGCCAAACACATAGCATTAAGGAGTAGTAGGATGTAACAACTGGCACGATCATCATCCTTTTTGATGCATTAACTCGTTGTGCCAAGAGAAAAACAGAACAATGGATTGCCCAGCTCCTGCACTCCATGTTAACAGCATCTACATATGTTGGTTCATGTCAGAATCGTATGAAAGATAGAACTAAGTCTTGCAAGTCACGTGTCAAACTTTCTTTCTACAAGTAAAGTAGAAAAAAAATCAATTCGAAACGAGCAACCACTAGCACAGTAGCATGTATCGTCATTCTTCAGTAACAAACAAGTACAGATATAACCACAAAACAACAAATATAGAATACTAGTAGACGAAGTCTCTGGTGATAACTACACGTCGGAGCAACTTCTCGTCGTGATGTTCCTGAGACTCGGGGGAAGTTGTTGCCGTCCAGTAGTGACTTCTCGTCAAGTTGATCCTCGAAGTAGAAGTGCAGTCAGTGGATTTCCATCCTGTCGAAGGCATCAGGGCCAGGCCAAGTCCGACTTAAACCGCGATCTGGAAATGGTGTTGTAACTTGCTCCATCACCCCCAGCCCTTTGATGTCCCCCAGATCATAGTGCCGTCACTCAGTGATTTACACCACGGGACCATTGGTATGCATGTCCAGTCCTCTTTGCATCGTATAGCTCGGTGTGAAAGGCTGAGTGTGTGATCCATGTAGCGCTTCAAAGCCATGGTAAATTGGCCGTTGTGGTCTCCGATCACAGCACCCACTCTATTTTTCCTGAACTGGCAAAGACTGCAGTGTCAACATTGAGCTTCGCCCAACCATTCTGCCAGAAAGAGTGCGCAGGTGTTATCATCACTGCAATTTGCAGAAGGCAACAATCGACTAAATAATCTAACATCTTAAGGGTCCTGACAAATAACATACTTACGAGAAAGTTCCATTCATAGAAAACATTGAGCAACCATCTGGCCTGTCTTGTTTTTGTAAGGAACCGTATTGGATTTGCAGATAGTGGGATGAACAACGCAGCATAGAAGTGCATCTTTTGTGCTCCATTGGATCTTCCACATCTCCTCCCCAGCTGAATACTTACAGAGATGAGTTTATTTCATTCAATTGAGATGTCAAGCTCTCTCCACAGGAGAGAATTAAGGAAGAATAAAGACAGTTAAACAATTAGAAGAGAAGCATCAGCAAATGTATTCGCTTTGACATAAACAGGGGTTAAAATATGTGTGGTCACAAGCTTAAAATAACACCAGGAATTGTAACTATAGAACATCAAACATGATAAGTAGAAACAGAAGCTGTTACTGAGCAGAACTGACCTGTTATCAGTACGATCACTTCCCAGTTCACATTTCAGAGGTGGATGGGTTGCCGAGGGCGTAACGAACTCTCTCCTGGCCCAATAAGATATTCCACATCTTCCAGAGTTACCCAACGTCATGGTCTCAGTTCAGTCTTGCTCCATTCACAACATGGCATGGTTGAGATGTTAGTTCACTTCCCATCGAGAGGTGCGCTGCTCAAATCTCCTCTCAGTTTCTCCAGCTCGTAGATATCAAAATTCCTGAAATATGAACATGCTCCTATTCTGAACATTAGTTTCTACCAACATATTGAAATAAAGGAGGGGCCAGGAGGTTGGGGATGCCCGCAAGTACTTCCATGGTTTTACCTTCCTCTAGTTGGCTCCCAGCTAGAAAATCTTCAGCAAAAGGGTAAGGTTCCGAACCAATCATGCTGTGTGCCAAAAGTGACGTTGCATTATGTGTTGATGATGCCATGCTTCAAATTACACAAGGGATTACAGTGCCCAATTGGTAATGGGGAGAGTCTAAGAGACAAGACTGATACAAAAAGAATTATTTCTATTTTCGAGACTAAATGTAGCAAATATCAATAGTGCATATAGCAGGATAATGCCAGAAATAATCAGCCAAAAAAAATGAAATAGTGGTTCATCCTTAACAAACAAATAGTGTGATCTTTTTTCTTCTACAGAAGGGATTGCTGGTGATAAAAGCTGAAAGGAAAATCGGAGAAGAAGAAAAAAATGACAATCTGCAGGCTGCAGCCTGGGAAACTTGCCATAAGATAATTTTTACATGTCTAACAGGAACAACAATGGAACTGACACAACATTGAACCGCAATTTGGGTTTGTCTAATCTCTCCTCATTACCAGTCACCCCCAAGTCTAACAGTTTTATCAAATATCTTTTTTTAATGAAAAGCATCTGCAGGTCAAATATGCAACTACAAGATAATTCAGTAAGAATACAACAATAACCACAACAAATCATTTTGTCCTAAACAAGTTGGGGAAGGTTATGTAGTTTTCAACATTGCCTATCCTAAGTCAAGAAAAAGGAAGAGAGTTATGTTAGGCTTAGCAAACCAACATAAAAATCAAACCATCTTTTTATGGAATGAAGCTCAGTAAGAATAAACTCAATAAAATTTTTACAATCCAACTAGTGCAATATGTGATAATTTAGTATAAACATGACAGCATATATATGCTTACAAAAGAAATAATGCCTTTCCGCAACTGCAATTCTTCCAAAATTAGAAGCAACTAAAACACCAATCCATGAAACACCATTCATGTAATCAAGCTCATCATAAACTGAAGAATACAAAAGGTTTGGTTTTCAAGTACAAAAACTTAGTGCCTTGTAGCAAATGGATAAGACAAAAGTGATTTCTCACTTCATCTACATGGTACTAGTTAGGGAAAGGGGCCATGTGATCTGATATGGATAGTTGGAGGTCCTCAATTAGACGGTTTAATAGTTGAGAGTCCAAATTAGACCAACCGAATAGTTCAGGAGTGTAACGTATACTTTTTCCTATTAGTTATGATAATGCATACCTTCTAGTGACACGTTTTGTATCTGCTTCCTTGGAGGAATCTGTATCTGTTGTGGAACTAAATGGAGTCAGCACAAAGAAACCGGAATTTTACATGTCTAAGATGTGAATATGAAAGATCTGAAAAATCATTATGTACAATGTGTAACAAGTGACATGACGTGCTTAGGACAAGGACTTCGCCTTCACATTCTACAAGTTGGACCCAAAGTTTTGAGATGCTTACAAGTTGAAAATTTTGGCATATGGGCTTAATTTCTAATGCATATTCGATCTACAACACATGATATTGGGTCCATCGTTACACTGCATGAATACCGGCACAGATTCTGTCCAAACTTAAAAGCTAGCAGCAAAACATGAAGGAAAACTAAAGTAAAGAGTAAAGTCCATTACCGGTCCTTAAACTTTTTATGCTGTGTCATCCCGGTCCATAGACTTTTAAAGTATGTCATCCCGGTCCTTAAACTTTCAAAGTGTGGCAATATCCTATGTAGTTGTAGCAGTGAACTTTTTATGCTGTGTCATCCCGGTTCATAGACTTTCAAAAGAAATTGCCACACTTTGAAAGTTTAAGGACTGGGATGACATACTTTAAAAGTCTATAGACCGGGATGACACAGCATAAAAAATTTAAGGACCGGTAATGGACTTTACTCTAAAGTAAACAAAGCTACCAGAAACACATCCTCTTACAGACATTCTGACAATCAGTTGGTGTGCACGGCAAACAAAATACTCCAACAAAATCGGACGAACATTGCGACAAATCAGATGGAATCAAACATACAGAGGGAGATTTGAGCGGTACCAGCGTGGCGTCGAGAAGGCGGCAACCTGAGCGGGAGCAGCCGATTTGGGCAGCGGCATGCATGCACGCCGTGAGAAACCGATTCAAGGAGAAACCGCCAGATCATCGTCAACTAGAGACGATCAGCATCAGCAAACAAAATACTCCAACAAAATCTGACATACATTGGGAGAAATCAGATCGAACCAAACAAACAGAGGGAGATTTGAGCAGTACCAGTATGGTGTAACAAACAGAAGGCGGCGACATGAGCGGGAGACTCTGAGATCATCGTCAACAGCAGTAGAGACGAGCAGCGTCAGCAGGCATCTCCGGTTTTCGATTTAACTAGGGACAACAAGAGGAATTGTGAGTATAAAGCATCTCAGTTGACTACTACTTGAACGAATTGTTAGATTGATCTCTCTCCCAATTAGCCCAACGGCTAATCGGGCCTTGATCCGCGCCCTGATCGGGGGCGCCCAGCCCATCTATTGGCTGGTGGGTCCCCATCGCGCTGCGCAATATATAAAGGGGTGGGGGCCGGCGGCTCTAGACACGAGGTTCACCTGAGCCGCAAGCCCACCCGACAAACCCTAGACCGATCGCAGAGGGTGCGCAGTAGGCGGCGGGAAGCTCCATCGCCGTCACCGTCACCGGATCTACGCCCCGCCACCGTCCTCCTCTTCTCCGACCGTCGCTGCCCGTGCGCAGATTTCAGCGATGGCCAGCTCCTCCTCCAATGCATCTAACGGTTAGTACCCTCTCCCCTTTTCTCTCTCGAATCCCAGCAAGAGCACCTCTCGGATCTTACAATGGTATTAGAGCAGGTCTTAGTCTTTCGTAGAACCCTAGCCTCTAATGTGCCTATTCTGGGTTTTGTGGTTCGGCTAATGAAATTAGAAGGAGAGGAATTTATCCAGAACCCTAAAGAAGTTTTCCCCAAATCGGATCGGAAAGAACAATAAAAAAAGGGGGGCTTACGGGCGCCGCCGCCGTCGTTGGCGTGCCGCTGCGCCGCTGCCTTTCAGGCGCCGCGCGCCGTCGCCGTCGTCCGCGCCCGCCGTCGCGCGTCCTGCCGCTGCAGCTCCGCGGGCGCCGCGCTGCTCCTCCGCGCGGCTGTCGCTCCCCGCCGCTCGGTTGCACCGCCCGCCCGCCCGCCTTGCGCCGCCGCCGCTCCTCTCAGGGCCGCGAGCGCCGGGCGTCGCCGTGCGCCGCCGCTCGCGCGGGGCCGCCGCCGCCGGTGTGGGCGCTGCTTCGGGCCGCTCGGGGGACGCCGCCCACCTGCCGCCGCAGCGCCGCCTTCGGGTCGCCGCTCGGGACCGCCCTTTTTGCCGCCCGCCGTCGCTCCGCAGGAGCCGCCGCTTGCTGCCCTGCACCCCGCGCGCGTGCGCCGCCGCCACCCCTCCCGTGCGTCCGATTTTTCCGGGTGGGGATTGAGTTCTTTGCCCCTAGGGTTAGGGTTTTTGCTCTTTTGTCTCGGCTGCGTACGCGCTGGATCGTCCGATGAGATCCGATGGTGCGGACGAGTCGTGGGCGTGCGCAATGTATGTGTGGGCCGCGCGAGCGTGAGTTGGGCCAGCCGCTTGGGCAGTCGGGCCCCACGGCCAGTCTTGGGCCGCGCGCAGGTCTTGGGCCGCGCGCATGCGGGAATTTTACTGGGCCGCGGCCGCGCGGGATAGGCCAAAATGGCCGTTTGAACAGTGCCTCCGAAAATGAATTTTATTGTTTTTCAGAAGCTTTTTTTTTGAATGAATTTGAATGAAATTTGAATCAAATCTCTGTAAAATTTTGCACCTACGTGTTAATTTTTTTTCCAGAGATTAGATGAGTACAGTAATAATGCTTCTGAGTATGAATTATTTTAGAATAATTTCATGTGTTCCGCTGCAAAAGTTAATGTTGATTAATTTTTATTATTAAATTCGAACCAACGGGAGAATTTAATTTTGGAAAAATAGATATAATTTCCAGATAATTATGATATTGTTATTTTCTGACCAACGTTGATAATAATAGTATTATAATTTTTTAATTGATGATTTTATGCATTATTTCTATTTCTGCCCTACGGTGATGTAGATTTAATGTATAGATAAAATTGTATGTCGTGTTTTTGGACCAACGTTGGAAATAAGGCATATAATTTTGTTGTTATGTTCTCACTTTAATTGAATTATTTTTTCAGGCGGATACAACTTAATGAGTTGTATCAAAGAGATCCCCACTCTCAAAGGAGATAACTATGGAGAGTGGAAGAAAAAGATAGACTTAGCATTTATATTGGCTGAGGTGGACTGGGTCCTCACCACAGTACGTCCCACTGAGCCTGAGGCAATAGTGAGAAAAGAAAATGAGGACGACACTGCTTGGCAGAAAAGACAGAGGGATCATGCTCCCTTACAGATGTCTTATGACCTTGAGCATAAGAAATGGACCACAACCAACAAGAAATGTATGGCTGTGATAAAGAACACGATTGAGCCTGCAATTGTGGGCTCGATCGCAGAGTGTGACACTGTCACAGAGTACCTTGAGAAAATAAAGAGTCAGTTTACTGGCTCTTCAAAGACTTATGCTACACAGCTGATTAAGCAGCTTGTGACAGAAAGGTACTCTGGTGGTGGCAGTGGCATAAGAGAGCACATACTAAGGATGAGCAACTTGGCATCCAAGCTTAAACCAATGGATTTGGCTCTCAAGGATGAGTTCCTTATTCATTTGATTTTTGCTTCCTTGCCGAAAGAGTTTAACACCTTTGTTGTCAACTACAATATGCAGCCCGAGAAATGAGACTTAGAAAAATGCATAGCTATGTGTGCGCAAGAGGAGGAAAGAATTAAATCCTCACATGGTGGTTCTATCAACTATGTGAAGGACAACAAGAAAAGAACTTCAACAAGAACTCCTCCTCAAAGAACAAGGCAAAAGCCCCGTCCATCACCTCAACAGAATAAGTTTGCAGAGACAAAGATCGGTGTCTTCATGCAAGAAGACGGACACTACAAGAAGAACTGTCCCGATTACTTAAAGATGATAATGGCAAAGAAAGGTGAGAACATTATTACCTTTATAAATGAATCCCTGTATGTGCAATATTCAAAATCTACTTGGTGGATTGACTCAGGAGCAACTGTTCATGTTGCTAATTCTTTACAGGGATTCCGTTCGACGAGGACTACGCAAAGAAAAGAAAGATGCGTTAAAGTCGCAAATGGAGTCCAAGCTGAAGTTGAAGCCGTTGGCGATATTTCATTAGAGCTAGCTGATGGCTTTACTCTTTTACTTAGAGATGTTCTTTATGTTCCCTCTTTACAGAGGAATTTGATTAGTGTTTCATGTTTGGACAATGATGGTTATGATTGTTATTTTGGAAATATCAAGTATGAAATAATGTTTAATAAAGAATGTATTGGTTTTGCCATCTTACAAAATGAGATTTATTTGTTATCATTACGTGATGATGTGAATGTCGTATGCGATAATGGGAACGTCGCGTGCGAGAAAGTGAATGAATCCTCGTCTACGAATGTAAACAGGAAACGAAAGAGAACTCTAGATGCGTCGTCGAAATTATGGCACTGTCGTTTAGGCCATATTTCGAGGGGAGAATAGAAAGACTAGTTAAGAATGATATTCTTCCTCCATTAGAGTTCTCAGACTTAAAACAATGCAGAGAATGCATTAAAGGAAAATATGTAAAGAAAATTAAGAAAGACGCCAAAAGAAGCACATGAGTTCTACAAATTATTCACACAGACATTTGTGGTCCTTTTCCCGTGGAAAGTGTGGATGGTTATGACTCGTTCATAACATTCACGAATGACTACTCCCGTTATGGATATATTTATCCAATCAAAGAAAGAAATGAAGCCTTAGATAAATTCAAGATATTTAAGGCTGAAGTTGAAAACCAACACGATTTAAAGATTAAGATAGTCCGATCGACCGTGGGGAGTACTACGGTCGACATACCCTTATGGACAAGTTCTGGACCTTTGCAAGGTTTTTACAGAAAATGGCATAGTGGCCCAAGATTCTACACCAAGGCGAACCTCAAGAAATGGAGTAGTGAAAGACGCAACTGCACTCGATGGATATGGTGGGAAGCATGATGAGCTATTCCACACCGCCATTGAGTTTATGGATGGAGGCGTTGAAAATCGCTATTCATATTCTCAACAGAGTGCCTAGTAAGTCGGTGCCCAAAACACCGTACGAGTTGTGGACAGGAAGAGTTCCCTCACTAAACCACTTACGTGTGTGGGGGAGTCCTGCTGAGGCTAAAGTATTTAACCCAAATCTTGGGAAGCTTGATCCCAAAATAGTAAGTTGCCATTTCATTGGCTACCCTGAAAAGTCAAAAGGTTTTCGTTTCTACTGTCCAAACAGATATACAAAGTTTGTAGAAACGAGACACGCTGTCTTCTTAGAGGATGAAATGATGAGGGGGAGCATGGTAGCTCGAGAGATTGACCTTGAAGAGAAGCGGGTGTATGCGCCTACTCCGATGATTCAAGAGCCATTCTTCACACTACTCGTCAGTTTTGCACCGACGGTGCAAGACATCGTGGTGCAAGACTGTTATTGTTCCTCCTGTGGCAACAATGAATGAAAATGAGGAACTGTTCTTCAGATCCTATAGAACCCATTGCCACAGATGAGGGGAGCAACAACAAACCTCAAAGCAGAAGATGTACCAAATGAGGAGGCTCAGGAGGTCTCAAAGAGTAAGAAGATCAGCTATTTCTGATGATTATCAGATTTATCAAACAGAGGAATTTCAAATGAAGGATGATCCCACCTCATTTGAAGAAGCCATGAGAAGCGAAAATTCTTCAAAATGGCTTGAGGCCATGGAAGAGGAAATGAGGTCCATGAAGGCTAATAAAGTCTGGGACTTGGAAATTATTCCTAAAGGAGCCAAAACAGTAGGCTGTAAATGGGTCTACAAGATAAAACCTGACTCCCAAGGGAATGTAGAAAGATACAAAGCGCGACTTGTGGCAAAATGTTTTATGCAAAGAGAAGGGATTGATTACAATGAGACTTTTTCTCCAGTCTCATGTAAAGATTCCTTCAGAATCATAATGACATTAGTAGCACATTATGATTTAGAGTTACATCAGATGGATGTAAAGACGGCATTTCTTAATGGGGATTTGGAGGAAAATATTTACATGGCACAACCGAAAGGTTTTGTCGTGGAAGGAAATGAAAGAATGGGATGCCGCCTAAAGAAATCAATTTATGGGTTAAAGCAAGCTTCAAGACAGTGGTACTTGAAGTTTAAC
The DNA here is from genome assembly GCA_036346575.1 of Dendrocalamus sinicus. Classification (NCBI taxonomy): domain Eukaryota; kingdom Viridiplantae; phylum Streptophyta; class Magnoliopsida; order Poales; family Poaceae; genus Dendrocalamus; species Dendrocalamus sinicus. The sequence continues at coordinate 11,822,291 of CM070656.1, read as the reverse complement.
AGTACAATAAGAAAATTTGGGTTTAAAGAGAATGTAGAAGACAACTGTGTTTATGCAAAGTTTAAAGATGGGAAGTTTATCTTCCGAATCCTGTATGTAGATGATATCCTACTGGCTAGTAGTGATGTCAGTCTGTTACTGGAGACAAAGAAGTTTTTGTCCTCAAACTTTGATATGAAAGATCTTGGTGAAGCTTCGTTCGTTCTAGGGATCGAAATTCACCAGGATAGAAACAAATGGGTATTGGGACTGTCACAAAAGGCATACATAGAGAAAGTCTTAAAGAAATTTGGTATGCATAAATGTAGTCCTTCACCTGCACCTATAGTCAAGGGCGACAGATATGGGGATTTTCAATGCCCTAGGAACCAGTACAAGCTCGAACAAATGAAATCGGTTCCATATGCTTCAGCTGTCGGAAGCTTGCAGTATGCTCAAGTGTGTACGCGCTCTGACTTAGCGTTTGTTACCGGGTTATTTGGCGATTCCGAGCAATCTCGAATAGAACATTGAAATTGTTAAAGAAAGTCTTGTGTTATTTGCAAGGAACAAAAGGCCTCATGATGATATACGTAAGATCGATTCACTCCATATAGTGGGGTATCTGATTCGATTATGCGGAGATGATAGAAAGTCGACATCCGGATATGTGTTCACTCATTGGAGGAGCTATATCGTGGAAAAGCTCAAAGCAAACCGTCACTACATCGCCCACAATGTATGCCGAGTTTGTAGCATGTTATGAGGCTACGGGCGGGTGAATCGCTAAAGAAGTTCATACCCGCTTAAAAGTGGTTGACGACATCAATAGACCACTTAAGTTGTACTACGATAATGAACCCGCAGTAACGTATGCCCACAACAATAAGTCAAGTGGTGCTGCCAAACACATTGACATAAAGTACTATGTTGTGAAAGATAAAGTTCGGGATCAAATCATAAGTCTTGAGCATATAAGTACCGCAAAGATGTTAGCGGATCCGCTTACTAAAGGCTTACCACCCAACGTGCTCAGAGAACATGTAGCCGGCATGGGTTTAAGGGAAAGCCTATGATTCCTGAACTAAAAGATGGCCCAAAAGGATTAAAGTAACTATTTTATAACAGAGAGGTGTATTGTAGCTGTTAAATCTATCGGCGATTGACCGTGACGATGAGACATGTTCTATGCACTAATCTGTGATGGAATAAGTAAAGTCGAAAGTAATTAAAGTTAAAGCATAGAGGAGATCAAGGGGGAGAATGTTAGATTGATCTCTCTCCCAATTAGCCCAACGGCTAATCGGGCCTTGATCCGCGCCCTGATCGGGGGCGCCCAGCCCATCTATTGGCTAGTGGGCCCCCGTCGCGCTGCGCAATATATAAAGGGGTGGGGGCCGGCAGCTCTAGACACGAGGTTCGCCTGAGCCGCAAGCCCCACCCGACAAACCCTAGACCGATCGCAGAGGGTGCGCAGTAGGCGGCGGGAAGCTCCATCGCCGTCATCGTCACCGGATCTACGCCTCGCCACCGTCCTCCTCTTCTCCGACCGCCGCGCGCGTACGATTTCAGCGATGGCCAGCTCCTCCTCCAATGCATCTGACGGTTAGTACCCTCTCCCCTTTTCTCTCTCGAATCCCAGCAAGAGCACCTCTCGGATCTAGTCTCCTAGGCGCATTAGATCTTACACGAATGAGAGAGTAGCTACCATGCAGGACTGACCTGTCGTTCGTCGTCAACGTGACTACTACTTCAGAGCTCTCTCCCGCAGCCTCAGAGCAAGTTTAATAGTATAGATAGCTGCTACCTCCAATATATTTCCATGTCATCAAAAGGTAATGATGCAGCCAACTCATACAATAAGCTGGCTATAAGTTGTCTCTACAAGAGCTCTCAATCATTTAATACATACATGGGTATTGATCATTTAATACATGCATGTGTATAGCAGTTAGTTCTATTGGTACATGCATGGATAACGCCTCTTTTCCTGTGCTATAGCCTGACTCTTGCATGGGAGCCGGCTTGGGTCTCTCTCTCCTTTTCTCTCCCCTCCACATAGGACTATGCTAACATGAATTCCCTTATAGCTAGCACAGTCAGCCTTATTAAACTTGCTCTCAGGAAGGGATTCCATTGCTTCCACTTTTACAGTGGATCCTTCATTGGGTTGCGTGTCCCCCTTCACAGCGTGACTTAGCTCCTCTAAGTCAGAGAATACGCGCCGGTCTTGGTTGCGTCCACTTCCCCTTCCAGCATACCAATCTTCGTCACTCCACCGTATCCCAATAATCTCCTTGAGCTTTGGAAGGTGCTTGATACCAATAATCCCTAATTCCAACCAGCACCTAGAGATTTCTATCCTCTCCATCTCGGGCGCGGCGCCCTCCTCAAATCTCACCTCTCTCAGCTCGAACAGAGCCTCAATAACAAGTTTCCTGAGATTTGGGAATGCTTCCGCTCCGAACACTAGTTTGCCCCCAACATAAGCATTCCAGGCAAGACGAAGGAGCCTGAGGTTGGGTAGTGCCCCAAGTATCCCCATGGTTTCACCTTCCTTTAGCTGGCTCCACTCTAAGTAAAGCTTCACCAACTGCGTGAGATTCCTAAACCAGTTGGGCATCTCTCCAAGAGATCAGCGCAAGTGGAGTGTCCTCAGCAAGGGACGGTGGGAGGAAATAGAATTCATCCACTCTAGTTTTCCAGTACTGGAGTGTCCTACGGCATCCACACGAAGAGATTGGAGGGAAGAGAGCTTCTGAATGGCTTCGCAAAATATCTTGTATTTTTTCTTGGCGGCGCCTTTTGTTTCCACGTTTAATTTTCTCAGCTGACTTAGTTTCCCCAGCTCTTTAATTGCTTTTCTGCTAGTCCGTTTGATATCCACAACCTCTAGTATATGTAACTGTTCTAGGTTACCAATTCCTCTTGGGATCCTCACACCATTGCTCTTGGACAAACAACTAGAGTAGGCCATGTGTAGCTCGGCAATTACTTTGGTACGATCTTCGTGTGTGCATATCATGGGCAGGCACAACGCCTCCTCCAGGCAGTCTCTGGAGTTTCCTTTTTTTCTACAACGGAGGCTACGGAGACACTGGAGTTTGCTAATCTCAGTTGATAGTGTTGAAATATATGTTCCACCTAACTCCAGAGTTTGTAAACCTTGCAATTTTCCGATGGATCTTGGAAGTGAATAAATATATGAATCTTTTTCAAAGCCATGAACTCTCAAGTATTTCAAGTGGCACAACAATGATATATTATTGATATCTTTCTGTGTCATTGTAAATTGTGCATCTTCTAGATCTAAGACCCATAACATCCTCAGTTGGGGTGAGCATTAGGGGTGCAAACGGGTCGGATTCGAACGGATATTGTTGTTACCATATCCTAACCTATATTTTTTTCTCCGGATTTGGTACCAATCAGATTCGGTGTCGGATCGGTCGGGATTAACCCGAGCCGTTTGCACCCCTACTTGTTTGTAAGGAATGCATGCAGTACAACAAATGGAGTAAGATGACGTACTGTTAAGAACTTGATGTTACTACTTAATAGATGATGTGGAAGATTTTATTTACCATCGCAAAAGAAAATGAAACGTCAAATAATAGCATTAACCTGAAATCAAACTTGAAGACATATCGGATTCGGACGGATATTGCTGTTACCATATCCTAACCCATATTTTTTCTCCGGATTTGGTATCAATCGGATTCGGTAACAATCGGATTCGGTGCCGGATCGGTCGGAATTAATCCGACCCGTTTGCATCCCTAGTGAGCATAGTGAAAACGCCAGTTCAGTGGGTCTCTCACCAAACACGGTTAATGATCGAATGCGGCTCCAATCTAAGCCTATCTTGGAGCACTTACTCCCATGGAATGTGGCGGGTGTTCTCCTCAACTGTACTAGAACCAATGTCCCCAGCCAAGAATACAAAATGTTCTTCTCTAGAAATTGAAACTGTGATATCACGCATGATATCATGGACTCGACAACTCTTAACTGCCCCTTGTATATTTACTCTTGATGGCTGAATCATACTTCGGTTGATGAGCTCAGTAAAGTAACATCCTCCAACATCCTTAATGGTCATCCCAGTGCTAGCTCTAACAAACCCCTCTGCTATCCATCTATCTACCAGACGCGTCCTCTGAATTTCAAAATCCTCAGGAAATATGCTTAGGTATAAAAAGCATGGTTTAAGATGAGATGGCAAGTGGTTGTAGCTTAGGGTCACCATCCTCCTCATTGCTTCGAGGTCTGGGTTGCTCTCGAGCTCTGAGGGTAGCTGCTCATAAAATTTTTCCCACTCTTCGACCTTTTTAGTGGCAAGGATGCCTCCTATTGTGAGTATAGCCAACGGCAAATAACCACACTTTTCTACTAGTTTTATAACTATGTTCCGCATGTTCTTATCTTTTTCCATGTCTTGTTCTTTGTCTGTCTTTCTTAGTAGCAACTTTATGGCATCATCTACGTGTAGGGGTTTAAGGTGGTAGATAAGTGACTCAGAAGTACACTGGTTAGCTAAGGCAATATCTCGTGTTGTTACTATTATCCGACTACCTTTGATGTTATTGCTAGGAAAAGCAATACTATTAATCCACTTCCATGCATCTATGCTCCACAAATCATCAAGAACAACAAAGTACCTCGTCTCATTTAGCTTTTCCCTGAGATTGCTAGCGAGGACCTCTAGCTTCTTCCCTTCAAGTTTCTTCAATGCTTCATCACCCAAAAATTGCCTGATCATATCTTTGATCAGCTCCATCCTGACAAACGACTGCGAAACAGTGATCCAAGCACAACATGGGAAGTTCTTCGCAATGTCCTCTTTACTTTCATAAACCTTCCTTGCAATAGTAGTCTTACCCAGACCGCCCATGCCGACCACGCACACCACCCGAGCAGGGCCATTTTTGGCATGGACATCTATAAGCTCAAGCATCTCTTTTTTGGGTTTGGAAAACCCCACCAGTTCAGCTTCGTCAATGTTGCTAGCCGATTGATTGCGAATATCTTCCGTCAAGGAATCCCTTTCATCAGTGGAGCTGGAAAGCTCCTTATCGATTAACCTGTAGCGTGTGTTTCTGCTGCTCACTTCTTCAACTCTCGATTTGAGGTTGCGGATCTGGATGGCGATCCGATGGCGATCTTTGAGCTTCATCAACTTCTGTGACAGGCTTTGGCTCGCCACATGCACCATAAATTCATCAAGGCAGTCTTCAACGTCATAGGATAGATCCCGTACTTGCTCCATCCATACCTTCAGTAGCATGCCTTTCTTCTTAATTTCTTCAGCGGCCACCAGGAACGCTTGCATTGTCCTTAGCTCGTCTTTGATGAACCTGCCAAACAATGGTTCAGAAAAATTAAGAACCACGCTTGGTGCCAATCAACCCCTTGCTGTATCGATCAGAGAATACTAACTGCTACAGTGCTACGTGAAACTTGTTTGTAGGTCTCTAGCATTAGGACAGACAGACACCTTTACTGTAATTACACAAAAAAAAACTATCGGGTTAACATGACGGACATCCTTGCTTGTTTAGACGGCTAATTAATTTGATCTAAAAAAAGACGGCCAATTAATTGTTCGACAGTGTTAACAGCACTTCGATTATACTATTCATAATTGTTTAGCCACCATTACCGACTAATCGGCCGAGTCGTTTTTCACAGCACTGGTTTAGAGCGTGGAGCACAACATATGAGCTTAGGTTCAAAATGCATTCTAACCACTACGGCAACCCTTTTACGTGAAGAGGGTATGAAAGAGGAAACAGTTGATCAGTGCTTAGTTTATCCAGTGTAACGTTAGTACCATGCAAACAGGTGTACCGTACCAAGGTATCTAATTCATGTTGTAGGTGAAACTTCCGTTCCGTTGTTTTAGACATTAACAAGATATGTCCAATATATATATTTATATTTTATTAAAAAATAATAAAATATTATGATACGAATGTACTTTTGATGATAAATGTACTAATATTATTTATATGTGATAAATCTAAATTGTTTTTTGAACTGGTTTTTTACAAATCAAAGCCCAGCCTCAAGATAGGCGACAAGACCACAGCCTCCGACTTCGTTGGGTGGGGCTATCTCGTCATTGGACGGGAGCCGAACCGCGTCGCAGTCCGAGATCTTCCCTTCGCGGACCAGTGACCGGATAGTCTCCACGGTCACCAAGCTCTGCCCCAGCAGATTCGAACATGCGCCGTTCAGCTTCCCCGCCGCACTCCATCGCTTGTTCGCCGTTGAGGGGTCGTGTCTGACCAATTCATACTCTATCTCGGTCGCCGACGAACCACGCCGGCTAGAAGAGCCGCCATGGCTCGATGACGTGCCACCGCTCGGCCGGCGAGAACGATCATCACCACGGGCCATTTCCACTACAGTACTTCACAGAATAGCAGGCGGCAGACGATGGCGGGCTTCCGGCTCAGCCTCTCACGGCACCATCTACCAAATGGGGCCGACGAAAGGGAGATATGGCGGCGGTGGACGGCGGGAATGAGCGGCGTATACAGCAGCAGTGCGCATGGGAGCAGTGGTGGAAAAGGCAATGTTGTCACAGCAAGTCAAAGTGTGAAGGACAACGACGCGACAGCGAGCGCAGCTTTAAAGCCCGTTCGACTGCCCCATGCTCAGAAAGCCCAACCGGCAAAAACTGACACCACGTGACCCGCCAACCACGCACGCACACTGTCCCACAATGCCATAAACAGCTACACGACCACAGTCAAACTCCAACCGGCAACGCACGACGCGCCAGCAGTGTTCAACCGCGTGTCCCACTACGCACGAAGAGCCGGTACGACTTCAGTCACGCATCAGCTCACCTTCGGCCTGTAAGGCCCAAGACGGGTCGCATCACAGGCCGCACGGATGGAGGGGGCCAAAGGACTCGACGGCATGGTTTTGGCCCATGAGAAGCCCTTTACCATGAGAGGCTCCTGTAGTAGGGGTGGCCCCCACCTGAGCCCATCTGGCCTGTTTAGGGAATTGTAAGACCCAATATGATATATGTAATGACATGTATACCCTTATGGAAGATACATGACTATAAAGGCGAGATTGTAATTGTGCTTCATAAAGATATATATACATGCCCTGAACATAGAGGGACAAGTATTGTTCATCCATCACATCCACTCCACTACTCTCCTGATTTACTGTTTGGTCAGTAGCTACAACAGGGATGAAAACTGAAGCACAGAAGCATAGCTTTTGTACACCATTGGTCCACTTCTCCTCCCCAACTGCATGCTTATATTGCAGAGCATGAGCAACCAACAAATGTGTGATCACATACCGAAAACAGCAAGATGGAGGAATGGTAAATATAGAACATTTCAGTTGATAATTAGTTAAGATACTATCTCCAGTCCAAAATAAACGACATTTCAGGAGTAGGTTTTGGTTTGCAAATAATGTCCTTTGTGGTTTTTGAGGAAACATTTTCCACCAAATACCTGTAAGAATTGTTTATTGGTAATGGTGCTAGAGAGATGGGTATACGAACAATAGTGGCAAACTATGGCAAACACTAAAGAATTAACTCCTTGTTCTGTGCAGCATGAAGCTAAAACGACAAGTAACTCATAGCGGAAGTAGTACTACACAAAATTGGAATTAGTTACTGTGCAAGGACTGACCACTCGTCATCAACATCATCAATTGAGAGGACATTGCAAGAAATCAGATTGAACCAAACAGAAACTAGGAGATTCAAGTGGTACCAGCACAGCATCAGCAGACAGCAACCCGAGCTGGAGTAGTAGTACCTGAAGCGGCAGAGCCTGCGTTATCAGCACCAGGGTGTCGTCAATCAAAGGCAGGTCACGATCATGAGCTGTCAATCGCATGCTCAGAAAGGGATTCTATTGCTTCGGATGCTATGTTGGATCCTCCCAGGCCATGGTGTTTTTGGTCCTTTACCATTCGCAATACAGTATGATTGGGGTGCGCATCCACTTCCCCTTGCAGCATATCAAGCCTCGCCACTTTACCACCATATTCAAGTGAAATAATCTTAAGCCTCGGAAGGCGTTTGATACCAGTAATCCCTGATTCCAACCTACAACCGTAGATTTCTATACTTTCCATCTGAGGTGAGGTGCCCTCCCCAAATCTCATCTCTCTAAGCTGCTTCAGGAAGTAAATATCAAGATACCTGAGATTTGGGAATGCTCCCATTCTGAACACTATTTTCTCCCCGGCATATGTGATAAAGACGAAGGATCATAAGATTAGGCAGTGCCCCAAGTATCTCCATTTTTTTACCTTCCTTTAGTTCGCATCTCGATAAGTACATCTTCACCAACTGCTTAAGGTTCCCAAACCAGTTTGGCAAATCTGCAAGAGATCCATTCAACTTGAGTCTCCTCAAGAGGGAAGGAGGGGAGGAAATAGAATCCAGCCACTCAAGTGTTCCAGTATAAGAGAATCCCTCAGCATCCACACAGAGAGATCGGAGCAAAGAGAGCTTCTGAATAGCTTCACAAAATATCTTGTATTTTTTATCCGTGGCCCCTTTTGTTGTCACACTTAATTTTCTTAACTGACTTAGTTCCCCCAGTTCTTCAATTGCTTTGCTACTAGTTCCTTTGATGTCCACAACCTCTAGTATCTGTAGCTCTTTTAGGTTGTGAATTCCTCTTGGCACCCTCACACCTTTTGTATCAGACCAACGAACAGAGCAAGCTATGCGTATCTCAGCAATTAAATCCGCACGGTCATTGAAATTAACTAGAGGTGTGAATATCATGGGCAAGCACACTGTGATCATCAAGCATTCTTTAGGATTGTTGATTATACTAAAATAACCATAATCTGACCTTTTGCTACAACGGAGGCAGCGGAGACTTTGAAGTTTAGCTATATCAGCTGTTAGTGCTGAAATATTTGTTTCTCTCATGTCCAAAGTTTGTAAGCATTGCAATTTTCCTATGGATCTTGGAAGTGCATAAATATATGAAGCTCCAGCAACATTCAAATATTTCATATGGCGCAACAGACCTATTTTGTTGACATCTTTTTGTGTGATTCTAAATTTTGCATCTTCTAGATCCGAGACTCTCAACATCCTCAACTGGGGTGATGAAAGTGAAGGAGCCAGTTCAATGGGTCTGTCACCAAACACATTTATTGATCGGACTCGGCTCCAATCCAAGCATATTTTTGAGCATTTACTCCCATGGAATGCTACATGACGGATATTCTCCTCTGCTACATGAGTGACATTATCCCTAGTCAACAACACAAAATTCTCCTCTCTAGATATTGAAACTATGATATCACGCATGATATCATGGACTCTACAATTTTTAAAGTAACTATTTCCAACATCCTCGATGTTCACCCCATCTCTGGCCCTAACAAAGCCCTCTGCTATCCATCTATCTACTAGATGCCTTCTTTGAATTTCAAAATCCTCAGGAAATATGCTTAGGTACAGAAAACATGGCTTAAGATGAGACGGTAAGCGGTTGTAGCTTAGGGTCACCATCCTCCTCACTGCTTCGAGGCATGGGTTGCTCTCGAGCTCTGATGGAAGTTCTTTATAAAATTTTCCCCACTCTGTTTTCTTTTTAGTGGCAAGGATGACGCCTATCATGAGTATAGCCAGCGGTAAACAACCACAGTTTTTTACCAGTTTTGTAACTATATTACCCAAGTCGTCATCATTTTCCTTGTCTCCAACTCCTGAGTTTGCCTTCCTTAGTAGCAACTGTATAGCATCATCTATTTGTAGTGGTTCAAGGTGGTAAATAAGTGATCCAGAAGTACACCTCTCACTCTCAGCTAAGCCAGCATCTCGTGTTGTTACTATTATGCGGCAACCTCTATTGTTATTCTTGGGAAAAGCAATATCATGAATCCAAATCCATGCATCTATGGTCCATAGGTCATCAAGGACAACAAAGTACCTTTTCTCCTTTAGCCCTTCTACCAAGTGATCAGCGAGGTGCTGGACTTGCACCAGCAAATGACTGTGACACAGTGATCCAAGCACAGGAAGAAAAGTTCTTCACAATTTGTTCCTTGCTTTTGTAGATCCTCCTTGCAAGAGTAGTCTTGCCTAACCCACCCATACCAACCACACAGAACACCTTAGCAGGACCATCATTAGCGTTGACATCTATCAGCTTAAGCAACTCTTCTTTAGGTGTGGCAAAGCCCACAAGTTCTGACTCATCGATGTTGCTAGCCAATTGATTGCGAACATCCTCCATGTAGGAATCCCTCTCGTCTGTGCTGCTAGAGGAAATGGGCTTGATTAAGCTGTACCGTGTGTTCCTATTGCTCACTTCTTCAACTCTCGATTTGAGGTTGCGAATCTGGATAGCAATCCGATGGCGATCACCAAGCTTCATTAGTTGGCGTGACAGGCTTTGGCTCTCCACATGAACTTTGAACTCGTCTAGGCAATCTTCAATGTTATAGGACAGATCTCGTACTTGCTCCGCCCACACCTTTATCAACTCATCTTTCTTCTTCGTTACTTCAGCTGCTCTCAGGAACGCCTGAATCGTTTTAAGCTCGTCTTTGATGTACCTACCAAACATACGTACAAAAGCAATTTAGAACCATCTTTGATATACCTACCAATCAGTAGCACAATATTTAGATTGCCAATGCCCAAAAAAAGGGAAATGGGTAATTTTATCATTGCAGTGGGGATGTCTCGATTAATCAACAAGAAAGCATCATTAACTTACCAGTGCTGTACAATACATGTTGTTTTGTCAGCATGGGAAGAAACTTTGCTAACTTTGACTATCGATATAGTAAATGTATTATGGTTGGTACAGGTAATAGGGATAAGCAAATTTTGATCAAAGCAAAAGAAATTGAGCATAAAAATCTTTCATCTTTGATCCTGATACTGCTCGAATCGTCCAAAATTAAAGCGGCGCGGGGGTGGGAGGAGGCCGCCGCTGTGGCCGGCGGGGTACGAGGAGGGCGTGGAGGGATGGGGGAGGACAGTGGCGGCGCTGGCAGCAAGGGGGCGGGGTTGGAGGAGCGGGATGGGTGGCGGCGGCGATGCGAGGGTGACGGTGGGGAGGGAGAGGAATCCAGTAGGGACTAGGGAGTGGGAAACGCGCGTAATACTACGGCCCCGTTTGGGGGGAATTTAACTTTTTGCCACCCTTATCGTTGCCACCTATCCAAATATCATCCTTATCGTTGTATTCAACAATTTGCCACTCTTAACATGTGCTTGACTAATTTTTGCCACTTTCGAGCCCACGGCGCCATGTCGCGCTCCCGCCCGCCGCCCGCCATGTCGGCGCCTCCCGCCGCCGCCGCCGGCGCGCCGGCGCGCCTGCCGCCGCCATGGCGCCTCCCGCCGCCTCGTCCCGCGCCTCCCGCGCTTCCCGCTCGCCGCTCGCCTCGTCCCGCGCCTCCCGCGCTTCCGCGCGCCGCGCCGCCTCGCGCCTCCGTCGCGCCGCCGCGCAGCGCGCGCGCGCCGCCTCCCGCCGCGCCGAGCCGAGGCGAGGCGCGGCGCGCTGCGCTGGGACGAGGCGCACTGCGCGCGCGGGAGGCGCGGGACGGAGGCGAGGCGGCGCGGCAGCGCGGGAAGCGCGAGGCGCGGGACGAGGCGAGCCGCGAAGCGTGGAAGCGCGAGGCGCGGACGAGGGCGCGGGGAGGCGCGCGGCGCGGCGAAGGGCGAGGAGGCGCCGACATGGCGGGCGGCGGGCGGGAGCGCCGACATGGCGCCGTGGGCTCGAAAGTGGCAAAAAATTAGTCAAGCACATGTTAAGAGTGGCAAATTGTTGAATGCAACGATAAGAATGGCATTTGGATAGGTGGCAACGATAAGGGTGGCAAAAAGTTAAATTTCCCCCCGTTTGGGGCACAGCTCCACCACCAGCTCCTTGGAGCTGTTTGAAGTTATTTTGTGCCAAACGAGGTAAAACAAAATAGCTCCACCTAAGGAGTTCCTTAAAACCTGCTGAGACAAAAGTAGCTCCACTCAAGAAGCTGAAAAAAGTAGTTTCACCCGGCTCCACTTGTGAAGTCAAAAAAAAAACAACTCTACTTGTGAAGTGAAGTGGAGTCGTGTCAAACGGGCCTACATACCAGATCTCCTTCTGGACGTCGAGTAGAAGGCTCGCCTCGGCGGCGGCGGCGGAGGCCGCCTTGCCGACGGCGCTGCCCACCAGCGACCTCGCCATGCTGAGCACCGTCTCCGCCATCGATCAATCTCCTCTGCCTCCACTCCACTAGTGTGCATTCATCGTCTAGCCCTACGCAGGCATCAAGTCAGAAGTTTGGGGCAGTTTTATTAGACTTTCGGACATCTTGCACGAGCGAGTTGACCCTTCGCATATTCAGTAGTGTAGCTGCGCCGTCGTGACATTGTACATCAGAGAAAGGTCCCAGGAACGGGCCCTTCCCATATTCAGTAGTGTAGCCACTATTTTTCAACTCTAGTATTTAAATATCTGCTTTTATAAATTTAGTTTTCTCTTTTAAGCTCGGTAGCAAACGACACGTGTCCATGAAGCTCCCGCACCATGGTAGCCGGCCGTGGCAAATTAGTGTAATGCTCTTAATTAATGCAAAGCATGCTTAATTAGTGCAAAGCAGGTTTAAGTTAAGCAAATATTGTTACTTTGTATGGCTGCCGAAGTGGGCCTGCTCGGCAGGCGAGGGGGCTAGATTAAGAAAAATGGTTACTAGATTTGTGAAAGTTTCCGAAAGAACCTTGTTGCCACATATGGGGAAAAAATAGGAAATGCAATCCGCAACATTCCAAGCATGCTTTCTGTAGTGTGTTAGTTCTGGTTTCAGATGGACATGTCTCCACACGATACACAAGCTGTTGAATTCAAGCAGCTTGGTCTCTGTACTGCATGATCGACAGTCTTCTTGGCATATGCACAATTACAGGCGTCAATGGGCAGGCCCAGCAAGACTAATACATGATGTTTTGTTAGATTAGCTACAGTGTGTAATACTTCAGTACCTGGCATCCAGTATATACCTTGATGGTGCCTCTTCTGTGAGTGTACGTTAGCAATTCTCATCCCCATTTACTGCTCATGGGTACACCACATGTAGAATTGTTCATCTTGCAGGGTTCTGAAACTGCCTGGAGTGCCTTTTCATCACCTGCAATTAAAAACCAATACCAATATGCAGTTCTACATACACTGAGGGAAGGTCGTAACTTTTATCAGATGCGTACAGAACAGAAAGTCAGAAGGTAATCCAATCAGGCGAAACGTAGGATGAATAACACCAGCATTCCTATTGGTGATGCTACCCATCTCCTGAATATTCATCCTAAAAAATCTATATGTTGTTACATGCCACACACATAGCCTGTGTATTTTCCGTAGTCCAATATGAAGATTCAACCAAAAACGAAATGGACAAAAATCAAGGATATCAATTCAAATCAAATAGTAACGAGAAGCACCCAATGGTATATTCCATCTTCAGTTACACGAGTACAAGCAAGATGATAATATTCAGAGGTAACTAGCCAAATTTTAAGCGCAATTGTGCAAGAAGATACTGTTGGAATTAATATTGAATTTTATTTAGTCATATCCGAGTCTGTAACAGCGTTTGAGTCGAGTCTGTATACAAGTACATAGTAGGAGTCGAGTCGTGTTGTTGAGTCTGTCTATGAGTCATATAATTAACCTTTATAAGGCGCAGTCTAGTCGTGTAATCAGAGACAAGAGAAGGAGAAGCAATCATTTGTGATCGGAAGCAGAGAGAGAAAAATAAAGAGAAAAGCAGAGTGCTTTGCTCTCAGGAAAAGCAGAGTGTTCGCGTATTGTGTTTCGAGTTGTTGCTGTCATACTCGAAGACACTAGGACCAGAGAAGACTCGAGTACTTGAAGAGGCAGCAGATTGGTCGTGGTCGTAAGTTGGAGTTGAGTGTGGTCGAGGGCAATACGTGGTCGAAACATCCGAGTGCTATCGGTCGGAAGCTTCGGTAGTGGAGTGGTCGAAGACTTCCGAGTGTAGAGCGGTCGAAGACTCTGAGAGTGGAGCGGTTGAACAGTCAGAGCAAAGAAGTCGAAGCATTTGAGGGCTAATCATAAGCATTTCAACTGCGAGAAGTACGGGCACTACGCTTCGGATTGCCCAAGCAAGAAGAAGGATGAGGATGTGAATCTCACCCATGCTGAGAAGAATGTTGAGCTGACACTACTACTTTCCTTATGCATTGAAGAGACGCCAATCATGGTGATGTTGAACGAGACAAGCGTAGTTCCTAAACTACGCACGGAGAAAGGCAGCGTCGATCACATTGATTGGTGGTACCTCAATAATGAAGCCTGCAATCACATAATGGGAGATTGCTCTATATTCCATTAGCTCAACGAGAAGATTTTGGGCAAAGTTAAGTTTGGCGATGGCTCCACGGTGGAGATAAAAGGTAAAGAATCGATGTTGTTGCAATGCAAAAATGGCGATTAGAAGTTGATATCTAAGATTTATTTTATACCGAGTATGTGTAGTAACATACTCAGTTATGGACAGATGACAAAAGAAGGGTGCAAGGTGGTGCTGCATGATGAGTTCTTGCGTGTCTATGACAAGAATGATGATATCTTAATGAAGGTGAAAAGATCTCTGAACAAATTATACAAGAATTTCTTAAAAACTTGTAGATCGGCTTGCTTGAAGAGCAACCTGGAGGAGCTAGGCGGTAGCAAAGAGTAAGCTCGAAAGGGTGGTCAGCATGATGAGTTCCAAGGGATAACCGTGCCAAGCACAGAAGCCAGCGGCTCGGGTCAAGGCCGTGGATTCCATGCACAGGGGGTGCGCATGGAGAGCAGGTCGGATGCATAAAGGGTGCATAGACGCTTAGAAGGTTTCAACCATGTAGCGCGTAGGAGGCGTCCCAAGCTGTCCCAGGCGTCTAGAAAAGATACAAGTACCAGAGGAGTTTCAAGTAACTGGAAGCTATCGAGTGCGGAGTCAGAAGCGTACGGTCGAACTTCAAGTTTGAATGAGCAGTCAAAAGCGTTCAAGTGCTACCGGTTGAAAGCTCCGAGCGGTGCGATCAAAGGATCAGAATACGCAGCGGTCGAAGGTTCTGGAACATGGAGTGGTCGGAGGTTGCGTGGTCAAAGCTAACGGAAGGGAGTGGAAGGCTCGGGTAACGGCAAAGGCAAGATGGCTATAGGAGCAGGTGCTCCAGCCCAGACAGGCGTACAAGAAAGGACGAGATCGATACAGGTGCAATGTGTGGCAAGTGTTGGTTTGTGCGTGGCTTGGGATGTTGCAAGCATAGGCAGTAGGGTGGTGACGGCCCAGGAAGGAACGGCACACGGAAGTGCAGGTAAAAAGGAAGAAGCAGAAGCCAGTAACGCGGGAGGTCAAGGTGGACTACGGCACGTAGCTGACAAAGTGGCACTCGTCCCAGTAGATAGGCCACCATCTCATCAGAATCACTCAGCTGCGGCCTTGCCTATTTACAATTTTACCCCTTTAAAGATACTACTGCTAGTAGTGTTGGTGGTAGTATAACTAATTTCTAACTAACTAGAACCATTAGATCATAAAAATTGGACAGCTCGTATTCCTTTTAAGGTACCATAAAAGTGTTCCTATTCCTACCTCTTCAGTGATCATCCCAACCTTGGCTCCAACAAACGCCTCTGCATTCCATCTATTTACCAGACGCCACTTTTGAATGTCAAAAACCTCTGGAAAGATGCTTAGGTATAGAAAACATGGCTTTAGATGGGAAGGCAAGTTCGTGTAACTAGGAAAAATGCTCTTGGTTTGCAAATTTTATCAGAGGTAGCGTTAAAAACGGTAACCGCCGGACGGTTACTGGATTTTTTGGGGACAAAAATTTTGAATTGAATTTTTTTTTTGTAAAGAGAAAAAAGTTGATAAAAATTGGTACAAGTAGCACGCTTGAACCCACAAACTTGCCTCCCTCGAATGCAGAGCCTTCCCACTAGGCCATGTATGCACATATAACTTAAATGGGTTTTAAATTTCATTTATACATTAATGAAAATTAGATGAGTCCGAAATCTTTTACCTGATTTCATTTTTTACGAGGTAACCCCACTAACCGCTAGTTTTCGGCAAAATTTCGGCGGTAAGATTTTTCCCTCGGTGTAACTAAGGATCACTAACTTTTTCATTGCTCCAAGGCTTTGGATTGCTCTGAAGCTCTGAAGGGAAGTTGTTCATACAACTTTTCCCACTCGTTCATGTTTTTTGTAGCAAGGATTGTTAGGTGCCTTATCATCATGCATAATATTATCTGTCAGTCTAGCATCTAGAACACCTAGGATTGAGAGGGATCGGGAGAACTTACGGTCGCCGATGAACGCCATGAGCGAAGACCCGTGCCTGCGCGATGCAGGCGTGAGGCAGTGGTCGGTGAAGATCCGGAGAGCTCGCGGTTCAGGGTCGCCGGCGTCGTCCTGCAGTGGCGGTCGGCGGCCTTCCCGTTGCTTGACAGCGCGCGGTAGATCGGATCACGTTAGGGTTTGTACGGGGTTTGTGACTCTCACGGGAACGTCATCTCGGGAGAGGCCGGAAACCCTTCTCTTATATGGCGCTGTTGCAACGGGGGACCGTAACCACAAGTTGGTTAGGCACCCCCGATCAGGGCACTGAAAACCCGGACGTGGGTTTACCCACGTCTCCCTCGTCTCGGCCGTTTGGCCTTAGATCAGTACTTATAGTGCTCCATTCTATATCGATCGGATAACATAATACTTCATGGGAGTTGGTTACTTTATATGGTCCTCTTATTCCAGGATCACAGGCTCTCCAATAAACCCATGCCGGCAACATGATCACGAAAAATATTGGGTGGTAAGCCTTTTGTGAGCGGATCCGCAAGCATAAATTTAGTTCCAATATGCTCAACCTTAATTATTCGATCCTGGACTCTATCTTTCACAACATGATACTTTATATCAATGTGCTTGGCAGCCGCACTCGACTTGTTGTTACTCGAATAGAAAAGTGCGGGTTGGTTATCGCAGTACAAAATGAGTGGTCTAGAAATGCTGTCTACCACTCTCAATCCCGGGATAAAGTTCTTAAGCCATACAGCCTGCCCGGTAGCCTCATAACATGCCACAAATTCAGCCTGCATTGTCGACGATGCAGTAAGTGTTTGCTTTACACTTTTCCATGAACTTGCTGCTCCTGCGAGGGTGAAAATATAACCTGATATGGACTTCTTAGTGTCTTTACACCCCGCAAAATCAGCATCAGAATATCCGACAACCTCAAGGTTATCGCATTTTCTATATGTGAGCATGTGACCTTTAGTGCCTTGCATATAGCGCAGGACTTTCTTAACGGCTTTCCAGTGGTCCGGTCCTGGATTTGACTGATATCTGCCAAGCATCTCGGTAACAAAAGCTAAATCAGGGCGTGTACATATTTGAGCATACATAATACTTCCGACAGCATAAGCGTAAGGTATAGCCTTCATCTGATCAGATTCATAGTCATTCTTTGGGCATTGAAATTTCCCAAACTTATCGCCCTTAACAATAGGAGCAGGCGAGGTAGAGCATTTATGCATATTGTATCTCTTTAGTACTCTGTCAATGTATGCCTTTTGTGATAAATCTAATGTTCCTTTGGGCCTATCTCGGTGAATTTCAATACCAAGAACATAAGATGCTTCACCGAGATCCTTCATGTCAAAATTGGACGAGAGAAATCTTTTAGTTTCCCGCAGCATGTCCACACTGCTGCTGACCAATAATATATCGTCCACATAAAGAATTAAGAATGTATAATTACTCCCCCTGAACTTAACATATGTACAATTATCAACATCATTCTCCTTAAATCCAAATTTCCTTATGACTTCATTGAACTTAAGGTACCATTGCCTAGAAGCTTGCTTCAAGCCATATATGGATTTCCTTAGCTTGCATCCCAAATGTTCCTCGCCTTCCACAACAAAACCTTCCGGTTGTGTCATGTAAACATCCTCATACAAGTCTCCATTCAGGAATGCAGTCTTAACATCCATTTGGTGCAACTCTAAATCAAAATATGATGTGAGCGTCATTATGATTCTAAATGAATCTTTGGATGAGATAGGAGAAAATATTTCATTATAATCAATGCCTTCTCTTTGTGTAAACCCTTTTGCTACAAGTCTCGCCTTAAACCTTTCGATATTCCCTTTGGAGTCACGTTTGGTCTTGTAGACCCATTTACAACCCACTGTTTTGGCTCCATTAGGAATTTCTACTAAGTCCCATACACCATTATCGCTCATAGACTTAATTTCATCTTTCATGGCATCTAGCCACTTAGATGAATCCTTACTCTTCATAGCTTCCTTATAAGAGCTAGGATCATCCACCTTCCCAAGATCATCTTCATTCAAGTAAACCTCATAATCATTTGGGATAGCAGATCTCCTTACTCGTTCTGATCTCCTGACAGGTTCATTAGCAGGCTCATTAGGCTGTTCATTAATTGTCACAGAGGGCTGTGAAGGCTCATCATTAGGTGCCGCACTTGTACTTTCAGAGCCCTCAACAGAAGGAGTAGACACAGACTAATCGAGACGCAACAGAGTTGCAACTACAGGATCAACTGTGGGCACAACCAGTTGGGGCACAGGAAAATCAGTCTGTCGGATTAGCGGTGAAGCAACATAAATCCGCTTCTCCTCAAGATCAATTTTCCTAGGCTCCAAGTCACCACAGATGCCATCATTTTCCAAGAATACAGCGTGCCTTGTTTCTACAAATTTTGTGGTACGATCTGGACAATAGAATCGGTACCCTTTAGACCTGTCAGGGTAGCCAATAAAATGGCAACTCACAGTCTTGGGATCTAACTTCCCAATTTGTGGGTTAAACAATTTAGCTTCAGCTGCACAACCCCACACATGGAGGTAGTTCAAACTTGGTTTTCTCCCATTCCATAATTCATAAGGTGTTTTAGCCACTGATTTACTGGGAACCCGATTGAGTATGTATGCAGCGGTCTTTAATGCTTCCATCCATAACTTTATAGGCAAAGTGGAGTAGCTCAACATACTTCGAACCATGTCCATAAGTGTGCGGTTTCTTCTTTCCACTACTCCATTTTGCTGTGGATCACCGGGCATCGAGTACTGGGCGACTATACCATTATCTTGTAGGAACCTGGCAAAAGGACCAGGAACCTGCCCATAATTTGCGTGTCGCCCACAATACTCTCCCCCACGATCCGAGCGCATACTTTAATCTTTAGATTGTGCTGATTTTCAACTTCAGCCTTAAATATCTTAAATTTATCAAGTGCTTCGGATCTCTCTTTAATAGGATAGATATAGCCATAACGTGAGTAATCATCAGTGAACGTAATAAAAGAATCATAACCATCTACTGATGTCACAGGGAAAGGACCATATATGTCAGTATGAATTAATTCCAAAATCTCTGTGCTTCGAGTAGCACCCTTCTTTATTTGCTTTACATACTTGCCTTTGATACAATCAAGGCAATGATCATCCGAATCATTAAAGTCTAAAGGGTGGAGAATTTCATCTTTAATGAGACGTTCAATTCTCCCCCTCGAAATGTGGCCCAAACGATAGTGCCACAATTTCGACGAAGTCTCATCAATTCGCTTGCGCTTTTTATTCACATCACATACATTCATGGATATAGGAGAATCTTGTAGGGATAACATATAAAGCTTGTCGTGTCGGATGGCACGACCAACATTATCATTATTAAAATAAATCAAACACATTCCGTGTCCAAAATTACAAGAATATCCATTATTATCTAATAATGAAATGAAAATTAAGTTTCTTCTCATCGAGGGAACATAAAGAACATCATTAAGTTTCATTACAAAACCATTATTCAAAACTAAAGAAACCGATCCAATAGCTTAAATTTTGGCTTCCATCCCATTAACCACTCTTAGGCTTCTTTCCCCTCTGAGACTTCTCAACATATGGAATCCCTGCAAGGAATTCGTAACGTGCACAGTGGCACCAGAATCAATCGACCAAGAATTTATAGGAAAATCAGCATAAAATGCTTCATCAACAAAAGTAATTTCATAAGTACATTTCTTGGCGAGCCATTTAGCCATCCAGGACAATCATCTTTGAAGTGGTCCTTCGACTGACAAAAATAGCATTCATCACTTTTCTTCTGTCCATTTGAGCTCCCAGGACCTGAAGCGTTTTTAGGCGCCTTAGGGTGCTGTGGCTTCTGTGGCTTCTGATAAGGGGAGTAGGCTTGCTCCTTCTTTCCCTTTCCTTTATAGCCTCCTCTATTTCTAGAGAGACCAGCTTTATTTGAGGAGCCGACTTGATTCACAAAATCAGTAGCCCCCTCAGCCTTGAGCCTCTCTTCCTCTTGTGAAACATTAGCGATCAACTCGCTCATGGTCCACTTGTCCTTAATAGTATTATAATTCACCTTAAAAGCTTCAAATTGCTTAGGAAGAGACATCATAATGTAATGGACAATGAAACCATCAGAAATTGCCATGTCCATTGTCTTAAGTCTGGCAGCAATATTGATTATGGTCATAATGTGCTCACGGACATTTCCAGTACCATTGTACTTAGTGTTCATGAACCTGTGCATCAATGTGGTAGCATAAACCTTAGAGGACCCCTTAAAGTGATCCTCGATGGAGGACAAATAGTCCTTCACCCTTTCCTTTTCAGGGATTGCTCCCCTTATGGCTTCACTGATGGAGTTCTTCATTACAGCAAGTGAAACACGGTTAGACCGCTCCCACTTCTCAGCATTAGTTTTATACTCCTTCATTTTGTCATCAAAATTGTCCTCCCCTTCCTTAGGAGCAACAGGCTCATCGAACCTGAACGCATAGTCCAGATCCAAGAGCTGGAAAGTTGTCATAAGCGTAAACTTCCATTTCTGAAAGTTACTACCATTAAGTGGCTCAATTGCATTAACTTGAGCGGAAACTGAAGCAGCTGAAAAATTTAAAAATTACATTAGGAAAGTGCATAATTAATTTGCATGAAATTTAATCTTACGTTGGTATGATTAACAACATGCTCATAAGAATTTTTCGCATCACCGTTGGGCAGAAGCGAAAAATTTAACATAATTTATGTCATGCAATTACAATTAACGTTGGTCAAAGAGTAACAGCATGGCAAAATTAAACATAATAAAATAAACATAATTGATGACATGCAATTACAATTAACGTTGGTCCAAAAGTAATAGCATGTCAAAAATAAACAAAACCCTCTAATTGAATTTCTCGTTGGTTCCATTCAATTGGGGGCAAAGCATCACGAAGCAGAAAAAGGGCTTAATATTTTTCAGCAGCTTAGCAACATTATCCAGTAATAATTTCATAAGAGACATCAAATAATCATTAATTAAACATTAGGTATATCATGAATACATGAAATATATATACTGAAAATAAAAACCAATAGCCTGAAGAATATACCATAAATCAATTTCATTTGTATATACTGAAATATATACAGAAAAACACAAGATTACGGCTGCTGGGCCAAAAACCCAACAGCCTCTCCCCTTTTTTCGGCCTGTGAAACAGCCTTGCGGCTCCACCAGCCCATCATTCCTCCTAGGCCATCAGCAGTCCCGGCCGGCCCATTAGTGCCCGAAAAATAAAACATGTGGGCGAGGCCCATGATTCAGTGCGCGGCCCACACAGCCAGCCGGCCCAAAACGAAGAACATCAGACGCTCGCCGTTGGATTTGATCCAATGGTCAAGATCGCACCGCAGCCCAAACAAAAAAGGTGAAAACCCTAAAACCATTCGGTCCTGTCCCACGCGAAACAAACGGAGGGAGCGGCGGCCGAGTCGGGCGGGCGGCTGCGTGCGAGCGCAAGGGTGGCGGCGGCGCAGCGCGCAAGCGCGCGCGGCGGCGGCAGCAGCGGCGGCAGCGGAGCGGCGTGTGCGCAAGAGGCGGAGGTGGCGGCCGAGCGCAGCAAGCGCGCGCGAGCGCCAGCGCAAGAGGGCGGCGGCGGCAAGCGCGCGGGCGCGGCGGGAGCACGCAGACGCGGTGGCGGCTGCCGGATCGAGCCCCCCGAAAACGGAGATGACCGGGACCCAAAAGCCGTAAGTTTCCACCACCGATCCAAATTCTATTTTCGGGTTTGAGCCCTCGGGTGGTTGATTTGGGATTTTCTTAGTGTTTTGCAATCAAAACTTGAATCACCTCCTTCTAATTTTCTTAACTGATCCGATACAAGAACATGCGGCTAGGGTTCTAGGAGACTAGCAGTCGCTCTGATACCAAATGTTAGGTGCCTTATCATCATGCATAATATTATCTGCCAGTCTAGCATCTAGAACACCTAGGATTGAGAGGGATCGGGAGAACTTACGGTCGCCGATGAACGCCATGAGCAAAGACCCGTGCCTGCGCGATGCAGGCGTGAGGCAGTGGTCGGTGAAGATCCGGAGAACTCGCGGTTCAGGGTCGCCGGCGTCGTCCTGCAGTGGCGGTCGGCGGCCTTCCCGTTGCTTGACAGTGCGCGGTAGATCGGATCGCGTTAGGGTTTGTACGAGGTTTGTGACTCTCATGGGAACGTCATCTCGGGAGAGGCCGGAAACCCTTCTCTTATATGGTGCTGTTGCAACGGGGGACCGTAACCACAAGTTGGTTAGGCACCCCCGATCAGGGCGCTGAAAACCCGGACGTGGGTTTACCCACGTCTCCCTCGTCTCGGCCGTTTGGCCTTAGATCAATATCCAACAAGGATACCTCCAATTGTGACAATTGCTAGTGGCAATCCTCCGCATTTTTTGAGTCTTGACGAATATTTCCTCCAACCTATCTTTTTCTTTGTCCTCCGGGGTTTTGTTTGTTTTCCTTAGCAACTGCTTTGCATCATGATATTTTAGTAGACAAGTTGAGGTGAAGTACACATTTTAGCTATGCCAACATCTTGTGCTGGTACTAAAACTAGCATATTGACTCGTGCAATTGCGCGGTTAAATATTATGATATAATTATCGTTAGTATATAACTCTACTGTCTATAATTAAAATACAAATGTGTTTGCTATATAACTCTAATATACATATGGCACCACCAAAATAAGTGGTGAAAATGTTTTTTCCTCGATTAATATGAGAATTTCTAGGATTTTTTAGGATTATTATGGGATTATTTGCCCTCTAAACAAATAAGGTATCTTGAATCTCACCAGTTGTTTTTATTTATATATATTTGACTTCCTTCATCATTATTCTCTATAAAAGTGCTAGTTTTAATCCAATTCCAGTCATCTATTTTCCACAAGTCATCAAGAACAGCAAAATACCTTATTTTCTTTAGCCCTTGTGTCTAACTCACGACCAAGTTCTTCCATTGGCTTCATTTGGAGTTCCACTCGGTTCATTAGGAGTTGTTGTTCTCGCCTCATTTGGAGTTGCTCCTTTGTTTGCTTGCTTTGAAGTTCTTTGGAGCATCTCTGATGAATCATAACCAAAAAGTTTAAGGATCATATCTATGAGCAGCTCCTCCATGTTAAAGGACCGTGTGAGAAATTACAAGGTTTAATTGTGATGAACCATTATTATTTTTGGAGAGTGGGAATATAGATTTTGTAATTTTGCAGTTTTTCTAGATAGGTTGCGAACCTGGCGCTCTGATCAACCAGAGGTGGCGGTCAAACTGGCCTCCACTAGATTTGACCGGCTGGAGTTACCGGTAAGACCGGCTAGGGAGCTGTCTGATTGACTGAAATTTTTGCTTGGGCCAAAATATGGTCTTTTGGGGAAATTGAGTTGCGGCGTGTTTTGGTTTGACCTAGGTCAGTGCATATACGTTGCATGAAACATGTTTTGTCTAACGTGGGTCAAATTGTGAATAATTTATGACCAAAAATGATTTCTTAGTTTTTGGATATGTAGAGTCATTTGGAATCAACGGCGAGGATCGGGGCTACACTTATGGAGGAGCCGAGGCCTAGAATGATTAAGGATGCCAGGTGAGATGCTGAGGTCAAGCTTGACACAAGGAAGACAGAAAATATTGAATGGAGGTTTAAGCGATGAGTTGCACCATATGACTTGATTGGTCCAAATAAGGTGTGATCCGGTGAAACCAGAATGAGAAAGACTTGCCGATATGTTGCAAGCCAGTGGTGAATCTACACATGACAATCATAGCGATTGCTGGCAAGGAAAGGTGAAGATTGGGTCAAGAAAAGAGTATTTTGGTAAGTTGACCAAAATACCAAAAATTACTTTGGATCAAAATCGTGATGCTTGAGAAAGCAGTTTAGGTCAAGGAGAAGTTGAGATGATCAAATGAATCAAATGCTAAGGACTTAGCGGATTCAGACTTATATACTCTGAAAAGTATGTATAAGTGTAGTGTGTGAATAAAACTCGTGTTAAGCGGGGTTAACGGGTTTCCTTCATATGTGCTATTAGATAATATCCATTAGATATAGATGTGTGCTGGTTGCCTTATTTATTTAATGGGTTGGGATGGATACTTACAAGTTAACCCTTCTAATCCATCCAACCATCCGTGGCCTAGCCAAGATTTCTAGGGCTAGGGTTTAAGAAATGTAAGTGTTGTGGTGTGCCCACAAGCAAGTCTTATTTCGAGTTTTCGGTTTTTACCTAGTTTGGTGCAATCTTACCTGATTTTTAGAAATGTCTAAACTTTAACATGGATTCTTGCGATTCTTAGTTGGAATAGGTTCATGAGACCTTAAGTAAGGTGTATGCAAAAATTTATATCATTTGGATTTGTATTTTTAGAGTTGCATCGGCTAAATTTTCAGTTCTAGAAGAGAGGAGGCCGGTCAGACTACACCCCTTCTGGTCCAACCACTTGAGACCGGTCGGACCGGCATGCTACCATCCTTGGTAGCCAGTTTGACCGCCTAAATCCTGAATTTTTTGGATTTTGGTTTTTTGATTTGCTAGCTTTGATGTTGGCTTTCTATCTTGATCTCCATAGCTCTATAACTATTGAAGTAAAAGATTGACGAATAATTGAGGAGATTTTCAAAGGTATTATTCCTCTGTTGCCTTACCCGGCTCACACATGTCAAACGATTGTGACACAGTGATCCAAGCATGACGTGACAACTTACCAAAAATGATAATGTTTTCAAAGACCTTCCTGGCTAGACCACCCGAGCTGACCACGCGGATCACCTTAACAGAACCACCATTGGCATCGATGCCTATCAGCTTATGCACCTCATCTCTAGAACCGTCGAAGCCCAACAGTCTAGCTTCTTCAGTATTGTTAACTGATAGTTTACGGATATCTTCTATGTAGGAATCCGTCTTATCGGTGCTGCTCGAAGGCATAAGCTTGAATAAGTTGTAACGCCCGTTCCTGTAACGTCTTCGGCTCTTGATTTCAGATTGCGGATCATGATGGCGATCCGACGGCGATGTTTGAGCTTCTTCATCTGTCGCAACAGGCTCTGATGCTCAACATGGACTCTAAACTCATCCAAACATTCCTGGATGTCATATGGCAGATCCCTTACTTGACGCGCCTACACCTTTAGCTGCTCATCTTTCTCTTTCATTGCTTCAGCAGCGTTGAGAAAAGCTCTTTGATGTACCTGTCAACCCACGAGTCAAACGAAAAAATACTTTTAATGCGGCTCGCTACACCTAAACTATGCAAAAAAAAAAAAAATAGAGAGATTTTGCCTAGCTAGTGAATGAAAAGATCAAGTGATTTTCACAAAACCTCATGTATTTTGTTTCACATTAGAAAACCCAATTTTTTTTGTAAAAGTATTGTTTCTCTGCATATTCTTGGACAAAACATTTCAGTAAGCCCCATCTCCATTGTTATGTGGGTCCGAGAATGTTTTATAAAAAATCCACAGTGCAACTCACTTTTTATTCAGGAAAAAATTGGCTATACAACATTACTTGGTTTAAACTTTAAATATAAGGGTCTTTTAGATTTTTTTTTTGCCACTCCAAAAAGTGGCATTCAAGAATTGCCAGTATACATGGTGTAATTCATCTTTTGCCACCGCAAAGAGTGAGAAATGTATCGTTGCCCCTAAATGATTCTTCATTCTCCAAGTCTTCTTCAAATTTTCAAGTTTAAATTCAAATATAGCTAGAAGCAACAAAAGGAGAATTTTGATCTGTATAGTACCTTTTTGTCTTTTTTTTACTTTGTTTTAGTTTACAGATTGTCAGCAATTCCTTTTTTGAAAGTAAAGCTCTGGATTTCATTGATTCACCCATACCCTAGAACAGTTGTAGGAAGTACTACATAGAAATAGGATGGAATTATGACAACGCAACAAACACGCGTTGAAGTTTTAGGTTGTGTTCTTTTTTATTGTGACTGGTGTCTTTAAGCCCTAACGTGAATGTTTATGCGAACGAATCGAATGCCGATAAGCTGTTTCAAATAGATTGTCTCAGTAAAATGCTTTAAAAAAA
Source organism: Dendrocalamus sinicus (assembly GCA_036346575.1). NCBI lineage: Eukaryota > Viridiplantae > Streptophyta > Magnoliopsida > Poales > Poaceae > Dendrocalamus > Dendrocalamus sinicus. The sequence continues at coordinate 11,795,893 of CM070656.1, read as the reverse complement.
AGGCAGAGAAGCTGCCCTGTTTGTTTGTTCAGAGGAAGTCATATGTCATAAGCCATTAACTAAAAAAACGAAGCCTTAGTGTGGAATGCAACACATAAGATTTGAGCTTGACATTTGGAATGGAGGTACGCTAAATTAATGGCTCTGGTAGTGCATACCGGGTGAGTTTTTTAGACTATGGTTTATAGTTCTTTGCTTAAAATTTTGAATTTATCTATTTGTGCGAGAGAGTACGAGGAGAGAGATACTCGTGTGCAATTTTGGCTGATACAGATAAAGTCGGAGCAGTGTCTACTATAATCGATTTATACACATCACCTTAAAAAGATACTCTGTTTGAAAATCAGTTGAGTAGTGTTTTTATGCTTTCATTTCTAACGAGAGTAACACTAATCTTAAAGCAAATAAAGTGATAATTAATATCTATCCACTATTTGTTATGCTTTAAAAATTATACAAATTACTATAGAGAAAAACATAAAATCATCTCAGTAAGTCATAGATGCAAAAAAACCCAATCCAGATCTCAGTCTGCATGTTCATCAGCAGGCTCATCTCCTCAGCGGCGGCGGAGGCGGCCTTGCTGACGGCGCTCCCCACCAGGGACCACGCCATGCTCAGCACCGTCTCCGCCATCTCTAGTTCGACCCTCGCATCACGCCCAAAACAACCAAAGCTCACAGCTGCACTTGATTAAAACAATGGTGTGGACGTATTGCTAATTTGCTATGCTAGTCTACCAAATAGACCATGTTCCACCAACGGTGTGGAGATTACATCGTGCATATTGTTTTGCAGCCTAACATGTACGAATGGTCTCAGAGAATTCGAGATTGAGATAAGCCTGGCGCGCAAGGAGCCAAGAGCAGTAGTGATGCTCTGAGGCATTCCTATTAGTTTATTGTGATAGTTTTTGACTAAAAATAAATAATAATAACTGAAAAAATAATTTTTAGAAAGAAAGAACAAGCGGTGCAACAAGTGAGGAAAAGAAGCGTACGTGAGATAGGAGCGGGAGGAATATGGTGCATGATATGTCCTGTTATCTTTTATTTATCCTCGAAATGAGAGAAGTGAAAAAAATCACTTCAAAAAATTAGATATTCATATTAGTTTCTCTAAATATAATGCGATACAAACTGGGCCTGTTTGCTTCCCTGTAGAACAGCATTGCAAGAGATTTTTCCTTTTTCGCTCGGTGGTATCTGTTCGCTGCGCGTACAAATTTTGTACTCTCGAAAGCTGTTAATGTGCCTTCCTCATCCCATCACGAGTAAGAAACTGAGGAACCTCGTAGTCCCAAGCATAAAAAAAAATCAGCGGAAAATACCTTGAACTTTTGTGATCTTTTGCCTTGTTTCAAAACGACTTAGGGTGTGTTTGGTTGAGCTGTGGCTTCAAAAAAACTCTTGTGTGAGTGGGCTATGGAAAAGCTCTTTGTAGGTTGTGGGGTGTGGAAAAATTTGTAAGCTATTTGGTTCAAACAAGTATAAAACTTACCTCCTATCTCTATTTTCCTTGAAACAACTGTGAAATGACTCTCTATTTTCACCATTTCAAAAGCAAAGCTAAAAGCCAAAAGCAGGGTCCAAGGTGCTTTCAAAACTGTACTACCCAAAAGTAGCTACTTCTGAAAAAGCAGTTTCTGGTTTCCACCCCTTTGGTTGGCTTTTGGCTTTTTGGAAGCAAAAGTAGCTCTCAAAAGCTCAACCAAAGGCACCCTTAAAGCCTTTAGCTTTTGGCTTCCATCTTTCAGAAGCTATAAGTTATTTAGAACGCATTAGTTTTTTAATTTTGGCTTTTGGCCTTTTTTCTCTCTCTTATTTTTTTTTTTGCATTGCCTCAAAAGATATAGCTGTGTTTTTTCAATTTTTCTTATTTTTTTGAATCAGAAAAGGCTAATAGCAGCTATAGTGTAATTGTAGCCAAAGACAACAACAGAAGCTAGAAGTCGGGCTTTTTAAGCCGTTTGGAGTAGCACCTTTGAATCCCACTAACCAGGAACAAGCGGTATTTCCTTTTTCTTATTGGGATTATAGGAATTCACTTTAAAAATGGAATGAGGCAGATGCTTTAGCATTTTCAATTCAACAATGTTCTATTTATCACACAGCTACCAATATTTCCTAATATTATGGCAGACCAACTTGAAGTGTTGAAAGCATCTATCAGGTAGGGCCAACAATTCTGAAAAAAAACTTATGATCTAACAAAAGAATGCATATGGAGTGATTACTTCAAGGATATTGTAACCAATGATTTACCCTCTAGCCTTAAGTATAGCGTATATACAGAATCATCGGGAATGATTAAAGCCCTGGCTGGGTCTGCGTAGTAGAACCTACAGAGGGCCAAGGAATCGAAGAACCGTCGGTTGCCTGAGAGGACATACTCAACTTATGGTGTAGGGCACATTACCCTAACCGTGGACAAACATATGTAGAGGTAGCATTCTCCCTTTCTCGGGCCTTTTCTTTTTAGCTTCTAAAAGCTGTTTTTCGGCTTTTCTATAGTAACTAGCTTTCAAACGGAGTGTCATTTTAAGACGAAGCCTATAAATTAATTGTAGCACACACTATAACGGCTTTATTTATATCAACCAAAACTGTATACAAGTTTCTGTTCTCCATACTCTCTCTCATAAATAACCTAAAAGGCATAAGCCGTAGTTATAAACCGAAACAAAAAAAGAATAGGCCCCTCAATTCGTCCTACTTTATGAATCCATCCTTTGCTATTAATGTGCCTTCCCCAGCACATCAGGAATAAGGACATAAAAAAAATCGGCAGCAACCCGTCGGTTACTGGTTGTGTCAGCCAAAATGGTAAAAAAAATATTGGTCCAAAAAGTTTTAAATTTAAATTTGAAAATGATAGCAAAAAATGTTACTACATGCTTGTTTGCAAGCTAATGAATGTATAGAGCTAAGGTAATGAAGTTAAATTGCATTAAATGAAGCAACAACATGAAAGTTTTCTTAAGAGCAAGTACAATAGTATAACCAACTAGTGGCTATAACACTTGTCCATTTCATCTATAGTCTTCAAAAAAATAGTTCATACAATAAGGTAACTATTACAATAACTATTTGACCCCACATGTAAGAGAGTGAAATGCATATTTTTACGTGCTATAGCTAGCTGTAATTTAGTAGCCAGCTTCCTTCTCTCTCTTCCTTTCTCTCTCTGCCACGTAAGATTTGGTTGATATTATATTTGCTATAGCCTGCTGACTAAGCCTTATTGTACCTGCTCTTAGTCATTTCCTTATCAACATAAAAACTTGTGTCAAACTTGATTTCCTGTAGACTGGTAACCAGCCGGTAATCGGTCAATTTCGATCAAACATTCAAATGTTTGTTCGTACACATCCAGTTTTTGAATCATTGGCTCATACACATCCCCAAATGGACTAGTCTAATCCAGTACGCCCCATACAATACTACCTGGACAGGAAATTCAAGTATTGGGCTGTGTCTAAAATGAAATTAGGCCCAGCCATCAGAGCAGAGAGATGGTAGCAGACAGCAGTTAGCAGCATCGAAATGGGACATTGATCTAAAAAAACATCGAAATGAGAATGTAGCAGGACAATTCGTTTGGCACTCTTTCAAATTCGATAATATATAAAAAAACACGACAATACACAAAGCTCATTCCTACAGAAGACACGGTACTTGCGAACGGAGAATAGGTATCTACTTCATTTAGGCACAATTAGTAAATCGGATTAAAGTTATATAAATTATGTTAATTAATGGTTGTCCTTTTATAAGTTAATTATGAAAAAGCAGCTAACCAAACACCCAAATATCTAGAAACAGCCTAACCAAACGAGATTACTGTAATCCATCGCAATACCAAACGGAGCCCCAATTACAAGATGAGCATAGCAGTAATCTCCATGTCTTCTTGGACATTCTTTATCATTGTTAAGAATTTTGAGCTACACAGATTGACCTGTATTTTCATAATAAATTCCTAAACTATACCTGCGCCTTGTGAAAATTAAATTTAAATTCCCAAACCCTGAGAAAATTAACCACTGAGATGCTTTTCCACCAACAAAAATAGGTCGATGACACGACCCCAACTTTGATCAAGTACCGCAACAACTTACAACCAACGAGGTACATCAGAAATCTCAGAAATCACAACGCAGGATTGGATATGTGCAGCTATACCAATAGGTGAGATTCATTCATATCACTGAAGTACGACTACAGCACGAAAAGAGACAGAGAGAGAAGACTAAAATTACATTAGAAGTTGACATATCCAAATGCGTGTCTGATAGCACTCACACATACATACACACACTAAAGAGTTTGAAGAGATACCCATACTATCGGCTCAGCTAGTATGGGTATCACTACAAGGTCTTATGGATAGTATGTATATAGCAAAATCAAAGGACATTATTTTTGCAACCCATGGCACTTGTCTTCCTCAAGATTGCGTAGGACTGGATGTCACACAGCAAAACCATTTCTTCTACACATGAGAACAATGAGATTAATGAAAAGTTGCAAGCTAATGAGTGTTAAAAATAGTATTGTATTTTCATCAGGTGAACTTCAAAGAAGAGTAATGATCCGAGTCGTGTCACATACTGAGTTTGGCTTGGAAGAATAAGATTCCACCCTCTCACTCCTAGTGTCTTTGCAAGGTGATTCGGTATCCTGTCCATTCCCACCCTTTTTCTCATCTCTGGCTTTGTTGAATATAACTGTGAATCCATCAGCAGAAGCTGGGTCATTGGCATCCCATTCGCCAAACTTGGGTAAAGGGCGACCAGCTTCCTCCTAGGAGAGTACCATTATCCATGTCAAAGGAAGAATCTACCTTCTTCTGAATGGTACTAATAGTAACAGAAGAATAATAAATGAAGTCCTACTGTTAACACTGTGAGCACAATTGCTGTCAACTAGAAATCTCAAGTATGTTCCGGTTACATGAACAAGATCGAGTGTGACTGACTACCTTGTTAGAGAGAGGCTTTGTGAAGCAGTAATGATGCATGATAAAGCAACTCAGAAAATAATGGAGAACCAATCGAGAAATCATGAATTCAGCATGCAAAATATTACCATGGCATGAACAAAAGTTTTTTTTTTCCTTAAATGGGTGGATGTTCGATAGAACCCAAGAAAAATGGCACTATATTGTGGTACTACCAACATGTAGTTGAAGGTTGATACATGTACACACCCAGCTACCTGTAGCCTGTAGGAAAGGGTATTTTCAACATGGTCCAAAACTGCACAAAGATTTATACTCAATTTCCCGAGACATGTAGTACGAACTGCCCTAATGAATGTTATTGATGCATTTCATTTGATAACTAATAGAACACTATGAGTTGTAATACCAGAGATGATTGAAAAGCTGCCCCACCCAGATTTTAAGAACCCGGTGGATGCATCATCAAAGAGATTTTTGCTATGAACAAGGGTATATTAAAAACCCAACCCCATTACAAATGACATCCTGAGAAGAAAACAGAAGCGTATCAGTGCTGCTCTTACGCCACGATGCATGCAATACACCTTGCAAAAACCAAAGATGCTGTTGAAGAAACACACAAGGAAAAATTGATAGTGCTTATTTTATAATATGATCGTAACTACTAAAGTTTGGTTTTGCTCAATAGTACAATGTCCCAGGCTAAACCTGTAAATGCACCACTCAACCCATAGTGTCATGCTGCAAGCTAACAGTTTGACATGACATTGCCAACATTCTGCAGTAAAATTGACTATCATGATTCATGAAATTTCAATCATCACAAAACTTCAATACAGTAAAGCATAATTATTACTTGATTTTGCTGTTGTCCAAGACCCCCTAGTGTCTAGATATCGGCCAGCCTAACCTGACAAGGAATGATCACAAATCTAGAAAACGAATGACCCCCCCCCCCCCACCCCGGCACCCCCACCCCACCCTACGAGATAATAACCCTCCTAGATCATCTCAACCCATCCCAGTTCAACCTCAGTTTCTGCATTAGCCTCATTACTCTCCTAGCTTTAACAAGACAACCTCATGCTCAATCAACGAAAGGTCACATGGGATAAGCAATCATTGATTGGTAAGATCAAGAATCTATACGACAGAGGCATTTCTTCCCTATACCTACATGAAATAAATTGTCCTTGGTTGCTTACTAGTTCTGTACCTATGTCTAAGTAAAGGCCGAGGAAATTTCCTCTCTACACCTAGGTTCCAACACTGCCAAGAATCATTTCGACCGGCAGTCCTCTGCCCCGCATCAGGGTTCCATCTCCCTCCATTTCCCAATCAATTAACATTAACCAAGAAAATTCAAGAAAAGGTGAGCTTACCTCGATCCAGGCACCATCAAACACCAACTCAAAATCGCTGGAAAATAAACATCAAGCTTGCAGAAAGCAGAACCTTACCGACATGGGTTGCGCTCAGTCCGATCCGCCGAGCCGAAAATGTTGAGGATAGCTTCCCTCTTTGCTGGCGGGAGGAAGGAGACGAGAGGAAAGGGCCGGAGAGAGAAGAGGAGCGGAGGAGGGGAGACGAATCGCAGTCGACAGATTTTATACCGACAGAGTGGAGTGGAGTGGAGTATTCCTATTCCCCCATAAAAAAAAAAAGAGAAGAGGCGCCTAAAAATTGAAGCTCTTCTTCCAAGCAGTCGCTCGTTTTTCCGGGCCTCGGAATTTGGAAGACGCGCATGTGAGCCTCGCGGCCGGTGGGGCCCGCGGGTCGGCCCGCGCCGGAGTTTAGGTGGGGCTCGGTGGTGACGGCGCGGCGCGGGGTTCGACCGGGGGCGGTGAACGTTGGTGGAGGAGTGGGGGAGAGAAGAGTGGAAACGCAGCGGGGGAGTGGAGGGGTGCACGTCGGTGTGCTAAGCTGGAGCCTGGAGTCTGAGATTTATTCGTATTTTGTTTATTCACTTAAGTATTTATACTAAGATTAAAAAATAAAAACTGCAGTTATAAAACATTAACTGCAGCCAAAAAAATGTACCCTTTGTTACTTGGAAAAAAATCATCATACGTTTGTTTTGCATGTTTGTGTTTGTGATTAGGACTTTCAGCTACTTGACCTTGATTTTCATTGCTTGATTTGACTGTGTTTTCAGGGGAAGGTAGATTAGAAAATGGAATCAGCCGGTGAGACTGAAGTAGTTTATGCAGGCTAATTAGGTTTAGATCGAGGTCTTCTGGAGCACTGGTGACGTTCTGTTTCATTTGGCTTCTACAAACCGTTTTTCTATAATAAATAACTTTTTGCATGTTTGTGTTTGTAATTAGGACTTTCAGCTACTTGACCTTGATTTTCATTGCTTGATTTGACTGTGTTTTCAGGGGAAGGTAGATTAGAAAATGGAATCAGCTGGTGAGACTGAAGTAGTTTATGCAGGCTAATTAGGTTTAGATCGAGGTCTTCTGGAGCACTGGTGACGTTCTATTTCATTTGGCTTCTACAAACCGTTTTTCTATAATAAATAACTTTTTTTATAGTATCTAGTTTTTAAATAAGTGTCTTGTCAAAGTAGAGTCTATTAGTTAATTTAGTACGTACTACAGCCACTTCATTTATATCGGTTAAAATTACATATGAGTATATGTCTCAATAAGCTTCTCTATAAATTATTACTATTTATAAATCAAAATTAAAAGGTAAAACTAAAAAATCAATATAAACGTCCTAGCATGTTGTTCGAGGCATGGAGCTGGTCTTCAACTTGTTTTGCATGACTGGTCAAGATGGTCGCGTTAGTCAACATCAGTTAAGTTGGGTTGGGTGTAGCCTTCACGCGAGCATTGTGTTAAGGTTCCACTTATTTCATTTGTTTTTGGTTTATTTTTAACTATTTTTAAATTTTATCTTTTTTTGGGTTTTTGACTTTTTTTGAGCTTTTTTCGGTTCTTTTTTCCCGTATTCGGTTTGCATTGTCTATGATAGGTTAATCTATTTTTTTCATTTTTAATTTTTTTAAAAATTTAGTTATGACAAATAAGCCACTATCAGCTATAGTAAAATTTCAGTCAGCTACAGTGCAATTTCAGTCATAGACCAGTTTATTTCAGCTCGCCCGAGTGGCACCTAAATCCAGTGTTAGGCTAGGTAGTGTCCCTATTGACAGCCCTGAATATAAATTCTAAGCGTGCACAAGTAGTATTTAGTAAAAGTGTACCTATAGAGATAATCACACGATCAAACCCTGATAATCTCAATATGTAAAGCACATGATAGTGTGCTTGGTGGGTGTTAACTGTTAAGTCTTAACATTTAGTAAAGGCAGCTGGATACAAACTGGTTGAGTTAGGGTGTGTTTGGTTGCTGGGATGGAGTGGGATGGGATGGGATGGGGATGAGATGGTTCCACAAAAAAAGTGGAACCACATGGTCCAGCATCTAAGAAGAATATTCTCTAAATTTACACAGGTTCATCCCACTTTGGACCATTCCATCCCACCCTATCTCTCAAACCAAACACATGAATAGACTTGATCAAAGGGACCATCCCATTCCATCCCACCACATCCCAACAACCAAACACACCACGGTGTCGAATGCCAACTGCATATGGGTACTCATGGATGTGACAGCTCGATGAGGTCATGTGGTTGAAGAAAATGTAATGCATTTGAAGCCAGGCAAAACTATTAAAAAAACTGAACCAAGTATTATTCCCCATCGTGTCAAATTGTCCCGTTCACATCTGTTTTCCCATTGCATAAAAATTGAAATATTGTCCCCTTTAGGTCTCCAGTGTAAGCAACATCATCAAAGCAAGTCAGTGCAACCGAGGTAAGTACAAGTGCAGAAAAATCATATATGTTTTGACCGTTCACTTCTCGGGATTCCATAGCATCGACGTCCACATGACCACATCTTCCATCGCGAAAGAATCAAACGTACCAGAAAAGTATTTTTTTTCCTCCCGGAAAAGGCCTTGGAATTGGTACACGACTACACGAGGCTTAGCTAGTTGCAGGTAGCGTGTCTGCTTACGGCCTTTTCGTATGATCACTGCTGAATAATCCGAGAGAAAGCTAGATTTGGTATTGTTACCTTATATATTTATAAAACTAACCATATACATACTATCTTTATAAAAATAGCACTTCTGTCATCCGGTAGGCGACGACAGCGCCGACGAGGCGACACGGGACGAGGCCGCACACGACAGCGCGCCGCCCGCCACGTGACAGCGAGCGATCTCGCCGTAGAGGACGGCAGCGAGCCTCGCTGTCCGGTGAGGGGCGAGTAATTAGTCGGCAATTATCTGTCCTAATTATTTTGCATTTAGTGATTGTTTGAATTTTTAAATATATCAAATTAGCTCAAAAAATTACTAAAATTTATGTACAACCTTCAAAACAACGTACCTCATAGTGTAATTTTTGGTTAATTTTATCCATTGTGAATATTGCTCAAAAATTCATACAATTTTGATATTTGTACGAGTTTTTACACATAGCAAACGAGCTCCAAAAATTACAAAATTTTATGTGAAATCTTCTGATATAGTAATAGTTATTGTGATTAAGCCAGCTTAATCACATGTTGTTCGGTGAGGAGACGGCAGGTGATTAAGCCGGCTGATTAGCTGGCTCAATTACCTACCCTAATTGTTTTCGCTGACTAATTATTTGAATTTTTAAATATATCTAATGAGCTCAAAAAATTACGAAAATTTATATGCAACCTTCCAATATAACGTACTTGGCAGTGTAATTGTTAGGTAATTGTATCCATTATGAATATTGCTCAACAATTCATACAATTTTGATATTTGTATGAGTTTTTACATATAGTAAACGAGCTCTAAAAATTATAAATTTTGTGTGAAGCCTCCTAACATAGTCATAGTTATTGTGTATTTTTTCAGAATTTTATGTGGTCTGAATTTTCCATGTTTATTTGGGTTATTTATGATTAAATTATCATGAATTAACATGATAAATTCAGAGCATCTAAAATTCCCCAAAAAATACACAATTAGGTTGACTGTGTGGAAGACTCCACATAAAATTTTATAATTTTTGGAGCTCGTTTGCTATATGTAACAAAATCCTACAAATATCAAAATCGTATGAATTTTCGAGCAATATTCATAGGAAATAAAATTGTAAAAAAATTACACACTAAATTTCATAATTTTTTGACCTTATTTGCTATATTTAAAAATTCGAACAAATATGATGCAAAATTACAAATTTAGGCAATAATTAAGCCGGCTAATTAGGTGGAGCTCAACGGCGGGGAGCAAGGTGGTGACGGCGCGGCACGGGGTTTGATGAACGATGGTGGAGGAGTGGGGGAGAGAGAAGTGGAAACACAGCAGGGGAGTGGAAGGGTGCACGTCGGTGTGCTTAGCTGGCGCTTGGAATCTGAGGTTGTAAGCTGTAGCGGTGCCTTTCGCTGGGTATTTTTCACCTCATGGTTTCTCACAAAAGAAAATAAACAGAAAGTTTTCTTGTAACTGTTTAGAATTGTCTTTTTAAAATAACTTATTAGTTTATTTGTATTTTATTCGTTCACATAAGTATTCATATTAGGAAAAAAAATGAACTGTAGTTATAAAACATTAAGCACAGCCAAAAAAACGTACCATTTTTTACTTGGAAAAAAATCATCATACGTTTGTTTTGCATGTTTGTGTTTGTGATTAGGACTTTCAGCTACTTGACCTTGATTTTCATTGCTTGTTTTGACTATGTTTTCAGGGGAAGGTAGATTGGAATCAGCCAGTGAGACTGAAGTAGTTTATGCAGCCAAGTTAGGTTTAGATTGAGGTCTTCTGCAACACTGGTGACGTCCTGTTTCCTTTGCTTCTAAAAACCGTTTTTCTATAATAAATAATTTTTCTATAGTATCTAATTTTGAAATAAGTTCTTATCAAGACAGAGTCTACCACTTTATTTATATCGGTTAAAATTACACATAAGTGTATCTTTTTATAAGCTTTTTCTATAAACTATTAGTATTTATAAATCAAAACTAAACGTCCTTGTATGTTGTTCGAGGCATGGAGCTAGTCTTCAACTTGTTTTGCATGACTGGTCGAGACGGTCGGGTTAGTCAGCATCAGTTGAGTTGGGTTCGGTGTAGCCTTCACGCGAGCATCGTGTTAAATCCAGTGTTAGGCTAGGTAGGGTCCCTAGTGACATAGCCCTGAATATAAATTCTAAGCGTGCACAAGTAGTATTTAGTAAAAGCGTACCTATAGAGATAATCACACGATCAAACCCTGCTAATCTCAATATATAAAACACATGACAGTGTGCTTGGTGGGTGTCAAGTCTTAACATTTAGTAAAGGCAGCTGGATACAAACTGGTTGAGTTAGCCACGGTGTCGAATGTCAACTGCATATGGGTACTCACGGATGTGACAGCTCGATAAGGTCATGTGGTTGAAGAAAAAGCAATGCGTTTGAAGCAAGGCAAAATCTACTAAAAAACTGAACCAAGTATTATTCCTCATCGTGTCAAATTGTCCCGTTCACATATGTTTTCCCATTGCTTAAAAACTGAAATATTGTCCCCTTTAGGTCTCCAGTGTAAGCAACATCATCAAAGCAAATCGGTGCAACCGAGGTAAGCACAAGTGCAGAAGAATTTATATGTTTTGGCCGTTCACTTCTCGGGATTCCATAGCATCGACGTCCACATCTTCCATCGCGAAAGAATCAAAGGTACCAGAAAGTATTTTTTTTTTCTCCCGGAAAAGCCCTTGGAAGTGGCACACGACTACACGAGGCTTAGCTGGATGCAGCTAGCGCTGTCTGCTTTTGTCCTTTTCGTATGATCACTGCTGAATAATCCTGTCATCGCAGGAAAATATCTTACACACAAGAAAGACAGAATATAGTGTACAAATACCATGTCATACATATACCTCATCAAAAACTTCTCCCAAAAATCTATTGAAAAAAAAGACAGAGAAAAGAGTACATTGCATCCGTAAAATGTATTGCATCGTTGGCTCATTAAAAAAACCTTCATGTAAGAAACCTTCAGGAAAAACTCACTAAAAAAGTGCAACTTTTTTATCTCCTGGATGTAATATTTAGGATTAAGGAAAAACTTCATGACCTTAAGAAGGGCTATGATAAAGGGATTTCTCCTCCTGATCTCTGCAACTCTCTAAGCCACCCCATTTCAATGTCACGAACGCATCTTTGGAAGTTGGACGCAGGTAGAGACTTAGTGAATAAATCAGACAGATGTTTACAAGACTTGATTTGCAGGACCTTTACCTCCCTGTTCTTTTGGAGTTCGTAAGGATGGAAGAGTTTGGGAGCAATATGCTTCATGATATTACTTTTGACATAATCCATTTATATTTGTGCAACATAAGCAGCATTATTTTCATAAATAATTATGGGGTATCAACGGTGGTAATGCCACAAGACTCTAGATATGGCTAATCACTCGTTTGAGCCAAGCACATTCATGTGAGGCTTCATATAGTGCGATAATCTCTAAGTGGTTGGTAGAAGTAGTTACTAAGGTTTGCTTAAATGACCGCCAAGAAATGGTTGTACCACCATAGAAAAACAAAAACTCAGTATGATATTTGGCACTATGGAGATCAGATAGATAGCTAGCATCTATATATATCCCATCATGGTAAAGATTTGGTCCTTCTGGTAAAACGAGCTAAGATCTTGTGTACCTTGGAGGTATTTGAAAAGAGTTTTAATGCCAGCCCAATGCCTTCTAGTTGGAGCTGCACTGTGTCTAGCCAACAAGTTGACCACAAACGCAATATCAGGCCTAGTGAATTCACAAGGTACATCAATGCTTCTATGGTGCTTATGAAACCTCAGGTCCTAACTACCAAAGGGGTCTTTAAATGATGAGATTTATCCATATTAAATTTCCCCAATACCTTCTTGGTATAGACAGACTGGTACACTAAGATTCCATTAGGGAAATGCTTTAGCCACAGCCCTAAGCAATATTTGGTTTTACCTAAGTCTTTCACCTCAAACTCTATCACTAGCTAAGAGCATGCTTCCTTTATATCCTTCGCAGCTTTGATGATATTCAAGTCATCGACATAGACTGAGATGATACAAAATCCCTTATGTGACTTCTTTATAAATACGCAGAGATAATCATCATTATTGGAATAACCCTTCATCAGGAGAAAGCCACTGAGTCAGTTGTACCACATTCTTCCAGACTGTTTTAATCCATACAACGATCTCTACAGTTTGATGTTGTCCATGTTGCGATTAGTTTTACGAGGATCTAGAATTTTAACTCCTTTAATGACTTTTATGTAAATATCTGCATCCAGTGACCCATATAAATATGAGCTCACTACATCCATCAACTGCATTCTTAAATTCATACTAGCTGCCATTGATATTAAGTATTGGAATATAATTCCAATCATTATGGGATAGTTGTTTTCATCGTAGTCGATGCCGGGCCTCTACGTGAACCATTGTGCTACAAGCTTCGCTTTATATCTCACCACCTAGCTGTTCTTATTTTTGTTCTAGATGAAAACACATTTGGATCCTGCAGGGAACACTTTAGTAGGTGTTCAGGTGACAAGACTGAATACTTTCCTTTTATTAAACGAGCGTAGTTCTGCCTCAATTGCTATTTTCCATTTGACCCAATATGAGCGCTCCTGACACTCTATCATGGACTTAGGTTCTGGATCCAGCTCAAGAGTTTTAGCAATTTTGAAGGCAAAATATATGTGAACTATAGTCTTTCTTTTATACGACTCTCCCGAATCTACATAATTTGTGAAAATTTATTATTTATTTCTTCTAGCTCCTCGTGTTTTCCCATAATAATGGAGTCTGGGTGTTCCAATTTTCCAACATCATATTGTGCTCACAAGGTTTCGCTAGGGTTACCATCCGCAAATGGCTCAATTAGGGATTTTCTCAACATTGGGTTGAGTTTCTCCTACTGACTTGAGGAGCAATTTATCTTGTTCAGTCCTTTGCTTCAGCAGGTGTCTCTTTGGAATTAAGTCTCATGCACCCGAAGGTCTCCCCTCTTCTTCTCATGAAGGGTAGGAGTGGATTCAGTATCCATATGGGGTACTTCCACTCCCTTTAGTGCATTTACTGTAGATATTTGAGATTTTGTCACTCCCTTATGATCGGTGAAGGCATCTAGCAGGTTATTAGCTATTTGTTGCAAATTTATTATTCTTCAAAAGTTTTGTTTCTTTAGTGCATGGGTCTAAGGACTAAATGCGAGTGGCGTTCCAATCTATTTCTTGGCATTCTTTAGTGTGGTACTTTCCTCCCCCTAATGCTGGAAAATTATCCTCATAAAAAATACAATCAACATACCAAGCCATGTGCAGATCCCCTGTCATAGGCTCAAGTTATTTAATAATTGATGGAGATTCAAAGCCTACATGGATCCCCAACCTCCGATGAGGGCCCATGGTTATACACTGCGGTGGTGAAATTGGCATGTATACAACACAGCCAAATTTTCACAAATGGGAAATAGTGTAGCATGCAGTTGGTCTGAGTTGGGTTAATGTGGCAGCGTGCAGCATTTTGTGGCCCCAATAGATGGTGAGAAGCCTACAATTATGCAAAAGTGGCCTAGCAATCAGCTTTATATTCTTTTAATTAATGGCTCTACGATGCCATTTTAGGTGTGGGCATGTGGTACTAAGTGTTGTACATTAATGCTTACAGCCATACAATAATCATTGAATGCCTCTGAGGTAAACTCGCTAGCATTGTCCATTAGAATAGACTTACTCCGTTCATACAAAAAGTGGCTTTTAATGTAATGATTTGGACTATTAACTTTGCAAGAGTGTGGTTCCTTGTAGACAGCAAGCAAACATAGGACCACATAGTATAGCCACATAACAGCACCATAAAATATCTAAAGGGCCCCGACAGAGGCTGGATGGATCCATAAATATCACCTTGAATTCTCTCCAAGAAAATAGATGATTCTTCTCTAAGTTTCAAATAAGAGGGTCGAGTAATTAGCTTCCCGTTAGCACAATAGGGCTCATGAAGTCTTTAGGTCTAGGGAAGTTTGTGGTTTTTATGTTATGGTCAACATAATTATTAATGATTTTTCACATCATACCCAAACCAGGATGACCCAAATGATCATGCTAGATCTTAAAGAATTTTGGACTTTTAAATATTGTTTTCATCACAACATAGTCTTTAGGTTTTATATATGTATAGTACAATCCTGGTGAGAAGAAAGGAAGTTTTCCAAATCACTTGTTTTTGGCATCCATTAAGACTTAGTCATGAGTAGGTTCTTTGTATTGTCCTCATTATCAGTTTCAATGTGAAAACTGTTCATACAAATGTCTTTAAAGCTTAGAAGGGTATGTTTAGATTTTGGATACAGAAGAGCATCTTCAACTATTATACGGATATACATAGGAGGAACTATGATGGCTCTTCTAGTGCTAATAATGAGAGCATCACTTCTAGCAATGGTTACAATATTCCTAGTTTTCTTAGTTAAATTCTAGAAATATTTGGTTTCCCTAAGAATCAAATTAGTGGTACAACTGTCTACAAGACATATTTTCTACTCTGTCATTGAGTCATACAGAGTTGTTCTATGCTTAAAGAATGATTTATTATCAATCAATTGTTCAGCAGGGAACACAACTCAAAATATAGAACAAGCGTAGACCAAATAAATGAATGAATCAAATAATCTAGGAAATAACAATAATAATAATGCCAAGTTCAGCCTAAGCAAATGATAAATGCTCAACATAAGCATGAATATCACCAATGTTCTGCAAGAACTAATCCAAACTAATGAAGGAAGCAGCATCGAGGAATAACTGAAGGGGTAACAGGGAGACTACTGCAAATCTCCATATAGGTCCTAGGTATCCTTCTGGATCTCCATGAGCTCGGTCCCAAGAAGGTCATCATGCTCCATGGAGTCATCCTTGCCTCCTACCACGGTATCATGGACCACGTCATCAGTCTTCTCGACATCCTGGCTAGAGTTAAGTAGAGCAGCAAAGTGTGTCTCGGCCTTTTTCCCCTTGGTCTTCTTAACTCTACCAGTGGATTGCATGTAAAGGTCCACCAAGTGCTTTGGGGTGTGGCAAGTGCGTGACCAATGGCCAGTACAGCCACACCTAAAACAAGTTTATGGTGGATAAGCAATCTTTGCTGCCTAAGTCATGCTTCTGGGACTTTCTTTTACCTTTACCTTTATCTTGGGGCTTGCCATTTCCCTTATGCACTTTGATCTTCTTCCATTTTTCTCCATTCTGCTTTGGGTCCTTTCCGCGGCCATGGCTACTGTTAGCCTATTGAGCATTGACATGCAGCTCAGCCATTGTCCCAATAGGACAAGCAAGATTTTTTGACATTAGGAGTTCATCATGTATGTCTACTTCTAGCAGGGTATAGATAAGCTCAGAGTACTTTGTGTACTTGGCTTGTCGGTACTATTTCTGTAATAACCTCATGTTGTGGTGGAAGATGCATAAAGTTTTGTCTATCATTTCGGCTTCTGTAACTTTTTGGTTATAGAAACTCAATTTAGAGATAAGCTTGTGCATGGCAAAGTTATACACTACGATGGTCTTAAAGTCTTGGAAGCGTAGGAAGGTCCATTCATGCTGTGTTTCTGGGAGCATAACGAAACTTTGATTTTAGTGTTCCTTTAGGGAATTCCATAGTGTCAGTGGGTCCTCCTCCATCAGGCACTTAGCCTTCACATCTACGTGGAGATGGTGCCTTAGGAAGTGCAAGGACGCACACCAGGAATAGCAGGGGCACCGGCTACTGACTGGGTGATGGTGGCTCCAAGTGATCGAATAATCAGGTTGATCTTAATGTCCATAGCCTAGGTGAGGTAATTGCTGCCATTCAGGATGAGCTCAACGAATTCCTTCTTTGCGCTGTTTGACATATCTTACATTATATTCATGCAATTTTCTATAAATTTACAACAGGTAAAGATAAAACTAAAGCATGAACATTGCTACAACAGTAAGGATTGGTTGAAATCTATTCAATAGAAATTTCCTAAATTTCCTAAAATGTTCCTAGCAATTTTTAGGATTTTCTGCTATTCAAAATCACACTTATGCTTGGGGCCTCATGCCCAAGAATACCCAAGACCTCATACTCGAGAACACTCAAAACCATGTGTCTAGGAGCAGAAAATCTAACTACACTAAATAAATAGTTGCCAAGAAAGGAAATCACAAAAAATGTGATGCTTCCAAAGAGAGGGAGTACTAAGCTTAAGGTTTCACAAGTTTATGGAAGCTCATATACCTAAAAATTCATTTTATAGAATTTAATGTTAATTTTTAGAATTAATTAGATTTTTCAATTACTGTAAACAATAGGGGCTAAGCCAAAAAAATTGTCGTTGTTGCAAAAGTTTTATGCGGTTAGCCAATTCTTCAGGGGCTTAAAAGCAAAATACAACCAGCCCCCTTTTGTTTGTATTTAAAATGGCTTGTAGGCATTGAAAAGTATGGCGGTGACGGTTGCGGGGGCCATTGCACATGGCTGCTACAGTGAGTGCAGCGGTGGGTGCAAAGGAGGTGGGTCTCGGTCACAGAATCTAGTCAGGTGAAGGTGGTTTAGAGCAAGTACAATAATATAGCTAGCTATTAGCTACAATACTTCTCCACCTCATATGTAGCTAGCTGGAGAAAGTTTGATACAACAAGATAGCTATTACATTGGCTATATTAAAACGCATAATTATTAGAAGCCAGTATGGACAACAGATCACTAGTAATCATCATTTCTATGGTCATGTATGTTGCTAGTGTATTCAACCATCCACCAGATCACTTACTGACTGTAGATCACTAGTAACCACGCACGCACGCGGCTAACGCCGACTGCCGACACGCAGTCACGCACACGCCTCACCAGGGCGCAGGGCGACATCGCCTCGTCCGCCGACCGCGCGCGCGCTCCTCTCTCTGCTCGGCGCGCCTCGCTAGCCCGTTCGCCGCTCGGCCTTTCCTCGACGACTCGGCCCCTCGCAGCTCCGCTCCGTCCTCGCCTCCTCGTCGAGCCGCCCTCGTGTCGGGCCGCGACCGCCTCGGCCTCCCCCTCCGCGGCTCGCGCTGAAGTCGCCGACCGGCGACCGCCGCCCCTTCCCGCCTCGGCGGCTTCCTCCGCTGCACCGGCTGCGGTGGCTCCCTCCGCCGAGCTGGGTTGCGGGCTGCGGCGGCTGCCGCTCCGCTCCGCTTTCCGCTCGGCGCGCCTCTCTAGCCCGTTCGCCGCTCGGCCTAGCTCGCGCCGGCCTCCCCCTCGGCGGCTCGGCCTCCACGCTCCGCTCCGTCCTCGCCTCCTCGTCGAGCCGCCTCCGTCTTTGGGCCACCGACCGCCCTCGGCCTCCTCTCGCGGCTCGCACCGAGTCGCCGACCGGCGACCTCCTCCCCCTTCCCGCCGGCGCGCTTCCTCCATTGACGGGCCGCGGCTGCGGCAACTCCCCTCCGCCGGGCGGGTTGCGGGCTGCGGCGGCTGCCGCTCCGCTCCGCCTCTCCCACTCGGGCTCGGCCTCGCTAGCCCGTTCATTGCTCGGCCTCGCCGCGCCGGCCTCCCCTCGGCGGCTCGGCCTCCGCGGCCGCTCCGTCCTCGCCTCTCGTCGAGCTACCTTCTGTGCGGCCGCCGACGCCTCGGCCTCCCCTTCGCGGCTCCACGCCGAAGTCGCCGACCGATGGCCACCTCCCCTTCCCGCCTCGCGGCTTCCTCCGCTACGCGGGCGCGGCTGGCAGCTGCTCCTCCGCCGGGCGGGTTGCGGGCTACGGCGGCCGCCGCTCCGCTCCGCCTCTCCCGCTCGGGCTCGGCCTTGCTAGCCCCGTTCGCTGCTCGGCCTCGCCCGCGCCGGCCTCCCCCTCGGCGGCTCGGCCTCCGCAGCTTCGCTCCGTCCTCGCCTCCTCGTCGAGCCACCCGCCGTGTCGGGCCGCCGATCGCCTCGGCCTCCCCTCCTCGGCTCGCGCCGAAGTCGCCGACCGGTGACCGCCTCCCCCTTCGCCTCGGCGGCTTACCCTCACTGCTGCGGCGGGGCTGCGGGGCGCGCTCCCCTCCGCCGGCCGGGTTGCGGGTTGCGGCGGCTGCCACTCCGCTCGCCTCTCCCGCTCGGGCTCGGCCTCGCTAGCCCGTTCGCCGCTCGGCCTCGCCGCGCCGGCCTCCCCTCGGCGGCTCGGCCTTCGCAGCTCCGCTCCGTCCTCGCCTCCTCGTCGAAGCCCTCCGTCGCGCCGCCGCGGCTACCCTCGGCCTCCCCTCCGTGGCTCTGCGCGAAGTCGCCGACCGGCGGCGCCTCCCCTTCCCGCCTCGGCGCTTCCCCTGCTGCTGGGCGGGTGCGGCTGCGGCGGCTCCCTCTGCCGGGCCGGGTTGCGGGCTGCGGCGGCTGCCGACTCAGCGACTTGTGGTGCCGACTGGGCCTCACCGTCTCAGTTCTTCACCCTCCGGGCTCGGCGGCCGGCCGGGTCTTTGGCGCACAAGGGTTGGCGGCAAGCGGGAGAGGATCGATGGTGCGCCAAACGCCAGGCTTATCGCCAACGCGGGCGACACAAAGGCTACAACTCATGTTTTGGCGTGATATCGCCCGGCGACAATTTTATCGGCAGCTACGCTCTCTCTCCTCTCCTCTCTCCCTTCCAGCTAGGCATTTGCTGACATGGCATGAGCTTGTAGCCTGCCTACTCAGCTTATTGTACCTGCTCTTAGACGAGGCAACGACAATGGTGGCTGCGGGTCTGGTGGAATGATGATGTCGATGGCTACACGTAGGCACGCGCGGAGGTGGCTAAATAGGCTAGCTAGTCAGCAGGGACCGGCGACCACTAGACGGGGTGGCAGCGAGCCAATTGGCGCGGCGACCAAGTGAGCGATGATCGGCGGCGGACTGGCCGGGCGACCTTCCTCCCCCATTTCATTTTTTGGGATCTGTGACAGTCAGAAGCCAGGTTTGGTGGGACTATTACAAACCAGAAAGTAACCAATGTGCAGTTACACAATATACAGATGTTTGTTCCAAATAGGCACCTTTCTTGCCACCCCATCATCATCTATAAAACTATGTACAGAATTCAGAATGATTGAATGAAGCAATAGTTTCTCTCTACACTTGTCTCAATTCCTCTTGCAATATGTTATCAGCACATATTCATGCAAGTGCACATACAGAGAAGACAAAACACAAGGTACGGCACGATCTCCCCGACGGACTTCCCGTCGCGCGGCACACTCACCATCGTGTCGGCGTTCTTCACATCTATCGCGCCATCGCACGCCACGGTGTCACACACATGCGCTGCGCACCGGTGGTGTTCAACATCTTCCTCGAGGGCATTGCGGCCACGCAGCTCGCCGCTCCAGTCCACGTCCTCACCGGCGAGGCATGGCGCGCAGCCGGCGGCGCAGCGCGACGCCCGGCGCGGCTCGGCGTGGCGGCGTGGGGCAGCACTCGGCCAGCACGGCTCGGCGTGGCCCGCGCGGTGGCGACCGCGGCGGCCGGTGCAGCAAAACCTACCGCGGCCGGCGACCCTCGGCCAGGCGCGCGCACAGCGAGCAAGCGGCGCGCGTGGCGGCGCGGCGCATTCCGCCGGTGGCGGTGGCGAAGTGCCGAGGCGGCGTGCCGACGGCGCCGTGCGATGGCACCTGTGGCCGAAGCCGGCGGCGGTGGCGCAGCGCATCTGGCGGCGGGAGAGGCGGCGCCGATGAGGCATCGCCGGCGCGCCGGCGGCAGCGGCGGCGACGCCCCATGGTGGCCGGCGGCTAGGGTTTGGGGTTAGGGTTTCCCTAACCCCCCCATTTCTTTATATATGCCCTCCCAAAATGGGCTTTTAGCCCAATAGCCCCCACCATCCCACATGGGCCCAAAGGCCAAATGGGCTTCAGCCCGGGTTGCCGAAAATTTGTATTTCCCCCTAGAATTTATGAAAATGCAGAAATTTTATTTTCAATAAATTTGTATTGTAGTATTTGCAGTATAATCCTTGTACTTGTTTATAATTGTACCCATTAATATGTACTTTTATAAATTAGTATTTCAGTCCCTATAGGATCTGAAAATTATGTAATTGTTCAAATAAATGTGCATGCACATTTCTATAACTTTTACACATTTAGGTTTATTTTATTGCAATTTATTTACAATATGCATTGCGACCATATTTAAATTTGCTATCTTTCGCAAATTTAAAATTTAAAATTCCCATTTAGAGAGTACCATTGTACTTAATAAATTGGAATTTTTGCAAAATATTATACCTCAAATAAATACCATAATTACAATTATGGCACTTTGCTACATTTATTTGTACGTTATGCCATACAATAAATTAGTGTTTACCACCAATATTGTGATTATACGGTATTATAAATATAACCACATGTTATATTTAATTTGGGTATATATTTATTTGGATTACAATACTCATATTGTTTTCCACATATTTTGCATTTTACTACAACATTACCATACACATTAATTTACCTCATGTAAATTAATCATTTATGGTGTACTTTTTATGTAGGTTTTAAATGGCTACTAAAGATTTTGAGCCCCTTGCTCTCGATGGTACCAACTACCCTACATGGGCTATGGATCTCAAAATCAACCTAACAACATGTGGGTTGCAAAGGGTGATATTTGATCCTCCAGATGATCAAATTCCGCCGGATATTGTGAAATATTCCGTTTTGAATATAATACGGAATCACATACATCCGGATTTGAAGGCTGAATATTTGTATGAGGAGAATCCACTCACATTATGGTTAGCCCTCAAAAATAGATATGAACAGCAGAAAGCTGTTATATTACCTGAGGCTAATCATGAATGGGCACATCTTAGACTCCAAGATTTCAAATCTATTGGAGAATATAACCATGCCCTTCATACAATTTGCTCCAAATTGCGTTTTTGTGACAAGGAACCAACGGATGCGGACAAAATAGAGAAGACTCTCTCGACTATGCTCCCATCTGACAGGGTCCTACAGCAGCAATGGCGTGCTGCAAATTACCAAACTTATTTTGATCTTATGCATACTATGCTTCAGGCAGAAAAGCATGCTGAACTTCTTTTAAAGAATAATCAGCAACGTCCCATTGGGGCTGCTCCACTTCCTGAAGTTCATGCTAATCAAAATAACAACAAGTTCAGTGGTTCACACAATCACTCAAAGAACTTTAAAGGTAAACACAAACGCAACAAGAAGCCAAAACCAAGTGGATTCAAGAAAGGTAAAGGCAATTCTGGTAAGAGAGTTGACAAAACTAAAATTTGTCAAAAATGTGGTTGCTACAACCATCCTACCAAGAAATGCCGCACCCCGAAGCATCTTGTGAACCTCTAACTCAAGTCTTTAGCTCATGGCAAGGATGCTCAAGAGAAGAGATTTGAAGCACACTTCAATCTCACATCCAACAATGATGAAGCCGGATGCTCTCAACAGTTCCTTCAAGAACTCAAAGACACATGCGCTTCTACAAAGAAGGATGATCTCATGTGCACCGAGGACACACTTGAAGAATTTAATTCTCAAGACATGTTTGGAGATCTCAGTTAGACTCCTCATTCCATAGCTAATGAGTACTATAGTGTTGTCATATAAATAATGTTATCATCTATATTGTAAGCTTGTATGCTACAATCATATATCGAACATATTCGGTATTGTAAAATAAAATTTGTATGTATTCTATATATGCTACTATAAGAATTTCATTAAATTCTTCTTTTGTGTATATAGATTTTTGGAGTCAATCCAATGGATGAGGAATTATGCCTTGTGGATAGTGGTACCACAAACTTTATACTTAGGGACACAAAATATTTCCTAACTCTTACTAGGAGGAAAGGAAATGTTTTAACCATCGCTGAACGCGATGCAACGATAATAGGCTCTGGTCGCGCCTCTATCACTCTCCCTATGGGTACACAATTAGAAATTGAGGATGCACTCATGTATCCCGATTCAACACGTACCCTACTTAGTTATAGAGATATCCGTCAGAATGGTTTCCATATTGAAACCCGAAATGACAACAAAGAGGAATATCTCCTCTTAACCAAACACAACGGATATGACAAACAAGTACTAGAAAAAATTCCATTTTTAAACGCCGGATCGTACTATACATACATCAAACCCGTTCAACATATTGCGTACAAAGTAATTTTCCAAAACACTAACACATTCCAAACATGGCATGATCGCCTTGGCCACCCAGGCATTAGAATGATGAGAAAAATTATTTGCAATTCAATTAGTCATACATACCTCAAAACAAAATTTCCGGAATCCTCAGATTTTGTGTGCACTTCCTGTGCCACCGGACAATTGATTTTAAGACCCTCTTATTTAAAATCAGAGCTGATCCACTTAAATTTCTTGAACGCATTCAAGGAGATATGTCCATACACAAAATGGTTTAGCTGAATTTCTTATCCAGAGAATCAAACTCATTGCAAGACCATTATTACAGAATTGCAACTTACCAACATCATGTTGGGGTAATGCAGTTTTACACGCTGCTGACTTAATCCAATTGCGTCCAATTGCATATCATAGCACTTCCCCGCTACAATTAGTACGTGGAAATCCACCAGATATTTCCCATCTGCGAAAGTTCGGTTGCGCTACATACGTACCGATCTCACCACCGCAGCGTACCTCAATGGGACCGCACAGGAAACTTGGGATCTATATTGGGTATAAATCTCCGTCAATTATAAAATACCTCGAGCCCCTCACAGGGGACCTGTTTACGGCCTGGTACGCTGATTGCATATTCAATGAGGAACATTTCCCGGCATTAGGGGGAGACAACAAGTACCAAACAGAATGCTAGGAAATTGATTGGAATGTACAAGGCATTCCTGCCTTAGACCCACGTACCAGAGAGACTGAACTTCAAGTTCAGAAAATCATCCATTTGCAAAACATTGCAAATAATCTGCCAGATGCATTTACTGATTATAAGGGTGTCACAAAATCCTATAATCCTGCCAGAAATATACCTGAAAGAGTGGAGGTACCGCAAAATACCACTCAACTCCCAGTTCAAAATAAGAGGGGGAGAAGTACGGTACAAATGGCGGATACAGCTTCTAACAAGTGACAAAGGAAACAAAAGAATGTAAATGCAGATCAACCTCAAGTTGATAGACACCAAAGGATCCTTGAACCAGATCAACAGTGCACTCAAATACTGATCCTGGGACATCGGAATACCCCGACTCAAATGTTTTGGGAAATAACATTGAGTCACCAGGGGTCCAAGAAATTTCCACTAACTATACTGATTCTGGAAAATCATACGATCGTAAGACAACAATTGTCGACATTTATTTCTCCACAATAATTGCAAACAACCTTCAAAATGATCCAGATCCTAAGACCATGGCAGAGTGCAAACAGCGCTCGGACTGGAATCAATGGAAGGATGCAATTCAAGCGGAGTTAGCCTCGCTCAAGAAAAGAAATGTATTCACCAATGTGATACATACACCTCCCAAAGTATTCCCTGTCGGTTTCAAATGGGTTTTCGTCCGCAAACGGAATGAAAACAATGATGTGGTGAGATACAAAGTAAGGCTTGTAGCACAAGGGTTCACGCAGAGACCCGGCATTGATTACAATGAAACTTATTCTCCAGTAATGAGTGGAATAATATTCCGATACTTAATCTCATTGGCAGTTAAAAATCATCTATCTTTTCAGTTGATGGATGTAGTCTGCATATCTTTATGGGTCACTTGATTCGGAAATATACATGAAAGTTCCCGATGGAATTTCAATTCCGAATCCGAACGCAAATCGCAATATGTATTGTGTAAAATTGAACAAGTCTTTATACGGCTTGAAACAGTCAGGTAGAATGTGGTACAACCGACTAAGTGAGTTCGTAACCAAAAAGGGATACTCCAACAATGATGATTGCCCATGCGTGTTCATCAAAAGATCATCAACAGGATTTTGTATTATATCTGTGTATGTTGATGATCTTAATATCATAGGTAACACACAAGATATAGATGAAGCACGTAATCATCTTATGACGGAATTTGAAATGAAGGATTTGGGTAAAACTAAATTTTACTTAGGTATACAATTTGAGCACCTTCATTCAGGCATCCTAGTGCATCAATCAGCCTATGTCCACAAAATATTGGAGAAATTCAATATGGACAAAGCATATCCATCGAAAACCCCCATGGTTGTTCGATCTCTAGACAGGGATAAAGATCCATTTAGACACCGAGATGACAATGAAGAGTTATTGGGACCCAAGGTTCCATTTCTCAGTGCCATCGGAGCGCTTATGTACCTTGCAAATTGCACCCGGCCGGATATTGCATTTGCGGTAAATCTACTTGCTAGATATAGCGCTGCTCCAACCAAAAGACATTGGGTAGGAGTGAAGCATATCCTTAGATATCTTCAAGGCACTAAAGATCTCGGTCTATTCTTCTAGAAGAATAAAAATGTGGATTTAATAGGATATACAGATGCTGGCTATTTATCAGATCCCCATAATGCCAGATCTCAAACAGGCTTTGTATTTTTACATGGTGGAACAGCCATATCTTGGAAGTCTTCGAAACAGACTCTAGTGGTTACATCCACTAATTATTCTGAAATAATTGCATTGTATGAAGCATCACGTGAATGTTATAGCTTCGCAGAATGATTAACCACATACAACAATCGTGTGGTATTGGTGCTATTGCATCACCTACCATTATCTACGAAGATAATGCTGCTTGCATTGTTCAAATGCAAACGGGTTACATAAAGAGCAATATCACAAAACATATTGCACCTAAACTATTTTACCCACATGAATTGCAAGAGAGTGGGGAAATAAATATTCTGCAAACTAAGTCTTGTGATAATCTCGCGGACTTATTCACCAAGTCATTACCAACTTCCACATTTCAAAAATGTGTTCATGGAATTGGTATGCGAAGACTACGTGATTTGCAGATGTCAGGGGGAGAAATCTCCTAAGACTTAACCCGTTCAAATATAAATATTGTACTCTTTTCCCTTTATGAGTTTTCCCTCTAAGGTTTCTCATCAAGGTTTTTAATGAGGCAATATGACAACGTAATCATAAATATATCTCTCTTTTCCCCACAGGGGTTTTTAGGAGATATAATCAAATATATGCCATATCATTTTCTCCTTAAATTTTCCCACTGGGTTTTAAAGGAGTTTTTCATGGCATATCTACTCTATCGGTTCTCCTCATATTTTTCCAACAGGGTTTTGGAGGAGTTTTTCCAAGATGATGAATCAAGGTGATCATATGAATACACATCGGTCAAGGGGGAGTGTTACAAACCAGAAAGTAACCAATGTGCAGTTACACAATATACAGATGTCTGTTCCAAACAGGCACCTTTCTTGCCACCCCATCATCATCTATAAAACTATGTTAGAATTCAGAATGATTGAATGAAGCAATAGTTTCTCTCTACACTTGTCTCAATTTCTCTTGCAATAGGGACGACGGTGCCAGCTGAGGCAGCAGTGGCACAACACACGTGCGATGCGGCGAGACCGCACAATGCAATGGGTGTGTGTGTGTCGGTATGGCGCAGCAGTTGGCGAACGGTGGCTGCTTCAGGGCTAGGGCTGGAAAAAAAGCTCGTTAGTGGGGCTCGTTGGCTCGGTTCAAAATTGCTTCAATTATACTTGTTAATTGGTTAAACATTAAAATGAGTTGATTTCAAATGAATTTGAATTTTGCTAAAGCTCGGCTCGGCTCGTTAGCTCGTTTCTAAAAATACTTTTAAATTATATGTAAAATGATATTAAATCAAACTATATCATTTTTAGAAAAAGCTCGATAAGACGTGGAGTTGGCTCGATATCCACCCCTATTCAGGGCTAGCGCAGGGACTACATTAATTTATGGTGAATAGTAATCTCGATGCTTAAACCCTAATTAGTGATTTACAGATGGAATTAGCACTAATTAAATTTGGGGATTGGAAAGGAGGGAACCCTCGCAACATATCTATTTGGCCGTGAAGAGCAAATTGGGCTGATGACGTGTTGAATAATCATAGTCATCACATGAAAATACCAAGATAATCACACATAAGAAAGACATAGTATAGTGGGAATTGATTTCTTTATTGCTATGATCTCTTTTCTGTATAATAAGGGGTACTATTTATAGCCATAACCTATAGGGATAGTTTTGGAATTTGAAAAAAGTAAATATTAATGGGTTTGTAGCAATCACAACCTTATGTGGCGTCAGCGTCTAGTGCCAGCGTGGAATAGCCCCACATCAGTCAGGAGATAAATGAAAACAAAAAAAAAATCAAATAGAGTTTTGTAACTCGAACCCATCCTAGTTATATATATCTTGGCCCATCAGAGCCTATTAAGGCTTCGTTTGGGAGGCACAAAATACCAACCCATCCATGTGGATGGCTTGGAATTTTAGGGATTCCAACTAAGGTGGTATATAGTTTGAATTCGTTTGCTGCCCAAACCCAATGTAGGATATACACTTCTATGGGAAACAAAATGTAGCTTTCTTATCCAAAAATCAACGCTACATGTGTCCCAACGGAAAACTAACGGACCAACCAATCAAGACATCTTGCAGTAAAACAATGAATGATAGGACAATACCAAACAATAAGGTGGACTGGAGCGGTAACATGGCATGCACCGGACGTCAACATCTGCTCAAAGAAGTGGAGTAAATACTGTACAATAATCCTAGAATAGATAAAAACTAGGAACTTGAGGATTTTGGAAGTAGTAAAGAATTAGCATGTGCC
Organism: Dendrocalamus sinicus; assembly: GCA_036346575.1. Taxonomy (NCBI): domain Eukaryota; kingdom Viridiplantae; phylum Streptophyta; class Magnoliopsida; order Poales; family Poaceae; genus Dendrocalamus; species Dendrocalamus sinicus. Next base: position 11,768,099 of record CM070656.1, on the reverse strand, counting down.
TAGGTACAGAGTATCTCACTCTACGGCTACTTTTGTAACACTTGACATAGTAAATGTTACTCTACCAAATGATTGTCAGGACCGAATTTTTGAATCCAAACTCTCAGTATATTACTGTACTAGTCCCAGGTCAAAGATAACGTACAAAGTAAAACAGTGACGATTACATAACCAAAGATGATTTATTACAGTAATAGAGTACTGGCTTTAAAGCCACTGAGTACCAAAGAGGCTACAAAATCTCACTTGTTACATTCCAGGCCACAGGTCTAAATGGGCTGAACACAACTAAGCCCACGGAGCAACGGAGCACCAGACTTATAAGTGGTATTGGGCCTGGTTTAAATGGGCTGAAAACAACTAAGCCCACGGAGCAACAGAGCAACAACCTTATAAGTGGTATTGGGCCTTCTCCCCCCAAAAGACTAATCCAATGGGTGGGGGCTCCCTCACACTTATAAGTTGTGCTTGCTCCTCTCCCACAATCCATGTGGGACTATTCCTAACATCACTGAAATACAAAACTCAAAGTAGAATTAAAACAAAATAAACTTTGAAGATAGCCCAATAATTCGCCACAAGCAATTGACTGGGGAAGCATGGCCTAGACATCTAGAAAGCCTTCGTCGAATCTGCATGCAAAGTAGTTGTAGTCTCCTCCTCCTGTGTGTTTGTACTCCTCTGAGATGATTTGTAGATTGTAAGGTGAGTACATAGAGTACGTCGCAAGTCTTGGGAAAGATACGATTATATGCAAAGCTTATCAAGGAAGGATAATAGGGTCCTTTTGCACAAAGCAGCATTTTTAGTTCAGTTGCTATTATAGATTTTTTCAAAACATCAATTTGACAAAGTAATTGCAATAAATGAAACTAACAGAAATTTTCTAGTAAAGGTTCCAACCACCTACACTAGTAGACATGCTCTATCCACTGAGATTCAAGAACTATGGGTTCCATCCACCCACACTTACTCCATCCGCTATGACATACTCCCGAGAGTTCCAACCACTCCCGAGTTCTCATAACTTTTACTTTGAAACCAAAAGATTTACCATGTGAAAGCGCACATTGTTCGCCCTTGACTGTGGGCACGGCTATTTGAATAGTTTTAAACTCTGCGGAGGTGGTACAATTTACCCATAAGAAATAATCAACTTATGCTGTCAGCAAATACACGCTTCCTTGGGTGTGCAATAAAGTGATTATCACAAGGCCTTTACAATGCATTAACTCACCTAGACTCTGCCCGCTAAGGTTTCACTGCTGAAGGGTTAGATCCACCTAGTCAGAGGCCCCCTCTGGTGCCATGTGGGACAACTATCTAACCGACACCCACTCATACCACTGGTGAATTCTAAACTAAACTATTGCAAATTAATTAGCCAGGTCACACCCATTTAGACATGTGGTTATATGGCACTGCTTAGTTTGGATAATCACAAGCGTCGATACTTAATTGACTAGGGCAGTACATTCACAATTCACGATCACGTACTATATCCACACCAACTCAAATCTTACCATTCGCCCAAGTATAAAATCATCTATAATATTCTATTTTACTTTGAAAACAACATCAATACCTATTGCCACAAAGTAATTGCAATGAAATGATTCAAACATATGAAATTAATTTTACACCCAAGGGTTATAATAACTGAATAGTTTATGTAAGTAGTTACTACCATTCTAAAGTTAGCAAATAGCATAATAATCTCAATACTGAGACAAGGGAAGCCTAAGGTGATGAAGGTATAATTTTATGTGAATTAGCTATGCATATAAATTTAAAATAGTAAATAACTTTGATAAAACTTAGATTAATACGTTCAAGGATGCCTTCAGTGGTTGGGATCTCTTCTTGCTGGTCGGCAAGATTTTCGACGACATTGGGTTTTACGCACAAAACAAGAAAGCACAAATAAATAAATAAATAAATACAAATAAAATCACAAAAATATAAAATATATACTGGAAGAAAGATTAGGATTTTAGATGAATTTAGAAACTCAAATAATTGGATTTGGAGTTTGGACGACAGAGAACAAGCGACTGGACGATCGAATGGAATGGAAATTCTAGAAAATTGCAAAACAGAGGAATATTCCCTGGTATCTTATTTTTGCTGGATTTTGGGGGTTATTTGATTAGTATGACGGGTGGGTCCCGCTTGTCATTGGTTCAAGGTAAAAATAATTGGAGAACATCACAATGCGTACGGTCTATGTGTTTTGAACTCAAAACCTAAGGTCTCCTAGCAATAGACCTCACCACTAGACCATGCTCTCACATGTGACTTAGGCTCACAACAAGTAAGATGAAGCAATGAAAATGGAGCATCTTCATTGGATGCATGCATGGCATGCATAGCATGCATACGGCCGGGTCTGTTGCCATGGTGCTTACTAGCGAGGGGAGAAAAGGGAGGTGCAACAAACAGGCAAAATGGAACTGCAGGGTCCCGAGGAAGGCTTGGAAGGTGGCGATGTAGCCAACGGCGACCGACGGTGGTAGCGTATCGAGCGGCAGGGCTACGGCTTTTCAGCATGGAACACGAAAAAGTAAGGTGAGCACGGGTTGAATGTGATAAGGTGAAGTTAGGAAAGTGGTTGGCTAAGCTGGGAACTCATCGAAGATGACACACCGACAATTGAATGGTGACAGTAGGGAAAAAGGAAAAACTCAGGATCTTGGTGCTCGGTAAAGGAAAACCAAATCTACTTGGAGGGTAGCTATATGGGAAGGTACAACATGTTTTGACATGGAAAGATTGAAGAAAATCTCACCGGATAGATGGAAATGCGAGATGTCCTGGGCGGCCATGGCTAGGTGTCAGAAGTGATAAATTTGTGGTGGGTTTCTAGGGAAAGCAAGGGAAGCACTGGCTAGAGCTCATCAGAGGCGCTGAATTGACAACGGAAGACGATGTATATCAGTTCTAGAAAAAACTCGATTCCAGGTGATAGGCTGCACCAAAACCAAATTAATTCAATAAGGAGGTGGATGATACATGAAAACATGATGTGGCATGAAAGAATCATGAAAAGCTCATCGGATAGCTCAAAACCCGTGTTGGAGTGACGAACAATTTCGGAAATGGAGGGCTCCCAGCGGTGGTGTTCTAGGGTTTGAGGAGGCTTGACAAGGGTTGGGAAGGGTTAAGAGGGGTCAAGGGGTCATGTACAAAGGCTCGGAAGAGTTGAAAATAGACTCTAATTTGCGAGATTCAGCTTGGAGTTGGTTTGAGAAAATACGAGATAAAAGATAAACATATGAATGAATCATGAAGGGACAACAAGGAACGAATTCCTTGCAAGATTTGGCACAACTTTTGTTTTGGTGAAACATCGAGGGACATTGGAGCCATGGTTGTTCTGCCTACTGCATTCGGCTCTACCAGACTTGGAAGATGAACAGTGTTTGTGGATGGACAGTAACTGTGAACAATGCCCATACATGAACTGTGCATGCGATAGGAGAGAGAAAGGAAGGAAAAGAAAAGAAAGGAAGAGAAAATAAAAGATGAGCCAAGAAAAATAGGTTGAACTCAGAAAAATAGAACGAACATTTTTCTGGAGATTTGGATTTTTAGAGATTTGAATTTGAATTTTTGGAATTTAAATGCAAATCCAGAATTTTAGGTGGAATTGGAATTTTGAGATTTCCTTCCAGAATTACACTTAAAATCTAAATAAAATCCAAAATTTTAAATAATTAATTTGGAATTAAATTTTTAGAAAAGATAAATTTTTGAGATGTTACAATGATACACACCTGTTACCATATCTTACATTAATATGGATGACTAATACTAAAATAATAACCGTTAACTATATACACACACACACCTATTATGTCGAAATGGTGCACCATGTTGCCTAGCCAACATGATTTCAAATGCATCAATTCAACCCAAATTTGGGTATATTTTTTAAAAATTTTCGTTCTAGGGTATATACTCATCTACAACAATTCAAATGAAATACATATGTTTGAAAAATATACTTGAATTCAAAGTTTTCAATGATTGTTTATCACATGCTTTACTAATTTTTATGTGTAATCAACATATACCTACAATCAAACTATCAAAAAATGCAATTCAAATGTGTTTGAACTAGTTAGTCAATAAGTTAAACTCGACATCGAAAGCATTCCAAAATTTTATACCGTAGTGCCCAAGCACCATGATTCCCCTGTTAATTTTATACACACACACCTTCAAAATATGAGTTGGTGGTTGTACGTCCATTTTCTCCCTTCATCCCACCCGCTCACAAAAAATTTGGTGCCAACATGGGGGAGATTATGCACCCCTCTTTCACATCTCCCCCTCGCTCCTCGCGTTCCACCACATGAGACATCCACCCACCACCGCCACTTTTGCTCTTCTGCTCTGCTCCGCACACCTCTACCCCCCACCGCTTCCTCCTCAACTCCACGTGCTACTGTCCCCACCCCTACCACCGCTTCCATCAACTGAATCTGGTCAGGCCCATCCAAATTTGACCAGATCTGGTTGCCACTGCCATTCACCATTGTCCTAGCTCTGTGCATCTTCACCAACACCCCTGTAGCCTCATCGAGTCATCCCCTCTTCCCTATCATCGTCGTGCCGACGTTGCCACAACTGATTCACGTCGCCTCCCCCTTTCTTTGCCACCAGTTGAGAGATGGATACCTAATCCTCGATCCACGCCGTCCTGTCGATTGCTTGACATGCGTCTTTTTTGCATATATTTACATGTCATTTTACCCAATTTTTTTCGCATTTCAAGATCATTAATAATCATTTACACGTTTTTCCATATTTAATTGCTCAAAATGGACCATTTTACATTTTTTGTACTTTTCCGCAGGCTGGCGCGATCTAGGCGCATAAACGACAAATCTGGACCTTCGGACCGTTCCGTACAGATGTACGCGTCGCCACGAACGCGTGGGATTTTTTCGCGCTGAAAACGGAGTTCCGGATGGCCAGAACAGAAGAAATCTAATGGAGGAAGGATCTATTTGTAAATTCCAGAAACCTCGATGGCTAAAGCGCAAAATGCCACAAACCCCAATCCCATCAAAACCCTAGCCGCAATTTTGATTCGGCTGAGCCCGGCTTCTCTTCTTCCTGGATCCCCTTCTCCTCCTCCTTCAACCCCCTTGCTTCTTCTCCACCTGCGCCGGCGAGGGCCGGGCCTAACCTCGCCGACCGCCTCCACTCTCCACCGCCGCAGCCCCTTTCACCTCCGCGCCACCCTTTCCTCCTCCTTCACATCCCGCCGCCCCATCTACTTCCTCCCGGCTGCCTAACTTCTTCTACCCGCACACTCCTTTCACCCGTGCGCCTCCCTTCACTTGCTCCCTCCGGCGTGCCCCCGTTGCTCCTCACCCGCGCCGCCTACTCCCTCCTCACGAATTGCCGCCCCTTGCTACTCCCTACCTCTCTCCACCGCCTCTCCCTACCGCGCCTCTCGCCGGTCGCGCCTCTCTCCCTCCGGCGCGCCGCCCCTCCAGATTCACCTGCGCCTCCTTCTTCACCCGCGCCGTCACCCACCTTCTTCCCGTGCGCCGCCACTCCTCTCTCCCTTCTCCTCCTTCACCGGTGCCGCCCTCACTCGGCAGTAGCTTCACCCGTGCACTCCCCGCTTTTCCACCGGCCGCCATCTCACCGCCGCTACTCCTCCATCCGCGCCGCCAACCGAAGCTCCCCCATCCTCTGCTCCGGCGCCGACGACAACTCCGGCCGGCACTTCATAGCACCGACGGCGAGGGCACGGCAACACCCTTCTTCCTCTACGGCTAGCATCTTCACCGAGCCCGCCGCCTGCTTCCACTTCACCGGCACCCTCATCTTCTACCACGTCGGGCCACTCCTCTGCGCCCTCTGCAACTTCTTCCCCTTTGGTTTATCTCCAAATCCCCTCTCTCTCATTCCTTTACTATTTTGCATTGTGATGAATGTAATCAGTGGATGTTGTCATGAGCCCTGTTAATTTTAGTTTTGTTATGGTGTTATATGTTTTGTTATTGTGCACTGTTCTGTATTTCTGTTATTGTGATATGTGCTCTGTGATAATTATGCAACTTATGCTCTGTTAGCAGTTTAGTAGGATTTTCAGTAATGCTATCTGTTTTCTGTGATGGTGAATCGTGGATGCTGATCATAGATCTGTGATGTTTGTGTCAGTGTTAGTCTGTGCTTTTGGTCATGTTTGTGATTAGTTCATGATGTTTGTGCTGTTGTCAGTTAGTTTATGTGTATGTTTAAGTTGCGCGGATTAGTGACCCGACGACCGTTTCCCCCCTTCGTGCTGTCTCAACCTCCCTTTGCTTCTAAAACCTCCCTCTTTGCTTTTGTCAGCGGTCGCTCGGTAGTTAAGTCGTGCGTGTGTTCTTAGTTCTGTGTTTTGTGTCGTCCTGCCGCCGTCGTCTAGTTAGCCGTCGACCGTTTTCTCCCTCGTTCTCTCTTAACTCCCTCTTTGCTTCTAGACTCTCCCAGTGCTTCTCGACTTCCTCCTGCTGTCTTGCGGTCGGTAGCTAGTTAGGGTGTCGGTAGGCAGTCTTGTGTTCGTTCGTGTAGTCGTTAGTGTCGTTTGTGCGTCGTTTGTGTAGTTAGTTGTTGTTTTGTTCGTTCGGTTGTACGACGTCAATTCGTACGGTCGTTCGTCCTGTCGTTCTTCGTCCGTTTAGTTCGTTCATCGTTTTATCTGTGCGAGTTAGAGTTCGTTCGATAGTTCGTTCGATCGGTTGATTTGCTAGTCGTTTTAGGTTTAGTTCTCCCCCATTTTGTTTGACCTAGCTTTAGCCGAGCATCGGTAGCCTCAGTCTAGTCCCTGTGGAGAACACGACACTCGCCGCTATTTCAGTGGCAACCCGTGCACTTGCGGGTGTGCTAGTTTTGCACGATCATTGCTGCCTATGCACATCGTCACCAACCCCTATCCCCACATCGACGCCTCTCTTGAGCTACCATCATAGCCCCTTGTCCCACTGGAGATCTCATCACCGAGGAGGTGCGTGTGCATAGCACCGTGCGTGGGGAGGCAACAGGAGAGGATGGTTCTTGGCGGTAGCAGTGTAGGGGAGGAGATCCCATAGTGGGAGAGCAGTGCGGCCGTCAATAGGGGCATGCGATGGCCAGCATTGGCGTTCGTGGTGTGAACCAACCGTAGATTAGGGAGTAGCCGCAAACTTAGCAGTTGGAAGCTTAGTAGATTGGGGAACGAACATGGCTGCAAACTCAGTAGTTGCAAGCAAGTTTGTGTTTGAGTGGCAATTGCACTGAGTTACACCCGTTTGCCTATTTATTCTTCTCCTTCTTTTGTTCTTGTCCATCTCCCATCTTCTACTGACCTTCTCCTATTTCTTGCTCCATTTGCAAATGATCGGTGACGCGCCGAGGTCACCTGTGCATTCTTGTTTCTGTCGTCTTCCTCTATCCTCTTGTACCAGTGGGTTCCTATGTTGTTGTCTCCACCATGAATGCTCTACTGAGGTTGGTCGTCTGCCTCTCTTCTCTTTCCTTTCTACTTCATTTCTTCTTCTTCTTGCTAGTTTGCCACAATTTAAGGTTTATTTTGGGTCCTCTTTGTTTCCCTTCCCAATCGGCTTATGTTCTTTCCATTCCCTCTGGGTTTGGTGTGGGGTTTAGTTATGTTTTTATTCATTTTTGGGGATTCCCTTGGGGATTGACATGATTATACATTGCTCTGCTTTGTGTTGGGAGGTAAGATTTTGACTTTGATGCTTTGCCTTCGTCTTATAGGGGGATTGCAGTGTGGCCATCCCATCCTGGTCGTTGGTTCCCTGTGTGCCACTATCGTCTGCAGTCCACAAGGTATAATTTTCTTTTTCACTATCTGCTCGTTGCTGTTATCCTGCTCATGCTATTTGTGTTGGTCTCATCCATTAGTTTAATTTCCTATGGATTTCTCTAACAAATCATTTGGTTCAAATGGGCAGTTGTTATTTTAGGTGGCTCTGGGATCTATTGGTTTTTGTTGTTATGTCGTGAGCCTACCTGTTAATCCAGCTTTTCCTCTTGGTTTTGGCTGAAATACAGGAGTGTCACCTCTGTAGAGCTCTCAATGCAACCATACGGTCTTTGCCAAGCATGCGAGGTAGGTTTGAGATCACCTCCTAATTTTTTTTAGCAATGATTTTTCAATGTGGTAAATTGGTACGGATGATATATACTGGCTAACCTATGTGGACTAAATCAATTTCTCTTTAATTGGGCACTCATATAGTTCCTGTGTTGTGCAGCCACACAGTCTTAGATTGTTTGTTCATATGGAGGCAATATTGGTCTTTCTCTCTGCCTGTCATGGAATGCCCATGTAATTTCAGGTTTGAGAAGTTGTTCGTCTATCTGCATTCTTCAAATTTAGCTTCAGTTGCATGTTTTTTGGGTTCTTTGTTACCATGCTCTAATGTCTCTTTCTAGTGATAGGTTGACATACCCTGAATATGTTCATACATGGAGCATCATTCTACTTTGAAAGTTGGTAGGGAACTAATCTTATATAGCAAAAAAGAAAAATTATCTCTTGGATATGTACATACAAAATTTATTATTTTATTTCCTTTGATCAATGTAGGCCAACTTAGTTGTATTTGGATTCAATTGAGTGGTGTGTTTTTTCGCTGCTCCCGATTGATAAGGAAAGACATACATGTTAGAGGTGGTTTAGTATAATTTAGGATGGTACTCTGTCCTTATGTGGATACCATCGTCATCTTGACTTCCTGTTCGGCACTTGTGGAATAGAGTATCGGTAGTCCGTAATCAATTTGAGCTTCTTGAGATGGAAAATTCTAATTCTTGATGGATGCTTAAATACATTATCTTCTTCTCTATAATATCCCTGAAGTTCTAATTGTGAATTAATTAAATCAATTAAATACTTGTGCTATTTGGACCTAATATGATATTAGTAGGCCAATTATTTATAACCTTAACCCTAAGTAGTAGGTGACATTCCAAGTATCTGATAATTATGACTAAAAGAAAAAACAATAGTAATAGTAAAATTGATAATAATAATAATAATTAATTTGAAGGCATGAGAGTCTGATGGGCCGGATAGGCTAATTCATCTAAGTCTTGCCCTATAAGAAAGAGTTGTACTCAGATTCACTTAGAGATGCCCTCTCTCCTCAAGGGTAGCTACCACTTTCCTTTGGGATGCACCTCTCTCTAGGGCTGCTTCATCTTTTTTTTAGGGTTTTGTCATGGCTGCTCCAGGAGATGGATGGGGAGGCAAGGGAAATATTGAGAAAAGAAAAAATTGATCATATACCCTCCATTTAGATAGAAATTGAGGATTTACCCTCCTGGCCCACGTGTCAGTGACTTATGATGACCCCACGTGTCATTGAGATGTGGAGGGTAAATCCTCAATTTCCCAACTAAAGGGAGGGTATATGATCCAATCTCCCTTGAGAAAAGGAGAAGAGTTCATGTGTTTTCTTCTTTAGATCTTCTTCAATGTATGAGTAAAACTTTAATACTTTTACCATGTCTAGTAGATAGACTTTTTTAGTGGATTAATTTAGTAATTAGGGCATGATTTGCCCCATAGATCATGCTAAATCTCATTTAGGATTGCTAGGGTATCTCTAGCTTCACGTGATTTAGCTCTAAATGATTTGTGAGGGTCTTGGAGGCCGAATTTGGAATAGTGATATGCTAAAGAGTTGTAGATAACTTTCTACTCATTCCAACAAGGTCAGGATTGCTAGATTTCGTTGGGTATATTGAAATATATGGACTTTAGAAATCTATTGTCTTGTAGATCATTACAATCGAGTGATGCCACGGTTTTTGATAGTTTAAGCCTTGAAGATGATTAAATTATGTCTGGTAAATAACTAAAAAGTTGTAGACAATTTTATTATCTTTCCATGGAGTCATTAATCACGTAATATGGTTAAATAGATTGAAATGTAGGAATTTGTAAGCATGCTATCCGGAGGGTCTTGGTCAATTGGCGGTGCTGAGGTAAAAACTAGATTAAATATATTAGATGGCTTAATTATAATTTTTGTTCTATAAAAAAGTTATAGATAATTGTTTAAAGTTTGGTAGAGTATAAGAACATAAGATTTGTTTGAGCGGCTTAGGAGTTATTGCCTTGAGGAGACAATCGTCCAGAATTTGGTCGCTGTTGGATATAGTCGTGATAATCTCTAATACAGGGCTAGTAGATGGCCGAATTAAATTATGAGCATAACTAAAGAAAGGTAGATAATATTCTGTAGATTATAGAAGTGGTATGGTTTATCATAATTAGATCAGTAAATTTATAGATATGAAATTATTAAGATTGCTGCCTAGTAAAACAATAGAATAGACTTTGGGGGTTAAAAACGTGGCTTAGATGGACAAATCATGTATTTTGGATAACTAACAAAAACGTAGAAAACTTAGTGTAGATTCCAGAAAGTATATGGTTTGCCATTTTAGGGTTTCTGAACTAAGGGTTATGATATTTTGATCACTGGGACAGCGGGGAGGGTTGCCTGGTCAAGAGGAGATAGTTGGATTGGGAAGCGTGTAGGAGCGATATTGCTTTTGTTTAATGTTTTGTACTACTGTGGTATATGTTGAGATGAATTGTTTGTTGTAGGTGAAGTTGCTATGGGTTTGGTGTCTTTCACACATCGCTTGACTCCGCATGGTTAAAGGCAAGTACATGGTAGAACAGTACATGGCTGTTTATTATTGTTTTGGATATCTTGCTTTATTTACCATGATTATATTTATACATATGTGTATTTTCCATATGTTGTGGTTTGATGACGTTGAAAGAATGATAATAATGGCTGATTGTAATGTAGCATGTGGTAAATGAGTATTGGTAATGTTGCTTCATTTGCATACATAACATAAGAAAAGCATATAAGCCAAGGTAGTGAGTAAGTTATATAGCTAGTCCAGAATGTATAAGTCAGGTCGGTGAGAAACCTATATGACTAATCTGGAACGCTCTTGAGTAAGACTCATAGAGGTAGCCACCTCCACGGGATAGAGGAGAGAGAGAGGGTGAACGTCGATATGCTTTCCTTTAGCTATAACGATATGAGCTTGGATATGTGTGTAGACATGGCATTGCATTGCATGATAATGCATTGATGAAGAGAAAAGAAGTAATATGATGTGTGTATCAATAGGTATTATGTATGTTGTTGATGTTATGCATTGATGAAACAAAAGAAGAAGTAATATGATGTGTGTATTGATAGATATTATGAATGTTGTTGATCCTACTATTTTGTTATTTACTTGTTGAGTCTTGGACTCACCTTTGCTTATGTTATTGTTTTTAGGTTATCAATGAAGATGACATGCATAGAAAAGGAGTAGCACATGATCACTACATGCACCGTCGTTGCTCCCCTTACCACACTTAGAAATATAATCATCCATTAATAGTGATTTGGTTCATGCAAACTTTAGCATTTGGTTAATGAGTTTCCCTTGGAACACAATGACGTTAGTATGGTTGTTACTTGCTAAGTATCTTCAGTTAAACTTGTATTTAGTTGGTCTTTGTTAATGTAAATCATTGTTCTTTTATTGTCGCTTGAATTTGTGTTAAGTGAACGTCTTGTGAGTTGTGATTAGAATATTGTTGTTGGAAGCATGTGAAAGACAGGTGAAATTGGTAAGGAATAGAGTTAGTCGTGACATTCTGGGCTCATGTTGGGTCGGGGTGTTACATTCTCCTTTATACATCTAGAATCAGGATACACATAATTCATTACTGAAGCTAATGTTGAAAATAAATTAATAGTAAGAGTCAAGTAAATTGCTTTTATTGTCTTGTATGATTCGATATAAATTGATTGTGTGGTAGGCTTGTGTGGGCACTACAAGGTCTACTTTGTTTTTGCTACCAATGTTTTGAGGAGGTTAGCAGAAGCATCCACTATCTTCCCACATTTCAAATGGACTGTTGTTTCATTCAGAAGGTGATTGTTGTATTTTGAAGTAAATCATTAGATTGGAGGCATAACAAAATGGCGATAATGATAGTTTTGTCATACCACATATTATATTGTCCACAAACGTTAATAAATTACTACTGGTATAAGCACATGTGGTTTTTGTAAGAAACATATATGAGCGGAAGTGTTTAGTTTTATATTATATTGCTCCAACTTCAATTTGAAGAATTTGATCTTCATGTAATTCAAATAGTCCAACACTGCATATCAAGGGATAGTGCAGATTTAGTATTTCTTTATTTGTTTTGATATTGAGCAGTTGTAGCTATTGTTTAGATAAGATCTATTATTGTAGGCATGGCCTTTGGATCCTTACTTGATAACTACATGCATCTACCATCTAATTTTGACAAGGTTATCTCTTTTAATTCAATGGCTCCATACATATATCTGTATGGTCTACCATATTCATGTGAACTATCATGTGGCAAAGTTGTGCTCACCAAAACCAAGCATGCATCCTATGATTCTTTTAGGGTCCTATTCAATGAGGCAATCAACTGAGTGCTGAGCTAAGATTAGATTTAATTTTGGATTGAGTGCTACTTTTTGTCATTTGTTTTAGTATCTTTACTTTCCTATGATTTGTTTCTTTTTGAGTGATGGTACAAACTAGAAGGTGTTATTAGAGAATATGTACTTCTGACCCAATTCATTGTTACAACATCTTTATTTGTGTTAATAAAAGAATGAATGGTGCAGTTCTTCTAGGTACTACTTATATATCTATTTAGGCCTATTCCTGCTAAGACAAACTGCAAGGAACTAGTTACCAATGACCTTACAATTATAGTTTTGGAGGAAACATAGTTTTCATGTATTTTGTTGTTACCAAATGCCACGTGAATCGCCTTGTCAACAAGGTATGATTAACATGTTTTTTTTGTCAGTTTGAGTTTTCATGGGCCCTTCATATGTGAAGCTTTTTGTACCAATAATTAGTGGTGTCTTTTATGATAAGTTGCAGACTGTAGGCTTTGTGTCACTTCAGTTGCAATTTAAGAGTTAAGAATTGAAACAGTGAACATAATACCAACTTGGATGATTGAATTTAACTTACAACCTCTAAAACTTAATTGGTTAAGATTTTCTTGAATTTTGCATTCCTAAACTACTTTATCTCAACATTTCTACATTACATATTGATTTTTTTAGCTTGATGGTAGCCAGCCACAACTTCAAAGGTGGCACAACTGTAACACCCTAGCTTAACAAAAGTCTAGAATGTCACCCACAATTATAAATGCTACCAATTTAAACCATTAATTACATATTAATAACAGTTAGGCTTCAAATAATCTCTCAACATAATCATGAACACATAAATTTCAGCAATACGAAAATCATTGATTGACATTAAAATGAACCAATTGACAATAAGTTGAATCAATAATAAATCTAGCTAAAGGGAATTAACAATAGCATCAATATAAACCATTAAGTGCTAAAGAGAAATCATTATTCATTTAAGGAATTCATGGATAGTAAGATTTATTTCTAACGATGAATAAATGATTACTAAGTGAAAGAAAGAACTATTAAGTGGAAGATCAACTTGTGCTTGATCCTGCTCATGCATGTCATCATCAATGAACACCTAAAAATAACAAAAAAAGCAATTGTGACTCCATGACTTAGCAAATACACAATAGAATAATAAACGAGGCCAACATCATATTAACAATTCATATCCATTTACCATCATCTCAATTTCACATATTCATTCCTATCAAGTTCCATACACATGTCCCATTATCTCTTTTCACTTTTCATGAATGCAATGCACATGTCTCCACTTCTCTTGCTTATAACGGTATAACTAAGAGTTTACTCGTCAATGAACCACCCTTGCCCTGTCCTTTTTTATGCATGGTCTCAACTCCACTCCTATGGAGTACGTACCGAGTGTAATATCCCGAAAAAAGTCTTGAGGGCCCGTGCATAGTTAGTGAAAAAGAAATATAAGAAAAGGGGATGTGTGGGAATTTTAGATGTTGGGTTGGTTTCGTGGAATGAGTTGTTGGGAAGAGTTGGGTTCGGATAAGATTTGATTCTGTGTTAAAAAGGGGTCGTGAAGGGGAGGAAGGCCCAAAAACTAGAAAAAACCCTAGCCACTCTCTCCTTGTTCCCAGGGTCAACCATTTTTCCTGGTTATCCCCATCACCTAGCCACCGCATTTGCATCTGCATCTGCTCCTGGGGATTCCTTTTGCTTGTTGCCCATCTCCTACATGCACTAGGCTAGCATAGCCTGGGCCTTCATTGCGCATTTTCCTGTGCGAGGGAGCTGGCGTTGTGTGGTCGGCTGACTTGCCATGCGTGCTCTAGCCAGCGGCCAGCGACCACGTTCTTTCTCCATGGATTGCCATTGCCCATGACTCCATGCTGTAACACCCCCGTTTTCAAATCATTTCCAAATCTATTTATGCCTCATTGTCAGAATCACCTATTAAACATAGCTTCATTTATCAGAAGTACGGCGTATTCGAATACAATTAAGTTATAACTTTGTAGAGCTGCCTAGCTTTACCCACAAGATTTCTTAAGTCCCGTGTCCGGGTTCAAGAAAACATGGCTTTTCACTGCTCATCTCTTTATATAGCCTCTACCATAGGGATTTGGCAACATAGGCAGTCGACATTCCACTAGCCAACGCAGAAAGCGTGCGATCTGACTCCCATGTAATTCTACCATTGTTAAGTATGGTGTTACCATTTCAATACCACCTTTTATACATGTGGGCTATTCCCTTTTCGGAACCCCAATAGTCTGTAGATATTCAATCGATTTGAGCAGCAACTAAACCAGATTTGACAAGTCAACGCTTGTGGTTGAGCGATCACTACGTTCTTTACTTGGCATAAGGTCCTAGTCCTTTACTTTTTTACTTGAAACAACTTTCAATCATAAACCAATGACTTATCGGCAAAAGCTGAATCATTTAGTAGCCTGAAATATTTGAACACCTAACCTACCTTGGATATTTAAATAGTATATTTAGTATTATTAAGGTTTGTCAAGGTGAATATGGCCATCAAATCAAACAGGGTTTTTTATGTGGTAGAGCATAACTAATATCATGCTATTCTAAACATTTATTGTACAAGAAATAACAGTGCATAAATAACATAATAAAAATATTGATAAATAAATAATTAAAGGAATGTAGGTTTAACATGATCA
Source organism: Dendrocalamus sinicus (assembly GCA_036346575.1). Taxonomy (NCBI): domain Eukaryota; kingdom Viridiplantae; phylum Streptophyta; class Magnoliopsida; order Poales; family Poaceae; genus Dendrocalamus; species Dendrocalamus sinicus. Next base: position 11,752,909 of record CM070656.1, on the reverse strand, counting down.
AAGGCATGTGACTTGCTTCTTTGTCCATAGTCTCTGATTATCTTACTGTAGTCTTTAGATTGGATACTGATTTCTCTAATTCCCTTGTAGCTTTTCTGTTGACCAACTTGTGTGGTTCGAGTACTAGCGTGGAAGACAAATACAAATGAGTTCCTGCTTTGCATTATGCAAGTTGGGAACAAAACACGATAAAATAATCCAAAGACAAAGAGAAAAGGTTTGAATGGTCGAGATAATCGAAATGGCTATATAGGTGGATATAGGTTTCGGCGAATGGTTGCAGGCATGGATGGTATTGGGTTTTTGAGGTCGAAATATTATTTAGGTAGTTTAGAGCTTTATCGGAGTTTAAAATGACAGAATAGAGATGGAAATGGTGTAGATAGGTTCAAGACAATCAAAATGGGTGCATAAATATTTTTAGGGTTTCGACGAATAGAGATGGCTTGAAGAGTATTTGAATTTAGGTTTGGAATGGTGTTTGAGCTAATTAGGATTTTATTGGTGTCTAATTTGACCAAAGGGAGTAAAAATTAGACTTCATAGGGGCAAAACAGTGAAAATGACTATAAATATGTTTTTCGGATTTTGGATGAACAGTAACGATGTCTACTATTCATCACGGGTCTGCATTGTTCACTATAGGTTTTTACTATTCATACCGGGTTCATTTGCTACAGTACTAGGTTGGCACTGTTCATCTTCCTCTCCTGCGCACGCACTGTAATGGCAGAATAGAGGATTTTTGCGACGGTGATTCTTGATGCCATGGTTAATTCCGGTGGAAACCAAGGGCATGGGTGGACTCAGGGGACTGAGGAGAACCCATTTTGGGGCTCTGTGGTGGTCGGCGGGCAAAGAACAACTGGCGGTAGGGTGGGGAGTGTTCCGAGGATTTTCCGAGGCTCTAATTAATGGGAGCATAAGTGATAAAGCATCCTTGGGGTGAGGGGGTGATGATGGCAATGTCGACTCGGGTTGTGAGGGTCTGTGGTGGCTTGCCCATGGTGAGGTGGTGCGACCGGGTGGGGAAGCTAGCCGCCGGTGGGCTATAGACTTAGCAAGCTAGGGCATTGCTTTGGGGGTTTACTAGGAGTACAAGGATGCTACTGACCAAAAGAATTGAAAGGAAATTGACTGCACAAGGAGAATTGAATTGGCGGCTTACTTGGGGATTTTCGAAGGTCAACGGTGATGCGACAGTCATCGGAGCAATTGGCATGTGGGTGGCTTACCCAGGCATCAGTGCATCTCAACGGAGGTGCTTGGGGGCTTTTATAGAGGCTGTGAGGCGGTTTGGCACAGTCGTCGCCTTGCTCGTTTTGCGGCACGTGGAGATGCGTGGGAAGGCTCGGCGATGGCATGGCACTAGGTGTCAGTATCTTCTTGGGCACTGGTTGCAGTGGTCAAATGCATAGAGTTGTCAGGTCGGCTGAGTGAGAAGTCGTGTGGGAGAGGTCGACCGTGAGAGAGGTGGCGGCAGTGATATTTTTGAATGGTGAACAGTGTTGTCTCACTGTGTCATGGATAGATGGATGGGGAGAATGCTGTGACTAGGAATTGGGGCTTGAATGGTGGAGAAAGGTGGTGGATTGGGTGAAGAATCAATTCTCAACGAAAATCAAAATTGTTTTCAAATTAGGGGAGAGTAACCGTGAGTTGGGACTTCGTCTCTAGTGTAAACATCTTCTCTGTTTCATCTAACCCTGATCGTTTCGGCTTCTGGCTTATTTTTACTATTCCTAAATTTCGTCTTTTCCTGATTTTTTTTGGATTTTTTGAGTTTTTTTACTGGTTCTTTTTTTCCCGTATTCGTTTGCATTACCCGTGATGGGCTAACCCATTTTTTCTATTTTAAATTTTTTTTAAATTTAAGTATACCAAATAAGCCACCTTCAGCTACAGTGTAATTTCAGCCAGCTACAGTGAAATAAGCCATAAGCCATAGCCCAACCGATCACCACCTTAATTAGATATTAAAGATCCATTCTACGGAGAGATAGCAAGCATTTGCGGGGGGGGGGGTCGAATTATAATAGATTGGTTTGACCTGCTTACTGTTGTACTATTTTTACAGGTAGTGTATGAGTATAATTTGGAAGTTTCATCTACTAAAAAGTTGTATAGGATTTCATTAGGTTTCTATAGAATTTTTATTCATGTCGATCGGCTGAGTAGGTTATGAGATATGAATTTTGCTATCCTTTTGTCCGGTAAATTTATTGTGTTTCGGCGACATGTGTTAACCTTTAGATTAAAAATAGTAAATGAACTAATCAGAGGATTTGGTCAACATTAACATTATAGGTAATTTCTAAATGTTTCTAAAAAGTCTAAGAACATAATTCTTATATAATTAGAATAGAAGTTACAAATTTTGCGAAGCTTCTATCCAGTACCGGGTTGCTGTTGGATGCAATCATGGAAAAATATTAATTTGACTAATCTAATGCCAGAATTAAATTTTAGGAATAACTATAAAGTGGTAGATAATTTCCTGTAGGTTTTAAAAATGTTATTTTTTAATATATTTGCACATGTAAATTAAAAGATATAAAATTATTAAATCTATTGTTTGGAAGATGACAAATCTGTCTTCTAGGTTAAAAGGGGGTTTAGATGATTTAATCTAAACATTTGGCCAACTAAGAAAATGTAGGAAATTTATATAGATACTAAAACTGGTTAGCCTAGGCGTCCGCCTAGAGGAACACTGGTCCCGACGTCATGATATTCTTGGCAAATTGACACCCCACCTTAATTAATGCCTCTGGCCTCTCTCCCTCTCCTCCTATGCATCTAACTCAACTCCACTTCAGTCGCAACGCTGTAGCCGGCTAACCATACAACATGCGTCCTCACTAAGGGTGGAAACGGATCAGATACGGTCGAATAGTCTCAAATACGAATACGGATTAATGTTTTTAAAACGGATACGAATTCGAACATTCTCGAATACGAATACATATCGAATGTCGTAACGAATACAATTCAAATCGGATATATATATATATATATATATATATATATATATATATATATATATATATATATATATATATATATATATATATTAATTCGATCGAATACGAATATCCTCCTACGAATGTCGTAATCGACCGGTTTTTCCGATTAGCGGTTTTAAATTCAAATTTTGACATTTGAAATTTTCTCAAAATATGATTTCCACAGTTCATATTTCTGGCACCATTGTTTATTCGCTCATGTAGCCTACACGGTAGCAATTGTATCCATCAACGCTTACTAGAATCCGTACCGACTATACAATTACAAAAAAACCACAAGTCAACCATATAGGTGAAGCTCTTCGATCAGAACTGGATAGCTGCTTATATTTTACAAAAACAAATTTGATGTTCTAGTCCTCAGAAATTCAAGAAGTTCAGATAAGAACGCTGGAATAAGACAAAAGAAGTACCTCAGCGTGGACAATTCCTAAGTAGCCAATCTGCTTCCCATTACTCATAACAATTTTGCATTGCCTTTTGGGAAAGAACTCAGGTTCCTATAGGACACAAGACATCAGTACAAATGTCGACAACAACAAAAGGCAGATGGTTTGCTTAAATGCATAGAGAACTTTATATGCTTACATGTGTAGGGATATAATAATCCTTGCCAAATTGGATGTGTGGAGCTCTCACAACTTTGACAATCCTGTGCACCAAACCCATAATTTCCTGGACAATTCATAATAATAAGATTAGGCCCAGAAGGCAGGTCTGTAAATATCACACATATATAATGTTTTTTCATGGGTATTACCTCAAATCCAGAATGGCTATTACAGTACAAAGCCGCAAGGCGACGATTATTAGAGGCATTAACATCGCGTGACCCATCCAATGCCACTAAATCACCAACTTCGAAAATCTAAAAAAAATAACCATACAAAAAATCAAAACCATGGAAACATTTCCATTTGCTAAACTCACTATAAGCAGCTCTCTGAAAGCTCCACATTTAGAAAATCATGAGATCAGGCATTGACAAAGAATATTCTATGTGAGGTAAAAACAATATACATGTATCAAACAAAAATTAAACTATTATATATAAAGGGAGTATATGTAATAAATTAATAATTAGCCACAAGTAAAGCACCTCAATAATACGGTGCTAACACTAACAGATGACTATTGTTGATTGTTTTCACTTTTCAAAAAGTACCTTTATGGGTCTTGGATGGTCTATATTATGCTTCAATGTTTTCAGTAAACATGACCCCAGTTATGGTTAAGTGCATTCAGTAGTGGTTGGGTGCTTTCTGGGTGTTGGTTGTTTGGCTTGTGGTCTGTTATGGTTAACTGGAGACCCCAGTTCTCCTCAATCCTTGTAATATTCTGTTAGCTTTCAACTTTCTATATAAGTTGGGTTAAATAGCTTACATTCTAAAAATGGACAATAATAACAATATCTAGCAAACAAAAATTGTAGGTAAAAGCACATGATCAAATATGGCATATAGTCGGATGGTTTTGAATTCTGACAGCATTGAAGGTCTCAGTGTTGTAACAAACCGTGATTTGATTCTCCTTTTCTTTCTTGTTGTAAATGCACAGAACATAAACTATCTGCAAAGTTTAACAAGAGTAATGAGGACAAGAAGATAAGAAATTACTTCAGGTTTCAAGTAAATGACAGTGCAAAATCAGAATACACATCACATTCATGCATAAGCTACAGAAAACACAAAGATTAATCCTTATAAATTATAATACAACCATTGCAGATGATTTGTCTAAGTTGATCAATTATGCCCCCAATAGACAAAATATATTAGTCTTTTAAAATATATCTCTATCTACTAATATAAAAAGAGAGTTTGTCCGTCGTCCTCCCCCGCACTCCCATACACACACGCAGCGCGCCTCCCCTCCATATCCAATAAAGACTTCCAGTTTATAATAAAAATCCCTCAACTTCATAGTTCACAATTGGCATTAGCTCGCATCAATCTTACATTAAAAATAATCAATCAAAAGCTCCAGCCCCAATTCCTTGCATCTCAATCCAGTCAAACCAGTCAAAATTCAAAAAATAACAGAGAATAGGTCTATGCGTCACATCAGTGCTCGGACAAACTCTCCTAGCAATCTGAACTTGACAGTTATTTAAGGTAACTAGAGCTGCGGCCAAACGAATCCTCTGATCGTCCGCTCCGCTCCACCCAATCGGTCAAAACTGTTGAGGAACCGTCGCTGGCGACCAGTCCGAGCGATTCCTCTGTTTAGAACAAGAACGAATCAATCACAGAATCACAGAATAATAGATTGAATACACAGAGAGATAGAGAGAACTCCTGGTCTTTCTTTATTGCTTTCATTCATGCGTACATAATGAGAAGGTATGACTCTCTATTTATAGACTACAATAAGGTGCCCACTATGGGCCCTGGGCTGCCGGCCCAGGCCCAGGTTTCTTAACACTCCCCCTTGGGCACTCATCCGACATGTTCATGCCTCACTAAAACTCCATAAAAACCCAGTGGGAAAAATTTGGAGAAAGAGCACATGATACATGTGATGCTGCGATGCACGAATTGCCTCATTAAAAACCTTGATCGAGAAACTTCATGGAAAACTCGTCAAGTGAAAAAGAGTACAATTCACCCAAATTTATTTGGTCTGCAGGACTTTATTTTTTGGGTACTTAATCTTCATGATCAAGATTTATTAGCGAGCTTGTGAGAATTCTCCCCCTGAATTCTGCACTTCTCTAAGTCTCATCATTCCAATTCCACGCACGCACCTTTCAAAGCTAGATGCGGGAGTGACTTAGTGAACAAGTCTACATTACTTAGTGTACAATACTTTAATCTTGTCGATCTCTCCAATTCATGAGCATAGAGGAACTTGGGGTTGATATGCTTACATAGCCCGTCTGCACTTGTGCAACGCAAGCTGCATTATCTTCATGGATAATTGTGGAGGTTTGCACAATGTTCATTTCTTTCATTTCTCTTTCGAACAAATACCCACTTGTGCCCAACGGGGTGTATGTGGGGAGGTATGCGGCATACGGGCCCAAACACCTCTCTTTTGTTCAGAGATAACAATTCAGTTGCTATTGCCTTTTTTCAATCTTCCCAATCTGATCTTTTCTTACATTCAGCGAGCGGTGCAGGCTCGGGATCAAGATCGATGATTGTGACAATTTTCTTTGCGAAGTAGATATCGATATTGGCTGTTGTCCTATTCAGGGATTCTCCCGTGTGCACATAATTTATAGCTATTTTTTTCATGAGTTGCTTCTTCTGGGGCGATTGCTTCTGCTGGAGCTTTACCTTGCACATCGCTTCTTTCAATTGCGGTGGCAAGTCCTTTTAGTTTTTCGGCTCCGATGTGTGCGCACACATCCATACCGATGGGGATATTCAGATCCGGTATGCCCTTTTCTGAAGGTGTCATACTTGTACCAGGTCTCAACTAGCTGCCCTTCTCATTCTGGGGGACTTTAATGATCGGATGTGGTAAATCCCTCTTATCCTTCTTCACCAGGCGTCCCCAGTTACTAAGGATTCGAGGAACCGGAGTTCTCGTCCTCTTTTTATTTTTCTGAGGCCTCTGGACGAGATTAGCGATACCTTCTGTTTCTTTGGTATTTCAACCCTCTCCGGTGCAGTGCGTGCAGGCACATGCGACTTAGTCACGCTCTTCAAATCACTAAAGTGATCAAGCAGTTGATTTGCTAGTTCTTGCAAATCGATTGTCTTCTGGACTTCTCTATTTGCTTCACTAATGCGCGGGTTATCTACATGAATTCCCGTGGCTTAATGTCTTCTGGACTTCTCTAGTGCGCGGGTCATCTGCATGGATTTCCCGGGCTTGCCACGTAATTTCCCGACATTCTTCATCAAGAAGGGGTTGATTTCCTCCCCCTAATGTTGGAAAATTTTCGGTGGTGACACTTTGCGCTAGTTACATAGGTGAATGGATGTTGTAGGTCGAAGGTCTAAGGTTGATGAGATTCGCTGCAAGAAGGACTGCGTGTCCCCAACATGTAGCTGGCAAATTACTTTTAATGCAAGAGGGGTTAGGCAATAAATTCAATTCTCTTAATTAAAGCCTCTGCCAGACCATTCTGGGTATGGACATGCGGTACCGAATGCTCAATTGCAATTTCCATCGCCATGCAATAATCATCAAATGCCTTCGAAGTAAATTCTCTGGCGTTGTCCATTCTGATGGACTTGATATGATGATCTGGAAACACATTTCTGATGCGAATGATCTGCGAGATCAATTTTGCAAAGGCGTGGTTTCTTGTGGACAACAAACCCACATATGACCACTTCGAAAAAGCGTCAATGAGCACCACGAAATACTTAAACGGCCCTGAGACGGGCTGAATAGGACCGCAAATGTCTCCTGGATGCGTTCCAGGAATGCAGTTATTAGTTTCCCAATGGCACATGCAGGGCACACAAAATCTTCATGATTCGGAAAATTCTTCACATTAATATTATGCCCATGCGAGTTATTTATTATGTTTCTCATCATCCTAAGGCTTGGTGGCCTAATCTGTCATGCCAGAGACAGAATAATTCAGAGCTTCGAAATACCGTCTTTAGGACAGTGTACGCTGCAGGCGCTTTAATGTTGGTATAATATAGCCCAGTTTCAAGTGAAGGAAGTTTTCCTAATATACTTTTCCATTTCATTCTCTTCGCGCTTCATAATGAGTAGGTATTTCTTACCGTACTCTTCTTCAGTCTTAACGTGGAAACCATTTGCGCGGATATTCTTAAAACTTAGGAGAGTTCTAGTCGATTCTGAGTACAATAAGGCTTCTTCAATGACCAAAGTTGTGCCCATTATGGCTCTTTCTGAACTAGTTATACATGCATCGCTTCTAGCGATTGTCGTAAGGCTGCCAGTGCTCTTACGAATCGACTGAAAATACTCAATCTCTCTTAAGATGATATGCGTTGTGCCGCTGCTAGCTAAGCACACTTTCTTCATATGGCGCTACACATGTTCTAATATAGGGTATTTATTAACATGTATGAGAAGGCAATCAACACATAAATAAAATACTCCAATATCAGAACATATCATGCCATCATAAATTGAATAAATGAATGAATTCTTTAAATATCATCCAACCATCACGAGAAAATAACAATTCTTAAGTACCATCCATGCATATTCTAACATATTCTTCCCCACAAAATAAATGACAATTAAAGTCTAAATGCATTCAGTGCACTAGACTTCTTCTGCTATTTTCTCAGGGTTGATATTCTCTTCAAGAAAAATCATGGCGTTGGCTGCTGCTAGGTCGAGAGGGAGTGCTGCTATCGTGATGGTTTCAACCTTCACCAGTGCAGGCAGTTACTCCGAACTCTCCCCCTCAGCCGATGCAAAGTGGGCTTCATGCTGCCCTTTGCCATCCCGCTTTGGCTTGCTGGCCTTATTCTCTCGTGGAGCATCTGATTCACCTTTCTGGGCTGCGGTCTTACCTTTCCTTCCCCTTTTTCTTTATCAAGGGCTTTTGCACCTTGTAGCTCCCGGCGTTGGCTTCACAGCCAGCGGAGCTCCCAGTTGGCTAAGTGACGTAGTTCTTGCGGAGAACTTTGTCCTGAGCCTCCACAACCTGCATCATATCAATCAATTCGGCATATTCCTTATAGCCGTCATGACGATAATTGCATGCGGATTGCACTGCATTGGGGTGGAAGGTGGATAGGGTTCTTTCAATCTTCTGCTCGTCTGTGATTTGCTTACCACAGAGTTGAAGATTAGTACAAATCCTGTGCAAGGCAGAATTGTACTCCCCGACCGTCTTAAAGTCGGCAAACCTTAGTCTGATCCACTCTTACTCTGTTTGAGGAAGAATGATGTACTTTAGCCTCTCAAACCGCTTCTTGAGTGCAGTCCAGAGTGCTAGCGCGCTTTTCTTTGCCATGTACTCATTCTTTGAGAGTGAGGCAGAGGTGATGCCTGAGAAAATAAAGTGCCTGATCATTCTTCTCAGGTTTAGGATGAGCGTCATTCAGTCCGCCAATCCCAATAGCAGCGCAGAGCTTCCTGGCTCCAAGCACAATCTCGACATCGGATGCCTACACAGATAGTTTTGGCCATGCTAGGCCAGCTCCTCGAACTCCCAGTTCATGGTGGTAGTCATCTAAATGTGTATAAGTCTACTGCTGGTAGACATGCATGAAATAATTTACTACGGGTAAATAATTGGTACAAAAGGTTCTCGCAATGTTCTAGAATTTTCTATGCATTTTCTATAAATTTTACTGCTAATTCAGTGATTAAAAGCAATCTTCTGTAATTACAATTAACCAAAACAGTAAATAAATACAGAAAATACATAAAACAGTAATGGCATAAATAAATAAACTTCAAATGCTAAAAAATAATGCAAAATTCGGATTCCCGAGGCCCTTTTATGCTAAAATATGAAATTTCAGCAAATTCTACAATTCCAGAGGGTTTATACGCAAATTTTCAGTTCAGAGAAAAATTTGCGCAATTTTCTGATTTATCGAGGGGTTTTCTGCAAAATTCTGGACCCGCTCGTAAATTTAAGGGCTTATTCGCAATTTTCGGAATTACGAGGCCTGTTCCACAAAAATCAGGACTGAAATCAAATGTTTAAGGGCTCATCGGCAAATATACTAATTAGGGGGGATTTTCTGCAATTGCGCCCCCTCCGCACGGGCCCCCCTTTTTTTCTCTTTTCCCGGCCCACCATCCTTTGGCCCATGCTTTTCCGGCCGGATTTGGCCCGTTAACTGGCCGGCCCATTAAAACCCCTTCCCCCCCGGTGGCTAGGGTTTACCCTAGTCACCTCATCCCTTGGCAGCGGCTCATCCTGGGCGGGCGGCGGATGTGAGGCGGAGGGTGGCCGGCGCCTTGCGGGGCGCGGTGCGGCACGGGTGGGGTGGCCGGGTGGTGCGACGCGGCGACCAAGCGCGGCGGCAGCGGCGGCGCAAAGCGGCCGGCCGCGGGACGCGCGGCGGCGCGGCGTCAGCGAGAGGCCCGGTGGGAAGGTGGCGCGCAGCTGCGCAGTCGCGGTGGAGGTTGTGCGGCGGCACGGCGGCAGCCACAACAACGGGCGGCGGCGGAGAAGGTGCGCGGCTGCAGGGCGGGCGGAGGACGCCGAGCTGCGGGCGCTCATGGCGCAAGCGCGCGCGCCGTTCAGGGCGGCTAGTGGGCGTCTTAGGCCGAGGCGAACCCGGCGGCGAGCTGGATGTCCGTCGGCCAGCTGGGTGGTGGCCGCGTGCAGGCGGCGCTCGGGCAAGCGTCTGTGCATGCGAGGGGCACGAGTCCGGCGGCCGGCAGCAAGCGCGCGCCGTGCAGGGTGACGAGCTAACAACGTCGGTTCGGCCGGCCAGCGCGCACGCGCAGGCGCGCCGGTGTGTCTGCAGTGCGAGAGGCCATGTCGCATCTTTGGCGGTCGACGGCGGCGGCCGTGGCGGTTCGGCGGTGCGCACAGACAACGGTGCCCCATGCGGGGCAGCTCCGAGGACGACGGCGGCGATGGCGGCGGCGGCCCATGGGCGCGCCAACCGGCGCGGCGCATGCGGGCGCACACCCAATCGGCGACTGTCTGCCGGGCCAGTAGCGGCTTCAGGCCGGCGGCAACCTCCGTTGGTTTTTTTTCTTGCAGTGGTTATGCAAGATCCGAACAGAAAGAAAACTATGCAAAAATTCTCGTGCAGTTTTCCTTATGCAATGATTGTGCAGAATCAAACAAATTAATGCAAAATTTCGTTTCCAATCTACGATGCAATCAACATCTACCCCGTTTTGCAATCTACCGATCGACATTGTGCCGGCAATTTCAGATCTGCTCGCGGTAGATTTAGGGCGAATTTGCATCGTTCTACAGTGCCCCGTTTCACAATCTACCGATCGACATTGTGCCGGCGACTTCAAGCCTGCTCGCGATAGATTAGGGCAGATTTGCACCGTAGAATTTCAATCTAGAACGCGAAAAGAAAATACAGATTCAAAAGCGATCTAGAAAATTCAATCTGTGCTTCGATGATTACCTCGTTCACCAGAGCGAAGTCGTGCTGATAACGTGTTGAGGAACCATCGCTGGCGATCAGTCCGAGTGATTCCTCTGTTTAGAACAAGAACAAATCAATCACAGAATCACAGAATAATAGATTGAACACACAGAGAGACAGAGAGAACTCCTGATCTTTCTTTATTGCTTTCATTCATGCGTACATAATGAGAAGGTATGACTCTCTATTTTATAGACTACAATGAGGTGCCCACTATGGGCCCTGGGCTGCCGGCCCAAGCCCAGGTTTCTTAACAAAAACGTGCCACAAATGAGCAAAGTCCCGCTAAAAACTTGTCGACTCTTGCAACAGAGCAACACAACTTTCCGCGGCAGATGGATCGCAACTCAAACAACAAAATTGAGAGCATGTACTGAGCGATAATTACCATGTCGTCCTTGGGCTTCTTCTTGTAGCAGGCGAGCAGCTTGTTGTCGAGGACGAAGTAGCGCGTGTGGAAGAAGGACCTCCCGATCTTCCTCCAGACGTACCGCACCATCCACCCCTCGTAGCGCACCGCCGCCGGTCCGCCCCAGCTCGCAGCTCCTCGAAGCCAACGAGCTCATCATCTTCTGCGGTACTTCCCGAGTCCCAACTCCTCCGGGCCCGTCGGCTCGTGAAGGAGCCATCCCCTGGGTGAGGAGAGGCGTGGGTGGGGTTTTGTGGGTGCGTGGCGGAAACAGGAAGCCCTAGGTGATTCGCGGGCTCTGCACGGCGGCCGGCAAGGTGGCAGGCGAGGCGGGGAGAGGAGGCGAGAGAGGCGGAGCTAGCCATGCCTAGTAATCAAGTTGACCCAGGCCGGGGCATTGGCTGGCTCGTGAGTCGTGACTCCCGCCTTGGCGCTTTAGTTCTCATGTGCCCGCCAATGCGGCTGTCGAGCTGTGCCATTCGCGCCATGGCAAATTGGTGATGGGCGTCCGATGGCAATACGAATACGAATATTTTTGAATATGAATATTCTTAAATACAGGTACGAATATTGTCGAATACGAATACGAACATTTTCGAATACGAAGTTTTGCTTATCACATTCATGTTTTCTCGGATACGAATATCGGATAAAACGAATTATCCGTTACCGTTTTCCACCCCTAGTCCTCACCCCTGACCATGATTCTATCTCTACTGCCTCACCTAAGTCGCTGCAGACCTACAGTCCCCGCTAGCGCGTGGATGGCAAAAGGATTAAAGGAGGTCATCACCTACCCCCCGATTGTCTCTAGACATGGTTGGACCACAATGGGGGAGCATCGATCCAGCGTGGATGAACATCTTCTCTTTTGCGTTAGTGTACCCGTGCTCACCGTCTCACCGACGACTACTACGCCACTATCACCATCAAGATCTACCGTGCTCGCGTACTCCTCTATGGCCATCTATCGTGCCCTCCTATTCCTTTCCTACCTCGGTGGTTTGATAAGGCCTGAGGAGTGCGACAGCGGCGGCTCATCTGTCAGAGCAAGAACCGAGGGGATGCAGGTTAAGCCACGCAGCGGCAATGGATCATGGAGGCAGGCATGCGACATCGCCAATGTAGCTTCAGAGGAGTGAAGCTAGCATGCGCCATCAGCACAGAGGTGGAGGCAGCTACCGAGGCAGCAAAGAATAGGACAAAGCATAGCAGTGGGTAGAACTGATTAGGTTAGAGGTTTCATTTCATATTTTCAACAACTCAATATGTTTTTTGCTTCAAAATATAGTATGATGGACCCTGATTCTGATTTCAATTTCGGTAAATTCAATGTCACCTCGATGTAGACAATGCCATGGCTCTTCTTATGCAGCTGGTCAGTGTGAAGTTTGGCCGAACGTCATCGTTGTCATTGAAGCCTTGCTAGGTGCTGTCTACCATGTCTGACTACAACTGCCACGGTTCACAATGGTCTATGGCCACCGTCTCATGGTATCAATGTTTGTTTGATTGAGGATTTCTTTGCTGTTTCCCCTTTTATCTTATCAAATCTAAATTGGTTGATGTGAATATATATAGTCGTGTTAAATCTGTATTTGGTTCACATGAGCTAATAATGTGCGCTGGATGTACTCAACTAGGAAGATGAAAACAAAGAAAGGGACTTCAAGGATGCCACTCACGTGTGATTGCCATTGATACATATATGCTGCTGTGTTAGACATTAGGGAACTTTCATAAGAGGATTCTGCTTAATATATATTGTTCCAAGCTTGCCCACTGCAAATAAGGGTATGGCCATAATTGTATGAATGTTTGAACTCCTTTTACTTGGTTATTCCTTTTTTAAGGCAATAGTTTTGTTTCTATGTAATTAATAAAATTATTTCTTTGGTTGCAACAAAGTGCGGTTCTTCATCTATATTTGCCCTGAGTTTAATTAGTATTAAATATCTGATTAGTTCATCAATGTGTGTACAAAACAAATGTCATCAGTTAATTTCTTTATATAATATTACTTTGGCTTTGTGATTTGAACCTAGTAGCACATATGCATGCTTTCTGTTACGGCTCTTAGATTCTGTAGTATGTAACTGGGAGAAGTTTCTTTGCTTGTCATCTTTAGTTTCATCCCCATGCCATATTTTTTGTTCCTCTTCAGCATGAACTTTGTGGGTTTTGATGGGCAATCGGCTCACCTTTTCTTTGTCTCGTGTTAGTCTGATGTGAATTTTTTGGTTGATGTGGTTGCAGATTAGTCTGCGCAGTGAGCAGATCTTCTCACGGAAGAACAAGTACTGTAACGAGCTCGTGTTCACCAGCAAAAAGGTGAGGCCTTTGGCTCTAACGATCTTGCCATCTTGGTTCGGTTTTGTGACAATGTCGTCATTCCGTAAGATCCATCTTATGTGGTTATTTGTGTAAGTGATTGGTTGAGATGTACTTAATCGCTGTGTTAACAAACATTCTTTGTCCATTTAACTAGAGTTTGGATTTTCTTTTTTGGTTTTCACGTTCACTGGAAGGATGATTTGTGTACTAAAATAGGAGGATCAGTTATTACATTACACTTTTGTTCAGTGGAAGGATGATTTGTGTACTAAAATGGGAGGATCAGTTATTACATTACACTTTTCTGCATATATGCAGTTTGAGCATCAGTTCCTTATCTGAGCAAACCATCCAGAATTGCATTTTATTAGTTTTGACGCAAATGCCATTAAAACATTTTAACTAACAATTTTTGAATATAGTGTCATTTAATTTCTATGTGCATTTAACCAAGAGTTTAAATGTTTAGTACAGAAAAGTGACTACAGTTTGTGAAAGTGAAATACTAAAAAGTGCTTAATGCAGGGTGGAGGAGTAGATACATTACAGTTACTGTTTTGCAAAATATAAATTATGTACTAATTGTATGTGCTTTGACAATAGCGAGATGAGACAAGTCACAACATACAAAATACGAATAGCATTTGATACAAAATTTAAGTTTCCTTTGCAAAACAGGTGAACCTTACTATAATAAGATAAAGTTAGAAATAGTAATGGTCAAAATGATGTCTCGTAGACCGTAAAAAATAAAAAAAAACGTCACTTAAAAAGAACATAGGGAGTAATAAAATATTAGCTTTTGTGTAAATCATATATTGTAAATATTGTATTCACATAGTACTTTAGCATTACTATGAATTAGTTGGGTTTTCATTGCAATTAATTGATTACTTTACATATTTAGTTGTGAAAACAATTTAATTTTATAGCATCATAATGATAACAAATACTAATATTAATAAATAAATTCCATAGATTTTTATTAGTGCACTACATAACCCGCATGACAGTTCGTATACTCTACCATTCGAAAAATACATAGGATTTTTAGTACATTTATAGTTAGTATGACAATATCGATGTGGCCTATTAACATCACATATGGTTTCAAAATTTGTAAGTAAAATGTCTTTTATAAAACACCCTATATTAGTTTTGAATCATTGCACTCAGAGTAATGGCTATTGTTGTGGTTACAGACCAAACAGAAAGAGAGAGTATGGTAGTGGAGAGTTAGGTGAGCAATGCTTGGAGGCTCCCCATGGCTGGATGGCATATATATATATATATATATATATATATATATATATATATATATATATATATATATATATATATATATATATATATATTCACATGGGGAGTGTTTTACAAGTATGCCCTTACACTCAAGTATCTCTTTCAAGGGCATTTATGTCATTATACATGTCCCATTTTGGGCCTTACGACCTTTTAACAGCCCGGCTGGGCTTAGGTGGGGGCCACTCCTACAACAGGAGCCTCTCATGGTGAAGGGCTTCACGGGCCGAAACCATGTTGTCGAGCCATTTGGCCCCCTCCGTCCCTGCGGCCTGTGAAATTCTGTACTGTTGGATAGGATCTCATTTTCTGATGCGGCCCAACCCCACATCGAAGATACAGAGTCGAGCTGGTTGCCGAAGCCGTCCCTGATCCCGGAGCCCTTCGGTCGTGGAGTTGAAGTCGAGGTGAAGACGGGTTCATTCTCCTGTGTGCGATGCCGGAGCCGAGGGTAGGCACTTCCCGCGGAGATGGGTACGAAGCTAACACGCCGCGGAGGTGTTGACTGAGGCTGCTCTGTAGACGCAGAGTCGGCATACAGCCCGACAGCTCACGATCCGGAGTCGATGTCTTAATGGCGGTGAGAATCACGCTGACCCCTGAGGTGTCAGGGACGGGCGACTGCGATCGTACGCGCCGTCCCGATGGGAAGGTACACGCGGCGGGACGCGATAGGCGTGTCGTGCGCTGTCAGCGGTCGCACGATCGTGGTCATGCGTTCCTTCCTGAGAGAGGGGGATGCGTGGCGGGACACTATTGGCGCGTCGTGCACTGTCAGGCAGCCTGCGATTGCACGCCTCCGGCTACCAGCGGTTGCATTTCCCGATCGTGGGGAGCCGAACCGCTGGGCTGTCGGGACCCCGGATTTCAAAACCCGGACCCTCTGTGTATTACTGCACTAGTCCCAGATCAAAACAAGTGCACACAGTTAAACAGAAATGATTCATGACCAACAACGTATTTATTACAATATTAAAGAGTACAGACCGAAAGGTCTCATTATTACAATTGAGGTTTCAAGACCTCGCACACACAAAACACAGCGGAAGCAAAAGATAAACTCGGTGAAGACCCATCAATACGCCACAGGCAATTGACTGGGAAAACGCGACCTAGTCCTCTGGGAAAAATCCATTGCAGCCGCAAGCGAAGCAGTAGTCGTAGTCTCCTTCTTGGGCTTTGTATTCCTCTGCTTTTTATGTTTGAGTGTAGCATGTGAGTACATAAAGTACTCCGCAAGTCTTGGGGAAAATGCAATAGATGCAAGGCTTGACAAAGGAAGGCTATATGGTTCTTTTGCACAAAGCAATATTTTATTTCAAATAACAATAATTATTTTTGAAGGCATCAATTTAATAAAGTAAATGTTCTAGCAGAAACTATCATTAACTTTCTAGTGAAGGTTCCATCTACCAACACTAGCCAACCAATTACAATTGGTCAAGTTTAAAACTGCGGGTTCCATCCACCCTCTCTGGCTCCAACTGCCAGGATACCCTTCCAAGAGTTCCCTCCACTCTCGGAATACAAAAACTTTGATTTTAAAACCAAAACCAAAAATCTACCATGTGAATGCATTCCTTGCCCGCCCTTGACCGTAGGCACGGCTATTCGAATAGTTTTACACTCTGCAGATGTTGTACAACTTTACCCACAAGAGATAATTTATCCTAAAAGTCAACACGCTTCCTTTGGCATGAGACCCATATAAAATATCACAAAGCCTTTACCTTACTCTAATATAGCTAGATACCACCCGCTGAGGTTTCACCGCAGGTAGGCTAACTGCCCGAACCGAAGCCCCCTCTTGCGCCATATGAGTACAGTAAATCCCTGTCCTTCACTGTGAATAACCAGTCCATCCTTGGCACCCACTTTCCACTAGTGGCACCTAAACTAGACTATCATAAGTTAGTCAGCTAGGTTGTGCCCATATAGACTTGTGGTTGTACGGTTAATGCTCAGTCTGGACAAACACAAGCGTTGGTCCTTAATTGACTAGAGTGGAACATACTCTTTACAAGGTCTCATGCTTCCTGCACCAACCCAAGCTAACCATCCACCCTAATCTAAACCAATTTCCACATTTTATTTTAAAGGATTAGTGGTAACTCCAATCACCACTAAACTTTAGAAACACAATTTATTACAACAATTCATAATTTCCCATTTTCAAGATTTCAAGGGTACTACATAGCATGACTAAGCATTATATTACCATTCTAATATTCACAAATAATTATGATACTCTCATTGTTGAGACAAAGGAAATTCTAGGGTTACATAGGTACATGGCATTCAAATTCAATTGAGGGCATAACAAGGTTGGATATAACTAATGCCTTAAAATTTGAACTAATATTTTATATAATTAGCAATGCACATAATTTGAAATAATTAAAACATTTCAAAATCATAGGTTCAAGATGATCAAAGGAGACTTGCCTTCTTGCGCGCTAGTTGGTCCTTCTTGCTGCGGCTTGACGAAATCTTCGGCGACGTCGGTTTCAACGCGCGAGACAAGAAAACAAACAAATAAATAAATAAAAATAAAATCACAAAAATATAAAATATATACTGAAACATAGATTATGATTTTAGACAAATTTAGAAATTTGAATCACTGGATTCGGAGATCGGACGAGGGAGAACGAGCGATCGGAAGTTTGATCGGTTTGGAAATTCGAGAAAATGCAAAACGACGGAATATTCTCTGGAATCTTATTTTGGCTGATTTTTGGGATATTTCGGAGTGTATGACACGTGGGGCCCGGTTGTCATTGGCTAACAAAAATTTTGGCCAAGCCCAAACCGAAAATTGCTTTGCCCTGGAATTGAACTCGCAACCTCATGCATGCACTAACATGCACCCACTAGCCAAGTGAGCACTTGGTATTTCTTGACAAAGGAGCAATAACAAATCACATAAACATGGTTGAACATGATTAGAGAAGGAATCATAGAGGTACGCGGGGGCGCGCACGGGAGGCGACCTCGCCGGAGGCGGGGCGGTGAACGGCGGTGGGGTGGCCGGGCGGCGCGGCTTACGGAGGCGGCGGCGTTGTCGGAGTGGCGGCGGCGGGAGGTGGTGATGGTGGCGGTGGGCTGCGGGCGGCGGCGGGAGGTGGCGGCGGCGGTTGGCGGCGGCGGCGCGCGGCTGCGGGAGAGGAGGGTGTGAGGGTCGGCCGAATAGGAGGGAGGAAAGGGGGAGGAATGGTGAGGGAAGGCCAATTTATAGAAAGAGAAGGGAGGGGAAGAGATTTTGGTTTTGAGTGGTTTAAAGGATGGGAAAAGGACGGGAGATTGATGAGGTTGATTAGGGCGTACGTTTCCATGTTTTAATCGGGAGTTAAGAGGGAGAAACGGCGGGTTTTCAAAGCTTTTAATTGTCATCCATGGTGGAAGAGAGAGAGTGGGAGGAGGAAGAAGAAGAGGTTGAAGAAACATATGACATGTGGGGTCCATGTGTAATAGAGAGAGGGAGGAAGTGAAGGGGTACGGGCCGTCGGATTCGCGACACGTGGCAAGTGAGTGGATGAGGGCCTTTGGATGGTTATGAAGGGGTAAGTGATCATGTGTGGCTAGGATTAAAACGTGGAGAGAGGTTGATTTAATCTGAGAGCGACACATGGCGGGATAGGGTTAATTTTATTTTTATTTTCGGAATAAATTTCAGAAAATACTAGAAACTTTATAAACACTTGGAAAAATAATATTTAATGTCTGAAAATTCCAGAAAAATCATAAAATATTCCTGGAAGCATTTTAGACTTAATAAAAATATTTTTAATTTCAGATTTGAATTTAATAATTTTATAAAATACTTTTTAGCTTTGAAAATTGATTTTAAATTTCAGAAAAATTCTCAAATATTAATTAAAAATTTAGGGAAGGCTAGGAAAAATATAATATTATCTTTTTGGCTTTAATAAAATATTTAAAATACATTTTCTTGCTTTAAATTTTGAAATAAAACTCAAAAAATCAAATAAAAGCCGAGTAAAATCCAATTACTTTAAAATAGTTAATTTGAATTTAAATTTTTCCAGAAAGCCAAAATTTGGGATGTTACAAACCTACCCCCCTTAGAGAGAATCTCGACCCCGAGATTCGGACGGACTAGGAAAGAGACCAGGGAACTCTGCTCTTAAATCTTGTTCACGCTCCCAAGTTACTTCGGACTCAGAATGGTTGCTCCACTGTACTTTACAGAACTTGATGACCTTACTTCGCGTACTACGCTCTGCTTCCTCCAATATCTTGACTGGATACTCTGGGTATGTCAAGTCCTCCTTTAAGTTCACTTCCTCTAGAGGCATCTGCTCTTCTGGCACTCTGAGACACTTTCTTAGCTGTGATACATGAAAGACGTCATGCACCTTCGACAACTGAGGTGGAAACTCTAGCTGGTAAGCAACTTCTCCCCTTTTCGCTACAACAGGAAATGGTCCAATGAATCTAGGAGCAAGTTTTCCACTAACTCCAAAACGTCTCATTCCCTTGAGAGGTGACACTTTCAAATAAACATGATCTCCAGGTACAAACTCTAATGTTCTTCGACGATTGTCCGCATAGCTTTTCTGTCTGGTTTGAGCTGTTTTTAACCGGTCCTGGATCAGACGAACTTGTTCCTCTGCCTGCTTCAACACATCTGGTCCAAACACTTGTCCTTCTCCGGTTTCTTTCCAATACAACGGTGTCCTGCATTTTCTGCCATACAAAGCTTCAAACGGAGACATCTGTAAGCTGGATTGATAACTGTTGTTATAGGAAAACTCCGCATAGGGCAGACTTTGATCCCAATTAGCCTTGTTTGCTAGAACACAAGCTCTCAACATATCTTCCAAAATTTGATTTACTCTTTCTGTTTGACCATCTGTCTGTGGATGATATGCTGTGCTAAAATTCAGATTTGTGCCCAAAAGTCCATGTAATTTATGCCAAAATCTTGAGGTGAATTGAGTACCTCGATCTGACACAATCTTCTTTGGAACTCCATGCAAACACACGATTCTGGACATATACAACTCTGCGAGTCTATCTCCAGAGTATGTGGTCTTTACTGGAATGAAATGAGCGACTTTTGTCAGACGATCCACAATAACCCAAATCGAATCATGCCCTAGTTTTGTTCTCGGTAATCCAGTTAAGAAATCCATACCAATCTCTTCCCATTTCCACTCAGGTATCTGCAAGGGTTGCAAAAGTCCGGTAGGTCTCTGATGTTCAGCTTTAATCCGCTGGCACACATCACACAAAGCTACATGCTCTGCAATCTCTCTTTTCATACTTGACCACCAATACCTTTCTTTGATATCTTGGTACATCTTTGTACTTCTAGGGTGAATTGAGTATCCAGATTCATGGGCTTCCTTCAGGATTAACTCCTTTATTTCCTTCTTTTCAGGTACGATAATTCTTTTCCCAAACCATAGGATACCCTTTTCATCTTCTGAAAATCCTGGCGCTTTTCCTTTCTTCATGTTTTCCTTAATTTCTTTGGCATACTTGTCCTCCTTTTGAGCTGTCTTTATCTGGTCCTCTAGAGTTGGCTGGACCTCCAAAGTAGTCAGGAATCCTTCCTCTACTACTTCCAAGTTAAGTCGCTGAAATTCTGCTTGAAGTGCAGGCATACTGTCCTTTATCCACAACTTATTACAGTAAGTCTTTCTGCTTAAGGCATCAGCTACCACATTGGCCTTTCCCGGATGGTAATGTATTCCCACATCATAATCCTTTATTAGCTCAAGCCATCTCCTTTGTCTCATATTGAGATCAAGTTGGGTAAAAATATACTTCAAACT
Organism: Dendrocalamus sinicus; assembly: GCA_036346575.1. Classification (NCBI taxonomy): domain Eukaryota; kingdom Viridiplantae; phylum Streptophyta; class Magnoliopsida; order Poales; family Poaceae; genus Dendrocalamus; species Dendrocalamus sinicus. Next base: position 11,732,007 of record CM070656.1, on the reverse strand, counting down.
TTTGTGATCCGTGTAGATCTCACAACGGTTACCGATCAAATAATGCCTCCATATTTTTAAAGCATGTACCACGGCAGCAAGCTCTAGATCATGGGTTGGGTAATTCTCCTCGTGGGGTCGCAATTGCCTTGAAGCATAGGCTACTACCTTTCTTTCTTGCGTCAAAACACAGCCTAATCCTTGCCTTGAGGCATCACAAAAGACTTCAAAATCCTTTCTAATATCCAGGAAGGGTTAACACTGTGCAGAAGTTAGCCTTCTCTTTAGTTCTTGAAAACTGTCCTCACACGATTTACTCCATTCAAACTTCTTTTCCTTCTTTAGCAACTGGGTGAGAGGTCTTGCCAGCTTGGAGAATCCTTCAATAAAGCAACGATAGTAACCAGCCAATCCCAAAAAGCTTCGATCTCGAATCTTGACTTAGGTTGTGTCCAATTGAGCACATCATTTACTTTATCGGGGTCTACGGACACTCCTCCTGCAGAAATCACGTGACCCAAGAAATCTACTTTCTTCAACCAAAACTCACACTTGCTAAACTTGGCATACAACTAGTTTTCCCTGAGCTTTTCCAAAACTATCCTCAAATGTTCTGCATGTTCTTCCTCATTCTTGGAGTATATCAAAATATCATCGATGAATACAACCACAAACTTATCCAAATATTCCATGAACACCTTATTCATCAGATTCATGAAGTATGCGGGGGCATTGGTTAGGCCAAAAGACATCACTGTATACTCATACAATCCATAACGGGTAGCAAAAGTTGTCTTGGGTATGTCCTCTGGTCTTATCTTCAATTGGTAATAACCTGATCGAAGATCAATCTTAGAGAATACACATGATCCTTTCAACTGATCAAACAGATCATCTATTCTGGGCAAAGGGTACTTGTTCTTAATCGTCACATCATTCAAGGATCGATAATCCACACACATGCGAAGACTACCATCTTTCTTCTTTACTAGCAGTACTGGTGCTCCCCAGGGTGACAAGCTTGGTCTTACAAAACCTTTATCTTGCAACTCTTCAATTTGCTTCTTAACTTCTGCCGAGTCATTTGCAGACATACGATAAGGTCTCTTGGATATTGGAGCTGTACCAGGTACTAGGTTGATGACAAACTCAACTTCCCTGTCTCAGCGGCATTAGGGTAAATCTTCAGAAACATATCCGGGTATTCACTTACTATAGGCACCTTTTCCAAAGTTACTTCCTTCAAACTGCTCAGCCCACACTTATTCCGAGAAGGCGTGTTTGACTTATACCTTACTTGGATTCCATCCGAGTTGGTAATAGTGACAACACGATCGGCATAATCTATCATCCTTTATCTTTGGGTTAACCAATCCATACCAAGTATGACATCTAGGCTCTTGGAATCTATTATAATAAGATTCGCTAAGAACTTTACTCCATTTATATCCACAGATTGCGCTAGAACAAACCGTGTTAGTCCTCATTTCCTTCCTGTGGAATTTGGACTAGCATAGGGTTCTTAAACAACCGCACATCCCAATTATATCTTTCAACAAAATCTTTTGACACAAAAGAATGCGAAGCTCCAGAATCAAATAATCTTGATGCACAGTGCTGAGTTGACAAGGAACTTACCCAGAACTACGTCCGGTGCATCTTGGGCTGCCTCCGCAGTGACATGGTTAAGATGTCCTCTGCTCATCGTCTGCGGAGTCCTTGGAGTTTGCGGTGTCCCACGGCCTTGACCTGCAGTTGGAGCTCTTGCTGGCGTGGTCCCTAGGTTGAAACGAACGGGAGTTACACGGGCGCTCGGGGACGATTCTTGGCATAATGCCCCATGTTCTTGCAGTTGAAGCACTGCACTCCTGCCACTGAAGTCTTGTTCTGCTGTGGTTGGCCACCATTGCCTGCTCTGGGAGCTTGCGGATTTGGATGAGGTCCTGCTGATGGTGTCCATGGCACACTTGGCATTGAGGGCCTGTTGAATTAAGGAGGATTGGGGCGAAACCGAGAACTGCTTGCCCCCTGCTGAGCTTGAAAGTTCCTCTTCCTTGTCTCATACAGCTGACGCTGAGCATCTTCTTGTATGAGAGCCTTGTTCACCACGTGCTGGAAAGTTGGGTAGTCATTAGACACCAGCTGCACCTTGAGATTGGGATCAAGTCCCTGCATGAACCTCTAGATCTTTGTTGCATCGGAGGTGACATCCTCTGGCACATACCTAGACAGTTGGGTGAACTTGTTTAGGTATTCTGAAACACTGAGGTTTCCCTGCTGCAGTTGGTAGAATTCTCTCTTCTTCATTTCCATTATTCCCGTAGGAATATGCGCAGTGCGGAAAGCCTCCACAAACTCATCCCAAGTGATGGTTTGTACATTTTGATGGGCGGCGCAGTAGTTTTCCCACCAATTAGCAGCAATTCCTTTGAGTTGATGGGCAGCATACAACACCTTCTCATGGTCATTGCACTGAGTTAAGTTCAACTTCCTCTCCACATCCTTGATCCAATCGTCTGCCTCCAAGGGGTCCACTGATCCAGCAAACGTAGGAGGTCTTGTCCTCATAAATTCTCCCAACTTAGACTGTGGAGCTTGGTTGGGTGCCTGCGGAGCTTGCTGTACTTGGTTTTGAGCTAAGGCTTGCAGAAGCTGCAGTTGCATGGCCATCATTTGTTCCAAGTTGGGCGCTTGAGCAGGAGGGGGTGGAATGTTGTCCTCTGGTTGAGCGTTGGGGTTACGGCTACTGCCTGGGTTGCTCCTTGTGTTCACCATCTGAAGCGGTTTCCAGGGTTAGCAAAAGGTAAGACGGAACTAGCATAGGTAAGAGATTAGGGAGACTAAATAACATCCCAAGCCAACACACAAAGAGAAACCAGCAACTACTTAGGGAAAACTTTTATTAAAAACAAGATAAATTCAGGGATGGCTGCACCACAAGTGCACATAGGCTTGGTACAGTCCATCTAGCACACCAAAATATAATAAAGTGATCTAAGAACGTGGACATTTATTTGGGTACTACTGACCCAACTACTACTCATCCTCCACAATGATGCGCTCCTCCGGATCCTCCTCTGTGTCCTCTTCCGGATCCTCCTCCGGCTCCTCCTGGCGCTCGTTCACATGATGTCGCGAACAATCACACTCGGCCGAGGCACGATTCTGGCCCGGAGGCGATCGGACCGAGAATGAGCGGAAAAACTTGCGCCTCTTGCTGGGTTCGCCGATGTTGATGTCGGGTGGAGGACTTGGGCGTCGCACCTTCTTGCGTGCTGTGAGCCTAGTGCGGAGTCCCGAAAGTCGAGCCGGTGCCGGGTTGTTGGGGATGACATCTGGTACGGGAGAAGACGGCATGTAATCCATCGTAGCTTGAGGCGCCCGGCTCGAACTCGTTGCGACTCGGTGGAGTGAGCACGAAGAGTGTCGGAGTGCTGATAGCTAGAAGTGAGCAGCATCCGTAGCTGTCCAATCTCCTCCAAAGCTCTAGTATACGTGACTGCCATCGCCTGCGTGAGTTGTATCTGGTGCGATAGTCGAGGGTCATCAACTGGAATATCAAAGGGATCTGGATACCTCTGTCCTGCTCGAGGGTTGATGAAAAAGCTAAAAGGGGACTGGTGCACAGCATCCTTGTGCAGATGGCACAACTCATCCAAGGCAAGGCGTGCTGCATCTTGGACTGCATCAAAACAGCGGGACCGAGGATGCTTGATGGGGTATGTGTGGGAGTTGAATTCCCCTTCCCGTGCATACAGGAATACCTCCATCGTCCAAGAGTTACGGTCCATGATACGAGTCTTCTGCCCCCTGAAAATGGGCGGCTGACGGTACTCCAAGCACTGCATCAGCTGACGAAGGAGGCTGGCAGATGCTCCAGCATCTTCACCATGAGAGTAGTAGTCCCACGGGGCAGCAGAGGTTGAACCGGCCATCTACAAAGTTGAAATAAAAGAGAAGATTAGTAAAAAGATTTTAACAAGGGAATTTAGAGACAAGAACGAGATTCTAAGTAAGAAGTGAGTAGAAGCAAAGAGGCTTATATATTTCTAATATACTCTTTTTAAGAAAATATGAGTCCTTAAGGTTTTACCATTTTCTAAGCTAGGTCACGTCCTACAGTCAAATTGGCTCTGATACCACCTCTGTCGGGACCCCGGATTTCCAAACCTGGACCCTCTGTGTATTACTGCACTAGTCCCAGATCAAAGCTAGTGCACACAGTTAAACAGAAATGATTCATAACCAACAACGTATTTATTACAATATTAAAGAGTACAGTCCGAAAGGTCTCATTATTACAATTGATGTTTCAAGACCTCGCACACACGAAACACAGCGGAAGCAAAATATAAACTCGGTGAAGACCCATCAATACGCCACAGGCAATTGACTGGGGAAACGCGACCTAGTCCTCCGGGAAAAATCCATCGCAGCCGCAAGCGAAGCAGTAGTCGTAGTCTCCTTCTTGGGCTTCGTATTCCTCTGCTTTTTATGTTTGAGTGTAGCATGTGAGTACATAAAGTACTCCGCAAGTCTTGGGAAAAATGCAATAGATGCAAGGCTTGACAAAGGAAGGCTATATGGTTCTTTTGCACAAAGCAATATTTTATTTCAAATAACAATAATTATTTTCGAAGGCATCAATTTAGTAAAGTAAATGTTCTAGCAGAAACTATCATTAACTTTCTAGTGAAGGTTCCATCTACCAACACTAGCCAACCAATTACAATTGGTCAAGTTTAAAGCATGGGTTCCATCCACCTCTCTAGCTCCAACTGCCAGGATACCCTTCCGAGAGTTCCCTCCACTCTCGGAATACAAAAACTTTGATTTTAAAACCAAAACCAAAAATCTACCATGTGAATGCATTCCTTGCCCACCCTTGACCGTAGGCACGGCTATTCGAATAGTTTTACACTCTGCAGATGTTGTACAACTTTACCCACAAGAGATAATTTATCCTAAAAGTCAACACGCTTCCTTTGGCATGAGACCCAGATAAAATATCACAAAGCCTTTACCTTACTCTAATATAGCTAGATACCACCCACGAGGTTTCACGCAGTAGGCTAACTGCCCAACCAAGCCCCTCTTGCGCCATACGAGTACAGTAAATCCCTGTCCTTCACTGTGAATAACCAGTCCATCCTTGGCACCCACTTTCCACTAGTGGCACCTAAACTAGACTATCATAAGTTAGTCAGCTAGGTTGTACCCATATAGACTTGTGGTTGTACGGTTAATGCTCAGTCTGGACAAACACAAGCGTCGGTCCTTAATTGACTAGGGTGGAACATACTCTTTACAAGGTCTCGTGCTTCCTGCACCAACCCAAACTAACCATCCACCCTAATCTAAACCAATTTCCACATTTTATTTTATTTTAAAGGATTAGTGGCAACTCCAATCACCACTAAACTTTAGAAACACAATTTATTACAACAATTCATAATTTCCCATTTTCAAGATTTCAAGGGTACTACATAGCATGACTAAGCATTATACTACCATTCTAATATTCACAAATAATTATGATACTCTCATTATTGAGACAAAGGAAATTCTAGGGTTACATAGGTACATGACATTCAAATTCAATTGAGGGCATAACAAGGTTGGATATAACTAATGCCTGAAAATTTGAACTAATATTTTATATAATTAGCAATGCACATAATTTGAAATAATTAAAACATTTCAAAATCATAGGTTCAAGATGATCAAAGGAGACTTGCCTTCTTGCGCGCTAGTTGGTCCTTCTTGCTGCGGCTCGACGAAATCTTCGGTGACGTCGGTTTCAACGCGCGAGACAAGAAAACAAACAAATAAATAAATAAAAATAAAATCACAAAAATATAAAATATATACTGAAACATAGATTATGATTTTAGACAAATTTAGAAATTTGAATCACTGGATTCGGAGATCGGACGAGGGAGAACGAGCGATCGGAAGTTTGATCGGTTTGGAAATTCCAGAAAATGCAAAACGACGGAATATTCTCTGGAATCTTATTTTGGCTGATTTTTGGGATATTTTGGAGTGTATGACACGTGGGGCCCGGTTGTCATTGGCTAACAGAAATTTTGGCCAAGCCCAAACCGAAAATTGCTTTGCCCTGGAATTGAACTCGCAACCTCATGCATGCATGCACTAACATGCACCCACTAGCCAAGTGAGCACTTGGTATTTCTTGACAAAGGAGCAATAACAAATCAGATAAACATGGTTGAACATGATTAGAGAAGGAATCATAGAGGTACGCGAGGGCGCGCACGGGAGGCGACCTCGCCGCGGCGCGAGGCGGGCGCGAACGGCGGTGGGGTGGCCGGGCGGCGGCGCTGCTACGAGGCGGCGGGGTTGTCGGAGTGGCGGCGCGGGAGGCGGTGATGGCGGCGGTGGGCTGCAGGCAACGGCGGAGGTGGCGGGCGGCGGTTGGCGGCGGCGGCGCGGCTGCGGAGAGAGGAGGGTGTGAGGGTCGGCCGAATAGGAGGGAGGAAAGGGGGAGGAATGGTGAGGGAAGGCCAATTTATAGAAAGAGAAGCCAAATTTTGGGATGTTACATGGGCTCCCGCCGGTTGCCTTCCCAATCGTGGGGGAGGTGAGAGGGCTTTATATACCCTTGCCACCGGCCTGCGAGCGTTCTTCCCATTTGCTCATTTGCTCGCTTGCCGTTGTTTCGCTCTCTTTTCTCCCCGCTTGCTGGTGCGATCTGCCTCTGCCCCTGTTCATTTGGCCTTGCACTTTGGAGGAGAATGGCTTGCCGCGAAGATCCTGCTCGCCGACTCAACAGTAGCGCCTCGTCTAGCCAGCGCGGTTTGTCACCGCCACCAGCGGAATACTCTCTGGTGGTTCGCGAGCCATCGCAGGCTGACAAGCGATGGGAGGCCAGGGAGAAGGCAGGAGGCCGCTGCTCCCGTGCGCTAGGGTGGAATCTCGCGACGGAGGAGATGATCCAAACTCTCCTTCGGGAGAAGAGGCTGGAGGACCGTGCTGCGGTTCACCTGCCTACCCGTGACGAGACGGAGCCGCATATGGAGGAGTCGGAGGCGATCGTCTTTGTCGCGTTCTTCAAGGCCGGGCTCCGGATACCTGCAACGCTCTTCGTCGGCGAGATCCTGCAGGCTTATGGACTGGAGCTGGCGCAGTTGACCCCGAACATGATAGTTCGCCTGGCTGTTTACGTCTAGGCGGCGCGAACAGAAGGTGTCGTTCCCAGCGCGAACCTATTCGCCCTTCTTCATGACGCGTGCTACCAACCGAAGAGGGTCGAGGGGGGGCGCTATCGAACTTCAGCAGTGTCAACTTCGTGCTGAGGTTGCACTGCACGAAGCTCTTCCCCTCCTTGGCGACGCGAGGGGAGTGGGAGTCCGGCTGGATGCGACAGTGGTTCTACCATCACGTGACGAGGAGGGCCGATATCTTTCAACAGCTCGCCGGATGTGCGGCCCAAAGGCGATGACGAACAGAAGGCGCAGAGGCTTGCCAGTACTGCCCTCTAGTTCAACATGCGCGACCTTGCCGGGGAGTTCACCATGTACGGAGTGGCGCCGCTTTCCAGCCGGTGGAAGCATCAGCGAGGTCGCACCCGGCGGGACGACGTTCATCCGACGGTGTCTTCTCTTCCGAAGCCCTCTGCTCCTCGTAAATTCTTCGGCCATAGGCTGCGTATAGATGCATATATGCATGTAACCTTTTGTCAACGATGCCTCACTTTGCATGTAGGGCTCCGGCTGGAGGATGCGGAGCGTGTGGTAGTTGCATTCCTTGGGCCATACACGGCCAAGGAGCATGAGCTGCACGAAGCCGCAACTGCCTCGGCGAAGCTAGGGCGGATAAACCAAGTATGCGAAGCCCTGGACATCCCCGGGCCAGAGTGCATGGCGCCGGCACCAGCCCGGACTCGTCGCCGCAATGGCGACGGCAAGGTGGGGGCGTCTCCATCTTAGCACAGAGCCCGGCCTGATGCCGCCATATCCAGCCCGTCGGCCGTATCTCCAATGGCTGCCACCGAGACCAAAGGTACGATCGGTGCTGGGTCCGAACCCACCGACTCGGAGAGGGAGGAGCATATTACCCCCTGGGAGGGGGCTCCGGGCGGCGCTGAGCAAACAGGTGTAGGATCAAGGATACCGACCAGAGGGGGGTGAATAGGAGGTTTTTAAATTTTTCTTATTGACTTGATTAATTATTCACACTTTAAATAGTAAGAATGTAAAGTAATTAATCCTACTCAATTCTAGTCAAGAATATAGCAATCCTAGCTCTAAGCAAGCAAATGATCACAATGAAGTAAATAAACAAGAGCTAAGAAAGAAATGAACACAACCGATGTTTTTACCGTGGTGTTCGCAAAGTTGCCGGTTTACCCTAGTCCACGTTGAGGTTAGCCCGAACAAATCGGACCGGCTCCACGAATTAAGCCGAAGCACCTCGATCACTAGTGGTAGCTCTTCCCCGCTCCGGGTAGGTGTCGAGACCCGAATATGCAAATCCGGACTCTCTGTGTATACTGCACTAGTCCAGGATCACGCTAGTGCACACAGTCATACATAGAGGTAATCATCACCACAATCACGATATTAAATAAGGGAATCTCAAATTATTAATCAATATCCAAAAGTGAGACCTTATGGTCAAGCTTACAATCTCAATAGCCTTAGGGGCTTAACAAAAATTAGCAGCGGAAAATCCAAAATAAAACGTAGTGGCCAATCGGCATGCCCACGGGCAATCGAGTGGGGAGCGAAGCCTAGAACGCGTAGTCGTCGAAGTACTCGCCTCCTGGAACCTCCTGCTGGTAGTACTCCTCTTCCTCAACTGAGCAACATAGGCGTAAAGCCGTGAGTACATTGGTACTCAGCAAGCCGTTTGTAACAAATGATGCAATATAGTATGCAAGGCTTACCAATGGAAGGCTAAAAAGGTTAATTTGCATAAAACAGCATTTGAAATTACCATAAATAGATTGAAGGCGAATTGTAAATAAAACAATAATGAATAATCAAAGGAAATTAAGTAAACTACTTATGGACCTCCCATCCACAAGCTAAACCAACAGTGAATTAACCATCCACTGTCCAAAACTTTTTAGAAATAACTATACCTCGTGTGAAATCACCGAGCATTGTCCATGACCGAGGACGCGGCTATTCGAATAGTTTTACACTCTGCAGAGGTTGCACAACTGTACCCACACGATGTGATTAGCCTCGCGCTAAGGAAATCACAACAAGGCCTTTACAATGTTCAATTCCAACCCAATCCCGCCCGCTAGGGTTTCGCATCACACCCCCCTTTGCGCCTCATGGAAATCAGCAACCATGTTCATCCCAATGAGATTGAAATTGAAACATCCCAAATTAATCACCAGTCTGTCCCATACCGGACATGTGGTTTGCAGTAAGACTCGGATCAATGGCGCACAAAGTTAAGTCCTTAAGTGTTCTCGGGCGAGACTACCACATCCCTCGAAGTGCTCCAACACTTCCCCCTTTACTTGCACGATCACTCGCCCAAGTGAAAACCAATTTTGTATAACCACGCCAATGACACACCAATGCCATGGCACAAATTTTATATTGGTGGCACCAACCAGGATTCGATATATCATTAAGTCAAATTAATTAATCACATGTGATGATGAACCCAAACAATACTAAAAGCATGGCTAAGCATACTAATCGTACCATCCCAAATGTGATCGTAACATAGCATCACTACTAAGTTTCCCAACCTTTGGTGACAATGGCATCATAGCATTCAAATTTAACAAGGAGGGAATTACTCAATTGAGGTGATAACTACCAATTACAAGGTTTGTATAAAAGTAGCGATGCAATGTAATTTAAAACAAAATATTTAAATAATAGATTGCAAACTGGGTTCAACATGATCAAAGGACACGACTTGCCTTGGCCTTGCTCAGTTGACGGCTTTTGATCTCCAAATCCGACGGCGGCTCCCTCAACGCGTGATCTAACGAGAGAGAAAACAAAACGAAGAGACAAAATAAATTCAAATAAAATTCAAATGAACTCCAAAAATTCTCAAACATGAACCAAAAGATAGAGCTCAATTTTAGATGAATTTAGGAAAAAGAATCGGGTCAATCGGAGCTAGGACGAGGGAGAACGGGGCTCTGGAAAATCTGATTTTAGGAAAAAGGCTGAAATTCGGAAATTACACTGTGCTGTGGACCGGGTGCACGGTGAGATGGGTCTACGGTGGACTCGGCGCACGAAACAGTGCGGGGGCGACCGGCGTCTTGACGGGCAGCTAGGGCGACGCGGGCGAGGCCGAGCGGCGCCGACGTGGCGATCGGCTCACGGGTCACGGACCGGATCGGCCGGTGGGTCCCATGCGCGAGGCTCGGCGCGACGGTGGATCGGGTCTCACGGAAGACGGCGGCAGCGCGTGGACCGGCGATCAGCGCCGAGGCGGCCGGCGGCGGCGGGGCTCACCGGTGGCAGCACGAGCAGCGGCGGGCGGCGACGCAGCGGTGGCGGCAGCAGAGCAGCGGCAGACGGCCAACGCGCGACGGCGGCGGCGGCGGCGTGGACGGCGGCGAAGCGGCGGCGCGGTGTTCTGCGCGCGGCGGCGCCGGAGCGACGGCAGCGGATTCGGCGGCGGCGGGCTCACCGGCGGCGGAGGCGACGGCGGCAGCTCCCGCGTGGCGGCGGCGCACGCGGCTAGTGGCGAGGAGGCGGGCTGCCGCGCACGGCGGCGAACCTCGGTCGGCGCCATTAAATACCCCGGCGGCGGCGGCCGAGTGGGCTCGGCCACTAGGGTTAGGGTGAGTGGACGCGCGCGGAGGCCGAGCGGCGACGTGGCGGCGCGCGCGCCGAGAAGCGGATCGCGCGGCAGGCGGAGGCTGGTTGGGCGGCTGGGTGGGCTGCAGCCCACCTGGCTTTTAGGATTTTCTTTTGCTTTTCTTTTTCCAGAAATCCAAATAAACTTCAAAAAGCTCTAGAAAATAGCAAATAAATCCGGAAAATTCGCCAAAAATACCAGGAAACTCCTTGAGACTCAGGGAACTCAAATAAAATATTTTTGGCAAATGTTAATGTTTAATTTAATCATATTAAATCTTTTTAATTAATAAAAATTCCAATTAAGCTTTAATTAATTCCAAAAAAATCCAAATGGTGAATTTTATTTTAAAAGCTTCAAAAAGGCTCTGAAAATCAGGATGTTACAAACCTTACCCCCTTAAATGGGATCTCAACCCCGAGATCCGGGCTCACTACTAGAATAGGTTCGGAAACCTTACCCCCTTCCTCCTCAGAGTGGTTGCTCCACTGAACTTTGCAAAAGCGAACAACTTTATTCCGGGTGACTCGCTCTGACACATCCAAGATTTTGACAGGACGCTCTTTGTAGGACAGATCCTCCTCAAGATCAATTGCCTCAACTGTACAGCCTCCTTTGGCACTCTCAAACACTTCTTCACTGGGACACATGGAAAACATCATGTACCCCATCAAGGACGCAGTAGCTCCAATTGATAAGCAACCTCTCCCTGCGTTTGAGTGCTGAGCGGACCGACATACCATGGTGCAAGCTTCCCTTTTGCTGAAACCTCTTCGCACCTTTGAATGGTGTGATCACGAGATACACAAAATCATCGGCTCAAAACTCGGCTCTCGGCGTCGGTATCCGCATAGCTCTTTTGCCCGGCCCGGGCGGTCCTCAACCTCTCTGAATCAAACGGACCTTGTCCTCGGCCTCTTTTAGACAACTGGACCAAACACCGACCTTCCTGTCTCTTTCCAATTGAGAGGGTCCGCATTTCTGCCATAGAGTGCTTCAAATGGTGACATCTCGCAAACTTGCACGATAACTATTGTTGTAGGAAAACTCGCAAAGGCAAGCAATGTCCCACTTAGGTCCATGATCTAGCACACACGCTCTCAACATATCCTCAAGAATCGATTGACTCGCTCTGTCGACCATCCGTGCAGGGATGGTATGCGATCTTGAAATTCAGTGCGTTCCCATAGCCTCATGGAAACTACCCCAAAACCAAGAAGTGAATGGGACCCTCGATCGACACTATTTTCTTGGGCACTCCATGCAAACCGCGATCCTCGACATATATAGTTACGCCAATCATCACGGTGTAGGTTGTCTTCACTTGAATGAAGTGAGCAACCTTGGTCAATCGGTCCACGATGACCCAAATCGAATCATAGCCCTCCTTGGTCTTAGGCGGACCGACTATGAAGTCCATACCAATCTCTTCCCATTTCCACTCGAGGATTTTCAACGGTGGAGCAAACTGCTGGCCTCGATGCTCTGCCTTAACTCTCGGACAGACATCACAAACGGCCACATACTCGGCGATCTCACGCTTCATGCTAGGCCACCAATATTTTTCTTTAATGTCTGGTACATCTTGGTGCTCGCTGTGGTGTATCGAGTATAACGACTCGTGAGCTTCCTTTAGCAATGAGATCCTTTAGCTCCTTCTTATTGGGCACACACAAGCGTTGCTTGAACCACGGGGTTCCTTGGGCATCCTCGAAAATCCCGACTTTTCCTTCACTCATACTCTCTCGATACGCTGAAATGCTTCATCATCCATGCGAGCGACGAATCTGACCATCCAAAGTGGGCTCCAACTCCATTGCTGCCAAAAATCCTTCCTCGACCAATTCCAAGCTGAGCCTTTGGAATTCCTCATGCAAAGCTGGCTGACTCTCCTTGACCTTCACCGAATTACAATAAACCTTCCTGCTCAGAGCATTTGCGACCACATTGGCCTTCCCTGGGTGATAATGGATCCCGACATCGTAATCCTTTATCAACTCCAACCACCTCCTCTGCCTGAGATTAAGCTCGGACTGGGTAAAGATGTATTTCAAACTCTTGTGATCCGTATAAATCTCACATCTATTACCCAAGAGATAGTGCCTCCAAATTTTCAAAGCATGCACAATGGCTGCTAGCTCTAAGTCGTGGGTAGGGTAATTCTCCTCATGCGGTCTCAACTAGCGCGAGGCATACGCTACCACCCTCTTTTCCTGCATCAGTACACAACCCAAACCCTTGCGTGAGGCATCGCAATAAATCTCAAAATCCTTGTTTAAATCTGGCAATATTAGCTTTGGGGTGTGGTCAAACTCTCCTTCAACTTCTGAAAGCTTTTCGCACTCAAGGCGTCCAAACAAATTTCTTTTCCTTTTTAGCAATTGGGTAAGTGGCTTGGCTACACTGGAAAATCCCTTGATGAAGCAGCGGTAATAACCACCATACCAGAAAACTCGACTGAGTCACAGAAGAAGGTGATCGCCAATCAAAACATCCTTGACCTTTCCGGTCAACAAACAACTCCCTTTGCGGACATCACATGGCCTAGGAAGGCGACTTCCTTCATCCAAAACTCACATTTGCTAAACTTGGCATACAACCGATGGTCCCTTAATTTCGCAATACCATCCTCGGGTGTTCCTCATGCTCCTCTCATCCTTGGAGTAGATCGAATGTCGTCAATCAACACAACGACAAACTTATCCAAATATTCCATGAACACCTTATTCATCGGTACATAAAATAGGTTGGAGCATTGGTCAACCCAAAAGACATCACCGTGAACTCGCATAATCCGTGAACGAGTCGAAAATCTTGTCTTAGGTATGTCCTCTGTCGAATCCTCATCGATGGTAACGACCTCAAGTCAATCTTGAGAAAACTCCTGCTCCCCGAGCTGGTCAAACAAGTCATCAATCACGGGCAACGGTACTTGTTCTTGACGGTGACCTCGTTAAGTGCTCGGTAGTCCACACACATGCGCCGCCGCCATCCTTCTTTTTCACAAACAAGATGGCGCTCCCACTGGGACGAATCGGGCCTAACATAACCTTTGTCCAAAAGCTCTCGACCGCTTCTTGAGTTACGCTAACTCATTTCTTGGCATCCGTAGGGTCTTTTGAAATCGAGAGGTACGGGTACCAACTCGATCGAAACTCAACTTCTCGCTCTGGTGGCATCCTGGAAGGTCATGCGAAACACATCGGGTACTCACGACAATTGGCACATCCTCCAACTGAATTCCCTTGATCGGCTGGACCATTACCGCTCTGGGTGATTCATGCTAGCTGAAAATCGCACTTTCCTCCCATCGAGCTGGTCAAGGTCACCGCTCTGCTCCCACAATCCAAAAGCGCTCGGTGCTTCTTGAGCCAATCCATACCCAAGATCACATCTAGGATTTGGATATCCAAGATAATCAAGTCCGCTCTAAACTCAACTCCTGGATGTCTATCGAACTCCGGATGACCTAGGTTGGTGCTCAACTCCAACCGGGATTGGACCAAAAGAATAGATCCCAGAGTAACAATTTTCAGCTGTTGCTTTAAAGCAAAACTCAGAAACAAGCGAATGGGAAGCTCGAGAATCAAATAAAGCGTGGCGATCTTGAATGGACTAGGAACTTACCGATCATAACCTCTCAGTGCTGCTGGGCCTCTCTGCAGGTGGCGTGGTTCACTGGCCTCTCACCACCGTGGAGTCCTGCTGGCTCGACTGGCGCTCGGGTGCTCCACGCCCGCCTACAGGGTAGGTGTCCGTCTGGTGTGGCTCCCAAGTCGGCGAACCGGAGTGGGGCACGCCTCTGGGGCACTTGCTAGCATAGTGTCCTCGCTCATGACACTTGTAGCAAGCAAGACAACTGCTGGATTGGCGTTCCTTTGCTGCTGACCACCGATCCACCGGGTCTCGCTCGCTCGCTGGGACGTGGCGCTAGGGCCGGGTCCTAAAGATCGATCGCTGCTCTCGCTGCTTTGAGGCACTCAGCGGGTGGTAAGTGCTGAAACGCTGCCTCGAGCTGGTGAGGCGCAATCCTCGCTGAGCCATCCTCCTCTTGCGAGACTCCTCGAGCTCACGGCGATCGTCCTCAATTAGGATAACCTTATCCACCATCTCGCTGAAAGCTGGCATAGTCGTTGCCCACAACTGCACCTTCAATCCACAGGTTCAAGCCTTTCCGGAACCTCTTCGCGGGCTTCATCTGTGGCTACATCCTCGGGTGCATAGCGAGCTAGCTGAGTGAATTTATTGAGGTATTCACTCACTGACATGTTCTTCTGCTGCAACTCACGGAACTCCTCCTTCTTCATGTCCATCACCCCATCCGGGACATGGGCGTGTGAAGCGGTGGAGAACTCATCCCAAGTAATCTTGTCACGGTCCTCGTGGGCGTCACGGTGAGTTCTCCCACCACTCTGCTGCAGTCCCTCTAGCCGGTGTCTGCATACAACACTCTCTCCTGTGCGTGCCTTTGGGCCAAGTTCAGCTTTTCTCTCGAGCGGATCCAGTCGTCGCCTCCAAAGGCTATGAAGAATCGAGTAGGTAGGCGGCCTCGTTCTCATGAACTCGCAGCGGGGCGATGGTGGGTGGCACGAGGTGCTGCTACCACAGGTCTTGTGCTGAGCCATATTGTTCATATTCTGCATCATTGCTTGCATCATCTCGAGTGCAGGCCATCGAGAACCGATCGGCGAGGCGGGTCGTGGTCGTGGAGCGCACTGGGGTGGTGAGTGGTACTGCTCCACGGGTTCGGTTTGTCTGCGCCACGACTGCGGAGTTCTGGTTTCAACCATCTTGCCGCTGCTCAAAAGAAAGACCATTTCTTTGAGAACCGACTTAGAAGGCTCAATAGGTAAGAGGGAAAAGCAAAGGTAAGCGGTAAACTCGTCTAAGGGGAATTTCTAATGACAACCTAAACTAAGCAAACACTTAGCCGAAAAGGCTAACACGAAAAGGCTAACAAAAGAAGCAATAAACTCCACAGGAAGACTTTTGACATGACTGCATCATAATGCTAGAAGCAAAACTGCAGCTCACATCACAACCAACGACAAATAAGAAGCAAAACGTTCTACACGATGCTAAAACTATAACAGGGTTCAAATCTAACGGCTCCTAATCTTCTCGGAAATCTCCAATCTTTTCTTGACACATTGGGGTGCTTCCTTGATCCAAACTTCACAGCACAACTTGAAGAATTCCATGCCAACTTTCACTTTGATGGAGGAATATTCGGACATCTATGGACATTATAGGGATAAGAAGTCACATTGAGTTTCGAAAACAAGTTCTCAGAGGAGACAAGGAGCAAGAATCCTAAAAATGAGGTAAGAATAAAGAATTACTAGTCAATCATTTGGTTGATTTGATTTAGAAAATAAATTTTGAAATATTTTCTAATTCGACTACTCTAACTAGGGCTTCGTCCTGCAGTCGATTTGGCTCTGATACCATCTCTGTCGAGACCCGAATATGCAAATCCGGACTCTCTGTGTATACTGCACTAGTCCAGGATCACGCTAGTGCACACAGTCATACATAGAGGTAATCATCACCACAATCACGATATTAAATAATGGAATCTCAAATTATTAATCAATATCCAAAAGTGAGACCTTATGGTCAAGCTTACAATCTCAATAGCCTTAGGGGCTTAACAAAAATTAGCAGCGGAAAATCCAAAATAAAACGTAGTGGCCAATCGACATGCCCACGGGCAATCGAGTGGGAGCGAAGCCTAGAGCGCGTAGTCGTCGAAGTACTCGCCTCTGGAACCTCCTGCTGGTAGTACTCCTCTTCCTCAATCGAGCAACATAGGCGTAAAGCCGTGAGTACATTGGTACTCACAAGTCGCTTGTAACAAATGATGCAATATAGTATGCAAGGCTTACCAATGGAAGGCTAAAAGGTTAATTTGCATAAACAAACATTTGAAATTACCATAAATAGATTGAAGGCGAATTGTAAATAAAACAATAATGAATAATCAAAGGAAATTAAGTAAACTACTTATGGACCTCCCATCCACAAGCTAAACCAACGATGAATTAACCATCCACTTGTCCAAAACTTTTAGAAATAACTATACCTCGTGTGAAATCACCGAGCATTGTCCATGACCGAGGACGCGGCTATTCGAATAGTTTTACACTCTGCAGAGGTTGCACAAGCTGTACCCACACGATGTGATTAGCCTCGCGCTAAGGAAATCACAACAAGGCCTTTACAATGTTCAATTCCAACCCAATCCCGCCCGCTAGGGTTTCGCATCACACCCCCTTTGCGCCTCATGGAAATCAGCAACCATGTTCATCCCAATGAGATTGAAATTGAAACATCCCAAATTAATCACCAGTCCGTCCCATACAGACATGTGGTTTGCACGGTAAGACTCAGATCAATAGCGCACAAAGTTAAGTCCTTAAGTGTTCTCGGGCGAGACTACCACATCCCTCGAAGTCATATTAAATCTTTTTAATTAATAAAAATTCTAATTAAGCTTTAATTAATTCCAAAAAATCCAAATGGTGAATTTTATTTTAAAAGCTTCAAAAAGTCTCTGAAAATCAGGATGTTACAAACCTTACCCCCTTAAACGGGATCTCGACCCCGAGATCTAGACAGAGCACAGATATGATTTTAAAACAGAATTTTTGATGAATGCATGCTTCTAAATTGATCCAAATGGCACATAAAATTTGCTATCGAGCTACTTGCCATGATCCCTCTTTATGGTATGATTTTCTAACCTATAATTCGGTCTTCCACCATTCTCCCAAGACCGGTAAAAATAAAAGAGATCATATTCTAAGTATACCTTTGCCTTGGGCCATTTTGGGTCTTCACATTTATCCTTTGGCTTGCATCTTGTTGCTCACAAATGGACTAAACCTTCGCATGCTCATTAAAACATGTTAGTCCCACATTCACATAAATTCATTTATTATCAAAACCAGTTTTAGGGGCCTAGATGCTTTCAATCTCCCCCTATTTGGTAATTAATGACAATCCAATTTTATGTGAGAATAATGTTCTTGAATATACCACTTGTTTGGCAACTAGTTGTATATTCTATTTTGACTTTAAATGAGAGTAGTTCTTTTGCAATAAAGTTTTGTCTTGGCATAAGATGAACTAATTTCATTTTAAAGTCCAAGGGAGGAGAGAACTCCCCCTAAACATGTGCATGAATAAAAATGTGACATTTGAGACAAGATGCACAAGACAAAGAGATTTCATAAAAGTAAATTGACATTTAAGCAAAAGATATAATAAGCATCCATAAGCATAAAGTTTTACATCCAGGCATCCAAAATAAAGCATAATGTCATTACATCACAAGCAAAGCATAAATAGTTCATTACAGCCCAAAAGCAAAATAAAAAAATAGATAGATAGCTAGCCCAACTACCCAAACTCCCCACACAACTCCCCACACTTCTCCCCCTTTGGCATCAAGTACCAAAAAGAGTCACTCCTAAGGTCCGGAGGGAGAAGGGCCACGACGGCGACGTCGAGTGTAGCGCTGAGGCGATGGAGGCGGCTGAGACAGAGACTGCTCTATGGCTGTGATTCTGCCATCCAAAGATGTCAACCTCTCGTCCACTGTGCCCATCCTGGAGTTGAGGGTGGAAAAACCCTCGAGGATGGTCGAGTAAATCTGCGAGAGGGAAGGCTGGCCAGGCTCCTGTGGTGCTGCAGCTCCTGCACCTGCTGCTCCTGAAGAAGACCCCGGTGCTGCCGGGTCTGACTGTCAGGTCTGGGCTTATATGGCTTGTGGACTCCACCACAACCTCCCCTGAATTCAAACTTGGTCCTGATCAGTGCCATGATGTAAGGCGCATAATTAATGCCCTTAATCCTGTCATTTTTGGATGCAGCTATTTACATGATGATTACATCTACAACATCAAACTTTTGACCCTTCATGATGTAATCAATGAGGTTCCAAGCATGACCTCTAATGGCATCGAAGTTCCCGCTCTTGGGAAAGATGGTATGGTTAATAATCCTATTAACCAGACTGGGAATGGGCAAAAGACCAACCAACTTCCCTGGGATAAACCTCTCAGCGGTGTTGTAGTAGATGGACATCTCATGAATATCAAAGGCGGGCTTGTCATAGACCTTCTCATAGGCACTTAGCTCTGCTCTTAATGCTAGCTCAAAGTCATGTTTGGTGGCCTCCAGTTTTGTGCACAAAGTCATCCAAGTGAAATACTGAAAATCAGGGGAGATATACACTGTGGCATAGAACTGGCGAATCATCTCTTCATTGTAGTTGCAAGGAACGGCCACAAGCTGATGAATACCTGCCCTCTGAAACAGTCGGTAAGTGCCCTCATATTTGTCAATGGAATCCAAATGATCCCAATCAACATACTTGTGATCAGCAAACTGCCTGTCCTGTCCATACAATTGATCAAAGACTTGCTCTTGGAACTTGGTATGGAACTTGGGATTGATGGAGTTGCAAGGAAGTTCAAATTGATTTCTATGTCGTAGTCTTGCATACTCATCGGCGGTGATCTTCTTGAGATCAATCTCCGGGTTCTCCCTTTCAGTAAAGTCCTCTTCTGACGCTTCCATGGGAGAGCTCTCACGGTGCTTAGACTCAGTCTCGGGGTCTGAGTCGGGTTGAGGTGCCGGGGCCTTCCCTTTGTCTTGGGCTGCCTTTTGAGAGGCCTCGGAGGAAGGGTGAGTTAGAGTGCCCGAAGACTCCCCGGAAATGGAGGAGTACATCCTCCGGCCCGCGACTCTTGTTCTAGGCATCTAGAAACAAAGAACATACTTCATGAGGATCAAGGAAGAAAGGATCAATTTAGATTGAAAAAGATTAAAATGAATTTGC
Source organism: Dendrocalamus sinicus (assembly GCA_036346575.1). Lineage (NCBI taxonomy): Eukaryota > Viridiplantae > Streptophyta > Magnoliopsida > Poales > Poaceae > Dendrocalamus > Dendrocalamus sinicus. The sequence goes on along the minus strand of CM070656.1, from coordinate 11,712,365 downwards.
TGCTCTGTCAGGAGAATCGGAAGTACCGCTGTTCTGGGTTGGTAGTACCGCTCAGTGGTAGTCCCGCACATGTTGGGTGGTAATTCCGTTTCCTGGCAGATTCTAGGTTTTCAATAATGTACATAGATCTTTGGTGTTTTCTTGGATTGAATCCATGGAATGGGTGTGCAAATACCCTTAAACACCAAATCTACTCATTTGCCCTAGAATTTTTTCCGGAAAATCATCTACATTTCAAATCCAACTAAATCTTGACCTAGGGTTCAAAAAGAGATTGAAAAGGAGAGGTTTGATCCGAGATACCTTGAGGATCAGAGGAGTTGAACCCTTTGGAGAAGATTTGACTTGAAAACGTGAAGAAAATCCCGCTAGATTTTAGAATCTACGGGGCGATTTGTGGAGTTTTTGGTGTGGGAGAGATAGAGAAGGAGAAGAAGAGGCGGCTGGTACGGTCACGGGTGGAGACTGAGACGGAAGGACCGGAGAGAGAAAAAAAGGTCCCTCAGGTTGTGGGCAGTTACCCTTCTCAAGCCACTTACGGTAGTACCGCCAATATGGGCGGTAGTTCCGCTGACTGGAAGTACTGCAGGAGACAGCGGTAGTTCCGATTTTTCTGGGACTTGAAGAAAATGAATTGGAAAGAGAATAGATGCAAATGATTCCTAGTTTTTGCACTCAACTAAAATCTTTAAGGATCATTATGCATTAAATAACCCAAAATATTATCTTTAAATAATTTTTGCATTTGATTTAAATCAAAACCTTTTTGGATAAAATCTCTTTCACACAAACTTTCAAGCTTTATCAATTGAGCATACATTTCATTGAGCCGTAATTTTATGCAACATTGGAGTAATATATGACATTTAGTTCATTCTCAATTTGCAAAAACGGCTTTCGTTTAAGAGTTTGGTGAAGATATCCGTTAATTGGTCTTCGGTCCGGATGTGGCTAATGCAAATATCTCCCTTACTAACATGGTCCCTCAAGAAATGGTGGTGTATATCTATATGCTTGGTTCTTGAGTGTTAGACTGGATTATTAGATATTTTGATGACACTATCATTATCACACAAAAGAGGCACTTTGTCAAAATTGATTCCATAATCCATTAAGGTTTGCCTCATCCATAATAATTGAGCACAACAACTTCCAGCGGAAACATATTCGGCTTCGGCGGTTGAAAGTGCTACGGAATTATATTTCTTTGAGGACCATGATACTAAAGATCTTCCTAAGAATTGACAACTTCCTGAGGTGCTTTTTCTATCCACTTTGCAACCTGCATAATCGGAATCCGAATATCCAATTAATTCAAATTTAGCACCTTTAGGATACCAAAGCCCTATGTTTTGGGAATGTTTCAAGTATCTCAAAATTCTTTTTACGGCCTTTAAATGACACTCTTTTGGTGAAGCTTCAAACCGAGCACACATGCATACACTAAACATGATATCGGGCCTAGATGCGGTAAGATAAAGCAAACTACCAATCATGGATCTATAAAGCTTTGAATCTATCGACTTACCTCCTTCGTCAAGGTCTAGATGCCCGTTGATTGCCATTGGTGTCTTGATGGGTTTTGCATCTTCCATGCTAAACTTCTTAAAGAGATCTTTAACGTACTTCGTTTGGCTTATGAAAGTCCCATCCTTGAGTTGCTTGATTTGGAGTCCAAGGAAATAACTCAATTCTCCTATCATGGACATCTCAAATTCCCTAGACATCATATCACCAAATTCTTCGCAAAAATCTTGGTTAGTAAAACCAAATATAATATTATCAACATAAATTTGGCATACAAAGAAATCATCACCAATGATTTTTGTGAATAATATTGTATCTACTTTACCAATTTTAAATCCTTTTGAAAAAAGGAAATTTCTAAGGCGCTTGTACCATGCTCTAGGAGCTTGTTTTAAACCATATAGCGCCTTTGAAAGTTTATAAACATGATTAGGGTATTTAGGATCTTCGAATCCCGGTGGTTGTTCAACAAATACAGGTTTGGAGATTGTTCCATTTAGAAATGTACTTTTAACATCCATTTGAAATAATTTAATATCAAAACTGGATACAAAAGCAAGCAAGATTCTAATTGACTCAAGTCTAGCAACGGGTGCAAAGGTTTCATCATAATCTAAACCCTCGACTTGAGTATAACCTTGAGCAACTAACCTTGCTTTGTTTCTTACCATAATTCCGTTTTTATCTTGTTTATTCCGGAAGACCCATTTTGTGCTCTTCGGGTCTTTCCACCAAGGTCCATACCTCGTTTTGTGCAAAATTGTTCAACTCTTCATGCATGATATTTACCCAATCCGGGTCATCTAGAGCTTCATCTACAAGCTAGGCTCAAGAGAAGACACAAAGGAGTACAAAATGAAACTACTCTAGAGCGAGTTTGAACACCCTTACTCACATCACCCAATATTTGATTGATTGGATGATCCTTGGCTATTGCGTTGTGGATCTTGAAATTGTTTTGTTGTTGATCCTTTTGTTCTTCATCTATGACTTGAACATTGCTTGTTGTAGATGAGGTGGGTGGCTCCACTCGTCTTGATGAGCTTGGAGATGTTAGACCTTCTTTTGGCTTGATGTCTCCAATTTGCATGTTTTCCATAGCCTTGTGTAATCCTTCATCCCCTACATCATCTAAATTTTCTTGCTCTTCTTGAGAGCCATTAGTCTCATCAAATTGTACATCACAAGATTCTTCAACTAAATCCGAATTTTTATTATAAACTCTATAAGCTTTGCTATTTAAAGAATAACCTAATAAAAATCATTCATCACATCAACTTTGAAATTTAGAAAGCCGAACACCCTTTCTTAAGATATAGCATTTGCAACCAAATACTCTAAAATAGGAAATGTTCGGTTTTCCTCCAATGAGAAGCTCATAGGAAGTCTTTTTCAAAAGACGATATAAATAAAGATGTTTTATGGCATAACAAGCAGTGTTAATAGCTTCCGTCCAAAATTTATCGGAAGTATTATATTCATCAAGCATTGTCCTAGTCATTTCAATTAATGTACGATTTTTTATTTCTACAACTCGATTTTGCTCGGAGTGTAGGTTGTGGAAAGTTTATGCTTTATTCCAAGTTCATCACAAAAATCTTCAATTTTAGTGTTTTTGAACTCAAAACCATTGTCACTTCTAATTTTCTTAATTTTAAAATCAAATTCATTTTGGGCCTTTTTTGCAAAACTTTTGAAAATCCCGGAGGTTTCACTTTTGTCATTTAAGAAGAATACCCATGTATATATAGAGTAATCATCTACAATGACTAGACAATAGCTATTACCTCCTATGCTCTTGTAGGTTGTTGGCCCAAACAAATCAATATGTAAGAGCTCTAATGGCCAGATGTTGACATGATACTTTTAGAAGGGTGAGAATTAGCGACTTATTTTCCAGCTTGACAAGCACTACAAAGTCGATTTTTCTCAAACTTCACATCTTTCAAACCAACAACTAAGTCATGTTTGAAAAGCTTTTTACGTTGCACCATGCCTACATGACTTAGTCTCCTATGCCATAACCAACCCAAAGAAGTTTTTGCAATTAAACAAGTTTTTAAACAAAAATCATTTGAAGTAAAATCTACTAAATATAGATTTCCAAATCTAAAACCTTTGAAAACAAGTTCATTATTATTTTCTTTTGAAATAATTACATTTTCTTTTGAGAAGGAGCAAGTTAAGCCTAAATCACACAATTGAGCAACGGATAGCAAATTGAAGTTTAATGTTTCTACTAGAGACATATTAGAAATGGAAAGGTCATTAGAGATAGCGATTTTACCGAAACCAAGTACCTTTCCTATGCTATTGTCCCCGAAGATGATTTTGTCATTGCTCCCGCTCTCAAATGTGGTGAACATTTTCCGGTCTCCGGTCATGTGTTAAGTGCATCCACTATCCAACACACAATGCCTTCCACCGGTTTTGTAGTTCACCTACAAAAGAAAATCAAGTTGTTTTAGGAACCCAAATTTGTTTGGGTCCTTGGAGGTCAGTAACCAAGGTTTGGGCACCCAAATGGATTTCTTTTTAGCACCCAAAATCGAAGTGCCAATAAAATGAGTAACAACATTTCCATTTTTAGATTTTTTAAGCATATAACAAGAATCATATAAACCAATGAAATGTATTTTATTTTTAGAACAATTATTTTGTATGTGTCCTACATTCCGGCATTTAGTGCAATATTTTCCATTCTCTTTTACAAACTTGGGGGTTTGTATGCCGGCTTCTTACCTTTCTTGGGAATAAACCCAAGACCTTCTTTGTTAAAAGAGCATCTTTGATCACTTAGTAATTTATCAAGGGTTGCCTTTCCCTTGTGTGCTCTTTCCAAACTTTTGTTCAATTTTAGCACTTGTTCCTTTAAATTCTTGTTTTCATTTACAAGCACATTGTCATGATTAAAAGTTAAAGCATTTTTAGAGTCAACATTTGAAGAACATGGCATGGCAAGAAGATCATCACAAGATGTACATATGCTAGAATTTGAAATTTCTATACTAGACATTTCATTCAAGATATTACATGTAACACCAATGCTTGTACTAGTTTTCTTTTGATTTTCTTGGAGAAGTAAATCATGAGCTTCCTTTAACTCCTCATAGGATTCTTGGAGAGATAAATGTTCTCTCTTCAAAACCTTGAATTTTGATTTTTCTTTTCCAAAAAATTCATTCAATTCAATTAGCATATCCATTAAATCATCATAAGAGGACTCATCGTCATCAAGAAATTTTACCTTCTCTCCTTGCCATAAGGCATGTAGGAGTGGAGAATAGCGATGGAGCCTCTTTGATGGCGATACCGACAAGTCCCTTCTTCTTGGGAGACTCATCTTTACTTCACCCGGAGTCGGAGTACTCTGCCTCGGAATCCCACTCACCAATGTGGGCTTCGTTCTTCCCATCTTTGTGAAGCCTCTTGAAGAGCTTCTTCTTGCCGTGAAATCCCTTCTTCTTATATGACTTCTCCTTGTCATCTTTCTTGGTGGGGCATTGTGAGGCAATGTGCCCCTTCTCGTCACATTCATAGCAACAGATGTTGCTATACTTCTTGTTGGAGAAGAATTGCCACTTCTTGGTCTTTTCATGACTTGCGCCTCGGTTTGAGCGCCTTCTCATGAATTTGTTCATCCTTCGCACTAGAAGGGCAAGTTCCTTTTTGGAATCCTCTTCTTCATCTTCGGATTCCTCACTTGCCACCGCCTTTGCCTTGAAGGCGGTAATCTTCTTTCCTTTGGAGGTGGATTGCTCCAGAAGCTCCTCTTTATCCTTCTTGTACAACTCATTGGTAATTAGATTACCCAAGAGTTGTGTTGGCGTCATCCTTGCCAACTCCGGTGAGTTGAGGAAGAGTGTCACCAACATCTTGTACTTTTCTGGTAAGGCCCTAAGCATCTTTCTCACAATGTCAAGATCGGAAAGGTTAGTTCCAAGGATTTTGAGCTCATTCACAATGTTGTTGAGCCTTGTGTACATCTCATTGATGTCCTCATGGGGCAACATTACGAATGTCTCATATTTGATCCTAAGCCGATGCAATTTGGCCTCCTTAACCATGAACGTCCCTTCGTGTATTTCGAAAAGGGTAGTCCAAATAGCGTGAGCCGTCTCAAGATTGCTCACCCTATTGAACTCATCCGCGTTTAAGGCTCCAAAGAAAGCATTCATGGCTTGGGCGTATAAATGAGTGTTACGTCCGTCTTGATCCGTTGGGTGCGATGGGTCAAGTGGCATGACATAACCCTCATTTACAACTTTCCAAATACGAGGACTCATAGCCTTTAAATAAATCGACATTCTAATTTTCCAATAAGCATAATTAGAGCCATCGAATAGTGGTGCCTTGCCTATTGCAAACCCCTCACTAGCCATCCTTTTCTCTCTAGACGGTTAAGTCTAATTGTGAGAGACCAAGCTCCGATACCACTTGTAGGATCAAGGATACCGACTAGAGGGGGGTGAATAGGAGGTTTTTAAATTTTTCTTGTTGACTTAATTAATTATTCACACTTTAAATAGCAAGAATGTAAAGCAATTAATCCTACTCAATTCTAGTCAAGAATATAGCAATCCTAGCTCTAAGCAAGCAAATGATCACAATGAAGTAAATAAACAAGAGCTAAGAAAGAAATGAACACAACCGATGTTTTTACCGTGGTGTTCGGAAACTTGTCGGTTTTCCCTAGTTCACATTGAGGTTAGCCCGAACAAATTGGACTAGCTCCACGAATTAAGCTGAAGCACCTCGATCACTAGTGGTAGCTCTTCCCCGCTCCGGGTAGGTGAGTTCCGACCTTCACAAGACTACCGGGTCTTCTCACGAGCTCCTTGAGAAGATCACCGATCGAACCTCTACCCAATCGTCCAAGTGCCGGCAAGCAGTAAGAGTAATAAACCTGAGCTTCACCTGAATGCAAATGAGTGCCAAATGGATCAACTAATGAATTCTAGCACTATTTGCTCAACCACCTCAAATTGAATGCAGAAAGTGAGTATGAGGGTGGAATGAATGCTCTAGGGCTCAAAGAATGTTCAATGGGTCTCTAACTTCTGTCCTTGAGCAGTGGTGGAGGTATTTATAGCCTCCACCAACCAAAACTAGCCCTACTCCGGAAATCCAAAAGTAGCAAGTTCGGCGCTCTTTGGGAAAAAGGCTCCGCTCTCGGTCCGGAGCTTCCGGTCTCCGGAAGTACCGCTCTGGATGGCGGAACTACCGCAACCAGCGGTAGTTCCGGCGTTAAAATTACTAGTGCTCTCTGGAAAAAAGGCTCCGCTCAAAATTCGGAGCTTCCGGTCGCCGGTAGTACCGATTCTGAGCGCAGAACTACCACTCTCCGGTATTTCCGACATTCAAATCGGCGGTACTACCGCTCGTCCAGACAGAGCATAGATATGATTTTAAAACAGAATTTTTGATGAATGCATGCTTCTAAATTGATCCAAATGGCACATAAAATTTGCTATCAAGCTACTTGCCATGATCTCTCTTTATGGTACGATTTTCTACCCTATAATCCGGTCTTCCACCATTCTTCCAAGACCGGTAAAAACAAAAGGGATCCTATTCTAAGTATACCTTTGCCTTGGGCCATTTGGGTCTTCACATTTATCGTTTGGCTTGCATCTTATTGCTCACAAATGGACTAAACCTTCGCATGCTTATTAAAACATGTTAGTTCCATATTCACATAAATTCATTAATTACCAAAACCAGTTTTAGGGGCCTAGATGCTTTCAAAAGGCCATGGCCTCGACACCCAGAAGGGCGAGGCCTCGTTGCCTGCATCGGCCGCCGAGGGCTTATTGCCTGCGTCGGCCATCGCGGTCGAGGAGGTGTCGCCGAAGTCTCCGAGGGCGAAGCGTCCCTGGATACAACCGCCCTCCCCCTCGGGGAGGTTCAACATGGCGATGGAGCCCCCCAGCGTGGATGGAGCCCCCGCGGCCCAGATCGAGGCGGGGCGAACGCCTCCCCATGCCATGGTGCCAACCAAGGCAGAGCTAACACCTCCCCATGCATCGGTTGAGGGTATCGAAGGTAGGTGCAATTCTTTCTCCCCCCCCGGTGACTTCGCGAAGCTCTCTCCGATTTGCTCGCTCATTCCGTCGTCGACATCAGGTGACACAAGGTCTCCTGGACGCGGCCAAGGATCGAGCAATGGAGACGGCCGCGAAGCTCCGGTCTTCCGGCCCAGGACGCGATGTCCACGCCTGGTGCTGTTGAAGTCGCTGGCGCGGAGGCTTGACGGCCGGCAGTCTCCGACTTCATTCCTCGGATGGAGATGCTTCGGGTCCTTCACGAGGTCGCAGAGTGCGCCGACTCCAACCTAGATCGACGGGCGCTGTCGAGGTGTGGGGCTGAACTGCTGGCGGGCGTTGCTGGCCTCGGAGATGAGGGTAGGTGTTTAGGTTCACAACCTATGCCGCTATCGAGGGCTTCGCTAACACCCGCACTTTTGCAGACCCTTGCTCTCAGCCGAGCCCTGGAGGATGCTGGAAAGCCAGCACCGAGCTGCCAAAGAGGCACACACCGCCAAGGACGAGCGCATCTACCTGCTGGAGTTGGAAAGCACGAGGGCGGCCTCCGACGCGTAGATACTTGCTGCGGAGGCGCATTGCGCAGCGACGGAGGCGCAACGTGCCACGACGGAGGCCCAGCGTGCAACGGCAGAGGAGCGCGATGGCCTGCTCCAGCAGATTGCAGCGCTGGAGGAGGAGAGGGCCCAGCTCATCGCGTCCCTTGAAGAGAGGAACCGGACCATGGGAGACGCGTCAGTGGCAGCGTGGGGGGCGATGGAGTCTTTGGATAGTGCCCTCATGGACCTTTCCGTCGACGTTCCGGACCTAACGTTCGGTCCCGAGGACCTGGCGCAAACGCTTCGGTGAATCGGAGAGGGTTCAAGCCTCACCCTCTGCGGCGCCAAAGCCTGCGGCGACCACTACGGCTTTGCCAGTGCTTGCGCTGCCTTCGCCATGCTCCACAACCGAGGGTGCCAGCACATCGCCAAGCTGGAAGACCCTCAGCTGGAGCTGCCAATCGGTGCCGGGGCGATGTCGAGTGCCGTTCGGCCCGCCGTCCAGGCCATCTACAACCAGATCTGGGGCTACGTTGGGGACGGTGCGGCCAAGGTAGCATTGCGACGGACGTTGCATAGGGAGGGGAACTTCGGCCAGTGGCTCGACAAAGTTCCCCGGCGCATCGAAGATGGTGCCGCCATCCCTAGGCATGGCACGGACCCACAAGTGCGATGCCGGGGTCCGGTGTGTAGGCGTGCGTTGCTATGTATCTGTTTTTGTAAGCTGGCGCCCTGTGGCCCCTTCCCCTTTGCATGAATGAAATGGTATTTCCCCAAGTGTTCTAACGATGCATACTATTTTTGCTCCGGGCAGATGTTTGATAGAGGCCGATTAGTACTGTCGGATCAGATGATTCGACGGCATCTTCGGCGTTGGGCATGGGCAGAGGAGGCCCGGGACTTCTGGGCAAACCGTACTTCAACGGGGGATACTTTGACGCAGAAGCATATTAAGGTGGAGTCAGGCGAGTAGCGACCTTAGGCACTCGAAGGCACTTGTAAACCTTAGCCCTCTGCAAATGTAGTAGTCGAATCTGTGTAATCATTCCCTTATGAATGCAGTAAAGGCTGGTTGGGGTACGCCGCTAGAGCCTTTCACTATTGCGCCTGCTTCCGGCCAGCTCGTAGGACGTAGTGCTCCGCATACGTCTAAGCACTTCGTCCCCTACCCTTCAAAATGGTGGCAGCGGAGCTGGCGCTTCGTCGATGTAGATGCTCGAGCACTCCATCCCCTACCCTTCGAAGTGGTGGCAGCAGAGCTGGTGCTTCGTCGATGTAGACGCTCGAGTGCTCTGTCCCCTACCCTTCGAAGTGGTGGCAGCGGAGCTGGTGCCTAGCCGAAGTAGACACTTGAGCGCTCCGTCCCCTACCCTTCGAAGTGGCGGCAGCGGACAACATCCGCGTCTTGTTTATACTCCGTAGAGTGCACGAGGACAACATCCGTGTCTTGTTTATACTCCGTAGAATGCGTGGGGACAACATCCGCGTCTTGTTTATACTCCGTAGAGTGCGCGGGGACAACATCCGCGTCTTGTTTATACTCCGTAGAGTGCGCAGGGACAACATCCGCGTCTTATTTATACTCCGTAGAGTGCGTAGGGATAATATCCGCGTCTTGTTTATACTCCGTAGAGTGCGCAGGGACAACATCCGCGTCTTGTTTATACTCCGTAGAGTACGCAGGGACAACATCCGCATCTTATTTATACTCCGTAGAGTGCGTGGGACAACATCCGCGTCTTATTTCTACTCCGTAGAGTGCGCGGGGACAACATCCGCATCTTATTTATACTCCCGCTCCGTAGAGTGCGCGGGGACAATATCCGCATCTTATTTATACTCCGTAGAGTGCATAGGGACAACATCCGCGTCTTATTTATACTCCGTAGAGTACACGGGGACAACATCCGCATCTTATTTATACTTCGTAAAGTGTGCAGGGACAACATTCGCGTCTTATTTATACTCCGTAGAGTGCGCGGGGACAACATCCGCGTCTTATTTATACTCCGTAGAGTGCGCAGGGACAACATCCGCGTCTTATTTATACTCCATAGAGTGCGCGGGGACAACATCCGTGTCATATTTATACTCCGTAGAGTGCACAGGGACAACATCCGCTTCTTATTTATACTCTGTAGAGTGCGCGCAGAGGCGTCCCCCCGTGCGTCTTTTTTATACTCCGGAGTGTGCGCGTAGGGACAATATCCACGCGTCTTTTTTATACTGCGGAGAGTACGCGTAGAGACAACATCCACGTGTCTTTTTTATACTGCGGAGAGTGCGCGTAGGGACAACATCCACGCGTCTTTTTTATACTCCAGAGAGTACGCGCGGAGGCGTGCTCCTGTGCGTCTTTGTGCAAAATGAAAAAGGTTTCGCAAACGGTTGGTTTTATTAATCTCCCGTTTGCGCGGGCGAGCATCTTACAACGGGCAGGGTGCTGACCTCGTTACAGGCTTCCTTTCGGCCCTAGACATAGTATCGCCACAGCATGTCTGCATTCCATGTGTGGCAAAGTGTCTGCCCTTCCAACGTCGCGAGGCGATAAGCTCCCCGCTGCAACGCTGCAACTACGATGCATAGGCCCTCCCACTTGGACTCCAGCTTGCCAATGGTCTTTGCATAGAGCGCCATTTTGAGGACGAGGTCTCCTGGCTGGAACTCCCGTGAATATATGGTGCGGTCGCGTGTGCGCGCCATTTGACGTGCGTACTTCGCAACGTGCTGGGTGGCGCTTACTCGATCTCCATCGAGAAGATCCAGGGACAATTGGCGCTCCTCCGCAGATGCCTGGACGAGGACCCTCCTCAAGCCCGCCTTAATTTCTTCGGGCGTCACTGCCTCGTCGCCGAAGAGGAGTCTGAATGACGTGAATCCCATCGGGTGTGTCACCATTGTGCGGAGGGACCAGAGGACGCTGTGGAGCTTGTCTGGCCACTTGCCCTTCTGTAGTCCGACGAGACGCTTCTTGACTCCAGCGGAGATGGCGCCATTCGCCCGCTCGACCGCTCTGTCGGACTGTGGGTGCCCTACCGAAGCGAATCTGAGTGTGATGCCCATACTATCGTAGAACTCCTTGAATGGGGCGGAGTCGAATTGCAGACCATTGTCTACGGTGAGCTCCCTAGGTACTCCGAAGTGGCATATGATGTTTTGCCAAAGAAAGTGCTGCATGGCCGCGGAAGTTATCCTAGCCAGAGTGACAGCCTCTGGCCACCTGGAGAAATACTCCAAGGCGACTACAACGAACCAAAGGTCCCCTGGGGTTCGGGGAAGTGGCCCGACGACGTCGATGCCCCACCATGCCAGTGGCAATACTGGAGGGATAGGCTGCAAGCTCGTCGGGGGTCTGCAGATGACCCGCCCCATCAACTGACAGCCTTGGCACCAGCGCATGAGGTCTTGCGCGTCAGCAATGGTGATTGGCCAATAGAAACCATGCCTGAATGCCTTGCCGACTAGGGACCTCAGCGTGATGTGCGAGCGGTAGAGCCCCGCATGGATCTCTGCGAGAAGTTGCTTTCCTTCTTCGCGTGAAAGGCACCGTAGCAGTGGGGCGCAGAGTCCCTTTTTGTAGAGTACACCGTCGAGCACCTGGAAGGATCTGGCGGGATGCTGCAGACGCTGGAGCTCTACGGGGTCGTCTGGCTCTGCGATGCCCTGTAAGAAACCGTAGATGGGCTCCCACCAGTCACCCTGCTGGGTAATCTGGTGGACGAGGGCCACATCTTGGTTGTCCTGAGCAATGGCTACCGCGGGCAGGACCTCGTAGAATGCTCCCTCGGGGGGGAGTTGTTGGCTGGCGACCTTTGCGAGGACGTCGGATTGTTCGTTATCTGTGCGAGGGATGGCCTCGACCGTGACGCCCAGGAAGTGTCACTCCTTCGATCTTACGGCTGCCAGGTACTTGGCCAGTTTAGGGTCCTTGGCTTGATATGATTTGTCCACATGGCCCGACACCAGACGTGAGTTGGTGTGGACAAGAACCCGCTGTGCGCCAAGAGCTTTAAATTTCACGAGGCCAAAGAGTAGCGCCTCATACTTGGCCGTATTGTTGGTGGCCGGAAATCCGAGGCATGCCAAGTACAGCAGGCGGTGCCCCTTCGGTGTAGTGACCACTGCGCCCACGCCCGCGCCCAAAGCGCTGTAAGCTCCGTCGATATTGAGCATCCACACCGGGTCCTCTGGCTACTGGACGTGCTGGGCCGGCGGAGTCCATTCCGCGAGGAAGTCCGCAAGGACTTGGGATTTAATAGCCGTTTGCGAGGCGTATGTCAAGGAGAACGGTGCGAGCTCAACCGCCCACTGCCAATGCGCCTTGTGGACTCCTTATTATGCAGCATCTCCGCCAGAGGGAATGAGGATGACATCGTGATTGGACGAGCCAGGAAATAATGTCGTAGCTTCCTCGAGGCCATGACCAGCGCGTATGCCAACTTCTCCAGCTCCGTATACCGCGTCTTAGCGCCCTGGAGGGCTTCGGAGACGAAGTATACGGGGCGCTGAAGGGCGCCCTCCTCAAGGAGAAGGATGGCACTGACCGCTGTTGTTGTAGCGGCGAGGTAAAGTAGGAGGGGAGCCTCTAGCGCTGGAGCGACCAGAGTGGGGAGGTTTGCGAGGTGTCTCTTGAGGTTGTCAAAGGCCTTCGCGTAGTCGCCATCCTAGTGAAACCTGTCGCAGCCGCGAAGGGTCTTGAAGAATGGCAGGCCCCGCTCCTTTGCCCTAGACAGGAAGCGGCTTAGCGCGGCCATGCAACCAGCGAGCCTCTGGACCTCCCTTGTCGTCTTACGTGGCTCCATAGCGAGGATCGCGTCGACTTTGTCGGGGTTCGCCTGGATGCCACGCCCGGACATGAGGAAGCCCAGGAGCTTGCCTGCTTGCACGCCGAAGACACACTTGTCCGGATTGAGCTTGATGCCTATTCTCCTAAGGTTGTCGAAGGTTTCCTGGAGATCCTGACCGTGGGAGACGAGCTGCCTGGTTTTGACGACTACGTCATCGACGTAAGCCTCCATGTTCCTCCCGATTTGAGAGGCCAGCGCTAGCGCGATGAGGCGGGTGAATGTTGCTCCCCATTCTTCAAGTCGAAGGGCATCCTGACGAAGCAGTATGTCCTAATCGGTGTGATGAAGCTGGTCTTATCTTCGTCGTCCTTGGCCATGTAAATTTGGTGGTAGCCGGAATAGGCATCCAAGAAGCTCATGAGCTCGCACCCCGCGATGGCATCGACCAGTTGATCTATGCGCGGCAAGGGATAGTCGTCCTTCGGGCATGCCTTGTTAAGGGCAGTGAAGTCGATGCACATACGCCAGGCGCCACTGGCCTTTTTCACCAGCACCGGGTTGGCGAGCCAATCCGGGTGTTGGACCTCGCGGATGACTTTGGCCTGGAGAAGCTTCGCTACCTCCACCTTAGCCGCTTGCTGCCGGTCGATGGACATGCGCCAAAGCCTCTGCTTGACCGGTTTGGCGTCGAGACGGACTACTAGGTTGCGCTCGATGAGGGTGCGGTCCACGCCATTAATGTCCTCCGGGGACCACGCGAAGACATCCGCATTGTTCCGGAGAACCCGGAGCAAGTCTTGCTCCACCTCCGGGGGGAAGGCCCTCGCCGATGGACACAAATTGACCCTCGGCTTGGAGAGGTACTCTCTTGACCTCACCCTCCGGCTGGGGCTTAGGCGTCCATCCCAGAGCGGACGGCGTGTCCGCCTTTAACCTGTCAGTGAGGACGTGCACCTTGCAGTGTGGGCTCCTAGCACCAAACTCCACACGCCGGGTGAGGTCCTGGTCACCGAAGACGGTGATGACACCTCACGGGCCCGAGAGCTTCATACATAGGAAGCCATGGTGCGGGATTGCCCCGTAGGAGTTGAGGGTGGGACGCCACAATATGGCATTGTATGGGTGTAGGATGTCGATGACATCGAAGGTGACGTCTTCACTCTTAGCGTTGTCGTCCTGCAAAAGGAAACTTGGAGGCGTACCTGGCCCAACGGCTTCAGCGGCTGGCCCCCGAACCCTTGGAGTGGGGTTCCCGATGGACCTAGGTGACTCCGGGGGATCCCTATTTGGTCGAAGGCCGTCGCAAACAGAATGTTCGTGGAGCTGCCCCGTCGACTAGAACACGCCTGATGTCGCAACCTGCGATGGTGGCTTGGATGACCAGGGGATCCTAGTGGGGAAATTCCACGCCCTAAGCGTCGGCAGGTGTGAAGGTGATTTCGCAATGCGCCACCCTCGGAGGTGCTTGCGCCGAGGAGGCCTCCAGCGAGGAGCCTCCGGAGATGACGTTGATGATCCGGCGCTAGGCCCCCTCTAGGGCCCAAGCTCGTAGGGGGCTCTCTTGTGGTTGCTGCACATGGGCCAAGACGGGGGGTGCTGCTTCCAGGGCCCGAGCCCTAGCGGTTACCTATCGCAGTGCCACGATTGCGGTGCATGCTCACGTGAGATGGTCACCATGGCCATGCACCTCGCACCACATGCCGTAGTCCTAGTTTTCCTATTCTGCGCGGGGTCTTTCGTCGCGGCCCTGGCCGCGTTCCCGTCCCCGGCCTCCGCGGCCCCGCCCGCGAAAGGAGGGGGCAGCGTCCTGGGAGGCGCCCTCTATGTCGAAGACATGAAGGGCCTTCTGGGTCTGCGTTGGTTGCGCTTGGTTTGGGCTTGCTACTCAACGAGCTCTAGTTGTGCTCGGCTGTAGGACCCAGATTTTACAATCCGGAATCCTCTGTGATTCCACTGCACTATTCCCTGGATCAATAGATAGTGCTCACAGATTTAGAAATGATAATCAGAATACATATCATGAGAAAGCATAAACATAATAGTAGACTTACTCATGGGCCGATAAGGATGAAATCATTAAGTTGCAGCAGCGGAAGAACAAAGTACGCAGGTGAGACCTTCAGGACATGCACACAGGCAACCAACTGGAGGTTCGCGACCTAGCCCTTGACGACTTCATCTTCTTCTCCATTATGACCAAAAGTATTGCTGAAGCGTAGTGATCTGATTCCTAGTTCTGGATTTGTTATGAGAGCGAGTGTGAGCACAAACCACCGTGCTCCGCGAGCCAATACACAGGATGCAAATAAATAGTATGCATGGCTTATCAAAGAAGAGGCTCGGGTTATTTTATTTGCCATAAATCGCTTTTAGTAGCATTATTATTATTTAATCATAGTGTTATTGTTGCTACCTAAAACTCCACACAGCGATTTTCATAATTGACTTAATCCATCGAAGATACACTTTCTTTATTAATTGCTGTCTAAGACTCCAAACAGCGAGTGTAATCATTTATTTGATCCACCTATCAAACAATTCCCATTACACTGTCTAAATATTCTATTAATCACATTGGGGTTACTAACTCCCATATGAATCTAAATTTTTCCACCAATTCATGGACCCGATCTCGAGTTCACTATTTACCAATTTCTTTATTTTAGATCCACCGACCTCTTGTGTATGCTAAATTCCTAACAATCCAATCTTGTGGTTGTAATCATCAACTTTTTATTTCTAAATTCTAATAATTATCCAACATAATTGCTTTTAAATCCACCGAAGTCATTCGTATCGGGACTTTCTAACAATTCAATCCTTTTGTTATTGATCCAAAATCATAATTTGCTCTTCCAATAATCAATCTTATTTTTCATTATCTATCTCTAACTAATTTACTAGTATAACTCCACCAAGAATATCAGTGGTCAAGTCTACGATTCACTAGTATACATCCACCAAAATATAATTGATCAAGATTATACTCTAATAATTGTTATCCTTCCTCCAATATTTCCAAAAAATTCAATTCATCCATCTAGTATTTGATCAAATTCTATTAATCCCATTATCGCCAACATCTTCCAAGAATTTATATTAGTTATCAGTGTTGTAATCCAGCAATTACCTTTGCACTCCCTAATTCTCCAAAAATCATTTAAAACATCTATCTAGCCTATATATTCATTTAGGCTCCACCAATTTATTTCTCCTAAAATCCACACTATCGTTTTCCCTTTTATGATCGACATGATTCCACCAACATCTTTATGCGTTTGCCACAAACATCCATCTTCTTTTCTTACGACTCTATTTATTCTTCCTGACATTTTACTTTGTGAGAAGTATTGTCATTATTTAAAAATATAATACATAGAATTTTCCTGAGACCTAGCAGCTTTGAACAAAAACATAATGTGTAAGAAAATGCACTAATATTAGCGATCTAGATTTCATCCACCGTTATATGGCATCTGCACCATATGCTAACCTTTCAACGTTATAATCGCTTACATTATTACTGGGGCGACACCCAGGGCAACACAAATCAGGGTTTTCTGCTGCCCTCCACTTTTCCATTCCACCCACAAAGTTTTTGAAATAGAACTATATCTGGTTAAGCTCCCATGTCTGCCCTTGACCGTGGGCACGTCTATTCGAACAGTTTTGACTCTGCAGAGTTTGTACACTTTCACCATAAGAGACAATCTACTCGTTGCCCCACACGATTCCTTAGTCATGTGGTTGAGCAGACCATCACAATGACTTTTCAAAGTATCTAGTCCCTTTTGTCATCTCACCCTATGGGCGGTTCCCACTTGCGGTGGGTCCCACATGTTGCACGGGATGTTCACCACGGGTACTAGCGCTATTCGGGCTCCACTCCTCTCAACGCTAGTACGACTGGGAAACTTCAACCTCCACTTGGTGTCCCTTTAGGCCTCCCCTTGCCCTTGCATATCCACTCCTATTCACTACCGGTGAGATGAGTCCGGGGGTTTCGATAAATTTACTTAGCCAAATTGTATTTTACAGACTTGTTGTTGTACTGTTTTACACAGGAGGTCATGACAAGATTCGGTCCTTAGAATCACTTGGGTGGTTCTACCACACTCCATAACTTGTGCTTCCTTTGCACCACATACCAGCCCCCAGAACATCCGCTCAGATATTTAAGCAGGTTGGGGATTTTGGGAGCATAAATTAATCATGTTAAAATATACTAGTCATTACCACCATGACTTCCCAAACCAGTTTCTCATGATTAAAATTTCAGCACCTCCGATTATCTAAGCAGTACTAAGCATGGCGTATAACTACGGACTTATTTTCACAAGCTACCATTAAAATTGTACTAGGGTGACAAGGTTCACATAATCAAATATTCCAAAGGAGGTGTAATATTAATCAAGTTAAACCAGGGGCATATAACTATAATCATAAATTAAATGTATATTTGCATATAAAATAACAGCATGCAAT
The DNA here is from genome assembly GCA_036346575.1 of Dendrocalamus sinicus. NCBI lineage: Eukaryota > Viridiplantae > Streptophyta > Magnoliopsida > Poales > Poaceae > Dendrocalamus > Dendrocalamus sinicus. The sequence continues at coordinate 11,694,983 of CM070656.1, read as the reverse complement.
TTGATAATTTAAACCAAAGTAATTTACAGAAAATGTAGGCTCAACATGATCAAAGTATTGCCTCGCCTTGTGCGGTTTATCACGGTCTTGAGCTCACTCAAAGCTGTCTCATTCGAGGGGCTGGGCTTCTGGTCTTTATCTTCACTTTGCTCTTGATCTCGCTTGATGATTCTTTCGGACTGCAGTATCTAATTACATGATAATCGACTGAATCCTAAATAAAAGCAAATAACTCAAAAGATCCAAATAAATCCAAATAAACTCAATTTTACCTTTATTATGAGTTAATGGGTGGTTCGGTTGATTCAGGTGACTTTAGGCAAAGTCAGTGGTAGAATACAATGACTCGATCTTTTTGTTAATAACATCTTTTATTATTTTGGTATTTATCAAGGAAGTTCCATGAGTTAGGCTAGACCTATGAATCGGTGTATAAGTCTAGCTAGGTATTATTTTGTCAATCGTTAATATTCAGGGCATATATTGTATACGCAATATATGCAAATTTTAGCTTACCGAATTAAAACTAGAGTCCGGGTTTATAGCATTTTATGGTGTGATATTTTATGTACACTTAGTTGTTACTAGACATAACTTATTTTGAATTAGGATCTATTTATTCGGGGTCCTAGCTTGCTATATTCAATTATGCTCAACATTATTACTTATTAAACCTAATGTTGATATTTAGTTAGTGACACCGTTATTATTTTGTCTACCCTTATTATTATTAGGCTTAGCTTTATTTTAATTTTATTTACCCGAGCATAGTTTATTATGCAGAGTCATATTTCAATATTGCTATTTCATTAAATCTACTACCGAGCTCTATTTATTAGTGACATGTTAAATGTTAGGGCATATACTTAATTATACTTAAGGGTATTCTTTATTAAATTTATACATTTAACCAAAGCCACTTTTCCTTATTAATGACTTTAATAAATAATTAGATTTAAAATTAAATATTAAAGGCACACTAATTATTTATCATGATAACTAATCCATATTTAAGTCATACATAAGCTCTTTAAAATCTTAATTAAATTTTATTAGCTCCCATGGATTATTCCTAATTTTTCCTAATTAAAATTGGTTAAAGAAAATGAAATAAAAAGAATGGAAAAAGGTGTAAGCTCATGGGATCGAACTCGGGACCTCAGGACTTGCGGTTGTTAGCGCGCTCGGTCTATCCAAATGGGCACAGGGTGTTACCTGACAGAGTACCAGTGCTTAATTAGAAAAACCGAGGGGCAGCCAGAGGAAAATAGAGGAGGCTCGAGCAGCCATGGCCGACGGCGTCGCCGGTGAGGACCGACCGGGGAAGCTGGTGTGGACAGCAAAACGGACTCCTCCAGGGATGGGGAAGCCAATGGGGGAGGCGGCGCGGCATGGGATGGCGTAGGCTGGCTTGGGCGGCAGTTTGAGCGGCCGGCAGCAAAGCTAAACGCGGTGGTGGCGCTAGAAGGGATCCCCGTGAATGCACCATGGCAGCTGATGGAGCCCGAGGAAGGCCGAGGCGGGCCAGCTGTGGAGGCTGTGAGCGACACGGGGAGGCTGCCATGGAGGGAAGAGCTCCGGCGATGGGGGCTCATCTGGCAGTTGGAGGGAGTTCCGGGCGGTGGGAGGGTGCTCCACCGGTTAGAAATCGCAGGGAGACTCGCCGGGGAGGGAGCTGCAGTGGGATTGGCGGCGGCGGCATTGCGCACGATGGAAGAAGAAGGAGGGAAGGGGAAAGGGAATGGAGCACACGGGGAAGAAATGGAGGGGTCGGCAGCTTCTTATAGCGACGGAGAGGCGGTTGCTGGTTTACCGTGGAGCGGCGATGCGCGGGGCGTGGGCGCGAGTTGACGGGAGCCGACGGGAATTGCGCGGCAGGGCGCAACGTGCGTTTAAATGGTTGCCGGGCGATGGCGCAGGCGCTGCGCTTGACGAGATGGCGGTAGGGGCCGTGGTGATGCAAACGGAGGGGCATCGGGGACCGGCGGTCCGAAGGGTGGCGCCGCTCGGGGAGGGGCAGGCTGCGCGCTGCGTGGTCCGAACGGGGAAGGGCTTTGGCCCCCTGGTCCGTATCTTTGCGGGGTAGGGAAAGGGAGGGAAAGCGCCGATGTGGGGTGGGCGATTAATTTGTTGGCCGGCCTCTTTCTCTTTTTTTATTTATTTCTATAGGACTATTTTCGTGCACATTTTTACATGTGTAATTTCTTTGACCCATTTCCTTGTTACTATTATTCTGATGTCCTTTTTATTTTGATATTTTATTTTTGTTTTATGTTTAAGATTATTGATTTCAATTTTTGAACTTTTAATTCAAATCTTGGTTCAAATATCTAGACCCAAAATCGACTACTTCTCTATTTTCTATTTTATTTAAATTTTGCCCTTTGATTTTGATTTTGACATTATTTCGCTATGAATTGTATACACAAATTTTTGAATGTCCAACCCCCGTTTTATATGCTAATTAAAGTAAAGGAAGGAATTTCAAGTGTAATCATTTAGAAATATGTTCTAATATTCCTTTTGGTTGCATTTTATTAACTTGAATTTGAACCTAGGATTTTTGGTATTTTGATTCCTAGAGTTTTAAACTCCCCAAAATTATTATTATTATTGTCACAATTCTTATTTGTATTTGAGATTTATTTCCAGTTATTATTTTGCCCAGCACAAAATCCAGGAAAACCCAAATAAGATTTTGAATAAAATTCAAATGCCAGTAAGATGCAAATAAAAGTTTTAAATTACTCAAAATTTCAAACATCCAAAATTCAGGATGTTACATCGGCATCGTTGCGCTCAGGGGCATCTCTCGTAGACTCTTGCTTGCGCTTGCCTTTCGGGGAGTCGTCCCCTCCAAGCGGGCCTCCTTTCTGCGACGACTCCTCCGCCTGAACGGTATCGGAGTCGTCGCCCTTGCGACGCTGCGCGTCCTCCTCCGCCCGCGCGTACTCCTCCATCTTGTCGAAGAGCTTCGCCACTGTCTTGATTGGCTTGCGGGCGTTGTACCCGACCAACGACCCCGGGCGAAGGCCTTGTATTGCTGCAATGATGATGGTTGTCTCGTTAACATCCTTAACTTGGCAGTGTACCTTAGAAAAGTGCTTAAAGTACTCTCGCAGTTTCTCCGAGGGTTTTTGCTTGACGGCGAAGAGCTAATCCGCGTCGACACGCTTGACATAGTTTCTCTGAAAGTTGTTGTAGAGGCGGTCGCGGATCTGCTCCCACACGTAGATGGAGTTTGGCTCTATGGTGAGAAACTAAGAGAGCGTCACTCCTTGCAGCGCGAGGGGGAGCTCCTTCGCCTTGGTCGTGTCGTCTCCGCCTGCAGCCTCGATAGCCATCTCGTACACGCGCACAAACTCCCTAGGGTCCGTGTTGCCCTTGTACGGCTCGATGGCGCAGGGGAACTTGAAGCCCTCCGGCCATGCCGGTTGCTGCAGGCCCGCGGAGAGGGGGGGACTCTATATCCACGCGTCGCAGCGGGACGCGACTGGACATAGGGGCCTCGCGGCTGCCTGTCCGCTCTGGTGTGGGCTCCGGTGCGGCCATCGACAAGATCTACTGGCTCCGAGTCTCTTGCATATCTCGCACGGCTCCGCGGAAGTCCGCTAGCTCCCGCTGGAGCGTGCTGATGGCCGTCAGTAGAGCGCTCTCCACCGTTACCGTGGCCAGGGCTATTGGCGCGCCTGGTTACACCGTCAGGGCAGTAGCAACCACGGCCTGCACTCCTGAGTTGCTCGACGCGCCGGTGTGGTGGACTTCGGGGTCGGTGACGAGGCCGATGTTGCCGCCGGAGCCGCTCGCTGCTCCCGCACCGGATGTAGGGACGGTGGGCGTGCCAGCGTGGGCATCGGCATTACCGCTCCCGACAACCCGGTCGGTGCTGCCGGTGTCGATCGTCGCGCCAACGGTGGGGTCGATCGTTGCGCCCGGGGTGGGGTCGACTGTCGCGCCATGAGCGTCGACGTTCGTAGCTGCCGCGCCCGTGCCGACGCCTGCGCCCGCGATTGCCGACGCCGAAGCTCTGGTGTTGACGCGTGGCTCCGTCGTGTTCCTCTTCTTCTTCTCTGCCGCCGATGATGAAGTTTTCTTTGGTGTCATCCTTCTTAAGATCTTGAGGCTTGCTCTTGTCTTACCCACGGGCGACGCTAACTATTGTGGATACAAACCAAACAGAGAGAGTATGGTAGTGGAGAGTTAGGTGAGCAATGTTTGGGGGCTCCCCCCATGGCCTGGATGGTATATATATATTCATGTGGGGAGTGTTTTACAATTATGCCCTTACACTCAAGTATCCCTCTCAACGGCATTTATGTCATTATACATGTTCATTTTGGGCCTTACGACCTTTTAACAGGCCGGCTGGGCTTAGGTGGGGGCCACCCCTACAACAGGTATGATGGCTGAAACAAATAGAGAATCGAACACTTAATTTTTGAGTTAGAAACTAAAAAAATTCCTGATAGCTAAATAAAATAAAACACAGGAACCACCTCTTTGTAGCGTGGTAGAATTGTGGATGTACGACTTAAACCTATTAGGGTTCAAATCTTAACACTTCAATAGGAATTTTGTGAGATCGCGGATTTACCTCGGCTTGCGTCTATCTAGGCTTATGCTAAGAGGGGCACTCGTGTGCGTGTGTGTATAAGTCTTTCTTTTAGGGCCTGTTTGATATGGCTGCGGCTTATGGTTTTTAGCCGAATTTTTTTGAATTTTAGCTGTTTGCGATAGAGATTATGTAGAGAGAGATACTCGCTTATGATTTTGGTTGATACAGATGTTGGGCTTTTAATGTGTACTATAATTAACTTGTAGACTCTGCCTTAAAAAATACTTCGTTTGATAGGTACTGTAGTAAAAGCCAAAAACCACTTTTAAAAGCAGTTAGGAACATGCTCTTAATTGGAAAACAAAACAAACTACTTTCATACCATTTATATGGTGCCAAATAGGCAGAGAAAAAATATGTGCTGGGATGTCTACAAAAACCTGAAAGAGGGTATAGAATATAATTTGCATCTCCTCGAGCATTATCAATTTATAATAAAGTCTAATTTCAATTACAACATATAACAAGAAGTGATATATATATATATATATATATATATATATATATATATATATATATATATATATATATATATATAATTTTAAAAATTTTTATAGTGCCCGTGTATAACAGGCACCCTTGGTTCCGCCCATGATTGTAGACCTGCAAAAACAGAAAATCGAAAAAACCACGTAAACGTGTAAATTCGCTGAACAAGGGGTGAGCATTTATGATGCAAATGATCAGCTAGGTATTATGGCGGGAAAATAAATATGTACTCATAAACGGTTAAGTTTTTACATTTGACAAGATTTACGAGTTAAATCACGTGCCTTACATTTCACTAGAGGATCAAAATATGAGGTGATCAGAATTTAGAATTTCAGACCAGTAATGAATAGCATTCTCGCGTTTTAACCTTCAACGTGACCAATAGCTCCGTAGCTACGCCTCTCCGGAATCTAAATGCACTGACCTACAACTACCCAAAAAATGCCTCTCCACCAGCGCGAACGCAACATGACACACTGACAAGTAGGTCACACAGAAGTTGGGACCTACACGTCAGCCACACCCTGTCAACACAGCGGAAAAACTCGCAGCATAGCCACCAAGGCAAAAAAGATTTCTAAACGGTCGGAGGATACTGCCAGGCCACTGCCTCGACTTGGAGACCCAAACCCGACCCCAAACCTCGCATCTCGCTCACGAGTAGGGGTGCAAACAGGTTGGGTTAATCCCGATCGATCCGGCACCGAATCTGATTGGTACCGAATCCGATTAGAACCGAATCCGGAGAAAAAATATAGGTTAGGATATGGTAACAGCAATATCCGTCCGAATCCGATACGTTTTCAAGTTTGATTTCAGGTTAGTGCTACTATTTGACGTTTCATTTTCTTTTGCAATGGTAAAATAAAATCTTCCACATCAGCATATTAAGTAGTAATATCAAGTTTTTGACAGTACGTCCTCCTACTTCATTTGTTGTACTGCATGTATTCCTTACAAATGGGTTAATCCCGATCGATTTGGCACCGAATCTGATTGGTACCGAATTCGATTAGTACTGAATGCGGAATTTTGGACACTATTGGACCCCTGTGTATCAAGAATTCCGTTTTTGGCCCCCTTTGCAAAAAAATTCCAAAACTGGACCCCTCTCCACCGCGGGATCGCCACACGCCGCCACTGTCCCGGTCGTGCGGTACCCGACCGCACGACCCGCCGCGACCGCGCCACCGATCCGCCCGACCGCGCGACCCCGTCGCCCCGCTCGGCCGTCGCGTTAGCCCGCCGGCCGCGCGTCGCCACAGCGACCGCGTGATTGCCCGCCCGCGCGCGTTGGCCGGACGACCGCGCGTCGCCCGCCTGGCGATCGCGTGAATGCCCGCCGAGCGCGCGTTTGCTCTGCCGGCCGCGCGAATCAAGGGGCCGCACGTCTCGTCGGCAGCAGCGCAGAAATTTCTCGGGAGCCGCTCTTTTTGACCTCTACGTGAACACGTGTGCAGCAGGAGCTTTGCATGGCCCCTCTTCGTATTCTCATTCAGCACCTTAAAGAGGTGAATAGCGGCGCAAGGAGGCTCATTTGCGGTTTGCGGTGGAGTTGAAGTGAAGACAGAGCGAGAGAGCGAGTGAAGGGAGGGAAAAAAGAGAGTGGAAACTCAGGATTTTGAGTTGGTTTTGTTTGGAATCAACGGATTTTGCAAATACAAAAGTTGTAGATCGTCTCGCGAGCTTCAAGAAGAGGTAATTTTTGCCCCCGTGCAAGTAATTTTCTGCGAATGTCATTAGCCCGTAATTAGCAAAACCGTGCATCATTAATGTTGTAATAAGCCAATCTTTGGTACGGTGTGTATGTGTACGTAAACATGAGGTCATATTTTTTGTTGTAGTGTAAATAATGTCGTATTTTTTTGTTGAAGTTATGTATTGTAATGTAGTGAGATTTTGTTGAACATTTGTGCTTACATGTGTAGTTGTTGAAGACGTAAATATTTATATTAGAGCATTTGTAGGTGATAGCAACAATGATTAGATTATAAACAATTTGTATAATTAGTAGGCTTAGTGAATGACCGTAGTATGAAGGTATAGGAAAATCAAAATACGTGGAAATTAGTGCGAAGTCTTGTAAAATGAAATAAACTTAGGGCATGAAATTACAAAGTAGAATTTTTTGATTTATGTATAATTTCGGAAGTGAAAGCCGCATTAAGTGAAATATAGAAAAAGAATGGAAGAAAACTATGTAATAGGAATTTGGCATTAATCGATTTATAAGAAAAATAGTTAGAAATAAACTTTAGATTTACACATACAAAACATATTCTAGTAATGTTAGGTACTAAAATGGGTAGGTACTGTTAATGTAATGGGAAATTAAATTTGGCATGCTGTGTACTAAAATGGTTGATTATGCACTTATGTTAGGTACGCAATGGCTGGCATTGAACAATTGATGGTGTTTTATGGGAGTGGTCTCGTACGTGATGGGCGTATGGGCGGACTGTCAAGTGCGACGGACCGTGATCCGGGCACCGGCCCAGCGCCATGAGCTTGTCCGAGCTACGGAGGTGTGTCCGTTCGGCGTCGATCGAGACCGCAAGGAAGAAGTTACGGATCGAGGCGGTCTATGCCACAATGGTGGATGATGAAAGGCGAGCATATGGCAACCGAAGGTGACCAATGGCGCCTCATGGGCGAACTACATGGAGGTCGTGCGCAACCCCGATCTTGCCATATATGGGAGGCCAATGGTGTATGTCGAGTTCGTGGAGAGGCGAATCATCGGCCATGGTTGGTTCGGATGCGGTGGTGGAGATGAAGTGGCGGCGGTCATGAAGACCCTTCGCGGGAGAACATGTGGGCGAGAAGTGGGTGATGAAGGCGGCGAGGCGTCGCGAAATTTCAGCGCAACGAAGGTGTGCACGGCAGTGGTGGGCGCCGTATTGGTATCATGAGTATCTTGGGGACCGGGTGGAAGAAGAGGACAGCGAGGAGGATGAGGAGGTTGACCTGAGCGGCTCGGAGAGGGCGAGGATGGCGAAGGTGCAAGCTGGAGGGGTGGTAGGTCGTGTTATTACGACGGACGGTGCATATGTGTCGTCGGATGGGCGACATCACGGCGGCGACCCTAGTTACGCCACACAGGAGGAGGGAGAATGGGGTTGGCGAGGCGCACTCTTCCGGGCGGTGCTTCCGTAATAAGAGTCTGTGTCCGTGAGCTATTGCTAGACATGCCGTCAACATAAGCCGGACGTGCTCGGGTCCACAAGTCAAAGCCGACACGACGTTGTGAAGTGTGTGGGCGGGTCATGTGGTGGCAAAGTCCGTGCACAGCGGTACAAGGGCGTTGGCACGGAGTTCGGATAACGGTGCTGCAAGATCACACTTGCGAGCTTGCGGGGCGATACATAGACACCGCAACATGACATCACGTTATGTTGCGGAGGTGGTCACGCACCTCGTCGGCGGATGTGTCAATTACCCGAAGGTTCGATGGCGCAGATAGCGAGCGAGGCGGGCTACAGTGAGCTACAAGAAGGTGTGGCGCGGCGAAAGGTCTTTGCCGCGGTATGTATGGGGCGTGCGAGGAGCGCGACGACCGGTCCCAAGAATGCTGAATCAAATTGCACAATCAAACCCGTGCACTTACATAAACAGCGGGAGAGGGTCCATCATACGGAGGGCGGCTGTTTCATTCTTGACAGTGTTTCGGGCCTTCCATCGAGCGATACAAGGGTTGGTGGTGTCGTCCGGTGCTAACCGTAGATGGGGCGTTCCTATCCGGCAAGTACAAGGGCACTATCCTTACCGCGATTGCAGCCGATGCAAATGACCGATTACTCGATGGCATTTGCAATTGTGGAGAGCGAGAATACGAGATAGCGGCTTTGGTTTCTTTGCAATTTGAAGAATGCCGTAGTGCAAGACGGGCCGAAGTGTGCCTTATCTCGAGCGCAATGCGAGCTTGATGTCTGCGTTGGGAGCGCGAGAATGGGACGCGAGCCCCGTCCGATGGATCGATGTGAAGAACCGTGGTGCATGAGGCATATTGCGGCGAACTTCCACGAAGGTTCCGTAGCAAGGACCTCATGAAGATGTTCAAGAAGCTATGCATGCGAGAACGAGCGGAAGTTCGGCGCCTTGCGGGCGGCTCGATCGAGAGGCTACGAAGCATGTGCATGCGGCGAGGGCCGTGGAGGGCTCCACAAGAGTCGGGTATTCTCACAATGGGTTGATCGAATGCACGACTTGAAATGTGGTCTTTGTTGCACGACACGGTGGGCGAGGTATGGGATCATGACAACGAACATGTCGGAGGTTTACAATGGTGTATTGAAGGCGTCGGATCCTGCCGATCACGGCAATTGTGGCGAGACACAGAACCGCACCGTCGGGTACTTTGTGAATAGAGCCGAGGATGGCGCGAGAAGCGCGTTGAGGAAAACAAGCAATACTACGAGGTCATGCAGGCCTTCATGGACGGGAAGATGGAGAAGGCTCGATCCCACATTGCTCACCCATTGATTTTCTAAGGAGGAAGTTTGAGGTCCGCCTAAGGCGAAGTATGTCATGGGTCACATTAGAGGGGAGCGCAGTGTATGCACGCTTGGTGATGAAGCATCTTGCACCGCAACAAGCCCGGCTCTGCACAAGCCATGCTCCCATGTGTGCGCGGCTTGCGTTGTATGGAACAGGCGTCGACACGGTACATCTCCAAGTACTACGACATGCAAGACTTGTATGCAACCTGGAGTGCAGAGTTCCATTCCTACGGGTAGACATGCACTACAGGAATTATGGCGGGAGATAAAGTGGGTGCCCAACGATGCAATGAAGCATGTCGGGCGTGGTAGAGCGACAAAGCCGTCGCATCCGCGACATGGATGAGAGCGGCGAGGGGATCGTGTTCGGCGCCGAAGTGTAGGCTATGCAAGACCTTTGGCCACTCCTCGATCGGTGCCCAAACAGTAGGCATCAAGCAACGCTCCGTAATACCAACCACAATCCATATGTAATGTATTATTCGGAGGTGTACGCTTATTTGTTGGCTCGATGGTGTAGCTATGTATTGCACATTACCATGTTATGTATATTTCGCACATTCCATATGTTTCCTTGTCGTGTGGGTCATATTCGTGTGCACATTTTACGTATGTTTTTGTACATTCCGACGCGTTTCCCTGTCATAACATTTGTTGTGAGTTATGTTGTTATTTGTTGCACATTTTGTTGTAATGTACACTAACTTGTTATCCTTCTTTGGCGAGACATGGCGTTCGAGTGCTAGAGCCCGTTGGGACGAGCACCACCGATGCCATGTGTGGTTGTCGGCACCGCAGAGGGCCTCCTTGCTTCGTCCTTAGGGCCCGAGAGAAGCGGCGTCTCGACCCTCGGTACATCCACTACTACGGGACGCGTCTGCGCCCATTGCCCGCATGTTGGATCTACCGCATGGGTTCCGATGACGATGCGCCATCGTTGTCGACTCGTTGATCGATGGAGGCCGAGACTCACACCTTCCACTTCCGTTGGGAGATGGCGGTTCTGTTGCGGGGCGTCCACGATGATTACGGTCTACCCTCCGTGGTCTTTGCTGGTGCCACCCGAAGGCGGCAGATTGGAAGGTCAAATGCAGGTCACCGGTTCGGTCATGCGATCCGAGACAACGCACCGGGTGCCACATGGATGGCCGTCGCTTCATGACACATCTGCAGACGCAGATGAGGTCGCGATGCGGGCGCGCCGTTGCATACCGCTATATCTGTTTGGGTACGTCTTGTTCCCTAGCACGATCGAGACTCCGTGCGGCCTAGCTACATACCGCTAGCGAGTCCTTGGCGGATGGTCGCTGGTCGCGACCACAGTATAGCCGGGATCGCGGTCCTTAGCTCAACATACCGAGGCTTGTGTGGCGCCTCGCGCGTCGCATGACGCCGAGCCGATCCTAGCCGCTGCTACCTTCTCCTTGATTGTGGTCATGGGAACACTTACCCGTTGGCGAGCGACTTTGGTCGTCGTGTGCACCCTTATGACCTCATCCCGCGATTGTATGGTGGTAGCGACCCCATTGATGCGCCCACAATGGGTACACGTTGGGCGCATGGTCGATTGAGGTGGTCGAGGAGAGACCGAGGCGTGCGTGCTCGGATTTCCACCGAGGTTCGGCGTCGGCGTTTGCCGGCGTGGCCGGTGGCCATGGTGCCACGATTAATTGCGAACACGGCCCCACGGGTTGTCATACCGGTCTGGCGAGATCGAGGTGCTGGATGACGACCGCCACTTGGTGTTCGCAAGATCGCGTCGAGCCGTCTGACCCACACCGAGTCATGAGGCGATTGGGCTGTACCGGCATGTCCCTCCCATGCCGGGGCGCCCTATTGCGGAGGAGTTCCACCGGTATGTCGATACACCCCAAATTTAATTCTGCATTAGTGTCAATGTCGATGCCGTGCGATTGTGTAATGTCTCAATGGACTTGCGAGCAATCGAGAGAGGCGGCGGCGAAGGCGAGAGCCACACGGCGGGCGTGGGCGGACATGTGGTGCGACCATGCGCATATCGATGGTTGTGGATGAGACACGGCCACGACCACAGCGACCCGCGCGTCTGGGGCATACCTTGACTGCACGCTCCACGGACCCGCTGTAGGCTTACTACGAGGAGCCCCCAGACCTCCACTTCATGTCACCTTTCCTTGTTGTTTCATAAATACAGGATCTGTGCTCATTAGACAAAATGTTACGAGCGATTGGGTGGGTTAGTTGCATATCATGCTATATGTTATGCATGTAATAAAATTATGCGCGGCATGTTATGAAGTTTATTTCTATTCACGTAAGGTTATTATCTCGTGTGTTCGCATTTAATGATTCAGATAGCAAGTCATTTAACAATATTAACATACTCTTGGTACACTAATTCTTAGTAACATAAAAATATCACTTACCAATGTATATATCAAATAAAAAGGGATTATCCGTACAAAAATTCCATAAATTATTACCAACATATACGAGGAGAAGGCATCGGGCAAAGACAACACGAACAACTCATACATTTCACGTACATGACATGTAGCAAGTAGTACAACCACCAACACACCAACGAACACAAGAACTAAAATACAACACAACCGTACATAAAACATTACCAAAAGAGCTTGACGACAAGATAGCATAAAACATTGCGAACATACACGAGGATAACCTCGGCACTACAACTTGAGGATAACAATAAACACAAGAAACAAAATAGCACACAACATTAAATTTATCTTCCACTCTAGTGCTGTCGAAACGATCTGCATCCGACGGGTCGCAACCCCCACGACAACTCTCTCACGGCGAACACTTGTCATTCCTATTTCCCATTTCATCCTCCCACACCCGAATCGGCAACCACCATGAGATTCCTGCGATTCCATGACAAGAAGATTTTAAACATACCACCACGATTTGAATGAGCGAAACAATATGACTAACCGAGTGATTGGGGCACTTGTAGTAATGTCGCCCGGGATTCTTGGCCGTCTGCGATGTCCTACGTCTAACCACCAAGTTGCAATTTGGACACATCACCGTGGGTGCCCATGAAGACGTGCTGAGCTGACTCATTGCCTAGTCTTGGGGAGTGAGCACGAAATAAAACTACACAGATTGTGAACAATTTACTCGGAGGTGGTGATAACATGGCCAGGGAGTATGTGAGGGATGGCTCCGTTTTATAGGCTGTGTTGGGGGTAGCCTCACGCACAAAGACCACAGACAATACAAATCTTGACCCCACACCATGCTCAGTGAGGAGACAAAACATGCCAGCTTTTGATGTGACCTCACAAAAAGGCCCAGCTTTGCTCAGTGACATGACAAAAGAGGTCAGCTTTTGCTCAGTGACTAGACAAAGCAGTCGACTTTTGCTCGGTGACTAGACAAAGCGGCTGCTTTGTTGAGCTACCGCCTCCGAGTCGCTTGATGACTCTGGCTGAGGCCATTACGACATATACATATTAGGGTAATACTTTAACTTGGCGAGAATGGCGTGTGGTAAAATTTTCTACGTACACGTAAGAGAGTGAATGCACAAATTCTGCAGGTCTTCGGGAAGGAGCCTATCTCATCAATTATCCATTTTGGTCCACGAGCTAGTGTCAAAGTCAATAAGTCATTCCCGAAAGTCCCAAGTGCAATGATACACATCACATTCAAAAGGCATTACATAAGAAAGCATAAAATGCATACATCGACGGATGTACATAATATTGACAATGAAATAAATTTTAATATTGGATCAAATAACACCTCTTACCGAATGAGGCCATCATCTTGGTTCCCGTGCCTTGAATAAGGAGGACATCATTTCTAGCTTGGGTGGTGAGGCCATTCAAGAGAGCTAAACACCTAAACAATGCCAAAAGGCATGAGTATAGCCAATTCGTGATTACTAAAGAGAGCGATTGTCCTCGGTGGGATGCCAAAAGATGGCAGCTTTGGTAGTGACATTACTAAAGAGAGCGATTGTCCTCGGTCAAATGACAAAAAGAGGCCACCTTTGCTCGGTGAGATGACAAAACATGGCGGTGTGCTCAGAGACATGACAAAGCAGGCGGCTTTGCTCGGTGAGATGACAACACATGCCGGCTTTGCGCGATGAAATGATAAAGCGGGCGCTTTGCTCGAGAGACATGACAAAGCGAGGCGGCTTTGCTCGGTGAGATGACAACAGATGCGACTTTGCGCGATGACATGATAAAGCAGGCGGCTTTGCTCGGATACATGACAAAGCGGGCAGCTTTGCTCGGTGATATAACAAAAGAGGTCGGCTTTGCTCGGTGGGATGACAAAAGATCCGGCTTTGGCGTGTGATAAGACTAAAGAGGCGGTGTGCTCAATGACATGACAACAAGAGTCGTCTTTGCTCGGTGAGATGACAAAAGATGCGGCTTTGGCGATGACATGACAAAGCGGGGCCTTTTCTCGGTGATATCGCGGCACTCCCATCTTTACTCATCGCTCGACCACGCGGACCATCTTTACACGTCACGAGTACGCATAAAGCGGCCCTATAAATTGGTATGCATTCCATTTCCCAATGAACATTGCACATCCAAACCCCATACTACATCGCGCTTCCTCACCCAACCGGGATGGACAAAGGCAAGAAGAAGCAATGGGACAAGATGGTGAAGGATTGGGAGGAGACCCGTGACATAGCACGGTCATTTGCAGCCGCGATGCCGCCCGCGATGAGAAAATCGAGCGTCTGAGCCCGGTAGAACAAGCCCATCGTGCTACGATGAAAGGTCCCCCAGCGCGCGCGTAGCAACAACCCCATCCCGAACGCCCCCACCGGCGTTCGCCACAACTACCACTGAGGGAGACACCTCCCTTTGTTGGTGCGGGGCGTGTGCAAGTTTTCAAGTCTAAGCACCGCATCGGTCTAGGTATGCGATGCGGGGTTGCGCAAACTACTCGGTGACTACCCCAACCGCTGCTTTGACACCGCAACCTATCGGCAGTAACAACCACATGCACAATTTTCCCTATCTTTTGTCCTTCACAAAGACGCACTAACAATATCTCTCCTTTATTTACGGTCTCGGAGCCCCTATGTGCCTACCGCAAATGGATCGATCTTGAGATCCACCTGCGGACCAATGGACCCTCGACTTGAGGAGTGGAATGTCACAAAGGAGAAGGAGTTCTTTGGAGGAGGAGCGTCGCAAGCACGAGCACACCTGCGTATCTGCGCGAGACGCAAGCTCATCTTGAAGCGTGCACGCCAGAGGATCGGGAGGCTCGCGAGATGGAGCGCGAGAGAAAGAGGGAAGTGCGGCTAAGGCAAAAGAGGCGCGGAGGAGTTCAACGCCGAGCGGGCAAGGAAGGAAAGTGGCCCGGTCCACACAGAAGAGGTCGTCTGAGCGGTTGGGTGGGTTAGTCGCATATCATGCTATATGTTATGCATGTAATAAAAATCTACGCGGCATGTTACTCCCAATCGTATTATGAAATTTAATATCTAGTATTTTCGCATTCCATGATTCATGTAGCACCTCATTTAACAATATTAAATGTACCAAAATTTATGTATCGCATTCCATGTTACTCACCTTCACAATATCACTTACCACTTTATGTATCGACTGTTCTACGGTCAATCTTTCCTACAAAAAATTTACCAAAATTTTTATGCATCTACAACTTACAATGAACATAATCTTTTATTACAACTTTATCGATTTTTATCCAGTTTATAACTACAAAATTGCCAAAGCGAAAACAATCACGGAGATTGCAACCCCTAAAAATACAAAGCAAACCTTAAAAGTCACTTACCACTATTTGTATCGATCATTCTACGGTCAATTGTTCCTAAAAAAATTTACCAAAATTTTATTGGCATCTACAAGTTATAATGAATATAAACTTTTATTACTACTTGGTGATTCTTTCCGAGTTTACATTTACAAAATTGACAAAACATACAAATAATATGGTGATTGCAAACCTAAAAACCATACGAAACCCTAAATATCACTTACCACTTTACTAAACGATCGTTCTATGATTAATCCTTTTAAAAAATATTTATCCAATTTTTTTACATCCGCAACTAACAATGAACATAAATTATTATTGCAATTTTATCTATTTTTCTCGGTTTATAACTACAAAATTGCGAAATCATACAAATATTCACGAGTATTGCGGTCGGGACATGCGGTCGGGAGCAAACGCGCTCGTGTGCGGCCATGGACCGGGACGCCTGGCAAGCGGCCGGCCTTGTGGGCGCTGGCGCCGCGTGGCTGAGGAGAAGCGGTCGCGCGGTCGCGCGCGTTGGCAGCGGGTCGCGCGATCGGGAGGCAATGGCGCGGATCGGGGCGCGCGCGGTTTGTCGTCGGCGGTCCCCGAGCCGCACGATCGCCACGTGGCGGCTGGGCGATCCGCGGTGGGAAGGGGTCCAAAGTGGAATTTTTTGTATAGGGGCCAAAACGGAATTTTAGGTATTTTAGGGTCCAATAGTGTCCAAATTTCCTGAATGCGAAGAAAAAATATAGGTTAAAATATAATAATAACAATATCCGTCCGAATCCGACCTATTTGCACCTACTCACGAGCTCGCCGCCTCTTCCCCCACACCCACCCCAATTTCGAAACAGCGAGAGCCAAAAGCGGGACGCTTCTCTCATACTAGGACCTAGGGAAAGAAAAGGGGAGGAGGAGAAGCTTCGGGCTCGAAACCCTCGCCGGGGCGAGAGCGCGAATTCGCCGCCGATCCGGCGCGGTGGCTGGGGATGGCGGCCGCGGAGCAGCTGAAGGAGCTCGGGGAGAAGCTGGACGCGGCGCCGGCGGACCCGGCCGACGCCCTCGCCAAGCTCCTCGAGGTGAGATTGGCAGACTCCCGAAGCTTCCTTTCCTGGTTTGGTTGCTTGCTCTTGTCGTGGAGGGGCGAGGTCGGGTGGGTTTGGGTGGATCTATGGCTGAGGTGGGCCAATTCGGCAGGTTTAGGGTTTAGGGTGGTGGGGGTGGGGTGGAGGTAGTGGGGTTTGGCGTGCAAATTAGGGGTTTTGTTGCTGGATTTGGACGGTTTAGCTTGAATTGAGTGGTCGGGAGGCTTCGAAAGGCGGGGGCTTTCGACGGGGTTTGGGTAATTAGGAGGCCAGTGGTTAGGTTTTGGCGATATTTGGTCGGTGAGGCTGCGTTGGCTCTGGAATTGGTGCTATGCTTGGTGGTGGTTTGCTGGTTTTGGGTGGAATTGTCCGGCTTGTGTTGGGAGGAAGTGCTGAATGAAGCTTGGGCGTGTCAAGGTTTTGAGTGCTGAATTGTGCGGTTGCGGTTTGGGGCCCATTGGTTCAGTTTCTGCTATTTTGCATGAGGAATTGCTGTGGATTAGGGTTTATGGGGTTTCAGTGGTGTAAAAGTCTTCACCTTCGGGTGGGTTGGTGTGGTGGCGATTACTTCAGTTATAGTTGAGAAGTGAGAGAAGCTAAGGAAACGGTAATTTTCGGTCTGCGAATTCCTATTTTGGGTGTTCATGTGAAAACCTTTCTACGCCTAGGGCATGTTGCGTGGAAGTGCTCCAATGAGGATACATTGTTTATATGCAGGCAGTACCTAGAACGCTATGTTTATATGGTACTTTTTGTAGACATTATTTTTAGAATAAATTAATTTGTTAGGTCTGTGTTGTGGAGTAATATCAAATGCAATCCAACTTTTTGTTCTTAGGCTACTTGTCTTTAGTTTAGAATTGATCATTGAGGGTAACTCGGCAGTCAACCTTGTACCCTAGGTTTAAGTTTTTGGGCTTTATATGTACTGGTGCCGATAGCTCTATTATCAGGGTTTAAGATGTGTTTATGATGTGGATAGCTGTATAAATATGGACATCTTGTGTTATTCATTTCTCTTTTTGCTACTTTCCAATGCTGAAAATTTTGGTAGTAAATTGCATAATCAGTGAAATCGGTGAAAGATACTTTGAAGGTTTGAAATTTTTGGTAGCAAATAGCATAGTTTGCAGCTCCTTGTTTAGATCTTGTGAGTTCGCAGTTGCACACAGCCATGATTTAGCTTTTGTTACTTTAGCTATAAATGTAAAACTTTACTTAGGAAGTATTGATGCTTGTGCATATTAGCTAGGGCCAATTTGGTAGGTCGGAGTGCAAGTTTTCTAAGGCTGAAATGCTGGTTCATCTGTATTGCTATGGGGTTTTGTGGGGTAGATGTTCAGATTAAATCGAACCATTTTTGTTCTTTAGGTTCTTTAGCTGGGATATGGAATCTTTCAGCTAGCAACTGAAATTGAATAGCTGGGAGTTGGGAGACCATAGCTTTTGAACTTGTTTGGTGCTAACCGTAGCCACTCGTGTGCAAATGTTGCACTCCAAATACAAGCATGTGGCAACCATTGCATATGTATATCTACAGGCCATGGTTGTTACAGCGGAGTAGGCGACTCAGGCGAGTGAGGGGCGCCTGGACATGCCGACGCCAAGCGAGTCACCGAGTTGCCACGCTGCACATGTATGTAGCATGCATACCATGGTTATCACGGCGATAAGGCGAGGTGAGGCGCTGACTACCTTCACACCTTTTAGGCGAGTTTGGCGTGTGACAAGGTGACACCATACTCACATCCTAACCTTTTATGGCAACAAATTTGTTGAACATAGAGTGTGACTATTTTAACTATGTAACAAAGCAAATAAACATGAATAATGGTGCAACAAGAAACATGAATGTTGAATGGCATACCTTGATGACATTGTCCATTGTTTGCTGACTTTGCTCTTCTCCCAAGTAGCATGCAGCTCCCATGAGTCCCATCCAATAGCATTGCTGCCATGGAGCAAAACTTTCTATGTTAGTAAACAGTTAACACCTTCCAATAAATTCAAGTGACAAACTTGCTTGTTTGATGAAATCGAATATGAAAGTTGAAACTAAATATGAAGGTACCAATCATGAACAGAAGTTGCAATGTACCTTGATAGAGAATTGTAGTTCTGCAGTATCACATAATGTTGACCTGTACTCCACGTCTCCACCTGAAGACAAACTGAAACATCAATAAAGATTGACCACGAGAACAACTCTTCTGAGTCATCAATATTGAAACTTGAAAGCAGCAAAGCACAACAAACTCACACTGCCATAAAGATAATAGAACAAG
Organism: Dendrocalamus sinicus; assembly: GCA_036346575.1. NCBI lineage: Eukaryota > Viridiplantae > Streptophyta > Magnoliopsida > Poales > Poaceae > Dendrocalamus > Dendrocalamus sinicus. The sequence goes on along the minus strand of CM070656.1, from coordinate 11,676,247 downwards.
CCAGAACAAATCCTAATCAGAAAGTTACTTCAGCAAACTTTAAAGTCTACTTTCTTTTATTTTGAGGAAACATCTTAAGTTTTGATTGTTAGTGCAATGAATTTCTAAAAAAGCATGGGGAGAATGCTTCCAAAAAGAGAACACAAACATACCAGAAAAGGATCTGTATCTTGAAGGTGCATGGTTCTGAAGCATCAGGTGATCCTTAGTATGTGGTAGCTGAGCCAAGCAAATGTTTGTCACCATCAGCATTGCTGCCATGGAGTAAAACTTACAATGTTAGTAAACTGCCAAGTGTCAACATACGATGGCATTGTTTTGGTTCACTATTTTGTACATACAAAATATGAAAACAAGACAACAGTAACAATGGAAATTAAACATGATTACATGACAAATGAAACCATAGTGCCATAGTCCATAAGTCCATAGCAAATCAGTAATAACATCAATAGCTGAAAATCATTGTTTTGAAAGTAATACTGGAGTAGCTTAGAAGTCCCACACTCCACACAACCAAAAAGAACAAAACACCAGCAATCCAACACTTATCTCTCAATAATCATCCATCTCGAATGCATCCAAATTGTTGCCATCCATATTCCCTCCATCGCTCTCAATAACGCTGTAACAACCGTGCTACAGGCTATTGGCCCACAAGTGTGTAAGGCTAAAACAGCTAATGCAAGATTCAGCTAATATAAAATGAAATTAAAACTTGAATTTTGAACAATCACTAATATAGTTTTGTAATATCAGCTTTATTAGTCAAATATCTAATCATCACGTAAAAATAAATCTAAAATAACTTTGCGTCATGACTTAAACAACTCAAGTCTTTGTAGAAAGGGAGCATAGTGCAAATTAGTAACTTATAGTAGCTCGTACTTTAAGATTTCTACCATTCATTTCCAGTTGTGTACTCATGTTCTGTGCCAATTATCTGCAGCTTTGCAATAGTTGTTCCAAAATATGAGTTGGTAGGTTGTAAGGCTCTGTGGTCGAATGTTGTTATGATTTAAACTTTTTTCTTTTCGCAATTACCCATTATGGTTGCTTCAGCTGGAACAACTGAACTTAGCTATAAGGAACAAATCTAGAAGCTCAAAAGCTAGGTCTTTTTCTTTTTGAGAGAGAAAGCTGGAATTTTAGTGGCATCAACGATGGAAAAAGATTAGATGTCTTGAGAATTGGTTGTCTGCCTTGTACTTTTATTCCTAGCACAGGGTCACAGGGATTAAGGATAGTATTACACTACCATCTTGATTTAGCTGCTTACTGTTAACATGATCTCTCAGAATCAGGCCCTATTATGGCTTATTTTTTTGTTAATGCCATATTACCTGTTTGCTTGAAATTCTTCCTTCTTGCTTAAATAAGCTCTGGATATGCTATTAAAGCTAATCGTACTGCAGCAAGCTGCGGAATGCCTATATGGAATAGAGCAGTCACCAGAGTCCTTGATGATGGAAACAATCCAATCATGTCTAAAGGCAGTTGCCAGAGAAGAATTGTTGAAACATCAGGATGAAGATGTCAAAGTCAACTTGGCAACCTGCTTCTGTGAAATTACAAGAATAACTGCACCTGAAGCTCCCTACAGTGACGATGTTTTAAGGGTAACTATCATCAAGAATGGTTACAGAATGCACTAAACCAAATAATTTTTGACTTGAGTTTACTATGTTTAATTGTTTATTCAGCATTTGAGAATTATCTTTTTCCTTTCTCTCGCAGGACATATTTCGTTTGATTGTGGGTACATTTAGTGGACTCAGTGATGTTAATAGCCAATCTTTTGGCAGGAGAGTTGCTATTCTGGAAACAGTTGCAAGATACCGGGCATGTGTTGTGATGTTAGACCTTGAATGCAATGATCTCATCACAGACATGTTCCAAACATTTTTAAAAGTCAACAGGTAATTCTGCTATGTCAACTAGGCGAGATTTGGTTGGATGTGATTCCTTGTGTTATACTGTTATGTAATACCACTTCTCTCTGACTAGTTTTCACACTTTGTGTATGATCGTGCAAGTGGTAATTACTACCGTGTTTGGTTTCTCACTGTTAGTTGCATGTGTTAAAATAGTCCTACATAAAATTTCTCCAATAAAATTTACTTCTCAGCCTTGTTTGAAGCTACTTCATAAAAAATTGTTTTAATTCCTTTTTGGGTTGTGTTTATTGTTAAGGTTTATAAGGATACATTAATGTGAGGGCTGAGATGTACATAAATTTTCATTTTGTGAATTGTGTGAAGGACCTCTTTGAAATTTTAAATCATAAGGATCAAACTTATTGATATTTTGGAGACAGTAATTTGTATGGAGGACTTATCTGAAAAAGTAAATTGCATGGAGGTCTGCCTTAAATTGCACAACAGGCCTCTTTGATGGATTTTTTTTATGTCATTAGAATACTTTAGTATTCTATAAAAAAATGAATGGAATGGATAATAAGAAAATTGTAAAAAAGGAATTATACAACTGTTGACACCCATGTTCTAAATAGCAGTTAGTGAGTGGCCACCAACCTTTACGCTCTCATGCAGGTTTGCGTTGATAGTGGCATTAATATGCGGGTTGGTGGCTGTAGATTGACAGAGTTTGGGGGAATTGACCACACCTCAATGTGAGGGGTGGCGCCTCCTATTATAGGGCCGGCTGCCCTTGCTTTATAAGGCAGGGGTAATATCCCGATTTACATCCGCTAACTATAGCAACTAATCCACGATTTACATCGCTAACTATAGCAACCGATATCCACAGATGCCGCAAAGTATATGGTAAGGGGTGCGGCATATTCTATTGCCTAACACCCGCGCTAGTGATCGCGTGGGAGGCTCCTGACGCAAAGACTCGGATCGAAAGTCTAGAAACAATGCCGCCGGAAGCCCTTTAGTCATGATGTCGCGAACCGATGAGAAGAGGGCACATGGAGGACCCGAATGTCACCAGGGCCACCTTCTCGCGGACGAAGTGGATGTCAATCTCGATATGCTTCGTGCGCTTGTGGTGGGCGAGATTGGCCGTCATGTAGATGGCGCCGACATTGTCACGAAGACAACGGTGGCGAGGGTAGCCGAGGTGGAGCTCTGGAGTAGTTGTCGAGCGCGGCGATTCGGCCACCACACGGGCCACAAAGACGATACGCCTGCTACCGAACGGGACACCGTGGTGCGGCGTTTGGAGGACCAGAGACCGATTGTCACCGAGGTATACACGATGGCGGAGGTGGAGCGTCGGAGTCGGGGCGGACCGCCCAATCGGCGTCGGAGTAAGCCGTCGGCTTGTCAACAGGCGGCGACCGATATGGACCCGAGGAGAGGTGCCCTTCACATAGCGCAAGATGCGCTGATCATCGACGGGTGGCTCTCGGGCGTGCATAAAGAGACACACCGCTGGGCGGCATAAGCTTCGGGGCGAGTCGAGTGTAGTACCGAGCGCCACCGAGCTCTCAGTACTCGAGGCGTCCTTCTCGGACGAGAGGTCTCCGTTATGCGCGAGAGCTTGGCGTGAGTGTCAACAGTGTCGCCGAGGATGACACTCACCATGCCCGCACGCCGAGAGAGATCGACGCGCATCTTCGTCGAGACAGAATAGGCCGTCGGAGAGCGCGTGGCGGCGATGCCGAGGAAGTGATGGAGCTTTCAAGGTCCGTCATGGCGAACTCGCGAACTCGAGCTCACCGGGCCATGAGGCGAAGGGAGAGCCGGGATGAGGCGGTGAAGACGATGTCGTCGACGTCTGGCAGCGAGTAGGCAAGATCGCCCTCTTGTAGAATAAAGAGGGCGTGTCGGAGGTGGAGGCGACGGCCGAGCCACGGACGAAGGTGGAGAAGCGGTGCCAGAGCGTGGAGCTGCCACCCGTCATAAGGACTTCACAGAGGAGGCGACGCCGCTCGGCGCCGCCAGGTCGACGGCTGGTGGCCGCTGGCGATGAGACGATCTCTCGAGATGGCCGTGGGAAAGCATTCTTCACGCCCAACCGTGAATCGGCCAGCGCGAGATGTGGCGTCACGAGGCGGTCGGATGGTGGCCGCTTGACCACCGGTGAAGGTCTCGTCATAGTCGATGCCCTCGCTCGCCGAGAAGCCGCGACCACCCAATGAGCCTTGTGGCGGGCAAGAGATCCATCGGCATGGAACTTGTGCCTTGGAAGAGCCATTTTCCGTCACAATGTTGGCGCCGGGGACGCGAACGAGCCGCCAGTGTTGTTGGCGACAAGAGCTCGGTACTCATCCGTCATCGCGCACGCCCGTTGGCATCGGCCAGCGTCCGCGATAGTTCGTCGGGAGAGGCGATGTCGAGATGATGTGGCCGTCGCCCTTCGTAGCCGACGCGAGGATGACACCGATCATGGTGCGAGTGACCATGGCGAGGTGGCGGTGGTGGAGAGGCGCTGTTGGGGCGAGCGGTGGCGCCGGCAACCGAGGCGCCGGCGGCCGGTGACGGCGCGGCGACACCGTGGCGCGGCGTCGGACGTGGACCCGTGGAAAGGAACCACGAGGCACCCGCCGCGGCGGAGGAGCCGATCCGGCCGCTTGGTGGTGTGGGTGCGGCGGTGTGTGCGTTGCTCTTCATCCGAGGAGGATGGAGCGACCATCAAGCGTCGAGGAGGAGTTCCACTGCAACATGATGGGACAGGCACCAAATCCATATCGTCGTCTAAGAGGAAATCTAGGGAGGTGGGGATGGGGCGCCTGGAGTAGGCAGTAAAGGAAACGTGGACTCGTCGAAGATGACATGACGGGAGATGATTATGCGACGGTCGATAGGTTGAGACAATGGTACCCTTTGTGAGAGGTGGATATCCAAGAAAGACATGCCGCGAGCGAGGTGCGAGTTTGTGCTTGGAGGTGGCTGCAGTTTGGTAACAGAGGCACCCAAAGACACGCAGATGGTTGTAGGTGGGTGGTGGTTATGCGGCGAGTGAAGGAACTTCATCTTTGGATGGAAGAGGATGGGCGTCGGTTAGCGGTAGCGGTGTCGAGGGCCTCGGCCAGTATGTGGGTGGTAGGGAGGCATGGAGGAGCATGGTGCGAACGGAATTATTAAGGGTGCGAAGTATTCGTTCGGCCTTACCGTTTTGGGGGGATGTGTAGGGACGGGAGGCGGAGCGGGGTGCGAGCAAAGCAAGGAAGTGAGTGGTGGTGGTGTTCAGAATTGGTGCCATTATCGGCTGAACGCATTTGACGGGGCGGTGAATCGAGTTTGGGCGAGAGCAGCGAGCTCAACTAAATGTTGGTGAACGTCGGACTTTTTGCGGAGAGGAAAGACCCAACAAAATGACTATAATCATCCGCACACACCAAATAGTAGGAAAACCTGACAGATCGTTGATAGGTGATGTCCATACATCACGATGAACAAGTTCAAAGGGCGCATGAGTTGTAGAATGCGAAGAACGAAAAGCGAGCGTGTGTGCTTGCCTCAAGCGGCGAGGAATGGCGAGAGGAGCGATCATCGTGTTACTGTGCAACAAGATGAATTTTATTAAGATGCGCTAAAGCGGCGAGGTGGATGGCGAGGCGTTGATGCCATAGGGTCGACGGAGCAGCCAAGAGTGCGACAGGTGTGGATGCGGGCATGGTATAGAGGTCCCCGTTGCTGTTACAGCGGAGAGTCACGCGTCCCGTTCGGAGATCCTTGATAGAAAAACCATGAGCATCAAATTCAAAGGAACAACTATTATCGCGAGTGAATTGACGAACAGAGAGCAGGTTACGAACTATAGATGGTGCGACAAGGATATTGTTAAGATGAAAGTTAGACGCGGAAGTGGATAGGACTGAGTGACCTCTAGACGTGACTGGAATGGTAGTGCCATTACCTACTGTTATTGAGGAGATGGAAGGGGGTAGGCGGTGGGTGAGCATACCATCCGAGGACGTCATGTGGGTTGAGGCGCCGGAGTCGACGACCCAGGGAGAATTGCCCTGCATGTTCATGCTCTGTAGGGCGGCGATGGTACCGGCTGCATCCCAGGTGGAGCTGTTGGAGGAGGCCGCAGGAGCGAAGGTCAGATGTGCACGGGAGCGCCCGAGGAGGCCCTCCCGCGCCCAGGCCGGGCGTTGTGGCCACCAGACCCGCCGAAGCCACCGTGGCGGCGTTGTCCAGGAAGGGTGACCCGCTCACCAAGAGCTACGCGTTCGCCGGTCCAGGGGTTGAAGCCCCAAGGTGGGCGCTTGTTGTGGCCGCCAGAGTGGAGGTCTTGCGGTCGCCCTTCTTGTTGTTGGGGCGCCGTAGTCCGCTGCCGTCTTGGCCGCGCCGAGGAAGGAGCGGCGATGAAGAGCGCCGAGGTAGCACGGCCTTCGTCGTTCGCACCGCATTCCTTGAGGAGAAGCGATGACGAGCGGAGGAGAAGGTGAGGTCGCGTTGCGGCGATGTTGTCGGCGATCGTAGAGTAGACCTCGTTGACGCGCGCGAAGGTTGAGGACGAGGTTGCCCTCGAGGACGGCCCGCCAACGTCGCGCGATTCGTCGCCTTCGCCTTCATGCGGGACGCATGAGTCGTCAATGGAGGAATCCTTGAATCATCGAGTGGAACTCGTGATTGAGGAAGATGGCACGAGGCGCTTTGTTCGCACGAACACGTCGTCGATGGCCTTCACAGCGTGCATGCCGTCTGGCGATCGTCGGTCATGGCGAGGTTGAGGACGAGTCGGGCGGTGTTTGTACATCCATCCGCGGACGCAGGTCACCGCCGCCAAAGCCGTCGGTGGGCGCGCGGGAGGCGGTGTCGAGGTGGCTCAAGAGCCAAACTTCCCGCGACACGCGCGCGAAAGCCGTCGACCACTGGTGAAGTTGGAGGCTTCAACTCGAGGACCATGGGGACGTGCGGCTTGACATTGGTAGTGGCGAAGGCGCGATGATCGGGCGAGAGCAGCCAGAGAGCGCGCCGAGGCAGAGGGTAGGTCGGAGGTAGTGCCCATGGGAAGAGGAGGTGGGAGGCTGCGCAGGAGGAGGCGGAAGGTGGAGAGAGGCGGAAATCAGATCGGGATCCGGAAATCTGATACCATGTAGATTGACAGAGTTTGGGGGAATTGACCACACCTCAATGTGAGGGGTGGCGCCTCCTATTATAGGGCCGGCTGCCCTTGCTTTATAAGGCAGGGGTAATATCCCTGATTTACATCTGCTAACTATAGCAACTAATCCCTGATTTACATCTGCTAACTATAGCAACTGATATCCACAGATGCCGCAGTATATGGTAACGGGCTGCGGCATATTCTATTGCCTAACAGTGGCCTTGATATGCAGAGCAGATGAGCTTGCTCGAACTCTTTAGTAGTTTATCGGGCCAATTTGTGGCTCCAGCAACCTTGATTTAGAACACCGCATTACCCCATGTCTCTCCATTCCACCATTAGTGTAGTAGTACTATGCTATTTCATCGTACCAAGTTATTAGATCTTGGAGTATTGTATTCTATTGTCCTAAAGCAGGAACGCAAACATTTACTTCCAGCCAAAATGATTGACTATTAATGCTGCCACGTGACTTCTACGTGCAAGATTTATTCTAATTATGTAGTTTTTTGGTGGAATTTTATATGCTATAGCTACCCATTTTTTGTTTACCCATTATGTTTTGACTTTTAACTTGTTTGATGCAGTGACAATCATGAGCCAAATGTTGTAAAGTCAATGCAGACAATAATGACCCTTATTATAGATGAGACTGAGGATATACATGAAAGCCTTCTACATGTACTGTTATCAGCTTTAGGCCGGAGAAAAACTGTGAGTGCCTTTCATTTCTAAATGCGTTTTCGGGCTTATTTTGTAATTTGTTAAACAGTCGTTAGCTTCTGTGTGTATGATTCTAACCAATTCTTATCTTTCATATCCTTCTATAAGGTTTTAATTCTGCAACTTTTGATCACTAGGGTGTTTCTGTGTCTGCGCATAAGCTTGCTCGCAATGTTATAGAGCATTCTGCAAGAAAACTTGAACCGTATATAAAGAAGTTTCTCACATCATCCTTGGCTGGGGATGGCAGTTCTTCAAATGATCACATTGATCATCATGAAGTCATATTTGATATGTATCAGTGTGCTCCAAAGGTTCTTAAAGTGGCGGTGCCTTATATAACTGGGGAACTACTGGTACGATCTAACTTTCAATTATCAGTTTGAAAAGTACCTATATACTGATAGTGTGCAGTATGAAATAATGCTTTGGGAACAAAATGTCTCTTCCATTCTTTTTAGAAGATGAAATAAACATTGCCTAACTAATTTTATTAGATGACTCTGCCTTGTTAATCAAAGTTTGTATTTGACATTTTCTAGGCAGATAAAATAGAAATTCGGTCTAAAACAGTTGAATTACTCGGGGAGCTTTTTTCTTTACCTGGAGTCCCTATCTTGGAATCTTTTAAGTCTCTTTTTGCTGAGTTCCTGAAGAGATTGACTGACAGAGTAGTAGAAATCCGTGTTTCTGTGATTGAGCATTTGAAGAAATGTCTAATGTCTAACCATTCTCGACCTGAAGCTCCAGAGATTATCAGTAAGTGTTTCTTTGTCCCCCCCTAATAGCTGTCCATATCATTTGAGGGAGCAATGAATTGTTCTTGCCCTGATGGTTGGCTCCTTGGCAGAGGCACTATGTGACAGATTGTTGGATTATGAAGAACATGTGCGAAAGCAAGTGGTGGCTGCTCTTTGTGATGTAGCTTGCCATTCACTTGGTGCTGTTCCAGTTGAAACTATCAAACTAGTAGCAGAGCGTGTCCGTGATAAAACAGCTAATATTCCTTTGCTCTTTTCTGCATCATTCAGTTTTCGTTTCATGTAATTTGAGTATGGTTTACTTAAATGTATGGTGTATTCTTGAAAACAATCAGCTTTCGGTGAAGTGCTACACCATGGAGAGATTGGCTGATATCTACAAGGTGTATTGCCTGAGGGGTTCTGATTGCTCAACAAATTCTGATGATTTTGAGTGGATACCTGGAAAAATATTAAGATGTCTATATGACAAAGATTTTCGGTAAGTACACTAAATAATCTTGTGGTGTATTCGTATTCTGCTTCGCAATTATACAATTCAAAAGTTGTAATTTATTCAATATCTGTGGTTAGATATTATTGTGATTTTATACTCCATATCTGCTTGCATATCTAGGATATCGTACTATATTTTCTTGCCTGTAAGATATGCTCTACACATTGTTTTTTTTGTAATGTTTACTGCTTGCTATGGTTTTTCCACTTTTCTTGAGATCTGCTTAATAGCATTGGGTACATTGTTCTTTCTGGTGCATGAGACGAGCATTGGATACAAATGCATAAATTCGTGTTTTTGACATTTTATAGAATTATGGGCAAACTTTCTGTTTTGTATCTGTTCATATTTTCTCCAGCGTCAAACATATGATGGTTACAAACACAAATAAAAACTTGTATGCTTCAAGTCCTGCTGCTGCATGGAAATCTGTTCAATAGTATAACTTTTTTTTTCACCGAGGCAGCGATATTGTAGTTTGGTGATTGTGTGACATACACTGTGATCAGTGAAGTTCTAGTGTGAGCCTATGAGAAAATGTCCATGTGATTCGTTTATTTATTTGGTGCAGACCGGAGTCAATCGAATCAGTTTTATGTGGTTCATTGTTCCCACCAGAGTTTCCGACAAAGGAAAGAGTGAAACATTGGGTAACAGCTGTCACACAGTTTGATAAAGCTGAGATGAAAGCACTGGAACAAATTCTTTTGCAAAAGCAAAGGTTTGACAGTCTATCAAGAAGTCGATTAGTTTGATAATTGCTCTCGCGCGCTCTCTCTCTCTCTCTCATAAAAGTATCTTGATATGTTTCCTCCAATTCCAGACTCCAACAAGAAATGCTGAAGTACGTGTCCCTTCGGCAAATAGGCCAGGTTTGTGACTCTTGAAGACTGGAACGCACTGCAGATTTACTGTCTGATGAGTGACTTTGGTTTAACTAATTTTTTTTTTGTAAAGCAGGAAAATGCCCCTGATCTGCAAAAAAGAATCCTCGGATGTTTCCGGAGCATGTCTCGTTTGTTCAGTGACCCTGCAAAGTCTGAGGAGAACTTGAACACACTTCATCTGCTAAAAGATGCCAATATCTGGAACATATTAATAAGCTTGCTTGATTGTTCAGCAACATTCCACAAAGCTTGGTCTCTTCGGGTACCTACTATTTGATTTACCTATAGTTATTTTGTTTCTAAGTTGAGATATAAAATAGAAATGAAAACTAGGATATTAAGAAATGATGCCTCTAGCCCATTCTTAACACAAGTTTTTATGCTTTTTGATTCCATTTGTCCCATCCATTGCTTCATATGGAAAGAGATGGTTACCATATAATGGTTAAGCAATTGTATTTACTACCTAATTCATGGCCCATATAAACTCTGTGCAGACAAAATGCTTATGATGGCTAGACCTGTACGAATTGTCGCAATTGTATTTACTACCTAATTCATGACCCATATAAACTCTCTGTGGACAAAAATGCTTATGATGGCTAGACCTGTTTGAATTGTTTTCTGAATGTCTTGTTTTAAATAATTTGATTTTATTTGTCATGTGCAGGTTGATTTGCTTAAGACACTTGGTGAAAAAAATGTACTATATGATTTTGTGAGCACACTAACAATGAGATGTTCATATTTACTTGTGAACAAGGAGTATGTCAAAGAGATTCTTTCTGAAGCTTCTGAACAAAAATCTGCTGGGAATACAAAACTCATCTCATCGTGCATGAATCTTCTAACGGTATAGTTCACTGAAACACTGTTTCTTTTCTAGTTGCAACATCTTGGTCAATTTATTTCTGTTACCAAGGAAGCACAAAACTCCTTCAGGAGTTGCCTGCATGTTACGGATATACTGCTACTCAAGAGTGAACGATTGTTTCAGGAAATTTCCTCCAATGTTTGAAATCATGAGGTTCATTCATTAGTTGTAATCCAATGGTTTAAAGGTACCTGCATGGCAGGTAGCCAGGTACTTAAATTGTTGGGCATCAACTAGATTAAAAACAGCATAAAAGGATAGACATGTAATTCGCTATATCCATCAAAATAGAAAACGAGGAACAAGAGGATAAGTCAAGGAGGTTTAGAATTAGCCTTGTTTCTATCTTCCGTTGTCCCAAACCTTTGGCGGCACTCTAAAAATATAACTGCGGTGTTGCACGTGCTTATTGATGGAGCCTTGGGCCGATGGATCAATCATGAAATTTGCACCTATGGATCAAATGAGCATAGAAGGTTCCAGCGCAATTTTATTGATGTAGATGCCATTGTCCAGGTCAAAAGGCCTTATGCTTGGGCCTCTTGATTGGCTTGCCTGCCCTGCCACTAAGGTTAATTAAGGATTGACATTAATTGAAACTTCTCATTTAATGTTCCACAGATTACCTCCAATGGTGAATATAGATGAAGGACATGACAACGGCAGTGACTGACAAAGGTTTAGGCGTCGGATCAATGCCGATGGCAGACCATTGTCAGGCTAGTTAACAACTACTAGAAAAAGATCCATACCTAAAGTACTTTTGTACCTCCCAAGCGCTGTAATACAAAGATATTGTACCTCTTGTACCTAAAGTAATCAATTGATGGTATTTTTCTTAGTGGAGGTACCTCTTGTACCTCCCAAGTGCTGTGAAACATCTCTTCTTTCAGATATTGTTCTTAGAGCTTATTGTTTCTTATCCCTTTTAGTGTGCATTTTGCTCCATCAAACTCTAGATGACAGTTCCCATTCCATGTGTTTCACTCATTGCAGGCAATATCTACTTTCTTCCCTTCTCTTTTGTCTGGACTTGAAGAAGATATCGTCGAACTCCTGAAGGAGGATAATGAACTGCTTAAAGAGGGTATTGCCCATGTGTTGTCAAAGGCTGGTGGCAACATTCGTGAACAGCTAGCCTCATCAAGGTGCAGCTGCTTGAAAGTCGTCATTTTGTGGCACTATATTTTGCAGTAGTCACTAAGATTACGGAACTAAGTTGCTGTAGCTTCTATTTTCAGCTCCATTGCTCTTCTATTAGAGCGGCTATGTTTAGAAGGAACGCGGAAGCAGGCTAAATACTCTGTTCATGCTTTGGCTGCCATAACAAAAGATGATGGTCTGATGGCACTATCTGTTCTTTACAAGGTGTGAATTTTGTCTAGTTGTTTCTTTCTTGTACTATGTATTTGACATTTCTAATACATTGTGCCTTGTATTTGTAACTTCACAGAGGCTTGTGGATTTGTTGGAGGAGAAGAAAGTGCATTTACCATCTATCTTGCAATCTTTGGGGTGTATAGCTCAGATAGCGATGCCAATATTTGAAACAAGGGGGGAAGAAATAATAAGTTTCGTAACTAAAAAAATTCTAGACTGCAATGATGTAAGACTTACTCTCTTAGTTTCTTTCTGTTTTTCCTATACATTTTTATTGCAATTCCAAGTGCATCACCAGGATATGGTTGAAGTTTCTGCTAAAAAATCTGAATGGGGTGATACTACACAGAGTTGTTTGCTAAAGGTTAGTGAAATTTTGGTTTTCAAGGTTGACTTAGTCCAATCATCAATACATTTTTGACTTCTAGTTAGTCACTTGTGGTATTTTCTTCTGTAGATTTATGGCATTAAAACTTTGGTGAAGAGCTGTCTACCTTGCAAAGATGCTCAAGCACATCCTGGAATAGAAAACTTAATGGGTATCCTTAAGAATTTTCTTAACTATGGTGATATTTCCCCAAATATGATTTCAAGGTACCAATAGAGACATGCCTTTCTATTTAATGTGGACATTATATAGTATATAATGTTATCTGTCATTACTCTGTTACTTGCAGTGCTATTGATAAGGCCCATTTGAGGCTGGCAGCAGCAAAAGCTGTTCTCCGCTTATCAAGACAATGGGACCACAAAGTGCCTGCTGATGTGTTTTATTTGACTCTGAGGATTTCACAGGTATGTCTTGGGGATAATGCAGCTTACCAGCTTTCTCATTGTTCCTTTCATTTGATTCACTTGTATGCACCATCTTCTTTGGAGATTTATAGTTTCTTTCATTTCCAGGATGATTTTCCTCAGGTGAGGAAATTGTTTCTCAGTAAAGTACATCAATATATCAAGGAGAGGGCCTTGGATGCAAAATATGCATGCGCCTTCTTGTTAGGCATGGGTGATTATTGTGCCCCACAGTACGAAGAGGTTCATATTCTAAACACGATAATCAATTGATTTTCACTACTTTACTGATTCTAATATGTTTCTCTTGTTTCCTTACCTTTCTTAGCTTAAGCACAACCTGATTGAGGTGGTGCAAATATGCCAACAAGTTAAGATGCGTCAACTCTCTGTCGAAGCATATATGAATTTGCTCATGGCTTACCCAGAATATATAATTTCCTATTTGGTTCATGTCCTCGCCCATGATCCTGCATGCCCTAATATCGAGGAATATGAGGATGTCAAAGCATTTGGTCCAATTTACTGGTATCTGAAGTTGCCTGTCTTACCCATATATAATTTTCTCTTGCTTGTTATTATGAAGTTGGTCAAAGCATTATTTTCTCTTGCTTGTTATCATGAAGTTGCCTGTCTTACCCATATATAATTTCATATTTGCTTGATGCCCTCACATGGACGAATACTATCAAAGCATATTATCAATTTACTGGTGCTTGATAATAGCTCTTATGATATTATTCTCTCTTGTTATCATTGCTATATCATTCTAATTTTCTTCATAATACTGCTTGATCATTGCCCCCCTCAATTACTTTGTGTACAACTGTACATAAAATGTAATGTTGCTGTCAATGATTTTCACATTCTAATTATGTACGTGAAAAGTTAAATGGCCAACCCCTAAAGTGTTTGCGAATAAAAATTAGTCTTAAGACTCTTAAGTGGTTCAATTGAAATGACACACCTATGGCTGTTAATGTAAGGTTTCCTAGCGGACTCTAGTTTGTTCTGTAATATGTGCTGTTCTGACACAAAAAAAAATCAACAGAAAATTTGCTTTTCTTGCTTCTCCTAGCTGAGATTGTTGCACTCTTGCATATGCATATTTATGAAAAAAAGCTCTTTCCAGGCGATTGCATCTACTTCTTTCAACTCTGCTGGGAGAAGAAGGTTTGCAGCATAGTGTTCCAGGCATGAAAAAGGAGAGCTTCACAACAATAGTATCTATATTTAGAAGTGTCAAATGTTCTCAAGATGTTGTTGATTTAAATAAGACCAAGGTAGGAAAGTGTTTTGAGTGTATTGTTTGATTGTTTCTACATTTTTGCTGCTGTACTACATTCAGCTTGCTTGCTATTAAGTATGAATTAAAGCTGAGATATGTTGTTTTCAGACTTTGCATGCTATATGTGATCTTGGTATTCTTATTGCAAAGAGGTTATGTCAAGACCATATAAATGTATCAGAAACTCAAATGGTTCCATTGCCTGCTCAACTTTATGCTCCAGTTCAGAATGACCAAAATGAAAATTATGTGGTATGTTCTCTAACAAAGCCTGAAGGAACCCATTTGTTTTAAGAATCACCTGATAGTTCGTCTAAACAATGAATTTCTTGCTTCTCTTTTAGGCTTCTGATATTGATAATTTATCTGATATTGTCTAGGTGAGTGATGAGCAGATGTGGTTGGGATGTGAGAATGTACTGGCACATTTTGAGGCTCTTATGACAGCAAACAATGCTGAGGTACATAATGCATGTTTAGCTGTCCATATTATGATTCAGCTTGAATCGTCTACTGGACCTTGACTTCTATTGGGTTTTGTGTCCTTCCAGGTTGAATCTCCCGAAGATAAGATGCTCATAGATCAGACTGATGAATTTGGTAATGAAGTTCCTCTAGGGAAAATTGTCAAAATTCTTAAATCTCGAAGAGCAAAAGAGACAGGGAGAAAGCAGAAGGCACCATCTGGTTCAGTAAATACTGGAAAAGATGATGATGTCTTGGGATTGGTAAGAGAAATAAACTTGGACAACCAAGGAAATTTAGGAGAACTGGAAAAGAGCAAACCAAAGAAGCGGTGGATGGATATGAAAGAGTGCAATGAGAATCCAATAGATTTTTCAACACCAAAACGCAAAAGATCAGTTTCTAAGAGTAGACCACACTCTGCAAAAGGCCATAAAAACAGTGATGAGCTTCTACTGCATTCTGTCAACACAGATGAAACCAATAACTCCTTGGAAAATAAGTTGAAGGAGGAGAAAGTCCGATATGACTCAAATGATAGAGAGTTGGTAGCATCGCCTACTAGTACCAAAACCCCTGTATCCAAAGGGAAAAAGGGTGCTCAGATATCCCGTACTGAAGTCTTGAGTACTAGTGCAAAGGTAATTTCTTTCCATCCCTATGGTATCTATGTATGGGACCTATGGGTAAAGTTCAGGTTCTGATTTATCGATTCTTCTTGAACTTCTTCAGAAGTCTGCTGATGAAGAAAGTACTAAGAGAACCGCTGAAATCGGAAGCCTAAACGGGTCACTCAAAAGGCAGAAGCCAAAATTGATTTCTGGTTTAGCAAAGGTAATCTCTATGGTTTTCTTTTATTGTGTAAGTAGCACCAACCTATTAACATGCTTAGACGCAACATTGTTAATTAACATCCCTGAAAGGAAGTATATGTGCGCTAGTGGTATTCAACTTTGTGCAAGTTCAAGTCCTTCTAGCATCTGTACTAAGAATTAATTAATGCTTGCAGTGCTCAACGCATGACTCAAGCAGTGCAGACTTGGTAGGACACAGAATAAAAGTTTGGTGGCCTTTGGATAAGAAGTAAGTTCTAAGTTTGTGTAGATCTGAGCAATGAACATTTGTTATTATCTAATTTCTGAAGGTAGCCTAGATTTTAATGGATTGTTTTTTGTTATTAGATTTTATGAAGGTGTCGTGAAATCTTATGATTCAGCAAAGAAAAGACATAGGGTAAGTTCCCACAAATGGTGCATTAATTAGTATCAATATGATGTATTTGTTTGGTTCATTTTACTGTTACAAGTACAAGCATGAAGAGCAATGGATTCCTTTGCATTTTACCATTTTGGCTATTCTATGAAGATAGCTGTATGCATTTGTAATGTTATGACTGTTGAAGTATAGGTGAATTGCCTGTTTTTGAAAGCTATGGAAATCTGTAGATTGATTAGGGGCCAAAGGGCAGGGTTACATATATAGGCAAGGAGGACCCGGTTGGTTTATAGAATCATGACCACCGTGGGATCTCCTTGCCTAATATAACAGCAATCAATCTATAATTAGCCATAACAGGCCAAAAGCCCATGCGCCTATGATCTAGCTGTCTAACACCCCCTCGCAGTCGGAGCGTCTGCACGAACGTTCAGACTGGACCGGAACTCCTGGAAGACTGTCGATGGCAGGCCCTTGGTGAAGATGTCGGCATACTGGGACGACGTCGGCACGTGAAGAACACGGACAGCACCAGTGGCGACACGCTCCCGAACAAAATGAAGATCAATCTCAATGTGTTTGGTGCGTTGGTGCTGAACCGGGTTGGAAGACATGTAGATGGCGCTGATGTTATCGCAATAAACCAAGGTAGCCTTGCTGGGTGGGGAGTGGAGCTCACATAGTAGTTGGCGCAGCCAGGATGCCTCAGCCACGGCATTGGCGACTCCACGATACTCGGCTTGGCTGGATGCGGAGAGCGGTGTTCGGCGCTTGGAGGACCAGGAGACGAGGCTATCTCGAGAAACACGGCATAGCCCGAGGTGGACTTGCGTGTGTCCGGACAAACGCCCGATCGGCGTCGGAGTAGACCACCAGATCAAACTGTGCTGAGGGTCGAATGAGCAGCCCGAGGTGAAGAGTACCACGTATGTACCGCAGGATGCGCTTCAGAGTTGCAAGGTGAGGCTCCCGAGGGTCATGCATGTGGAGGCAGACCTGCTGTACGGCGTAGATGTCTGGACGAGTGAAGGTGAGGTACTGCAAGGCACCAGCTAGACTCCGAAAATCCGTGGCGTCACTGACAGGAGCACCATCCAGGCCCGAGACCTTCGAGCAAGTATCCACCGGGGTGGAGCAGGGCTTACACTCAGCCATGCCCGCCCGGTCTAGAATCTCCGCATGTATGCTGCCATTGCGAGAAAGAGACCATCGCCGTGGCGAACTCGCATCAGAAAGTGATGAAGATCACCCAAGTCCTTCATCGAAAACTCCTGCTGGAGGCACAAGCAAGATGCTGTTGGAGGAGCGCAGTCGACGAAGCAGTGAGGACGATGTCATCCACGTAGAGCAGCAGGTAAATAGTGTCAGCACCGCGGCGGAACACGAAGAGCGAGGTGTCAGACTTGGCTTCCACAAACCCGAGAGAGACCAGGTAGGCTGCAAAGCGGCTGTACCATGCCCGAGGCGCCTGCTTGAGACCGTAGAGAGAACGGTTCAGACGACAGACGTAGTCCGGATGACTGGAATCCTCAAATCCGGAGGGCTGAACACAATACACTGTCTCAGAAAGAGTGCCATGTAGGAACGCATTCTTCACATCAAGCTGACGAACGGGCCAGTTGCGAGAGAGCGAGAGATAGAACGATCCGTCTGATGGCGGTTTGGCGACGACGGTGAAGGTTTCGCAAAATCAACTCGGTATTGGGTGGCGCGAAGAACCCAGCGAGCTTTATAGCGTTCCAATGAGCCATCAGCCTTCAGCTTATGTTTGAAGATCCATTTCCCGGTGACCACATTTGTGCCGGGGCTTGAAATAGATCCTGTTTGTTGTGGAGAAGGCGAGATGCTCCTCCAAAGATGGCGGCTCGCCATCGCGGGTCGGCAAAGCGAGCACGATATGTCTTAGGCACAGGAGACAATGGTGCAGTATGGTAGACCGCAGGAAGCCGGATGCCGCATTTCGCCCTGGTGGTCATGGAATGTTGATTGACCACCGGGGGAATGGCTATAGCACCCTTCGGAAGGGGTGCAGGAGCGATCGGCGACGAGGGTGAGGGCGCCGAAGGAGCTGGGTGACGACGGCTAAACACCTTGGTGATAGCAGGGCGCGGCGGGAGCTGGACAGCCGCACGTGGCTGTGCGGGAGAGGACGAGGACGTCGAGGCTGCCGCACTTGGCTGTGCGGGCGAGGGAGCTGGTGACGCCGCAGAAGAGCGCCAGAGGGCACTGCCGCACGTGGCAGTGCGGGTGGCTGCAGCGTGGAGTCTGCAGGAGGCGTCGGAGAAGCCGGTGAGGTTCCTGCAGCAGGTAATAACAGCCGGGTCGGGCCTATGGGCACCGGAGCGGGGTTAGTGAAGGTATCCAAGAACTCAAACTCCGAGGGAGAGGGTGTGGTGGGCTGCTCGGCAAAAGGAAAAGAAGACTCGTCGAAGATCACATGCCGAGAGATGATGATCTTGTTGGAGTCGGTGTCAAGGTAGCGGTATCCTTTATGATGAGCAGAGTAGCCAAGGAAAACACACGAAGTGGAGCGCGGAGCGAGTTTGTGGACAGCTGTGGCAGATAGGTTGGGATAGCAGCGACAACCGAAGACGCGCAGGTGATCATACGCTGGAGGAGAGCCAAATAAGGCTTCATGTGGCGTATGGGAGCGCAGCGTCTTGGTTGGTAAGATGTTGAGAAGCATGGTGGCGCTGTTCAGGGCCTCTACCCAGTAGCGAGGTGGAAGACGGGCACGAAAAGAAGAGATCGAACAACATTGTTGAGGAGCGAATGGCCTGCTCAGCCTTCCCATTCTGAGCGGACGTGTAAGGACACGACATACGAAGGTGAGTGCCGTGAGTGAGGAAGAAGGTGCGGGCACTGGAGTTGTCAAACTCGCGCCCATTGTCGCATTGGACAGACTGGATGGTGCATCCAAACTGTGTGGAAACAAGAGCAAAGAAATTAGACAGGGTGGTGAACGTGTCAAACTTGAGCCGTAAAGGAAATGTCCACATGTAGTGAGAGCAATTGTCGAGAAGGACCAAATAATATTTGAAACCGGATACACTAGGAACTGGCGAGGTCCATAAATCAGTGTATAAGATCAAAAATAAATGAGGCACGGGATGCTGACACAGGAAAAGGAAGACGTATATGACGTCCTAGTTGACAAGCATGATATATAGATTGTCTAATTTCTTTATTGCAAGTCATAAGTTTGGATAGAATCTCGAATCCAGGATGACCAAGACGACGGTGCCAGAGGGTGGACGCGGAGGACGCAGTGGCGAGGTGTGCAGCAGGGAGGGATGGTGCGCCAGATGGGCGAAGAGGGTACAATGGCCCGGAGCTATTGCACCTGGTGATCACTCTCTGGGACTGCAGATCCTTCACAGAACAACCAGCGGGGTCAAATTCGGCGGAACAATTATTGTCGGAAGTGAATTGGCGTACGGAAATTAAATTCTTAATAAGCCCAGGTGAAACAAGGACATTATTAAGGCATAAAGAACCGGGAAGATGAGTGTGCGGAGGAGGTGACGAGCGCGAAGGCTCATATCGGCAATAATTGAAGGTGGAATAGGATACCGCGAGGAAGAGGTGGAGAGTGTACCGGCGTCGGAGGTCATATGCGAGGTGGCGCGGTGTCGAAGATCAATCGTGTTCTTTGAGGTGGGGTCGGCGACACGGTGTTGAAGGAGAAGCAAGTCCTGCGCATCCCGGGACGGCGTCTTGCGTGGGGTAGTAGTAGCCGGGAGAGCGACCCACGACCCCTGGCGCCGGGAGGAGCGACCCATCGTGCTGGCGCCGCCACAAAGGCTTGCGGAGGTACTGAGTGGTGATGGAGAACGCAGGCGCGGGATTGGAGCGAGGAGGGCGATTCCCGTGCCACATCCGATGGAGCGACCACCAAGGTTCCAAAACCGGAACCGGAAGAAATCCGGTCGTGGCCGTGAACCATGCAGGCGATTCACGAAACCCAGAAAACCGGTCATAACTCGAAAATCAAAATTTGAATTTTGAGATATTTTGAAACCGAAGGAAAAACGGACAGAAGCGGAAAACCGAAAAAACCGCCAAAATTTGAAAAATCAAAAATTCTTACCGTAGGTTTTTGTTCTGGACTCCACCAGTAAGCCGTGAATCCGCGATTCACGCACGTGAATCACGGGATTTTGAACCATGCCGACCACGGCCAGAAGCCGGGCCACCGGCGAACTGCTGGTCTTTGAGGGCGCCGGCGAGGCGGCGTGTGCGATCGCCGCCCTTGCCTTTGCTGCGCCATGGTGCCATGTTTGTCGCCCCTGCCGAAGTTCATGGAGTTGCTGCCGGTGCCAGAGGAGCCACTATAAGGCGGCTGTGGGGGTGCGGCCGGCTTGCTGGGTTGCTGATGAAGACCAGCAGATCCGGCGGCACTAGAGGCGACGAGGGCGGTGGGCAAGGGCGTCGAGCGATGGGCCAGATTGAGCTCCTCAAGGAGGAGGTCGAGACGAACCTCGGAAGGTGGGAACGGACGCCACGCGCCAAGATGCATGCCGATGGAGGCGAATCGCTCGTTGAGGCCGCGGATGATGTTGAGGACGAGTGTACGATCGGTGACGACCTCCCCCAAGTCGCCCAGGGCATCAGCCATGGACTTGAACTTGCGGCAGTAGTCGGTGATGGAGAGATCGCCCTGGACGAAGTTGCGAAAGGCGACGTCGAGGTAGAGGGCTCGCTGCTCGCGATTGCCAAGGAACTGCTGTTCCAGGGCAAGCCAGATGGAGCGGGCAGTGGGGTGGGCTTCCCGGACAATCTCCTCAAGATCGGGAGAGATGGTGCCGTTGAGCCACGTCATGACGACACAGTCCATGCGCTCCCGATCGGGAAGATGTGATCGCGCATCGGCGAGACATGGCGCTGGAGGAGAACTTCCCAGGACCGAAGCATCCGTGGCGCCCGGGAGTAGTTGTTGGACTCCATGTCGAGGACGGCGGGGGCGAGGTGCGTATGTTCGACCCCGACGGCTGCGCGTGGAGGTTGATGATGGCGGCCGTGAGACAGAGGCGTCGGCGGCCGCCGTCGTTGGCGGCGAAGGCGGCGTCATCTTCGAGGCTAAACGGCGGCAGCGCGGCCGCTTCGCCATGGCGGCGCGCAGCAGCGTCGCACGCGGCGGCGGCGGCGTCGCGCTCTGGCGGCGGAAGCGGCAGCCTCTGCTCGGCGCTGGGCGCTAAGAAAAGAAGCGGCAGCGGCGGCCTCTGGCGGCGGAGGTCCTCGCTGCGCTGCTGCGCGCGGCGGCTTTGTCGCGGCGGCGATGTCGGCAGAGAGAGGCGAGAGGAGAGCGGGCATGGCCGCAGGGGAGGGAGGCGCAGCCGGATGGGCGCGCGTGCGTGGTGCGCAGCCACAGGGGCGCGCGAGAGCTAGGCAGTGAAAGGTTAACCTAGGCGTCTGATACCATGAAATCTGTAGATTGATTAGGGGCCAAAGGGCAGGGTTACATATATAGGCAAGGAGGACCCGGTTGGTTTATAGAATCATGACCACCGTGGGATATCCTTGCCTAATATAACAGCAATCAATCTATAATTAGCCATAACAGGCCAAAAGCCCATGCGCCTATGATCTAGCTGTCTAACAGTTTTTATTAGCTTAAGCTTTTGGATAAATTGGCTGATACATATAACTCAATATGGTATCAGAGTTAAGTGATCCTGAGTTCAAGACCTGACTGGCACAATTAAAAAAATAATTGCCTACTATTCCACATTTTAGGTCTAAGAGCCTACACGTGAGGGGGAGTGTTGAATTTTAAGTGAATTGCTCGCCTTTTCTTGTTAGCTTTAAGCTTTTGGATAAACTGGCTGGTGTATGTAACTTAATATGGTATCAGAGTTGGCCCTGTTCTACAGTAACTAGCTTTTAAACGGAGTATTTTCAAGATAGGGTCTACTAGTTAATTGTAGTATATACTTTACTGACTTCATTTATATCGGCAAAAACCGCATGTGAGTTTCTGTTATTCTGTAATCTCTTGTACAAACAGCTCAAAAGTCACAAACCGCAGCCAAAAACCACAAGCCGTAGCCAAAAAGAACAGGCCCTTAAGTGATCCTGAGTTCAAGACCTGACTGGCATAATTAAAAAAAATAATTGCCTACTTCTATTCCACATTTTAGGATAGAGAGAGCCTACACGTGAGGGGGAGCGTTGAAGTATAAGTGAATTGCCCGATTTTTTCTCGTTATCTTTAAGCTTTTAGATAAACTGATTGGTGCATATAACTCATTAATGACTTCCATTCTGCCTAATGTTGCCTGCGTTTTTTGTTACTACAAAGGGTTGTTGTGTTGGACATATTTATAAAGAATGCTTGGTGCTTACAAAATCATAATAGCAATTTTTTTAGTTCTCCATAGCATCAACTAATCAACATCACAGAATGCAACAGCTGTGTAATTTTAGTTCAAGTTGGTAGGTATTTGTACGTTGTAACTGTACTGGATATACTAAATATGACTATGCTCCTCTGCTGCATAGGTGCTATACGATGACGGAGATGTCGAAGTGCTTAACTTGGCTAAGGAAAAGTGGAAAATGATCGAAAGTAATGATCCAGCAGTAAAGGTAGTGTATTGTCAATTCTTTCCTAGAAAGTGTCTCTTTAACCTAGAAGATAATGTTTAATTCATTATAGTTCACTAAATTATTGCAGCAGCAAAAGAAGGATCATCCAGGGACAAACCAAGGACGGTAAGCCAGAATTTCCCCTTTACTTTGAATCTACTGTATAATAAACTGTAGTTGAACATCTGGAAAAAACTGCCGTGCAGTATCAGTGAGGCACAAAGCATCAGAGTAAAATGAATAACGTAAAAATTAAGATAAATTACTCTTTTCAGCCTATATCTTGCACTTAGCCCAGAAGTAGATAATACTGAAACCATCATACGATCGAGACGGCGCCTAACAAAGTACTGCTTTTCTCTGTAAATAGTGTACTTTGTCAACTTGATTTTTTTTTAATTTTCGGATGTAACAGGTAGTTATTATAATTTTCTAGTCAGACTAAATGTTACTATACCTCTCTTCATTCAATGGATGCTTTGCAGCACAAAAGGATATCTCACGTCCAATAATTTACTTCTGCTTACTACCTGATCCAACTCTGCTATATTCGAGACCTTTGAATATTTCATAGTAATCCCTGTCGTAGTCATCCCTACACGTTTGATCTGTATCACACCTTGCAGAGCACAGGAGATGAGAACTACCAGCAGCAAGCAAACTCTGCCTAACCAACAGAAGTCAAAAAAGAGGTAAGTCCATATCTAATGATCCGACTTTAGGACCTTGGTGCTATTCATCTGACTAATTCATCTTTCGTAGGCCCTCACTTCTGAAGAGGAAAAGCAAACCACAAGGGCTGCCAAAAAACAAACGTAGAAAGACAGCAGGAGGTAAAAAGTCTGTCGAAGCTACCAGTGACGCTGGTGTTAATGATTCAGATTCATCCAGTTCTCTTGCTCACTCAGATTCTGACAAAGATGTAAAATCTGGTATGGTTGTTTAGGGTTGATTTTATGGGCCCATTGTTTGTTTATTCATAATATGCATGCCATTTCTTCATAAATGAGATTAGCGCACAACTACTCTATTATCCCAGATGGCCACAAGGAAAAAGAAGTAGCAGTTAGCTCAGCTGAGAAAGAAAAAAACAGAGTCCAAAGGAGGTGTGGAGCTGAAAAGAGGAAAAGCATGATGGCCATAGTTTGAACAGCAAGGAGGAATCTGACAATGAAACTCTTGTATGCACATCACCGTGCTCTGAGCCTATCTTCAATACTGGATTTCTAATCTTTTCATCTTATGGTACGATTCTCTTCTATTGTTTTGTGTTGAATGTGCAGAGCGTCTGGAGAAAATGCACAGCAAAAGCAACATAGGCTTGCTTTCTCAGTTGACTATTCTTCGTAGGATGCAGATTTCAGACAGTCCTTCGGGAATGTGGATATCTCATTAATTGACACTTGCAATTGACAGCTGTAATGTAGAAAATGTTCTTTGCAATAGCAACAGGTTAGTATAGAAGAGCAGTGGAATAGGATTTGCTTGTAATGTTATTAGAAGCTAGAATTTGCTGCCAACTTAGTATAGCCTTGTGTCCCCGGAATTTCTTTGTGCGTATCCTTGAGAAGGTCAGTGGCTATGTAACATATCTGTTAGCATTCTTTTGCAGGAAATAGTGATTATTAAGCTCATGTTGAAATGTTGTACACAATAAACCAATGGCTTTTGGCTCTTGGGTTAGTGTGGGGGTTCTATTCCGAAGAAACAGGATTTGCATGTAGAATGTGATGCTTGAGTTGTTGTATTTGGATTCCATAACATTGTATTGTGAACTTGTGTTGTTAACATTTAAACCCTATATTATGCTTAGTGGCAATCCTTGAGAGGGCATCCCTAGACAGAATGTTGTCTGTTTTAACGGCTGTTCGGTTCATTGAAAACCCTACCAATGTATGCTAAATTTTAGCATTACCAAACTTTCATGATGGGATTCTTGGCCCATGTTTTGGCCAAACTTTGACATCAAAATGAACTAAAGGTTCGATAGAAAAATATCTTACCAAAATTAGGTTAACACATTTGTAACAAGCCAAATAGGTGCCAAATTTGGTCCAAGTTACCAAAAATTGGTAGCCCAAACCAAACAGCCCCATCCGTGTGATACGTTTTAGAGCTCGAGTCAATTGAGTTCAAATGTATGAGATTCTAATCAGTACATTGCAGCAAAGTTTGTAGGATTATTAACAAACATTAGATGCCTAGGGGACTTAGAAAAATACAATTTCTTTTTTGAGGCACAAATTGGTCATGCATGTCGAACGTTTTTTTTTTTTTGAGACCATGTAGTTTACAGTTCGAACTTCTCAAATGCAACCACTCTTGGAGCATGATACACACATCTAGTCCCCAAAGCAAAATGCGTGGGGTACATTTTGTAAAAAAAAAAAACGCGATACACTTGCATCACCACGAAATTTTAGGGACATGATATGGGCGGGGCACCAAACCACCAGCGAACGTCGCCGCAACATGACATGCTTAAGCCAGCACACGCCGGAAAGTCAGATTGATCCTTGGTGAGGTCGCTTTTGCACGCTTAGGCACCGAGTGTTGCCAGTCCCGCTGGGTGTAGCCTCTCATCACGAGCAACGAGCCATGCTTCAGAAGAAACGAATGCTGCCGAGGGGCAGTGACCTTGAGCCGCTTTCGAGCAGCTTCTCCAGATCCAGTAGCAGCTGGTAGAGGGTTCAACGCATCAATTTTTGATGCTGCGATGATCTCCAGTCTAGACTCCAAAATCTACCATTGGGGTTGGCAGTTTAGAACAAACTTTTAGTTAAGTGTGCTGCATACCTTGTGATTTGGTAGGCTTCTTCCTTAGTAAGAACTCGCGTTCGCATCCAAATGTGACGGATGCTATCTCCGGAGTAGGCCCATAGAGTGGCTCATCATCAGCATGCCATGAAACGTAGTCTGAACCGGTCTTGTATCTGTTCAGGAGCAAGCTGTTAAAATAGCTCCCAGGGAGGGCTTCATGAACCTAAGGAACATACACGAATCAGCAAATCACTGGAAAGGCTGCACGTGGATATATTCCACTGGCTCGTCATCAAATGCAAATTAGAGGATGGTTTTCAAATACTCCTAATGACAGCTGGTTTCTGCCGATTAACATATAGCAATGTAAAGAATCACTTTGGCACAGCTCTTACCACTTTCAAGATATCCTTGAGCACAGGGAATTCATCCCAAGAATGTGCCTGAGGCTGATGGCCGCTATACTTCAAATCTGTTAGCCCTTCGTCTGCGACATAGCAAGTATCTCTAGGCTGTGGAATAACAGAGGATTAGATACTTGGGGTTAGAAGCTTTCCCAAGGGTTATATTTTTTAGTTGCTCTAGGGACACAACACATCGAAAACTTTGTTACGATAGCACCAAACCACCAACAAATAGTTAACCTATACGTTGCACATCAGAGCTACTAGTATCAGTATCTGTTTATTTCTGCCCAAATGTTGCATTTCTGCAAGAAAATTAGATGGCCATCCCACAGTTCTCGTCAGCTGTCAAGACTAAACAAACCACCAGTTCTGCATAGACGAACGTACCAATGGTAAACTTTGATACGATGAACTAAACTATGACAACGGATTACTTGCATGATGCCATTTCCTGGTATTTTTGACCCAATGTACAAGGAGGCTCTCTTAAATGCTAGTTACGGGTCATGTGATAAGGTAACTGAGCTTGGCCCTTGCGACTATATCCATGGTTCTCCCACTCAAGTGGACCGCAGATTGGAGTTCAGCTGTGCATGCCCAAAAGAAAATAATGAGGTTACTTGTAATACTCGCAAAGGTTTGAGCCTTCCCATATCAAACAACTCTTCAAGCGAGGAGAAGGATTCATCTGCTGAGATTGTTGTGAATGATGAGTTCTTGGGCCAGCTTAAAAAAACCTTAAGAGTCACCCGTGAAGGAACTGTCGGAATTACCTCCAGACTCAGTGGCACTAACATCAATTGGCCTTGACACCTCTCAGGTTGGGTCAAAGTCCAGCGCCACAACATTGTTACACCCGGTGGATTCGCAGCCAAAATGGAAGCGCTCACGACTTAAGCCAACATCCCAAGTGTTCACCCCTTCACCCCTCAAAGGAGTGTTCGTCTAGCTTTGATAGCAAAAGGTAGAAAGTCATGTATGGAGGAAAATTATCAGTATGTGTTGATGAAGAAGAGTTTGGGCATTATTAGGGAAGATGATGTAGACGAAGACAACAGATAGGTTTGTTGCTGGTATTCTAGAAACAAGAAGGTAGATTAGTTGGGTAGACTCATAAGTACGTGTTTATGAGCCGAGGATCTGTGTGTCTTCTTCTAGTAATTAGTTAAGTAGCTTTAGGTGATTCAAGGTCATGGTTGTCACGGCGGAATCGGCGACCACGGCGAGCGAGGTGCGCTGGACGCCTAGGCGACGCCATGCGAGCGCCATATCTGTATAAACTCCCCGTCACACATTCATACGGTCACATACCTCCCCGTCTCTCGTGTCTATAAACGTCCTCCCGACCACTCAGTTCTCTCGACCTCTCCGCTCCCGTCTCTCTCTCCCGTCTCTCTGCCTCTCCCGACCTCTCCGCCTCTCCCGTCTCCCCGCCGCCGCCTCCCGCGTCCGCCTCCTCTCCCCTCCGCCGCCTCCCGCGTCCGCCTCCTCTCCCCTCCGCCGCCTCCCGCGTCCGCCTCCTCTCCCCTCCGCTGCCTCCTGCGTCCGCCTCCCGCGTCCGCCTCCTCTCCCCGCCGCCGCCTCCCGCGTCCGCCTCCTCTCCCCGCCGCCGCCTCCCGCGTCCGCCTCCTCTCCACGCCGTCTCCAGCTCCCCGCGCCCGATCTCCTAACCCTAGCCGGCGTCAACGGCGGGAGCAGGCGAGGCGAGCAGCCTCGGCGTCCTCCTCCGGCCGCCAGGACGCCTACGCCTACGCCTACGCCGTGACAACAGTGTTCAAGGTGCTCTCAGGTGGTTGCGTAGGTGATGTTGTGATTTACTTGGTGGTTTTGTCCATTCAGACGTTGCTTGTAATATTTCTTCTCTCTTAATAAAAATGAATGTAGTTCTCCTGCATTCTTTTCAAAAGATATTTTTTCTGTCGACTCTGCTTTGCTATGCCGATTGCCCATAGTCTAATTCTCCTTTCAGTGCCAATCCAGTTTACAAGAATCGCATTCGGTCTACATAGACACAGTAATTATCTGAAATAAATTTGCAAGCTCCAAACCACAAGACACAATCAAATATAATACTAACGCCGCATGGCAACAACCTTGATCGCCTTACACAATCAGTTTTGTTACAGTTAAACCCTCCAATACATAGTGTACTGCTTGCGCCAAATAATGAACGTTCACTACCCAAAGCATGGACAAATGCTGAAACACCGATGATCCAACCGAACACCACAAAATTCGTTTTTCCTCAAATAAACACCAATCATACACCATGCCTGAGAACTCGTTCGCGCTTTAATTTTACCCCAATAACAGCAGAGCAACCAATTTTGGCACAAGAATTATAATCCAATGCTGAAAGCAAGAACCCCAAAGCTTAACCGAACGAGGCGCAAGAAATGGGTAATGGGAGATGGGGATGGCGGCGTGGCGCAGACCTGGACGGCGGAGCGGCCGAAGACGCGGATGGTGGGGCGCGTCCACGGGATGCGCTTGTCGAGGTAGTTGAACCACTCCCACGCCGTCTCCCGCGCCACGAACCGTGGGACGTGCACCACCTCGCTGCCGCCGCCCAGGTCTGTCACCTCCCGTCGCGGCTCCGGCTTCTTCGTTTCTCCCTCCCCCGTCAACTCGCCGGGATGGGGGGTTGGTTTGGAGTTAGGGTGTGGGCTCGGGCTGCCGAGCCGGAGCCGCGAGGCCATTGGTGACGCGGCGGGAAGGGAATGGAAGGGAAGGGAAGGGGAAGCGGCGGCGGACGGAGAAGGTGAATACAAGCTTTATGCAACGGCCACGCGAAGGCGTATTCCTTCCGTTTTGCGTGGAAGGCCTACGGAGACAGAACGTGTAGTGCACTTGCAAACCTGTCCACAGAATCACAGATGCATGCAATATATCCACCAGTTCCGTAACGAAGTAATCGAGAGAATGACAGAGCGCACGCATAACACAGTACGAAAGATATAACTGAGTAATTTTTTCAGAAGTCACTAACTAGATTATTTTGTTATTGAAATTGATAGGACTCGGACGTCTAATCCGTATCGAACGCTCGCCCATAGTGACGCACTCATTGCCTGTTCAACATTTTGTTAAATCGCTTGCTCTTGTTTCATCACCTCTCACTCTCTCGTCATTCTTTCCCCTCTCACTCTCGCCCCGACGATACCCGACTCTATGTACGGCAACGATCACGAGCCCAGCCACCCCGTCTCCAGCGTAGGCGCTGCCGATCCGTCTGCCGCCGTCTCCTCGGGTGCACCGCCACCAAATCCGGCCGTCACCGTCGACTTCCTCTTCAGAAGGTAGGTGTTTAGTTATGCAACATTTCATTTTTATCCACGCAACAATCAGTAATAACCATGCAACATTGAGGTTGTTGTGAAAATATTTTGTTGCATACAGTGGTCAAATTTGTTACACACACTATCTATAAATATTGCATCTTCCATCGTTCTTTTTTGTTGCATACATGGGGTAGAAATGTTTTCGGCTGAGTACGGAGCTAGCTTCCGGATCGGACGTTCGGAAATCCCTTTTCTTATTGCGAAGAAGACATGTACATATGTACGCCACACGTATGTATACGCAAGTGAGCCTCTTTAGCATACACCTAAGATTGAATCTATAAATAAATTCGTAACCTCATAAAATTTCTAAAAATACACTTTTTTATATATATATATATATATATATATATATATATATATATATATATATATATATATATATATATATATATATATATATATATATATATATATATATATATATATATATATATATATATATATATATATATATATATATATATATATATATATATATATATATATATATATATATATATATATATATATATATATATATATATATATATATATAGGGACAGTGTTTTATGCACCATGGTGCCTAGGCACCAATATCAATACCCGTTGATTTGCTTGAGATTATAACGTTTGATGTGGGTATCTTCATATACCCATAAAAAGTATATTTGAGATGTCAAACTCGAAAAAATTTAAATTCAACTTCAGTTTAATTAGTTTGAACTATTTTTATGGTATATACTCACTTGTAGTTGCATTGAACTCAAAAGTAGTTCAAACTAATTTGAACTAAGTTCAAAACTTACTTACCATAAATATATCAAGGGTATAAAACATTTTCATACCCAAACTCAAAAAATTATCAATCATACACGTGTATCGGATGTTGGTGCCTAGGCACCATGGTGCATTACGTAATTTTCCTATATATATATATATATATATATATATATATATATATATATATATATATATATATATATATATATATATATATATATATATATATATATATATATACACTGAGATAAAGTTATACGTCTACAACTCTACTATCCCACCACAAATTTCTTCCTCACTAGATTAATCCATCGAGAATTTGACATTTCTAAGATCCAACAAAGTACATCACGACTGTAGCTAACACGATGATAACAGCCGATCAATAGGACGATTAAAAAAGATATTCTAAACCCTATACTTTCCCTACTTGGATCAATATCGCGCATGAATTACCAACAACACACATGCACATTGGATCCATTCCATGCGAATATCAGGCTATCAGCATGGCAGCACCCAGAACAACTCCAGCAACGTGATAGCCACCAAACAGCGGCGCATGCATGGGCGACGCGCTGCTGGTCTTCCCCCGCGGCGCCGGCACCGATCCTGATCCCGAGCCCGCCCCAGACCCCGGCGTCAAGCCGAAGCCGGAGCCGGAGCCCGACTTGAACGATCCGCCGTCATCGTTACCAGGCGACATCGCGGGCGCCTCCGCCGTGGAGCCGTCGCCACCCATCTCGTCGTTCTGCACCATGACGCGGATGGTCATCCTTTGCCCGGCGTCGCAGTGGCCCGGTGCGCCGCTGATGAAGTAGAAGAAGCCGCTCCGCTCGAACCGGAAGCTCGTCTCGCCGCCGTCGAACCGCAGGACTGGCTTGTCCGCGCTGCAGAGCTTGTAGTACTCCTGCGTCACCACCAGCACGGAGTCGTTCTTGTCGTACTTGAAATCTGCACAGATACGTACGTTTCAGTCATACGCATGGCAGGTCTCACCACGATCCTTATGGATGGTATTACGCTTGCAATGCGCATACACAGGGAATCTCCGACGTGGAAGCGGTTCCTGGTGGCCCAGTGGTTGTACGTCTCCTCGTTGGCCGTCGGCTGCCTCCAACCCCTCTCTTCGCCGCCGACGGTGAACACGTGCGCCGCCGCCGGCGCAGATATGACTTCGGCGAGAAGGATGCAAGCAACTGCGGGGAACAGGACGCCGGCCATGGTTCGATCGACGATCGAAGCGCTCGTGTAGTGTTGCGAGGAAGAAGACGTTCTAGCGTGCAGCAGTTTCTTGCGATCGATCACTCTCTCTTTGTGATCTCTCTGCGTGAGGACTGAGGAGTTTATATCGGGGAGAAGAGGAGTACGTGAGGGAGTGGGGGCGCCGGTAAACGAGGCTGAGTGGGCTGCGTACGTGAGGGGACGGGCGGTTTCGCGACGAGACGTGGCGGGCGTGGAAACCGTTGATGGTGACGGCGCACGATCTGCGGCGTGACTTGGTCACAGAGTTTTTGGTGCGCGGCGGTTTGGTCTGACGGGCGAGCTGGGGGTTTGAGTAGTTTTGAGGGCTGCAGGAACGGCGTTGAACTGGGTGTCAAACTGCAGCGTTGGTGTGCCGTAACTCGTATGGGCTTGTTTGGGAGGTTCATATTTTCAGCCGGGATCTATGTAGAAAGGCAAAATTCCAACCCATTCATATAGATCTCGGCCCGGAATGAGTTCTCCAAATAAAGCCTAAGCTTAGTTGGGCTCTCCAGGGATGAATGGATCTGGCCTCTAAATTTTTATTCGTAGGCTTTATGAAATTGAAGTTTATACCGACCACCAAATTCTATAGCATAATTGACAATTCCTAGGCTTAGTCAATTACCACCAATAAATTCTAAGACTATTTAAGAACTCACAAATTATCACCGAAATCAATCACTATAACATGCTAAAACCCTCAATTTTTCATGATGTAAATAATTCATATTCAAATGACAGAACCATTACAAGCTTCCTTAATTGGGGCATACCAGATCAAGCAAGAAGTATAACCAAGGAGTAATGGCAATTTATAATGAGAGATAGCTCAGTGGGAGGGTGCCAGGGTGATCGCCCGTCCGGCCTGCGTTTGATCCCTGGTATCCAAGGCAGCGCTTCTCACCTGAACCGCACCGGAGGATTGAGTCCTCGAAGTGCCTGTTTGATAGAACTCCATATTCTTATTTTTTTTAAGTTTCTATTTTTGATTCTCTAAGAATTTGAAGTTGTCTCTGAAAAACATTTGGCTAGTAGGTTGGCTCCAGAAATCATAAGAGGAAGGATTAAAGGCAAACCAACCATGATACCTCTGGTTACAACACTTTATTTGCATCTACGTCCACTACTACAAAAAGAGTTATCACAGACGGTTTTCTGAACTTCCTGTATTTATATGTCAGTGATAATCGGAGGTTATCACAGACGATTTGTGAACCGCATGTGATAAAGATAACACAGATGGTTTGTAATTAGAACCGTCTGTGAAGAAAACTATTACAGACGGCTCGAACCAAAAACCATATGTGATACTCACACATCACAGACGATTCTAGTTACCAACCGTTTGTGATTGGCGAGTATCACAGATGATTGGTATATAGAACCGTCTGTAATAATCCTTCATAGACAGTTTATAGTACAAACCGTCTGTGATAGTTCATTATATACCTATGCCCTTCGAAAACAAGCAAATACAGTGGCAAACATAACAGCATATTCCATTTCCATTAAAATTAGTATCCACCATTACAGCATAACAAGATAACAAATCCAACTCTTTAACACGGCAAGAATATATAAGAAGCAAAGATCCTAGCAGACAATAGAAACTAGATGCATCGGATGGCGGCCAGATATCACCAGCAATGGAGAGACGACAGTAGTGCCACCTTTGTGGCACGATGGTGAGACTACACAAGACACTCTTACGACACTTACGACAAGAGTGTGTTGTGCAATCGACCATAGTGTCACAACGGAGGCGCTAGCTCACGACGGTAGTTGGCATTGTCGAGGAATAAACTGGATGCATCGGATGGCGGCCGGATATCACTGGCAATGGAGAGGCGGCGGTAGCACCACCTTTGTGGCACGATGGTGAGACTGCAGAAGATACTCTTATGACACTTAGGACAAGAGTAAGTTGTGCAGTCGACCGTAGTGTCACAACGGAGGCGCTAGCTTACGGCAGTAGTCAGCGTCGTCGAAAAACAAGTTGGATGCATTGGATGGCGGCCGGATATCATCGGCAATAGAGAGGCGGCGGTAGCGCCACCTTTGTGGCACGACGATGAGACTGTATAAGACACTCTTACGACACTTATGATAAGAGTGTGCTATGCAGTCGACCGTGGTGTCACAACAGAGGCGCTAGCTCGTGGTGGTAGTCGGTGTCGTCGAGGGGAGGATGCAGGAAGCTATATAGTGGATGAACTCACCCGTGACTGCTGGTAGAAAGGTAGATGGGGAGTAATTAATAAGGACCAGCGGTGAGAGGAACCGGTGCCTGCCATCCGATGTGAAGAGAACGGACGGGTGAGACTGAAATCCTGGGGGGGATGCTCCACAGATCGGTAACATGCCATTATCAGAGACGGTTTGTTATACGATCCATTTGTGATAATGCACATATCAGAGACAATTTGTTATACAAACCGTCTGTGATAGTTTCATAGACGGTTCTAATTAAAAACCGTCTGTGATAATACGTATATCACACAGATGGCTTTTAATCATAAGCGTCTGTGATAGTTTAAGAGACGGTTTTAGTTATGAATCGTTTGTAATAATCAAAGCACAGATGGCTCCACATGAACCGTTTGTGATGAGATGTCTAATATAGCTTATTTTGTAGCAGTGATCTTACTCTTTTCTATTTGTACACAATTTATGAAAAATAATAATCTATTTAGTTTTTCTATTTCAGACCCAATCACAATTTGACCAGTGGATTATACTGGTACACAAATGGCGTAAACGCATCATGATCGTTTTTGAAACCTTTTTTAAACCATTTATTCTTGAAACTTCACAAGATACGATTAAAAACATAACAAGCACTAGTGGCTATGCATGTATAGCCTGTTCTACAAATGCACTAGTAACAAATGGACAATAGTACACTGATTTCCAAGTACAACTTCTTCTAAGTGCTAGCTAACAGTAACCACCGCTACAACAAGATCAGTGCGGACAGTGTCGGCCCTTGCTGTGACTACTGCCTTGCACGAGACCTACTGGATCCACCACTCCCACTGCCGCCGCTACCACCATGACGTCCACCTTGTTATGCCTGTGGTGATGGAGAAGCCAAACCCTGCTGCCCTACAAGCTATTGTCTGCCAGACCAATGAAATATATGATCAGCAATGAAAATGTCAACACAATGGTCAGCACAACGATAATGATCTTCAGATCTAGATAACAAGGAATCCAAGGTAAACAGGTGCACATCGATTCAACTATTTCTTCTCTATACAGTGTATGTATAAACAAGAGATCACAGGACTCGGTATCAACAAGTAACATTACAGGATAACGATAGCAATCTGATTTAAGTAACAAGTGTCATCTACTTCTCACAGTAGCTCATCAGAACACAGTGTAAATGTATGAACTTCGTGTATTATTGATGTCAATCTTTGTGTAAAAGTTCAATGCAATTGATGGCAATGATATCGTTGATATGGGAACATAATAATCAACTTTTAAGTTCAACTAAAAACAAACCTTCAAAGCTGCATTGCTCAATTTTTGGATGGCCTTTAAAGCTCAGAATGCTTTTCTTTTTCATTCCCATCTTTGGTACCATCCTGCTGATGAACACCTTCCAGTTTACTGGCATGTCTACCACCAACTTCATAGTGAACTTCAGTTTCTTCAAGTAAACTTCATTCTACAGAGATTAATTTTTGCTGAATAACTGAACAAGAGAAAATGATCATTCTACAATCTGACTAATAACCAAAAGAAGAAGAAGAAAATAATCATTCTACAAAGTGTGCGATCTCCGTCTCTCTGTCTCCTGAATAACTGAACAAGAATGGGGCTTTGGTCATTGGCACAGCTGCACGAAATCCAAACAAGAAGCCGAGAGCAGGAGCTGTACCGAACAGGACCTAATACCTCCCCTTAGTTTCCTGGACGGCTGGACGCTACGCGTATGGTGTGCGTGTATGTGGTGTGTGCGCGTCGCCGTTTGTACTTAGAAAAAAAGACCCTTGTGCTTGGACTACTTGTATTGGCATCTCACGCATATGGTACTTCTAAGGAGCTTCTGACGATGGCCCAATTCTGCCTGACACGGTCGTTCTTTTATGGGAACGTACATCTCTACGTGTCTACATTCCCCCATGTTTCTGTTAAAAAAATTGTTTTGCACCTCTTAACTGGCTGTATTCTCTATTTCTTTCCTAACGGATATACACATATATAAAAGCTTTTTTTTTTTCTATTTTCTAGTGTAGTTACTCCTATATTATCTTCTGTCCATCTTTCTCAAGATACTTAGCTGCTGATCAGGTTTGTGGGCGCAAGCACCACCCGTAGCAAACCCAAATAATGAGCCATCCGATTTAGCTAATTGCAGGATTTACACCCGCGTGCATGCGTTTGTTTCTCTCTTATGCGTTTACGAGCGGCCAGGCCTATGTGGCTGTGTACAACTTTTTAAAATTCATACATAGATCTATCTCCTAGATTTTAGACAATTAGCTGATGCATGGTTCATGTATTATTCATACATGGATCTATCTCACCTCGCGTCCATCGGTGTCTTCCTTACCTCTTCATGTCCGGTGGCGTCGCCCTTTTCTTCATGTCCGGTGGTGTCGCCCATACCTCTTCCCGTCCGGTTGTAGCGTCGACTACCTCCTCGCGTCTTCTCACATCTTTGCAGCCACCACCGGCCGATTGGGAGCACAAGGTGGACTACATCCTTCCGCAGATTCGGCACATGCAGGAGACGCCGTCGGCAGAAGCACGTGTTGCACCATCGGGCTAGATTTGCGGTATGATCCTCTCGCTTAGAAAGGCAATTTAATCGATTCTTGATTCTGCAGAAGGATTGACCCACAATTTTCCCTAACGCATGTAGGTTGGACCTCTTTGAGGCACCGGTGGCTGAGCACGAGCTATGATTCCGTGTGGCTGGATAAAGAACATGATATATTCTCAGTTTTGTGAACTATCCCCAATTTTTCTTATCGCATGCAAATTTAGAGAACCGATCTATTAACACCGGGCACCTCCGAATCTTGACAAGATGCAGATGATCTACCTCATGCAATTTGTTCTGTGCTATGATGCATGCATGGAGGCACTGGACTAGGGATTAAATGTAATGTATATTTTTTTCTGAAAGATTGATTCCCAATTGTTTTTCCAATGATGATTAGTTCTTTTTCTGCAAATTAAAGAAAGCAGCGATTCCTGGTAGACAGTGGGAGCGTCAGAGCGCGGTCGCCTTCGGCAACTCCTCTCAAAGGCAGCGCCGTGGATCCTTCTTCCGGCAACTCCTCATCTCAACTCTTCTCGATGGCTGCACCATCGAGTTCCTCTCACCGAAACCCAACCCAATACCATTGCTACCCATCTAGATCTCCAATTCCTTTCCGCGCCACCTGGACTTGATAACTTTCTTTGCAATTGCAGGTGGCTCCTGATTAGGAGCACGAGCATTACTAGACTGCTAGTAGGTATGCAGTAGTAAACTAGAGTCCAATCAAAAGGTACACGGCTGGCTGCAGAGGAAAATACGCCATATGGATTTACGGCGAGGCAACACCACACGACTAGAAGGTTTATTTTCCAGTAAATCCTTTTGATATGGAGTATACATCTTTCATGTATTTTTGTCTTGTTTGATATGCTCTCTGCATCTAAATGCTAGTATTTGGTAGTTTTATGGTGCTCTTTCGGTGATTAGTCACTCCAAAAGGTAGTGTATATGTGTAGTATAGTGATTACAAGAAGTATACTACTAGTCTGTAAGCAACCATTCTATTTTGTTAGTAGAATGAATAAAAGGAACACTGCATTGTTTATAGTACGAACACTGCATTTTCAACTGCCACCACTAATTTCCAATGAAATATAGCCACCAAAGGCCATCTTTTGTGCCATCTTTTAGTTTGTATAGCTAACAGTGGTTTAACTTGTAGTACCTCAGCAATCACTATTACAGAAAAGGTCATCACAGACGGTTCGAAAACGTCATCACAGACGGTTTTGTGAACCGTCTGTATTTATGGGTCAGTGATAATCGAAGGTCATCACGAGCGGTTTTGAACCGCTCGTGATTATCAACTATCACAGAGCGTTTTTGAGTAAAACCGTGCAGTGATAGCTGATAATCTGAGCAGTTTTTGAGTAAAACCGCTGCGTGATTATCGACTATCACGCAGCGGTTTTACTCAAAAACCGTCGTGGTATTCCTTCAACCCTAAATATATTTCGTTTATTGGCTAGCCTCGTGAAATGCTAGCCATACCCTCAAACAAGCGGATAATCACGGACATAAAACATATACAATTCACACATCTCATTTCATTTTGGATACATTTCACATCTCAATTCATTTCATAGATATAAAACATCCAATTGACAACGCACTTCATTTCACAAACATAAAGCATCCGTTTATAAATCAATTAATTGAATTAAAATAAAATATCCATTAACAAATACACAATTACAAAGATCTACACTGCATTTGCACTTAGAATTACAATAAAAATCATTCAGGCGGTGGAACTCTCCATCCGATCTTACGACTTTAGTCCACAAAAACCAAATGAACTCTCCTCGAATTTTTGCAAAGTCCGGCTGTTTCAATGCAGATGTAGAGATGGGCGCAGCCTGTCGATAGGAATATCAACGCGCGCACATATAAAACTTGACATGTATGAAATAAATGTGGGAAGATGGACATACCTTAGAATGTGTGATCTTGGTGGAATCGAGGAGTAGTCTCATATGGTGGCACACGTAGTATCCACACGTGTTGCCCGGCTGCTGCTGGTGGCACTGCAAAAAAATAGAATGTGTTAAATCAAGTGGCATTACTACTAAGTATTGTATATGATTAATTAATATGTAGCTAGCGAATACTCGAAAATTGCGATCATGTTTGAAGGGCTTGGCCCCTGTCGTCGAGCCACGTGTTTGTTGAACGTATGTGGCGAACGACCTTCGTTATTCGAAAAAGTTAGATTAGTCATTCGGAAGGAAAGAAAAAGTACAAAGTACAATGTACGTACCTATCGAGTATTTTGGCGATAGCTGTGTGCTTGGATTTGTTCTTACTTAGAGAATCAAGATATATAACCTTGTTCCATTTTGGTATAATTACAATTAAAATCCAATGGAAGTGCTCATTGTATGGCATAAGAACAAATTCCTTATCTTGGTGAGCCAGCAGTGCTTTTCTACCCTACTCTATAATACACCAAAATTTTCTTTACTAAATCCACCCCCTCAACCACCCCACAGTCATGCCTACTAACTTTTAGCACATAGCTCATAACATAAATAACCCCATATGACACTCTCACATAATCTTGGAATGTGTATATAAGACTAACTCTTGATCAAGAGATAGTTTTTCTCTCTCTTCTATTAAAATATGAAATAATATGCTTAGAGCTAGCTCATAAGTCACTATTGGAGCTGCTCTAAGTCCACCCAGATTTGTGTACCAAAATAATCCAATTTCATATAAATAAATGGTCTGGATCTCTTCTCAAACCTTCTTCTCTTACTCATTGAAGATCCTAAGGCCAAAATCATCTGGATCATGCACATCATTTAACATTTAACCTAAAACCCACCCCGCGCTGCTGCCGCCACCTCCCGCTATGTCTCCCTCCGCCTCCCCTGCGCCTCCTCCGCTCCATCCGCCTCCCTCGCGCCTCCCCCGCGCCTCCCCTCCCTCCGCCTCCCCTGCGCCTCCCCCGCGCCTCCCCCCTCCTCCCCCGCGCCTTCCCTCCCTCCGCCTCCCCCCATCCTCCCCCGCGCCTTCCCTCCCTCCGCCTCCCCCCATCCTCCCCCGCGCCTCCCCTCCCTCCGCCTCCCCCCATCCTCCACCGCGCCTCCCCCCATCCTCCACCACGCCGCCGCCTCCTCCCCCGCGCCTCCACTCCCGCCGCTCCCCATCTCCGCCTCTCCCCGCGCCTCCACTCCCGCCGCTCCCCGTCCTCCCGCCACCCGCCATACGACCTCCTCTGCGGCGTCCCTACACCGCGCGCCCATCGCCTCCGTCCTCTCCGTCGACCGCTCCGTCCCCATGCTCCTCCGCCGCAAGGAGGTCAAGTCCCACGGCACCGCCAAGTCCATCGGGCTCGTTCGCCCGGTGACACCGTCCTCATCATCGAGGACCTCGTCACCGGCGGCGCATCCGTGCTCGAGACCGCAGCGGCGCCCGCGCCCGAGGGCTCGTGGTCGCCGATGCCGTCGTGGTGGTCGGCCGTGAGCGTGGCGGCGGGAGAACCTCGCCGCCAATGGGATCACGCTGCACTCGCTTATGACCTCACGGAGGTTCTTGCCGTCTTCGCTGAAGCACGGGAAGGTGAGTGAGGAGAAAGCGGAGGAGGTGAGGCGGTTCCTTGACGCCAACAGGAAGGTGGCGGTGCCGGGGGTGCCTGTTAAACCAAAAACGGTTAGGAAGGCGTTTGTTGAGAGGGCAGGATTCAGGGGCGTTCTTGGGCCCGTGCGGACTGTGCGACCGCTCGGGGCCCCCAAATCCAAGGGGGCCATGCTCATATAGGTACCCTAAGTATATACTATGTATAAGGCTTTGTATTAAGTATCTATGCAGTCCAAAAGGCCCAAATTAATAAGTAATATTTCATTTCAAAGAACACCAAAAGAATGATGCACTTCAAGTGAATTATATAGCAATCAAGAGTTTGAGGATATATGTGTGTTTCAAGCAACAGGTATCCATTGTCCATACTATTCTACTTTTTAATGCAATACACTATATAGACTTAGGCCCCGTTTGGCACGGCTTCACTTCACAAGTGGAGCTCTTTTTTTTGGCTTCAGCTCCACGAACAGCTCCACCGGTGGAGCTGGAGCTGTTTTGGTAGACTGTTTGGCAAAACAGCTCCACCTGTTTTATCATGCATGGTTGAGAGATGTCAATTGTCCAATATACCCCTGTCTATTTGGCTTGTAGTAACATCAAGAGCTGTATGTTTCTACATGATTTTTCATCCGAGTAAATTTGAATTCAAAAAAATTAAAATAACACAAAGTTTTAGCAACCAATATTTAATGGCGGTGGCGCTCCCTTCACGGTCGAAGCTGAGAAGACCGAACAGAGGAACGGGAACGGGAGAATAGAAGAGTCGGTGGCAGATCGCGTAAATTCACGAAAGTACAAGGGCAGTGGCATGCGGGCCTGCGGATGGAGCCGGATGAAGCTACTTTTTTCAGCTCCATCTCGTACATATCTTTTGTCTCAGCATGTTTTAAGGGACTCCTTGGGTGAGCTATTTTGTTTTACCCCGTTTGGCACAAAACGGCTCCAAACAGCTCCAAGAGCCGGTGGTGGAGCTGTGCCAAACGGGGCCTTATAGTATACATTGTTATCGTTTTATTTTGACACTTAATTTAAGGCCGCATTTAGAGTTTCGCTCAAGGCCCCCAAATTTTCCGGGACGCCACTGGCAGGATTGGCCACGAACCCAAAACTTCTTCACAGTCCTTGATTCCTTATATTACTCAGGCCCAGAGCAATATTTAGCACTGCTTAAAAATTCTCTGTTATTAGTTCATTCATTCTGTTGCTTATTCATTTCCTCCAGATCACATAAAATGCATATATGGTGAAGTGTTGTGCAATGAGGAAGATGGACCTGGTACCTGGTTTTGTGGAGGAAGATGCCAGCAGGTATACTCCAAGATTCTACTTGTTCTTTAATTAAAGTAGCTGTATATTTGACAAAGATGGCAGGGATGTTTACTTGAAGGAGGCTGATCTTGTTTGCCAGATTTATACCAACGTCATGCACTAAGTAATTAAGCTGAGATTTGCATGTTTATTTTATCCCATTAGGTTTTTGGAGAAATCTTGAAGCATTATACCCTAACAATCGTGATATCTTTGCTTTTGGTTTTACCTTGTCCTTTCCTGAGCTTAATTGTGATGGTCTTATATGTTCCTGTCCTGCAGAAATGGATGCCTGTTTTTCAACGCAGCTTCTTGATGGAGATGGCATTTTCAATGTTTCTGGATTGGAAAACTTCATGAAGTTAAATTGGGCGAATGTGGGCTCTCATATGCTGTTGTATCAATAATGGGTCCGCAAAGTAGTGGTATGGGGTTTCTTCTTTCCTCATTGTTTGTATCTTGTTTAATGAATGCTCTCTTTTATCCCAACGCTGTTGGTCCTCAGTTCCCTCTTTCCCCCTATTTTTTTTTTGCAGGAAAGAGTACACTCTTGAATCATCTTTTCGGCACCAATTTTAGGGAGATGGATGCTTTCAAAGGAAGGCATGATGTTATTCATTTTATATTTCTATGCGTTTTCTCAGTAAGAAACTTTCCTGGCTTTGGTGGAACTAATTTTTTTCTGTGAGTTCACTAGCATTTCTTGAAATTTCAGGTCACAGACTACCAAAGGTATATGGTTAGCGAAGGCCAAAAATATTGAACCATGCACCCTTGTAATGGATTTGGAGGGCACTGATGGGAGAGAGAGGGGAGAGGTAATGAAAAACAAGATTCCTCCAATTTGGAGTTGATTGGAACTTGTGTTAGTAGCATACCATTATAGTAGAACACAGATGCGCAAATTCTCTTTTTTGACACATTTTAATTGAAACAATTTGTTTGTTTGTTTGTTTTTTCTTTTTTGCATTTCATAGTTCTGAGTCAGGGCACCTCCAATAAGCCAGCCTATATTTGCCTTCAGCTTATAAGCCTATAAAGCCCCTTCCATCTATTTCAGTTCAGCGTATTTCCGACTTGTAGTGGAAGGCTCTAGCTTATTGAATAAGCGTAATAATGTGCTGCCAATTGCATCCTGACTTCAGCTTATAAAGTCATGGGCTGAAGCTGAAATTTGCTCGCACTGATTCTTGCCGCTGCTCATGGACATCATGGCAATGAGATGGTTGTTAGTTGTTACATTTGGTTTTATGGAGCTTTTACTCCACATTGTACTCATCTAATTCATCTATATTATTTCAGGATGACACAGCCTTTGAGAAACAAAGTGCGTTGTTTGCTTTGGCTGTTTCGGACATTGTGTTGATCAATATGTAAGTTTGTTTTGCCAAATGATGGATGTTGGACTTGTTATTTCCAAAATTGGACACTGAAATTGAGTGATTGTTTTGTTTTCTTCCATAGGTGGTGTCATGACATTGGTAGAGAACAGGCTGCAAACAAGCCTCTTTTGAAGACCGTTTTCCAGGTTAGTTTGTTAATACTGCAATGTGAAGTTACCTTATTTTATTTGTTTCTTTCTTTTGTGGCGTGGGAGGCATTATCATGTCCTCCTTTTGCATCTATCTATATAGGTCATGATGAGGTTGTTCAGTCCGCGCAAAACGACATTGTTATTTGTTATTCGTGACAAATCAAAGGTGAGGTCTTGTTAGTATCCAATTTATGTTGCTAAGAACTATGATACTTTCCCAAGCAAATGTTTAGTAATCGTGTTTTTCTTTCCAAACCTAATTTTGTCCCCCTTTTGGTTTCAGACACCTTTGGAAAATCTTGAACCTATTCTAAGGGAAGATATTCAGAAGGCATGTGTTTACTTGATAATCTGTTTCATGTTTGTGCCTGACCTTTCTTTGTATGCTCAATAGTATAAGCTGTTTTCACCCTTTTTTTTTGCAGATATGGGATGCTATTCCTAAACCCCATGCCCATAAAGAGACTCCACTTAGTGAATTTTTCAACGTAAAATCCATAGCTTAATCTGTCTGCTTGTTGATGTATTATGCTAGATTTACTCACTATGAAGTGTATTTGTTTTCCACATTCAGGTAGAAGTAGTGGCCCTCTCCAGTTATGAGGAAAAAGAAGAGTTATTCAAAGAACAGGTTGGTTTACGATGCCAATTACTAAACTTGTGCTTGTTGCTGATCTTCCTAGAATTATGTCTAATAGTAAATTAATTTTCTGAAGGTTGCCAGTTTAAGACATAGGTTTCAACATTCTATTGCTCCTGGTGGACTTGCTGGAGATCGGCGTGGTGTTGTCCCAGCCTCAGGTTTTTCTTTTAGTTCACAACAATTTTGGAAGGTCATTAAGGAGAACAAAGACCTTGATCTACCTGCACATAAAGTGAGCATCCTCCCCCATTTTTCAGTTGACCTATTAACGTGATATATACTGACAATCTTTTATGCATCAATTCAGGTTATGGTAGCTACTGTGCGTTGTGAGGAAATTGGTAATGAGAAAGTTGCCAGTTTTACAGCTGATGAGGTGAATATAGTACATATTATGCTTGATATATGTTCCATAGATTCATGAAATCAACTGATACTACATGTA
This sequence comes from Dendrocalamus sinicus, assembly GCA_036346575.1. NCBI lineage: Eukaryota > Viridiplantae > Streptophyta > Magnoliopsida > Poales > Poaceae > Dendrocalamus > Dendrocalamus sinicus. The sequence continues at coordinate 11,632,927 of CM070656.1, read as the reverse complement.
TTTATATATAAAGGAGTGGCAACAATTTGAGGAGGCTGTTCAACATGACTACGTACCAGGGTTTGGGAAGAAGATCAGCAGCCTACTTGATAGATGTTTATCAGAGTGAGTTTATTAGTATTTTATGATCAGTACTGTTTCCTTATTTTGGCTGTGCTATTCCCAAGGACCGGAAAACTTGCGGGGATCAGCTGGTTACTGCCATTTACCAGTCAGACTGGCTGGTAGTGGTTTGTTCCAGTTGAGTTAGGTCAATTCTAGCCAATTTTATCCAAGTGAAAAACATAGTCACATGTTTTCAGTAACATTGTAGAAATTGGTCAATTACTGCAAACCAGCGGAGTCAGGAACAGGTCCTGGTTTGGACTCCTGTGCATTCCTTTTCCTGCTATCCGTAATAAACTTTTCATGTCAAGCATGATTGGGTGTTAGCAAATGTAAAAACAGCAATAAAACATATTCATCTGTTATATACTAATTGCAAAGGTTATCATCCATCGGAGATGCAAACCATGCTTATGTCTTGGCATATGTTATGATAAGGATCTGGAAAAAATTTCCTTCATTTGATGATTTTGTTTTCTACAAATTGCAGGTATGACATGGAGGCTATTTATTTTGATGAAGGTGTCAGAACTTCGAAAAGACAGCAACTTGAGTCTAAACTCTTGCAGGTTCCCCATACTTCTTTTGAGCTTATATGTCAAGTCACGTTTTCATCTTTTGTATCATATGATAATTGCCCTGTTACTTCCTAATCACGAGTTGGCATGGATATTTTTGGTATATACGAAATGAAACAGCCCATCTCCGCTTTTTTTGCCATGTTCTTTTACCATTTTAGTTATGGGGCTTAAGCGTTCATGCCCTCGTTTTCAAGCGAAATGGTGATTTTACCTTCATTTTTTAAACTTTGTGATTTTACCCCTGTGTTTTTGAACTGAAGGGAGAGTCTGCCCCTATTCCGTTAAAGCCAGTTAACGGTGTTAACTTTTGCACGAATAGACAAGTTTGCCCATGTAATTTTACCCTTGTTTTGTTAGAGAATTTTGTGATTTTACCCCTATTTTCGAAATTGAAGTTTTGACATATTTGGTAGGGATGTTGTCAACATAATTAGACACAAATTTATGCATTCGTTTTATTAATATAAATCTGGACAAAATTTGTCAAATTTTGCAAAATTTGGACATCATTTATGCCAAAATTCAGAGAAACACAATTTTTTATCACACAACTTGCATGTAAACATCAAGAGATTACGGATAACCAAGATATACATTCCATACATGTACATGTCACATTAATGTCTAGATGACATACCAACATATCCATATGACATGGCAACATACAGGTCCGCATGACATGTCAAACAAAAGTAGCAACTAGCATTGGGTTTTTAGATCTCTATTGGCAAACATCACATTCAACCATTAAGACCTAACAAACTAGCAAGTCTCCCAGCAGTTCCTTCTCTCCTTCCCCTTCCTGTAGCAGCACCACTTCCACGTCATATGGAGAGAGTGAAAACAAGTTAGTACAGTTAGAAATGCTATAATTTCCAAAAACAAACTGTAGTGGACAGCAATGCATTCATGAATTACATTGTCTCATAGTGGACAGCAATATGTTCATGTAATACACATCTGCAAAAATCAGTTCTCCCGGAGCACCATTTTAATGAAGAATCGATTCACAACATTACATCACGATATACTGCCATACAAACTGACATCCTGCCTGAAATGAAGGGCCTAGTTACAACTTACAAACAAGGCCTAGTTACAACTTACAAACAACACAGCACTCAGAAAGATATGCTTCCAATTAGCGTGGAAACATACATATGTATGAAGTATGATGTTATTTCTCTAAACAGGACAAAATTAGCCTTTACTGCAGCATTCCTCTAATGTCATGCTGGGATCTAACAATAACTATGGGTCTAGTACAGTGGTAGCAAATGAGAATTGTATTACCATACATCCTAAAATGAAATGAGCAAAACAGATTTAAAGTTTCACATCTGCTACCTTTAAGGTAACTACAACATGCTTCAGTTCAAACCAGATACTTAAAAACCGTATCTATGTTAGTTATTGCAATAACAATACACAGCTATTCCGATGTTGGATGGAAGTCATATTAGGATATTGATGCATCAATTTACTTATATTCTGATTCTTCAATTGATGCTCACCAGGTATTTTGTTGGGCTTAATTATTTCTCAGCAGAAATGTAATTAACTCGTGCAAGCACCTAGAGCCCGATCAAACATGCAGACTTCCATGATGAATATTGCTAATTTTTGTGTAGGTATAGTCTTTATTCAGGATTAATAGCTCCGATAATGCCAGCATCTTTTGACAAGCTACAACATTTTATGCATCAATGTTCATAACTCAATCTCAGTATAGCAGGTTGAATTCAGACATTAAAGTAAAGCGATAGTAGAAATTGCATTAGGGTTGGTTAAGAAAAGGCATCCAGAATAAAAGTGGCTTGAGGATCACAAGGAAACATAATGTCATTCTCTCACAGCTTATAAGTTACAACAGCTTCTAGGAAGGTTAAATGGCTGCAGCTACATGAACTAGTTATCGTTGACGTCAATTAAAAATAATACCAACAGCAGGAGGCTATATAAACAACAATGCTGGAATCACATAATATTATAATATTATACTGCTGAAACGATAAACTAAACAACAATACCCGTAGCGATGTACATAGACATCAATTATAATAGACCAGCTAAAGCAAGGCCCATGCTGAGTGAGGCACTACAAAAGCATAGCATAATAACCTAGTTTCTATACAAATGCGGCAAAGGGGGGAAGCACATCACCAAAACCACCAATATCTCACTTAGTTCCCAGCCGCTGCAGCATCCTCAATGAGCAACCTGAGCCTCCGGCTCAGCGCATCAAGCTCATCGATTCTCTGCACCCTCCACCGGTTTGCAAGCTCGCTGTGCTCAGTGCTCCCATTGGCCTTGGCCTCCTTCACACACTCCTCAAATAAATCCAGCACGGGGATCCTGCGGGGGATAACGCAAAACCACATGGCGCAAACTACAGAGGCGGGGCACTGCTCACCAGAGGTGGAGGCTGCACCGGCGGCGGGAAGGTGGAAGCTCCGAGTAGACGGCGCGGCGACGGGACGACCTGCCGGAGCGAGCGGACGTGGTGCCGCGCTCGGGGCGCCGCCGCGCGCCGCTCTCGAGGCCACCGCGCTGCTGCGTGGGTGCCGCGCCGCGCCTAGGGGGCGGTCGCGAGCCCGCTGAGTGCGCGCCCGCGCGCCGCCTCTGCAGCTCACCGCGCGCGCCTCTGCAAACCCTAGCTTTTCGCTCCGAGGCCGCCGCCGCCTCGAGGCTGCGCGCGCGGCAGGGCTTCGCGCTGCCTCGAGGCCGCCGCCGCTCTCGAGGCCACCGCGCAGCGCTGGGTGCCGCGCGGCGCTGGTGCCGCGCCGCGCCTAGGGGGCGGCCGCGAGCCCGCTGGTGCGCGCGCGCGCCTCTGCAGCTCGCCGCGCGCTCGCCTCTGCAAACCCTAGCGTGGGGAGGCCAAACCGACCGAGAGACCGAGCTGGGCCTGGGCGTGGGTGGGAGCTAAACGGATAAGGCAATGTAAGGGTATTTTTGTCTTTTCGCGTGGTGTTTCTTTTTTTTTTACCATTTAATCCTCCAGTCTTAACGGTGTCACAAAACAGGGGTAAACGGAGTCTTCATTTCAAAATCGCGAGGGCAAAATCACAAAGTTAAAAAAATAGGGGTAAAATCACATTTGCAGTCGATAACAGGGGCAGAAACACCAAATTCCCTTTAGTTATAGTCACTAACTACAGCTGATTATTATTTACATTGTTTGCCAACTTTTGTTCCTTGTTAATTATTTATTTGCAGGGAACATTGCCCTTAGTTTGCATGGTACACTGGCTGGAAGGACTTTGGAGAATCTTGTTAGGGGAGTAGCCACAGCCTTGATCAATATATCATCCTCCTTCCACCTTTTTGTTTGTAGACAAGAAAGAATACAAGAGAATACCCATCCTTCTCCTGTAGCAGAGCAACCACTGCCTCTAACTGTAAGAGAAGATGACATGAGTGCTTGTTTACAACGTCTTGAAAAGCTCGAGTCATTATGCAATCATCTTGAGAGCAAACCTCCAGATATGCCAAAGGAGAAAGAGCGTCTATTGTTGCAGTGTTTCGATAGGATAAAATCCATTGAGGCTGACCTAGAGATGACGAAAAGAGTAAGTTGTTTCGCACAGTAATTTAGTTTGCAGAGTTGTAGGTTGTGTATTAGTATGTCATAAATGGTAGATCACTCAAAAACACATTCCTAGGCAAAAATGTCGTATTTCCAATTCCCTATACTTTTGTATGAAAGTTTAGAAGGTATAAACTTTGAGTTTATACCTTCTAACTTTAGGCATTTAATTTTTTTGTGTCACTATATGCTGAAAATGCTTCCATGGGTGAAATTAATTCATATGGTTCTTCCACAACTGCTGTCATGTCATTATGTTTCATAAGATGCTTCATGGATGTTACTGAACACAATTATCCTCCGACTTAAAGGAAAAACGGAGGGTGGGGGTGGGGACAGAGATCTTACTTAGGAGTTTGGTCATCTAAAGTATTTTTAAGGAGCAGTTCAATTTATTTTGGTTTGTAAAGGAAATTAGCAGAAGGTGATATATGACTGCAAAGAAAATTAACGTAAGGAAATGATTTAGAAAAACTTGTTTATGGAACACTGTCCCACTAGAGAGAGTGCAAGACACAAATTTTCATTTATAAGATCTGTTCATTAGGACTACTACAGCTTATTGTATGGTTTCAATTGAAAGAAAAGTATGCTTGACTTCTTGAATGGCCTGCTGACAATACCTTCTATTTGTTTCACCATCGTTACTGTATTAACACACGATGCGGTAGCCCTAGGTTTTTTGAATTGTTTTTTGAGGAATCAGAGTATTGCATTAAAGTTATATTTGTATACCCACATGATGAATGCATGTAGCATGGGTATTAATTAGTTGCAAATTTTGATTTCCGTTGCAACGCACGGGCACATGACTAGTGTAATATAGTTCTCGACGAAGGATGCATCCTCGCTGATGGTATCAATGGTGACCAAGCGTGGGTCCAGGAAACCAATTGGTGATTTCGATGATCTAGCTTCGGTCAGCATGAATCTATATATATACACAGAAAAGCAACAAATTGTGACATATATCGATATTACGTGAACAGAAACTATGATTGTACAGACTTATAGCGTCCAGCATCGAACGAGTGAGGCGTCGAGAGCGTTGAGCGTGAAAAGTTCAAATATATCGTCAAAGGTCACCGGGAAGACACATTCGTGAGCTTCGTGCACGAAATGTTCCGGCTTGAATTTGACAGTGATACCTGAGCGCCGTTCTGCCTTTGGCCTATTGGACTGTTCCATATACCAAGCGTGGAATCTTTGGCAACCAAGTTCTAGTTTTAAGAGGTGCTCTTTCGGGAATATCATCGGCTCGCCTAGCACGAATTTGCGGGGCAATGGCATGTACGGGATATCGTCATCATCCTTCGTCTTTGATTTGCCATGGCCACTGCCTCGATTGTCGGTCGACTTTATGGTAGTCGACTGTAATGGTACAGACGGTGCAAGTTGCTTTGGCGAGAATAACACCCGTGGAGATAGCACCGATGCAGGTAGCTCTGCTTCGCACTGCACATGTGGAGATAGCACCAGCGCATTTAGCTCTGGTTCGCGCTGCACTTGTGGAGATAGCACCAGCGCATTTAGCTCTGGTCCGGTCACCGGTGAAGAAGCCTCCAGGGTGATGTCGCATTTGGGCCACTGGATGAATGTTCCAATGGCCTGCCCTAAAGTCACGATCTCATCGTTGGGGGGCTTCGGTAGCGGGGCAACCTCAAAATTGATATGCACAACATCCACATTAACTTTTGCAAAACCTGGCACTAAAGCTTGACTGTGCAGCATGGCCCCGATACCAGATGGATATGCCTGGCCCCAAGCAGCGTGCAAGGGAACAGAAGCATATCTTACTTGGAGCCTGCACTTCGTAGGCTCCTACATAATGATACAGAATTAGCTAGTCGAATAGGCCTATCAATGGAGCAAGCATTCGAGAGATAATAATTATTACCAGGATGTCGTCCATAGAAAATCTGGCATCGGTTTGCGTTGGATTGGACGCGCAACTACTCGGACGGGTGTGCGGGCTAGCTAGCTTAGGAGCGGTTGCGGCGGCCTGCTGACTTTCTGTCTGTTTTTGCACCTCATCTCTAACTACATGAGCCAGCTCACCCATTAGCTCCTCTCTAAGAGATGCCTTGATCTCTTCTCGTAGCCGTGCGTCACGCTCGGCTTTGTTTCTCTTCCTGCGCTGATACATGTAGGAGTCATCTTGGAAACCATGTTTCCAAGGAACGTAAAGGCCAAGGCCTCTCGTGCGGCCCGGGTGCTCCTTGTTTCCCAGGGCCGCGGAGAGCATATCATTCTCCCTTGTTCTCTGGAATGATCCCAGGGTAGTTTCAAAACTCAGCTCTTCCTGCAAGAGCACGACATGTCATTTCACTTCGTACGAAGTTGTGGAGTGATTACAAGCTACGTAGTTCGATCAATATCTTACCAGGCGCTCGGACACTTGCTGGTCTGCAGGGTTTCGAAAGGAGACGTCCCCCGATGTCGTTGTGGATGACCTTGCTCTAATCCAATTTCGAGCGCGGTCATCCAGGATATTGCTAAATGGCGGGACGATGTCCTGCAGGGCTGCCAGTTCATCCTTCTTCGTCCACTGCGGGATTTTACCCGCATACCCAGCTGAGCCAAGTCTGTGGGGGGGGGTGTGTTTTTTGCCTGAAGGGCCTTGTGCGCCTCACTTGTATTTTTGAATTCTTCGGTCATCTTCGAAGCCTTGAACTCTTCCCATTGTGGTTCCAGGAATGGGTATTTATGAAAGGGCGTTTCGTCTTTCTCCACGTAGTCCTTGACATGCTTGCTCTTGAAGTTCTTCCATGCTTTGCACGCCCCTAGCAAGGCTTGTCATTGCACGACGTCTTGGTGTTCTTCTGGGATCTCGAACGATGCCAAAATTTCTGTCCACAGCTCTCTTTTCCGAGTCGCAGGCACGTCCTTCCACAAATTGAATGTGATCTCAATTCGTTCTCGTGCAACGATTCCAATCATGCTCTTCCATGCGCTTGCTGCTTTGCGAGGAAGGAGAGGGACCCCAGATACATCGACATTTGTGATGGTCAATCGGCCCTCAGGCTTCTTCGATAGCCCTCTTCCTTGGCGTCTTGATTTTGAAGCGGACGCCTCCGGCGATGGTGTTGAAGAATGCGCGGATGACATTTTGCTCAATTTGTGGGTCTATTAAAATAAGATAAGAAAGTGCCATACCATAAGATAAGAAAGTGCAATATCTATCTATTTCGCTCAATATAGGCGATTACAATACATATATATTTGTATATACATACATATACATATATATACCTACATATATACATATATAGAATCAATATCTATCTATTATTACTACAAGGTCTCTAAACAAAGTTCTACGAAGCAAATGACACAAACTAGTGTACCCGGTTCATTGAACAGGGAACAATAGAGTGTGTCACTTGCTTCATGCCCTTGAAGGTCTATGTGGCATATACTATTACTACATGGTCTCTAAACAAAGTTCTATGAAGCAAATAACACAAACTAGTGTATCCGGTTCATTGAACAAGATACACTAGAATGTGTTACTTGCTTCATGCCCCTTGAAGGTCTATGTGGCATATACTATTACTACAAGGTCTCTAAACAAAGTTCTATGAAGCAAATAACACAAACTAGTGTATCCGGTTCATTGAACAAGATACACTAGAATGTGTTACTTACTTCATGCCCTTTGAAGGTCTATGTGGCATATATATGAAGCAACAAGCATCAATAATAGAATGAATAACAGTCTAAACATGAATATGTATGACAATGTAAAAGGCATGTATCAATTAAGACTAGCAACAAGCTCAAGTTTTAATTGATTAGTTTGTGCTCTCAAATTGTAGGGTTGCACAAGATTAATCTTGGCCGTCCCGCTACTAAATCATATACTCTTCCTTGATTGGTTATGTCAAATAATGAATTCAGTCTTTTGAGCTCTAGATACAAACTCTACAATCTCAAGATCAAGATATATTCAGCATGCATATATTCAGACAACAGTATTCATACAGATCAAGACCATACAAGTTATCTTTACCCAATAATTCAGTCTTTTAACTTGTCAAGATTAAATCCTAACAGATCAATTTAATATCTTTGCCCAATAATTCAGTCTATAACCTGAAAACTGCATGAACCGACAGCTATTAGAGCTCAAAGACCGAATGAACCAATCTCAGTATATGAATTTATCATCATCGAGCAACTGTAAATCCCACAGGCAATCTCAGTATATGAATTTATCATCATCGAGCAATTGTAAATCCCACAGGCAATCTCAGTATATGGAAGATTAACAAACTTGCACAGGGGAGGTGGCCGGCGAGGGCTCGGGGAGGCGGTGACGGGCTCGGGGGAGGCGGCGACGCGCTCGGGGAGGTGACGGGCTCGGGGAGGCGGCGACGCGGTCGGGGGAGGCGACGGGCTCGAGGAGGCGGTGACGCACTCGGGGAGGTGGCGACGCGCTCGCGGAGGCGGTGACGCGCTCGGGGAGGCGACGGGCTCGAGGAGGCGATGACGTGGTCCGGGAGGCGGCGACGGGCTCGGGGAGGCGGCGACGGGCTCGGGGAGGCGACGGAGGAGCGAGGAGGCGGCGAGATTTAGTAAGTGCAGGATACGCGAAAAACCCTAGACAGGGGGTATATGTAGGAGGTTTATTACGAGCGGTTCTAAAGTAAGAACCGTCGTGATATTAATATCACGACGGTTCTACATTTAGAACCGTCGTGATAGTATGACTATCACGAGCGGTTCTACTTTTAGAACCGTCGTGATAGTCAAACTATCTCAGACGGTTCTAAATGTAGAACCGTCTGTGATATGGATATCACAGACGGTTCTTACGTTACAACCGTCTGTGATAAGCCTCCCCGGACTGTAGTAATTAAGACAACACCAACCCGCTGTTCTGGTTAGTGCTCTTTACATCCTGAGACTGCGTATAGAATGTGTACCCATTTATGTCATATCCTTGCCATGTCACAACTGTAAAATGTTGGCCCTTTTGCCAAACATGTCAGCATCTCACTTGGCGAGCTCCTAGCGATTTGCTCCTTCAACAATTGGTTGAACTGACTGTTGTGTTGCCTCATGATCCAAACATCCGGCCGCTCTAGATTCTGTTGCCGAAGCACATCCTTGTGCTGGTCAACATAAGGCGCCACTTCAGTCATGTGTTGCAACACCGTGAAATGGGCTTGAGTATACGTGTCAATATCTACAGTAATTGCTTTCCTTCCGATAGTTCTAATATCCTTCAGCCTCCCTTCATGACGAGATTGAGGCACACCTATCGGTTGAGTCCGAGCCATATAATCGACACAAAACTCAATGACCTCTTCGCTTGCATAACCTTCGACGATGCTACCCTCCGGCCGAGATCGATTCCGTACGTAGGACTTGAGAATTTCCATGAACCTCTCAAATGGGTACATGCTACGTAGGAATACGGGCCCGCACATTTTTATCTCCCACACAACGTGAACAATGAGATGGACCATAATATCGAAAAACGAAGGAGGGAAATACATTTCAAGATGACGTAGAGTCAGTCATCTCCACCTCGTCCTGCAGAGCATCTAGTCCTTCGGGATCGATGACCTTCTGAGCAATTGTGTTAAAGAAATAACATAGCCTCATGATTGTCTCTCGGACTTTGATCGGCAAAATATTTCTAATTGCAACAGGGAGCATCTGTGTCATCAGCACATGACAATCATGAGACTTCATGCCATTTAACTTCAAATCTTGCATCGAAACAAGTTTCTTCACGTTGCCGTAGTAACCAGACGGAACTTTGACATCATGCAAGCACTGGCACAGTTCTGTTTTCTCAGCCTTGGACAGAGTGTAACACGCAGGGGGAAGGTACGTTCGTCCATTATCAGTGCGTGTCGGTGCTAACTCAGGCCTAATGTCCATGTCAGCCAAGTCAAGCCGTGCGTTGACGCCGTCCTTTGTTTTATCACGAATGTTCAGCAAGAGACCAATCAAGCTGTCGCATACATTCTTTTCTACGTGCATGACGTCGATGCAGTGTCGAACATCTAGGTACTCCCAATAAGGTAAGTCCCAAAATATTGATCTCTTTTTCCAGGTGTTTTTCTCATGAGCCCTCAATTTACGTCCCTTTCCGAGGGCAACATTTAAATCCTTAACCATATCATAAACCTCGTGTCCCCTTAAATGCCTTGGAGCTGAACCGTCTTCCTTCTCTCCGTCAAATTGTTTCTTCATCTTGCGGTATGGGTGAGCCCTCCGAAGGAACCGAAGGTGACGCATGTACGGTTTTGCGTGAGTGTCTCAGCCACACACTCTCGGTACCATCTAAACAGTGAGTACAAGCTTTGTCACCTTTTGTACTATGGCCCGATAGGTTACCAAGGGCAGGATAATCATTTATGGTGCAGAACAATAAGGAGCGCGGAGTGAAGTTCTCTCGGTTGTATGCATCCCATACCTGTACCCCTTCGTTCCACAGTACTTTTAGATCTTCCACCAATGGTGCTAGGAACACATCGATATCATTCCCAGGTTGTTTTGGCCCTTGGATAAATATCGACAATAAAATGTACTTTCGCTTCATACACAACCAAGGAGGAAGGTTATAGATGCAGAGAGTCACGGGCCATGTGTATTGTCGGCTACTGAAAGGATTCATTCCATCTGTACTCAGTCCAAACCTTATATTCCTTGGTTCTGCACCGAAGTCTGCAAAATTCCTATCGATGTTTCTCCACTGCGCGGAATCAGCAAGGTGTCTTAGCATTCCATCCTTCTTGCGCTCCTCCGAGTGCCAACACAGCAGTTTTGCCTCCTTTGGATTTGCAAAAAACCTTTTCAAACGGGGAATTATAGGATAATACCATGCCACCTTAGCAGGAGGTCCTTTCTTCGCCTCTGTTCCCTCGCCGTCATCTGATTGATTATTACGTTTGTATCGGGATGCGTTGCACACTGGACATACATGCATGTTTGCATACTCTTTACTGTAGAGGATACAGTCGTTCGGACATGCATGTATTCTTTCTACTTCCATTCCCAACGGACAAAGAACTTTCTTGGTTTTATACGTGGTTTTAGGCAACTCATTTCCCTCCGGAAGCATGTCCGCTAAAAGACCTAGCAGCGCCGTGAAACTCTTGTCGGACCAACCGTTGCTTGCCTTCAATTTCAAGAGTTCAAGCACGACCGACAACCTCGTGTACTTGCAGCACGTGAACAAAGGTTTCTCCGACTCCTCCATCAAGCCTCGGAATTTAACATACTCTCTCTCATCATAGTTCTCTTCTTCATCGCGAAGCATCTGATCCAGATTATCATCGTGCAACCTATCCGAATCCGAACGACGGTGATGTCATCCGGCGGCATATCATTCACTTCACCGGTGATGTCATCCGACGGCATTTGATCATTCACTTCGCCATGACTGGTCCAACACGTATAACCCTTTTTGAAACCCCTCCGAATCAAGTGCGCTTCAATTTACCCTCGGTTCTTAAACATCTTTAAATTCTCGAAGTCAGTGCATGAACAGTACATATATTCCACCCCCTTATCCAACATATCCTCCTCGGCAGCTCTTGTAAAAGCAGTCACGCCATTAATGTACTCTTCAATCACACGGCTCGCGGCATACATCCAGCTTCGGTCCTACATTACGTACATATATAACAACTTAGTATTACAAATTAAATTAACTAATTATTACTACATATATATCGGCCACATGTATTATATTGAGGCTTAATTTGCTAGCTCAATTCATATTATAAACACAACAGCTATTATATAACCAACAATTTTGCAAACCATCTTCAATTAATAACACTCACCAATTACTTATATCTAGAGTATGAAATTCATTACTAACCATATCTAGAGCAAATTTGTAATGCATGTAAAGAAAAAATGAAATTCATTACTAACCATATGTAGAGCAACCAGGAAAATATAAGTGGCTTCAAAGCTCAATATCTGCCTCCTCCCACCAAATTAAGTGGCCTGAAATCGCCAAGCTTGCCTCCAGAGCGAAAGAGTAAAGCAACCAGCTAGATCTGGATGAAATGAAGACAGATGCGGTCTGAGCAGCGCAATAAATGCCTACTGCCATTATTACAGACGGTTCTTAATAAAAAAACCGTCTATGAATTATCACAGACGGTTTTTAATTAAGAACCATCTGTGATAACGAGCTTATCACAGACGGTTTTTAATTAAAAACCGTCTGTGATAATCTGGGATCATCACAGACGGTTTTTAATACAGACCGTCTGTGATACTAAATTATCACAGACGGTTCATAGTTAAGAACCATCTGTGATACTCGTTTTCTCCGACGCCGCCAACACAGACGGTGTCCTAATTAAAACCGTCTGTGTTAGTGTTAGTCACAGACAATTTTGTCAAACCGTCTGTGATTGGCCGTCTACTATTAGGCTTTCTGTAGTAGTGAATTGGATTATACTATTTTTGAGTTGCCTTGACATTTGCATTTGATAGTCGCCCTGTGAAACGTGCTTTTTTATGAGGATGCTACTTATTTGTTGACGGTTATACTCCTACAAAATGCTCGCAGGCTCTCAAAAATCTATAGTCAGAAATCAAAATAGATGCATGAGACCTGTTCTATGAACTACCAAACCCAGCAGGATATTGATGGTGGCAAGAAGTATCAGCAAATTAGGAAGGAATGGACTGTGTATTGCTAGCTGTAGCAGCATACTCTTGGTAGATGTCTTGTTCCTAGGCTGTTGCATAGCATGAAAGGATGCCATACTAGAAGCAAACAAGAAGCAAGTTTATTTCTATGTTATCTGAGCGATGCCTATTACATATTGTACATAAAAATTATTGTCGGTTGACTCAAAATTTTGTTTCCAAGGCATTATCACTGAGAGATACTTCTTTGGATGGTGATATCCCTCTTCAGTTTTTTGCACTTAAATATGTACAGGTTCAGGATGTAGCAAAGAGATATACTTCCTTTTTTGTATGGTAAATAATTCTATAAATTCTCATGTCGTATATACCTCAAATTTGTGATTATATACTCCGTAAAGATTTTCATACCCCTTTTGAAAAGAGCATACTTCTTTGTGCTATCGGAATGTTATACCTTGTAGTATATGTATATACTCCTTTGTGAAGAATACTACTAATTTTGATTAAAATGTGCTACTATTTATGTTCTCCCAAACCCAGGGGCGGACCCGCCCTTCGGGCATGGTCGGGCGGCCGCCCGAGCTACATCGCCGGCGGACCAACACTTAATGCCTTGAACTAGATTCGTTTCTCTTCCATTGGACTGCAGAAGCAAAGCCGATGCAGCCATGCATGTATAGCAGCGTAGGGCGGGGTTGAACAATAATGTTTGGTGCATTTCTTCAGTCCATGAAGAAGGAACAGCCGAATAGCTAGCTAGGAAGAGTACCAGGCTACCAACAGATTGCCTTGTCAATGTAGGTGCAGCTCTCGTTTCTGATCAGAGCAGTAATGCCTTGCCCATTGAGAATAAAATGGAGAATGAACAGTATATCCACATTAATTACATGGCCATGTAACCCAGATAATGCTTGTGTAGTTGTGCTTGAGCTACCTGATTGCGACATGGTGACCCGCTTGTCGCTCCGAACTCACCAAATTAACATTCTTTTCGTGTCGCTTAGTTTACGGTGTTTCATAATAAGACCAATTATTCTATATGGCTCTGTAATAGCCTAGATAAGATGTCTAAACGATAAAATGTTAGTACCAACAAGTCAACACAATTTGATCTTGCTGCTGTTATTGTACTCCTTTTTTCTTTCGGTTGGGGTTTGTAACAATTGCTTTTTTATTTTTGAGATTTTGGGCTAGTTGTGATCCTTAAATACGAGTTAGGAGGGATTAAAATGTAATCTTTCAAGGTTTAATTTGTCTTAAGAACTGATTTTTGAGGTTCTGGACTAGGATTTTCTCTTTGGCAGAGTACGGTATAGGAGGAGCTTTAGTTCATGTTTTCCTCTGGTTAAGAATAGGAGTTGACTCGGGGAAGGCCAGAACAGCATGGCTTGAAGGGGATTAGAAGTGGAAGATTGAACAGCATTGTTGTGAATGTTAGTTCATACTTGATAGGTTGTTTCTTCTACGGTTTATTTATATCTATGGATTAAACTTCATTAGTGAGATATTTTTCAATATTTTACAATCTACACATGCTTGCATACGACTTTTAGTTATTGTTTCTATTTTTTTCATGCGAATTGTAGTTGTTTGCATACAAATTACAGTTGTGGCTTCGCTCATGTTTAACTCCGCCCTAGCTATATTTTTTTCCTGGGTCCGCCACTGCCCAAACCAGATACTTTTAAAAGCATACTACTAATTTGATTGACGCATTACAATAGATACTTCTTCAACTAGCAGTATTGTTAGCATTTAAATTTTTGAATTGGGTGGTTTCACCTAACCACGAATTGATTGTGCATGCATGCAGCAGTTAAAAAAAATTATTTTCACTTCTTTTACTGGGTCATTCGGATGCTAACAGAGGTATCCAATACGGAAGAACCCATTTAGTCGGCTCCCATCTTAAAGTAGATAGTGGTAGAGAAGTATGAGAGTATGTATGCTTATGCCTTCTGTCGTAAAGTATCACTAGAAAGGATTGAGTGTATAGACCATGCTAGAATGGCGTATGTGCACTACTGATTAACGGGGGAGTATATCCTTTTGAAAAAGAAAATTAACAAGGGAGTATGCTTAATACCACTGTTCAAGTATATATTATATACCACTTCCTTCCTAAGTACATATTAACAAAGGAGCATGCTCAATATCACTGTTTAAGTACATATTATATGCCACTTCTTAAGCATGTATATATCTCGTTTATTATCCTGTCTATGTATGTCCAGCACTGGTTGCTCGGCTAAGACACGCACCACAGAACAAGTACGCAATATATTTCAGTGAGAAGGAAACACACGTAAAGATAGTCTTCTGATGAACTCTGTACAGAACAAGTCGGTATTTGCTTGCTTGAGAAGATCATCTACCTGAAGAACAAGTGCTAATGGCTTTTGTGAGGCGGCGGTGGAGCGCAGAAGATTTTCTGCAAAAATGTATAGATAGGATAGGGTTTTTATCTACCAGCTTCATCGACACAGTCTGACTCATCGAATATAGCCTTTTTTATTGTTAGGTGTAAAACTTTCAAAAAATAGCAAAAAATTTAAAAAAATATATAAAAAAATTTCTATAAATAGGGGGTATCCGGTCTCCATTTTCCACATCTCAAACCTGACTCTCATCTCTCTGTCATTACTACAGAAAGCCTAATAGTAGACGCCAAATCACAGACGGTTTTGTGAAACCGTCTGTGATGTACACTATTACAGACGGTTGTAATTTGGAGGCCGTCTGTGGTATTTGTGGCGGGAAAAAGGAGTATCACAGACGGCCGGTCTGTATTAAGAACCGTCTGTGATAATCCCAAATTATCACAGACAGTTTTTATAATGGCACTAGGCATTTATTGCGCTGCTCAGACCGCATCTGTCTTCATTTCGATCCAGATCTAGCCACTGCTGCGCACTTTTTCACTCAGGAGGAAGCTAGGCGATTTCAGGCCTGTTAATTTGGTGGGAAGAGGCAGAGATTGAGCTTTGAAGATTCATACTTTCCTGGTTGCTCTAGATATGGTTAGTAATGAAATTTATTTTTTCTTTAATTGCATTACAATTTAGGTCTAAGTAATCCATGAGTGTTATTGAAGATGGTTAATTTGCAAAATTGTTGGTTATATAATAGCTGTTGTGTTTATAATATGAATTCAGCTAGCAAATTAAGCCTCAATATAATAAATGTGGCCGGTATATATGTAGTAATAATTAGTTAATCTAATTTTTAATACTAAGTTGTTATATATGTACGTAACGTAGGATCGAAGCTGGATGTATGCCGCGAGCCGTGTGAGTGAAGAGTACATTAATGGCGTGTCTGCTTTTATAAGAACCGCCGAGGAGGATATGTTGAATAAGGGGGTGGAATATATGTACTGTCCATGCACTGACTGCGAGAATTTAAAAATGTTTAAGAACCGATGGCAAATTGAAGCGCACTTGATTCAGAGGGGTTTCAAAAAGGATTATACGTGTTGGACCAGTCATGGTGAAGTGAATGATCATATGCCGCCGGATGATATCGCTGGTGAAGTGAATGATATGCCGCCGGATGACATCACCGGTGAAGTGAATAACATACCGCCGAATGATGTCGATTGTCGTTCGGATTCGGATAGGTTGCACGATGATAATCTGGATCAGATGCTTCGCGATGTAGAAGAGAACTGTGATGAGAGAGAGTATGTTAAATTCCGAGGCTTGATGGAGGACTCGGAGAAACCTTTGTTCACGTGCTGCAAGTACACGAGGTTGTCGGCCGTACTTGAACTGTTGCAATTGAAGGCAAGCAACGGTTGGTCCGACAAGAGTTTCACGGCGCTGCTAGGTCTTTTAGCAGACATGCTTCCGGAGGAAAATGAGTTGCCTAAAACCACGTATAAAGCCAAGAAGGTTTTTTGTCCGTTGGAAATGGAAGTAGAAAGAACACATGCATCTCCGAACGACTGTATCCTCCACCGTAAAGAGTATGCAAATATGCATGTATGTTCGGTGTGCAACGCATCCCGATACAAACGTAACAATCAATCAGATGATGGCGAGGGAACAGAGGCGAAGAAAGGACCTCCTGCTAAGGTGGTATGGTATTTTCCTATAATTCCCTGTTTGAAAAGGTTTTTTGCAAATCCAAAGGAGGCAAAACTGCTGCATTGGCACTCGGAGGAGCGCAAGAAGGATGGAATGCTAAGACACCTTGCTGATTCCGCGTAGTGGAGAAACATCGATAGGAGTTTTGTAGACTTCGGTGCAGAACCAAGGAATATAAGGTTTGGACTGAGTACAGACGGAATGAATCCTTTCAGTAGCATGAGCAGCCGACATAGCACATGCCCCGTGACTCTCTGCATCTATAACCTTCCTCCTTGGTTGTGTATGAAGCGAAAGTATATTTTGCTGTCGATACTTATCCAAGGGCCAAAACAACCTGGGAATGATATTGATGTGTTCCTAGCACCGTTGGTGGAAGATTTAAAAGTACTGTGGAATGAAGGGGTACAGGTATGGGATGCATACAAACGAAAGAACTTCACTCTGCGCTCCTTATTGTTCTGCACCATAAATGATTATCCTGCCCTTGGTAACCTATCGGGCCATAGTACAAAAGGTGCCAAAGCCTGTACTCACTATTTAGATGGTACCGAGAGTGTGTGGTTGAGACACTCACGCAAAACCGTCTACATGCGTCACCGCCTGTTCCTTCGGAGGGCTCACCCATACCGCAAGATGAAGAAACAATTTGACGGAGAGAAGGAAGACGGTTCAGCCCCAAGGCATTTAAGGGGACATGAGGTTTATGATATGGTTAAGGATTTAGATGTTGTCCTCAGAAAGAGATGTAAATTGAGGGCTCATGAGAAGAACACCTGGAAGAAGAGATCAATATTTTGGGACTTACCTTATTGGGAGTACCTAGATGTTCGACACTGCATCGACGTCATGCACGTAGAAAAGAATGTATACGACAGCTTGATTGGTCTCTTACTGAATATTCCTGATAAAACAAAGGACGGTGTCAACGCACGGCTTGACTTGGCTGATATGGACATCAGGCCTGAGTTAGCACCGACACGCACTGATAATGGACGAACGTTGTCAGACCCAGATTTTATAATCCGGAATCTACTGTGTTTAGCTGCACTATTCCCTGGATCAGTAGATAGTGCACACAGTTACAGTAATGGACATCAAATTACATATCATGCGGAAGCATAAATTAAATAATAAACTTACTCATGGGCCGATTAGGCTGAATTCAAAAAGTTGCAGCAGCGGAAGAACGAAGCACACCGGTGGGACCTTCTGGACATGCCCACAGGCAGCCAACTGGAGGTTCGCGACCTAGCCCTTGACATCTTCATCTTCTCTGCCAGCTTGTCCAATCTTGTTACTGAGGCGCGGTGATTTGATTCCCGATTCTGAATTTTGTCGCAAAGCGGCGTGAGCACTCCGACCCGTGCTCGCGAGCCAATACACGTAATGCAAATAAATAGTATGCATGGCTTAACAAAGGAGAGGCTCGGGTTATTTTATTTGCCAAAATCGCTTTAGTGGCTTTGTTATTATTTAATCATAGTGTTATTGTTACTGCCTATACACCACCTAGTGACTACCATAATCGACTTAATCCACCAAAATACACTCTCTTTATTGATTGCTGTCTAAGACTCCAAACAGCGAGTAACATCAATCAATTTTGAATCCACCAATATCTTCTGTGTTCTAAATTCCTAATAATCAAATCTTGAAATTTCTATTCATCAACTCTTCATCTCTAAATTCCAATGATTAACTAACACCATTGATTTTAAATCCACCGAAATCATTCATATTCGATCCTTTTGTTATTGATCCAAAACAATAATTAATTCTTCTAATAATCAATCTCATTTTCCATTATCTATCACTAACTAATTCACTAGTATACCTCCACCAAATACATTAATGATCAAATCTACGACTCACCAGTATACATCCACCGAGAATACACTTATCAAGATTATAATTCACTACTTGTTATGAATCCTCCAATATTCTCAGGAATTCAATTCATCTCTCTAGTAATTGATCAACTCCTATTAATTCCCATTACCGCCAATATCTTCCAAGAATTTATATTAATCATTAGTGTAGTAATCCAGCAATTCACCTTTGCACTCCCTGATTCTCCAAAATCGATTCACTATTATATGTCCACCAAAAATATCACTAATTAAGAATTATACTCCAATACTCGTATTATTTCTCCAAATTCCCGAAAATTCAATTAGATCATTTATCTAGCCTATCTATTCAACTGGACCCCACTAATTCATTGCTCCCAGAACCATACTAACTTTATCCCTATTATGATCACATGAATCCACCAACTTCTTTATGCAATTACCATAAATGGCCATCTTCTTTTCTTACGACTTCATTTATTCCTCCCATATTTTATTTTATAAGAATAGAAATGCCACTAATTGAAATACAATACATAAAATTTCCTGAGACCTAGCAGCTTTGGAACAAAACATAATGTTCAAGGAATATTAATATGAATTTCCATACATATGGTATCACACCATATGTCTAATATCACCATAATTTCTCCATACATACGGCATCACACCGTATAACATTTTTCAGCGTTATAGCCGCTTAACTTACCACTGGGACGACACCCAGGACAACTCAAATCAGGGCTTTCCGCTGCCCTTCCACTTTTCCATTCCCATTTTCCAAACGTTTTTAAATAGAACTATATCTAGTTAAGTTCCCATGTCCGCCCTTGACCGTGGGCACGGCTATTCGAATAGTTTTGACTCTGCAGAGTTTGTACACTTTCACCACAAGAGACAATCAACTCGTTGCCCCACACGATTCCTTAGAAGTGTGGTTGAGCAGCACAAATCACAGTGACTTTTCAAAGTATCTAGTCCCTTTTGTCATCTCACCTTATGGGAAACTGCCCACTTGCGGTGGGTCCCATCTATGCGCGGGATGTTTCCCACAGCCACTACGCAGCTCGGGCTTCTCTCTTCCCGCAACGTAGGACAGCTGGGAAACTTCACCCCCCACTGGTGTCCCTTCAGGCCCCCTTGCCATAGCGTAGCCCCTTCAATCCCCTACCAGTGAGATGAGTCCGGGGTTTCGATAAATTTACTTAGCCAAGTTGTACTTTACAGACTTGTGGTTGTACTGTTTTACCCGGGAGGTCATGACAAGATTCAGTCCTTAGTGGTATCTGGGCGGTCTACCACTAACCCACTTTGTGCATCCACTGCACCACACTCACACCCTCAAACCAATCCGCCCAGATATTTAAGCAAGTTAGGGATTTTGGGAGCATAAAATAATCATGTCAAATTATACCAGTCATTCCCACCATGACTGCCCAAACCAGTTCTTCAGGATTTAAAATGGCAATGATGTTTTGGGCATTCCAGCGCACCCTGAGTATCTGTGCAATACTGAGCATAGCATATTATTAGGGACTTATTTTCAAAATGTTACTATTATAATTTTGCTAGGGCGACAAGGTTCACACATTCAAATATTCCAAAGGAGGGGGTAATATTATTCAAGGTAAACAATGGCATATAACTAGAATATCAAATTTAGCATGTATTTGCATAAAAATAACAGCGTGCAATTTGTTAATTTAAAAGAAAGTAATTTGCATAAAATGTAGGTTCAACATGATCAAAGTATTGACTCGCCTGGCGCGGTTTACCGCGGTTGAGCTCACACATTGCTTTCTTGAGCTTCTGGTCTCTATCTTCACTTTGAGCTTGACCTCGCTTGATCCACTGAATCTTCAGGTCTCCAATTTCTAATTACGCGACAAACGACTGAATCCAAATAAAAGCAAATAACTCAAAAGATCCAATTAAATCCGGATAAACTCAATTTAGATTCATTTTAAGTTAATGGGTGATTCGGGTGATTTGAGGCAAGGTGTGCGATAGGGTATGACGACTTGATCTTTCAATTAATAGTCTCCTTTATTATTTTTGGAATTTATCAAGGAAGTTCCATGAGCTAGGTTAAACCTAGGAATTAGTGTATTGTGTTGAGTGCTAATGTTCAGGGCACGTGATATACATATACGTAAGGTTTGCAAATTTTAGCTTACCAAGTTAGCCTTATAGTCCAGGGTATAGCATTTTGTGGCACTATATTTCATGTACCTTTAGTTGTTGCTAGGCATAATTAAAATCCATTGGTTCGGGTCTAGTCTTGCCATATTTAACCATGCTCAATAACCTTAAAGTTAAGATTTTGATTAATGGCACATTATTATCTTACTTATACTCTATCTTCTACTAGGCTTAGCTTTATTTCTAATTCTTAGTTTAAACTTAGCTAGCCGAGCAAAGCTGGGTATATATCATTTTATGTGACCCTAATTACTCGTGTTAGTAGTAACAAGTTAACTTTAGAGTATGTATATATCTATGATATTATTTCGAATCTTGATGATCTAGGGTTAATATATTAAGATATGTCTCTGAAGTTTGTTTAATGGTGGCATGATAATTATTGGGTATATATGCTTATATGCTAATTAAGGGCCATCTTTATTAAGCATAGACATTTATCCAAAGCCATTTCTCCTCATTAATGCCTTAATAAATAATTAGATTTACTATGTAAATATTAGAGTCACACCCACTATTCATCATGACAACTAATCCAAGTTTAAATCATACATAAACTCTCTAAAACCTTATTTGGATTTTATTAGCTTCCACAGTCATCCCTAATTCTTCCTAAGCTTTTCCTTAAATTTAGGATTAGAAATAAATGCTAAAGGCATACTAATCACATATACATGATAATAACTAATCCATGATTAGACATGTGTTACACTTATATGTATCCTAATAAATTTTTTTTACCCTCTATGGATGTATTTTAATTAAAATTTTTATTAGCTTTGGACTATACACTAAACCACATTTTATTAATGCCTTATTTGGATCTCATTTTAGTATTTAAACCATATTAGTTGTTCATATAGTAAATAATCAGATATTTCAATGCTAGGAAACCTTATTTTACATCTTAATTAAATTTACTGCATGCTCTAGATTATTCCCCAAATTTTCCTATAATTCCTACTAATTAAAATTTGCATTTCATCTACATATTTTGCCTAGTTTTTCTTAATTGGATTGCATTACAAAAACTGAAAATAAAAATAAATAAAATAAAAAAAAGAAATGGGGCAACATCGCGCGGCTTGGGTTCGAACTCAAGACCAGTGGAGAGGGCTAATGCATTCACTCGGCTAACCGTCTGGGCTCTCAGTGTTACGCAGGGAGCTGGGGATATAGAACTTCAAGAACCGAGCGGCTGGTCGGGCCAACAGAAAAGGCACGCAGCCGGAACAAAGGAGGAAGCCGTGTGAGGTAGGCGGTGGCGTCGCCGGCGAGGTGCGGCCGGGGAGGCGCCGGAGGCCCGCAAAACGGATTCCCCGGAGCAAGGTGTATCTAAGGGGGTGGGCACGGTGGTCGGAGCGGCGGTGAGGTGGGCCGACGGCGAGGCTCGGCGGCCGGGGCGGATGTGGAACGGGGCGACGGTGCTAGCGTGGAGGAAAAAGGGAAACTGAGGCGCGCATGAGCGGGATTAAGGTGTGGGGAAGCTCACCATGGGGTTGGCCGAACGGAGAAGAGGCCGTGGTGGGCGGGCGGCGGAGGCCATGGACGGCGCGGGCATGCTCACGGCGCCGGCGAGCTGGGGTGGGGGAGGAGCTCCGGCGACGATGGGGAACACTCCGGGGAGACATGTAGATTGTACCCGCAAGAGGGATTGGTCCATGGTGCCCTGAAGGAGGAGTGGCGCCGGCAGCGGCGATTTCGGCCGGCAATGGGGAGGGAGTTGATTCCGGCGAGCTCGGGCGTAGGGACTTCGATTCCGCGCAGTGGAAGGGTGAGTGGGGGAGAGCGATGCGTTCGGTGGCCTCGGCCGAGCTTATAGGCCGCGACATGGAGGAATTGGCCGGCAGGGCATGGGCGGAAGAGAGAGGGGTAGAGGGGAAGAAGAGAGTGGCGCGCACGGGGGAGAAATGGGGGCCAGCTGCTTCTTGTAGCTGCAGAGGAGCGGGGAGGCGCGGAGGACTGGGCGGAAGCGGTAGACCGGGCGGAGCAGACCGGGCGGTGGCGAAGGACCGGGCGGCGGGGTGGGGAACCACCGGGTTTTGCCCGGGCGTGGGGCTCGGCGCAAGGCGTGCCTGGAGAGCGGCGCAGAGAGCAGAGAGCGTCGACGGGACGTGGCGGGCACGGGGCTCGAGCGCACTGCCACCGCAGAGCATGCGCGAAGAGCGAGGAATGGGGAAAAGAAAGGGAGCGCTGCGCGCGGGAGGAAGGAGGAGAGGGGACGCGGTCCTGCGCGGACGGGGCCCGCTGGCCAGAGAGAAAGAAATGGGGGAGGGAGAGGAAAAGAAGGAAAAGGGGAGAGAGGAAAGAGCTGGGCCCACATGGAAGTGACAGGCTTGGTAGAGGATGAAATGTTTAAGCTTGGCTTTGGGTTTTCAAATTTCAAATTTAAATCTTTTTGCTTCCCATTTATGATCACTGATTTTTGCACGACATTTAGAATTTAAGCTTCAATTCTTCAACTATTAAATGAGAGCTTCTATTATTATTATTTAGGTTATATGTGTGTGTATATATACGCATATATGTTGTTATTTCATTTGCTTGCTTCTATTGTTATTCATGTCATTATTTTCAGAAATGACATTTTATGTTTTGACTCAGGTTTCTCTCTTCTTATACTGGATCATCTTTTCATATTAGTATTTAAGATTTTAGTTTTCTATTATTTGCATATTCACTTTTTATGGCATTATTAATATTTGTTTTTGTCTTTTATGAGTTCTTAAATTTTGAAACCTCAACCAAATTCAGGAAAACACTATAAAATCCAATTCAAATAAAATATATTGCAAAAATAATTCAAAAGCTTCTTATTTTCAAATTTTGAATTTTCGGGATGTTACAAACGTACCTTCCCCCTGCGTGTTACACTCTGTCCAAGGCTGAGAAAACAGAACTGTGCCAGTGCTTGCATGGTGTCAAAGTTCCGTCTGGTTACTACGGCAACGTGAAGAAACTTGTTTCGATGCAAGATTTGAAGTTAAATGGCATGAAGTCTCATTATTGTCATGTGCTGATGACACAGATGCTCCCTATTGCAATTATAAATATTTTGCCAATCAATGTCCGAGAGACAATCATGAGGCTATGTTATTTCTTTAACACAATTGTTCAGAAGGTCATCGATCCCGAAGGACTAGATGCTCTGAAGGACGAGGTGGTGATGACTCTATGTCACCTTGAAATGTATTTCCCTCATTCGTTTTTCGATATCATGGTCCATCTCATTTTTCACGTTGTGTGGGAGATAAAAATGCGCGGGCCCGTATTCCTACGTAACATGTACCCATTTGAGAGGTTCATGGGAATTCTCAAGTCCTACGTACGGAATCGTTCTCGGCCGGAGGGCAGCATCGTCGAAGGTTATGCAAGCGAAAAGGTCATTGAGTTTTGTGTCGATTATATGGCTCAGCTTCAACCGATAGGTATCCCTCAATCTCGTCATGAGGGGAGGCTGAAGGGTCTCGGAACTATCGGAAGGAAAGTAATCACTCCAGATATGGACACGTATACTCAAGCCCATTTCACGGTGTTGCAACACATGACTGAAGTGGTGCCTTATGTGGACCAGCACAAGGATGTACTTCGGCAACAGAATCCGGAGCGGCCGGATGTTTGGATCATGAGGCAACACAACCGTCGGTTCAACCAATGGTTGAAGGAGCAAATCGCTAGGAGCTCGCCAAGTGAGACGCTGACATGGTTAGCAAAAGGGCCGACATTTACAGTTGTGACATGGCAAGGATATGACATAAATGGGTACACATTCTATACGCAGTCTCAGGATGTAAAGAGCACTAACCAGAACAACGGTGTCCGCATAGATGCGTTCAGTACCGATGGGTCGAGAAACTCGTACTATGGCTTCATAGAAAAGATTTGGGAGCTCGGCTATGTAGTTTTCAAGATCCCCTTATTTCACTGTCGTTGGGTGCATCTCCCACAGGTGAAGGTTGACAAGTACGGTGTCACGATCGTGGACCTCCAACATGCCAGGTATAAAGACGAACCATTCGTACTCGCCAATCAAGTTGTTCAAGTTTTCTATGTAACCGACCCGGCAAATAAGAAACGCCATGTAGTTCTTCATGGAAAAAGGAGAATTGTCGGAGTGGAGAATGTAGTGGACGAGGAGGAATACAATCAATTTGATGAGTTATCTCCTTTTGGAAATGGCACAAGGGTCGACGACGAACAACGTAACGAAACTAGTTACGTACGCTTTGATCATGATGAAGGGCTAATTTATAAAGGAAATAAGCAAGTACAATCAGAATGTGCGACATATATGTGAATGTATATGTGAATTGGCATTTATGTATATGTGATGTATATGTGTGATGTACATGTGAATTGGCATGCATTTATGTATAGAACAATGCTGCAGTGTGATGTATTTGTGAATTTGCATTTATGTATTTGTGAAAATGTGTGATGTAATCAATTTTGAGAATGACAAAATGTATCAAGAAATACACTTTCTTATCTGCAGCTGGTTGGTGTTGTATATGAATGCAGCTGTTTGGTGGTTGATCATGAATGCAGCTGTGTGGTTATTGGTGTTGTCTTAATAACTACAGTTGGCAAAGGCTTATCACAGACGGTTCTGAACTTAGAACCCTCGGAGTCAACCTTCAGTCTATCTGGAAGAATAATCGAGGAGCGACGAACAAGTCTCTTGAACGAAATGGTTGAAATCTTTCTGACTGTCAAAGACTAGGAACAAGCAGAATCAAGACTCCAACATACTATAGATAATAGACATTTAGAAGAATCTTTTGAGAATTTATATCTAGATAACATTGAATAGGATTTTCAATATTTTTCTTCATATGTAGTCGCTAGTGAGCTTTATAGGCTGTACTCCTTTTTCTTTACCAATGTTTTCTCAAGTTGAGTTTTTACTTGGTAAAGTTTTTAACGAGACATCCATCTTATGTAATTTAACAAGTTAATAAAGTTCATCATATCATTGAAAATAATTATCTTTATGATTAACAATGCCTATAATTTTCTATAATTTGCAGGTAATTTTCTACAATTTTCTAAAAAATTTTCTTAATTTTCTACAATTTTTTGAATTTTTCTTTTTCCCGGCTTAACGGGCCAATCGTGCTAGCACGGCCCGTTGAGCCCTAACCGTGCCTGGACTCACACCGTGGCCCATGAGTTGGCATGGCATGGCCCAGCCTGTTTATTTGACGGGCCTAAACGAATCATACCTAAACGGGCTATGCCTTCATCGGGCCCATACCGTGCCAGCCCGCCACAGCCCAGTGGCCACCACTAAATACGTCTCGTCGCCAATGTTGCTTGTAGTAACTGGGTGATTATTTGGGCTTATTTTTGGTGGTTTATGGCTGAAAAGCACTGTAACTGGCTGAAAAAAAACACTGTAGCTAACAGATGCCTATTTAGCATAATTAAATTTTAAAAAAATTTAAAAAAATATGTTAGCCCATTACATATAATACAAACAAATACAGAAAAAAAAACAACCGGCAAGAAAACTCAACAAAAAGTCAAAAGTTCAGAAAAAGATGAAATTTTTGAATAGTGAAAAATAAGCCAGAAGCTAAAAGCTGAAGCACAACCGATTAAGTACTGTCACTGGTCTATGACGTATAGTTGATTCCCTGTGACGTGAGCCGTCTACGTCAGAAAAACTGAGGCACCCACCAATTCATCCGTGTGCAAGTTGGCAGGCATTGAATGGCCCCTCCATCTGTTACTTTGTTACGTGTGTCAGTGTGTGTGTAGCATTGCTTTATTGTAGGGCATCTCTAGTGGCGCCATTTCAATCGTTAAGTAAGCTATGCCGTATCGATAAAATCCTAAAGAAGAGAGAAAGCACATGCCACCGTTCCATGTAGCGCCCATCGTGCACACGAAACAAGGAAAATCACATGTCCTCGTTCCATGAAGCGCTCATCGTGCACACGAAACAAGGCACGATACGACAACCGTGAGCGCTGTTGGAGCGAGGCTATCTACTACCCACGCGATTTGTGGGGGGGCACGTGGTGGCACAACCACAGCCAGGCGACCGACTTGGCGATGGGGACTAAAGGGCGTGAGATCCGGTTGGATCCAGCCAGCTGGTAGCCATATTTGGCCGATCAGGTTCAGACAGTGGTGGGCCAGATCCGGCCGAGACGACGGTAGCGAGCATGAAGTTGATTATGGTGGCGAAGGGGTGGGAGGAGTGCAGCATATGTGGGGGAGATGCGAGAGAGGAGGGCAGTGAAGGTGGGGGAGGCGCTAGAGCCAGGCGAGGCACTGGATCGAGATGATGAGGGAATGTAGAGAATGCGGTTAGAGGGGTGGAGAGCTGACAAGTGGGCCAAGCTAACTGGAAAAGTATAAATTTCAGACCTATCTAGGATTCAGACCTATCTAGGACCATTTTCGTGCCAACATGATCTATGTTGTAGGGTGATCGGATTGCATCTCAAAGACCTCTATGTGTAGGACCGATATTGGTAATCAGAGGGGTGAATGACTGGTTCTCAAATTTATTCCTTTTTATTCATAACCTTTTAGTCCAATGGCTATGAAAACCAAGAAGATTATATTGCACCACCCACTCTAGCCAAGAACTGAGCTCCACACTAAAATCAACCAAAATTCAGCAAAGTCAGCAACATGGTCGAGACCAAAATCTTTGCCAAATCTTCAATTCTTCACCAAATAGTTTTAAATTTGAAACATAG
The DNA here is from genome assembly GCA_036346575.1 of Dendrocalamus sinicus. NCBI lineage: Eukaryota > Viridiplantae > Streptophyta > Magnoliopsida > Poales > Poaceae > Dendrocalamus > Dendrocalamus sinicus. Next base: position 11,605,159 of record CM070656.1, on the reverse strand, counting down.
CTTGCTTATGATGTTAGGAACCTAAACCAGCCAATAATCACATGTTTCTTGGACTAGGTTCCATCAATTTGAGAATAAGAGCGAGTTTGGTCATGAAAGGACAAAATCCTAAAATTCAAATTACTTGTTGCTTATGGAGATCTATAATATGAGATCTTCCAGACCAACTCCCATATGTTCTAGCAAGGTAATCCAAGCAAATATTTGAACAAAAACCTCCAAGATCAAGATTTCAAATTTCTAGCTCAAGAAATGGGCAAAACTCTAAAACCAAGTACTTCTTACTCATATGAATCTATGACATAAGGTATTTCAGGTCTACTCTCACATGTCCTGCAAAATAATCTAAGTAACGCTTGGGATAAAACCAGTGAAATCAAGATTTTGAATTTCTAGCTTAGGAATATGAAAAACCAAGCAAGAAACAAGAGAATAAAAAAGGTAGATCAAAGACTTGATCTATTGCTAGTAGGAGAAGTGATTCATGAGTACCTGAATGATTAAAGATGCTCCCAAAGCAGCATCCATACGCTTACAAGTTTTTCTCACATAGGATTTAGGAGGGAGAGAAAAGAACAACATGAGAATAGTGTAACACCTTGAAAATTTGAGTTTAGGAAAATGTGTAACCCTTGAAGTATTTTGGAATATATTTTTCCTGATATTTGGACTTTGTTGGATTTCCTTGAATTTTTGGTTTAGGATTCCAATAATTGAAGAAATTATGAAAAATAAAACTAATGGACAGCCAAGAAGGAAATGTGGAAATAATAGGAATTTAGAATTTGAAATAAAACCTGAATTTTACCTTGGGGTTAATAATAATAATCATAATGGTAGGGGTAAATAAATATGTATATACCTACATCGTAATAATGACAGCAATGAAGAAATAGAGGTAAAGAAATAAATCAACACAAGAATATACATAGATAAATGTGCATAAGAATATACACACACACAAAAGAAAAAATGGGAAGGCCTTTCGGCCTCGCCCAAACCGGCCCAGCCCAGGCGGCCCGCCTCCCCTTCTTCCTCCCCTGCCCCCTCACTAACCGCGGCCAAGGCCGAAGCCTCCCTTGCTTACAGGCCAGCGCCGCAGCCCGCCTCCCCCACGGCACCCTCCTTCGGACCGTCGGTCTCCGGCGCGTCTCCGCGCATGTCACCAGGTCCCACCACTGTCCCATCGAAGCGCTGTGCCCGCGTCACCGTCTGGCCGCCATCACTTTCGCTCCGATCAGCCACAGTGCGCGGCAGTACTACCCAGACCACGGCTCTGTCTTACGCATGTCACCCCACGCCAGCTCGCGTCACACCGGATGCCTTGTCCCGTTGCCCAGACTGTGGCTATGCCGTCGCCGAGCTCAGCGCCACCCGCCCGCCTGCCGCTGCTCCTTTTTCCTTCCTATAAAACGCTGCCCAAAGCTTCCAACCACATCGCAAAACCCCGCCTTAGCTTCCACCCCAACCAATTGGAACTCCCGAGCCCCTAGCTTTGCTGGCGACCTCGTCTTCTCCAAAACCGGCCGACGAGCGCGCCAGCAATTCAAGTGGAGCCCAACCGATTCCTTCTCCCTGAAGCTTCCTGGGAGCGAGGCGAAGCCGTTCCTACTCTCGGCCGAGCTCTACCTTGCCTATACACCGCCGGCACCAAGCTCCTTCCTAGGCTGTCGCCACTGCACGACGTCGGCCCGCCTCGGCATTCCTCAGCCTCCGCCGGCGCTTCCCTTAGCTTCTAATCGGCGCCAGCAACCCATTTTGGCCACCTTCGGCGCCTCCCTAGCCGCCCCTCGCTGGCAACACCGTCATCCGTACGCCGCCCCCCGAGCTCCTCTGTTCTGGACGCTGAAGCCTCTGCTCTTCTAATTCTTCTCCCCTTATACGTCAGGAAAGAAAGTGCGCTCAGCTGGTTAACTGGGCGAGCGCTCAGTGCAGCGACCCGAGTTCGATTCCCCCTCCCGCAACGTTTCGGCTTTATTTTTATTAGCCTTCTTCAGTTAAGGAAAATCAAGAAAAATATGAGATTAAGCCATAAAAGAAGCTAAAACTGATTAGGATAAAAATGAGCTTATTAAATATTTAATCATGGATTAATCAACATATGTTAGTAACTAGCGTGCCTTAAATATTTATTTTAAAGCTTCATTATTAATTAAAGGCATAGTGAGAAATTGAGAAATAATGTTGTTTAGGTTTAAGCTCTCATGGAATGATGATTTAGCAAATGAAAATATTCTAAAGAATAAATCATAAATCCATGTATTTTAGTAAAAGATATAGAACTAACCACCACATGATTTAAAACATGACCATTATCTCTATGCCCTAGCAATTATGAGAATCCTTTTTGACTATTAAATGACTTGAATATTAAGCCACTAACATTTAGACTATAATACTCAAATTAAATTAGAGGCTAAATTGCATATAATTGACTTACGTTTAAACTTCCAATAATTATAACTAATTCATTCTAAATTCAAATTGAGCGAAACACATTTCTAAATTCATCCAAAAATCAAAATCTATCCAATGGAACTGAAATCATGAATTTTGGAGTGATTTCAATTTTCCTGCGAGTGTTTAATTGGTTTGATGATTTTTTATCCAAATTTTCGCGCACGTAAAAATATCATACGAGGCTCAAGAGGAGGAAGCTGAAGCTGCTCTAGACAATCAAGACCAAGCTCACTGTGATCAAGGCGAGTCAATACTTTGATCATATTGAACCTACATTTTCTGCAATTTACTTTCGTTTAAATTATCAACTGCATGCTGTTATTTTATGTGCTAAGTATATGCTTGATTTCAATACCCTAGTTACATACCTATTAATGAGCTTGTTAATAATACATTCCTTTGTAATATTCGAATATGTGAGCCTTGTCACCCTACTAATACTATAGTGGTAATCTTTCAAAAATAGTCCATATTTATATGTCATGCTTAGTTTTGCTTAGACATTCGGGGGCTAAAATGCCCCAAGCATCATTTTTAATCATGAGAAACTGGTTTAGGAAGTCATGGTGGTAATGACTGGTATATTTGATATGATTATTTTATGCTCCCAAAAATCTCAAATTGCTTATCTATCTGGACGGATGGTTCGGGGTATGGTGCAGCGGTGCACGAGAGTGTGGTTAGTGGTAGAACCGCCCAGATAACCTTAAGGACTAAATCTTGTTATGACCTCCTGTGTAAAACAAGTACAACCACAAGTCTATAAAGTATAACTTGGCTTAGTAGATTTACCGGACCCTGAAAGTCATCATCATTGGTAGAGGAGGTGAGGTAGTGCAAGTGGCTGACTGTGTGACGGCTTGAATTAGACGCCCGCAGAGGGTGAAGTTCTTCTGCGGCATGCTAGCAGTGTGGGTAGCCAATTGCTAGGAGCATAGGAGGGGAACATCCCGCACAACCTATGAGACGTACCGCAAACAGGCCAAGCTCATAGAGGTGAGATGTTGGAAGGGGCGAGGTATTTTGAACGGTTACTGTGATGGTTTACTTAACCGCATGACTAAGGAATTGTGTGGGGCAACGAGCAAACTGCGTCTTGTGGGTAAAGTGTGCAAACTCTGCAGAGTCAAAAACTATTCAAATAGCCGTGCCCACGGTCAAGGGTGGACATGGGAACTTAACCAGATATAGTTCTATTTCAAAAAATTTGTGGGTGGAAATGGGAAAAGTGGAGGGCAGTAGAAAGCCCTGTTTTGTGTTGCCCTGCGTGTCGTTCTAGTGAGAATGTAAGCGGCTATAACGCTGAAGGTTTAACATATGGTGCAGAGACCATGTGATGGTGGATGGTATCTGGATCACTACTATTAAAGCATTCTTTCACATACACTATACCTTAGTCCAAACTGCTAGGTCATAGGAGATTTTCTAAGAAGTATAATTAAACAGCAATTTCTAGCAAATAAAAGAACCCAAGCCTTCTCTTGATAAGCCATGCATACTATTTATTGCATTCTGTGTATTGGCTCGTGGAGCACGGTGGTTTGTGCTCACTCTCGCATTACCAAAACTAGATTCAGGGACCCAAGACCATTATGCATATGAAGATGCCTTTGCTATAGAAGGAGGAAATAACGCCGAGAACTAGGACGAATTCTGCGCTTTTGAGTCCTAGGCAATTAGATCATGGAGTTGTGTCGGGACTCGGAGCAACAACTCCAGAACCCTCTGTGTTATTCGCACTATCCCAGGAAAAGCTAGTGCACACAGATTGAACAGTGATACATATCATGCATGATAACCAAACTTTATTATAAAGCAAAAGTACGGGCCTTATGGCCAAGATTACAATAAGGTGGCTTCATGGCCAAACATGAAATAAACAGCGGAAGGTAAATAAGAGGAGCAGCCCATCCTGCCTTCCCACAAGGCGAATTGACTGTAAGACGTGGCCTATTCGTCGTGATCCTCAACATAGTTGACATCGTCGTCCTCTGGCAACATTGTTTATAGCAAGGTGAGCACATAAAGTACTCGACAAGTTACACCAGGAGATATAACAGATTTGATGCATGCATAAGGGGTTACAAAGAAAGACATAATGTGGTTCATTTGCATAAACAACATTATTGAATTAAATACAATAACGTAAGTGCAAAAGCTGAAGTTGATACAATATATAAAAACAAGATTTAACAAAATAATAACGTTAGTGCAGGCAACAACCTAACACTAACCTAACCACGGGTATCCCACCCGGACCATCTTTCCAAAAGTTTCACAAATTTCCATAAACCAAATTTTATTAAAACCAAAATCTAATCCGTGAAAAACCATACTAAGCATGTCCTTGACCGTGGACACGGCTATTCAGGATAGTTTGTTACTCGCAGAGGTGTACAACTTTACCCACAAGACATGTTCTCTGTTTTGCCACCGGATTACACACTTCCTTAGGTGTGCGGCCGAGAGATCATGATAAGGCTGTTCCAATGTTCCATTACCAAATTAGCTACGCCGCCACTAAGGTTTCACCACAACATGAATCCACATGTTGGAGCCCCCTCTTGTGCCATGTGAGACTTCTCATGGCCTACGCCACGCTCACATTCAGCCTATAGCGAAACTAAAATGGAACTTCACAAATTACTTAGCCAGATCTGTCCCATACCAGACTTGTGGTAGTACGGTGTGACTTTGTAATAGTAGTTCACAGTCCGGTCCTTAATTTGACTTAGGCCTACCCGCATACCCCTTGTGTCCGGCGGTCAACATCGAGTCAACAAACTACGACGCATGCCAAGCACCCACCACCATACCAATGCCTAAGTCTAAAACAGGTTTTATCCATTTTATTTTATCAAAATTTTATAGACCTTCTTGACTCACCAAAGTCAAGAATAGATTTTATAAACCAACATTTCGTGTGAAACCAATCTTCCCACCTAAATTAATCTAAGCATGGCTAAGCAATTCTATAAAATGTTCTAGTTAATACTAATGTACCAACTAGGCTTTCATCTATGGTGACAAGGTATGTTCGTTCAAATTCGAGATTGGCCATACAAAGGGAATTGGGTGTAACTAAAGTTTTAAGCACATTTGAACTAATTTGAATAAAAGTATGCATGCATATTAATTTAAAAACAACATAAATAATTTAAATTACTGGGATCAATATGGTCAAAGGTGTAACTTGCCTTGCTCAAGTCTTGCTGCGATTCGTCAAGAAATACTCTCCGGATTCGTCGTAATCTATACGCAAAGAACCAAAAGAAAATCAAACAAAATTCAAATAAAATCCAAAAATTCAAAAAGAGTCCAGAAATGGATATTTTAGGATTTTAGAAAAATTTAGAAATTTGAACGAGTTAAATCGGAGTTAAAATGAAGAAGTTATGGCCTTCGGAAGTTCTCACGACCATGGCAAACGTGATCGGGCGGAGCTACGACCACGGCAAATGCGATCGGGCGGAGCTACGACCACGTAGTCGACTTACGACCACATGAGAGGTTTACGACCACGCAGTCGACATACGACCACACGGAAGGTTTACGACTACTCAGGGAAAATTACGACTACGGCCACAGACCAGTCTACGACTACGACTACACTGAGAACCTACGACTTCGACTACCAGAGAACTTACGACTTCGACTACACAGAGAACTTACGACTTCGACTACACAGAAAACTTACGACTTCGACTACACAGAAAACTTACGACTTCGACTACACAGAAAACTTACGACTTCGACTACACAGAAAACCTACGACTTCGACTACCAGAGAACCTACGACTTCGACTACACAGAGAACTTACGACTTCGACTACACAGAAAACCTACGACTTCGACTACACAGAAAACCTACGACTTCGACTACACAGAAAACCTACGACTACGACTACACAGAAAACTTACGACTTCGAGGCCGAATACGACCACTCAAACAGGTTAACGGCTACCTAGTCATTTACGACCACATAGTCGCTACGACTACTCAGGCAGCTACGGCTACAGCTAAGACTTACGACTACACGGATCTACGACCACACGGAAGGGTGTTACCTTCGGAAACTGGTTGGCCGCGGGGTGGTCGGAGGGAATCAGGCAGAGTGGCTGGAGACGACGGATGGTCGAGAGGTTGATTCTGAGTGGAGACGGTCGGTCGACGAAGAAGCGGCGACGCCGAGTCTTCGGCAACAACGGGCTCCGGCGGCGTCGCTCGGCGGAGAGGGGAATGGTGGTCGCCGGCGCTTGGGGATCACGAAGGCGTCGTCGGCGAGGCGCGGAAGAGACCAGGGCAGCGCCAATTCCTCGCCGAGCTCGCACGGCGCGACGAGGAAGCACGGGTCGGGCCGATTCGGTTCAGGCGAAGGGGAAAGAGGTGGCGCGCACGTGAAGGCGAAGGAGGATAACGGGCTCGGGAAGGAGCTTTATAGGGTAGGGACGGAGGTAAAGGGCTCGCCGGAGTTAAGGACTTTAGAAACAGTCGCATAACGGCGAGAGGCTTTAAGCCGACAGAAAACGGACGGAGGTGGGGCGGTTACTAGCGCGCGAGCTTAAGGGCCAATAATGGCTTCGGTGCCGGCCGAGGAAAGGAGTAACCGAAGCTTTTAAAGCTCGGATGGGGTGTTAATGGAGGCCGGCCGGTTGGGGAAGAAGGGAAGAAGGAAACTTCTAAATTTCTTTTTTTTTTAATTTCCAGAAGTAAATTCTCAAGAGTTAAACAAAACTTAGGGAGGGTTAAGAAAAGAAAAGAAAAAAAATAAAATAAACTTTTTTTTGCTTTAATAAAATATTTTAAATACATTTTCTTGCTTTAGATTTTTAAATAAAATCCAGATAAATCCAAATAAACTCCAGAAAATCAATAGAAGGCAAAATTTTTTTTTGGGATGTTACAAACCTACCCCCCTTAAAGAAATCTCGCCCTCGAGATTTGAACTAGCTAGCAAAGAGATGGGGATGGTTGGCTTTCAGATCTTCTTCTCGCTCCCAAGTTGCTTCGTCTTCTGTGTGATTGCTCCATTGAACTCTACAGAATTTGATGGTGTTTCTTCCAGTGCGGCGCTCATTGTCTCGAGAATCTTGATCGGTTGCTCTTGATAGGTGAGATCCTCTTGAAGATCAAGGGTTTCAAGTCCGCTTGATCCGCTGGTACTCGAGACATTTCTTCAATCGAGAGGCGTGGAAGACGCAGCACACGACATGCTTGGCGGCAAATCCAACTGATATGCAACTTCTCCTTTGCGGCTTGAGATCTTGAATGGCCCAACGAATCTTGGTGCAAGCTTTCCCCTGACTTGGAATCTTCTGACTCCTCTGAGCGGAGATACTCTGAGATACACATAGTCCCCAACTTCGAAAGTCAGGTCTCGACGACGATTATCGGCATAACTTTTCTGCCTGGATTGAGCTATCTTTAACCTGTCTTTGATCTTCCTCACTTGATCTTCAGCATCTTGAAGTAAAGTTGGTCCCGCATCTTGGAATTCTCCAGACTGTTCCCAATGCAAGGGTGTTCTGCACTTCCGCCATACTGATGCTTCAAAAGGTGCCATTTGCGATCGCCCGATAATCGTTGTTGTAAGAAAACTCAGCATAGGGCAATGAGCGATCCCAACTATTTCCAAAATCCAGAGCACATGCTCTCAACATATCCTCTAGCACTTGATTTACTCGCTCCGTCTGGCCATCTGTCTGAGGATGATAAGCCGTACTGAAATTAAGCTTACTCCCTAACTCTTCATGAAGTTTTGCCAAAACTTGGAGGTGAATTGACTACTGTCCGATACTATCTTTTCGAACTCCATGCAAGCACACAATTCTAGCCATGTAAATCTCAGCTAACTTACTTCGAATAAGTAGTCTTGATGGTATAAAATGAGCTACTTTGGTCAATCATCAATTACCACCGCATTGAGTCATAGCCGGATTGAGTTCTAGGTAGTCCGGTTATGAAGTCCATACCGATCTCTTCCCACTTCCAATCTGGTATTGGCAAGGGTTGCAAAGTCCTGCAGGTTTCGATGCTCTGCCTTGACTTTCGCGGGTATCACAAGCTTCAACAAACTCCGCATAATTTCCTTTTCATACCGACCCACCAAGATCTTTCCCTAAGGTCTTGGTACATCTTGGTACGACTGGATGAATTGAGTATGGAGTTTCATGGGCTTCTTGCAAAATCGTTTTCTTGATCTCTTGATTATTGGGCACACAAATACGGTTTTCAAACCAAACAGTTCCATTCTCATCTTCACTGAATCTGGCGCTTTGCCTCTTCTCATATTTTTCTTGATTTCTTGAATATCTTCATCCACCTTTTGGGCTTCCATGATTTGATCAGTAAAGTAGGTTGAATCTCTAGAGTTGAGAGAAAACTTTGATTCATCGGTTTTATACTTAGACGGAGATTCCTTCTCAAGTCGAATATGATCTTCTTTTGACAACACACTGCTTGCATAAGTCCTTCGCTTAGCGCATCGCCACAACATTTGCTTTGCCGGATGATAATGAATTCCAATATTATAATCCTTGACCAACTCTAACCATCTCATGCTGCCTTAGGTTGAGTTCGCTTGAGTGAAAATGTATTTCAAACTCTTGTGATCCGTGTATACTTCACAACGATTACCGATGAGGTAATGACGCCAGATCTTCAAAGCATGCACTACGGCTGCTAATTCCAAATCATGAGTAGGATAATTGCACTCATGTGGTCTTAGCTGGCGCGATGCATAGGCTACCACTCTACCTTCTTGCATAAGAACACAACCCAAACCTTGACGGAGGCGTCACGAAAACTTCAAAATCCTTATGCACATCTGGAAGGATAAGCACTCGGGCTGAAACTAACTTATTCTTGAGAGTCTGGAAACTCTGTTCACAAGCTTTCGTCCATTCAAACTTCTTTTCTTTCTTCAGAAGCTGAGTCATGGGTTTGGCTAACTCTGAAAATCCTGCTATGAAGCGGCGATAGTAACCAGCAAGTCCAAGGAAACTTCTGACTTCTGTTACCGTCTTGGGTGGCTGCCATTCCATTACGGCTTGCACTTTAGAGGGATCCACTGCAATTCCTTCAGCTGTCACAATATGACCAAGAAAAGCAACCTCCTTTAGCCAAAATTCGCATTTACTGAATTTGGCATAAAGCTGATGCTCTCTAAGCTTTCCTGGATTATCCGAAGATGATTCTCATGCTCTTCTTCATTCTTGGAATAGATAAGAATGTCATCTATGAAGATTACAACAAACTTATCTAAATACTCCATGAATACACTATTCATCATGCTCATGAAGTAAGCAGGCGCATTTGTTAGTCCAAAAGACATGACAGGTGAACTCATAATGTCCATAACGGGTAGAGAATGCGGTCTTAGGGATATCTTCGCACGGATCTTCAATCGGTGATATCGATCTCAAATCTATCTTGGAGAAGACTCTGGCTCTCTTTAGCTGGTCGAACAGATCATCGATCCTGGGCAACGGGTACTTGTTCTTAATAGTAACCTCATTAAGCGCTCTGTAATCTACACACATTCTCATGCTTCCATCCTTTTTCTTGACGAACAAAACAGGTGCACCCCAAGGTGAAGAACTTGGTCGAATATACCCTTTATCCTCCAATTCTTGAATCTGTTTCTTCAACTCGGCTAACTCATTAGTGGCATACTGCATGATCTCTTGAAATCGGGGCGTGCGGGACTAGGTCAATCACAAACTCGACTTCCTATCCGGTGGCATCCTGGTAAATCCTCCGAAATACATCCGGTATTCCGTACTCATCTGGTACTTCTTCTTGCACTTGAAGATGAGTGAGAACACATTCTCCTTCTGCAGGGTTTCGGGGAAAAGTTTACTTCTACTCCTTGATCATTGGTGAGGTTATGGATCGGGTAGCACAATTAATCGACCATTGTTCTTGGCTAACGGTTCATGCCAAGAATTACATCCAATCCACGAGATTCCAACACTATTAAGTCCGCTAAACAGAACCCCATTTATGATTAACTCTATTCTCGGACACAAGGTCCTTGTTCTCATTTCCGCTCGGGGAGAGAACTATCATGGGTGTACTAAGAGAAACCATACCCAACCCATTCTTAACCACAAAATCCAAGGAAATAAAAGAATGGGAAGCTCGGAATCAAAAGAACTGAAGCCGCATCGAGTTTACAAGGAACATACCCAGACGACATCGGTGCAGCCTGAGCTTCTTCGGCGGTGATGTGGTTCATACGTCCCTTAACATAGTTTTCGCTTCTGAATGCGACCTTGATTCGACCTCCAAGCATTTACATTAGCTGCAGCTTGAAGCTTCTTGGGGCAAGACTTGGCATAATGCCCTGTTTCCTTGCAATAGAAACAGTCACTCCATCGATGTAGTATTACTCTTCCGAGCTTGACCATCGGTAGGAGGAGCAGAAGTCGCTCGATGCTTGGGGCGGTTGACTTGGAAAGTTGGCGGTTAGGCTGCGGCTGAAGCCGCTTGATTGAGGCTTGAAGTTGCCGGAGTGCGGCTTGAACCGCCCAACCCGAGGTGGGTTACTACGGGGCTTGGGAAAACCTCCGAGGTTAGCCTTTGCGTGGCCATCCTTCTCTTCCGATTTTCCATCTCTACAAACTTGCCCTCTGGCGAATGGCTTTGCTAACCAACCGATGAAAGTCTGCATAGTCACTTGATATCAAGCTGGGACGAAATATTGTCATTTAGACCCTCGAAATTTTTCTTGCTTGGCTTCATCGGTAGCCACATCCTCTCAGTGCATAGCGCGCCAATTGATTGAACTTTGCGGTACTCATTCATCATGCGGCTTCCTTGACGCAGAGCTCAATTCCTTCTTCTTGAGGGTAATGGTGCGGATGGAATATGAGCCTTGCGGAAACTCGAACAAACTCATCCCATGCGATGGCACGAGGGTTGGCATGAGAAGCAATCAAGGTATCCCACCACTCGGATGCAGGTCCATTAAGTGGTGAGAAGCAAACAAGACCCTTTCTCGATCGGTGCATTGCGAATATCTAACTTCTTGCCTATCGCGCGGAGCCAATCATCAAGCATCCATTGGCTCGGCCTTTCGCTTGAGAAGGTTGGAGGCCTTATCCTCAAAAATTCGACATCCGGTTTTGAGGAGCTTGAGTGGTGGTGAGGAGCTTGTTGAGCAGGGTTGTTGATAGCTTGAGCTAACATTGAATCAAGCGATTTTGATTTGCCATCATTTGAGCCCGGTCGGGTCCAGTTCTTTGGCGGAGGAGGAGGGATGGGGACAGATCGACTTCCTTGCGCTCGGTGTTGTTGGCGTTGTCATTGACATTCCTCCTTGTGTTCACCATCCGCGATTCTTCTAGATTTAGAGGAAAGAAAGAGAGAGAACTAGGAGAAGGTCTATGTAACATTCCCACCACGAAACAAGAAACACAACAAAACTCAAGGAACAACCAACCATATTATTTTATTGAATATAACCTTGAGGTTTGTTGACAAAGGAATAATGACTCACAAGTATCGTTCTATAACTTTAAACTTAAACTATGGTTTCTATGGGTGGTGCTACTACTAGTAGGTGGATTTTAATTTTCTTTGGGGTGGTCCTGAATGTAAGAACCCTCATCTTCCAAGCGGTACTTAGCTAATTCTTCTTCGCTGCTGCGGAGTCGCTGCGCCATGAGGCTCAACTCCTTCAAGGTGTTTTGGTACACATAGTCCAAGGACTTGGTGTCTGCACTGCTGAACGAGCCGAGGATTACTCTCAAATTCATCGAGGAGAAGACTGCTGGAGGTGGGGGGTACTTGGCTGGGAAGTATCGAATGTGGTGCGTTGAAGCTCTTGGGCGTAGATGTCCCTCATCTGCCGAATTGCTTCACGAGCTGCATCTTGGATTCCGTTGAAGAAGGTGTCCCGGGGTAGAGGAGCATCAAAGGTGTGACATGCTTCTTCATCTCCCACGTTGGCGTAGATCAGCACTTCCACTCTCCAACGTTCTTGATCTCCATAGGTTCCCGAATATCCTTGGTACACGGGGCGTGCCGTAACACCCAACTCTTGAAGGAGATCCCAAAGGCGATCGGCTAGGTGTCCACTAGGATTCCATGGGTGGTGTGGTAGGACGATCACCATCTACAATTTTGAAAAAGAAAAGGAGTTAGTCACCAATTATGCATATTATTTTTATATATATATACATATTTTTTAAAAGAATAGACGAGTGAAGGAATGAAGGAGGTAAGAGGTAGAAGGATTTTCAAAATGTTCTTATTATATATATATATATATTTGAAAATAAATCCTTAAGGTCATCCATTCTATTCTACCTACGGTCACGTCTTAGGGTCAACATGCTCGATACCATCTCTCCGGGACCCGAGCAACAACTCGAGAACCCTCGTGTTATTCGCACTATCGGGAAAAGCTAGTGCACACAGATTGAAGCAATGATACATATCATGCATGATAACCAAACTTTATTATAAAGCAAAAGTACGGGCCTTATGGCCAAGATTACAATAAGGTGGCTTCATGGCCAAACATGAAATAAACAGCGGAAGGTAATAAGAGGAGCAGCCCATCCCGCCTTCCCACAAGGCGAATTGACTGTAAGACGTGGCCTATTCGTCGCGATCCTCAACATAGTTGACATCGCCGTCCCTCCGCAACATTGTTTATAGCAAGGTGAGCACATAAAGTACTCCACAAGTTACACCGGAGATATAACAGATTTGATGCATGCATAAGGGGTTACAAAGAAAGGCATAATGTGGTTCATTTGCATAAACAGCATTATTGAATTAAATACAATAACGTAAGTGCAAAAGCTGAAGTTGATACAATATATAAAAACAAGATTTAACAAAATAATAACGTTAGTGCAGGCAACAACCTAACACTAACCTAACCACGGGTATCCCACCGGACCATCTTTCCAAAAGTTTCACAAATTTCCATAAACCAAATTTTATTAAAACCAAAATCTAATCCGTGAAAAACCGTACTAAGCATGTCCTTGACCGTGGACACGGCTATCCAGATAGTTTGTTACTCGCAGAGGTGTACAACTTTACCCACAAGACATGTTCTCTGTTTTGCCACCGGATTACACACTTCCTTAGGTGTGCGGCCGAGAGATCATGATAAGGCTGTTCCAATGTTCCATTACCAAATTAGCTACGCCGCCACTAAGGTTTCACCACAACATGAATCCACATGTTGGAGCCCCTCTTGTGCCATGTGAGACTTCTCATGGCCTCACGCCACGCTCACATTCAGCCTATAGCGAAACTAAATGGAACTTCACAAATTACTTAGCCAGATCTGTCCCATACCGGACTTGTGGTAGTACGGTGTGACTTTGTAATAGTAGTTCACATCCGGTCCTTAATTTGACTTAGGCCTACCGCATACCCCTTGTGCTGGCGGTCAACATCGAGTCAACAAACTACGACGCATGCCGCAAGCACCCACCACCATACCAATGCCTAAGTCTAAAACAGGTTTTATCCATTTTATTTTATCAAAATTTTATAGACCTTCTTGACTCACCAAAGTCAAGAATAGATTTTATAAACCAACATTTCGTGTGAAACCAATCTTCCCACCTAAATTAATCTAAGCATGGCTAAGCAATTCTATAAAATATTCTAGTTAATACTAATGTACCAACTAGGCTTTCATCTATGGTGACAAGGTATGTTCGTTCAAATTCGAGATTGGCCATACAAAGGGAATTGGGTGTAACTAAAGTTTTAAGCACATTTGAACTAATTTGAATAAAAGTATGCATGCATATTAATTTAAAAACAACATAAATAATTTAAATTACTGAGATCAACATGGTCAAAGGTGTAACTTGCCTTGCTCGAAGTCTTGCTGCGATTCGTCGAAGAAATACTCTCCGGATTCGTCGTAATCTATACGCAAAGAACCAAAAGAAAATCAAACAAAATTCAAATAAAATCCAAAAATTCAAAAAGAGTCCAGAAATGGATATTTTAGGATTTTAGAAAAATTTAGAAATTTGAACGAGTTAAATCGGAGTTAAAATGAAGAAGTTATGGCCTTCGGTAGTTCTCACGACCATGGCAAACGTGATCGGGCGGAGCTACGACCACGGCAAATGCGATCGGCGAGCTACGACCACGTAGTCGACATACGACCACATGGGAGGTTTACGACCACGCGATCGACATACGACCACACGGAAGGTTTCACGACTACTCAGGGAAAATTACGACTACGGCCACGCATCGGCCTCGACTACGACTACACCGAGAACCACGACTCGACTACGGAAAACTTACGACTCGACTACACAGAGAACTTACGACTCGACTACACGAAAACTTACGACTTCGACTACACGAAAACTTACGACTCGACTCACACGAAAACTTACGACTCGACTACATAGAAAACCACGACCGACTACGAGAGAACTTACGACTCGACTACACAGAGAACTTACGACTCGACTACACGAAAACCCACGACTCGACTACACGAAAACCCACGACTCGACTACGAAAACCTACGACTACGACTACACGAAAACTTACGACTTCGAGGCGAATCGACCACTCAAACGGTTAACGGCTACCTAGTCATTTACGACCACATAGTCGCTACGACTACTCGGCGGCTCACGGCTCGGCTAAGACTTACGACTACGGATCTACGACCACACGAAGGGTGTTACCTTCGAAACCGGTTGGCAGCGGGTGGTCGGAGGAATCGGCGAGTGGCGGAGACGACGGATGGTCGAGAGGTTTGATACGAGTGGAGACGGTCGGTCGACGAAGAAGCGCGCGCCGAGTCTTCGGCAACAACGGGCTCCGGTGGCGGCGTCGCTCGGCGGAGAGGGGAATGGTGGTCGCCGGCGCTTGGGGATCACGAAGGCGTCGTCGGCGAGGCGCGGAAGAGACCAGGGCGGCGCCAATTCCTCGCCGGAGCTCGCACGGCGGCGGACGAGGACGCACGGGTCGGGGCCGATTCGGTTCAGGGCGGAGGGGGAAAGAGGTGGCGGCGCACAGGAAGGTGAAGGAGGGGATAACGGGCTCGGGAAGGAGCTTTATAGGGCAGGGACGGAGGTAAAGGGCTCGCCGGAGTTAAGGACTTTAGAAACAGTCGCATAACGGCGAGATGCTTTAAGCCGACAGAAAACGGACGGAGGTGGGGCGGTTACTAGCGCGCGAGCTTAAGGGCCAATAATGGCCGGTTGCGGCCAAGGAAGGAGTAACCGAAGCTTTTAAAGCTCGGATGGGGTGTTAATGGAGGCCGTAGGTTGGGAAGAAGGAAGAAGGAAACTTCTAAATTTCTTTTTTTTTTAATTTCCAGAAGTAAATTCTCAAGAGTTAAACAAAACTTAGGGAGGGTTAAGAAAAGAAAAGAAAAAAAAATAAAATAAACTTTTTTTTCTTTAATAAAATATTTTAAATACATTTTCTTGCTTTAGATTTTTAAATAAAATCTAGATAAATCCAAATAAACTCCAGAAAATCAATAGAAGGCAAAAATTTTTTTTTGGGATGTTACAAGTTGTGTGCCTATAAATATTGCCTGAGCTTAGGTAATATTCATATGGCACATATTTACCCCCAGTCGCTTGCCTGTGGATTAAAGGCCTTACTTTGCTTTTACTTCTCTTACTGTTCTTTTGTAATGTAAACATTTGGCATGTTCGGCCCTTATGTAAAACAGTTGCCTGATGCGGCGTAATTCAAACCCAGTTATGTAATATTATTATGAATTGTGGTGATTCATGCGATGTATATATGAAATGATGCAGCAATGTACCTGTGAGCACTATCTACTGATCCAGGGAATAGTGCGGTGGAATTACAGGGGATTCCAAATTGTAAAATCTAGGTCCCACAAGTAGCCCTCAAATCCTTCACCTTAGCTCTCCCATCTCATCCCTCATATAACCAACACCTCTTAGTGGGTCTCTCAATCTATTGAGCACTTAGGAAAATTCGTCAACCCTACTAACACGGGTTTTACACACTCACAAATACTTTTCAAAGCGTTTATAAGACTCAACCTGCTAACACCTTTAGCGATTGATCCACTTCTCTAAGCGATCTCTTCTTGACCTAAACCACTTTCCTTTGAGCCTCCCTACACCTCGTTTTAATCAAGGCACTAATTTGGTATTTGGCAACTACAAAAATACCCATGACAAGGCTTTTGGGAACCTTCCATTGACTTTGTCTTCATGTTTATCTCAATGCATTTCCACATGCTTTGACACATAGTCTGTAGTGCCCAATGACTAGCTGTTACGTCTTCATGTATTCAGACTCTCCTAAACCGTCTCTACGTGCACCGCCTTATCACTTGGCGCACCACATGCACCAACTCATCTTTTTATAGTCCTTATCTTCTATACGCTTTCCTCTTGAGTCACGTAGCCTCGCTCGGATTTATATGACCGCTCGGACCTTAGCATTCGCTCCTAGTCCTAGTTCATTACCATCAACCACTAACGTTCTCCAAGCCACTCGCACATCTAAGTACCAAGCGATCATATCGAGCATAAGTTCCATACACTTGACTCACATTAGTTAATACAATGCATCATGCAATGCAACACAATCACACAACAGTTCCTATGCCATGCACCCACAAACTACTCAACACACCTCACTAGTCTTCACACTTACTGGTCTCTTTACACTCTTACTGTGCTTTACACGACCAATCGACTAGATGGCCACGGCTAGCCAACAAGCTGGTCTGTCCATGGCCAGCAAACCAGCTAACTCCAAACTGAATAGTTCTACACTCCAAATCCACCAGATCTACACTCAGCCGACCAGCAACACAACCAATTCCCAAGCCAGTCGACCAATGACCAAGCTAGCCGATCGGCGACCAGGCTAGCTAACTAGCAATCAGACTCTAAATTTTCTGAAACAGAAGTCTAAACTTCTGAAACTGAGTTTGAATCAACTGAAACTTTTTGCAAAACCCAAATCAAACTCAACAAAAGTGCCAATTGTCCATCACAGATATATTCTAGACCTTCTCACATGGTTCTTATTGTACATTTTAGAGCGTTCTATCTAATTCAATCTTACCTAGAGCTGGATTCCAAATGGTTCTACGGGACCACAGAAGTAGAGGATCCTAAGATCCTATAACATACAATCTAGCACAAATTAACTTTTTTGCCGATTTAGTGCTATTGCAATCGGTAATTACAGAAGTAGTGCCCACCATGAAGAATTTACAGATTTGGTACTGAAGTCCACGCCGCCACCGTGTGGAGATGCCTCCCAGCCAACACGCACCCTTGCCACATGGTCGCTGTGAGGTAGAGACAAAATCACACGGCCACCGTGTGGTGCTACCCAATCCCACATGGCCACTGTGCGTGGCCTCCCCTCCCACACGGCCCCCGTGCGGTGATCACTATTCATTGCAATTAGCCATATTGTTTTATGCTAATTTATTCCTAATTAGCGAATTCATTTTTGTGGAGCCTCCTAACACAATGTATTTGATTGTATATTTTTCGTAATTTTATCCGTTCTAAATTTTACTCAAAAATTTATATAATTATACTATTTGTAAGAATTTTTTAATATAGAAAATGGGCTCCAAAAATTATAAATTTTTAAAAGGATCCTTGCATAGTGGAATTTTGTGTAATTTTTGTAGAATTTTATATTTTATAAAATTATCTAAAATATTAAGGGTTTAGGTATAAAAAATTACGATTTTAGGCGGAGCGCCCGGAATAGGTGACACACCAAGAGAGCCTTCACCACTCGTTCGATCGTCACAACACTTCACAGCATGAGACACCGTACTTACAACCTCTAGCCATTTCATTGTCGATATTTGTACTCTGGCCATAAGGAAGCCCCCAGTTCGGCATGCCTCAATAGGATGCCATGGGCCCTTACCAGACTCAGCTGATGGGTACACCTTCGCCCACTCAACATACTCAATAGTCTCTGTACCCCCTTCTATTCGGCACACACTCTTCGGACTTGTCGGATCCCGGGGCAACAACTCCAAAACCTTCTATGTAAATCGCACTAGTCCAGGATCAACTAGTGCACACAACGTAACAGGGATATATATCAAACACCAATGACAAACTTTATTAAATAAAAGAGTATGGCCTTATGTCCAGAGTTTACATCAATGCTCTTTCAAACGAGTAACCATTTCCTTTGAAGCAGTAACGAAGACTTCCATGTGCAGTTTGCTTGGTGATGAGTAAAGTGAAGCAATGTCCCATCGTCTGATCTCCATGGCGGTCTTCTTTGTGCACGTAGATAGCTCAGCGTTGGAAACCCAAATGATGAAGTAGTCGATGAAGGCCTACACTCCATCCATCATTTGGTGCAACTTGATAAGTGTTCATCTATAATCATTTGAACAAGAGAGAAGTCAAAAATAAGTCTTTGAATGTTAACATAAAGATGAGAAAGGATTGATTGATAAGAGAAAGGAAAGATTGAGGGGTAAGAATAAGCAAAAAGTTTTTTTGAAATTGCTGTTTAGTAAAATAAGTCCTTAGGATCTGACCATTCTATTCTACCTACGATCATGTCTTAGAGTCGTCATGGCTCTGATACCATCTCTGTCGGATCCCAGAGAAACAACTCCAAAACCCTCTGTGTAAATCACACTAGTCCAGGATTAGCTAGTGCACACAGCATAACAGGGATACATATCAAGCACCAATGACAAACTTTATTAAATAAAAAAGTATGGCCTTATGGCTAGAGTTTACATCAATGCTCATTGGCAACAATAATCTAGCCATTGTCTACCCACAGCGAAGCCCAAGTCTGCTCACAGGCAAACGACGGTAAGACGCGGTCTACTTGTCATGATCTTCATGGTAGTCGAAGTCATCTTCCTCTGTGTGGAGATAGCTAGGTGAGTACAAACTTATACTTCATAAATCATAAGGAGAAATGCAACATAATGATAAAGACAACAAGGGAAGGCATATAGGGTTATTTGAGCATAAAATAACATTTAAAGAAATATAGTAAATAGATTAAAAATGCTGAATTTAATACAGTAATTAAAAACAGTAAGTGTAATTGAAATTAATACTGTTAGTGTGGGTCCACCCCCCACACTAACCTAACCACGGGCATCCCATCTAGACCATCTTTTCCAAAAGATCTCGTATGGATTTCATCCATCCACGTGCTTCCAATCACTCATGGATTTCATCCATCCATAAGCTTTCAATTTCTCAAGGATTCCATCCATCCATAAGGTTTTCATAAAGGATTTTGAAAAACAAAGTCTAATCCATGAAAAACTTTACTCAGCTTGCCCATGACTAGGGGTGGAAACAGATCAGATATGGACGAATGTCTCAAATACGAATATGAATCCATATTTTTAAAACGAATACGAATATGAATTTGAATATTCTCAAATACGTATACGAATATTCTTGAATATGAATACGGATTTTCTCAGATACGAATATTAGATAAAAAGGATTCCTAGCGGTTTTACCGATTTTTCACCGGTTTTTGACCAGTTACCGGTTTTAAACCATCTAAATTCAAATTTTGAATCAAAAAATTTGTATGGATTTTTCATGGGTTCTAGAAATAGATCGAATATGAATCTAATAGTCTCGAATATGAATACGGATACGAATATTCTCGAATACGAATGCAAATACAGATATTCTCAAATACGGATACGAATATTCTCGAATACGAATACGAAATACGAACATTTTTTAATACGGATTTTGCTTACCACATTCGTGTTTTCTTGGATACGAATATCGGATAAAACGAATTATCCGTTACCGTTTTCCACCCCTACCCATGACTGTGGGCACGACTATCTAGGATAGGTTATACACTCTATAGAGGTTGTACAGTTTTACCCGCAAGATATGACCATCTCATATTGCCACGCAATTAACTCTTTACCCACAAAATATGATCATCTCATATTGTCACGTGATTAACACACTTCCTTAGGTTTGCGACGGAGAGATCATGATGAGGCCTTTACAATACAAAGCCTTCAACCTGGCCAAGCCAACTCTAAGGTTTCACCCCAGTAAGGAATACACTAGACCGGGACCCCCTCTTGAGCCGAGTGAGACTTCTCATGGCCTACGCCATGGTCACTTTCAACCTACAGTATGACTCAGGTTGGGATCCGCAAATTAATCAGCTAGGACTGTTCCATACTACCTTGTGGAAGTACGTTAGGTCTTTGCAACAGTAGCTCACAGACCGGTCCTTAATTTGATTTAGGCTCAACCACATACCCCCTGTGCCCGACAATCAACACTGTGTCAGCGAACAACAGTGCATGCCTGCACCCACCCCCTAACCATTAGCCTATGTCTAAACCATATTTTATATTTATTTTAAAATATTTCATAATCCTTCTTGACTCACCGAAGTCAAGAGTATATTTGAAAAGCTTATCATTTTATGTGAAAAGGTTATCCCAAAATAAAGATTATGTCTAAGCAGGTCTAAGCATTTGATATAAAACTCTCTAGCCTATACTAGTGTACAAACTAGAGTTTAATTTTAGGGTGACAAGGTATCGAGGAATTCAATGTCAATGGTGGGATTAACAAGTAGGCATAACTAAATTTAAAACTGAATTGAAATACATCGAATAAAATTAAGCATGCAATATGATTTAAAACAACATAATTTTATTTACAAACTGGGTTCAACATGATCAAGGAGTGTGACTTGCCTTGCTTCGCAGTTTGGTGTGAGTCACCGTTGAAGAATTCTCCTGAATCGTCGCAGTCTACACGTGAATATAACCCACCAAATTTAAATAAAACTCAAATAAATTCAAAAAATAAATAAAATGAGTGCAGTAATGGATAGATTGGAATTTTTGATGAATTTAGAAATTTGAATGGGCTCAATCAGAGTTAGGATGAAGGAGAACGGGTTCTCGAAAGTTTAAAATCAAAGAAAAAGAATAGACTGCATTTTTTGGAATTATTTTTCTAAAGGAAAAGGGGTTTATGATGTCAGCCCTGGGATTTTCTTTTTCAGCCCAATTATTTTTATAAAGGAAAACTGGGTTTATGACATCAGCATGATGTCAGCCCTAATTGATTTTTTGGACCAGAGACTGATAGGTGGGCCCTGGCTCATGTGGATCGAGTCCATGGACCAAAGAAGGCGCTGAGGTGGCACATGGGTTGCATGGTGCTGACGGGGGTGGAGAGGAGCCGAGATAGCCCTGACGTGGCGCCACATGGCTGCCATGCAGGCATAGGCGATGATGTGGCCGCGCCGGCTGGAGGCGGCTCTCGGGCCCAAGGGCTTGCTGGTGCTTTGGCGCACGGCGGCGGTTGACGAGGGGCGGAGGAGAGGAGAGTGCGCGCAACTCGGGGGTGGGCACGAGTCTTACCGTAGGCGGTTGGAGGTAAGTTGGCGGTGAGCGGAAAGTGGTGGCTGCAGGGTACTCCGGTGCGACGATGGTGTGGTTCTCGGGAGATTGCGAAGAGGGCGGAGCGAGGTGGTGCGGAAGGAGAGGATGCTGAGGGGGTATTTATAGGGGTTGGGTGGGCGGAGCCGGCGCGAATTGTTCACTAGAGATGGCGTGGGGATTGCGGTGCACGAAGGGAGGGAGGTGGGGCGGCGCATGTGCGAGAAGGGAAGGGCGGTAATGGCGACGACGATTTCGGCGGTCAGGCGTGGGGAAAGAAGACGGGGGAGGAAGAAGGGCGGCACTGACAGGTAGGGCTCGGGCTAGAGAGAGAGAGAGGAGATAGGGGAGGCGCGGGCGGTAGATATCGATGGATGAGGATTAGACGACCGGGAGAAAAATGAGGCGGTGGACGGGTGAGATGGGCCAGGGCGACGTGGGCGAGATTGGCCTGGCCAGGTGTCATCCTGAGAGGAAGGCGGTGCGGCTGGGATGAGGCAACGTGAGCGCTTCCTGGCAGTTCATGTGTTGGCCGGAGGGAGGGGCGGAGTTTTAAATTTTAATTTTGATTTTAGATTTTCAAAAAACCCGAGGAAATTCACAAAGGGTCAGAAAAATACTGAATAAATTCCAAAAATTCCAAAAAAAAGTTCACAAAACTTCCTGGAACCCTTTTGGACTTAATAAAATTATTTCCAACTAAAGATGGTGTTATATTTTTATACTTGAAATACTTTTTAATTTCAAAATAGATTTTAAAACTCCAGAAAACACAGAAAACCAGATAAAAGCAAATAAATACAAATTGTTAATTTTAAAAGGATTTTTTGGTAGAAAATCAAAATATTATTTTATTTAATAATATTTTTGGGTTTTTACTTAAATTATTTTTCAAATCCAACCTTTTTAAAAATAGAAAATTAGGTCAAAATAAAATTAAAATTTAGGAACCAAAACACTTATTTTTATTTTTTAATTTAATAATTTGTTCACTCAAAAATTGAAATAAACAGCTGGGCTATTACAGGACTGGTTGATGTTTTCTGTGGGACATGCTCGATGCAAAATTTCTAGACACACCCGGATGCAGCCATAGCGAGTAGAGAGTTATGGCTCAGACAAGTGAGCCATATTGTATCTCGTGTTATGCAACTCTTCGGACCAACTGATGGACGTGATGGGATTTGACAGGAGGGAATATGAGGAGCTTATTTTCTGTAGTAAAAAATTTCTACAAACAATATACTTAAATAAATTTTACAGTCAAATTCAGAACGAATAGAATTATAAAAATCTTGCACAAGCAAGTACACTACGTCAGAAGGCTCCACATTGAATCCCATGTTATGCGATTTTGTATTACTATATCTCTACAATAGAACAAGGAGTATGCCTAAATTGTACTATATCAAATAACTAATACCTTATAACAACAATATCAAAATATTACATCAACATCTATATATCTACAGACAGTGGGTGATGATGTGGCAAGGCCCATGGGTGGTTAGGCATTGAATGCACTTGTGTTCATTTTTTAGTTGCTTTAACTAGTCATGATATACTCCACATATAAATGGGTGTTCTTACCTAGAGTAGTCATGTGGCACTAAATTTTTCACATTTCAAGTCACGTGAAATCATGATTTTTGATACTTAAACCTTTAATTTTTCGAAACCTAAAATCCTAATTTTTGATACTTAAACTCTTAATTTTTGAGACAATTTTATAAAATATGAAATTCTAAAAAATTACACAATCAAGTCCACTGTGCAAGGATTCTTCAAAAAAATTTATAATTTTTAGTGCTCATTTTCTATATTAAAAATTCCTACAAATAGTATAATTTTATTATTTTTGAGTAAAATATGGAATAGATAAAATTATGAAAAAAATACACAATCAATTAAACTATGTCAGAAGGTTTCACAAAAGCTTTCATAAGTTTTTAAGCTTATTTGTTATATTTTAAAATTCCTATAAGCAGTACACCTAAATGAATTCGCTAATTATAAATAAATTAACATGGCTAATTGCGATAAACAGTGACCACTGCATGGTGGTCATGTAGGAGAGGCCACCACATAGTGGCCATGCGGTTTTGGCTCCACTGCACGACGGCTGTGTGGTAGGAGATGCATGTCAGTCAGAGGTGTCTCTGCGCGGTGGCTAAATCTGTAAATTCTTCGTAACAGATGTTACTTCTGTAATTACGGATCGCAACAGCGCTAAATCCGCCAATAAGTCTCAAATTGCACTTGGACGGCAGGAGCAATAATACACTATCACGTGACAGACAGCTTGAGCAACTCACCGCGAAGCTTCCCTTCAGATCGGTGACAAATGCCTTGACCAAAAGTTTATTTACTTGCAGTATATATTTACTTATATATATATATATATATATATATATATATATATATATATATATATATATATATATATATATATATATATATATATATATATATATATATATATATATATATATATATATATATATATATATATATATATATATATATATCAAACAAACACTCAAAAACACTTTAGCATCGATCAATGCCAAACAAGGTTTCAAATAGTCGGCTAAGACATTTAGCAGATGGGTTCCGCAGAGATTACAAAGGCTATAGCGGGCTATAGCCTCATTTAGCAGTTTAGTAAAAGTATATGTAAAAAACTCAGAATTCAATCTCTAAAGTCTGATTGTCTGAATGGAGCAAAGGAAGGAAGAACACTGGAACAGAGGAGAGTAAAAGTGTAAAACTTGCCTAGCTGTTGCTCTGGTTGGGACATGGTCTTCGGTCTTCCTCAGCTGCCGCCACCAACGGGTCAAGCGCAAGGTTTAAAATAGCTGCCACTGACGGGTCAAGCGGCGGGCGTGGCCGGGAGGCACGGCGGCGGGTGGCACGGGCTCGGGAGGCGTGGCAACGGCGGCAGGCGGCACGGGCTCGAGGCGTCGCGGCGGTGGCGGGCGGCACGGCTTGGGAAGTCGGGAGTCGGAGGCGTGGCGGCGGTGGCGGGCGGCACGGCTCGGGGCGTCGCGCGGCGGCGGCGGCACGGGCTCGGGAAGTCGGAGTCGGGGAGGCGCGGCGGCGGGCGGCGCACGGCTCGAGGCGTGGCGGCGGCGGCGGTCGGGAGTCGGGAGGCTGGTGTGAGGACCGAGTCACCGTGTGAGGCTGTGCAGAGCAAGAGCTAGGGTTAAGCACGAGTTGGGCCAGACAGGAATTCGGCCCACTTCAGATTTTTTTCCCTCCAGACTTAGTGGGCTAAATAGCAGTCTGTTGATAATCAAATTTGGCTTGACAATTGTTGATAATCAAATTTGGCTTGGAACCACAATCATCGTAAAACCAAAAGCAGGTTAACAAGGGAAGGTTGTGCCTATATCATGGTCGTGAATAGTTACGACCACGGCAAAGCAAGTCGGCCAGTGGACCGGTTACGACCACGTTGGCGTAGTCGGCGATTCACGACCACGTTGGCGGTCGTTACGACCACGGCAAAGCAAGTCGAGCCAGCTGGACCGATTCGACCACGTTGGCGTGGTGGTCGGCGCGCCACGACCACGTTGGCGATCGCCGGGTCTACGACCACGGTGAAGTCTACGATCACGTTGGAGGCTACGACCACGGTGGGATCTACGACCACGTTGAGGTATACGACCACGTTGGAGTTTACGACCACGATGGAAGCTACGACCACGGTGGAGTCTACGACTACGTTGGAGGCTACGACCACGGTGAGGTCTACGACCACGGTGAGGTCTACGACCACGGTGAGGTCTACGACCACGGTGGAATCTACGATCACGTTGAAGGCCACGATCACGTTGGAGTCTATGACCACGTAGAAGCCTACGACTGCATTGAAGGCTACGACGACCACGATTGGCCACGATCAGAAGCATGGTTCACAGTCGACGGCATCAAGGTTGATAGTCGGCAGTCGAACTTACGACCACGATGAGAAGTCGGTGGCTTACGATCACGTTATAACGAGAAGCGGTAACAACTCCAACCACATTGAAGGAAGTGAACGTGATTGAAAGGGTGGTTCGACTACAGAAAATTGACGATCGCCAGCATCAATGCGTGCTCATTGAAGGTTTCGATCACGGTATTTTGAGCGGCTGAAGGAAAGACAGCGCAGCGATGCAATGGAGCGATCGAGATCGCTACGATGAAGTTTACGATCACGAAGGAAAATTGATTGGTAAAGCAATAGAAGGATCGGAACTGGTCGTAAGCATCCAGAACCGGTCATAAATAGTTCTAACCAGTTGTAAACGATTCTAACCAGTTGTAAACGACCCTGGGAAGTCGTAAGAGACACTGACCGGTTATCGTAAAGGGTTCGACCACGCAGAAGGCCACGATCGCGTAGAGGCGGTCGTAAGGAGCAGCAATCAAATCGAGAAGGCGATGCGCTAAAGGCGATTCGACCATGTTGAAGAAAGTGAGCATGGCCAAAGGGATATTTTGGAGTGGTCGATGCGGCATCAAGAGCACTCGGGATCGGTCATAGGCAGCGCCGGACGGCTTTAAACGATCTTGGGAAGTCATGACACACGCGGGCAACAGTTTGGAAAGGATTAGGAAACAATCTTGAAGCGATCTCTGCCGCGTGGTAAAATTGCAACGAATAAATTAAGATAAGTTTTATTCGGTGCGGACTCGATTCGATTCAAATAATTGTTGTTTCCAAAAGAAGCTAGGACCAGCTTCCCCCTATATATATGTATGTAGGGCTTACGGCCGATTGAGAACACACAATCGAAACTCATCTACTATATTATTTTGCAATTTACTATTTTCTTCTGCCCTATTTTGCTTCTTGTTCTTCGTCGTCGGTTACTCCTTGCGATAACGAATCACAAGGTCCTAGGCGGTCGGGCCGACCTAGGACAGCCCATCGCCACGCTCGCCTCGACGGGTCCTCCCGGCGTGGGGTGTCGGGTCTCAAGAGCTCTCGCCGGCGTGTCCTGCGTATCGCGCTCCCGGCAAGACTCCTCCGGCGACGTGTCCTGCGTATCGCGCTCGACGCCGGGGGCACACGTTGACGTGTTCGTGTGCGAACACACTTTTTGGCGACTCCACTGGGGAAAGATCAAGGAAAATTGACGCCGCCAATCACCATGACTGGCAGCAGCAAAATCCCAATGCCCGGGGAGGTTAACACCGATAATGTCGTCAAGCCCGGTTACGATGAATTATCGGAAGAGCATCGCCAAGCTTTTGAGGCATACAAGAAAAAGCGCGAGGAGGAGGATTTACGACGTTCCTTGCAAAATTCAAGAAGGATCGTCAAGGCAACATAACCCCACCCGCGACATCACGTTCCTCCTCCGCATTACTCGAAAAGGTAGAACCCCTTGTAAGTGCCGCATCAACCCTCTCATCTGTTGTTACCAATTCATCTAGTGTTACAATGGAGCAAGTTCAGCACATGCTTAATGAGAACACTAGAGATCTTTGATTATATGCATCGGATGGCAAACATTAAGAAAATAAATAGTGCGCCATGGGTACAAGTCGTTGGCACTTTTTCTAGCGTAGAACTTTCTAAGTCGACGGCGCCTATTAATTCAGGCAAATAGTGGAGTACCAAGTATACAACCCCAATGTGGCATGCCGTTGAGTTTCTTTTACGACAAACAAACTAAACTCGGAGATGAACTAATGGTAGCGCCCACGTATCCTAATCATATCATGAGCCTACCACCTTTGGGAACATCAACATCGGCGATATAAGTATGCCAAGGTCCTTGCCGATTCTGTTATACGCCGATGCCGCCTCCATCGCCTACCATGGTGACCAACACCCTATAGCTCCTTTGCAATCACCCATCACGCCTTCGGCCAATATGGACGAAGCATTGGCAAAAATTAGAGATGATGTGCGCAGGATGTTTGTTGAGTCTTTCGGCATTGAGCCGAGAGTTAGAGCCCATGACGTATCGAAACCATATCCATCTCATTTTGATACTATTTCTTATCCCCAAGGTTATAAGCTTCCGAGTTTGCTAAATTTGATGGTGGGGACAGCAAAACGACATGGGAGCACGTTAGCCAATACCTCGCCTTGATTGGGAACAGCGGGTAATATAGATGAACTTAAAGTGCGTTTGTTTTCTTTGTCTTTAATCGCACGGCTTTTTCATGGTTTTCGCTTTATCCCTGGTTCTATTACTACATGGTCGCAGCTTGAGCAAAAATTTCATGATCATTTTTATAGCGGTGACACGAGTTTAAGTTATCACATCTTACATCGGTTAGGCAAAAAATGATGAATCGGTTTCGATTATGTTAAAAGGTTTAGAGATGTTAAAACCGATGCTACTGATCTTGTGATAAGTGAAAGAGACTTGGCTGATGTTGTGCTTAACGGCTTGAGAACTCACATTAAAGAGAAGTTAGAAAGCTATGAATATTTAACCGTTAACCAAGTGTTATAAATGAGCTTTGGCTAAAGAAAGCCAAAGTAAAGATATCAAAGAAAATCATAAGACTAAAGTGACCCTCCTCGCATGAGCGTTGTTGATTATTCTTCCGATCGGGATGATGAAATTGATGTCTATGTTGTTGAATTTGTTTGGCCCTCAAAGGCCAAACCATATGCATGTAATGCTCTTAAGCCAATTCGCAAAAATCGTGAAGAGGAGATGAAGTTTACTTTTGATATTACAAAATGTGATAGAATTTTTGATGCTTTGCTGAATGATAAGGTCATTAAAATTTCTCATACTTTACCGCGTTTGAAGAACAAGCGACGGGCTTTTTGCAAATATCATAATTCTTTTCTCATGCCACTAATGATTGTAATGTTTTTCGCGAGATCCAATCGGCTATCAATGATGGACGATTGAGTTTTGCCGAAATGCAAGTGGACAAGTCTCCCTTCCCCATGAACACGATGGATATGGGGCAGAAAGTGTTGCTTCGGCTGAACATGCCGAATCGGCAAAGGAAAGTCGGTGTTGTTATCGGTGAGCCTAGAGTGATACATGCCGATGACAAGGTCTCAGGAAGAGAGGTTGTACTTGAGAAGGCCCCAAATGGAAAGGAAACATTGAAGATCACTGTGAGCACTTCTGTACCTGGGGGGCAAGTGCAACATGGGGCTTGCAATAAGTTTATCAAGCCCAAAAATCCAGAGGTTGGCAAGTGGAAGGTAAACAAAGCAAAAGTACAGCGGAAGCGCATCAAGCCAACATTTGATATGCTGCTGTCCAAATATGCTAACCAAGCGGCCACTTATAGCTCTAATCGACCATCACAATTGAAGCGTCCAAGATCACCTCCGAGGCATCAAATACAACGTCAGTTTCGTCCGTATGAGCCATGGGCGCCTACGCAATGGATGACACCTTTCTCCTACACACCATACAATCAGAATGGAGGATGGGCGCAGCCTCCAATGGTGCCATATGCTTTTCATCCTGGGTGGACAGCACCTAGAAGATCAGTTTTTGAGAGGATAGCCCACTCTACAAAAGGTTGTTTTGGTGGTGGTGCTAATCAACCATCCAATGCCTCTGCAACGAAGAAGATTATAAAGCAAGAGTGGCGTGCTAAATCGCCAAGTGCTGAAAATTCAGAACCAAACAAACAAGAAAGCAGAGCTGCTAGTGCTGCAGAGGTGTCATTTACGATTCCATCTGAGAGCCGATTATAAGCTGAAATTAATCGAGCTTTTAAAAGAATACGTCGACATTTTTGCTTGGGAATACCATGAGATGCCTGGTTTGAGCCGAGAGTTGGTAGAACATCAGCTACCCATTAAGAAAGGTTTTAGACCTTTCAAACAGCAAGCTAGGAGGTTTAATCCCAAGATGTATGATCGGATTAAGGAGGAAATCGATCGGCTACTTAAAGCTAATTTTATTAGACCTTGCAGGTATGCTGATTGGATTTCCAATATTGTGCCCGTTGAAAAGAAAGGGTCCGGCAAGTTAAGGGTATGTATTGATTTCAGAGATTTGAACAGAGCTACACCAAAAGATGAGTACCCTATGCCAATAGCCGACATGCTTATTAATGCTGCTTCTGGACATAAGGTCATTAGTTTTCTTGATGGCAATGCGGGTATAATCAGATTTTTATGGCGAAGAGGACATTTCCAAAACAACTTTCGTTGCCTGGTTTTCTTGGTTTATTTGAATGGGTAGTAATGACCTTTGAATTGAAAATGTGGTGCAATATACCAAAGAGCTATGAACTTAATTTTCATGATCTTCTTGGGGTCATGTTAGAAGTTTATATTGATGATATTGTCATCAAATCGGATGCCATTGAACCACATTTGGCGATTTGTGCTTGGCTTTTGATAGAATGAGAAAATATGGTTTGAAGATGAATCCTCTAAAATGTGCTTTTGGTGTATCTACTGGAAGTTTTTAGGTTTTATTATTCATGAACATGGCATAGAGATAGATCCCAAGAAAATTGAAGCAATCCGGAAAGTACAGGTTCTGTGTGCAAGAAAGATATACGAAATTCCTTGGCAAAGTTAATTATTTGAGGAGATTTATTGCTAACTTGTCCGGGAAAGTGGACGCTTTACGCCTATCCTTCGGTTGAAGAACGATACTGGTTTTACTTGGGGGCAAAACAGCTAGAAGCATTTGAAAAGATCAAAAGATTTAGTTACTCCACGGTGTTAAAAGTGCCTGAGCAAGGAGAGCCTTTTAGGCTTTATATTGCAGCGGAAGAAGGAGTAATTGGTGCTGTTTTAACACAAGAAACTGAAGGAAAAGAACATGTTATTACATACTTGAGCAGCGTTTATTGGATCGAGAGACAAGGTACACTTTTATTGAAAAATTATGCCTTCGTTATATTATGCTTGCACAAAATTAAGACATTATTTGTTGTCTAGTGCTTGCATAGTCGCATGTCAAACCGATGTCATTAAATATATGTTGCATAGACCAATTCGAGTGGTAGGATTGGTAAATGGGCTTATGCTTTGATTGAATATGATTTGGCTTGCGAAGCTTTGAAATCTATGAAGGGCCAAATTGTTGCTGACTTTATTGTTGAACATCGGATTGATGATAGGCATCATATTGATATTGACTCGTTTCTTTAGTACCATGGAGATTATATTTTGATGGTTCAGTTTGTAACAATGGCCAAGGTGTTGGTGTTGTTTATATTTCTCCATATGGGGCTGTTTTGAGGCCTCTTGTCGTTTAGAGTTCTTTTGCACAAATAATCAAGCCGAATATGAAGCTTTGATATTCGGGCTGCAGCTTTTACTTGCTATAGGTGCTACACATATTGAGGTTTTGGTGATTCGTTGCTAGTAGTGCGGCAAGTTTCCAAGGTTTTCAATGTTTGACGAATCACTTAATGTTTATCTTGATAAATGTCTAGATATCATTGTTGCCTTTGATTTCTTTAGTATTGCTCATATATCTAGACATGCAAATTGGAGAGCAAATGAGTTAGCGCAGCAAGCATCCGGCTACCATATTTCTCGTGGTATGTTCCACCTTTCTCACCAGCCGATGTCTTATCTTGCTAACATAGACGAGACCAAACCGCAACTCACCGATTCGGCCACTAATTTAAAATCTGATGCAAGTGAGGATGCAGATTGAGAAAACCAATCATTAATTACTTGCAAGACCCTAGCAAGAGGGTAAATAGGACGGTTCGACGGATGGCTTTCAAATATGGTTTAATTGACAACAATCTTTATCGCCGTACTGTTGATGGTATTCTTCTGAAATGCTTGGATGAGGATCAAGCAAGAGTTGCTATGGGAGAAGTACATGAAGGTATATGCGGTACTCATCAGTCGGCACACAAGATGAAGTGGTTGCTAAGACGTGCTGGTTTTTATTGGCCGACAATGATTAATGATTGTTTCAGATACTACAAAGGGTGTGCAGCATGCCAAAAGTTCGGTAACATTCAGCTAGCTCCTGCTGCTATGTTGCACCCTATTGTCAAACCGTGGCCATTCAGAGGGTGGGGATTAGACTTCATCGGGCAAATACATCCTCCGTCGTCAAAAGGGCATCGGTTTGTGCTAGTTGCTACCGATTATTTCACTAAGTGGTCTGAAGCAGTACCTCTCAAGAACATGACACATGTGGAAGTGATTCAATTCATAACTGAGCATATTATTCACGGTTGGCATTCCTCAAACATTAACTTCAGATCAAGGTTCTTCTTTTATATCAACTCAAGTCCGAGATTTTGCTGAATTATATAAGATAAAGTTGTTCAATTCGTCTCCATATTATGCCCAAGCTAATGGACAAGCGAGTCTACAAATAAAATATTGATCAAGCTCATCAAGAAAAAGATTGAAGATAATCCTAGAAGGTGGCATGAAGTGCTGTCCGAGGCTCTTTAGGCGCATCGAATCTCAAGGCATGGAGCAACCAAAGTAACTCCATACGAGCTTGTATATGGGCAAGAGGCTGTTTTACTGAGAGGTAAATTTGGATGCCTTGAGATTAGCTAAGCAAAATGACTTATCGGCAGTGAATTATCATAATTTAATGATGGACAACATTGATGAAGTCACCGATAAGAGATTAGAAGCATTAAAAGCCATTGAGAAAGATAAGATGCGGGTGGCAAAGGCATACAACAAGAAAGTCAAGTTGAAGAGCTTTCAAGTTGGTGACCTAGTGTGGAAAGTGATTCTACCAATTGGCTCGAAAGATAATAAGTTTGGAAAGTGGTCTCCAAGTTGGGAAGGTCCTTTTAAGATTGCAAGAGTAGTTCCGGGTAACTCATATTTGGTCGAATCATTGCAAGGTACGTTGCTGCCCCGTGCTCTCAATGGAAAATATTTGAAGAAGTTTTATCCAAGCATGTGGCAAGAAGCTTGAACATGTATGGCTGATACTTGGTTATCGCCCTTAGACTTTATAACATGGCCGATACTAGGTTATCGCCCTTAGACATATAAACATGGCCAATGGATGTGTTGACATTGTCCTTGATTGTTGAGCAAGTGATTCTTATTTTTTGGCACACAAGTGTTGCCAAAAAACAGGGGGGCATGTGTTGATAATCAAATTTGGCTTGACAATTGTTGATAATCAAATTTGGCTTGGAACCACAATCATCGTAAAACCAAAAGCAGGTTAACAAGGGAAGGTTGTGCCTATATCATGGTCGTGAATAGTTACGACCACGGCAAAGCAAGTCGAAGCCGGTGGACCGGTTACGACCACGTTGGCGTAGTCGGCGATTCACGACCACGTTGGCGGTCGTTACGACCACGGCAAAGCAAGTCGAGCCAGCTGGACCGGTTCACGACCACGTTGGGCGTGGTCGGCGCGTCACGACCACGTTGGCGATCGCGGGTCACGACCACGGTGAAGTCTCACGATCACGTTGGAGGCTACGACCACGGTGGGATCTACGACCACGTTGAGGTATACGACCACGTTGGAGTTTACGACCACGATGGAAGCTACGACCACGGTGGAGTCACGACTACGTTGGAGGCTACGACCACGGTGAGGTCTACGACCGCGGTGGAATCTACGATCACGTTGAAGGCCACGATCACGTTGGAGTCTATGACCACGTAGAAGCTCACGATCGCATTGAAGGCTCACGACGACCACGATTGGCCACGATCGAAGCATGGTTCTGATCGGCGGCATCAAGGTTGATAGTCGGCAATCGAACTTACGACCACGATGAGAAGTCGGTGGCTTACGATCACGTTATAACGAAGCGGTAACAACTCCAACCACATTGAAGGAAGTGAACGTGATCGAAAGGGTGGTTCGACTACGAAAATTGACGATCGCCCGGCATCAATGCGTGCTCATTGAAGGTTTCGATCACGGTATTTTGAGCGGCTGAAGGAAAGACAGCGCAGCGATGCAATGGAGCGGTCGTAGACTGCTACAGTAAGTTTACGATCACGAAGGAAAATTGATTGGTAAAGCAATAGAAGGATCGGAACTGGTCGTAAGCATCCAGAACCGGTCATAAATAGTTCTAACCAGTTGTAAACGATTCTAACCAGTTGTAAACGACCCTGGGAAGTCGTAAGAGACACAGACCGGTTATCGTAAAGGGTTCGACCACGCAGAGAAGGCCACGGTCGCGGTAGAGGCGGTCGTAAGGAGCAGCAATCAAATCGAGAAGGCCAGTACGTGCCAAAGGCGATTCCGACCATGTTGAAGAAAGTGAGCATGGCCAAAGGGATATTTTTGGAGTGGTCGATGCGGCATCAAGAGCACTCGGGATCGGTCATAGGCAGCGCCGCCGCTTTAAACGATCTTGGGAAGTCATGACACACGCGGCAACAGTTTGGAAAGGATCAGAAACAATCTTGAAGCGATCTCGCGCGTGGTAAAATTGCAACGAATAAATTAAGATAAGTTTTATTCGGTCCGGACTCGATTCGATTCAAATAATTGTTGTTTCCAAAAGAAGCTAGGACCAGCTTCCCTATATATATGTATGTAGGGTTTACGGCGATTGAGAACACACAATCGAAACTCATCTACTATATTATTTTGCAATTTACTATTTTCTTCTGCCCTATTTTGCTTCTTGTTCTTCGTCGTCGCTACTCCTTGCGATAACGAATCACAAGGTCTAGGGCGGTCGGGCCGACCTAGGACAGCCCATCGCCGCTCGCCACTGGACGGGGTCCCTCCCGGCGTGGGGTGTCGGGTCTCAAGAGCTCTCCGGCGTGTCCTGCGTATCGCGCTCCCGGCAAGACTCCTCCGGCGACGTGTCCTGCGTATCGCGCTCGACGCCGGGGGCACACGTTGACGTGTTCGTGTGCGAACACAGTCCATTTAGCGGACTAAATCCGGCTAATAGCGGGAAAAATGTTTAGCGCTAAAAGTGATTTCTCTTAGCCCTTAGCCTTCCCAAAGGCTAAATCCGGCTATAGCGGTGGCTATAGCCGGCTATTTTAAACCTTGGTGCCAAATCACTCTACACCTCAACTGTTCGAATCATCCGAACAAAAAGATCACAAGAATCCCATCCAACTCCACCCGCCATATCCTTGGGGATACCCATGCATCCTCTCTGCAGCTCACCTCCGGCCGCCGCCGCCGGCACTGTCGACGCCGCCGCGGAGGCACCTCCGGCTGTGGCCAAGGCCGTGCACGTCCTCATATCCCCCATCGTATCCGTCGCCGCCGACGGCGCTGCCCCCGGCGTACACCGGTGTGCTGTACCTGGACCATAAGTCGGTGCTCTGGCAGCAGCACGAGGACGACCCCAACAAGAAGCGGGAGATGTGGTTCAAGGAGATGCGCGGCTGGCTCATGGTGCTTGCGGTGCTCGCCGCGTCGGTCACCTACCAGGCCGGCCTCAACCCTCCGAGGGGCTTCTGGCAGGAGGACAACAAGGGCAAGGGCCAGGTCGCCAGCACACCCGTACTCCAGTCCACGTTCCCAGGACGGTAATGAACCACAAGAAATTGATAAATTAAGGAAAAAATCATTAAATTAATGTGCTTTGTCCAACCATTAGAATGAATATTTCATTTAATTACACTCTGTGAAATGTTTATGCAGGTACGATGTGTTCTTTTACTTCAACGCGACGGCGTTCGTGACGTCGGTGGTGATCATCATCCTGCTGATGAACGAGTCGTTCTACCACTCGGAGGTGAAGGTGGAGGCGCTGGAGATCATCGTGGTGCTCGACATGGTGGGGGCCGTGGGGCTCATGGGCGCCTACATCGCCGGCTGCACCCGCACGGTATCGTCCTCCATCTACATCATCGTGCTCACCGTCATCGTCTTCCTCTACGTGGTGTACGCGGCACGGTTTTTGCCCAAGCTCTGGGGCCTCTTCGGCAGCATGCCATGCGTTCACGACGCGGCCGAGGCCGGCAGGCTGCCCAAGTTAGGATTGGTCGGACGGTCCAAGTCGGCGCCGCCGCCCTAGTCAGGACTCAGCAGGAACTCAGGATGTTGGATCAAGCCCAGACCACTGCAATCACACGCAAGAACAAAATGCCTGACGGTGAACAGTAAAATTCAGAGTACAGACGCAAGTTCAGAGAACGCACGCGACAGAAACTTTGGGGCAATTTTCTCCACTATTCTGTAGAATACTAAGAAGCGATTACATGCCTTATAATAGGCTAACAAACTTGGAACGTGCTAACCCACGATCCGTAATTGGAGGATCTTCCTAATCGTGCAAAGATTGCACGTTACAAACTAGGAATGAAAATATTCAGAAAGCAGTAAAGGAAATGCTGAATACTAGGAACTGAATTTTCCGACCGTTGTCTTCCGCTTTGACTCGGTTCTACGTCTTCGATACTCCAAGCCGGATTATTAGCTCACATTCTCCCCTTAATCTTGGCTTGGATTTAGTTCTTGTACTCCAATCAACTGGCGCATTGCTCCCAGCTTCACTCCTGACAAAGGCTTTGTCAAACAATCAGCACGTTGATCTCCTGTACTGACAAACTCCACGAGAATTTGCTTCCTCTCTACACATTCCCTTATGAAATGGTACTTTGCATCTATGTGCTTGCTGCGACCATGGAAAAGCGGATTCTTCATAAGAGCTATTGCCGATCTGTTGTCAACGAGCGAGTTATCGGCTTCACTTCCTCTCTGTCAACTCGCGACAATGCTTCTCAACGAGATAGCTTGACATGCTGCGGTGTGGCAGCCATGAATTCAGCTTCACGGCTAGACGGTGCCACTGTTTTTCGCTTTTGGGAGCTCGGTGACGATTCTCATTCAGATAAAATGCCATCCCGCTAGTGCTTCGTCTTCCATCAAGATCGCCAGACAAGTCACTATCTGAATAGCCATATATTCTCTCCTCTGTGTTTCCCTTCACATAGGAGAGTCCAAATTGGATTGTCCCCTTTAGATACCTAAGTATCTGCTTCACAGCCTTGTGATGAAGAGTGGTAGGTCTCTCCATGTACCTACTTGCCATCCCCACTGCATATGCGAGATCCGGCCGAGTATGCAACAGGTACCTGAGGCATCCAATTACCCTTCTGTACTCTGTAGCATCTACTGGAGTCCCCTCACTATCCTTGTGCAACCTGGTTTTTGGTTCGATTGGAAACTTGGTTGCATTACAGTCCTCCATCCCGAACTGATTCAGAATCTTCTTGGCATAAGCAGTTTGCTTGAGTAGAAACTTACTCCTTGCTGCTCCACTTCTATTCCCAAGTAATAAGAGAGTAGACCTAAGTCACTCATCTCAAATTCCGCCATCATCCGCTTCTTGAACTTGGGACTTCTGCACGCTGCCTCAGTTACAACCAAGTCGTCCACATATACCCCAATGATGACTTTGGTTGTTCCTGTCCCTTTGATGTGCACAGCCTGTTCTTGCACACATCTTCTGAAGCCCAACTCCTTCAAGCTTCTATCCAGGCGCGTGTACCAAGCTCGAGGTGCTTGTCGTAAACCATACAAGGCTTTTGTCAGCTTGTATACCTTGTGTGGTTGATCTTTCACCTCGAATCCTTCTGGCTGAGCGACATAGACTTCCTCTTCCAATTCTCCATTGAGAAATGCAGACTTTACATCTAAGTGATGCACTTCCCAGGCCTGATTTGCAGCAAGGGCTAGAATCAACCGAATTGTGTCCAGTCTAGCAACCGGAGCAAAGACCTCTTCAAAGTCAATTCCATGCTTCTGCACATATCCCTTAGCAACCAACCTTGCCTTGTGTTTGACAACCTGTCCATTTGAGTCCTTTTTCAACTTGAACACCCATTTTAAACCAATGGGTTTGTGACCTGCAGGCAACTCTGTCAGTGTCCAGGTCTTGTTCTTTTCAATGGACTCTAGCTCCTTCACCATTGCATCGAACCAACAGTGTTCTGTTGATGCTTCTTGGTAATTTGCAGGTTCATCTGACAAGGATAACATCAGCTCCCCTCTTCTTCTTCATCAGTGAGCACTACCATCGAGTCTGCATATATATCTCGTAATGACCGAAAGCGAGTTGGTCCATCGGATGTTTCGTGATGACAACGCTGAGTTGAGCTGGCAGGTCCGAACTCATTTGAGATGTGGAAGGACTTGGCATTTCAGCTGCAAATTGCCCACCTTCGGATCAACACCTACTTGGTGGATGAACTATTACCCGAACTTCTCGGTGGATGTAATACTCCTTCTCCGAGCTAGCTTCAGTTTACATTGCGATGGCGATCACTTGTATGAAAGGGGTCAAGAATTACCGTGTTCTTCTTACGCTCTCCTATCAACACTCCAATTCCACTCAAGATTCTCTGGAAGATTACATCTCGGTGACATGCGTTTCCCACTTCGGGATCAAGCGGTAGGTGAGCCTTGCAATTCTCCTCCACACCCAGATAAACCATCGGTGTGCTTCTGTCTTCTAACTTCTTGATATGTGGAGTGGTGTTCTTGGCATAGGCTGTGCAGCCAAACACTCTTACATGTGCAAGATGAGGTTTCCTACCTTCCCATTTCTCAAATGGTGTACATCCTCCCAGAATTTTGGTTGGCAATCTGTTCAACAAGTAAACAGCATGTCTGACAGCCTCCCCCCAGAATTTTGCCGGCAACCGCATGCCCTTGAGTAGTGCTCTGGCCATTGCCATCACGGTGCGATTGCGACGTTCATCAACTCCATTTTGCTGGGGGGTGTAGGGGGCAGTTAGATGCCTCTCAATTCCAGCTTCTTCACAAAAACGAGTGAACTCTGCCGACAAGAATTCACCTCCACGGTCTGTCCTGAGGGTTTTGATCCTAAGATCAGTCTTGTTCTCAGTCACCCTTTTGAACTTCTTGAATGCTTGAAAAGCTTCACTCTTTGCAGACAATGCATAGACCCACATCCATCTCGAGTGATCATCAATGATTAGGAGGAAGTACTTGTTACCGGCAAGGGTGCAGGGAGTAATTGGGCCACAGATGTCTGCATGAAGGAGCTGCAACGGCTTGTCAGCTCTGAAATTTGCCAGATTTGGAAATGACAATCTGGCTTGTTTGACAATAACACAGGCTTCACATAGCCTGTTTGGATGAAAACCTCGGGACTCCAAGCGCTAGCTTCTTCTCACCGGCGGTTTTAAATCATGAAAGTTGACATGACCAAGCCTTGCGTGCCACAACCATCTTTGGATTGTCAATACTTGACAATAGACAAACCGCCCTTTCAGTTTTCGGACTAATCTTGTATCAGCCGATTCTTGGTTCTCTTCACTTGCATCAGCAACTTTCCATCTCTGCCAAAAACCCGCATCAAATCTCCTGACAAAAGCACCTCATTGCCTTCCTCCGTCAGTTGCCCCACACTAATGATATTACTGCATAATCTTGGAATGTAATAAACATCTTGGAGCAGCTTCTGGTCGCCATTTTTGCAGGTAAAAACAATCGACCCTTTCCCCATGATTTGGACGGTGGAACCGTCACCAAATCTTACTCTCCCTGTGATCTTCTCATCCAGCTCCTGGAATTTCCTCGCAAACAACTTGATCATATGGTTACTGGCGCCATTATCCAGATATCAAGTATCTTCACTTTCTTCACTTTTGTCGCTTCGATACACCTCTGGCTTCAACTTCTCCTCATTGAGCAAAACGGTCACCAGTTTATCCTGCTCACAGCGTGCCTCTTCCAGAGACACTGCCAACATGAGTGCCGGCTCCTCCTCAACAGCACATAGATTAGCTTCTCCTTCCTGCTTCTTGCTTTTGCACTCGGACGCATAATGACCCATATTGCTACAGCTGTAACATTTGATTTGGCTTTTGTCTCGAGTTCCCCGGCCTCCATTGCCGGTGTTACCAGAGTTCTCTTGGCTTCCTCGGCCGCGCCTGCCTCGACCACGGCCTCGTCCTCGTCCCCTTCCACGGTCGAAGGCGATACCTTGCTCTTGGATGACGAGCTTCCACGGCTCCTCCTTCGCCGAGCACGCCACTCGGCATGTGTCGCAGATGGTTGCCCATCGGAATTTGTGGTACTGCTCTGCAATTTGGTTGCCCTCTCCTCATATGCTTTCAATCTTCCGATCGCCTCCTCAAAAGGCATTGTGGCCAGATCATAGAATTGCTCAATTCCGGCCACAACGTTGATGAATTTTTCAGGGACAGAGTCAAGCAACTTTTTAACTAATGCTGCATCTTCAAGTGCAGTACCAAGAAGTGTATATTTGCTAGCAATTGCACTGAGCTTACCAGCAAATTCGTCGATGGTCTCAGTCTCTTTCATCCGGAGAACATCAAGTTCACTCTTCAGGGTTTGAAGTCGGGCTTGCTTCACTCTTTCTGCTCCCAAATACCTCAGCTTGAGGGCATCCCAGATTTCCTTGGACGTCTTCTTCTTGGCGATCTGCAGCAAGACATCCTCCGGGACACTTTGCAGAATGTAAGCCCGTGCCATCTTGTCCTTCCTTGCGTTAAGTTGTGCTCCCTCTGCTGGTTCCACTGCCTCCCACACTCCATGTGCGTTGAGGATCGCCTCCATCCGGATCGCCCAGACCGGATAATTTGAGGGGGAAAGCATCGGCGGCTGGAACGACATCGCGCCGCCCTCTCTCGCCGCTTGCTGTGCCGCCATTTCTTGACGTGGAGCAGTGAGCTCAACCCTGGTGCTCTGATACCAGATGTTGGATCAAGCCCAGACCACTGCAATCACACGCAAGAACAAAATGCCTGACGGTGAACAGTAAAATTCAGAGTACAGACGCAAGTTCAGAGAACGCACGCGACAGAAACTTTGGGGCAATTTTCTCCACTATTCTGTAGAATACTAAGAAGCGATTACATGCCTTATAACAGGCTAACAAACTTGGAACGTGCTAACCCACGATCCGTAATTGGAGGATCTTCCTAATCGTGCAAAGATTGCACGTTACAAACTAGGAATGAAAATATTCAGAAAACAGAAAGGAAATGCTGAATACTAGGAACTGAATTTTCCGACCGTTGTCTTCCCGCCTGACTCGGTTCTACGTCTTCAGATACTCCAAGCCAGGATTATTAGCTCACACAGGATTGGTCGGAACAGGGGAATCAAGTGCATAATTTCCTAGTGCCTCGCCAATTTATTTTTCTTGATGTGCCTTAGCCTTTTCTTGATCCACTTTGGGCGTGTAACTGTGTCCTTGTATCTCAGTCGGAAAAAAATAGGAAAGCTTTTGCTTTAATAGCACTCTTTTCCCCCACTTTAAATTACGAGCCTTGCTTCAATTATAATCCCATTTTTTTTTGTTGCGCTCTAGGACTGTTTAAATTACGAGCCTTGCTTCAATGGTGTACTTGGACATTTCTACCTTCTCCTCCTTCACTTCATCTTCCTTCTTCTCTAGTTCGGCCTGAATCCTCTCCGCCCCCGGCCTGGGTGTTAGTACCCATGGAGGTCCCGGCTACCGCTGCCTTCGACTCCAACGCCTGTATCTCGCATAAGCTCCGAAGCATCATGGCCGTCTACCAACGCTAGTTGCGCCGTCGCAGGTCTAGGCCGTCGTGCACCGTGCGCCACCGCGATG
Source organism: Dendrocalamus sinicus (assembly GCA_036346575.1). Classification (NCBI taxonomy): domain Eukaryota; kingdom Viridiplantae; phylum Streptophyta; class Magnoliopsida; order Poales; family Poaceae; genus Dendrocalamus; species Dendrocalamus sinicus. Next base: position 11,563,820 of record CM070656.1, on the reverse strand, counting down.
TCCGTGTCATCCCTCTCGATGGCCGCCACGTTGCGCCGCACCCGATGGCTAAACCGAAGAGGGCAGGCAGCCTGCGACGTCGACCTCCTTTGCTCCAGCTAGAGCTGACAGCAGTGATCATGGGCGAAGGTGGCCACGGCCGTGACATTGCTGACGGTGCCAGCACAGCAGTGCTGCCGTTTTTGGGGACTTCTCACCGGAGAACAACATGGTAGGGCAAACTCATCCAAAAAGTTACCTGATGCTGTTTGAGCCAAGTGGCAAGTTGGGAGTGATATGTTTGCAAAATGAGAAAATGGGGTGCTATGAGATCTGTTATACGACTGGTTAACTATGGAGGTCTAGGTAATTGCCAGCGTGACTGGTGAGAGCAACTGTGGATCTTTCTTACGCTTGTCGTTGACGAAGACTTGAACACAAGTCCGATCAATCTACTCAGATCCACAGTGCAAGTGTGTGCTTGAACACATCCAGCATGAGTATTCTGATTCACGGGGTCATAAATACCTCAACTGCAGTTCTTCCCACCATGTCCTACCCATGGACCCTGCGGCTGCGGGCGATTCATCATGCATCCTGTTCATGAACGAGTGTATCACTCCAAGGACAAGGTGAAGGCACTGGAGATGATCGTCGCCACGGTCACATTATTGCTTCCTACGTCTTTGCTGTTGGGCTAAATCCTTCCACATCAAGAAGACAAATCAGAGATACCAATTAAAACAACCCACGAGCCTAGAATGTTTGTCACCGCTGATGGCTCGCTCTTTGACGAATAATGTGTTAGAATTTAGGTCTATAGGAGTGTTAGGTTCATTTTATATAATTTTAAAGTATGCATGATTTAGTATCATAGATGAGTTTGGTAGGGCTTATGGATTAGCCAGCTATAGTAATTAGCTTTTAAACGGAGTATTTTTTTAACGCAGTGTCTGCAAGTCGATTTAGTTGACACTATCCTGACTTTATCTATATCGGCGAAAATCGCACATGAGTATATCCGTACTCTCTCACGAATAGCTAGAATTTAAAAATTTAAGCCAAAAGCTATAAACAAAGAACCTACCCTATATTGCCTAGCCATGTGGAGGGAATGCAATTTATAGAATGGCGTCCATGTTACTCCTTGAAATATGTGACACATCGATGGGATGATACAAGGAGGACTTTGCTAAATACATACATGCACTTATTCACATATTTTTGCATGAAAAATCGTGTGACTTGTGACTTCCTCTTGGCAGACCAAGTTCACCATTCGTTTTGCGAACCGTGCATTTATATGTCCTTTTGAACTATCAAGGAGTTGATAAATAAAGCATAAGTATCATTATGTGGTTTGATGAGACAGTTACTAGTGTTTTAATTCTGTTTAATGAAGTTACTAATGAGTGATTGTAGTTCCTTTCAAAGGACCTGGAGACATCTCGGAGAAAATATAGAATTCCTCCTCCATTCTTCCACCTTCTCTCTGGATAGTTGTGTTGTAGTATTAAGCTGTTCAACCACGCTAGTCTTTCTTCTTGGCGTGCACTGGGAAGGGAGGAGAGCACGATCTCCAAATCATTGCCACAAAGAGAACCTGCTTGGGGTGATAATAAGGTTTTTAGCCAACGCACACCTACGCGATCACTCACTTCAATGCTATATCTACGTTCTGCACTGCAACAAACCTGCGCTGCTCCTTGTTTTTTATTAGACCTCATTGTAAGTCGTTTGTGTAATCAATAGATTTTGATATAATTCTACTCTTGCGTATATTTGGAGTACAATATGATTTGCTTACTACTGTTAGCTATGAGCTTTATATCACTAGTTATTAGCGATATTTAACTTCTAGTAAAAATCTAAAATTAAAATATTACCCATGTAAAATCATGTGGTGGTAGTCCAATGAGAGTGATGAGTATTTAACATTGCTTATGCCTTGTTTTTGTTATTTGAGTTTGATTTTGAGAAATTGCATTTTGAGTTGTTATCGTTTGGAGCTAGCGGTACTACTGGCGTTGTAATCATGCTATGATCAAAAAACAGTATTACCAGCTTGTATCGTGGTATGACCGGCCGAAGCGGTAGTACCAGCCTGTGGTTGCCGATAGCTATTTTCTAGAGAAGGTCTTTTTAGAGTTTTGGAGTTGTGGTATGACCAGAATGGCGGTATGACTAGCTTGGGTACCGCAATCGTACCAACCCTTGTGTTGAGTGATTTTGAGTGTTGGTTTGGTAGTGTTAGTCACAGCAGGAGTTCGTGCAAGTGTTAGTCATGAGGAGTTCATGCATGTGTGAGTCATGGTGTGTCCTTGCATTTGGTTTACTAATTGGAAGTCAAATGCATGTCATTTGAGCTTAGATTGATTGCTTTGTTCTTTGATATGCAGGTGTTTTGATGATTGTTGTAGACAATGGTTAGACCAAGGCTACAGAAGGAGTTTGAGGCCATGACATGTCGTGTAAGTTCGGGTGGAGCAACATCTCAAGTCAAGAAGTATAGATGGAAGACAAGGGTCATGAAGAAGCAATGTATACATGTAATGTGCCAAATGGACTTATGCATTTCAAGTGGTAACATCCTCGACACAGGTGTACGATGTTGGCGACAAGTCATAGGCATCGTAGTGTTGTGAAGACTAGCGGGTGAAAATTTGGAAAATTACCTGAAATCGAGTGGAGTGATGGTTTGCAAAACCGTGGCACTAGCCTAAGTGGTTTAGGTCACATGTTTGTAGTTGGAGTGTCTTATCGGGCTTGTGGAGCCTTTGGAAGTTACACTTTGAGAAGCGTGCAAGTGTGTAAGAGTGTAAAACCCATTTATATATGGGTTACCGAGTTTTCTGATATATAAGTGGTTTCATGTACTAAGCAGTGACTGGTTGGTGTGAGGTGCTAGGCTCCATCTTGTGTTGAGTTAGTCTTAGAGAGACTTGAAATATTAGGGTTAGGATTTCCTTGTGGTGGAGCCTTGTGTATGTGCTCTAGGTTTAGAGCTCTACTATCATGAGGGGTTGGCTGTAAAACAATTTTCTCCAAGAGAAATGGACATCCAAACTTTGCCTAAGTGAATTGTTCTTTTGATTTGCTTAGTTTTCTTATTTGGATTTCTCTCTTCCTAATCTTTTCTAGTGTTAAGGATGTGTAAGATGTGGGAATATCTTGAGATCAGAACCTATCCATCTAGACACCTTCTAAGGGACGTTTTTTTGTTTGCCTAGTCTTACTATAGCAACGGTACTACTATAGCGGTACCACCGTAGTAACTATAGTGGTACTACACTACTACAAAAAGGGTCATCACAGACGGTTCAAAACTGTCATCATAGATGGTTTTTTGAACCGTCTAAATTTATGTATCAGTGATAATTAGAAGTTATCACAGACGGTTTGTGAGCCGTTTGTGATAAATACATTACAGACAGTTTATAACTAGAATCATCTGTGAAAAACACTATCATAGACAGTTCTAGCTTCCAACCGTCTGTGATGTGTGAGTATCATAGACGGTTGATATATAGAATCGTCTGTGATACTTCCCTATCACAGACGGTTTCTGGTTCGAGCCGTCTAAGATAATTCTTCACAGACGGTTTATACAGCAATAAACACAACAACACATTCTATTTCTATTAAGATTAGAATCCACCATTACAAAATCACAAGATATCGAGTAGGTTACCCATAGCACGGCATACATAAGAGGACACTTACAATTTTACAAAGATAAACTTCACGACTACAAATTCAGAAAAATGATTACACTACATTAAACTACAATTTAAAACAAGTGATGCAGAAAAATTTTCTAGTAGCAGAAACAAAAAGGCAACGAACACCATTTTTAGCTTCTATGACAAAATCAATAGCTTCTATGCCAGCCTTTTTCCTTTCCATCTTGCCATTGCCTTCTTCTCTTCCATCTTGCTTCAAGTGAAATTTCAGGCACCCTTGCCGAACCCCTTCCTACCCTTGCCGCGCACAAACGAGTTGGAGTAGCACTAGTGGTATTGGTTCTTCGAGTAGGGAGAGGGGGTTAATAAGGGGCGAGAGGTGGGGACACTACTACAGAAAGCCTAATAGTAGACGGCCAATCACAGACGGTTTGACAAAACCGTCTGTGACTAACACTAACATAGACGGTTTTAATTAGGACACCGTCTGTGTTGGCGGCGTCGGAGAAAACGAGTATCACAGACGGTTCTTAACTATGAACCATCTGTTATAATTTAGTATCGCAGACGGTCTGTATTAAAAACCGTCTGTGATGATCCCATATTATCGCAGACGATTTTTAATTAAAAACCGTCTGTGATAAGATTGTTATCACAGACGGTTTTTAATTAAAAACCGTTTGTGATAATTCACAGACGGTTTTTTTATTAAGAACCGTCTGTGATAATGGTAGGCGCTGCTCAGACCGCATCTGTCTTCATTTCGATCCTAGACGGTTTTTAAACATAAACCGTCTATGATACTCCTTTTTCCCGCCACAAACACCACAAACGGCCTCCAAATTAAAAGTCCGACAAACAGAGATTCCTGATTTTAATTCAAGATAGATTTAATTCATTACAAAAGTTCGACAAACAGAGATTCCCAGATTTTAATTAAAGGCAAATTTAATTTATTACAAATCTAAGAGAAAAGAGATTCCCTGATTTTAATCTTCTGGGCTTCATATGCTTCTTCTTCAACTGGAGTTGGAGGATCACCACTGAGTTCTCGAATGTCGTGAAGATTATCCTTGCCCTCTCCGCTTCCTCCTCTAGCTTGGGCAAATCATTAGCATGGCCCATAATCTCAAAGAGGATGGCATGATAAACCTCAACAGAATCGGTCGAGTGCGCTTGATCGGAAAGGTTATCTAGCACACTCTGCGCTTCGCAAGAGCTTCCTCCGCTTTGTGGACATTGTAGAGAAGAACAAGGTGAGGGCGTTTCCTTTTCGTGAGCAACAACGAGACACCTCCATCGACGGCGGATGATGAGGTCGAGCTTGACGGACGATATTGGAAGCGAGTCGAGGAAGGAGTGCAGGCGTGAGCGGAGGAGATGCTCAGACGTAAATTGTTGGCCGCTTTGTGTAAGGTTGCGGCGAACAACTCATGATGGATAGATGAGAGGAAGGAGATGAACAAAATTTTAGATGTCATTGTTGAGAAATGTGGTGATGATCGAAGAAGATGAGGGAGAGGACGATGCGTTTAGATCGAAGAAATGGAATAGTGCGTGCAAATATAAGCATTATCACAAGCGGTTCGTATACCCAAACATTAATGATATAGGCGCCAGTATAACGATCAGCAGACGTTAATGGAAACACGCGCGAAACACGGCGTTACGGCAATGGATCGAAATTTTGAAGCTTATGGCGAGCGGTTTTTATGAAAACCGTGCGTGATAAATGTTATCACGCAGCGGTTTTTAGTTAAAAACGATGCCGTGATGTCCCTTTGTCTGTCATATTCTAGATCGAGGTTAATATATAAATGCATTGCTTCTAATAACTTAACTATAGAACTACGATACAAGAGATCATAAATTAAAGGCAAATTTATTAATTTCAATTAGAGGCAAATTTATTACAAAAGTCGCACAGGTAAAGAGTTTCCCATTGTATTCTTTTGGGCTTCGTAGCTTCTTCTTCAACTTGGGGACTTGGAGGATCACCGCTAAATTCTCGAACGCCGTTAAGATTGCCCTTGTCCTCGGCACTTCCTCATGCAGCCTGGGCAAATGATCAGCGACATCCATAATGTCGTAGAGGATAGCATGAAAAGATTCCTCGAATCGCCGTTTACGCTTGATCGGCAAGGCTATCCATCGTCTCTCGCAATGCGGTAGAGCTTCTTCCGCATTGCGCACATTGTGGAGAAGAACCGGGGTGAGGGCTGTTTCCCTTTCTTGAGCGGCGGCGAGACGCCTCCGTCGGCGGCGGAGGATCGAGTCAAGCCGACGGATGCAAGAAAGTCGGGAAGGAGAGCGGGCGGAGTGCGGAGAAGCTGCTCCAGATGCAAATTGCTGCCGCTGTGTAAGGTTCGGCGAACAATTCGTGATGAGCAGATGAGAGGAAGGAGATGATCACAAGAACAGTAGTAGAAGCCATGTTGTATTGTATATTGTATTGTACGTACGTAGAAGAGACCTGGATTAGGCGCGCATATTTAACCTTTAGCACAGATGGTTCGTATACCCAAACATTAATGATATAGACACTTCGTATACCCAAACGTTAACTAGACGATCGAAACACGAAGCGTTCTGGCATCGAAACACGCGCGAAGCGTTCTGGTATGAAGCTTATGACAGACGGTTTATACGGGTAACCGTCTGTGATAATGGAGACATCACAGACGGTTCGTATTAAGAACCGTCTGTGAAGTTTCACAAACGATTCTTAATTCAAACCGTCTGTGATAATCTTGCCAACACAGACGGTTCGTGTAACAAACCGTCTGTGATAATCACAGGTCACCAATAATTGTTGACCAATAATTGGTGTATACCCAGGATTTCGATCTCGACCGTCCATTCTCTCCACATGGAATGGCAGGCAGCAGTTCCTCCCACTACTCAGCCCTTATTAATAACCCCATCTACCTTTCCAGCGGTACTAGTCACGCGTGAGTTCATCCACTATCTAGCTTCCTTCATGCATCTCCCCTCCGCTATGAGCTAGCGCCTCCGTCGCGGCACGGCGGGCGGCTGGACAACACACTCTTACCGTAAGTGTCGTAAGTGTGTCTTTGTTCAGACGCACCGTCGTGCCATGAAGGGTTCGTTAGCTGTAATAGATTTGAATGTGTTGTTGTGCTTGCCTCTGTATTTGATTGTTTTCAGAGGGTATGGGTAACATTATTTTATTTGCTTGCTTGCCTTTGTATTTGCATGTTCCTCGGCGATGCCGACTCTGCTGAGATGTGATGTCCACTCCAACAATCCTTCTTTTTCTGCAAAATTCAAGGCAATTTTATTACAAAAGTTCAAAAAAGACATTCCAGATTCTTGGTGAAGCGGAGACATAGCCGACTTCTTGGTGGCGACTATCCATCTGCCTCTTTCCTCCTTTTCTTCATCTCGGTCTCGGATCACGACGCGATGCGATGATTGATAGTAGATGAATCGCCGCTACTAGCGCACGTGATACGAGAGACCGAGATGTAGAAAGGAGTGGGAAGAAGCGATGGATAGTCGCCACCAAGAAGCTCGCTATGTCACGCTCAACGAAGAATCTGGAAATGTCTTTCTTTGCACTATTGTAATAAAATTGCTTTGAATTTTGTCGGAAAAGATGAATCGTTCGTCGTAGCATGATCGCCAACTCGAAGCATATATAGCATAGCATTGAGGCACATCCGAGGCTGCGGTGTGTCTTGAGGAATGCCAAGAGTGACCTTGGATGTGGCGGCCACATCGAAGACCAGCTCTTGGCATTCCTCAAGACACACCGCAGGCCTCTGATGTGCCTCAATGCTATGCTATATATGCTTCGAGTTGGCGATCATGCGCTGACTTAAACAGCCATCATCAGTAACTATCACTGCAGCGGTTTGTAGTGTAAACTGCTCGCGAAGAACTATCACGCACGGTTCTATACACGAACCGCTGCGTGATACGCATAATCACGAGATGGTTGATATTTCAACCGCTCGGGATATTATGTACATCACGACGGTTAATATTAATAACCGTGGTGATACTTCGCTGACGGTATTATACGAACCGCCTGTGATATATAATTTTCGCTGCACCGTTTTTAGTTGGAACCGTGCGTGATATTCTGCGTAGTATTAATTACTTGGCGTACTTGCTTGAAGGATGTCGACACCGATCTGTCTTCATTGCGCTGCATCGATGGAGCAAGGCGGCGGCTTTAGGGAGTTGGGGTGAAAAATATCACCGTCTTCTTATTGATCGATCGAGGTTAGCATACTCAATTACTTAACATTCTTAGTGATCGATCGAGATTAGTATTCAATTACTTAACATTCTTAGTGATCGATCAGAGGTTAGTAGTAGAGGTAATAATCATTTTGACACCCATTTGTCACTTGTGTAGCGTAGATGGACCAAGTGGATGTATATTGAGAACCATGTGAGTGAAGAGTGCATTATTGGCGTGTTCGCTTTAGAAGGGCGGCGAAATGGATATGTTGAAGAAGGGGATGAAATATATGTATTGCCCATGTATTGATTGTGATAATCTCAAGATGTTTAGCAACTCAGCGCAGATTGAAGCTCACTTGATTCGAAGGGGTTTCAGAAAAGGGTACAAATGTTGGACCGGTCACGGTGAAGAGAATAGTACACAAGAAGATAGTTATGACATAGCCCAGGGAGACAACGATATGCCAGTTGTGGACTGTTCTTTCGATCATGAGGATAGGTCACAGGATGACAATCTGGATCGGATGTTACGTGATGCGAAGGAACTATAGTGAGAGAGAGTTTGGTAAATTCGAGGGCTTGATGGAGGACTCCGAGAAACCTTTGTTCCCGGGCTGCAAGCCGCAATACACGAGGTTGTCATCAGTTCTAGAACTGCTAAAATTGAAGGCAAGCAATGGTTGGTCCGACAAGAGTTTCACGGCATTATTAGGTCTCCTAGTGGACATGCTTCCAACGGAAATGTGTTGCGAGAACCACCTACCAAGCCAAGAAGATTCTTTGTCCATTAGGAATGGAAGTAGAAAGAATACATGCATGTCGGAATGATTGTATCCTTTACCGTAAAGAGTATGCTAGCTTACATGTTTGTCCGGTGTGCAAAACATCCCGATACAAGCGTAAAAATGACTCGATGATGGGAAGGGCATCGAGGTGAAGCAAGGACCTCTGCTAAGGTGATGTGGTATCTTCCTGTAATCCCCGTTTGAAGCATTTATTTGCAAACCGCAAGGATGCAAGATTGATGCGTTAGCATCTATGACGGCGTAAGAAAGACGGAATGATAAGACATGTTGCTGATTCGCCCGGTGGAGGAACATCGATAGGATGTTTGTAGATTTGGTGTGGAACCGAGAAATATAAGGTTTGGGTTGAGTACAGATGGAATGAATCCTTTTGGTAACATGAGCGTGACATAGCACGGCCCGTGACTCGTGCATGTACAACCTTCCTCCTTGGCTGTGTATGAAGCGGAAATATATTTTGATGTCAGTACTTATCCAAGGGCTGAAGCAACCTGGCAACGATATTGATGTGTTCCTAGCCCCATTGGTGGAAGATCTTGCAATACTTTGGAATGAAGGGGTACATGTATGGGATGCGGACAAACGAGAGAACTTCACTCTACGGGCCATGTTGTTCTGCACCATTAATGATTTTCCTGCCCTTGGTAACCTGTCAGGGTTGAGTATAAAAGGAGCCAAAGCGTGTCCGCACTGCTTAGATTATACCGAGAGTGTGTGGTTGAACAACTCGCGAAAAACTGTGTACATACGTCACCGTAGGTTCCTTCCAAAGTATCACCCATACCGCAAGATGAAGAAACAATTTGACGGAAAAAAAGAGGATGACTCAGTACCAAGACCTTTTAGCGGGAAAGAGGTGTATGATATGGTCAAGGATATAAATGTTGTGTTTGGAAAGGGACGTAAATTGAGGAAGAACATGTGGAAAAAGAGGTCAATATTTTGGGACTTGCCTTATTGGGAGCACTTAGAAGTTCGCAATTGCATCGATGTCATGCACGTAGAGAAGAATGTATGTGACAGTTTGATTGGTCTCTTACTGAACATTCCTGACAAAACAAAGGATGGTGTTAACGCAAGGCGTGACTTGGTCGCTATGAACATCAGGACCGAGTTAGCACCGATAGAGACCGATAAAGGCCGGACCTACCTTCCCCCAGCATGTTACACTCTGTCTAAGTCCGAGAGAACTGAATTGTGCCAGTCCTTAAATGGTGTGAAAGTTCCATCCGGTCACTCGACAAGCATGAAGAAACTTGTTTCCATGGAACATTTGAAATTGATTGGCATGAAGTCTCACGACTGTCATGTGCTAATGACTCAAATGCTACCTGTTGCAATTAGAAATATTTTGCCGAACAAGGTTCGAGTGACAATCATAAGGCTATGCTATTTCTTCAACGCAATTGCTCAAAAGGTCATTGATCCGGATGGACTAGATGCTCTGCAAACCGAGGTGGTGACAACTCTATGTCATCTAGAGATGTATTTCCCTCCATCATTTTTTGATATCATGGTCCATCTCATTGTCCACCTTGTGAAAGAGATAAAAATATGTGGCCCCGTATTTCTCGTCATATGTACCCTTTCGAGAGGTACATGGGAATTCTGAAGTCCTATGTACGCAATCGATCTCGACCGGAGGGTAGCATCATCGAAGGTTATACAACGAAGAGGTCATTGAATTCTGCATCGGCTACATGGCTCGGTAGAGCCGATAGGTGTACCTCTATCTCGTCACGAGGAGGCTAGAGGGTATCGGGACTATTGGGAGGAAAGCAATAACTCGGATCAACATACGTATGCTCAAGCCCATTTCATGGTTTTACAACACATGACTGAAGTGACCCCATATATTGAAGAGCACAAGGACATGCTACGTCGGGAGAATGCAGGCGGTCGTAAGTTTGGATCACGAGACAACACAACCGTCGGTTCAACGAATGGTTCAAGGCGCAATTGACTAGGAGGTCGTCAAGTGAAACACTACAATGGTTGGCAAAGGGCCAAAATTTACAATTGTGACATGGCAAGCATACGACATTAATGGCTACATATTTTATACAACAGATCAAGATAGAAAGAGCACGATGCAGAACTCGGTGTCCGCATAGATGCCTATGATGCGCACGGCGATCTGCTGGCCCAAGCTCGTACTACGGGCTTGTAGAGGAGATTTGGGAGCTTGACTACATAATTTTCAAAATTCCTCTATTTCGGTGCCGTTGGGTCCAACTTCCACGGGGTGTAAAGGTTGACAAGTACGGCGTCACTACCCTGGACCTCGAATGTGTAGGATACAAAGACGAACCATTCGTACTCGCGAGGCAAGTTGTTCAAGTATTTTATGTAATCGACCCGGCAAATAAGAAGTGCCATGTAGTTCTTCAGGGAAAAAGAAGGATTGTCGGGGTTGAGAATGTTGTGGATGAGGAAGAGTACAATCAATTTGATGATTTGCCTCCATTCGGACACGCATCGGCTCGACGAAGAACAAGGCGATGAAGCAAGCTATATGCGTGTCGATCATCGTGAAGGGCTTTATTTAAAATGATATAGCCAAAGTGTAATAAATGATATTGGTTATGCTTGTGTTTTTCATAAATGTATCTATGTTATATAGCCAAAGTGATATTGGTTATTCCATTGTAATTGTAAAATGACTAAGGAACTAAGAAATAGTTATATTTATGGTTATGCTTGCGTTTTCATAAATGTATGTGTTCCATATTGTAATTGTAAAATGACATAGGAACCTAGCTAGCTGCGGGTATTTATAGTGAATTATCACAGACGGTTTATCAAAAGAAACCGTCTGTGATAATACATCACAGACGGTTCTATAAATATAACCGTCTGTGATAATGTCATATCACGAGCGGTTATATTGATAGAACCGTGCGTGATAGCTCATCTTTAAATACCGCGGCTAGGTGCGAGTCCGCTCGCGCGATCTCTTGTCTCCACCTGCGGCGCCCCGCTAGCTAGGTTTTGCTCCCTCCCACCGCCGCCGTTCCCTCCGCGCGCTCCCTCCCGATGCCGCGGTCCCTCCGACGCCGCCGGTCCCTCCGTCGCCGGTCCTCCCGCCGCCGTTCCCTCCCGACGCCGCTCCCTCCCGCGCCGCGGTCCCTCCGTCGCCGCTCCTCCGCGCCGCCTCCCTCCCGACGCAGCTGGTCCCTCCCGTCGCTGCTCCCTCCCGACGCCGCCGCTCCTTCCCGACGCCGCCGGTCCCTCCCGACGCCGCCGTTCCCTCCCGACGCCGCTCCCTCCGGACGCCGCCGGTCCCTCCCGACGCCGCTTTATATGCTTCACATGTTATATGCTTCACATGAATTTTATGTTATATGCTTCACATGTTAGCTTTATGTTATATGCTTCACCTGTTATATGCTTCACATGTTATATGCTTCACATGTATTTTATGTTATATGCTTCACATGTATTTTATGTAGCATATAATATATGCTGCAGTTGTTTAGCTCACTGTAGGCACTTCATAGAACCTTGTAACAATAATATATGCTGCACTTGTTAGCTGCAAGGTCTATTTAGAAGGCCCATAGCTCACTGCAATTAGTTAATCGTTAGAACTTTGTCAAAGGGCATAAAGCAAGTGACACACTCCGGTCTATCTTGTTCAATGAACTTGATGCATCGGTTTGTGTCACTTGATTCATAGAACTTTGACAAGTCGGGATCCATAGCTCACTTGATTAGTTTTTCTTAGAAGAGAGATGGCGTCCTTACGGTCTTCGTCGTCGTCATCCGGGTCTCACGCTCCCAAGGCTGCGAAATCTAAGCGTGGTGAGGAGTATCGAAAGGCAGAGGGCCGAATGACCATCACGGTGGTCTCTCCGAATGGGGTCCCTCTGGAACCGATGAAAGCAGCGTCATCATTTCGGACTACCTGCGGGATAATTGGAAGGCAACGGGTCCCCATCACCATAGCAAGCTAGAAAGATTTGATAAAGGATCACAAAAATCAGCTATGGGAGGAACTTACAAATTCGTTCGAGATCCCAGCAGAAGCACATGGACTCGTGCAACGGCAGCGCTCTCGCGATGGGAAAAGTATGGAAGAATTTTAAGAGCACTCTTGTGAATGCGTGGTCGAGGATGTCACGCCCTTCACGAAGTATCCTTTCGTGTCGCCGGAAACATGGGAGGCCTTTGTGCAGATGAAGACGACGACCGAATTTGTACAACAAAGTGCGGCGCACAAGGATCTCCAGTCACAAAACACGCACCCTCACAGACTCGGCACTGCTGAGTACGCGGGTAAAATCCGCAATGGAGGATGCAGGATGAGGTCGCAATCCGATCGGAGTCCTCTCGCCATTTGCGGGATCGCAAACGCAGCGCGCTGAATCGTTAAGAGCGAGGTCATCAACCACATCTTGGTGTCTCTTTCAAAACCCCGAGATGAGGAAGTGTCCCAACGCATGGTAAAATATGTTAAACAACATAGTTGTTAACACCTCTTGAAATTCATGGGTTCAAAATAACATGATTAATTGCCTCTTGCAGCAATCATTGACTACCGAATCTTCTCGTGGCTCCTTTGAAGATTATAGGGAGATAGATTTACTATCACAGGCCTTGGGAAAAATGAGCACCAGTCGCACACGAGGCATGGGGTTTATGTACCTTGGAGGCACGGATTTCCAGTTACTCCGACACATATAGGAGTAGGAAGAGATCCAAGGCGTCGCGGCGAACAAATAAAGCAGGAGCTTCGTGCTCAACTTGAGGAACAACTATCGCCTCACTTCAAGAGCGGTGCCTCACTTCGAGGAGAGATAGATTCATTGTGGGAAGAAGCGAGACAAGTCCGCAACCAATCGCAACCCACTCCTAGTACTGCGGTACCCGGTCCCCCTCAACGTCGCGAGAGCTGCTGCGCCCACACCAATTTCTGAACATAGCGACGACCACTTACGTATTGATGACATTCTGGTAATGTACCTCTTTAGAATGGTACATAGATCTCTCTCGTGGACGCCTTAACTCATCTCTTGTATCGTTATGTAGGAGCCCATCCCTTGCGGCCTCGAGTCGGGCTTGTTGGCTCTATTCCCGTTGACGCTGGCGCGGCATGGTGTATCCATTGCTGCCGGGGCGCTGGTGCACGGTGTACAAGTAGACACCGGTTTCATAAAGGTCAGTGGACATGATTAATGATATTTTAAGTCCGTCCCTCTTGAGAAGCCCCCAAACGAAGAGATTAAGACATTAGGGATACCATCCACACATTCATTCGATGGCCCAAGAGGACATCGTCCTCGACATGTCCGTGCCACAATCTTCACATCCAGTGGCCCAAGAGGGCGTCGCCTGGACTGGCACATCGGCTCCGGTGGCTCCACCTCTACCTCCAAATCCAGTAAAGTCTGTTGCATCGGCTCCTGCCAAGACGCCACCGAGAACATATCATAAGCGAGGCTCCAAGGCCTCCAAGGCTCATGCGAAGAAAATTAAGCGGGTCCGTGCCATGGAAGTTTATTCTAGGAGTGTCGTTGGTGCCCGATTCACAATTACGCCGACTTGGTATGATTTGCAATACATTGCATGCCCGGTACATGGAGAAGTCAACATGAAGCCAAACCGCAGAGTGCATTCAACGTGAAATATAACGAGGCGCATTTTCTCCATGACTTGGGCTACATCGTCGTGACATTCAAGATTTATTCTTACTATTCAATCTCGACGAACTCGGCGCCTCACTTCTACGATCTTTCGACAATCGTAAGTGTACTGTACAATGAAGTTCTGCATTCACGTTATACGGATAAATGTCATTACTCTTTCTTTATGTATAGATACATGATCCAACAAGCCGGAAATTGCGACGACGGTGGGTTTCTCGACCCTCACTTGGTCTCGAGCAATCTATCAACGCAGATGCATCCTTCGTGGAAGGTTACATAACGAGGGGATTGATTGCTCACACCGACAAGGAGTACGTCATGGTACCCTTCAACCAAGGGTAAGTGCTTCACTAGTTGCCACACATATGTTTCATTTGTACTTTACATGCAGCATGAACTTAGGATTAATCACTATGGCGACACATATGACTAGGAATCACTGGATTTTGATTGTGATTGTACCAAAGTGGAGCAAGGTAATATACCTTGATTCCCTCCTTAGAGCAACCACGACTTGATCGTGTGCAAGAAGTACTTAATGAGTAAACTCATTTCCTCCATACATAACTCTATTGTAATATTTCTTTTGTTTGCCACGGCCGAGGCTAAGTTTTTGAATCACGTAGGGCGTTTGCGAATATGTTGCCCAAGGAGGAACACACGACAAATCGGTGACACGCTACGACACAACACGCGATTTCGGTACCGCTATAACACAACAATCCTATATCATACTTTGTAATAATGCCTCTAGAATTGACAATACCGATGTATGTAATTCTATTTTTGCGATGCCACCAGCAGCTACTGGGCAACATATGTGGATTCTCGTTTGCCGCCATATGATGGAAATCATGGGTACTAAGATCAATGATCCGAGGTTTGTCGAGTCCTTCCAATAATTATTATTTTCTGATTATATTACACACATGCTAATTAATGACTTAACATTGCTCCTAGCGACAGCGGGTGAACTTCGACGGAAGTGCATATGATCTTGACAATCTCGTCGATATTCGTGCAATCATATCCCAATTCTTGCTAGCAGAGGTCATAAATAAGAGGGGAGAGTTCCACGCCGGCGATGGTGATAATTAGATGTTGAAACATTGGATTCAAGCTGTACAAATCAAACAATTCCTTCAATTGAATTCATTTGTCGATTTTGTGTAACAATTTTCATTCTATATATGTGATATTGTGATATTGTTACATTCATCTGTGTATCGAATTTTGTTGTAATTTACTATGAGTTGCAATTAACTTATATCTGTCATTTATCTGTAATCTGCTTGCTTTGAGAGGGCATGGCTAGCATATCCGAGGCTAGCCAAGAAACAGCATATAAAATGGATGATGCACTTGGTATCACAGGCGGTTCGTTGTTAAAAACCGTCAGTGATACCATATCCTGACAGTTTCAAAGAGTGTCGTGCGTGGTGTGACTAATATCACGAGCGGCTTTTACTCGGCCGTCAGGATATACACAATATCACGAGCGGTTAGTAATACAAACCGTGCGCGATATTGTGTATATCATGACGGTCTTGATTACTAAAAATGCATGATGGCGAGTATCACGAGCGGTTTTATAAACAACCGTCGGTGATACTCGTCTATCCTGACGTTAGTAATCAAGACCGTCGTGATATACACAATATCACAGACGGTTAGTACTACAAATTATGCGTGATATTGTGTATATCGCGACGGTCTTGATTACTAACCGTGCGTGATAGGCGAGTATCACCGGCGGTTGTTTATAAAAACCGTCGTGATACTCGCTTATCGCGCAACGGTTAGTAATCAAGACCGTCTGTAATGTTTTATCACGACGGCTCGGGAACCGTCGCGATAACCACCAACTATCATCGACACCTAAACGCGGCGGTTCAGAACCGTGCGTGATAACGATTCGACCAAATGCGTGATAGGGCTATGCGTGTAGTAGTGGGAGGAGAATGGTGCCTGCCATTCGATGCGGAGAGAATGGATGGGTGAGATCGGGATCCTAGGGGATATACCGCAGATCGATGATGTGGTGAGACATCGCAGACAGTTCAGATTACAAACTATCTATGATAGAGACATCACAGATGGTTCATAACAAAAACCGTCTATGATAACAGGAGATATCACAAAGACAAAATATCGGTACAATATAAATAGCTAGTCTCGAAAGATAAAATAGCAAAATTTTATATGGCTTATATATACTCATTTGAAAGGTTTCGACAAGATCTACAACACCCAAATTCTGAAGGGAAGATCAAAAATTTTGGCAAAACCAGAAACTGAAAACGTAAAACATAAATTTGTGGCTAAAGATGGCCGATTTTGAGGGTCTTAGAGGGTGATGGGAACAAGCCGGTCATTTTTTGGATTGGGCTCGTCGTTAGCTTTCTAACGAGTACAAGAACGTCGAAAACGGACATCGTATGCAAAAGTTATGCCCGTTTTACTGAAAGTGTCTCAAAACTGAATCCCTACTCGGACTCAGGCGGAAAATTATGAAATTTTGGGGGATTGCAAGGTGGGAAATATATCACAGATGGTTTTTAATACAAACCATCTATGATAACTTTATTATCACAGGTGATTTTTAATACAAACCGTCTGTGAAGTATTATAGACGGTTTAAATAAAAAACCGTATGTGATATCTTGTATTATCACAGATAGTTTATATAAATAATTACCTGTGAAAATATCACAGATGGTTATTCATATAAACCTTCTGTGATACTTACAGCATAGACGGTTCCTAGAAACCGTATGTGATGTAAGCGTCTAGTTTAGCCTCTTTTGTAGTAGTGCTACCATTTTACTATAGCGGTACTACCATTTTACTGTAGTTGTACTACCGATTTTGCATAGTTTCTTTGGGATCATTTTATGTGGGTGATTAGTCTATGAACTTCATAACTTCTCATAGTTATTAGAGTGAGAAATTTGGAGTCATGCTTCCGCTTCGAGAAGAGATTTTAAAAAGTCTTATATTATTGTTAGCTCCTATTTACTCCCTCTAGTCATCATTTTCGGTCCTATAAGTGGTATCAGAGCGTGGTTGCTCTTTAGTTGATCTAAACCAATCTTGAGCAATGGCGTCGGAGATGTATCACAGTAAGCCACCTGTCTTTTATGGTGTTGACTATCCCTATTGGAAGATAAGGATAGCGATGTACATCGCGGCTTATTGCTTAGCCATTTGGAACAAAGTGAAAAATCCTTTTGTTGTACCTATTAATGTTGTGATCCTCAATGTTGTTTGGTTAGCTGAGGTTGAAGCAAATGCTAAGGCACACAACTTCTTAATCTAAGGCTTAGGAAGATCTGAGTGCAATCGAGTAGCTCATCTTGCATCTACATGTGATATTTGGACGATCCTCTCCGATTACCATGAGGGAACATTAGAAATCAAAATAATATGTGAGACTCAGTTCAAGAGG
The DNA here is from genome assembly GCA_036346575.1 of Dendrocalamus sinicus. Taxonomy (NCBI): domain Eukaryota; kingdom Viridiplantae; phylum Streptophyta; class Magnoliopsida; order Poales; family Poaceae; genus Dendrocalamus; species Dendrocalamus sinicus. Next base: position 11,546,041 of record CM070656.1, on the reverse strand, counting down.
GACTATTAGAAGGTGAAGATGGAACTGAGAGGGTCCATTGAATCCTTCTTTGGTAGATTCCACAAGATTCCGAGCAATTTAAGGTCCGTTGGTGTGACCTATGCTGATGCCGACAATGCGCACTACCACACATAGGGTCATCATAGACGGTTCGTAACCCTCATTAGAGACTATTTCTATACTATCTGATTTATTGCGTGTGACTTCCCAAAATTTCTAAAATTTATTTAGTTTTGTTTGCAATTTTTCTGGGATTTAAATCTTTCCTTTGTACTTAGATTAAAAATTATTAAAGTTTGGTAGCAATTGTAGTCAAAATGAGATTATTTAATTTTATTTGGGTTCCTTGCATTTTGGTAGAATTTTAGGAATTTTGTGGGATTTATTTGGATTTTTTGCTATTTTCTAAGCATTATTCTCCTTTCTTGGGATTTCTAAAAATTAAAAAGAAAGTAAAATATCCCTCTCCCTTCGTCCGACACGTGGATGGCTGGGATCCGCCCACGTCGCTACCGTACTCCCACCCCGCCTTCCTCTCGGGCCAACACTTGGACGGCCTGATCTCGGCCACGTCGCCCCACCCAAAATCCCGCTGTCCCTTCCTACTTACCTCCGCAGCCGTCCGATCTTCTCCTGGCCGCGTGGCACCATCCTCTCCGCCTGCTCCCTCCCTCTCTCTTCTCTCTCTGCGTCCCAACCCCACCTGTTAGCCTGTGCTCCTTCTTCCTCCGCACGTCTTCTTCCTCCCGCCGCAACCGCCTCTGCCCTTCCTGGCCGCCACCCCTCCCGCACGTGCATCGCTCCACTTCTTCCTTCATGCGCCGCACTCTCCGTGCCGACTCCCCCTCTTTCTGCAACCGTCACCCACCTCCCCACTCCCCCACTCGGCCTCATCCGCCACAACTGCCGCCACCTCCACGATTTCTCCAGCGAGAAATCCCGCCGCGCCTGCCCTCCCTGCCCTATTTAAACCCCCCGAGCACCGCCACCCCTCACTCCACCCCACCCCCACCTCACTCCCTCTCTTGGGTTTCCCAGTGCCCCCGCGCCGTGCTTCTTCTCTCCGAGTGCCATTGCCCACTTCGGCGAGCTTCCCTTGTCGCTTCGGCCACCCCTGCACTGTGCCGACGCTGCCTTCAGGATCACCGTGCCACCACTGACCTGCCTCACCCCTCAGCCAAGCCTCTTCGCTGCCGGAGCGCCGTCCCTGCCGTCGACCGAGCACCTCCGTTCACCGCCGAGCCTCGAGCTTAGGGTAAACAGAATCCCCTCCCTCTCCTCTCTCTATTGCGACCCTCGTCGGCCGTCGCCGTGTTGCCGTTCGCCGGTGACCATCGGTTCCCGAGCGTCGCCCCGGCTGGTAAGCCACGTCAGCAGCGACGTGGATACCACATGGCGCCCAGTGGCACGCCACCTCCGTTCGGACAGCACCATGCTAGCGCCACGCTCGCTCGGACAATGCCACCTCCCCCTTTGGTCCACGTGGATGCCACATGTGATGCCACCTTAGCAGACCTGACCCACATGGCTGCCACGTTAGTGACACATGGACAACACGTCCGCACCAAAGCCCTCCCAAGCCACGTGGCAGCCACGTCAGTGCCACCTGGCTGCCATGTCAGCAAATTAGCCTAGTCACCTTCCATGTTAGCACCATATCACCCCCCTGTCACCTCAGCCTTCCGGTGGTCCATAGACTTGGTCCACACGAGTCGGGCCCACTGGTCAGTCTCAATCAACAGGGCTGACGTCATGCTGACATCATAAATCTGATTTTTCAATAGAAAAATAATTCAGCCAAAAAATAAATTCCCTGCTGACGTCATAATTCCAATTTACTTTAGAAAAATAATTACAAAAATCCAGTTTATTCTTTTTCACTATTTTAAACTTCCGAGAGCCCGTTCTCCTTCATTCTAGCTCCAATTGAGCCCATTCAAATTTCTAAATTCTTCAAAAATTCCAATATATCCATTTCTGCCCTCAATTTAAATTATTTGGAGTTTATGTGAATTTATTTGAGTTTGGTGGGTTATTTTCACGTGTAGACTGCGACGATTCCGGAGATTTCTTCGACGACGGTTCACACCAATTCGTGGAGCAAGGCAAGTCACACACCTTGATCATGTTGATCCTAGTTTACAAAAAAAATTATGTTGTTTTAAATTATTCTGCATGCATATTTTTATTCAACGTATTTCAATTCAGTTTTAAATTTAGTTATTGCCTACTTGTTAATTCCTCTGTTGACATTGAATTTCCCCGATACCTTGTCGCCCTAGAATGAAACTGTAGTTAGTACAGTAGTATGGACTAGAGAATTTTATATCAAATGCTTAGACATAATCTTTGTTTGGGGATAACCTTTTCACATGAAATGATAAGCTTTTCAAATGTATTCTTGACTTCGGAGAGTCAAGAAGGATTATGAAATATTTTAAAATAAAATATAAAATCTGGTTTAGTCTTAGGCTACTGGTTAGGTGGTGGGTGCAGGCATGCACTGTTGTTCGGAGACACATTATTGATTGTTGGGCCCGAGGGGTTTGTGATTGAGCCTAGGTCAACTAAAGACCGGTCTGTGAGCTATTGTTGCAAAGCCCTATCGTACTACCACAAGGCTAGTATGGGACAATCCTGGGTGATTAATTTGTGTGTCCCAACCTGAGTCATGTTATAGGTTGAAAGTGAGCGTGACGTGTGCCATGAGAAGTCTCACTATGCTCAAGAGGGGGTCCTGGTCTGGTGGATTTCTTACTGGGGTGAAACCGTAGAGTTGGCTTTGCCAAGTTGAAGGCTTTGCATTGTAAAGACCTTGTCATGATCTCCTCGCTGTAGACCTAAGAAAGTGTGTTAATCCGGTGGCAATATGGGATGATCGTGTCTTGTGGGTAAACCTGTACAACCTCTGCATAGTGTATAACCTATTTTGGATAGCCGTGCCGACGGTCATGGGCATGCTGAGTAAAAATTTTCACGAATTAGACCTTGTTTTTCAAAATGATTTATTAAAACCTTATGGATGGATGGAATCCATGAGTAATTGGAAGCATATGGATGGATGGAATCCATATGAGATGTTTTAGAAAAGATGGTCTGGGTGGGATGCCCGTGGTTAGGTTAGTGTTTGGTCGGAGCTTGCACTAACAGTATTAATTTTATTCAAAATTGCTGATTTTACTTACTATATTAAATTCAATATTTTCAATCTATTTATTGTATTTCTTTAAATGTTGTCTTATGCCCAAATAACATTATATGCCTTCTTTTGTTGCCTTTTATCATTACGTTGCATTCTTCCGTGTGACTTGCATAGTACAAGTTTGTACTCACCTTGCTATCTCATCTCAGAGGAGGACGATTACGACTACGGTGAGGACCTGGACGAGTAGGACTCGTCTTACGGTAGTCTGCCTGTGGGCAGGCTGTCGGGCTTCACTATTTCTCAACTTGTTTCCGCTGTTATTCCTTTTATTTGTGTTATGAATGTAAGACTTGGCCATAAGGTTGTACTCTTTTATTTAATATAGTTGGTCATTTGTGCTTGGTATGTATCTTTGTTCTCTGTGTGCACTAGCTATTCCTGGACTAGTGCGATTTACACAGAGGGTTTCGGAGTTGTTGCTCCGGTGTCCGACATTGCGTTAGCGATAACAGGTGGTTATCACATATGGCGTCCGAACCGTTTGTGATAAGTCACAATACAGACAGTTTTTCAAAATAACCATCCGTGATATCTGACAAATCACAGACCACTAACACAAAAAACCGTCTATAATGGTCTATGTGTCATATACAGTTTTGTGTTAGAAACCATCTGTGATAGTTCTTTGTGTAGATAAAAAATTTCTAATTTTGGCTTGCCTCAGGAAATGCTCGCCATACTATCTGAAAATAAGCAAGTAGATTATAAATAAATGACAAATAAGTGAATTATAACTCAAAGTGAATTACAACTCAAAATCAATTACAAAAGAAGGAAACTCAAAATCTATGTGGATCAACCGAATGGTTTTGTGATTTTTGGACAAGAAAGCAAGGTGTGTAGATTATTGAAATTCTTGTATGGCCTGAAGCAAGCACCTAAATAATGGCACGAGAAGTTTGACAAAACTTTGATATCAGTTGGCTTTACTGTGAACGAAGTTGATAAATATGTGTACTGCCGTTATGATGGGGTCAAGGAGTGATCTTATGTCTATATGTGGATGACATACTTATATTTGAAACAAACACTACTGTAATTGATAAGATCAAATATTTCTTATCTCGATACTTTGATATGAAAGACTTAGGAGAGGTAGACATCATTCTGAATATTAAATTGATCTAGAGCAAACATTGGATTATTTTGAACCAATCTCATTATGCTGAGAAAATCTAGAGCCTATTTGCTATGAGAATTGTAAAATTTCTCCAATGCCCTATGATGCGTGTATTAATCTGCGAAAGAATTAGGGGTAGGAAAATATCAATTGAGATATTCACAAATTATTGTGTCACTTATATATTTAGCTGGTACCATAAGATCTAACATTTCATTTGCTGTGAGCAAATTAAATCGGTTTACATCTAACCAGGATATGATCACTAGGAGCACTTGAGAGAGTTTTACATTACTTGAGAGATACAATATCTTTTGGAATTCATTATATTGGATACCTATCTGCATTAGAATGATATAGTGGTTCCAATTAGGTCTCTGATACGAATGAGATCAAAGCTACAAGTAGCTATGGATTTACTTTAGCTGGTACTGCAGTTTCATGGAGATCTTGCAAACAGACTATATTAACTAGGTCAACCATAGAAGAAGAACTTGTAGTGCTTAACACAGTCATTGTTGAGGCCGAATAGCTGAGAGAGTTTCTATTAGACTTGCCATTAGTTGAGAAACTAATACCGACAATCCTGATGTACTGTAGAGACCCGAATATACAAATCCGGACTCTACTGTGTATTCTGCACTAGTCCAGGATCACGCTAGTGCACACAGCGTAAACAAAGACAAATATCATCCACATCACGATATTCTAAAGGAAATCCAAATTATATTAATAACCAACAGAGTACGACCTTATGGCCAAGCTTACAATTATTAGCCTGAAGGGCTTTAAAGAAACTAGCAGCGGAGATCCAAAATTAAGCGTAGTAGCCACTCGACATGCCCACAGGCAATCGACTGGGGAGCGAAGTCCTAATCCGTGAAGTCCTCGTAATAGCCTCCTCCTAGCAACTCCTGCTGATCTGGTCCCTCCTCCTCAACTGAGCAACATGGGCATAAAGCCGTGAGTACATTGGTACTCAGCAAGTCGTTTGTAACAAATGAATGCAATATAGTATGCAAAGCTTAACAATGGATGGCTGAAAGGTTAGTTTTGCGTGAAGCAGCAATTTGAAGTAAATACAATATATAGATTGAAAAGCATATTTAACAACGGACACTAAGTAAATAAATCAAAGGAATTGAGTATAACCACAAGTGAACTAACCATTCACTTCCCATCTCAAACCAAACCACAATTTCATAAAGACTCTACCCCTCGTGTGAAATCACCGAGCATTGTCCATGACCGAGGACACGGCTATTCGAATAGTTTACACTCTGCAGAGGTTGCACAACTGTACCCACACGATGTGATTAGCCTCAGCTTAAGGAAATCACAACAAGGCTTTTACAATGATCCATCTCCACCCGATCCCACTCGCTAAGGATTCGCCGTCGAGTAGGGTAACCCCCTAGTCGATAATTGCCCCCTCTTGCGCCACACAACATCAGTAGTAAAACCAAAGTGGAGACTTCACAAATTATTATGCCAGGTCTATCCCATACTAGACATGTGGTTTGCACGATTAAGCTCAGATCAATGGCGCACAAAGTTAAGTCCTTAAGAATTACCCAGGCGAAGCATCCACATCCCATGTGCCTCTCGCACCCCTTTATCGCACGATCAATCGCCCAAGTGAAAACCAATTTTGTATAACCAACACCAATGACACTACCCATGCCATGGCAACAAGTTTTATAACTGTGGTTAACCACCACATTCAAGTATATCATTAAGTCAAGATTAATTAACCACATGTGATGATGAACCCTTTCGCAAACTAAGCAAGGCTAAGCATTCTAATCGTACCAACCCAATGTGACAAATAACATAGCATCACTAATTAAATTCCCAACCTAAGGTGACAATGGCATCAAGGTATTCCAAAATATCAAGGAGGAATAATCAATTAGGTCATTAACTACCGATACAAGGGTTTTATAATAAAGTAGCAATGCATGATAATTTAAAGCAACATAATACATAATAGATTTGAAAACTGGGTTCAATATGATCAAAGGACACGACTTGCCTTGGCCTTGCTCAGCTGAGGTCTCTTGGTCTTCAAATCCAACTTCCGTTCCCTCGAACACGCGATCTAACGAGAGAGAAAACGAGACGAAAAGACAAACTAAATTCAAATAAAATTCAAATGAACTCCAAAAACTTCTAAACCTGGACCAAAAGGAAGAGCTCAATTTTAGATGAATTTAGGAAAAGAACGGGTCAATCGGAGCTAGGGCGAGGAGAACGGGCTCTTGGAAAATTGGATCTAAAGAAAATCGGGGAAAATCGGAAATTGCACTGTGCTGTAGACCCGGCTCACGAAATAACGATCTCACAGTGAACCCGGCGCACGGAACTGTGCGGGCGGCGGTGCCGACTTGTGGCGGCGGAGTCTGCCGTGGCGCGACGAGGCGACACGTGGGCTGTTTTGGTGGCGTGGTGGTGGCCGACTCGCCGGGCCGAGTGGCAAGCCCGCGTGGCGGTTCACGGGCGCCCGACGCGTGTGGCCCGGCGGCAGCGGCTCGGCGCCGCACGGTGGACCAGCGCGAGGAAAGCGAAGAAGCGCGGTCTTGCGCGTCGGCCAGCAGCGGGCGCGGAACCGAGGGGACGCGGGCGCAGCCAGGCGCGGCGTGTCGCGTGGCGCGAGCGCGGCGCGAGATCTGGCCGGCGGGGGGTAGCGGGCGGCCGTGGCGGCAGCGGCGGGCGGCGGAGTTTAACGGCGGCGATCGAGGTGGCGGCGGCGACGACGGCGGCGGCGGCGCACGGCGGCTAACTCCGGCGGCAGCGAACGCCACGGCGTCGGCGGCGGCGCGGCGGCGGCGGCGCCGACGGGAGAAGCGAGGTCGCGGCGGCAAATACCCGGACGTCGGCGGCGTCTGGTCGATCACGGCGGCGGTGTCCCGAGCGAGAGCGGCGGAGAGCGAACCGACTCGAGACGGACTCCGCGCAAAACGCGCGGCAGTGGGCCCCACCCGTCGGCGGTCGGACGGCGAAGCGGCGAGATGGCGCATGGCGTGCGCGGCGGCGGGATGGCGAAGCGCGTCGTCCATCGGCGAGGGCAAGCGGCGCGGCGCGGCGCCGATGTGCGGCGCGTGGCACAGGCGGGATGCGGCGCGGTGGCTGGGTGGGCGGCGGCTCTCTTGGTGGGCGGTGGTGGGCTTTCAGCCCATTGGCCGGTTGGGATTTTCTGGGGTTTTTCTTTTTCAGAAATTCATATAAATTAATTTTAGCTCTGGAAAATAGCAAATAAATCCAGAAAAATTCAGAAAAAATTCCAATAAATTCCTTGGGACACAAGGAACTCAAATAAAATACTTTTGGCAAATGTTCATGTTCAGATTATTCATATTAAACACTTCTAATTCATACAAATTCATTTAAGCTTTAATTAATTCCAGAAAAATTCAAATGGTGAATTTTATTTAAAAAGCTTCAAAAAGGCTCTGAAAATCAGGATGTTACAAACCTCCCCCCCTTAAACGGAATCTCGACCCCGAGATTCAGGCTTACTAAAAGATTAGGTTACCAGGTGCGACGTCGGAGACAACGTGGTTCAAGCTTCCCCTTGCAACGTTCTGAGGTATCTGGGCTCCCTGACTTGACGATGTTCCACGGCTTGCTCCTGGGGTCTTTGTAGGGGTACTTCCAAGGTTGAACGGAATTGGCGAGAATTGCTCGATGCTTCTGCGGGGTTCCTGGGTCCAACCATCTTGCTGCTGCTCTGAAGAGAAACACTACTGATTGCTCCAGGCGAAAAGGTAAGGGGGGAAAAGCATAGGTAAGACTTGAGGTTGAACTTGGTCAACTTTATTCCGGGTTAGTTGCTCTGACACTTCCAAAACTCTGACCGGGTTTTAAAGATAAGTGGGAAAAGCATAGATGAGAGGTAAACTCGTCTAAGGGGAATTTCTAATGGCAACCTAAACTAAACAAACACTTAGCCGAAAAAGGCTAACAGCAAAACCGGGGAAATAACACCAATAAAAGATTGACATGATTGCAATATAATGCTTTTAAGGGCAAAATTTGCAGCTCACATCACACGCATAGCGCAAGAAAAAGCAAAGCGGTCTACGATCTTTGAAACTATAACAGGGTTCAAATCTAATGGCTCCTAATCTTCACGGAAATCTCCAATCTTGTCTTGACATATTGGGGTGCTTCTTTGATCCGAACTTCACAGCACAGCTTGAAGAATTCCAAGCTAATCTTCACTTGGATTAGGGAAGACTCGAGACATCTATGGACATTATGGAGATAAGAAGTCAAATTGAAATTCGAAAACAATATTTCAGAGGAGGCAAGGAGAAAGAATCCTAAGAATGAGGTAAGAATAAAGAATTACTATACAATCATTTGGTTGATTTGATTTAGAAAATAAATTTCGAAATCTTGACTAATTCGACCATTCTAACTAGGGCTCCGTCCTACAGTCGATATAGCTCTGATACCATCTCTGTAGAGACCCGAATATACAAATCCGGACTCTACTGTGTATTCTGCACTAGTCCAGGATCACGCTAGTGCACACAGCGTAAACAAAGACAAATATCATCCACATCACGATATTCTAAAGGAAATCCAAATTATATTAATAACCAACAGAGTACGACCTTATGGCCAAGCTTACAATTATTAGCCTGAAGGGCTTTAAAGAAACTAGCAGCGGAGATCCAAAATTAAGCGTAGTAGCCACTCGACATGCCCACAGGCAATCGACTGGGGAGCGAAGTCCTAATCCGTGAAGTCCTCGTAATAGCCTCCTCCTAGCAACTCCTGCTGATCTGGTCCCTCCTCCTCAACTGAGCAACATGGGCATAAAGCCGTGAGTACATTGGTACTCAGCAAGTCGTTTGTAACAAATGAATGCAATATAGTATGCAAAGCTTAACAATGGATGGCTGAAAGGTTAGTTTTGCGTGAAGCAGCAATTTGAAGTAAATACAATATATAGATTGAAAAGCATATTTAACAACGGACACTAAGTAAATAAATCAAAGGAATTGAGTATAACCACAAGTGAACTAACCATTCACTTCCCATCTCAAACCAAACCACAATTTCATAAAGACTCTACCCCTCGTGTGAAATCACCGAGCATTGTCCATGACCGAGGACACGGCTATTCGAATAGTTTACACTCTGCAGAGGTTGCACAACTGTACCCACACGATGTGATTAGCCTCAGCTTAAGGAAATCACAACAAGGCTTTTACAATGATCCATCTCCACCCGATCCCACTCGCTAAGGATTCGCCGTCGAGTAGGGTAACCCCCTAGTCGATAATTGCCCCCTCTTGCGCCACACAACATCAGTAGTAAAACCAAAGTGGAGACTTCACAAATTATTATGCCAGGTCTATCCCATACTAGACATGTGGTTTGCACGATTAAGCTCAGATCAATGGCGCACAAAGTTAAGTCCTTAAGAATTACCCAGGCGAAGCATCCACATCCCATGTGCCTCTCGCACCCCCTTTACTGCACGATCAATCGCCCAAGTGAAAACCAATTTTGTATAACCAACACCAATGACACTACCCATGCCATGGCAACAAGTTTTATAACTGTGGTTAACCACCACATTCAAGTATATCATTAAGTCAAGATTAATTAACCACATGTGATGATGAACCCTTTCGCAAACTAAGCAAGGCTAAGCATTCTAATCGTACCAACCCAATGTGACAAATAACATAGCATCACTAATTAAATTCCCAACCTAAGGTGACAATGGCATCAAGGTATTCCAAAATATCAAGGAGGAATAATCAATTAGGTCATTAACTACCGATACAAGGGTTTTATAATAAAGTAGCAATGCATGATAATTTAAAGCAACATAATACATAATAGATTTGAAAACTGGGTTCAATATGATCAAAGGACACGACTTGCCTTGGCCTTGCTCAGCTGAGGTCTCTTGGTCTTCAAATCCAACTTCCGTTCCCTCGAACACGCGATCTAACGAGAGAGAAAACGAGACGAAAAGACAAACTAAATTCAAATAAAATTCAAATGAACTCCAAAAACTTCTAAACCTGGACCAAAAGGAAGAGCTCAATTTTAGATGAATTTAGGAAAAAGAACGGGGTCAATCGGAGCTAGGACGAGGGAGAACGGGCTCTTGGAAAATTGGATCTAAAGAAAATCGGGGAAAATCGGAAATTGCCTTTGTCTTTGTAGACCCGCTCACGAAATAACCAGTCTCATCAGTGAACCCGCGCACGGAGGCTGTGCGGGCGGTCGGTCTTGACGCTGGCGGCGGAGTCTTGACAGCCGACGGGCCGACACGTGGTATTTTGGTGACGTGGCGGTGGCCGGCCTTGACAGGCAAGCCGCGTGGCCGGTTCACGGCGCCGATCGCGAGTGGGCCCGGTGGCAGCGGCTCGCGCGACGGTGGACCAGCGCGAGGAAGGCGAAGGGCGCGTGTCGGCGGCGTCGCCCAGCGCGGGCGCGGAACCGAGGGGCGCGGGCGCGGCGAGGCGCGGCGTGTCATGGCGCAGCGCGAGCGCGGCGCAGATCTCGCCGGCGGGAGGGGTAGCGGCGGCTGGCGGCCGCGGCGAGGGCGGCGAGTTTAACCGGCGGCGGCGAGGTGGCGGCGGAACTCACCGGCGGCGGCGGCGGCGGCGACGATAACGGCGAGCAGCGGCGCACGGCGGCTAACTCCGCGACGGCGAACGACGCGCGGCGGCGGCGGCGGCGGCGGCGGTGGCGGCGGGACGGAGAAGCGAGGGGTCGCGCGGCTTAAATACCGGACGTCGCGGCGTCGGTCGATCCGGCGGCGGTGTCCCGAGCGGAGACGGCGGCGAGAGCGGCCGGACTCGAGCGGACTCCGCCCGCAACGCGCCGCAGGTGGGCCCCACCGTCAGCGGTCGGACGGCGAAGCGGCGAGATGGCGCATGGCGTGGCGGCGGCGGGATGGCGAAGCGCGTCGTCCATCGGCAGGGCAAAGCGGGCGCGGCGCGCGCCGATGTGCGACGCGTGGCACGCAGGCGGGATGCGGCGCGGTGGTTGGGCTGGCGGCTCTTTGGTGGGCGGCTAGTGGGCTTTCAGCCCATTGGCCGGTTGGGATTTTCTGGGGTTTTTCTTTTTCAGAAATTCATATAAATTAATTTGAGCTCTGGAAAATAGCAAATAAATCCAGAAAAATTCAGAAAAAATTCCAATAAATTCCTTGGGACACAAGGAACTCAAATAAAATACTTTTGGCAAATGTTCATGTTCAGATTATTCATATTAAACACTTCTAATTCATACAAATTCATTTAAGCTTTAATTAATTCCAGAAAAATTCAAATGGTGAATTTTATTTAAAAAGCTTCAAAAAGGCTCTGAAAATCAGGATGTTACATGTACTGTGATAATCAAACATTGTTGGCTAAATTTACTAGTACTAAGAATAATATGAAGTCCTCCAGACATATGAAGCGTAGGCTTAAATCTGTCGGAAAATAAAGGAACTTCGGAGTGATTGCTATGAATTATATTCACATTAGGAAAAATCTGACAGACCTTTTACAAATGGGTTAGCATGGAAAGTAATTTTTGGGCCTGTTCTTTTCCTCCGAAGCTGGTGGCTTTTGGCTTTTGCTACAGTACCTAACTTTCAAACGGAGTATTTTCTCAAGACAGGGTCTATGAGTTAAATGATGTACACGTTAAAAGCCCAACATATGTGCCATCTAAAATCGCAAGTGAGTATCTATCTCTCCGTAATCTGTACCGTAAACAACCAAAATTCAAAATTTTCAACCAAAAGCCATAAGCCGCAGCCGTTGCCAAACAGGCCCTCTGTTACATCCATGGACATAGGAATGAGACATATTTGAGTTTTATCACAATAGTAACACACATCTTCTTGATTAGAGATCCCATGACTTTGGCAATGAGAAAAACAAGTTAATATTGTAATAAGAAAGTAGATATCAATTGTACATGTGTCTTAATAAATAAAACACTCTTAACTATATGGAATGTTGGCTTAAAGACTTAATGTATTCTAGTGTCCAAATGAGGAAAAAAAGGTATTGGCCTACAGAATACCTAAAATGAATACACGTACTGGAGCCGAATTGTGAGGTCGTAGTTCACAAAAATAGGGTATTCTCTAGAAAACTCATGAGCAGAGAAGGGAGCATAACAGTATAACGATATGTTTAGACATGGTTCATTGGCAATCTAGTATCAGTTGAGATTTCAAGTGAAGTTTGATCACGAAAAGATGTGAATTCAATGCGTAATCCGTTCATCAATTATGAGAGGATGAATCTTGCTAATCTAGGTATAAGTTCAACCCGTACGAGATTTACGCCAAAAGACTAGTATATTAACAATACTTCAGTATGATAATCTTTGTCATCTTTTTTACATTTTGTTTTGAAATTGATTGGAGATTGTTGAAAATTGGCACATGAAATGAGACCAATTTCATTTAAAAATTCCAACGCATGCATGGTTTAATACCATATTGCCTGACAAAGTGGAGGAAAGACAATTTATAAGGTGGAGTTCTTGCCACTCCTTGAAACATGTGACACATGATATGAGGGGGACTTTGGCTAAACACACATGTGCACGCATGCGTGCGTATTAGCGTATTTTTTGCATGAAAAATGACTTGACTTGTGACTTACGATGAGTGACCACACCATGTCGTAGCGCGTCTCCTGGCACATTAAATCCACATTTTATTTTATTGAATCATGCATTATCTCTCTTGTTTATTTTGTTTAAATGTGATTTAAAATGAGTTAATGTTGTTAGTTACCACTACTACAAAAAGGCTTATATTAGACGCCTCATCATAGACAGTTGACCAAAACTGTCAGTGTTGAATGCAATCATAGATGGTTTAGGTTTAGAGACCATTTGTGTTGCTGCCAACACTAAAAACCATCTGTAAAGATAATATCATAGATGGTTCTTGGTAAGAACCGTCTATGAAGTATCACAAACGATTCTTGGTAAGAACCATCTGTGATATTACCAAATATCATAGATGATTTGTTATTTAAACTGTCTGTGATACTTCACAGATGATTTTTATAACAAACTGTATGTGATAATGAAGTTATCACAGATGGTTTATATTGAAAACCGTCTATGATATGTTTCCTGCCTCGCAATCCCCTAAAATTTCATAATCTCCTGCTTGAGTCCGAGTAGGATTCTATTCCGAGACACCATTAGTAAAACGGGCAACTTTTGCATATGGTATCCGCTTTCGACGTTCTTGTACTCGTTGGAAAGCTAACAACAAATCCGATCCAAAACAAATGACCTACTTGCACCAGTCACCCTCTAAGACCCCCAAAATTGGCCATCTTTAGCCCTAAATTTGTGTTGCAAGTTTTTGGTTTCTGTTTTTGCAAAAATTTTCAATCTTCCCTTCGGAATTTAGTGTTTGCCTCAACTGCAAAGATATAGATCTCATCGAAACCTTTCAAACGAGTATATATAAGCTATATAAAACTTTGTTATTTTATCTTTTGAGACTAACCACTTTCATTGCACCAATATGTATTGTCTTTGTGCTCTAATTCACAGACGGTTCGTATCTAGAACCGTCTGTGATAATCGTTCATCACAGATGGTTTTAGCTACCAACCATCTGTGATACTCGTTTATCATATACAGTTCTAGCTACCAACCATCTGTGATGGAAGAGTATTACAGACGGTTTGTATTCTGTGATAATCTGACCATTAGGCCCGTTGATCCTCCCCAACCCAATCCTAGCTAATAGAAACCCACCAACCCTCACCCCATGGATCGTAGCTTCACCTCTCCATCCCCGCGGCAAAAATTTTCTCACTCCTGCCTCTCCCTCCTCTATAAATACTTACCTAAACCCAGCCTCCTTGCCGTCCTCCTCCTCCTCGACCCTTACCCTAATAGCCCGCACAAAGTATATGATGCACAAGTCTACGGGAGGCAAGGCTCCACGGAAACAACTGGCTACCAAGGTGATGCTCAAGTCAGCGCTGATGATGGCAGGTGTCAAAGACATCCAGCTTGTCCGCATCAAAGACATCCAAATTTGCATTTTAAGTTTTTGGTTTCTTTTTATGTTCTTGTTGTGTTAGCTAGATGGGTAACCTGCTTGTTTCATGGGATGTTGTAATGGTGGACTCTAATCTTAATAAAAATAAAATATGCTACTGTGTTTGTTGCTGTGTTTGCTTGTTTTTAGATGGCATAGTTAACATTTCCTGATGCTAGCCAAAAAAAGAAAAAAATTAGGTACAGAATGAACTATCATGTACAGATGGTTTTGTAATATAAATCATTTGTGAAGGATAATCACAGACATCTCAAACAAAAAACCGTCTGTGATACTAAAACATCATAGACGGTTCTATCTACCAATCGTCTGTGATGGGAAAGTACCACAGACGATTCTATATACTAACTGTCTGTGATACTTGCCCATCACAGATGGTTGGTAGCTAGAACCGTCTATGATGTGTGAGTATCATAGATGGTTTTGGTTCGAGCCGTCTGTGATAGTGTTCTTCATAGACGGTTCTAGTTAAAAACTGTCTATGTTGTGATTATCACAGACGGCTCACAAACCGTCTGTGATAACCTCCGATTATCATTGACCCATAAATTCAGATGGTTCAGAAAAGTTCCAAACCGTCTGTGATGACAGCTCCAAACCGTCTGTAATGATCCTTTTTGTAGTAGTGTACTAGTAACTAATTGTCACATGTCTTTATTAGGATGTGGAGATGTCTAGGCCTAAGGACAACCGAATTCTCCATTTCTCTCCCACATCTTCTTTCTCCTCTGGTAAGTTGTGTTGGAGTGTTGAGCCGTCAAACTTCGCCACCCTTTTTCTCAGCGTGCACAGGGAATGAAGAAGAGTGGGATCTCCGCCCATTGCCACAAAGGACGCCTTCATAGGACGACACTAAGATTTCTAGGCAGCATACATCTGCGCAACTGCTCGCTTCGCTACTTTATCTACGTTTTATACTGCCTACGTTTTACACTGCATCGTGTCTACACTGCTTCTTGTTCCCATGCATTAAGATCCAAACAAAGACTATGCTTAAGCATGCATTTATTTTTCCAACCCCATCAAAAGATAGGTGAAGTTAGAGGAGATCCTGCAAGTGCCAAATACATCTTTTTGTGGAGAATGAAGCTGAGTTGCCCAGAATGCTTGTCACCGTTGATTGCTCACTCTTTAATAAATAATGTGTCAGAATTTAGGTCTAGACAAGTGTGAGGTCTATTTTCTATAATAATAAAACACACAAGATTTGGTACTATATTGTCTAGTCAAGTAGAGAGAAGATAATTTATAAAGTGGAGTCCTTGTCACTCATTAAAATATATGACACATCGATGGAGATGATATAAGGAGGACTTTTGATAAACACATACACGCATATATTCACATCTATTTGCGTGAAAAATCATGTGACTTATGACTTTCACTTGATAGACCAAGTCCACCCTTTCTTTTATGAACTGTGCATTTCTATATGTGCCCTCTTTGATACAATGTGACATAACTATACGTAGATCCTATATGGAAGTTTGTTCATATGCAAATATTGGGTTTTGTATATATGGCGACATGCTTTTGAAAAAATATTGGTAGCTATCCTCGTCTAAAATATGAATTTGTCAATGTTCTATCCCTGTTTTGAAATGGTTAGTGTGAGCTATTGCTTCATTTGTAAATTGTTTCATGTGTGTACTGCCTTATGGAAAGAATTCCCTTAATTGGAGTGATTTGGGTCTTAGTTACTGTGCAAAGGATTTCACCATGTTTCAGTCTTGGCTGAAAGCATATTTGGATGTGAGATGCCTTGCTCAGATTTTAACAGGTTCCAGACAAGTTTCAGTAGGTTGCAGACAAGCTTCTCATAGTGTTTTCATGCAAAGTTCATTCTAATTAGTTCAAGTTTCTCAAAGTTTTAGTTTCTAAAACACAAAACCACCTTTGAAACTCGATGTTTCAATTTTTGAAACCTATGAAATTATCTAAAACGTGATGTTTTCAGTTTTCGAAACTCAATGAAACACGATAAAATCTACTTGAAACATCAAATATATGCTAAAGTCCTCCGTACCAAGCTATAACATTTTGAAACTACAAGTTCCAGTCTTGGAAATTCTTGAAACTTCTTTTCGAGTTTCAATTTTAAAACTTGATGAAACTTGTTAAAATTAGAAGTCTCATTTTGAAACCTCATAAAATATCAAGTTTTAGTTCTGAAACCTCATAAAACTTCACGAAACTACTTTAAAACTCTGCAATGGGATACCATCTTATAGTAGCCTCGATTTTGGTAGCGTATTCATGACGTTGAACTCATATTTTCATGAGGTTTCAAAAAGTTTCAAGAGGTTTTATTACTAAGTTGCATAACTAATTTCATGCTGTTTCATAAGTTTCAGAAGGTTCTCATACCTAAATTGATTAAGTACCATGAGGTTTCTTGACTAGTTCCATGATGTCCCATCAGGTTTTATAAAGTTTAAGGAGGTTTCATATTGTTTCAAGATGTTTTATGTCTTAGTTGACTAAGTTTCATGGTATTTCAGAGGTTTAATACAGTTTCAGGGGTTTTATGTCTAAATTGACTAGATTTCATGATTAAAATTTATGGTATTTCATGAAGTTTCATAGAGTTTCAAGAAGTTTTATGCCTAAGTTGGTTAGGTTTCATGATTATGTTTCATGGTGTTTTATGAGGTTTAAAAAGTTTTAGGAGGTTTTATGTCTAAATTAACTAGGTTTTATAAGGTTTCATTATTAAGTTTTATTGTGTTTCATGATGTTTCATCAACTTTTAGGAGGTTTCATGTCTAAATTAATTAGTTTTTATGTTTTTAAGTTTTATGCTGTTTATGACGCTTTATAAAATTTTAGAATGCTTCATGCCTAATTTGACTAAGTTTCATAATGTTTCATGAGGCTTTATAAAGTTTCACGTGCGTAGAGAGCATGATAGTGATCTCAAGGTCGTGTGGCGTATAGGAAGGACGACGGCGTGGTTTCACGGGCACGTAGAGGATGGGCGAGCTTTCAATCAGCGAGAGTTCTCACAGTCTGCATGCAAAACTGATGCAGGTGTGCCATTCGAGCTCATTTAATGGGATGGTTGGTACCTATCCCGTTGTATGCGTATTGGACGGTATACTGCTGTAGCTGTGTTCTTAACAGAATGTACAATTTTGGTAGAAGGGGTACTTCAGGGGAACTGTGTTTAGGATGAGAGTTCTACAGCTTCCTTAGGGACTCATGGATATACATTCCTACTAAGTTTCATGTCGTTTGGATCTGTGGTAGATTAGTAGATTGTGCTGAGATTCCAAGAGGCAAAAGTGTTGCTTACATTTTTATAATCTGTTGGACTGAAAACACCGACACCCAATCTCAAAAAAGGAAAAAAAAATGGAAAACACCCAAACCCAAAGAAAGGTGATCTACCCTACAAACTCCTAGCATCCAATCAACTCTTGATTCTCACCATCATCAAGCATGTGGGACCAAATCTAGAGAAATAAGTTACGCACGCACGTGAAACCTGATGCTTAAAGAACCTGTATAATCTGGTTCCTTTTCTATCATGAACATGCCTCACATTTGTTCTTTCCTTCCCAAGAACTCATAGCAACAACCAATGTAATTAACTAACCTCCTTTGATCACCTTTTATGGAAACTTTGGAATCATCCGTACACTGAAACTCTTAAGAACCCCTGTGAAATATACACTTACTAATTAACAACATAAAAGAAAAGAAAAAAGAAGGAAGGAGAGACTGACACTATTACAGAAGAGGTTATACTGGACGGCTACATCACAGACGGTTCATACAGAACCGTCTGTGCTTAAACTATCACAGATGGTTTATAATAGCAACCGTCTGTGATATTTTCATAGACGGTTATTAACACGAACTATCTGTGATAATTGAGATATCATAAACGGTTCATGTTAATAACCATTTGTGAACTTTCACAGACGGTTCTTAGCACGAACCGTCTGTGATAAGTCAAACATCACAGACGGTTCGTGTTAATAACCATCTGTAAAAGTTGTGGACATCACAGACAATTCATGTAAAAAACCATCTCTGATACTGTGGACATCACAGACGGTTCTTGTAACAAATCGTCTGTAATATTGCGGACATCACAAACAGTTTGTATGAATAACTATCTGTGATAATACGAACAGTCTGTAATAATGTTGGTATCACAGATCATTTGTGGTGGAACCATCTAGGATAATCTATGCTATTAAATACCAGGCGTACATGGTATCGACACAGATCTATTTTCATTGCGCTGCATCGGTGGAGCGAGGCAGCCGGCTTTAGGAAGTTTGGTGAAAACATATCGCTTGTAGATCTATATATGTCTTCTTAGTGATCAGAAGTTAGTACTTAATTGCTTCTAATAACTTATATGCCCTGTAATTGAAAGAGATGATAGCTAGGTTTTTGTTTAGATCTAGCTAGCTAGCTAGGTTTAGAAAGATAATGGTACTTTTCTCAATTTCAGAATGGGTAAGTACTCCTAGTTTACTTCAATATATTCTTGCTTAATATTATTGTGTCATGAATACGTGGCTAGCTAGCTACCTAAAATAGATGTCAAGTGTAATTAAGTATAGCTAGTCTAATTTGCTATAGTAGTGCTAATAATTGTTTTTGACACCCATTTGTTACATGTGTAGCGTAAATGGATTGAAGCTGGATGTACGTTAAGAACCGTATGAGTGAAGAGTACATTAATGACATTTTTGCTTTTAGAAGAGCGGCCGAGCTGGATATGTTGAAGAAGGGGATGGAATATATGTACTATCCATGCATTGATCGTGATAATCTAAAGATGTTTAGCAACTCAGCGTAGATCGAAGCTCACTTGATTCGAAGGGGCTTCAGAAAGGGGTACAAATGTTGGACCAGTCATGGTGAA
Source organism: Dendrocalamus sinicus (assembly GCA_036346575.1). Lineage (NCBI taxonomy): Eukaryota > Viridiplantae > Streptophyta > Magnoliopsida > Poales > Poaceae > Dendrocalamus > Dendrocalamus sinicus. The sequence goes on along the minus strand of CM070656.1, from coordinate 11,526,756 downwards.
GAGAAGATTACACAAGAAGGTAATTATGACATCGTCGAGGGAGACAACGATATGCCGGTTGTGGACTGTGCTTTTGATCACGAGGATAGGTCGTTGGATGATAATCTGGATCATATGCTATGTGATGTAGAAGGGAACTATAGTGAGAGAGAGAGAGAGAGAGTTTGGTAAATTTGAGGTCTTGATGGAGGACTCGGAGAAACCTTTGTTCCTGGGCGGCAAGCCGTAATACACGAGGTTGTCATCAGTTCTAGAAATGCTAAAATTGAAGGCAAGCAATGGTTGGTCCGACAAGAGTTTCACGGCATTGTTAGGTCTCCTGGCAGACATGCTTCCTAAGAGAAATGTGTTGCCGAGAACCATCTACCAAGCCAAAAAGATTCTTTGTCCATTGGGAATGGAAGTAGAAAGAATACATGCATGTCCGAATGATTGTATCCTGTACCATAAAAAGTATGCTAGCTTACATGCTTGTCCAGTGTGTAAAGCATCCCGATACAAGCATAAAAATGACTCCGATGATGGGAAGGGCATCGAGATAAAGTAAGGACCTCCTGCTAAGGTGTTGTGGCATCTTCCTGTAATTCCCCGTTTGAAGCGTTTATTTGCAAACTGCAAGGATGCAAGATTGATACATTGGCACTTAGAGCAGCGTAAGAAAGACAGAAAGATAAGACACGTTGCTAATTCTACCCAGTGGAGGAACATCGATAGGATGTTTGTAGATTTCAGTGTGGAACCGAGGAATATAAGGTTTGGGTTGAGTACAGATGGAATGACTCTTTTTGCTAATATGAGCAGCCGACATAGCACCTGGCCCGTGACTCTGTGAATGTACAACCTTCCTCTTTGGTTGTGTATGAAGCGGAAGTATATTTTGATGTCACTACTTATCCAAGGGCCAAAGCAACGAAGGAACGGTATTGATGTGTACCTAACACCATTGGTGGAAGATCTTGCAATATTGTGGAATAAAGGGTTATATGTATGGGATGCGGACAAACGAGAGAACTTCACTCTACGCTTCATGCTGTTCTGGACCATTAATGATTTTCCTACCCTTGTTAACCTGTCAGGGTTGAGTACAAAAGGAGCCAAAAATAACATGATTGCCTCTTGCAGCAATCATTGACTACCGAATCTTCTCGAGGCTCCTTTCAAGAATACAGGGAAAGAGATGTACTATCATAGACCTTGGGAAACAAGGAGCACCTAGGTCGCACACGAGGCCTGGGAGTTTACATATCTTGGAGGCATGGATTCCCAAATGACTCTGAGACATATAGGAGTAGGAAGAGATCCAAGACCTATCGCAACGAACAAATAAAACAGGAGCTTCGTGCACAACTTGAGGAACAGCTATCTACCTCACTTCAAGAGCGGACTGCCTCACATCAATGAGAGATAGATTCATTGAGGGAAGAACTGAGACAAGTCCGCAACCAATCGCAACTCACCCCCCGTTAATGTGGTACCCAGTCCCTCTCAACGTCGGAGTAGCTGCGTATCCACGCCAATTACTAAACATAGCGATGCCCACTTACCTACCAATGACATCCAGGTAATGTACCTCTTTAGAATGCTACATAGATCTCTCTGGTGGACGCCTTAGCTCATCTTGTATCGTTATGTAGGAGCCCGCGCATTGCATCCTCAGAGTCAGTCTTGTTAGCTCCATTCCCATTGACTATATGGCTCAGGTCGAACTGATAGGTGTACCTCTATCTCGTCACAAGGGGAGGCTAGAGGGTATCGGGACTATCAGAAGGAAAGCAATAACTTCAGATCGATACGTATGCTCATGCCCATTTCACAGTTTTACAACACATGACTGAAGTGACCTCATATATTGAAGAGTACAAGGACATGCGACACCAAGACAATGCAGGCCAGTCAGATGTTTGGATTACAAGATAACACAACCGTCAGTTCAACGAATGGTTAAAGATGCGATTGACTAGGAGGTCGTCAAGTGAAATACTACAATGGTTGGCCAAAGGGCCAAAATTTACAATTATGACATGGCAAGGATATGGCATTAATGGCTACATATTTTATACAACAGATCAGGATAGAAAGAGCACACTATAGAACTCAGGTGTCTGCATAGATGCCTATGATGCACACGTCAGTACCGCTGGCCCAAGCTTGTACTACGGGCTTGTAGAGGAGATTTGGAAGCTTGACTACATAATTTTCAATATATCTCTATTTTGGTGCCATTGGGTCCAACTCCCACGGGGTGTAAAGGTCAACAAGTACGGCGACACTACTGTGGACCCCGAATGTGTAGGATACGAAGACGAACCATTCGTACTCGTGAGGCAAGTTGTTTAAGTATTTTATGTAACTGACCCAGCAAATAAGAAGCGCCATGTAGTTCTTCAGGGAAAAAGAAGGATTGTCGAAGTTGAGAACATTGTGGATGAGGAAGAGTATAATCAATTTGATGAGTTGTTTCTATTCAAAGACAGCATCAGGCTCGAGGAAGAACAGGGCGATGAAGCAAGCTATATGCGTGTCAATCATCATGAAGGGCTTTACTTAAAAGAAAATGGCCAAGTGAAATAAATGATCCCATACAGCCAGCGCCTATTTGGAAATTGTTGCAATGTAATCATAATTAGGAATCTCAGCGTATAATTATGGAACTATATCCCATTGTAATTGTAATTGACTCAGTAACTAAGAAATAGTTATATTTATGATTATGCTTGCATTTTTCATAATATTGCATTGCCAGCACGACTTTTTTTGTGGCTAGATGGAGCGAACTATCACAAGCGGTTTATCGAAAGAAACCGTCTGTGATAGTATTATCACAAACGTTTCTTTTATAGAATCGTTTGTGATATGTCAAATATCATATACGGTTCTTTCATAGAACCGTCTGTGATAGAATTATCACAGACGGTTCTATAAATGAACCGTCTGTGATAGTATTATCACAGACGGTTCCATAAATGAACCGTCTGTGATAGTTTCCCTATAAATATACCCCAAAGATAGGTTTAGCTCTCCTCAGTCACTCACTCCGTCTCCATCACCCCTGCTAGATTTTGCTAGGTCTGACTGCTCACTCGCACGCGACGCTGCCTCTCCCTGCCGATGCCGGCTCTCCCTCCCGTCGTCGTCTACCTCTCTCTCCTGACACCGGCCGTCTCTCCCTCACGACGCCGCCTCTCCCTCCTGACACCACCTCTCCCTCTCATCGCCGTTCGCCTCTCCCTCCCGCCGCCGTTCGCCTCTCCCTCCCAACGTCGGCCGCCTCTTCTTCACGTTGCCGCCTCTCCTTCCCGACGCCGTTCACCTCTCCCTCATTTGTCTATCTTGTGGTCTATCTCAATATATAGTTACCTAATTTATTTTGTGATCTCCAGTAGTTGGCTAAATTATTTTATGACCTTTAGTACTTCATGATATATGCTTCACTTGTTTGCTACAAGATCTAATACTAAAATTAGATATCCAAGCTTAGCTCTAAATTTTTACTATTACTGTCATTTGTCAATCTTGTGGTCTATCTCAATAATGGCTAATTTGTTTTGTGATCTTCAGTAGTTGGCTAAATTGTTTTATGACTTTTAGTACTTCATGATATATGCTTCACTTATTAGCTACAAGATCTAATACTAAAATTGGATATTCAAACTTGAGCTATAATTTTTACTATTACTATCATTTGTCAATCTTGTGGTCTATCTCAATAGTTGGCTAATTTATTTTGTGATCTTCAGTAGTTGGCTAATTTGTTTTATGACCTTTAGTACTTCATGATATATGCTTCACTTGTTATATATTTGGAATGGCATGTTACTATTTCAAAGAGACCTTGTAGCAATAATATATGCCACATAGACCTTCAAAGAGCATGAAGCAAGTTACACACTCTAATGTGTCAGGTTGCGAAAGGGTCTCTAGCCTAGTGGTTAGAGCGCCTGAGTAGCACCCCCCAGGTCTTGGGTTCGAATCCCGCGGGGCGAATTTCAGGTCTGGGGGTAAAAAAAATCCCCTCGCCTGCTACCACACCAAAGCATGGGTCAAGGCCCGGCCCGGTCGTTGGGTCGTTCTCACCCAGGCAACGGTGCCACCATGTAAGGGTGGAGCAGGGGTTCGGGGGTTTTCTAGATCTGCGTGAGAGGATCTTCTCTTAAGCAAAAATGCCCGGGGGCCATCTAACCCCCCCCCCGCAGGTCTAGTTTTTTTAGTGTGTTAGGTTCAATGAACTCGAGACACTAATGTGTGTAATTTGATTCATAGAACTTTGTTTACACCCATAGCTCATTACAGTTAGTTTTTTCTTAGAAGAGATATGGCATTCACACAGTCATCGTCATTATCATCTGGGTCTCACGCTCCTAAGATTGGGATAACTAAGCGTGGCCGAGGAACAGGCCAGAGGGCCGAATGACCATCATGGTGGTCTCTCTGGATGGGGTCTCTCTACAACTGAAGAAAGCAGCGGCATCATTTCAGACTACCTGTAGGATAATTGGAAGGCAACGGGTCCCCATCACCATAGCAAGTTGGAAAGATTTGGCAAAGGATCAGAAAAATCAGCTATGGGAGGAAATTACAAATTCGTTCAAGATTCCAGCAGAAGTACAGTGACTCATGCAATGGCAGGCACTCCTTGCAATGGGAAAAGCACGGAAGAACTTTAAGAGCACTCTTGTCACGCAGTACATGGCCAAGGATCTCACGCCCTTCACGAGGTATCCTTTCGTTTTACCAGAAATCAACCCCTTGATGAAAAATGTCAGGAAATTACGGGGCAATCCACGGGAATCCGTGTGCATGACCCACGCACTAGTGAAACAAATAGAGAAGTCCAGAAGATCATTGACTTGTAAGCATTAGCAAATCAACTGTCAGACCACTTTAGTGATTTCAAGAATGTGACCAAGTCGCATGTGCCTGCATGCAATACACCGGACAGGGGTGAAATACCAAAGAAAGTTGAAGGTATCCCTAATCCCGTCCAAAGGCCTCAGAATAAAAAGACGAGAATTCCGGCCTCTCAAACCCTAAGTTACCGGGGACATCTGGTGAAAAAGGATTAAAAAGGACTTGACATAACCAATCACTAAAGTTCCCCAGAACCAGAAGGGGAGCCAGTTGAGACCTGGCACCAGTATGACACCTTCAAAAAAGGGCATACGGATCTAAACATTCTCATGGTGGGAGAAATTAGCAAAGATGTATGCACACACATCAGAGCTGAAAAACAAAGGGATTTTCCACCGCAACTGGAACGAGCGGTGAGTAGGTAGAAGCACAAGAAAAATCAACTCATGATAAAATAACTATAAACTATGTGCACACGGGAGAATCCATGAATAGGACAACAACCAATATTGATATCTATTTTGCAAAGAAAATTGTCACAATTATTGATTTTGATCCAGAGCCCGCATCGCTCGTCGAATGTAAAAAAAGATCAGATTGGGAAGATTGAAAAAAGGCAACATAAATTGAATTATTGTCGGGCCCCCGGATTACCAAACCCGGACCCTCTGTGTATTACCGCACTAGTCCCAGATCAAAGCTAGTGCACACAGTCAAACAGTGATGATTCGTAACCAACAACGCTTTATTACAATAGATAAGAGTACTGACCACCGGGTCACCTTATTACATCGGAGGTTTCAAGACCTCGCACAATCAAAACACAGCGGAAGCAAAGTGAAATCAAAGTAGACCCATCAAGATGCCACAGGCAGTTGACTGGGGAAGCGCGACCTAGTCCTCCGGGAAGAATCCATCGCAGCCACAAGCGAAGCAGTAGTCGTAGTCACCTTCTTGAGCTTCAACTTCCTCTGAGATTTTATTTTTAAGTGTAGCATGTGAGTACATAAAGTACTCCGCAAGTCTTGGGAAAAATGCATAGATGCAAGGCTTAACAACGGAAGGCCATATGGTTCTTTTGCACAAAGCAATATTTGAAATCTCAATTACTACTAATTATTTTCGAAGGCATCAATTTAATGAAGTAAATGTTTTAACAGAACTAACTTTCTAGTGAAGGTTCCATCTACCAACACTAGCCAACAACTTGAACAAGTTTAATACTGCGGGTTAAATCCACCCTCTCTGGCTCCATCCGCCAGGATTCCCTTCCGAGAGTTCCCTCCACTCTCGGAATACAAAACTTTTGATTTTAAAACAAAACCAGAAATCTACCATGTGAATGCATTCCTTGCCCGCCCTTGACCGTGGGCACGGCTATTCGAATAGTTTTACACTCTGCAGAGGTTGTACAACTTTACCCACAAGAGATAAATTATCCTAAAAGTCAACACGCTTCCTTTGGCATGAGACCCAGATAAAATACCACAAAGCCTTTACCTTACTCTAATCTAGCTAGATACCACCCGCTGAGGTTTCACCGCAGAAGGGTTAAATCCGCCCAATCTGAAGCCCCCTCTTGCGCCATATGAGTACAGTAAATCCCTGTCCCTCACTGTGGATAACCAGTCCATCCCTGGCACCCACTTTCCACTGGTGGCACCTAAACTAGACTATCATAAGTTAGTCAGCTAGGTCGTACCCATATAGACTTGTGGCTGTACGGTTAATGCTCAGTTTGGACAAACACAAGCGTCGGTCCTTAATTGACTAGGGTGGAACATACACTTAACAAGTTCTCGTGCTTACTGCACCAACCCAAACAGCCATCCACCCTAATCTAAACCATCTTTCACATTTTTATTTTATTTTAAAATCACAGTGACAACTCTAATTGCCACTTCACTATCAAACACAAGGATTTAATAATAAATCATAATTTCCCATTTTCAAGATTTTCCAAAGTTATTAGATAGCAAGACTAAGCATTAACCTACCATTCTAATATTCACAAGGATTAATAGTAATCTCATTATTGAGACAAGGGAGTTCTAGGGTAACAATGTACATGGCAATCAATGTCAAATGAGGGCATAACAAAGTTGGAATAACTAATTCCTAAAGATTTGAACTAGTGATTTTATGTAAATAGCAATGCACATAATTTAAAATATTTAAAAACATTTCAAAAGCATAGGTTCAAGATGATCAAAGGAGACTTACCTTCTTGCAGGGTTTCTGGGTCTTCTTGCTGCTGTGAAGAGGGCTCGTTGACAACGTTGGAATCTACGCGAGAAAAGACGAGGCAACAAGCAAATAAATACAAATAAAATTCAAATAAAATCCAAAAATTCAACAGAGGCCATAGCTGGATAGATTATGATTTTAGATGAATTTAGAAATTTGAATGGCTGGATTTGGAGTTAAAATGAGAAAGTTATGCTCATTTGAAAATCTCAGATTTGAATAAATCTAGAAATTCCTAAATTTCTGACAGGTTGGGCCCACTGGAATATTAGATTTTAATTTCTATTTTTATTCTGAGAGACTGACAGGTGGGGCCCACTGAACAGTAACCCCGGCGGTCATCGACATGTGGGACCCATCGACGGTGAGCCCACTGACTCAACCTCTGACACATGGGACCCACTGGATCCGGGCCCACTTGTCAGAGACAGCACAGAGGGTTGGGGCCCAGGCGGCAGTGGCCTGCGAGGACAGCTGCCACTGACGGGTGGGGTCCACTTGTCGGCGGTTTAATTGAGAAAAACTCAACCTCGCGTGCGAGCCGAGGCTCGAACGCGCCGAGGAGTCGGGGAGGAGAGCGGCGGTGATAGCCAAGTGAGCGGGAGGCTTTGCCTACCCATATAGGGCAATCAAACCTTTTGAGTTACTGCCGAGGAGGAGGCCGGGAAGGTGGCCGGAGGCAGGGTCGTCGGCGGCGAGGGAGTGGCGGAGGGGTTCGGGTGACGCGTGAAATGCAAACCCGGAGCGGAGACGAATCCAACGGAGGGGTTGGCAGGGCTCGGGGGCGGGCGGAGGTGGCGGCGGCGAGGAGGGCGGCGCTCGGGTCCTCGGTGCGGCGGCGCCCGGCGGCGGAGAGGCGGGCGAGGTGTCGGGGAGGATCGCACGGCCACGGGGGTGCTCGAGGTAGCGGCGGCGAGCTTCGGGGAAGACCGAGGCGACGGCGATTACTCGCCGGAGCACTTACCGGACGCGCACGGGGAGCTTCGTGCGGCGGTGCTCGGGGCTCAAGGGAGAAGTGGAGGGCGCGGGAGGTGGTGCGGAAGAAGGCGAGCCGAGGAGCTATTTATAGGGCGGAGGAGGGGACACGGCGCGCAATTGCTCGCCGGTGTGTCGGCCGGGAAAAAGGAAGGAAAGGGGAGAAACGGAAAGAGGGGCGCCGATGGAAGGGGAGCGGGAGATCGGGATGATGTGGCGGCGTCAGGACTTCAAAACCGAGAGAGGCGGGTAAGGCAAGGCGGGATCCGCGGTCTTGGTCGGCCGCGAAAAAGGAAAGGGGAAAGAAAGGAAGGCGCCGGCTCATGGGACAGCGGGCCCGACAAGCGGGCGGGTGTGGCGGGAGGGAGCGGCGCGGTGGTGGCGCGGGCCCGCGGGTCGGTGGGGTGAGGCGGGAGTGAGAGCGGGCGGCTGGATGGCCAGCGCGGAGACTCGGCTCATCCGAGCCGTCCACGCGTCGAGCGAGGAGGAGGGGAAGGCGGGCGCGGCCGACGGCCGGGCCGGCTGGGACGGACGAGAGAGGAGGTGCGGCTGGATCGGCCGAGCGGCGGCGTGGGCGGATCTGGGCCGCCCACGCGTCTACTGGAGGAAAAAGGGAGAGATTTTATTTTCAGAATTTGATTTTGATTTTGAAAAGGCTAGAAAATTATTTAGGCCTCGAAAAATATGAAAATACCTCCAAAAATTCCAGAAAAATTCACAGAAGCTCCTGGAGATATTTTGGATTTAATAAAATTATTTCCAACTACTGTTGATATTTAATTTTCATATTTTGAATTACTTTTTAAATTCTGAAAATAGTTTTTAAATTCCAGAAAATCCAGAAAGGCAAATAAAAGCCAAGTAAAATCCAATTACCTTAAAATAATTAATTTGAATTTAAATTTTTCAAAAAGCCAAATTTTGGGATGTGACAATTATTGTCTTTGAATAAAAGAGATGTGTTGGACCTGTAAGCCACACGCCTCCCCATGTGCACCCTATAGGATATATGTGGGTATTTGTTCGAAAGAGAAATGAAAGAAATGAAGTTATAAGATATAAAGCAAGGCTTGTTGCATAAGGTTTCACTCACGTCTAGGAGTTGATTATGAAGAAACCTATTCCCCGGTCATGAGTGGTATTACCTTTAGATACTTAATCTTAATGGCAGTAAACTTGAACTTAGAAATTAAATAGATGGATATGGTAACTGTATACCTTTATGGAAACTAGGATTCAGATATTTATATGAAGGTATGTGGGGACCCCAGATTTTACAATCCGGAATCCTCTGTGATTCCACCGCACTATTCCCTGGATCAGTAGATAGTGCTCACAAATTACAGTTCTGATTATCAAAGTACATACCATGCGGAAGCGTAAATATAATAATAGACTTACTCATGGGCCGATTAGGCCGAAATCAATAAATTGCAGCAGCAAAAACAAAGCACACCAGTGGGACCTTCAGGACATGCCCACAGGCAGCCAACTGGAGGTCCGTGACCTAGCCCTTGACATCTTCATCTTCTCGGCCAGCTTGTCCAATCTTGTTGCTGAGGCAAGGTGATTTGATTCTTAATTCTGAATTTTGTCGCAAAAGCGAGTGTGAGCACTCCAACCCCGTGCTCCGTGAGCCAATACACAGAATGCAAATAAATAGTATGCATGGCTTAACAAAGGAAAGGCTCGGGTTGTTTTTTGCCATAAAACGCGTCTAGTAACATTTCTATTATTATGTCATATTGTTGTTTTTGTGACCTAAAGACTCCTCACCACAAATGACATCATTGACTTAATCCACCAAAGACTCACGCTCTTTATTAACTGCTGTCTAAGACTCCCAACAGCGATTGCCATAATTGACTTAATCCACCGAAATTACACTTCCTTTATTGAGTGCTCTCTAAACTCCAAACAACATGTGTCATCCTCTATTCAATCCACTGATTATATTCTTTCTGTATTGGTTGCTGTCTAAAACTCCAAACAGCGAATATCATCATCTATATAAATCCACCAATCATGCACTCATTGCTGCCTAAGACTTCAAGCAGTGAGGGTCATCCTTTATTTAGATCCACCAATATCTTTTGTATTCTAAAATCCAATCTTGTGGTTGCTAATCATCAACTCTTCATTTCTAAATTCTAATGACTATCCAACATAATTGCTTTTAAATCCACCGAAATCCTTCGTATCGGGACTTCCTAATAATTCAATCCTTTTGTTATTGATCCAAAACCATAATCTGTTCTCCCAATAAATAATCTTATTTTATACTATCTATTTCTAACTAATTCACTAGTATACATCCCCAAGAATATTAATGATCAAGTCTACGTCTCACTAGTATACATCCACCAAGAATATCAATGATTAAGTCTATGACTCACTAGGATACATCCACCAAGAATATCATTGATCAAGATTATAATCCAATAATTGTTATCATTCCTCCAATATTCCTAGAAATTCAATTCATCCATCTAGTATTTGATCCAATCCTGTTAATCCCATTACTGTCGTCATCTTCCAAGAATTTATATTAGTTATCAGTGTTGTAATCCCGCAATTACCTTTGCATCCCTAATACTTCAAAAATCATTTAAATCATCTATCTAACCTATATACTCATTTAGACTCTACCAAATTTGTAACATCCCAAAAATTTGCTTTCTGAAAAATTTAAATTCAAATTAATTATTGTAAAGTATTTGAGTCTTATTTGGACTTGCCCTGAATTTCTGTTTTTGAAAAAGCTGGATTTGAAAAGTACTTTAAGTAAAACCTAAAAATATTGTTAAATAAAAATATATTTTGAATTTCTATAAAAATCCTAATTCAAATTAATTATTTGGAGTTATTTGGCTTTTATTTGGTTTCCTGGATTTTCTGGAGTTTAAAACCAATTTTTGAAAATAAAAAGTATTTCAAGTATGAAAATTAAATACCAACATTAGTTGGAAGTATTTTTATTAAGTCCAAAACTTATCCAGGAACTTCTGTGAATTTTTTTTGGAATTTTTGGAATTTATTTCATATTTTTCTAAGCTTTATTGGATTTTTTAGGCCTTTCTGAAAATCAAAAACAAATTTTAAAATAAAAAATCCCTTCCTTCCCCTCCGGCCGCCACGTGGACGGCCGGGATCAGCCCACGCTGCCCGCCTGGGATCCGCCTCCTCCTCCTTATCGGTCGACACGTGGCAGCCCAGATCGGCCTCCCCCGCACGCCCGACCCATCTGGCCCGTCCGCCCGCGCTCTTCCCCTCGCCCTCCGATCGCCATCCGACGCCCGTGCCCTCTCGCCCTCTCTCTCTCTGCCGTCGGGGCCCACCCGTCAGGCCGTCTCCCTCCTCCCGCCCACCATCTTCCTCCTTCCCAGTGGCGCCGCCGCCAGGCCGTTGCGCCTCCTCCGCCCTAGCCGGCTTCCCCCGCTCTCCCGCGCGCGGCCCACCTCCCTTTCTTCCCCCGCAAGTCGGGCACCCGCCTCCTCCCCCAATCCCCGCGCCCTTCTTTCCTTCGCGCCCCCTTTCCTTCTTTCCCCCCTCTTTCCTTTCCGCCGCCGCCATCTCCGGCGAGAAATGCGCGCCGCCCCGCTCCCCCTCCGCCCTATAAAAGGCACCCCCGGCTCCTTCACAACCCGCCCCACCTCCCTCTGCCCTCGTCTCCCTCTCCCCAGTGCCCGAGCAACCCCGTGCGCGCCGGCGAGCTCCTCCGGCGAGAAATCGCTGTTGCTCCGGTCACCCTCGAGCCCCGCCGACGCTACCCCGGCCGCGCGCGCGCGTGCGCACTCGGCCACCCTTCGCCATCCTCCCGCCGCCGGAAAGCCATCGCCGCCGTAGCCCGAGCCGCGCCACCGCCCTCCTCGTCGCCGACGCGTCTCCGGCCACCCTCGGTAACCGCCGCCCCTACCGCTGTGTTCCCGTGGCGCCTCTCCCGTTCCCGCCTCGCCGCCCGGCAACCGGTCGCCGGAGCGCCGCCGCCGCTGCCGTCCCCGTGCGCCTCCGGCCGGCCACCTTGCCCACGTGGCAGCCCAGGTGGCAGCCATGTGGCGCCACCTCAGCGCCAACACGGCGCCCCTATGCCCCGTCAGCACCCGTGCCACCTCGGCCGTCCTTCCCCTCCATGGGCTCGGTCTATAAACCCCAGGCCCACATGTCAGCCCCTCCCCCTCTTTTCCTATTGAAAAATAATTCACCCGAAATTAAATTCCATGCTGACGTCATAATTCGAGATTTCCTTTAGAAAAATAATTCCAATAATTCAGTTTTTCCATTTTCCCTCTTTTCAGACTTCCCGGAGCCCGTTCTTCTTCGTCCTAACTCCGTTTGAGCCCATTCAATTTCTAAATTCATCAAAAAGTTCCAAAATATCCATTTCTTCCATTCTTTCAAATATTTGAAATTTATTTGATATTTCAAATATTTAAAATTCAAATTCCAATGCCTAGTTTAATTTCAAAGCCTCAGTTCCATTCCAAATTTTCTGTGCACTTTCAAAATTCAAATTCAAATCTTGCCAAACCTCCATAAAATCCATTCTAATTTTTCTTGCTCCAAATATAGTCTCAGTAATTTTGTTTCCCAACTGATCTTCCAGATATTCATTCTCCCTCGTATGAACCCCAAATCCGCTGAATCTTTCTCCTAAATTCGTCTAAAATCATGATCTATCCAACTATGGCCTCTATTTGAGTTTTTGAGTTTATTTGAATTTTATTTGTATTTATTTACTTTGTTTGCTTCGTCTTTTCTCGCGTAGATTCCAATGTTGTCGACGATCCCTCCTCCCAGCAGCAAGAAGACCTAGAGATCCTGCAAGAAGGCAAGTCTCCTTTGATCATCTTGAACCTATGATTTTGAAATGTTTTACTTATTTTAAATTATGTGCATTGCTATTTACATAAAGCATTAGTTCAATTATTAAGGTATTAGTTACCCCAATTTTGTTATGCCCTCAGTTGAAATTTAATGCCATGTACCCTTGTCTCCCTAGGATTTCCTTTGGCTCTTTAGTGAGAGTATTATAATCAATTGTTGGTATTAGAATGGTAGAACAATGCTTAGCCACGCTATTGATTACCTCATAAATCTTGAAAATGGGAAATTATGAATTATTGTAATACCCTTGTGTTTACAAACTTAGTGGTAATTGGAGTTGCCACTGTTCTTTTAAAATAAAATGAAATGTGGAAATTGGTTTAGATTAGGGTGGATGGTTGGTTTGGTTTGGTGCAGGAAGCACGAGATCTTGTAAAGTGTATGTTCCACCCTAGTCAATTAAGGACCGACGCTTGTATTTGTCTAGACTGAGCATTAACCATACAACCACAAGTCTATATGGGTACGACCTAGCTGACTAACTTATGATAGTCTAGGTTAGGTGCCACCAGTGGAAAGTGGGTGCCAGGGATGGACTGGTTATTCACAGTGAGGGACGAGGATTCATTGTACTCATATGGCGCAAGAGGGGCTTGGTTCGGCGGTTAGCCTACCTGCGGTGAAACCTCAGCGGGTGGTATCTAGCTAGATTAGAGTAAGGTAAAGGCTTTGTGATACTTTATCTGGGTCTCATGCCAAAGGAAGCGTGTTGACTTACAGGATAATTTATCTCTTGTGGGTAAAGTTGTACAACCTCTGCAGAGTGTAAAACTATTCGAATAGCCGTGCCCACGGTCAAGGGCGGGCAAGGAATGCATTCACATGGTAGATTTCTGGTTTTGTTTTAAAATCAAAATTTTTGTATTCCGAGAGTGGAGGGAACTCTCGGAAGGGTATCCTGCAGTTGGAGCGAGAGAGGGTGGATGTAACCCGCAATATTAACTTGATCAGTTGGAAATGATTAATCTAGTGTTGGTAGATGGAACCTTCACTAGAGAATAATTGTAGTTCTGTTAAATCAATTACTTTATTAAATTGATGCCTTTGAAAGTAATTAGAAGTAATTGAAATTAAAACATTGCTTTGTGCAAAAGAACCATATAGCCTTCCTTTATCAAGCCTTGCATCTATTGTATTTTTCCCAAGACTTGCGGAGTACTTTATGTACTCACATGCTACACTCAAAAATAATAACCAGAGGAGTACGAAGCTCAAGAAGGCGACTACGGCTTCTTCGCGGGTGGATTCGACGAAGGATTCCAGGAGTTCTAGGTCGCGCTTCCCCAGTCAATTGCCTGTGGCGTATTGATGGGTCTTCACCGAGTTTATCTTTTGCTTCCGCTGTGTTTCGTGTGTGCGAGGTCTTGAAACCTCAATTGTAATAATGAGACCTTTCGGTCTGTACTCTTTAATATTGTAATAAAGCGTTGCTGGTTATGTATTCATTTCTGTTTAACTGTGTGCGCTAGCTTTGATCTGGGACTAGTGCAGTAATACACAGAGGGTCCGGGTTCGGAAATCCGGGGTCCCGATAAAATTACTTCTCTCAGATCCCACACTATCATATCCTTTTTATAATCGACCTGAGTCCACCAATATCTTTATGTTTTTACCACAAACTTCCATCTCCTTTACTCATGACCCTGTTTATTCCACTCATATTTTATTTTGTAAGAATAGAAATGCCACTATTTGAAATACAATACATAAAATTTCCTGAGACCTAGCAGCTTTGGCACAAAACATAATGTTCAAGGAATATTAACATGATTTTCCATACATATGGCATCACACCATATGCCTAATAACACCATAATTTTGCCATACATATGGCATCACACCGTATAACATCTTTCAGCGTTATAGCCGCTTAACTTACCACTGGGACAACACCCAGGACAACTCAAATCAGGGCACGGCTATTCGAATAGTTTTGACTCTGCAGAGTTTGCACACTTTACCCACAAGAGACAGTTCACTCGTTGCCCCACACGATTCCTTAGTAGTGCGGTTGAGCGAACCATCACAGTAACCGTTCAAAGTACCTCGCCCCTTCCATCATCTCACCCTATGGGTCGTTCCCACTTGCGGTGGGTCCCATACGTTGTGCGGGATGTTCTCCTTCTGAACACCTAGCAGATGACTACCACACTGCTAGCACGCCACAGTAGAACCTCACCCTCCGCGGATGTCTCATTCAAGCCCACCACACAGACAGCCGCTTGCACCACTTCACTCCTCCACTGATGATGATGACTTTCAGGGTCCGGTAAATTTACTAGGCCAAGTTGTACTTTACAGACTTGTGGTTGTACTTGTTTTACATAGGAGGTCGTGACAAGATTCAGTCCTTAGGGTTATCTGGGCGGTTCTACCACAAACCACACTCTCGTGCACACCTGCACCATACCCCCGAACCATCCGCCCAGATAAATAAGCAATTTGAGAATTTTGGGAGTATAAAATAACCATATCCAACATACACCAGTCATTACCACCATGACTGCCCAACCAATTTTTCTCAGGATTAAAAGTGATGCTTGGGCGCTCTCGCGCCCATGATTATCTAAACAATACTAAGCATGGCATATATTTAGGGACTTATTTTTGAAAGGTTACTATTATAATTTTTGTTAGGGCGACAAAGTTCACACATTCAAATATTCCAAAGGAGGTGTAATATTATTCAAGGTAAACAATAGGCATATAACTAGAATCTTAAATTATCATGTATGCGCATATAAAATAACAGCATGCAATTTGATAATTTAAACAAAAGTAATTTGCAGAAAATGTAGGTTCAACATGATCAAAGTATTGACTCGCCTGGCGCGGTTTACCGCGGTCTTGAGCTCACACAAGGTTGTCTCATGCGATGATCTTTAGTTCCTGGTCTGCATCGATCTCGTCCTCGCTTGCTCCATAGAATCTTCAGAACTCCAGTTTCTAACTACGCGACAATGACTGAACCCAAATAAAAGTAAATAACTCAAAAGATCCAAATAAACTCAATTTTAGTTTTATTATGAGTTAATGGGTGATTCGGATGATTTGAGGCAGGGCTGGTGGTATATTACGATGACTTGATCTTTTTATTGATAATCTCTTTTATTACTTTTATGTTTATCAAGGAAGTTCCATGAGCCACGCCAGACCTATGGGTAGATGTAAGACTGTAGTGGGGTATAGGATTTTACCTAGCCTAAGGTTAGCTTTTAAGAGTTAAGGTATGAGTTATATACACGATGTACATATTTCTGGTTTTGTTAAATTAATCCTATAGCTTATATTTTTAGCAATTCACGATGTATTATTCTAGGTCGTGCTAATAGTACCTTGTTCACTAAAATACAAGTTGGTAAGATTATTTTTATTATCGATGACGTAGGGATTTTGGTAGATACGCCAACATGACTTTTAATTAAGGAGGCTCTTCGGACCAGGTAGCGTAGATATTCTGCATATATTTATTGTTATAGTGTTGACGTTATTATTATTGTTACTTAAATTTATTTATCTAGGACCAAGCATGTTATACCAGGTTATACTTTACTATCAATATTCCTCTGGACCTACAGTTGAGATTTACCTGTTGATGACACGCTAATGATGACTACTATTCACATCGCTACATTAAGTGGATTACTTTTTAACATCCGATGACCTAGGGGTTACTTTATTATAATTGCCACATATACATATATACACATATATGTATATAAATTTATATTTCTAACAAGGCACTTTTACTTAAAGACGCCCTTTTGATTAATCGATGTTATCAACTTTTATACTTTTATTTAGTGCAACTTAAGTCTTAAGGAAAAAGATTGTGTGTGTGTGTGTACACACACACACACACAGGCGACAGCCTAGCTTGCTAGTTGGCTAAAGTTACCATTGGTATTTATTTGATAGTGGCATGTTAAAGGTTGGAACACATGCTTTAGTTATTATTAAAGGTAATCTTAAATCCTTATTTTTATAGTTAAACATAGTACCAAATTTGTTTTCTGTTAACTTTAACTGAGCTATATCTTTAATTAGGATCCTTTTTAAATTTGGACATTAAATAGAATCATACATTGTTAATGCCTTTAGTTGCTAATCAAACCTTAAATAATATTTGAGCTATAGTAGTTGTTCATACATCAAATGATCAAATATTAATTCTTAAGTAGCCTTAGTTTATATTCTAATTAAACTTATTGGCTTCACTAAATTATCCTCAAATTTTATACCATTTTTCTTACCTAAAATGGGCTGCAAAAATCAAATCAAAAGAAATGGCAAAAGGTGCCATCTCCAGGAATCGAACTCGGGACTCTGAATGGAATGCGCGCAGTGCTAGCCACTGGGATCATCGGGTGTTGCTTGACTAGCAAGGGGTGAGGATGGCTAATGAGCCAAGCGGTTGGGGGTTATAGCGAAAGAGCCAGCCAGCCCGAACAGAGGAGGGAGCGGGGTGGGTTAGGCGGCGGCGTCGCCGGCGAGGTGCGGCCGGGAAAGCTGCGGTGTTAGGAAAAATAGATTGCTTGGTGTGCGGTGAGGTCTTCGGTTGTGGCGTCACGGTCGGTGGTAGCGCCGGGGTGGCCGGTGTCGGCGCGTGCGGTCGGAAGCAGGGGCGGATCGGGGCACCGGTGGACGGGAGGAAGAAGGGGCAAATTAGAGCATGGCCGAGCAGGTGGGAGAGAGTGTGAAGCTCACCGTGCGGTTGCCCAAGACGGGGAGGGTCCGAAGCTGGCCGGCGGCGGAGACCATGGTGCCTTGGGGAAGCTGCTCGGTGCCGGCGTGCTAGGGGGAACGAGGAGCTTCGGCAACCGTCGGGGAAGCTCGGTGGGTCCGCGAGGGTACTCCTCCCGGGAGGAATCGGAGCGGGAGTGACCGAAGAGGGGGCGGCGGTGGAAATGGTGGTGGCGGCCGGGGATTGGGGAGAAGGCCAAATCGGAGAAAAGAGTGAGGAAGAAGGGAAGTGGAGCGAGGCTAGAGGGAAAAGAAGCCAGCGGCCTTTATAGCTGTAGCGGGGCGGGGAGGCGTGGTGGCGAGGGACCGGATGGAGGTGGCGGACCGAGCGGCGGGGCAAAGGTCCACCGGTCCTTGGCGTGGGGCTCGACGCACAGGGTGCAGAGCGGGGGATGTGACCAGGCACTGGCGGAGGGGACGCGGCTGCAGAGGGTGGCAGCGCGTGCAGGGATTCGGACGAGATTCGCGCAGGGCAGAGAGAAGGTAAGGGCGACGTGGAAGGAGTTTGACCACGGAATTGAAGGAGGAAGGAGTGACGGGCGTTCGGGCAAGAAAAGAACGAAGAAGAGAGAGAGCAGGGCGGGGCCGTGGGGAAAAAGAGAGGGGGCGGCATGGCGCGGGCCCATGGGGCAGTGGGAGGTGGCGGGATGGAGGAGGGCCGGTGTCGGCGGGAAGGCGCAGGTGGAGCGGGCGTATGGGAAATAATGGGGCAGCGGGGTTGGTGGGCCAAGGCGGCTGTCGACCCTATTCCTTTCTCTTTTTTTTGTTGCTTATTTATTGTATATATTTACATATGTATATGCAGGTATATATATATACATATATATATATATTACTAATTTCTATTTTTGTGTATGTATACATATATTTATTATATATATATATATATTCTTATATATATTTCTTTTAATTGCACATTCATTTTATATACATGCATATATTCCCTTCATGCCAATATTTTTTGTATAATTATATTTTATGTCTTGCTCATCTTTCTAGGCCCTTGTATGCATATTGCATAGGCTCTATTTATTTTTGTTTCCCTTTATATACTATTATCTTCAAAATGATATTTTATATTTTATTAACTCAGATTTCTCTCCCCTTATACTGGATCATCTTTTCAGATTCGAATTTAAAGTTTTGAGTTTCCCTTATTTGCATATTCCCATGTATAGCATTACTAATATTGATTTTGTTTTTGGTCTTTCTTGAATTTCTTTAACTTTTGGGAGCTCAATCAAGATTCAAGAACACCATGAAAATCCAAATTCAAATATAATCTTTGACAAAATAACTCAAGGGCTTCATATTTTCAAATTTAAAAATTCAGGATGTTACAAGGTACCTCTTTCCCGAACCAAGATAAAGCAAATAGAAATCTGTACAGTGTGAAATTCAAGAAATCACTATACGGACTTAAACAATCAGGCAGGATGCGGTATAATCGCTTAAGCAACTTTCTATGCAAGAAAGGCTACATGAACAATGAAGATTATCTCTGTATATTTATATGACGATCCCAGAATGGATTTTTCATAATCTTAGTATATGTAGATGATCTGAATATCATCGGGACCATGAAAGATATATAAAGGAAGCAAGTTCTTACTTAGAGTCAGAATTTGAAATGAATGATTTGGGTAAAACCAAATATTGCTCAGACTTGCAGCTCGAGCATGTCCCTGAAGAAATATTAGTACATCAGTTAGCCTACGCCCAGAAGGTGTTAGAAACATTCGGATTCGAGAAGGTATACCCATCGAAAGTACCAATGATCGAGAGATCTTTACAGGAAGCCAAGAATCCGTACCGACCTAGGGAAGAGAGGGAGGAAGTTCTGGGACTGGAATTCCCATACTTAAGTGCAGTAGGAGCACTTATGTATTTAGTGAACTGGACTAGACCGGACATTGCATTTGCCATAAACCTATTAGCAAGGCATAGTGCAGAACCTACCAAAAGACATTAGCAGGGAATAAAGGGCATCTTCCGATACCTCCAAGAAAGCAAGGACCTTGGGTTATCCTACAGCAAGAACCAAGACTTGAATATAATTGCTATGCAAATGAGGGTACCTATCGGACCCGCATACTGCAAGGTCACAAACAGGCTGTGTATTCCTGTGTGGTGGAACTGTATTTTCATAGAAATCGTCTAAGCAAAGTCTTGTAGCAACTTCGATGAACCACTTAGAAATAATAGCGTTGTACGAAGCCGCACGAGAATGTGCTTGGCTTCGACGAATGATTCACTACATCCAGTAGTCATGTGGGTTAAATATCGTGCAAGCTCACACAATTATCTATGAAGATAATGCAGCTTGTGTTGCACAAGTGCAGACGGGCTACGTGAAGAGTTATCTCACAAAGCATATCAACTCCAAGTTCTTCTATGCTCACGAATTGCAAAAGATGGACAAAATTAAGGTACTGCATACTAAGTCATGTGAAAATCTTGCAGATTTATTAACTAAGTCACTCTAGTTTTGAAAGATGCGTACCGGGAATTGGAATGATGAGACTTAGAGAGGTGCAGAATTCAGGGGGAGATTTTTCTCAAGCTTGTTATTAAAACTTGATCACGAAGATCGAGCACCCAAAGAATAAATCCTGTAGATTAAATAAAATTTGGTGGATTGTACTCTCTTTCCCTTGACGAGTTCTCCTGAAGTTTCTCGGCCAAAGTTTTTAATGAGACAATTCGTGTAACACAGCATAACATGTATCATGTACTGTTTTATTCTCTAAATTTTTCCCATTGGGTTTTTATGGAGTCTTGATGAGGCATGAACGCGTTGGATGAGAGCCCAAGGGGGGAGTGTTGGGAAATCTAGACCTGGGCTTGAAGCCTTGACCCATAGTGGGCACCTTACAGCTAGGCTATATATAGAGAGTCCCATTAGTTATTTTGTACACACGTGAAAGAGAAACCAATAAAGAAAGAACAATTCTCTCCCTATCTCTGTGTTTTCAATCTACTATTTGCATTATTCTGTAATTGATCCATCTCTTTGCATAGGAGAGAAATTGATCGGACTAGACTCGCCAGCGACGGATCCTCAACATAAAGAACCTGTGTAGTCTGGTTTCTTTTCCATCACGAACGTACCTCACATTTGTTCTTTCATTCCCAAGAACTCATAGCAGCAACCAATGTAATTAACTAACCTCCTTTGATCACCTTTTATGGAAACTTTGGAATCATCCGTACACTGAAACTCTTAAGAACCCCTGTGAAATATACACTTACTAATTAACAACACAAAAGAAAAGGAAAAAGAAGGAGAGACTGATCATCTCTGTTATATACAAATGATTGCATTCCTTTGTTGCGACATGTAGGAACGGACACACCCTGGTATGGACTCTTTTGTAGGAATCATCCATGGAATTTCCCAACCAGGAAAAAGCCCGGCCATCATTCTACCTATCGTTATCCTGGAGCAAAGCTAGAATTCATTGCGTCCCGTGAACATTTGCGTACGCACGAATCTTGGCGAAGGCAGAAACTAAGTGCTTATATATATGTGTCTTGTTCTCTGGTGACTAAACCTATCAAGCTTGATATTTCGGCTAACGTTAACGTACGCTGTCATGTCCGACGACATTGAAGCCCGCGTCGTCGACGTCCCACCAGACAAGGAGGCATCGCACAAGGAGTGGCTCAAGGAGATGCGCGGGTGCCTGATCGTGCTGGCCACCCTCGCCGCGTCGGTGACATACCAGGCGGGGCTCAACCCTCCTGGCGGCTTCTGGCAGGACGACAAGGGCCACCAACCCGGCAACCCGGTGCTGTACGACCGGATGATGAAGCTGAGAGACCATGTGGAGGTCATCCCGTATGTGTGATGAGTAATTGACATCGGTTTAGGGAAGTCGAGTTTGATTTGGTTGGTTCGGACCATGTCGTTGCGTGGTGCAAAGGACTCGGTCGGACTTAGTCAAACCTGGTCAAAGGGTTTAGATTGCATATTATGTCGATTTGTCAGGTTTGGGCTATTACATTAATACATTTATGCTTAAATGTATCGAGCGGTGCTATTTGATGTGTTTCTTGTCTGGTTGGCTGCAGGACATCGAGGCGGAGTCGTGGCGAGACACGGTGGACCGGACTAGGCGCAAGTGGCACTGAGGTCAGAACGGTCGGGATGTATCGAAGACGACGTGGACTCGAGGTGGTTGCGATGCGTGCGAGGCAAGGAATGCGGAAGCTTCCCGGAAGTTGCAGCAGGGGCGTTTCGGTAAAAGCGCAAGACTGCAAAAGGAAGCAGGTTAGCGGGCAAAGCATGGAGGGTAAAACGGGCAAAGCAAAATGTAAACCCATCAAGGAATGCTATAAATAGGAGTATGTTTCCTGGTTGTTGGCATGACTTGGAGAGGGGTTTTAGGGCTTTTTGCTTTGTGCTTTAGTGGTTGAGAGAGTAGGTGTGTCTCCTATGCATGTGTGCTATGAGTTCTTGATTCTCAAGCATGTATGGGCACTTGTTAGTGGGAGATTGAGAGAGATGAGCTGAGAACAACTATATGTAATCATTCCTCTTGTTTAATCTTTCATCTCTCTTCCTCTATTTCAATATGAGAATGTTTGTGTTTGTGATGTTCTCTTTGTGATTTTCTTTGTGCTTTTAGTCTTCTTCTCTTCTCTATTTTATTTCCCTGCCAAGTTGTCCTCTTGATCTGAAGTCTTGCTTCTTCTCTATTTAGTCTTGTAGTTTTTGCTTTCTCGGCAAGAATCTCTTGAGAAGTGGAGCCAATAGTTAATGCCTCTCTCTGTCTTTGGCAGCAAGACATCCATTGACCAAGTAGCTTGTATATTGTTTTTGGAGCTCCTATGTGTACATGTACTTCATTCGGCCAAGCAAGTCCTCTTTAGCATTAATTTTCCGCACATTACCTTTGGCTGGCTGCATTGCTTCTTCTCCTTGTGAATTTTTTTGCTGTTGTTGACCCTTCTGCATGCAGTCCAGATGATCTCGGTTTTGGCTGAAATTTTTGCTGGTTATTTGCTGATCTAGGCTCTTCTTAACCATGTTGCATGCATGAAATAATCTTCATGCAGTATACTACTTGAAGATTATCTCCTATTTTGGTTGCTCTCAATTTGAATGGTTGAAGTTCTTTTGCTACTCACGGGCAATCATTTTTGTGCCATCCGAGAAGTAACATGGATCACCTTCTTGTGCCATCCAAGAAGTAATATATATTTCTTCGCTAGCTTTCCTAGTGACTACCGAACAGATTGCATTTCTTGTCATTGATTCGGCCAGCAGGTTTTGTTAGCATTTCTTTTCTTTCGGCCGTAGTACCTTGCAGCAGTACCATGTCCTCAGTTTTCTTTTCATGCATGCAGCTCCATTTGCTTTTTGCTTTCAGTTGAAACTACCTCCTGTGCTCTTTGTAGTCTTGGCAGAGAGGCTTTATTAAGTTGATAATTAATTTAGCTGCCTCTTAATTTCTGTTTTCAGACAGAGCAGTGCCAACAAGCTTATGTGAATTCATTGCTCTGTGTTTCTTTCGGCAGCATGGTACTATCTTCCAGATTTCTTGTTTTTGGCCATTTGATCGTTTGCGTGGTTACTCGGGGAAATTTTTTTTAAAAAAAGCTTCATTCACCCTTCTCTGTCGCCAACTTTGATCCAACAAAAGCGGTACCAGACATTCGACTACTTCAATGCGACAGCGTTCGTAACATCCCTGTGTTGTAAAGGTCTTACGACCTCCCAGGACCTTTTACGACCGATTAGAGTCGTTTACGACCGGTGAGAATCAAATACGATCGGTTCAGAGTACTTACGACCAATTCGAACGCTTCAATCTCCTCCGATTGCTTTTCAGCGTGGTCGTAAATTTCTGTAGCAATTTACGACCGCTCGCGATATCGCTGCCCGCGCCTTCCTTCAGCCGCTCGAGATACCGTGATCGAAACCTTCTCACGATCACGCGGTGATCTTTGGCGATCACTGTTCACCGTAGTCGTACACTCTTTCGACTACGTTCACTTCCTTCAACGTGGTCGAGCCGCTCCACCACGTTCGCCTTCCGGTGTAGTTGTAGCTCGTTACGACCACCTTCGACTCCTTACGACCACCTTCACCGTGGTCGTAGCCTTCCCTGCGTAGTCGATCCCCTTACGACCACGTTGTTCGCTCCTTAGCCGTAGTCGTAAAAAACATTGTTCCTTTGCCGTGGTCGTAGCGCCTCCCGACTACGCCTGCTGGAACTTTGCCGTGGTCGTAACTCCACCCGATCACGCTTGCGGTGATCGTGAGTCCTTCTGACCACGTCTTGCGCAAACACACGACAAAACAAAGCTTTGTATGTTTGCCTCTTTTTGGTATTTTCTCAATTGCTTGGTGTACAGAATACATGGCTCTAAGCCTCTTTTTATACCCGGCTGTTCTACTTTAACACGGGTTCTCAACCTACTCCGACTCCGAGTCTCATACGACTTCGACTCGGATTCCAACTACGACTTTGACTCGTTTTCTAACTTCGACTTTGAATTGCGGCTGCAATTCGACTTCGATTACATCCAAACTTTGTTCCTGACTCCTAAACAAGATTATTTACAACACTCTCTCCCTAATCTTGTTTTTCCACTTCAATCATGCCGATCTTTCTCCTCATCTCCGAGAACTTTATCCGCCCCAGCGACTTCGTCAGAATATCAGCCTTTTGTTCATCTGTACTGATATAGTCGATAGCGATCTTCCCTTCTTCGACACAATCTCTGATATAATGATATCTTGTGTCTATGTGTTTGCTTCTATCATGTAGAACCGGATTCTTGCTTAGTGAAATAGCCGATTTGTTATCAACCCTGAGCGTTACCTTCTGATTTTCTTCATCTGACAATTCACTCAATAGTCGAGCGAGCCAGACTCCCTGGCAAGATGCTGCGCTCACTGCGATGTACTCGGCTTCACACGAAGATAATGCAACCACCTTTTGCTTCTGAGATTGCCAGCTGATCGGACTCTCCCTAAGCACAAACATTATGCCTGTCGTGCTCTTTCGATCATCGACATCTCCCGCCATGTCGCTATCACTGTAGCCCGTCAGCTGCAACGACTTTCCACCTCCTCTCTTGTACTGAATCCCGAGATTCAAAGTACCTTTGATGTATCTCAGGATGTGCTTCACGGCATTCATATGCTCCTGAGTCGGTTTCTCCATGAAACGACTTACATATCCGACCGCAAACGAGATGTCTGGTCGGGTGTGCACCAGATACCGTAGACTTCCGACAATGCTCCTATAAGTCGTGGCATCAACTGGTGATCCTGGGCCTGTCTTGCTCAACTTCAGATGATTCTCCATTGGGGTTTGACATGGATTGCACTCTTCCATACCCGACTTCTCCAGAATCTTTCGAGCATATCCCGACTGACAAAGTGTTATGCCGTTGTCGGTTTGATTTACTTCAATGCCGAGGTAGTAGCACAGAAGTCCCAAATCGGTCATTTTGAACAGCCTCTTCATCTCTTCTTTAAACCTCATAATCTCCTTGAACTCGATCCAAGAATGATCAAGTCGCCCACGTAACGCCCACGATCGACCGTTTCTTCGCATCTCCCTTGTGTACACAGCATGTTGAGTTGCTTCTTACGAACCGAGTGCCGTTAGACTTTCGTCAAGCTTCAAATTCCATGCTCGTGGTGCTTGCTTAAGTCCGTAGAGAGCTTTGTTCAGCTTCAAGACTTT
This sequence comes from Dendrocalamus sinicus, assembly GCA_036346575.1. NCBI lineage: Eukaryota > Viridiplantae > Streptophyta > Magnoliopsida > Poales > Poaceae > Dendrocalamus > Dendrocalamus sinicus. The sequence goes on along the minus strand of CM070656.1, from coordinate 11,501,353 downwards.
CTCGGTTTGCTCCTTGGATTGAAAACCCGGCGGTTGAGAGACATAAACTTCCTCCTTAATGTCTCCGTTCAAAACGCCGTTTCACATCCATGTGGTGAATCTCCCATCCACCGCTTGTTGCCAATGCAAGAAGTAGTCGTATAGTCTCCATACGAGCTACTGGGGCAAAGACTTCTTTGTAGTCGATGCCTTGTTTTTGAACATACCCTTTCGCCACAAGTCGTGCTTTGTGTTTTACGACTTCTCCCTTGGAATCCTTCTTTACCTTGAAGATCCACTTTAAACCGATTGCTCGATGACCCTTTGGCAAATCGGTGAGTTCCCATGTGTCATTCTCTTCAATCGACTTCAGCTCTTCCTGCATAGCTGCTCTCCAGTATGCATCTCCCTTTGCTTCTTCATAGCTTCCAGGTTCTTCTGCAGTCGTGTAAAGTAGTAGCTCTTCAGACTGCACTGGTTCAGTTTGTGCATAAATCTCACTTATGCTTCTCATCTTCGGTATTCTATCGCTCGAATCTTCTTCATCAGACTCTTCTTCATTAGGTGAGACTTCCTGATCATCAGCACCGATCGAATTTTGGCTTTGAGATGTGGTCGTAGCTTCGTCCGTATTGTCAGCATCGACTGCTTCGACTTCGAAGGTTACCCACTTCGACATGTCTTTCTCAATGTCCTCGTGTTCTTCCCACTCCCAATGTTTGTTCTCCTCGAAGACCACGTCTCTGCTCACATGAATCTTCTTTTCGACCGGATCATAGCACCTGTACGCCTTGGTGCCTGGTTCCGAGCCAAGATAAATCATCCGTCTGCTCCGGTCGTCTAGCTTCTTGAGATAAGTGGATGGTTTCACATGGGCTAAGCATCCGAAGACCCTTAGATGCTCGATATTGGGTTTTCTTCCCGACCACTGTTCATATGGAGTGACTCCATCCAGTGATCGCGTGGTCGCACGATTTAGCAGATAGACAGCATGTCGTACTGCTTCTGCCCAAAGTCTCCCGGGCAGGAATCGGCTCTTCAACAGACTTCTAGCCGTTTCGACCACGGTCCGGTTTCTTCTTTCTACGACTCCGTTTTGTTGAGGTGAATACGGAGCCGTGAAGAATCTTGCAATACCCTTCTCTTCACAAATCGAGTCGAACTCTTTTGCGAGGAATTCTCCTCCTCGGTCTGATCTGACCGACTTCACCTTCTTATCGACTTCGTTTTCGAGAAGAGTTATGAACTTCTGAAAGTTCGACTTTGCCTCATCCTTGCTCTTCTGCATGTACACCCACATGGCTCGAGTAGTCGCTCACGATCAACATGAAGTATTGATTCCCGGCATCTATGCGAGGTGTGATTGGTCCGCACAGATCTACGTGAACCAATTCGAGTGGTTGCGAAGCTCTGAAACTCGTCTGCTGTGGAAAAACCGCTACGAGTTTGTTTTGCCACCAGACAGCCTTCGCAGACTTGCTCCGGGTGGTCGATTGTCGGTAATCCGACCACCATCTCCTTTTCGGCCATCGTGTTGAAACTCTGGAAGTTTAGATGTCCGAATCTTGCGTGCCATAGCCAGCCGCATCATCATTGTAGTCTTTATACACTTTGGCTTGCATGCTTCAATTTGAATTTTGTACGACGATTTACCGTTCTCTGTACTTTCATCGTGATCGCTTCGGTGTGGTCGTACATCTTGAGATAGGTGGCTTTGAGTTCAATCCGACAACCTTCTTGACCAATTGTCCAAGGCTTATAATATTGCTTCGTAGACTTGGAATGTAGTATACATTCGACAATCTCCTCTCGCTTCCATCCTTGCACCGCATCGATCGTGCCTCTCCCTTTATCTGAATGGTCGAGCCGTCTCCGAACTGTACTCTTCCAAGCACATTCTTATTTAATTCGTAAAACATCGAGTGCGCACCCGTCATGTGGTTGCTGGCCCGTTGTCGAGATACCATCCGCCGTCCGCTCTTGAGTCTGCTCTCCTTTCTCCAAATGACTGGAAACACTTTCTCCTCGTTTAATAGAACCATTGTCGGTTAAATCTGCGGTCTGAGCGACAACAGCAATGTCGGCTCTTTGTGCTCATCTGTTTGAGCCAGGTTTGCTTCCTCTACTTTCTTCTTACTCCGGCAATTCGCAGCATAGTGACCATACTTCTTGCAGTTATGGCACTGGATATGGCTCCGACATTCGGCAGCGTAATGCCCGAATTTCTCGCATGTGTAGCACTGGATGTCAGATTTGTCCGTCTGGTGATTGCCATCCCCACGACCACCACGACCTCCTCGACCACCTCTTCCACGGCCACCTTGACCATAGCCTCGCCTTGTCCTCGCCCATGAGACGCGCGCGCCACGACCACGCCCATGACGCCCCTTGATGACGATTCTCCTCGGTTCCTCGTGTCATCCTTTACAAACAATGCTTGTTGGTTGTAAGGCCCTTTTCCTTCATTGTCGGTTTGGTAACTCTTCAGAAGCTGCTCGTGTGCTCTGAGCGCCCCAGTTACCTCCTCGACCTTCATCTTCGAGAGGTCTTGTGAGTACGTGATCGTAGTTACGACCGGGAGAAACTTCTCCGGCAGTACTCGTAGATACTTCTTTACCGCCACCTCATCTTTCAAGTCGTCGCCGAGAGATTTGATCTCGTTTACGACTTCATTAAACTTCCCAGAGAATTCTTCCACAGTCTGGTCTCTTCCCATCTTCAAAGATTCAAACTCACTGCGTAATGTTTGAAGTCGAACTTCCTTCACTCGATCTACTCCTTGGTGCATTATCTGCGAGTAGTCGGGCGTCTCGCCGTCTCCTTACCGATCATTGCCGCATCATCGAAGTCGGGCACGGCCGATAGATCGCCGCCATCGCCATCTTGTCGAGTCGTTCATCAACGACTTTGTCTTTCTCCTTTGGTTCAACTGGACCCCAGACTCCCTGTGCGATCATGTTGACCTTCATCTTCATCGCCCAGATCGGGTAATTGTCCGAACTGAGGATCGGCATCGCAGCGACACGCTTTCCTTCACCTTTGAAGCCTCCGCCATGGTTCACCAGGCTCTGATACCAACTGTTGTAAACGTCTTACGACCTCCCAGGACCTTTTACGACCGATTAGAGTCGTTACGACCGTGAGAATCAAATACGATCGGTTCAGAGTACTTACGACCAATTCCGAATGCTTCAATCTCCTCCGATTGCTTTTTCAACGTGGTCGTAAATTTACTGTAGCAATTTACGACCGCTCCACGATATCGCTGCCGCTGCCTTCCTTCAGCCGCTCGAGATACCGTGATCGAAACCTTCTACGATCACGCAGTGATGCTGGCGATCACTGTTCACCGTAGTCGAACACTCTTTCGACTACGTTCACTTCCTTCAACGTGGTCGGAGCCGCTTCCGACCACGTTCTGGCCTTCCCGGTGTAGTCGTAGCTCGTTACGACCACCTTCGACTCCTTACGACCACCTTCACCGTGGTCGTAGCCTTCCCTGCGTAGTCGATCCCCTTACGACCACGTTGTTCGCTCCTTAGCCGTAGTCGTAAAAAACACTGTTCCTTTGCCGTGGTCGTAGCGCCTCCCGACTACGCCTGCTGGAACTTTGCCGTGGTCGTAACTCCACCCGATCACGCTCTTTTTGGTATTTTCTCAATTGCTTGGTGTACAGAATACATGGCTCTAAGCCTCTTTTTATACCCGGCTGTTCTACTTTAACACGGGTTCTCAACCTACTCCGACTCCGAGTCTCATACGACTTCGACTCGGATTCCAACTACGACTTTGACTCGTTTTCTAACTTCGACTTTGAATTGCGGCTGCAATTCGACTTCGATTACATCCAAACTTTGTTCCTGACTCCTAAACAAGATTATTTACAACACCCTGGTGATCATCATCCTGCTCCTGAACGAGCAGTTCTACCGGTCGGAGGCCAAGGTGGCGACGCTCACCCTCACCACCATGATCGAACTCATGAGTCTCGCCGGCGCCTACATCGCCGGCTCCACCCGCGACATGCACAACTCCATCTACATCATCGTGCTCACCTGCTTCGTCTTCGTCTGCGTCATCTACATGTCGAGGTACGTACATTAATTACGTACGCACCTCGATCAGTGCATGCTCCGGTTCTTCTACTGCATATGACAAGTTCGTTCACGTATATACGGCCCTATACTGGTGTAGGATACTGCCGGATATTTGGTACATCGTGCTGTTCACGATGCCGTGCCTGTACAAGCTGGCGGATAAGGGTTACCTGCCGGTGACAGAGCACATGAAGAACAGGGTGAAGACGGCGATGGAGAAGGAGGAGAGGAAGAGAGCGGCGACGCCTAGGACGACGAGCGGGAAGATCCGGTGCCTCTGCTGCGTGTGCTGCAGGGGGTCTAAGTGCAACGCTGATGAGGCGGGTCGGGCAGTCCCTTAAAACCTCAAACGCTGCGTGTTTCCGTGCGTCAATATTTCATGCTGTACTGGCATGCGTTGTTGTTCGTGCTGCATGCTACCTGGTGCCGTTAATTAATCGATCAGCCGACCGGGTTGCATATCTTGGGGGACTAATTATTCGTGGGAAAATCATGAAATGGATTGTTGTGTACGCGTGGTGTATGTACGCATGGTGTATGTACGTTACTCCAGAAGAACAAGTGAATGGCTTCTTTTTGTCTGTGTAAAAAATAAGAGAAGTTCTAAAAAGCACTTGAGTATTTTTTTCGAGTTAGGAACACTTAGATTTTAGGGTATTAAATTTTCATCTAATGGATTGAGTATTTTTTAGAGTTAGGAACGCTCAGATTTTAGAGCATTGAATTTTTCATCCAACGGATCAACCTCCTAAAGAAACGAATATGAAACGTTGGGTCACCATCCCACGGATCCCTCGTATCCCCTCCAAAAAAATATTAGTTCTCCGAATCTAGGGTGTTGGATGGAGATCCAACGCCCAAAGAATATGAGTGCTCTTAACCCAAAAAACACTCGAGTGCTTCCTAGACACCATAAAAAAAAATAAAGGATATCAATCAAAGAAGCCTGGATGGGTTCTATTTCACTTATGCTTTGGCTTATCACTACACCACAGCCCCAAAACAGCGTTGGACGGTCAGTCGGCATAGGAAGCTTTAGCGTCGGATGGTCAGTCGGTATAAAACATATACCGACTGACTCTGCAGACGGTGTAACGGGAGTCGGTAAAAACATATACCGACTGACCGTACTTTGCCGATCGATCGTTAGATGGTATAATATTTACCGTCAGACAGTGTGTTACCACATATTCCGACAGACTATTTGATGGTATAGATATGTTTTAGCGACTGATTGTCCAACGATGCAATTAAAATGGATTAAAAAAAATAAAATCTGATTTGGCAGAATTAGTACATAGTAAACCAAGTTCATTAATAATTAGAGAGCCACCATATCACATTCACCATCACAAATTCAGTCCCCAGATACATATAGGTTTGTCTTCCTTGCACCAAGTGAAAAAAAATAAAAGACACAGATGGCAGTGCATCAAAATGTACTAGATTGTTTGCAGTACACAATCACTTTGAGAAACTCAGAAACCAAAAGGAGATGCATGGATCCAACAGCAGATTGTAGAAGATTGTTTTGCACATGCCATTGAGTTGTGTGAACAAGTTCTTCCGAAACCCAAAAACAAAAAATACTTGGATGCAAAGCGCAGAGTTCCGCAAAGTCGTGACGGTTCAGTATGTGATCCGATTGTATCCAGCTAGTGGCGCACAACACTTTCTGAGTCGAATGCCAAATGATTATCTTTATTCAGTAAAACACAAATATACTACAAGTCTACAACCATTCTAGTTTATTATGCGTGTATACAGGATTGTTGTTGTACAGTAAACTTGAGATCTATACCAAACAATACTTTTCTCTACGCTGAACAAAAACAGATCTATACCAATAAGAGTTAGCAAGTGCTGCAAACCAGGCTAGCAGCGTCTTGAGATTCAGATAAAGGGTTGGTGCCTCTAAGTACACTTGCCATACTATCGTATCACCCATCAACCTCGAAGGGTTGCTGCATTGCTTATTTCCTATATATCAACCTCAAAGCTGTTGGGTGTGAAGGTAATAGTACTACAAATTAAGCATTCCTAGCCTCAGATCCATCAACCTCTCTCTCATATGCTTGGTGAGAGGTGAACTGGAAACTGCTATGTGTATGACTGCATGCTACTACTTGTATTGCTTGTGAACACGTCAAGTCAATGCAAAGTTTGCAAAGGTTGTTTCAAATTGCTATCTTAGAGAGGGACTTGTTTCATTAACACCAAGATGACCTGGATATTTGAGTCAATCTAGAGTACCACTTAGTAGACTTATTCGAAGTGGCAAATCTCTGTGCCATCCATGCGAAACGTGTTACCATAAGTAAGTTTTTACTGAATGAACACTTATTTTTTCCCAACACTTATTTTTTCCCCTTAGCAGTATTATTGTAAACGGAAACATGCCATAGTTATAAAAAAATCAATTACAGGATTCTTTTAAACACTTGTGCTGATATCTAGCTTTGATGTCCTTGAAGTGGCCGAATTTGTAATGATAAATCATAACAAGATTTAGTTGGTTTGTGCAAGCTGCAATTCTCAAATCTCAACACGACCTTGTGTTTTTTATTCTCACTGAATATGTCAAACAAACAGTACATAAATTAACAATTATGGCTTGTGAGTGAACTGGAATTTGGTAATGCTGAAGAACTTAGTTCAGCTTCATTTAGATACCAAAGCTAGTTAGTATAGGAGAAAATAATTAACAATTATGACATCTTATATATCTTAAAAGGTGCTCTTGAACAAAAGGAACTGTTTTATGAAATAATTACTTAGAATGAGGTAAATAAAATACACTAACAGTTATGCTTGTTTTCCTGACAATTGTGTTCATGAGTTATTAAAACAAAAAATGGTGAGGTAATCCAATTATGTTCATGAATCAGGACCATAACATACATCTGCAGCTCAAAGGAAGAGTAAGAAAGGGCACAAAATACCTACAGTACCCTGGGAAGATCTTGATGCCTTGCTGCAAACCTTTAGCTATACAAAGTACATTAATTAGGAACATTAGCCACTCATCAAAACGAAAAAAGAAATGATGTCAAGTGCAGTTTATTACTCGCTTATATGGCCACGCAATTGACATCATATAAGCATCAGCCATACTCATCGTATAATCATAAGGGCGAGGCAGGAGTGCATCCCTCTTCATTACAACATTCACCATAACTTCACAAAACTGCTTTCCAAGAGGCTGACCTCCAACCATGGTCTTTGGATTAGTAGAAAGAACAGTTCCCTTAGCTATAGGGAGATCAGACCTCAGCATAGCAAACAATATCACATCCTTTCCAACCTGAAGTAGATGATGCATTCATGAGAATTGCATAAATGCAAGGAACAGATATTAAATCACAAAATGTAAACTTTACAGAAGTATGAAGAACATTACAAGTGTATCATGTGCAAAGCGAGGGGCATCTTCATTTCTTCGTGTGCTTGTAACGTTCATGGAAGGCATTGGTGGGGCTTCATCAACATGCCTATGGACAAGCAAGTTCTCATCATTAATAATGTCCTGATCACAATCTTCATTATCTGCAGAATTGTGAATTTCTTCGCACTGAGCATCATTATGTGCATCAACATGTCCTTCAGACCTTGGGCTCTACATCAAGCATTGGAATAATATCTATTAGTAGTATTTTTCAAATTTTGATTGCATAAACGCGGACCTATAATGGCACCTAAATACTTAGGTAAGAAACAAAGATATTGAAGTACTTTACCATGTGTTGCCGTGAATTAGAACCATGCTGTGACAAAGTTTCTTCATGCACTTGCTCTTGCAATTCCACAATACGTTGTTCTAGAGTTGCTTTCACACTTTCAGCCTTTTTACGAGCCAAAACTTCCAGTTGAAGCCTTGTTGGCGTGTATGACTTCAACCCTGGGGTACCAATCTCTTGGGGTGTTGGTCCTAGACCCAAAACACGGACACGTCCTTTTGGCTCCTTTACTCCACAAACTGCAGCATATACATCGCCTTCTTGAATTGATCTATCTTTCAACTCTGGACGGGCTTCAACAATTGATTTAAGTTCATTCTGTAAAAAAAATGAATAAGTATGTTTATACATCACGAAGTAACAATACATATTGCAATTGGTTTTCTAGAGGAAACTTACAATTGTTGGGGCCGCCTGCCTTAAAGGTACTCCATTCTTTCTTGTATGTGTGTTGATGTAGACTTCATCTCTTCGAGGAGGACGCCCAAGTTCTTGACCCTACAAGTTTTTTTAACTTTGTAGTAATAAAAATTCCCCAAAATAATGTACTTTGAATTAGTAATTTGAGTGATAGTTTTACCTACCAGATCATGCCTACGACAAGCATGGCTCACACTGCCTGATGTATGATGAAGCTGCAGCTTTGCACGATTTGCTTTTGCTCTTGCTGTACGAGCCTATGTTGAAATCATTAAAATTTACACATATAATACTAAAGAACAGAAGTTCTATAAGCAAGTAATGGGAAATAAAACAAACTCGTTATTTGTTTCTTACTTCAGATTCAGGTGACCTCCAAAAGCCAATAAGAAAATCCCAATCAGCAGCATTTACTCTATTACCAGCTCTTTCCTTCAATTCCTCATCTGTTAATGTTTCATCAAAAAACTTTGCTTTTAATTCCGCCTTATACTCCTTCCATTTCCTTCCAACTGTAGCCATAAACCAATTGATGGCAGCATCATCCAGATCATAGATTGCCTAATTTATAGGGTAACAGGGTCAAATTATGTTGTTTTTGGCATGGATCATATGCACAGAAATTGCAGGAAGTAAAAATACAGAGCAAACTTATACATACTAGCTGCTATTAATTTGATATGGCAAGCAAAATACAGAGCAAACTTATACATACTAGCTGCTATTAATTCGATATGCCACTTAGTTGAGAAAAAAATTCAGTGATAAGAGGTGCTCTAAACTCTCCCTAGCTGATTTCCACCGTGAAACCTTACATTTTGGACATGAATCAGATTTTTCATGCTCCTTCCAATAGAGAATGCAATCATTTTCACAAGCATGAATGCTAATGTACCCAAGTCCTATGGACTTAATCAATTTCTTAGATTCATAGAAGTTTCTAGGTAGTGCTGAACCCTTAGGTAATGCATCATTTAGTAGATCAAGTAGAAGGTCAAAACTTTTATCAGTCCAGTCTCCAAGGAGTTTGATGTGAAGCAATCTAATCAGGAAACGCAGTTTTGTATACTTCTTGCAAGTAGGGTACAACTCTTGACTATTGGCTTCTACCAACTTCTGAAGGGCACGTAGTTCATCACTAGGCTGAACATAACTGTTGTCTTCAAAATCCCCTCTATCATCTAAACCACAAGCTAAGTCTCTAAGCAATTCAGATATTTCATCTTCTTCATTGGACTCTTCCATAAGATCAGCACCATCAATATTTCCATGATTCTCATCAGAGGTACTTGCTTCTCCATGTAAATTCCATGTTGTGTACCCTTTTATGAACCCACCACATATCAAGTGCTCACGTACATCACTTGCCTCTCTCCAAAACGAGTTAACACATTTTCTGCAAGGGCATAATATCTTGTCCCCATTGCTGAATTTCTAAATGCATAAGCTAAAAACCGTTCACTCCTTGTAAATATTTCTTTGTGTGCCTACATGCAATATATTATGTAAAATCTCATGTTAACTACAAAACACTTTTAACATTTCAAAAGTAGTTGTGTTGTACCTAGGCTCATTATTGATCCATGTTTTATCCATACGCCTTTATAGGGAGATCACACCGCGCTAAGAATATATCCTTACATAGAGAGTGCAACCACTCAGCATATCACAAGCTTAGAAGAAAGCTGAGAACACGGCATAAGAACTCGAGAAACAGAACCATACCGTTACTCAAGCTCCTTCACCCAACTGTAGGTGTCCAGAGAAATTCCAAATGCTTGCAGCTACAAATTCTGCTCCTGCAAAAGTAGTATATATATTATCAAGAAATGAAGCCAACAACCCAACTGTACTTGTGTAGTAGTGTTTGTTTAACATATACATTCTGAGATTATTTGCTTCCTATATGGCCATGCAACTGAACATATACATCCCGAGATTATTTCATATTAGAACATACAATCCAACCACAAGTTTTGGCACATACTGAGAATGAAACCGCATGTATCTCACATCGCTTTTTGGTGAAGATTGTCATCATCCTTAACTTGCAGAAAAATTCTCGGTAAAAAATGTAACCAAGCATTGATGAATAACATGAAGCACATACATATAAGCATTGTTCATTTTCAACATATCTGCATACTGACCATACACATACGAGACATACCGACATACATTCATACAACACCAACAGATCAACACCACATCAGCCACTACCACTAGCGGGCACGAACAACTACTCACGGCGGAGCGTAGGCGACGCCGACGCGTGCGGTGGCGGCGGAGCGAGGGCCGGCGGGCGAGCGGAGGCGATCGCCGCCTCGCCGGTCGTGGCGGAGGGCGGAGCGAAGGCTGGAGGGACGGCCGAGCGCGAGGGCGAGCGGAGTACGGCCGCCGCCTCGCGCCGTCGGCGGAGGGCGAGCGGAGGGAGGCCGAGCGAGCGCCAGATCTGGCGGTCGCCGTCTGGCGAGTGCCCGAGCGGTCGGAAGGCCGGCGCGGCGCGGAGCGGAGCTGCGAGGCGGAGCGGACCGGCGCGCGCGCGGAGCGAGCTAGGGTTCGAATGTGGCGTGGGCGCGCCGCTCGCCTCGCCGCTCGGGCGCCTTTATCGATTTGGGGTGGATTGATGGAGGGAGGGCGCGCGGAGCGGATTGATGGAGGCGGGCGCGGGCGGGGAGAAATTTTGGCGGGCGGTGCGCGAGTCGAGGAAAAAGAAGGTTGGCGCGGCAAGGGTTTCATTGATCCTAGGGTTTTGATGTTGTAGGTGGGTTGGGCCCATTACAATTCGTGCGCGAGGGCTCGTCATCTATACCGCTGCAGACGGTCAACGTATATACCATGAATTACCGATCGACGTTCAACGCCTAATGTAAATATATATACGATGACGATCAATCGGCAAAGGTAGGATTACCGACTGACGATTTGTCACCAACTTTTACCGTCTAACTGTCCATCGGTAATTATACATTTTTAGCGACAGACATCTGACGGTATTTTGGTGTTGTGGTGTAGTGTATGTTGATACAGTAACTAGCTTTCAAATGATACGTTTTTTCAAGACAGAGTCTCCAAGAATATTGTAGTAGATACTGTACCGAGTTCAGCTATACCGATAAAATCACATGCGACTATTTTCTTTTACGTACTGTCTCTCGTGAACATCCAGAATTTTAAAATCATAATCCAAAAACCAAAATCTTAGTCCAAAAGAACCCACAAGAGTTCTACAGCTTCCTTAGGGACTCATGGATATATATTCCTGCTAAGTTTGATGTGGTTTGAATCTATGGTAGATTAGTATATTGTGCTGAGATTCAAAGAAGCAAAAGTGTTGCTCACATTTTTATAACCTATTGGACTGAAAACAAGAGGACAACCCACGAGCCCAGAATGCTTGTCACCATTGATTGCTCACTCTTTGATAAATAATGTGTTAGAATTTAGTTCTATACAAGTGTGAGGTCTATTTTCTATAATTCTAAAGCACACATGATTTGGTACAATATTGCTAATCAAGTGGAGAGAAGATAATTTATAAAGTGGAGTCCTTATCACTCATTAAAATATAGGACGCATTGATGGAGATGGCATTAGGAGGACTTTTGATAAACACATACGTGCACATATTCATGTCTTCTTGCATAAAAAATCGTGTGACTTGTGACTTCCACTTGACAGACCAAGTCCACCCTTTCTTTTACAAACTGTGCATTTCTATATGTGCCCTCTTTGATACAATGTGATATAACTATACGTAGTCCTATATGGAAGTTTGTTCATATGCAAATATTGAGTTTTGTATGTATGGCGACATGCTTTTGAAAAAATATTGGTAGCTATCCTGGTCTAAAATATGAATTTCTCAATGTTCTATCCCTGTTTTGAAATGGTTAGTGCGAGCTATTGCTTCATTTGTAAATTGTTTCATGTGTGTACTGCTTTATGGAAAAAATTCCCTTATTTGGAGTGATTTGGGTCTTAGTTACTGTGCAAAGGATTTCACCATGTTTCAGTCTTGGCTGAAAGCATATTTGGGATGTGAGATGCCTTGCTCTAATTTCAACAGGTTCCAGACAAGTTTCAGTAGGATGCAGCCAAGTTTATCATAGGGTTTCCATGCAAAGTTCATTCTAATTTGCTCAAGTTTCTCGAAGTTTAGTTTTCTAAAACGTAATAATCACCGTTGAAACTCGAAATTTCAATTTTTGAAACCTATGAAATTATCTAAAACGTGATGTTTTTTGTTTTTGAAACTCTATCAAACACGATAGAACCTACTTGAAAAATCAAATATATCCTGAAGTCCTCTGTACCAGGCTGTAATATTTTGAAACTACAAGTTCCAGTCTTGAAAATTCATGAAACTTCTTTTCGAGTTTCAATTTCAAAACTTGACGAAACTTGTTAAAATTACAAGTCTCATTTTGAAACCTCATAAAACATCAAGTTTCAGTTCTGAAACCTCATAAAACTTCACGAAACTACTTTAAAACTCTGCAATGTGATACCATCTTGTAGCAGCCTCGATTTTGGTAGCGTATTCATGATGTTGAACTCCAATTTTTCATGCGGTTTCAAAAAGTTTCAAGAGGTTTTATTATTAAGTTGCATAACTAATTTCTGGTGTTTCATAAAATTTCAGAAGGTTCTCATACCTAAATTGATTAAGTTCCACTAGGTTTCTTGACTAGTTCCATGATGTTTCATCAGGTTTTATAAAGTTTAAGGGGGTTTCATATTGTTTCAAGATGTTTTATGTCTTAGTTTACTAAGTTTCATGGTATTTCGGAGGTTTCATAAAGTTTCAGGGGGTTTTATGTCTAAATTGACTAGGTTTCATGATTAAAATTTATGGTATTTTATGAAGATTCATAAAGTTTCAAGAGGTTTTATGCCTAAGTAAATTAGTTTTCATGATTATATTTCATGGTGTTTTATGAGGTTTTAAAAAGTTTTAGGAGGTTTTATGCATAAGTTAACTAGGTTTTATAAGGTTTTATGATTAAGTTTTATGGTGTTTCAGCAACTTTTAAGAGGTTTTATGTGTAAATTAATTAGTGTTTATGTTTTATGGTGTTTATGAGGCTTCATAAAATTTTAGGATGCTTCTTGCCTAATTTGACTAAGTTTCATAATGTTTCATGAGGCTTTATAAAGTTTCACGTGCGTACAGAGGATGACAGTGATGTCAAGGCCGTGCGGCGCATAGAGAGGATGACAGCGTGGTTTCACGGGCACGTGGAGGATGGGCGAGCATTCAATCAGCAAGAGTTCTCGCAGTCGGCATGGAAAGCTGATGCAGGTGGGCTATTCGAACTCATTTAATGGGATGGTTGGTACCTGTCCCATTGTATGCGTATTGGACGGTATACCGCTGTAGCTGTGTCCTTAACAGAATGTACAATTTTGGTAGAAGGGGTACTTCAGTGGAACTGTGTTTAGGATGAGAGTTATACAGCTTCCTTAGGGACTCATGGATATACATTCCTGCTAAAGTTTCATGTGGTTTGGATCTGTGGTAGATTAGTAGATTGTGCTGAGATTTAAAGAGGCAAAAGTGTTGCTCACATTTTTATAACCTGTTGGACTCAAAACACCGACACCCAATCTCAAAAAAGGAAAAAAAAAGGGGGAAAACAACCAAACCCAAAAAAAGGTGATCTACCCTACAAACTCCTAGCATCCAATCAACTCTTGATTCTCACCATCATCAAGCATGTGGGAGTCTGTAGAAATAAGTTACGAACGCACGCGACACCTGATGCTTAAAGAACCTGTATAATCTGGTTCCTTTTCCATCACAAACGTGCCTCACATTTGTTCTTTCCTTCTCCCAAGAACTCATAACAACAACCGATGTACCATCTTTTATGGAAACTTGGGAATCATCCGTACACTGAAACTCTTTAGAAACCCTGTGAAATATACACTTACTAATTAACAACACAAAAGAAAATGAAAAAGAAGGAAGGAGAGATTTTTTAAGTACGACGCTGATGAGGCGGGTCGGGCAGTCCGTTAAAACCTCAAACGCTGCGTGTTTCCGTGCGTCAATATTTCATGCTGTACTGGTATGCTTTGTTGTTCGTGCTGCATGCTACCTGTTGCCGTTAATTAATCGATCAGCCGACCGGGTTGCATATCTTGGGGGACTAATTATTCGTGGGAAAATCATGAAATGGATTGTTGTGTACGCGTGGTGTGTGTACGCATGGTGTATGTACGTTACTCCAGAAGAAGAAGTGAATTGCTTCCTTTTATCTGTAAAAAATAAGAGAAGCGCTAAGAAGCAGTATTTTTTAGAGTTAGAAACACTCAGATTTTGGGACGTTAGATTTTCATCCAACGGATCCTCCATTACCCTCTCTAAAAAAACAAATATGGAGCGTTGGATCTCCATCCCACGGATCTCTCGTACCCTTCCAAAAAATATTAGTGCTCCGAATCTAGAGTGTTGATTGGAAATCCAACGTCCAAAGAATCTGAGTGCTCTTAACCCTCAGAAAACACTTGAGTGCGTCCTCGACACCACAAAAAAATAAAGGATATCAGTCAAAGAAGCCTGGATAGGTTATTTTTCACTTATCCTTTGGTTTTGGCTTATGTTGATGCAGTAACTAGCTTTTAAATGGTACATTTTTTCAAGACGGGGTTTACATGAATATTGTAGAAGACACTGTACCGAGTTCAGCTATACTGACGAAAATCACATGCGACTTTTCTCTTTGTGTACTGTCTCTGGTAAATAGCCAAAATTTTAAAACTATAAGCCAAAAATCAAAACCTCAGTCTAAAAGAACCCACGAGAGTTCTACAGCTTCCTTAGGGACTCATGGATATATATTTGTTGTGGCTACTGACCAAACAGAGAGAGAGATGGTAGTGGAGAGCGATGAAGATAAGTGTAATGGCCTGGGTCCTCCCCATGGCTTGCTCGTATATATACATACACATGAGGAGTGCTTTTACAGTTATACCCTTACATCAGGTTATCCCCTCTGGGGGCAGTTATGTCATTACACATGGCCTATTCTGGGCCTTATAATCTCCTACCAGGCCTGCTGGGTTTAGGTGGGGGCCACCCCTACGACAGGAGCCTCTCATGGTGAAGGGCTTCACAGGGCCGAAGCCATGTCGTCGAGTCCTTTGGCCCCCTCCGTCCCTGCGCACTGTGAATTCCTCCAAGCTTGTGGTGGGGGCACGAAGTCCGCACGGTGGTAGCGAGGTGGCGCCTAGTCGTAGTAGACGCAGCGCGCGCTCCGTCCCCTACCAACCGAGCGGGCGCGGCCGCTGGCGCCTGCCGAAATAGACGCGCGCTCGCGTCCCCTACCCTTCGAACGGGTGGCGTGGTGGCGCCAAGTCGGCAGACGCGCGCACTCCGCCCCTACCCATCGAACGGGTGGCGCGGTGGCGCCTAGTCGGCGCGCGCGCTCCGCCCCTACCCCCGAACGGGTGGCGCGGCCTGGCGCCTAGTCGGGCAGACGCGCGCTCGCCCCTACCCCTCGAACGGGTGGCGTGAAGGCGGCCGCGCCCTGGTCGGGCGAGCGCGCGCGCTCCGTCCCCTACCCCTCGAACGGTGGCGCAAAGCGGCGCCAGTCGGTAGATGCGCGCGCTCCGTCCCCTACCCCCGAACGGTTGGCGCTGGCCGGCGCCTAGTCGGCGTAGGCGCGCGCTCCGCCCCTACCCTTCGAACGGGTGGCGCTGCCGCGCCTGTCGGGCGAGCGCGCGCGCTCCGCCCCTACCCTTCGAACGGTGGCGCGGCCGGCGCCCAAGTCGGCAGATGCGCGCGCTCCGCCCGCACCCTTCGAACGGGTGGCGCGGCCGGCGCCTAGTCGAAGGCGCGCGCGCTCCGCCCCTACCCTTCGAACGGGTGGTAGCGGCGGCGCGCCAAGTCGGCAGACGCGCGCGCTCCGTCCCCTACCCTCGAACGGGTGGTAGCGAAGCTGGCGCCTAGTCGAAGTAGACGCGCGCGCTCCGTCCCCTACCCTTCGAACGGGTGGCAGCGACTGCGATCGGAGCTTGGCGCCGGTATGGTTGCGCTCCGGGGCTGTTGTGACCTTGCAGTCTCGTAGTGCGCTTTTAATGACGGCTAGAATTACGCCGACGCCTGGCCTGGCAAAAGTCAGGCTGTCGCGTCGTGCAGTCTGCCATGCTGCAGGTGGGGCACGTGGCGACTCACGACTGGTGCGCCGTGGGATGTGAGCGGTTGCGTGACCGCGGCCGTTCGCCTCGTCCCCCGAGAAGTTGGACGCGTGTTGAAGAGGTAGGGGCGCTGTGCGCTGCTTGGCCACCTACTAGGCGCGGCCCTCTAGGCCCCAGCGGTTCTTCTTTTCAAATCTTGGACAGCCGAATCGCTGGGAATTTGATCCGCCTGCGTGCTGAGCCACAAGGCAGGCGAGCGGCCTTTATAAGGTGCTAGTGTTGAGGTGGAGGCACCCTTTCTCGCTTTGCTTTTTGATCTGCCGTTTTGCTTGCGCCCGTGCTAATTGTCACGCCAGTTGCTCCTTTGCCTGCTTCTTCTTCTTCTCTCGTCGCGAAGAGCAATGGCTAGCCCTGACGACGCCACCTACCACCCCCGCTGCGGTTCCTTGCCTAGCCAGGGCGAGGTGACCCATCCTTCCCAAGAGTACAAACTGGTGCCGCGGGGGAGCTCGCGCGCCAACAAGTGGTGGAATGCGATGGAGCACTCGGGAGGCTCCTGCTCCCGTGTGCTGGGGAAGAGCTGCATGACGGAAGGGACGCTGCAACGACTCGTGGATGAGGGGAAGATCGTGGATCGCAGTGGGGCTCGCTTACCCCGGCGGGACGAGACGGAGCCGAAGCCCGGGGCCC
The DNA here is from genome assembly GCA_036346575.1 of Dendrocalamus sinicus. Classification (NCBI taxonomy): domain Eukaryota; kingdom Viridiplantae; phylum Streptophyta; class Magnoliopsida; order Poales; family Poaceae; genus Dendrocalamus; species Dendrocalamus sinicus. The sequence goes on along the minus strand of CM070656.1, from coordinate 11,484,285 downwards.
TGGAGGCAATTGTTTTCGTCGCGTTCTTCGATGCCGGCCTTCGGATGCCCTCCACGTTGTTTGCGGGCGAAGTCCTGCGGGCCTATAAGTTGGAGCTAGCCCAACTGACGCCCCACGCGATACTCCGCCTAGCTGTCTTCACGTGGGCGATGCGGACAGAGGGGTGGCGCCCCAGCGCGAGCTTATTTGCCACCCTGCACGACGCACACTGTCGACCCAGAAAGGTTGGCGGGGCGGTGTCCAACTTCGGCGGTGTGGACTTCGTGCTCCGGGCGTTCTGCGCGACGTTGTTCTCTCGTGGCGCCGTCGAGCGGTGGCGTCGGTGGGCGCGCGTGGTGGTTCTATTACACCGTGACCGAGAAGAGCGTAATGCGATGCGAGGCGGGCGATCTCGTTTAACAAAGACGCCGAGTCCAAGGCGAGATTGACGATATGCGGAAGCTGCAAAGCCTTGTCGGTGTCGCCCGTCGAATGAGCGTGCGCGACCTAGCCGAGGAGTTCACGATGCATGGGGCGGCGCCACTCTCTCCCGGGAAGTATGTTGTGCGAGAATGGCCCCGCGAGGATGGGTTCGATCCTCCGTGTCTCGGCTGCTTCCGCCCTCCGCCCCTTGTAAGTCGCCCAGCGCGCCATTGCATCTGTTTGGCTTCCGCCTAACTGACGTGATCTCCTGCGCAGTGGCTCGGCTAGAAGATGCGAGCGCGCGTTGCGGCGCTCGCCCGCCCGACACGCTTAAGGAGCACAGGGCTCGCGAGGCGCGGTCAAGCGGCTAGGGGCGGATAAACCGCACTCGCGAGGTCAGAGGCATTGCCGTGCCGAGCGTGTGGTGCGGAAGAGCTTCCCGGGACTTCAGCGCCAGACGGTGATAGCCCTACGGGGCTGTCTTCGCGACGCCGCCCGCTCCCGGCGCCATATGCGACCCGGCAGCCACTCCGGCGGCTAGCCCAGCTGAGATGGGGCGCGCGACCGGCGGTGGGCCTAGCCATACTGCTTTGGAGGGGTGCCCCGCCGCGGATCCCCCAGCACCTTCTGCCGACGCCCACGAGCCCGTGCTCGGGCTCGCGGTCGCCGTTGAGTTGGGACCCACAACCCGGGTGGCGTCATTCTGGCGAGCAAACCACGGGGACGGTGCGTTATCAACCGCGGCCGACGAGGGCGTGCCCCTCTGAGAGGGAACCGTGGGGGCGACGGTGACCGGAGCTGGTGCTGCCGCGGAAGAATCGCCTGTGCCCCCACAGGCGAAACGCCCTCGGACGCAGTCCCCGCCGCCGACGAGGGGTCGATACGCTGTTGCGGGGCCTTGCCGCGGGATTCCGGCGGCTGGCGCGGCCGAGAAGACCTTCTCCCCGACCGTCGAGGCGCCCGCCTCCCCCTGGGTGGTCGACCCGGCGCCACTTCCTACCGTGACGAGGGGCGCAGGAGGTAGGTGTGAGTCCCTTTCTTCACCTGACTTCGCGAGACTCTCTCCGATCTGCTCGCTCATTCTGCCGACATCAGGCGAGACGATGTCTCCGTCGTGGCGAAGGATCGAGCAGCGGAGGTATGCGCGAAGTCGGGAGCCTCGTGCAGGATGCCCCGCAGTGTCCACCGCTGCCGACGGCGTGGCGTGGCGCGATAAATCCTAGCGTGTTGGGGCTGGGCTCGCCGCCGGACTTTCTCCCTCGCCCGGAGGTATTTTGCGACCTCACCGCCGTCGCAGAGCGTGCCAACAACGACCTCAACCGAGAGGTGCTGTCGTCATGCGCGGGGGACTCCTAGCGCTCGCGTTGCAGGCCTCCGAGATGAGGGTAAGTATGTGCGCTTCGGCTTGTAAGGTACTGCTGGACACCTGCTGATTTGTTGCTTCTGTCAGACGCTTGCCCTCAGCCGGTCCCTTGACGAGGCCCGCGTTCGGGAGCGGAGGGCTCTGGAAGCTAGCCTTCGCGAAGCAAACACTGCTCTCGCCGCGAAGGATGAAGAAATTCATGCGCTGGAGGACGCCCTGGTGGCCGCACAACTTGCGGCCACGGAAGCTCGGAGCGCCGCGGCAGGGGAGCGCGCCGCCTTCGTGCAGCAGATCGTCGCCCTAGAGGGGGAGAACGCCCAGCTGGCAGAGTCTGCTGCCGAGAATCGCCTTGCCATGGAAAATGCGTCCATATCGGCATGGCGGGCCATGGAGTCTCTGAACCAGGCCCTTCGAGATCTGTGTGTCCGAGTGCCGGATACCACGCACAGGCCGGAGGCCCGCCGGAGACGCCAGCCGATCGAGGAGGGGGGCGTTGCTCTTCGTGGCGCAGAACCTTTGGCGAGCACCGCAGCTATGTTGGTGCGTGCTTCGCCCCGCCCGCTTCATACTCGTGGGTGTAGGCATACCCATGAGCTAGCGATCCTCAATCGATCCTCCCGACCACTGAGGTTATGTCGGACGCCATCCGCTCCATCGGGCCTAGCCTCGTAACTTCCACCAACGGATTCAGGGCCGCCGGGAAGGTGCGGCGAGTCGCCGTGCAGCAGACGTTGCATGGGGAGGGGGACCTCCTCCAGTGGCTTGAAGGGGTCCTTCAGCGCCGCGGCGACGATGGCGCGGGCTCGTCCGCACCGCGCCAAGGCTGAGCGGTTGGTCGGGTAGGGTAGGGGGATGATGTGCGGGTTCTTACGCTTGTGACCATGTAACCCCTTTGCTTTTACAATGGGACCAAGTAGTACTTTATGCTTGGTGTTACCTGCCGCCGGACGCGGAGAGCGGGTTTGTGCATCTTGTTTATACTCCGTGGAGTGCCGCGTGCGGAGGCGAACCTCGACGCTACGACTTCCTTTATAGTCCGGAGACTCGCGCGTGCGGAGGCGGGCCTCGCCGCTACGTAGTATTTAAAGTCCGGGGACTGGTGCGTGCGGAGGCGAACCCTCAACGCTACGTCTTATTTAAAGTCCGTGGACTAGTGCGTGCGGAGCTAGGCTCGACGCTGCGTCTTCTTTATACTCCGTAGAGTGCGCACGGAGGCGTCCCCCCGCTGCGTCTTATTTATACTCCGTAGAGTGCGTGCGGAGCTAGGCTCGACGCTACGTCTTATTTAAAGTCCGTGGACTGGTGCGTGCGGAGCTAGGCTCGACGGTACGTCTTATTTATAGTCCGCAGACTCTCGCGTGCGGAGCTAGGCTCGACGCTACGTCTTATTTAAAGTCCGTGGATGGTGCGTGCGAGCTAGGCTCGACGGTGCGCCTTATTTATAGTCGCAGACTCGCGCGCGAGCTAGGCTCGACGCCACGTCTTATTTAAAGTCCGTGGACTGGTGCGTGCGAGCTAGGCTCGACGCCACGCCTTATTTATAGTCCGCGACTCTCGCGTGCGAGCTAGACTCGACGCCACGCCTTATTTAAAGTCCGTGGATGGGTGCGCGCGCGAGCTAGGCTCGACGCCACGCCTTATTTAAAGTCCGTGGACTGGTGCGTGCGAGCCAGGCTCGACGCCACGCCTTATTTATAGTCCGCACTCTCGCGTGCGAGCTAGGCTCGACGCCACGCCTTATTTAAAGTCCGTGGACTGGTGCATGCGGAGCTAGGCTCGACGCTACGTCTTATTTATAGTCCGCAGACTCTCGCGTGCGGAGCTAGGCTCGACGCTACGTCTTATTTAAAGTTCGTGGACTCGTGCGTGCGGAGCTAGGCTCGACGCTACGTCTTATTTAAAGTCCGTGGACTTTGTTCTGCTCAGCGCGGACAGGGGATGTTCTGGGAACAACAACCTTTATTGAACTCCCGTTTGCGCGGGCGAGCATCGCTTAACAACGGGCTGGTGGCTCTACGCTGCTGTCCTGCTTCTAGGCGTAGTATCGCCGCAACCTGTCCGCATTCCATGTGTGCCGGAAGGCTTGTCCTTCGAGCGTGGCGAGGCGGTACGCCCCCTTCGGCAATGCCTCCGTTACGATGTACGGGCCTTCCCACTTGGACTCTAGCTTGCCAACGGTTTCCGCCTGGAGCGCCACTCTGAGGACGAGATCCCCAGGCTTGAACCCCCACGGGCATATAGAGCGGTCCCGAGTACGCATTGTTCGCGCGCGCACTTCTCGACATGGTGGGCCGCGTCGCCGTATCCCGCCGAGGTGGTCCAGGACACCGGCGCTCCTCTTCAGTGCTTGGATGAGGACCCTCCGCGAGCCGGCCTTGATTTCCTCGGCGCCACCGCCGTCACCGAAAGGAGCTTAAACGGCGTGAATCCGTCGGGCGTGTTACCGTTGCAGCGGCGACCATAGAACGCCGTGAAGCTCGCTGGCCACTTGCCCTTCGGCAATCCAACCAGCGCTTTTGATGGCGGCGTAAATGGCGCCATTCGCCGCTCGACCGCCTCGTTGGATCGGGATGCCCTACCGAGGCGAATCGGAGGGTGATGCCCATCTTTGTCACAATAATCTTTGAAGAGGGTGGCGTCGAACTACAGGCCATTGTCGACCGTGAGCTCGAGGCACCCCGGCGACATATGATGTTTTGCCATAGGAAGCGCTGATGGCGCGAGGTTACTTTGGCCGAGCGATCGCTTCCGCCACCGGAGAAATACTCGGCGACTACCACGAATCGGAGGTCCCCTGGAGCTCGGGCAAGTGGTCCTACTATATCGAGACCCCAGCGCGCCAGTGGCCACACCGGGGGAATTGGGTTGAGGCTTGTCGGGGCTCGCGGATGATGCGCGCCATCCATCGGCACCTTGGCACCGACGGACGAGGTCTCGGGCGTCGGTGATGGCGATCGGCGATGAGAAGCCTTGTCAACGCCTTGTCGACTAATGACCTTGGCGCCAGGTGGGATCCGCATACGCCCGCGTGCATTTCCGCCAAGAGCTCCTTTCCTCCTCGATCGAGAGGCGCGCAGAGCGGCGCGCAAACCCCTTTCTTGTAGAGTGTCCTTCGAACACTGGAAGGACCGTGCGCGCGGTCTTTGCAATCGCGCGCTTCGGCAGGTCCTCCGGCTCGGCGAGGCCTTGTAAGAAATTGAAAATGGGCTCGCCAATCTCTCCCGCCGATCAATGCGGTGGACAAGTGCGCGTCCCGGTTGTCCTACGCGATGGCGCCTTTGCTAACACTCGTAGAATGCCCCTCGGGCGATTCTCGGTCGCCGCCTTGGCGAGGGCGTCGGCTTGCTCATTCTCCGCCCGGGGGATGGCCTTGACGGTGACACCCAAAAAGTGCCTTTCCCTCGCCCTCACCGCCGCGAGGTACTTGGCCAACTCAGGGTCCTTGGCTTGATATGACTTGTCCACATGGCGAGCCACCAAGCGCGAAGTCGGTGTGGACCAAGACCGCCTCGCACCGACCGCCTTGAGCCTTCGCCAGGCCAAAGAGCAGTGCCTCGTATTCAGCCGTGTTGTTGGTGGCGGGGAAGGCAAGGCGCGCCGAGTACAGCAAGCGCTGTCCCTCGGGCGTGACGATCACCGCCCTACGCGCGCGGCGACGCCGTAAGCTCCGTCGATTGTAAGCGTCGACGGGATCATCGTGCGTCACGCCGAAGTTGGGGCGAGGTCCATTCAGCAAGAAAATCCGCCAGACTTGGGATTTAATTGCCGCCCGCGAAGCATCGTCGTGAGAAGGGAGCGAGCTCGGCGGCCCATTTACCGATGCGCCCTATGGACTCCTTGTTGTGTAGCATCTCGCGGAGGGAACGAGGAAGGCACCGTGATCGGGTGAGCGTAAAATAATGCCGAAGCTTCACGAGGCCATGACCAGCGCATAGGCGAGCTTCTCAAGCTCCGTGTATCTTGTCTTGGTGCCTTGAAGGGCTTCGGAGACAAAGTAGGCAGACCTCGCATGGCGCCTTCCTCTAAGACGAGGACGGCGGCGACCGCGTGGTCGACGCGACGAGATAGAGCGAGGGGAGCCTCGTGCCGGGCGACAGAGTGGGAGGCTTGCCAGTGCCGCTTGAGTTCGTTGAAGGCCTTCGCGATCTCCGCCCCAACGAAATCCATCGCACCGCGAGTGTCTTAAAAACGGCAGCCCGCTCCGCCGCCACGGATAGGAAGCGGCTTAATGCCGCCATGCGCGCCGCGACCTCTGGACCTCCTCGTTGTCTTGGGCGGTTCCATACCCGTGATGGCGTCTACTTTGTCGGGTTCGCTGGATGCCCGCCGGACACGAGGTAACCTAGGAGTTTGCCCGCCTGCACTCGAAGACACACTTGTCGGGTTGAGCTTGATGCCCGCCTTGCGGAGGTTGTCGAAGGTCTCCCGGAGGTCCCGGCCGTGTAGAGCAAGTTGCGAAGTTTTGACCACCACGCCATCGACATAGGCTTCAACGTTCCTCCCGAGCCGGGCGGCGGGGCAATGGCGACGAGGCGGGTGAAGGTAGCGCTGTGTTCTTCAAGCCAAAGGGCATTCTCGACGGCGTAACGTCCCAAGTGGTGTGATGAAACCGGTCTTTCCTCGTCATCTTCGCCATGTATACCGGTGGTAGCCGAATAGGCGCCCAGAAACTCATGAGTTCGCACCAGCAGATGGCGCCAACGATTGATCGATGCGCGGCAAGGATAGTTGTCCTTCGCACGCCTTGTTGAGTGCCGTGAAGTCGATGCACATGCGCGCCAGCCCCGCCGCCTTTTGACTAGCACCGGGTTAGCGAGCCATTCGATGGTGGACCTCGCGGATGACCCCGCGCAAGAAGCTTTGCCACCTCCGCTTTGGCCTTTGCTACCGATCCATCGACACACCGGAGCCTCGCTGACCGGCTTGGCGTCGGGGCGGACCGCCAAACGATGCTGGATTACCGCTCGGTCTACGCCCTTGATGTCCTCCGGGGACCATGCGAAGATGTCAACGTTGTTCTGAAGCACTCGGAGCAGCTCCCGTTCGACCCCCGGTGGGAGCCCCTCGCCAATGGACACAAACTGCCCCTCCGCCTGGAGCGGCACCTTCTTGACGCCGCCTTCGGGCCGAGGCTTGGGCGTCCACCCGGGAGCGGAGGGCCCATCGCCGGGCGCGCCGGAGAGGGCATGCACCGGGCGATGCGGGACGCGGCTGCCGCCTTCGGCACGTCTGGCCAGGTCCTGGTCGCCGAAGATGGTGATGACACCCTCCGGGCCCGGGAGCTTTACACACAAAAAGGCGTGGTGCGGGATTGCCTCGAAAGAGTTGATGGCGGTCGCCCGATGCGGCGTTGTAGGGTGCGGGATATCCACGACATCGAAGGTGACATGCTCGGTCCGGATGTTACCCTTGTTACCCTCCCGACGGAAAGTCACAGAAGGGACACGTGCCCGTGGCTCGCGCAGCGGTTGACCCGAAGCCTTGAAGTGGAGCTCTGGCCGCTCTAGCGGCCGGGGATTGCCATGCGGTCGAGGGCTTCGCGAATAAGATGTTCGCGAGCTTCCTCGTCGACAAGGACGCGCCTGACTTCGCAGCATGCTATGTGGGCCTGGATGACTAGAGGGTCTTGGTGAGGGTACTCCACGCCCCTGGCGTCGTTTAAGTCGAAGGTGATGTTGCGGGGTGGCATCCACAGTTGCGGCTGCTCCCCGGGGGCTTTTGAAGAGGAGCCTCCGGTGATGACGTTGACGGTGTGATGCTGCGCGCCCTCCGTTGCGGTGGCCCGTATGGGGCCATCCTTGGGTGCCCCACGGGCCGGCTGGGGCCGAGGAGGCGGAGCCCGAGATCCGGCCGTCACCCTCCGCAGCTCCATCACCGCGATGCATGCCCTTGTGTAATGATCGCCGTAGCCGTGTACCTCGCACCACTTGCCATAGTGCAGGAGCTCTTGCTCTGCGTGGGGTTGGCCGCCGCAGTCAAATCCGCCCTCCGATCCCCGGTCTCCCCTCCGTGAGGCGGGGTCGGGTCCTTGTCGGGCGCTCTCGGTGGCGAGGACATGGTGGGCCGCCTGCGACCGGCGCTGGCGGCGCCGAGGTTTAGGCCTGCACCGTGAAGAGCCTTCCTGTACCTCGGCCTCACTGCCTCGGGGAGGGCCTCCTCGGGGCTTTCGGCTACGGCTCGGCTTCGAGGAGGGACCACCCGCCCCGACCTCGCGCGGGGGGCGCTCCTCACGGGCGAGGCCGAGGGCGGTGATGCTGCGTCTTCGCGCATCCTCCTCCGCCCGCGCATACTCGTCCATTTTGTCGAAGAGCTTGGCAACTGTCGTGATTGGCCTCCGCGCGTTGTATTCGGCCATCGGGCCCGGGCGAAGGCCCTGTATGGCTGCACTAACGACTGTGGTTTCGTTAACATCGTTTACCTGGCTTCGAATCTTGGCGAAGCGCTTGAAGTAGCCCGAGCGTCTCCGAGGGTCCTTGCTTCACAGCAAGAGTTGGTCCGCATCGATTCGCCGACGTAATGTCCTTGAAAGTTGCTACGGCCGGCCGCGCGGCTGCTCCCATGCGTAGATGGAGCCCGCTCTATGGTAAAAACCAAGAGAGCGCCACTCCGCAAAGTGCGAGGGGAGTCCTTCGCCTTCGCGGTGTCGTCTCGCCGCGCCTCATCGCGGTTTCAGACACGCCGCACGAACTCACGAGGATCCGTGTCGCCTTTGTACGGTCGGTGATGCGAGGAACTTGAAGTCTTCGCCACGCCGCCGCTGCAGCCCGCCAAAGCGGGATTCGGATCTACGCGCCTCGGCCGGACACGACTAGATGTGGGGCTTCGCGCTGTCCACCTTCTGGCGTGGGCTCGGGCGCGACCATCGGCGCGACCGCTGGCTCCGAGCCTCTTGTATATCTCGGACGGCTCGCGAAGGTCCCCAGCTCCCGCGGAACGCGTTGAGGGCTGCTAGTAGGGCGCTTTCCACCGCAGTGTCGTTAGGCGCCGAACGCCGATGGGCGGGCGGTGCGGGGACCATCGCCTCACGATCCCAGATCCGTCGGATGGTTCGTTGCGGCTACCCCGCCGCGGATTCGCACTACCGGCAAGGGTGGTGAAATTTGTCGTTGCGATGCCGCCGACGGGTTGGATGTCGTCGTGAGCGGTCTTTGGTGGGGTCGCCGTTGCCGCGGCGCCGACGCCGCGACCACGCGCGCGTATGCCGCCACCAACTCCTTCAGCGGTCGATGCCGGCCTCGTGTTCACGCGCCGCTCCGACCCATTCGTCTTCTTTCCCTTCGCCGCCGTTGGTGAAGCTTTTTTCGGTGCCATCTTTTTCCTTCGGTCTTCAGGCTTGTCTTCGTCCTCCGCACGGACGGCACCAACTGTTGTGGCTACTGACCAAACAGAGAGAGAGATGGTAGTGGAGAGCGATGAAGATAAGTGTAATGGCACGGGTCCTCCCATGGCTTGCTCGTATATATACATACACATGAGGAGTGCTTTTACGTTATACCCTTACATCAGTTATCCCTCTGGGGGCAGTTATGTCATTACACATGGCCTATTCTGGGCCTTATAATCTCCTACCAGGCCTGCTGGGTTTAGGTGGGGGCCACCCCTACGACAATATTCTTGCTAAGTTTCATGTGGTTTGGATCCGTGGTAGATTAGTATATTGTGCTGAGATTCAAAGAGGCAAAAGTGTTGCTCACATTTTTATAATCTGTTGGACTGAAAACACCGACCCCCAATCTCAAAACTGGAAAGAAAAAGGAAAACACCCAAACCCAAAAAAGGTGATATACCCTACAAACTCCTAGCATCCAATCAACTCTTGATTCTCACCATCATCAAGCATGTGGGACCAAATCTGTAGAAATATTTTATGCACGCACGCGACACCTGATGCTTAAAGATCCTGTGTAATCACATTTGTTCTTTCCTTCCCAAGAACTCAAAACGACAACCGATGTAACTAACCTCCTTTGATTATCTTTTAGGGAAACTTTGGAATTATCCGTACACCGAAACTCTTAACAACCCCTGTGAAACATTTACTAATTAACAGCACAAAAGTAAAGGAAAAAGGAAGGAGAGACTGATCATTCTGTTATATACAAAAGTTTGCATTCCTCTGTTGCGACTTGTAGGAACGGACACACCCTGGTATGGACTCTTTTGTAGGAATCATCCATGGAATTTCCCAACCAGGAAAAAGCCCGGCCAGCATTCTACCTATAGTAATTCCTTGAGCAAAGCTAGAATTCAATGCGTCCCATGAACATTTGCGTACGTACGAATCTTGGCGAAGGCAGAAACTAAATGCTTATATATATATGTGAAAGAACCATAAACTTAATTACCTCTAAACAGTGTAATTAACTTAAATAAACAGTAAATTAAGAGTTATTAAGATAATTACAACCCCACGGGTTACCAGAATTCACTATCATATAAAAGTTCATCACAGACGATTCGGAACCATCATCATAGACAGTTCCTTGAACCGTCTGACTTCATGGGTCAGCAATAATATGGGTTATTCATAGACGGTTTTTGAACCGTCTGTGAAAGCCGTACCATAGACGGTTCGGAACTAGGACTGTCTGTGTCATCCGTTATCACAGGTGGTTCAAAACTAGAACTGTCTGTAATAGTCAGTTATCAATACGGTTTTTGGTAAAAACCATCTGTGATAGCAGTACCAGAGCTAAAAAAGTGGGTAATTTTACCATGGCTTGGATGCCAAAATTTTGTTTAAGTTTGTATTTTTACCATAGCTTGGATGCTAAAAAATAATTCTTCATTTCTATAGTGGCTTGGATGCCGAAAAATTTGCGATTTCAAGTCATAGCAAATCCAAATCACGGTAAACTTTTAAGCATCTAAGCCACGGTAAAAATGTAGACTTGACCAAATTTTGGGCATCCAAATCACGGTAAAAATGCAGACTTAGCTAAGTTTTTGTGCATCCAAGCCATGGTACAAATCCAGACTTAGCCAAATTTTTGGGCATCCAAATCTTGGTAAAAATTCACATTTAGCCAAATTTTTGGGTATCCAAATTATAGCAAAATTGGATAGATGGGATTGAAGAAGAGGTGGGGAAAGGAGAGGAGGAGAAGTGAGAAGAGAGAAGAGGAGAAGAAGAGCTGGCTGAGCCTACTATTTTTAAGAGAAATTTTGGCGAGGAGAAGTAGAGGAGGAGATGTGAGAAGAGAGAAGAGAAGATGAGGAGAGGAGTGGAGGAGGAGTGAGAAGAAAGAAGAGGAGATGAGGAGAAGAACAGCCGAGCCTTCTATTTTAAAGAGCAAATCTAGCGAGATAAGTGGAAAATTCAAATTCGGTGAGAGCGGCTAAGTTGAAATATTATTATAGATGATTCTAGGTAAAGAACCATTTGTGATAAGTAGGTAATCACAGACGGTTTTTGTTCTGAACCATCTATGATACATCACAAACGGTTAAAAACCAAAATCATCTGTGATAAGTATAGACATCACAGACGGTTTTTATTCTAAACTGTTTGTGATGTATCACAGATGGTTTGAAATAAAAATTGTCTATGATAACTAGGTCATCACAGACAGTTCTTTCCATCATAGTGAACTTAGACGATGCATCTTGTAAAACCGTATGTGGTAACTTTATCACCGACATTTTGTATTGAACCTTCTATGATGAGTAGGGATGGCAATTGGGCGCGGTGGGTACGGGTAGTGCTCGCCCATACCCGTACCCGCGACCTTGATTTACGCCCACAGGTATACCCACGAAGGACGACGGGTGAAGAACCTCGCCTATACCCGTCGCCCACGGGTACCCATCGCCAGTGGGCATGCCCGTTTACTCGCGAATTGAGAGTCACCATCTGAGAGTTGAACTAATGACAAGTACATACAAGCAGTAGCTGTTGCTAGGAAATATAATAGCTATCAAAAAAGTTTATAACAATCAATAGCAATTAGAGATATGCAAACTTTATAATAATCAATAGCGATTAGAGATATTGCTATGGTTGTGCCACCTATCAATCTATATCGTGGGTAAACAGGCGGGGCGGGTACGGGTGGAGCTTACCCATACACATGCTCGTTTACCCGACAGGTAGAGTATTCCCCCATTTCCATACCCATGGGTAAAGAAAATATCCCACACCCAGCTCCATTAGGGTATTTACCCATGGGTATACGGGTAAATGGGCACAATTGTCATCCCTAATGATGAGGCATCTAGGATGATCCTTTTTTAGTAGTGATTAATTACAAGTACATTGGGCATTCCTAAGTAAAATAAAACCTTATTACAATACATGGTTGTTTTCAAGAATCTGATACAAGCATGAAAACATAAATAATTGTATTGTTGAAAATTACATTAAAACAAGATTAAATTAAATTACATAGCATTCGTATTTTGCATTGCCTTTCTCCGTGTATTGCTCAGTGAGTAGAACCCTCCAAAGCCGACCCAAACCCTAGCCTGCCATTTTATTTTGCGATCAAAGAGCGAAGAAAAAGAAATAAAAAAAATTATCGTCAGACCCCTTCAGTTGTAAAATACCGAATTTATAGGAAATACTCACCAAGGTTACTAGACCGTCCGGGGCTAGTCGGCTTTCTCTCACTTAAGTGGGCATCATCATTCGATAGCCAGAAAATCCATTGCCCATGTTTTTACTGACTTACCTCTGTTGTAGAAAATGCAAAGAATAGTGCCAAGCCCACACTTTGGAGTAGTGGTCCATGAGCAAACAATAAACTAAGAGAGCCAGAAGGATAAGATGAGGGAAAAATCGGTATGAATAGAATAAGAGAGAGAGAAGTGGTTGAAAGACTCTCCCTCATAAGCCAACCACACCAAGCCTCCACACTTTTCCCCCACTGCATTTTTAACCCAAGATCAAGCCAAGAGCACTCTCGCCCAACACTAAGACAGTCGAGAGCCTCACCATCTCCAACCAATAAGCTCACCTCATTTCACCCCTCACCTGAGAGCCAGTAGCACCAGCCAGCACTGCCTCCCCTTCCCACCAGCCAAAGCCAAGCAAAGCAAAGCAACCACCCACTATGCCTCCCTCGGCTAAGGTTAGAGAAAAACCACCCTCAACCAACTAGCCCACCTAGAGGGAAGCAAGGAGAAGATAACAAGAGGAGAGGAGAAAAGGAAGTAGAGGAAGACGATGAGGAGAAGCATGGACCACAAATGGCTACATTGGGCCAACCACCGAAGTGACAAAAGGAGGCCAACCTCAACATCTTCACGCATGTGAGAACCGCAACTCAACTACCACAAGGAATCATTCACACCCCGACCTTTTCTAGCCTGACAACAAGTAGGCCCTTGCATTCCCTACCCTTTTCCTCTGCCCATAGAATCACATCCTAGCGCAACACACATATCACACACTAGCACAATCGGCCAAACAAGACAGCCAAGGAGGAGGGGACCATCTTACCTCGGCCTGCGTGGTTACCACACCGCTGGTAGCAAGGCCGTAGGAGCTGCCGTGCGCCCTTGGATAGGGGGAGCATACTCCTCGATGCAAACCCCCCTACTAAGATCTGTCATGTCAACACCCATAGGCTCTCCCAACATTGTACATGGTAAATAGTAGAGAAAGACAAAATAGTGGATAAATAAAAAAAATATGTAAAAGTAATAAGGGGAAAAGGATTGGACCATCCTGAGTAGGAAGTAGAGTACAGGTGGACCGATGAGCTATGGCAAGCCACTAGGGGCACCAGAGCCATGGTGCTTGGCCACAGCCGAGCCAAACTCCCAAGTCTCCCAAGCCTGTAGCGACCTCCATGGAAGCCTGTAGGATCGGATATGGCAACAGAGGGGGGTGAATGGTGCCTCTTTTAAAAATCGCCCCTCAAAAGTATCCACAATGAACTCCTCTCCGATAGCTACGAAAAGCAATGAAGAGGAAAGTTCATGCTCTCTGGAAAAACCACAAACCCTAAAAAGAAAAGAAGGCTAAAACAAGGAACCAGAGGATCAATAGCAACACATCAAAGGACAGCAGGAACCAGCAGCAAAAATCACATGGCTGGTCAGACCGGTGTGCAGTGGCCGGTCAGACCGCCCGCACACCGCTGGTCTGACCGGTCCCATAATGCTGGTCTGACCGCCCACTACCGGCCGGTCTGACCGCCCCTCGGGAGCAGCAGGCTGAGAAGCTGATTTTCAGACAGCAAAACCTGGAATCTTCACACAGCAGAATAATCAAGGAGCTTTGGCTATTTCTCTAAGACCAAAAGAGTGGGACTCTAATCCAAATAGCCAAAGTACCTAAAGAACCAAGGAATTCAACCAAGAAGGGCAGGAAATCAAGATGTGAGCTAAATCTGAAAAATGAAATGGGATTGAGTCCAATTCTCACATTTCTCATGATTCTTCCATCCCTTGCTTACAATCTTCTGCAATCAGCTAAGCAAAGACAAGGGGACTTGAACACACAAATCTTGAGCCATCTTATGAGGGGAAATGAAAGATTCCAACATCCCCTGTCAAGGAAACCCTAGAAATGCAGAACAGAGCAAATGGAGCTGAGCAAAAAAGAGTGATTCTTTTATTTCACTAGTTGGCTCTTGGGAACTAATTGACCAAATGGTCTTGTGATACATTCCCGTATAGATCAAAGCAAAAAACCATTTCTTCAAACAAGATTTGCTTAAAATCCAGAGAATCAACCGAGTGGAGCAGTAAACACAAATGAACTGAAAACTGGAGATAACTCAAATGGATTCATTTGCAAAGACATGAATGATTACATAGTGATTACAAGCATCCCACTACGGCCCCATACGCAGTTGGATGAAGGAAATGCTACCTCCTCACTACATGCTTGAGAGAGGTGCTCACACACGCAGAGAACACACAGGAGCTCACACACACTCCTTCCCTACTAGAAAATGAGATCTCTCAACTGAATGGATTGGAATGGAATGCCTCTCCACTTCCTTGCCATCTCCTTTTAACAACAAACACTCACACCTAAAAGGAAACTCAAGAAGTGGCATACCACCTCTACCCATTCTCCTCATATCGACATGAGGCAATAGGAGGTCAAACCAGATTTTGGAGGGAGAATCACCTCCTCCACTCATTTGCTTGAGTCAATATACCGAATTGCCCCTCAAGCACCTTCCCGGAAGCTTCCGCAAGCAGCACCTTTGATCGACTGGACCTTGACTCCTCCCTTAGTCTAGTCTGTTCCGTCGCGCACGACCGCAACCGACCTCCAACCGTCTGAACCTCCGACTCCTCCCTGAGTCTAGTCCCGGCTCGCTCGTCGTCGCCCGTCGTGTCCATCACCGGTAGCTCCAGCTCCGGTTCGTCGTCTCCCGACTTGCAACCACCTCACCAGCCTTGATCATCTTCGGCATCACTGACCGTCTGGACCTCAACACCTCCTATGCCTAGTCCCGGTCCTCCTCGCCTCACCATGACCTAGCTCGGAAGTCCTGCAATCACACAGACAAGCAAACCGTCACATAGCACCGCACGAAACAACATAATCAATAATAGCACAAGGTACTCAACCCTAGAATACCCGAAACAAACTCAAACTCACTAATACCACCGTCAATTACTCATCACCAACATGGGGATACCTCCACATGGTCTCTCAAAGCCATGGAGGTTGAGGAGGCCATGGAGTTGAGGAAGCCGTGGACGCTGAGGAAGCCAATAGCAGAGCCAGCGGAGGCGAACCTATAGAAAGTGGCGGCAGTGTTCCTCCAACTCACCATAGGAGCTGAACTGCACAACCCAAGAGGCCAAGCCAAACTGAAGCAAAACCAATGAAATAGAGGGGGAAAAGGAAAGATAGGACTAGGGGGCACCCGGGGATCGATTGATGATGAACCTAAGCTGGTGTGCCCACAACGACGCTCAAGCCACCCAAAACCCTAACTCCAACCCAAGGAGGTGATTTGGCAACACTGAGGGGAGCAGAGGGGTGACGTTAGTAGATCTGACAAGGGAAGCTACCAGAGGCGAACGAGCCATAGCGGTGCACCCGAACGGCCACAAAGACGGTGGCGATTCGGCCAGAGAAGGAGGACAGCTAACGAGAGGAAATGGGGAAAAGAGGCATCGTGTGCGTATGTGAGTGTGTGTATGTGGTTCAGTAGCCGTGTGTGTAGGCATTGCGTGGGCATGTGTTGCGTGTTGTGTGTGTGAGCCACGTGCCATGTGCATGTGTGGCCGAGCGGCCATGTGTGTTGAGTGCATGTGTTTGGGATTAGGGGTGTGAATTGGGATCCAATGTGGAGTAGTGTGTTGCATGTGGGGTGTTTGGTGCATAGGGTTACCAATCGGGGGTAAATGTAAAATAGAAACTATGATCGGATGCAAGACTATGGATATAGAAATCGGAAGACATTAGCAAAACCCGTAGGTAACTGATATATCGCAATAGGGAAAGCACTAGATCCCTCAAAAAGGGGGAGAATGTGACTATATAATAATGAATCACCCCAAGATGAATAAGTATTTTCTTAAAACATGTACCTACCTTATAAATGCAGAAGGTAGACCAGCTCAGACGAAAGTAGCGGATTCAGGCTCCATTGATGCTGAGGTTTACTACTATTACGTAGGTAAGCTTGTTTCTTAATCATCAATCTAGTTATATTAAATGTAAAAAATTGTATTTTTGCATCATCTATTATATATGTGCATTAAAATGTTATTTCAAAACTAAATTGGATAAAAGAGATGAATGAGAAGAAATAAGAAAAAAAGTAGTCCTACTGAGAAGAGCAGTTGGGCTACAAGAGTAAATATTAGGATGGTAAAGGGGCCCTGGTTAGGAAAGAGAGGAAAGGTGGGACCCTTTACATATGAATAGGATATAAGGACCAACAAACTCTCACTTGAAAAGGAGCTTTTATTTAAGTGCTAGGCAATTTTCCATTTTCGACGGTTAAAAAATGCTACCTTGTTACGTTATTATTCTCTCCACAGCGAGTAAGTATTATAGTGTGAGTGGTGATGGAGGAACTTAGGACCGGTAGCACAAGTCCGAAAGTGGGGGATCCAAGGCGCATATATTAGCGTAGGTGGAGTGTTGGGTGAACGGATAACCGGCCCAACCAATGCTATCTGATGTCAGTGGATGCCAAGTGAGCATCCTGGGACACCAGTAGAGAATAGATGGGTGGAGATTTAATAACACAACCTAAAAACATTCTGTACTCTGAACTTGGTATCGCATCAAAGGAAATATGAGATACCTAGTTTCATTAGGGCTCAGAGTAGCTACGAGTACAGTGGCACATGCCTATCTCCTGGATTGGAGGCTATGGAGATCACTAGGGATCTTTCTTCTCATCGAGTGGTAAGTAGTCTTTCCATAAATTAAAACTTGCCACTTAAGTTGATAAACTAGTTTCTAGGAAAAAAGATGAGTTAGAAAATGCTTGCTGAGTACACTAGTACTCACCCTTGCTATTATTTTTCTTTGTTAGACCCTAGTCTAACCAGAGATTACCTCGAGTGGGATGAGGGGCTCGCAGATGCTGATGAGGCTATGTGGGAAGAGGGTGATTACTATGAGGACCAGGGTGAGGTGGAGACCCTATATAGCGATTGGGATGAGTAGGCGTCTAGTGGAGTAGGGTAGGCAAGAGCTAGGGTATATGCTCCATATCTCCTATATTTAAATAAATGTATTAAAGACCATAGCCTTATGTGGCAACTGTTATAATAAAGGTACAATATCTATTTTATTGTTCTGCTACGCTACTCTGGAAAGGCTTATTATACGTTGGAGCGATGTTCTATCGAGAAAACAAATAATAATCCATTGCTTAAGTGTGATTACCTCTTGGTAATGGCACGGGGCGTCTTAGATGGTATTAGAGTAATAAGTAGTGCCATGCTAATAAGGTAGATATTGTTACAGAGCTTAAGTGGGCTTTTCTCACTTGCTGTATGGCACTAAGTACTTTACTAATACTTGTCTCCATATCAATTTATATTCTATCCTCGTCTCAAAATTATTATGTTAAGCTTATCTTTCTTAAAGTGACACAGATGCTAACATAGAACCATCCCTTCTGTAGGATGATTCAGCCTTCCACTTGAGAGGGTACGAGGAGAGCATGTGTTCTCCTAGGGAGACTACTGCAGCACTTGGGGGGTCTGTTTCCCTGAATATTTCTAGGAGGTCTGAGCTGGAGACACTTCATCGCTAGTTGGGATCATAGTGACGGGGATTCCCCTAAACTTGGCCTACAGTTTAGAGTATGTAGGGTAGTGGAATTCCGCAGATGATTAAGTTCCCCCTGCAGAAGATGGCCCATAAGGCCATTCACACCCCCATGGCCCATTTTAGAAACCAGCTGAGGGGTTCGTAGTTTGGGGAGATACCACCCATAGCCCCAGGGTGGCACGAGTTGTAGTTTGGTCCTAGCCATCCACCTAGCCACCCCCTACGCACCACCCTCCCCTTCCACCTTAGCCATATAGAGAAAGACCACCGACACGATGCTATTAGGAGAAAATTGATATTATGCCACTCCTTTGGAGTGGCTTCGATAAAATGCCACCCTGTAGATGGCAATTGTTAAAATGCCACCTAATACATGAATTACTCTATGATTTGCCCTTTTTGGGGTTTTAGCCCCTTTTTTTCATTTTTTTTTGTTTTTTTCACCGAAATTCTATAAAAAAATGACCATAGTACCCTTCTGAATTCCACCTACAGGGTGAGATTCATCTCAATCTCTGCGTTTTCACAGCAGACCAAACGTCAAGCGAAGGGAGGAGACTCGCAGGCGCCGCCGCTCCCGGTCGTGGGCCGCCGCCGCCGCCGACGGACGCCGCCGCCGCCGCCGGCAAGGCCCGGCCTGCCGCCGCGCCGCCGCCGCCGCCGCCGCACACGCACAAAGCTTCTCGCCACCGCTGCCACGGGTGCCGCCGCCGCTTCGCCGGAGGACCCGCCGCCGAGACTCGTGCCGCCGCGCGCACGGGTTCTCGCGCCACGGTGCCGCCGCCGCCGCGAGGAGGACCCCGCCGCCGCCGCCACGGAAGACCCCGTGCCGCCGCGCCACACAGAGCCACACAATTTTGTGCTGCTTGTAATTTTTTTCAGTTGAATATTTGTTAGTTGTGAATTTATTTTCCATTGCAAGTCAAGACATGTATACAATTAGAGTTGTTGTTCATGAGTTCCATTGTTTGAAATAATTGACTATTTTATGTGAGTTATGGATTAACCAGGATGAGCTAGAACAAGTATTACATGAATTCAGATGGTTTCAAGTGGTAAGCAGCCAACTAGTTTAGTCACAAACTGGACTAGCAGCGTGCTCTTGTCATTGCAGGTTTTAGCTGAGCAGTATCAAATATTGATCTGGCATGATTGGAGCTTGACACTACTGTTTGCTGAATACCAGCTGGGCGGAGTGTCCTGCTAAGTTGATTCCTGAATCATCTCTTGCGGAAGGCAACGCCTTACCATGGTCTCACGGAATTTCTCAAAAATGCACCTGTGATCACTAGGGCAACATAGCACCTGCATACATCATGTACTGTGGTGGTGTTTGTATAGCTCGCCCACAAAATAAGGCCATAAAACATTGAGTTCACATCTCAGTACAAAATGAGTCCACAAAACATTGAGTCCACATCTCATTTGGTTTTTAGATAGCTACAGGAGGTAGATCATGTCTTCTTTTTCTTAGGAGTCATTTTTTTCTTCTTAGGGATAGAAGAACTACTTGCTTCCAAAGTGTCTCCTATTCCTCCACAAGCCATTTCTCCCATAGTGTCTCCTCCTCCAGTGGTAGATGTCTTGTCTCCTAGCAGCATTGCAAGGCACCTGCACAAATAAGGACATAAGGTAAGTTACTCACAGACAACAATATAGTTATATAATTCACACACAAACAATTCACTTACCTTCTTGTCACCATTCCCGGCTTTCTGCATTATTGTATATCCTGCTCATTGTCCTTATTGGTGTAGAAGGTTCAGGTGGGTACTTTGTGTTATTCTTTCTAGGCTTCCTTTTCCTACAAATAAGCATACGCAAAGGATTAATAAATAACAACAATGAAAAATTAAAAGGTCGTATAGAGATAAAAATGTTACCTTTTTTTGGTACCATTCAGTGGACACTTATAGCTAGCTTGCCTATGACCCTTCTCACCACATCTTTTGCATGTAACTGGTCCTCTAACCATTTTATTTTTCTTGTTGTCATTTTTTGCACTACTCTTGCCACCGGTCTCAAGACATCCTTTAATCCTCAATTTCCTCTGTCTCCCCACACTCCTCTTGCCTAGTGGTGCACCCAGGGGCGGAGCCAGGAATTATATATAGTGGGGGCCGGATAAGTAAATACATATAGTATAGTATAAATTTCAATATATATATATATATATAGAGGATTCGATCATATATTAAAACACCAAAATCTCTATTAAATCATTAATTATGCATGTTGTGACAATTTTGCGATGAAAAATATAACGATAAGCATAAATAGTTAAAGGAACTAACATGTTTCAATTAAATTTTGCTCACAAGGCGTCGAATTGCATCGAAGTCATTAATAAGTTCATCCGTCGTAAACTCCATTGCAATCTCCTTTTCAATGTAAGTTATTAAGCAATCTCTTAGGAACCCATCTTCCATCTTATTCCGTAGCCTGGTTTTAACAAGTATCATTGCAGAAAAGGCACGCTCTGTCGTTGCTGTGGAAACTGGTAGAATTAGCACAAGCCGAATCAACCTGCCAAGGAAAAATATTATCAACATTTGACATAATCATGACTATAAAGACAAAGCAATCAACTAAATATTGTATAATGTAGACCTCAACACAACTCACCCAGATCATCTCTTCTAATCCAGTCAAAACTTGTACATACATCGTACATGTAGTATATATGCATGTACAGTTCGATCAAATCAGGGTAGTATCACATGCATGCATAGAAGTAATTTCTTGCACCAAACATTGGGTGGGGCCATGGCCCCTGCTGGCCCCCTCCCTCCGCCACACTACAAGAAATTTGAGTATCAGTGACGAATATAGTTATGATGAGAAACGAAAATGTCATAGATTAGCTATCATTCCGTGACGATTCAAGTGATTTCGTCATTAATATGAGGGACGGTACCTTTGACGCCTAGTTTTGTGACGAAAACAAATATTTGTCACAGAATATACAGAAAACCATGATGATTGTTTATATTCGTCATCAAAAAAATTATTATTCGTGACGATTTATTGGATGACGAAAAAAGTATTGTCAAAAAAAAGTTAGGGCGAATGGGGCCATTGTGAAACAAACTGACATGTGGGCCATCTAGAAATAATAAATCGAGTATATCACCCCGGTCCCCTCCGCGACTCCGCCCCTCGCACTCCCGCCGCACAGCCCGCCTCCTCCTCCTCCATCCGCCTCACCCCGCCGCGGCCTCCGCCTCCGTCTCCCGGCCGCGGCCTCGCCTCCGCCTCCACCGGCGCCGGCCTCCTCCGCCCCGCGATAACTCTGCGACTTCCGCCCCCTCGCACTCCCGCTCGCACGGCCGCCTCCTCCTCCTCCATCCGCCTCACCGGCCGCCGGCCTCGCCTCCACCCGCGCGGCCTCCTCCTCCGCCCCACCCGGCCGCGGCCCTCCTCCGCCCCACCCGCGCTGGCCTCCTCCTCCGCTTGATCCGCCCCAGATCCGCCTCCTCCTCTTCCATTCGCCTCCTCCGCCCCACCCGGCCGCGGCCTCCTCCTCCACCCCCAGATCCGCCTCCTCCTCCTCGCGGCCGTCCACCACCCCCCGTCCTCCTCTCGGTCAGCCGCCTCCCACATCCTCCTCCCGCCGGCTGCCGCCCGCCCCCCACCGCCCGTCCTCCTCGTGGCCGCCACCGCCCCATCCTCCTCCCGACGCCCTCGTCTCTCTCTGGCTTGCCTCCTCCTCCCCCGTCTGCGCTGCGGCGATCTAGGGTTTGATCCCCGACTCCGACGCCGACGCTGCCAACCTCCTCCTCCCCCGTCTGGCCTGGGATGAAGCATGTTTATTATTTTCTCATATTGTAACTTTGATGAGCTTTACCTGTTCTTTGTAACTGATTTAATTATATTGTTGGTACTTGCAGCAAGAAAGGGGATTGATCAGATGCCTCAGAGCATGGACAAGCTATGATTTGTGAGAATGCTAATGATAAGCTGCCTAATTGCAGTAAGTAGTTATATAAGTATTAGTTTTTTCAGCTTAAAATGCACTACTAGTAGTATTTAGGTTATTGATGACGGATTTTCAAGAGTTTATGTGAGTTAATTCGCTAGTTTGTAGTGACTAGCGTATTGATTAATTTTCTGAGAGGAACTTCACTTAGAGAATGTTAATTGCTTCCCTATTCGTGATCATGCATGATGAAAATCGCATTACAGTTGATTAATATACATGGGGAAACTGCGATCCCACTGAATATATTGTTCGGGAGGGTGTAGTGTGCGGGTTTGTCTAAGTTAGGTGAGCTGATTTCGCTATGCCAACGAAGAGTGTTTTTTTGTTGAAATGAGATGGAACGCTCGGCTGTTGTGTGGGTTGGGTGGCTTTGCATTCTTACAGAAGTTGTGGTTTATGGTAGCTCAGCAAGTTCAGAAAGTTCAACTTTGTAATTTGTTAGCATCAAGTTCTGGATATTACTTGCAAATGTGTAACTCAATCTCCATACAATGAATCAATGAATTATCCTGTCACTTGAGGTTTTTGTTGATTGTTAGTGGTTTCTGCATTGACCATTGTTGATTAGTTGGGATTGCTTACTTGGTGGCTAATGTTCCCACATTCTATGTGTGCTTTGCTAATGATTTCATACAAATGGCTCATCGAACTTCTCTATATCATCAAATGATGCCAAGAGGTAATGATTCACTCTATGGATATTTCCTTGGATAACTCTCAAGTCCGATAATAGGTATTGCACCTTTCGGTCCCCTTGCTTTGCCCCAAAACCATATGGACATACTTACAAAGGAAATGTGAGAGAAGACAATCGATGAGATTAGTATGAAATGGATGAGAGGAGGGATGTTATATAAAGCAAACAATGCAGATTGTTGATGAGATTAGTATTAATGTGTGTGTATGTAGATTGTTGATGCTATGTAGTTGAGGAATGCAATTTTATTGTTTGATTGTTGTAGTGATATTGCACAGGAAGCAATTGTGTTGAACCAATGATTGTAATGGCATGTATTGGATAAATGTCAATTAATTCTATATGCTTTGGTGGAACAATTCTATGGTGATTATCTGGAGAATTATGCTACTGTTCATGACTTTTTTTGTCATTCATGTATGTCTGGATTAAATTTTGTGACGTTGTAAATATATTCATGATGAATAATTTCGTCATAAATTACACGTCCTGGACCACATAACAGTATCGTCATAGAAAATATTTTATGACACTAAGTAAATCGTCATAAATATTATTGTATGACGATCTGTTATTCGTCATAAATGTGTACTATTTTATGACGATTTCCCAATGATCGTCACTAAGAACATTCTATGACGCAGAATCTGTGACGATCCGAGTGACGCAAGAAAATCGTCACTATTATGCTTTTATGACAAAAATCCATGATTTTGTGACAAATACGTATCATCACCGATGCTCAAATTTCTTGTAGTGCCACTGGGTGCACCCACATCGATAGGCAATTCCACCTCTGGCCATTGTGACTTGTCGGGCATTGCTGGTATCTCTCTCATGTATGCAGCCCAGAATTTGTCTATAGAGTAACACTCGTCAACATATTCTTCTAAGTTGACATTCTTTTGAGTTGTTAAAAAAGCCAATGCATGCCCACAAGGCTGCCCGGTGTGCTGCCACTCCTCACATGTGCATGTCTTCGCCGTGGCTGCAACAACATGCCTACCAAAATCCTTGCCATTGTCCCACACCTCTGCGGTATGTAAGCTCGCTGTTACAACCTTCAAATGTCCTAATCCTCTGGTCCTTGCCTTTAGTTGGTGCATTACAGCGGGAAGGATCCGACCATGCAGCCTTTCTCCAATCCTCCTTCTCTTATCCCATAGAACCATTATCATCTCCCTTATCTTATCAGCTAGATCAACAACAGGCAAGTCCCTGATACCACTAATCCAGTTATTGAAAACTTCAGCAATATTGTTTGTGATATAGTCACACTTGACTGCTGCGTTGAAGCCACACCTCCTCCACTTCAGTTTATGATATGTTGTCAAATATTTCCAAACTTCAGGAGCTCCATTAATAATAGGGGTCATGTGCTTTTGGAACACCATCTCCCTATAAGCCCTAGCTGCAGGGTACATATTCCCAAAAGTGTCACCATGGAACTTCTTCTGGAAATTTTTCATAAGATGATAAAAGCATTCTCTTTGTTCAGCTTGATGAAACATCTTCTGTACTGCATTTTCTAACCCCTTACAGGCATCTGAACAAATAGCAAGAGGTTCTAGATCCCCTATTGCCTTATGGAGCTGTGTCATGAACCAAACCCAGTTGTCCTCAGTCTCAGAGTCTATAAAACCAAATGCAACTGGATACATCCAATTATGCCCATCTATTGATGTAGCTGCAGCTAAATGTCCATTCCACCTACCATTTAGTGCAGTGGAATCTACACTAAGGTATGGTCTACAACCATCCACAACCCCTCAATGCAAGGTCTAAGTGCACAGAAAAACCTATGAAAGTATGCCCTCCCATCAACTACTTTGATGTCAATTTCCACAACACTACCAGGTGATCTCTTAAGAACCTCTTCCTTCCACCTATACAACATTTGGAAACTTTCTTCCCAACATCCATACAATTCTTTCAAAGCTCTCTCCCTACCATGCCAAGCTGTATCATAACCGATTGTTACCTTGTGATCATCCTGTAACCTTTTCTGCAACTCTTTGGCACCCATGTTAGGAGTGGTCTTGAGGATATCAATAGCCTTGTCAGCAACCCAGGCCTGCGAAGCTGTAGTTGTCTTTATCCTCATAGTAGACGTACAATTATGGTCTTCATTATGAACTGTGACCTGCAATACCAAATAAATAAAATCAATTAGAACCATTATACCCTACATATAGTACCATTACGTAATGTCAAGAGTATATATCAGGTTAGTACCATTATAGTTTTATCGCTCTGCCTATGCCCAACAAGACTCCACGGACACCCCTCAACTCCACATTTTACCCTAAATCTGCTTTGGTCAGATTTCACTATGTCAAGATCAAACTCCTTGTTAATTTGCAAACTGTCTCACAGCCAACCTAAAATCCTTCAATGATGGGTACTTACTGCCAAGATCCATACAAGGGTTATTCTTGTCATAACTTATCACAAGTTCACCCGGTATTGCATCATCAACAGGAAGAGCTGCACCTTCAGTGCCCTCAATAACCGTAGGACCACTTGTTTCAATAGCACTATTTGATCTATCAACTTGCGTTGAGTTCTTTGCACTTTCATCTTCATCCCTCAAGCCTAAAAGAGCAAACAATTGGTCATCACTCATGACTTGAATCCTTCCCTCATCATCTTGTGTTTGCTCGATCTCCAAGTTATCCCAATCAATTTGAACTAGCTGTGAATTGGGCTCAATTCGAACCACTGCTTCTGAAATGGATCCATACTCAATAAATAAAGGTGCACTTGTACAACTATCTAGATGTTCTTTATCTACAACTGAAACCGCTGAATCTAAACTTGTCGCATAATCAACCAATTTATCATCTACTCTAGACCGTTGTTCTGAATCCGACCTAAATGAATTGAACCAACAAAAAAAAACGAGTTAGCTCCATCTAACTCGATGCAACCACAATGTGCTCATATCGGTCGAAGATTTTACCCTGAGGACACGTCCTTGCTCATGGTGTCAATTCGTTTCAACCAGCTTCTCTCCTCCCAATTGTCTACATAATTAGGATTTCATGCAATTAATCAGTACCAAAGGAAATAAAAAGACTAAAAAAATTCAAAACCTTACCTTGCGGGCGGCAGAACCCGTGCGGGCGGCGGCACAGAGTCTCGGCGGCGGGGTCCTACCTAGCGGCGGGCGGCACACCCGTGGCGGCGGGCCTAAGCGGCGGCCCGTGCGGCGCGGCGGCAGGCGGAGAAGCCCGTGCGCGTGTGCGGCGGCGCGCCCGGCGCGCGGGAGGCGGAGGCTTGACGTTCGGTCTGCTGTGAAAACGCAGAGATTGAGATGGATCTCACCCTGTAGGTGGAATTCAGAAGGGTACTATGGTCATTTTTTTATAGAATTTCGGTGAAAAAATAAAAAAAACGAAAAAAGGGGCTAAAACCCCAAAAAGGGCAAATCATAGAGTAATCCATGTATTAGGTGGTATTTTAACAATTACCATCTACAGGGTGGCATTTTATCGAAGCCACTCCAAAGGAGTGGCATAATATCAATTTTCTCGATCTATTAGCTAGCACTATGCTATATAACAGCACCTAGAGAGCCCTAGCGAGGGCAGAGGAGAGCTCGAATTGCTGGCAGAGATGGTGCAGGACCCTAGAGATATTGTGAGAGCACTGCCACTCTACATCTACAGGGGATGCCTCACACCACCCCACTCACCCGATAGCTACCACAAGGACTAGCTTTCCCAGAGCCCTATCCCTAGATCCACCCTACTACTGGACCTACCCACACCCTCCACCTCCCTTTGCCTTTGACCCATTTGAGAGTTTTGATTTCATCCCAGCACCCCCAGCAAACTACACCCCTACCCCATATTATGACCATTACCCCACCATTCCTACTCCCCTAAATGACCCTTACCCTCATATCCCTACCCCACCACCACAGGGAGACCTAGGGGATATCCCATCCCAGACACCCGATTGTCCACTCCCCATGAGACCTAAGCTTCATAGGCCCCATATGTCCGTACACCTAGGCCTAGTCTAAGATGTGGTTACCCTATATGAGCTTTACTGCACCTGTTTCAGGACCCTATAAGAAGCCGAGGTCATGATGAGGGAGGAGAGGATGGTGATCATGGTGAGGAGGAGGAGAGTGATCCTGAGGAGAGTGAGTCTGTGAGCCCTTAGCCTAGAGTTATCCTCTAGGGGTAGGCAAAAGATCTACGGAGGTGTGTTGTTTGCACACTTGTATTATTTTTGGATTCAGTATGAGTTCATTAAAGAACCTTGTGTTAGCATGTGATTTAAATTGTTGTATTTGCTATTTACTACTGTTATCTATTTCATTTCTACAAGCATAGTGATGATATTGCCTCTAGATTTATAATTGTTGTCTCATTTAAACGACCTGTCATGCATTGCAACCTCGACCTAGGATAGGTTGCTTGAAAATCTAGGGGCAAGGGTTTAGTTATGGTTAACAGGCCATGGTATTTAGACTAGTGCCTGAAGCTAGAATTCTAGCATTGACCACTCTTCCGCTTTTGAATAACGGTGGACCATGCCTATAGGTTTCTTATCTCTTCATCTATATTACTGAAATGACCTATTAGCCTTCCAAAGGAAAGCAAGCATAACTAAAAAAACTGAAATTAGTGAAGGCTGACAACGTAAAAGTAACTTACACCATTTATGAATATCAGATTTCCTAAACGTGTGGTTCATGATGCTCCCGGGTGTGTAGCTCAGGTATACCCAGGAATGAAGTCTTGGGCGCACTCAGAAATGAACCTAAGCGCTTCCCAAACACGTAGTTTGGGCGGACTCATGATGGATCTTGGGCGTGCCTAGGTGTGTAGATCTAGGTAGTGTAGGTTCGCACTCAAAGGCAAGCTCCGAGCGTCCCCAAACATGTAGTTTGGGCAGTCTTGAGAGCGAGTTCTCGGTTATGTCTAGGCACGATAGACCCAGGTGGTGAAGGATTTGGATCTTTTTTTTAACTATTTCTATTTCTTGGTATTATTTGCTCTTGTGGTCATGCTCTAAAAACAAGAAGAAATCCTAAGGGTGGGAGTAACCTAACTTCCTACTACTTAAACTTAAATAAACCTCTCCTCTACTCGCATGCTACATCTCAATAAAGAAGGGTTAGCATCTATAAGATAAATAAAACACAATCTTCCCTCCCATAAGATATTGCTAAAAAGGAAAGAAATTAGTGTGACCAACCCTAATACTCCTCAAAATAAAAGGAAACAAATCCAACCACTAATAAGAAATTTCATTAACACCTCCCCTACAGGATGGAAGACCACGAACAAGAGGGAGAGAATTGGGATTAAGACTGGGACCCTTCCAACAAGCACAACCAGAAGGAAACCCATCCATGAACCCTCAAGAAACAGCACTAGACAGGCCCGATCTACCACAGTACTCGAAGCTAGCCACCCATCACCATCAGGGGCAGCCGATCCTTTGGGAGTAATGGGAGATGTCCTTAGATTTTTGGAGAGGTCCCAAAGGGAAGCCCTAAAAAGTCCAAACCGCTTCATGGAGGCCATTCTAACTCGAGTAGCATCGACAGCCCCACAGCAGCCCATGGGGTTAGTCTGGGGATTCTCTCTAGACTCGTCTTCCCACCTTTGCCAAAGAGCTAACCCCTAGACGCAGGTGACTGGATGTGGAAGTAGAGAAGAATCTAAACACGGTAGGGTGTTCGGATGCAGAGAAAGTTCGGTACGTGTCCCACCAATTGACTGGAACAGCAGCCACATGGTGGCTTAACTATACCCATAACCATGTTAGTGAACAACCAATTGCTTGGGCATAATTTAAACTACATTTTTTGGAGACCCATGTGCCTACAGAGAGAATGGAGCTCAAGAAGAGAGATCTTAGAGCTTTAACCTAGGGAGGGAAAAAGATAGTGGAGTATCTTAGCCAATTCAATGAACTTTCCCGTTATACGTCGAATGATGTAGACACTAAAGAAAAGAAGATAGATAAATTCATGGGGTGGAATGTACCTATATCTAAAGATGCTCCTATCCATCCATAAAATAACCAAATTCCAAGATTGGTCAATAGAGCCATAATATTGGAGAGTGAGCATTCTAATCTAACTGAAGAAAGAAGGAAGAAAGTTAAGATGGACCATCATCTGGCACCCACACATAGAACTCGGCCATAGATGCAACAGCACCATCCAGCTCGATATGGACCTCCCAGGCTGAGACCATCAACCCCTCCTTCCAGAGGCTGGCACTACTACAAAAGAGGATATACTGGACAGCTACATCACAGACGGTTCATCTGGAACTATCTGTGCTTAAACTATCGCATACGGTTTATAGTAGCAACCGTCTGTGATATTTTTACAGACGGTTATGCACACGAATGTTCTGGATAATTGAGACATCACAGACAGTTCGTGTTAAGAGCCGTCTAGGAAAGTTGCGAACATCACATACAGTTTATATAAAAAACCATCTTTGATATTCTGGACATGACAGACGGTTCTTATAGCAAACCGTTTGTGATATTGCGGACATCACAGACGGTTTGTATTAATAACTGTCTGTGAATTATCACATACATTCACAGACAGTTATTAATATGAACCGTCTGTGATATATTGGTATCACAGACCGTTTGTGGTTGAAATCGTTTGGCGATAATCTGTGGTATTAAATACTGGGCGTACGTGGTCTCGACACAGATTTGTCTTCATTGCACTGCATTGGTGGAGCGAGGCGGCTGGCTTTAGGGAGTTCGGTGAAAACATATCGCCATCTTCTTAGTGATCAGAGGTTAGTACTCAATTGCTTCTAATAACTTATATGCATGCATTTGTAATTGAAAGAGATGATAGATAGGTTTTTGTTTAGATCTATCTAGTTAGGTTTAGAAAGATAATGTTAGTTTGCTCAATTTTAGAGAATGGGTAAGTACTCGTAGTTCATTTTAATATATTCTTGCTTAACATTATTATGTCATGAATACGTGGCTAGCTAGCTACCTATGTAATATATATAGATGTCATGTGTAAGTATAGCTAGTCTGATTTGCTATATAATAGCGCTAATAATCGTTTTTATACTCATTTGTTACATGCGTAGTGTAGATGGATCGAAACTAGATGTACATTGAGAACCATGTAAGTGAAGAGTACATTAATGGCGTGTCTACTTTTAGAAGAGCGGCCGAGCTGGATATGTTAAAGAAGCGGATGGAATATATGTACTGTCCATGCATTGATTGTGATAATCTAAAGATGTTTAGAAAGATGTTTAGCAACTCAGCGTAGATCGAACCTCACTTGATTTGAAAGGGTTTCAGAAAGGAGTACAAATATTGTACCAGTCACGGTGAAAAGAATACACAACAAGGTAGTTATGACATCGTCGAGGGAGACAACGATATGCCGATTGTGGACTGTGCTTTCAATCATGAGGATAGGTCGCAGGATAACAATCTGGATCAGATGCTACGTGATGCTATGTAGGAGCTGTCTATGCTAACCACCTATGATCACTGACACATAAATTCAGACGGTTCAGAAACCATCTGTGATAACATTGTCTGTACTAGTGTGGTAGCCCCACAGCAGCCAATTGCAATAGCGCTTAGGTGTGTGAAGTGTGGAGGTAGCCTCCTAACAAAGGATTACATGAGAGGCACAAATGCTTGTTTTAACTGTGGAAGGTTTGGATATTGCAAGGCTGAAAGCCCCCACCACAATGGACTACTAGGCTAACAATGCAGCCAGCATATGTGCCACGACTGCCAGCCCCAGCCCCACAATAAATCATCCATCCGAATCAACCCAGAAATAACCTGCCTACTATGGGAGGAGCTGGAAGAGGAGGACCAACACGACTTACCCATGTGACTATGGAGCAGATTGGAGAAACCAATGATGTAGTCATGGGTAAATTACTACTTCTACCTTCCACTTGTACTGTTCCTTTTGACCGTGGAGCAACTCACTCCTTTATATCTCGTAAGTTCCTAGTGGAGTATAAATTAACATCAGATCCATTCGAAAAATCCATGGGGGTTAGCAAACCAGCAAACATGATAGAAGTGACATCAGTCAGAAAAGAACAAGCCATTATAATCCATAATAACAAATTTTTAGCTGACCTCTATGTGATCGACTTGAGCGGCCTAGAGGTGATATTGGGTATGGATTGGCTATCTGCCCACGGGGTAAATATAGATTGCGAGTCAAAAAGCGCATCCGTCAGGAAGCTAGACGGGACTAGACTACAATATCTAGGAATCAGAACTTGACCAAAGTAGGCAAAGTTACTCTGAATGTGGACAACAAATCAGTGATCTCCTTGTGCAAGAATCCTATCATTTATGAAAGGAGTAAGCATATTGATATACGATATAACTTTATTCGAGAGTGTGTGGAAGGCAGGAAGATAGCTATGGAGTACATCAATTCAGAAGATCAGCTAGCTGATATTTTGACAAAGGCGCTTGGGCGAGTTCATTTCCATGAGATGCGCAAGAAGATCGGGTTGATTGATATGAAAAAGTTGCAATAAAATTAAGGGAGTGATTGTTGAAGAATAATCTTATTGCATTTGTGTTTAGCATGAACATTTTGTTATGTTGCCACGTTAACTTTGCTTGTTAGGGAATGCATGGAACTGTACATATACCACATGTTGAAGTGGACGTTTTGCATCTAGCTGCATGTAGGAATTAGTCAGTGCACACGTTGAGGCATGGCATGAAAAGCGGATCAGGAGCTAGTGATTGACCACACCATCTAGCATATTTCCTTAATGTAATCAGTAAGTATGTTTGTTTAGTGGAATAACAGAAGAAAGCAGAAAAGACGCAAGAAGTCAGCATCACAAAAAATCCGTGTGCCTTCATTCTCTACTCTGGCAAGAAACCACTGTGTGCGTGTGTCCACTGTGAATCAGAGTGAGCGAGACTCTGGGCCAACATATACTTATTTGTAACACGATGTTTGCAGGGTAATGGTGGAAATTTGCACGTTCTTCCTGGGAAAGTTCACTTACATATGCAGTCTTGCAAAGCGCAAGTGGTTCCCGGTGCCAGCGGACGTAGTGACGAATGCGATGCCTCTGGGCGAGGTAGAGGAGTGCATTAGCCAGAGGAGGGCAATGAGGAGCAGGCGCCCTTGCTGCCCATGTTGTGCACCGCCATCGACGTCGTCTCATAGGCATTGCATGGAGGGGCCAGCAGTGATCTGATTAAGCTAGTTGTTGCATTGCATGCATGCATACGCTCGATTCTTCGTGTTGTCAAGTTTGTTTTTGTCCTTAGTTTTGTTGTTGGTTTGATTGGTTTTTGCGTGCAAGCATGCGTGTCTGGGTGAACTTAGTAGTTGCCCTTGAATAAAATCTGCCATTTGCTCCAGCAATCTTGTGTGCGTGTGTGCTTGAGCTGTTTCCATCCTGTTTCTTCCATAGTCCATGCTGACGATTACATTCCATAGCTGCCAAAACTTGAGCCAAACTAGATTCTTCACTGCCATTACCACCATTGCCGACATCTTAGCAACTGGATCTGATCACCAAACCTACAGTGGTTTGCAAAGAACGAGATAAGAGGACAATGAATTAGTGGGGCTAGGATAGAATAGAATAAGAAAGGGAGGGAAAGAGTAGGAAAAAAAAATGCAATTTTGTAAGACATGATGCAGAGGTATAGCTAAAAAAACACTTAAGCAAAAAAAATAGGCATATTTAAGCTGTAGTGAGAAAATCCTAAAGGATTTAACTTATAACTTGGTTATTTTAGAAAAATATATTTTCTACATGAGAAAGAGACAAGAACTAGAAAATATTGAAGTTGGGAAAAGATTAATCGATGAAAATAGTTGAAATCAAAACCTATCTTGGCTAATGGGACTAATATGGAGTGCAAGAAAAGATGGGAAGAAAAGTATAGATGAGATAAGAAGCAATAATACTTGTGATTTTCATAAACTTTTCTATGAGATAACAAGGGCACCCAGGTTGCTCACACTTCATAGTGTACTATTGTTTATTCAATTGACAACACTAAAGATCCTCTGCACTGACAATGCCCATAGTTTGATGGCATCCTGCAGTGCTAGCTTGTCTGCATACAAGGTGTGTACACACACATCATTCTTGTGGTACTCCCACAGGGAATCATATCCATCATTCACAACTAGGCCCTTTGTGTCGTATCTATTCCAACTATCAGGCACTGGCGCATCGAGAGCATCTTCATCATCCGAGCCGTCGTCCTCTTCCAACACTTGTTCTTCTACCCTTACCCTCCAGTCTTCCCGCTCCAAGTTGTCTACTATGAATTCAATGTCCTCCCATTCATTTGCCTGTCCGCTAGGTTCAACATGGATACCTTCGACTGTTGCTACATCTCCATCACCATCCTTTGTCCCAACATCATCAACTTCTACCTGCACACTTGCACTACTCTCCTCTACTTCACGGTCACTACCAACTGTACTTGAACTCATCTTCAGATAGCCCTACACCAATAGGATGCATTCATAGGCATGACACCTTCACGCTTCCAAGTAGGTCCTCCATGACTTTGTTCACTTAGTGGGCCTCAACTCCCAATGGATGACTTTTATAGAACGAATCCACATGCATATCACAATAATACCATACAATGCTGGGTCCAGCGAAAAGCTATAAGTCAAACACAACAACACATCCCTATTTTCAAGATTGTCCAGGTATAGGTAAAATAATGTGGTATATGGAAAACTGCTCAAATAAACCCCATACAACCCCTGATGAACTTTGACCTGCCCGTAATATACGCTGAAAGCATGTTGACCTAACATACCTACCACATGACCCAGATATTCAGAACGTAGTGAAATTACAAAAATTACGCCTCCTACATCAAGCTTCATGAAAACCAAATTAACTACACCCCGCACGAATAAGCCATACCATGCATATTAAAATGCTCTCTATTTCATCTACATCTCGTATAGCACAACTACAAACTCTCCAATAAATTTCTGACTACAACATATAAACAACCTAAATTTAGATCCCTAACTAATGTGCATCTAAACCTAACCAACCTAGGTCTTGCACTAATCGATCTATATATGGGGCTAACCAACTGTTTGTACACTACAACACACAAAAAACATGGATTCTAATACACTGCATGGGATATTACCACTAAAACATGGGGATCTACAACTAGCAGCCTTAGTTCTACCACTAATCTATGTTCTTTATTGCTAACCTAGCATGTTTTCATTGAAATGACCAAGAAATTACAAGAGCAGTGAGAACTAACTGCAACAGAAGCGACTACACAGAAGCAGATGGGTGGAGCCTCCTCCTTCCCTTCCTCTCTTCTCTTCTCTTCCCTCTTTCTTCTCCGCTCCTCCCCTCTTTCTCTTTTTTCGGAATTAAAATGAGATTTTTAGCCAAATTGTGGCCTTATATAGGTGCCAGTCACACAACCACCATGTGATTGGAGCATACAGGGCCTTAGTCGTGCAACGGTGCCACAACTAGCAGACTCAGTCGCGTAGAGGTGCCACGACTGGCCGACGTGGCCTCACATTGACCTTTCGCTTCATGAATGGATGTTGGTGGCTTCAATCGCCCAACGTGAGCACGACTATGCCTCCAATAGTGCAACGAGAGTGCAACTGGGCCTTAATCACGTGGCCATAGCATGATTGGGCCTAGCCATGTATTGGCTGTGCAATTGTGGATTATTTTTATAAAAAAATAAATGATGGTTTTATTTTTGTAAAATGATTAAAAATGGTTCATTTAAAAAATTACATTATTTGCTAGCTCTATATCTTGCTATATTAGTTGGTAGCTCTATATGTTACTTGCTGCATTTTTGCTAGCAGATCTATATATTACTTGCTAGCATCCTATATAACTTGATAACAATTATAAATAAATTAGTGCAATCAACTACTAGTGGTATCTCTACATTAGTTGCTAGCTATGTTACTTGCTACATAAATTGTTAGCAACTCTACATGTTGCTAACTCTATATTCATTTCTAGCTCTATATGTTACTTGCTAAATTAGGTGCTAGCAACTTTATATTAGTTGCTAGCTCTATATGTTACTT
The DNA here is from genome assembly GCA_036346575.1 of Dendrocalamus sinicus. Lineage (NCBI taxonomy): Eukaryota > Viridiplantae > Streptophyta > Magnoliopsida > Poales > Poaceae > Dendrocalamus > Dendrocalamus sinicus. The sequence continues at coordinate 11,449,534 of CM070656.1, read as the reverse complement.
ACTATATTGGTTGCTAGCCTTACATGTTACTTACTATATTAGTTGCTAGCAATACTATATGTTAATTGTTGTATAAGTTACTAGCTCTACATGCTACTAGTTGTCATGAACTAAGTAATGAAAACATATAATTACTACCATAAGAGAACTACGAGCTACTAGCACTTAGAGTTGCTAGCTGAGAAATAATTTTATCAATATGTCCCCAAAACATATTCAATAGAGGTCTTGTTTTGTTAATCTCATCATATTGATCGCAACAAATCAAATGGAATGCAAATTGGCCACTTGGTTTAATAGATATATTCATTTAAAGAAAACAATGAATAAGTATAAACTTGTATGGCCCGGCTCAATCCAGCTGCCAGCTTCTGGCTGCAAAAGTACTATAGCAACTATAAATGTGATGTAGCTACTGAAATGGTCTTGTAGCAGCTTAAAGAAGCTAATTTTTCATATAGCAGTATGAGCTCCATATAGGCTTTGCATACGCGAGTAGTACACCTACATATTACATACATGAACCTAAGTCGTTGCCACCAATGACGTGGCTATCCAATCATGTGACATATCTATTAGTAGGGTGTCGGTGACCTAAGGAAGCATGGGCACCACTACCCCAAGCACACAAAAAGGTGAACCGACAATCCAAGTCACATATGGCGAGCATATTGTTTCAGGTGTACCTATGCCTATTGAAATGCCACGCCCTCTCGCCATTTGGAATTGTGACTTGTACGTGTGTGCCATTAATCGCTCCTATGCAGTTCATGAGATGTGGATAGAACGTTTAATGTAGGAGCCTTGGATGCATAGTCTGATATATATAGGATCAGATGGTGCAATGATGTCACCTACAAGACTATACACACACTCCAACACTTAGTTGAATTTTTGACAAATTGTACCAGTAGAATGCTCAATGCGGCTTATGGCTTTTCTTTGTGATTGCGGTGCCCCCATCATCCACAAAAATAAGGCAAGTGCTTTCGAACAGTGGCGGACCCAGGATAAAATTATAGGTAGGGCGAAGTCTAACGGTCGACAGTAGTACCGAAAAGCAAAACAATCCATGATCAAACTATGTTACAATCGTACTAATAAAAGTATGTGATACGAAATAGAAACAACAACTACAATTCGCATGTTAACATATGTAGATAACGGAAGGACAATAAAAAATACCTCACTAATGAAGATTAATCAACAATTGTAGATGAGCTATAAAAGAAACAACCTGTCAATTGTGAAAGATAGATAAATCAGTAGTGTCACAATTCGATAATACAATATAAAAGATACAATACAAAAGAAGACAAAAAATATACCAGTAAATAACTAAGTACGTCTAGGAGAACGAGGCATTTTCATTCTTCGAGTTTTCATGTCTTGAAATCGTTTCTTGATTTTTTTCACGATTAAGTCCTTTGAATATCTCTTGCTCGATATAGCACACCATCAAGTCATTAAGCCAATCATCGGACATCTTATTACGCAAATGGTCTTGATAATATTCATAGCCGAGAAGGCTCTTTCAACCGATGCTGTCGCCACCGGTAGTAGCAATACTAACTCGATGAGGCGGTAGACCAATGGAAATGCAATATGCCTTTCAATTTCAACTAACTTCACGGCCAGACTTTCAAGATCATGACAAGTAACAAAATCATCAATTCTTCGCACGTGAAGAATGAAGGTTTCAAGTTGATCCTTGATAGACGCACGATCAGAAATAGAGAAATCTTCGTCATAGATATCCGCAAGTCGAGCAATATTATCCACATTGAACTTTGAAAAGGAATCTCTTGGATCAAGACAAGAAAAACATACAAGTAACTCCGAAGATACCTCATTGAAGCGATGATCCATCTCAGTGGTAATAGCATCAATGGCAGCAAAGAAAGTATCAACACGATAATGATGGTCTTGAGTGACTGTGATCCCACCCCTCCTTGATCGGCCCCATCTTGGAATGGCTTCATCCATATTTGTCACTAGAATCTTATTTTCATCACAAAATTTTTTAACTTTTGTAAATAGTGGCTCCCAACCATGGTCCCTCAGGTTGATCAACCGTGTTTTGACATCAATAAGCAATGACATGGCCAGAACAATTTTTTGATCCTTCCTTTGCAATACAAGAGATAACTCATTTGTAATGCGAAGCACTTTCAACATCATCTTCAATATGAACAAAAAATTAAAATAAGCCCTCCTCACTTGATCTCTAATGTCGGGATGAAAATCATCAAGCGGTATACGAAGTCCCGGATCAGCAATGATGTGATCTGGGTTGAATTCCTTAATACCTTCATCCATTTGTTGCGATTGTTCAGCTCTGATCTCTTGTTCTTGTGGTCGTTGTTGTGCTTGGACTTGGTTCGATTGGACTTCAAGTTGAGATTGTACATGTACGGCCTCTGTTCCGCTTTCCTTGGTACTTCTGCTTGACAATTTGCTAAAATAGCTATTCAAATCCTTTCTATTCATTTTGAATTTGAACAGGTCTCAGATCACTGTTTCTGGAGAGGTAAAAATATAAGTACCATCATTTTGAAACTAATACTCAAATACATAAAATCTACAATCTACATAAAAGTACAAGCTAATTTACATATTCTACAATCTACATAAAATTTTTACAAGCTATCAAAACTAATAGAATTTATTGTACCTTTATAAAATAGAAACTATAAAAATGTAGATGCTCAAATAGTCAATTCATTTAGGGTGTGTTTGGTTGCCTGTATCTCCTTCGTCCTGGATGGGTGGATACGTATAATCTGAGAAAAAGCCTGTTTGGTTGCCTGTATGAGTGGATACAGCCTGTATGAGCGGATGCAAAAATACGCCCTCATCCTGGATGGGTGGATACGCTCAAAATGAGCTTCACTAGCCATCCTGGATGAGTGGATGCAGTGTATCTTATGCGGTCCCACGTGTCAGCCTCTCAGATTTGGTAGACTGCATCCGCTCATATAGGCAACCAAACAGCATCTTAGTTTTTTTGTATCCGCTCATGCAGCCTCACCAAACATCTTCTTTTTCTGAAATACGATTCCACTCAGCCTGCATCTACTCAATCAGAATATACGATACAACCTCCATCCACGAACCAAACACACCCTTATTCACCTCCTGGCTCCTCGGCTCCTCAGGCAAATCGGTAACTCAGCAAATGGCTCCTTCCTCAAATCTCCCGTAGGCGCCGACTGCTTCCTCAAATCGCCGAGGTGCCGACGCCCGCTGCTCCTCAAATCTCCCGGCCTCAGCGGCTCAGCAAACGCCCGGCGGCCGGCCCCGACGCTACGCCTCCCGCCTCGCGCCTCCGCGCCCCGGCCGGGCTCCCGCCTCGAGTCCCGCCTCCGCTCCGCGCTCCCGAAGTCCCGGTCCCGGACCCGGCCACCGCCTCCGGGCTCCGGCCTCCCCCCGCGCGCGCGCTGAAGCGACGACTCGCCTCCTCCGCTGGCGCCGCCACGCCGCTCGGAATCTCGGATCTAGGGTTAGCGCCTCTTGGACTTGGTGTTGCCCGTGAGTTCTCTGCTAGATGCTAGACAAGATATCAAGTATATCTCTTGTCTTGCTTTGTTGGGCTTGGGCCTTGGGCGGGCTTGTGCATCCGCCGCCGGGGTTCCGGCCGGCGAGGAGCTCGGCGGCGGCCGGCGAGGAGGTCGGGCGGCCGCCCGGCCTCGCCCGAAGGGCAGGTCCGCCCCTGCTTTCGAACATACTTTCAGAGATGACCACAGCCCATAATTTGCCACTAGAGTGTCATGTAGCATGTCGAACACACCTTTCCTCATTTTGAACATGTTGTAGCATCGCTAAGCATTTGCAAGTTGAAATTGCACCCATTGACATCTAGTCATTTCCAGAACTCTTGGGGTGGCTTAGCCCAAGAGCTCACTTTGTCATAGTCATCACCAAAAGCAGCGAAGGCCAGAAAGGCGATGCCCTCATCACTGGACCCATCGTAGGAGCCATCTTCGGCATCCCAACCTCTCCCTACCATCACTAAGCAACATCCCAACCAAAACAACAAAACACCACAATGTGTATCAATACTCCCCATTGCATAATAGAATGTTTGTAATAACATCACAAACCTCCTTGGCCCTCCAGACACTAGTAGCAGCACCACTAGATTAGACAATTCCCCATTGCAATACCTCCCCATCGCAATACCTCGTCGCCCCTCCCAGGGACCAGCAACATACACCAATGTAGCACAGGCAGAGCAATCTTTTCAAGTCCTTGCTACCAACTGACAACACAAATAAGTGCAAACCCAAGTCACAGACAAGTGCACAATAATAATGCACAGAACATTCTAATTGTAGAAGAACTCAACATATTCCACGTACTGAATTGACAAATAGTAAATAAGATCACCGAACAAATTTGACATTGAATTGACACATTTAGGAATGAAACTAATAAGGTGTTCAACACAGTCAATCGACCGACAACACACAACTACTAATATCACAGAAGAAAGACTCATCCTGGCACTCCAAAGCTCAACACTCAATAACCAAGAACACATCAACTATGACCGAAGTAGAACACAAATAACTGCATGCACCGGAGTGGGCTCAAGGGTGGTTCTCCAGCCTCTCCCATGTAAGTTGAATCCACCGAAGTCAGCCCTCACTGGTGTCCATCGACAGGAAGCTGGCGCGGAGGTTCATCTTGATGAATAGCTATGACGTCTAATAGTACTCCATTGTTTCCTTACTAGCACCTAACTCCTTCACCGGTTTGATTAGTCTCATGAATTCTTCCCTCGTGGAGCCCCACATAGGAGAGGTGGCGCTCGCGCCCGACAACTGACTAGTGGGCATGTGAGTCCTCTTGTAGATGTCCATGAGACATTTTAGGTCAGTGTCATGGACTCATGGTTGATGTGCTTCACTGGCCGGGTGTCGGTCAAGCCCTATTGCCACATGAGGAGCTGGATGTTCCACCGCTGCCCGTAGTCTACAGTGGGGAAGCGGGGTTTTCATCCTCCTTGTTGTCATCATCTTAGAAGTTTAGTGAGTCCACACCTGGCACAAATGCGTACTCACTCGTGCTAGTGGAGTTAGCGAAGATGAGCTCCATGAGGTCCGCATTTGTAAGGGGTGCATCCTTGAACTTTGACATCCTAGTCTATCCCATTCAAAATACGAGTGCACCATTCAAAATATGTGTGCCCCACAAGAATTCAACACAAATAGGAGGTCGTTCACAACTTGCCGTAGCGGCCTTCGCCACCACGAGGGGTCAGTGGCGAAGGAGCCTGTGTCAAGGTCCATGCCAAAGCTCGTTGTATGCTACGTGAAGGACTTCCAATGGGTGTAATTACATTTCATGCTCTCCCACTTATTTTTCAATTGCTTGCATGTATAGACATGATTGGTGAGTTCAAACAATTTGCGGCCAAGGTTGGCGTAGCCTAGTCGGTTCAAGCAAGAGTACGGTTTGTTCTAGGCAACAAACCTTCACCGCAGATTTCCAGGAAAATGCACATAACCTCACTGCTCCATGTACCCTTGGCCTTGCCCTTGCCCATCTGTAGGCACGATGGCACCAACACATGCAAGCCTGACCAACAATTGCGCAAAGAAGCATTGCGTGCACATATGGATAAAAATATGGAAGCTCAAAAAACCGTCGGCAAACTATGCAAAACGAACTCATCCGCCAGTAGATGAAAAAGGACGAGGGGAGTACTTGCAAGGGAACCGATCGTACTTTTGTGCGCGTAAGGTGGTCACAAGGAAGAGATTGTTGCAACCTTCGCGCCGACCCACCGGTGACCTCGCACGGTCGATGACTCCCAATAGACGAAGAAGGCGCAGATGACAGTGCCATCTAGTTGGAGCGCGTGGCCACCGGAGCATAGGCCATCGGAGCATGTCGACAATCAGGACCGGGCCCATCCGTGGATGGCACCGGATCTATGAAAATAGGATGGCCAAGCCCACACGGATGGAGAGGGGGATGAGAGGCTGGCGCGAAGGGGGTGTGGGCCGAATTGCCGGCGCAGATCTACTTGCCGTGGCTGTTACTAGGGCTGTAAACGAGCCGAGCTTGGCCTTCCAGGCTCGAGCTCGGTAGAAGCTCGAGATGGGGTCCGAGCTTGAACCTGGGCTCGAGCTCGGCTCGGCCTAAGCTCAAGTAGGCTCGAGCTCAGCTCGTTGAAGCTCGATATCAATTAAAATAATATATTATGCACTATTTTTCAATAATAAAAAAATTTTAAGTTCGAGCTCGGCTCTAGTAAACTCGATAACAGTCAAAATAATTCAAATACACACTAATTTTTAATAATAAGAAAAGCTCGAGCTCGAGTTCGGCTCGAGAAAGCTCGGTAAGAATTAATATGTATTACTATTTAAGCTTGAATCGGGGCTCGCGAACTATTCAAGCTCGGCTCGGTGAAGCTCGCGAGCTCGAGATCAAGTTCGAGTTTGGCTCGTGTAAAGTTCGAACTGAGCTCGAATCGAGCCTAGAACGAGCTGAACTCGAGTAGCTCATGAGTTTTGAGCTTTTTTTACAGCCCTAGCTGTCACCATGGGGAGGGATGAGGGATTCACTCTGGAGGGTGAAGTGCAGCGCGAGTGGAGAAAGTGGATTGGAGCAGTTCGCGTAAGAAGGAAGGCAGGGACGCGACATTATCCGATGCCTCCGAAGCAGCTTCCGTTACACGACGCACCTGAAGCTGCTCGTACTCCGACCGGCTGCTGGTTTCTCGCAGCCCAAAGCCGGAAGCCAGCTGCCGTCATATATGTAGTCGTCGCATCCGCTCGCTCGACCCATCAACCGCATGCATCTGTATGTACAAAATATAGGCGTGCGCGTCTCTCCTCTCCTTTTAAGTAGCCGCATCATGACGACATGCGCGCATGGTCACGTGGTCACACGGTCTCGTTAATGCGCGACCAAGTGCACCAAAGCATTATCGTTTATATATGCGGGATCAAAGCGGCAAATTTAGGCAGGGTTTTGTCTGTGTTGATCAGAAGTAATGTCAACTGATGCTTCCAACAACACTGAATAAATTGCAAAAGAAATCAGATCCCAGTTGTTTCATGGAAAAGTAGCTACGAGAGCCACAGAGCCACTAGTTTAAAGTGCAGTTGAATTCCTAGCTTGCCAAATGGTACGAGTAATATAAATGGTATAAATCTTGGATGTTAATGCTTCATATGTTCTATTAGGCATCAATTATATATTCGCTCTTTTTGTTCCAGAATGCAGACTAATACCCTATTGCATTCAAAGTTTTTTCTTTCGGATAAATGTGTTTCCTAGCACGGTGTACATGATACGAGTTGTTGATAATGCAATGCATACTTGATTTTTGTAGAATATTCCCAATAATTAAATGAACTAGACACTATGATAGGAGGTTCTTGGAACAAATAAATTAGTGAGCTTCCGTGGCAAAGTAAAGAAATATCTAGAATTCGATATTTGTAGGGATGTCTCTAAAAGATAAAATATTTGTGTAATATATGAGCCAGGTTCACGACACTTTTCCTAGAACCCGAATAGGACCTTGCCTAATGCGCCTTCCGAGATCGAACTTGAGGAAGGTACGTAAGATCCTCCGGAACGACGAATCAGTGGACTCAGGGCATCCTAAGCATCTCATTGAAAAGGAAGGCTAGCTCTCTTGTTTGATTTGCTTTATCAAGGTAGAGGAAGACTGTTTTCTCCAGTAGATATATCCAATGGCTATGGATGGGTTTTTTTTTTGACTGAGGGTTATGGTTTTTGGTTTAAATTTTTGAATTTTAGTCGTTCATGAGAGAGAGTATGGAGAAAGATACTCGTGTGGGATTTTGACCAATATAGATGAAGTTGGGATAGTGTCTACTATAATCGACTTATAAACCCTATCTAAAAAAGACACTCTGTTTAAAAGCCAAATACTGTAGAAAGCTAAGACATAAGTCCAAAAGAATCCACCCATAAACTATAAACACTGAAATATGCACCGTAAGTTGGTTGTGTTTCTACGCTGTTTTGGGACAGTGAAATATCTACAGTATCATGCGCCTACAGATGTGAAAGAACTGTGTATATCTATCATTGCTTAAGCAGGGCGGAGGATACAAATCCAATGGGCTACTAAGGTGAGCGGGTGGGGGAATTAGGGTGTGTTTGATTGAGCTGTGGCTTCTGAAAAAGCTGCTGTGAGTTGTGGGCTGTGGAAAAACTGCTGTAGGTTGTGGGCTGTGGAAAAGCTGTAAGCTGTTTGGTTCAAACAAGTATAAAACTTACCTCCTATCTCTATTTTCCTTGAAACAACTGTGAAACAGCTCTCTATTTTCACCATTTTAAAAAGCAGAAAGCAAAAAGCCAAAAGTAGGGTCCAAAGTGCTTTCAAAACTGTACTACCCAAAAGTAGCTGCTTCTGAAAAAACAGCTTCTGGTTTCCACCCCTTTGGTTGGCTTTTGGCTTTTTGGAAGCAAAAGCAGCTCCTAAAAGCTCAACCAAAGGCACCCTTAAGGGCCTGTTCTTTTTTGCTACGCCTTACGGCTTTTGGCTGTGACTTGTGGCTTTTAAACTATTTGTGAGAAAGATTATAGAGTAACAAAACTCATATGCGGTTTTTGTCGATATAAATGAAGCCGCTAAAGTGTGTACTACAATTAACTAGTAGCCCCGTTTTGAAAAGACACTTCATTTCAAAGCTAATTACTATAAAAAAAAAGTTAAAAGCTGTAAGCCAAAAACTGTAAAGAATAGACCCTTATTACTATATATCAAACGGGAACTTCATGAAATCGAGACCGAGTAGGGTTACCACTTACTAGTTGTTGAGGGTTAGGAATCCGATTCGGTTGAGCACTCTGCGGTCTGAGTACGATCTCCAAATGGGGAGTGCGTGACTGTTGATGGAGTGGCGTGCCAACGAAATTGGCTGTGGCATGGAAGCAAGGTTGGTCCGACTAAACTTCCGTTTGTCTGGATCAGGCCGAGCTGATCTCAGACCTAAATAGTCCTAAATTACACTCGGGGGAAGGTGCTCCCAGCAAGCGCTGCCATGTTAGCTTCTTTGCGAATAGGCCCTCTAAATTTTGCAAAATAACGTACGGGTCCTCGGTTCTTGCAGAAAGGCCCCTACAACGTTAGTTTTTTGCAAAAAAAACCCCTCCACTTCTCAAAAAGTACGTCCTGGCCCTCGTTATTTTCATGGAGGCTCTCCTTTTGCTAGAAAACACCTCATGGTTTTTCCAAAATTACGCACAGGTCTTTGGTTTTATGCAGAAAAAACCTTCGCTTTCTCTAGAAATACGTACAGGTCCTCGCTTTTTCAGAGAATTAAACTGGTATACTATCCGTAACGGCCATTTTGGTTCATGTTTCCAATCGAAACAATGCAACAAACCAAGCGCATGGCTCCTCCTGCTTACCTGCATGAAATTATGTACCATAGCACGTATTCTGTGGCAGATCTAAAACAAAAATGACGCGGGGGCCTTTTGCTCCAGGCGTGTACTTATCGACGCATCTATCAATACTATTGTTGATAGTAATGCGTTCTAAATTTTATATTTTTGGACATGCTATATTCAAGTCAACTGCCATACTGAATCAAACCATGCAAGGTTAAATCTTCTCTTTTTTTGTCCTAAACATTATATATGAAAAATCATATGTGCAGGTTGGTAAGGCCCACTATTCAAGTACTTTCTTTTTACCACATTTTTTTGATTAGGGAGATAGTCATCTATTCTTTTCCTTTTCCCTAGATCAAACTAAATCTCCTCTTCCCAAATGATTTCTAGACTTTTTGTATTCCTAGCATTTGCACTTGATCCTGGTGCCTTTCTTTTTAGAAATGGCTCTATGACTACAGACTACCTGCCATGGGGAGATAACAATTATTGAAAGTTAGCACACATTGAATTAGATATTCAAACGCATTGAAAATTCCCTAATTCAGTTGTTGCAAAAAATCCAAACATAGCATTCTAATATTAAAACCCTGACCCACAAATATTTTAAAGATCATAGAATTGAAACACTAAAATCTAAATCATAAAATTTATTATCTTTTTGGTCAGATGATCGTTACTTTGTTAGCTATGAAGATCATTGAACATTTGAACATTGAAAGCAAGGAGTCAGGACGAGACGACAAGTGGACCCTCAGGTATTATCGTGACCTCGGCCATACAACATGCATACACCGAGATTTACTCTATTTGCATGCGCGCGCAGTGATGTTAACACAGCGATAAATCTAACCATACCATCCAATGCACACAGGGGCAGGTTCCTGGACAACGGCAACTCAGGCACTGGGCCCATCACCGCTGCAAACAAAAGGTTGAGTGCGCCGTGTGCTGCGTGGGGAATAGGGGAAGGTAGGTTAAGCGTCGTTTGGATCTAGCATTGGCTACTTGGTTGGCTTGAGCCTTGGACTAGCATTGGCTTAGGGCTGGACCGGCTGGTGGCCCACACTCTATTGGTTTAGCCCCTATCATTTTGATCTCTTTTCACGGTCAATTGATATACTGTGTTATGCCAACTTTACTTTACACGTTTTTTTGGAGTATCTTGCTTTATTAACATCCTGTGTGTTTTTCTTTTCTTCTCTCCCCCTGTTTCCTAACATATTTAAGTCTTTTTTTCTTTTAGATAAATATAGTCCTTAATATATGGGATAGTTTTTAACATGTAGGAGTATACACTATGTAAACTTAAGACTCTAATCAACAACAAAAGTTAAAATCGGGACAGGGCTGTGCCCCACTAATCAGTGTGCATCCGCCCCTGCACGTGTTCGTGGCACGTGAAACATTCCTGCCTTGATCAGCATGCATGCTACAACTACACATCAAGATGCTACTGCTGTGAAGCTGTGCAAACTAGCTAAGGAACCTAGTACTTCTCTTTACCCCTACGTCATACGCAACCACTATAAAAAATGTGCCAAATCTTAGCCATAAACATTGTCGGTCGCTCATGGTGCCAAACCATCAACCGGCCATGGGACACGATTCAATGGAGGAGCGGCCCAAGGGCGTGCTCGAGCGGATGCACAAGTACCTCCTCCTTCTTGCCATCCTCGCCGCCACCGTCACTTACAACGCCGGCCTGAGCCCGCCGGGCGGCGTCTGGGCCGACGACGCCGATGACCACCACGCCGGCGACCCCGTGCTCCAGGTGATCAAACCTTTTACAAATCCCTCCTCAACCAACTTGCGGTTTGCTATAGTGCATAATCAGGCAGTGAACGTATTTGGATGCTCATTAATTTGGTCAATTGACTGATAGGCTCACTACGAAGAGCGGTACAGCGTGTTCTTCTACTGCAATGCGACGGCGTTCGTGGCGTCCTTGGTCATCATCATGCTGCTCTTGAGCAACACCTTCAGCTTCCACGGGTACCGCGTGCGTGCGCTGCAGGCGGCCATGGTGCTAGACCTGCTCGGCCTCATGGGCGCCTTCACGGCGGGGAGCTGCCGGAAGGTGAGGACGTCGGCGTACATCGTGGCGCTCATGGCCCTGATCGTCGTGTACCTCGTCGTGCACCTGCTGGTGCATTTCTGCATCCGGAGCAACCGGTGCCCGTCCAACCTACGGGAGATGGTAGAGCTGCTGAATTTGCACAGGCTGTGCCGTTCTTCCTGCGGCGGCGCCCAGAGGAAGGACGGAGCAATGACGCCGGCCACGGAAGTAATTCTTGTCGAGGGAGTGACAAGGGTGTAATTCTTGCAAGTCTGATTTCTGACGTTGTTGTGTGATCGAGATAGGTCTTGGCGATCCGTTTGATCAATTATGAGCATTTCGTGAAGTTCATTGACCTGAGCGGTGATTTGAGAAGTGATGCTGTCCTCTCGATTTACAAAGTGATGCTCCGACTAGAGTATGATACTACAGGAGGCTGCTTTCTCAAACAACAAAGCACTAGGATTCCAATGTTATTTTCGAGTGAACAATTTTATGAACTCCATGCCAATAAGGAAGGAATATAATGTGCACGCAAAGTCAACTCACTTTGTCCTCGCATTCGGCCGCCCTCAAACACCCCAATTTTGCTCCATGTTGCAGCAGAGCTCCAGACGCATTGACACAACACATCTCGCGCTTGACTCCTCTCGTTGTTGCCGCGGTCTGAGAATCGCGTGAGACATGGGAAATTTCCCATTTTCATGCGACAATTAAACTTATCCCATACGACTCCTCTCATCATTGCTTACATGTTAAAGTAAGTGAGAGACCATGTGGTCGTGATCCCATGAGAATAATGAGTAATTGACAAGGGTTTAGGATAGTCGAGTTTGGTTTGGGTGACCATGTCGTTGCGTGGTGCAACGGGCTCGGTCGATTTGGTCAAACTTGGTCGTTTGGGCTTAGGACGTTTATACTGATGTTTCGACAGGTTTGGACTTCGTCATGCGTGAGTATGATGTGTTTATGTTATTTACACTTTCATATATCGAGCGGTACTATTTGACGTGTTTTCTTGTCTGTGTGGCTGCAGGACGTCGAGTGGAGTCGTGACGAGACACGAGGACTGGACTAGGCGCAGTGGCGCGAGGTCGAGCGATCGGGAGGTGTCGAAGACGACGTGAACTCGAGGTGGTTGCGAGGCGTGCGAGGCAAGGAGCACGGAAGCTTCCCGGAAGGTGCAGGAGGGGCGAATCGGGAAATTCGCAAGGCTGCACAAGCGGGAGCGGGCTCCGTTAGATTTAGCCGGCGTAACGGGGCGGAGACCCGTTAGCCATGGGCTATAAAAGGAGAGGAGGGGCTGCATGCCCATTTGAGCATTTGGAGGGAATTAGGGTTTACACTAGTCAAAAGAGGCTTTGGGTGGTGGTTTCTCCTTTAAGCTTTAGTTGGTAGGAGAGACAGAGGTTCTGTTGCTTCGATGTGTTTTTGGTGAGAGCTCCTCCTTCTCAAGCATGTAGGGTGTATGGTTCTTGAGTGTGTGAGAGGGAGAGGTAGAGGAAATCCTTGTAATCATCCATGGTTCTAATGTCCATGCGTATCGGGACTCCTTTGTATTCCTCTAGCTTCAATGAATGAAAGTCTGATGTTTGGTTGTCTCTGTTCTTCATTTCTCCCTTTTTGGTGATTTTGTGATTTTTGTTGTTTTGTGTTCTTGAGTGCTGGAGAGTACCAAAATGGGTTGCTATGACACGGGTGATGCTCAAAAGCCATTTGGCTAGTTAATCCTAAGAGCAAACCAAGTTTGATTTCAGTTTTTCAATTTTGAGCACTCTCTGTTCTTCAGTTATGCTTTTCAGGGTTTTGGAGAATTTCTTGAGTACCTTGAAGAACTGGCCTGAGACTCTTGGTAGCATGTCCTGAGGGTATTGCTAACCTTCTTGCAAATTCTCATGAGCAAGGATTGAGAGATTGTCGAGTAATTTGGTTTTCAGCTCTTCTTCTGAAGTTCTCCTGCATTTCTAGGGTTTAAGGCATTCTCTTGTTTCCCTTGAGAAGTTGACCTGAAATTTGGTATGGAGGACCCTGTGGCTATTGCTTCCATGTCTGTAAAATTTCATTAGCAAAGGATCAAGGGTTTAGGAGAAATTTGGCCTTTTTGGTTCAGCTCGTGCAATTTCAGAATTGTGTCTTTTCTAGGGTTTGAGTTAAATCTTGATTCCCTTTGCAAGATGGCTTGAAAATTGGTATCTAGGCTCCTGTGGCTATTAAGTAGCTATTCCTAGAGTTTCATGGCCAAAGGACTTGGGATTATTGAGTAATTTAGATTTTGCATTTGCCCTGTTCATGTTTTGCATTTTTAGGTTTTTGTTGCAGATTTTGATTTTCTTTTCAAGATGGTCTGGAGAGTCCCTTGGCTATTGCTAATATATCTGCAAAGTTTCTTGGCCAATGGATCAAAGAATTGTTGGGAACTTGACTTTTGAGGATGCTCTCTGTACTGTTGTCAGTTCTTGGAAGAAATCTGAAATTTATGATTATCTTCTGATTTCTCTTGCTATTTGAGGTCCCTTTGATATTTGGAATAGACTAGAGCTCTCTTGTCCAGTGGGAGATAGTTGCATTTCTTTCTTTTGGGCAAAGACTGCACTTTAGGTATTTTCCTTTTCATAGCTGTTTATAGCTATTGGAGAGGCATTTCATGTGGTTCTTGTAGTGGCAAGTTTTAAAAAAAATCGACATTCACCCCCCTCTGTCGCCATTTCGGTCCTACAATTGGTATCAGAGCCGGTTAGCTCTAATCAATAGATCTTAACCGGTCTCAAGAGCCATGGCGACGGATAAGTACTCGACCAAGCCGCCCATTTTCGATGGCATCGATTACCCCTTTTGGAATAGCCGAATGGAGACATACATCCAGGCCCAGGGGTACGCCATCTGGCGCAAGGTCAAGGTCCGGTTTGCTGTTCCTGCCGATGAGAACATCAATGTCGGGAACATGGCTGATGTTGAGGCAAATGCTAAGGCAAGGAACATCATTATCCAGGGCCTGAGTCGCAGTGAGTTCGACCGCATCTCTCATCTCTCGTCCGCCTTCGATATCTGGGAGACCCTCGATGCATACCATGAGGGCACCACCCAGATTAAGACGGTGCGACAGGACCAGTTCAAGCGTGAGTACAACAAGTTTGAGATGTTTGCTGGTGAGTCATTGGATGAGTGCTTTTCGTGATTTCACAAGATCTTGAGCAATCTCCGAGCCGTCGGTCTCACATACTCCGACTCGGACAACGCTCGACAGATGCTCACTGCACTCGATCTGCGTGTTTGGGAGATGAAAGTGACCACCATCAAAGACACGACAGACCTCTCGACCCTGACTCTTGACGCGCTGTACTCGCGCCTCAAGACTCACGAGATTGACGTTGTCTCGAGGTCGAAGTCACGATCGATGGCCTTGGTCACCGATCCCGTTTCTTCTTACGGTCCTTCTTGGGTTCGCTGCGGTTTCTCCTTGCTGCTCTATGTGGCGTAGCGATGATCGTTAGAACGATTCGAGGATGAGCAACTGGCCCTCCTAGCTCGGAAGTTTTCCCATGCTTACAAGAGAAGGAGGGACAGAAAGAGAGGAGGACCTGTCATTTGCTTCGAGTGTGGTGGCCCCAACCACATTCGGGCAAAATGCCCCAAGCTGGAGAAGGGCAAGAACGACTACGGCGGTTCGGGCAAGATCGACTACACCGACAAGAACTGCAACAAGAAGCCTCCAGCTCGGGCGCGGAAAGAAGAAGTTCCGCAACCGGGAAGGCCAGAAGCTCTTCCACGCGTCCTTACGCTTTGGCGACCTCGACCTCGGTGAGGTGGAGGATGGAGCGATGACGGCGGGACCGGTGACCAAGAGCCCAAGGATGGCGGTGGCGACTTCTCGGCATGTGCTTCATGGCCCTCGAGGCGAACTTCGCGACAATGAGAGCGTACTCCGACTCGGACGAGGTATGTCCCACCTACGACCAGCTCAATCATGCTTTTCTTAAGCTAGGAGGTTTTCATGCTAGAGCTAAGGCTAGGTGTGCTGAGTTAGAGAAGGAAATAGATAGACTGTCACTAGAGATTATTGCTCTTACATCTGCTCCCTCTAGTGATGATTGTGATACATGCTCGCTTTCTTTGGTTGATATGGAGAAATTAAGGACCTCGCATGATAGTTTGTCCTCTGAGCTCGATATTGTTAAGGTGGAGAATGTTAGTGCGCTTGCTGAGCTTGAGATGAGTAGAGTAGCGCCTATTTCATCTACTGTTGTTCGGACTACTTCTTGCACCTCATGTGAGGATAAGGACAATGCTTTTATAGGTCATTATACCATGCTCCCTGATCTGCCTGAATCATGTGAAAATTGCAATAATTTGAAGTTGAATCTAAAGAAGGCAGATCATAACATTTCTGAGTTGTATGCTTGGTTGTGTGATCCAGTTGCTTCATGTTCAAACTGTCCTAAATTAACTGCTGAACTTGAATCTGTCTGAAAACAGTTTCAAGAACTAGTTGATGGCAACAATAGATTGGCTCAATCTGCTTCTAAGGACCATGTTAGCTCACCATGCGTTAATTGTAACAAACTAAAATCTGACTTGATTACACTAGAAGAAAAATGTGTGAAGCTAACTAAGGATTTACTAGAGAAGCCATCAACTCATTGTGATGTGCTTGTTGAGGAGGGGGAGAAGCCCCAGGGTAAGGTAGAGACGTCTAGCGACGTGAACCAACCGGCTAGCAGTAGGACTGTCCATTCAGAATCGGCTGTGCGTGCACAAGCCATTCTTTCCTCTGCTGTTGATTCTTCATGTGCTCCCTTACCTCCTGCTGTTCCCTCTTCTCCCTGCTCTTCTTGCACCTCTCTCTTTCGGGAGTGTCAGTACCTTATGAACACTCTCGAGTGATTTGTAGGCGGCAAGAAGAAGCTCAATCTTATTCTAGACCAATCCAAGATTTGCAAGTTCAATCAAGGTCTAGGATATGATTTTTATGAGGATATGAGGAAGCATCCACCTGCTATTCTCCGACCCATCGTAGGAGGTGCGATCGAGGTTGAGCCCAGATCTGATGAGGTTAAATTCAAATCAGCTGGCTTTGTCCAAGGGATCTCTGACAGCAAGGTGATTCCACATGTTGCTTCGGCCTCTCAGAAGGCGAAGCCTCTTCGTGCTACTTCCACCTCTCAGAAGGTGAAGTACCACTGCACCTTCTGTCAGAAGGATGGACACTCGATCGAGAGATGCTTCAGGCGCGCCAGGATTGCGCGAAGAGACCGTGTAGAGGCACTTAGGCGTATTCAGGGTCAGCCCCAGATCCTGAGTGCACCTAAGACTAGCACGAGGTCCAGGTTTGCTTCTGACGTGTTTGGGCAGCATCGAGGACTTGGTTTTTCTGAGTCTTCTATTTTTCGTCCTCATGCTGCTCCTGTTCATGACTTCCGCCGTCCTGAGGGTACTTCTCGTTTCCCCCGTCGAGACAGCTACCCGCGGCGTGTTCACTGTTGCGGTGCTCAGGCTCGCTTGCTGTAGCGGCGGACCCGACAAGCGACTCTAGGTCTACTCGTGGACCATCGCGCTTTTACGAGTGACGAGGCGTAGGGTAGATAGAGTCGATCGTGCTTGACTACTTCATCTACTCGGCGTGTTGTTCAAGATATGGGTGCCAAAATCACTCTTGATTTACCCGATCACGAGACTTTACTCTGTTTGACTCGGGTTCGCCGGCGAGGAAGGAAAGGTTTGCCTCGTAGACTCCGGGTGTTCACGACACATGACCGGAGATTCCTGTTGGTTTTCTTCCCTTGCCCGCGCTCCTGGTGATGAGACGATCACCTTCGGAGATGCTTCTTCTGGGCGCGTCATCGCCAAAGGTACAGTGCGGATTAATAATTTTTTCATTTTGAAGGATGTTGCCTTGGTGAGTAAGCTGCAGTATAACTTGCTTTCAGTCTCTCAGCTTACCGATGACGACTTTGAGGTGAGCTTTAAGAAAAACAATTGCAAAATTCTTGATGCTTCGGGTAGTCTGGTTTGCGGGATTTCTCGTTTTGGGAGGATCTTTCGTGCTGATTTTTCTGAGTCTTCTGGTGATCCTCTCAGGTGTTTAGTTGCTTCTGAGTCCCGCGATCTTTCTTTCTGGCATAGGAGACTTGGTCACATTGGATTTGACCATTTGACTCGAGTTAGCGGCCACAATCTCATTCGTGGTTTGCCGAAACTCAAGATGGTCAAAGATCTAGTCTGTGCTCCATGCCGGCACGACAAGATGGTTGCCGCTTCTCACCCTCCGGTCACAGTTACTATGACCGATGCACCGGGACAGCTGCTCCATATGGACACTGTTGGACCAGCTCGAGTGCAGTCAGCAGGGGGGAAGTGGTATGTTCTTGTCATGGTCGATGACTTCTCGAGGTATTCTTGGGTGTTTTTCTTAGCCTCGAAGGATGAGACATTTTCACATTTCCGAGGTCTTTTGGTGAGGCTTCTGTTGAGCTCCGGGTGCCTTACGAGCGATCCGCAGTGACAATGGCACGAGTTCAAGAATTCCTACTTTGAGAGTTTCGTGATGAGGCAGTGTAGAGCACCGTTCTCTTCTCCGCACGTCCACAATGAGAATGGCGTCGTGGAGAGGAAGAACCGTACCTTGGTCGAGATGGCCAGGACGATGCTTGATGAGTACTCTACACCTCGGAAGTTTTGGGCTGAGGCTATAGCCACCGCGTGTCATGTCTCAAATCAAGTCTTTCTTAGGGCACACTTGCACCGCACTTCTTATGAGTTGAGATACGGGCGAAAGCCCAGCGTCTCTCATTTTCGTGTGTTTGGTTGCAAGTGATTTATTCTGAAGTCCGGGAACCTAGATAAGTTCGAGTCACGTTCTTGTGATGGGATCTTTCTAGGTTACTCGCCTTCTTCGCGGGCTTATAGGGTGCAGGCTGCGAGTCTAGCAAAATGGTAGAGACACGTGAGGTGACCTTTGACGAGGCGATCCGGGGACTAGGCGGATATCTCGAGTTCTTTAGAGCGATCCGAGACCATCTTTGTGGATGATGAGGACGATGGAGCGATGGTTGTTTACGATCCGGCTCCTCATCCTCCCCTTGAGATGCCTTCTTCCACGGTACCTCAAGGTGATCGGCCTTGCCTCTGCTTCCTCCGGAGCTAGTAGCTCTGTCCCTACCTCTTCTGCACACGAGGTAGAGGCCACTTCTTCTTCTCATCCAGGACCTCCCCGACATATCCAGAAAAGGCATCCTTGAGCGGATGATTGGAGACCTCTTGAGCGTGTGACCGCTCAAAATCGGCTTATCTCAATTCTGTCTCCATTCTGCTTTCATTGCCTCCTTTGAGCCCAAAGATGTTTCTCATGCTCTTTCCGACGAGTCTTGGGTCAATGCCATGCATGAGGAGCTAGAAAACTTTGAGAGAAACAAGGTGCAGTCGCTTGTCGAGCCCCGCGAGGTCACAATATTATTGGGACTAAGTGGGTGTTCAAGAACAAGCAGAGCGAGGATGGGGTGATTATTCGAAACAAGGCTAGACTGGTATCTCAGGGGTTTTCCCAGGTTGAGGGTCTAGACTTCGAGGAGACCTTTACCCCTGTAGCTCGACTTGAGGCCATTAGAATCCTGCTTGCCTTTGCAGCTTCTAAGGGTTTCAAGCTCTACCAGATGGACGTCAAGAGTGCCTTCCTTAATGGAGTCATTGAGGAAGAAGTTTACGTTAGACAGCCTCCAGGTTTTGAGAACCTCAAATACCCACACCATGTCTTCAAGCTTTCCAAAGCGTTGTATGGACTTAAGCAGGCCCCCAGAGCTTGGTATGAGAGGCTTAAGTCCTACTTGTTGAGTCATGGGTTTGAAATGGGTAAAGTAGATAAGACCTTGTTTATCTGTAGGCTTGGCAATGACCTTCTGCTCGTCCAGATCTATGTCGATGACACCATCTTTGGCGGCTCTTCCCATACTCTGGTTTCACAGTTCTCGGATGTCATGAGCACCGAGTTTGAGATGAGTATGATGGGCGAGTTGACTTTCTTCCTTGGCTTCCAAATCAAGCAGACTCGGGAGGGTACATTTCTTCATCAGGGAAAGTACACTCGTGACCTCCTGAGGCGCTTCGACATGAGTGATGGTAAGCCTGTGTCAACTCCAATGGCTTCTCTGACCTATCTTGACCGGATGAGGATGGCGAGCGATTGATCGAAAAAATGCTGAAGTATGATCAGCTCCCTTCTTTACCTCATCGCCTCGAGACCGGACATACACTTCTCCGTATGTCTGTGTGCTCGTTTTCAGGCTTCTCCTCGCGTATCTCACCGTCGAGCGGTGAAGCGCATCTTCGGTACCTTCGAGCTACCATTGACTATGGTATCGGTACTCTTCCTCATCTGTCTTTCCTTGAGAGCCTTCTCGGATGCGAGACTTTGCGGGTGTAGGATAGATAGGAAGAGCACCTCGCACTGCCAATTCATTGGCACTTCTCTTGTTTCTGGTCTTGAGAAGCGATCGGAGTTACCTGATCCACCGCAGAGGCGAGCACGTTGCTGCGGTAGCCAAGTACTTTGGATGGCTTCGACCTGCGGGACTTTGGGTTGGTCATAGATAGTGTTCCACTCTTTTGTGATAACACTTCTGCGATTAACATTGCTAAAAACCCAATGCAGCACTCTCAGACCAAGCACATTGATATTCGATACCACTTCCTTAGAGACCATGTAGAGAAGGGTGATATAGTGCTCGGTTGTGGAAGTGACCACCGGTTGGCTGACATCTTCACCAAGCCTTTGGATAGTTTGAGGTTTTCAGCTCTGCGGAGAGAGCTTGGGGTGGTTTGTCCTTACGGACTGTAGTGAGGGGGAGCTTTGGGCTTTACTGCTTTACTGTATTGATTATGCTTCTGTCTCATTTTCTGTTACATTGCATTTAGGGTGCATTTGGGTTTAGTCCTTCCAGCATAGGTTAGAGTGCTTTTCTTGCCGAGTTTCTTAGACTTCTTACTCTTATCTTGTGCTTCCAGGATTAGCGGCCTCTTATCTCACTAGGTCGAGCTCACTCACTTCTTGTAGGTTCTAGCGAGGGTTGGGCCACCCTTGGGTAGACAGGGTACGTGTTTGCTCTCTAGTGTGTGATTTACGGTCAGCTGATAGTCCTGAAGTCATATGGGGTAGATGAGAGTCAGTCTGAGCCATAGTTGTCTCTATATCTTATCTATGCTTTAAGGACTGCCTGTTTGGTTTTATTTGCCAGCTTCTCGATTTTATTGCTTTGGTTCAGGGAGAGTTCATTTGGGAGCTTCTAGAGCTTAAGATTGACTTAACTCAACTTGAACTAAAAGTTGCATCTCATGTTGAGGGGAGCTGGATTTTCCTGCATTTTAGCATTTAGCATTGTACTATAACTGCTTTGAGCCTTGATTATTATCCTGTTATGACATGTTTACAATGTTGTACACCTTGCCATGATTTGTGCTTTATATGCTAGATTGATCATGACTTCATATGTGTAGACTAGTTTTTACCATGATAAGTTAATTAAAATTGACCAACTTGAAGTAAAACTTGTCATGCTAGCATTTGAGTTTAGTCTTTCTAGAGCTATCCCTTTATGATTCATGCCATGCCAACTAGGCTTAGCTGAGCGTTGAGTCTTTTATTGAGCCTTAGATTGAGCTATTTTAGTCTCTTGATGTAGCATGAGGTAGTACAACATGTTTACAAAGCAAAAAGATCTCTTTTGTGCGAAAAAACTGATTTCACCAATTCTTTCTCATGAGACGGCTTGCCATTGCACGAGGCATGAACTCAGGGGGAGTTTTGGATGACCTAGACTATCTTCTTAAGCTTATTGCTTGGAGTAGTCGCATAAGGCTTGAGATCTAGCACATAAACAAAAAAAATTGGGTTGGAAACAACCATATGCCTTCAAAAGACAATGTTTAATGTGCTCAATTTGCTTAATCTACACAAAGAACTAAGTACTTGCGCAAATGTTTCATTCTTGAGCATAGCACTCTAGTTGGTCTCAATATTAGCTTCTTGGTTCCGCTTAGCTTAATTGACATGGCCGGCATCATCCTTGGATATCTCGAGTTAGACTTTACTTTTTGATGACTTGACATTCTCACTTAATGCACTATATTTCAGATTGTCATCTATGTGTTCTAGCTAGCTTATACATGTCATGTCATGATCTAGATAGCTTTTTATAGAGTTATGGCTTGGTGTATCTCATTATGGTCATTATGGATAATTCTCATGGCTCACAATGCTTAAAAATAATCAGACTTCAGGCATTTCATCCATATTTGTGATCTTATTCTCTATTTGGTATTCTTGATGTGTTTATTGCCAAAAGGGGGAGAATAGAGAAGAAAAAGTCTGTTGGGAATAGTTTAGAGCTTTGTAGAACAATTTGCTCTTTCAGTTGTTGCTCTAGTGTTCTTTCTGTCGACATGGTCATTTGATTCATTCCCTTCTTTGGACCATGTTGGATTCTTCAAACTCAAACTCAACTTCATGTTTTTTCTGAGTTTGTCAATATACTCATCAAGGGGGAGATTGAGAGACCATGTGGTCGTGATCCCATGAGAATGATGAGTAATTGACAAGGGTTTAGGATAGTCGAGTTTGGTTTGGGTGACCATGTCGTTGCGTGGTGCAACAGGCTCGGTCGATTTGGTCAAACTTGGTCGTTTGGGCTTAGGACGTTTATACTGATGTTTCGACAGGTTTGGACTTCGTCATGCGTGAGTATGATGTGTTTATGCTATTTACGCTTTCATATATCAAGCGGTGCTATTTGACGTGTTTTCTTGTGCGTGGTGCGGGGCGTCGAGTGGAGTCGTGGCGAGACACGAGGATGGACTAGGCGCGGTGGCGCCGAGGTCGAAGCGATCGGGAGGTGTCGAAGGCGGCGTGAACTCGAGGTGGTTGCGGCGTGCGCGGCAAGGAGCACGGAAGCTTCGGAAGGTGCGGGAGGCGAATCGGGAAATTGCAAGGCTGCACAAGCGGGAGCGGGCTCAGTTAGATTTAGCCCGTGCAGGCGGAGACCCGTTAGCCATGGGCTATAAAAGGAGAGGAGGGGCTGCATGCCCACTTGAGCATTTGGAGGGAATTAGGGTTTACACTAGTCAAAAGAGGCTTTGGGAGGTGGTTTCTCCTTTAAGCTTTAGTTGGTAGGAGAGACAGAGATTCTGTTGCTTCGATGTGTTCTTGGTGAGAGCTCCTCCTTCTCAAGCATGTAGGGTGTATGGTTCTTGAGTGTGTGAGAGGGAGAGGTAGAGGGAATCCTTGTAATCATCCATGGTTCTAATGTCCATGCATATCGGGACTCCTTTGTATTCCTCTAGCTTCAATGAATGAAAGTCTGATGTTTGGTTGTCTCTGTTCTTCGTTTCTCCCTTTTTGGTGATTTTGTGATTTTTGTTGTTTTGTGTTCTTGAGTGCTGGAGAGTACCAAAATAGGTTGCTATGACACGGGTGATGCTCAAAAGCCATTTGGCTAGTTAATCCTAAGAGCAAACCAAGTTTGATTTCAGTTTTTCAATTTTGAGCACTCTCTGTTCTTCAGTTATGCTTTTCAGGGTTTTGGAGAATTTCTTGAGTACCTTGAAGAACTGGCCTGAGACTCTTGGTAGCATGTCCTGAGGGTATTGCTAACCTTTTTGCAAATTCTCATGAGCAAGGATTGAGAGATTGTCGAGTAATTTGGTTTTCAGCTCTTCTTCTGAAGTTCTCCTGCATTTCTAGGGTTTAAGGCATTCTCTTGTTTCCCTTGAGAAGTTGACCTAAAATTTGGTATGGAGGACCCTGTGGCTATTGCTTCCATGTCTGTAAAATTTCATTAGCAAAGGATCAAGGGTTTAGGAGAAATTTGGCCTTTTTGGTTCAGCTCGTGCAATTTCAGAATTGTGTCTTTTCTAGGGTTTGAGTTAAATCTTGATTCCCTTTGCAAGATGGCTTGAAAATTGGTATCTAGGCTCCTGTGGCTATTAAGTAGCTATTCCTAGAGTTTCATGGCCAAAGGACTTGGGATTATTGAGTAATTTAGATTTTGCATTTGCCCTGTTCATGTTTTTGCATTTTTAGGTTTTTGTTGCAGATTTTGATTTTCTTTTCAAGATGGTCTGAAATTTGGTCTGGAGAGTCCCTTGGCTATTGCTAATATATCTGCAAAGTCTCTTGGCCAATGGATCAAAGAATTGTTGGGAACTTGACTTTTGAGGATGCTCTCTGTACTGTTGTCAGTTCTTGGAAGAAATCTGAAATTTATGATTATCTTCTGATTTCTCTTGCTATTTGAGGTCCCTTTGATATTTGGAATAGACTAGAGCTATCTTGTCCAGTGGGAGATAGTTGCATTTCTTTCTTTTGGGCAAAGACTGCACTTTAGGTATTTTCCTTTTCATAGCTGTTTATAGCTATTGGAGAGGCATTTCCTGTGGTTCTTGTAGTGGCAAGTTTTAAAAAAAATCGACATTCACCCCCCCTGTCGCCATTTCGGTCCTACAGTAAGAGAGAAGGAACAAAATAGGCGGGATCAACAGCATCCAACGAGACAACCCAACTCTCTAGGGCTCTCGCGACTGCTTGGGCGACTCGCCTGAGGGACCCTGCCGCCGGCCACTCCGGTCACGACGTCCACGCAATCACCACCCCACGTTCTTCAGAGCTGTCCTACAGGCCGAGGACTTCCTACCATCCTAGCGTCGCTGGCCCCACCCCCTAACCCCCTCCCCGACGGCCATCTCTGCTTAGTCGACACCAACGACCGGCGGTCACCAGATCTACAACCCTACCCACCCGATCTGCACCCCCGCCACGGATCCACGCCCCTGCTCGCCAGATCTACAACTGGTGCCTTCATCCTTCCAGCTTTCATGAAGTTCATCGAGGGATCTACACACGGATCCATATCCCTGACAGTGGTTGGCCTCCCTGAAGAACGGCCGCCTCCACCTCTCAAGAGCTGCCTTAAAGTGCCCCAACCACCTGCCCCAAGCGACAAGAAGATTACCTACCGCAGCATTGAAGGCCATATCCCACAAAATCCGACATAGGTCCAATCTTCGCTTCGCTGAGTCTCCTTCGCAGATGACATTGCAGACCCTCCTCGAGCTCCTCGCCGTATCAATTCGCTGCTAGTTGCCCCCCCCCCCCAACACACATCCACAACCACCGTCTACAATGGAACCTTGTCAGGTTGAAGTTTTGGTGGCGTAAAGAGCACGCCCGCGAACGATCCCCGCAAGACCCTCTTCAAAGCTCCAACACATCCTAACCACCAGCTCTTCCTTGAATGCACAAAAGGATGCTGCTTCATCTACCTTGCGCGCGACCACTGCTCAGCCTCTTATAAAGATCTAACAAAATGCTTGTGCTGCTTGCGTCTCAGCCACAAGGCGGTGCATTGTCGTTCGATAGTCCATCGAATCGGCCCTGCTGCTCCCTTCACTAAAGCAGTCCGCATTGAAAACTCATCGACGGTCTCGCCGTCCTTGAACGCTATGTCCTCGGACTCCTTGTAGAGCTTTTGTGCATTCGCCTCGCGCACGCGGTCGACGTCCATCCGCTGCACCTTTATAGCATCCCATGCCTACTTTGTTGTGTCCTTCACGACGAGCATTGACAGCATGTTAGGTGGCACCGCATGGAGGATCACAGACAACGCCATCCTATCGTCGCGGAAGTCGGCTGTGCCCAGCTTAATCACTCACCACAGGCCATGCGCCTGCAAGTTGACTCTCATGACAAAAGCCTAGTCAAAGTAGTTCGTGCGCGTTAGTATGGGGTAGACCACGGTCCCCCTGCTCTTCCTTGTCACCTGTTGCATCACCACTTTGCGGCCGCACACCCTCATCCTACTACGCTCGCGGATCCTCAGTGGAGTGAAGGAACTCGAAGGAGACTCTGATTCATCGCCTGACATTGTCGACAGGATCTCTACACCGCTCTGATACCACTTGTTGAAGCGGAGGTCGGAGCAAACACGCACGAACTCGATAGTTGGATATGACTTCCGACCACGTCCTGTCACAGCAAATCGATAATCGGTTACAACTTACAACCACTCGTTGTCGCAGGTACTCAGTGGTCAGTTTCGACCACGACTACAAGCCCGGCTTCGACTTCCAATCACGTACTCGATTACAACAATGAAGTCGTACTTGGATACGACACTCAGGGAAATGCACGCGACACTTAGGGAAACACAAGAATTTATGCTGCTCAATTACTGCTACTTTTCTCAGCTTTCTTCTCTCATTTATAGGATTTGAATACAAAGCAAAGTCTAAACTTATTTCCTATTCTTACACTATGATCCGCTTTAGCCATGCCATCCCACGTCTAGCGAAACCACAGCTCTACTAACCAACAGACTAACAGAGAATCATGGCCACGACATGAACGTGAGCACATCTCAAGCCACTAGCTTCGACAGAGTAAAACATAAATATGCAATGCAACAGGCTTAAGTCCAACACCCATGGTACCTGTGATGAGCATGGACACCGGGCTCTTGTTGTGGTCCAGGAGGCAGACGAGCCCGAAGTCAGTGAGCCGAAGGCTCAGGTTGCCATCGAGATGCTGGTCTTGATGTCCCAGTGGATCACACACTGGCACACTGCTCGCACTCCTGGTGGAGGTAGGACAGCACCAATGCGATGCCAGCGATGACGGTGTACCGCTGCGGCCAGGAGAGCGTGCATGGCTCGCCGTAGAGCGCCTTGTCCAGGCTGTTGCAGTCTTTACGACCGCTCCAGGATCTTTACGACCGCTACGACCACCTCCCGTAGTCGTACGACCACGTACAAGAGGCTAAGACCGCGTTGTAATCCCTCCGATCACTCCTCGCTGCTTCGACTTCGTAGTCGTAAACTTCAGCCAAAGTTACGACCACGTTCACTACCGCTGCGTTGACCTTCCTTCGACCACGTTCAATCACCGTAGTCGTAGCTCCCAACGACCACGCAGTGATTCTACCGACCATTGTTCACCGTGGTCGTAACACCTTTACGACCACGTTCACTTCTTCACAACGTGGTCGTAACACCCTACGACCATGTTCACTTCTTTTCGGCTGTGGTCGTAACCCTCTGCGACCACGTTCACTTACCACAACGTGGTCGTAACACCCTAGACCACGTTCACCTTCCTCACAACGTGGTCGTAACAGCCTACGACCACGTTCACTCTTGCGGTGCCATGGTTGTAGCACCTTATGACCATGCCTTCCTACTATGTGGTCATGATTGTAATGCTTTACGATCACGTCTGCGATCTTCTCTTGCCGTGGTCGTAAGTCGATTACAACCACGTCTGCGAGCACACAATGAAGTCGATACTCAGGAGTTTTTTCCTTCTCTTCTCTTTAATAATTTTCTCCTTTTTTCTTCGTTTTTTTCTTGATACAACCTGGTTACATGACTCCACCCTTTTATACCCAACTCTATGACTTCTACTCGGGTTACAACTACGATTACATCTTGGTTACAACTATGATTACAACTCGTACTCGAGTTCGACTAAGATACAAACTCATATTCGACCATGAGAAAAACTTGTATACGACTTCTAAAACAAGATTACTTCTAACATTCTCTCCCTAATCTTGTTTAGTGACTTTGACCATGCCGATTTTCCTCCTCATCTCCAAGAACTTTATCCGACCAAGCGGCTTCGTTAGTATGTCGGCCTTCTGTTCTTCTGTATTGGTGTATTCGATAGCGATTCTCCTTTCTTCAACATAGTCTCTGATAAAATGATATCTTGTATCTATATGTTTGCTTCTATCATGAAGAACCAGATTTTTGCTCAACGATATAGCTAATTTGTTGTCTACCTTGAGTACAACCTTCATGGCTGCTTTTTCGGACAACTCTCCTAACAGTCGAGCAAGCCAAACTCCCTGGCAAGATGTTGCGCTTTGTTGCGACGTACTCTGCTTCGCAAGAAGACAATGCCACCACTTTTTGCTTCTGAGATTGCCAACTAACCGGACAATCTCCCAGCACATACATCACCCCTGTTGTGCTTTTTCGATCATCAACGTCTCCTGCCATATCGCCATCACTACAGCCGGTTAGCTTCAATTTCTCTTCACCTCCTCTCTTATACTACACACCGAAACATAGAGTGCCTTTTATATACCTCAGGATGTGTTTAACAGCCATCAAGTGTTCGTGAGTTGGCTTCTCCATGAACCGACTCATGTACCCGACCGCAAAAGCAATGTCTGGACGGATGTGAACCAGATACCGCAAGCTCCCTACTATACTCATGTACTGTGTGGCATCGACTGGAGATCCTGGGCCTGATTTGCTTAGCTTTAAGTGGTTTTCCATTGGAACTTGACACAAGTTGCACTTTCCCATGCCGCACTTCTCCTATATTTTCAGGGCATAAGCAGATTGACAAAGTGAGATGCCACTTTCAGACTGTTTCACCTCAAGGCCAAGATAGTAGCTTAGGAGCCCTAAATCCGTCATTTTGAATAGCTTCATCATCTCTTCTTTAAACTTCACAATTTCTCTTGGATTTGATCCAATGATTATCAAGTCATCCACATAGACACCCACAATCAACCTTGTATTCAAATCCCCTCTTGTGTACACGTCATGTTCAGACTTGCTCCACTTGAATCTCAGTGATGTGAGACTTTTGTCAAGCTTCATGTTCCAAGCCCGTGGATCTTGTTTAAGCCCATACAATGCTTTGTTTAGTTTCAACACCTTTTCAGCTTGCGCTTTTATCTGAAAACCTGGTGGTTGAGCTACATATACTTCCTTCTCAATGTCTCCATTCAAGAATGCCGTTTTTACATCCATGTGGTGAATCTCCCATCCATCATGGGCTGCCATAGCGATGAGAACATGAATTGTCTCCATACGAGCCACCGGCGCAAATACTTCTTCATAGTCCACTACATGTTTTTGAACATAGCCTTTAGCCACCAGATGTGCTTTATGCTTTACCACCTCTCCCTGAGAAATCTTTTTTATTTTGTAAACCCATTTCAAACCAATGGCCCGATGACCTTTAGGTAAGTCAGCGAGTTTCCATGTGCTATTGTCTTCAATTGACTTCAATTCTTCTTGCATAGCAGTCCTTCAATGTTCATCATCCTTAGCTTCTTCATAGCTCTCAGGATCTTCAGCTGTTGTGTAAAGCAACATCTCCTCAGTCTGCACCAGCTTTGTGTGTGCATAAATCTCACTAATGCTTCTCATCTTCGGTATTCTATCGTTTGATCCTTCCTCATCAGATATTTCTGTTTCAGGTGACGCCTCATAATTCTCAGCACCCGATGGACTTGTGTTCTGAGGTGAACCCGGACCAACATCCTCCCAGTCTGTGTGGTCGGCATCTTCTGGTTCAACATCAAACGTAACCCAATTTTGCATATCTCTTTCTATGTCTTGATGTTCTTCCCACTCCCAGTATTTATCTTCTTGAAACACAACATCTCTACTTACGTGAAGCTTCTTTTCGACCAGATCATAACACCTATACGCCTTGCTGCCCAGTTCAGAGCCAAGATAGATCATCCTTTTGCTCCTGTCATCCAACTTCTTCAAGTGATTGTTTGGTTTCACATGTGCTAAACAGCCAAATATTCTTAGATGCATGACATTTGGTTTTCTTCCTAACCACAGTTCGTATGGAGGGATTTCACCAAGTGCTTTTGTGGTGGCACGGTTGAGAAGATAAACCGAATGCCTCACTACCTCTGCCCAAAATCTCCCGGGCAGAAATTTGCTCTTCAGTAGACTCCGTGCTGTGGCCATCACGATTCTATTCCTTCTTTCCACAACTCCATTTTGTTGAGGTGAGTACGGAGCTGTAAAGTATCTTGCTATACCTTTCTTCTCACAGACCGAGTTGAATTCTTTTGATAGAAATTCTCCCCCTCGATCTGATCTGATAGCTTTGACCTTGTGATCGACTTCATTTTCAGCTAGTGCTATGAACTTCTGAAAACTGAATTTTGCCTCATCCTTGCTTTTTAGCATGTACACCCACATAGCTCTGGAGTAGTCATCAACGATCAGCATGAAATACTGATTTTCGGCATCCGTTCATGGTGTGATCGGTCCACACAGATCAACATGCACTAGCTCCAATGGGTGAGATGCTCTAAACTAGGACTAGGACGGAAAAGAACCGCGAGCCTATTTTGCTACCAGACACCCTTCACAACCTGCTCTGAGTGATTGATTTTTGGTAGGCCGACCACCATCTCCTTTTCTGCCATGAGTTTGAGGCTTTAGAAATTCATGTGACGAAATCTTGCATGCCACAACCAAGCTGAATCATCTGTTGAAATCTTAAGGCACTTCGGTTTGCAAGTTTCAATTGGAATCTTGTACAGACGATTTGCTAACTTTTGCACCTTCATTAACAGCTGCTTACTGCTATCGAATACTCTCAGATGATTGCCTTTCAATTCAATTCGGCAACCTTCTTCAGTTAGCTGTCCTAAACTCATGATATTGCTGCAAAGACTCGGTATATAGTACACATCTGACAGTAGTTTTTGTCCTCCATCCTTACACTACATGAGAATTATGCCTTTTCCTTTGATCTAAACCGTTGATCCATCTTCAAATTGTACCACACCGACTATTCTTTCGTCCAAGTCATGAAACATGGACCATGTACCGGTCATGTGATTGCTTGCCCCGTTGTCTAAATACCATACCGCTGGCTGTTCCTTCGTCTTCTCTCCCTTCTCTATCAGGTTTGGGAACACCTTCCCTTCATTCAGCAGCATCATGGTCAGCACAGCCTCAGTACAGAGGGGTAGTAGCAAAGTCGGTTCTCCATGTTCAGGGGTGTGAGTAAGATTTGCTTCCTTCATGCTCCTACAGTTTGCTGCATAGTAACCAAATTTCTTGCAATTGTGGCACTGGATATGACTTCGACATTTGGCAGCGTAATGACCGAATTTTTCACACTCGAAGCATTGGACATGTGACTTGTCTTTCAGGTTGTCACCGCCACCTCATCCAGGTCTTTCTCCACGTCCTCCTCTCCTCCTCTTCCAGACTGGAAGCCACAGCCTCTCTGATCATACCCACGTCCTTGTCCACGACCATGGAATGCGCCTTGGCCAAATGATGAGCCACGACCATGACCACGACCGCCCCTAGATGACAAGTCTGCATGGTTTGGCTTGCCTCAGCTCCTGGTGTCCTCCTTTACGAGCAGTACTTACTCACTGTCAGTTTGATACCCCTTCAAGAGCTGCTCATGTGCCTTGAGTGCCCCAGTCACTTCTTCTATCTTCATCTTTGTAAGATCTTGGGAATACATGAGTGTAGTCACTACTGGAAGGAACTTCTTTGGGAGGACTCTCAAGTATTTCTTCACAGCCACTTTGTCTTCTAGTTTGTCACCAAGAGATTTGATTTCATTGATGGCTTCATTGAACTTCCCAGAAAACTCTTCCATCGTTTGGTTCTATCCCATCTTCAGTGCTTCAAATTCGCCCTGTAGAGTTTGGAGTCGAACTTCCTTTACTCTATCTATGCCTTCATGCATTGTCTGAAGTGTAGTTCAAGCCTCTCACGCCGTCTCCTTGCTGATCAATTGCCGCATCATTGAATCGGGCACAACTTGGTAGATCACCGCCAACGCTATCTGATCCAGTTGATCGTCAATCTCCTTGTCTTTCCCCTTCGGATCAACTGCGCCCCAAACTCCCTGAGCACACATATTGGCCTTCATCTTCATGGCCCAGACCGGATTGTTATCTGGGGTGAGACTAGGATACTGCAGCGACACGGAGTTCTCCTTCGACTTTGAAGTCTCTCCCATGGCTCTAATACCACTTGTTGCAGTCTTTACGACCGCTCCAGGATCTTTACGACCGCTACAACCACCTCCTGTAGTCGTACGACTACGTACAAGAGGCTACAACCGCATTGTAATCCCTCCGATCACTCCTCACATCTTCAACTTCGTAGTCGTAAACTTCAGCTAAAGTTACGACCACGTTCATCACCGCTCCGCTAACCTTCCTTCGACCACGTTCAATCACCGTAGTCGTAGCTCTCTACAACCACGCAGTGATTCTACCGATCACTGTTCACCGTGGTCGTAAAACGTTTATAACCACGTTCACTTCTTCACAATATGGTCGTAACACCCTACAATCACGTTCACTTCTTTCCGCCCGTGGTCATAACCCTCTGTGACCACGTTCACTTACCACAATGTGGTCGTAACACCCTACGACTACGTTCACCTTCCTCACAACATGGTTGTAACAGCCTACAACCACGTTCACTCTTGCGCTGTCGTGGTCGTAGCACCTTACGGCCATGCTTTCCTACTGTGTGGTCATGATCGTAATGCTTTACGATCACGTCTACGATCTTCTCTTGTCGTGGATGTAAGTCGATTACGACCACGTTTGCGAGCACACAATAAAGTCGATACTCGGGAGTTTTTTTACTTCTCTTCTCTTTAATAATTTTCTCCTCTTTTTCTCTGTTTTTTTTTCTCGATACATCCTGGTTACATGACTCCACCCTTCTATACCTAACTCTATGACTTCTACTCGGGTTACAACTACGATTACAACTCAGTTACGACTATGATTACAACTCATACTCGAGTTCGACTAAGATACGAACTCGTATTCGACCATGAGAAAAACTTGTATACGACTTCTAAAATAAGATTACTTCCAACACAGGCTGCCGTTGGGCTACTCGTAGACCAGCAGCAGCTCGCCCTTTTCGTCGCACCAGCCGTCGAGCTGGATGAGGTTCTTGAGCCGGAGGCAGGCGATGACGATCGAGGAACTCGCTCTAGCTTTGGTGCGCCCGCGTCGACCGCTTCACGGCGTGGATGGCGACCGCGCCCGGCATGGCAGCCTTGTACACCGTGCCGAACGCGCCTTTGCCAATGACCCTACACGCGTGGAATCCTCTGGTCGCGATGCCGCTCAGCTCCTTGTAGCCGAACTTCCTCGGCCCCTTGAGGAAGAGATCCGACAAGAAGGTGTCGTCCTTCCACAAGGTGAACTCTATCAGCTCTTGACGAACACCCAGGCGAAGAACACGAACGTGACGGCGAGGGCGACGGGGCCGAGCCGCCGAGGATGCCGATAGCGAGCCCGACCCTCTTCTTGCGGACGGCGCTGCTCGCGGGCGCGCCCGGCATCGCCTGCTCTGACACGCTGTTGGTGGCGTTGGAGAAGGCGGAGGCGTTGGCCGCGGACGGGAATCCGAACGCGTCTGGTAGGTCCACTCTTCGATGGTGCGCTGCTCTGTGCTCCCCTCCATGGACGCCGAGAAGCCGACGTACATGGCCTCCTTCAGGTACGCCGAGAGGTCGACGACCATGGAGGGGACGGGCGTCTTTGGCTTGACACGGGAGTAGCTCAGTGGCACTTGGATTAGGTGCTCGGTGCTGTGGTAATCGATCCACGCCGTGGTGAGGTTGCCGCCCTTGAGGACGATCCCGGACGTGGCGAGGTCGACCGTCGACGGCGTTTACGGACACCGGCGAGCCGACGTCCAGCCCTACGTGGTTGTCGGCTTGTCGCTGGGGTCGCCGAGCTCCGCGTTGACCATCGTGTCGAACTCCACGGCCACGATGGCGGACCCATTGCTCTTGGCGGCGGCCGAGGAGTTGAAGAGGCAGAGGTAGCCGCCGGTGGCGACGAGCGTGGCTCTGTCGGGGGAGGTGAAGAAGGCGATGCCATCGCCGCCGGCGGAGCCCACGTTCTGGTTGGCGATGACGAAGGAGAACTTAGCGGCGAACGAGACGGTGCCATTGCCCACGGGGGGCCCGGAACGCGACGGCGCGGGTGCAGAGCACGCTCCCGGCGCTGGACGACGGCACGCCCATCTCGCACGTCAGCCCCACGGAGCCATTCCGCAGGAAGGAGTCGCCCAGCAGCGTCAGGTCCGAGAAGGACAGTGTCGACGAGTCGACACTGACGTTCTTCGAAAGCACTGTCACCGCAGCAGCGGCCGTTAGCAAGAGTGGCAGGAAGCGGAGGGCGACGAGGAGAGCGGCCATTGGTGGTGGGAAAGGATTTCCGTCATGAGATATATGGGGTGCGCGATTTCGGTGGGATGACGAGGTGGTATTTGTTGGGCCAGCTCCCCGGCGAGAACTGACTAATAGCTTCTTGGAACACTAGTGCTCGCACCAAAGAAGATGAACGGAGTAAGAACTCAAAATTTTTGCAACTGGCCGCAACAGCATGGGCAAGCTTTTCTTACTTCTCTATTCTTCTCCTTATTCACTTCTACTTGACTGGTACTAATACACTAGAAAACATGCATGCACACTACTTCCTGATATGCACAAACACACTTCTACTCGACTGGTACTAATACACTAGAAAACATGCATGCACACTACTTCCTGGTATGCACAAACACACTATCACCACTAACTCACTCACTCACTCACTCACTCAAGCATTTCCTGCATGCACGCCATGACGCATACTCGGCGTAAGACTCTGCCACGTCCAACCAATTCTTCCCAAGCCCGTTTCTCCGGTGCCTGACGCGGGAAAACTGTATGTACTAGACTCGGTAGGAGTGGATCACCACCATGCAACGTGCAGACTTCTTCCTATGCACTAGACCCAAGGCTACACTTGACCTGGTACAGCGCTACACACAATTAATAGATGCATTTTCTGTACTACATGCTACTGCTACTACCAGGGACGGACCTGCCCTTCGAGCGAGAGCCCGGACAGCCGCCCGAGCTCCCCCCCGGGGGCGTCCGACAGAACTCGGCATGTTGTCCATAACATATTCACGAAGCTGATAGAAGAACAAGAGAAGAGTCGTGTGGAAGGCATGTTCTGTACATACATATCATTATTTTCTGAGGAGCATAATCCATGATTCTTTGAGGAGTATGTAGAATGGTAATGTTTTAGGTGTCAGCTGTATAAAAAGGAGTATGTAAAAGGAGTAAATCATTTGAAATACTACTAAATTCTTACCTCGGTTAGCAACTTATTCCTTTTAGAGATGATACACTACTAGCTACTAACTTCTTGTACGTTACCATACTGCATTTTAAAGCCATATACTCCCATTTCAATTGATACACTACTTTCCTCATATTCTATGTACTCCTTTAAAAGCAACATACCCCCTTCAAGTGATATACTCCTTTTTCCTATATGCTATGTACTCCCTTTTGAAAACAATGTGCTCCCATTTCAAACGACTTCTCCTTCAAGCAGATGCTTTATACTACCTTGACAAACTATATACTTCATGCAATGCACACTCTATGACGAAGATTTATATATTTCTGATCGTGCGGCTATCAAGGATCAACTTGAAACCTATATTCTTCATGTGCGAAGAATTGATGATTTTGTTACTTGTCATGATCTTGGAAGTCTGGCTGTGCAGTTGGTTGAAACTGAAAGGCATATTGCATTTCCATTGGTCTACCGCTTCATCGAGTTAGCATTGCTACTACCGGTGGCGACAGCATCGGTTGAAAGAGCCTTCTCAACTATGAATATTATCAAGACCGATTTGCGTAATAAGATGT
Source organism: Dendrocalamus sinicus (assembly GCA_036346575.1). Lineage (NCBI taxonomy): Eukaryota > Viridiplantae > Streptophyta > Magnoliopsida > Poales > Poaceae > Dendrocalamus > Dendrocalamus sinicus. Next base: position 11,414,555 of record CM070656.1, on the reverse strand, counting down.
CCGATGATTGGTTTAATGACTTGATGGTGTGCTATATCGAGCGAGATATATTCAAAGGACTTGATCATGAAAAAAAAATCAAGAAACGATTTCAAAACATGAAAACTCAAAGAATGAAAATGCCTTGTTCTCCTAGACGTACTTAGTTATGTACTGGTATATTTTTTTGTCTTCTTTTTTATTGCATATTTTATATTCTATTATCGAATTGTGACACTACTGATTTATCTATCTTTCATAATTGACAGGTTGTTTCTTTTACAGCTCATCTACAATTGTAGATTAAGCTTCATTAGTGAGGTATTTTTCATTGTTCTTCCGTTATCTACATATGTTAACATGCGATTGTAGTTGTTGTTTCTATTTCGTATCACATACTTTTATTAGTGTGATTGCAACAAAGTTTGATTATGGATTATTTTACTTTTGAGTACTACTGTTTATTTCACGTTTCCGACTTCAGTCTACCTAGTTTTTTTTCTGGGTCCGTCACTAGACTTTGCCCTACCTAGATATTTTTTCTGGGTCCGCCACTGGCTACTACCAACTAGATACAAAAGTCAAGATTAATTTCCGACAGTATTGTGGAAGCGGATAGTTTGGGGGAACACAGGGAGCAGAGTGTTGAGGGTGGAGGGAATCCCATCAGGGAGGGAGAGAATAACAGCTTTGGGGACGGGGCTAACGGTCAGATTGGAGCGTTTTGGGTTTAAGCTTATGGCTTTTGTGTTTTTTGGTACTGTTTAGGGCTTTTTTTCTATTGTAATTGCTGTAAATTTTTTCAGTGTAATTAAATTTTAAAAAATAAAAAACATATTCTCTCATTACGGACAATGCAAACGAATACAGAAAAAGGCAAAAAAAAGCCCAAAAAACAAAATATCATAAAAAGACGAAATTAAGAAATGAAAAACTAGAAATTAAAAGCCAAAAGCTTAAGCCCATATAAGGTCGGGAGGGAGCAACGAGCACGCCGCGGTGTGTGTTTGTTTTTAGAAGGTGTTGGTGGTTTTTTACTGGAAGAATTATAATAACCAAACAGCCCATGTTACTTGATACAACGAAGTAACTTAGGGGGTTTTTAATCCGCCGGAGCAAATTGATTTTGGTTGAAATGGAATAGTTACTACTAAAAAAAGTAGCTATTGGAATAAAATTTGAAAAATGGCTTTTGGAATAAGATTTTAAGTATCTTATGGTCATCCAGGATTAGTATGTATTTTCTTAAGTTTGTTCGATTTTCTTAATTTAACGCATGTGCGTGGATTTTCTTAAGTTTCTTATGCGTGAAAAATCGTCTACTCCCTCCGTTTTCTAAATATAAACCCTTGCTTCTTTCTTGTATTGTTTCAAAATATAAGGCCACAACAGAAATCGATAGCGCATTTAGTGAGTATTTGTCACCTACTACACATGGAGTAATAGGTGGATAGATAGATAACTCCAAAAATAATAGTAATTGCTAGCCCGTATTTTCTTCTGCTACTTGATTTTTATCGTTTCTTTTTTTTTTTTTGATCTATGTGAAAAGTACAACGAAGCCTTTGAATTAATGTAGTACAAATTGAGCGAAAGACCTCAGATAACCACGGAGAGAGGCAGTACTTCTAGCTAACAAACTAAAAATGAGGCCCCTTACAAAAAGCAAAACCTTCTGACAAAACCACATTGAGTTTACGTTTGATGCTTGGAAATGGAAGACAACCAAGGATGCCATCCGATCTGGAATGAGCGGCTTAGATTGACCCAGGATACCAGCCTCCTGTGAGCTACCATGGCAAGCTTCCTTCGTAAATGCATGCAGTACGGCATAATTCAAGGACGAGGTAATAAGAGCTAAACTCCATCCTGCTAGGTAGTAATTATTTCGAGAGAACCACCATTGTTTCGGTTACTGGCTTTCTTTCCGGAGATCATTATGGAAAAAAAAAAGATTATCCCGGCCAGAAACCGAAAATGGCAAATTTGAATTCTAGCCGATTATTGAAAATTTTTGGCTGGTTACCGAATTCAAATTTTAAATTTGGATTCCAGCTTTTAACAGGTTTTTTTCCAAGATTTTTTGTTACATGCGGTAGTCTGAAATCTCGGTGACGCCTTTATTTTTTCCCTAGAGACGATGCTACGAGCTTGCTTAAGCGAGCCCCGTCTGCAGCGCATGCAGCCCAGTGGAAGCCGCCGCCGGCGGTGACACTTGTACCGCCTCGATCGCCGGAGCGCAGTGGCACAAGCCGGGTTGGCCGTCTCTCTCCGAATTCATCGGTTGTGCCGCGCGCGACACTGCCCTTCCACGCGCCAACCGCATCAATTGCATCGGCGTCACGGCAGTTCCTTCTCGAGCTAGAACAACATGTCATCGCCAGTCAAAGACTTGTTGGAGTACATAGCTCCAAAATCATTCAAGGTCACTTAGCTAACCGACACACAGTGACACACTGCACAGCAGGGAGCTTGAACTTGGCCGATCGTGATGAAACGCACATAGTTAACACTTGGTAATTCATCAAAGCAACAAGATAAGTAACTTCGAGTTCAGAGTGAGTCAACCATGTTTTTGCTTAATGCAACGATGGAACATAAACTGAGTTGACAAATTAAGAGCAGGCAAGTTGGGTGATCGTCTTTCACCGAGTACTGTACTGCAGCAAGACTACAACGGCGGAAAAATAATTAAGTAGAGCGAACTACGGAAGACGACGGACGCAAAGCTGCTCCCGACGATGACGACGACCGACGGAGGACTCCCACCGCCGAGAACAGAACAGCACACGCGGGGCACTACTCGATGCATAGATAAGTGCGCGGGAACTAGTTTGGTTACTGGGAGCCAGTGCCCATCGCCGGCGCTGCGTTCGACGAGCTTGCCTCGTCGGCACAGCCTCCCCTGCTGCTACATGCACCATACGCCCCTCCTCCGTAGTACGTAGCCATGGAGCGCTCGCCACCGAACACCTCGTACTGGCCGCCGACATGCGGCGCGTTGGCCGGAACCGGCATAGTGACGGCGTACGCCTGTGCCGCAGCTGGGGGCGCGTACACGGCCTGCTGCATCTGCACCTGGACGCCGTGGAGCGCGGCCACGGGCGGGGCGTGGGGCGCCCTTGGCACGGCGCGGTCGGCGCGCGCTGAGCCGCGGCCTCCGCCCTCGGACTCGCGCATGCGCCGTAGGTAGACGCTCAGGGGCATGACGTAGTCGTCGAAGCCCAGGCGGTCCATGGCCCACACGAGGTCCTCGGCGGTGACGGTCTTGCGGTGCTCGCGGTGGCACCGGTCATTGGCCTCGCCGGTGACGAAGCTGATGAACTCGGAGACGCACTCCTGGATCAACTCCTTGGCGTCGTCGGAGATCTTTGCGTGGGGAGGGAGCACGCGGCGCATGATGCGGATCAAGTTTGCGATCGGCATCAGGCGGTCCTGCTCCCGGATTGCCGACTCCGCGGGCACTTGCGTTTCAGCTGCTGCTCCGTTGGGAACGGCGGGCTCCATTGCCAAGGTGCAAAGGAGTACTTGACTCTAGGGCTTTGGGGATGGAGTGTGGTGGTGTAGGCGCTGTGCTTATGAGATGGATGCATGTGTTAAATAGGACGCTTTCTTAGCCTAGCTAGCTTAGCTTTCTGAAAGCATCTTTTGTGATGTGTTTCAGATCATGACAAGCGTTGGTTTAGCGGAAGAAAATACAATGGGGAAAGCCTAAAACAAATAAGGCTACGGCCTTGTAAAATGGTCAATATAAACATTAATCGGAAACGAAACGGAAATCTAAAAATGAATGTAATCATTGAATGATGGGAGAATTTGATTTTTTTTTTCGTTTCTGATGACTAGACAATTCATTTGAAAATTTAAATAGTAAATATGCATGAGGCAACAAAACTAAAACACGATGTGGAGTCATATTTAGTTTCTTGAGCTTTTCTAGGGGGGTCTCCTTTACTGTTTTGGGGAGTTGTTTAGGGAGTTTTGGACAAAAATGACACTGTGGATCACTAGAATACTAGATCTAGCCCCCTAACAGCAGTAATTCCATTTGTGACCTTGTAACAGTGAAATCGTGCGATCCCCAACAACATGACCACTGTTCATATACTAGTCGTGCGGTTGGGGACCGCACGACCACACTGTTCATCCGTACTTTTTTCCCATCTAGTGATTGTTTAAATTTTTAAATATATCAAATGAGCTTCAATACTTCCCAAAACATTACACAATAACTACTACTGTACTGAGAGGTTTCACATAAAATTTCGTAATTTTTAAAGCTTGTTTACTATATGTAAAAACTCGTAAAAATATCAAAATTGTATGAATTTTTGAGCGAGATTTGCCGTGGATAAAATTCCCCAAAAATTACACCGTGAGGAACGTTATGTCGGGAGACTGTACATAAATTTTTGTAATTTGTTAAGCTCATTTGTTATATTTAAAAAATTTAAACAAACACTAAATAGGAAAAAGTACGGAAGAACAGTGTGGTCGTGCATGCGGTCCCCGACCGCACGACTAGTACATGAGCAGTGGTCGTGCGGTCGGGGACCGCACGATTTCACTGTTATGGGGCCACAAGTGGAATTACTGCTGTTAGGGGGTTAGATCTGGTATTCTGGTGATCTATAATGTCATTTTTGCCCAAAATTCTTGTTTAGGATAGTGGTTTTGGAAAATGCCATCGCCTTCTAAAAGTGGTCAATATGAAGATTAATCGGAAGCAAAAGATAAATTGTAAAAATGGATGTAACCTTCGAATGATGCAAATGTAGGGACTTTGTTTGCGATGACTAGAAAATTCATTTGAAAATTTTGAAAAGTAGATATGCATGAGGCAACAAAACTACAACACGACGCGGAGTCATATTTAGTTTCTTGAGTTTGCTAAGGGCCTCATTTATTGTTTTTACTTGCAAAAGTATGCAGTTATATTCTTTTGTTGGGAAACGGATGCAATTTCCCCTTAGTTAATTGCGATTGTTGCCATTTGTGGCAAGATTTTATTTGGAATAAAGATTATTTGAGGTAATATTACGGACTAGATAGTGTTCAAACCATATTCGTATCTATATTTTTTTCCTCGGATTCAAATACAGACCGGACAAACATTGAATACGAATTTGGATTGGATTAAACTCAAAACAGATTGAATTCAACTATTTTTCAAATTTCAATAATTATTCATGGCCTATCTTATTTAAAACATGACACTGAATTATTTAAATATTTTAAATTGATAAATAGTTAACTCTAACATGTAGCTATGCATTAAATATTGACAGCAACAAATAAATCATTCATTTCACGTATTTGTATAATACAGTTTCTGAGGATAAGTTTATATTCTATGGCACAATAAAATTTAGCAAATTGATACCGGTTTTATAGTAATATTTATGCCCCTTTTCCTCTAGTTATCACGTAATCATTGATCATTGATGTCATTTTTGTCACTAATCCTAACTAATTCTTGAGATTATTCTTTATTAGGGGATGTGCCAAAATAAAAATATAAAATACCAAATTAGAGTTTACCATGACGACGAGCTCGTTGAGATGATAAAAATACATATATAATATGCCCAATTTGAAGGTCAAATGTAAAATATACATACTAGCTAACTGTTGCTATTATATCCATCGAATCTGGATATTATCTAGATATCCAACTCCAAATCTGGATCTAATTCGGATATCTGGCTCCGAATCCGTGTCAAGCTATACCGGATTTGCATCCAACATTCGGGACTTTGCCGGTTCAACATCCGAATTCAAATCTGTTTCTGTTCGGATTCGGATATTAAGTATCCAGATTCGACAAATCTGAATTCAGTAACTGAATAATCCGACCGAATCCATTTTTTCAACCCTAGGTAATATAGGTAGACAATTTGCATGCACAGGTGACCAAATGGTAAGACATTGGTCTCTCCCAACAAAAAAATTCTTGACATTTTTTCTTACTTTTTATAGTCCCCAAGATGCAATTACCATTAGTTCATATCATAATATATTTGAAAATTACAAAAGTTTAACATTACAAGAATACTTTATAGACTGTTGGACCGACGCTGGCAATTAAAGGGGGTGAATGATTGTGGAAGCATTTTCTTTTCTCCAATACTCAAAATCTTTACCCAAATGACTATGAGAGTCATCAAGTTCATATTACACCTCCTACATAAAACCTACAAAGATCTGGGTCAAAAGATGCAACAACTTGGTTTTGGCTGCTAGACCGATTAGACCACCATTATGGGGCCGGTTTGACCGTTGGTGACCGGTCTGACTGCCCTAGGGCCGGTCTAAATGGTACCAATGGTCTAACTGCCAAGGGGAGGTCGGTTTGACCGCTCTCCTATTTCCAGGCACAAACTCCTTGGGACAAAAACCCAAATTGGAGTATCTTGATCAAACCTTGTCCAAATACTACCAAAATTGGTATGAACCTTTGTATAGATGTTATGAATAGGGATGAAAACGGTCGGAAACGGTCGGAAAACTCCTCAACCGTTTTCTACTTCTACATTTGAATACGAATACGAAAGCGAAAGCGGTAAAGCCGGACACGAAAACGAACGCGAACTTACGGAATATCGAGAATTTCAAAAACGAACCAATTCGAGCGGAATTATGTCGAACACGGTCGGTATACGAAAATTCAATACGGAATACCGACCTGTAAGACCAAGTGCATAACAATTAACAAGTGACCAAGTACATAACAATTACCAAGTGCATGATCAAGTTCAAGTGCATATAATAATTAACAAGTGCATGACCCTTGGTCTTAAGTATTAACACAATAGCCGACACAAATACAATACAAGTCTAGAACAAGCAATTAACAGCTAGCAGAACATCTACAGTTCATCAGCATCATCCATGAGGTCAGGATCGCTTTCCATATCTTTTGCTTCCTCATTGTCCTCCTGAGAGTCCTCATCCCCCTCCTTGTCCTTTTCCTACAAGTTTGCAAAGTGAATTAAAATTAGATGTAGCAATAGCATATTTCAGAGCAAGCAGTCAATAAACATACACATACCTCAGTTTTCAGTTTAGCCACAACATTAGCCAAAGCCTCAACCTCAAGATCACTCACAATTGATCCAACCATTTTAGAATCTGAACAAAAAATAAGAAAGAAAGGAAAATAATCAATGCATTATTCTGCTGCAATTATAAGTGTCTAACTGAAAAAACAGATAAAATGAGCACCTTTTCTTGCTGCAGCAACCCAATCCTTTGTGCAAATTAATGCCTGTACCATCTCGGGATCAAGATGACTACGATAGGGATCAACAACACGACCAGCAGCACTAAAAGCAGACTCGGGTGCTACTGTTGATACCTGTATGGCCATTACATCCCGAACAATTTGCGAAAGGATAGGATAGTCTTCTCTCTTGTTTTTCCACCATGCTAAGATATCAAACTCACCAACAATTTTTAGAAGTGGTTCTGCAATATACCTCTCCAACTCATTTGACTCAACCATAGCAAGTTCACTTGCATCATATAAGAATTCTTCTAGGTCATGGTCTACATTTCCCATTAATATATCAGTGTGTTACTAGGTCCAGTGCAGCCCTTTACTATTTTTCTTTGATGATGCAGGAGCAGAACTAACATAAAAGTTGTACAGTTTCTTTACCACACTAACAAACTCATCAAGTTCAAATTGATAATGATCACCATAGAACTTCTTCATATAGTACTCTATCAGCCTTTTCTTATACCTAGGATCAAGAAAGCAGGCTACACTAGAGCAATGTTGGAATCTTGCCAATATTTCTCAAATTTCTCATTCATAGCAATTGCCATATCTCTAATTGTACCATCTCCACTAAAGTACCAATCATCAAGCAAGAGCTTTATATCACAGAAACCTCTATAAAATAAGTTTGCAGTAGGATATGAAGTGCCAGAGAGAATTTCAGTGAGATCATAAAATTTCTTCAAGCAGCCATAAATTGTCAATGCATTGTCGGCGCTCATGGCACGGGCAAGCTGCAGGTGGTGCGTCCTCACTGCGCGGGTCGTCGACAACTGCAGGGAGATGGTGGATATCTCCGGCGGGTCAGCGAGGCGAGGAACGATTCTGATCACCGGCGTGCGATCGGTGCCGCCGAGTGCCACATTGGTCACGCCGCCGATTGCCTCTTCCTCTTCCCTGATTTCGCGGGTGTCGGCCGCGGGCGCGTCATCGATGAGGGGCACACGGCGGTCAAGCACGACGTCGGCAAGAGGAGCAGCCATGGGAGGAGCAGCCCAACTTGACATCTAACCTAGTCGCCTAGCTAATCAGCTAATCTAATCGATCAACAACACCTCCAATACAAAAAAAGGGGCTGCTTATTCGAGTACTGCGCTGGAGAAGCCGTTCTTTGCCGCTGCCGATCTTGCGGCGGCGCTAGAAGGTGGCGCATGGATTTGGTCTTGGTCTTGCCCTTCCTCATTCTTTGCGGACCAGATCCACCTTCTCCGATGGGGCGCCATCGATGGCGTCGGCGGCTGCAGGCGCGCCGGTGTGGTGGTGGCTGGCGGCGCGCGCGAGGTCCGACAGGTGGGGCGGCTGCGCCTAGGCCCTAGCTGCTGGCTGGCGGGGCGCGAGCTGCCGGGTGGGACGCGGCGGCCGTCGGGATGGCACGCGCGGCGGCCGGGCGCGGCGCTGCTGAGAAGGCCACTCGAGTTCAGGGTGCGGGAGACTGCGGGTGCGGGGTGCGGCGCCGCGGCGGATAGGAAGGGAAGGGAGAGGCGGCGGAGCGAGAGGTTAGGGTGGGCGGCTGGGCTAGTGGGCTGTGTGATCCGGCTGGGGCGTTGGGCTGTAAGTGGGCCAAATTCGGTTTAAACCGTATTTACAATACGGTATATGCCGAATAAAATGTAGAAAAGTAGAAAACGGTCGGAAAACACCTAAACCGTTTCCGCTCTGTTTTCGAATTTGGTATTCCGTATTTCGAACCGAATTCGAATTTGTCCGAAAATACGAATTCGATCGGGTCAAATGTAGAAAACGATGCGGTTTGGTACGGGATATTTCCGTTCCGTTTTCATCCCTAGTTATGAACCAAATCAAATTAAGAAATATAAGGTTCTTAGACTTGGCTCCATCCAATGGAAGAAATCTAGGTCTAAGTCAGAAGAACTCACCAAACTCTAAAATTCAAATTACTTCTTGCTTGTGATGATTTAAGCCATGAGAACTTTCATATCATCTCTCATATGTGCTAGTAAGGTAATGCAAGCACAAATTTGGGTTAGAAACGCTACGATTACATAATCAGAATCTTGGTCAAGAAAGGCAAGAACCAGACAAGATCTTAATTCTTATTATAGGAGTGATCTAGATGGGTAAAGATTGATCTCAATGATGTACTAATGCCTCTTACACATTATGGATCACAGCAAAATCAAGAGGAGCATGAAAACAACCAAATCATCACAAACAAGATCAAGAACACAAACAAATAGAGGCAAGAGTGCAAAGATTGTAAGAACTTGATCTATTGTATGAAGATAAATGGTTTATTACAGCGCTGGTTACAAAGACATTCTACAAGCTCTACTCTTACTCACACTATGAAGGAGATGAAGAAGTAACCTAAGCCTAGAAATCCTTCCTATTTTCCTTACAAACCCTAGCTCTCCTCTCTCTTCTTCGTATAGGTAAACTAGCCCTCTTGGTGAGTCTAAACCCGCTAAGAATTTTGGGAAACCTGTTAACCCCATAATAACATGTTCTTTCATTCACATGCATGCTTTTCAAAGCTCTTACAAGGATCAACCACTCACACCTGAGTGTTTGATCCACTTAACACATGTGGTCCTAGCCTAACCCTAGCCTCAAGTTTGGTTTTTTGCATTTTCCCGAAATGCCCCTGACGAAGCTTTCGTGTACCTTTCCTTGCCTCCATCTTCAACTTATCATGCAAGCTACCATGCACACCATATTTAGGTTGATCAATTGCTTTCCACCCATTGGCAAGTCTCTCCCACTTTCGGCTCCCACTAGACCATGCCTCACTTGAACTGACAAATCCACTTAATTCAACTCAATGCTCGAACCTTCCCTCAAATGCATTCTTTGACTTTACCATATGCCATGCTGGAGCCCAACTATCTCATATGAGCTCCTTGACCGCTCTAGATCTCGATCCACCCTAACCTAATCTTGGTCCGTTGGTGACCATAATTGCCTTTAAGCTTTCCTGCATTTCTAAAGACCAAGAAATCATTTTTTGGACACAAATTCTTCACAACTTGACCTATGTGAACATAAACATGCAATATACAATACAATATAACTCTAACCGGAGTTCCAAGATCATCTCATGATCAAATCTCTCAAAATTCCTCAATTTCCAAAACCATTTCACCTAAACCGATCTGATTGCCCCCATGGCCAGCCAGACCTCAATTGCATAGCGGCCAAACCACCCCTGTAGGCTAGTCAGACAGCCATCAACCTAACAACAACTCAATTTTCCAAAATTGTAGACCCTTTGCGAATCTCATGATTCAACTCACTTCTTAGTGCCAATTGTTCATCACTAACTGACTGGGACCTTCCCACATGGTCTCTTATAGACTTTTCATTTGATCAATCCTAATATTCAAAAAGACATTTAATGATTAATTCTGTAACATCCCAAATTCTAGTGCATGCAAAAATGGGAAAAAAAATTTAAACTTTTTAAATGCATTTTTCCTTGGCTTTTTATTGGAGTTTCTTTGAAATGTCTGAATTTAAAAAAAATCAAAAGTGCATGTAATGCAAATCAAAATTAAGACCAAGTTATAAAAACTAAAAAGATAATTAAAAGTTGGTATGAGAAAACTCATGGTGGAAACCATTCTAGAAATCCCATGAGTATAATCTTGGCATAAAAATAGATATTGAAGCAAGTTCTAAAATTATCTAGATCAAATAAATATATCTAAATTCAACAAGAAGTTTTCTTAGATTTTTTCTAGAGAGATCAAGAGAATATAAAGCTCTGAAAAATTTACACAATCATCCACTCTATATCAGGAGTGTTCGCAAATATTTTCATAAATCTTTCGAGCCCATCTGATGAGTCTAACAGATGTCCAACCTCTCAGCTCACCCCTTTCTCTCACTCTCTCACTGCCGAGTGTGGCCCACTTCCAGTACCTTTCTTCCACCTCTAGCCTACATGAACATAGGCCACTGGTTTTGATGCCATGCTCATTGTTTTGATACCACACTCATCATTTCTCTTCTCTACTAACAACCCATGCCCTATGCTCCTGCCTCGTCATGTCTCCACCTGTGCCATGATGACATGGCCATGCTCTGCACCACGCCTTTCCTCCATGCATCCTGGCTTGGTGCCTAGTTTTGCATCACAACTTTTAAGTTGGCCCTGGACCGCTCTACACTTGCGTGAGAAGCTTCGACTGGTTTGCACTCACTCGAGAGCTTCGACCTGTTTGCTCTTGCTCAAGAAGCTTAAACCAGCTAGCAAACGCTGTCACGAGTACTCAAAAATGCAAGTACTCTGATACACAGCTCCAAAACCTTTGCATGTCAAGACAAATCCCGTTAGGCCACCTCTCTGTGCTCACTGATGTGTCGGGCCCACTAATAGGGTTCGTCTTCCACCTCACGCACATGCGCCAGCTTCACCGTAGTCGTGGCTTGAGCTGCCCCTGGTTTTAGACATCGCGCCCACAGTTTCTTCACAACTGCTGCCAACTCCGCCTACCCATCTCCTCAACATGACGGATTTCTTCCCCTTTGTCCCCGTCCGCACCTCATGTTACACAGCGAGTTTTTGACCATGATCATGAGAACTAGCGCCCAGCACTTAGCCTTCTTGTGCCTATAAAATCCCTCCAACCATAACATTTTCTCCTTAGCTTGCCCTCTTGGTCTCTTGTGCATGATCCTTGAGCACTCCACTCTCTGGAACGTCAAGAAACTAAAGTCGCACTTGACGCCAGCAAGCACGCAGCTATGTGTCAACTTCTCTGGTGAGCTTCTCTCCTCCCCAACTCTATCTCAATGCGCTTTATCTCTTCCTTAAGTACCCTACTCATTTGATTGACCTTTCATACAATGGACCTCTCGGGCTACCACTCGAACTAGGCCTTCTTCTTCATCTCAGACCAGAACACCACCGCAAGACTTGCTCTCTCCAGTGAACCTTACCTTGATTCCTTTTACCCGTACCTCAGCATGCATGCATATAAGCTCATGCGCATCTTGTTTTAGCTTCTCTACTGGCGGACATCATTATCATCGTGGACTTCTTCACCGCCAATGAGGTCCCTGACGTCAGCCTCCTCCGCTCCTTCTCGAGTGCCATCATCATCTTTAGTGAGTTTCTCCTTCCCCCTTGGAAGCTCCCCTAGCACCCAATCAAGCCCTAGTAGTTCATAGCCCTATAGAGCCTTCCCCTATCTCTGCCACCATAGGACCACGCCACTGACCACCCTATCCTCTAGGTCGAGCCTTGATTCTTCGCCTAGGCATGCGAACCGAGGTCCTAGCTCCATTTTCGCTCACGCCCCATCTGCCCAGGAGTCCCTCACCAGTGAAAAGCTATAGCTCTCTCAATAGAAAGGAGTGCCATAGTGGTCGGGGTGAGTAAAGAGAACCATAGCAGTTGAAGTTGAAAGCTGGCGGCACTATCAAAATCTTTGACTATAGCCATGTCGAAATTTTTGACCACAGTTGGGCATCGAGATCTTCGCTTGCTATTGTGTCAAAATCTTCGACCGCAGTTGTATCGAGATTTTCGACCACAGCTAGGCATTGAGATCTTTGACTACCGCTGTGTCAAAATCTTCGACTACTGCTGTGTCAAGGATTTCGACCATAGTCAAGCATCGAAATCTTTAATTGTAGCTATGTCGAGATTTCTGACTGCAACCAGTGACAAAATCTTTGACCGCTGCTGTGTCAAAATCTTCGATCGTTGCTATGTTGAAATCTTCAACTGCTACTATGTTGAGATCTTCGACCGCACTGTTGCTATATCAAGATCTTCGACTGCTACTGTGTTGAGATCTTCGACTACTGTTGTATCAAAATCTTCAACTGCTGCTATGTCAGGATTTCAGACCACAGCTGGTCGTCAGAATCTTTGACTGCTGCTATGTCGAGATTTCTAACCGCAGTCGGGCATCAAAATCTTTGACCGCAGACATAGTCAAGATCTTTGACCGTACACGTAGTCAAAATCTTTGACCACTGCCGTTGTTGAAATCTTCAACCACAGTGTAGTCGAAATCTTTGACCTCTAGCCATAGTTATAAACCACAGTACCAGCTCTGTGTGAGTGGTACGACCGGTGTTACGATAGGACCGATGTGGTCAAAGATCTGTGTGGTTGAAGTGTCGTGGTTGGTAGTTTGTAGTCCAAACCTACATTAGATTGGTCATAATATAGTAGATCAGTCGTAAGTACAGTAAATCGGTTATAAGCTGCAGATCCTAGTAGGTAAGTCAGTAGTCAAAATCTATAGAACATGGTCAGTAGTCTTAAGCTTCACAACCTAGCTAGTAGTCATGTGGAACAGTACCCGGTCGGTAGTCGTAAGCGATAGAACCCGGTCGATGCTGGAAAGACCCACGAGAATGAAGAAAAATAGTACCGGCTCTATGTGAGCGGTACGACTGGAGTTACAGTAGGATTGATGTAGTCGAAGGCCTGTGTAGTCAAAGTGTCATGATCAGTAGTCAGTAGTCAGAGAGATCGAGTACCATAGCGGTCAAAACATCTGACGTATCAAAGTAGTTGTTAGTCATACTCGTAAGGTCGTAAGCCACAACGGTCGGTAGTTATAGTGGTCGTAAGCCAGAGTGGTCAGTAGCTATAGTGATCGTAAGATAAGATCGATGGCTATAGTGGTTGTAAACCACAGTGGTCGGTAGCTATAGTGGTCGTAAGCCATAGTGGTTGGTAGCTATAGTGGTGGTAAGATAAGATCATAAGCTATAGTGGTCGTATGCTGCAGCGATCGCAGGATTCAGTAGTCGTAGATAGAATTGAGTAGCAGCTGAAGTAGTAGAAGTCAGTAGAACTCTTTAGCAGCCCAAGAACATTAGTAGTCATAGACAGTACTATACCAATTGAGAAGAGATAATTCAAACCAAATCGAGGTACTCTGTGAACGAATATTCCTAGCCCTTTTTAAGTTAAGAAGCGGAGTATTCCTGTCAATATTACTTCACCTTATCCATCCTCATTTTCCTTCCCAACAAAGCTGCCCCGCCATCCCCTCATTCACTCAAACTTCATTCGACTATATCAAACATCTCTCACCCTCTAAACTTACATCACCGAGCACAATCCTAAACAAACTTAATAAAGTTCTCTTTAGATTTATTTGGATCTTTTGCAGTCCTTTGGATTTATTTGGTCTTTCGATCGCTTATCGCGTAATTAGAAGTTGACGTCCTAAAGGATTGTCAGCTCGAGCAGGAATCGATACAAAGACGAAGACCAATAGCTCTAAGATCATTGACTGAGAAGGTCTTAAGTAAGATCAAGACCACGGTAATTTAAGCAAGGCAAGCACTCCCTTTGATCATGTTGATCCTAATATTTTAATTATTGTATATTGTTCACAAAATCTATTATGAATGTGTGTATGTTCCATTAAAACTGTTGTACTATGGCTAATGATAGTTACGACCACTCAAATGCATTGAACCTTCCTTGTAAACTTGATACCCTCACTGTTGTAACCTCTAGGACATGGTTTAGACAATATATATACTGTCAAATTGGGAATACTACATCGATATATGGTCTAGATGCTTAGCCAAGCACTAATTTCTGCCAAGTTTGAACTTTTGAACAAATTTACATATGGGCATGATGGTTTCAAAATGCTGGACCAGAGGGGGAACCTCTGTTACTTTTGTATCAAATAAAATGATAAACCTATTTTTTGGATTTGGGCAAGTTATATGATACACTTTCAAATGTGAGAGGGAATCTCACACGGAAGGGAATCTCACATGTATATAGGGGAGATTCTCGCCCGGGTCAATTAAGGACTAAACGCTATTACCACACATCTAAGTCACACCGTATAACCACATATACTATATGGACTCTGGTGTTTAGCTGATTAAGTTGTCTAGGTCTAACCTTGCATTGTGGTATGCGCAGATATAGTAAGGGCACTCTTGCTAGGTTTGCTCGTAAGGGCTCTCTTCACCAAGGTGTTGAGGCCAAAGCTTGCTAATACAATGATGAATGCCTGCTTAGGGGTGTACCTAAGTGAGGGTCTTCAATTAAGGGTGTACCTAAATGAGGATTTGAATGCTCTCTTAGGGGTGTACCTAAGAGAGATTTGATGTTCATTGAGCTAGTGCAAGTTAGGACTAGATGATCTCAAGGCTATATGATAATCAACTTTCCTCACACGCCAAAGGAAGCGTGAAGTTGCCGACAGTATAATTGATTATCTCGTGTGGATAAAGCTGTACAACCTCTGTAGAGTGTTAAAACTATTTAAATAGCTGTGCTCACAATCATGAGCAAGCTTGGATGTAGCCACAAAGTGTTAGTTTTCCTTTTCAAAACTATTTCACTAAACATATGGGATGGCATGTACGCATCTTCTGTGTGTCATGCCCATGGGTGGAAATTATGCGATGTTCACAGCCGAGGAAGGGTGCGAATATATTTGGTTTACTGTTATGGAAATTATATAAATGTTATTTCATTACATGTCGAATGCTCTTTACAATCCGTTGCAAATTATTACTTATTGATATTGCAAATAAAATTTGCCTCATGCTAAAAATAACTTAGAATAAAGCCTCATCCTTTGATAGCCTTGCATATATGTATACTTTGCGATATACTACAAGCCTTGCTGAGTACGCAATGTACCCAGCCTTGCTTAAATTATTGTTGATCAGAGAATGAAGAAAATTACAGACAATGCGTACTTTGCCCCTGGCTTTGAGGAATTCGACGATGGATTTTCTAGGGCCTAATCACCAATCGATTGCCTGTGGCTATAGTGGCATACCACTAGATACTTCTACTTATTTATTTGTCTTCCACTGCAATTTACTCTTGACTCTGGTATTTACTTAGCCAGTCGGCCATATTCTATAAACTTTATGTTTTATGCATCGCTTATGTATTCACCCATTTGTCACAAATTAAATATATGCGATGTGTATGGATGTGATCTTAATGTTGTGAATGTGTGTACTAGCTACGGATCATGAGACTAGTACAAAACACACAAGTGGCGACTACAGGCGTCTCCCACACCCGGGGTCCCCACAAATTCTTTTAGTAGTCATTTCTTACTACATTGATTTAGATTGCAAGGTAAAGTTTACATGAGTAAATTTGTCATTAGATATGTTCACAATGGTATAGTTTTACTAGTTTTACAAATACATCTCCATTTACTAGTTTAACAAATATATCTCCAAGACCTCCAAATGGAAAAATATACTTCTTGCGACTGGAGATAGTACAAAGCTCATTGGGCAAATCCTAAGAACAAGATTTGGTGCTTCCCCATGATCAAAGACGTTACAACATGTTTGGAATGGAGAAAAAATTAGAGTAAATTTGATTGATTTGAACACAGGGATAGACTCATTGACCTCATAGAAATTCTCTTTGACATTTATGCAAGGCAATCATCCCCTAAGTTCTATATTTTTCCTGTGAAACAACTAGTTGTGCCACCTCGATTATTGAAGTAGTGGCGTAGCCTAGGTTGGTGGTCTTTCTTACAATATGTCATGCTGCGACAATGCCCACCCAATCGCATCATTCTACCAAACTATATTCTTCACCCACACTAGTGAGGACATCAGAGTACAATACTACTCATTCAAATCCATTTGGCTATGCATGGGCTATGATGAATGAATGTGATTAATATGTGATTCATGGCAAGAAAACAGATAAGCTTCAGAATAAAAGTTCAACATAGTTTTTGTTGTTACAATGATAGAATACAACACAAACTTAACTAATTAAGAGAAAACTATCTCCACGTAAGCAAATGCAAAATGCTAACAACTATGAGTAGACATACAGACATGGATATGGACAACGTTAACTGAATGAGAGTTTTTACCATTCTTAGAAGGTAACAGGAGGTACCGATACCTCGCCACCAAATTACATATAATTTTTTGGTAGGTACTAAGAATTTATATGTAATTTAGTGATGGCCTGTCAATGATGGTAAAAACTCTCTAACTGAATATGTGGATCAATGGGCACCATGCTACATTATCTCGATGACGACTATGATCCACATGTTATAGATAGTGTGGTTGTTACAGGATCCAAATTCATGGGGCCATGTCATAAACTCACATTGTTTCCTCTCAAGTACATCCTAGCACTCAACACTAGGGACAAATTCAAATAACATATCACCAAACTCAATACAAATTTAGCTATTTTACTCTGCACAAGAGTAATTGACCAGCAGTGATGAAACTCATGTTATTAATAGTTAATTCTTAGCAAGAAATAAGAAAAACTTGAAGTTCAAACATTTAACATAGTGATATCAATACAAGATTGGAGAGTAAACTTGTGACACCCCTATTTAGTTACATGGGCCACTGAAGATGCAAAGGGGAAGCTCAACAAGAATGACACAGATGAGAAGTCACACTGATGTATTGCATATGAGGGGCCAAATAGTAAACTTGTGGCATCACCTGTCGGTTATGTGGGCCGTCGAGGATGCAAAAGGGAAGCTCAACAAGAATGAAACATGATAAGTTGCATTGATGTGTTGCATATGAGGGGTAAGAATTACCATGGCCTCCCCTCTCCATTACATAGGGTCTTATTTATCGCAGCATATCTCCTACACATGAGCATATCTATGCACATGTGGACATAAGCCATCCTAGTGCTCTATCGCCAAATCCATGACGTAGGGCCAATGAGTTCAATCCCATAGGCAATTTTGTGGTTACGGTTGCCCCCGGCCCCAATCCCTCAATGCCCGACCTCAGATCCCCAAATCCTCTTGGCAAGGAAAACGTGGCGGCACCGGTCCTCTAGCCCTTGAGTGCCTTGCCACCTCCACTTGCGGTCTGTGGCTTCCGCCTTGTGAGCGGTAGGGCTCCCCTCCCGTACGCATTATTGCACCATGGAGAAGAAGGATCGCGCGGAGCCACACTCTGAGTGTTCATCAATGGTGGTAGTGCCTAGTAGTGGGCTGCCTCTCATGCCATGCCCAAAGTGCCATGCGAAGATGATTTGGGCTGTGTCCGAGAGATCAAAGAATCGAGAAAAAGAGTACTACAAGTGCCTTAGAAATGATGAGGTAAGAAACTCCCTTTTCTGTTGAATTTGATGTTGAAATTTGGTTTTCTGTTTAGACAAATTCCCTTGAAGAATTTGATTCATTTTGATGATGAAACTAGGTTTCTTTTGGTTCAGATGTTTTCGAAGGAGTGCGTCATTTTCATGTGGAAAGACTAATACATGAGCCATTTGAGTGGGATGCATCTGGTGGAACAGCAGAGAATAAATGATTCGCCTGTGAAGTTGAACAATGGAAAGGAAGTGATTTTTCAAGTTGACCACTGTGTATTAAAACATTTAGCTATGATGAAGACCTCCCTAGACCAGATCAACAAGTTAATCAAGAAATCCACTATTGTAGATGAAAATTTCAAAATGTTTATTGTTGCATTTTTATTCTTAGTGTTAGGAATGTACATTGGGAAGACTGTGAACTGAGGAAACCATGCATATGTTGTGTTCTGCTATTAGATGCCGTAAGGTTTTCCATTGCAGAATTTTGTTATGTAATGTAATATTTAGTTTGAAAACCAACTATACTGAACTCTTGTTTTAGACATGTAATGTAATGAATGGAAAGTGTTTGGGTTTGAGAATATCATTTCTGGCAATGTCATTTCTAGGAATGTCGAGAATTTGTAGTGTCTAGGAAGTTCTTGCTTGTTTTAGATGATGTTTGGGAGGATGCCAAAAGGAAGGAATGGTAGAAGAAACTAACTGAGGATGGCTAACCTGAAGTTTTTGTCACATATTCGCATTCCTCCCCCCCCCAAATGCTATCGAATGCTGATATGTATAAGTATTGCTATGAATTGCATATTGAACAGCCTGGTGATAGCAAGAGGTTCAACTCATACAGAAATTTGGGAAGCTTTGGAGAAAACCAATGCAGTTGCAAGTATTATTTCAGCTCTACAGAATTACACTGATATTGTACATGAATTTTTCTGGAAAGGATTATTTCAGCTCAGTAGCATGTATTATTTCTGGAAAGGATTGCAGAAACTGGAAATGTCTGGGAGCAAGCTGTTAATGACTCTGCACTACCCAGTTGTTTGTGACAATTTTGCATTCAACTGATTTAAGCATATTGAACAAATTCAAACAGATTGATACCACAATTCAAACTACAAACTACAATTCAAAATACATAATTGAAACTACAATTCAAACTACAATCCATACACACTTCAGTCATGCAGATGCATATTATAGCATTGGAGTCCCCACAAGTCCTGCCCACTGAAAACACACAAAAATTTTGAGTTAGTATGAAATAAGAGGAACCACAAGTGAAGTGAAAGAAATTGAAATTCTACATTACATCATTATTTTGCTTGTTTCCTTAATAGGGCAGTTGCAGCTGTCACAGGTGCTAATCTCATTGCAAGTCCTACACATGCGAGCTACCTTTCCCTTCAACTTCTTCCGTTTACTCTCCCCAAACTGATTCCTCTTGCATTTGCCTCTAGTGAGGTTGTCGGTTGGCAGCAATATATCGATGTCATGAGGGATGCCACACCCAAGATATGCTTCGACCTCCTCCACTCTACTTTGTGGTCGGGCGGGAATTTCTTAGTTTATGTCATGCATGAACTTTTTAAGTTTCTCCTTTGGCATTCTACATGTACGGTAGTAAGCTGTAGCTCGATGTATCAATTCTTCTAAGTCCTTGCGCATCTTCAAAGCCAACTTTTTAATTTCTTCCTCCGTGGGATCTTTTGGTTTTTCCTCAAGAACATTGCCATCTCATCAAACATAACCTCCCTCTTGAAATTTGTAGTCCACCTCTTCAAAACATAATGACTTGGAAGCTCATTCAGCAATGCACCTCATAATACGAGGATAATATGACGACAAGGAATTCCATGAGTGCCAAACAACATACAAGAGCAGTGGGCAATCATGGTGTTAGTGTCACATGTGACTTTTCTAATATTCTTGCCATCCTCATTGACTATTGCTACTTTTAGGTCACATACTTGCATCGTGCTCTCGACAACACACTTGTCCCTAGCCACCGCAATTACCTCCTTTTGAAATTTAGCGAACACCATATGTGTGAACACTTCATTGCCATGCAACTCTATTGCCCATGGTATCTTCAACTGAGGCTTAGTGTGAAAGGTGGCATGGTCTTCTTTTAGCTCCTTTTCCCTTTATTCATCCACTGTAGTGTCGAACCGGATCCACTGCTAGCCTGATGGCATGCGAACAGTGTAGTCTTAGCCTTCTCGGTTACTTGTCAACTAGATCATATCAAGTGCTACTTACTAGGTGAGACAAAACCATGGTTATGCACTTCTACAAATATCTCTAATCTAAACTTATTGTCCTTAGTTTGTTTGATACCAAACATGGCCTCACAACCGCACCTACTCAATTTAGAATCATATGTCCTCTTCACTTTGACCTCTACCTTGTCCTTACCTCTTTTTTCCTTCCAGCCACTTTTGGCACAATAGTACAACCTCCATTGCAATACCCCATTCGTAATTGTTCGCTATCCAATACAAATGGAAAAGCCCGCAACATGCACGATGCTTTGTAAAACTCAAGGGTTGCATCCTTATCATCAAAAATCATCCCCTTGGCTGGTGTCAAATCATCACTAACTACTAATGTGGATGATGATCCCTACATTGGTACGGATGATTTAGCCCTACTACAATATTAACCATGTAAATTAACAAATTATGCACATACTCACACAGAATGGGATGCTAGCCACCTTCCAAGGGGTTTGAAAAGTAGATATCGCAACGAGAGAGTGTGCATCGGCCATTTCAACACTAGGCAAAGCTAGTAGCCACACGGAGTTGCTCACATCTTCCATTTTGTCCATGTACCTACACAGCAAAACAAAGATAATTGGTTGCAATTACTAACTATTCATTCTATAATGTGAGCACCGAAACTAGATATTCCTACAAACACATCAAAACTCAAAACAAAGCAAAAGCTTACATAGGAGGCAAGGGCAGCATAGGGCGCAGGAAATTAGGGTGAAATAGGTGGTGTAGTGGCAGCGGCATGACGCAGGGGGATGCGACGAGTCAGGAGGATGGGTGAATGGGGCGAGGTAGGCGGCGCGGCGCACAGGAGCGGCACGACCTGGAGGTAGCTCATTGGCAGCGGCGCACAGGAGTGGAGCAACCCTGCAGGCAAGAATCTGGAGCCACGTTCGGGCGAGGGGAACAAAAAATGGCCAGAGCACAGGCTCGCTCATGGGTGGGATTGCGCTCGTTGGCCTTGCGTCGCGGATTTGATGGTGGAGCACCAGGATAGCTCATGTCCACATGTGCACATATATGCTGATGTGCAGGAGATATGCCGACCTTATTTATAGAGTGGGAAGGGGAGACACCTAAAGTTACATTTTGCACCGAGGGGTATTTTTGTCTATCTCAAACCATGTGGGTTTTACCACTCCTAGGTTCTTTATGTCACTGACCTTCTTTCCATGTGAGCATTGACTCATCGACCCACCATTCAAGCCTTGGCATGTTTTCCTCCCAGTTCTAGGTTCGAGTGGCTACTTCAGTATGCTTTGCCTCACTAAAGGAGTAGCTACTTCGGCACACCCTATTTCATTGAAGCTACCATTGGTTACCTCGACAGTTCCTATCATGCCGAAGTTGCCATCAGCTCAAGGTAGCATGAGGATCTTCCCCCCAACGCATAGTATTTTGGTACTGCAATGATAGAATACAACACGGACTTGACTAACTCAGAGCAACTTGATGATCATATTTCACCCCAAAAAGGGTGCAACAAGACATCAAGGGTCCATAAGCAAACATCAAGGCATAGCAATGGGGAAACTAGGCAATAGTCAGGACATTTTATTCTAGAAATATTGTTGGGATGGAAACCTTCTTTGCTTAAAATTCCCTACTTTATACTCTTATGCTTCCAACCAAGACATTTCGGTAGAAATTACATGCAACTGGTGGAGCCCCATAGTATTTACTAGTTACCCCTTTCGGAGGAAGCTCACCAAGAGTACTTACAGGTGCTAAACTTCACAAATGAGCTCGTCATCCAGCAAAACACTCTCGATCAATAGACTTATATTTGGGGGAACTCCTTGTACTCCTCATAGAAATGGTATGCTCACCAGTTCAAGCAAATAAACATCTCACCGGCCTTTTCATTTGTCTAGAAGAACAGATGCCTCATGAAGCATAAGGTTTTCACTTGGCTTCTACTAAAGGAAAGGCTAAACACTAAAGATATGCTAGCAAGGAAGAACTTCAACATTGCTGATAGTATTCACTGTGTGTTGTGTGATACTCAAACTATCAAGACCCTTAGATATCTCTTCTTTGAGTGATCATCTCTTCTTTGAGTGATCTTTTTTCCTTGCAATGTTGGAATGAGATTGGATTTCACTGGGCTTCGGATACGAATACCCCAACAAGAGTACTTACTACAAAATTAACCTTCACGGGACAACTCTTCATGGAGAAGTTCATCTTGGCTGCTTGGATAACTTGGAAAATGTAAGATCGGAAACAGCAACAAGGGGGGTGAATGGTGCCTTCAAAAACCGCCCCGAAGTATCCACATACTTCTTCTCCAATAGCTATAGTAGCTATGAATAAGAAGATTCATGCTCACTGGAAATGCAGAAAAGATTAGAAAACAAGGCAGGAAAAAGAATCAAACCAGAGAGCAAATAAAGTCTAACCGATCAGACCGCCAAGCCTCGGCCGGTCTGACCGCAGGCTCTCCGCCGGTCTGACCGCTGGGCAACGGCCGGTCTAACCGCCGACAACGGTCGGTCTAACCGAGCAAGTTTTCAACGAAAGAGCAGAGGAAAGCAGAAAACAGCGCTGGACGAAAACTGAAACAGTGAATACTAGAGTGGAAGCTAATACAGAGAAATGGATGAACAAATGTTGTGCTTCCCAGATCATCTTCTCTTCAAGCTGAATAGCAGAACAACCTTAGAGAAGGAGAAATTGCAGACAAGGAGCTAGAAATAGAAATTTGAAGCAAAATCTGCAAACCAAAAGGAGAAAGTGACTAAGAGCCAAAAGGCTTATGATTCTTGTATTCATTGATCATGTGACTTCTAAATTCAGCAGGGAGAGATCTCATGACAAGAAGGTACAAGCGTATAGCAGTCTTTTTGCCGAGACACTAAGAAGACACAAATCCCCTGTCTCCAAACCCTAGAAAAGGGTAAACAGAGGAATGAGGCGCAAGACTGAGAGATGAGCAAACCCATTGAATCTGCCTTTTGCTCTCGGGAATGGATTGGCCAAGAGGTCTTGAGGATATTCCTAGTTCATAGCAACAAAGATTCAGCTACTCAAGCAAAAGATTCAACTCAAACACATTAATAACAGAGAAGAACAGAGAGCTACAAAAGAGAGGAACTGAAGCGCAAAGAAATGCAAGAACCCAAAACAACTCAAGCACAAGATCTCTCAAATGGATTCATAGAGAGGAATGATTACATAATATCAATGTCTCCAGCCATTACAACATCCTCTCATCATCCAGAGCAACACACGAGAGGAAACTCAAGATGCAAGAACTGAGAACATATACTCACTCCCTGACCAACACACAGGACTCACATCCTGAGAAATACATACACAAAAGGAAATTCAAGAAGCCTCAGCCAACTCACACTACAAGATTCACAAACAAATGAGGCAAAGAGCCAAAAACACTCATCAGAATGGTGGAGGGAACAAGCACACAACCTCCAAACCCTAACCTCCTCTATTTATAGCCTTCTACTACCGGGTCTCGAACCCATTTGCTATAGCACTTTACCCATCAGCTTCGACTAAATCCGCTTCCATTTTGCAGCCTTGTGCATTTTACCGAAATGCCCCTCCTGTACCTTCCTGGAAGCTTCCTCTTTTCTTGTTGTCCACACCTTGCAACCACTTCGAGTCCTCGCCGTCTTCGGCATCTCCCGACCGCTTTGACCTCAGCACCGCCTGTGCCTAGTCCGGCTATCCATGCCTCGCCACGACCTAGCCTCAAAGTCCTGCAGCCATCACAGACAAGAGAACATCACATAGCACCGCTCGAAACAGTGTAATCATACATTAGCATCAGAAGAAGATACTCAAGCATGGAATACTCAAAACAAACTCAAACTCTCTAACTCAAGCGTCAATTACTCATCACAAGCATGGGGATACCTCCACATGGTCTCTCAGAAAATTAGAAATTAGTCTATCTTCCAGCAACAACAACTTAGGGGCTGTTTGGTTGCCAGCCACAGTTTACCACGCCTAAGATTAGGCAAGTTTAACCACCTTTGGGAGCTGTTTGGTTGCAGCCACAGTTGTGGCAAGATTCCCTTCCAGCAAACTAGGTCCCACGCGTCAATGACTCAAAAAAGTGTGACAAGATTCCCTAGGTTTGCTAAGGTGTGGCAAAGAATTTGAGCACCTCAACTTAGGCAAGTGTGGCAATTTTTATTGGCAAAGTGTGGCTAGCAACCAAACAACCCCTTAGTCTCACAGACTGGAAATCATGGCTCAGATTGGAGTCTTCTCTACTGTTGTTTAGAGTCAAGCTAGCTACTCACTCCTTGCTTTCTTCTTGTATTATGTCTCTTTGATCCTCCTTTTTTAGGCTTTTCTTCTCCCCTTGATCCCTTCCTTTTGTACATTATCTTTATATATTTAATATAATGCAGTAGAAGCCTCTCCTACTGTTTGCCGTCAAAAAAGCAAACATCAAGGCAAGAATGTGGACACTACTAGGTAATAGAGATTAGAGATTAGCAGACAAGGTTCTCACGATGACAATGATGGCAGCATCGAATCCATAGAACCATCTAATGTTCTAAAATTTTACTGGCTTTTTATCTTTAATAATAATAATTATTATTATTATTATATAAAAGACACAATTGGTGGTAGTGGTGGTGGTACACATCCTACAAAATCTCTAAAAAAGATAATACACCTAACAAACAGATTAAATTCTAATAAATTTTATTCTTATCTCAATAATCCCCTCCTTCCTCTCATATAATCCTTTTCGTGGCTGAACATCGCCCCTTCCTCATCCTAACAATTTTTCTAGTTGCCACCACTAAACAAGGTTGAAGAAAATCCTATCGTCAAGTAAAGTCACCTCTCTCAGTCTCGGTGGGGCCCAATATGACCTAGAGCTGCTTGGCAAGATCACAATGGTGAGTGCGTCATAGGTCGACCATAGGCAGGGGTGGAGCCACACCTCGGGCAAAGTAGGCTTCAGCTCGGGGTGTAGAAAAATATCTAGTGTACAGCTTGGGTAAATTCAATCTAGGCTAAGTAACATTTTCATGATCTAACCTAGATAGCCTAAATTATTCTATCACTGAGCTTGGGGCGTAATCAGATTCTGGCTCCGCCACTAACCATAGCGACATAGGCATGACACAGGCCATGATGGAGCTCGACTGGGATAGCGGTGAAGTTGTAAACAAGGTGGATGCATAACATGGATAGGGGCAGAGCTCGGTCCGGCTCCATCCTGGCAAAGGACATGGCATAGGCCAAGCCTGGTGATAATGGCTCCACGTGCTAGGCTAATACTATGTTTTTTTAATTTGTATCAACATACATGCATTCAATTAGTTAAAAAAACACTCCATTGATGACTAAAAAGAAAAATCAGTTCTCATTATTGAGTTCCATGCATCAAACAATAGACTTCAACACTCCTCTTAACGTCTAGGCTCTATTAGAGCTAAGACATGGACTCAAAGTGAGCTAGTCAGATCTTGAATTCATAACCTCTACTCTGATACTATATTAAGTTTCATGTACCAAAAAGTTCAACAAAAATATACCTCAGTACTCGATACCAACAGTGCTGCAACACTTATTCAAGGTTTACAATAACCTACACTAAATTTCGCATCTCTAGGAGTTCACTCGTCATCACTCATCACGGCCAGGTGGCGTCCGGGAGGTGCTAGCCGCTGCAGCTCCGAACCACACCGCGTACACGTCTGTGTGGAGCCCTAGCTCCGTGACGTCACACAGCGGCTTACCGAATGTAAAGCCCGATGGTGGTGGCATCTCCACCGTCGTCACGGCGGCCGCCGGCGCCTCCTGTGCACGCCCAAGCTCCGCGGGCGGCTGCTGGCCTCGTGGCACAGTGCCCCTGGACTCGCGGTAGTGGCGGAGATACGCGGCGAGGGGCCCGACGTAGTCGTCGAAGCCAAGGAGGCCCATGGCGCTGATCAGGTCGTCGCCGGTCAGGGTCAATCACCGGTCCTCCTTGCACACCTGTGTGGCCTGTCTGGTGAGGACGGCGGCAAACTCCGCGACGCACCGGTCGATGGCATCCTTGGCGTCGCTGGCGATCTTGGCGTGCGGGTGTGGCGGCAGGGCGAGGCGCATGATGCGCGTCAGGCCAGCCGTCGGGAACGCCTTGCCTGCGTTGCATATTACGTATACCCTCTGCTGCTTGGTGCAGAATATATGATTTGCAAATATGAAATGATCATACGAGAAGATGTGCATATGTTCCGAATATAACTGAAACATTGCAACTACCAGCTCTACACCTCTGGAAATTTGGCTATTTTTTCCTATCGCTTTGATTATTGGTTTTCATGTCGTCAAAATAAGAAACTTCTTAGAAAAATGTATTGTTGACTTAATTTTTCCCAGAAATGCTAGAATTGTTGGGACTGTACCCGAAGGTTAATTACCTGCAGCGGCCAAGATACAAATATGGATAGGTTATTTTCGGCTGTCGCTGATAGTTTATGGCTGCAACTGATTATTTTTTATCCTAACATCTCGTTTGTTTGTTCAGGAAAATTCATAAACCATAAACTAAAAAGAAAGATATATTCATTAGAGCTCCCCTTCTCCCATTTATTTTTTCGGAATTGATACGTATATGATGTCCGAAGCCATCAGATGCTATCCCCAACGACCAAGAACACTAGCTGCATAAGCGCGGCGCACGCTGCGCTAGCTACCGTGTGGACCAAAGTAAAAGAGACGATAATTCGCAGGGAGTTTCGTAAAAAAATCAAGGACAAATGCGTAATTTTGGAAAAATCAAAGGGTTTTTTTAAAAAAAAAGCGAGGACTTGTAAGGATTTGTACGTAAGTAAATAAGGACCTATACGTAATTTGGGAAACCCACGGGGCGCTATCCAAAAATTTTTTTTAAGAAATAACTTGCAGGGACCTTTTCGCGAGGAAAAAAGACCTTTATGTAATTTTCGAAAAATATGAGGAAAGTGCCTCGGCTGGCCGTACGCAAATTCTCTTGCCACGCGCCGGCCGACTGAGCGCAGGGGGCGACGTGGATAGCCTCGCAGGGCCGGAATCCCTCCTCTAATACTTCGGTTACGATTCATTCCTCACCCACTTGTGGACACTACACCCAAGCGACCATCTCTCTTAGCGCTATATCGGCGCTCTCTCTCTCTCTCTCTCTCACTCAGCTAATCCGGCGACAAGCCAACAATGTCGAGCTCTCAGGCGCAAGCTCCTTCCTCGCCTATCCCACATGCAAGCACACGATCTCCTTCCTTTTATCTCTCCATGCATGGCCTGCCCCCTCCCTATCCAAACCGGCTTCCCCACACTCCTTTGCCGACCTTGTCCTCAAGAACCATGACCGCCTCAAGAAGCCCTCCTCGACCGAATCCGCCTTCCTCTTCCCCTTCCCTGAGATCTATTGTCATCACAGGTAAAGCAGCAAAATCTAATCATTTTATTGCATAATCTGTTTCTCGGTGTTGCAATATTTTGATTCCATATATGCAACAATCAATGACAATCAGTGCAACATCAATATTTTTATCAAAACTTTTTATTGCATATAATAATTAAAATTACTGTACATGTTATCTGCGGATGTTATATTGGAGCATCCGATGAGAATGCTCTCACCAGACATTCGGACGCCAGCAGCGCCCACTTTTTTTCCTATCCCCGTCGAAGCCATGCGGTCGCACCACCACTTGCCACCTTCAGATCTCACTGGGTTGCGGAGTCAGATCCACCAAAAGAAACAAATATCTGTAATGACGTCTGGTTTAAATTTTGGCACATTAGGAAGGGTGAAAGAATCCTCTCCTAGTACCATTTCACGAAGTAATTTAAAATCCAACGGTACAAAACTAACTATTTCAGCAAAAAAAAAGTATGGGGACCGAGGACGGACAGCAGATTTTGCGTGGATGTTCGCAAAATAGCAATTTTAGGAAAGCAATATCAAAATCTAAAAACCTAAAGAAGTGGTGGCTTGGTCAGAATTCTCTCTTATCTAATTTTACCTTCCGCTGGAATGCCATGGTCGCTTGCTTGGCCTCCTTCCATCTCTCTCTCTCTCTCTCTCTCGATTTAATCTTCAAGTGCGTTGTCAAGTACCCCCTTCATGTCATAATATAGGTCGCTCCAGTCTTCTCAACTCTTCTCAAAATCTAAGTGTTCCACTAATTTGAGTCATTTTTGCCCATTTTATTCCTATTATGCCCTTAATTAATTTCTCGATACACGGTCTTTTTTTCCATGCCTCTATCGCCCATCCACTTCCCACCGCAATCTAATCAAAAGAGTATGTAAGATTATGGGAATGATTGAAGGATAATAATGTCATTTCACCCCCTCCCTTAATTTTTTTATCCAACTCTAAAACAATCTAAACTGTGATATGGAGGAAGTATGTCACAATGGCTCAATTTAAAGCGGTTTGTGGGGGAAAGAAATGGTACACGTGGTAAGGATGGCCATGAACGGGGTGCCAAGTGGCAAGTGCAAGGGCATGAAAGAAGATATGAAAAAACATGCAAGGAAATTAATCGAAAGGTGTCTTTTGCAAGTCAACACTATTGATAGAAACATATTGTATTACTCCATATCTGTTCGGTAAGATTCAAATATTAATACGTGCGTCCAAGCGCATACAGAGGAACATCCATTGATTGTTCAATAACTATTGAGAGAAGGTAAAGATCCAGCTAATTATTATGGGCGTCCTTACACCCATTTAGGTGGTGATCGGTTCGGCTGGAAAGCTCGTGACTTATGGCTGAAAACACTGTAGCTGGCTGAAAAAAAACATTGTAGCTGACAGAGGCTTATTTAGCATAATTAAATTTTAAAAAAAATTAAAAATAAAAAATATGTTAGCCCATTACGTATAATACAAACAAATACGGGAAAAAAAAGAACCGGCAAAAAAGCTCAACAAAAGGCCAAAAGTTCAGAAAAAGATGAAACTTATGAATAGTAAAAAGTAAGTCAGAAGCCAGAAGCCGAAACTGAGTTGATCAAAGCCTTAAGTTTAGATACGATTTTGTGGCTTCAGAAATGTACCAAAATTCTAGAGAGAAAAAATCATGGCTGTAGTAAATCATGATACAGAGCACGCATACTTGGGGCAGCAACGCGTTGCATTGCATTGTTCGCCTTCCTCGTCACAAACACGAATACCATCTGCTTATCATCTCTAGCTCCAGGCAACGAGGCAATATGTTTCGATGATCACTCGGTGATAACCTCGTCGCCTCGCAAATAGAATACCATCCCGACGCCGGCGAGATAGAGGATCTGAAACTCCTGAGTACGAGCCGCGAAAAGCACCACTTCTGTTCCACCTCTGCCATCGGAGATGGCAGTCTTTACACATGAAGTTGGAGGCCATTGCCAACCATTGCATTTTGGTAGTGGTCCAAATGGCTTAAAAGCTATATCTTTTGACTTTTGCTGTAGGCTTTTAGCTACAATTGTATTATAACTCTTAGCTTTTTCTAAATCAGAAACGAGAAAAAATAAAAAAATAAGAAAAATTAAAAAACACCGTTATATCTTTCATAACAATACAAAGAAATAAGAAGAAAGAACAAAAACAAAAAAGCCAAAAAGCCAAAATTATAAAATCATGTTCTAAGTGATTGGAAGATAAAAAACAGAAGCTAAAGCATTTTAGAGTAAGACCAAAGATCTTTCTTCTTTTCTTTCTCTCTCAACACAGGTACTGGAGCTTTCAGCGTGTCCTGAACAAGCTCCATTGATTTGTTTGTGTTATATCCAGTGTGTGATGAAACATTTCGTGCAATCTTTTGTTCGGATATTTCTGTTATGAATTAGTACTCCATCACGTACGTACATCAAGAACTTCGAAACCAGGATGAGTTCCTACTTCCTAGAGGTGGGGCTGCGTCCGATTGAGTGGCGCCTAACCTAGGTTTGATGGTCGAGCAAGCAGGAAGAGAAAACACCCTTCCTCAAAACAAATGCACGTCATAAAGGCTCTGTTCTTTTCAGCTTCTAAAAACTATTTTTTAGTTTTTCTACAGTAATTTGCTTTCAAAATAGGGTGTACTATTTAATTATAGTACATACTGTATCGACTTCATTTATATCTACAAAAATCGTATATGACTTTCTGTTACTCTATAATCTCTCGCATGAATAGCACAAAAGCCATAAGCTGCAGCCAAAAAAAAATAGGCCCAAAATTAAGGGCCGTTTGGAACATAGGATTCCCACGAGAATTTTGTAGGTTAATTTGTACAACTTTTTGGGAATCATAGATTTTTTGCGTCCTACAAAAGAACAAAACTTGGATTCTGTCTTGACTAGTTGAACTTCCACCCTTCAATTGGGAACAGGGGCGGAGCTAGACCTCGGCCGCCGGGGCAATAGCCCAAGGCCCAGCTAAAGAAATCCCTACTATTTACTGTAGCTATTACTAGCAAAAGTCTTGATATCTTTTCTTTGCGTGGGCTGGGCCTCAGACTGGCTACGCCCCTGATTGGGAATGAACAAATAACTCAATAACGGAGTACTTAGTTCTTAGCAAATTGAATCGTAGGGAGTAGGTTTTTGTGATGGTGGGAAATACTGTTCAACAGCTTTTGTAATTAATCATTTCATATCAATTACAAAATATAAGATCGACTTATGCAAATTGAAGACTTTAATGTGCTCCGAATGAAAGCTCAATTTTTTTAATTTTGCAGGTAAATCGAGTATATGATCTCTTTTTATACGTATTAATATAACGCAGTCAATGCTTGAGCTATGTTGAGATATTCAATGTAACCCTGCAAAGCTTGATGCCATCCTATGGGAAATGCACTAATGCAACAAATGAATATTGATGTAAACATAAATACATTGTATAGCAGATTTTGATATGACCACCAAACAGAACACTGTCAAACTAATGGAACGCTAATTAGCACCAGTGGTGACGCTGATGACGTAAGTATTTTGGTTGGAGCTGAACAGATGAAAAGAAGTGATCAGTGATGACGTAAGAAGTGATCAGAACAAGACATGGAACAAACGCGAAAAAAGGAGATAAATGTGCAGTCGGAGTCAGGACAAACAGAAATATGTCTGAAATGAAGAAATAGAAGGAGTGGTGCAGCTTCGACCTTCCCGGTTGGAAATTTTCAGCCTAATTACTGGGCTAGCACCAAAGTAGAGTCCCAATTTTCAGTTCTAAAAGAGTTGGATTTATGATCATTCCGGCTCTAAAAGTGTTGGCCAATGTAGTTTCCACGGTGTAACTTCACTATTACTAGGGTAACATATCTAGTATGAAAGGAGATTTGAGCATTAAGGTGTGAAAGTCAATTTTTGCGGTTGGATCTAGCATCTAGGATTCGGATTGAGCTGGGTGAAACCCAACCACTTATGGAATTTTGCAGAAAAACCGTTAGCCTTAAAATCTATCGCATAAGTGAATTAGAGTTTCCCACCCACCTCGATC
This sequence comes from Dendrocalamus sinicus, assembly GCA_036346575.1. Lineage (NCBI taxonomy): Eukaryota > Viridiplantae > Streptophyta > Magnoliopsida > Poales > Poaceae > Dendrocalamus > Dendrocalamus sinicus. The sequence goes on along the minus strand of CM070656.1, from coordinate 11,382,552 downwards.
CAAATTGCATATGCTAGATCCTGTTGTAATATTTGCGGTATAAGCAAAGGTATAAATATAATTCCAATATAATTATATAAGCACACAAATGACATCAATTCAAATATAAAGGACATAACAAGTATGTAATCATATGAATTGAACATATCATTCATGGTATACCACATATTCAATAATAGAAACAATAACATTCTAAACATGAATATGTATGTCAAAGTATAAAGTATGTATCAATTAAGACTAACAATAAGCTCAAGTTTTAATTGATATTTTGTGCTCTCAAATTGTAGGGTTACACAAGATTACTCTTGGCCGTCCCGCTACTAAATCATATACCCTTTATAGATTGGTTATATCAAATTAGAATCCAATCTTTGAGCTCTTAAAAACTATACACTCTCAAGTTTAAACAATATATCCACCACATGTGTGCATTCGGCCAACAACCAAGAATTAACTAGAGCAAGTCCAACTACATACAAGATGTCCTTTTGCAATAACTAAATCAGACTTAATTAACCAAGTATGACTTCTAACAGATCTGCAACAAGTATGTGGAATTTCTACTAGCTAAAGACAGCTCCAACAAAATCACACATATACAATATATCTTTGTCTAGTGGTTATCATCCAAAGCTCACAAATAACAGCAATCACAGAATATGAGCATGAACCAAATGACAGCAAGTGACAGTAATTAGAGCTCAAAGGTTAAATATATCAATCTCAGTATATGATTTCATTTATCATCGAGCAACAATCCAATCTCACTGCAATCTAAGTCTCCCAGTGCTAGATAAGGAATAAAAGATTATCAATCTAGCACAGCACACAAAGATTGCAAATACAAGTGACTGATTTACTCACAAGATCGGCAATACTCGAAATCGCCGAGAAGGTCACGGGCTAGGCACGCTTTGCGCGCTGTCCCAGAAAACCTATTGCCCCCACACCACCGTGAGAGAGGGCAGTAGGCACGGAGATACAAAGCCCTTCTTTGCCACACATACAGGGACAAAGTCGAGGTAGAGGAATGCCGCACAAGCGCAGGGAGGAACCGGCCAAGCGCCTCGCCGACGAGCACCACCAGTGGAGGACTAAAGTCGGATTGGGGATACAAAAACAGCCACCACTTGAAGGCACAACTCAAGTATCAAAGAGAAGAGCGGAGAGCTCACTGTTTTTACCGATGCCTCAGGGAAGAAGACGGGATCTCTTCTTATAGCCGAAGGGAGGGGTTGCGCGGTGCCTCCAACAGTCGGGCCGAAGCCTGAGCCAGCCACCTGCCTCGTCCGCCTCCGTCGCGCACGCGAAGATCGGGCCTCGCGGGATGATCGAGCCGCACGGGAGAAGCAGTACGGGAGGGCGCACGGGGAGGAGAGAGCGGGTCTTGCGCTGAAGGAGGACGCGCGGTAGGAGCACACCTGAAGCCGCAAATTGTGCGTCGAGCCGAGGCCCCTGTGCTGCCATCCTCCTCTCGCCTGAGCCCTGCTCCTCTCTGCGCTCGGATGGATGGGGACGAGACGTCCTCCCCACCTTATCTCCAATCTGGCCCACCGACGGGTGGGCCCCACTCTGTCTCTCTCTTTATCAATATGGGAAATTCCTTTTTTGCCCTCGGTTTATACAACAGATCCAACTGTCAAGATTGTCTTTCACACCTTAAGACTCAAATCCCCTTTCACACTGGATACATCGCTCTATTACTAGCCATCTTAAGAGATTTAAAAAAATGTATGACTATCATACTTATAGCCAATGGTGGATCTAGAGTTTCATCATGCTCCAGACTGTAGAGGGCTGAAGATCACTACTACCTAGATTAGAAAAAAAGTTGTGCCCTAGACTTACCTGAGTTTTGCACGGGTAAAAATTCCACATCTCGAGGAAGAGCCTAAAACCATATGCCTGGATTCATCCATGCTTATGGCTAGTCACTATATATGCTCCTATAATGGGGATTTTCTCGTTGATTTCATACTGAAACCAAAAGGGGTTGTTTATTCCCCGAGTGACTGGAAGTTGGACGAAGATCTAACCACTCTCCTCACTTCCTACATGAAACCCGCTTACCTACTCCCTCACCTCTAGGACAAAGAATTATTTTAATCTAGACAGAAATAAATTTAAGTTTAGTAAACCCCTACAAAATACAAAAACAAAATAATTCTAATCTAGAAAAAAATAAAGTAAACCTAGGTTAACCCTATAAATACAAAAACAAATAAAACCAAAAATTACAGTGATGTTATACTAAAAATTGCACATTAGTTAGCACTGCAATTTTAGACTTAGTAATGTTCAATTTTAGGTGACTGGGATAAAACAAAATTTCATGCGACTGAAAATTAGCAAATCCAAACCAAAATGGTATTGAAACTTTCAAAATGATGATGATTTTCAGTCGGTATATCCTCAATATGTATAGAGCAAGGCAGGTCAGATATGCGTGTGCTTCTCGATTCCTAAAACGTTCACAAATACAACTGAGTGCAACGGTCAACACCAACATTTTGAGCCTGATCGATCGATATGGGAAAAGCCATTGATGTGTTGAAGTTTTCCGTCCTAGAAGCACTGATCTGAACGTCTTCTTGACTTAGAAATTTCATTGACAACTTTGGAATATGTTCACGTCTTTTTGCTCCCGAAATATGTGATCAAAACTTTTCCTATATCAAGAGTGCTGATCGATGGGCCAGTTCCAATGTAGTTGTTGCATGCTAAGTTTGCACTACACACCTGCAAAGTAGATGAGACTTAATTTTTGTTGATAGATGAGCTTGCAAAACTGATTTTTTTTTTCCTTCTCTTAAAAAATGGATTTGCAGGGCTCGAAATTGTTGTGTGCTTGCAGTGAATTGGATACCTTTAACTGTTGCAATGCAAGGCATGCCTTCTATCCCTCACCATCCAATCGAAATTTAGACTGCGTAGATCAACCGATCAAGCGTGCGAGAATCCGTGGTACGAAATGATCTATTAGGAAATTCTAGCGCGGTTTGCTGATCAGATGGGTCCTCCGGTCGTGATGTTCACGATGCCGGCGCTTCCCGGCGCGTGGCCGGAGGACTGGTAGAGGCTGGTGTCGGGCGCGAAGCCGCCGGGGAGGCGGTGGAGCTTGGCGGCGTCGAAGTAGTCGACGAAAACGTGCATGGCGAACACGTGATGGAGGGTATCCGGCGGGAGGCGCCTAGCGAGGAGCGGCACCGTCACGGCGTTGTCGACGGCGGGGACGGTGACGATGGTGCGGTTGTCGATCTCGGGGCGCGAAGGCCAGTGCTGTTCAGGGCGGCGTTGAAATCGGTGAAGTCCGGGTTCGCGTCGAGGATGGAAGCGAAGTTGTGATTCCCAGCGCCATGACACAACGGAGCGCCCAGAAGACGAGAAGGAAGAGGACGGAGGAGGCGGTGCCGGCTCCGGCGAACGGCAGTGTGTCCATGGATTTCTTGTGTTCTTGGGGTGTTTGGTTTGGTTAGATAATACACGTCCTCTACCGTGTGCCATTCAAATGGTACCAAAGCCACGAGGTCCAGAGTCCTCAAATGGAAATACAGTGACCAGGATGATAGAGATCCAAAGTCCTCAAATGGAAATCCAGTGATCAAGATGATAGAGATCCAAGGTCCACAAATGGAAATCCAGTGATCATGACGATACAACCACTCTCAGGTTCTCACATCCTGAGTAGAACAACATGTAGTGCTATGCTCTCATATATCATCATAGAAGGGAAAAGGTAACCAAGTTATTGAAGAAAAAACATTTCTCAAGTTCTCATATCGTGAGTAGAGCAATTTGTATATGTACATTAAACCATGGCCATAGACCGTAACACAGTAACTACCACAGTGATCTATCTATGAGAAGATAGTAACATTGGTAAGTTTGCTGATCAACAAAGGAGAACTCAACTGAATAAATATGATTTCCAAATTAAATAACTGTCCACTTTCCAGTGCTTGATCGATTACCGCCAGGACGGTTTCACACACGAATCAACTCAAGCCCACAGTTATAATTACATCAGCGATTAAACATTATCATACATACACTAGAATATGCACTTCGCGCATCATAGCACGAGAACCTGCAGCCTTAACCGTGCCTCCGCAGCTATATTCAAGTGCTCCTCGTTGGGGTTCTCTCTTGCAGCAGCAAGAGCTTCAGCGTATGTAACTCTTTCCTGCTCTATCTTCTCGATCTCAATCTTGTCAATTTCGCTCTGACAGATAAATGTGTAATGGTTAGCTCAAGAGAGTCAATATCCAAACAGAGCATCTCCTCAGTTTTCAACTGAGTTAAGTTTTTGTGGTAGCGTTCACAATGTTTCTTGCAAGATGAAACACTCACAAGTCACATAATATACATATCTTTGCCGCGAGCGTTGCACCAATTATATTAATTGTCTAAAGTTCCTAGTCTAAACTGTTACTTGTTACTGAATTTCCTTGGTAAAATCCAAATTTTACAGAGCTAACCAACATAGAATATTTCAGAATACTAAATTGCAATTAGGTTTTTGTACAAAAAAAGTTAGGAGTATATAGGACATCATCACATCAACTTTGATCACACTTGTATTGGTTCAAGAAGGTTAACCTCGAACGGTAAAGGTTCAAGAATCATAGAGTACTCACCAATGATTGAAGTGCCTCTAATTCATAAGATGATGGTATGCTACCATCATAACAATCACCTGAAACATTCTCCGAAATTTTTTCGAATAATGCCATGAATGAACTTATCTCAAATTCCATAGCGGACACATCCCCTTGAAGATCTTCAACTTTCTTATTTGACATCTTTACCTCCCATTCCAATTTCTCTAAAGATGCTTGCTTGTCTGCAAGCATAATCTACAGAAGGAAACAGGGAACAAAAATGTTACATTGTCACATGAAATTAATATAGGTTTTTAGCTATGAAGCAAACATTTAGCACAAGAAAAGAAGAGAAATGTTACTATGTAAAATTTTACCAAGGTTGAGCAAATATATTATCATCTGGCAAGGGAAGAAGTAAACTGACAAGTTGATTCGTGTATAACTGTATATAAAGAAAACATACTTTATTCAACTAAATGGCAAAAGTTGGAATTGTGCCAAACAAAGTGCATCCCTGCGTACATGAACAGGCCACAGTAATTTGCAGTATGATCAAAATGAGGATTAAAAAACTTTGGAGAAAATACACAGACTAGACTGCATAGTAGTAAACAAAAACCGAAGCTACCAAGATATGGAACTTGCTAATAAAGCTCAAAACCAGAATAACAGATGAGTAAATGTGAATGCAGTACAAATTAGTACTGGCCACGAGCAGCTGCTTATGTCTGCTATTTGTGTTTAATTTCTTCAATTTTGAAATCAAGGTGACACAATGCAAACTTCGATGGTGGTCTAGAAAAGCATCTAACTCCTTATTTTTATGTGGTAATTACAAAGACAATATATACTTTCTACAGATTCTATCAGAATGATCATGTTTTGAATGACAAGGGTGCAACAGTCCAAATGTAGCAATTAATGTTAGATACATAAAGCAAAATTGCAAGAAAATTCATAAATAAGCATTCGGAAAAAATAGGAAACTTAGTGATCCAGAATATAACACAACAAAGTTACAGGTGGGCAGCAATTCACCTTTGCATTGTGCAACTGAGAATTGCTAGATTTGATCAAAGCTTCTTTCTCAGCAACCTGGCGTCTCAGCTCATCAATGGTGGAATATGCTGCGTTCATCTCACTCACTGAACTCTCCGCAGATCTCAGCGCCTCCTCCTTTTCAAGTAGATTCTTCTGCAGCTCATCGATCTGCTCGCGTAGCAAAGCCAACTCATCCGTGGGTTTATTTTCAGCTCCCGAAAGACCCATTGGCGCAACTGAACTGTTCTCACCATTGGAATCTGGGGTACTCTTCTTGCCCGTATCTCCAGGATCTCTCCGCTTTTTCGCCAACACACTTTGTGGTGTCTTCCCACTTTTCAAATCACCAGCCTGTAGAATCATTCATCCTCAAGATTCATCACCATGGAAACCAAAGAGAAATGCTCATGACATTTTTTCATGCGTAGCGAACAAAATAGACTGATCTATGCCATTCTTTCTCAACAAGACTACAAAATTTCACCAAAACTAATCAAATTGCAAGATCTACCTTTGTAAATCGTACCATGACTGCAAAAAATGTCTAATCTGAATAGGAAAACAAATCCCACATTTGACCGCATTTTCTTGAAAATCTTAACCACCGAAACCCGACACTTGAACCACCCACAAGTCACAATTCAAAAAAAATGTATATGAAATTCAAACAAAAGCAGCTATCACCAGAATAAACTTAATTAATCCATACCACGCAAGAAACCAAGGGCTAAAGTAAAGAAAGAACCATGCCACCTTCTTGGCCGGCGCCGGCGTGTACACCAGCGACGCGCGCCGCGAGTACGACGGGTTCGTCCTCCGATCCTGCAGCCAAAGATACAAGAAGCCCCACCAGGTCAGACAGCCTACGAGTCCCCTGCGAGAGCCCAAAACCCCGCGAGATCTGCGCCGCGCGCCACCCACCGACGCACTCACCATGAGGGACTCGACAAGCGGCACCATCTCGACCAGGTTCTTGAACAACACCCGATCCACGTTCCCACCGCCCTCGCCGGCCGCCCCACCGGCGCCGCCCTGCGCCGGCTGCTGCGGCTGCGGCTTTTGGGATCGGTCGAGCATTTTCTTTTCCTTTCAAATCGAATCGAAATCGAAACAGATGGTGGTGGAATGGAATGGGGTTGGGATTTTGGGAATGGGAAACGTCTGGGAATGGAGTGGTTAGGTCGGGGTTTAAGGCTGTGGCTTTTCTGGGCCGTTGCATTCGGTCGCGGTTTGGGTTCCGACCGGGCCGCTTTTTACAGACTTGCATGAGAGACTAACTCGAAAGAGAGCTACTACGCAACGTTATTCCATTAAAATTAATCTAATGAGACAGTCTCTGACCACTCTCTCTCTCCTCCCTCTCATCATCGATACTCTCCCCGTCTCTCTCCCCTCCCTCTCATCATCGATGCTCTCCCTGTCTCCCTCCCTCCCCTCCCTTTCATCGTCGATGCTCTCCCCGCCTCCTTTCCCACCGTCCTTAGCTATTGCCCCGTTGTCGCTGTCGCTCCCTCTCCCCTCTTCTCTTCAACGTGGGCAGCTCCGCACCCCTCCTCCATCTCCTCCTACCCCCTCCTCTACCACCTGTAACGCCCCCGTTTCCAGGGGCGCGTACGGACACGGCATTCCGTAACTATTCAAGCATGAACAGTTATGGAGTGTCGCGCAAGAGTATACCATTGCATGCTTACAACAAAAGACCAGCATATATTTGACATAAGGATTAACATCCAGTTTTTACAGCGGGGCGCGCAAGCCCAAATTGCAATACATTACAAAAGAACTCCAGAATCCGCTTCGAGCGCGGCGGAGACCTACAGCCAAGGATCCTCGTCGAAGAAAAGATCCTCTGGGACTTCTTCAACGGGGAGCCCTTCTCCTTCGTCTTGATCCTCTAAAGGTTGGATTAAGCAAGCCGTGAGCCAAACAACCGGCTCAGCAAATCCCAAAAGGGATCTTAATTTACTATATGCACGGAAATTCCAAGGAAGGGTGTATACTTGGTTTATTACATTTGGTGGATGCAATTTTATTTGCAAACATTTTCATAAGACGGACACAAAACTTACTCCTTAAGATCTCAGGGGTTTTCATCAAGAGTTCATTAACCAACTAACCAAGTTAAAGTATTTACAAATCTACTTAAACTTTGCTGCTGGAATCACCCAAGTGACACAGCTCCAATAACCGGGAGCACGGCGTATTCGAATACCATTTATTTGACTCTGCAGAGTTTGCTCAGCTTTACCCACACGATTCCTCAACTCCCGCTAAAGAGTTAAGAAAGCCAGGTCGTTTCTCTGCTCAACTCTTTATATAGGCTCTACCCAGTAGAATTCACTCGGGTCTGGCTCACACCCACACACACACACAAGAGAGGACAACGTCCGCTTCGAGTGAATTCCACTGTTGTTAGGCATCGCAAAGACGGCCGCCTAACCTCACCGCTACCCTCCTGTAGAGTTTCAATCGAGTTGAGCGACTAATCGACAAGTGTTGACAAGTCAACTCCCGTGGTTGAGCGATCACCGTGACATTTGCTCGCGTAAGGGTTTGATCCTTATATTTTCACATGGCCCGCAACCTCACCGGCCCGCGACCCAACTAAGGTAAGCGGTAGGCGTAGACCGTCCCGCGGTTTCCCACTCACCCTTACCCTACTCCAGCCCTAGGATAAGAGGTGGGCAAAGACCGTCTCGCGGCTCTCCCCCAACTCTTACCCTACCTTGTGCACGCCGGCACTCTCCGCTCTAAGATACGGTGTCCCATACCACCCTACCTTAGAGTCGGGTTTTCCAGATTCTATTGGTCCACAGCCACAACCTTATTAGTGTAACATTTTTGCATGATAGTAATAACCTACAATTCTCTAGAATATCAGATAATTATTTCTAGGGTTTCAAAGGCATGGCTACAATTTAATCATGGCATTTAACGGTGGTAGGACTAACTATATCACATGACATTCTAAACATTTTATTTTTATTTTTGAACTAACATTTCAGAACTAGCTCAATGAAAATAACATACTAACATATTTAAACTTTATGGGATACAATATGATCAAAGGATTTGGGACTTGCCGTCTATCCGGATGATTTCTGCGAGCTCGAACGTCGAAGCACCTGGATCCTGAGCCTGCTCATGAATCTCCGGGATCTCCGACACTAACGCAAACAATTAAAATGAAATAAATCCAGCTTGCAACTAATCAAGCGAGGAAAAATAATCTAATTAAAAAGAAATAAATTGCATAAACACCCCAAATGGAATTTTAGGAATTTTCTAGGATGAATATGTGGAAATGGAGTTCACAGAGGGTCTAGAATAATATTTGGAGCAAAGTGGTGAAATTTGGGAATTTTGGGATTTTCTGTGATTTTCTAGGATTTATTTGGATTTTTGGGATTTTAGAAATTAACAAATCACTGGAAATTAGTGTGAACAATGTCGGGCCGGCCTTATGGCTACAGTGGCTCGGCCCAACGGACGGCCCGCGTGGCCAACGGCCAGTGCCACCCAGCCTGCGCGCTCATGTGAGAGAAGCGGCCGAGGGCGGCGGCCAGCCAGCGCCCGCTGGTCCGGATGACCGGCGCGTGGCGCGGAGCGAGCAGCGAGGATACGGAGCGGATCGAGGCTCGGATGGAGTGGACGAAGATCGGACGGTGGGATTTAAGGGAGGTGGCGAACCGTGCGGAGGATCCAACGGGTGAAGTTAAATGGCAACGCGATCCGATGGCGGAGGAGGGCCACGTCGTCGTCTTCCACCTCCGGCCGCTACTGATGACCGCGCGGCGGGGTCATGGTGGCGACGGCGGCCTGGGCGCTAGAGGGCTCGTCGGCGATCACCGAGGGTACTGGCGGGTAGAGGGGACAGCGGGGAACCCATTTCGGGTAGTTAGCATTTGCGGGGACCAAAGGGGAGAGAGGGAGGGAGAAGGGGGTGGTTCGGGGATTTCATGGTGGAGAGGGTTGCCGCGGCAGGAAGCTTAATCGGCGCGCTACACGTTCAAGGGGACTAGGGGCTCACATTGGTGGCGGAAGTGGAAGCCGGAGAGTGCGGAGCGAGCCGCCACGGAGAGGGTGCGGCGGCCGGGGAGGGTCGTCGGCGCTGGCGCAGCACAGAGCTTCACCTGGCCAGGGGCAAACACCAAAAGGATTAGCATACCGCGGAGGTGCTCTGGCCGAATGCAATTGCAGAAAGGAGGAGAGGGGAGGGAGTTTGGCTCCCGGGGGCCACCGGCACAGGGGAGGCTGGCGGCGGAGCTACGGGCGGCGGGAGCTCAATCGGCTGCTCTGGGGTGCTCTCTGGAGTGGTGGGAGAAGGTAGGAGGTGGTGGGGAAGCTCGGGGAGCAAAGGGGAAAGGGGGAGCCGGGGGGGCGTTTTATACCCGAAATGGAGGGGAGCGAGGCTTCGGGGAGAAGGCACGGCGGGCGCTGGGGCGACAGGAGGAGATGGGGAGCAGGTCGGGGCGTCTCCTCCGCAGGACGGGCGGTGACCGGAGGAGTGACGCCGGCGCCAGAGCGATTAAAGGCGAGGACGGAGCAGTGAGCGCGGCGGGCGGGTGCGTCGCGCGAGAGAGAGAGGCGCGCCGCCAAAGGGGTCGAGGCGAGGCGCGGCGGCGTGGCGCGAGGTGGCCACGCGCCGGACAGGCGGTCGGGACGGCGGAGGCGGTCCGAGGCGGCGCCGCGGCGAAGGGCGGCGGCGGGCGCAGCGCTTAGCGCCGCGCGCGCGCGAGGAAGCGAGAGCCGCGCGCGCCAACGGATGGGGGAGCGGGGAGGCGCCGGGGCGAGAGGGAAGGCGGAAAGGGGAGGCGAGCGCCAACGGGCTGGCGCGGGCGCGAGGCGCGCGGGAGAAGGGAAGGCGGAGAGGGAGGCGGGCGCCAATGAAGTGGAGAAAGCGGAATGGCCGAGAAAGGAAAGCGCATTTCCGACGAAACTTTCCCGAAAAGGAAAGTTTTCAAAATTCACCCAAAAATGCAGCAAAAAGCGCAGAAATTTATTTTGAATTTTTCCAGGGCTTTTCACCACCGGCGGTCAATGGTGATCTCTTCACGCCGCCGTCTCCCCTTCCCGCCACCACCCATGCCCAACCTAATATTCACAGTGTCACCACCCTCCACCACCGTCCGCCATCGGACCACCGCCTCCCTGCCTCCCTCTACAGTGAGAGGGCATGATAAACTCATCATCGTCATAGTAACAAAGGAGGAGGAGGAATATGAGGCAGCGCTCTTAGAGGTGGAAGGGAAGGCATTCATTAGTTTTTCTCAATTGGAAAATGCTTGCCTTTGGTAAAGAAAAAGGGATGAAAGAGGCAACGATGGGCCACTGGTTTTGAGAGCTTAATGTAAGTGAAAACTCAAATAAAACTCTTATGCACACTAAATAAGCATTACTTATGTACTATCAAGCTTTTATTTGTTGATTTTGAAATTACTTTGTATTAATTTCTACATATTCAAGCCTCTAGAGTATGATATCGTTGAATCAAAGCTGTTTTAGTTCGCTAGTACTTAGGAGATAAGGTCCATTCTTTTCTCTTTTTTTTCAGCTGGTTTTTTGTTTCGTTTTCTTTCTGTAATTACTATTTATCAGCTGGTTAGACAATCTAGTAATCTATTTTTGCTAAGGAATTTAACCTTGTACGCTTGACGTCAACCCTATACCAGCATTAAACTACAAGCCATGTAGTATACGACAAGCTAGTGCCATATAGCCGTGCAGCCGTTCTCTCATGGTGGAACCTCGTTAACGACCAGAGGATTTAGAGTCAAATTTTTGTGTGAATATGTGATACTATAATTTCCACATTAGATTATAGGGTTACCTGTAAAACATTAAAGAAATGTTGCACCCCCGAAACCCAACCCAGAAATGTTAGGGCACTTCTAGTTCGGACGCTGCATTGCAATATTTACCAACTCATAGAGATTCAAGACTAGAAACAATCTTTTCAATACATGATATTTAACAACCACTCTACTCAATTAATTTTTCCTCATACCCCACCTCCTTTATCTCCTTTTTAGTAATCCCCCTTCTCTAACTTTCTTGGTCCTCTCAAATAGACAATGTTTGACGCTACTGTCATCTCATTTCCTTAATTTTCCTCTCATATCAGCTTTTTACTTAATATATTATAAACACTGCTTACATCACTATGTTGGAATTGACTTTAGGCCAAACTTTTACATGCTAGCACAGAAACATGGGTGGGGTTGTTCAGTTTGGTTTAAATAAACCGGTTTATGACTTTTTTTATTGTAGCTGGTTTATTTTAAATTGTAGCTTCTGGTAGCTTTTTTGACATAAATTAAATTTAAAAATAGAAAAAAAGATTAGCCCATCACAGATAATGCAAATAAATACGAAAAAAGACAAAAAAACCTAAAAACTAAAAAGCTTAAAAAAGGTAAAATTAAATAATAGTAAACTAGAGATCAAAAATCAAAAACTAAAGCCTAAACGTGCGATGCCATAAAAGTCTGTCCTCGAAACCCACGGAATGTTCCCCTGCCAATCGACCTACCACCGTAAGGTCGGTCCTCCAAAAGATAACCATGTCATAAAAACTGATCAAGTGCAGTACAGTAGCTAGTGCCCAGTACGTGCGAGGCGGAGGCGAAAATGCTTGTACGCTACGCCGCCAGCTCCGAGGCACTGTGGCGGATAGCATTTTGCTGCTAAATCTTCTTCCCGTCGTAGCTACACCGGCATGAGCCCGGACAAGTACAGACACAACGAACCAAACGGAATTGGCAAAATTAGGCGAGCCGGACGAGGTGGTTGCCGTGTGTCGTACCGGGCCACCATCTGGTGGCCGCGGAAGACGCGCAGCAGCGCCCGGCCATTACTTCTGTCTTGGTCGGACAAATTAAACCTACCCGCGTTATGTTTGGGCCGCTTGGAGTCTTGAACACTCCAAACAGAGTTTTTTTAGAAAAACCATTTTTTAATTTAATTTACGTGAATAAACGATGTGTTTTTTTTACGAGAATAACCCTCAGTCGCGATTGGGCCTACTAGCACCGTGGGCATGTGGTTGAGGCCCTCAGTTGCGCGTTTGGCGCTCGACTAGAGGCACTGAAGCCTAGTCGCGCAACGAGCGAATTACATGAAGCATGGGCGGAGCCACAACATGGGGCCCGATGTCACAGGACACCGGGTCCAAAAATCTTTTCTATAGGTATTAATATCTCTATTCCATGCGTGAACCCTCTAACCTAAACTCGGTGCACCCGGTATCTTCTTTGAAGCCAAACGAAGGGAATACTAGCAGCCTAAATTTTCAGTAACTAGCAGTAATCCACGAGGAATCTCCACCGTCCCTCAAAGACACGAGGTCGCTGCAGACTGCCCAAGAGGGAGGACCGCAACAGTCATGTTGTCTATTTGATCGATCTGGCGTGTCACTGCACGACCCTCACGCATGTTCATCACGCAAGGTCGTGCAGAAGATGCGCATCACGCCCGCTACAGCCACACCCAGCCAAGCAGCAAATATTCACAAGAAAACAAGAGAAATCGATGCCATCAGTGGCTCTCGTTTGCCATCTGGCTATAGTGCCGCATGGTCCCTATTGCCTCGTGCTCTCGTCGGTCGAAGGAATTTGTACCTACCTAGTGAGTATGTATTTTGCTCTAAATTTTTGTCAATTATTCCAATTTATTTTAAGAATAGGGGCTACATTTGTGAGCTGGGGTTTCAATGTGATGATTGTTGATTGTTTTTGTCAAATTATAAGTTTAAGACTTAGTGTTTCAATTTTGATTTGTGCAATATTGTCCTGGCTCATTGCAAATTAGATGAAAATGTAGAATTTGATCACAGTTAAGTAAGTAAACCACTTAACGTATTTTCTATTATATTATTCTTGAATTGTTGAACATAGAAATATCTAATTGACCTTTTCCAATTTTTTGATGATGTTTCGATGAATGATAGACTTATTTGTTATGTAGAGAAATAAGAATTATAAAATATTATCAATGATATTGTAGTTCATTGCTTTATGAATTTGAAAGAACACAAATATTAAGAAGTAATGCTTTTATTTATATTTGATCATTCTATTTTTTACTTAAAAACTTTAAGTAATTTTATTTTTATAGGCCAATGAGATCGGATGATGTATTTTACTAATGCCGAACAACTTTTTTGTCTAAGATTTCACACTTAGTTACTTTAGTTTGTTGCAACTAACCAATATTATTATCGGGTTTATTTATTTTGGTAAGTATTTTGATCATTACTTCTTTATTATCACATACGGGTATCGGTCGTATTGAAGTATTGATGCTAAAAATTACCGGACATATTACTATTAGGCACAAAATTGATTGAAAATTATATATGTTTATATATATATATATATATATATATATATATATATATATATATATATATATATATATATATATATATATATATATATATATATATATATATATATATATATATATATATATATATATATATATATATATATATGATGAAGTGGTGAACCCCGGTTATTTTTTGTCTAGTTCCGCCCCTGACATGAAGCCATGTTGGCCAGTCGCACGCCCGTTGCGAGACTAAGGCAGCCAGTCGTGCGACTAGTGCCTATATAAGGTAAAAAAATCAATAGAAATCCTCACTTTAATTTGAAAAAAGAGAGAGGGGAAGAGAGGAAACAAGACGAGAAGAGAGGGGAGGATGAGGTTCTGCTTGTCTGCCTCCCTATCTATGTTTTTTCTGCGGTTAGTTCTCATTGCTCTTGTAGTTTATTGGCCATTTCGATTAAAACATGATAAGTTAGCAATAATGAACCTAGATTAGTGGTAGAATTAAGGTTGCTAGTTGTAGATCTGCATATTTTAGTAGTAATATCGCGTGTAGTGTATTATAATATATGGTTTTTGTGACTAGTGCAAGATTTAGGATGGTTAAGTTTAGATGTGCATGAGTTAGGCATCGTATTTTAGGCCGTTTGTATGTTGTAATCAAAATTATATTTGAATGCATTTAGTTGTGTTGTAGGCGATGCAATGGAACAAAGAGTATTTCGATATGTACGGCACGGGGGTATTTGTGTGGGATGTAATTTAATTTGATTTTTATAAGGCTTGACGTAAGAGGCATAATTTCCATATTTTTGTTGTGCTTTGAATACTTTGGGTCGTGTCGTGTGACAGGCATATCAGCTCAACAAGCTTTTAGAGTATATTACAACCATGATGAAGTTCGGGACAAACCATATAGGGTTGATTTGAGTAGTTTTCCGCAGACTACACTATTTCACATAGACCCAGACAATCTTAAAATCAGGGAGGTTCTATTGTGGGTGACTTATAGCTTCTCGCTGGACCCAATGGTATTTGGTGTTACTGTGAAATGCCTATGGAGTCATTCTGCGGAAGTCATCCGTTGGGAGTTGAGGCCCCTCGAGTGAACAAAATCATGGATGTCTTACTTGGAAGCGTGCAAATGCCGTGGCTAGGAGTGTGTCCTATTGGTCCAAGCCTATTTCAAAGAGAGTTCAAGTATAGTTGGTGGTGATCATGGAGTGGGAGAGAGTAGTGCAGGCATACAGGTAGAAGTTGGGGATATTGAGAGAGAGGACAGTGGTGGAGATGTAGTTAAGGCTGAAGGTAGCCATGTTCAACCTATCGAACATGCGGATGAAGGGAGGATATCGAATTTATAGTGTATTACTTGGAGCTGGAAAATCAGAGGGCCAAGGCCAAAGAGCAAGTGTCGGAAGAGAACGAGGACGGCAGTTTAGATGATGAAGATGTCCCCAACGCGCTAGTGCCTGATGGTTGGAACAAATACGGAGCTAAGGGCCTAGATGTGAATGATGGCCATGATTCCCCATGGTAGTACCAGGAGAATAAGGTGCGTGTTTGTCGAGACCTGAACATGCAAATCCGAACTCTCTGTATATATTGCACTAGTTCAGAATCACACTAGTGCACACAGTGAAAATTTAGATGGAATATCGACCATATTCACGATTAACCAAGAAAAAGATTCAAATATTATTCATTATTGAGACACAGTGAGCTGTCGAGCTTGCATTCCATTGAGGCTGATTGTTGATGTTGATAGTGTTGGTGATATGCCCTAGAGGCAACATGGAGATGTTGAATATATCACATACTATGTTTATGATACATTGCTTTGTTCCTTGAAATAGACATTATCATTATTGATCAATGAGTATGTGACTTATTCATGAGACTCTTAATGCCAAAATGTTGCTATTTCTAAATGATCCCTGATCATATATCATATGAGGAACAAATATGATTCAAAGATCAGCATATGTATTGATTGATGATCATGTCTCATGGATCATGGTATGGAGATACCAAATCAATAATATGGACATGTGTTAGTGAACATATGTTGGATAGACCCGCCATGAGACACTGCAGAGATTCCATGTGTCATTAGTTGGTCTCAAGTAGTGTTTATGTAGAATCCTTAGACTTGAGATCATCATGGTTCCCAATATGCGTAGTAGCCTATTTTGGGACTACTAACCACTACTCCATAACTGGGTAGTCATAAAAGTAGTCTTGGGTTTGCTATGAAACATGTAGTGGGATGTGAATGATCAAGATAGAATTTGCCCTCCTTATGGGAGAGATATCTCTGGGCCCTCGATGTAATGGATTATGAAAGTGCATGGCCATGCCAATGTGATTGAGGAGTCAATCACAAGTTTATAATCTATCACGGAATCGAGAGAGTGATTGAGCTATTAAGAGGATGACACAGTCTCGCCTTGAGCTTAATCTATATCGTGAGGCAAAGGGATTCGTACATGAGAACATTACAGTTCAGTAGATATGATCTTTACGTATACTTTGGGGTTAATATGTCTTGCTAGAGGCCGCTATTAATGTGGTGACCGGAAAGGTGTTTCCGGTCGCGACCAAGTATACGTGAACCTCTGTGGTCGCACACTTAACAAAGTTGGAACACTAATTCGAATGTGATTCGGATGTGGGCTCAATTCGGATAGAGATCCGGATAGACTCCTATTGGGCCTCGGTCCACGAGGCCCAAGTGAGGAGGTCTATATATTTGGAGGCGGGGGTGAGGATGTACGCTCGTTCTCACGAGCAAAACCCTAGCCGCCACCTCCCGAGCCAAACCCTAGCCGCTCGCGAGTCTTTGGTACACTCGCGATCGGCTGCCCACCCGGGACGTGTGGATACCGGTGGAGGCGCCGCTCGTTGCGGCGTTGATCGGCATCAACAAACTACGATTGGATCCGCTCGTGGTGTGGTTGATCGCGTGGAGGAGACGATCCGTTCGGACGATCGGCTACTTCCACTACTACCTCGACGCGCGTGGTTGGATCGGCTTCTCCAACTCTTCTTCCGCTGCGCTGCGCGTCTAGTGGTAACGATCTATGATCCCTCCTTAGCATGATGTCCTGGTGTGCGCGGTAGAAATTTTTTATTTTCTGCTATCGTAGCCTTCGCGCGTTCCTTCAGATAGGGTGCGGTCCCGAAATACCCTGACAAGGCATTGGAGATAGAGTCCTGAAATTTTCCTACTAAGGTACACGGGCTAGCGATACGTGTTGAATCTAGGTCTTCGTGACTATTGCAACTGAGCTCCTGGTTGAATCATCTTCTTCTTGCAAGATTTTTCCATCTCATGGTGAGCTTCTTCAATAAGTATAACATTGTCCCCCATTGCCCACAACTCAAACCTTCAATCCAAGATTAAGGCCTCTCTTGAAGTGCTTTTGACGTACATCATCCGTGGCAACATCCTCTGGAGCATAGTGAGCTAACCGAGTGAACTGTCGGGACCCCGGATTACAAACCAGGACCCTCTGTGTATTACTGCACTAGTCCCAGATCACAGCTAGTGCTCACAGTTAAACAGAAATGATTCATGACCAACAACGCATTTATTACAATTATAAAGAGTACTGACCACCAGGTCTCATTATTACACTTGAGGTTTCACGACCTCGCACAATTCAAACACAGCGGAAGCAAAGAAAACTCAAAGCAGACCCATCAAAATGCCACAGGCAGTTGACTGGGGAAGCGCGACCTAGTCCTCCGGGAAGAATCCATCACAGCCACAAGCGAAGCAGTAGTCGTAATCACCTTCTTGAGCTTCATGTTCTTCTGGGGTTTATTTTAAGTGTAGCATGTGAGTACATAAAGTACTCCGCAAGTCTTGGGAAAAATGCATAGATGCAAGGCTTGACAAAGGAAGGCTATATGGTTCTTTTGCACAAAGCAATATTTTAAAATTTCAATTACTACTAATTATT
Source organism: Dendrocalamus sinicus (assembly GCA_036346575.1). Lineage (NCBI taxonomy): Eukaryota > Viridiplantae > Streptophyta > Magnoliopsida > Poales > Poaceae > Dendrocalamus > Dendrocalamus sinicus. Next base: position 11,364,608 of record CM070656.1, on the reverse strand, counting down.
TTCGAAGGCATCAATTTAACCAATTAATTGTTTTAACAAAACTACCATTAATTCTCTAGTGAAGGTTCCATCTACCAACACTAGCCAACCAATTACAATTGGTCAAGTTTAAAACTGCGGGTTCCATCCACCCTCTCTGGCTCCATCCGCCAGGATACCCTTCCGAGAGTTCCCTCCACTCTCGGAATACAAAACTTTAATTTTTTTTTAAAACCAAAACCAGAAATCTACCATGTGAATGCATTCCTTGCCCGCCCTTGACCGTGGGCACGGCTATTCGAATAGTTTTACACTCTGCAGAGATTGTACAACTTTACCCACAAGAGATAAATTATCCTAAAAGTCAACACGCTTCCTTTGGCATGAGACCCAGATAAAATATCACAAAGCCTTTACCTTACTCTAATCTAGCTAGATACCACCCGCTGAGGTTTCACCGCAGTAGGCTAACCGCCCAACCGAAGCCCCTCTTGCGCCATATGAGTACAGATAAATCCATCCCTCACCGTGAATAACGGTCCATCCTCGGCACCCACTTTCCATCGGTGGCACCTAAACTAGACTATCATAAGTTATTCGGCCAGGTCGCACCCATATAGACTTGTGGTTGTACGGTTAATGCTCGACCGGACAAACACAAGCGTCGGTCCTTAATTGACTAGGGTGGAACATACACTTAACAAGATCTCGTGCTAACTGCACCAAACCAAACCAACCATCCACCCTAATCTAAACCAACTTTCACATTTTTATTTTATTTTTAAAATAACAGCGGCAACTCCAATTACCGCTACATTTATAAACACAAGGTTCTACAATAAGTCATAATTTCCCATTTCAAAATTATAACAAGATTAAATAGCAAGGCTAAGCATGATACTACCGTTCTTATATTAGCAAAGATTAAATAATAATCTCATTATTGAGACAAGGGCAATCCTAATGTTACAAAGGTACATGATATTCAAATTCAATTGAGGGTATAACAACATTTGGTTTAACTAATTCGCTACGACAAAATTAGGGTTCTATGTAAATAGCGAAGCACATAAATTTAAAATAATTAAAAACATTTCATAATCATGGGTTCAAAATAATCAAAGGAGACTTGCCTTCCTGGACGCTGGTTGGGTCTTCTTGCTGCGACTCGACGAGTTCCTCGGCGACATGAATCTACGCGCAGAAAGACGGACAAACAAAACAAATAAATTCAAACAAAATTTAAATAAAATTCAAAAATTCAAAAAGAGTGCATATTTAGATAGTTTATGGTTTTAGAAAAATTTAGAAATTTGAACGGCTCAAATCGGAGTTAAAATGAGAAAGTTATGGCTTCCGGAAGATTAAACAGGAGGGAAAAAGGAATAACCGGATTTCGGGAATTATTTTTATACTGGAAAATGCCAATTATGACGTCACCAAATTTCGAATTTGCTGAGCGGGAAAATGTATTTGAATGACGGGTGGGTCCGGTCTACCGTGGACCGAACCCACGGACCACGGGCCTTGCCGACGTGGCGCACCGGCCACATGGCGCCACGCGAGCGCGAGGTGGCGGCCACGCGGCGAGGCCGGCCACGCGGGCGCGCGCGCGACGGAGATGGCCGGCCGGCCTCGCCGCGGCCGCGGCCGGAGGTGGGGAAGCGGTGAGCGGCGGCGGTGAAGGGGTCGGCGGCGGCTTACCGGCGGCGGCGACGGAGGCGGGAGGCGAGGGTGGCCGCGCAGGAGGCGCGGCGAGGTCGGTTGGGCGGCGGTGAAGCCACGGAGGCGGCCGGCGGAGGGGAAGAGGAGGCGGTGGGAGGCGGTGTCGAGGAGGCCGGGAGGGGGTATTTATAGGGCAATGGGAGGAGGGGAGGCCGGCCATTTGGAGCTCGCCGGAGTAATTGCAAACCGTGAATAGGGGGCGAAATTTAAGGGGGAAACGGCCGGGGAATGGAGGTAATTGATTTGGCATCCGTTACCATGTTTTATTCAGGAATTAAAGCGAAGGAAACGGCCGAATTCAAAGCTCTATTTTCGGGTTAATGGAGGTGGAGAGAGAGGGTTGGAGGAGGAAGAAGAAGAGGTAGAAGAAGGATATGACAAGGGGGCCCCATGTGTCATAGAGAGGGTGAAATGGTGAAGGGGTACGGGCCGTTAGATTCGTGACACGTGGCAAGTGGGTGTATGAGAGGCTTTGGATTTTATGAAGGGGTAAGTTGTGGTGGATGGCTAGGATTAAAACGTGGAGAGAGGTTGATTTAATCTGAGGGCGACACGTGGCGGGCTAGGGATAATTTGATTTTTATTTTCGGAATAAATTTCAGAAATTACTAGAAACTTTATAAAAGCTTGGAAAATTAATATTTAATGCCTAAAAATTCCAGAAAAATCATAGAATATTCCTGGAAGTATTTTAGACTTATTAAAAATATTTTTAATTTCAGATTTGAATTTTATAATTTTATAAAATTCTTTTTAACTTTGAAAATTGATTTTAAAATTCCAGAAAATTCTCTAAAATTACTTAAAAATTTAGGGAAGGCTAGGGAAAATAAAATAAACTCTTTTTGGCTTTAACAAAATATTTTAAATACATTTTCTTGCTTTTAAAAAATTTAAATAAACTCCAAATAAATCCAGATAAATCCAAATAAAATCCGAATACATTAAAATAATTAATTTAAAATTAAAATCTTCAGAAAGCGAAATTTTGGGATGTGACAAACCTACCCCCCTTAGAAAGAATCTCGACCAGAGATTGGATGACGGGAAAAAGATTAGGAACTCGCTCTTAGATCTTCTTCACGCTCCCAAGTTGCTTCCGATTCGAGTGATTGCTCCATTGTACTTTTACGAACTTGATAACCTTGTTTCGGTTCGACGCTCGCTTCATCCAAAATTTTGATTGGATACTCGGATAAGTTAAATCCTCTTTTATCTCAACCTCATCTAAGGACATCTGCTCTTCTGGCACTCTGAGACACTTCCTTAACTGAGACACGTGGAAGACGTCGTGCACTTTTGTCAACTGGGGTGGAAGCTTCAGCTGATAAGCGACTTCTCCCCTTTTAGCTAAAACAGGGAATGGTCCGATGAATCTAGGAGCAAGCTTGCCACTGACTCCAAAACGTCGCATTCCTTTGAGAGGCGAAACCTTCAGATATACATGATCTCCAGATACAAATTCTAACGCTCTTCTGCGATTATCCGCATAGCTCTTCTCGTCTTGTTTGTCTTTGTTTTTAACCTATCCCGAATCGATTTAACTTGCTCTTCGCTCGCCCAGTACATCTGGTCCAAACACTTGCCCTTCTCCGGTTTCTTTCCAGTACAGTGGTGTCCTGCACTTCCTACCATACAATGCTTCAAAAGGAGACATTTGCAAGCTGGATTGATAACTATTATTATATGAAAATTCTGCATAAGGCAAACTTTGATCCCAACTGGTCTTATTAGCCAAGGCACATGCTCTCAACATGTCTTCCAATATTTGATTTACTCTCTCAGTTTGACCATCTGTCTGGGGATGATAGGCCGTACTAAAATTTAAATTGGTGCCCAATAGCCCATGTAGCTTTTGCCAAAATCTTGAAGTGAATTGAGTTCCACGATCTGACACAATCTTCTTTGGAACTCCATGCAAACACACAATTCTTGACATATACAGCTCAGCGAGTTTGTCTCCAGAATAGGTCGTCTTTACCGGAATGAAGTGGGCGACTTTTGTCAGACGGTCCACAATAACCCAAATTGAATCATACCCTGATTTTGTTCTCGGCAATCCAGTTATAAAATCCATACCAATTTCTTCCCATTTCCACTCGGGTATCTGCAAAGGTTGTAATAGTCCGGCAGGTCTCTGATGTTCCGCTTTGATCCGCTGGCACACATCACACAAAGCGACATATTCAAGAATCTCCTTTTCATACTCGACCACCAATACCTTTCTTTGAGATCTTGGTACATCTTTGTACTTCCTGGGTGAATTGAATATCTAGATTCATGAGCCTCTTTCAAAATTAACTCTTTTATTTCTTTCTTTTCAGGTACAATAATTCTTTTCCCGAACCAAATGATACCCTCTTCATCCTCTGAAAATTCTGGTGCTTTCCCTTTCTTCATATTTTCTTTGATTTCCTTGACATACTTGTCTTCTCCTTGAGCTGCCTTGATCATCTCTACTAGAGTTGGTTGAACCTCCAAGGTAGCCAAGAATCCTCCCTCTACTACTTCCAAGTTGAGCCGATGGAATTCTTCCTGTAGTGCGGGCATACTGTCCTTGATCCACAGCTTATTGCAGTAACTCTTTCTGCTCAATGCATCAGCTACCACATTGGCCTTGCCTGGATGATAATGTATCCCAATATCATAATCCTTTATTAGCTCAAGCCATCTCCTTTGCCTCATATTGAGATCAGGTTGGGTAAATATATACTTTAGACTTTTGTGATCCGTGTAAATCTCACAGCGGTTACCGATCAAATAATGCCTCCATATTTTTAAAGCATGCACTACGGCAGCTAGCTCTAAATCATGAGTGGGATAATTCTCCTCATGGGGTCGCAATTGCCTTGAAGCATAGGCTACTACCTTTCTTTCTTGCATCAAAACACAGCCTAATCCTTGCCTTGACGCATCACAGAAGACTTCAAAATCTTTTCTAATATCCGGGAGTGTTAGCACTGGTGCAGAAGTTAGCCTTTTCTTTAGCTCTTGAAAACTATCCTCACATGCTTTACTCCATTCAAACTTCTTTTCTTTCTTTAGCAACTGAGTAAGAGGTCTTGCAAGCTTGGAGAATCCTTCAATAAAACGACGATAGTAACCAGCCAAACCCAAAAAGCTTCTGATCTCAGATACTGACTTAGGTTGTGTCCAATTGAGCACATCATTAACTTTATCAGGGTCTACGGACACTCCTCCTGCAGAAATTACATGACCCAGGAAGGCCACTTTCTTCAACCAAAACTCACATTTGCTAAACTTGGCATACAACTGGTGTTCTCTGAGCTTTTCCAAAACTATCCTCAAATGTTTCGCATGCTCTTCCTCATTCTTGGAATATATCAAAATGTCATCAATGAAAACCACCACAAATTTATCCAAATATTCCATGAACACCTTATTCATCAGATTCATGAAATATGCAGGAGCATTGGTTAAGCCAAAAGACATCACCGTATACTCATACAATCCATAGCGAGTAGCAAAAGCTGTCTTTGGTATATCTTCGGGTCTTATCTTCAATTGGTGATAACCTGATCGAAGATCGATCTTTGAGAAGACACATGAACCTTTCAATTGATCAAATAAATCATCTATCCTCGGCAAAGGATACTTGTTCTTAATTGTCACATCATTCAAAGATCTATAGTCCACACACATGCGAAGACTGCCATCTTTCTTCTTCACTAGTAGTACTGGTGCTCCCCAAGGTGAAGAACTTGGTCTAACAAAACCTTTCTCTAGCAACTCTTGAATCTGTTTCTTAACCTCAGCCAGGTCATTTGCGGACATACGATAGGGTCTCTTGGAAATCGGAGCTGTACCAGGTACTAAATTAATAACAAATTCAATTTCTCTGTCCGGCGGCATTCCTGGTAAATCCTCAGGGAATACATCTGGGTACTCATTTACTATAGGCACCTTTTCCAAAGTTATTCCCTTCAAACTGTTCAATCCACACCTATTCTGGGAAGATGTGTTTGACTTATACCTTACTTGGATTCCTTCCGAATTGGTAAGGGTAATGGCACGATCAGCACAATCTATCTGCCCTTTATACTTGGTTAACCAATCCATGCCAAATATTACATCTAGGCTCTTGGAATCTATTATAATAAGATTCGCTAGAAATTTCACTCCATTTATATCTACAGTGGCTCTAGGGCAAACTGTGTTAGTCATCATTTCCTTTCCAGGTGATTGGACTAGCATAGGGTTCTTTAGTAAATTCACATCCCAATTATATCTTTCAACAAAATCTTTTGACACAAAAGAATGCGAAGCTCCAGAATCAAATAATGCTGTTGCAGGAATTGAATTGACAAGAAACTTACCCAGAACTACGTCGGGTGCATCCTGAGCTGCCTCCGCAGTGACATGGTTAAGATGTCCTCTGCTCATCGCCTGCGGAGTCTTTGGAGTTTGAGGCGTTCCCCGGCCTTGACCTGCAGTTGGAGCTCTTGCTGGCGTGGTCCCTAGGTTGAAGCGAACGGGAGTCACAGCTGAGCGCTTCTGGGGACAGTTGCTGGCATAATGCCCCATGTTTTTGCAGTTGAAACACTGCACTCCTGCTACTGAAGTCCTGTTCTGTTGTGGTTGCCCACCATTGCCCGATCGGGGAGCTTGAGGATTGGGACGAGGGGCAGCAAATGGAGTCCTTGGCACACTTGAGTCTGAGGGCTTATGAAACTGAGGTGTGCTGGGGCGAAATCGAGAACCGCTTGCTCCTTGCTGAGCTTGGAACTTCCTCTTCCGGGTTTCAAACAATTGACGCTGAGCGTCTTCTTGTAGGAAAGCCTTATTCACCATGTGCTGAAAAGTTGGGTAGTCATTTGACACAAGTTGCACCTTAAGATTGGGATCAAGTCCTGCATGAACCTCCGGATCTTGGTTGCCTCGACGTGACCTCTTCTGCGGCATACCGGATAGTTGGGTGAATTTGTTCAGATATTCTAAACACCGAGGTTTCCTGCTGCGATTGGTAAAATTCCTCTTTTCATTTCCATTATTCCGTAGGAATATGTGCTGTGTCGGAAAGCCTCAACAAACTCATCCCAAGTGATGGTTTGTGCATTTTGATGAGCAAGACGATAATTTTCCCACCAATTGGCAGCAACTCCTTTGAGTTGGTGGGCGCATACAATACTTTTTCTTGGTCATTGCATCGAGCTAGGGTCAACTTCCTCTCTACATCCTTGATCCAATCGTCTGCCTCCAAAGGATCTACTGAACCAGCAAAGGTAGGAGGTCTGGTCCTCATGAACTCTCCCAGCTTAGACTGAGGTGCCTGGTTTTGTGCCTGAGGGGCTTGTGACTTGGTTACGGGCCAAGGCTTGTAGAAGCTGCAGTTGCATTGCCATCATCTGCTCTAAATTGGGTGCTTGAGCCGGAGGTGGTGGAATGTTGTCCTCTGGTTGAGCGTTGGGGTTCTGGTGCTTTGCTGTGGTTGCTCCTTGTGTTCACCATCCAAGCGGTTTCAAGATTAGCAAAAGATAAGAGGAAATAGCATAGATAAGAGAGTAGGGAAAACTAAACAACATCCCAAACCAACACACAAGAGAGAAACAAGCAACAATCGAGAAGAAACTTATTCTTGAAATCAAAATAGTTTTAAGAATGGCTGCACCACAAGTGCACAAAGGCTTGGTACAGTCCATCTAACACACCAAAACATAACATAAAGCATTCTAATAACGTAAACATTTTATTTGGGTGCTACGGACTAAAAACAAAACTACTAATCCTCTCCAAAGACACGCTCCTCGTGGTCCTCCTCGGGTCCTCTCCGGATCCTCCTCTGGATCCTCCTCCGGATCCTCCTCGCGCTCGTTCACGTGATGCCGAGAACAATCGCAAGCAGCTGAAGCACGAGGACGGTTACGACTGGAGGCAGTCGAACCCGAACGAGAACGAGAAGGCTTGCGCTTCTTGAGGGTGATGACCGGCGGGATCGGGCGTCGCACCTTCTTGCGTCTTTGTCATCCCGATGCGGAGTCCGAAAGTCGAGCCGGTGCCGGGTTGTTGGGGACGGCGGTGGTGTACAGGAGAAGATGGCGTGTAGTCCACTATGGGTGAAGACGGCGTGTAGTCAGCTGCGGCCCTGAGACGTCTCAGCTCAAACTCAGCTGCCTGGCTCTGGAGAAGCTGTGCGCGAAGTGTGTCCGAATGCTGGTAGCTGGAAGTGAGTAGCATCCGCAACTGTCCGATCTCCTCTAAAGCTCTGGAGTAAGTGACTGCCATCGCCTGAGTCAGCTGCACCTGATGCGACAGTCGAGGATCGTCTGCTGGAATCTCGAAGGGATCTGGATACCTCTGTCCTGCCCGGGGGTTGATGAAGAAGCGAAGGAGATCGGTGCACGCATCCTTGTGCGAGATGGCACAACTCATCTATAGCAAGGCGTCTTTGCGTCTGGGATGCGTCATAACAATGGGACCGAGGGTGCTTGATGGGGTATGTTTGGGATTTGAATTCCCCTTCCCGTGCGTACAGGAATACCTCCATCGTCCATGAGTCACGGTCCAGGATCCGCGTCTTCCGCCCCCTGAAAATGGGCGGCTGACGGTACTCCAAGCACTGCATCAGCTGCCGAAGGAGGCTAGCAAACCCTCCAGCATCCTCTCCATGAGAGTAATAGTCCCACGGGGCAACGGATGACGAACCGGCCATCTACAAAGTTTGAAATAAAAGAGAAGATTAGTAAAAAGAATTAGTGAATGAATATAAAGACAAGAACGAGATTCTAAGTAAGAAAAGAATAGAAGCAAAGAGGCTTATATATTTTTAATATACTCTTTTTAAGAAAATATGAGTCCTTAAGGTTTTACCATTTTCTAAGCTAGGTCACGTCCTACAGTCAAATTGGCTCTGATACCATCTCTGTCGGGACACCGGATTACAAACCAGGACCCTCTGTGTATTACTGCACTAGTCCCAGATCACAGCTAGTGCACACAGTTAAACAGAAATGATTCATGACCAACAACGCATTTATTACAATTATAAAGAGTACTGACCACCAGGTCTCATTATTACACTTGAGGTTTCACGACCTCGCACAATTCAAACACAGCGGAAGCAAAGAAAACTCAAAGCAGACCCATCAAAATGCCACAGGCAGTTGACTGGGGAAGCGCGACCTAGTCCTCCGGGAAGAATCCATCACAGCCACAAGCGAAGCAGTAGTCGTAATCACCTTCTTGAGCTTCATGTTCTTCTGGGGTTTATTTTAAGTGTAGCATGTGAGTACATAAAGTACTCCGCAAGTCTTGGGAAAAATGCATAGATGCAAGGCTTGACAAAGGAAGGCTATATGGTTCTTTTGCACAAAGCAATATTTTAAAATTTCAATTACTACTAATTATTTTCGAAGGCATCAATTTAACCAATTAATTGTTTTAACAAAACTACCATTAATTCTCTAGTGAAGGTTCCATCTACCAACACTAGCCAACCAATTACAATTGGTCAAGTTTAAAACTGCGGGTTCCATCCACCCTCTCTGGCTCCATCCGCCAGGATACCCTTCCGAGAGTTCCCTCCACTCTCGGAATACAAAACTTTAATTTTTTTTTTAAAACCAAAACCAGAAATCTACCATGTGAATGCATTCCTTGCCCGCCCTTGACCGTGGGCACGGCTATTCGAATAGTTTTACACTCTGCAGAGATTGTACAACTTTACCCACAAGAGATAAATTATCCTAAAAGTCAACACGCTTCCTTTGGCATGAGACCCAGATAAAATATCACAAAGCCTTTACCTTACTCTAATCTAGCTAGATACCACCCGCCGAGGTTTCACCGCAGTAGGCTAACCGCCCGAACCGAAGCCCCCTCTTGCGCCATATGAGTACAGTAAATCCCTGTCCCTCACTGTGAATAACCAGTCCATCCCTGGCACCCACTTTCCACTGGTGGCACCTAAACTAGACTATCATAAGTTATTCGGCTAGGTCGTACCCATATAGACTTGTGGTTGTACGGTTAATGCTCAGTCTGGACAAACACAAGCGTCGGTCCTTAATTGACTAGGGTGGAACATACACTTAACAAGATCTCGTGCTAACTGCACCAAACCAAACCAACCATCCACCCTAATCTAAACCAACTTTCACATTTTTATTTTATTTTTAAAATAACAGCGGCAACTCCAATTACCGCTACATTTATAAACACAAGGTTCTACAATAAGTCATAATTTCCCATTTCAAAATTATAACAAGATTAAATAGCAAGGCTAAGCATGATACTACCGTTCTTATATTAGCAAAGATTAAATAATAATCTCATTATTGAGACAAGGGCAATCCTAATGTTACAAAGGTACATGATATTCAAATTCAATTGAGGGTATAACAACATTTGGTTTAACTAATTCGCTACGACAAAATTAGGGTTCTATGTAAATAGCGAAGCACATAAATTTAAAATAATTAAAAACATTTCATAATCATGGGTTCAAAATAATCAAAGGAGACTTGCCTTCCTGGACGCTGGTTGGGTCTTCTTGCTGCGACTCGACGAGTTCCTCGGCGACGGCGGAATCTACGCGCGTAAAGACGGACAAACAAAACAAATAAATTCAAACAAAATTTAAATAAAATTCAAAAATTCAAAAAGAGTGCATATTTAGATAGTTTATGGTTTTAGAAAAATTTAGAAATTTGAACGGCTCAAATCGGAGTTAAAATGAGAAAGTTATGGCTTCCGGAAGATTAAACAGGAGGGAAAAAGGAATAACCGGATTTCGGGAATTATTTTTATACTGGAAAATGCCAATTATGACGTCACCAAATTTCGAATTTGCTGAGCGGGAAAATGTATTTGAATGACGGGTGGGTCCGGTCTACCGTGGACCGAACCCACGGACCACGGGCCTTGCCGACGTGGCGCACCGGCCACATGGCGCCACGCGAGCGCGAGGTGGCGGCCACGCGGCGAGGCCGGCCACGCGCGCGCGCGCACGGGAGATGGCGGCCGGCCTCGCCGCCGGCCGCGGCGCCGGAGGTGGGGAAGCGGTGGCGGCGGCGGGTGAAGGGGTCGGCGGCTACCGCGGCGGCGGCGACGGCGGCGGGGTGAGGTGGCCGCGCAGGAGGCGCGGCGAGGTCGGTTGGGGCGGCGGTGAAGCCACGGAGGCGGCCGCGGGAGGGAAGAGGAGGCGGTGGGAGGCGGTGTCGAGGGAGGCCGGGAGGGGGTATTTATAGGGCAATGGGAGGAGGGGAGGCCGGCCATTTGGAGCTCGCCGGAGTAATTGCAAACCGTGAATAGGGGGCGAAATTTAAGGGGAAAGTAGGGAATGGAGGTAATTGATTTGGCATCCGTTACCATGTTTTATTCGGGAATTAAAGCGAAGGAAACGGCCGAATTCAAAGCTCTATTTTCGGGTTAATGGAGGTGGAGAGAGAGGGTTGGAGGAGGAAGAAGAAGAGGTAGAAGAAGGATATGACAAGGGGGCCCCATGTGTCATAGAGAGGGTGAAATGGTGAAGGGGTACGGGCCGTTAGATTCGTGACACGTGGCAAGTGGGTGTATGAGAGGCTTTGGATTTTATGAAGGGGTAAGTTGTGGTGGATGGCTAGGATTAAAACGTGGAGAGAGGTTGATTTAATCTGAGGGCGACACGTGGCGGGCTAGGGATAATTTGATTTTTATTTTCGGAATAAATTTCAGAAATTACTAGAAACTTTATAAAAGCTTGGAAAATTAATATTTAATGCCTAAAAATTCCAGAAAAATCATAGAATATTCCTGGAAGTATTTTAGACTTATTAAAAATATTTTTAATTTCAGATTTGAATTTTATAATTTTATAAAATTCTTTTTAACTTTGAAAATTGATTTTAAAATTCCAGAAAATTCTCTAAAATTACTTAAAAATTTAGGGAAGGCTAGGGAAAATAAAATAAACTCTTTTTGGCTTTAACAAAATATTTTAAATACATTTTCTTGCTTTTAAAAAATTTAAATAAACTCCAAATAAATCCAGATAAATCCAAATAAAATCCGAATACATTAAAATAATTAATTTAAAATTAAAATCTTCAGAAAGCGAAATTTTGGGATGTGACATGAACTTATTGAGATATTCGCTCACTGACATGTTCCCTTGCGGAAGCTCATGAAATTCTTCCTTCTTTATTTCAATCACTCCATCTAGGATATGGGTATGGCGAAAAGCTATGGTTAATTCTGCCAAAGTGATGTTTTGTTGATCTTCATGAGCCGCACAATAACTCTCTCACCATTCTAATGCAACACCTTCTAGCTGATGAGCGACGTAGAGAACTTTTTTTTATCCTGCACTGAGCAAGGTTCAGCTTCTTGTCTACAGAGCGAATCCAATCATCTGCTTCCAAAGGCTCAGATGAATTGGAATAACTAGGCGGTCTAGTTCTCATTAATTCTACAAATATCAATGATGGTGGATGAGCTGGCTAAGGTGCCACAGCTGCCTAATTCTGTTGATTCATCATGTTGTTAAGGTTTTGCATCATCGTGTTCATCAGCTGGGTCTAAGCTACTATGAACTGACTCAAAGTTGGATCCAATCCTATTGGAGGTGACTGCTGACCTTGTGCTGAAGGACTTAAGGTACTATTGCTAGGATCTGAGCCATCTAACTGCAACCAGCCAAATTCAGAGTATCAACCATCTTTCAATAATTCTGGATAATGTCAACTTAGTAGATAGTTGATTCTGCAGGCCTACAAAGAAGAGAGGAAATAGCAAGGATAAGGGGTAAACTCATCTAAGGGGGATATTCTAATGGCAATCCTAAGCTAAAACACGCTCTTAGCCGAGAAGGCTAACAGAAAAAGCAAGAAACCCCACAAATAAATATTTTTGACATGACTTCATCCTAATACCAAAAGCAAAACTATAGCTCACATCACACACAACTGCAAAGAAAAAGCAAAATGATCTACATGATGCTAAAAACTATAACAGGGTTCTAATCTGATGGCTTCCAATCTTCACAGTAATCTTCAATCTTGTCTTGAAATATATTGGGTGATTCCTTGATCCAAAACTGCACAGAAAAGCTTGAAGAATTCCAGGCTAACCTTCTCTTTGATAATGGAACACTCGAGACATCTGTAGATATTTTGGGGATAAGAAGTTAATTTAATATATGAAAACAATATCCAAAAGAAAATGAAGAGTAAGAATCCTAAGAATGGGGTAAGAAAAGAGAATTAGTATATATATTTTTTGATTTGATTTAGAAAATAGATTTTAAAATTTTTTGCTAAATCGACCTTTCTAACTAGGGCTCCATCCTACAATCGATATGACTCTGATACCACCTCTTTCGAGACCCAAATATTCAAATCCAGACTCTGTGTATACTGTACTAGTCCAGTATCACGCTAGTGCACACAGTGAAAACATAGATAGAATATCGACCGTATTCATGATTAACCAAGAAAAAGATTCAAATATTATTGATTATCATATTTGCGACCTTATGGCCAAGTTTACACTTCAACAGCTAGAAGGGCTTAACAAACTAGAGCGGAAACACAACAAAAATGAAGTGGCTATTTGACATGACCATAGGCAATCGATTGGGAAGCGAGACCCTAATCCGAGAAATCATCAAAGTATCCTCCTTCAGATACCTCTGGATAGTATGATTCTTCCTCTTCAACTGAGCAAATGTAAATATAGTCATGAGTATAAAGAGTACTTAGCAAGTCATTAGTAACAAGAATGCAACATAATTATGCAAGACTTACCAAATTATGGCTGAGTGGTTATTTTGCAGAAAGCAACAATTTAAGGTAAATACAATAAATAGATTGAAAGGAAACTTACAAAATGATAATGAGTAGATAATCAAAGGAATTAAATAAACTATAAGTAAATTGACCATTCACCCAATGAGCCACCCATGATCTAACCATTCACGTAATGAACCACTAGTGAACTAACCATTCATTTCCCATACTTATCCCAACCAAGTTTTTATGCAATTCTATCCCACATGTGAAATCACTGATTATTGTCCATAACCGGGGGCACGACTATTCGAATAATTTTACACTCTGCAGAGATTGCATAACTTTACCCATATGACATAATCATCTCATAGTCATAGTGACACTAGAGCAACACGCTTGCTTGGATATGCTACCAAGAAGATTATAGCAAGTTTTTTACAAAGTTCCATGCCAACTCAATTTCACCCACTAAGATTTCACGATAGAGTAGGCTAGCCACCTAGTCGAACAGAGCTCTCTTATTCCCCATAGAAATGTCTAACCGACACCCACTAACATACCAATGGCGAAATCAAAATTCAAATATCATAAATTAATTAGCCAGATCCATCCCATACTTGACATATGGTTATACGGTAAGACTCAGATCAATAGCTCACAAAGTTAAGTCCTTAGACGATACCTAGGTGAGACATCTACATCCTAAGAAATGCTAACCACATTTCCCCTTTACTGCATGATCACTCATCCAAGTGAAAACTAGTTTTGTATAACCAACACTAATGACACTACCCATGTCATGGTACTCAAATTTTATAACTGCGGCTAACCACTACTAATTAACATGTGATCATGAGCCCAGCGTACTATAAGCATGGCTAAGTATATTAGATGTAAAACCCACATGACAAGCAGTATTGCATCACTAGATAAATACCCATCCTATGGTAACAATAGAATCATGGCATTCAAATTATCAAGGTAGAATTAATCAAGTTGGATAATAACTACTAGGTACATAGGTTTGTAATAAAATAGTAATACATAATAATTTAAAACAAAATAATAAATAAATATATTTAAAAACTAGGTTCAACATAATCAAAGGACATGACTTGCCTTGGCCTTGCTCAGTTACCAACTCTTAGTCTTCAGATCTGGCTTCAGCTCCTTCGAAGACATTATCTAACAAGAGAGAGGGTGAATAAACATGAATAAAATCTAATAAAATTCAAATAAAAATAAAAACTTCAAAACTACAACCAAAAGATAGATCTCAATTTTAGATGAATTTAGAAAAATAATCGGAGCTAGGACGAAGAAGAATAGACACCTCAGACCCATGCGACGATGTGGCATCCACATGGGCAGTGAAACACTATTCATGGGTTTTGCTGATGAGCTTTTCTGACGAACTCGGCCTCGGTGATTTAAGGTGAATTAGGGAGCACGAAGCTGTGGGACTGGCAAGTCGAGCATAATGAAGACGATGACAGTGTAGTCTCTGACAAAGCAATGTGACCAGTGGCGAGCTAGATGCAGCGGCACCAATCGGCTTCACGGCGAACTCGGCTGCTAGTGACTTTTAAACCTCGACGAAGCATTGAGGAGGGAGAGGGGAGTACAACAAATCTATAGGATAGATCAACGAGGCTTGAGACTTACCGATGCATGAGCAATCACTCACCGGAGATAGATGACCCGACGACAACCAAAGTTCCCAATTGACGAACGAGACAATGCCAAGAGTGGTGGCTTAGGGAAGATGGAGGAAGGTGGCACAATATGCTTGTTTTCAGGGTCTTGGTGTCCTTAAATAGTGTGGGAATGTTGGATTTTCACATGGTCGAACACGATTTGTCGTGGTCGTGAGCTTCTTCGAGTATGCACACGACTTCCCTCACATGGTCGTGAGCTTCTTCGAGTACTACAGTACTCCTTCAACGACTACAGTATGCCTTTGACTGCTACAGTATGCTTTTGACTGCACTCGAAGTGGGTTTTTGACTAGTACTAAGTCCTCAGAACTCCCTACAGTACTTGGAACACATGACTGCACTAGTACTCATACTTGAGTTACAACTATGGCAGTACTCGATCTCACGCACTGATTGAGTACTCCAACCACTCAACTCACATGAGAACTCTTTGGAGAAAGCACACACAAGCAGAACACAAGCTTTTTCGACGTGTAAATTTCTCAGGGCCTTTTCTGATTCTCCCCTTCATATACTACTGATATAACACACAATTACAACTCTTTATGATATGTTACGACCAGTAAAACCCAACATTATGACCACTTAATGCAAAATGCTAAATGCAGCTACTAATGCTTCTATTACATGCATGCAGCCACTAACTCTATGCGTAAACTTTTCTAGTCAAGATTATAGCTAACAATTTTCCTCCTAATCTTGACATGGCGCTCTTGCCACGCGCAGAAGACTAACTCACGGCATGCATTATCTCTATTAGATGCATGCAACTACATGCACTAACCACTAACACATGACTGATCCAATAACACATGCATGTGTACACACAACTACTAGCTTCACTTGACTGCTGATCAGCTCGCTACTCACTGCTGATCCGTCCACTATGCCATGATGCCACACATGCAACTTTCTTGGACATAGCCTACTACTATGAGTCTCGCCGACAACTTCGACCAATTCCTCAGCTCCAATTGTCTTTCGTCGGTGACACATTTTAACGACGACAAAGACTATCATGAGAGCTTACACACATAAGAACTTGGACACAAGTTCAAGAACTCACACTCACTCACCTACATCATGCACGACCATGACCATGACACGAATATGCACATGTATGTAACATACATCATACGTACTCAAACAGATAAATGACACATGCAATACTCCTACTATGCCAATTGACTCAAAATGCAATCGTTCACTCATCCTCGTACACGGACTCAATTAGATGCAAGAAAGGAAAAAAAATTATGATGAAGACTCTTTGTTGACTTTAAAGCATCGTTGGCTTGTCGTCTGCATCTGCTACAGCAAGATGAGCCACTACCTTCATCTCAGGGCATTCCTAAGAATAGTGCCCATAGTTCTGGCAGTTGTAGCACTGAACTTTCGCTTTGTCATAGGTGCCCTTCTTGCCGAAGCTAGAGCCACCTTCCTTGTTCTTGGCTCTGGACTCCCATTGGGCATAGGTAAGTAGCAGGTGCTTACCTTCCACTTCACTAACCATGTGGCACTCCTCGAACGCCTTTAGCTACCTGAACATTTCTTTGATCGACATCACATCCAAGTCCTCGAGGTTCTTAAGAGTGCAAACGATCAGCAAAACTTCAATGTTAATACCCGAAGCACCTTATTCACCACACAAGAGTCTTCAACCCACTCTCCTAGCATTTGCATCTTGCTGAGAGTGAGGGTAACCCTCATGACAAATGCATCGATTGACTCACCTTCATGCATATAAAGGTTATCAAATTCTTTCTTGGCAGTTTGAAGCTTAGCCCTCATCACGCGCTCAACTCCAACTTACATGGACTTGAGAGTCGCCCATGCCTTCTTTGTTGTTCTCTTACCATTGAGAGCAAGAAGAGTCTCCTCGCTCACACCATGGTAGATGGCCGCAAGTGCCTACTTGTCTTGGCGCCTCTCAACGTCGTCTTCTTCAATGGCATCCCACACTCCTTGCACCTCCATGTACACTTGCATCTTCATTGACCATGCAGCATAGTTGCTACTGGTCAACATCAGGTACTGGATCGTGATGCTCTCCTTTTGCGCCATCGCCACCATCGCTTGGCCATTGCCAAGAACCACCGTGTGATGCCCACTAGCACCAACGGATCTTCCGAAGGGAGGAGACGCTGATCTTGTACCCACTGCATCTTCACAGGGACGTATGATTACCGCTCTGATAGAAATTATTAGATTTTCACGTGGTCGAACATGATTTGCCATGGTCGTGAGCTTCTTAGAGTATGCGCACGACTTCCCTCACGTGGTCGTGAGCTTCTTAAAGTATGCGCACGACTTCCCTCACGTGGTTGTAAGCTTCTTCGAGAATGCGCACGACTTTCCTCATGTGGCCGTGAGCTTCTTCGAGTACTACAATACTCCTTCAACTGCTACAGTACTCGAAGTGGGTTTTTGACTGGTACTGAGTACTCAAAACTCCATGCCGTACTCGGAACACATGACTGCACTAGTATTCGTACTTGAGTTATGACTATGGTAGTACTCGATTACACACACTGATCGAGTACTACAACCACTCAACTCACATGAAAACTCTTTGGAAAAGCACATACAAGCACAATATAGGCTTTGTCAACACGTAAACTTCTCAGCGTCTTTTTTTATTTTTCTCCCCTTTATATACTACTGAATATAACACACGGTTATAAGTCTTTATGATATGTTACGACCAGTAAAACCCAACGTTACAACCACTTAATGTAAAATGCTAAATGCAGCTACTAATGCTTCCGTTACGTGTATGTAGCCACTAACTCTATGCCTAAACATTTCTAGTCAAGATATAGCTAACAAGGAAGGCGCGCTTGTGGAGGAATCTCATGGTGGCTCGGTGGAGAATCCCAATTGGAGATGGGGATGGGAGGAATCCAAAATGAAGACGGCTGACAAGGGGCCACATGGCAGCGAGGTGGGCTAGCTAATAAGTGGTATGGACAGTGGGTTGGGCAGGCACGTGGTAGTCAGCTGGCATGCGGGCTAGCAACAGGTGGTGGCTCGTGCGAGGCAGGCTAGGTTGTGCAGTGGGCCGCTGGGCCAAGCGAAGGGAGCAAGGAGGTAGGCCAGCGAAGGGAGCAAGGAGGCGGGCCGCGCAGGAAAGAGGTGGACTGACCAGAAAGAAAAAAGACATGGGCTAAAAAAAAGAGATTCGGCCCAAGGAAAGAAATCTGTAGTTTTGGGAATTCTAAATTTTGGAAATTAGATTAAATCAAATTGATCTCTAGAAAAAATAGCAAATAAAATGAAAAAATCCTTGTAGCACAAGGAACCCAACAAAAACTAGTTTTATTTTAATTGATGTTTACTTTACTCAAATTAAATCTTTTAAATTTCTAAAAATTCTAATTAAGCTTTAATTAATTCCAGAAAAATTGAAATGGTTATTTTTCTTTTAAAAGCTTCAAAAAGGCTCTGAACGTTAAGATGTTACAGTGTCCATGCCATGTATGCAGACAAGCTAGCACTATAAGATGTTGTCAAACTGTGGGTGTTGTCAACACAAAAGACCTGTAGGGTTGTCAAATCCAATCAACAGTAGTACACTGTAAAGTGTAAGCAGCCATGTGTCCTTGGTGTATTCATGGGTACCAGCTAAAGCCTGAAATGCCCTGGATTGTGTCAAATGTAGAGGCTCATTTGTGTGTTCTAAGCAATGTCCTAGCAAAGCACTGGAACCTTATTTCCTTTTTCATTGCAAATCTCATGTATAGAGAGATTATGGAGAAGAAGGACATAGAAGCAAAACATATAATACTAGCCATAGAGAAAAAGTATAAATACAAGATAAGCTATGCACAATCGTGGAGGACGAAGCAAAAGGCAGTGGAGAAAATATTTGGCACGTTTGAATCTGCTTATGACAATCTGCCTCATATACTATATGTGTTGTAGGAGAGAAACTCTGAGATGTGCATTGCTATCAAATAACAACCATCAATCATTTTGGGGGGTTACATGGTAATGCAATAGGTTTTTCTTGTATTTGGTGTATGCATTGATGCCTTCCAACAGTGCTGGCCACTAATGTGCATAGATAGAACTTTCTTGATGGGGAAATACAAAGGGTGGATCTTGATGGCAAATGGGGTGTATGGAAACAATCTGATCATGCCTTTAGCTATTGCATTTGTGGAGAGGGAGAATTTCATCCATTGGTTGTGGTTCTTTAGGCATGTAAAGGTTGGAGTGGTCAGTGAATGTCCCGATATTTGCACCATTCATGATTGGCACGCTGTGTTGACGAAGGATATCAAGATACTCTAGGAAGATGAAGATGAGACTTTTCCTCGGTGTGACATGTAAAATCATTGGTGCATCTGGCACTTGGGTGCCAACTTCTACAAGCAATTCAAAGATGACAAGTTGATGTAGTGGTTCAATAGGCTATGCAAACAAAAGCAACAGAGAATGTTTGATGCAATTTGGGAGAAGCTAAACAAGTTGACATAGAAGCATGTTGACTAAAGGAACAAACAACCTGCTACAAGCACAGAACATGTATCAAAATGACTGGAGGTATTGCTAGTGATTGACCCATTGGGTTGAGGAAGATTGCGAGAAGTATTAAATATTTCTTGCATTGAATCGAGGCTAAGTAGGTGAAGAAGTGGGCCTTGCTTTATGACACAAAACAAGGCAAGGTATACCTAAGGGGCCTTCATGGTATTCCCTTGGTGGCCATCGCCGAGGGTGTGGTGTATGGTACAATCAAGTATTTTAAGGATAGACATCGTGCTGCCACACTGCATGCCAAAAATCTAGAGATGTCCTATTGTACCATGACAATGAAGTACACAAAGGACAAGTGTGAGAAGGTGCATTTGCATGCAATATTTTTCATGGGGACCAGACAGCTTCAGTTTGCATGCTACTGAGGGATAGATCTAGGTTGGAATGCCCAGTGCTGTGATCATGCATGAGGTCAATCTTGGAGATGAGAACAACATGTGCGAGTGCACATGCAACAAGATAGAGCTTTTCCATAGGTCATGCTCCCATGTGTTGGCTGTATATGGGTTCATCAAGATGGACCCTGCAGAGTTTGTGTCGGAGTACTTCATGAAGGACAAAGTGCTTCAGACTTGGATCGGGGAGATATGTGGATTCTGTGTTGTTGGAAACTTCACGCACTCCGACATTGACACTAGGATATGGGTCCCTAACCTAGAGTTGCTCAAAGGTGAAAAGAGCCGCCAGCAGATGCGTCATATCCGGAATGACATGAATGAGTCCAAAGTCGGAGGCCCTACCAAGAGGTGCATCCTTTATGGGGAATACGGTCACAGAAAGAACAAGTGCATGAAGCATAATGAACCTCGTGAAGGTTCAGAACGGTCGGCTCGTGGTCATGGAGGGTGACTAGTTGTTGAGAACGAGTTTGGGTTTGCCATTTGAGCATGTGTACCTATAGTCCATTGTAGTTTTTTCCTATATTTTGCATCCTCGTGTTAAGCATTTGTACTATATTTGTTCTAAAGTACTTTACTTGTCCCCATATGTACTGAAATGTGTTGTAAATCTGAGATGTATGCTGAGTAATGTGTACCTATGTGTCACAATATTGTTATACTATGAGACTGGATTTTTTTATTTTGCTCATGTTTGTCTTTAATTCATTGGTACTTTTGTTTCCAGATTTGATGTTTTCAATTTTCACTAACTTGTCCTTTGTTTCGCAGGTATAGCGGGTCGTGGAGCAGGAGACGCTTGGCCGTATGACCTGCTGGACCACACATTAGATGGCCAATGCTGCAGTCAGTTACGTTCATCATTTCCTCCTAAGAGACAGGATGCAGTTCACTGGGAGTGTTGGTGACTCACACCCCGGTGAAGTCTTGGAGGGTAGACCTGCACTGGTTCTCAAGGTACGACCAGTGTAAATGTTAATTACAATATTTTTAGTTCATAATGTACTCACATCATTCTTTTTGGTGCATTGCAGGTTGTGGGCCACTGACCTTCTTTCGCTAGCTAGGATGTTCTAGGCCAGTGACTAGGATGACAATGATCAGGAGGGGGCAGAGGTTGAGCGCTCCTAGTGCTTCCCTTTCGACCAGTCACTCCTGACTGCTCTGGTGGACCTTTGGCAGCTAGAGACCCACATGTTCCACCTGTTGTGCGGTGAGCTCGCACTCAGTTTGCAGGACAACATCATGTTGTTGATTTAAATGTCCATGGCAATGACTTTATTCTTGTCTTTCATGGAATGACATAGGGATGGACATTAGCAAGGAGGTGTACCCCTATTGGAATGTGTCCAGGCTGGCGTGGTTGTCACATGGGACGAGCATACAGTGGCCCTATGACACATCTACCAGTAGAGCTGCCACATCGTCAGCCTCACATCTTGTTGACAGATTAAGGTCAAGGAAGCTAAATAGAGGGGGGTGAATAGGCGTTTTTAAAATTCTCTTTGGTTAAAACCGAGTTTATATGCGAAAGAGTAAATCAATTCAGTTTTGCACAAATAAGATCTAAATCAACTAGGTAAGCCTAAGTGCACCAACACACTAAGTGTATGTCAAAAATTTACAATTCTAGAGTGACAAAAAATTAATATAAATGTAAATTGTTTAAATATAGATTGAGCCCAAGATAACAAATTATAATTAACAAACAATGTTTTACCGTGGTATTCGGAGACTCACTGGTCTCCTCTACTTCATATTGACGTAAGCCCAAACGAATTGGACTAGCTCTATGAATTAAGACAAACACTACAATTTCACTAGTGGTAGCTCTTTTTCCCTCCTAGTAAGTGAGCTCTAACCTTCACAATACGCTTGGTCTTCTCACAACTTTCCTTGAGAAAATCACTAGATATGATGCCTCCAACATCGTCTAGGAGTCAGCAATCTCCAAGAGTAACAAGTCAAGCCCCTTGCTTGACTTTCACCGTGTGCAATGAATGCACAAGCTCAAGTGCATATGAAATCCGCCTCTAGATGCAACATATATAATTAGAGACCTCTCTCCTTGGTCACAAGGTGCAACACATGCATAATTAAGAGAAGAAGTTCACATTACCTCAAAATAATAAAATAGAGTGCCAAAAGACTGTATCTCAACTAGCCAAAGGGGTATTTATAGCCTCAACCATAAAAGCTAGCCGTTAGGAGCAAAATCAGAAGGAGCAGTAGTACCCCAGTTTACATAGCAATACTACCATGCTATAGTGCTAGTGGCGATAAAATTTAGCATTACACACTCAAAACTAGCCGTTACAAAAAGGTACAGTAGTACCGCCACACAAAGTGCGGTAGTACCGGTCTAAAGTGATGAGAAAAGCTCAAAAACATGATCTCTGAAAAAAGCATCTGCCATCCAAAGCCTGATTATACTGGAGACCCCGGTCGAACCGTCTGGTCATATCAGGCGGTAGTACTGGTAGGACAGTCGTATCATAGGTATAAGGGCAGTAGTATCGGCACTGGATTTCAACACAGATTACACTCAAAAAATAGTCATAACTTTTGACTACAATGTTAGAATTAAATGATCTTAGACTCTATAGAAAGCTTATTCAGATGGCTACATCTGTTTGTATAATCTCAAATATTTTAGATCAATGCATAAATCATAAGAACTTTAAAGAGTCACTACCATGGTCTAATTCCAAAGAAATAACAACAAGTAATCTTAGACCATACCAAGGAAAAATGCATGAGTTCCAGCAATTTGCAAAATATATTTGCAAACTTAGATCATGCCATAATGAGTAGGTACATGGATTTCAACCATTTGTAAAACACATTTGTAAAGTATAGTCACATGCTATAAGAATTAAATGCATGAGGCTTAACTATTTACAAAACACATTTGCAAATAATAGCATCATGCCACGGAGAGCTAGAGCAAGCAAGATTGAGCTATCAACATATGATGAGATTTAAGCTACTAAACAAGACCCATCTTAATAGTATAGTAATTCTATACTACTAATCTAATCTTCTAACCAAACACCAAGACTCATAAAAGATTAGGAATATATTCTTAGTCCTGGCTAGTTATACCTTTGCCTTGAACATCCTCTTAAAGCTTGATGATGAATATCTTTACTTCAAGTCTGGGTCATTATCATGATATCATTACCAATGATGCATCATTCACTTGCCTTTTATTAACACATGATGGGTCTTCTCTTGACTTGATGATCAACTTATGATCCTCTCCTCTTTAGCATCTTGATGTGCATCTACATATGATGCATCCTCTTCTTAAATCTTGACTTGATGATGATCAACTCATGATGCCATCTAAAGTCTCTGTCATAATAGAACATAACATATTCATCCGACTCATAGAAATTATTAGTCCGATGATGTGATTATTATTAATTACAAAAATATACTATTAACTCATAATAGCGGGTCTATATTCTTCAATATTTCCTTTTTTGGTAATTAATGACAACCATCGCAATTGTAAATAATTGAATATAAAGCAATATGAGTATATATGAACTACACAAGTTTTATATGCTTAAAGGATATGTTTCAAAGTAGATATCACCAATATATATTATTAAAAACATGGATCAATACTAATGAAACCACAAAACATAAAGTGAACTATCCCTAAATATGTGTGTATACAAATGTGTAATAAAAACATATGCACATATTTTTATGTTGGACTTTTGGTGGAGTTCAATCTATATTTTGGATCCGATGAATGCAATAAGATATAAGAATATAACATCGAATGCATACCTCCATAACTTTTCATCTTTTCATTCAAATAAGACTAAACAATATCATACTTCATAAATGAAATAGTCTCTTATTTAGATTTGTTATTAATCATCAAAACCAATTTAATGGAGTTTGAACTTACACCAGCTCTCAAATGTACATGGAAAGTCGTTGTAATGTCCACCTCAGGCCCCGCGCGCGCGCTAGGCACCGTACCACCACCGTGACAAGCACTAGCTCCTCAACGTACCAACCAGGTAGCTCAACATGGCATGCGTCATGCCCACCGTCGTCCTCAACAAATCCTGCATACCACTACCCCACAAAAAGTAACGCTTTCAAAGGATTGTGTATTTACTTATCTTTTGTAACAACTAAGCAAACTTTCACAGGTGCATCGATGACTCCATGGGCACCTCACACCACACCGATGCCCTCGTCATCGGCCTACCACTACATGGTACCCACCCTAGGTATGTGGCACCATCGCTTTCGATTTTGCCACATTCGGACTGCCAAATGTAGCTAACTAACCACTTTCTATTTTTCACATGCAGGTGGGCAGATGACTATGATGTAGGGAGCTAGGCATACGGGCTCGTCCCCTACGGACCTCTCATAGGATGACTTCCTTGCAAACTTCAGGGCTCACGCAGACGTGGTTGGAGGCTCATAGCTATATGACACGTTGATCCCCATGCAACTCACGTACCCGATAGATCCATACAACACATGTTCTGCACTAGTCAAGGTGAGGACCATCAGACTGCTCGATCGGTTGACCCTCTTAGTCCCTAGGTAGCGACCATTGGTGGCACGTTGGCCCAAGAGGGGTTGGGTGCAAGGCGGGCCACAACTTAGTGGCCCACGTGTCTCAGTTACTGCTATGTGATATGATTTTCTTATTGTTATCATCTTTTATGTTGTTATTTATGTCGTGTTCTTGTATTACATCCCCTAGTCAGTAGCACAACATGAGGGCCATCCTATAATGACTAGCATCCAATGGTGTCTGTGAATACATAACATGCAATCCTGAGGTGAACTATTTGAGAATTGAATTCATATTGCTGCCCTTCAAAATAACTACAATGGACAACTGACCTTGCCTTCAGCCATCTCGTTTTTTATAAAGTCTCGATGGATCGTTGCCAATTAGATTGACCAGCCTATGACCTAAACACTAACCTGGAGCATCTATATCTACTTGGTGACTAAAATTTTGCTCTCCCCACTTCATACTTCTTCGGCTCAACCATGAAAATGCTATGGTCAACAGTTAATACAAGCCTTTGTCTAATATTTTGTCTCGTACTTCAAGCTCTCGGCTATCTCGTGATCATGGGATGTTATGATAAGTCTCGATGGATGTTATTTTGTCTAGGCATCGAAGTGTTCAAGAAATTAAGTCAGTACCTGTGTGACAGAGTTTCAAATGCCGATAGAAGATCAATTTTGAATTTTTTTGGACCATTTTTGTAACATTAATAAATTAATGTACTATTTAATATTTACTTTTTTTAATATTAATAAAACAATCTACTGTTTAGCAATTATTTTTATAATATTAATAAAAATAACGTACTAATTTAAAAAAGGACTGGCAGCCCTCTGTCGTTGGCTGGCCACATGATTGAGCCCAGTTGTTGCATCGGCGCGCAACTGGGTCTCAGTTGTGTGCCCAACGCATAACTGGGCCTGAGTCGCAGCTCCACCGTGCAACTAGGCCTGTTAATTGGTGGGCCTGCGACTAAGGATTGTTTCTGTAAAAAAAAGTGGTTTATTTATGCAAATTGAATTAAAATTAGTTTATTTTGAAAAAAAATTCCTCCAAACATAAGCAACACACCTATCGTTAGTCCGTTAATAATGGCGAGTTGACGATTAATAATGCTTGCCCTTAAGGGTTAGTAAGACTTAAAGAGTGGTTATAACGTGTCTGTACTTTGCCAAGTTTCTTCCCGATTCGTATGGCTTCTAAATTTTTTCTATTTTTTCCCCCAAAGATGATGGCATCATTTTGGTCGCTGGCAGCCCAGAAGTTTTTTTCCCTGAAACTTTTGGGATGACTGGATGAGTACCAATTTTGGTTCATTCCACTGATGAAGTGCAGATCTAAACCCTCGGAATCATCGACATAGATCGTATTGCTAAAACTTGCACACGATGATAAAGAGAACATTTTCGCAAAAACTAGCAACAGAACTTGCCACCAAACATCTTTCATTTTAAAAGCTAAATATCTTTTTATCTTATGGATTATGATTTCTTTAAACAAACAAATAGGATAACTACTTTGTTATCTTTTTAAAGTAATTTATCATGATAATCTTTTTAAAACAGCTTATCGACATTCATTTCGTTCGTATAAACGTTTATACTAAAACAAAAAATTATCAGCTATAGACATATATGGCAGTGATCGGTTGGGCTTAAGCTTTTGGCTTCCAGCTTATTTTTCACTATTAATAAATTTCATCTTTTTCTGAACTTTTGACTTTTTGTTGAGCTTTTTTGCCGGTTCTGTTTTTTCCCGTATTTGTTTGTATTATACGTAATGGGCTAACATATTTTTTATATTTTTAAATTTAATTATGCTAAATAAGCCTCTGTCAGCTACAATATTTTTTCAGCCAGCTAGAGTGTTTTCAGCCATAAGCTATAAGCTTTTAAATCCAACTGATCACCACCATAAATCATCAACCGCAACCGAAAAGATTTTACGTTACAACATAGTAATCAAATTCGGACCAGCCCGGCGGTCCGACTAGAAACAATCGGACCGAGCGTCTTTCGCCTGTCCGGGCTAGATCAGCCCGGCCTGAACCAAAGCGAGATGGACCGCCAAGTTTTGATGCAAACCGGTCAGGTTAACCCGGGTTGACCCACATACCTCCAGTCCATACCACCCTCGCGAAATTTGGCAAGAGGTGCATCCTGAGAGGAAAGTTTTTTCAAGAGAAATAACTTTGTACAACTATATATTTTTGAGACGGTGTATGTAGTATGCCTTTGTCATGTCTATATATACTAAATATATTTTAATAAAACACATGGTCCGACCGTTATCTAACGGTCCAGCGAGTGACCCGATACCTCGATCCGATCAACATCTGGGCTGGGTCTGACAACATTGTCATATAGTTTGTAATGGGCTGCATTAGGCCCAATAAAAGCATAATTAATTCCAGTGTGTCTATGATCAAGAATTTCTTTGCCTGATGAAGCTCGAGTAGGGCCAAACAAGTATGACATGGCCATGCTAAAAATATTAGGTCGTCCAGGCTCAACTAGGCTTTCAAATTTTTAGGTACATGGTTCTTAGGCCTTTCTCAAGCCAACATGGATCAATCGTTGGACCAAGATTCACGAAAATGTAGAAAGAAACTTCATGCAGTAAGGGGGAAAATAAATGAATCAGGAATCACTTTGAAAATAGATCCCATGAATTTTCATCAGAAAATGGCCTCCTAAAATCTCACCCCATGCACCAAAAACCATACTCATCCTATCACTGTGTTTAATCACTCCAGCGCCCACTAGTGTATGCTTTCGTGTGAATTTTCTGCATTTGGAGTGAAAAATGTACTATTTCCTATGAAGTTCTTGTGCTCCAAACACACCCTAATGTTGTTATCGTATCTATCTTGTACCATGAAGTTTCCGCCATAAGTTTTCAAAAAAAAAAAACAGTTTCTGACATAAGGTTCACCTCAACTACTGGCTGCATGCGTTTTACTTTTACACAGCAATTTTACAGTCTCTATTCGCTGGAAGAGAGACTATTTTGCAACAGCACGGCCTGTCACTTACCAGTTGCTGCATCCTGCAAATTGCAGGACTCCCAAGTCCCAACAGTGACAGTACATAGGAACAAACCTGCTGCTGTGAACATACAGCTTAATATGTACGTGCTGGCGTGCTGCCAATTCTTTTACACTGAACAGGATCACTTAATGGGAACAGTCCTTCTTGTCGAACAGATTTGTATGGATGCAACTTTTGTCGAAGATGCTCTCCAGCTGCAACAGTCTGTCCTACAGTCTTCACCAATCATAGCTTGGTGTTAGCACAGTCTTTCTCGGTGAGCATTTGCCTTTTCAAGGAAAGAGTTACAAAGAGTGTCGTCTGAAGTAGACATTCCCCTCGTTTGGCCTACTCGGAAGACAGGAATCTAAAAACACAGCATTAAAATGTTATAGCTTGCTGAATGCTACACGAGGTAAAATCATAGGAATTGTTCAAAAGAGGTGTTTGAATGCCTCACACGAAAAATACAAAAATTTTGAGATTATAGGTTACTTGATTAGAGAGAGAATGTGCATTGGAGCTCTTTAAGAAAATTGTAACATGAGGTTGGAGCTCATGGTTGTTTTCCTCTCAAATTTGTAGGAAAAATTCCTACATATGAAATTCCTGTGAAGCAATCCTATAAACCAAACACCATGTATAGAAATTTTTTCCTTTAGATTGCAATCCTCTATTTTTCTTCAAAAATTCCTTTGTTCTGAAGAGGGCCTTAATTTGTTGGTCAAAACGGGTTGAGAGTTGAGACATTCATTTGAACATAGGTTATTGTCATGTGATGAACCAATGCAGTTTAGGTGTCTGACTGGCTGTCATCCATAAATGCCTATTTTTCATTAGATCACTCTTCTACTCTGATACCATGAAAACTATAGCACATTGATGTGTTTGTTCCTGCTGTTGTGCATAAGGCATGTCATGGTCTGCATGAGCAATGATGCTTGTCTGAATTGTAAAATAACAGGGGCCAAATTGGCATATCTGAAGGAGATATTGAAGCTGAAACTTACCACGGTACTGGTCTAGAGGCTGTTTGTGATAAGATTATAAGAATGTGATCGACGACAACCGATTGATTGTCGAGCACAGATGCACATTCACCACCCAAAGATTCTGTTGATGTTGCTGCTGACGGTGATCTCCAGCACACGACGCCGTCAGACATCGAACAAAGACAGCCACTCATTCTCATTGCGCTATTGTTCCCTGAGACCTAAATTTCATGCAGTCTGCAGAGGCCATATATACTAGCTGACAGTATGTGAGTAAATATGAACATAGGAATGTAAAGATGTGATAAAGCCAGTTAGATAGTTATTTACTCGACGCATATGCTGCATTCGAGAGAATCTACACCCCTACTGCTACACGAGATGGAGATCGTCGCTTCCTGTTTGCTGAAGATGCGATCGTACGCATGCAGCAGCTTCCAAACGACGTGGGGTTTTTTTTTTGGGAGCTTATGCCTTTTGGATTCTAGGTGTTCGGGAGAAAGAGTATAAAGAAAAAGATAATTATACGTGAATTTAGTCAAAATAATTGACATCGAAACAATATCTAGTACAATTAACTTATAAATTCATCTTAAAAAACGTATCTTTTAAAACCTAGTTACTATAACAAAACTAAAATCCATAAATATAAAGCCCGAAAGAAATCAGCCAAACCGTCCGAGCACAGTGTCCTGTGTCCCCGTCATCGCGTACCGGCCGGCGCTGTGCGCCCTGTACGTGAGTATTACTAGCTCAGTGGCAGTACATGTGCATGGACGCATCTGTCAGGTACTTCCCAGACGCACAGGGAAAACTCCTATTCCTCTATTACACAGTACTGTGGTGAGATGCTACCCTGGCCCAGCGCGACCCGGCGGTGTGTTTGACACAGTCGTGGGCAGTAACCATTTCACTTCGGTAGGGGGCCGACTGTCCAAACTTCGTTGGAGCTAGGATGGAAACACAGACGACAAAGAGCGGTAGTAACTCACTATCCAAACTTGGTCGGAGCGCGGACGAAAGCCCGGACAACGACGAGCGGTAGAAATTCACTATCGAGGGAGCTTATCTGTAACGCGACCCGCGACCAAGAACACATCAACGCCCTGTTCCTTCATGCAGACGCACGATCGAGTCACCGAGCAGCAGCCCGGCTACGACGCAAGAAGAATTAACCCCTGCGGCCTCTCCCGTGCCGCCATGACTGCCCGTTTCCGTTTGGCGTCCGTGCTGTGCTGCCAGACACTCACTCGATGGTCAGATCTTTCAACGCGACGACTTCGTCGGGGCAGGCCGGCGCTGAAGGTTTCGTCGGTTCAAAGCAATCCGTTCCCACGACACCATGCTGTCCTTGCTTGGTTCAGGTGATATGGAAGTTTTGACAATGCGGTGCCCTTGCGTTTCGGTCGTTTCGTCGATCGAGCATTCATTCGCTGCGCAGCATCGCACGTAGGGGAAGTGCGGCGTGTCACGCTAAGCAGACAAGTACCATGTACAAGCAAGCACCTGACGACATGGATACATCTCTGATGCTGCAGGCGACGTGAAACACTGTGACAGGAAGCTCGATGTTACGAGAGGGTATGGGGCACATTGGATCGAAGTGGCACGGCACTGTAACATCAAGCGTTAATTTGTGTGTGGAAGAAGGTTTTGGGCTTAATTGTGTGCCTGTCGTCTTGATCTGAACTGTTGTTAACTTTTGATTGAATGATGCCATTTCTCCTTTCTCCGCACAACGGAGGATCCAAATTGAATGTTTTTTGTTGGGGGGGATACTAATTACTTGTTAGTCTCTAGTAATTACTTTTTTCTCAGGATACAAGACGTGATTTTTTGGTCAGTCTGCGGTCTATTTCATAGTGGGAAAATTTTCAATGACATGACTTCATTGGCAACCTAAACAGATTTCCCCACTTCAAAGTAATATTTGACACCAGCCGTGAACTCAGGTCTACTTGCCTTAGTCAATCCATAGCAGCCACTGCATGGGAGTCACGATGTTACAATCTAGAAGAACTCAGGTCTAGATCATCAGCGAACTAAACAATGTAAATCCATACAAAAACTATAGATCCCCCCAGGAATGTAGGAATTATCAAGGAATCCTATAGAAATTATATATATTGCTCTATGCAAAACTCTCGTGAGACTAATTTAAAACCAGATATATTAACCGGCACAGTTCCTTGGTGGTGTGGGTCAGTATACTATACACAAAGACTTGTAATCTTTCCTCCCTGTAACCCGGTTTTTGCCACTGCAGGTGCCACATCAGAACTAGCTCTCCTCCTGTCTCTCTCTCTGCTCCTCTCTTTCCTCCATGCCCATAAATAAGTGGCTAGACAAAATCCGATTTGGCACTGTACACATGGTATTTACAAAACTATCCGTATATATACTGTATTTGCAAAAATAGCACTTTTGCCATCCAGTGGACGGGTGGCAGCGCCGGCGAGGCAACACATAGCACCTGCGGCCCCGTGAGTAGACGGCAAGTATATGTCGCCTGCCCACTATCTAAATTTATAATTTTACATCATAATTGTTTAAATTTGTAAATATAACAAATGAGATCGAAAAATTACAAAATTTATGCCCAGAGTCCTAACACGACATACTTTATTGTGTAATTTCTTTATAATTTTAGCCTCTTTGAATATTGCTCAAAATTTTGTACCATTTTGATATTTATAGAAATTATTACATATAACAAATAAGCACCAAAAAATATTAAATTTTATGTAGAGCCTTCCAACATAGTCAACCTAATTGTATTTTTTTTTGAATTTTATGTGCTCTAAATTTATCATGTTAATTCATGATATTTTAATTATAATTAACCTAAATAAACATGATAAATTCGGATAATATAAAATTTCCAAAATATTACACAATAATTACAACTGTGTCGGAAGGCTTCACGTAAAATTTCATAATTTTTAGAGCTCGTTTGTTATGTGTAAAAACTCATATAAATATCAAAATTGTATGAATTTTTTAGCAACAATCACAAAAGATAAAATTATCCAAAAATTACACTGTCAAGCATGTTATGTTAGAAGATTCTACATAATTTTTTGTAATTTTTTAAGTTCATTTAATATATTTATAAATTCAAATAATACTAAGTAAAAAATTAGGATAGATGATTAAGTCAACTAATTAGCCGACTTAATCACCTACCGTCTCCTCACCGGGTGGCAAGTGATTAAACTAGCTTATTAGCCGGTTTAATCATCTGTCCTAATTTTTTACTCTCAAGTTTTGTGTAAATTTTTAAATATATCAAATGAGCTCAAAAATTACAAATATTTATATACAACCTATCAACACAACGTATTTGATAATGTAATTTTTGGATAATTTTATCCATTATGACCATTGCTCAAAAATTCATACAATTTTGATAATTCTATGAGTTTTTATATATAGTAAACGAGCTTTAAAAATTATAAAATTTTATGTAAAGCCTCTCAACATAGTCATATTTATTGTGTATTTTTAGGAAATTTTATATAATCCGAATTGGCATGCTTATCCGAATTAATTTAATTATGAATTTATGGGTAAATTAACCCAAATAAATATGGTAAATTTAGACCACATAAAACTCCTAAAAATTATACAATAACTATAAATATGTCAAAAGATTTCCCGTAAATTTTGTAATTTTTGGAGCTCATTTGCTATATATAAAAACTCGTACAAATATCAAAAATTTATGAATTTTAAGCTACATTCACAATGGATTAAATTACCCAAAAATTACACTATGAGGTACATTGTGTCCGAAAATTGTACATAAATTTTACTAATTTTTTGAGCTTGTGTGTTATATTTAAAAATTCAAACAATTACTAAATGCAAAAAAATAAGACAGGAAATTAAGTCGGCTTAATCACCTGCCGCCCCCTCACCATATGGCAGGCTGCGTGCTGTCTATTGGCGGGGCTGCAGGCACCTATCGCCGGCGGCCTCACCACATGTCGCCTCGCCGGCGCTGCCGCCCGCCCACCGGACGGTAGAAGTGCTATTTTTGCAAATACGGTGCACATACGACTAGTTTTGTAAATACCATGCGTAACAATGTCAAATCTGGCTTTATCTCAACAAGTGGCCGGGTCTATGTATACATGTGTTGAATAAGATGATTTTCGATGGCAAAACAACTCTCAAAACCAGCTTCACTGGTGAAGTGATGCAGTATTACAAATTTATGGGTTAGGGGTTAAAGAGGACATTTGCAATACTTCTAGGATGTAAAGTGGACCTTCACCTTTATGATTATTTCTTATCTTTTAACTTTAAAATAGGTTCCAAATGATATTCAATTATTGTGATTCAATCCAACGGTAGTTTGGGCACGCTGGTCTATCAAGGAATGGATGTTTATTGTTGAGAATTTCTAACGGGTTCCCCCCTTTTTTTTCCCGTGTCATCTGTAACGTAAAACTCTTGCTATAGGTATATAAATATAAGAAAAAATCTAGAGGAAAATACACCACAAGTATGATAACTTATAAGATAGGTGTGAGTACGTCACACAACTGTAAATTTGCTCATTTATGTTACTAATTTTATTCAAGTGATGTAATGAAATACAAAACGAGACGTTGTGTCACATTTGGCACTAATGTGGCGCTAGTTGTGCTTTCATCATGGCTCGAGTTTGTGTGTATTAGATTTGAAATGGGAAAAATTGCAAACCCCCCACCCCATTTTATTCTCTTAGTTATTTAGCTCCAAACCATCCGCTATTCTCATGAACAAACCAATGAACACTTCGAGTGCCCCAACAGGAGAAGAGTTTGATGGTCTAGCTAGCATGCATGGATAGCGGCGTCGGTACTTTGACCATCAGGAGCAGCGCCGCCTACATGCGGTGAGTTGTGGCCTTAAAGGTGAGACAAGTGAGGTGGAGAGGTACAAGGGCGGTGATGGTAGGGGGAGAGGGCGCTGGGAGTGATAATGGTG
The DNA here is from genome assembly GCA_036346575.1 of Dendrocalamus sinicus. NCBI lineage: Eukaryota > Viridiplantae > Streptophyta > Magnoliopsida > Poales > Poaceae > Dendrocalamus > Dendrocalamus sinicus. The sequence goes on along the minus strand of CM070656.1, from coordinate 11,330,958 downwards.
GGGGGAGGGGGCAGTGGTTGTGGTTGGAGAGGGCGTAGGGGCCTGTGGTAATGCAAGCATAGGCCAAGTGTATGACAATGGTGCAGAAAATCTATTGAGTGACAATAGAATGCTGCCGAAAGTTCACTAGAATTGATCGATGGATTGGTAACTCTACTAGAAGTTCTTTTCACTATAATTTTTTGAGAAAAGCTAACTATTTTAATAATCAAGCAAATTCACATTACAATCGTTCAAAAGTACTGATACAATGAACTCAGAAGCTACACCTAACCAAGATACATAGTTTTTGACAATACAACCAATCTCCACTAAAAACATTAACAAGAAGTAATCTTGTTGTGAGCAATTATCTAAAAAAGTGATCTCATTTTGTTAGCAATTGTTACAAAAACAACCGGGGCTCTGCTAGAGGATGGAACCGCATGCATAAAGCACATGATCCCTACCACCACGGCAGTGTCAGAGGTGCTACCGGGTCTCTTTTGTACCTTGTTACATCACTTAAACAAAATCAATAACATTAATGAGCAAATTTACTGTTATGTAATCTACTTTTATCCACCTTATAATTTGTTGCAGCTATGGTGCATTTTTCTCAAAAATCTACTTCACTTATATCGCAAAACAAATTCTACATTCCAAAGAGAGGCACTAAATTAATATCTGTGCAACATGATAATGATATAAATAGTGACAGTACAAGCACTACATTGGTTAGATGGTATATATCTTGGGTCGTTGGTGTAGATCAAGGGTAGAATTGTGCACAGGGAGCCATCAAATGCTAAGATAATCTTGTAGCACGCACGTACACAAAAATGTTAGCATGTAAAGCATTTTCCATTGCCCAATTTGTAAGTGGAAATGTATGTGAAGCCACTGGCACGCTGAACCAACGACCATCCGTCCAGAGTTGGTAGAAGATTATGTCACATTGTCATGCCATATGCCACGCCGAACCAACTACCTCCGACTCGGAGAAGCAACAGACGTAAGCTAGTGTGTTCTGTCTCCCTCGTGATTCATGAACAGAAAGAGGGAATACACCAGTGCAGACATCATCCGAGCATTTTCTTCTTAGCTATCGAATATTTTAGCTATCATCTAGATCTGTGATCATTAGCTATCATCTAGATCTATGATCGTTAGATCAGAGATCTATAGTTATAAATTCTCTCCAAAAAATCTCTCCCTTAAAAGAGATGGACCGTTATATATCTAACCCCAACGGTTTTAAATTTAGATAATTATTAGAAAAAAATATTCGAATAATATCTAGACGCATTCATAAAGTTAACCACTAGTGATCATGATATTAACACTGAACTGTAGCTACTAGAACTCACAAATATCAACAAACGCATAATAGATTAAATTAAAGGTCAGCCGTAAGTTGGCCTTAATTTTTACACATCTGCGCAGCCCAAAAAGAACCACAGCAGCAGCCAAGCTGCAGGCACGTATAGGATTAAAAGGTGGCTACAATTAGACAAGTCTTTAACCACAGCTCAAGCAAGCGATGGAATTCAGTACGTGCACGACCGCACGATCGTTGAAGAACGGCGCGCTACGGCAGGTATATGGTCCCGTCTGGGTCCGTCCAGCTCGCCAGGTTCCAGTACGACGACGTGCCGCCGGCGAGGTCGAATATCCCGGCGGCGTCCACCGCTGCCGGTGGCCAGTCGGTTGCTGATGCTATCGCCATGCCACCTGACCGTACAGAGAATGGCGCCATGTGGTCTGCGGTGGACGACGCCGACGACGGCTGCTTTGTGTGTGTGTGTGCAGGGGCGACGTCCTCCTCTCCCTTGGGCTGCGCCGAGAAGCTGAAGGCCGGAAGCTGTGGCGGCGGCGCGAAGAGCGACGCGAACGAGGCTGCCTGGTCGGCGAACATCGGCGCCGGCGGCGGTAGAGGCAGCGCGTCGGCCGCGAAGGTTCTGGGGCCGACGCCCGTCGTCGTCGTGCTTTCGCCGCTCGAGTGCGCCGCGGCAGCTGCACCAACGATGTTCGACGCGGACGCGACAGAGGCGGCGGCGGCGGTGAGGCTGCCGCTGGAGCCGCCGGTGCAGCCGGAGCGCGGGTTCTTGGCGTCGCGGTGGGCGCCGCCCCTCTTGTCGACGTCGGTGCCGGCGGGTCGCTTGGGCTTGCGGCACCCGCCGCCGACGGGGACGTTGCGGAGGAGACCGCCCTTGGTCCAGTACCGGCGGCAGGTCTTGCAGAAGTGGCGCGGCTGCGAGAGGTTGTAGTTGTTGTAGTAGCAGAACTTGGTGTTGGCCGAGTCGCACCGCGGGCACCGCACCTCCTCCGGCGGCAGCGGCGCCCCGCCGCGGCGGAGGCCCGCCGGATCCGCCGGGCCGCCGAACAGCCGCCCGGCCAGGCCGGGGATGGGCTGGAACTCCTGCATGCACGTACGGCTCTCGCGTGCTTCTGGAAGCTTCTAGAGTGGGGCTGTGGTGTGCAGTACTCGGGGTTGGTTGTTTCTGCTCGGTCTGTCTATCTGCTCTGCTCGGTCTGGAGTCTGGACTCTCCATCAAACAAGAAGTGGAGGTGTCGATTATTATATATTATCTTGGAAGGAACAACTTGACCGAAATGCCCCTATGAAATGACCTTTTTTGTTCGTGAATGCTCTTGGTAACGTTCGCGGATGACCGAAATGCCCCGATGGAATTACTTTTTTCTTGCTCGTGAATGCACTTGGTGCAATCCAAATGTTTCCGGATGGATATGGCTCATTCTATATACTGTTTTATATTTTTTAGAGTTAGAGTTAAATATAGATAATATAGAATACTTATTTTTTTTCATTCTATATTTATCTCATAAACTTTTGAAAAATTGGTCAAATAAAAATTATCCGTTTCTTTACATAGAATATTAGACAGTGAGATATAATCAAATCAAACATAAAGAGATTAATTACCGAGATGTGAAAGAAAGAGCAATTTGTATTCTTTGTTTATTTAGATGTGATAATCTATTTATATCTTTACTATTATAAAAAAATGAGTTTGTGGTTGTACATCCATTATTCTCTAACCGCTCTATTCCTTCAACTTCTCACCATTCTTCACTTTCCAACCAATAAGAACAACTCTCTTCTATAGCACAATTCTCTATACATTCAATGAGTTCTGTTCCAACGCACGGGTACGTAACTAGTGTTATCTTATTTCTAAGTGAAGTCACAACAAACTTCATATCATTTGACATACGGATATATACAGACAAATATTACTCATCTTGTATCCTATTCTATATTTTTTCTCGAAGTCAGAGTCAGACACGGATAGTGTCAGATATCTATTTATTTCTTCTATATTCGCTCCACGAGTCTTTGGTCAGTCAGTCGAACAAAAATTATCCGTTCTGTTTGTACCCCTATATTGAGTCGCTCCTTATATCGCCAATCTGGACGAAATAACTTTAGTGAATAAGTTAAGAGTTATTACTATTCTATTTTTCGAAACAAGGTTATTATTCTGTTTCGAAAGTCCAAATTGCCATTACACTGATATTGGCGCATTACAAATCATGTGGACAACCCGATGCGTGGTTGGATTCAACCTTCATCCCCACCCAGCCATTGGATGTGCTTTGTGAGTTGTGACGTTTGTCCGTATGCCACAAGATGCCAGAGCAAGGATGGACGGAGGAGCTACGTCGGGTGGGTTCGCACCCAACAGAGCCATCTTCGTTTCCGCGTGCCACCGCCCAGGGAGAAGGCTTCCCGGCGAGACTTGGAAGAGCAGCATCGCTGGAAGTGCGCCGATAAACCGGAAGTTTTTTTGCGGTGAGTGGGAAGTTTTGAAAATCGAAAGTTTTCCAACAGTTAAAAGTTGAAAGCACCCAACCTAGTTGAAAGTTGACTGAATTCTTTCGTTGTCAAAATCTCATTGAAAGTTCATATTGAGGAGGAGTCCCGTTCTATAATTCTATTGTTATGCGTGTTGTCCCCGTACTGAAGGTAACGCCATGCTCGGTACACCATCGAGAAAGGGTGGCAAATAGGCAATGTTGTATTTTGTATGGCACATAGGCAACGTTGTATTTTGTTAACCAAATTTGATCGGATCCGACCACTAGAAGGGAGCATCTTTCTATTCGTGATGGACTCTGCATCGATTTGCACTATCGTGGTATCCAAAGATGTTTGCACCAAAGTTATCAATTCTATTCCGGTATCGGCCGGAATGGCCAGAATGTTCCATCCAGGCTTACAAAACAACACAAAGGAGATTGCATTCTGTACCAACCAGAATTCCGGTCTATCGTCCCCAAAAGTCCAAGCTCGCTTCACTCTCTCTTCACATCTCTTCTCCTTCCTTCGTTTCTCTCTCTCTCTTCTTGCTCCTAACCGCCCCCACCCTTGGTCTCGCCAGTCCTAGAGCCCTCCCCGGCCAGATCTACCTCCTCGACTATCCCTCTGGCTCGGATCGGCCCCTGGCGCTCCTCCTTCTGGTGGCCGCCACCGTTTTCTCCTCGCGTTTGGTTTTCCTCAAGCCGCCTCCGCTTCCTTCAGCTCCTTGCCTCCTCGCACTCAGTTTTTCCTTCGGTCGTCGCCGATTTTGGCTTCCACCACTGTGTGGTTCGGCTACCTTAGCTATCATTCCTACCTGGCTAGTCTGGGCGTCGGTCGGTTCACCAGGCTCGATGACCCTTGCGTCATCCCTGTGTGCACCCTGCAACATCAAGCTCCTCCGACTCTGAACCGCGGTTGCCCTGGCCCATGAGCCTTCTATGGCGTGGTGGCCCAAGGCCATCTATCACATACTGGCGATGGCCATCGTTGAGATAGCGATGTGCCAAGCACCTCAGCCACTCCAATGGAGGTGCTCCTCCCTCGGTGAGTTTAATTTCCTGCCTCTCTCTTCTCTACTTGATGGTGATACTGGATGTGCACTATGTGACCATGTGTGGCCGATGATTGAAAATGTTGATTGGCCATTAATCAATCCTTAATTTGTAGATGTCTAGACGTATACATACATACTCTTCCTTCTTGACAAGATTTTAGCTATAATTAACCTTTCATTTTCTAGCTTTATGATGAATTACATTAATATGAACATGTCTTTAGTTCTTACGTGGGCACCTATAAAGAATCTATTGCTCTGTTTATGTGTCTTCAATTGATTTCATGTTTTCTAATATTTTAATATTTTCATATGTGTTATTAGATGTTGCCATGATGTTATCAATACTCAGAACACCATTTTTTTTATAGAATGCTTCTCATTCCAAGAAATTCCCACCTATTCATCCATCATCTATATATATCTCAATTCATTCATATAGGGGTTGTTTGGTTGCCTGCATCGGGGTGGCTCGCACCAGTGCATGTAGGGAGATGGTGTTTGGTTGCCTGCATCGGGGTGAGAGCCTGCACAAGCGGATGCAAAAAAAATCAACTGGAGCCAGGCTGAGGAGAAACGCGGCTGAGGACCTTCTCTACTCAGCCTGGCCATGCTCATGCAGCTGCATCAGCTCATGCAGGCAACCAAACAGACCCATATTGCACATGTATTCACTTGAGACCCTGTGCTCAAGAACAATTTAATCTCTCTGAGTTATACATACATACATACATACATACATACATACATACATACATACATACTAACTATTTTGCATGCAGGCGTAGAATGCCTGCCGGAAGTTACTGCCATACGTGAGTGAAATTACTACTGTCAGGATCATAGGTTCTTTTCGGATGTGGCTTATGTTTTTTTACCCTAGCGTGAGCTCTTGTGTGAATGAATCGAATGCTGATAAGCCACCTCAAAAAGATTGTCCCGATAAACCGTTTCGAAATGACGGTGGAGAAGCCGTCCCGTTTATTTGTTTGAGGAAAATTATAAGCTATATGAATCTCTTCTTTTCAGCTTCTAAAAGCCGTTTTTCTATAGTAACTAGCTTTTCTACAGTAATTAGCTTTCAAACTGAGTGTCTTTTCAAAGTATAATCTGATTGTAGTAGTCACTGCAGCGACGTCATTTATATCCATGGAAATCACATGTAAATTTCTTTCTCTCTATATTATCTCTCGTAAATTGCTAAAAGCCATAAATTACACCTAAAAGCCATATAAGTCAAAGACAAAAAAAAAAACAGATCGATAAGCTAAAACACACGCTAGTGAAGTCCTCTTCCTTTCTCATCATTGATCAATGTTCTCGTCCTAGAACCTGAAGGGAGAAAACGACAAACCCACCTAATCTTGCACCTCACGCTCTCCTCTGCCTCGACCGGATTTGCCACCGGGCAGAAAGAACTGCAACAGCACAGCAGTCCACGAGTTTCACGACCGACCTTTTGTTTCGAGTTTCGACCAAATCCGTGGGCGGTCAAAACCGAAACAGCAAGGAACCCAGCGTTAGCTCAGTGATGGGTCAAGTGTTTCGAATCCACTGGTCCTTCAAGCGATTCCTGTGTTGGGTTGATCTCGGTTAATAGTATCATGAGATTTTAGAGAGGTCACGCCTTCACTCGTTTTCTGATCAGAGGCGCAACCAATTTTTTTTGTTTCGATCTCGGTTATCTAACGCTACAAAAAACAGAAGGGACTTGGCAGGTGTGGTTCACGGTTATTCAAGGCTACGAAGTCCCGCACATACCGATCTCTCACGAGCGCTAAGGTGTATGAAGACCAAAGGCCTCCTTCCTCCCTGCCCATGGCATCATCTGCACGCCGACCACCTCTACATCAACAGATCCTCAACCCTCATGGTATCTCCTGGCTCGGGTACGTTTCCGCTCTAAAGATTATGCTATGTGTTTATGATTAATCTAGAGTTAATGTCTATAGTTCATGTTTAGTCTTAGATTCATCCAATATCCTGAACCCTAGATGAACGGAGAATTTTCTACCTGTTCCCTCGAGCTAGATTCGGGAAGAAAAAGTATAAGTACGTACAAATATGTTAAAAGTTAAAATATGTGTCCACGATCTTTAAATCTCTACTCTAATTTTTATATATATATATATATATATATATATATATATATATATATATATATATATATATATATATATATATATATATATATATATATATATATATATATATATATATATATATATATATATATATATATATATATATATATATATATATATATATATATATGGGTCTGTATAGCCATCTCCCGGATGTTTTGTTTGTAAAAACATCCAATTTTTCAACCGTTAGATACAACAAAACACGGCTCAGATTACACCCCACCTCACGTACTGTTCCACCAGACATAACGGGCCGGCGGGCCACGAATTCTGGATCCGTCACAACTACCAAGCCCGTTAGTGGACGTTCAGCCCCGTTATTATTTTTGTTGGTCCCTTTTATCCCCGAGCCACTCCCCCCGAATCGATAAATCAGCCCAGAGCAACAACCCCCCTCCCCCCAGCAAAAAGAGCCACTCCCGGATCCATTATTCAGCCCAAAAACAACGTGCCATATGAAAAACCCTACCATGACGACGGACCACAAGATACGAGCAGTAAAAACCCTCTCCGGTCTGTGGGGCCCACACACACCGAGAGAACAGAAAAGCATGACGATGGAGATCCTTCTTGCATAGGGGGCAACAAACTCAGAAAAAAAGAAGTCTCTCTGGAGATCAAACAGAGAAGAAACAAAGAGAAAGAGAGAAGAAACGAAGAGAAGCAGAGGATCAGAAACATGGAGAGAGAGCTAGATTTCAGAGGTATTTACCCGAAATTCCCGTTCTGGTTTCTCCCCCCCCCCCCCCACCCCCAGATAGCGCCGTCGTCTCTCTCTGCTCAACCATGATTGATGCTCGCGTGCATGATCATAAATATCAGATCACAAATTGTCTGTTCGTCAAAAAAAGATTGGAAAACATTAGAATTAGTGAAAGTCATTAGATCATAATATCAGTTCACATATTCGTCACCCATGTTTCACCATGTTCCTCAACAAAATTTCAACATATTTGATCATAATATCAGTTCACACATTGTGTCTGTTTCGTCAAAAAAGATAGGAAAACTTGTGACACATTTTCCTCAACCATGATTTCTGCTCGCATGCATGCTACATATTTGATCCTAATATCGGTTCACACATTGTGTCATTCGTCAAAAAAAGGGAAAACGTTAGAATTAGTGAAGAAAACCAAACTAATAGTATTAACATAAAAAACTCAGAGCACTATAAAACTAGTCAAAACATATATTATAATTAGGTTTAGTGAGCAAAACATTGATGATCCATAATAACTGAATAACATTGATGATTCATAATAATCTGGCTATGTTACTGTCTAATAGTATTAATAGAATTATAATTAGCAACAAAAAAACTATTATCACAAAGTTTTAGTTTAAGATTATCAGAACATAACAAAAAGTGGTTGTTCATCATAGTTTCGAAAAGACACAATTACAGTTGTGGCTGTTCACTGCCTTTCACTAGTTGAATTGCCAAAAAAAAGAGTAACACTGTCACTAGTCTAACTGATGACAGAGCACTATAAAACTAGTGAAAAGACATTAATTACCCATAATAACACGAAAGTTCATAGTTTCAGAGTTTAGTGGAGTAAGCTTTGGACTAGAGTTCTAGGAGGTTACCTGAACCATACTGTCTGATGGTGTCCAGAGGCTTGCCCTAACAAAACTATTAGTAGAAGCAAACAAAACTAGCTGTACATCAAAGACTGCAAAAAAAAACATAATTAGATATTACAATTACATATAAGATGGTGCATTATTAACATATTAACACTGCCTTACACTAGTTCAATCCCCCAAAAAAAACAAAGTAATTGTCAGATTTTATTACTACTAACAATGTAGTACTAACAATGTAGTATTAACAATGTATATTACTACTAAGTACTAACATTGTTAGTAGTAACAATGTATATTACTACTAACAATGTAGAAGTAACAATGTATATTACTACTAACAATGTAGTATTAACATAAATTGATGTTCCATAACAACTGAATATAACAAAGATTGCAGAATATAATTAGATATTTTAATCAAAACAGAGACAACCTGACAAAAAAAGATCAGGAGAGACAGCAAGCTAGTCAAAACCAGAATAAAAGATCAGGAGTGCTAACAAAAGTTTATACTATTATTACTGTGCAAAGGATTGCCCTAACAAAACCATTTGATACTGCCTTTTACTATTTCAATGTAGAGACAACCTGACAAAAATAAGATTAGGAGTGACAGCAAGCTAGTCAAACAGTGCCATCAAACTACTTACATGTTCTTTCCAACTTTTAGAGGGAATTTAGTTTACTTCATACTTTTGACTTTCTGATAGTGCATACAAATACTTTGAGTGCTAACAACAATGTGTCTGCTCATCAAAAGATCAGGAGAGACAGCAAGCTAGTCAAAACCAGAATAAAAGATCAGGAGTGCTAACAAAAGTTTATACTATTATTACTGTGCAAAGGATTGCCCTAACAAAACCATTTGATACTGCCTTTTACTATTTCAATTCCCAAAAAAAACTGATGTTCCATAATAATAATATAATTAGATATTTTAATCAAAATAGAGACAACCTGACAAAAAAAGATCAGGAGTGACAGCAAGCTAGTCAAAACCAGAATAAAAGATCAGGAGTGCTAACAAAACAAGATTAGCAGAAGAAAACAAAACTTGGAATTAGAGAAGAAAAGTAAACTAATAGTATAAACAAAAGTTTATACTATTATTACTGTGCAGAGGATTGCCCTAACAAAACTATTAGCACAATAGTTAGATATTATGATCACATGTAAGATTGTACATTACTATTACCAGATTGTATATAAGTATTAACATAATTATATATTATGATCACATTTAAGATTTTACATTAGTATCAGAGATAATATTAGCAGATGATGACAAAAATGGCTGCACATCAAAGATTGCAAAAACATAATATTAGCATAAGATTTAGTTTAAGATAGAAAAACATGATGTTAAAAAGTTCAAACACTCCATTTAATTTTAGACAAAACATTTACTATAACAGTGCCATCAAACTACTTACATGTTCTTTCCAACTTTTAGAGGGAATTTAGTTTACTTCATACTTTTGACTTTCTGATAGTGCATACAAATACTTTTGAGTGCTAACAACAATGTGTCTGCTCATCAAAAGAATTAGTGCTAACAGAACATTAAGTTTAATAGTGCATACAAAACAATTAGTCATAACAAAACATGATTTTACCAAATAGTAAGACGAAACATGCTGTTACATAGTACTAACACTCCAATTAGTTTAATAGTCCTGACAAATGTTAAACAATTATATATATATATATATATATATATATATATATATATATATATATATATATATATATATATAATTCAATGCATAAAAAGTACTTTATCACAGAAAAAAATGTACAAATCTTGTGATTTTTTAGTGTTTCTATGCAGATTTCTCAAGTGAGGAGGTTCCCTCAACATTTAACCAGTTGTATGATGAGGTAGCAATTATGAATCAATCTTATTGGAGTGAGGTAATTAGTCATTCGTATTTTGAAACATTTTGTCCCAATCCACCACTCCTACCACCCCCCAAAAAAAATACATTATAGCTAAAATCTCAAACAAAAAAATTTTGCAGACTGCAACAAATGGTGCAAAATCAGAGTGTGTTACAGATGTTCAACCAAATCTACATGGCACAGGAAATATAACTAATGACATCCAACAATGTTGGTCTATGGTATGTACAACACATATTTTATTTTTACAGTAACCCTTTAAAAATGTTTTGCTTGCCACACAAGTGAGCTTTGATATTCACACTGATATGAAAAAAAGGATCTCAACCAATGGATGTCAACAATGACAAGTGAGGGCTGCAATTATAGCTGCAACAACTTCCAGCTAATTACAAAACCATTTATATATTTTATGCATGGTTATGATGCCAGAAACCAAAAATATTCTATGCATATAAGTATCATTCATACCAATGCAAAAAACTGATTAAAAAACATTGTGATATTTTTTATGTTAGCAGGAACTGAACACTTACTGTGGTGCTGGAGGCATGATGAACAACAGCTTGGTAAGCCTATTGCAGTCAATGGAGCCTGCTCAGAATCAGTTTGCCCATATGCAACAAGACCTAAAAGACATGCAAACAACTCATGAGATGGTAAGTTGCAATGAATGACTAAGTTTGCAACATAACTAGAAACATAACTAAAAATATACATCTTTCATCACTGCTTTAACAGATTCAAACAGATGTTTCAAAAGATTCAAATGGCGAGACCTTGTCAATGACGTGCATGACTGAAGGGTATGCTAACACAGCAGAAAATGATGGAGGTAGCGATGAAGATATCGCCAGCGTGAAAACCTTGCAGAAAATGAAAGAGAAGATTTATCAAAGGAAGACATAGAGAATTTCTGGAGAATGAAAAGATAGATGCCATGAAACAATCGGTGGTCACTTTGAGATTGACAGCAGATTCAAACCGAGAAGAGGGATGACATTTGAGACAGCGGATGATGCACATAGATTCTACAACTTCTATTCATTCCTTTCTGGATTCTCAATAGCAAAAGTGAAAAATTACCGCACATAAAACAAGAAAAAGGAAGGAGAGATCACAAAACACACAATAAAATGCAACAAGTTTGAAGAGGATAAAGGGCAGAAAACAAAACCAAATGACGACACAACCAAAGGGACTCTCACAAACAAGAGGAGGAGGAGCAGCGTAGTGAAGACTAAATGCCCCGCAGAAATGGTTGTGGTGTTTAGAAATGGAATATGGAAGGTAAAGAGAGTCGTGTTGGAGCATAACCATGAAATGTATCCCCAAAATGAGACAAGGTTCCTAAGGTCTCACAAATTCATGACAGATGAAGAAAAAAGCCTTGTTAGGACATTGAACCAGTGCAATATACCCACCAGGAAGATGATGTCCATTCTCTCATTCCTAAGAGGAGGTTTAAGGTCTCTACCATACACAAAACGTGATGTGAGCAACTTGAGGACATCTATTAGACATGAGAGCTCTTCAAATGACATGGTTCAGCTGCTAACATATTTACGCCAAAAGCAGATGAGATAACCTGTGTTTCTTCTTCTCCTTTGACACCGATGAGAACAACATGGTAAAAACATTTTCTGGTGCGATGCTAGGGCAAGGAAATATTATCACATGTATGGGGATTGTATCAGCTTCGACACGACCTACATGACCAACAAGTACAACCTACCCTTCGCTCCATTTGTTGGTATCATCGGGCATGGACAAAATTGCCTATTTGGATGTGCTTGTTAAAAGATGAGACTACTGAGATACATTTAGGTGGGCTTTTAACACTTTTCTGCGTGCGATGAATGGCAAGTCACCCACATATCATCACCGATCGGGACGGGCAATGAAAACTGCGATTGCGTCGGTGTTCCCGAATGCAAAACACAGGAATTGCCTCTGGCACATTACACACAAAGCTGAGCAGAAGCTTGGTCCATGCTTCAGGGCAAAACCTGGTTTGCACCAAGACTTCATTGACATTATTATGAATTGTCTGACAGTGCAGGAATTTGAAACATTATGGGTGCAAATGGTTAATTGCTATGATGTAGGTCATGTGAAGTACTTTCAGGACATGTGGGCATCTAGACACAGATGGGTCCCAGTTTTTTTCAAGAATGAGTTCTACCCCTTCATCCACTCAACTGGTAGAAGTGAAGGGATGAATGCAATATTTAAGGATGATGTTGGCCCACAGCACAGAATATTAAGTTTCTTCAGAGAGTTTGAAAGGATTTCTGACACAATACTTGATAGAGAAGAGCAAGAGGATAACAAGTCAAGGACAAAGCCACAACTTTGGTCTAGTTACAAGATGGAGGAACAAGCATGGAAGCTGTACAATCAAAAAATATTCATCAAGTTTCAGAATGAACTCAAGGACACAACTTCACTCTACATGGTGGAAAGAGTAAAAAATAAAATCTATGAGGTGTACCAGTGAGATAACCATCCTGCACAGAATATAGAAGGAGAACATGTGTAGTGCTTATTGACATGGTGAGAAAGACTATAGTTGTATATGTGCAATGTTCGGAAGAATGGCATCTTGTGCTCGCATGTACTGAAGGTCCTCATAAGCCTTAACATCACAGAACTACGGACAAATATTTTTGGAAAGATGGAGGTTTTGGTTCAGCAATACAAGCACGATAGAGCCGGCACAGATGGCAGCGGAGATAAGAGACGCTGATAGCCTATTTAGATTCAACATACTATCAAGGAAAATGATTTCGGTAGCATCAGATGCTTCGAAATCACGGGGCTTGTTTGACTATGTTATGAATGAGGTAGAGAAGATAGAAACAGAAATTAAGGCAGCTAGTAACTCAAAGGAGAACCCTCAGCTACAAAAGACCAGCGATTGCATGGGAAAAACTCATGAAACCAAAAGCAAAGATCAGCAAGAACAATCAAACCTAACAAAGAAGCCACAACCACTGCTTGAGCTACTAGATCCACAAAAGGTACAGACTAAAGGCAGGACTAAGGGAAGGTACAAAAGTATAGTTGATCAAATCAAAGAAGTGAAGTATAGGTGCAAGCATTGTGGAGAGGTAGGACACAACATACGCAATTGCGAAAAACTTCACCTCCCACCTGCAAGCAGGTCCAAAAGGAAGAATACATCAAGTAGCAAGCCTCAATCAAAAACGCCTAGGTACGTAAAAAGGAAAAAACATAACTAAAAAAACTGCAATGTACAGAACTATAAAGTTCAAAACATTTGTTCTATGTGCTTGCAGGATGACTCAACATGAAGAAGGGATGGAAGAAGTACATGATGCAAGCAAAAAATAAGAGGGCAGTAGGAGGGAACATGAAGAAATAGGACAAAAAAGCATGGAAGTTCAGAATTTGGAGGGGATAAAAACAGAAGAGCCATGTTATTTGTTTCTAGTGTAATAGACAGAAGATCAGTGTAATAGCTCAATTGGAAAAGATGCTCTGTTGAATTGTTTATCTTTTTTAGTTGAGATCTTTTTTAGTATGAACATTCTTATTATCAAGTAGACCAAAAAAACAAGCATGTTCCACATGTTCTTAACTTCTTTTAGCTATAGTCAGACATGTAACGAGATAGTTGTTACCGAGATTGGACCTCAAATGAATCATCAATTGAAAAAGAATCAAACCAATTTTGACAAAGCATGTGGCAAAAAACACTATGATTCCCCACAGAAATGTTGGGGACAGGGAATAAGCTTCACATATCCACTGCTGTCACCCACATCATAATCGGGATTGAAAGAAAGACAAAAAAACTCACCGAAATCAAGCCAAACAGCAGCAAACAAACTTCAGTTTCGTAGAATCTAAAAAAAGAACAAGTACGCACAATAATATATAAAAAAAGGATAGATGACTGAAAAAGAAGACTAATGTATACATGTACATACATATATATAAGTGCATACAAACATACATACATATGACTGATGACAGATGAAGCATACAAACATGGGTAGGAAAACCATGTGAATAAACTAACGAAATCATACATATGAAGCATGTATGGGTAGTGGAATAAGCATGCATGGATAGGAAAAATCATACAAAAAAATAGTAATACTGTCACTAGGATAACAGATTAAAACATCAATTCCAAACCATTTGGCACTGCTTTTTACTAGTTCATTTCCCAAAAAAACTGATGTTCAAATAATAATTATTAGAGGAGCCAATAAGCATTAGGAGTAACAAAACAATGAGGTGCTACTTTGTTGTTGCTCTCAGATGTAGGGTTGCTCAAGATTTAAATCTTGGCCGTCCCGCTACTTTGGTCTATACTCTTCATAAATTGAATATGACAAGTGAGATTCAAATTTTGAGCTCTAAAAAAACAACAATTTGCCAAACTCAAGTATTGACTGTCACCAAAAAATATACTCTTGGCTAGCAGAGGAATCAGTGCCCAAGTGATCTCATAGACAACAATTAGAATCAGCCAAAAATAACTTGACAAGCTTCCAGAAATTGGGATTATAATTTTAGCAAGTTATGCAAACAAGCCGAACTGACTAATGAAGGTGCAGACAACACAAAACTAGTGAACACAGCATATACATACTCTCAAAAAATATCTAACTGTGGACAGTGAGACAAATGACAGCAATGGCAAAAAGATCTAGAGCTCAAAAAATTGAACATTCAATTTCAGTATTAGACCACAATTATCCTCATCAAGCATATGTCAGGCCACTAGCATCTCTTTCTATCGCAGATCACAGAAAAAAGAAAAAACAGTTTTTAAGTAGCACTCAAAGCTTGTTCCAAAAGGTAGGGAACCACTCATAACCAGAACTTAGTAAACCCCTATTAATATAAAAATTCAGTGTTGACCAAACTAGAAGAGAGCTACTCAAAACATACATACATACATACATACATACATACATACATACATACATACATACATACATACATACATACATACATACATACATAAAAAAACAAACATGCTTACACATTAGGAACCACAGGACAAGTAAAATCAGCAAAAGAAGCATGGGTAGGGAAACCATATATGAGGTAGGAAACCATACAAACATGGATAGGAAACACATACATACATATGACTGATGACAGAGGAAGCATACAAACATACATACATATGACTGATAACAGAGGAAGCATACAAACATGGGTAGGAAAACTATGTGAATAAACTAACGAAATCATACATATGAAGCATGTATGGATAGTGGAATAAGCATGCATGCATAGGAAAATCATACAAAAAAAAATAGTAATACTATCTCTAGGATAACTGATTACAGATTACTATAAAACTAGCCAAATGGTTTAATTATGTGAATATAACATGATAAAACTGAATATAACAATGTGAATAAGCATACATGTCAAAAAGCATGCATGAGTAGAAAAATCATACAAACCTAACAAGCCTTCTAATAATTCATATATATTATTTCATCGCAGTAAGATCTTAATGAGCACTGTGGTTTGTAGGAGCTAATACATAACCAAAATTTGTGGAATAAGCTTCACATATCCACTGCTGTCACCCACATCATAATCGGGATTGAAAGAAAGACAAAAAAAACTCACCGAAATCAAGCCAAACAGCAGCAAACAAACTTCAGTTTCGTAGAATCTAAAAAAAAGAACAAGTACGCACAATAATATATAAAAAAGGATAGATGACTGAAAAAGAAGACTAATGTATACATGTACATACATATATATATGTGCATACAAACATACATACATATGACTGATGACAGATGAAGCATACAAACAAGGGTAGGAAAACCATGTGAATAAACTAATGAAATCATACATATGAAGCATGTATGGGTAGTGGAATAAGCATGCATGGATAGGAAAAATCATACAAAAAAATAGTGATACTGTCACTAGGATAACAGATTAAAACAGCAATTCCAAACCATTTGGCACTGCATTTTACTAGTTCATTTCCCAAAAAAATTGATGTTCAAATAATAATTATTAGAGGAGCCAATAAGCATTAGGAGTAACAAAACAATGAGGTGCTACTTTGTTGTTGCTCTCAGATGTAGGGTTGCTCAAGATCTAAATCTTGGCCGTCCCGCTACTTTGGTCTGTACTCTTCATAAATTGAATATGACAAGTGAGATTCAAATTTTGAGCTCTAAAAAAACAACAATTTGCCAAACTCAAGTATTGACTGTCACCAAAAAATATACTCTTGGCTAGCAGAGGAATCAGTGCCCAAGTGATCTCATAGACAACAATTAGAATCAGCCAAAAATAACTTGACAAGCTTCCAGAATTTGGGATTATAATTTTAGCAAGTTATGCAAACAAGCCAAACTGACTAATGAAGGTGCAGACAACACAAAACTAGTGAACACAGCATATACATACTCTCAAAAAATATCTAACTGTGGACAGTGAGACAAATGACAGCAATGGCAAAAAGATCTAGAGCTCAAAAAATTGAACATTCAATTTCAGTATTAGACCACAATTATCCTCATCAAGCATATGTTAGGCCACTAGCATCTCTTTCTACCGCAGATCACAGAAAAAAGAAAAAACAGTTTTTAAGTAGCACTCAAAACTTGTTCCAAAAGGTAGGGAACCACTCATAACCAGAACTTAGTAAACCCTATTAATATAAAAATTCAGTGTTGACCAAACTAGAAGAGAGCTACTCAAAACATACATACATACATACATACATAAAAAAAACAAACATGCTTACACATTAAGAACCACAGGACAAGTAAAATCAGCAAAAGAAGCATGGGTAGGGAAACCATATATGAGGTAGGAAACCATACAAACATGGGTAGGAAACACATACATACATATGACTGATGACAGAGGAAGCATACAAATATACATACATATGACTGATAACAGAGGAAGCATACAAACATGGGTAGGAAAACTATGTGAATAAACTAACGAAATCATACATATGAAGCATGTATGGATAGTGGAATAAGCATGCATGCATAGGAAAATCATACAAAAAAATAGTAATACTATCTCTAGGATAACTGATTATAGATTACTATAAAACTAGCCAAATGGTTTAATTATGTGAATATAACATGATAAAACTGAATATAACAAATGTAAATAAGCATACATGTCAAAAAGCATGCATGGGTAGAAAAATCATACAAACCTAACAAGCCTTCTAATAATTCATATATATTATTTCATTGCGTAAGATCTTAACAGTACCTGTGGTTTGTAGGAGCTAATACATAACCAAAATTTGTGGAATAAGCTTCACATATCCACTGCTGTCACCCACATCATAATCGGGATTGAAAGAAAGACAAAAAAACTCACCGAAATCAAGCCAAACAAAGACAAACAAACTTGGTTTCAGTAGAATCTAAAAAAAAAGAACAAGTACGCACAATAATATATAAAAAAAGGATAGATGACTGAAAAAGAAGACTAATGTATACATGTACATACATATATATATATGTGCATACAAACATACATACATATGACTGATGACAGATGAAGCATACAAACATGGGTAGGAAAACCATGTGAATAAACTAACGAAATCATACATATGAAGCATGTATGGGTAGTGGAATAAGCATGCATGGATAGGAAAAATCATACAAAAAAATAGTGATACTGTCACTAGGATAACAGATTAAAACAGCAATTCCAAACCATTTGGCACTGCATTTTACTAGTTCATTTCCCAAAAAAACTGATGTTCAAATAATAATTATTAGAGGAGCCAATAAGCATTAGGAGTAACAAAACAATGAGGTGCAAACAAAACATACACATACATATATGTGTGTGTGTGTGTGTGTGTCTATCTATATATATATATATATATATATATATATATATATATATATATATATATATATATATATATATATATATATATATATATATATATATATATATATATATATATATATATATATATGTATGTAAATGTATGTGTGTGTGTAATGCAAAAAAAAATGTGACTAACCTTCCAAACTACAGAATTAACCAAACTTAAGTCTTCCAAGTTGTGCTGGCTACGCAACATGCGGTTAAGAAGTTGAATCCTTAACTTTGGTATGTCATCAATGGTGAACTGAGACTCAAGTGCAACTGTGGGGGCCCATATATCCATATATTTCATAACAAACACACCTGAATCCTTCCTGGTAAAAAAAATGTAAAAGCAGATTGATTAGACATCATAACCCAAAAAAAAAGATTGGTGGAAAGGTATCTATGTACATTGACTAAATAAAAAACTCATATCCTGAAAAAAGCACACGTAATACAAAGAAATGATAAAATGCAATGCAAACATAACCTACTTCAACTTCTGTCGGTGAGGTGATAAATCATCAAAATCAAAATCAAGAGGGTTGATCGATGAACGTTTAGCAATTGCAAAGAACGATGTGGTAAAATTCCATATCTACAATACAGATAACTTGTTACAAAAAAGATTAATTTAACAATAAGGTAACATTTTGGATATAGCACACATAGATATAAAACGATAGAGAAATAGAGTACAAAAAAATAAAATACATAGCACACGTACTAAATTTTCGTTGTAAGACCTTCCCCCAATCGCTGAATCAATGAATACAAACTTTTGGTCTTTGATGTCCACAACAAAAAGAAACCAGTGATCTCCGTGCAAAATAGGAAAGAAAATCTAGAACATACCATACGACCATGGGAGATCAAATTAGAAAACAGAATGTACATGATTGGAACATTTTAAAAAATTAAGAACACATACCAAAAAAAGATAAATAAAAACTGAACAATAATACTAGCGTGATAAAAAAAACTAACCAGTTCACAAGATTGCAATGACTTAACTTTATGGGCAGTTTCAAATTCATGTTTGACATTTGCAAACCCGAATTCCGATTCTGGTTTCAATATTTGTTGCTGTAAAAAAAAGAAAAAATTACCACACATATTAGGAAGAAAAAAATAGACAAAGGTCCAGAATTTTCACTTTAGGCACACAAAAAAAGTATGATTCTAACATGAAAAATCCTTACTCATAAAAAGACAACTAAATGACAAAATAAAATACTCCGAAAAAACTGTGACATACCCCAACTGTGTTGAAAAAGAAATGCTTCTTTGACTTGGTGGTATGATTCTCCTCAAATAGAAGCCGGCAAAAACAATTTACCAAGAAATTGTCAATTTTGCCTTCAAAGCTTAAGAGAGTACCCCAAACACTATATTTCACAAAAGTTTTTCCATCAGGCTTCACTGAAATTGCCTTGCAGCTGAATAAAAAATACAACCTACCAAATTAGATATGTGGAAAGACAGTACAAAGCAATATGAAACATACAAAGCATAAGGTTATATCTGCTTACAACACTTACCTGCTGTGTTCGCCCACTGACATGCTGATCACTGCTTGATAATATGCCATGTCTAAGGCGGATACCATGACTCTATCTCTGCCTATTGGGTAAGGGTGACCAGTGTGTACGCTACCCCTCAATTGCCTTCTCTTTCCATAAAGAGACATATTGCAAGTTGGTGACCCACCCCCCACACTACCTCCTAATTAAAAATATTAGCAGAAGCTTTAGTTCAATAGACTATCAGTGACTAAAAACATTTAGTTGAAAAGAGAGCAACTACCTCCTAAGTTCAGAACATTGACGTCAAGTGGCTGAAGGATATTAAGTGCATACTGGCTAGCACGGGTTTTATCATGTGACATATTGCTGCACCCTACCCCATCTTTAACAAATGATTCATTCTTGTTATATATTTGATCAGATTGTTTACACAAAACAATACATCTTTGATCAACTCGTTCTCTTGAAGAGGTCACAATATCTGGAGGATCCTGGAGATGAAAAAAAATATGATAGCATATATTTGAAGTGAAAAAAGGAAAAACTGTTGTTACATTTTATTTTTTAAAAAAATATTAACAAAGAGTAAGGCATTAAGGTCACGGAAAAACTCATTATTTGATGACCAAAACATTTAGTTTTAGAGTGCAAACAAAAGCTGTTGTTACATTTAGTTTAACAATATAACAAAGAAAATTGATTCATCACTATAATTACAACTATATTCATGATATATATTTAGCACTATTCTTGTACGACGAATGTTACATCATCAAAAAATACAATCAAAAATCTAAGCTAGCATAGCATTTGATACATATGAAAACCCAAAACAGACTACTGCAGTTGGTGCATAAGTTACCAGCTTTATAACTAAAATTTACAAGTTATATAAATGATTAGTCAACCCACCAAAATACCACAACAAAAAGCTAACAACCCAACTAAGCTTTATAACATGTTTTTTAACAGTGAAAAATAAACATATACATACATAACAGCATGTTAAAAAGGCATAATCAAAAAAAGATGTGTATAATCAGAAAGCAATGTTGATTTACAAGGTTGACCACTTTTGTAGAAGAAACACCCATTGCATGTGTGGTGGTATCTCCAGCATCCTGTGACTTAATATCAACAACAACAATTTCCCCCTATGTTAAAAAACCGGAAAAAAGATTGCCTTAGCAATAAATAAATATGACGATACATAGAAAAAAGGTACACAAATAACTTAATTAAAAAACTCAGCTGATCATACAGAAAAAAAAAGATTGTGTTCTTTTTACACACCTGATTATGCTGTTGGAGGTTATCCATGAGTTGGACATCATTGCCACTATCCATATTTAAAGTTGTGATATCCTCCAAAAAAAAGATTATAATACAAAAGGTGTAAATTAACATGAGACAATGAAATATTGAAGAAGAAAAAGAAATGTGCATTATATTTAATACAGTACATGCTTACTTTTGTTGCATTAGAGACAGAGATTGCTTCATTTGCTTGTATAGGTTGGCGATCGGACTTTGTGGACATGGCATATCAAGATGATCGTCATTGTCGATGCCAAGATCAAATGATGGTGCCCAGTTATACAATGCCATGCGCTTTGGACTGTGCAAGGATTTAAGGTGTTTGTTGATGTTATCACTTCCCCTTGCTATAGCTTGCTTTGGACTTCCTGCAATTTACAAACATAAAATCATTACTGTCATGATATTCATTTTGCTTTACTGAACACATTTTATATGAACTCCCGCCACCACAGCATGTCATGTAAACAATAGATGAGACAGTTTATATCTATCCTTTTTGAAAGAAAACATAACAAACAAGCTTTGACACATGACAATAAACCTATAGTGCTTCTTACAGGTGCTTCTTCGAAACTTATCCTATATTGGCAATATAAGCAAACAAAACCCAAAAACATACATTCATCTAGATGAACTAAAAAGCATACACATAAAAGCTTGTTTTTGAAGAACTACCTGGGGCATATAGTTGGGTACGTTTAACTTGAAACTCTGCAAAAAAATTCAAAAATCATGAAGATGATGTTGCAAAATAGGAAACAAGAAGACAATTCGTTATACAAGTACAGAGGAAACAAATGGATAATGATTCAAGATAACATTAGAGGCTTTACCACACACACCACCTACGGGGCCATGATCAGTATGTCCTTTACTAACATCAAGACTCTGTTGTAACAATGAGAACACAAATGTTTAGTACAAAAAAATGTGCAACCATCTTACCTACCATTATTATATTGGTTTGGAGCAAAGTAGTGTTAAACCACCATACCTTTAGTGTAGATGGAGAATTGTCCTTCCTTCCATTATTATCTTGGTTCAGCTTATGTGATTGCCCATAGTGTTTGGAAGTAGATGCATCTACATGTGCACAAGCAGAGATCCTTTGGTCAACTTGTGCATTCCCGCTGTCCTTAACTGCTACATCAGTGATGCTTCCCTTGTGCGTACAAAAACAAAAACAAAAACAAATGTTATACAAGCGAAAACTTAATATGCAGGCGATTTTAGTTCATTTTTTGCACTAAAAAAAAGAATCTGAGTTAAAGAAAAAAAGAATGGCACACACACATGCCTTTGCCACTTACATGAGAAACTTGATTGACATGTATATGAGATTGGTTAATTCCTTTTGACCCACAATTGACAACATGCGGTTGAGCTTCAGCAATATTGACTTGCTCTTGAACTTGAGTCCGGCTCTAGAAATACGACGATGGTAGAAAAGCTGCGGACCTATTGTTGTCAGATTCTTCGCTGCTAAATGTCCTTTTTCTGTTATTGTTAGATGGACAGTCTGAAAAAAAAGGAAAAACAAATAGGTTATCCATACAAAGAAAAAAAAGATGAAAACTGTTCTTTTTTTTACCCTTGTTTTTACACAAAACACTACCAGACCTTGCTGAGAAATGTGCTTGTCAATGGCTCCTTGTGCATCTGTTCCATCCATATGAATAGGGTTATCATCCCTAGCCTTGTTTACCTCTTTCATTGTACAATGGACGCCCCCACAAGAATTCCTAATGTCACTAGGGAATTGCTTTGCTATACCCACAGCTAAGTTTTCCAATCCTGCTATAAAACTTGTGATATGTTCTTGCTCAAATTGAGCAATCATTGATGATATGGCGTCCTTAAACTACAGAACAATGAAATTAAGAATCTAATAAAAAAACTAAACATAAAAAAGGATATAAAGAATTGACTTAAACATATTAGAAATTACCTCATCAAGCATTGGGTCCCTGACATGGTAATCGAGAATTGATCTAAACTTTGATTTGTTATGAGAGGCCATTTTTTGATGGAGGTTGAAGCATGCCTACAAAGCTGCCAGACAAAAAAATTATGAAACACCATCATGAAACACCATTATGCAATTTCATAGCACTTGATAAAGCTTAACCCCTCAACAAAATCAATATGCATCATGTCCTTATTATGCTACAGCTTGATGCAATCCTAGAGGAATTCATTAACCAAAACCTCCAAGAAGGTATGTTTCAAAACAAAAAATGTTGAAGATGACCAATGTTACAGGGCAAAAATAAAAATAACCAATTGTGCATCAAATGAGGAAAAATTAGGACGGAAGCTCCATTTCTGTATGAAAAGCTACAACTTGCATCCTCTAAATATCATTCAAAATGTATTGATTACTGTTCACATATTACAGACCAAATCCAACAGCCAGTCACACAACCAATGAACCAAAAGAAGTTTTAGGGGCAATAATCACCCAAATCCATAATTGCTGAAGAACTAAATCAAACATTCAAACTAAGGACCAGCGTCATTGTCAAGCATACTAAATCAGTGGTGCACCTCAAACATAAAGGAGGGACCATCTTTTAGTTCTTTATCCCCTGTCTTTGAAGGTCCAAACATAAACAAATTCAACATGTAAGGAACCATTTTGGGGTGTACTTCGCTTACAGCTGACTATCTCATATGTATATACCAAAACAACAAAAGCAAATAGATGACATATCCCGCATATTGACATCCATTGTTCAGGCACCATAGACAAGAAAAACAAATTGATAGGTGATACATATTACGATAAAGTGGCACCTAACCATAAAAACACCTCTCTTTCCTTTCCTATCAGGCAATCAGAAAATCCACATTGAAAACGTACCAAAGGAAACTCGTAACTCGTTGACAAATTATAGAGAACCAAACACTAGCACTTGTAAACAAACAACTTCTAAGAGCAAATCACTGGGAATAAAAACACACACCTGTAACAAATGAACTTCAAAGAGCAAATCATTAAGAATAAAAACCACATGTAACTACCAAACTTCAAAGAGCAGACTTTGCCAAAGCCCCATCTTGGTGACATATCCAAACAGAGGCAATATAACCACATATCACCCAAATCCTACCTGATCCCCAGACCCTTTACGCCCTAAATCACGGCAACATCAAATCTCAACGAGAAACTAGCTAGGTCAAATTGCAGCAGAACTTATCGCTTAATCTCAAAAACTCAGCAGAAAGTAACAAAAAAAGGCTTCTTTGAATCAAAGATCCAACCTTTCTTAAGCATATGGTATCCGAAACCTTACATAACACCAAATCTCGCTGATAAGCAGCAAGAATACCACAAAACTAACACAGACTAACAAATAAAACCGCCAAATCGGTGTAGGAGCCATCCAGGAACCTAATATTTAGTGAGCCAACATTGATGATTCATAATAAACTGCAAGAGTAAGCTTCAGACTAGAGTTCTAGGAGGTTACCTGAAACTTACTGTCTGATGATGTTACTGATGCCCCCTGTTTCAGTGGAATAAGATTAGCAGAAGATAACAAAAGTGTCTGCTCAACAAAAGATTGGAAAAAAAATCATAATTAGATATTATGATCAAATATAATATTTTACATTGGTATTAACACAGATTATATATTAGTATTAACCATAATTACATATTATGATCACATATAAGATTGTACATTAGTATGACATATAAGATTGTAAGATAATAATTATATTTGGGGGAGCAAGGTAAAAAGGAAAATGTACACAGAAAAGAAAAAAGAAACAGAGCATGTGTACAATCTTCTAAGAATACTAGGCTTAAGTAACTTAGTGGCAGTACTACAACAGAGAGCAAATCCAACCATTTTGACAATTCGATCACAAGTCAAACTACAAAAAAGAAAATCAAGAAAGAGAAGTACTTGTATAGATTGATACAACCAAACCTTGTTAGTGGATCCAAATTATTAGTTCAAATTAAACCAACCTCTGAATGGAATGTTCATATGAATAATCAGGCTGATGGTACAAAAAAGAACTTAATCAGAATTATATTTAGCAGAGATCCGTTTGTCAGTAATATCTCTTCAGATATCAGAAATTGTATATCAGGATTAGAGATTCTTCAAAACAAAACCTCATTGATTCTCTTTAAAGCTTACTTAAATGCAATGAAGCAAAAGTAAGAAAGCATCTTGATACACATGTTCAGGTTTAGTGTAACTATTAGCTAAAACTGCCTACCAGTTTTCTACAGAACAAGGGAAAAGCAAAGCAGGGAGCAAGCTCACTTCTAGGAAAAAGACTAAAGTGGACTGAAATTTCAGCTAGAGCTCCAATAGCGACTGCATCCCCCCCACAAGATACAAAATATGCATTACCATCATCCTCTCTCGGTTGCAGCAGGGTTGCAGGGCTAGAATTAACTTGTAGGAGTTTCAGTAGCAAAAACAAAAGACATAAGCTTGAATGTGCTGACTTGGTAATAGACGAGTTTAGATCATCTTTCAAGACATGCTTACATGGGCATAAAATCCGTGGTTTCTGAATTTATTTCAAGTACAGTACACACATGGTAGGAAACAAAAGATATTTAATCACAAAAAGCATGCATGTCAAAAGATGATTCTATCAAGTGAGACAAATCTTAAAAAGTCGATTTGGAAAAATTCAGAGATAAAGCTAAATGACCCAAAGCTTCTAATCCAATCCAAATGAGATTTGTACTTGGTGTTCTTGATACTCATGTCATAAGTTTGTACCCTAGCATTTTATCACTATAATTAGGAATATATATATATATATATATATATATATATATATATATATATATATATATATATATATATATATATATATATATATATATATATATATATATATATATATATATATATATATATATATATATATATATATATATATATATATATATATATATATATATAAGGTACTTGACTAATGACTATAGTTTCAGATTACTACATATACAAATTAGTTTTGCACTGGCACCAAACACAAACAACATTACCTGTAGGATGTAGCCCAAGGTTTCTCACAGCAGCACAAATAAAAATTGCTTTTGAATGGATTCAAATTTGCTGCTAAAAATATTTAATAAAAAAAATAATCTTATATTTACTTGAGCAATACATTTTCTAAGAAAAAAAATATTTTGGGCTTAGAAAACCTTACAAAGCTAACAAAAAGTAAACATTGAAAACTGAAAACTGCAGTCATCTGATGACCATGTATACATGTACATACATATATATGTGCATACATATATATCTGAAAAAGAAGACTAATGTATACATGTACATACATATATATGTGCATACATACATACATATACATACATATATATGTGCATACATACATACATATACATACATACTCCTACGGCATTAAATTTCTTTAACAAAACCTAAAAGGATAGCTAAAGCACCATGCTGATGTATGTTCAAAAATTAAAAAATAGTTTTAAGTAAACATTGAAAACTGAAAGCACTAACCACTGTAACCAAACAAACAATGTAACCAACAACAAACCTGAACAATACAAAACACTAACCACTGCATGAACCACTAACCACTACAATATTACCTAGTATAAAAAACATCAGATCCGAACACAAAAGCACTACAACTAAATTATTTTGATAAACCAACTTCTTAAGTATACAACTAGTTTTAACTAAACCTAAGTATACAACTAGTTTTAACTAAACTAAGTATGGAGGGGAATCACTAACCACCGCTAGGTGGATACCCACTAAAAGCAATAAAAACCAAAAATCACACCAAAACCTTAAAAAATTCATCAAATCCTAGAAGTAAATTACTAAAAACACCAGATCCGAGAACACAACCCGGAAAATGGTATTACTAAAAGCCTCAAAAAACTAAACCTAAGTAGGAAGGGTAGATTTATTTCTGCTATCTCTCCCTCCATTATTCGATGCGCGCGGAAATAACAAAACAACGATTTCTAACCTCCGATGTCGAGGATCTCCACTGGTTAACCGCCGCGTGTGCTTCTCCCCCGTTAATCGCCGCGCTAGCTCCGCACCCCTCACTCGCTTCTTCGCACGCCCGGGAAGAAGGGGAGAGCTCTCTCTCTCTGACGGCGACGCTCTCGCGAGTCGAAGAGAAAAGCCAGAGATCGCCAGGCGGAGACCAGAGAGAGCGAGGCGGAGAAACCAGAACGCTCTCTCTCTCTCTCTCTCTCTCTGTCGGCAAGGCGGAGAAACCCAGAGAGCGCACTCTCTCTCTCCGTCGGCGACGCTTCGCGAGTGGAGCTGCGTGGAGATAGTGCGCTTCTGACAGGCGCCGAGTTTCGAGAAAACAAAAAAAAATTCAAAACAACAGTAATGGGCGAGAAAACGGGTTAAAGCTGGATCCATTAACCGCGCGAGCCCGTTTGGAATCATCAGATCCTCACCAATCTCAACAAAGATCCAATGATCTAAAATTTGGATGATTTTAGCAAACAAAACATCCGGGAGATACTTATCAAAACCCTATATATATAAGTAAAGACGTGCATATAGAGTGTGCGCGATCTAAAAAAATAGCCCTGCCGCTAGCTTAGTATGAGTCAAAGAAACTAAAAAAGCGATGCCCCACGCGAACCACACGCGGCTTAATGGTTGGATTACCACACGCAGACCA
Source organism: Dendrocalamus sinicus (assembly GCA_036346575.1). Classification (NCBI taxonomy): domain Eukaryota; kingdom Viridiplantae; phylum Streptophyta; class Magnoliopsida; order Poales; family Poaceae; genus Dendrocalamus; species Dendrocalamus sinicus. The sequence continues at coordinate 11,303,064 of CM070656.1, read as the reverse complement.
CGTATCTCCAGTGCCTTGTCCTTTCCTACAGAGACTAGCAACGCACGCACGAATGCCCACACAAACGTATGGCTTGAGCGATGTGTGTGGCACACACGCATGCGCGCCGTTCCATCAGAAATCAGCAGCGTGCGTGGCTGGCCGAAAACGAGCGTCAGTTTCAGGACGCTCGTGCAAAACGCTTCGTCAGAATCAAGGGCTAGAACTTCAGAACCGCCTATCCCGTCTCCATGTCAACCCTCTCTGATCTGATTTCCACCTCGTGATTAAGGTGGTGCTGAGAACCATTGTAGATGGTTAAAAAAAATACTGTAACTGATAAAGGTTTATTTAGCATAATTAAATTTAAAAAATTAAAAAAATATAAAAATATGTTAGCCCATTACATATAATACAAACAAATATGGGGAAAAATTGGCAAAAAAGCTTAACAAAAAGCCAAAAGTTCAACGAAAGACGAAATTTATGAATAGTGAAAAATAAGTCGGAAGTCAGAAGCTGAAGCCGAAACGAGCGGAGATAGTATCTTGTCTTACTTGCTTTGATTGTTTTTTTTTTTGGCACGGGTGCAAAGATTGCATGCTGCAGGTTGCTGCACTGCGATCCGTGCTCCAGGATTAAGGACTGTCACCGGTATGCTAGATGAGAGTAATGACCAGATGGGGAATATGAACGAACACTTAAACCCATCACTCCGACAGGAATGCTTTCGCCCACACAGGGTAGCCCTCAGGGTCTGTTCATGAGGTGCACAGCTAACCGCTCCTATGTTCCCATTTCGCCCGTCGTGTCTTTTCCCGAGCAGAACATACCTGGCAATTATCACTTGTACGGCAGTACTCGTGTCCAGCTGCGCGTTTTTCACCCTGACAATCACGACAGAAGATCGAAATCCTCAAGTGCCAGCTTACTCGCTAATGCAACCCGGAAGCCGGCCCTATTTAGAGTGTAGTTGATGATTTTTAACTGTGGCCGGTAAATTTTGATTGTGTTTATTAAGATGGTTGTGTTTGATAGAGACATTAACATGAACGACGCACATGACGGTAGATTTAAGAAATCATTTAGAGAAATAATTTTTTAAAACTCTTTAGAGAAGTGTTCTCATTTGTTTTAACTTTTAAAGATAAAAAAATCACTACAAAACAACAGGACCCATGATGAGCTTATCTCGAAGCATCCTAGTGGAAAAAGAAACCGGTGTTTTGTATCTTGTGATGGCCCACGCTTGCTGTTCTGTTGGCGGTTGCAGGAAAGGACAGCCGTCGGTGGCGTACGACCATTGTTTCTTTTGCTTGTGCCATTGCTGGGTGACATGTCCACAGGGCGGATGGCTCCAGGGCTGCTAAATGGGCTCTAGCCTGGCTCAGGCCTAATCCAGATCTGAATTGAACAAAGAAAGCATGCCCTGGGCCATATATAACGTTCTTTTCAGTTTTTCTGCAACTTTTGATTCCTTTTAATAATCACTATTTATTAGACTAATACACCGCAGTCCAAAAGAACAAACAATACGCAACAAAAGAAATTTTATGATTTCTGTTCAATTTATATCATTTAGATTTGGACGTGCTTAAAGATTCGTGTGAGGTCTCACCCTTCACCTCTGGTCCATTCTTTTCAGTTTTTCAGCCGACTTTTGACTTAGCTTTTTTCAACAATTACCATCTACTAGACTAAGGCCCTCTATCTGTAGTGAGCACCGCATGCTTGCCCTACTGCTGAATGCACCCCCTCCCTGTTTTTTTTCCTCTGGTGATTAGGTTTTTGAATTGTCACCAACGCCATGCTGGAGGCCGCATCATAGCACGAGAGCAAATCACCCCAAATATAAAAGGTCAAACTTGTTGAGTTTTCTTAAACCTTAGATTGATTTTATAGAGGTTTTTCAGTCTACTCTCAATTTCTCTGCCTTTTCTACGGTGCCGTTCACAATTGCATAATGAGACTAAAGAGTAGGGACCTATTTATCGACTCCACTTCCAGGTGTTATAAAGTGACCCACCTATTTCCGGTATATTGTGCGACTCTTGAACTATGCCACCAACCACGATCAGACAAGCCAGTTTAATGAGTCTAAAATATATTAGTTCCTAGCACATATGTATGAGTCATGCACCATAATCAGATTGTTTATGAAATCAATTCCAATCTGATCATGTGGGTCAATAGCCTACAGAGCCGATTATGCAAAACAAACCTAACTATTCCACCATGTGTTGTATTCGGGTTAAACATATTCCACCATGTGTTGTATTCGGGTTAAACATACACATGTGTATTAAATTCCAATAGACTCGATTTCAATAAATGTGTCTATCATATTTCAGCACAGCCGTCTTCGGCATATCGAGTATTAATTTTTTGAGTTGAATTCCGCATCAAATTATTTCGTATCACTTATATCAATAATATGAATAATTCCACATTAAATTAAATATATAATAAGCACAATAAATATTGAAATCCATATAAAAATTCTAATAAAACTCCAATTCGGGCGTAAGCCTGGACTATAGTTAGTGTCTTCTACTACCAGACCACTAAACTCATAGTTACATGTGAACCGACGGCCTAGTCCAAACTTCAATTGTGGGCTTCTCACTACAGAACACTGTAGTACACTGCAGCAGAAGTTGGTACTTAAATTGGCTCAGCTGTACGATATCCATCGATCTATGACAACTACTAGTCTACTGCGCCTCAAACTTTTCACCTGTGCCATGAAAAATCTAGGGATCAGTTAAGCGTCAGGAAAAAGCATGGCAGAAAATCAAGTGGTATGCTAGAAGGCACAAAGCTTGAGAACGTAACTGCGAACAAAGTTCTCGTGTACGGATATCACGAACACGCAGTTTACACACGAATGGGGCCGGTTATCATCGTCCCTCCCGCCTGGTCGCCGCATGGATGACTGCCAAGAAGCACACGTTTCAAGAAGTTTGAGAACCTAGCGCCGGGTGCCATCTCAACTCGCGAGTGCACACTTCCAACTCCGTCTTGGGCTCATCTCTAGCCTACCCTGGAGAAAAACTCTGTACCATTAGCTTTCGGAAGACTAGAAACTTACGATCCATGGTCTTAGGCATCATTTATCGGCCGCTAGGCCGAATAAGCGTATCACAGCCTTGCACCTGCACCGGCGTCCTACTCAGATCTTGCTTTTTGTTTCAAAGGATTTAAGAACCCAGATTTTATATTATATGAGATAAAACATTACAGAGCACCCAGCATTACACATAGAGCTTTCTTACGGTACCCACCGTTCACTACGGCTGTGCTCAATATAGCTTTTTTTTTAAGTGGCTTATGGCTGAAAAGCAATGTAGTTGACTGAAAAAATACTGTAGCTAACAGAGGCTTATTTAGCATAATTAAATTTAAAAAAATTTAAAAATAGAAAAAAAATATATATTAGCCCATCACATATAATGCAAACAAATACGGAAAAAAAAGAACCGGCAAAAAAGCTCAAAAAAGCCAAAAGTTCAAAAAACGAAATTTATAAATAGTGAAAAATAAGTCAAAAGCTGAAGCCAAAACGAGTGGGGTGTACAAGTCATCAATTCTTTTTAATCTAATAGTTTTAATTTACTTTTATTTCACCCTAATACGAGGAAGCATAATTCCTAAGAGTAAAATCGGAAAATATTATAGAGGTCATGTATAAGAGTAGAATCAAAAGAATATTCTAGAGGTCATGTATATCAAATCTGTACTTTACATCCTCTTGCGTCTTAGGGGATGTTCGTATTAGTTTCTACCTCTGGCTTCCGTTTAGAGAAACCAGAAGTCAATACAAATAGCTGGTAGGGCTCTTCTTGTTCTTATCTCGTGCATGCATCTCTCACTCATTTTTTTCCACCGCTCGTCTCTTTATTCTAAAAGCTACTTCTTTTAGTCATTACTATTTATTTTCAGTTAAACTCATTAATCGCAGCAAATGCAAACACCCCTTAGGGCATGTACAACGGGTCTCTTCCGTCGTCTCTTCGTTGCTGTTTTTGCAAAAAGCACCCTGTCGTAGCTTGGAGACGGAGGCCGCGTCGCCTCGCGAGGCGACGGGGAAGGCCCGTGCTCCGAGGCGCAGAAGGCGGCTCCAGCAGCGTTGTACGGCTCGCCTCCCCGACTCGACGGCGCGCAGATCCCGTGCGCTCACGCGGGGTTCTGGTTTGGGCGCACGCGGGAGGGAGTTGTCGCCCCAAATTCCTTCCGGTTCTCCCTATTTCCCCAGTGAAAAAGCCGAGCTCAAATCCTCCATCCTTCTTCCGCGCGGGCACCGCCAACCTTCGCCGCCTGCGCCGGTGTACTCCCTTCATCCCCCGAGATGTCGAGCGCTTCGGCTAGGGAGAGCAAGGAAGTCGCCGCATCTACGAAGAGCAAGGGCGCTTCGGCTAGGGAGAGCAAGGAAGTCGCCGCATCTACAAAGAGCAAGGGCGCCTCGGCGGCGGCTGCTACGAAAATTAGACAAAAATGTTGCAATTATATATAATATATCATTTATATTGATGATTTTTTAAAAAATATTGTAATCATGTTCATCTTATTTAAGTTTGATCCGTTTTCTATCAAATAGCAACACAATGGTAAACAAAATAGTGTTCATGATTGATCTTGGTTACATGCAAAGTATTAAACAACTTGCAGACAGTGAAACAGACTCTCCATTGTAGGACCTGTCTTTTTAGCTGTCTGTATATCAGATTCTAGGTTCTTACAAATGACCCTCTGTCTGTAGGTTGTACATACCCTTACTCGCAACCCAAACAGAAGACAAAACTCCTGGCAGATCGGATTTGGGCGCGTCGACCTTGGCACAACACTGGCTGCCATTATAATTTATATACGATCAACGCTAAGTATACGATCACATCTGAATCTAATGAATTGATGCAGTCCATGCATGGGCAATCTCCATGGACATCGAGAGGGTCAGAGATAGCGTCCATTCTATTTCACCAGCGATAGGGTCGGAGATAGTAATGAAACCGTTCGGCACAGGCATGCGGAATTGGGACATGGCGTAGTGCTTAATTATGAATTCCTTTGGCCATCGGTGAGCAATACGTCTCGCATTTGCGGGGATGTGGGAATTTGCAATAGTGTTGTGTTAGTTTAAGTCGAATGAAAATACCTTTAGAAAAAATAGAGACTATTAAAAATTCTATATAGGTCCTGATAAAACAATGGCCAAATGTAAGATATGTTCAAAGGTGACGTGGCATTTGGCTATAGCTTTTAGCTGAAATGACACTGTAGAAACTGTTGGTTTTTTTTGGCATTTAATTACAGAAAAAAAATAAATAAAAAGAATGAAAAACACCATTATATCTTCATAGATAATACAAAAGGAAAAGGGGAAAAGAAAGGAAAAGAAAAAATTGCGTTAAAAAGCCAACGCATTTTAATCGGCTTTTAGCTTCTGAAGTTGGAAGCCAAAAACCAACTAGAAGCTATTTAGAACAGTACCTTAATCTGTAGGACCAGACAGAAAACAGAGAGGGTGAATAGTGTCTTTTGAATTCTCCCATAAGTATTCACTAAACCCTTTTCTCCGATAGCTACAGAGCTATTAAGATTAGGGGTTGAAATCCCACTCGAAAAGCGAAGAAACAGAGCAAACACAGTTGGAAAAACATCGTGGTCAAAAACTGATAACATGGTCGAAGTTCAACAATGTGGTCGTGAATTCAACAACGTGGTCGTAAACTCGACTACCAGACAGAAGTACAATGTGTTTCGAAATCGACTACCGAATGCGAATCACTATAATCGATAACCACCGAGACCAAAACCAACGAGATCGAAAATGGATGCAGTCGAAACTAACGTAGTCGTACACAACGTGGTTGGACGCCAACCAGTGGACGAACAACTAACGTGGTCATAACCAATCAGCAACCAAAGTGATCAACGTAGTCGAAACCAATGTGGTTGTAAACCAATAAGTGGTCGAACAACTAACGCGGTTGGAACCAGCTGGCAACCAAAATAATCAACGTGGTCGTAACCAACGTGGTCATAGCCAATAAGTGGTCAAACAACCAACGTGGTCGGAACCAGTCTACAACCAAAATGATCAACGTGATCGTAACCAAGGTGGTCCTAAGCCAACAAGTGGTCGAACTCAGGCGGACCGCCCGCCGGGCTAGCTGGCAGGCGCCCGAGCTCCCTCGCGGCGGACCCCCGCGCGGTGGATCCCCCTCCCGCGCGCCCGCCCGGTGGAACCGGAAGCACATCCCCCCTGGGCAAGGCCCAAGTCCAACTGTCCAAGCAATGAAGCAACCCAATAAATGCACGGCCCAAGCCCAACCGCCCAACAAAGCAACAATGCGATATACTAGCGGAGGACGCACGGCACGGGCCAACAGTCCACCAAGTCAACTAGTCAAGAAAAGAGAGCCGGCGGCGGCGCTAACCTAGATCCGGCCTCCCGGGCGGCAGAGGCGGAGCCGTGGAGGACAGCGTGGCGGCGGCGCCTAGAGCCCAGGCGGAGGAGTCGGAGGGCGGGAGGCGCGGCGGCGCCTAGGTGGCTAGGGGAGGGGTCGGGACTCGGGAGCGGCGAGGAGAGCGGTCGAGAGTGGCCAGCGCCGTCGGATTTGAGGAGAGGGAGAGCGGAGCGCCGGAGTTTGAGGCGAGGAGAGCGGTCAGGAGCGGCCAGCGCCCGGCGGATTTGAGGAGAGGGAGAGCGGAACGCCGGATTTTTGAGGAGGCAACTAGGAGAGGAGCAGTGGGGCGTCGGCGGATTTGTTTGAGGAGGCGAGGACCGACCGTAGAGACTGCTGAGAAGTGAGAAGCCGAGAAGTGATTTGAGCCTTTGAGGATTGCTGGATTGGTAATTATTTTTAGACTTTTAATCTTTTACAATTTTATATATTGCACTTTTATAGTTCTATTTTATAAAGGTATAATAAATTCTATTTATTCTAGAGACTAGACTTGTGTATGTAAACTAGCTTGTCAAAATGAGGGTACTTATATTTTTACCTCTTCAGAAATAGTGACATGAGGCTTGTTCAAATTCAAAATGAATAGAAAGGATTTGAAAAGCTATTTTAGCAAATTTTCAAGCAGAAGTACTAAGGAAGCGGAATGGTGGCCACACATGTACAATCTCAACTTGAAGTCCAATCGAACCAAGTCCAAGCACAACAACGACCACAAGAACAAGAGGTTGCAGCTGAACAACTGCAACACATGGATGAAGGTATTAAGGAATTCAACCCGGATCACATCATTGCTGATCCGGGACTTTGTATACCGCTTGATGATTTTCATCCCGACATTAGAGATCAAGTGAGGAGGGCTTATTTGTTGAAGGGCCCTACTCAACCAATTGGCCATAATTACCCTTGTAAAACATATGGAAAGGATCTTAGAGCCTTTCGTGAATCATGGTTTAAAAAGCACGATTGGTTGGAATATAGTGTAGCGAAAGATGCGGCCTATTGCTTTTATTGATTCCTTTTTCAAGCACGAACCTTTACATGAACAATTTGGTCATGATATCTTCACCAAACTAGGGTATAACAATTGGAAGAATCAATACAAATCATAAGCTGATCATGTTGGTGGGGTTGGTAGTATTCACAATAATGCAAGGAAAGCATGCGACGAATTTAAGAATCAAAGGTCGAGTGTGTCACATAAGATTATGTCTTATAGCAAGGAAGCAGAAATAAAATATGAAATTCGTGTGACTGCATCTTTAGATTGTGCAAGTTTTCTCCTAAGGCAAGGTTAGTCATTTCGTGGACATGATGAATCTTCTTCTTCCTTAAACAAGGGCAATTTTCTAGAGATGATTGATTGGTACAAAGAAAGGAAGGAGAAAGTCAAGCTTGCATTTGATGAGCTATGTCCTGCGAATGCCCAGATGACTTGTCCAAAGATTCAAAAGCAACTTGCAAAATGTTGTGCACAGGAGGTCACCAAAGTGATAAAGGAAGACATTGGGAATGGTCTTTTCTCAGTTCTTATTGATGAATCTCGTGATATATCAATCAAAGAACAAATGGCTGTAAATGTGAGGTTAGTGAATATTACCATTGTATTCTATGCAAGTTTTTTTAATATTTTCATTGTTATACTCAACTAATTGTATTGTTTGCCGTTCAGGTTTGTGAACAACAAAGGCAAGGTCATAGAAAGATTTTTGAGTCTCTAACATGTCACAGAGATAACATAAGATGCATTGAAGAGAGCTTTGATTGGGATACTTGGTGCACATGGTTTACCTATTGCTAGACTCCGAGGGCAGGGGTACGACGGAGCTTCAAATATGAGGGATGAATTCAACGGCCTTCAAAAATTGATTCGTGATGAGAACCCATATGCTTTTTTATGTCATTGCTTTGCTCATCAATTACAGTTGGTAGTGGTTGCTGTCACAAGTTGTTGTTCATCTATTAATGATTTCTTTGAGTATGTCACTTTGATTGTGACCACTACTAGTGCATCTTGCAAGAGGAAGGATGTATTGCTAGACAAGCATCGTCAAAATATTTTAGCTAAGTTGGAGAGTGGTGAGATTTTTTCAAGAAGAGATAAGCATCAAGAAACTAGCTTGGCAAGACCTGGAGACACTAGATGGGGTTCTCATTATGCAACTTTAATCCGTATTGAGACCATGTGGGATGCAGTAACAGATGTGCTAGGCATTGTGCACGAAGATGGGTGTAATCCATCTAAGGCAGCAGGTTTGTTGCATATAATGGAGACTTTTAATTTTATGTTCATATTAAAGATGATGTTGAAAGTGCTTCGCATTACAAATGAGTTATCTCTTGTATTGCAAAGAAAGGATCAAAATATTGTTCTGGCCATGTCATTGCTTGTTGATGTCAAAACATGGTTGACCAACCTGAGGGACCATGGCTGGGAGCCACTATTTACAGAAGTTAAAAAATTTTGTAATGAAAATAAGATTCCAATGCCAAATATGGATGAAGCGATTCCAAGATGGGGCCGATCAAGGTGGGGTGGGATCACAGTCACTCAAGACTATCATTTTATCGTGTTGATACTTTCTTTGCTGCCATTGATGCTATTACCACTAAGATGGATCATCGCTTCAATGAGTTATCTTCGAAGTTACTTGTATGTTTTTCTTGTCATGATCCAAGAGATTCCTTTTCAAAGTTCAATGTGGATAATATTGCTCGACTTGTGGATATCTATGATGAAGATTTCTCTATTTTTGATCGTGCGGCTATCAAGGATCAACTTGAAACCTTCATTCTTCACGTGCGAAGAATTGATGATTTTGTTACTTGTCATGATCTTGGAAGTCTGGCCGTAAAGTTGGTTGAAACCGAGAGGCATATTGCATTTTCATTGGTCTAACGCCTCATCGAGTTAGCATTGCTACTACCGGTGGCGACAGCATCGGTTGAAAGAGCCTTCTCGGCTATGAATATTATCAAGACTGATTTGCGTAATAAGATGTCCGATGATTGGCTTAATGACTTGATGGTGTGCTATATCGAGCGAGAGATATTCAAAGGACTTGATCGTGAAAAAAAAAATCAAGAAACGATTTCAAGACATGAAAACTCAAAGAATGAAAATGCCTCGTTCTCCTAGACGTACTTAGTTATTTACTGGTATATTTTTTTGTCTTCTTTTGTATTGCATCTTTTATATTATATTATCGAATTGTGACACTACTGATTTATCTATCTTTCGCAATTGACAGATTGTTTCTTTTACAATTCATCTACAATTGTGGATTAATCTTCATTAGTGAGGTATTTTTCATTGTCCTTCCGTTATTTACAAATGTTAACATGCGAATTGTAGTTGTTGTTTCTATTTCGTATCACATACTTTTATTAGTGTGATTGCAACATAGTTTGATCATGAATTGTTTTACTTTTGGGTACTACTGTTTATTTCACGCTTCCGACTTCAGCCTACCTAGTTTTTTTCTTGGGCCCACCATTAGACTTCGCCCTACCTACAATTTTTTTCTAGGTCCGCCACTGGTCGAACTACCAGCGTGGTCGTAAGTGGTTGAGAACAGTGCAATGCGATCTGGAACATGACCATGGTCGAGACCAACGTGGTCGTAAAATTGGTCGATGTTCCAGACACAAAGCAGCGCCGACTGTTTCAGTTGCGATCAAAAATCCCACGTCATCGAAAAAATACGAAGCGATCAAAAGACTGAACGAAAACCCTAACCCTAAACAAGAAAGCACATGAGAGGGGTGGGATGGTTAACCCTATATGTCTCCATCCCCACCCCTTTTATAGGTGAGCAACCAGCGACCTACTCTCCAAATTGGATCACATCCACTATTACAATGGAGAAACCCGTTAACCCCCCCCCCCACACACACACACGGGTTTTACTCTCTCAAGTTCACTTATGCACGCTTTTCAAAGCGTATAAGTGTGCATATGCTAAATTCTTAATCTTGATCGTTAGCTCCATCTTATCCTAAATCACTCTCCAACGCATCACCCATGCGCCGTGGTTTTGATCCAAGATAGTTTCCGATATTTTGGTCGAAATACCCCTTGTTAACCCGGTCATCACCTTCCTTTATAAGCAATCGCCATGCTTGCCACATATAGGTACACCATTAGCTTGCCACGTGCCACCAAGTCTCTCCCGTTCCGGTTCCACCGAACCACGGCTTACTTGTCCCGTGCAAGTCACCTGGCGACTGGCGTCATCCCGCTGTTCAAACATGCCTTCAACATTCCCTCCTTTCTCGTACCATGCTTGAGCTCACCGTCTCACCTAGCATCTTTGATCGTTCTGTGTCTCAACTCCTCCATAAGCCTAGCTCCGATTACTACTGTTGATCACAGTTGACTCCAAGCGATCCTGCACATCCAAGGACAAAGAATTCGTTTTCAAGCACAAGTTCTTCATAGCTTGACATACATTAGCCAAGACATGCATCATGTAACCATAACCCAACGGCTTAGGTCAACCTATATAAATCCATGACTCAAATCGCAAAGCCTCAATTTATGCCCAACCAATCCTGACAGAGAGCAATCTTTGTAGAACCAATTGACCACTCCGCAAACATTATAATGGTTTATCATAATCGTAACCTGGACCAACTCACATGGTCCATCCTAATCTATATACTAAACCCCCTTCAAGTTGTAGAAGGTACCATAAAAATTCCTCACACAAGCTTTGAAGTTAAAAGATAATTACACAAAAAAAATTCCTAGGCCAAAACTACTAGTCATAGCTAATATGGAGCTCATCGCCTGAGGAGAAACTCCACAAGTAGCTTTGATTTTGCCGTGGATGAATATATCAACCGTCTTGAACCTGACGGAGACCTCGCCGGAGATGACGGTGAAAGCCGGTGACAGCTTGGAGAAGGAGGATGCGACCTCACTTGTCACCCTTGAATTCTTTGAAGAAAAACGTGGCTACGCGGTTATTTGTGTGCTCAATTCGTATTCTTTGTGCGATATTTTTCTATTATGTGAGCATATGGTCCAGATAATGCTTTAGCTGGGATCAATGTGATAATGAGTGGATTCTTTTTTTTCTATGGCTTATGACTGAGACCGATGGCTTATAGATTTAACGTGAGTGCTTATGCGAACAAAACGAGTGCCGATAAGTCGTATCGAAAAAGATTATTCTATTAAATTGTTTTGAAAAATGACAAAGAAATCATATTGTTTGTTTATTCGGAGTCATAAACTTAACAAAAAGGAGGCCAATGTACAGCAAAGGCATGATTAGGACCTATCAATACAGCAAAGGCATGATTAGGACCTATCAATTCTCAAATGAATACCCACTGTTGGGGCGGTTGGTTGGTTCGTCGTGTGTTTCATCGTTCGTTCTAATCTCAGTCCTAACAACGACATCAATTCTTATGGTACACTATATTTCCAATTCATGCCTTTTCGCTGCGTTTCTGAAAGCAGCTTGTAGCTACACAGCATCACTTGTTTGACTGTTTGACTCCTAGTTCCTATCTCCAAATCTTACCAACCTTATTTCTATCCCTACCGTACACAATACTTCACAGCATTTTTAAAAGGAAAAAACGGTGGCTGAAAAGTCAATTTGACTGAAACTAGTGTAGGAACTATTGGAAGACTAACCAGAGCCTACGATAGATAACTTACTAACGGGCATTCTTGTAAGTTATAGAAAAGTTATGGGATTAATTCTTTATATACCATATTGCCCCTGAATATTTGACAAATCCCTCGTTGTCTCATTAATAAGGTGGATTCGAACCTATATATATTAATGAGACAATGAGTTGCATATAAGTAATATAAGAATGATGCAAACATTTTTTTTTTTGAGAAGTGGAGGCTACCAAACAAGCGGTGAGTCTTTTTTTAGTACTGGGAATATTCAACCTCACAAGCAAACAAGGTGTCTTAATTCAATTAAGACCATTTCATTTTTCCTAGATTTACAAAAAGGTTAAGAAATGAATCGAATGAAAAGTCGACCAAACGCTATACATGTGGAAAGGTGCATCTCAATAGTTCCAACGAACCACTCCAAACACGCATGGGAGCTCATTCCAGCCGTGCAATGGTGCAATGGTGGGGCTTGCATCAATAAGGCAGATCCAGCAATGCATTGAGGGTGGACTCCCAACTTTCAGCTCAACTATTTTTTTTTTTTTTTGCATCTTTAGGGCCTATTTAAAATGTAGGGATTTCACAGGAAACAGTTCAATTTTTATAGGAAACGAAAAAAATTTCCTACACTTCAAATATAGCTTTATCAATGATGAGTGTATTATATTTTGTAAAAATTAACCGGCCATTTAAAGGGAAATAACTTATACCCGGACCATTTGGGACCCAGTACATACTGACCTAATTCCTACATGCTTATAGACACATGTTAAATAAATCGTATAAGTGAAGGGTTCATAAGACTACCATGGACCCATTTCCCAACTGGTTTAGGGGTCCATCGTGGATCCGTACATGTATAACTAACCTAGATATATCTCTGACAAGCAACCAGACGATGAGCCACGTCTCTGACAATAACTACCTAAAATTTGTTCCTCCAACCGCGTCTAAGGAATAATTTATTGACAACAATTACTACCATATGCGCTAACCCAGGGACAAGCAGGCGCCTTATCCAATAGTAGCAACTATCACCCCTTCGACAATATGTAAGGACCGGTTGGATAGTAGAACAGGATATAGTTCATTGTAATACATTCACGCCCATTGCTCTCCACAATCAGTGAGCACCTCCTATGGTACATTCTTATTAATAAAGATTCAGGTGAGACCTGCGAGTGCAATCCCAGGGAATCGAACCGGGTGGGCTGGACGAACAACCTCGCACCAAGTCAACTCCTCGGCTAATTAATTGTTGGCGGTCACTAAACCATCACGTGGAGTGTATACGGGGTTTAGCGGTCACAAAATGATTAGTTAGCTTTATCCCGTTTATTTGTCAAAATAATTTATTTTTATATGTTAGTTACAATTCATTAGTTTATAATATTTCACAATTACGTACGTAATTTATGCCATATGGATGGATTCTGAACTATATCATGAGCATTGAGTAGCGCTTCTATGCTTTCCTCTCTAACAAGAGTAGTACTAATTTTAAAGTAAAAAAAAAGTAAGTAACGTCTATCCACCATTCATCATACTTTAAAAATTGTGCAAATCACTATTAAAAAAAGCATTAAAGTACCTCGCATATATCATTTAAGTTATGACTAATGATGCTTTATATAGTGAAAATTTATTATAATATTGGTAAATAAATTATTTTAAAAAAATTAAAATACAAATAAATATATTATTATCAATGTATAATCGTCTGTTATATTCTGCATAATAATTAATTGTTTGACAGTACCCTTCCGTCCAAATTAGCGCACACCATTTTTCACAATACTGATTTTCAAACCATCGTTGCAAAGACCAAGGGCGTGTTTGAATAAGGGAGAGTTTTTTTTGGAATTTTCATGATTTAGTTGTAGGACCTAAAGGGTAAAGAAAGGCACACTTACATTTAATCATTTATGCATTCGATTCCATGTCAAAAGGAACTATTGTCGTTGTCAATGAACGGGGCACATTGCTCACAAAATGTCCGTCGGTGCATCCTTGAGCATCAATAATTCATGCATGATTAGCACCTAAACTAAAACGAATGCCTATCTAATTTGTGCGCATGCGTATGACCATCCTGTGTAAGCCTTTACGCTTCTTTTTTTTTTTTTTTTTGGTTTGATTTTTCAGGGGTGATGGATCCTTGCTGTTGCCGTAAGGCTGATACTGCTTGTGACAGTTTTATAGTAGACGGCTTGTTCCAAAAGAGAAGGCGGAGGCAGCTGGTGGAATGTAATTGTCCACCAACCAGCATGATGCATAACAGCTTAGGAAAGTTGCTTGGTGGTCGATGGATGCACTGAGTGGTATGGCATGGACACCCGTTGTTATAGTAGGGCTGTAAACGAGCCGAGCTCGAGCGAACTTGACCTAGCAAGCTCGAGCTCGGTAGAAACTCGAGCCGAGCTCGAGCGAGCCTAAGATCAACTTCGAATTTTAAGCTGGGCTTGAGCTCGGCTCGAGTTTCTACCGAGCTTGCTCGAGCTCGGCTCGTGTAGGCTCGGTGCGTACTGCGTGGCGGATCCGGTCGAGGAGGGCAGCGCCGGGGGAGGAGGGGCGCGGGGAGGAGAGGCGTCGGCGGCGGGGAGAGGAGGCGGCGGCGGCCGGGTCGCGCGCCGGGAGGAGAGGCGCGCGGAGAGAGGCGGCGCGGCGGGGCAGGCGGCGGGTGGGGCGGGGCGGCAGCGGAGGCCCACGGGGGGGGAGGCGTGGGCGTCGGGCGTGTGGCGGCGGGGGCGGCGGGGGCGGGGTGAGTTTGAGAGAGGCGGGAGGGAGGGTGGGCGGGGAATTGGGGAGGGTAAAATCCTAAGCTCGCGAGCTATTCGAGCTCGGTTCGTTAAAGCTCGTGAGCTTAGGATGAAGCTCGAATTCGGCTCGTTTGGAGCTCGAGCCAAGCTCGAATCGAGTCTAGAGTGAGCCAAGCTCGAGCAGCTCGCGAGCCTCGAGCTTTTTTTACAGCCCTAGTTATAGGCAGTCTATGCACATGTTATTTTTAAATTATTTTTAGCTTATGTCTTATGGCTTAAGATTTTTCTCGAATAAACAAAATCAACGATTTCTCTATCGTAGTTTCGAAGCGACTTATCGGGACAGTCTTTTACAAAAGGTTTATCGGCTTTCGGCTCGTTCGTCTAAGCACTCACACTAGGGCTAACAACCATAAGCTATAGCCATAAGCCACAACCCAAAAGAACAGGCATATGTTTGGTGAGCACGGTGCTTTTTTACTTTAGGACTCTAGTCCATTAAGTATTACTTACTCTGTTTCGCGATATATGTTTAAGTCCATCATGCACAAACATCTATTCTATTGTTGCAGGGCTCAGTAATTTGATCTTGCTCGGTGTTGTCTTGATTTTGAGATGTGCTATTATTGAGTTTGTTTATACATGGGTTGCCTTTTACTTTAGGACTCTAGTCCATTGAGTACTACTTACTCTGTTTAGCGATATATGTTTAAGTCCATCGTGCACAAACATCTCTTCTATTGTTGCATGGCTCAGCAATTTGGACTTAGTCGGTGTTGTCTTTCTATTATTGGGTTAGTTTGTTTTTATACATGGTCTAGTTCAATATTCGAACAAAAAGAGAGCACATCTCATTGATATTTGGATCAGACGAAGGGCACTCCAATGCTCCACCCTCCACTATTTCTAGTGGTGTCCTCAACTATTTTTATGGTTGTCACGTAGGAAGGTGATGTGAAAAGGGAATCACAGAACAAAGAGAGAAGTTGTGTCTCATGCAAGATACAATTTGGACACGTAGACCATTAAGTAAAAAATTGCATTGAGAGGAGATTGTATCTATCTACACTTTTTTCGAACCCACCGTATTAACCAGTGCTACCATGCTCATCATTGTCCTGCAAGTTGAGCTGCCATCCTGTCGGCCTGTCATCGTCCACCGTCCTGCCTCCGTGTCACCACCATAGCTTCCATGCACCATCGCCATGCGCCACCCACCTCCACATCGCCTGTTGTCATTGTGGCCTCTCAAGCCCATTGTCTTTGCCAACCAGATTCAAGACGAATTTGACCGTGCCTGAGGGAAGGGAGAAGGCGATAGCTGTGAGGGAGAGCATCGCTGTCCACGCTCTTGCCACCGCAATGCAACACCAAGACCACGCACCGTGCTAGGTTGCTATTGCTCCTGATTTGGGTCTCCAGACAAATTCGGCTCGTAATACAGTGGCCATGGCCACATTTGGGTGCCGAAGAGAGAGGAGGAGGGGAGAGGGGGGCTACACAGGTGAGGTAGAGCAGCGGCGGTTGGAGAGGAGAGAGAAGATGGGGTGGCAAAGGCCAGAGGGGAGAGGTGAGATGCAGCGGTGTCCGACGAGCAAAGGGGAGATGAGGTAGCAACGGAGAAGGGTGAGGGAGATGATGTACCAGGAAGAGGGGTGAGGGAGTGACAAATACTATGCTTGAAGAGGTTGTATCTAGTTTTGTTTCTAGATGATGTGGAGAGCATTAGAAATAATTTTAAAGCGTCTGCACTCGGAATGCTCTAATAAGATCGATTTCTCTCCTGATCTCATAGAACATAAGGGCATTCCCAATGGTCCTACGTAAGCAGTGTCTATAGCATTAATTAGTCTACAAGTAGGATTTACGCTGCGGTGAAGAGGGAATTAAAGAAGGAAGAGAGGGAAGCAGTGTCTCATGCAAAAACATTGCTTGAGCATAAAATCCAACACTAAGAGAGAGTTTGGTGAAATTTATTATTCGGACACCACATACTAAACTTTGTGATGTCTTTAGCAATTTTTTGATGTGAAATATATAAAAATAGCATAGAAGTGTCTACCATTAAAAGTGCCATAATGCTTTAGGAATCTATTTTGCCCTAAAATGAGTACGTACCTCGAGGGAACATTTAACACTGAAACCAGCGGGGACAGCTAGCACTATAAGAGCAAGTTTAATAGAAGAGGTGGCTGCCACCTCTAGGACTAGCCAAATAAGCAAAAAGAGTACAAGTGGCTCATGGTGGAGGTAGCTAATACAATAAGTTGAGTAGAGGTTACCTCTACTAAAGCACTCAAACATTTAATACTTGCATAAATATATCAGAGGCGACCTAGTCAGCATTATTGTACTTGCTCTAAGAACTAGCATCGCCTCCAAGCTGCCTGTAACTCCTCGTATAATGTGCTAGAGGTCACCTCTTGCATGAGGGGCAGCTTGCCTCTCTCTCCTCTTTTCTCTCTCTTCCATTTAGGATTGTGTTGACGTGGATTTCGCTAAAGGCGACCTAGTCAGCATTATTGTACTTGCTCTAAGAGAGAAATCCAATTTGTTTAATTTAGCTAACAAAACGCAAAATCAAAAGAGCATTTATTACATGTAGATCAAAGTTACCCTTATTAATTAGAGTGCTCAACCATATTCAATATTTTCTCTCATCATAGAACCATGGCAGGCATAACAACTACACTACCATTCCACCATAGACATATGTAAAACATTAGACCCTGCCATAAACAGGGATAGCTTCTTAAAACAGTTTTTTTTTCTTTTTTTCCTTTATATTATCTATTAAGATATAACATTTTTTATTTTTTTCTTTAATTGAATATCTCAAAAAAATCTAACAGCTCATTTCAACCAAAAACTAAAGTAAAAAGGCAAAACACTTTGAAATAGGACGTTATTCAAACAAATAGACCTACGTTGTGAAATAGGAATACTTGTTTATTGCGTTGTACAGATGGAAAACCATTGTGTCAAAAGTACAAAATCATGACAGTTTTATCTGTCCGAGCATACGGTATTTGGGTGATAATTAGACTTATCGTTTGGACGGTACGGTTAATACCGCCGGTTGGTAGTAGGGCTGCAAAAAAAGTTCGAGACTCGTGAGCTACTCGGGTTCGGTTCGTCTTAGATTTGACTCGAGTTCGGCTCGAATTATAAACGAGCCAAGCTCAAACTTGAGCTGAAGCTCGCAAGCTTATCGAGCTCGAGCTCGAAAAGCTCGAGTAGGCTCGTTCATTATTGCTAAGCATGACTCTTTAAAGTGTATACATATGTATTTCAATTTTTTATCAATTGTATTGTCCAAATCACACCGGGCTTATAAATAAGACAATGGTTTAAGCCTAAGAACAAAATAGACTGCAGTTGACTAAGCTTATGGTAGATAAAAAGCTAAAGACTCGTGAATTGCTCGTGTTTCGCTCGTCTCAAGTTCGACTCGAGATCGGTTCGAAAGATAAATGAGCCAAGCTTGAGCCTAACTCTAGGCTCGGGTGATTCTGCGGCTCGGTTCGAGTTCGGTTCGATTCTCTAACAAACTCAAGTTTGAAGCAGTGAGCTCGCTTGAGCTCGGCTCATTTACATCCCTAGTTGGTAGTAGGGTTTATTTGATTTTACATGTGTAGAAATGTGACTCTGGTAATTTTCTAATTGAGGACGAGGAAGCATGTAGGGGAAGTACAAACAAAAAGGGTAGATCAGATGCTGTTCTGGCGTACACGACGGGACCGGACCAGCGTTTCTTCACAAACGAGAAATGGAACCTTATAGCATGGACCACGGAGAGAATTTCACCTAGAATGGAACGTGAATGTCTCTAGCCTGCATCTAACTTGCATTAGGAAGAGATAAATTCCTCCTTGCGAAAAGAAGATAAAATAAATTTCTCTTCCCAAATTAATCTTGTTTAACGCCCAACTGAAGAATCTCAATAAGGCCTTGAATTGTGTGCACAATGTACTTGATCTCAGCGTAAGCACATCTAACAACGCAAACCGCTATTTTAACGCTACCATCGACTTTGACGTGTCTTGCACAACTCTGAACTGTACCACAACATGGTCCATCTACCTTCTCAACCAGAAGTTAGGGTTCTGATCAACTCGGCTTCGGCTTCTGGCTTATTTTTCACTATTTATAAGTTTCGTCTTTTTCTGAACTTTTGGCTTTTTGTTGAGCTTTTTTGCCGGTTCTTTTTTCCCCGTATTTGTTTGTATTATACGTAATAGGCTAACATATTTTTTATATTTTTAAATTTTTTAAAATTTAATTATGCTAAATAAGCACATCATTTCTGATGCTTTTCACTGCTCTGATGTTTTCAGCCATAAGCTATGAACTTTTCAGCCGAACCGATCACCACTAGAAGCCGCAGCCAGGTCAAACAGAACCTTGATTCATTCGACGGAGAAACAAATTATTTTCCCTAATCGTCTCTCGTTAATGATGCATGCATGGGAATGAGCATACCACATCTCCCAAATCACACGCACTTGCATTTCCCAAGTGAAGTAAAAAAGAAATCATTCTACATACCTTCACGCCCTAGACTTATTCACAACTATAATATTTCTTCTAGAAGAGCATAACAGCTAGCTTAAAGGACAGCCAGAATGCACTACTATATTTCTCCTAGAAGAGCACAGCAGCTAAAAAATATTCTCCAGGAACATTCCTTGCTCGATCGATGAGGTCGTTGCAGGCTCATGCACGATACGAACGGCAGGCATTTGAAGGAAAATGGTTAGCTAAACCATGACGATATAGATTAGTTAATGGTAGCATTCATTAACAAAGTGCAATTAAGACCACCAATGCTACTTTATCTGTTACACACGCTATGATCTGTCACGACTTTCTCTCTGCTTTACCTTCTTTAGAATTTGGACTGACTTTTCCTTAAAGCGCAGGCCAACGCGGGCGTCCATGTGAAGCGTGTAGAAAGCAGGGCAGCCGGTCATTGCATTTGCATACATGGATGCTACATGTATGCAAATGCGATGCCTTTGGTCATGGCCAACACATATGTCATGTATGCCGATCGATCTACTTAAGTGGTAGTCGACCTGAGCAAGACCTGCCTATACTATCTAGAGAAGGTCTGAAGTTAAACCGGCGTAGTCAAAATGCTCGAACCAAATTCAGACAGTTTAATATTCAGGTTGTTTGCATAACCAGTTAAGGCAGCGATCAACATGGCTGCCCAACAGTGCTCATGGCTTATTTGTCACTATTCATAAGTTTCGTCTTTTTCTGAATTTTTGACTTTTTGTTGAGCTTTTTTACCGATTCTTTTTTTCCCGTATTTGTTTGTATTATACATAATGGGCTAACATATTTTTTATATTTTTAAATTTAATTATGCTAAATAAGTCTCTGTCAGCTACAGTATTTTTTTCAGCCAGCTACAGTGTTTTCAGCTATAAGCCATGAGCTTTTCAGCCGAACCGATCACCCCCTAAAACTAATTAACAAGTTTAATCAGGGGCGGAGCCACGCCGAGCGGCCGCGGCCGTGCTACCCAGGCTCACGGGCGAGCAGCACAGTAGAACTTGTTTACCGTCGAAGGGGGTTAAAGATGGTGTTTCTTTGAGTAAACGCTCACCATAGTTAAATTTGTCTTAACCTCTAAAGAACTCCTCGCTCCGCCGCTAAGCCTAGTTGTACATCGTTCATCTTTTAATAACTTGGTCGAAAATGGAATCGTATGGCTGGTAGGCTATAGGATATCCAAACCAGGTAGCCAATTTCTCCTTGGTAGTATTATTCCGTTCTCTTTTACTTAATGTTTTTTATTTTTTGTGGTTTTTGAGATACGATTTTGATCGTTATTTTTTATAGCTTTATACGAAGATATAAAAATAAAATTATAATATTATAAAATTATTTTTAACGACAATCTAATGATATAATTTTCGTATAGCCAATCTAGATAGTTTTAAATTTATTGGTGATCAAACTTTAGAAAATTTGACGCCACGGATTCTAGAAGTCAAGTGAAAAAGATCGGAATGTCCTCTTACACAAGGCAAAGCTAAAGGGCTTCTTCTTTGCAGCTTCCAAAAACCGTCTTTTGGCTTTATTTACATAAACTAGATTTTAAATAGAGTATCTTTTTAAGGCAGAGTTTACAAATCAATTATAGTACACATTATAGCAATTTCATTCATATCTGCCAAAATCGCACGTGAGTTTCTGTTACTCCGTACTCTATCACGAACATCCCAAAATCCATAAGCCGCAGCTAGGGATGGAAACGGATCAGACATAAACGAATAGTCTCAAATATCAATACGAATCTATATTTTTAAAATGAATCCGAATATAAATTCCAATATTCTCGAATACAAATACGAATCGAATGTTGTAACAGATACGAATTCAAATCGAATATGTACTTAATTCGGTCGAATAAGAATATCCTCCTACAACTTTTGTAACAAATCTCGGTAGAACAAATTCCTAGCGGTTCTACTGGTTTTAACCAGTTACCGGTTTTAAACCGCCCAATTTCAAATTTTGAATCACAAAATTCGTCCAAGTTTTTTCGGGTTCCGGAAACAGATTGAATACGAATCGAATGGTCTCGAATACGAATGTTCTCAAATATGAATGTGAATACGAATATTTTCAAATATGAATACGAATATTTTCGAATATGGATTTTGTTTATCACATTCATATTTTTTTGGATACGAATATCGGATAAAATAGATTATCTATTACCGTTGTCCACCCCTAATCACAGACATAAGCTGAAATAAAAAAGAACAAACCCAAGTATCATAGTACATTCGAGTAATTGGACCAAAGAAATTACTTCCATCAACGACGATCGAAGTTTCAGCGGAACAACAGCATGCTCATACGCAGCTAGACAATTTTTTTACTCGATGATCCAATAACTCCAAACAAAAAAAAATCTGAAAAAACGAAGAAGCATACAGCAACACGTGAACAATAAAGGTTCTATTCTTTTAGACTGTGATCGATATATTTTAGCTATGATCAATATCTACTGAATAGTAACAACTAAGAAGCTAAAGCTAAAAACTGGCGGAAATATCCAAAAAAGATGAAAAATTAGGTGCCAGCACAACGCACACGAGCACAAGTGGAGTGGGTTGTAAGCTGAAACTCTGTCACGCGGCGGCAGCCGGCCACCAAACGGCCCCGTCCATGTCCACCTCCATACTGTGTTCCAGCTAGGGTGGGAAATGGTAACAGATAATCTATTTTATCCGATATTTGTATGTGAGAAAACGCGAATATAGTAAGTAAAATTCATATTCGAAAATGTTTGTATTAGAGAATATTTGTTTTTATATTTGAGAATTTTCATATTCGCATTCGTAATCGAGAATATTTGTATTCGTATTCAAGACTATTTGATTCGTATTCGATCTTTTTTTGGAGCTCGGGGAAAACCTGAACAAATTTTGTGATTCAAAATTTAAATTTGGGCGGTTTGAAATCGGTAACTGTTCTGGTAATCGATCAAAAACTGGTGAAAACCGGCAAAACTACTAGAAATTTGTTCTATCGAGATTTGGTACAGAAGTTGTAAGAGGATATTTGTATTCGGCCAAATTAAGTACATATTCAATTCGAATTCGTATCTGTTACGACATTCGATTCATATTCATATTCGAGAATATTCAAATTTTTATTTGTTTTTAAAAAAAATATGGATTCGTATTCGTATTTTACACTGTTCAATCATATCCAATCCGTTTCTATCCCTAGTTCCAGCACTCCAACCACCCCACCAGCCAATCCGAGCCATCCATCATCTCTCAAATTCTGCGTTGCCGCAACCAAGAACCTCCACGTGATATCCTCGCTCCCGTGTGCACCACTGGTTGCCGCCTACCGTTTCCTCCTATGTAGATTATGACACGCAGTGAAGGGCATTAATATTGCTACGTGCATCGTGAGCGTGAGTAGGACTGCCACTGGGTGCGCATTACTCTTATCCAAATCTATACCTGCACTATTGGGTAGAATATGGGTAAGAAATAAAATACCCATTTAGATTTGGGTACAGGGAGGGTAATATCTATTTACCCATCTTTACCCATACCCATTCAAATATAAGGTTGAGAGTGTATTTAGACTATCCATTGGTTTGGACTACCCATATTCAGTTATAGCTTCCTACAAAAGCAAGTAGGAGCCACCTGTGCACCTGTGTCCGTCAATTTGCACAAAGTAGCTCCCCTACACACATAATCATTTCCAACAAATTTTAGTTGATTTTGTAAAACTTTTGTGATGTGAATGCGATGTTAAAATTTTAAATACCAAAATTTTATGAAAACTTTCTATAAAAACATGTGAGGCCCCTGTGTGCGAACAGTCTTACCAATTTGAATAGAGTAGCTCCCCTATATGTAGAATCATCTCCAATAAATTTCAGTCGATTTTAGAAAACTTTTATGGTGTGAACGTGAGGTTGAAATTCTAAATACCAAAGTTTTACAAAAACTTCCTTCATAAGCCTCTTTGACTTAGCCCCTCATTTTTCTTCTCCTTTACCTACTGGGTTACTCAAACCCATTGGGTATACCTTTTTTTATTTAGGTATGATAATATCACTTCAAATGGGTATGAATAAAATTGGGTATAGGTTTCGATTACCCATACCCTACCAGTAGCACCCCTAAGCGCGAGCCAAGGAGAGGGGTGTGCGCAACTGTGCATCACTACCCCCAATGCTACAAGCCAAAAATTGCCCCTCTCCCTGAGATCCACTCCGCTCACCTGACCTGTGTGTTTCAAGTGGTAACGTTTCTTGGAGCAAGCATACGATCTTGATAGTAAGCATTGAGCATCATGAACTATGGTGTGATATTAGTATACCATGAGACTTAGCCACTTCAAATGGTGATGGTCTCGATACAGGTGTACGATCTTGGTAACAAGTTATGGGCATCACGTCGTTCGTGAAGACTGGTAAGTGGCAATTTTAGAAATTGTCCAATACTGAGTGGAGTGGTAGTTTGCAAAACCATGACGCTGGCCTAAGTGATTTAGGTCATGTCTTTGTAGATAGAATGCCTCACAGGACTTATAGAGCCTTTGAAAAGCTCTGCTTTGAAAAGCGTGCAAATGTATGTAAGAGTAAAACCCGTTTGTGTGTAGGTTATTGGGTTTTTTCTAAATATAAGTGGTGTGATCCACTAAGTAGTGGCTAGTATTAGGGTTAAGTGAGAGATGAGTAGCCTCCACTATATAAGTCTTGTATTGAGTTGAGTTATGTGACGAGTTAGAGACTGGAGAGGGATTAGGGTTAAGGTTTCCTTGTGTTAAAGCATTTTGTGTGTGCTTTAGGCTTAAAGCTCTGTTATCCTAAGTGATTGACTATAAAACATTCCTCTCCAAGTGAGATAAACATCAAAAGTTTGCTTAAGTAAGTTATGCCATGAATCCCGTCTTATACTTTTAATTTGCTTGGCTTTCTTGTTTCGATTTCTCTCTTCTTGATCTTTCTCAGTGCGAACGATGTGTAAGAGGTAAAGATGTCTCTTGTAGATCAAATCCCATCTATCTAGGTCTGGTTTTGCTCAAGAAAAGGATGGTTTAGGGGTTTTGATCTTGTGGGGTTTTGGTTTAAATTCATGCTGTGGTTTAGTTTGTTATGACATGTGAAAACCTATCCAAGATCACCTAGATCATCTAGGACTCACGAGTAAGAATAGGTTAAGGTTTCCCTCTTTTGTCTGATTTTGTGCTCCCTTCACTCAAATAGAAAAATATCATAATTTTAGCGAAGATTCTCTCGATCGTTGATTCGAGTAGATTCCTGACATCTTAATGAAAGTGCAAGCCAAGTTTCAAGTCATTTGGATCATCAGATCAAAAGTTCCAACGATTTTAAATCATGTTGATTTTGCCATTTCTATGCTGATTCGTTGTAGCAGCGATACTACCAATTTGCGCGATTTTATTTGGGTCTTTTTATTTGGTGATTGGTATTTGAATTTCATAATTTCTCGTAGTTATTGAAGTGAAGAACTTGGAGTCATGCTTCCGCTTTAAGAAAAGATATGAAAAAATCTTGCAATCTTGTCAGGTCCTATTTACCCCCTCTAGTCACCATATTCGGTTTTACAAGTGGTATCAGAATATAGTTGCTCTTTATTTGATCTTTACCGATCTTTAGCAATGGCATCAGAAAGGTATCATAGCAAGCCTCATATCTTTCATGGGGCTGACCATCACAACAAGCGGCACTGCCGTTCTACAATAGCGTTGTAGCTATACTACTTGTTCACATGCTAGTTTGATTTTTTGACTACTCCATTAGGGAATACTCCTTAATGTCATATACTAGGTGCTAGAGGCTGCCCCAATTGCCAGCCCTAATTCCCTCGTAAATACAGCTCTCTTAATCATTTCTTCACGTCGCCCCATGAATAGCGCATAGCAGAGCCATGCCTAATACTCCAGCAACTCCCAAAAGGTAACGAAGGTGTGCAAAGATTTCCTCAGGCCGGATGGACATGGGTAATTTTTTCGAAGAAATGGCTTTTTATTTATTTTGTATCGGGCTACTAAATACTAAACAAATTTAAGAAATTAGTCGCAAATCCTCTTGAAAGAGAGGTGTGCCCTTGGTAATGTAGACATATGAAGTAAAAGGAGATAGAGGGGGATTCAAACCCTCGATAGTTTATAGAACTATACCGGTTTTCAAGACCATCGTTAATGCTTTTTGCTGGCTGGTTCTATTATCACAAGGCTGCTCCCAAAGTAGCAGTGCCACCAGTTTACTGTAGCGGTACTACCGATTTTGCATGCTTCTATTTTGATAAAAAAAAGGTACAAAAGAAGTTTTATAATTTTATTGGCTTCTATTTAACTTCTCTAGATGCTATATTCTATCCTACTGTCTTTTTTAAGGCCCCGTTTGGCACAGCTCCACCACCGGCTCCTGGAGCTGTTTGGAGCCGTTTTGTGCCAAACGGGGTAAAACAAAATAGCTCCACCCAAGGAGTCCCTTAAAACATACTGAGACAAAAGATATGTACGAGATGGAGCTGAAAAAAGTAGCTCCACCCGGCTCCATCCATGAGCGACATGCCACTGCCCTTGTACTTTCGTGAATTTACGCGATCTGCTACCGGCTCTTCTATTCTCCCATTCCCGTTCCTCTATTCGGTCTTCTCGTCTTCGACCGTGAAGGGAGCGCCGCCGCCATTAAATATTGGTTGCTAATACTTTGTGTTATTTTAAATTTTAATTTTTTTTTTGAATTCAAATTTACTCGGATGAGAAATCATGTAGAAACATACAGCTCTTGATGTTACTACAAGCCAAATAGATAGGGGTATATTGGACAATTGACATCTCTCAACCATGCATGATAAAATAGGTGGAGCTGTTTTGCCAAACAGTCTACCAAAACAGCTCCAGCTCCACCGGTGGAGCTGTTCGTGGAGTCGAAGAAAAAAAATAGCTCCACTTGTGAAGTGGAGTCGTGCCAAACGGGACCTAACTCTCAACTGAAGAATCACAATAAGATCTTGAATTGTGTCCATAATGTACTTGATTGCAGCGTAAGCACATCAAACAACGCAAACCGCTATTTTAACGCTACTATCGACTTTGACGTGTCTTGTACAACTCTGAAGTGTACTACAACATGGTCCATCAACTTCTCGATGAGAAGTTCGAAGCTAGAGCTAGGAAAATCGTCTCTCGTTAATGATGCATGCATGGGAATGAGCAAATCACACGCACTTATAATTTCTCGATTTAATAAACTGGACGCTTTAGAGCAGTCCCAATGGGGAATTAATTGTGGTTTCTATCTCTATTAAATGACTTGCTAACTAAGCAAAATGCTGACATGGCAGTCTAATTAACGAGGAAAGAGAGGAAGAATAGAGGAAACCGTTTCTTCTGAAGGAAACGACGTCTCCGCTTGAACCGAGGCACGAAGAAACGACGATTTTGGCGTTGGGAGGAAACCGGTCGTTTCTATCGCGTGCGCTCGCCCGCACCACCGCTGCGCGCGCTCGCTCTGCTGGCCGCGCGCTCGCCGCCGCCGCGTGCACTCGCCGCGCGCGCACGCGCGCTCGCGAGCCGCCACCACGCCGCGCTCGCGCGCTCGCCTCGGGAGCTTGCTGCGCGCGCTGGCTGGAGCTCGCTCGCGCGCGCGCGCGGAGCTTACTGCGCCGCCGTCTTTGGAGCTCGCTCGCTCGTCGCGCTGGCTGGCTCACTGCCGTCTTGTGAGCTCGCACGCGCCGCCGCGCCAAGCTGCTCTCCCGCAAAGAGGTTGGGCTCCACGACGACGACGAGTGCGAGCGGCCGAGCATGCAGCCCTCCATGGCGAGTGGAGGCGGTGTGAGGCTCCTCCATGCTATTCGTCCGCACAGGCTCCTCCATGGTGAGCATGAGCGCACACCTAGTGCTCAGGAGGAAGACGACGGAGTTGGGAGAGAGAAAGAAAAAAAGTCACATTTATTAAGGCAAGAAACTTGCACTGTGTGAGATAGTTTTTATGGATGATTTCTTGCTGATGTGGCCGCTATGGAAACCGTGCGTAGTTTCAATCATTGGGACTGCCCTTATAGCCCGATCATTTTTTAAAGTAATTTATCAAGATAGGTTTTTTTAAATGGATTATGGATATTCAATTTTTCCATATAAGTACTAGCGCTAAGACCAAAATCCATCAATCACAATTATAACCTACCAATTATAGTAAAAAAAAAAGAAGCCAACCGAAATGATTCTAGTACCTACACGCCCTAGGCTAAGAGCAAGTATTAGGGCATCCGCAATGGTAATAGTTAGTACTAGCTATATAGTCAGCTGACGTGGAGGTGAGAGACAAAAGCAAAGACTATTTTATACTGTTGGACCCACATGCTCCTCTCTCATGTTCTTGGACTACGTGAAATAGATCAGCTATTTGCTCGTCGCTAGTGACTACTCTCTCTCCTACTTTTTCCTTGCCACATCAGATCTAGCTAACTAAATAGCCAGCTGTTGGAGATGCCCTTATAAGAGCATCTCCAACAGTATAAACTAGTTACTAGCTCTAAGACAACTTCTTCAATAGTACTAACTTTTAGCACATAGCTCATAACATAAATAGTCTCACATGACACTCACATAATCTTGGAATGTGTGTATGAGACTAGCTTTTGATCAAGAGATAGTTTTTCTCTCTCTTATATTAAAATATGAAATAATATGCTTAGAGCTAGCTCATAAGTCACTATTGGAGATGCTCTTAGGGCTGTAAGCTGGCTGTATGCTGAGGTGGAGGAGAGAGAGGAGAAGAGAGAAGAGAGGTGGGCTGTAAGCTTACAGCCAGCTGAAGCACAAGAACCAAGAAACTTTGTGAGAGGAAGGGGTAGGTCATACAGCCTTCAGCTGACTGTAACTACTATATGAGTACTCTGAAAAGTGAGCTGTAAGTATTCATACAGCCAGCTAAAAGCTGTGTTATAAGACTTGCTCTAAAGGACAGCCAGAATGCACTACCATATTTCTTCTAGAAGAGCACAACAGCTAAAAAAATTCTCCAGAACATTCCTTGCTCGATCGGTGAGGTCGTCGCAGGTGCATGCACGATACGAACGGCAAGCATTTGTGCGAAAATGATCAACTAAATCATGACGATATATATTAGTTAATGGTAACATTTATTAACAGTGTAATTAAGCCACCATGGCTACTTTATCTGTTACACACACGCTATGATCTGTCACGATATTCTCTCTCCTTTACCTTCTTTAGAATTTGGACTGACTTCTCCTTAAAGCACCGGCCAACGCGGACGTCCATGTGAATGTGAAGCGTAGAAAGCAGGGCAGCCGGTTATGCTAAACATTTTTGCCCTCGTGATAATTTTACATGGTCCATTCTTTGACTACTCATGATAACTTCGTATGGTCAACTTTTTGACCACTTATGATATAAATATACATTTTATTTATCCATCTACTTCGAAAGATCTAAAGATATCTCTTCTGTTATGTAGGAGGGATGAATCCCATGTTTGACCTGTCATATCCTCCGCATATTTCATAATATGCCCAAAAGTTACCTTTATAACTAACCAGTTACGGTGTAGCGTTTGACAACATCTAAGTGCACTATTACACATGTAAAAACTATGCTGATCTTAGGTACAAAAATTATACATCTTTGCTTGAGACCAACTGATAACATATAAAATATAACAATCTCAACAGTGTCTTCGCCATTGCCACGGACTTAGTAGGTGTATTCAACCAGAAGTGATAATTGTACTTTGGTAGAAACTAACCGTCTCAAGCATATTTTATAGCTTATGACTGAAACTAACCGTATTCTTCTCAAGACATATAAAATATAACAATGTACTACCATATTTTATAGCCTATGACTGAAACTAACCGTATTCGGAGCGGCATATATTCGCTCCGTATTCGTGACCGAGAATATCCGCATTTGTATTCGTATCCGATACTATCCGTGTCCGACTTCGACTCCGACAAAAAATATGGAAAAGAATACGGGATGAACAATATCCGTCTGTATCCGCTCCGTTTGCACCCCTATAATAAATGTCACATCCTTTTGGTCTATGACGGATGAATTTTAGTTATAGTACTATCTGGTAGAAGTGGAGACGTCATAAAACTGTACTTTTTAGCTTTTAAAAACTATTTTTTATTTTTTATATAATAATTATTTTTAAATAGAGTATCTTTTAAAGATATGATCTACTAGTTAATTATAGTACATACTATATCGACTTCATTTATATCGACAAAAGTCATATGTGTATTTCTGTTACTCTGTAATCTCTCACGTAAATAATCTAAAAGTCACGATCTACAACAAGAAGTGATAAGTTTCAAGGGGAAAAAAACAGATCCAATAAGGCCAAAGAAGATGAAAAATTAGGTGCATGCGCAGAGTACACAAAGTGGAGTGGGTGGTAAGCTGGAACACCGTGAGCGCGAGCCGGCGAGAGGACTGTGCGCAACTGTGCGTCACTACCACCGACGCCGCGAGCCAAAAATCGCTCCCCCTCCCACGAGATCCACTCCGCCCACCCGGCCTGCTCGTCTCCCGCGGCGAGGTTGCGTCGCGATCTTGCAAAGACGCGGCTTGTTTTGGTGTGCCCGGTGCCCCCACTGCGCGGCGCCTAAGGGTGGTTCTTGGTCGGCCGGGTTTGGCCGTTCAAGCTAGGGAGGAGGTGGTGGAGGCGATAAGGCGCGGCGCCCGAGGAGGACGAGCCGGGCGGTTCGGGCGAGGAAGGCGTTGGGTCGGCGGTGGGGTCCGGTTTCTTGGAGGTTGGGAGGAGTTCTCGGGTGGCCGCGCGCGTAGCTGTCGCAAAGGTGGCGGAGTCCTGGGCGGTGGCGGAGCGAGGCCGGGAGCGACGGTGTTCGTTGCTGCATTGGGCGGGAGCAAGGCCGCGGGTTCTTGGAGTTGGCGGTGGATTTGAGGCGTGGGGGATTTGGATGGTCGCCGC
The DNA here is from genome assembly GCA_036346575.1 of Dendrocalamus sinicus. Taxonomy (NCBI): domain Eukaryota; kingdom Viridiplantae; phylum Streptophyta; class Magnoliopsida; order Poales; family Poaceae; genus Dendrocalamus; species Dendrocalamus sinicus. The sequence continues at coordinate 11,272,719 of CM070656.1, read as the reverse complement.
GTAGGTTCTTGGCTCCTGCGCTCCGTTGGTCCATGGTCGATGGGGTGGAAGGCGGCCATGGGGGATAAGGCAGCCGGCGTCGGCGGCGACAAGCTCAAGTGCCCGCCGTCGTCCGCGGCGGCGCGGTCGCGGATTAAGCTGTGGATGGTGCGCGCCACCACGACGGTGCTGCTGTGGACGAGCGTCGTGCAGCTCACCGCCGTCGGGGACACGTGGGGCCCCCGCGTGCTCAAGGGCTGGCCGTCGTGCATCACGGCGCCCGAGGAGGCGGCAGCTCTCTCAGGCGCGCGGCCGCCGTCGCCGGAGACCGTCGTGGAGAAGGCCGCGTTGCCGCCCAAAAGTGAGTTGATTTTGTTTGGTCTCGCTTTCGTTCGCCCTGTTTGAAACTGCTCTGTGTTTGGAGTTTGGACAATGCTGTTCCCAGGACAAGACATTGACAGCCGGCCTGCATTTTGGTAGATCCTTCCAAAGCACCGACGTAGATTTCCTTAAACTTGGATGAAAATGTCTAGCGGTTGGTGTAGATTTCTGTCATTTTCGTGCGCTTGAATTGGTTGTAAATGTGCGTAATTTAGCTCGGGTCATGCGGATTTCATTCCGTCGTAATGTCGTCTGCGGTGTGCTGTGGATGATTTGTCAATGTGCGCACACATTTTCATCTTCTCCGCATTCTTGAATTGGTAAATTCAGATTGAGTTTAGGCTGGATGGTGTGGTAATGTCGTTTGTGCTGCATCTTGTAAGACTGGACAACGTGGGATCTCCCTTCGGTTGGTAGGTCAGGAGTTTTCGTTCTTCTGGTCGTTGTAGTCTGCACATGGGATTGGGGTTTGCGTTTTGGGTTATTTCCATGTTAGGATCATACTTTTTAGGTGGATTGCATGTTCTTGGATGGGTGGCGATCATTCATGACTCTTAACTGATGTTTTGTCTTCCATAATATCCTATCATTATTCACATGGATAGCAAAGAATATCCTATCATTATCCGTCTGTGAATTAACTGTGTTGGACCTTTTCTAGCATTTATATTTTGTAGATGAACTCTTGGTTTGTTCAATTAGACGGTAATTCAACAAAGGAGAAATTTATTGATTTTCCTTCTACACCAATGTACATGTTTGCACATTCTATTTTCATTGATAATTGTATGTCCTTCCCCGCATGGAAAATGATATTTACATGACCGAGCAACTGGCAAACAGGCAAAGTATGTTCAGTTTTCCTGTTTCCACTCGAATATTCAATGTACATCACTACAATAGTAATGCTTTATTTGTTACCAGTACAGCTTTGCCTACAGTATGTAATGCGTGTGCTATATTTGTGTTTGCCACTGATGTTTTGTTGCTGTCATTGTCATCCAGGAATCTATAGGAACAATGGTTATTTGATGGTTTCATGCAATGGTGGGCTTAACCAAATGCGAGCTGCAGTAAGTATTGGAAAGCATCTATTCTCTATTCATGAAATTTCTTCAGGAATGTGCATTACAACTTTTGTTCTCAACATTGGCTTCTTCTCTACTTTTTTTGTTTCATCAGATATGTGACATGGTTGTAATAGCAAGATATTTGAATGTCACTTTGGTTGTGCCAAAGTTGGATAAGACTTCATTTTGGAATGATCCAAGGTGTGGTTTGGCACCTTGATATTAATTTCCTTTGCATAATTTATTTCTTGAGCTATTAGTGTGCTTTGTGCTTATGAGTAATCCATTCGGTGCTGCAGTGAATTCCAAGATATATTTGATGTTGAACACTTTATAACCTCTTTGCGAGATGAAGTTCGCATACTGAGAGACCTGCCCCCAAGGGTAAAGCGAAGAGTTGAACTTGGGATGTTCCACTCAATGCCACCTATTAGTTGGTCTGATATCTCCTATTACCATAATCAGGTAAGCTTCATCTTGCACTATAGTAAGGCTGCTTTGGATCACAGCGTTTATTCAATAAGCTAATAGTTGATTAAATTTGAGCCAGATTCTTCCATTGATTCGGAAGTACAAGGTTCTCCATTTGAATAGAACTGATGCTAGGCTAGCAAACAATGGTTTGCCTATGGAGATTCAGGAACTGCGATGCCGAGTAAATTATGCCTCTCTGAGATTTACCTCACAAATAAAAGAGTTGGGCAAGCGAGTAATTAGGATACTTCGCCAAAATGGTCCTTTCTTGGTTCTTCATTTACGTTATGAAATGGATATGCTGGCTTTCTCTGGCTGTACACAAGGTTGCAGTAATGAAGAGGCAGAAGAGCTCGCAAGAATGAGGTGAATATTTTGGAATTATAATTTAAACCAGCAGTTGACTTTCTTTGGTTAATTCTTGTTCATAGAGTGGGTCATATAACCTGTCAATTGGACATGCTCTTTTGACAATAATTTTCAAACTATTCTTGGCATCAGGTATGCTTATCCATGGTGGAAAGAGAAAGTCATTAACTCAGACTTGAAAAGAAAAGATGGCCTTTGCCCATTGACGCCAGAGGAGACTGCTCTTGTCCTCAGAGCATTGGACATCGATAGAAGTATGCAAATATATATTGCGGCTGGAGAAATATATGGTGGAAAGCGCAGAATGGCTTCTCTCACTTCAGCTTACCCAAATGTGGTATGGACACAATGGAACGTGTTATATATCTATTGAATCACACATATGTCATACAAGTATACAACCATTTCTCACCTCCTCGTTCTCCTCACTGATTCATTTTTGCTTTAACAACGATTTATAGGTGAGAAAAGAGACACTTTTGGAACCTTCTGATCTAATGTTCTTCCAGAACCATTCATCGCAAATGGCAGCACTGGATTACTTAGTTTCTTTACAAAGTGATATATTTGTTCCGACATATGATGGCAATATGGCTAAAGTTGTTGAGGGTCATCGCAGGTATGCATTCCACTTGGCCATATGGCACATTATGACAGATTTTGATATATTGCATTTGTGTACTGTTAGTGTTTGTTTTTAGTCAATCCTCATTGATAGTTGTAGGGCAGATATCATGATGTGCTAAAGTCCACAATGTTGTGCGCTTATCCAGATGTGATAATTACATGTCTTCGGTCACTTGCTGCATGCAGGTACATGGGTTTCAAGAAGACAATCTTGTTAGATCGTAAACTTATTGTCGAGCTAGTAGATCAGTATAACAATGGTTCTTTGCGGTGGGATGAGTTCTCTTCATTGCTCAAGGCTGCCCATGCAAACCGGATGGGATCAGCTTCAAAGAGGACAGTGATTCCTGACAGACCCAAGGAAGAGGACTACTTCTATGCCAATCCCCAAGAATGCTTGCAAGATCCTGATCTCTTACGGACATCATGATATCCACTCCTGTCAATATTTCATTCACGTTATACCATTCGTTCGTAAATGCAACTGAATCTGAAATCGGAGTCGTCCTTATTTTAAAGTAAAAAAGGCAGCTCGGCTTCAGCTCGAGTCATAGATAGGCCTGTGTAAACTTGAGGAAAAGGGAGAAAGGGGGTGTTGGATACTTGGATGTAGTTGGTAAATACATATAATAGAATGCGGGCGGATTCGTTTATTCCACCAAATAATGAGTGATACTCTTGTATAGATGGTGATAGGATCTACCACGAAGACCAAGGTAATTTAAAAGAGAAGTGAGAGATGCTGGATTCCCATCTCTGGTTTGGGTTGTGTAACATAGCAATTGTTCTTGATAGCTTCCCTGTCCTCTCTGTTGGCGAAAATTTTGCCAATCAAGTTGTTGAAAAAAATGTATACACTGTTTATTGAATCGATACAGCCGGTATTATGTCACCTGTGCAGAATGTTGCTACCGCTTGCATTTTTACACTAGTACTGTTCGTACATCGGATTCCTTCGTACATTGGATTCCTACATGGAGGGTGTTTGTTAACATGTGAGTTTTGACGATTAAGATACATAGTAACATTGGTGGAAGATCAACAGTATGGTGTGCAGGAGCGGAGCCATCAATGGGGCGTCGCCGAGGTGCCCCGAGGCTCGGGCTGGCCCGGGGCGGCGGGCGGCCACCACGGGCCCCAAAACCCAGGGGCCCCCATACACTGATATACATTGTATTTGTATGAGTATACTAATACTATCCGGATCCGGCTATCGGTCGGTCTATGAGTAATGAGTCTATCCCCGGGCGGCCGACTTGGCGACTTCTCATCTTCAGATCTTTTCATCTAGGGCCGTAGGGAACTAGGGCGGCGCCGCGCCAGCACCATCACGCCTCGTGACCGAGCCGCCGAGGTTGGCCGTCGCCCGTCTGCCCGTCTCTAGACGTCTCTCCGCTGCGCAGCCGCGCTACGTCCCCCAGCCGGTAAGCGACCAAGCCGAGCGCCAGCGGCCGAGCCGACACGCGCCGACGCGCAACCACTTTTCGCCATCACGCGACGTGAGCTCTGCATGCATTATGCATACAAGGCGCTGTCCGCTCATTCGCTTTGCATGGCCTGCATGCTGCATGCATGATTGATTGCAGCCGTGTGTCCACATCTACTGTAGACTGTAGTTTGCATATTAGGAATTTTTTAATCAATAATTAGTGCTTTGTTATTTGTAGTTACTAATTATACTATTGTTCTTTAAATTTTCAGTACCATGTCATCTAGAAAATATGCATCCGGTAGTGAAAAAAGAAAAAAGAGGAAACGAATAGATGGGTTGATAGAATCACAGAGGGGATCCATTGACAAATTTTTTAAAAGTAATACGAGCAGTTCAAGAAATCCTGATGAATTGGCGATAGTTGTTGTGGAGGAAGATGCTAATGTGAATCTAGAAGATGAGGGCCCTACAAAAGACCATATCAACATCAACACAAATGATAACAATATGAGTGATCATGAGCACATATTTAATTCATCTGCTACAGAATCTGCTAGTTTTGATGAACCGGTATTTACTACAAATATTTATGATCCGATAAATTGGGGTAATCTTGATAACAAAGCAAGAGACATATTAGTGGAGAAGGGGCCTATAAGAGAAGAAAATATTGAATTTCCTTTGGATGACAACTCAAGACATTTTTCGTACAGTCATTACTCTAGAAAAATGAGCAATGGAGAGGTACATGATAGAAAATGGTTAGTTTATTGAAAACACGTTGATAAGGTGTTTTGCTTTTGTTGCAAGCTTTTCAATTCTGATAATTGCAAGAGTTCCTTGGGGCGTGATGGGTTTAGAGATTGGAGGCATATCAATGAGAGGCTGAAAGAACATGAAGCTAGTGTCGAGCATATTTCCAACATGAATTCTTGGAATGAACTAAGAGTTAGATTGAGCAAACATGAAACGATCGATAAAGAGCTACAACGGCAAATTACAAAGGAGAAAGAACGTATAAGGTAGGTTCTATTAAGAATAGTTGTCATTGTGAAATTTCTTGGCAAACGTAATTTGGCTTTTAGAGGATCCAACGAGCAACTTTACAATGATGTTAATGGTAATTTCTTAGCTTGTGTTGAGATGGTTGCTGAATTTGACTTGGTAATACAAGACCACCTCAGACGTATTCAAAGCAAAGAGATTCAGTATCATTATCTTAGTCATAAAATTCAGAATGAGGTGGTTTCTCTTTTGGCTTCTGAAATTATAAATTCAATCATAAAGACTTTTAAAGAGGCCAAATATTTTTCTGTTATCCTTGATTGTACACCAGATGTGAGTCATCAAGAACAAATGAGCTTGTTGGTTCGATGTGTTGATATTTCTGATGGCAAAATAAAAGTTGAGGAGTACTTTCTTGGTTTCTTGAAAGTGGATGACACATCTGGTTCAGGGCTTTTCAATGTATTGCTTGATGCAATCAAGTCTTTTGATTTAAATGTTGATGGTATTAGGGGTCAAGGTTATGATAATGGCTCTAATATGAAAGGAAAAAACAAGGGGGGTGCAAAGACGGTTGCTTGATATAAATCAAAGAGCTTTGTATATGCCATATGCTTATCATAGTCTTAATCTTACCCTTTGTGATATGGCTAAATCTTGTGCTAAAGCTATTTCATTCTTTGGAATTGTGCAAAGGATATATGTATTATTTTCTGGTTCTACTAAAAGATGGAAAGTTTTGCTTGACCATATAGAAGGTTTAATTGTGAAATCATTGAGCAATACTCGTTGGGAGAGTAGAATCAAAAGTGTCAAAGCAATTAGATATCAAGCTCCTCAATTAAGGTCAGCTCTACTTGAGTTAATGGAAGATAGGGATACCGAACCCAAGGATAGGAGTGATGCAAAAATTTATATGAAGTGCTTGGTAGCTTTGAGTTTATAATTGGTATGGTTATTTGGCATGATATTTTATTTGCTGTAAATACTGTGAGCAAGAAGTTGCAATCACCATTCATGTGCATTGAGTCTACCTTGCAACAAATAGAAGGCATGGTTAAATACTTTAATACTTATAGAAATGAAGGGTTTGCTTCGAGTATGATCATTGCCAAAGATATTGCAGCTCAAATGAATGTAGAGCCATCATTTCCAGTTAAGTGGCGTGTTCTTAGGAAGAAACAGTTTGATGAAATTGATTGTGATGAAGCGGTTTTGCAAGTGAGAAGGAATTTGAAGTTAATTATTTTTTGTTATGGTTGATATGGCAATCAATTCATTGAAAAGTAGATTTCAAGAACTCCAAACATTCGAAGTATATTTGGATTTTTAATGAGTTCAACAACATTGAAGTCATTGGATCGAATGAATTAAAAAATGTTGTACAAAATTTGCGAAACTTTCTCTCTAGATGGTTCATCGATGTTGAGTTAAATGATCTAATTTCTGAGTTAAGTGTTATGCAATTGACTTTATCGATAAACCAATATCGCTATGGAGATCTTTGAGTTTGTCGAGAAGCGGATTGTTATCCTAATATTTCTATTGCTTATCGGATTTTATTTACTATGCACCGTGACTATGGCATCAGCTGAAAGAAGCTTTTCAAAGTTGAAATTGTTGAAGAATCATTTAAGGTCAACAATGTCTCAAGAGAGGTTAAACGGTTTGGCAACTTTATGTATTGAGAAGAAATTATTGGATGAGATTGATATCAATACCATCATCAATGACTTCGCATCTAGAAATGTTAGAAGAAATTTTTAAGGTAATATCTATAAACTTTTGATATGAATTTTCTTTAATACATAACGTATTTTAAGTGTTTGTTGGTAAAATTATATATATATATATATATATATATATATATATATATATATATATATATATATATATATATATATATATATATATATATATATATATATATATATATATATATCTAATTTTACCAACAAACACTATATGTGTGTGTAGATTTATATTTAGATATTTATACTAGAGCCCTATTTCTAGTTTCGCCCAGGGCCCTAAAATCCCAGGACCGGCCCTGCGTAGGCTGGACACCCCTCTTCCATCATGGCCGCACCGTGGCTCTGCTCTCTCTAGGTGGAAGAAGGTGCGTGCGCTTGGACTGGCGTCTGGTGAGATGGGCCGCTCCCTTGCTTCTTCGGCTGCTGGCGGCATGAGTAGCAGAGGACGCCTACTGGCACAGTTCACCACGGTCCGAGACACAATGCCCACATCAATCGATCTCTCTCCGACGTGCAAATCAGTCGCCAAGCCCTAGCTCACGTATGGAGGCGCACGTGCGAGTGTGCGACTGCATAGCAGTGTCGGCGACTGTGAGCCAACACGCGGTGAGAGGGGCGGTGAGCCGGCATAGAGGGGCAGCGCGGCAGCTCGCGGGCAGCACGGCACAGCTGCAAGCCGGCAGCAAGCAGGCTGAGGCGCAAAGGCGGCGACGTTCGGAGGCGAGTGCTGAGCTGGATGGAGTCAAGGCCATACGCAGTGGTGTAGCCAGCCGTGGACTGGGCCTCGGGCTCTGTCCACCGAAATTTTAATGTTGCTATAGTGTTATGCAGTAAGGAATTTTAATCTAGGCCCAACTCCGCCTCTGGCCATAAGGGGTGCGGCACCACAGTAGCCAGGGGCATGGTTTCAAGTTGGCCGAGCGAGCAGCCGAGCAAGTGTAGGCTTGCGTTCAACAAATTCTTTCTTGGTGTGGTTTGTATTCAATTTGTCTGTTTCATTTATCATTCGTGATTTATATGCTGGAATTTTAAAATTTAGGTTTTGTGTCCAATTTGCTTGTTTCGTTGATCGTTCGTGATTTATATGCTAGAATTTTAAATTTTAAACTATGCCTAATGCAGACTATATATTCCAAAGATATGCAAATGCTTACATAGATTACCAATAGGCAATAACTCTAGTCTGTACATGTGATAATTGCCCATAGAAGGTCGAAGTCTGTACGTGCGATAATTGGTCATAGAAGGTCAAAGTCTGTACATATGATAATTGATCATAGAAGGTCAAAGTCTGTACATCTGATAATTGGTCATAGAAAGTAATCTGTAATCACGGTAGGTCAAAATTGATGATTTGTATATGAATTAGAAGGTGCGGACTAAACCCTAGTTAGTTGTGGGTGGCGGAGCGGAGTGTGGAACAAAGGCGGTAGCACAGAATGGCGGAATTAGGGGCGTAGCGTCAGCGACATCGGTGCATTCTTGCGATGCGAAGGGAGCCGAGGCTTGGTCCATGCCGCTCTAGATAAGATTTAGTTCTGATCTGCCATTGATGGTGTTCATTACTGATGCATGTTTTTTCAATTGCTAATGGTGATTGACCGTTTGCAAAACAAAAAAAAATTGCAGTTGAATATGCTTTGCATGAAGTACATTGTTGCATCTACTGTTTTCTGTTGAGGCTCAGAGCATTTTGCCATTCTTGTGTCGTTGGCACTTGACAGCGTTCGTGCTGTACATTTTAGTTTTTACTTCTGGCAGATGCAGGCTAAAGGCCTTTGTCAGCAGTCCAGTAGCCCAGTTACTACTTGTCACTTGTCATGCCCGATTAGCTCACTTGTTTTTTTTATATATTTTACTTCCTTTTTTGGATAAGGTTTTTTTCCTCAGGGTGCTGGATTTGAACTATTTTTGTTCACATCCCTACGCATAGCCTATGGTTACTTTTTTTGACATGAAAAATATAGATATCGTTGGCCGTAGATTTCAAACTAAGGATGGTTTTTTTTGAGAGAGTACATAGCAGACACAAATAATATACTCATATGTCCACACAAGCGTACGTATCCTCTACACAAACCAGGGATGATCAGTTGGTCACGGGTGGGTGTCTGAAACTTTGGAGCTGAGACTAAAGGTAAGACAAATCGGATACCGATTGAATAGTGTCTAAATTGTATTTGTATTTGTAAACGAATGTGAATATGAATCCAAATATTCTTGAATACAAATACGAATCGAATATTGTAATGAATATGAATTCGAATCGAATATCTACTCAATTTGATTAGATCTGGATATCATCATAACTTATGTAGTATGAAGACATTAATGATATTTTATCCTCGTATAATCACGTTTAATCTTTCTAATTCATTTACTTCACATAAAGAAACATGAATTCACGTTTAATTAAAAAACTTGTCCAACTAATTATTTGTATTGTAATAAAATATGCATATTACTTTGTCAAATACGAATACGGATAGCCCGAATAAAATAATATTTCAGATAGTAAAAGTTCATACCATATTCGCATCCGTATTTTTGTGCGAATTCAAATACGAATATGATAGAAATTGTTAATCGGATGAAAAAAGGTATACCATATTTATTTTCTATCGAATATCATAACTGAATAATACAGATAACCCGTATCTACTTTTTACCTAGCTGAGACCGTTACGTTGTAGTCTCTTAAATTTTTGCTATGGCCAATGGGCCGGCCTTTAATGAAGACACAATCTAGCCCAAGTTTTCCCTTGCCTACGTACCGTAATAGTTGCATCTGGTCCAAATGACATTTGGACCAAAGCTGGCCCGAAGGGCAAGAGTGTCACTGCGAAATGAAAATCAGCTTCCTTCATCAATTAACGCAAAGCTTAGTCAATAAGTCAGCGCACATGTAGATGCAGGCTGAAAGGAATCCTTTTATATGTGAGGAGATTTTGGGTTTGGAAGAGACAGACCGTCGAGAGTCGAGAGTAAGCACTAGAAGAAAGGTTGCACGACGCAATGCTGCCCACACTGAAACGATGGCGAAATGCTTCTTTCTTTTACCTTTTATTTTGCCCTTCGAAGCTCCAAGGGTCAACGTACCTAGCTGGATAATACATGGACATTTTCTTGTTCAATTTAAATAATACATTTTTATTAATATTATATTAATATATCATCTTTTTAAAATGTTACATTAATATATCAAATGACATAGAAACTTTATTTTCAAATAACTGGACGATATAGTGTCACGTTAGTGCCACAACATCTATCGCTATTTCAATTGATGATAGAGAGACAAACCATTAATTGAAATAGCAACAAAAATCTGAACAACATCAATCGTCCTTTCAAATGCTGACAAAAACCACATTATGGTTTACATTCTATAATCGTCCTTTCAAATGATGACAAAAACCATATTATGGTTTACATTCTATAAGACGCACATGTATCCTACATGAGCTTGAATTGACAGTTCATGCATGTTGCTAATTGTATCATAGGAGTAGTAAGGCAATATATGCACCTAACCAAATCCTATGCACCGTGTAATTCACACATTCATTATGAAGTGTTATGTTAGGCTTAAAATAGTTTATTTAAATAAAAATCATTAATGCAATCTAAGACACACCAGTCAAATTCTATCTTAATAGTAGCTATTATATCAAACTACTAAAGCAAAAAATTATAAGATTTCTATATAAATAATATATTTTTATTAAGAAAAAAATATATTATTAAAAAATGACTTGATCATCAATTGAATTGACGACAGAACCTCTGTCGCTAATTGAATTGATGACAAGGTCTCTCTCGTCTATTTATTTGGCAACAGAGATATGCAAACTGCCACGTATACATGTAAGATTGCCATTATTTCAAATGACGAAAGAGTGCTATCGCCATTTAGACTAATATTATAAAAAATATATTATTTAAAAAATCGACAAAATGGATATCAGGCATGCACGGCAAATATATATCACTTCCCAATTTTCCCTTAAAAACACCAAGGGTCAAACTTAGGAATACTATATGGTCTAAGAAAACAAGAGGGATACTATAAGATACGTATGTGATGCTGTTTGCCAAAAATAGAAATGAGGATATCTAGGAGAAGATTATCAACTTATTGGTATTTAGTTTATTCGCATAAGTGTTCATAGTAGAATCAAAAGCTATAAGACACAATTATTAGGGATAGGAAACGACAAAGGATAATCCATTTTATCTTATATTTGTATCCGAGAAAATGCGAATATGGTAAGAAAAATCCGTATTAGAGAATGTTCATATTCATATTCATTTTAAAATATGGATTCATATTCGAGAATGTTTGTATTTGTATCGAGACTATTCGATTCCTATTTGATCTATTTCCATCCCTGACGACCCCCCGGGGTTGATTGAATGAAGCAATTTCCTTATGAACTAAGATTCATAAGTAAGAAGTAAAAATTACTTTACATAATTTTTAACTTTACATAATTTTTAACTCTATGTGCTACACTGCTATCTCGTGTGGATATGTAGTCATGTTACATAAATTTTTACTACCGAAATTTGTTACAAAAGTTTTAGGATATTTGTATTCAACTAAATTAAGTACATATTCGATTTAAATTTGTATTTGTTATGGCATTCGATTCCAATTCATATTCAATCTATTTTTATCCCTAACAACTATAAGTTATAAATCATGACTATAAATAACGCATCTAGAAACCACTTGTCTCCCACTAACCAAGCGAGAGGTGTTAGCTGGTTTATGATTGAAAACTACTTGAGAATAGAATTCTCATCCACGTGATCACGGATTAGGATTTTGATGTATCCACCCTGAACTTGCTCCACCTCGGACTAGTCGTGCATACGTCTTGTTTGAAACAGCAATAGCCTCTGTCTTTTAAAAAACAAAAGTCGTTTGAAACAACAATAGCTTATATCTTTTAAAAAAAATCATTTGATACATATTAGTTTCTTAATGTAGTTTTTCTCTCTTTTTTCTTTGCTTTATCCATGAAGATATAATGGTGTTTTTTTTCCTTTAATTGAATATCTAAAAAAATAACAGACGCTACAATGTCACTTCAATCAAAAAACAAAAGCCCAAAAACCACCTCTTTCGGCTACTCCAAATGGCTTTTAAGCCACGGCTTCTAGCTATGGCTGTTGGCTTTTGGGTGAAAGTGCACTATAGCGGCTGTTAGTTATTTTTGAGTCATTCAATTAAAAAAATAAAAACCCGATATATTATCACGGACAATGCAAAAGAATAAAGGGAAAAGAGAAAAAAAGGCTGAAAATAGCCAAAAGGCCAAAAAAAGGCGGAACTAACAAGTTAACACGTTCCAAGTGGTTTATGAAGCTAAATGCCGAAACCGTTTAGAGTGGGGCCTAAAAAGGGACCTTAGCTGATACGACATACCTGTTCTTTTTTGTCGCGATTTATAGCTTTTAGGTTGTTCCTGAGAGAGTACAGAGTAATAGAAACTTGAGTACGATTTTAGTCGATATAAATAAAATCGCTATAGTATATATTGTAATTAACTTATAGGTCTTGAATTAGAAAAATGCTTCATTTAAAAGTAAGTTGCGATAGAAAAACCAAAAATAGTATTTAAAAATTGAAAAATAGAATGCCCGTACTCACTTGAGTAGTTGAGTTGTAAATGGGCTTGTTCGTACGCATGATATTGCTTCTAGATGCTGGTAGCAACGCTAATTTCCGGGTAGCTTCTCGCTACCGACAAGATCATGGCGTAAACAGAGCGGATTTGACGGGAGATTCGGCACTAAGCATCAAAGGTATAAAAAAAGGATCAGGCTCAATTCAAACGGCGAAGGACGAAGGAATCATCATCGTCGTACGTGTGTTGTGGCTTAGAAAACAGTACTCTCTTTCTATTTTAGCTACGACTTTGTCCTTTTTTTTTATATCTTTACACTAAAATATATTGATAAAACTATAATATAATAAAAATATTTTAAATGATTAATCTAATGATATAATTTTTATATAGCTAATCTAAATAAATTTATTGATAATTAAATTGTAAAAAATTTAATAACACATATTTTTGAAAGTCAAGTAAAAAAACAAAAGTATAAGAAACTTACTCTATGTATGGCTTAGAGCCTCCCTTATTCTGACTTGAGCTTCTAGTTTATTTTTCACTATCATAAATTTTATCTTTTTTTTGTTTTTGGCTCTTTTAGTTTTTTTGCCGGTTATTTTTTCGTATTCGTTTGCATTGTCTGCGATGAGTTAACATATTTTTTCTATTTTTAAATTTATTTAAATTTAATTAAGTCAAATAAGTTACATTTAGTTATAATTTAATTTCAGTCATCTACAGTATAATTTCAAGCATATGGCACTATTTTTTAATCCAAATAAGCAGTCAAACAAGACCGCAATCAAACACGCGGCGAGCTCGGATTGGGCGGAGCACCGAGAACGATTCCTGTAAGCGCCTGCCCCCCACGTGCGGCGGTCTCTCTATCCCTTCCAGAAAGCACGTGAGCATGTGGGGCCCACTGTCCCCTCGAGCCCTGGGTCACGCGAAACGTGGCGCGGATCGGGACGCAGATGAGGAAAGGATACACAGGTGGACGGTTGTGATCGAAGGAGTGGTTTTCCCCCTGGGGTCATGGGATCACTTTCAGCCCGTGCTGCTGATACATTGTACGTGGACTGAAAGTAGGGCCCGCCTGATCCAACGGTTTCCTGCTGGGTCTTAACGTTATGTGGCCGACGTTGCGGTCATGTACAATCACGCGCGAACCAGGACGGTGTGCCAGCCTTTTCATCCCAGTCACAGGCTTGTCCTAGATTTCCAAAGTCAAGCTAATACTAATACAGATTCATCGTACAAACATGATTTTACTTAACAAACAGTAAATATGGCTGGTTCCTTGTTAAGGCGGTCAGAAATAAAAAGCACACTAACTGTGACAGTCTGTGCATCTTGTTCGAGTTGGGAGATTCGAGCACTCGAGACACGCTGCTACACGACGATCGGAAAAAGGCGTGGGAGAATGCAGTGAGAATTACGTGTTCTGTAGGCTACCATATAATGGACATTTAGGTTTAGTAATTTAGGTAAAGGTCTCGTTCTAAATAGTTTTATTTTTTAATTTTTTCTGATTTATGACTTTTTAAGTTAGAAGTTACTTGAACCACGTTAGTTTTTAATTTCGGTCTTTTTTAGCTTTTTTTAGTCTTTTGGCTTAGTCAAAACCTTCAGTCAAAATCTAGTTAAAGCAAGCCCAAAGCTCTAGCACGCGCCATAGGCCAAACTGCCAAAGCTTGGAGACGGAAAGAAACGAAGACTGTATAGAACTAGCCTCATAGGCGCAGCAGAACGCCGCGTCAGCCACCGTGTGCACCAAAGTAAAAGAGGTGAAAATTCGTAGCTAAAGGAAAGCATAGGGTTTTTTCAAAAAAAAAAGCGAGGGGCTTTTCACAATAAAAGGAGACCAGAGGGTTTTTTCGTAAAAATCAGGGGTTGTTTTGAAAGAACCGAGGGCCTATACGTAATTTCGGAAACTGCGGATCGTTATCAACAAAAATAAATATGCGCAGGGTCTTTTTTAAAAAATCCAGGGACTTTTTGCGATAACAGAGGACCTTTACGTAATTTCGGGAAAATACAGGGACTTTTTCGCAAAACTACTCCCCCGACCGTACGTGAATTTTGTCGCCACACGCCGGCCGAGGGAGCACTGGGGGTGACGTGGACCATGCGAGGAGGCAGGAACTCCCCCGGGTTTGTATAGGGATGATACAGAGGACATGTCTTCTCCTAAATAAAGAGAGAGGAACTATTGCCCAAACAACAAATAGATTTAGAGGCGTTCATATTAGTTTATACTTTTTAGTATGGCCTCAACGACTCTCCGCCGCTGGATGGAAACATGGTAAAAGGTCATCTCAAAATTGTAGAATAATATTTGCTGTCGTTGATGGTAAAGTATATAAAGGGAAGGGTATGTAAACAAAACTAATAATCATCTTAAAATTGTAGAACGATATGTATTTGAGAGCAAAATTTGAAAACCAGAATGATATTGAGAATGGAGGGTAACGTTGCATGAACCACACAGAAGGTCCAATACATACTTATCTGCATTAGGGGTGCAAACGGGTCGGATTCGGACGGATATTGTTGTTACCATATCCTAACCCATATTTTTTCTCCGGATTCGGTACCAATCGGATTCGGTGCCGGATCGGTCGGGACTAACCCGTTTGTAAGGAATGCATGCAGTACAGCAAATGGAGTAGGAGGACGTACTGTCAAGAACTTGATGTTACTACTTAATAGCTGATGTGGAAGATTTTATTTTACCATTGCAAAAGAAAATGAAACGTCAAATAGTAGCACTAATCTGAAATCAAACTTGAAGACGTATCGGATTCGGACGGATATTACTGTTACCATATCCTAATCCATATTTTTTCTCCGGATTCGGTACCAATCGAATTCGGTGCTGGATCGGTCGGAATTAACTCGACCGGTTTGCACCCCTAATCTGCATGTAAAGAATATATGTATGTATTTTTTTTTAAAAAAAGAATAGGTTGGTTTTGGCACTATCCTTACTTCGAGCTTGCAATCCTGAACATTTCTTGTTTTATCCTCACGTCGCAATCTGTACTATCTTATTGCTTTAGGCCTGTGCAACCATGTGGAACATGAATACTTAACTACTAAAGAGCATATGCATCATGATACTTAACGACTAAGAGCATATGCATCGCTCGCTGTCAGCGGAGGGCAGAGGAAGAGAAAAATGATGGCGTCAAAGCTAAGGGACGTGGCAATCGCTGCTAGGGTCGCAGTGATGGATCCAGGAATTTCGGAATGGGTATTCGAAGTTATAAAAATATTATTCAGGTCCATAATAGCTATTTGTTCCACAAGTTCACACAATGCAGAACATAAACCCTAATATCTAATTTCCCTTATCATTTTAAGCAAGCAAATGACTCTTAATTAGCAGTTTGCACTAAATAGTAAGGAAACCTTAACCACCCAGAGAAAAGAGCCAGTGAATGCATGCTTTGGAGAAAATATAAGAATCAAACAGGACAAACTTACCGTCTTCACCTTTGGGTCTTCCACACTAATCGATCTCAGCAATGACCTACGCCAAAGAACCAAACAAGGGCAGAATTAGACGGTTACATCCAAACCCTGATTTCATATTAGGAGTAAAATTACCATGCCTCCCAACATTATCGTAGGTCACTCAAATTCCAACATAAAGCAATTTGCATCACAGCAAGCACATAGTATACAACATTTTGCATCATTCTCCTCCAAAGTCAACTTTAGCCTAAAAATCCAGACTGTCTCATAGATAGCACCCAACACACATGTGTGTGCATACCCATAAAAGAGTTGCACTATAAGAGGAGTGTACAATTGTTAAGGATTGCAAGCACGTAAACACATTACACATGTATGCACATGCACAAACTAAGAGGTTGAAACTTTGGGAACTAGCTCATACAACAGGGCTCTTTGCAATTTGCATCATATGTAAGCGCAAGGTTACAACTTACAAACACAATGTCAAGCAGCTAGTTTGATCCTCTAGATAGCACTATGGGGGCAAAATCTCGTGTGGCGACATTGCTGTTAATATTTTATAAACCGAACTAGAATGGGAAGATTTCAAACTTATGTACTTAAGACTAATATTGATAAACTTGCGATGATCGCATCTAAACATCGAACAGTACGAGGCTTCCACGGTGAAGCACGCGAAGCAAGCCAAACAAATCAAATGGGACAAGCGGCAAGGAAGGGGTATCGGCTCATACTCCGGATATGAGGCGGGTGATATTAGCGGCGAGTCCTCCCCGAGCGATTGTTCCTCAACAAATCCGCGCACGTCGTCACCTTGTTGTCCCCGACCAAACTCCCCACGACCAAAACCCAAATCGAACAACACGCAGCTATCTCGCACGCGCGAGGGCGCATGTGGCACGCACGCAAGGGAGGAGATCTCGCTCGCATCGCTCGACGGAGGCGGAGTGGTGCGGGTGCGCGTACTTGAACTCGATGTCAGGCGGGTGCACCTGTCGCGCAGAAAAGTCGAGGCACACCTCGACAGTGAGGTCGTTGTGCCGCTGACGCTTGCCGTCGGGGTAGCGGGGGCTACGGCTGCCGCTCCGGGTCCGGCTGCGGCGGCTGCGCGGGGAGCGGGAACGGGATGAGGAGCCCGGGCGCCGGATCTGAGCGAAGACGGCCGTTGCGAGTTGCGACTTGCGAGATGAGGATTGCCGAAGACGGCGCAGGCGTCCAAGTGTCTGACCTAATCAGCGGGGCTACGGGGCGTGGGAGGAAATGGGCTGAGCGAGTTGAGCGACTGGGTCGCGTGGGAATCGATCGGTCGGCCCGAGCTCGTTCTTCACTTCATATTAGTTTTTTTAAACCCAATTACTAATATGTATATATATAATACCTAATGTATAGCAGATGTTTTGCAAATTTTTTTTGGGTATTCGACTGAATACCCATGAATTACTGTAGATCCGCCCCTGTAGGGTCGATTTGCATGGCACCACTGTATTCTCTGACAATTGGTACTAGGTCATGAATTTGAACATTTCTTTAGCCGAAACAACTGCAACTTTATCTCTCCTACCTTTCTTTCTCCTTCTTAACATCTACAGTAGGTGCTAAAGGTTAAAGTAAAAATAGCTAAGAATAGCACTGTAGAGAGAGATAATGGTTATGCTCTTTTCAGTTTATTTCAACTTATGCCTAACGACTTCTCTCGAACAAACAAATAGAATGATTTCTTCGCTGTCGTTTCAAAACGGGTTATAGAGATAGCCTTTTAGAAGGAGCTTATCGGCTTTTCATTCGTTCACACGAACTCGTACTAAGGCTAAAAGTCATAAACCGCAGCCATAAATCATAAGCCATAACCTGTAGGATCGTCTATGGTAATTAGAGGGGGTTAATGATTGTAATCCGCAACGAAAACTTTTTTTTCTCAAATCTACTATTTTTTGATTGTCCAACCTGCCAACATAGCATTTAAGATTTGACGACCATTGTCAGAATCAGAATATATGACATCAACATATTGTAAACCACTAATAATTTTATTGAAGCGATCAAAAAGTGTATCTACTGATTCTCTATATTTTATCTCAAATTTAGAGTACTCATTTTTAAATTGGTTCTAACGAGCACCTTTAACAGACTTAGAACCTTCATGATAATTAGCAAAAGTAGTCCACATTTTATTAGCAGATTTAATATGAGCAATTCTGATAAACTCGTTTCTACTTAAACCTTGCAACAAAATATTTCTAGACTTAGCATTAGCTTCAATATTAGCAATATTTTCAATAGCAACAATAAGAGACACTGCATAGGTATTTTTAACTTTTTGTCAAATAGCATTACCTTATGCTTATAGAAAAATCGCCATGTGTGTTTTCTAATAGATATAATTTGATCCATCGAAAAACGGTGGTTTACCTGAAAAATGATATTGATCTGATGCCATTGCAACCCGCTCTGATACCACTTGTAGGATCATCGATGGCAATCAAGGGCTGAATGATTGTTATTCACAACGGAAGCTTTTTCCTCAAATCTACTATTTCTGATTGTCAAATCTGCCAACACAGCAAAAACAAAAACACAAAAACAAAAGACAGTAAAAGGGGTAAAATATATTTTTAGGTACTGTAGCAGAATACTATAGTAATGATGTAGCAAATTAAAAATTTGGTGGCGTCGCTTTCAGTCTATGATGCCGCATGCTGATTTTTCTTCCATGCATGGGACTCACACTTGTTGTTGATGGGACATCTCACCAATGCATATGCAAAGTAGATGACTTAGATGACCCAAGCGCCCAAGCAATGAAGACGCACGAGAGAGGTGCATGGATCGAGATCGAAACCGAGGATGCACGGGAGACTATGTGAAGTCACACGCCGTTGTAAGGAAAAAATCGTGATGTGACAAATTTTCAATAGATCTAATTTTTTATTGCTGGATCATGTTTGTGCTACAAAGTACTCTCCTGGTACCTCTCAAATCCTAACACGAAAATTACATCTCTCAGCCTTGGGGTTAGCCTCTAAACTCATCTCTATTTAGAGTCTAGGGCTCAAACAAGTTCTTGTCCAATTCTAACAAATAATGGACTAAAACCCTTACGTAACATGAGTTTTTTTAAACTTTTGTCATTACCCAATTTTGTACACTCCAAAATTAATTTGTCACGTGTCATAGCATCTGGACCGCACATCCATAGCTCCAATACGTATCATCTATTTTTGATCTCCACGTGCCCCAACTTGAACATGACCATCTTCTCCAACATCCTTTACCCTCTAGACCATGACTTTGCACCAAGCTATCTCTTGGTCCTTACTGTAGACATGATCACCTCCGAGTTATCTTGCACACGCAAAGACCAAAGCAACATCTTTTCCGGTATAAATTCTTTCCAACTTGACTAACATGAGTCCACACATACCACACGCCTCAAACAACATCAATAAATAATATTGTCAATTATTTATCATCACAAAAAATCTAAATCTAATCATAAATTCTAACATAGCCGAAATGAATTAACCCAATGTGTTCACCATAGCATCTACTGTAGATACTAAGGGTACATGCTCTAATAAAACTTCAATCTCTGCACTAGGGGGGTGTTTGGTTTGTGGCCACAATCTGCCATACTTCAAGTTAGGCATGCCACACCCCCTTTGGCTACTGTTTGCTTGATGACTAAAGTGAGGCGTGCCATCAACCAGTGGCTCCTGCCGCCAACAAAATTTGGCCCGGAAGTGTGGCGGGGATTTTGGGCGCCACACTGGCCTCAAGGCGCGCCACACTGGCTGAAGGCGGGCTCTATTTTCTCCTCTATCTCTCTCTCTCTCTCTCTCTCCGCTCGATTCCTCCGCCCTCCGCTCGATTCCTCCGCCGCCGCCGCTCCCACCGTCGCCTCCAAGCTCGGGCACCGGTCCTTCCCTCCCCTCCAAGCTCGGCAGCCACTCCACGCGCGGATCTGAGGATGTAGGGGCTCCATGGCGACGACGGCCTGAGGAATCAACGCCGGCGCTCTCCCAGCCGCGGCGCCCTCCTCCTCGGCCGCGGTGCCCCCTCCGGCGGCGGCGCCCCTCGTCGGCGCGGCGCTCCCCTCCGGCAGCGCGCGCCTCCTTGGCGCGGCGCCCCTCCCGCGCGCGCGCGCCTCGTCGCCCGAGGCGCCTCCTCCGCCGCGGCGCGCTCCTAGCGCGGCGTCCTCGTCTCGGCTGCAGCACCACTCCCGGCCGCGGCGTCCTCCTCGGCCGTGGCACCCCCCTCCCGGCCGGTCAGGAGCCATCGACGGAGGTTCGGCCGCCGCGCCCTAACTCGCCGGCTCGTCGCCCTGCCACCCTCCTCTGCGGGTCGCCTCCCTCCCCCGGTTCCGCTACTGCCCGGCTTGTTGCAAAGCTCGATTTTCTGAAGGCGGTGAGGGAATTTGTTAGCACCTATAATGGACTGTGTCATGATGGGGTTGTTAAATTCTAAGGGAATTAGTTGCATCTTGCATGTGTGAGAAGGCTTTCTTTAGATATCATACAATGGACAATCTGCTAGTGTGATTCAGGGTGATTGTTATTAGATAACACAAAGAACATATTACATGGCATTTGTATATTTGATAATTGTACAAGAGATGAACAGATGGAGGTACATTTCTAGCTTGATTTCAAATGCTTTCTTTATGGTAAGGTTGCAATTTTTTTCAGCATCGTTCAATTGGTACGTATACCATCTAATCCATCTGTTTTGAGTGTATGGTACTCCGTATTAGGCTATCAATATTTCTGGTTCTGGAATTTCGATAAGTCATGCACCGATCCCATTATTTATTGAGTGCTAGTCTATCGATTCATGTTTTGCTCTGTTTCACTTAGCAAATTAAGAACATATCAGGAGGGTTTCATTCATGGCTTGATTTCAAATGTTTGTCTAATAGATCATGTCTAACTTGATTTGATGATTTGAAATGACTTGTCTAATAGACCATGTAATTAGCAGGAAGCGGCGACCCCAGGCAGTCTCCACTCGAGCACCTCTGCATTCTCCACTCGAGCGCTCTCCACGGTATATTTTGTTGTGTGTTGAATGTTGAACTGTTGATGTATTTCTTTTCCTTGTACTGATTAATGTCTTACATCTGAAATTATGTTATAGATGGGTCAAAGGAAACTATATTTAAAATATTACTTGGAGTACTGCCATTTCTTGTGGAGGAGAAGAATGATTGCTGCTATACTTATGTGCCTAGCCATGTATTGGTATATGATTAATAGAAGGAAAAGGAAAAGATCCATAACGTATGCTCCTATGATTGATAGAGATATTCAGAGATTGAGGCGTCTAAATCGTTTGTATCATGGAACTGAGGCCCATTGCGTTAGTGAGCTGCGAATGAGAAAAACGGTATTTCATAGGCTGTGTAATGAGCTTAGATCACGTGCATTGCTAGAGGAGACCTTTCATGTCACAATAGAGCAACAAGTTGCCATGTTTATCTATGCTGTTGGTCAAAATTGGACAACAAGAGCAATTGCATTTGAGTTCATTAGGTCAAGTGAGACTGTTAGTAGGTATTTCAATCTTGTTCTAGATGCCCTTTGTATTCTTTCTCGTGACCTCATATGCATAAGATCCATTGAGACACACTCCAAGATAACAAGTTCCCCCGGCAGATTTCACCCTTATTTTGAGGTATATCCATATGCCATAGTCACTATTTGTCAAACTCTAGGTGTCAAGCTCTTCTAATTTTTCTTATTTTCATAGGGATGCATAGGAGCCTTGGATGGTACACATATACCAGCTTGTGTACCTATCCATATGCAAGACCGATTTAGGGGTAGAAAGTCTATTACCACTCAAAATGTGCTTGCAGCGGTTGATTTTGACCTAAGGTTTATATATGTTCTTGCTGGATGGGAGGGTTCTGCCCATGATTCTTTTGTACTTCAAGATGCTCTTTCACGTCCCAATGGCCTTAAAATACCAGAAGGTAGGATTGCCCCCTCATATCCTCATATTAGCTTGAACCATCAAGTTCAATTTTTCCCTAGTTAATCTACCCAAAATCATGATGTAGGTAAATATTTCCTAGCTGATGCTAGATATGCAGCTAGACCTGGTGTCTTACCCCCATATCGTGGTGCTCGATATCACCTTAAAGAATATAGGGGTACTAGAGAGCCAGAAAATCCAAGGGAATTATTCAACTTGCGACATTCCTCACTTAGAACAACTGTTGAACGGGCATTTGGCACCTTGAAGAATCATTTCAAAACTTTCACAGTCAGCCTTTCTTCCCTTTGAAAACACAAGTAAAAATTGTCATGGCGTGTTGTGCGCTTCATAATTGGATTTTAGAGGACGGTCCTGATGAGTACGTATATGATGACGTTGCATGGTACACAGCCTTGCCACGAAGTACAAGAAGCCGTAGTGATATGCATCAGGAGAATGTGGCATGGGCAAATAAAAGAGAGGAGATGGCTAATAAGATGTGGGAAGATAAAGTAGGAACAACTTTATGAGTGTAATGACTATGATCTGCCATTTATTTAATGTACTTCATGTATTGTGTATGAGACCATTTAATATACTTAACTTGAGTATATCTTGACATTTATTGATCTGCCATGTTTCAATTATCATGTTGCTATGAGTTTATTTGAGTATGATCTGTCATGTGTTGTCTTGTTGTGATGTAATCAGTAATGGCCAAAGCAAAGGTGAAGGTTGATGCACTTGCATCCTCTCGTGAGAGGTCCTTGACTTGGCATGAGGATCAGACCAAGTTGATGCTAGAGTGGTGCATGGAGTACTTGAAAAAACAACATGCAGGGTTTAAGTTCAGGAAGCAACATCTCATGTTGTGTGCAGATGCTTTAAACAAGAAGTTTGCAATGGGGGTGACTGTTGATCAAGTGGACCGTCACTACAGGTACCATAAAAGAAGACCACACTAGTTTGTTGTTTTCCAGATTCTAACCAAATAACATGCAGCCTCCTGTTAAATATAGTCTTGGGGGAATAATCTTGATGATCCAACCTTTTTCTGGGTTCCAGGAGCGTAATCTGGTGAATCCTACAAATGCCAGACATGCATATTAGACAACCTCCATATGAAACCAAACAACAAAGATTATATGCTACACATTGCGAATCCATCTTTGCTTTTTCATGAAAATTACTATTTACGAGAAGTTGAGAACCAAAACAGCATAGAACCATATGATATTATGATGTATTTTTAAGAACACTTTCGGAATGACAACTCATCAGAGCATTAGGACCCATGCATGAAAAGTCTGAGCATGGTATGAATGCTTTCATGTGGTATTAGGACCCATGCATGTAGAGAAGCATGTAGCAATACTACAGCAGCAAGGCCCATGTTAACAGACCTTAACATATAAGTCCACAACACTGATATGGTTCAACCCAGCTTTACACTTGCATAGGTACCATAAAGAAAATTGGAAGTTCATTGCAGCAGCCTTGAGCAAGAGTGGCAATGCATTTGACCATACCAGAAACTTGCTAACCATTTCAGAATCAGAAAAGGCAGAGCTATGTGTAAGTTATTTGCACTTAAGTTAGTTGAATGTTTTATTTCAGCATTTGAACTGCACATATCAATTTATCTTGTTTGCATTGAGTACAGGACAGAGCAAGGCGCCTACTATCTAAACCAATCAAGTTCTTCCATGAGATGCAGGAGCTATTTACAGGATCTAGTGCTGATGGTTCTTTGGCTAGAGATCAGAATACATGCTTGGATGGTAGTGATGGATCACATAGTGATAATGATTCAAGAGATCTTATTGACCTCAACTCCTACACTCAACCTGAAAACCTTGGTGAGGATTCTGATACTTTGCCAACTCCAACTAGGAATGCCACTCTGGATAATAGCTCTTCTAGCACTAGTCGGGTTAGTAAAAAGCGTACAAGGGGCAGCAACTCCCCAACTAAGAAGGAATCAAAAAAGAAGAGTCGTTTTGCAGATTCCACCGATGAAATAGCTGCTACAATGAAATCACTTCGAGATGCATTTCAGTCCACTGCCCCTCCTCCAATGCCACAACCTACTGATCCTCATGAGCGGTTGTGGCAAAGATTAGAGGCTTTCCTAATGACAGCTGAGCAGAGGGTTCTTGTTGGAGATTTCTTGTCATCCAAGGAGAACAAAGGTAAGCGTGGTTGGCTGTGTAGTGCAAGTGATTCTACTCTGAATGCTTGGGTGTTCAAGTTCTTATGTGAGAAGGATGGAATTAACCTCTGAAGTTCCTGTTGGATGTCAGCTTA
This sequence comes from Dendrocalamus sinicus, assembly GCA_036346575.1. Lineage (NCBI taxonomy): Eukaryota > Viridiplantae > Streptophyta > Magnoliopsida > Poales > Poaceae > Dendrocalamus > Dendrocalamus sinicus. The sequence continues at coordinate 11,248,238 of CM070656.1, read as the reverse complement.
TTTTGGCTATGTGAGACAATTAGCAATGACTAGAATCTGTGTTGTTAATAGTTCATGCTTATTTTGGTTGTTGGTAGATGGATCTTTATGTGATGGTGGATGGAGCATTGGGACTATTGGTTCTGTGATTATTTTGGCTGTTGGTATGGTAATGAAAACTCATGCGGGATGACTACTACCTAATATTTTGGTTGTTGGTAGTTGCGCTATTGTATTATATTGCTTATGGACTGTATGGTACTATTGAAATGTATGGTATAATGGTGGATTGTTCATACTATTGGTATCTTAGGTGTTGTTACTCTAATAATAATTTTTACACTAGTGTATTAGCCTACATGTGGAGTAATCCAAACACTTGCCACAATTTTTTGCCACACTTTTGTGGCAATGAACCAAACAATAGCCACAAAGTTTTTGCCACACGTTAGTTATCAACCAAACACCTCTTTTTTGCCACAAATTTGGCTAGCCATAAGTGTGGCAAATTCTTAAGTTGAGGCATGACAAATTGTGGCCTCCAACCAAACACCCCCTAGGTCTCACCCATTACGCGTACCATCCATACATGATGCTTTATTAAAACCAAATAAACTAGAGCCAGTTAACCAAACTAGATTTCAGGCACGCACATAGATACAACTTAAATTACTTAGTCGCTAGCTTCCATTTGTATGACTGTATCTATCCTTTCTTGGAGATTCTTGTTATTCGTAGTTGACAACTCCTGGTTCTACGTCCTATCGCTTTCGGTCTCCTCCTCTCTCCAATCAGCTTAATCAATCTGAGTTTAATCAATCTAAGTTCTGAGGTCTCAATACAAATATTTCTGATGGAGGAAGAGATGCACTGAGTTGCTATAGTCGCCTATATTTTCTGCTCTTTTACATACGCCCCAGACTCAGAACCTTCTGTATATATTGATACCATCTTTATTAATTGTAGGTTAGTGGTATATATAGTGTAATTTGTGATAAGAGTTTTTTTGGTCGGCACAGGTATCAGGATTCAGGAATCAAGACAACGCGTGTTTCTTTTCAACATTATTATTACTATTAGTTTGTCCATGATTCTCGGTTAGCTGATTTATGCCCCTAAAAAATCAGGTCACTACAAATGCCCATTTTATTATCTTTTGTTATTCTACATCTTTTTGGAACTGCAATAGCATTATTTTACATTCAGTGGCGGAGCCAGAATTTAGTTACGCCCCGGATTCAGTGGTGGAATGAACTAGACTATCTAGGCTGGATCATAAAAATGTTACTCAGACTAGACTGAATTTACCCAGACTGTACACTACATATTTTTCCACATCTCAGGCTAAAACCTATCCTGACCGAGGTGTGGATCCACCCCTGTTTACATTTGCTGCCCCCACAGGTCTTAACAGCTACCCTTACACCAAATACAAATTAATCCACAATTTACAGCTAAGGATTATTAAGATGCGCAGGGTCCTCAAATGTATAAGATTTGCAGGTAGTCTAGTTTAAAGATCAGCGTACAAAATGACGCTTTTGTGAGGATCAGCTACACTGTTCACAACAATGCAATCACGCAGTAGTAGTACTGGCAAAACAACGGCAGCAGCCACCTTTTGCGGCACTTTTCAGCCACCTTGTTTGTGCACTTTTTGAGCAGATAATTCTGCCAACTAACACTGACACGGTGACACCTCAGCCCATATATCGTCCTCATCAGCTGGTGCCGCCTCCTCACCCTCCACGACAGCAAAGTAGCAACCACGCAGCTTGAGAGCCTGTTCTGAGTAGTTACCGCTTTTGATTTTTGGTTGAAATTATACTATAATGACTATTATCTTTTTTAAGTCATTCAATTAAAGAAAAATAAGAAAAATTGAAAACACCGTTATATCTCCACGAATAATATAAAGAAAAAGAGAAAAAAACTAAAAAAATACCAAAATACCAAAATTAAGAAACTGACATATTTATCCTAGCTTTTGGTTTCTGAAAACCAACGGGCCGAGTCTGCTCTCCCTCCCTCACCTCCCTTCATTTTTTCCGAACAGAAGAGGGGGAACGGCTGGTCCCTTGTTTGCTTGCTGTGGTGAGCGGTGAACCTGACGGCTGCTAATCAGTAGCGATGGGTTTCAGGAGGGTCCCTGTCGGAGGAGCCCCTAGGATTTCACCAAACACCCACAGAGTATCAGATACCTGCAAGGCGAGGCTGGAACCCCCCTTTGGAAACAACTCAACCAAGTGTGCTTTCCTGTGGGTGGAGATGGAAAATTAAATGCACACATGAGGACCAAGCATCCTATCTTATCTTCAATCTAGTAGTAATTAAGCACCTACATCATCATCCCTTGGAAAAAGAGTTTTGTGTATATGACTATCCTCGCATCAGAAATTGAGTAGTCCTCACAGGAGTGGCCTGTTAGACGGTTAAGGTAACTTGGTTGATGATCGAAATCTTCACCTGAGGACAGTCCCTATGAAAAAGGTGTTTTAGGATTTGTTTCCCCTATACATGTACTTGAGGATTTGCTCTTGATATGTTGCTGACATGTGAATCCTGAGGCTACATATAATGACATATCGAGGTGCAAATCCTCAAATGCATCTATTCGCAACGTCAAGTTGTCAATTTGTCTTTATAAAATGACAAACCAGAAGGATTAATTGTAATCAAAGCTAGCTAATCGAGATCCCGCTCTAGACGAGGTCGACCCACCTGCCAATGATCATCGATCGATGGTGTCATCCCGTAACAGGTTCCGCTCGACACGCGAAGGCAACATCGCTCTTACACCGAAGCATAACTTCCATCATTACAACAGTAGTGAAGGATCGCATCGATCGTTCTCAAGCTGAGCTGGAAAAAGAGAGAGGAGAGAGAGAGATTTGTGGACGTCGCCGTCGGTCTATCCTCCGCCGCAACTCCGTCCGCCGTGCCGCCTTGTTTTCTCGTGCGCTTTTGCATCTTTATCCCACTGATCCACTCTATGGATCGCAACGGCGATCGACAAGCCAAGGCAGGTTTCGGATTCGCGTGACGCCGTCGTACCAGGTGTGCGTGTGCGACTGCAGGCTCCGGGCACTCTAGCTTAGTGGTAGAAAGGAACATAAAGAGATTCAAAGATCAAGCATGAGGGATAAAATAAACACTTTGCCTGCATGCATGCATGCTGCAAAAGTATAGGATTCTTGTAGGCTTTGGCACGGTTAGGTCGGGGGCCCAAAGTAGCCGCCGTTTCAAGGACACACATGGAAGTATGTTAATGAATGATATTATCCTTGCCAAAACGAAGAGATGGTTATGAACGCTGGATCTGTACAGAGTACTGTATTTCTTTGGCTTTGCGTGATTACACCTAAAATGAGCTTGGGGAAATAATACAGGGAAGTTTGCTCAGTAACTAAGGCCACTTGTAGCAAGAAAACGATGTTATTTTCCAACTCATAACACTACTACAGAAAAGGTCATCACAGACGGTTCAAAAACGTCATCACAGACGGTTTTGTGAACCGTCTGAAATTATGGGTCAGTGATAATACGAGGTCATCACAGACGGTTTTCTAACCGTCTGTGATGCAAATATCACAGACGGTTTTTAGTTAAAAACCGTCTGTGATATTCCTTTCTATTCCTAAATCTATTTCTGTTTATTGGCTAGCCTCAGGAAATGCTAGCCATGTCCTCTGAAACAAGCAGATCAACATGTACATGTATACATCCAATTCACATGTCAATTCATTTCACAAACATAAAACATCAATTTTTATTAAGATTAGAGTATACCATTACAATATCTCAAAACAACGAAAGCAGGTTACACAACAAGAACAACGGCGGGTTACACAACAAGAACAACGGCGGGTTACACAACAAGAACAACGAGCGGGTTACACAACAAGAACAACGAGCAAGTTATACAACAAGAACAACGAGCGTGTTACACAACAAGAACAACGAGCGAGGTTACACAACAAGCAAAGATCCTCTATGCCTTCTCGCCTCGATGCAACGCATGAGTGAATGTCTTTGATGACCACCATCGTCGGCGTTGATTGAGCGCCCGCCGGTTGGGACGAGCTAGATGCTTCGTGTCGTGCAAGGAGGAGGACAGCAAGGAGGAGGAGAACAACAAGGAAGAGGACAGCAAGGAGGAGGACAGCAAGGAAGAGGAGACCAGCAAAGAGGCTGGATTTTGGGTATATTTATAGGGGAGGAGAGGAGGGAGAAGCGGGAATTCAAAATTTTTGGCGCGGAACGGAAAGGCGGAGCTACGATTCGTGGGGTGAGGATCGACGGCCTGGCGGTCGATTATCACAGACGGTTCTATATAACCGTCGTGATGAATGAATATCACGCAGCGGTTCTATATATAGAACCGTCTCGTGAATTGGAGCACAAATTTTATATACCGATGCAATATAAACAACTACTCTGAAAAGATAAAATAGCAAAGGTTTATATAGTTTATATATACTCATTTGAAAGGTTTCGACGAGATCTACAACTTTGCAGTTGAAGAAAAATCCAAATTCCGAAAATAAAACCAAGAAAAAGGGCAAAAACAGAAACCAAAAACTTACGACGCAGGTTTAGGTCCAAAGATGGCCGATTTTCGGGGTCTTGGAGGTCTGCTCATTTTTTTTGGATCGGGCTCGTCGTTAGCTTTCCAACGAGTACAAGAACGTCGAAAACGGACACCATATGCAAAAGTTATGCCCGTTTTACTGAAGGTGTCTCAAAACTGAACCATACTCGGACTTAAGCGGGAAAATATGAAAATTTGAGGGATTGCAAGGCGGGAAATGTATCACAGACGGTTTTATAATAAAAACCGTCTGTGATATTTCAGATTATCACAGACTGTTTTTATTATAAAACCGTTTGTAATATTCTAGTATCACAGACGGTTTAGCGGTAAGAACCGTCTGTGATACTCATTTTTCCCGCCACAAATACCACAGACGGCCTCCAAATTAAAACCGTCTGTAATAGTGTAAATCACAGACGGTTTCACAAAACCGTCTGTGATTTGGCGTCTACTATTAGGCTTTTTGTAGTAGTGTAAACTGTTATCCAAGAGATAAGCAGGTCTTTTGTTAGTTTTGATATTAGTTTTGCTAACCGTAATGCAAATTTAGCGACTCGTCTTTGTGCAGCACAAGCGTGAAGCGTCCGATAGTAGGTAGTAGAGGTGGGACTTGGGCCGGGCTTCTTTGGGCGATCCGGGCACGGCCGCACGGCCGCCTAGCTGCGCCCGGCCCGACACGTGATGGGCGTGCCGCACGCACGCGAACGGTGGGCGAGTGGGCTTCAAAATCCGAGACGGTGGCATGCACGCGACGGCAGATCGGCCGTGCTTGGCGCCGACACGACACGAAGAGCACGGTTGGCGAAACTATTTAAAATTGATTTCTTAACTATAGTAAATTGTACTCATGACTCTCCTTGAGCTTTTCTATTTGACTAGTTGGGTAGGCCTATGCTAGATTGTCGGGCGATGTCCACGTACGCCATAGTCTAATTTGCACCAAGATATGCATTCCATTGGACTAGATAACCAAGTTCGAAGGTGAAATAGCATGAGACAATAGAATCGAATTTTAAGTAGGTTTTTAATAAGGCGGATACAAGAGAAAGGAAGATAGCGGCCACCGCTACCATTGTCGCTGTCGCTTTTGTCGTGTATAGTTATTTTGGTGGGCTTGGCCGCACGCACGAACGCCGCACGGTGGGCTTTGGGCGTGCTTGGGCCTGGCCGAAGACGAGGCGGGCGGCGCGGCACGACGGGATGATCGAGCCGAACCGGCACGGCACCAAGTGGCCCGAAGCACGGTGGGCCTGGGCCGTGCCGGCACGGCACGGCCCAATTCCCACCTCTAGTAGGTAGCAGTGTCAGTGGCTAAATCAAACACCGGACTTTCTTGTCAGTTGATTACAAAGTGATTGTAATCCTGTTGTTAATCAATAAAGAAGTTAAGCTCTTGGCTAAAAAAACTCATTCCAGTCTTATTGAGTAATTTGGCCAAAAATGAGTAGTTTTTTTGAAATAGGAAAAGAGAGAGAGAACAAAGTGTTGGGATTTGTTTGAAGTAGGATCCACGTTTCTGTCTTGGGATTCTAATTCGATGCTCTAATCTTGGACCCACCTACCCTACCAATCACTGACAAGTGATAAGCTTTTCTATTTAGTAACCATCATTCTCTCTCTCTCAGATGCAGTAACCATCCATACTTACTTTTTATTTGCCGTTGTACACGTGAACTTTTGGGTACATGCATGTAAAGCTTCGTTAGCTAATCTTACAGCCTAATTATGTATTTTCTATTAATATAACATAGTGGACTATTCTCCACTGTTCGGCTTATATAAGCTGATTTATGGCTTTTTTACACTGTAACTTATTTTATACTGTACCTGCTAGTCGTCTTTTGGCATAATTAAATTTAAAATTTTAAAAATAGAAAAAACATGTTAACCTATCACAGACAATGCAAACGAATACAGAAAAAAAATTAAACCCAAAAAGTCAAAAAAATCAGAAAAAAATAAAATTAAGAAATAGTGAACTAAAAGCTAAAAGCTAGATACTAAAGCCGAAACGAACAGAGCCGTCACCTTATTCTGATTTAAGTGAACGTCAAGATGGATCACGAACACTGCTAACCCAAACAGACTCAACGATAAACATGGTAGCAAGGGGTGTGCCGAGTACATATCGCCCTGTTATAAAGGTCCGTTCAAACAGCAATAGCATCTGGCTTTCAGAAAACAAAGGTCATATTTTTTTGGCTTTTAAGTGGTTTTTAACATTTAGTTTTTCTTAGTAATTACTGTTTATTAGATTAATAAGTTGCAGCCCAAAAGTCGTTTAGAATGCGTTGGCTTTTAACACGACTTTTTTCTTTTTTTTTTCCTTTACATTATTTATAGAGATATAATGGTGCTTTTTATTTTTACTTGTTAATTAAATATTTTAGTAAAAACTAACAGCCGATGCAATACTATTTTAGCTAAAAATCACACACTTTATATCAAGACCAAATCCATCTACGAGGACGTATAGGAGGAAAGTCGCGCCTCTTCTTATAATGAAGGGGGATAGGGCTCAAACTCATGATCACCTCAGCAACCACATGTGCTATAACATAAGTGTACAACCTTTCCTGTTACAGAATCCATCTTATTTCGTCTTAATTATTTCAAGCAAGTCCATCAAGGTGCAGGTTGCATGTCAGGTGCAAAACCAATTTCAAGGATATAATTAAGACAAGAAAAAAAGGCAGAGGATATCTATCTATCTATCTATCTATCTACCTACCTACCTATCTATCTATCTTATTAAACCAAAAGGCAGAAGAAGCCACCATTTTCACTTCCCAGGGCTAGAAATTCCCATATTAATCAAAGGAAAAAGAGAAAAATCAACACCATTGATCATGGTAGGTCTAGATTATAATGGTCTTAATTAAAGAAACAAACCATGTCAAGTACAATCCATAAATAACTGAAATTTGGAATACAAATATAATAAAATAAGCAATTTGATTTTCATACAAATTTCTTAGTAAAATCCCTAAATAAATATAATTTAACAAAACAAAAATTAGCAATTGGATTTGTATATGAATTCCAACTAAAAATAATAGAAATTAGAAACAAAAATAAATTAAGATTAGCTATTTGATTTTGATATAGGTTCCAAATTAAATCCCTAAATAACTGTAATTTAGAATAAAATAAAAAATAGCAATTAGATTCGTATACATATTGAAACAAAAAATAATTAAAATTCAAAATAAAAAATAAAAGAAAATTTGCAATTTAAATTCCATACAAATTTGAAAGTAAAATCCCTAAATAATTAAAATTTAGAATAAATTAAATAATTTGATTTGTGTACGAACTCTAACAAAAATAACTAAAATTTTGAATAAAATTAAAAGTTATAACATGGATAGCATAAATGGTGTCGGAGGAGGCCACAAAGAGTGCCATGGTGTCAATATGTCCTGCAAGAAGACATTGACCCACAGGAAAGCGCCGAACCAAGGTGTCGATGGTGGATAAGAACAATGTCATGCTACTCACCTTAGCCATTCAACAATGACAATATTGTGCTACTCGCCGGAGCTGTTGAAGAAAGAGTCTAAGGGTGCCTTTGGTTGAGCTTTTGGGAGCTGCTTTTGCTTCCAAAAAGCCAAAAGCCAACCAAAGGGGTGGAAACCAAGTCGCTTTTGAAGCAACTACTTTTAGGTAGTCTGCTTTGAAAGCACCTTGGACCACGCTTTTGGCTTTCGCTTTTGAAATGGTGAAAATAGAGAGTCTGTTTCACAGTTGTTTCAAGGAAAATAGAGATAGGAGATAAGTTTTATACTTGTTTGAACCAAACGACTATGACTTTTCCATGACCCACAACCTACAAAGAGCTTTTTCACCTGACTCACAAAGAGCTTTTTGAAGCCACAGCTCAACCAAACACACCCTAAAGAGCCAAGGGTCGCGATGATAAGTAGTGAGCGTTGATATTGTTGAAGAAGTCAGTGGTTAAAGAAACTCGATGATAGGGAAGGCTTGGTAGAGAGGAGATAGAGTTTTGCATTAAAGACAAGTTATGGACGATATGGACCAATTGGGTAGCTAGGAACATGTTATCACTGATGAGGGGCACAACATCACCTGCGGTGGTAAGAAGATTCTCTATATCGTTAGACAGCAACAAAAGCAGACATGGTGACATCAATGAAGATAAAAAGGTCACTACGATTAGTGAGGAAGTAACAACATTAAGTTGGCCAACATCAAAGAAGAGGAATAAATCGAGCACGTGCATGCATCCGTACAAGTCGAAGCATAGATGTATAAAAGCATAGGAGTAAAGAGCTTAGAGTAGAGATGCCGCAGCCATAGGGAATAGTTTCATAGCCCCTGGAAAAAGTGTGACAAGTGTCCTAGTAGGAATTGATGACGGTTGCACATGTACATGTGTTGATCGTCACAATGGTCAGCATTAAGTAATAATCGAAGAGAAATAGAAGATAACTATGCGGTAGAATATTATCTTAGAAGAGGTAATAACTGAGAGGGATCAATCAAGAATTGAGCATACTGTTAGAGGTCGAAGCAAAGAAGATGTGATGACAAGAAGAGATAGAAGACACGGTTTGGTGGGCAGCCGGTGTGTGAGAGAAGATAGGTTCAAGCTAGGTCATCTATAGTGCATCAGTGTATACATGAGTAAAGTACTCTAATACCATGTAAACTAATAAGATATTTTGCTACATACATAATCAACGTATTGCTTAAGATTAAATAGAGACACGCATGCATATTTATTTTAGAAAAGAGTAACTAATGGATGAAGAATAGATGCATGCAGCTACATAATCTATGTATGATAGAATGTGGTTATATTTTTAACAACCCAATAATTAATTATGCTCTTTGATTTTTTTTATAAAAACTCATACTTAAATTACGTTCTCCAGTTGTATTTCTCTTCAAGTTTCTTTTGTCCTTTTATGATGTCTTAGAAACCTAAATAGCCTATAAGTACGTAAATACATTCTCAAATATTTAAGCTATATAGTTTAATACTACAAACTTTGAAATAAATATATACGTCCAAATACGTGGACTACCTTGCTGGTTAGAAACAAAAGCTAAGTTCTTTTCGTTTATGGCTTCTGTCAAACAAACAAACAAGCGGGATAGCTTCTCCGCCATCATTTCGAAGCGGTTTATCGGGACAACCTTTTCGAAGCGGTTTATTGGCTTATCAGCATTTGGTTTGTTCAAACAAGCACTCGCGGTAGGACCAAAAACTATAAGTTACAGCTGAAAAGAACCCATGCTATGGGTGGGTTCGAATCCACTCATGGCTTATGTACGACGCTACAATAACTCGCTTTTAAACGGTGCATTTTTTCAAGGCGATGTCTACAATTTGATTGTAGCAGACACTGTACCAACTTCAGTTATACCAGCAAAAATCACATGTAACTATCTCTTTCTTCATAATATCTCTTAAAAATAGCTAAAATTCAAAAGCTATAATCCACGGTCAAAAAAACCAACCTATACCGTGATAGCAGCTTTGCACGTTTGCACTTGCTGTGGTAAAGGAAAAGGGGGAAAAAACCGGACACGTCTTATCTCTTATCCCTCGGGAATGAACCAGCTAGCATAGTAGCATGCATGGTGTATTGGTGTTAGACGTCTTGGGGACGCCACCGGTGTCCGGTTCCTGTGTGCCCGGAGCCTGGTTTGGTACAGCATCGCACAAGGGGCGCGAAGGCTAGGGACCTCTACTGCTTGCCCTGCCTGTCACAATGAGCACACCCACGCACGCATGCATGCATGGATCCACCACCAACACCAATGGATGTATGCACGCATGCCAACAAGAGGAGCATCGAGCAGGTGACTGAAACTTGTGCGGGTATCATCTTCGAGCTGTGCTTCTATGCTTGCTATGCCAAATAAAAGAACACATTATATCGAAAAAGATTATGGTAATGCCAAGACATGGACAGCCTAAACTGGGTGTAAGTCACCTTTGCACATTGGCTTTATTCCAAATACTGCAAATATTCAGCTTTGCTAAAAGGGGGAAAAAAAAAGAAAGAAAAGCAAAGTTGTAGAGCTAGTTCCTTTTTTCTTTTGCAAAATAGTAGAGCTAGTTCTTTGATTCCACCCACGAAATCTGGTATCTTTTAGCGTTACCCAGGTAAAAAGAAATTCATTCGCACTATGTGTAAATGAAGCTTTGAATTGTCCCACACATAATTAACATATTTGAGTCTGTCTGCCCATGAGTTGACTAAAAAACCCAACAAAACTGCTATTTAGCGCACGTGCTCCAGTTTAAAGTTGGGCGCACATTTGCAAAAACCAGGTTAGAATACAAGTTACCAGCGTCGCCAGATCGGAGATAACAACTAAGGGCCTGTTTGGCAACGGCTGTGGTTTTTAGTTTTTAGCTGAAATTTTTGAATTTTAGCTGTTTACGATATAGATTACGGAGAGATAGATACTCACTTGCGATTTTGGATGGTACAAATGTTGGGCTTTTAACGTGTATATTGTTTAACCTATAGACCCTGTCTTGAGAAAATACTCCGTTTAAAAGTTAGGTACTGTAGCAAAAACCAAAAGCCGCTAGTTTCGGAGGAAAAAAAACAGGCCTTAAACGAGATTTGTCAACAAGTTTGTACCATTTGTAAACGACAACGGCTTAGGTTTGCGGGCAGTGAACGAGATTGCGAGTTGACATAGTAGAAGAAGAAACGTTGCAATGTACGTGCATTCAACAGAATTCCCTTAAAAGAACCAGGTTGTAGTTCATACTAACAGTGGTTGTTACAGGACAGCGAGGAGGCACATAAAAGATTCCAAAAATTTAACCACATGTTCGACTGTGTTTCTCCGTCGATGCTATGAAAATAAGGATATGTTTATATTGATTTCTGTTTCTAGAAGTCAAAGTTAATACGAACACTCCAGTTTATATAAGTCATTTCTATTAGCCACTACTATTCATTAGTCACTATAATATACACATTCATATATTGTAATATACTTTATATTTTATTATATCATAATTGTGGAAGTCGTATAGCGGTCCAGATATTGTAGTGTCTTTCGTTGCACCGTCTTTCTTACATAATATATTACTATTCATTAACCGCTTCTATCAGACACTATTATTTATCAATCGCAAGCAAAAACTTTCAGCAGAAGCTAATATAAACAGACCCTAAGGTGGAAAGCCACCTCAAACATAGATCATTTGCTGCTGACCATTCCCGGGAAAGGACGGCGAACTATGGAAGTCGATGGTGCTACAAGGACCCTTAACTGTCGTAATGCAATTACAATATTTTAGAAGGTTCCAAGCGCAAGAAGACGGGGACGAAGAGGCAGAAGAGGGGGCCTCCCTCCGAAACGGGCAAAAGCGCAGACGCCCGTTAACTCGGCCAATCCCTGGCTGGCTCACGCGGCCTCGGGCCTGTTTGTTTTGGCTGCGGCTTATGGCTTTTGGCTGAAATTTTTGAATTTTGGCTGTTTACGATACAGATTACGGAGAGACCGATACTCACTTACAATTTTGGCTGATACAGATATTGAGCTTTTAACGTGTACAACGTTTAACTTGTAGACCCCGTTTTGAAAAAAATACTCCGTTTGAAAGTTAGGTACTGTAGCAAAAGCCAAAAGCCGACCGACTTGTTGCTTGCCAAACAGGCTCACCTCACCCCTCTCCCACCTTACTTAACCATGGTTAACTCGCCACCTTACCTTAGCCCCGCCATAACTCATCTCATCTCCCCTCTCCCTCTCTCTACTTGAGGCGCACCACGCCGCACTCTCGCGCACGCACGCGGAGAGCGAGAGCGAGAGAAGCGGCGAGGACTGAGGAGGCAGAGGTAGCGGGGTGTCGGGGAGTGGGAAGGAGTGGTGCGGCTCTGCCGGCGGCGGGCCAACATTTCCGTGGCTCCCTCATTGGATCAGGTACGGATAGGAGCTCCTTTTACCCCCAGATTTCTTGGGGTTCTCCGCTCGCGCTGCTGTTTGTTTCGCTGTTTATGTGGCGGAAGCTCGGGCTTCCGCTATCTCTATTTTCTTTCTCCCGTTTTTCCGTGTTTTTCTCAGTCGAGAGAGCAAAAGGTTGCATTTTTGGTGGGAGAAAACCGTACCTTCTTGCAAGAAAAGTGCTGTAGCTTCATTTCCAGTAGTTTCTGGAGCAATAATTTCGTTCTGCTAGGATTCTCAAGGATTTTAGCTGGACGCATGATTCCTCAGCCTGATGAATTAATGTCGGTGGATTCAGGTTTGCTTTTTATTTTTTTTCTTGGCTCCGTAGTTCATATCATTAAGCATTATTCCATTCTTGGTCGGTTTCTAGCTTGCTCCTGCAACAGCTGTTCTGATTCGAGCTGTGGAGCAAAATTTGTAATTGCGCAGCTTCTATAATGTAGAATCGTAGATTCTACTTGAAAACTACAAGATTCCTGTAATAAAAAAGCGACCTTTGACTACTGCATCTGAGTTTTGACTAACCCTGGTCACCTGGTGAGATGAGATGAGATAGGCATCAGCTGCGCAGGAAGAGTTTCACGCTTATCGAATCGAGAGGAAATTAAGCTGCTGCGCGCAGCTACCGGAACGAATCGAGATGTGGGTTTTGAGGTTTCTTGGTTTGTTTGCCACATGGAAAGTTTTAGTCTTTTAGAAACATGCCTGGATCTCATCAGTTGCCAGAGATCCAGGGTAAGTAAAGCTCAGATGCTATTGATGGGAAGAGTGAATGGGGGACAGCGCGAATCCTAATGATGAAACTGCAAAAAAATTGCATCTGTGTTCAACGAACATATCATAGCTTCAGTATGCGCCTGAAAAAACTATCTAGTAGTCAACAATCATATGGAAAGTGGTAGTCCAGTCCTTATGTATGCCAACTTTCTCTTAAGAAATATAAATGCTAACTTCAGTCATGTGAAGTGTTGTGGTTTATTAATTACCTGAGTTGCTATGTGTATCATGAGGAAACTTAGGAAATTTCCTTATCTTCCATTTCATACTTTATACAGAACAAGAATGAAGCAAGGGTGGTTTGGAAGTCATATGGAGAATCATTCTTTTCTTGTGTTGATGCTTACTAGCAGTTGGTTTCTGACTTGAGAAAATGATGATAACCTCCACTTGCTCTATCTGTTTTTGCAGGATCTAGCTATCCAAAATTTGAGCTTGTCGGGTTTCATAGCGGCTCCCTGTCGCTTTCTGGTGCTGTCTAGCTTATGTGCAAGATGTCCTTCGTTGCCTGATGATCTCTGCTGTGACGCCTCTCTTGCACTCTAGCACCACGTCATCTGCAGAATTTGACGGGCGCAGGAGAGAAGAGAGGAGTAAGAAAGGCCTCATTTTTGCAGCTGCAACTAGTGCATTAACCTCAGTTCCTTCGTTGTTTGCCATGTCTCGCAACTTGGAGAGCCCAGTCCAGACCCAGATGGCAGTTTCAGCCTTGAACTGCACTCTGAGCAGTGAGTACTCTACCAAAAGTAGAAGCGAGGGGAGGGCTGGCGGATGGAAACGTGTTTTTGTCCAAACTGACACTGGTTGTGTCCTGGCTATTCAACTAGACCGTGGTGACAATGCACACACAGTCAAAAGAAAGCTGCAGCTAGCCCTCAATGTTCCCACTGAGGAGAGTTCTCTGACATTTGGTGATCGTGTCCTTAAGAATGATCTCAGCACCATCCGAAATGATTCTCCATTGCTTCTGACCAAGACTTTCATGCATCGGAGTTCCTCCACCCCATGCCTGTCTCCTACAGGCAAGGATCTCCCACAGCAAAGAGAGAGGAGCGGTCCAATTGAACTGTTAGTATGTCCAAGCCGCTGCTCTCGGACAAAGCAGCTTGTCAAGGATGTTGCTAGGGCTATAAGAAATGGTGTGGATCCAGTACCTGTCAATAGTGGGCTTGGTGGTGCCTATTATTTGAGGAACAGCAAAGGTGAGAATGCTGCCATTGTGAAGCCAAATGATGAGGAGCCATTTGCACCCAACAATCCAAAAGGTTTTACAGGGAAAGCCCTTGGGCAGCCAGGCCTCAAAAGATCAGTTAGAGTTGGTGAGACTGGTTTTAGAGAGGTTGCTGCATACCTTCTGGACTATGATAACTCTGCTAATGTCCCTCCAACGGTTCTTGTTAAGATTTCTCATGCTGTATTTCATGTGAATGAAGGCGTCAGCTCTGCCAACAAGAAGGCTTCTGATGGTGATCCACGAGCTGTTAGCAAGATTGCATCATTTCAGCAGTTCATTCCTCATGATTTTGATGCCAGTGATCATGGCACTTCAAGCTTTCCTGTCTCTGCTGTTCATAGGATTGGTATTCTTGACATCAGAATCTTCAACACTGATAGACATGCTGGAAATCTTCTGGTAAGGAAGCTTACTGGAGCAGGAAAATTTGGTAATCAGACTGAGTTGATTCCTATTGATCATGGTCTCTGCCTTCCAGAGTGCTTGGAGGATCCTTATTTTGAATGGATCCACTGGCCACAGGCATCAATCCCATTCTCTGAGGATGAGCTTGAATACATAGCGAATCTTGATCCAATGAAAGATGCTGACATGCTTCGTATGGAGCTGCCTATGATCCGTGACGCATGCCTCAGAGTGCTAATACTCTCAACAATATTTCTAAAAGAAGCCACAGCATTTGGTCTTTGCCTTTCAGAGATTGGCGAGATGATGAGCAGGGAATTTACCAGGATGGAAGATCAGCCAAGTGAGCTAGAGGTTGTCTGTGTGGAGGCAAGGAGGCTGGCAACAGAACGAGAAGAATGTTCCACAGAAAATGACTCTGGCGATGAGGATATAACTCAGTTTGAACTTGATTGTGAAGATGATTGTGAAATGCTAAAAGCACCATCAGCCTACCATTTTGAATTTAAGGGGGGAAGCTCCAGAAACCCACTGTCTAAATTGGATGAGGACATTGAAGAAGAGGAAGATGACATTGACGAGGAGGAAGAAAGCAATGCAGAAAAGTTAGCTTGCCCAAAGCCTGTCAATAAGTGGATTCCTAACATTTGGAAGCTATCTACCTCTCTGAATGGTGTCAGTCTCATTGACAAAAGCCAGCGTCAGCTGCCTGCTGTTCCAAAGGGTGTTGATTCTGTGAAAACTTCTGAGAGCAACAGCAGTCGCAGTGGCTCTCAAGTTGGTAACTGGAGGAGTGCAAATGAGCAGCTCCCAACGAGTGCAAGCTTTGTCAAGCTGGCTGACATGGGGCCGGAGACATGGGGGCTATTCCTTGAGAAGTTCCGGGAGCTGCTGCCTGAGGCATTCCGCTCGCGCAAGTGCAGCACCACAGGGCAAAGGGCAAGGCAGAGGCTGGGCACTTCTTGCCAGTTTTGAGTTAGTGCAGGATTAGGGAGGTGAGCACCTGTTTGGCTGCTGCTGTTTGCTGTGGCGTTTGTGTAGGTGTTAAGCTATGCAGTTCTAGAATAAAGCCATCCTTTACAGGCTTGCAGTAGGGTTTGAGTAATTGAGCTCCTGTGTCAGAGGTCCATGCTGAGATGATGGCCTTTTTTTGTACATAGCTTTTCTTTGATTTTCTAGCTAGACATGAGTTGTTTGAAGGATGTTGGGATGTGATGTCTGCCCAGTTCTTGGCCGCCCAATTCGTCCACTCATGATATGCATTCAAAGATGTCATTCAAATAAACATTCAACAAAAGTTTCTGATGTGGTAATTAAACATTGTTCAGACTTCAGAGTAATGTGAAGGCTCAGCTTACAAGGTTTTTGTTGTGTTGTAAGTTGTCACGTTACGTATACTGAACATGTGGTCACAGATGTATCAGTGGTGTACCTCGGTTACTCTTTATATGCAGTTAAACTCTCCTGAAATCTGTTCTGCTCATGCTGCTGGGAAATTCACTTGTTCATATGGCAGTAGTAAAACTCTCTCACGAGCTGGGCTGAACTGCATCTATGCACTTAAAGCCATCCTGCGATAGTACCATCGTGCAGTCTTTAGATATGAAATAAATTCTTTCAGAAATAGTAGAACTAGCATAAATGCAGCAGTAGTACTGAACATTGTTGGGAAAATAGATGCCCTTCAGTTATTTCCAGTTTTAACATTTGCTGCTGCGGTGTCCATATTACCAGTTTACCACAATCTACCAATGGAGAGACGATGATCATGCCAAATTCGACCAGTACTATTGAGTATTTACATCTATTTCAACCCACGTTAGCACACAACTCAATTTAAGTTCACTCCTGTTTACATTTGATTACCAGGCCATGTTCCTAAGCATACCATATACGCGAGAGAGAGAGAGAGAGAGAGAGAGAGATTGGCAAGCATACCACATACCATATCCAGGGGCGCTTCCTTGGACTCTTGTTAACGCATCGGTAGGCGACATTGGCAAGGATCCTTACCTCTTCAGGAATGCTCCCGACAAGGAAGTTCTTGTATCTCATCCCAATCAACCTTTCCTTCCCCTCCAATCGCTGCCTGAAAGGAGAGGTGCATAATAAGTACTACACTGTTGAGGAACCGACGCTGGAGATCAGTCCGAGCGATTCCTCTGCTTAGAACAAGAACGAATCAATCACAGAATCACAGAATAATAGATTGAACACAGAGAGGTAGAGAGAACTCCTGGTCTTTCTTTATTGCTTTATATTGCATCGGGGTACATAATGAGGGGGGGTCTAGGTCCCTATTTATAGTCTACGGTGGGGGTGCCCAATTAGATCAGGACTCTAGATAGAGTCCAGGTTTCCTAACACTCCCCCTTGGGCACTCACCCAACATGCTCATGCCTCGTCAAAACTCCATAAAAACCTAGTGGGAAAAATTTGGAGAAAGAGTACATGATACATGTGATGCTGCGATGCACGAATTGCCTCATTAAAAACCTTGGTCGAGAAACTTCATGGAAAACTCGTCAAGGGAAAAAGAGTACAATTCACCCAAATTCATTTAGTCTGCAAGACTTTATTTTTGGGTACTTAATCTTCATGATCAAGATTTATTAGCGGGTTTGTGAGAATTCTCCCCCCTGAATCCTGCACTTCTCTAAGTCTCATCATTCCAATTCCACGCACGCACCTTTCAAAGCTAGATGCGGGGAGTGACTTAGTGAATAAATCTGCGAGATTTTCACATGACTTAGTATGCGAGACTTTAATCTCGCCCATCGCTTGCAATTCATGTGCATAGAAGAACTTGGGGTTGATATGCTTTGTGAGATGACTCTTCACATAGCCCGCTTGCACTTGTGCAACGCAAGCGCATTATCTTCATAGATAATTGTGGGGTTTGCACAATGTTCATCCCACATGATCGCTGGATGTGGTGAACCATTCGGCGGAGCCAAGCACACTCGTGCGGCTTCATACGATGCTATAATTTCGAGTGGTTCGTCAAGTAGCTACCGAGCTTTGCTTAGACGATTTCCATGAAATTGCGGTTCCACCACACAGAATACATAGCCTGTTTGTGACTTAGCGGTATGCGGGTCCGACAGATACCCAAAGATCTCGCATAGTTAATCAAGTTCAGATCTTGATTCTTTCAGAAACAATCCGAGGTCCTTGCTACCTTGGAGGTATCGAAAAATGTCCTTTATGCCCTACCAATGCCTTTTGGTGGGCTCTGATCTGACCTTGCTAATGAGTTCACGGCAAATGCAATGTCCGGTCTAGTGCAGTTTGCTAAATACATGAGTGCTCCTACTGCACTCAAGTACGGGAATTCCGGTCCCAGGACTTCCTCCCCCTCTTCCCTTGGTCGGAAAGGATCTCTTTTTTGCTGTAAAGACCTACCGATCATCGGTACTTTCAAGGGAAATGCCTTATCAAAGCCAAACCTTTCGAGTACCTTCTGGGTGTAGGTCGACTGATGTACCAAGACTCTTTCAAGGACATGCTCAAGCTGCAAGCCTAAGCAAAACTTGGTCTTGCCCAAATCTTTCATTTCAAATTCTGACTCCAAGTAGGAGCTTGCTTCTTTTATGTCTTCGGCTGTCCCGATGATATTCAGATCATCTACATACACAGAGATTATACAGAATCCATTCTGGGATCGCCGTATAAATACACAAGGACAGTCTTCATTGTTCGTGTAGCCTTTCTTGCAGAGAAAGTCGCTCAAGTGATTATACCACATTCTTCCAGATTGTTTCAGTCCATACAGTGACTTTCTGAGTTTAACACTATACAGATTTCTATTTGCTCTGTCTTGGTTCTGGAGAGGGATTCCTTGAGGACTCTCATATAAATCTCGAATCCAAGTTACCATAAAGGTATGCAGATCACAACATCCATCAATTTCATTTCCAAATTCAAGTTCACCGCCATTGAGATCAAGTATCTAAAGGTAATTCCACTCATGACTGGGAGTAGGTTTCTTCAGTAATCAACTCCGTGACGTTGAGTGAAACCTTGGGCTACCAAACCTTGCTTTGTATCTCACTACTTCATTTCTTTCATTTCTCTTTCGAACAAATACCCACTTGTGCCCAACGGGGTGTATGTGGGGAGGTGTGCGGCATACGGGGCCAAACACATCTCTTTTGTTCAGAGGTAGCAATTCAGTTGCTATTGCCTTCTTCCAATCTTCCCAATCTGATCTTTTCTTACATTCAGCGAGCGATGCAGGCTCGGGATCAAAATCGATGATGGTGGCAATTTTCTTTGTGAAGTAGATATCGATATTAGCTGTTGTCCTATTCAGGGACTCTCCCGTGTGCACATAATTTATAGCTATTTCTTCATGAGTTGCTTCTTCTGGAGCTTCACCTTGCGCATCGCTTCTTTCAATTGCGGTGGCAAGTCCTTTAGTTTTTCGGCTCCGATGTGTGCGCACATCCATGCCGATTGGGATATTCAGATCCGGTATGCCCTTTTCTCAAGGTGTCATACTTGTGCCAGTCTCAAGCGGCCCCTTCTCATTCGGGGACTTCAATGATCGGTGTGATAAATCCCTTTATCCTTTTCGCCGGGCGCCCCGGTTACTTTGGACTCGAGGAACCGAGTTCTCGCCCTTTTATTCCGAGGCCTCGGACGGGACTAGGGATACCTTCAATTTTCTTTGGTATTTCAACCTCTCCGGTGCATTGCGTGCGAGCACATGCAACTTAATCACGCTCTTCAAATCACTAAAGTGATCGGGCGGTTGGTTTGCTAATGCTTGCAAGTCGATGATCTTCGGACCTCTTTTTCAGTTTCACTAGTGCGCGGGTCATGTGCATGAATTCCGTGGCTTCCACGTAATTTCCCGACATTTTTCATCAACGAATTGATTTCCTCCCCCTAATGACGGGAAATTATCCTCATCAAAAATGCAATCAGCGAAGCGGGCAGTATGCAAATCTCCCGACATGGGTTCCAAATACCTGATTATGGATGCAGTCTCATAACCAACGTATATCCCAGTCTTGCGGAGTGGGCCCATTGCAGTTCGCTGCGGAGGTGGGATCGGTACATAAACCTTACATCCAAACCTCCTAAGATGGGAAACTTTCGGTGGTGACCCTTGCGCTAGTTGTATAGGTGAATGGATGTTGTAGGCCGAAGGTCTAAGGTTGATGAGATTCGCTGCATGGAGGACTGCGTGTCTCCAACATGTAGCTGGCAAATTACTTTTATGCAAGAGGGGTCGGGCAATAAATTTAATTCTTTTAATTAAAGCCTCTGCCAAACCATTCTGGGTATGGACATGCGGTACCGAGTGCTCAACTGCAATTCCCATCGCCATGCAATAATCATCAAATGCCTTTGAAGTAAATTCTCCGGCGTTGTCCATTCGAATGGACTTGATATGATGATCCGAAACACATTTCGATGCGAATGATCTGCGAGATCAGTTTTGCAAAGGCGTGGTTTCTTGTGGACAACAAACCCACATATGACCACTTCGAAGAAGCGTCAATGAGCACCATGAAATACTTAAACGGCCCTGAGACAGGCTGAATGGGACCGCACATGTCTCCCTGGATGAGTTCCAGGAATGCAGGGACTTCATCCTTCACTTTCAGAATGGAGGGTCTAGTTATTAGTTTCCCGGTGGCACATGCAGGGCACACAAAATCTTCATGATTCGGGAAATTCTTCACATTAATATTATGCCCATGCGAGTTATTTATTATGTTTCTCATCATTCTAAGACCTGGGTGGCCTAATCTGTCATGCCAGAGACAGAATAGTTTAGAGCTTCTAAATACCGTCTTCAGGACAGTGTACGCTGCAGGCGCCTTGATGTTGGTATAATATAGCCCAGGGAGATTTTCTAATACCTTTTTCTATTCGCTTCGCGCTTCGTAATGAGCAGGTATTCCTTACCGTACTCTTCTTCAGTCTCAACGCGGAAACCATTTGTGCAGATATTCTTAAAACTTAGGAGAGTTCTAGTCGATAGTCGATTCTAGGTACAATAAGGCTTCTTTAATGACCAAAGTTGTGCCCATGTGGCTCTTCCGGAACCAATTATACATGCATCGCTTCCGGCGATTGTCGTAAGGCTGCCAGTGCTCTTACGAATCGACTTGAAAATTTTTAGTCTCTCTTAAGATGGTATGCATTGTGCCGCTGCTAGCTAAGCACACTTCCTTTATAGGGCGCTACACTTGTTCTAATATAGGGTATTTTATTAATATGTATGAGAAGGCAATTAACACATAAATAAATACACCAATATCAGAACATATCATGCCATCATATACTGAATAAATGAATGAATTCTTCAAATATCATCCAACCATCACGAGAAAATAACAATTCTTAAGTACCATCCATGCAAATTCTAACATATTCTTCCACACAAAATAAATGACAATTAAAGTCGAAATGCATTGATGCATCGACTTCTTCTCGCTATTTTCTGGTTGACATTCTCTTCAAGAGAAAACATAACGTCGGCCGCTTCTAGGTCAAAAGGGGTTCTTGCTATCGTGATGGTTTCAACCTTCACCGATGCAGACTAC
This sequence comes from Dendrocalamus sinicus, assembly GCA_036346575.1. Taxonomy (NCBI): domain Eukaryota; kingdom Viridiplantae; phylum Streptophyta; class Magnoliopsida; order Poales; family Poaceae; genus Dendrocalamus; species Dendrocalamus sinicus. The sequence continues at coordinate 11,226,739 of CM070656.1, read as the reverse complement.
TCGAACTCTCCCCTCACCGATGCAAAGTGGACTTCATGCCGCCCTTTGCCATCCCGTTTTGGCTTGCTGGCCTTATTCTCTCGTGGAGCATCTGATTTGCCTTTCTGGGCTGCGGCCTTATCCTTCCTTCCCCTTCTTTCATTAAGAGCTTTTCGCACCTTGTAGCTCCCGGCGTTGGCTTCACGGTCAGCGGAGCTCCCAGGTGGCTGAGTGACGTAGTTCTTACAGAGAACTTTGTCCTGAGCCTCCGCAACTTGCATCATATCGGTCAATTCGGCGTATTCCTCATAGCCATCTTGACGATAGTTGCGTGCGGATTGTGCTACATTGGGTGGAAGTGTTTTCTCAATTTTCTATATTGGTGTACAAATCCTGTGCAAGGCAGAATTGTACTCCCCGACCGTCTTAAAGTCGACAAACCTCAGTCTGATCCACTCCTGCTCTGCTTGAGAAAGAATGGTGTACTTCAGCCTCTCAAACCACTTCTTGAGTGTGGTCCAGAGTGCTAGCGCGCTTTTCTCCGCCATATACTCATTCTTGAGAGTGAGGCAGAGGTGGTGCCTGAGAAAATGAAATGTCTGATCATTCTCCTCAAGTTTGGGTTGGGCGTCATTCAGTCTGCCAATCCCAATAGCCGCGCGGAGCTTCCTGGCTCCAAGCACAATCTCGACATCGGATGCCTACGTCAGATTATTTTGGCCATGCTGGGCCAGCTCCTCGAACTTCCAGTTCGTGATGCTAGTCATCTAAATGTGTATACGTCTACTGCTGGTAGACATGCACAGCATAATTCACTGCGGGTAAATAAATGGTACAAAAAAAGGTTCTCGCAATGTTTCATAATTTTATGTGCATTTTCTATAATTTTACTGCTAATTTCAGTGATTAAAAGCAATTTTCAACAATTACAATTAACCAAAAATAGTAAATAAATACGAAAAATACAGAGAATAATAATGGCAAAAATAAATAAGCTTCAAATGCTAACAATAATTCAACATTCGGATTCCCGAGGCCCTTTTATGCTAAAATATAAAATTTCAGCAAATTCTGCAATTCCAGAGGGTTTTTACGCAAAATTTCTGTTCAGAGAAAAATTCGCGCAATTTTCTGATTTACAGAGGGGTTTTCTGAAAAAATTCTGGACCCGCTCGTAAATTTGAGGGCTTATTCGCAATTTTCGGAATCACGAGGCCTATTTTGCAAAATTCGGGACTTGAATGCAAATTTCAGGGCCTTTAGGTAATACTCGGAAACCCGGGGGCCTTTTCACAAAACGGCCTGCGCCCCCCACCGGCCACCTTTTTTTTTCTCTTCCGGCCGAGCCTACCCCGGCCCACCCATTCTCCCGGCCCATGTGCCTTTCGGCCCGATCGGCCTGTCCCATGCGCATAACCGGAGAAGAGGGGTAAGGTTTCCCTACCCCTGCGCAAAAGGTGGCGGCGGCGGCCCTTTCGGATGGAGCGGCGGGCGGCGGCGGCGCGTGCGCGCGGCGCGGGTGGCGTGGCGTGGCTGCGGGCGCGCGACGGTGGGCGGTGCGGCGCGCCGAGCGCACCTTGGCGGCGCGGCTGCTCATGCGGAGCGGCGGACCAGAAAGCGCGAGGAGCCGAGGCCGTCGCGGGCGGCGGCGACTCAAGGGAGACCGCCTGGCGGCGCGACGATGTTTGCGCCATGCGGCGCGGCTAAGGGCGGCGGCGCGCGCGGGCGATCGGGAAGCCGGGGCCGGTGGTCGAAGCTGCGGCGTGAGGGAGTTCGGCAGACCACCACCGGCGGCGGTGGCGGCTGAGCTGCCCGGCTCGGGCGGCGCGCGGGACCCCAGCGACGGCGACCATGCGAGGCGATCGCCGGCTCGGGCGGCTCAGCGCTGCGGAGGCGAGGGTCGGCTGCGGGGCCGGGTCGACACGGCGGGTCGGCGCAAGCGGGAGGCCGAGGCGGCAGCGGTTGGCATGGGCGCATGCGGGCGCAAAAAGCCGAGGCGGCGGCGGTCGGCACGGGCGCACGGTGGGGCCAGTGCAGTGGCTTTGGACCGTCGGCCATATGCAGATGGCTTTAGGCGGCGGCGCCGGCTGCTGGCCGGCAATACCTCAGGCTCCATGGCCGGCCGTCAGCGCATGCGGGCGCAACAGCGGGGTTTTTTTTTCTGTGATGCCATGCAAACCGAACAGAGAGCCATGCAGGGAACGAAAAAAAATAAAACTTTTCCAATCTGCAATGCTGTGCAGAAAATAAACAGGAAAAACCCATGCATATAATTTCGTTTCTACTTCTATGATGCAATCAACATCTACCCCGTTTCGTAATCCACCGATCGACATTGTGCCGGCGATTTCAGATCTGCTCACGGTAGATTTAGGGCGGATTTGCATCGTTCTACAGTGCAATCAACATCTACCCCGTTTCACAATCTACCGATCGGCATTGTGCCGGCGACTTCAAGTCTGCTCGCGGTAGATTAGGGCGGATTTGCACCGTAGAATTTCAATCTAGAACGCGAAAAGAAAATACAGATTCAAAAGCGATCTAGAAAATTCAATCTGTGCTTCGATGATTACCTCGTTCACCGGAGCGAAGTCGTGCTGATAACGTGTTGAGGAACCGACGCTGGAGACCAGTCCGAGCGATTCCTCTGCTTAGAACAAGAACGAATCAATCACAGAATCACAGAATAATAGATTGAACACAGAGAGGTAGAGAGAACTCCTGGTCTTTCTTTATTGCTTTAGATTGCATCGGGGTACATAATGAGGGGGGTCTAGGTCCCTATTTATAGTCTACGGTGGGGTGCCCAATTAGATCAGGACTCTGGATAGAGTCCAGGTTTCCTAACATACACTACCGATGATATTGGTGCTCACAGACTGATGTTACAAGGTAAATTCACCTTACTGCAAAATAATAGTTATTACTAAACAACAATGTTTGTGACCTAACATCATGCTGCAAAATAATAGAACTCATGTTAAAATGATGTCTCAGCTAGTGCATTCTTAAACTTTTGGGGCTTCTCTTTGCGTATTAGACAATAATATTCTGCTGCATGACTGAATGTTGACCAGGCAAAACAAATACTCCATACAGGAAGTGATCAATCTGCTAAGTCTAAATAATACCTATTCAATATTGTTTCCCATTGTAAGAACATCTTTATAGTTTTTTTTGAAAGGTAAAGAACTTCTTTATAATTTTTTCTGAAAGGTAAAGAACTTCTTTATAATTTCGTTTGGAATTACAGTGAGAATGTTAAAATAACTTACTAGGTCAATGTACTTCATTCTTCATTAGACCTTGTTGTGGATTTATGGCTGTTGTGAGTTCAAAAACTATTATGCCGAAATCACACGTCACTCTTCTTGATCTTCTTGGTGGACATGCAGTCCGGATCCATATACTATAGGTGCCCTTGAGGCATGACTTCCTTCCATCATATACTTCCTCCTTTGATAGACCAAAGTCTGCAGCCTGCACCCACCAAGTAAAACAAACAGAGGACATTAGCATAGTTTCAGGCCAAGAGTTTTGTCTCAGGACTTCAAATCTGAATTTAGTTGCACGCGTCTTCCATCACAAATATTTTTAGCTGGTTCAGTTGATCACTGAACAGTAGACTCATCATGAGACAGTAGTTTAGTTAAACAACTGACAGAATCATACTTAAAAGTACACAAGGTTGTCACAGCGAACATAGGGCACCTACCATGGCAAGAGTTAGACAGTGGTAATAAAAGTAACAAATAATACCTTACATGGCTGAGAATCAAATAAATATGCCTCATATAATACCTCATCTAGTAGGGAATTAAATAAGCATATCACAAATTCTCCAAATAACTGTTATGAACACCGCTTGTGTTCATTATGAGGCTAATGAGCCAATATATATACATGTACAGGTCTGACATATATGCAGAAAACCCCTCACACAATAGGGTAAATACACAGCTATATAATAAATATCTAACACCACCATTCAAACTTATGGTGAATCAACAACATAAAGTTTGAAGAGATAGAACTATGCTAGGCTTTGGTCTGTACCTTTGTAAAGAAGTCTGCCAACTGAAACTCTAAAGATACATAATGAAGAGTAACAACCTGATCCTGAACTTGTGTTCGCATATAAGAAGCATCAACACCAATATATTTTGTAAGCTCATGCTTCACTGGATCTTTAGCAATGCTAATAGCACCTGTACTGTCAGACAAAAGAGGAGTCGGTGCACAAATAGAAACATCAAAATTCTCAAGTAACCGCCGTAGTCAAGTAACCTCCGCAGTCAACAAAACCATAGCTCGCAACTCAGCTTTAGCACTCGAACGAGAAATTGCTATATACTTCTTAGTTTTCCAAGTAATGAGAGAACCACCAAGAAAAATACAATAAGCAGAGAGAGGTGATCAGAAAGATTATTAGCATAGGTTGCATCAGAATATGCTTAGAGCTGTAAAGAGCTGGAGCGAGGAAAAAAGAGACGACGAGAGATAGTTATACGAAGGTATCATAGAGCACGAAGAAGATAACTATAATGGAGTTAAGTGGGAGCAGAAACAAACTAACTCAAGATATGCACAGTGTATAAAATGTCAGGACGAGTAACACCAAGATAAACAAGGCTCCCAACAAGATGACGATAGCGAGTAGGATCAGTAAGAGGCTCACCATCAGTGGGACGAAGATGAACATGAAGCTCCATGGGAGTCTCAGCTGTGCGTTGATCCGTAAGAGAGGCACGTTTAAGAATATCTTAGATATACTTTTCGTGGGACAGATAGAAGCCCTTAGGAGTAGAAATAATCCCACTCCCAAGAAAGTAGTGAAAAGGACACAGATCAGACATGAGAAATTGCTCATGAAGGCACTCCTTGACAAAAGTGATGTACTGAGAATCATCTCTAGTAATGATCATATCATCAACATACAAAAGGAGAAGCGTCCGGCCACGAGGCGAAATATGAATAAAAAGAGCAGGATAATGAGTTTAATCATCTCTTTTGCATAGAAGATGAATCGATCAGATTGGACTCGCCAGCGACAGTTCCTCAATACGTTATCAGAACGAATCGCAAGGTAATTTGCAGATTAAATTTGCATAAATCTAGATAGCTTTAAATTCTGCAGATTTTGCTTTCTAGATTGTTTTCTATGGTGCAAATCCACTCTAATCTACAGCCAGTAGATTGAAGTTGCCGGCATAATATCGATCGGTAGATTACATGAAAGAGTATATGTTGATTGCATTGTAGATTGAAAAAAAAGAAAAAACTTGCACGGCCGAACACGCCGTCAGCCCCGTACAGCCACTGCGCGTGAGCGCTACGCCAGCGTGCAGCCGTGCCGGATCGTCGCTGGCCCACGCATGGGCCACCGCTGCCCCGACCGCCGGCTTGTAGCCACGCTGAGTTGTCGCCCCCGCACGGGTTCTCCGCCATAGCCGACTGGAGACGCACTGTCGCCACTCGTTTTCGGTCGCCTGAAGTCGCCCATGCTGGCACTTAGACCACCACCAGCCTTCCCAGTGCGTCGTGCCTGTGCCTGAAGCCACCGCCACCAACATTCATGGTGCTGCCGAGCCTGCACACCGAAGCTGCCCACCGTTGGTCGGGAGCGGCCGCCATCGTGCACCTCGCGCCCGTAGCCGCCAACCGATGGCCAGCGCATCGCGCCCGGCTGACCCGCCGGTGTGGCCACCGCCGTGCTCGGTTGTTCCCGTGCCCGACGCCACTGCGCCCACAACCAAAGCTGCACCCCAACCGCCCGTCGCTCAGGCGCCACCAGCTACCGGAGTAGCTCGCAGCTGAGGCCGGTCACCGCACAAGCTGCCGCTTAGGTTGCCGCTGCCAGGAGGTGAATAAGGGTAGGGGAAACCCTACCCCTCCCTCTTTGAGCTGGCCAAGTGGGCCAAATGGGCCGGAAGAAGGAAAAAAGGAAAAAAGGGGGTGAGCGGGACAATGCCGGTAATTTTGCAAAAAATACCCCTCCAAATTTTGGAAATTACGGGAGGGTCCTCAGAACTTTCATACGGGTCCTGAATTTTGCAAGAAGACCCTCGAAGAATTAGTAAATTATGCAAAAAAGTTTTCTCAAAATTGAAAATTTGCATATAAGCCCTCGGAAATTGTAAAATTCACTGAAAATTCATATTCTGGTATAAAAGGGCCTCAGGAATTCAAATTTTGAATTATTTTAAGCATTTGAAGCATGTTTTCTGTATTTATTTACTGTTTTGGTTAATCATAATTATTTAAATTACCTTTAATCACTGAAAGTAACAGTAAAATTTATAGAAAATTCTAGAATATTACAAAAATCTTTTGTACCTTTGTCTAATTTATTTACCTACAGTAAATTTACTTATGCATGTTTACCAGCAGTAAACTTATTTATTCCTTTTATGCACTTGTAGATGACAGGCATCACGAACCAGGAGTTCGAGGAGCTGGCCCAGCATGGCCAAAACTACTTGACTTGGGCTTACTGATGTCAAGATAGTGCTTGGGGCCAATAAGCTCCACGCTGCCATTGAGATTGGTGCACCGTAGGATGCCAAACCCACCCCTGAGGAAAATGATCAGGCACTTCACTTCCTCAGGCACCATCTCTATCTCACTCTAAAAAAATAAGTACATGGCAAAGAAGAGCATGCCAGCATTATAGACTGCACTCAAGAAGCGGTTCAAGAAGCTAACGTACACCATCCTTCCTCAGGCAGAGCAAGAGTGGATCCGACTGAGGTTTGCCGACTTCAAAACGGTCGGGGAGTACAATTCTGCTCTGCACAAAATTTGTACCAAGCTTCAACTTTGTGGCAAGCAGATCACAGATGAGTAGAAGATTGAGAAAACCCTATCCACTTTTCATCCCAATACAGTGCAGTCTGCGCGCAACTATCGTCAAGATGGCTACAAGGAGTATGCTAAATTGATTGATATGATGCAGGTTGCAGAGGCTCAGGATGAAGTTCTCCACAAGAACCTTGTCGCACAGCCACCTGGGAGCTTCGCTGGCCGTGAAGCCAACGCTGGGAGCTACAAGGTGTGAAAGCCCATAATGAAGAAAAGGGGAAGGAAGGGTAAGGCCGTAGCCCAGAAGTCAAGTTAGATGCTCTACATGAGAAAAAGGCAAGCAAGTCAAAATGGGACGACAATCCCTATGGTCAGCAAGACCAAACCTGCTACAAGTGTGGCAAGTGGGAACACTGGTCACGGATCTGTAAAGAGCCGCAACACGTCATCGATGCCTTCCAGGCTAAGAAGAAGGATGGCAAAGGGTAGCATGAAACCCACTTTGCTTCTATTGAGGGGGCGAGTTCTGAGCAGCTGCCTGCACCGATGAAGGTTGACTCCATTCCAGTAGCAGCAACCCCTCTTGACATTGCAGCCGCCGCCATGATTTCTCTGAAAGAGCATTTAGACTTTAATTATCATTTATTTTATGTGTGGAAGGAATAAGTTGGATTTTTGCATGAACGGTACTCAAACAATTTTATTTTCTCATGATGGTTAGATGATATTGAATAATTCATTCATTTATTCAGTTTATAATGGCATGATATGTTCTGATATTGAAGTATTTTATTTATGTATTGATTGCCTTCTATTACATATTAATAAAATACTTTATATTATAACACGTGTGGCGCCCTATGGAGGAATTGTGCTTAACCGACAGTGGCACAATGAATACCATCTTAAGAGAGACAAACTTCTTTCATTCAATTAGTAAGAATGCTGACAGCCTTATAACAATCACCAGTAGTGATGCTTGTATAATAGGTTCAAAAAGAGCCACAATTATACTCCTAATGGGCACAACTTTGGTCATCCAAGAAGCCTTATTGTACCCAGAATCAACTAAAACTCTTCTAAATTTCAAGGATATTCACGCCAATGGTTTCTATGTTGAGACTGAAGAAAAGTATGGTAAGAAATAGCTGCTTATTACGAAGCATGAAGCGAATGAAAAAAAGGGTATTAGAAAAGACTTCCTTCATTAGAAAATGCGCTATACTACACTAATATCAAGGCACCTATAGCCTATACTGCCCTGAAAACAATATTTAGAAGCTCTAAACTCTTCTATCTCTGGCATGACAAATTAGGCCACCTAGGTCTTAGGATGATGAGATATATAATTAACAATTCACAGGGACATATATTAATGTAAAGAATTTCCCGAATCACGAAGATTTTGTGTGCCCCGCATGTGCCACCGGGAAATTAATTACTAAACCTTCTACTCTGAAAGTAAAGGATGAAGTCACTGCATTCCTGGAGCGCATCCAAGGAGACATTTGCGGTTCCATACAGCCACTATCAGGACCATTTAAATATTTCATGGTGCTCATCGATGCTTCCTTGAAATGGTCGCACGTACGTTCATTGTCTGCGAGAAACCATACTTTCGCAAAGTTGATCTCACAGATAATTCACATTAGAAATATTTTTCTTGATCATCACATACCAGAGAATTTACTTCAAACGTATTTGATGATTATTGTATAGCAATGGAAATTACAGTTGAGTATTTTGTACCGCATGTCTACACCCAGAATAGACTAGCAAAGGCATTAAACAAGAGAATTAAATTTATTGCCCAACCGCTTTTGCAGAATTGTAATTTACCAGCTACATGTTGGGGGCACGCAGTCCTATATACAACAACTCTCATCAACTTTAGACCATTGGTATACAACATCCATTCACCTATGCAACTAGCGCAAGGGTTAGCATCGAAAATTTGTCATCTCCGGAGGTTGGATGCAAGGTTTATGTACCTATACCCCCTCCACAACGTACTGCAATGGGTCCTCTTCGAAAGACTAGGATATATGTTGGTTATGAGACAGCATCCATAATCAGGTATTTAGAACCCATGACAGGAGAGTTGCATACTGCTCGTTTCGCTGATTGCATATTTAATGAGGATAGTTTCTCAACATTAGGAGGAGGAAATCAATCCCTTGATGAAAAATATCGGAAAATTATGTGGCAAGCCACAGGAATCCATACACATGACCCGCACACTAGTGAAACAAATAAAGAAGTCCAGAAGATCATTGACTTAAAAGCATTAGCAAACCAACAGTCTAACCACTTTAGTGATTTAAAGAGCATAACCAAGTCGCATGTGCCTGCACGCAATGCACCGGAGAGAGTTGAAATGACAAAGAAAGTTGAAGGTATCCCTAATCCCATCTAGATGCCTCAGAATAAAAGGACGAGAACTTCGGCCCCTCGAATCCTAAGTAACCGGGGACACCCGGTAAAAAAGGATTAGAAGGACTTGACACAGCCAATCACTGAAATTCCACAGAACCAGGAGGGGATCCAATTGAGACCTGGCACTAGTATGATACCTTCAGAAAAGGGCATATCGGATCTGAACATTCCCATGAAGGGAGAAATCAGCATGGATGTGTGCGCACACATCGGAGCTGAAAAACTAAAGGAACTTGTCGCCACAACTGGAAGGAGCAGTGAGTAGGTAGAAGCACAAGAAGAATCAACTCATGATGAAATAGTTGTAAACTATGTGCACACGGGAGAATCCATGAATAGGACAACAACCAATGTTGATATCTATTTTACAAAGAAAACTGCCACAATTATCAATCTTGATCTAGAGCCTGCATCCCTCGCTGAATATAAGAATAAATTAGATTGGGAAGATTGAAAAAGGCAATAGAAACTAAATTATTATCTCTAAACAAAAGAGAGGTATTTGGGCCTATAAGCCGCACACCTCCTCATACGCACCCTGTAGTGCATAAGTGGGTATTTGTTTGAAAGAGAAATGAATTTGTAAGATATAAAGCACAGTTTGTTGCACAAGGTTTCATTCAATGTCTAGGAGTTGATTATAAAGAAACATATTCCCTAGTCATGAGTGGAATTACCTTTAGATACTTAATCTCAATTGCAGTAAACCTGAACATAGAAATAAGATTGGGGGATGTGGTAACTACATACCTTTATGGAAACTTGGACTCTGAAATTTATACGAAGGAGCCTAAAGGTATCCCTGTCCCGAACCAAGATATAACAAATAGAAATCTATACAGTGTGAAACTCAGGAAATCACTGTACAAACTTAAGCAATCAGGCAGGATGTGGTATAATCGCTTAAGTGACTTTCTATGCAAGAAAGGCTACATGAACAATGAAGATTGTCTCTGTGTATTTATACGACTATCCCAGAATAGATTTTGTATAATCTCAGTATATGTAGATGATATTAATATCATCGGGACCATGGAAGACACAAAGTAAATTCTTACTTGGAGTCAGAATTTGAAATGAAAGATTTGGGTAAAACCAAATATTACTTAGGCCTGCAGCTCGAGCATGTCCCTGAAGAAATATTACTAATCAGTCAACCTACACTCAGAAGGTGTTAGAAAGGTTCGGCTTTGAGAAGGTATACCCATCGAAAGTACCGATGATCGGAAGATCTTTACAGTAAAATAAGGATCCTTACCTACCTAGGGAAGAGGGGGAGGAAGTCCTGGGACCAGAATTCTCATACTTAAGTGCAGTAGGAGCACTTATGTATTTAGCGAATTACACTAGACCGGACATTGCATTTGTCGTAAACCTATTAACAAGGCATAGTACAGAACCTACCAAAAGGCATTGGCAGGGAATAAAGGACATCTTCTGATACCTCCAAGGAAACGAGAACCTTGGGTTATTCTATAGAAAGAATCAAGACTTGAATATAACTGGCTATGCAGATGCAGGGTACCTTCGGACCCGCATACCTTAAAGTCACAAATAGGCTATCTAATCCTGTGTGGTGGAACTGCAATTTCGTGGAAATTGTCCAAGTAAAGTCTTGTAGCGACTTCGACGAACCACTCAGAAATCATAGCGTTGTACGAAGCCGCACGAGAATGTGCTTGGCTCCGATGAATGATTCACCATATCCAGCAGTCATGTGGGATTAATATCATGCAAGCTCCCACAATTATCTATGAAGATAATGCAGTTTGTGTTGCACAAGTGCAGATGGGCTACGTGAAGAGTCATATCACAAAGCATATCAACCCCAAGTTCTTCTATGCTCATGAATTACAAAAGATGGATAAAATTAAGGTACTAGCATACTAAGTCACTCCTAGCATCTATTTTTGAAAGATGCGTATGAGGAATAGGAGTGATGAGACTTAGAGAAGTGCAGAATTTAAGGGGAGATTTTTCTCAAGCTCGTTATTAAAACTTGATTACGAAGATCGAGTACCTAAAGAATAAATTCTGAAGATTAAATGAAATTGGGTGGATTGTACTCTTTTTCCCTTGACGTGTTTTCCTGAAGTTTCTCGGCCAAGGTTTTTAATGAGGCAATTCGTGCAACACAGCATAACATGTATCATGTACTCTTTCTCCAAATTTTTTTCACTGGGTTTTTATGAAGTTTTGATGAGGCATGAACGTGTCGGATGAGTACCCAAGAGAGAGTGTTGGGAAATCTAGACCTGGGCTTGAAGCCTTGGCCCATGATGGACACCTCACCACTAGGCTATATATAGGGAGTCCAATTGGTTATTTTGTATACGTGAAAGAGAAAAGCAATAAAGAAAGACCAGGAGTTGTCCTCCCTATCTCTTTGTTTCCAATCTATTATTTGCATCATCTGTGTTTGATCATCTCTTTTACATAGAAGAGGAATCGTTTAGACTGGACTCGTCAGCGACGGTTTCTCAACAACTTTAACCAAAATCAAAAACTTGCTCTGAACATTTTTTAAAAAAAACTGTAGTAACGGAAAAAAATCTCCTTACCTCTGTCTAGAACTCCCTTTCCCCTTGCCTTAATCACTCGCGAGCACCTTTACAGCTACCACTTCACTGGTGGGCGACCATTACAGCCTTGTACACAGGACCGAACGATCCTTGCCCCATAATTGTGGTAAAGTTGTTGGTAGCCTTCCGCAGATCCCTGCACACCATCCAACCAACAACATGGAACAATCAGGAAAATTTTCAACACATCTGATCATATGAGTGTTATATCTGTTGATGGCTACTCAATCACAGCTATAACAGTATCATGAGAGCATGAGCACCAAGATTAAAGTGGGGGGGGGGGGTAATAAGTAGTCGCCATACTTGCAGGGCCGGTCCTGGGCATGGACGACAAGGGCAACCGCCTAGGGCCCACGAAAGTTAGAGGCCCTAACACATGTATATATATACCTATATATATAACTTGTTTGGACTCATAGTTAGAACGATAAACCAAAGTATATAACTACAGGCTCATATCGTTAACTTCTAGGCAACCATTAGCAACAACATGAAGAAGACAACTAGCAACCATATTGAAAACTTGTCTAGGTAGCCCAAGTGTCCAACTCAATTTGGAAACACTTTATTTGACATGTCATAGGTGACTAAACAAATGAATGCTCGCTCATAAGATCGATGCCTAGCTCGGCTCAACTAACTTGTATCTTATTTACTTTCTAATTAAACTGGGAATTTGACAACTGCTGATTTCTTAAATATTTGAATTCTTCAGTTCAAGTATACAAAGAAAAATTTTGGTTCAAAATTGGTAGCCTAGAACTCTAAATTTTCAGTGCATGTGGTTGTGTTTGGCGACTAACAGAAAGTTCTGTATCAGTTGAAGGATTGAAGATTTTCTTTTGAAGGTTGGTGCTTTTACCTTTTAGTGTGGCTGATGACTACTTAGTTAATGTCCCGGCTAACTGAAAAATCTCATAAAATAGTTTTTTATGTGGTTTCATTCGTAAAGTGCATATTTAGAACATATGAATTTCACAAGAAACAATATAAATTTCTCGAGACTTAAATGAGACCTTTAAGTTATATATCTCTTGCAACTTGCAAGAGAAGTTTAGCATATATAACCTTGCTCATACAATATCATGTTGGTTATCTAGAATTATGTGCACTTATTATTGATATACATTAGGTTTTGATCATAAAAGTGTCAGATCAGCCTGAATAGAAGTGAGATTTTTAAAATATCAGGAACACCCTAAGACCTCTACTTTTGTCTCGCCCCAGGGCCTCCAAAATATCAGGAACGACCCTGCATACTTGTTTCTCTCTACTTGTAATGGTATTTTGGGGTCCTAGAGATGGATACGGGCGGCTCCCTGCTGTTGCTGCCGACTCTCCAGCCCCCGACGCGGCGCGCTTCGCTGCCGCCGGTGGGTGCCTCCAGTCAGCCACACTCTCGAAGGCCACCGAGATAGACACACTGGACTCAAGGCTGGTGGAGCCGGCGCCGTTGGCTCGCAGCATCGCTGTGGTCGACTCCAGCGACCGTGTCTGGGTGGTTACGCTGGCCCACCTCTGGTACAGTGTATCGACTCAATTTCTGGAGTGCTAGTAATTTCCGTAACCGTTTAATACTATTCAGTTGCGAAGTACTATACATAAGTGTACACCATAATAACACGAGGTTACAACAAAAGAGCCAAGCTTTATTACAGAAATATAGTTTAGCAACCTAATTTTGACGTAGCGGACTTCCTTGCATCACAAGGAACCAAAATAAAACTGATTTTATTTTAATTGAAGTTTATTTTATTCAAATTAAATCTTTTAATTTATAAAAAATCATATTAATCCTTAATTAATTCTAGAAAAATCCAAATGGTTATTTGTATTTTAAAAACTTCAAAAGGCCCTTAAAAAAGGATGTTACGAAAAAGAAATACACATTGATTATAATGGGTTCAAATTATAAAAATGTAGATGGATTAGATGTAGTTAGAGTTCTACAAACTCTGTTAATTGTTCATTTACGAAGATCTGCATATTCAAGTATATTAGTTTCCTTTGGGACTTAGTGTCAAAAGACTGAATTTTGAGGCCTTCGTCTATGATACATACACACCAATGGCAAATCCACCGGGAGGTTTTGTTGGGCTCGAGCCCACCCCCGGCTGAGACCACCCTTGGGCTCGCTGTCAAGGCCGTTGGACTCGCTGCCCAGGCGATCATCTGATGTTGATACAAACGCGAGCAAGGCGATGAAGTCCTATTTCGATTGCAATTTTTTTTTGTTGGATCTCCAAGTCTAGTGAATCATCTGTGTTGTATGGATGCTGTCTTCTTTGCTTCTTCCATTCTATTGCTTTTGTTTCATTCTTGATTGGGAAGAGGCATGAGGATGACTGGATGAGTAAATGAGAATATTCTGGGAATCTTCTTGAAGAGCACGGTCATTTTTAAAACATATAGTGGTTTTGCATGTTGCAAACAACAAAGAACTTTCTATTTTTTTTTTATAAAAGGCATTTTGGCATATAGAATTATATCGAATCCCAAACCCTACGCATTTTCATCCCAAACCTAACGCTTATTCAAACGCCATCTTAATCCTTTAAGCCCACTCTCTATTTTCGTTTTGGTTTCATCACTGATACACATCAATATTAAAAAGAGAGCAAAGTAGAAGCCAAGATCGAGCTTGCAAATATACCTATATATGTACAAAAGTCTATCTGTTAAGATGGTGCTTCCACCTTACCTAAACACTGTATTAAAAATAACGACTTCTAGATCATGATTTCACACACGATAGTCAACCGAACCACCACGTCATCATGCAGGTAAGATCGGTAATTGCACCGCAAGCAGCAGCAAGAGCGAGCCTTGCCGGTTTGGCAGGAACCAAAGAAAGAGACAAATTAATAGTCGTAGTACAACTAATATCCAGCTAACTCTCGCTAGTTTAACGAAATAGTCAACTTGAATTTTATATCCTATTACCTTACAGCTCATGGTGATAATCAAACTGAAATGCTCAATTTAAATATCTAGAACGTCAGCAATAAGTCGGCAGCAGAAAAATGAATTAGTGCCAACTCGCTCGACCACCACCGCCCGAGACCGAGAGCCTGAAGATGTTATTCCTGGCAGTGTCCCGGAGAATTTTTTGTACGGATAATCTATTTTTTATTCAAAATTATAAAAATATATCCGCGGAAAATTTTTTTACAAAAATAGGCTCTAGTCGCCCCATCGTTGGACGACTGGAGCATTTCGCTTAACCCAGCGGCGACAGCTGGACAATCTGCCAACCGTTGGGCGATTAAATACAGTTGCCCCACCTTTGGGCGATTAAATACAGTCGCCCCACCGTTGGGCGACTGCAATTCAGTGGCCCCAACCGTTTAGCGACGGAGGGTGCAATAAAAAGCCCCGCGCGCTCGGCCGCCAGCCGCATTGCACTGTTTTCACTCCCCGGCCGCACGATTTCGAGAGGAAGGAGAGGAGAAGAAGAGAGGAAGAAGGGGACGAAGAGGAGGGGGAGAAAAGGAGGGGGAGAGCGCGATTTCTAGGTATTTTTTTGTTAGTGTTAGAAATTTAGTTTAGAAATTTAGTTTAGAAAATGTAGTTTAGAAAATTTTAGTTTAGAAATTTAGTTTAGAAAATTAGTTTAGAAAATTTAGTTTAGAAAATTTAATTTAGAAATTTAGTTTAGAAAATTTATTTTAGAACTTTAGTTTAGAAAATTTAGTTTAGAAATTTAGTTCACAAAATTTAGTTTAGAAATTAATATGTAGTTTAGAAATTTAGTTTAGAAATTTAGTTTACAAAATTTAGTTTAGAAATTTAGATGTAGAAAATTTAGTGTTGAAATTTTGTATAGTATTTTTATGTATTATTGTAGAAAATTTAGTTTAGAAATTTTGTATACCATTTTTAATGCATTATTGTAGAAAATTTAGTTTAGAAATTTAGATGTACAAAAAATTTTTTGTATTATTGTAGAAAATGTAATGTACAAATTTAGATGTACAAAATTTATTGTACAAATTTTGTATAGTATTTTTGATGTATTATTATAGAAAATTTAGTGTAGAAATTTAGATGTACAAAATTTAGTGTCGAAATTATTGTAGAAAATTTAGTGTACATATTTACATGTAGAAAATTTAGTGTACAAATTTTGCAGGTATGACTCGTGATGGACGTGACTCCGACTGGCGGTACCCGCTGTTGGACAAGCACGTGGACCGCGTGCACCGCGCTTCCCGTCGTGTGCCGCCACTGGGGAGCACGGACGAGCCGCCTGAGCTGGGAGTGGTCCGGACACGCACACCTCGCGTGGCCTAGGGACTCGACCCCCGTTGAACTGCCAGGTTTACACTACGCCAGCGTTTTAGTGCTACCGTAAGAACGTTCCGTGTTGACCTTCACTTTGTTTGCAGGCTGCGGGATGTCGGGCTACTCCCTCTTGCCCGGATGGTGCAGGCCACGAAGGAGGATGGAGCTGCCTTGGACGCGGGCGGGGACGAGGCGGGCGTGGAGCGATCACGACGCTTCCCGTTCGACCGTTCCCTGCTGACGGTTTTGGTGGACTGTTGGCGGCCTGAGACGCACACTTTCCACCTCCCATTCGGGGAGATGACGCCGATCCTGCAGGATGTGTCCCTGCTCCTTGGCCTTCCAATCGCGGGAGGCGCTGCCTTCCTACCAGAGGCCCCGGTCGAGTGGCGCGCTAACCTGCTCGTCAGATTCGAGGGGGTCGTTCCACCGGCCGATGACCACCACATCTTCGAAGAGAGTCAGACCCATGGCCGATGCTGAGGTGGCTCTTACAGTACCAGGTACGTGGTATTTAAAATCGATCGTTTCTTCAAAGCACTTATTTGTGCTATTACATACTAATAACAACTTGTTTGTATTCAGGTGGAGCGCATGGATCCACAGGCAGACGATTACCAGGTCTCGCGCCACTTGGAGGCGTACGTGCTGTGGCTGTTTGGTTGGGTGCTCTTCACCACTAGCCACGGCAACTCCGTGGATGCGCGCCTTATTGCTTATGCGAGGGCGATCGCGGACGGCGAGCCCCCAGGTCAGTTGGGGATCGGGCGTACTTGTCGTGACGTACCGTGCCCTGTGCGATGCGTGCACGAGGATCAAGGTGAACTCGATCCTCACGGGTTGTCTCCTGCTGCTGCAGTTGTGGTCGTTCGAGCGCTTCAGCCTCGGATGATCTGTGCTAGACGACATGGGTCCGTACGGGGCCGAGATGTATCCGGGGGGAGACGTCGACCGGCCAACGATGGGTTCTCTCTAGTGCCGTCGACGAGTATGTATTATCATAGTCAACTATTTCTTTCTTATTGACGATCGTCATACTAAACAACTTGTCTTTCTTGCAGGTACAGTTCGTGCACGTGCAGGTCACGTGGGCGTACCTGCCCTTTGTGGAGCAGTTTGATCGCCTCACAGACTCCGACGTGTGCTGGGAGCTTTACGCAGATACGGTAGTGCAGGTCCGTGCTCCTGACAGGCTATCCGCA
Organism: Dendrocalamus sinicus; assembly: GCA_036346575.1. Lineage (NCBI taxonomy): Eukaryota > Viridiplantae > Streptophyta > Magnoliopsida > Poales > Poaceae > Dendrocalamus > Dendrocalamus sinicus. The sequence goes on along the minus strand of CM070656.1, from coordinate 11,209,452 downwards.
CTATGCTAGCGTGACCGGGCTTTCTGGCTCACCTGCCGGAAGCTCGTGTACGATATCTACGTGGAGGACTACGTACCCCAGCGAGTCATGCGGCAGTTTGGGCTACGGCAGGTGCAGGTCACGTGGGCGTACCTGCCCTTTGTGGAGCAGTTTGATCGCCTCACAGACTCCGACGTGTGCTGGGAGCTTTACGCAGATACGGTAGTGCAGGTCCGTGCTCCTGACAGGCTATCCGCACTATGCTAGCGTGACCGGGCTTTCTGGCTCACCTGCCGGAAGCTCGTGTACGATATCTACGTGGAGGACTACGTACCCCAGCGAGTCATGCGGCAGTTTGGGCTACGGCAGGTGCTTCCTGTACCAGTCGGACCACCGCTTCTGCGGGCCATGCACGCGTGAGTGATCGCTTCTCATAAATATGTATGTACTTACTACTGTGTTCGCAAGTACTTACATTATTGTGTTTGCAGTCACAACAGAAAGGGAGTTAAAAAGGCACGGACTAGTCGAGGAAGATGCAGCCCTGGATTGTGCAGTGGGAGGGTGCGCTTGACAACCACGTGGAGGAGGAGCGCCCATACGACAGCGCGGACTACGCGGAGTACCTGATATGGTACCAGGCGCGGACACGTACCAGGCTCGTACATGTCGTAGACCCGCCTGCCACACACGTCGCCGCTCCGACAGACACGTAGCCCGCGCACCTCGTGCGCAACGCTCACATCGCGGTACGTTACATGTATATTCAAAGATTCCCAAATGGCAATATCGTTTCGATGATGGACCCTTTTATGTCTTTTTGTCCAGGCTGATGTTGGTTCTGCGCTGTGGACCGATTCCGTCGCAGTACTGCAGAGGGTCACCACAGGTGTGGAGTTGACCCACGAGGAGACCGTCAACTTTGCACGTCAGGTGGAGGCCGAGTGTAGACGTATCGTTAGCCTGCTGTCCTGCACGAGGCTACCGACGGTCTCCACACCCACGCCCAGCGCTCCGACGGGTCGTCCACCAGTGCCACCCCGACCAGCGTGGCACTACTCCGGAGGTAGTAGGTGGACACGTCCTACACCACCTCACCCGGAGCAGCCAAGGGGTTCTGCCTGGGCACGGCCTCCTACACCACCTCAGCAGCTCTTCACGTCTCCTCCGCACATCCCCGACTTCCACACGCAAGGGGTGCACTCTGAGCTGTACGCCCCTCATCCTACCTCGATGACGCCAACTGCGGGTACGCATCGTCCGATCTCGTTTTTATCCCAATGCGACATGCAATGAACTAACGATATTACTATTGCAGGTCCTTACCATCAGCAGGCACATGGAGTCTCCCCGGGCCCCGACGATGTAGACCAATTTTTTGCGGACTAGCCCGGGCCGTCCTGCGACGCAGCACCAGAGGTTCTCTCCAGCAGTGCCCTCCCTGGTGCACTGGAGGGCACACAGCCAGAGGTGTAGCTGACTCTACCAGCGCAGGGGCGGGTGCGACACCCTCCTGCACGTTTTACTTTCTCGGAGCGTCGTCATCACCCGTTGCACCGGAGGACGGCCAAGCGGGGCCGTACGGGAGGATGCGGGCGCGGTGACGGGGCACCTCAAGGTGGCGAGTGAGGGGTACTGCCGATGCTATATGTTACGAATGTAATGAAAAAATACGCGGTATGTTACTCACAATTATATTATGAAGTTTATTTAAATTCAAACAAGTATATTATCTCTTCTTTTCACATTCAATCATTCATATATCAAGTCATCTAACAAATATTAACATACTGGTTCTCCGTACGGAAATTCTCAGCGTATGTCACTTAATAATGTATGTACCAATCATTCTACGGTCAATCTTGAGCTCTCTTCACCTGATTTTACTCTTTTCTGCTGGTGTGCGATCCTGAGCCAATTGCCAACAGAGCCGAGGCACCAGAGCCCGCCATGGCGACCACCACGACGACGGCGCACGCCTCTGACTCCACATACGCGCCGCACGTCCTGGTCGTCCCCTACCCGGCGCGAGGCCACATGCAGCCCCTCCTCCACCTCGCCTCCCTCCTCGCAGCCCGCGGTGGCCTCCGCCTCACCGTCGTCGCCACGCCCGCCACGCTCCACCTCCTCGACCCGCTCCTCGCCCAGCACTCCTCCGTGCAGCCCCTCTCTTTCCCCTCCCTCGACCACGACACGTCGGGCCCCGCCTCCGTCGGCGCCGACATCCACTGCCTCGCCGCGCTCCGCGCCCCGCTCGGCGAGTGGGTGCGGGCCCGATCTGGAGGAGCCGGACGCGTCGTGGCCGTGCTCTCGGACTTCTTCTGCGGGTGGACGCAGCCGCTCGCGGTCGAGGCGGGCGTCCCGCGGCTGGTATTCGCGCCGTCCGGCGTGCTCGCCACGGCCGCCACGCACTCGCTCTTCCGCCGGATGCCGAGGCCCCCGGACGGAGCCGTTTCCGGGCGCCAGCATGACGTCTCGTTCCCGGCCCTTCCCGGCGCACCGGCCTTCCCCTGGCGGCAGCTCTCGCGGATGTACAGAAGCTATTTGGAGGGCGACGGCGACGAGCACTCCCAGGCGATCAAGGACAACTTCCTCTGGAACCTGGAGAGCTCGGCGTTCGTGTGCAACACCAGCCGCGCGCTTGAGGGGGGGTACCTGGACGCGCAGCCGCTCGAGGACTTGGCGGGCAAGCGCATTTGGGCGGTCGGGCCGGTCGCGCCGGAGAGCACCGGCGACGACTCCGTCGGAGAAGTTACCAAGTGGCTGGACGCGCTTCCGGACACGTCGGTGGCGTACGTGAGCTTCGGGAGCATGATGGTGCTGCCGCCGCCGCAGGCGGCGTCCCTCGCGGCCGCACTGGAGCGGAGCGGCACGCCTTTCATCTGGGCGGCAGCGACGGCGACGCTCCCAGAGGGGTTCGAGGAGCAGGCGGCGGCGTCGGGAACGGGGCTGGTGATCCGCGGGTGGGCGCCGCAGGTGGCCGCGCTGCGTCACCGCGCGGTGGGGTGCTTCGTAACGCACTGCGGATGGAACTCGGTGCTGGAGGCCGTGGCGGCCGGGGTGCCCATGATAACGTGGCCAATGGCTGCCGACCAGTTCTTCAACGCGCGGCTGGTCGTGGACGAGGCGCGCGTGGGCGTGCCGGCGAGCTGGGGCGGGTTCGGCAAGGTCCCGGACGCGGATGACCTCGCGCGCGTCTTGGGTGAGGTCGTTGGTGAGGCGGGGAGCGAGCTGAGGGCGCGTGCCAAGGAGCTCGCCGCGAGGATGGCGGAGGCGGTGCGAGAGGACGGCAGCTCCCGGCTTGAGTTGGGCGGGCTCGTGCAGGAGCTCTGGCATCTTGGAAGACAAGCAAACCACCGTGACGAGTAAGCTGGGCTAGTTAGATGCATGATACCCAATTTCAGCTTGAAATTGAATGATCGACGTGTTTAAGCAGCTTCATAAAATCTGTTTGAAAATGTCAGTCTGTCACTGTCTGTGATTTTGTGTTATCCAGTATCTGAAATTCCAATTGAGCTGGATTAAATCTTAGAATATATGATCCACTATAGTGGGAGTAGCTATCAATCTCTTAAAATTTGTGATCGAATAAACCTGACTAGCCACAGGTTGTGTGGTCGTAACGACCATATTATATGTGATTGTTATAACCAGGTTGTGTGTTGTGTGTTGTGTGTGGTCAGTTACGATCATATTATGTATGGTCGGTTACGACCACGGTGTGTATGGTTGTAACAACCAGCGTCGTAGTCGTAAGTGCGCCTGCGTCTGCAATGGTCGTAGCTGCGGCGCTGTGGTCGTAGGCGTCACGGTCGTGGCTCCTGCGTGTCCGTAGTCGAAGCCATGCCGAGGTTGAAGGTGTGGTCAGTCACTATAGCAGTTGGTTGTAACTGTAGTAGACGTCAGCACGGGTTGTTGTGGATGACACTGGCCATACCTTGGTCGGCAAACTGCCCAGTATTGGCAGGCGGTGGGGTAGCTGATGCCAGAGTACACGACCTCGGTCTGTCGAGTATGTAAATAAGTCTATAAATTGAGTCAAGTAGTAAGTTGCAGTTGCGAAAAAGAAACAGAACACGAGAAATTGCCCCAAACACTCTCTCCACTCTTACTCTGCAACTCTGTTCCTTCTTGCTCTCTGGATTCAGCTGTTTGTCGTCCGACGACAATGTATCTTCCATTTGATTTGGACGTGTTGATCCAAGTTCATCCCAACACTTGGTATCAGAGCACGGTGCATACTCAAATACATACGGCTCAAGTCGATGGCAACCATCGCACAGCAGGTGGCGAAGGAGAGCGGTGGCGTGCCCTTTCACTACCCGATGCTGACATCCTCCAACTACACTGCGTGGGCGATCAAGATGGAGGCATTGATGGATGCCCAGAGAATCTGAGAGGACATCGAACTAGTGACTAGAGTGGTTGTGGTGGCAAAGAAGAACAAGTCGGTGTGGGCTTTTATCTTCCAAGTCATACCTGAAGATATTCTTCTACAGGTGGCCAAGAAGAAGACAGCCAAGGAGGTATGAGATTCTCTGAAAACCAGATATCTCGAGGCTGATCGGGTGCAAAAGGCACATCTACAAATACCGCAGAACGAGTTTGTAGGACTACACATGAAGGAGGGAGAGTCCATCGATGATTTTGTTGGAAAGCTGAGCGGGATGGCAAGCAAGTACAGCTCGCTTGGCTGAACCCTAGAGGATCCAGTGCTCATGAAGAAGCTCCTCAACTCAGCGCCCAACAAACTCCTCCCGATGGTGGCCTCAATCGATCAATACTCCAACCTGGAGACGATGCCGTTTGAGGAGGCCATAGTGTGGCTAAAGGCATATGAGGAAAGGATCTGTCATCAAGCTGGCAATTCCAACACTGATGGACAGCTTCTCCTTACTCACACTGAGTGGTTGGAGCAGCAGAAAGGCAGCGGCAGGGAGTCGTCGGCAAGTAACAAGGGGCGAGGCATAGGAAACTTCGATGGACATGGTCGGGGCACCACATTCGGTGCTTCAACCGCGACAACAAGGGGCGCTACGCCTTTGAATGTCGCAACAAGCACTGAGAGGAGGTGCACCTAATGCAAGACCAGGAGGAAGAGCCAACCTTGATGTTGACAATATGTACAAGAGCCAACCTGGTGCTTCTAAATGAGCAGCATGTCCTACCAGACTTGCGTGCAGAAGGTGTGTATGGCCAAACTGGAGTGATTATGTCATGCCCGGTTGGGGCATCTCAATTTCTAGGCAATGAAGCTGATGGTCGACAAGTATATGGTGTAGAGAGTACCCAGGCTTGAACATCCTACACAAATTTGTGAGGGTTGTTTGCTAGCTAAGCAAAGCTGATTGCCATTTCTAAGACAAGTCATGCATCGAACAACGCAGCCACTAGAACTCGTATATGCAGATTTGTGTGGCCCAATCACACCTCAGACACAGGCCAGGAGCATGTACTTCTTACTGCTTGTTGATGACTTCAGCTGAATAATGTGGCTGTACACACTGAAGTCAAAGAGTGAAGCAGTCAAAGCCTTTAGGAAGTTTAAGGTGCTGATCAAAAAAGAGGCTGGATATGATATGAAAGCTCTCAGAACTGACCGGGGCAGGGTGAGTTCGTGTCAAACAAGTTTAGCCAGCTATGTGATGAAGCAGGAGTCCACTGGCATCTTACCGCACCCTACTCACCACAGCAGAACGGGGTGGTGGAGCTGCTGAACCAAACTATGCTGGCGACTACCAAAAGTCTATTAAAGACCATGGGAGTGCCAAACATAATGTGGGGAGAAGCAACACACCATGCCATCTACTTGCTAAACCGGATTTCAACCAAGGCCTTAGTTAGGGTCACTTCACATGAAGCCTGGACAGGGAGAAAGCCAAACCAGGCACATGTGAGGATCTTTGGGTGTACTGCACATGCGAAAATACCAGTCGTCCACTTGAAGAAACTGGATGATAGAAGCAAGGCCTTGGTTCATCATGGTGTTGAAGAAGGAAGCAAGGCGTACCATCTCTATGATCCTCAAAGCAAGAAGATTGTTGTGAGCCAGGATGTGGTATTTGAAGAAAATAGGAGGTGGAATTGGGAGATTTCAGACAGCGGTGAGATCAGTGAGGCTACCGAGTTCACTATAGTAGAACCTACAATAAAAACTGATAGGCAATTGCTTCAGCAAGACTCAGTAGCAGCAGACTCATCAGTACTTGCGCCAGAAGACTGGGCATCTATCTCACCTACAAAGTCAGATGGTCAGTTAGCCTTGGCAGCAGATTCAGGCCCCACAAGCCCTTCCTCTACAGCAACAGAGGAAGGATTCACATGGTACCAAGCACTCTCTGAGGTCTACGTAGAAACATAGTCAGTCAAACTCGATGCAGAGTTACTGTTACTAGCAACTGAAGAACTACAGTGTTGTTAAGAGGTTGCGAATTCACTTGAGTGGCAGAAGGCCATGAAGAAGGAGATAGAGACAATAGAGAAGAACAAGACATGGTCTCTCACCGAGTTGCTGGCTGGTCACAAAGCAATTGGTCTTAAGTGGGTATTCAAATTGAAAAAAGACTCAAATGGAAACCTTGTCAAGCACAAAGCACATCTCGTTGTAAAGGGGTACGTGCAGAGACAAGGAATAGATTATGAAAAGGTGTTTGCATCGATGGCGAGGATGGAAACAGTGAGGTTACTATTGGCACTAGCAGATCAAAAGAGTTGGGAGATTCATCACCTTGATGTCAAGTCAGCATTTCTGAATGAGAGACTCCAAGAGGAGGTTTATGTGAAGCAACCCGAGGGCTTCTCTATTGAGAACCAGGAGCACCTTGTGTACAGATTGTCCAAGGCACTCTATGGTTTGCGACAAGCTCTAGGGCATGGAATATCCATTTGGATAGTACTCTGAAGGAACTCAACTTTCAGAAATGCCCCCAAGGCAAGGCTCTCTACAAAAAAGAAACATTGGCTCTGTGCTGTTGGTGGTGGGAGTATATGTAGATGATATGATTGTTACCAGCACAAGCAAAGACCAGATACAGTCGTTCAATCATCAAATGATGAAAGAATATGAGATGAGTGATCTTGGACTCCTCTCATACTATTGGGGATAGGGGTAGAACAGAAGAGAGGCATATTATCCTGAAGCAGTCAGCGTATGCTAAGAAGGTGCTACAAGTGGTCGGTGTATGGGAATGCAATTCGACGAAGGTTCCGACGGAACCAAAATTGCATTTGAGCAAAGATGAGGGTAGAGTGCCAGTGGATGCTATAGTCTTCCATCACATAATTGGGAGTCTAAGGTATCTCACACACACACAACCAGATTTGGCTTACTCAGTGGGGATGTTGAGCAGGTTTATGCAAGCACCCAATGAGTCGCACCTCCAGGCAGTCAAGCAAGTCCTGAATATGTGAAGGGCACCTTTAACTTTGATCTGGAGTATACGCAAGGAGGTGAAAGATGCTTGACAAGCTACAGTGACAGTGATCTGACTGGAGATGTGGAAGACAAGAAGAGCACGAGTGGTTTCGTCTTTTACCACTCTGGAAGCCTAATCGCATGGAGCTCACTGAAACAGAGGACAGTTGCCCTCTCCTTGTGTGAGGCCAAGTTCATGGTGGCAATAGGCGCAGCTTGTCAGGTGATCTGGTTCAAAAACTTACTGAGCGAGATCACCGGGAGAAAGCCCAAACTAGTGACAATGTTCGTGGACAACAAGTCGACGATCGTACTCATGAAGAACCCCGTGCTCCATGGAAGAAGCAAGCACATTGACACACATTTTTATTTCATTAGAGAATGTGTGGAACAAGGACAAATAAATGTGAAGCACATCAGCACAGAGGAGCAGTGAGCCGACATCCTTACGAAGGCACTTCTCAAAATCAAGTTTAGTGAAATACAGGACCTGAACAGAGTCAGAGACCTCACAACCTGAGTCAGGTTTAGGGGGGTGAATGTGATCGAATAAACCTGGCTAGCTGTAGGTTGTGTGTGGTCGTAACAACCATTTGTGTGTAGTTGTTATGACCAGGTTGTGTGTTGTGTGTGGTCGGTTATGACCACGTTGTGCATGGTTGGTTACGACCATGATGTGTGTGGTCATAACGACCAGCGTCATAGTCATAAGCGTGCCTGTGTCTGCAGTGATCGTAGCTGCAGAGACATGGTCGTAGGCGTCACGATTGTGGCTCTTGCATGTTAGTGGTTGAAGCCATGCTGAGGTTGAAGCCAGTGGTCGTGTGGCCAGTCACTGTAGTAGTTGGTGGTAACTGTAGTAGGCGTCAGCATGGATTTTGTAGATGACACAGGCTATACCTTGGTCGACGAACTACCTGGTATGGGTAGGCAGTGGGGTAGTTGAGGCCAGAGTACATGACCTCAGTCTGTTGAGTATGTAAGTGAGTCTATAACTTGAGTCAAGTAGTAAGTTGCAGTTGTGAAAAAAAAGAATACAAAAAATTGCCCCAAACACTCTCTCCACTCTTGCTCTACAACTCTGTTCCTTCTCGCTCTCTGGGTTTAGTTGTTCGTCATCCGACGATAGTGTATCTTCCGTTTGATTTGGGCATGTTGATCTGGATTCCTCCCAACAAAATTAACCAAACTTAATTGTAGATCTTGTTTAACTTCTAGTTAACCACTCTGATGAACATTTCCATAGTCTCATTCTAGTATTCTATCTTACAATGAGCTAGATATGCCCCTCTACTTACAAAGCATATCAATTTAGTCTCTTTATTATGTTAACAATAGGAAACTGGGCATGTTGATGAAACCGAGTCCACCTAGGGAAAATATATCAGATTTTAAAAAAATTTGAACCCCAATGATAACACCGGTAACCGCCAGTTTTTAAAATTTTTCAGAAATTTCATTCGAAATTTTTTGAATTCAAATATGAATTTGTTGTGTGCAAAAAGAAAAAAAGTTGAAAGTTAGCTTGCGCAAAGCCTGTCAATAAGTTGCTTCCTAATGTTTTGAAGCTATCTACCTCTCTTCGAGGAGTGTGCGGAAGTAGGCGATAGTGGCACCTTGTAGGCCGCAGCAGCCAGGGTGACGATGCTGACGTGGCCCATGATGGCAGATCATCGATGACCCAGATACAAACCAAAACACACACATGATGGTCCTAACACACTCGAACACCTTTCAATTAACACAAGACACACTAGAGTTTTTCTGCTGTGTAATGTCGTGCAGCTTTTCATTTTCCCCACGACTCGCACTCTGCGCACTTAACCAACTAACAGCTAGTGGACATGACCTGTAACAGACACACTACTACCTGCCCAAGTCTACAACCACATACAGACTTGGCCAGCATTGAGTCCTTCTTCGAGTACATCTTCAAGTCCTTCGATCATGGCTTTTCAACAACATTACTTCGACCACATCTTCATTGACTGTATTTTCGGTAGTATCGCTCACATAGATGGTACTACTGGTCTTCGAGCACCAACCAAACACTATAGCTTATGAGTACCGACCGTCGACCATTATATAGCTATGACCACTGTAGCCACGACCACTGTAGCCATGATACTGTAGCTCCGACCACTGTGCAGCTCGACTTACGATTGCGGCTGCTATGATCGGTCTCCAACTTCTACACGTACTTGAACACACGGGTATTCGACACACAATTATACATAACAACACAGTAAACACATCGAGCACTCGACACAATTACAGAGTACTCAAACACACCGAGTACTCAACACCGACCATACTAACAACAATACAACAAAATTAGTTCCAACAATCAATTCGTGAATGTGTGGCTACTTGTGGACAAGCTGCGCGCGGCCGTGCTGGTGTGTTGGGATAGCCTCGCGACGGCTCCAAGCACCGACAAGCTAGAGAGCGTGCTAGAAGCAACTGTCGTTGTGGGGAAGCGGAGCGAGTGGGGCAAGGTGGCGGCGTAGGCAAAGGAGCTTGCCGAGGAGACGGTCGCAGCTGTGCAAGAAGGCGGTGTTGGAACTAATCTTATTGTGTTGTTTTGTACTCGTGTGTCGTATACTGTACAGTGTGTCATATACTGTACAGTGGTCATAGCCAGTGGTCAAAGCTAGTAGTCGTAGCCAGTGGTCGATGGTCGATAGTCATAGCTACAGTGGTCGACGATCGATAGTCGTAGGTACAATGGTCGACGGTCGATAGTTGTAGGTACAGTGGTCGATGGTCGATAGTCGTAGCTACAGTGGTCGACGGTCGATAGTCGTAGCTAAAGTGGTCGACGGTCGATAGTCGTAGCTACAGTGGTCAACGGTCGATAGTCGTAGCTATAGTGGTTGATGGTCGATAGTCGTAGCTACAGTTGATAGTCTGTGCTGAAAGACCTGTGTGATCGGGGATGCAATCGATGTGCTGTGATCGATAAGTCTTGGTCGATAATGTAGTCAACAAGGCGCAATTGAAGCCGTGGTCGAAAGAGCGGTCAAAGCCATGGTTGAAGGCCTGGTTGAAGCCATGGTCGATGCCGTGGTCAAATCCACGGTCGCAGCTATAGTAAGACGATCGGTGATCGAAGACTTGTGTAGTCAGAGATGCGGTCAAAGAACTATGGTTGACAAGCCATAGTTGGTGAAGTGATCGACAAGACATGGTCAAGAAGCCGTGGTCGAGCAGCCGTAGTCGTGAGGTGTGGTTGAAGACACCGTGGTTAAATGCGTTGTTGAAGCTGTAGTTGGAGGACTCGAAGCCTGGGGTCGTGGTCGTGGTGCCTGTGCATGGAGTCAAAGTACGTAGTCGCGGTCATAGCTGCGAAGAGTATTGTAGCAGCCATGTGTGGCTGATCACTATAGCTATTGTTGGTCACTGTAGTAGTCGTCAGAATATTGCGTGGTGTTGGCAAGCGGCTGAATGGCGAGGGCAAGTGGCTGGTGACTGTAGCAGTCGTTAGGTGGCTGAGTGGCATGGGCAGGTGGCTAAGTGACGTGAGTAGTCGACGCGGTAGTTGATGCTAGAAAAACCGGATCAGAGGGAGTGGCCATCAGAGTATTTAGCAGTAGCGAGTGCGTGCATAGGTGATGTAATCGTATGTGCGTGAGGTCTATTTAAGGCATGTAAATCTGTAGAGCTGAAAGTGTATGAGAAAATAGAGTGAATAGAAGCAGGGGCGGACCCACAGGGTATGCCGGGTGGACCACAATATACCCTGGGGCCCAGCCGAACTCAGTACTGAGATTCTTTCTGGAGGAATTCTGAGGCTACAAGTTGATAGACCATGTGGAGGTGACCCCGGTTGTGTGATGAGTAATTGACATCTGTTTTAGAAAAGTCGAGTTTGGTTTGTGTGGTTCGGGCTATGTCGTTGTGCGGTGCAATCGATTTCGGTCGGACCTTGTCGAACTAGGTCAAACATGCTTAAGTCGTTTATTTTTCGTTTCGATTGGTTTGGGCTTTGAGTATGTCTTCTGATGCTAATGTATGGTTACAATATTTCTAGCGGTGCTATGTGATTTGTTTCTTGTCTGTGATAGCTGCAGGACGTCGAGGTGGAGTCGTGGCGAGGCACAGGATGACCGGACTAGGCGCAAGTGGTGCCGAGGTCAAAGCGGTTGAGGTGTGCCGAAGACGACGAGGACTCGAGGTGGCTGTGTGGCTTGGAGGGCAAGGAATGAGGAAACTTCCTAGAAGGTGCACAAGGGGCGTTTTGGTGAATACGCAAAGCTGTACTAAAGGAAGTGGATTGTGGATAAAGCACTAGAGTTGGTAGAGTCTTAATGGGCAAAGCATGTTGCAAACCCATTAGTAGGAGGCTATAAAAGGAGGCTTGTTTCCTGCATGTTATATCACTTGTTAGGAGAGTGAGATGGCTTGAGAGTTGGTGTGAGATTTCTATGTTTGTTTCTCTCCATGTATGCATGAGATGTGATGGTTGTAGACAACAAACCCATGTAATCATCCATGTCTCCTTGGCTATCTATGAGATATTCACTCTTAGTTTTGTTGGTGTTGAGTTTGATCTCTTCTTTTTACCTTCTGTGATTTGGCTTAGGCTTCAATTTTATATGTTCTATCTCAGTTCTCAGTTGCCTGGCAATCTGTGCTAGTTTAAGGTCTCTGGTTTTTTCAAGATTGGAATTCTTGCTTCAAGTTGGCTTCTAGCATCTTTTTGGTTTGGCAAAGATTCTTGTTTCCTGCAGTGTTTCGGCCAAAGTAGGACTGCATGCAGTTGGTCTTAATTTCCTTGTTTATTTTGTTCGGCCAGTGCAGCATTTGATGATGCCTCTCGGTTCCTCTTTTTGTGTTTGTTCCAATGCAGTCCTGCTATTTTGGCAGCTAGCAGTGACCATAGATTTCGGTTGTCTTCTGCAGTATACATTGTGCCATCTTTGAGTCTTAGCGCATGCTCTTTTTGGTTAGTCTGCTGTGTGCATTCTGTTGGCAGCAAAACAATTCTCGGCATGCAGTGAAAATAGCTTTGTTTTTTTGGTTTTCCTTGCTATTCTTTCTCAGGTAGCTGCAATAAAATAGTTAGGCAGTTTTTAGTGCTTGGAGAACACCTCTGTACCAACAAGAGTACTAATGTTATCTCCCTTTCAGTTTACGGCCAGAAAGAAGCTTCAACCAGCAGACTATCTTTTCACTTTTGTGATCTTTTTCTTTTGCTTTTTCAGTTTTGCCTTTCCGTGCTTATTAGCCTACAGGTTGTGAATCTTTTGGTCAGGCTCTTCTAGAAGTAATTGATCAAGTCTTGTATGAGTTAGTGCCTTTTTGTTGAAATCTTGTTGCCTTCTTTTCTCTGAAATTGTGAGTCAATCTGCAGACCGAGCTCCTGTTTTCAGTGTGCCGAGTGCTCTTCTTCCTGTAGTTCTATTTTCAGCAGCAAAAAAAAGGTTTCGGTTATGCAGTCGTCTGGTTTTTCCTCTGCTGTTTTTGTCTCTTTTTTATTGATTTTTTGTGCGAATACTTGGGGGTGATTTTTTAAAGAATCAACGTTCATCCCCCTCTGTTGCCGATTTCGATACACAAATTTCTGAAGCTGAGGTTAATAATATCAATATTCGCTTTCTGGATAGAAGAACGTGAGAATTATAGCTTGACTTAGTGAGATTCTCTTCACTGATTACTGTTTTATAGCCGTATAATATTCTGATCTTTGTTATCTTCTTCCTTCTCTATACATTTCACTCCGTCGTTAGTGGTGAACCAACTGTTGGTAAGACGCAATCAGAGACCATACTCCGGCAACTTACCACCAAGAAGGGGCAGGTCAGAGCATTTTCAAAAGTTTCCTTACTGTTTTTGTGTTTTATCTACTTTAGAAACACTATTGATGATAGTTATAAATGTTTATTTGGATTATGTCCTTATTGCACCATTTTGCGACGGGGGGAGGCGGTGGCCGGGGGGAGGCGCCGGGGGAAGAGCGAGAGGCAACGGCGGCTAGGGTTAGGAGATCGGTGGCAACAGCAAGTGTTGAAAGGGTATTTTCTGCAATGGTTTTAGTGAAAACAAAGTTAAGAAATAAGATAGGTGATAGTCTTTTAGATGATTATCTAGTCACATTCATTGAGCGGGATATTTTCTTTGAAGTGGATGAAGATAATATAATCGAGACTTTCATGTCCTTTAGAAAGCGTAGGCCAAAAAAGTCAGACAAATAGTATTGTATGTCTCTTTTATGTATATTTCAGACTATTAGTATGGTGTTTGAACTATTTATATTGTAATTTGTGCAAGTTTTCAACTTAGTCCTTGAATTTAAGACTTATCATATTATTTAGTGCCTATATACCGAATTACGGTGTAAATTTTATAATTATTTACCGAATTGGCAAATGGTTTTACCTAATTGCATATGAAAATTTTGGTGTGGTATACCCTTTGGTAAAGAGATATTTGATCTTTTGTCACACCTTTCATTTCCATTTGATGATTTGCCTCATAATGTCTCATTGACATGTGGGGCCAAGGCCCACATGTCAACGAGATAAATGGGGTAAATCATCAAATTTCATGTTTATGCATAAGACAAATTCTCTAATCTTCTTTTGGTAAAATCCTAAATCCGCCGCTGAATAGAAGGGGAAAAAAGAAAAGGTGTATGTCGGTGAAAAGAAATTTCCCTTTATGTTTTTGCGCGTTATCTCTCCACTCGATTGCATTTCTTCCCATGTCAGTGGAGTGTCACGAGGTGGAGCTACTGCACGAGCTCGGGAGCGAGTCGAGATAGTAGTTTGCGTGAACAAGGCGCGCTGCTCGTACTTCAGTGGGTACGGCATGTTGCGGGCACTGTCCTTTGTCTTTCTGCCGATTTCGGTGAAAGCAATGCACGGCAAGTTGGTTTGATTGGAAATGAAGGCAGTCTCGATGGAGCTACTGTAAGTGCGAGTAGAGAGACGTGCCTTTCATTATATGTGTATTCACAATAATCCTCCGCTATAAAATTTAACGGAGGCTTGCGCGCGACGACAGGGCGGCATGGGTCGTGGCTGAAGCGCGCCGCAGTGCGCGGCGGCTTGGCACGTGCGGTGACACACCCTGCGGTGTGGGCGGTGGCGTGCAGGCAACGCAGTCCGCAGCTCGTCCGCACGGCGGTGCTAACGGGTGGGCGGAGGAAGGAGGTGGATGGATGCAGTTGGGCTCCCTTGCTGCTGGGCCAACAGAATACGGGCCGAGGAAGGGAGAACTAAAGTTCGGCCAGGAGATGTGTGTTTTGGCTAGGGTTGCAATCGGATCGGATTCGACCGGATATTGCTTAAACCGTATCCTAACCTATATTTTGTCTCCGGATTCGAAATCGGATACGGTAAGACCGGATACAAATACGAATTCGAAATATTCGGAGTTTCAAATATGGTATCATCGGAGCGGATATATATCAGTTATGGATCGAAAGCGGATAATATAAGCAGATATCACGGACGTATAAAAAGGAACATTTTCAATAGCGATTCAAACAGAGCAAGGTCACCAAGCGATGCAAGATAAAAGAAAAACAGTGTATGGAGAAATCAGAGAAGTGCCTCATTCGGTCATTCCAGCCAAAATAATTTGCGCCACAGATGTTAATGCAAAGCAGTCGAAGGTCATATCATCACTTAACAGATAGTATGCAAACTCGTGAATCTTGCACTAACAGATAATTTGCGCCATAGATGTTAATGCAAAGCAGTCTGAATGAACAATCTGTGGTTTCAAAATCCTACTCCGCTATCTAATTTTCACCCGAGACGATACAGCATTAGAAGATATGTGGTAGCCAGCTTGGTGAATCTTGCACTTGAAGACATGTCTTCTTGAAGATTAAATTGGTAACGATAAATAGCTATGTCATTGATTCCTACAGAATGGAAAATCACAATATTATTAACCAAACCAAAGCGATTGAAATGAGAGAGAGAGATCTACCAATGCTCTAATTTATCAATACTACCTGAGGGAGAATAGCGCCTATCAAGGATGCTATGAGAGCAAGAACAGCACCACTGGAAATAGCATACCTACATTTTAACATACCTACAGAACAGCACCACAGTAATGCTCAACACTGGCACATATACAAAATTCACTTTCGGATGCCATCAAAATTCACTGAGTAGAAAGAAGAACCAATCTTAGCTTTATGATTGTACAAAGAAGACAATGGAATAATACAAGTATGTAAGGTGCTGATGGGGATGTGATCGGCACTGATGGGGATTGATTTTGGGCACTGATGGAATAATACAAGTATGTAAGGTAGATAAAAGTGTCACTCGAAGATATTAAACAATCCATTCTTTGGGAAATTTAGAAAGGATTAGATCTCAAATTTAACACTCATATAAACAGCCTGTTCGCAAGCACAGATCAACATTGCTAGCCTAAGCTAATCCATCAGACAGAAATAAAGTATACCAAAAATAGTCCATCAGACAGAAATAAAAAGATTCCAGTCAGAGAAATGAAAAGCAGGTGAAAAGCTAATCCATGCATGCCCTTACTTATGACCAGGTGAAAAGCAGTCGTGGGTTAAAGTAGCTTAAGCTAATCCTCAATTAACGAAGCTCCAAATTCTAGACATTGGTAATTAATTTGATCCATCTCGATTCATAAGAGAAACAAATAACATCTCCAAATTTCTAAGAAGAGGCCAGGTGCATGTATGTATATATGTTAGCGCTGTTTCGACATGTCTTGTTTGGTAGTGCAAGTATTCTTGTCTAGATTCCTTTAAAATAGGAGAGGAAATATCATTAGCTACTTAGCGATCAAGAAATATCAAGACGAAACAGTCTCTGATCAAGAAACTGGCTCGGAGTGCCTGAGACATCGGGTGTACCTTAGCGGCGGATAGGACGGGGGCGGGGTCGACGCCGGCGCCCTGGAGGGCCTCCGTGGCTTGTTGGAGGCGTCGGAGACCACCGGCGAGGCGAGCTTCAGGGCCTGCTCGCCGGCGCTCTGCAGAACCGGCAGCGACGGCTTCACGGCCTCGCCCAGCGCCTTGAGCACGCCCACGGACTGCTCGGCAACCTTGCCGCCGACGCCGATGACCGTGTCCACCACCTACGCAGCAAAGATCGAGCACTGAGGCACAATGCCGCGAAAGAATTCAGGGCTTCAAGAAGAGAGGCCAATCCACCAATGCATGGACGGTCGCATACCTTGCTGACCGAGCCGGCGACGTCCTCCTTGGATAACGCCGAGAGGATCTGGACGGGGTCACGGGGAGCCGAAGCAGCCAAGCTGGGGAGGGGATCGGATGGGGAGGCCGGAGGGGATCGGATGGGGATGGCCGGGAAGCCCGAGAGGTCACGGGGACGAGAGGATCTGGACGGGGTCACGGGGAGCCGAAGCAGCCAAGCTGGGGATTGGGGAATGGGGATGCCGCCGAACCGATTGGGGATTGGGGAGGCCGCCGAACCGAGTTAGGGTTAACTGCTTTTCTGCGTTTCGGATATCCGACCGGATATTATCCGAGAATCCGGAAACCGAAGCAATCTGGTCGGATTTTCGCTGTCCCGAATCCGGATCCGAATCCGACAGTTAATATCCGAATCCGGTATCCGAACCGCCTGGATTTTCCATTTTCTTCTCGGTTTCGGTACAAATTGAATTCGATACCGGATCGGTCGGAATTAACCCAACCCATTTGCACTCCTAGTTTTGGCCCAAGGAGATGGGAGGGAAAGAATACGCCTGAGAACTTTTTGAATTAAACGAATCCAAATGAGTTTTATTTGAACTTCAAACAAATTTGTAATTTGAAGTTTTCGGAGAATTCGAATAAATTAATTTGCAAAGTTTGGCTTCCAGCTAAAGGATGACTTTAGTTTGCTGAAAATGGGAAAATATTTAGGAATTAAAGAAAAAATTCTAATATTCTTTTCTTGCACTTTTTACTTTTCTTTGTGAAAGCTATCCTTGCGATTGAGCGTTGCCACGTACAAAAACTAGGGGAAAGTCAAATGCAGATGATTAGGTAGCGACGTCAGGTAACATCGGGATTATTTGTTAATTAATTGACGTTTTTACGCTTCGACATGTGAAAACATGACTTGAATAATAAAAATCATTACATTGCTCCGGTGAGCCTGAGATGTGGGAGCAACTAAACCAACGATAGTTTTGTTTTTACCGTTAGCTAGAAGGCATACCACCCTTTTTGTGGCACCATGAAAACATACCACTCCCACATGCAGGGGCAGATTCAGCGGTGGGACGGGGGGGGCTCGAGCCCCCTCTATCGCTACCGGACCCTTAGAGCCCCCTAGAGCCCCCTAAATTTTTAGCCATAGATGTATAATGTAGAAGGGGCTGAGGTCAAGCTGAAGGTACTTCAGCCCCTCCAAAAAATTTTCTTGGATCCGCCACTGCCCACATGCCACTTTGCTCAAATAGCACTAGGCAATTTTTTGGACGGTCTTGCCCCTCCCACCTTCTTCTGCGGTGACAAGTCCCCAAAATCGGCAGCACCAGAGACACCATCGGTGAGGTCATCGCAATGGCTGCTGCCATCTCCATCACTGCATAAATCTGGTTGAAGCAGAGGAGGCCAACGTTGTAGAACGTCAGCTCCCATCTCTCGCATTGGTCTGAAGGTCATTGCAATCATCGCGTGCTGATATAGGCTTGAGGACATGGAGCATGGCGCTTGTCGACCCAGATTCGGCTAGGTGTGTGCCTCCCTCTCCACCTTACCCACGCCATCCAGCGCACTCCCCTCCTCCTACTGCTGCTTTAACACCACCAAAAAGGGCACCAGCACCGCTTGCTTCCTCGACGCCTTCTTCTCCTAGGGTCCAATAGGTGGGTTGATGTAACAGTCCAACTGTTTATTTCAAAATTTCATAAAAAATAAAAATTAATTTAATATAAAATAAAAATAAGTGTTCTTTGGTTGTCTAAATTTTAGAAAATTTTATTTGCTTGTTTTTAGTTTTAAAAAGGCTTTTATGAAAAGTAATTTAATTAAAAACATAAAATTATCACAAAATAAAAGGTATTTGTAAAAATACTATTTCACATTAAGTATTTTAAAAGCATTTGGCTTTTGTTTGGATTTTCTGTAATTTTCTGGG
This sequence comes from Dendrocalamus sinicus, assembly GCA_036346575.1. NCBI lineage: Eukaryota > Viridiplantae > Streptophyta > Magnoliopsida > Poales > Poaceae > Dendrocalamus > Dendrocalamus sinicus. The sequence goes on along the minus strand of CM070656.1, from coordinate 11,190,963 downwards.
ATTTATTTGGAGTTATCTGGATTTTATTTCAAAGCAATGTTCAAGAAGGCGCTAGGCGGGCGGCGAGGTGGGGCCTAGCGCCTAGGGGGCCTAGTCGGGCGAACTAAAAATAAGGATAATAGGTGAAAATAAACAATTGTGTATATATATTTGCCTAATATATATATTTAAAGAGGTCTAGATTGAAAGAAATCTATTAAGCAAAAAATATATTCGTAATTTTTAACAATGTGAGGACTAAATCACAAAAACAACCCGACCCCGCCGCCTGACCCCGACCCAACCCGACCCCGCCGCCTGCCCCCGACCTCGCCGCCTAACCCTAACCCTAACCCCTTCGGCCTTCCCATCCCATTCCCACACGCGCGCCTCGCGCGCTCCTCCACGTTGCCCCATCCTCCGCGCGCTCCTCGCGCGCCCTCGCGCGGCTCCTCCGCGCCGCCCCATCCTCGCCGCCACTTGGCGTCCCCGCTCCGCGCGCCTCCCCGCCACTGATGTCTCCTCACCGCGGCCACGGAGCGGCGGCGGCGGATCGCGCGGAGTCAGATCCGGCGGCGGCGGCGCGGATCTGGCGCGGAGTCCGGCGAGTCGGCGGCCTCGTGTCGCGGTAAGTTTTTCTCCATCCCCGCCGCTCCTCGCGCCACCCTTCGCCGCGCCTAGGCCGCTGCCCGCTTGGTCCCGCCTTGGACCGCCTCGCCTTGACCACCCGACTAGGGGCCAGGCGGCGGCGGCACGCGCCGCCAGCGCTAGCGGCGCTAGCGCCGCCAGCCGCCTTCTTGAACACTGTTTCAAAGCCTAAAGTAAGAAAATGTACTTTAAATATTTTATTAAAGCCAAAAAGAGTTTATTTTGTACTTCCTAAGTTTTCCTAAATTTTATAGAATTTTTGAGAATTTTCTAGAATTAAAAATCAATTTTTAAAAGTTAAAAAGGCATTTTATAAAAATTTTAAAGGCCAAATTTAAATTAAAAATATTTTTCCTAAGTCTAAAATAGCTCCAAGAATTTTTATTAATTTTCTAGAATTTTTGGACATTATTTACTATTTTCTAAGGATTTATAAAGTTTTCCTGGTATTTCTAAAAAAATAAACCGAAAAATTAATTCGAATTAATCACAGGCCGACACGTATCCAGCCTGGATTCAATCTAATCCGCCCTTCATCTAATCTGAGCCATTCACCATCACTTAATCCTCAGCAGCCCCGATTCTCCTCCCCGGCCACGTGTCCTCCATTCGGCCGTCCACCTCTTCATCTCCCTCTTTCTCTTACCGACGCGCTGGCCCCACATGTCAGAAGCTTCTTCCTCCTCCCCTTCTTCTTCCTCCACCGCTCTCTCTCTTCCCCCACCGCTGCCATTGCCGCCCCGCCAAGCTTCGATTTCCGGCCCGTTTTGCATCCCGAGACGCTGCCTCGGTCTCCCCCTCGCCGCCGCCTCCCCGCCCAGTCATTAATGGTCCCGCTCATGTTCTCACTGCCAAAACTGGCCACCCTCCCCACAAACTCCGGTGAGCCGCCGCCCTCCCCTACCTATAAAAAGCCCGCCCCATGCCCCATTCCCGCATCCCCTCTCCCTCATCCGCCTTTCCCCCACCTTGGCTAGAGCTCCCGCCCTCCCCCTCGCCGCCGCCGTCACTTCTCTCCCCGCAGCCACCCGCCTCCGGCCACCTTCCGAGCCGGCGCCGGTATGAGCTACACCCCCGTCACCTCCTCTACCCCCGCCGCCCCTCGTCGGCCGCCGCCGAGCGCTCGCGCTCCAGTGAGCTCGCTGCCCGTGCGCCGCCACGTCTGGCCCAGCCACGTAGGTGCTTGCGTGGCAGCCACGTGGCGCCACATCGGCGCTTGGCCACCACGCCAGCCGGGACTGCCACCTTAGCCCCACCACGGTGCGTGGACTCGGTCCACGGTAGACCGTTGGAAAAATAATTCCCGATGAAAAATTTAAATCTTGCTGACGGCATAAATATTCTTTTCAGTACAAAAATAATTCCAGAAAATAGCCTTTTCAATTTCTTTTTTAAACTTCTGGAAGCCCGTATTTCTTCATTTTAACTCCGATTTGACCCGTTCAAATTTCTAAATTCTTCTAAAATCCTAAATTAACCAAATATAGATTTTTAAAATTTTGCATTTTATTTGATTTTTTATTTGAATTTTATTTGTTTGGTTCTTCGCGCGTAGATTTCGAAGATCGACTCAGATAGAACGACCTCGACGTTTCGCACCAGGACATCGAGCAAGGCAAGTTACACCCTTGACCATGTTGACCCCAATATTTTAAATTATTTATGTTGTTTTAAACTGATATGCATGCGTAATTTTATTCAAGTCTAGTTTAAATTCAGTTTTGAACTCTAGTTATGCCTAAATCCTTTGGACAGCCAAGTTTGACATTGAATACCATTATACCTTGTCAACCCTAGATAAAACCTAGTTAGTACACTAGCACTAACTAGAAATTTTGTAGAATTGCTTAGCCTTGCTTAGAATAATTATGGTGTAGGATGATCTTTCACATAAAATAATAGACTTTAAAACTGAATTCTTGACTTTGGTGAGTCAAGAATGTTTGTGAAATTATTTTGAAACAAAATACAAAACTGGTTTAGACTTAGGCATTGGTATGGTGGTGGATGCTTGCTGACATGCATTGTACTTTGACGACTCAATGTCAATTGCCAGGCACAAGGGGTTGCGGTTAGGCCTAAGTCAGATAAAGGACCGGTCTGTGAGCTACTGTTGCAAAGCCCTGTCGTACTACCACAAGTCTGGTATGGGACAGACCTAACCGAATAATTTGTGAAGTTCCAACTTGATCTCGCTATAGCCTGAATGTGAGCGTGGCGTAGGTCGTGAAAAGTCTCGCATGGTACCAGAGGGGCTCCAACATGTGGATTTATGTTGTGGTGAAACCTTAGTGGCGGCGTGATTAAGTTGACAACGGAGCATTGTAAAGGCCTTGTCATGATCTCCTCACCTCACACCTAAGGAAGTGTGTTAATCTGGTGGCAAAAAGGGATGATCATGTCTTGTGAGTAAGCTGTACAATCTCTGTAGAGTGTATAATTTATCCTGGATAGCTGTGCCCACAGTCATGGGCAAGCAGAGTGAAGTTTTTCACATATTAGACTTTGTTTTCAAAATGATTTATAAAACTTTATGGGTGGATGGAATCCATATGATATCTTTTGGAAAGATGGTCCAGGTGGGATGCCTGTGGTTAGGTTAGTATGGGGGATGGACCTGCACTAACGATAACTATCTTGCTTACAACGTTGTTTTACATACTGTATCAAATTTAGCCTTTGCACTTACTTTACGATATTTACTCCAATGTTGCCTTTTTTGCAAACTAACCATATTATGCCTTCCTTTGATATTCCTTATGCATGCATTATCTCTGTTAAATTTCTGGTGTAACTTGTGGAGTACTTTTTGTACTCATGTTGCTGAATCTAACTTCTTTCCAAAGGAAGCCTTCGATGACTTCGGTGAGGATTGCGAGTAGGCCACGTCTTATAGTCATTCGCCTTGTGGGAAGGCTGGATGGGCTGCTGCTATGTTTTCTTCCACTGTCTTCTTTTGCTGTTATTGTAAAAACTTTGGCCATCAGGCTCATATTAGTTAATAAAAGTTTGTCATTACGCATGATATTTGTCTTTGTGATCACTGTGTGCACTAGCTTTTCCTGGGATAGTGTGATTAACACAGAGGGTCATGGAGTTGCTGCTCCGGGTCCCGATAGTTGATGAGGTCACGACAAAGGAAGTGTAGATCTAGAGCAGGGAAAATTTTATCACCGATAGCCGTAGGCTTTCGGTGCTATCAGCAGGCTTCGGTAAAAGGTCAAACTGAGTAAAAAAATTCGAATTTGCATAATTTTGATGAAGTATAAAAGAAAATTTGCAGCAAAGCTAAAGCATAGGTGTGTACATGGCCTGGTGGCTATGTGTCCGACACGACACGAACACGGGGATTCACCATTTTCTCAAAAATATCTATACGATGACATGGCTATATATATATTAATAATTATTATTACATATATATAAATGTAATAGTATAAGCACAATCACAGTAGTGCGAGAATCCAGCATGTAAATGCGAACACAATGAAACCAAGGTAGCCACTATTGTCTATTCCTACTTTTGTGAAACAAGAGTTTTTATTTGTTTTGAGCTGCATAACATCAAAATTAACCATGGTCCATATGCAACCCAACTGAATCAAAATGTAGTACAAATTCAGGTGTATTGTGCATACTAACCAACTAGGCTACTACACAATAAAAAAAACTTTGGAGGAAACATAGTACCTTTTGCGGCTTCCAACCATCTTATTCTTAATGAAGTTGAGTAGCAGTTAGTCAGTCACTTTAGCCTTGCATTCTTCCATAGTGATCACTCATTAGTCAGAACTCAGAAGTTTATCTACTTGTGAGATTGCAAGTGTTTACTTCAAGAGCTTGAGCCTCAGCATTAGACATTGGAGGTAGACCAAAATGCTGCAACAAATAAGAAAGATAATTAGCCTAGAGAAGAATTCATCCAATAAGAAACTAGGAAATGAACAAGCTGTACCTAATACAAAAATCAGTGCAGAAACCTGGTCAATGGAGCCCTAATGTTTTGCTGGTCATCTGTTGTAGTGCTTGAACCACCGGTTTCCATCTCCAAAACAGATTTTTCTGCACATCAAAGAGCTTTGTCAATCCATGCAGGTGCGTTTCATCTGCATCAGCAGGCAAGGCAACTAGCATGCGGACTATTTAGGAAAGCATGCTACAAAAAATCAGTATGATAATACAAATTGAATTTGCTGTAAGCTTGTAACTCAAATCACAACAGCAACTAGCTAGAAAGAAACATGCCAATTCAAAGAACTGAAGTTCCAATTCAGAGTAGTTGGCTAAAGAAGACCTCTAATGATGGTTGAAATGTGCTAGGCACCACACTGGACATTCTCCATGGAAACCTATCAAAAACCTGCCATCTATCAAATCTGGCAAGGGACAGGAATGGTCAACATTAAAGGAACTGAATTTTTCCTAGTAGGGCCGGAAGACCGGAACAAGCTAGACACGATCCAGTGTGGTGAACAAACAACAAAAGCTAGCTAGCTTGCGTTTAATTTTTGGCAAACACACTACTATAGAAAGGGTTATCACAGACAGTTCAAAACCGTCATCACAGACGGTTTCTGAACCGTTTGTATTTATGTGTCAATGATAATAGGTGGTTATCACAGACGGCTCCCAAACCATCTATGATAAGTTAAAACACAGACGATTTTTCAAAATAAAAACCGTCTATGATATTTAGCTATCACATACAATTTTTGGCATTAACCGTATGTGATAGCGGAATATCACAAACAGTTTGTTTTAAAACCCGTCTGTGATATCTATATATCGCAGGCAGTTTGGAACACCAAACCATCTATGATAGCTATTTCAAAGGCTATATTATTTTCTGTTTTCAGTTAGCCTCGGGAAATGCTAGCCATGCCCTCTGAAAACAAGTAAGAAGATCATATATATATATATATATATATATATATATATATATATAGGACGAGTGTTTCATGCACCATGGTGCCTAGGCACCAATATCAATACCCGTTGATTTGCTTGAGATTATAACGTTTGATGTGGGTATCTTCATATACCCATAAAAAGTATATTTGAGATGTCAAACTCAGAAAAAATTAAATTCAACTTCAGTTTAATTAGTTTGAACTATTTTTATGGTATATACTCACTTTGTAGTTGCATTGAACTCAAAAGTAGTTCAAACTAGTTTGAACTGAGTTCAAAACTAACTTACCATAAATATATCAAGGGTATAAAACATTTTCATACCCAAACTCAAAAATTATCAATCATACACGTGTATCGGATGTTGGTGCCTAGGCACCATGGTGCATTACGTAATTTTCCTATATATATATATATATATATATATATATATATATATATATATATATATATATATATATATATATATATATATATATATATATATATATATATATATATATATATATATATATATATATATATATATATATATATATATATATGGCAATCGTTACAGTATATCACAAATGAATTAAACAACTGAATGAATTACAATTGAATGAATTTTTTGATTAAGCACAATTGAGTGATTACAACTATATCCAATGTTTCAACATCTAATCACCATTGCCGAGGTGTAACTCTAGAGCTTCCCTCAAATTTCGGCGAGTTTGTCACGATCGACACACACACACACACACACACACACACACACACACACACACACACACACACACATATATATATATATATATATATATATATTGATAATCACAAAATAATTATTGGCAAGTTGAGCTCTTAAATAACAAATTACTTATCTACCAAGCTTAAATTCATCAACTAAACTTTCGGCCAGTAGGAAGGCAAAGCTAGTGATCACAGGACAGTACATCAACTTAATATACTCCCAAAAAATAGAATCACATATTTAACAAGTTTGATAGCAAACCAAATTAACTAACAAGTAAAGCATATGTCATGAAGTACTAAAGATCACAAAACAAATTTGGCAACTATTCCAAAAGTGACAGAATACAAGATTGACAAATGACAGTAATAGTAGCAATTTAGAGCTCAAGCTTGAATATCCAATTTCAGTATTAGACCAGTATCATCTTCGTGCTAATATCTGAACCCACATATATCTCTTTGCAATTTTCAATCAGCGACAAACCACAGATATCCCTCCTCATGTACAGAGCCACCACGTCTCTCATCTACCAAACTCATCATGATCTACGTCCAAAAGAAGTGGGATTTGGGATTCATACCTTAGGGAGGAGAGGCGGCGTCGGGAGGGAGAGGCTGGCATTGGGAGGGAGAGGCGACGTCGGGACGGAGAGGCCGGCATCGAGAGGGAGAGGCGGTGTTGGGAAGGAGAGGTAGCGTCACGAGTGAGTAGTGAGATCTAGCAAAACCTAGCAGGGGCGGCAGAAACAAAGTGCGTGAATGAGGAGCGAGAACGCTAAACCTAGCAGGGTGTATATTTATAGAGAAACTATCACACTATCATAGACAGTAAGATAAACACGTTATTCAGTAAACATGTTCAACATATATAGGCAGTAACTTCAACATGGCAGAGTTAAGTTCTCTCGTCAACACAGACAATAACATAGACATGACCAAGTAAAATTCCAAAGTTAAAACATAGACACACACACACACACACACACACACACACACACACACACACACACACACACACACACACACACACACACACACACACACACACATATATATATATATATATATATATATATATATATATATATATATATATATATATATATATATAGACAGTAGTAGTAACATGCATTGTTTTTATAAGAGAACTTTGGTCTTTATGCCAATATTAAAAGGAAAAGAAAATTCCAAAGTTTGGTTTTCTGGGCTTCATAAGCTTCTTCGTCGGCTTTTGGAGTAGGAGGATCGGCAGCTATGTCATCGAATGACTTCAATATTTGCCTTTTCCTCTTGACTTCATCTTCCATCATTTTGAAATCGCAAATTAGGTCTATCATCTGGTAGAGATAGCCGTCCCTAGCTTCCTCAGAGTCGGCCACTACTGTTTGATCAGCTAAAGAGTTCATGCGCCTCTCCACTGCCTCAATAGCTTCCAAGGCCTTGCGCGTTTCAATGAGGAGGACGAGGTTGAGAGCCATGTCCCCTTCCCTAACCATGGAGAGTAGCTTTTGTCGACGACCAATGATCAGATTTAGTTGGCGAACTACATCACTAACAACCTGGGGAAGGAAAGCAGGGTGTGAGTGGATGATCTTCATCAGACGGTAATTATCGCTCGCCTACGTGAGGTTACAACCAAACAATTCGGTGTGGATGGATGAAAGAAAGGAGAGAACGGTTGCTGTAGGAATGGGTGCCATTGTTGAAGAATTAAGGGATTGCAGTTGATGAAATGAAGGAATGAGCATCGGTGAAAAATGATATATCATTTTTATAAATTTGGTTCGTAAGATGAAGAGACGCATCGGAAAGCCGAAGTGCCATTTTTTGCGTTTAAGACAGACATATCACAGACATTTCCAACCACAAACTATCTTTGATATAAAATTATCATAGATGGTTTTTATTAATAACCATCTGTGAACTATCATAGATGATTTTTCATACAAACCGTCTATTATGTCCATCATTATCATAAATAGATTGTATAAATAATCGTCCATGAATTATCACAGACGGTTATTAACAGGAACCGTTTATGATGTCTTTCACTATTACAGATGGTTCATATAAATAATCGTCTGTGAAAATATCATAGACAGTTATTCGTATGAACCGTCTGTGATAGCTGCATATCATAGATGGTATATAGTCACGCTTGTAAAATCATCTGTGATAATTACAACACAGATGAACCATATGTGATGTAGCCATCCAGTATAGCCGGTTTTGTAGTAGTGACATGAAGAAAATAACCAACCAAATCCTTTGATTTCAAGTGTGAAAAGAGGTATGACAAGGATCCTAACCGAGCATTGATCAACCCACGCGAGAAACAAGAGCGCCGCCTGCTCAAGAGGCCCGCGCAGAGCGAGCTGGGATCGACGTGCCCTATGTACATGGATCGGGAAGGAGCACCTGACCTGCGGTAGCGCCGGTGAGTGAGAGCGAGAGGCTTGGTTTAAGCAGAGAAGCGACAAGTAGTGCGCCAACACCAGCAGTAGGAGCCTCCAATGCGGAGCTGCAGGATCCGCTGGCGCGGCCAAGGATCTGGCGGCATGACGGGAGGATCCGATGGCTAGAGCCCACGCCCACGAGAGGAGAGCAAGGACTGGCATTGGAGATGCGAGGTAGGAGCCGTCGCTCGCCGGCACCAGGGAGGGTCCTGCAGTGCGACAGGAGGATCCGGCGGCTAGAGGCAACACACGCGAGAGGAGGCAACGGAGAGACTGAGGCATGGGCTCATATATACGAGAGGTTGGGATTTAGGGTTAGCCATCGAGTTAGGGTTCGCATGCTGGGCCATGTCGGATACGCGGTCACGCTATATCTGACATGTGTCAGGATTTTTCAAAATTAAAATTTGTTTTAAAAACAATCGACATGCTGCCGACATGTGTCCATGTCGTATCCGTGCCGGAAATGGTGTCAGATACGGACATGACATAAAAGGCAAGTGTCCGTGCTACAGAGCCTGGTGGTAAGGCACTATGGTTTTGTGTGGTAGGCCTAGTTTGAGTAATGGAAATGGCAATTTTTCCAACCTTTTCTTTTTGTATCCTAAAAAGTTTTAATTTGAATTCAAAAAATTTTGGACAAAAAATTCCGAATTTTTTCCAAAAGTCAGCGGTTTCCAGTGTTATCGTTGGGGTTCGAATGTTTTTAAAACCAATATAGTTTTCCCTAATCTGTAGGCAATGGTGGAGCTCGGTAGAGGCCAGTGGAGAGCTCAGATCTGGATGTGACGGTGCGACTTGATGCAAGCACGATGACAGTGAAGGTCAGTGGTGCTCGGTGGAGGATATGGGGGAGAAAGTGGAGAAGACTGAGGAGGTGCTGCCTCCGCCCTCCTGCGAGCACGACTGCTAGTTGTGCCTTTTTGAAGACTGCATAAGAGGAAGGGAGAAGTGAGGATAAAGGTTAGGGGCAAAAATGGCCAAAGTGCTATTGAGGCAAGCGTTGGGACTTTAAAGAGTGCTATTTAACCTATGTTAAAGTTTGAAGTGGTATGTTTGTAAGGTGCCAAAAAAGAGTGCTATGTGAGCACTTTTCTCATTAAGTAAGTATATATACACCGGAGAAAGATTAAAAAAAAGCAACCTTAAATATTACTACAGCTTTGGTACCATTGCAGACGTTCAGTTTAAAAAGACTTGGCTAACTTAACCTGTTATTTTATGGGAAACTTAATCTGTTGTTGTGTATTCTTAGCTAGCGATTCCCTGGTATTCAGCCTGGAAGTCAGCGATTCCCCAGTACACTGGAATCTTGTTGACAATTGCATACACTACTACAAAATAAAGGCTAGCAGACATCACAGATGATTTTTAATCCGAACTATTTGTGATAATTGCATACATCACAAAACAGTTTTTAACCTGAACCGTCTATGATAATACCATATCACCGATCCATAGCATCTCTTCCAGGATCCCGACCTCACCCGTCTATCCTCTCCGCATCGAACGGCAAGCACTGGTCTCCTCCCGCCTCTCACCCCTTATTACTCCCCCTCTCCTTTTCTTTCAATTTCACTCCAAGAACCAAACCACCACCGTGTGTGTGTGTGTATACACCTCTCCTCGAATTCCATTCGCTCCTCTCATGTAGTCTCGAAGAATAGATTCATCGGTAGCCATGTTTGGGCGTCGCAAGGAAGGGAATGGGCTCGGCAAGGGTGACATGAAGTGCCATCGAAAGGTCCTGCACGACAACATCCAGGGCTCACCAAGCCAACGATCCAGTGGCTGGCAAGGAGGGGTGGCGTGAAGTGCATCTCTGGGCTCATCTACGAGGCAGCTAGTGGTTTGCTCAAGATCTTCCTAGAGAATGCCATGAGCAACACCATCACTTACACTGAGCATGCCCATCGCAAGACCGTCACCGCCATGGACGTCGTCTACGCGCTCAAGCGCCTAGGCCACACCCTCTACGGCTTCAACAGCTAGGCCGGTCCTTTCCCCTTCATCCTTGCTACTGCAAAACTGCTATATCTTTGTTCAGTTAGCATATATATTAGTTTTAGGTGGAATAGTGTTATTAGTATTTGTCTATTGCAAAATCTATAGTATGGTTTAGGATCATATTTGATGATATGTATCACTCTCTTGAGTCTCCGTTGTAATGCACGAACAGCTTACTAGTTAATCTGTATATCTGTGTATTTGTGATCGATATCTATGTATTTGTGATCGATATCTGTGTATTTGTGTATCTGTGATGTATGTGTATTTTAAGTATGTATTTTAAGTATAGAACGAACTATCACAGATAGTTTTGTGATATAAATCATTTGTGAAAGTCTACTATCACAGATGGCTACCACAAAAAACTGTCTGTGATATTATCACAGATGGTTCTTTTTATAAACCATCTGTGATATTTGCCCATCACAGACGATTCATATATAGAATCGTCTGTGATAGCCGATATATCACAATGGTTTTTGGTTGCAGCCATATGTGATAATACCTTCATAGACGGTTCTTTATACAAATTATCTGTATTATGACTTATTACAGATGGCTCACAAACTGTTTATGATAATCGCTTATTATCACAACGCAAAAAATCAGACGGTTAAAAAATAGTCTGTGATGAGAGTTTACAATCGTCTATAATAACCCTTTGTGTGGTAATGATATTATAAGAAATACGATTTCTTAACCCGCTTAGCCGCCCTAGCGTGCATCGCAGGGTCAGCTCTTAATAAGAACTTTACATTGAAAGTTCACCAATGGGCACTTCACTAGAGAATAACCTCCAATAAAATTTTCCAATGATTGATTACCCCTGACGTATAGATGTGAACATTTGATCGACTATATATGAGTATATATGAGTTGATCTGATTCATGTTTTTTCATCTTTTTTTGGGCGGTGAATCGTGGTGGACTTCCACTTTATATTTTCATTAACTATTTCTTATATCTGTATATTCTTGGTTTATGAGCATGGTGTGTTTGGACGGCTTATATCGATATGGTGGAAGTATCTTTTAAAGAGGTTGGGGACAATTTGCTAGTATTCAAACTATTTCACAACCCTTAACTCCGGTTCAAACCTTGGAAATTACAGTGAAAAATTCATACAACCAACTTACTCGAATACGTGATTCTTGGAATTTCACTCCAAGAACCAACACCACCACCGTATATATATACCTCTCCTCGAATTCCATTCGCTCCTCTCATGTAGTCTCGAAGAAGAGATTCATTGATAGCCATGTCTTGGCGTGGCAAGGAAGGGATTGGGCTCGGCAAGGGTGACATGAAGTGTCATCGGAAGGTCCTGCGCGATAACATCCAGGGCTCACCAAGCCAACGATGCAGTGGCTAGCAAGGAGGGGTGGCGTGAAGTGCATCTCCGGGCTCATCTACGAAGCGGCTAGTGGTGTGCTCAAGATCTTCCTGGAGAATGCCATTAGTGACGCCATCACTTACACTGAGCATGCCCGTCGCAAGACCGTCACCACCATGGACGTCGTCTATGCGCTCAAGCGCCTAGGCCACACCCTCTATGGCTTCAGCGGCTAGGCCAGTCCTTTCCCCTTCGTCCTTGCTACTACGAAACTGCCATATCTTTGTTCAGTTAGCATATATATTAGTCTTAGGTGGAATAGTGTTATTAGTATTTGTCTATTGCAAAATCTGTAGTATGGTTTAGGATCATATTTGATGATATGTATCATTCTCTTGAGACTCCATTGCAATGCACGAACAGCTTACTAGTTAATCTGTATATCTATGTATTTGTGATCGATATCTGTGTTTTTGTGTATCCGTGATGTATGTGTATTTTAAGTATAGAACGAACTATCACAGATAGTTTTGTGATACAAACTGTTTGTGAAAGTCTACTATCACAAATAGCTGCCACAAAAAACTATCTGTGATATTATCACAAATGGTTCTTTTTTATAAACCATCTGTGATATTTGCCCATCACAGACGATTCATACATAGAATCGTCTGTGATGGCCGACATATCACAATGGTTTTCGGTTGCAGCCATATGTGGTAATACCTTCATAGACGGTTCTTTATACAAATTATCTGTATTATGACTTATTACAGATGGCTCACAAATCGTTTAAGATAATCGCTTATTATCACAACGTAAAAATTCAGACGGTTAAATCATAGTCTGTGATGAGAGTTTACAATCGTTTATAATAACCCTTTGTGTGGTAATGACATTATAAGAAATACGATTTCTTAACTTGCTTAGGCGCCCTAGCTTGCATCGCTGGGTCAGCTCTTAATAAGAACTTTATATTGTAAGTTCACCAATGGGCACTTCCCTAGAGAATAACCTCCAATAAAATTTTCTAATGATTGATTACCCCTGACGTATAGATGTGAACATTTGATCGACTATATATGAGTTGATCTGATTCATGTTTTTTCATCTTTTTTTTTGGGCGGTGAATCGTGGTGGGCTTCCACTTTATATTTTCATTAAGGCCCCGTTTGGCACGGCTCCACTTCACAAGTGGAGCTGTTTTTTTTACTTCACAAGTGGAGCTGGGTGAAGCTACTTTTTTCAGCTCCACCCAAGGAGCTACTTTTGTCTCAACAGGTTTTAAGGGACTCCTTGGGTGGAGCTATTTTGTTGTACCCCATTTGGCACAAAACAGTTCCAAACAGCTCCAGGAGCCGATGGTGGAGTTGTGCCAAACGGGGCCTAACTATTCCTTATATCTTTATATTCTTGGTTTATGAGCATGGTGTGTTTGGACAGCTTATATCGATATGGTGGAAGTATCTTTTGGAGAGGTTGGGGACAATTTGCTAGTATTCAAACTATTTCACAACCCTTAACTCCGGTTCAAACCTTGAAAATTACAGTGAAAAATCCATACAACCAACTTACTCGAATACGTGATTGTTGAGAGAATCGAACTCTGCTCACCAGTTAGAGAAACAGTGTGCCACACAGATAGACTATGCTATGGTTGGTGATGTTGATTTGTGATCCAAATTCTACACATCAATAAGGTCAGCTTCAGGACTCCGCTCCGCTCCGGCCCGTCGCCGGATCCTAGTCGAATTAGGGTTTTCATGATATATATATTTCCTGTAAGCCGCCGTTTGGGATATGATATTAGAGTTGTAAATCCCCGGCATTGTAACCTCACCCAGATATAGTGAAGATTGTTGCTGGCTGGCGCCCGTGGTTTTTTCCCTCTCGCATTGGGAGGGTTTTTCCACGTTAAATCTCGTGTCTCTCTGCGATTGATCTTGTTTACTTCGTCGTTCCTCCGCCGTCGCGTGTAACAGGTGAAATGGTTGGAGTATAACTACAATTTCTAATTTTCTATGTCTTTGTGGACTATGAACTATCAAATAATTGAAGCAAATACAAAAAGACACATATGGCGCGCATTTTTCAGCTAGAGAACAATGCTGCAGCGCAATTATATTACTAATGGGCCTTTCGTTGATTACTTGATTGGCGACCTATACACGCTATCTATAGAATGACTTATACCAAGGGAGTAGTTACTTTCTTCTTCTCTTACACAACCGATCGATAATTATTTGGATCTGCAACTACGTACGTCACCAACAAGATAATTATTGGTGTATTTAGAGACTGCCGGCAGTGATTGATGCCGCATTAATTGGCTTATGATAATAACGCATTGAATAATCAGAGTACGTCCTAGCCTATAAATGCTACCTGCCTTGGCTGGTCGAGAGCAAAGCAATCCAGACTCCAGTAGTGATCAGCTGCAGCTAGCTGCAGATACAATGAGACAAAGCAACATGAGTGTCCTTTTGTCACTCCTCTCTTTCCTTCTCGTAAGTGCATGCATCGATCAAGGCTATACACATACTATATCTCTTCCTATTGCCAATTAGCCCATGCTTTTCGCACACACGACCATAGTCATATTTCACGTCCATGCATGCAAGAGAAAGGCCATTTTAGGTCATGCATGCAAAAAATTATCACTATGATATTGCTCACTGTTGTGACGATGATGATGCACGATTTACAGGTCACAGCGGCCAGAGATGGCCGGCAAGCAAGTTTGGCGAGTGCGGAAGGGGCCGTAGTGCCAAACTCGGCGTCTACGGTGATGACGTACTGGCAAGCAATGCTTCCCGACTCTCCCATGCCATTGGCCATACTCGAGCTTTTGACCCCACCTAACGGTCTCTCTCTCTCTCTCTCTCTCTCTCTCTCTCTCTCTCTCTCAACAAAACCTAGTATACTAACTACATAAATTCTAATTTGGTGAATGTGATTAATCTTGTGCAGCAGGCACTTCCTATGTATTTTATCGGATACGAAGGAAATTAATTAACATTGCATGATATGATCATTGCAACCTGACGTTTTCTAGCTTTTTCCTTTTATTTATTTGTTTGTTTATGTCCTGGGGGTTGGGACGCTTGTGGATCTCATAAATATTTTACCGTCTGGCTGATTAATTAAATACCTAAGCAATATGTATGCAGCTAGAATTGTTACATACTTTAATTAATTGGGTTTTGTTAAACATCGTCTGGATGTTTTCTTCATAACTATCATCCAGATTTAGGACCGTTGGATTAGAGATCCAATGGCCATAAATTCTCCCCAAAAAGAAAACATCCGGGTGATGCCTAGAAACTCCCTAATTAATTAATTATCAACGCAATATCTATGCTTCTTAAATTAATTATGTCATGTATTTTTGGACGCTTCTCAAATTGTGTCCTGACATCTTCTGAATTTTTTGTCCTATATGTTGCCCAGTATTGAGATTGAACATATGATAATGACACTGTATACTTATCTCAAAAAGTATTTTTATAGTATTATAATTTTAGTATATTTTATAAATACATTACAATAAAAATTAATACCTAAAGTTGCGCTTTGAAGACTACCTTGGTATCCAAACCAACTCTTGTGACCGGAGAAGTATAAGATTGATCGAAATAATTTGCATCATAACTAATTGTTATGCAAAACTTGTCCATATTGGAAGATCCTATGCAACTATATATTATTTATTTAGCAGAGGCTTACCGTGGTGTTCTTCACAATGGCTACACCCATGGTTATCGTACTACGGAACAGCTTCACTTCGTAGAGGACCTCCTTACACCAGCAGGGTCCATGGTCAACCCCTACATCTTGCCGATCGCCACACGTGCTCCCTTTCTGCGTCGCAGCGTTGCTGATTCCATCCCGATGAGCACGAAGAATTTCAAAGACATCCTCGAAGCGTTTGCGCCGGTGTCCCTTGCCATGGCCGACGGCATATGGTCGACGTTGGATACCTGCGAGCACCCCAACCCGCTCGACGGCGAGATGTGGGCATGTGTCACGTCCATCGACTCGATGGTCGAGCTCGCCATGTCCGAGCTCGGGACGCGCCAAGTCCGAGCCATCTCCTCCGACGTGCCCGCGGAAGGCATTGCGTCTGGGAGGTACAAGGTGGTGGAGGCACGGACGGTCACCGACTCGAAAGCAAAGACCATGACATGCCATAGCATGAAGTTCCCGTACGCGGTGTACTACTGCCATGCGATCAACCCGACCAGACTGTACGCAGTGACGTTGCGGGACGAGGACGGCGGTGCGCCGGAGATGGAGGCGCTCGCCCTGTGCCACCTCGACACGTCGAAGTTCGATCGCGAGAACCCGTTGTTCGTGAAGCAGCATCTCAAGCCGGGAGATGCCGCGTTGTGCCACTTCATCAGCAGGGACACCGTCCTCTGGGTGCCTGCTGCCGGGACACACGGAGGCGGAGCCGCCGCAGCTGCCCAGTAGACGCAGCGTACGCGCGCATGCTTGCAAATGTTTTATCATATGAAATAAAAAGGCTGGTACCAATACATGAACGCGCTTATGCATGTATACATTGTTAAATTAAGTTTGTATCATGTATCTGCATTTTAATGTAGTTTGTAATTCGGCATATTTAATTTCCTGCATGCTTAGTCAAAAGTTTGGTCAGCTATTGTCGGTATTGAGTCGGTCATTCAGGAGTTGGCTGTTGAGTGTGTGTAGTGGCTGAAATGTCTGCCAATTTGTTGAAGTGGGTATGCCCACAAACTCATGTATTTTAACTTTCTTCAATTGAATGGAAAAAAAAAACTCACCGCCTGCATTGCCGCAAAATCATCCCCTCTACTGTGAAATATGTACGTCTAACTTCTACATCGAAGATTCTTAATGAATAACATGCTACCATAATGTTCTTAAGTTAATGAACGTGTTGGACTTCATCTTCTTAACGGTAGCCCTGTATCTTACAATAATATCATAATTTCAGATAATCACGATATCGGGATTGTTAATGATCTTTTGTTGTGTGCAAGACTTATGCCTTGAAAGCGGTGATGTTTGTCAGAATAAAATCGGTGGTGATTTATTTACATCTAACTTGGCCCAGTGTCGAACTCAGACGTAGACATCGCTATTATCGTCCAGGTGAGTCGGTTCGATAAAACCCATGAAGAGTAAAGAAAATATGGCCAAGAATTCACCGGAGAAGAACAAAACTAAAAATTAATTTAGGAAGGAAAACAAAAGAAACGTAAGAAAACTTAATTTACCTTTGAAAAATCAATGGATCCCTACCACGCAACATCGGTGAGAATTGGCTGAGTTTTTTCGACTTTCAGCTAGCTTATGCTTATACTGTCTACAGTAACTATCTTTTAAACGGTGCGTTTTTTCAAAGCGGGATCAATAAGAAGATTGTAGCAAAAAGTGTACTGAGTTCAACTATATCAACCAGAATCATACGTGACTATCTTCCTGTATACACTACTTTTCACGAACAGTCAAAATTCAAATATTTAAACTATAAGCTATTAATCCAAAGAGCCCACCTAGTACCGGGGAAGAGGGGCCAACGATGAACCGACAGAGTTGCGACCTGGCGGCGGCTAGAATCCAGGGTCTACATGCAACTCCGAACTCTATAGGAACGTACGTATTCTATGAGTAGCTAGCTAGTATATGTTTCGCTCCAGTGGCGGAGAGAAGGGGGGCTGAGGGGGGCCTGGCACCCCCCAACCTTCTACTAATGTAATACATCCTCTGCAGGTATTTGGCTCCAGAGTATGCATTGTCTGGCAAGTTGATAGCAAAATCTGATGTATATTCTTTTGGAGTAGTTCTTTTGAAGCTTATTACAGGAAGAAAACCTGTTGATCCTTCTCAGCCATTGGGAGATGAGAGTCTTGTTGAATGGGTGAGCTTTTTGAAACATTATGAACTTGTTGTCTGTCACTGGTTTTAGGTCCTAACTTCTAACCTATGCACATATTTTCAGATTGTTAACCTATATCTATTTGATTGAGATCTTCTAACAAGCCACATGATTGAGTTTTTCACCTATGTTACTTTCATGAGATTGAGATGTTCTAATAAACGACGAGATATGGTTGTAAACTCTAATAGATATATTTAGTGTGCTTCAAGATTTGATTGTTGTTTTCCTGTTGATGTGTTCTATAGCCCTGGTGATGTGTTCTTTAGTTCACCTCTTTCCCTCCAAAGTCGAGCAGTCCTTGGATTCTTTCATTACAATGTCGCTGCTACTGACTGTTGTAATATGTTAGTCCTTTTATTGAAATCCGGCATTGTTTATTGGTTCTACTCTACTTATTGTCCTGTCCATATTGCCCCCATATCCAATTCCTGGCTCCGCCCCTGTTTCGCTCCTAAGTTCGTACTTGCCGTACTTTGTTCTTCTATATATGTGTGTACGAAAACGCTATTGAGCGACTGCGCGTTGCAACGCACGGTCCCGATCGCAACCTACGCGATTCGTTCGATAGGGGAGGTGGGCCCCACTGCAAAACATGTTAATCTCGATCGGCGCCTGAGCTCGCGTCCATGATATGGCCGCCGCCCAGCTGCCTTGAAATCTGCCGAGCCACCGTCGATTGCGCCGGCGAGCCGTGTCTTTCCCACTCCCCCCCTAGC
Source organism: Dendrocalamus sinicus (assembly GCA_036346575.1). Taxonomy (NCBI): domain Eukaryota; kingdom Viridiplantae; phylum Streptophyta; class Magnoliopsida; order Poales; family Poaceae; genus Dendrocalamus; species Dendrocalamus sinicus. The sequence goes on along the minus strand of CM070656.1, from coordinate 11,172,249 downwards.
ACGGAGGTTTCTCGTTTTCTCTCTCGTCCCCCAAACCCTACTAATCCACACCTCCCGCCGCCCTCCCCCCTCGAGGCGGCGCCGGCGAGGACCACCGAGCTCTTTGGAGCACCGCTCCCCACCTAGGTAAAAAGCTTTAACTTTTTTATTGGAAGTTGTGGAAGATTTGAAAGCTTTGTTGGCTTTGATTTGAAATTTCTCTGAATCTGAGAGTTGAGAGCACAATTTTGGGTGTGAGATGCTTGGACCTTGAGTTGGAACTTGGAAGCCCATTTTTTCTGGCTGAAAGTGCAAAATCCCGTGGGTTGAAAGTGTTGGATTTCGATTTTTTTGTTGCATTTTGAAAGTTCAATTTGTGGTTGAAAGTTCGAACTGCGAGTTCGATGTGACGAATCGAAAGCTTGATTTTGAAAGTGAAACCCACGAATGGAAAGTTCATGATTCAAGTTGAAAGGCGACTATTTTTGTTTTGATTTTTCGTTTTTCTTATGATAGCTGCCGACGGCGAGTGGTGTCCGGCGAGGCGCTGGAGCCGGGGAGGAAGGCTTCAGGCGCTGGCTGTCAGATCCCAGTGTGGAATCCGACCAGGAGCATGGAAATCTCAGGAATCAGGATTTGAGAAAGGGGAAAAACTAAGGGAAAGGGACGCTACGCTATCGCTACTGCTATGCTAGGGATAAGAGATATTGGCAAAAGGCTTGAGCCGTTCCCTTGCATTATGCGCATATATCAGAGTACAGTTCCCTCATTACTCATAAGTACCGATTACCAAAATTACATCCAAATTAGCAACATAACAACTTCTAATTAAAGTAAACTCACTCCACCCTTAACTAACACTAATAGAAACGCTTCTGGGCCGTAGATGTATCCATCATGAGGTTAACACCAATCCTGGCCGTAGATGTTACTTGACTGAAACTGGCGAAGCGGTATGCTTCCAAAAGACTGCAACCTGCTCTTCAGGATGTTTTCCAGGTTCTGATATTTCCCTCCCCTTGACAAACCACTTGTCTTCAAGTGTTGTGATCAGGAAACCCAGATTGAATAGTCTGCGAATGGAAATCCAAAATTGTACCTTTTATGAAGTCTGTATCTTCCCCCAAAAAAATCCTCTGGTGGCAATTGTCTTGTCAGCTTGAGCAACGTCTTTGCATTCTCATTATGGACATGTAGGGCCCGCAATATAAGAACAAAACAAGAGAATGCTGTGTAGGATGATATACTTTTCAACCAATCATCGTATATGATATAAAGAACCATCTGTGGATCTGTAGCCTTGAGAATAAGATCACCAAACTTCTCAATCTTCAAGCAAGACTGGAATGGTAGCTGCAACTCACTATCCTTAATGACAATGTTAGAGAAGTCAAGCAGATGGACCTCCAAAGGATCCAACTTGCCCTTCCTTGTCACAATAATTTGCTTTGGCTGCTCTTCTTCAGAAGGAGACCAAACTAATGCGGCAACCTCCTCAGCTATTTCCCACTTTGCCAACTGCCCAAGACGCTTTGGCCCAGTCCATACACTTGTATGGATGACCTTCAGAAATAGTTGACCAATACTCGGATTAAAAGTGAAATTAGCACCATTGATTGGTTGAGTGGTCAGGTTACCCCCAAATGTTTTGTGAATGGTAACTCGATAAACATTTGTGTCATCCACAAACCATATGTTTTGGTTGCTGAATATCTCCCCATATTTCTGTGAAGACAGATATGGTAAGGTGGGTTCAGATGAGTACAACTGCAGACCCTTCCTTATACTCTCCCTCAGGACATACAGAGTAGGGTTTGACTTCATGATCTTGTTCATTGCTTGCTGGAAGAGGGGCTTTGGCCCAGGGAACCAGTTGCCGAAAGTGGAGTGCAAATTATATGCTAGATCAGTTCCAATCATCATCCCAGTTGGAGACGGGTAGATGGATATATTGTTTGTTGTATAGTCCATGAACTTGTCCCTTGTATAACGTTCTATGTCATGTGAATTGTAGTCTCCCCAGCGTGGTTGCCCATCACTCCAATACTTGTTACTTGCTTTCTGATCTAAGACATCCTTTGACTCGTAAACTAAGCTTGGCTTGGACATCGCCACCTATGTGCAACAAAAAGGAAGATATCTGCACAAGAATTGTTCATCTTGTAACTCTTCCTGGGATGTATAGTTTCTTCTCACATTGTCTCAATCTCCGGTGCATCCAACTCTGATACACAACTAGGCAAAGATCCTTAACAACACTCTCATGGACCTTCGCCACGGATGTGCGCGGAAGATCTGGATCAGAGAAATCTTAAGGGTTGGAATTTTCCCATGCATGAATATCCCTGTAAGATCTAGCTGAACCTGGAAACCAACATACACATTTGCGCGATTAATGGTTGGTGACCACCACAGGGTAAATCTTTGATTGGGACTTTGTTTGAGCCCAAAATGTTGTGCATTAGTCAGCTTCTTGTATTTCATGGACTCCTCAAAACCTGATGCCTTTTCCCAAAACTCATACAGCACAACACCCAAGTGACCCATCAGCTCCTCCTCCTGGCACTGCTTCATCACAATGGCAATCCTTGATATCGGATCGCGACTTTGCGCTAACTTTTTTGCGATCTTGTTGTGCATGACCACTTGATGGTACCACAAATCTGTGGAAGGTAGGGCTTGACCTTTTGGCCGAGTGCATTGACAACAGCGCCAAAACCGTTAAGCATGATATTTGAATCATCACTTGTCTACTCTTGGAAAGCATACAGGATGCCATCAATAAGCAGATCCTCCAGACGAGCATCAATATTTGAGGCACCCAAGTTAGCCACCACCTTCTCAATTGTCTCCATAACCATTCTCCGGTAAGGCTCACTTTCATCTTTCAAATCCTCAACGATTCTCCCAACGATATTAGCCACTCCAACCCAGAAGTGACGGAAGAACTCTGGAGGGATGTCATTCCGAATATAATCGGCCTCTACACCCTCTTTACTGACACACTGTTTAACAACCTTCAAGACAATCTTCTTCATCTCTTCATCTGGTGACTGGAACTTCCTAATCAGGGCTTGCATCACCTCCTTTGTGTAGTAACTGGCATACAGAGCATCCATAAGAGGGATGATAAAACCAATGGCCTTCAAGAATGGCAGAAGGGCAGAGATACCCAAAGCAGAAGCCATCACACTGAATGCCCGAGCAGTGGTGTTCCTCACAAACTCATCAATGTTATCAATGTCTGGTCTCATGGCGGCAATCATAGTATCAAACCCAGCTACTTTGCTAAGATTTGATATGATCTCCCGTCCCTCCACACGTGCATAGAAATACTCATTCACACTTGGTCATATTTTTATCAGCTCTTCAAATTTGTCAGGGTAATCTAAAACACTATAATTGTATTACCTCATTGAGTGAGAATTCTCCAACACTTCGTAATCATTATGTTGAGCAAAATGATCATAGACCAGTGCAAAAACCAGGCCACGGTGGGAGGTTCCAACGCAATCCAGTGCTTCTTAGCCCTCTGTCAACTCTTTTCCCCATATATAACTGGGCTGCCACTTTGTCGAGTTGCATAGGTCGTTGACCATCTGGCGAAAATATGATATCAATTCTTTTAGTAGTTTCTGCTAAACGCTTTATGGCCTCCAAAACAATTGCTGAAATCCCTTCATCTCCCTCAATCAAACAATTGATCAGAAGAGGATACATATTGTGATGTACAATTGTCTTCACAGCATCACCCTTGTTGATTTTATCTTCATCTCCAGATTCATTTACTCCTTTCTTTTCTTCTGCCTTGTGTGCTTCATTTGGGTCATTGGGCTTAGTTTTTGCATCTGACCCCTTCAGAGCTGATTCATCCTTTTGAATCTCATCAACCTCATTAGAATCTGCATTCTTGTCCATTACAGACAAAGCATCCTTCTCACTGCCATTGCTAGAATTGAGATTCCAAGTGGGAGAAGCCAAAGGAGGATGCGGCAGTGGATCTAGATCCCAACCAGTGACAACTACAGAAAGACCAATGGAAGGAAAATTGAAGTTACCTTCGGGTGTGCTCGATTTGCTATTCAAATTAATCTGCCTCAGATCTTCAACTCTTCTTGTCACCTCCATCTCCCATTCAACCGGTTGATTCAGGTCTGGCAAGGTTCTTGGCTCCTCTGATGGACGCAAGTGAGATACACATCTTCCCACTGTCTAGTCCAATCGATCCTGCATTCCAGCCACTACTTTCTGAAAATCACCCCTCTGGTGTTGAACCATGTCAGCCTTGTGGTTGGTCGCTGAAACTATTCGCCAGACAGCCGTGGGATCGGATGCCTCCGCTTCGTACCTCACCATGGATTTCATCATCTTCCCGCTGATCGACGCTGGCTTAGGGATTTTACCCGGGACAATGCCAGGAACCTTCACCACGCACCGATCTGGTCCGCCGCCATAGCCGGATGGGAAATAAGGCCGATTCGCCGTCACAGATCGCCAGCGACTAGGGATTTTACGAGGATCCGAGATCCCAACCCAATCGCTCGCAACCACTTCTTGCCGATCAGATCGCCAGCGACTAGGGATTTTACGAGGATCCGAGATCCCAACCCAATCGCTCGCAACCACTTCTTGCCGAGGATGGAGCAGCTCTGATACCATTTTGTCAGATCCCAGTGTGAAATCCGACCAGGAGCATGGAAATCTCAGGAATCAGGATTTGAGAAAGGGGAAAAACTAAGGAAAGGGACGCTACGCTATCGCATCGCTATGCTAGGGATAAGAGATATTGGCAAAAGGCTTGAGCCGTTCCCTTGCATTATGCGCATATATCGAGTACGATTCCTCATTACTCATAAGTACCGATTACCAAAATTACATCCAAATTAGCAACATAACAACTTCTAATTAAAGTAAACTCACTCCACCCTTAACTAACACTAACAGAAACGCTTCTGGGCCGTAGATGTATCCATCATGAGGTTAACACCAATCCTGGCTGTAGATATTACTTGACTGAAACTAGCGAAGCGGTATGCTTCAAAAGACTGCAACCTGCTCTTCAGGATGTTTTCCAGGTTCTGATACTGGCTCCCCACGACTGTGGTGCACGCCGTGCCCGTGCGCTGATGTCGGAATGCCACGACGGTGGCGCGTGCGGTGCAATGTGTCGAAATCCGACCGGCGTGCGTGCGCGAATTAGCTGAGCACCCAGTTTATGTATGTCATCAAAGCCAGATTCGAAGCTCTTTGCGACGGTATTTATAAATATTTGCAGAAATAATATTTTTGCCGTTCAATAGACGGGTGGCAGCATGAAGAAGACAACGCGTGACACCTGCAGCCCTGTGAGCAGACGGCGGGCGCCTTCCGCCCATCATTGGACGGCAGCTGATTAAGTCGGCTAATTAGCTAGTTTAATCACTGTCTTAATTCGTAATTTTATATTATATTTATTCGAATTTTAAAATATAGCATATGAGGTCAAAAAATTACAAAATTTTATATACAGACCCCTCACACAACATACTTCATTGTGTATTTTTTACAATTTTATCCTCTCTGAATATTGTTTAAAAATTCATACGATTTTGATATTTGTAGGAATTATTATATATAGCAAACGAGCACTAAAAATTATAAAATTTTATGTGAAGCCTCCTAACATAGTCGACATAACTGTGTATTTTTTTTATAAATTTTATGTACTCTAAATTTTCCATGTTAATTCGTGAATTTACGGCCAGTGAATTTAATTCATGATTAAATTAACTTGAATAAACATGGCAAATTTGGATTACGTAAAATCCCCGAAATGTTACATAATAACTATGACTATGTCAAAAGACTTCACACAAAATTTCGTAATTTCTGGAACTTGTTTGCTATATATAAAAAGTTGTACAAATATCAAAATTATATGAATTTCTTACCAATAATCACAACGGACAAAATTATCCAAAAATTACATTATCAAGTATGTTGTGTCAAAAGCTGTACAGAAATTTTTGTAATTGTTTGAGCTCATTTATTATATTTAAAAATCCAAACAATCATTAAGTAAAATGAAGGTAATTAAGCCTGTTGATTAGATTCATTTTGCTTAGTGGTTGTTTGAATTTTTAAATATATCAAATGAGCTTAAAAAAATATAAAATTTTTGTACAGCTTTGCGACATAATGTACTTGACAGTGTAATGTTTGGATAATTTTGTCCATTGTGAATGTTGCTAAAAAATTCATACAATTTTGATATGTGTATGACTTTTTATGTATAGCAAATAAGTTCTAAAAATTATGAAATTTTATGTGAAACCTTCTGACAGAGTTGTAATTATTGTGTAATTTTTTAGAAATTTTATGTAGTCCAAATTTGGCATGTTTATCCGAATTTGCCGCGCGTCGCCTTGCCCATGCTGCCGCCCGCCCACCGGATGGCAGAGGTGACATTTCTACAAATACGATGTGCATACAGCTACTTTTGTAAATATTGTGTGCAACAGTGCCAAATCTAGCTTTGGCACTATTTTGCATCATAATGTTGGAGCTCGTTTGTTATATGTAAAAACTCGTATAAATATCAAAATTGTATAAATTTTTGAGCAACATTCAGAACGGATAAAATTATCTAAAAATTGCACTATGAAATGCGTTGTGTCAAAAGACTGTACATAAATTTTCGTAATTTTTGGAGTTCATTTGGTATATTTAAAAATTCAAATAAACACTAAACAAAAAAAATTGAGGTAGGTAATGAAGCTAGCTAATTAGTCGTCTTAAACACCTGTCGTCCTCTCTGTGGACGGTAGGCGTGCTGTCGTCCCCATCAGGCGGTAGGTGCGCCGCCATCCGATGAGGGGCGCGAGCACCTATTGACGGCTGCGGCGCGCGTGTCGCCATGCGTATTGTCGTCCACTAGCCGGACGACACATGTGACATTTTCATCAATACAATGTGCATATGGTTATTTTTGTAAATATGGTATATAATAGAGCCAAATCTGCCTTTAACTCTAAATGTTGCATGGTAGTATCAGTAATACGTATGTATTGGAACCGCAAAAATGACAGTTGAAAAATAACATGGTAGTGTCAGTAATACGTGGCTCTAGCCCCCACCTGTCTGCCGCATTTACATTAGATGCTATTTTTTAAGAGTAGTGCTTTAATGCTTTTTACTATAAAAAGAATAGCATTAATTTTAAAACATATGAAGAGGTAAGTAATTATTATTCACTATTCAGTTCTATTTTAAAGGTTGTACAAATTATTTTGAGAAAAATATTGAAGTGCCTTTTTTTAATTTATACGGCTTTGCAATGTTAGTCCACAAAAAATGTTTAATATAATATAACATGCATGTGTACGTACGTAATCCGTTAACATGAAACTTCGAGGATGTCCTACCAGCGATCACAATGGTAGGATTTAGGTCGAATAGTTCGACTCGGAGTATAATGCATGGGGCACTCAAACAGTGCACCAGCAATCTTCCCAGGGCCGCCAAAATTAGTCACATGCAATAGAGATGGTTCCTTGGGTACCTTACATGTGACTAATTAGGACCATGCAGCCCTAAATGATGGGTGATCGGCTGACGACTCCTCGCAACAGCAGCATGAACTCCGCGGCAGCGTAATGGTTCCTCAGAAACGATATCATGCATGAACTTGAACGGGACCTCGCTTCCATGTACCAAACTAATTCCGGCGATGCTCGTGGCCGACGGAATAGCTTTGGCTCCCTGTGATCTGCAAATGACTGCATCATAATGCGTAAAGTCATCGTGAACTCGGCAACGACAGCACCTGCACGATCATTCGCTCCGCCTCCTTGTGCATGGCAGCGTGTGTGGCGTGAGACTACGAGTGCGATATGTGTGCAGTGGTACGGTTGAAGAGCATATGACTCAAATCGTACGGTCGGGGGGCGCATGACTCCGAGTAGTGCGGTGCGGGAGCTCACGATTTACATTGTATCATCATGTACTCCCATACCGCATGATGCTAGAGTGCAAGAAACTTTGCTACTGTCCGATATAGTCTGTGTTCTACATTTGTTGGTGCAATGGTCTCTCGTGATAAATACAAAATTTCTATATATTCATGGAAACATATTTAAAATGTTTTTTGTAATAATTTTTAGATATAGGAAATGATGTTCGAAAATTATGATTTTTGTATAGAGTCTTGTTTACTTATTTGTGTAACTTGTTTTGTAATTATAAATATTAACAAGTCTTGAATGTCACCTATGGCGTAGAACATTGCACCAATAAATGCAGAACATAGACCATATCGGACAGCAACAAAGTTTCGTGCTCGTAGCATCATGCGGTACCGGAGTATAACAATGCAAATCGTGCGCTCCCGCACCGCACGACTGGAAGTCGTGCAGTCCCCCTCCACACGATTTGAGTCGTGCGCTCCTCGACCATACCACTACACACGTGTCACACTCGTGGAGTCCCACGCCCGAGGAGGGGGCTAAAAATGGAATTACGGTAATTCAGTGGCTAAATTTAGTATTAGGGTGACAAATAGGGTCAAAATTGACCAAACTTCGATTCTTGTGAGAGGAGGGAAAGGAGCTGCCACCAACCACCACTACATTTTTAAATAGTAGAGATAAAGATTTTGCACAAAATCTTCGTCAGTTTTTAAGACTGGCGAATGTACGTATACAACAAGAATTGGTTTGGTTGTAAATAAAAGCAGGATCGTGATGGAACAATTCAAGCTTCCGTAAATACAACTATACAATTACACACTACTATAAAATAAGCTATACTGCAAGTCTCATCACAGACAGTTCATGGAGAACTGTTTGTGCTGTAATTATCACAGATAGTTTTACAAACGTGACTGTGTACCGTCTGTGATAGTTCACAGATAGTTATTAATATGAACTGTCTGTGATAAGTGCAAATATCACAGATGGTTTTTAATTAGAACCGTATGAGATACTTCACGGACGGTTATTAATACGAACCGTCTGTAGTAGTTGTGTATCATAGACAGTTCGCGGTTAGACGTGTCTGGAATACGCCGCATTATTAAATACCTAGCCATCGGGGTCTTGGCAGATCTGTCTTTATTGCGCTACATTGAAGGAGGCGGCTGATTTTGGGGAGTTTGGTGAAAGTATACCGCTTGTAGATCTATTTGTTCTTGATAATTAGATGTTAGTATTTGCTTCTAATAATATACGTTGTAATAAAGAGAGATGATAGCTAAGTTTAGATCTAGCTTAATTAGTAGTTTGCTTCAATTTAAGAATGAATCACTACTCATAGTTTACTTTATTTGATATATATTGCTTCATAAATTGTACGTAGCTAGCTACTTAATTTAGATATGGAAAATTTATTATAAGGTGAATGGCAATTAATTATGTGTAAGTATTAGGCTGACTAGTTATAGTAGCATTAATAATCCAATTTGACACTAATTTATTATATGCGTAGCGTAGATGGACGAAGCTAGATGTATATTGAGAACTGTGTGAGTGAAGAGTATATTAATGGCATGTCTGTTTTTAGAAGAGCCGCCGAGCAGAATATATTAAAGAAGGGGATGGAATATATGTACTATCCATGCATTGATTACGATAATCTGAAAATGTTTATCAACTCAGCGCAGATCAAAATTCACTTGATTCAAAGGGGCTTTAAAAAGGGGTATACATGTTGGACTAGTCACAGTGAAAAGAAGATTATACAGGAAGGTAGTTATAATATCCGGTTGTGGATTATGCTTTCTATGAGTATAGGTCACTTGATGACAATCTAGATCATATGCTACGTGACACAGAAGGAAACTATAGTGTGTGAGAGTTTGGTAAATTCGGGGGTTTGATGGAGGACTCCAAAAAACCTTTGTTCCCGAGCTACAAGCTGCAATACGCAAGGTTGTCATCTGTTCTTAAACTGATGTAATGAAGGCAAGCAATGATTGGTTCGACAAGAGTTTTACGACGTTGTTAGGTCTCCTAGCAAACATCCTTCTAGAGGAAAATATGTTGTCGAGAACCACATACCAAGGCAAGAAGGTTCTTTGTTTATTGGGAAATAAAGTAGAAAGAATACATGCATGTTCGAATGATTGTATCATTTACCATAAAGAGTATGTAAAATTACATGTTTGTCCGATGTGCAAAGCATCCCGATACAAGTGTAAGAATGACTGCAATGACAACGAGGGCATCGAGGTGAAGTAAGAACCTCCTGCTAAGATGTTGTGGTATCTACCTATAATTCTCCGTTTGAAGCATTTATTTGTGAACCGAAAAGATGCAAGACTGCTGCATTGGCACATGGAGGAGCATAAGAAAGATAGAATGATAATACATGTTGCTGATTCTACTCAATGGAGGAACATCGATAGGATGTTTGTAGACTTCGGTCTGGAACCCAAGAATGTAATGTTGGGTTGAATACTGATGGAATGAATCCTTTTGGTAACATGAGCAGTCTACATAGTACTTGACCAATGAATATATGCATATACAACCTTACTCTTGGCTGTGTATGAAGCGCAAGTACATTTTGATATCACTATTTATACAAGGGCTGAAGCAACCTGGGAACGATATTGATATGTAACTAGCTACATTGGTGGAAGATCTTGTGACACCGTGGAATGAAGGAGTACAAATATGGGATGCGGATAAAGAAAGAAGTTCACTCTGCGCACCTTGTTGTTTTACACCATCAATAATTTTTTTTTGCCCTTGGTAACCTGTTGGGGTTGAGTACGAAAGGAGCCAAAGTCTATCCACACTGTTTAGATTATAACGAGAGTGTGCGGTTGAACAACTCATGCAAAACTATGTACATACATCATCGTAGGTTCCTTCCAATATATCACCCATACTGCAAGATGAAAAATAATTTGATAGAAAAGAGGATGACTCAAACCAAGGCCTTTTAGCGGGAAAGAGGTCTACAATATGATCAAGGATATCAATGTTGTACATGGAAAGAGACGTAAGTTGAGGACCCGTCAGAAGAACATGTGAAAGAAAATGTTAGTATTTTGGGACTTGCCTTATTGGGAGCATTTAGAAGTTTGCAATTGCATCGATGTCATATAGACTACCACTGTGAACTAGCGCCTCCATTGTGACACCACGGTAGACTGCACAACATACTCTTGTCGTAAGTATCATAAGAGTGTCTTTTCTAGTCTCACCATCATGCCACAAATGTGGCGCTACCGCCATCCGATGCATCTAGCTTGTTCCTCAACACCAGCTACCGCCGTGAGCTAGTGCCTCTGTTGTGACACCACGGTTGACTGCACAACTCATTCTTGTCGTAAGTGTTGTAAGAGTATCTTGTGTAGTGTCACCGTCGTGCCACAAAGGTGGCACTACCGCTGCCTCTCCATTGCCGGTGATATCCGGGCGCCATCCGATGCATCCAGTTTCTACTGTTTACCAGGATCTTATATATTCTTACTGTAATGGTGGATTCTAATCTTAATGGAAATGGAATGTGTGGTTGTGTTTGCCACTATATTTGCTTGTTTTCAAATGGCATAGGTAACATTATTTCTTGAGGCCAGCCAAAAAACAGAAAAAAAGTTTAGGTATAGAATGAACTATCACAGACGGTTTGTGCTATAAACGGTCTATGAAGAACTATCACAGATGGTTCTATATACCAACCGTCTGTGATACGCGTCAATCAGAGATGGTTGGTAACTAGAACCGTCTGTGATGTGTGAGTATTACAGATGGTTTTTGGTTTGAGCCGTTTGTAAAAGTTTTCTTCATAGACGGTTCTAGTTACAAACCGTCTGTGTTGTCTTTATCATAGACGGCTCACGAACCGTCTGTGATAACCTCCGATTATCAGTGACACATAAATACAGGCGGTTTAGAAAATCGTCTGTGATGACAGTTTTGAACCGTCTGTGATGACCCTTTTTATATTAGTGTATAAAGCAACTAATAATTGATGTTAATCAAACTTTTGGCACACAAACACCAAAGTGTAAAAGAAAATGAAAGCAAAATAGATGTCATGGATCTAGGGGCAATATTCTATTGTTCTGGTTAGTTGTCTCAATACAAACTACCCATCATATCATCTTTTTTTGAATATACTGAAAATGGAAAAATGATTAATCAACTATAATATGTAGGTGTTTTCTTAATCAAGTATAATGCTTTTTTATGACGACAACACTTGGTAAAATTTTTTACTAGTGCAAAGCCCAATTAAAAAAATAGAGAATTTGCCCTAAGAGGTCAAGATTGATATTTAATCTACTTGCTAATAATCTGCTAGCTATCACATTATAGATTGACTTAACCTTTTATTACAGGACAAAATGGACAATGTTAGGCTTTCACCTAAACTCATGTTTAATGAGATGATAGGCAACCTAGTCCTAAGAGAAGCTTAACAGGTCATTAGACATGTGCAAGCATATAGCATTTGTTCACCTTATGAACAATAATGAGAAATGTCAGTTTTTGTGTTGTTGAGAGGCCATAAATTTAATAAACAAAACCTGATACAAAATAATGAGCAAATCAAGCATGGATTCTCAAAGCCAAGAAGCTTCAGTTATTTCTTTAATCCAATATGAAAAAATTGACAACCTGAAAGATTTAATTGCACACAAGATTCTTGTCATTTATTTGTTTTGTAAGGGTTACCTTTAGCGTGTCCATATCATAAATTCTTGATTTTCTTTGTTAACTGTATTGCTTCGTGTTCAGGTCTAATTTTCTTTGTTAAGTGCATTGCATATTGTTTCTTGATCAGGTCTAGACAACTATGTATGAAACTAGCTTTGCTTTCTACTTTTTAGGGAAATTTCATATTGTTTTTTTCTAAAATGAAATGTTTGAAACTAGCATAACACAATATATATTCAATTCAAATAATTATCACCTGCAGAAATTTAACACGTACAGTCATTTCAACATAATTTTGTGGCCAAATCTGATAATATAGGCAAAGATTCATTCATTTCAACTCCTTGTCAACATAAGTTGCCATGAGTTACAAGGAACTACCTGATATTGTTGGTTACAATGCAAAAGAAGTAAACATGATACTACCAGCTACATCATTTCATTTCCCAATCTTGCCAATTAATATGGCTATGATGTCAATACCCATGAACTTTTTTCCTCAATGTCCGACCTTTATCGTTAATATAGAATGGTTCACTTCATTCATAACTTGCCTTATCTCACAAAGTCTCACCGCGAACTCACAAATCGCACTTGCTTCTTTGTAATACCTTGGCCCCATAAGAGCGCTGAATGTCACCAACAAATACAATTCCTTACTAATTTTAACCATTACACAGATATTACCATCTAATGTATTTCAACCATAAATTCCGCAAGACGGTTACATAACACAAATATAATCACAAGACAGAAGCATTGAATAACATCAAATTAAATGAATTGACTTTAAGTTTATTCAAAGGAACTTCAACAAATAGTAACAATATAATATCATTATGTTATAAGGGAAATCATTATTCAAACTATGATGCCATGAATAGTATTATTAATTTCTAATAATGAATAATTGAACACTAAGTGATAAAAGGAACTATGACGGTGAAAAATTAATAATGTGCTACTCCCCCATGCATGTCGTCCTCAACAATCATCTAAAAATAACAACTAAAGCAAGGGTGAATCCATGACTCAGCAAGCACATAATATAATAATAATGATATAAAACATGATACCAAATATTAATGTCAATTCATAACTTTCTCAATTTTACATATTTCTTCTCATTAATACCATACACACTTTTTAAAATCTCATTTACCTTTTTCATGAATGCAATGCATATATCTTAACTTCTCTTGCTTATATCGGTATAGCGGAGTGTTCACCCGTCGATGAATCACTTTTTCCCTATCCTTTTTCATACAGGGTCCTCAACTCAACTCCCGTGTAGTGCCTATTGAAGTAGGTATTTCTCCATTCCCTGAAGTGTGTACTGTAGTAGGTCTTTCCCTACCCACTCTTGTGGGTTTCCCACACAAAGTAGGCTCTAGAGGGCTACACAGGTCATCTCTTTACAACATGAATACTCAACATACAATGCAATAATTCTTCAGTTATCAACATTAATCAATCAACATTATCACCATTTAACTATCATCATCATCATTTAACCATTGTCATATGCGCACAATAAGAAGCAAGTATAAAATATGTGGATCTTCATGGCAAGTATGTATGTAACATAAATAACAAGAGCAATCCACTCATATACCATTTTATCATGCACTTGCCTTAACCATGAAGAAAGACATGGTCGACGATCAACCATCGAAACGATGTATTAGAACCTAATAACAATCATGGTACAACACCTAAATACACATCCATAACATGAAAATAAGATCACGTGCTTTTACGCTTAAACACACCTATCTCCCCTTCTCCTCGATTTACTGATATTGTTGTCTTACCATTCAGACAAGCATAACTCACAACCCAGGAACCCAAACATATTAGAAAATATATTTTATGTAAACTAGATAAAAATTTTAACTTTTCTTTAGCTATCACAACTTTGTGATCATGACACCTAGACCCTCGTTTTCAGCTCCCCAAGATTGCTTAGTTGCAAATCAGTACATACAAGTTCACTTTTTCTTAAATATTTTTCTACAGTACAGAAAGTGGCAAACCATACTACTTCTAGAAATTACAGGAAATTATCTAACTTTTTCTAATTATGACTACAATTTAATTCGACTATCCACTTTATTTAATATACCAAATAACACAACTACTACCATTGCTGATAAAATACTAGGCGGCCTTCCTAGTGTTATATTTTCTAAACTACCCATGCAAATTTAGTATTATAGCACTCTATGGAAAGCTTAAGAAATTGTTGAAGGAATGACAAACGCCCCCGAAGGAAGTTCGAGCCCATCATAGGTGCACCCTGGACAAAGGGGCCACCTGTCATATGGCAATGAGTATACAGGGCGGTCAACAACTAATCATGTGATGTACAGATCAAAGAGCTACTATTGTGCCTACAAAAGACAATAATACCTCACTTGTACTCATAGGCTAGTTATTTCACTGAGGGGGTATTTTCGTCATTTGTACAGACCTAAGAGACTATAAATACCCCATGTATCTCTCACTTAGGGACTCTCTTGAGCTCTCATAAGCAATAAAGAACATACTGATGAGCCCTTGGGGACTCCCTCCACAGAGATAACCCCCGTTGGCTCACCGACAGGAGTAGGGCAGTCCTCTTGGATCCCTGAACCTGTATAAATCCCCATATCATTTTTACTCTTATGGCGTTGGGTGGTTGAAATTATTGTGCTCGTGCCACCTACTTCTAGTCAAATAATAATAATAATAATAATAATAATAATAATAATAATAATAATAATAATAATAATAAATGGTATAACCGTTTCCCATTAAAGGCCACATTCCACAGTCACACACAGGGATGGCATGGAGAACCCTAAGGCCTAGGGGTGGCAACGGGGCGGGGTCCTAGGGGAGGGCCCTGCAACCCCGCCCTGACACCCGTTAGCAAGTCCCTGCCCTGCCCCATTAAGGCTACTAGGGGGAAGATGCCCTTTCCCTGGTCCCTACGGGGACTCGACCCCCATAGGGATCCCTGTAGGAGATAAAAAATAGGTTAATTTTTTAAAATAATAATGTTAATTTGTTTATTAATTTATAATTATTTAGTCATACTTTTTAAAAATATATATTCTGACATATATATTCAAATTTTAGCCAAATATACAAGAAAATAATATAATCTCCTATATTAAAAAACTATAATATATTATTTAGAAGCACATTTTATATTTACTGGATCCCATAGGGCCTCGCAGGGAGGGCAACTCCGTCCCCACCCCACTAGCATAGTGAGGCCCCGCGCCCGTCCCCCATGGGGATATTCCCCGTATGGCCTAGCCCCATGAGGGAATTGCCACCCTACTAAGGCCCTTTCGGTTCGGGGTTGAGAGGTAGGTTAGGGATCTAACCTGTCAAATATCATTAGGTTAGAAAGGATTAACTTAATCTAGTAAAATCATTTTAATCCTTCTAACCTAGGATTAAGTTAACATAACAAATTGGCGGACTAAGTTAACCTAATGCAACTAACTCTCCTAAATATTATTTTTTCTAGTACTAACCTAGCTAACCCACCTAATCTAACTAAATATTAATTTAAATTAATAAGGTTTATTGCTAAACACAAAATTTGAATTAAACAAACCTAGTTAGATTAGGATTAGCTAACCCAGTTATTTTAACCTAAGCCAAACACAGCCTAAAAGCCCACACAAGAATTACCCGAGCGAGCAAAGCCCGTTTGCGGCCCATACATATGCCTTGAACCCCAAGGACACGAGACGTTGTTATCCACCACAAGTCCACAAACTATTCCCCAACCTAGCGGGAGGGGGAGAGAGCCGCAGCGAATCGGATATTTCCGCAGCCGTTCGAAGCCGCCGCCTCCGCCCTCCCTATCGAGTATCCACTCCCACCTCGTCTCCCGCTCCGCCCCCTAAAACCCTACCCGCCCATGCCTCTCCTCGCCTGAGCGCCCGCTCCCGACCCCTCCCCCATGGCACTCCAGCTCCGCCGCTTCCTCCCGCACGGCTACGCCCACCGCGCCGTCAACCTCGCCCCGCCGCCGCTGCCGCGGGCGCCGGCCATGGTAATTCCCTCTCCTTCCCCTCCCCATCGCTACTACCGAGCTTGTGTAATGTCGAAAATTGGAATGCGGAAGCGTTTGATGGGGGCGCTGTGGTGAACATTACCTGTTCGATGTTTTGCCCGTGAGGCGGTCGTTGTGTGAGAGTGTCAGTTTATGGGTGGGTGTTGTATTGACTAAGGGAGAAGGACAGTGCCGGTTTTCCTTGTTGGTTTGGTATTCGGTAACGGTACAATGAAGTGATGGAGAACAGAGGCCTTTCGCTGCGCTTGCTGCATTTGGTCATGTGACAGAGTTTGTGCTGGTAGCTCGCACTAAACTGCAACTATGGTTTTGGCGGTTACCAGGTCCTTTTGCTAACCTTGCCTGGTACGCTAGGAATTGCGTTTAGGAGATCTTGTTGCTTTTGTTTTTGTTTTTGATGCTTTCATCTTGCAAATGTTGGTCATGTCTTGCACGCCTTTGTCTTACATGGTTTATAAACTCAGTGACTATGGTCCTTTCTAGTTTATCTTAAGGACTTATGTTTTGTGTGGTCGGAAACTTGAAATGTTTTTCCTATAACTGTTGTTTTGGTATACATCATAAAAAATTAGAGTATTTCCCTGTTATCTGAAAGAGATATGTATCACCTGCACAACATTTTGCAGTATGTGTTGTTAGGAAGCTTGAGTATATCTAATTCCTAAACTGAGACAAGCATGGTGCACATTAACTTCTGATCTTGTGGGTATGATAATTCCTCTTGTACTGTTATAGTTTAGACAGATTCGATCAACAAAATTTCAAACCTGACTGCCAGCGAATAGAAGCATGGGGCCAATGTTCAGAGCACCAGTGCTTCTTCTATTGTGTCAGTTTGTTGTTAATGCAACTAAGAACAAAAGTGAAGATGCCATGCAGGTGAAATGAAAGACAATTCATATGTGAGCATGGTTTATTATTTTATTTAATGGAACATGTATAGGAAGCCAATGCTTTGTCCTTTCATCACACTTTTGCTTTGACTTTTTGCATAATCATGCATGGGATTGGAAGGGAGTGAAGGATTCTCCATGATACTGCTGTGTTATGCTTTGATTATAGTACCCCAATTGGAGTTTCTCTTGCTCTCTAAGTATTGCCTATGTGTTACCTTTGCAGCTTCAATTTAGGGCTTCTCAGAGATATTCGTGCACCTTCATGCCTTATTCACCTTTCCGTCCTTGTGAAATGTGTGGAGTTGCAACCAGGAATAATTCAACAAGGCAAATATCTTCAAGAATCAGCTCCCAGCTTGCCATACAGCTCAAAAGTAGTGCCTTTTTTACTACTGGGCTCTTGGGCAATCGTAGTTTTGTAAGTTTCAGAGCCGCAGATAGCTGTGGAATTGCTTTAAAGGCTAACAATAGTGGTAATTCACAGTCATTCTTGACTACATATGGTAAAAAGCTAAGGTTTCTCATTAGAAATAAGAGCTCATTTGGTAATCCAAATATGAAAAGGGAAGATGGGAGTGTTGCTCATAGTTTATTTCGTAGATCTGAGAAACGACAAAGCACTTTAGCTGTGTGTAGCATCGTCACGGATGAGGCTTTGACATCTACTAGTAGCTGCAGCAAGAGTGGTACAGATACTAAAAGGGACACTGCCAGGAGGAAGAGATCTACAGGCAGCCAAAAAGAAGTTTGTGCAGATATGAAAGAAAAGAAAGTATCTACCAAGAAAAAGAGCAAAACTGCTAAAACTAGTAAATCAGCAGCAAAGACAGCTGGGAAAATTAGTGTGAGTCAAGAAGAAAAGAAGGCTGACACTTCTAAATCAGAAAAGGGTGCTGATAGTCCTAAAGAGAAAAAGACAGCAAAAAGGTCGAAGAGATCTTCGAAAGCAAAGGAATCTGCTGCTGCTATTGCACCTGCTGAAGCTGAGATTTGTATGAAGATCTCTACTGATGGTTCTGGTAGTGAGGGGAAGCCACTTATGCCTCTTTATCCCCCCACAGCTAAATCAGTTGTTGTTGTGGAATCAGTTACAAAAGCAAAAGTTATTCAAAAATACCTTGGGGACATGTATGAAGTGTTACCTAGCTATGGTCATGTGAGAGATTTAGCTGGAAGATCAAGATCTGTTCGCCCTGATGATGACTTCAGCATGGTTTGGGAGGTGCCTGCTGCTGCCTGGACACATCTTAAGAGTATTAAAGTAGCATTGAAAGGGTATATTTTTCCAGACCAGTAATACATGCTTGTTTGTCTTTTTCCCCTTCTTTCTTGGAGTAGTTACGTGCTTTCAAATTGTCTTCTGATTATATATATATTCATTCCCCCTCTTCCAAACATGGACATATCTTCTATGCAAAGATATATAAGCATTAGTTGCTGATAAAGAAATGCACAATCACGTGCCTTTTCTAGTCATATTATTTGCTGTTACACTTTATAGGTTAGCATAGATGTTTGTCTCCAAAATCTTGTACTGTATGCAATACCATATGTCCATATCCTTATAATTTTCTGCAAGTCTTAAGTGACTTTACAAATTATAGTTCTTGTGGTCTCCTTTTTGCAATATGTAGTTCTTAACCTTTCTTGGACGTAATGTTGTACTTTTCAAAAGCTTGAACTATAAGCCTTTGGGCATAAACTACATTTTTCACATGCTGTATGTCTGTAGGCAAAGTGACAAACAGTTCAGACATCCTAAATCTCCTAGATTTATTCTGCTATATCTAAACTTGATGGCTTTTTGAGGACAGCGAGCTAGAAAATATGATAACAATATGGTGTTGGTTGGTTCATCTGGTAATGCAGATTTTGTAGCTAGGATGTCCCTGCTGATAGTTTCAGTGTTCAAGTTTCTTTTGTGCATAACCTTATATGTGAATGTCACTATCACCCAGTGTGTAGTGGTACAATATACTTGCATAGCACTTGTTGGTGAGGCTGTCTTTATGAGTTCCATACGTGTTTCATGAAAATAGATAAACTAAACTGTTTACCTGTATACTTAAGTAACAGATGCTCAATACCTAGGAATTTACAATCCGGGTCATTTACATGTGTTTATTTAATCTTTTACATATTTCATCAAGCTGGTAAAAATGGCTTCTGCTGGAGCTTCAGTTGAATCCTTAATTCTATGGATCTTTTATCCATTTGATACATACGAGTATACAACTAATTAATTTAACCCTTTTCCTTTGTATCTGACTATCTGTCTTCTGCTTATACTAAATTGTAGATTGTATATCTGTTTGAGTTAGTTAAATTGAACTAGAGCTAATGGTATAGAAAGTAAATATTTTCTTATGACTGTGTTGTGCAAGATGAGTTATCTGCTTTGTGAAGTCATTGACATATTACTAACTGTTTTTACTTTCATTGCTTCTTTCTTTTCTCCAGAGCAGAAAATTTAATTCTTGCATCTGATCCTGACCGTGAAGGTGAAGCAATTGCTTGGCACATTAAAGAAATGCTCGAACAGCAAGATGCGTTGGGTGGCAGTGTGACTGTTGCAAGAGTTGTCTTCCATGAAATAACGGAGGATGCTATTAAGAAGGCTTTAATGTCTCCAAGATATATTGATATGGACTTAGTTAATGCTTATCTTGCACGCCGCTCCCTTGATTATTTGATTGGATTTGGCATATCACCACTTTTATGGAGGAAGTTGCCTGGTTGCCAGTCAGCTGGACGAGTCCAATCTGCAGCTTTGGCTCTTGTATGTGATCGGGAGACTGAAATAGAACAGTTTAACCCACAAGAATATTGGACTGTCAATACTGACTTCAAAATCCAGTGTTCAGACTCTTCAAATGGCCTGTGTCTTACATCCCAGATAAAACATCTCAATTCAAAAAAGTTGGATCAGCTTTCTATACGCTGTCAAGAAGAAGCACGAGCTATAGAAAAGATGATTTATTCTTCTCAATTTGAAGTAATAGGAATTAAGAGAAGTAAAATTCACAAGAATCCTCCGATGCCATATATAACATCCAGCCTTCAGCAAGATGCAGCAAACAAACTACATTTTACTGCAGGGTATACCATGAAGGTTGTTTCTACTTGATTAAAGTTCAGATGCATATATCATACTTTCCAATTATAATACTGTCATTTATATGTAGTAATCTATTGACTCACATGGCTCATTATGTGACTGCAGGTAGCACAGAAGCTTTATGAGGGGATCAGCCTTTCTTCAGAAGAAGCAACTGGGTTAATAACATACATCAGAACAGATGGGTTTCATGTAGGTGCCATCCTACTTCCTACCTTTTCTTAGACGACCAAATTAGCCTTGCTCTGTTTATAAATGTCTATAGGGTAAAATAACGCTTTTGGTCCCACTTCTGTGGTGATGGGCTAAAATTTGTGCATCCACATTAAAAACGATCAAATTGGTCCCTCTAAATACAAGTGCATTCGTTAGCCTTTCTATTAACATAATGGGTAGAACGCTGAATTAAACCTTTTAAAATGACATCTAAATAGGTTCAGAAATAATTTTAACTTGGACTCAATCGTATGAAATGTATCATGAGTTCATGACTGTATGCCACTATTAACTAAATCTTGGTAACTAAATTTTAGTTGTGCAACGCAATGATGCATGACAGACACTACTTGCTATCCCTTGATGTGAGAGTTTCTAGTTAGTTATCAATGAAAGCATGTGTGATGCTGTACTTGTTTTAATTGCATGAAATTGTTGCCTTAATTGTATATTCTGCCTTTTCTTTTGAAGATTTCTGATGGAGCTGCAGAAGATATTCGTTCATTAGTCAAAGAAAGGTACACTCTTATTTGGAGCATATAGTCAAGTCTATTTTACTGATTTGTGCAGGGGTGCTAATCTCTCTTGTTTCACTTTTAATTTATCAGTTATTGTAGTGCCCAATAATCTGGCTTAGTGCTTGAGTGATCAATTTCACAAGTGGAAGTTTGCACATTTTCTTTGAGATGGGATATATATGTGCGTGCGGGCGGGCGGGCGGGGGGTGGGTGTGGGTGTGTGTGTGTCAATATTTCAAATTAAACCAAGTGATTTAAAACTCTTTAATTGTTCTGAAGATACATTTGATCTCATGGTCAGAGAACTTCCTGGTGTCAGGTTGCTGATTTATTCTTTTCATGTCTTGTCAATCGTCTTGTACAAGCCAGTCTGAGACAATCAGTATCTTAGAGTTTAGCAATTTAACTTCATGTGTATCAGTATGTCACATGTGGCCTGCACTCTTCTTGTTAACAAGTATTTCGTCCAGGTATGGTGAAGAGTATGCTTCAGGGGACATTAGGAAGTACTTAAAGAAGGTGAAAAATGCTCAAGAAGCCCATGAAGCCATAAGGCCCACCAGCATAAGGAGGTTACCATGTAATAAACCCACCTGTAGTTTTGTGTGATTTATTGTGCTATCTCAATTGCAGATGCTGCACTATCATCTAGCTATTTCCTTTTGCTTTCGGGCTTTATTATACATGTCCATTTGTCTTGTTGAGGCTACGATCTTATTATCGTATTTTCATCACCAAAACGTTCTGAGTACTCTACATGGTTCTACAAAGGGTATTGTTTATGTGCTGGTTGGCTCTTGAATTCCAGATTTCATGTATGAACGATATATTGGACAGTTCATACCTGTCTATAACTGTGGATGCGTAAGTTTATATTAATATTTAAAATTAAAGGAATATTTAAAATTAAAGGTGTGCTTTTTTACTTATTGCTCCTTTTCTTGACTGTTTAATATTTTTGTATATTCTTAGTAGTTCAAATGGTTATAGTACATCTGTAAAGAAGTATTAACTACTTGCTACGCACTTCATATTGGCTGCATGTTGCAAACTTGGAAATCTGAATCACTTACTCTTATACAAGTTTGTGCATATCACACTTAAAATATATCGGCACGACTAATGTTTTGGGTGGTTTATATAGTGTGTAGATGTTGTACTTGTTATGCCTTAAAATGATATATTGGATTGCATGCTGGGCAGTAACACTGTTTCCTGAACCATGGTATTCTGAAGTTTCTTATAAATTGTCATGTACCCACTGTTGAACATCTAGCATAACATTGCTTATTTCATTTTTGCATTGTTAAGTGAACATTGTTTTGGCATCTGTTGTGAATGTGCTTTATAAGTGATCGCTTGATAAGTACAGTGTCTACGCCTCAAGTCTGCATGTTCTGTAGATTGAAAGAATACTCAAGTGTGAAGTTTTTTATTTTCGAAGTTACGAGTTGCTAAAAATACCTTTTCTATTGGCCTAATGTTCTGCAGCCTCCTTAGTTCTTACTTGGGAGTATTTTTCAGTATTGTAGTTTTGGTTTCTGGTTTTTGATATATAGTTCTATCATAATATCTCTTTCAGCATCTTTAGTTGGAATACTCGAAGATGATTCTTTGAAACTGTACACTCTAATATGGAAAAGAACAATGGCTTGCCAAATGGAAGCTTCCAGAACTGAGATGGTTGGTTACTATTTTCCTTCATTTTCCCTATTGTTGTTTATTATTCTTTAGGATGGCTGTTATGCATGTGTTTCAGAGTTATATTGGGTTAAGGAAATCTTAATAAGTACAGAGTTAAGAGGGATTTGTAAGAAAGTGTTACTTCCTAGGGTTTTAGAATGTAACTGGTAGTTGTGAGAGGTGCCGGCTGTTCTCTCACCGGCTGCCTTCCACAAGGTTTAGGGGCTGTGATGCTGGAGAACAGCACACACAGAGAAGTAAAGAGAGAAAGGAGATGAGAGAATAGAATTTATATCTTGCTTACCATTCATGAATCATGCGGCAACCTTTCAAACAATCAGAACCAACTCAACTAAGGATATCAACCGAGGATCATATCTTGGACTAACCCTGAACTAAGCAATCTTTAAGCGACAAACTAAACAGCTGGACTTATGTCTATCACTCTGCCTTTCCGCAGTCCTCTACTGTGGCATGTCCAGCATGCCTGCTGTTGCCACGTTGGGCATGGGCTGCGCCTTGCGCCCCTTACGCCTGTGGTATGAAATGCTGAATGACAGAACGTTCTTCTAAGTTCTAAACACCTGTGGTATGGAATGCTGAATATGACAGAAAGTTCTTCTAAGTTCTAACCAAGAAAACATATATTCAGTTGTTTTTTTGGGTAGATGAGGCTGCTCCGTGGTTGTGACAGAACTTTGTGCCTAAATGTATCCATATTTCTTTGTTGTGACACGCTGTTTTTCTGTTACTAAGTAATCCCTCTGTTTCATAATTGTTGCCAAGCCACCTGATGTATGAAGACCAAGGAAGTATAGATGGCTGGACCATGCTAGCCATATTAAGTGAAATACTTTAACTGCTATCCTGTCTCTCAACTTAAAAAAAGGGGTAAAACAGATGAGAATGCAGCATCTTTACTTCTGATTTCATCATCGGACACCATTGTGAAATGGTGTTTCTCAACAAAATGGACAAGTGTTGTGAAACAGAGGACTAGA
Source organism: Dendrocalamus sinicus (assembly GCA_036346575.1). NCBI lineage: Eukaryota > Viridiplantae > Streptophyta > Magnoliopsida > Poales > Poaceae > Dendrocalamus > Dendrocalamus sinicus. Next base: position 11,148,113 of record CM070656.1, on the reverse strand, counting down.
AGAATCTATAATGCTATGCAAAATGAAAGAAGAATTTAGTCAGTGGCGTAGCCAGGTCCGAAACCTGTGGGGTCAGCTATTATAAAATCTTTAGACTTTTATGGGCTTATGTTTAAATATTAGTACTAATTAGGCTTTTTTGCAAAACCTTTGGGGTCAATTGACCCCACAGGAATAGGCTGCCCGCCACTGAATGTAGTGGTCATCTTTTGAGAATGGTTGTATATGAATGAGTACAAGGACATCATGATGAGTCGAGTCCTTTACATATTCAAACTTATGAATGATCTGTTGCAAGTTAAGGAGAGACTTCATTCTTATTGTTGTGTCTCTTTCAACAAAATCCTGGTTGTTGTGCTAAATAGTTTTTGATGCTGTAGTAGTTGATGAAAGTGACTTCCGGTTTCTCTAACATGCACTTAAAACATGCTAAATTCTCTGTACATTTTTTGTTCTAATTTTCAACATTTTAAGCATTCCATCAAATTTCGTGCCTACCATAAGTCAATTTATAATTTCATCGTAGATTCAAGTTGATATTGGTAATCCTGAAGGAGACATGAGTTTTCATTCTGCTGCATCAAGGCTTGACTTCAAGGGATACCAAGCTGTCTATGAGGTAAGTTCTACATGTTTATCTAGGCTTCTCACATCCTCTATAGCTCAGTTATCTTTGCCTTGGCCTTCCTTTTTCCTGCTTGAACTTTTTTTTAAGAAAATATGTTGATTGCGTCCTAATGTGGCCTTTCCCACTTCCCTTTGTGCTACTTCAGTCAGTCCTTGCGTAGCTTCATGGTGTATTTGATCTGTTGACTATCTCATTAATGATATTATTTGATGGTTCAGGGGGCGATCACATTATTGCCATGGCTTTTACCATCTTTGTAATCTTGATTTGATTTCTATTTGTATGGGTACACATTAGGGGTGAAAATGGGTCAGATACTATTTGCTGGTCTGCTGCCTCATTCTTTCGAATATGAATATGGGATGGAAAATTGATATCCAGTTGGAGGCGGATATGAATCAGGATATGTGGGCCAAACTAAAGTAGGATATCCAACTAGCCCATCCCATATTTCCTTCTGAACTTACCTTCTTATGTCCCCTAATCGTAGAAAGAGTTAGAACACGAAATTTTGCAAAAAATTGCACAATATATGAAATAGTGGTACCTTTATTTTTTTTGAAAAATTGGCATCAGGGTTTTGATTTTTGGAAACTGGCCATAAACCTCCTAGAGGGGGAAAAAGGGTCCATTTTTTGGTTTTTTTTTTCAAATCTGATTTTTGGATCGTATGTAACAAGTAATAATAATTAATACATGTCTTCCTTAAAAAAAAACAGATTTTTTGGGGAAGGCAGGCGATGGTTTCGAAACCCTGTTTGTCATCTTGTACAAAGTGAACAAAATAAGCACAATATGCACTAGATCGCAACTCTTAATTGTTGACTCTTTATATTGAGAATTTGTTAAGTATGAACATGATTATAATTATGTTGCTAGGTGTGATCACTAACTCTTTTTTTATTGAGTTGATGCTTTTGCTGAACTTATTCATTTGTTTATCTTTATTGGTTTTAATTTGATCTGTATTTGTTTGATATTCGTATTCGAGAATAAAATATGGGTTTGGATATGGGAAGACCAACATCAGACTGTATTCGATCCATTTTCACCCCTAGATGCACTTAATAGCTTGTGCATATTGAATTTGTTGTGTAGAATGTGATTTTGGGCTTGTTCATATTAGTTTCTGCTTCTGACTTTTGCTTTCAAAAGTAGAAGCTAATATGAACGCCTCAGTTTCTATAAGTCGCTTCTATCAACTACTACTATTTATCAACCACTACTTTTTCCTTTCATATATTGTAACGCACTTTGTATTTTATTATATCACAATTCCGTAAATCGCATGGCGGTCCGAAGAAGCAGAAGCTAATACGAACGTCTCATCTTCTATAAGTCGCTTCTATCAGCCACTACTATTCATCAACCACTACTTTTCGCTTTCACATGTTGTAACACACTTTGTATTTTATTATATCACAATTCCGTAAATTGCGTGATAGTCTGAATATTGTAGTGCTTTTCGTTACACCGTCTTTCTTACATAATGCACTACTATTCATCAGCCACTTTTAGCTGCTACATTCATCAGCCACTACTATTTATTAGCTGTAGCCAAATGCCATCAGCAAAAGCCAATATGAACATACCCTTTTATTGTGTGTAACCATGTAAATTTTCATTGATTCCCAGGTAGAGTTTACTTTCTTTCTCCATAGGACATCTTCCCTACCTTTGCCGAAATGCATGAATTTCTCCCGATTTATCAGTATCTTTAATTTTTAATTTTGTGCTTAAGCTTCCAGTTTTTCCTTGTAGAGCTGATGGTTAAGACTTACCGTGGATGGAAGCACGATTGTATTCTATAAAAGGAATGTGTGCCTAATGTTCAGTTTTATGAGCTTATTTAACTCAGTAATTTGATGTGCTACTTTCAGGACACTGAAACAAGTCCTTCCGGTGACAACGCTGAGGGAGAAGCAGTGCATCAGGATAATTTTGAGGCCTTGTCCAAATTAGAGGTTAGCAGCTGCCAAATTGCCTCTGAACCATTTACCTATTTTGCTTCAAGCTACCGCAGATTGCTGGCTATCATTCAACGATTTCAGTGTGTTATTGGTACATCTCCTTTTCTCAGGTTAAGGACTTGGTGTCTCTAGTTAATGTGCATCTTGGTCAGCACTTTACTAAACCTCCATCACGTTATTCTGAGAGTGCACTGGTCAGTAATAACCTATATGTTGGAACTTTCTCTTGTTTACTCTGAGCATTGTCCATGCATGAAATAAAAAAATCCTTTTTATTGGATTTTATCTGCAGCCTAAGATTTTCACATTATGCCTTATTATTTCCAGATTAAAAAGCTAGAAGAGCTGGGAATTGGAAGGCCATCTACATACGCGTCTATAATGAAAGTGTTGCAGGTAGCCTCACGTGCTAGTACCCTACTATCTTGGATGATGATATGCCTCAAATATATCTCCTTGCCTTTCTCAATGGCTGGGTAGCTATTCCCTATATATATGTCTTGATGATTTTGAGCTTAATCTTATGAACGCACTGATATACCTATCGTCATGTTTGGGCTGGTTGGGTCATGTAGCTGTCCCTGGAGTGCTGCACATGCCACAAAGTGCAACACAAGCCATGCACTAACTTAGTGATGCATGGCACCTTTGGCCTCTGGGTTGCAGTGAAAGTTGGGTTCCGTGTGATCTGCAACATGGGGTCAATATGTAATGTTGTGTCAAGTCTCAAGTGGGTATGTTAGTTGGTCAGGTTGATATTGAGCTGTGGGGCAGGCATGCCAGTTTCAGTTGGGTACATTAGCTGGTTATCTGGTTGTGGAGTCCTTGTAGGGGCAACAAAGGACAGATCCAAGTCCTTCCTTCCTCTCCCATCTTTCCCTCTATCGCCTTCTCTTTTGCTGTGCCTTCTCTATATACTACATATCCTGGTTCTGCAAACTGAAACTTCTAGAAGTTAGGAGCTACTGAACTTGAGGTGTTTGCCCACCATTTGGTGCTAGGACCATCCGACCATGACAGAGACATGGCCATAAATAAGGCGTACCCTACGTTAGTCAATCAGACATCTACTTTTGCAACAGAGTGAGATTCTATGATAGTGTGGAACACGCTAAGAAAACATCTCAGCCCCAATTTGGACCCCAGCCCATCCCCAGGGAAATAAGTGTGGCGGACATTTATTTTTACCAAAGCCAAAGGCGCATTTAGAGCTAGGACTTCTTTTATATTGGGTCAAGCATGATTTTAATCACGAATCAAGTATGTCACACATTCATATTTGTAAGGAGATAGAAATGCTTTTGAGTTTGATAACAATAACACATGGCCGAAACAAACAGTTGCAAAGTTTTAGGAATTCACTATGTACCAAATTTTATTTTCATTCATTATAATTTGCGATGTACCAATTTTTTTCATTCATTATCATTAGCAAAGACTTGTGCCACATGGATGTGAATGTTTACCATACTTGTGCTATTCAGGACCGAAAGTACGTGGCAATAAAAAGTCGAGTTCTGCACCCTGAATTCCGTGGTCGAATGGTATGTTCTTGTTCCTGATATCATCTTCACCCTTAAAAGATCCTGTTTGGTCAAAACATCGTAAATTATGATATCATCTGAAATTCCATTATATTGGTTTAAACAGAGATAATATTTCCAGCTATGTGCATTGTTTTGGTACATATTATCTGTTATGCCAGTGCATTTGTATGCATGGTAGCAATGCATTTGTAATTGTATCTTTTTCTCATGTTTCTTATATTAACTCACTAAAATTCCATATATGTCGCCCTGCAAATTATCTGAAGTTTATATATTTTCTAATGTTCACAAGGGCTAAATGCTAATGCCCAATTACACATCGCCAATTATTTCATTTTTCTGGAGTTCAATTTTTTTGCATATGAATTAAGCTCTTCTCAACTCCATTTGTTTAGGGCATTCTTTCAGTTCACATAGCTCAGATTGCTTATTATATCCTTACTTTTCTTGTGTCTAGTTTTGACGTATGTTCAATGCCATCTGTTTCTTAGGTCTCAGCATTTCTTTCGCATCATTTCTCTGAGATTGCCGATTACAGCTTTACTGCTAACATGGAGACTGAGGTAGTAAACAATTCAGTTTATAGTTTATGTGTGCATCTTCTTTTCTACTTGTTTTTACCAAGGTTACAGAAACCAGCTTAAGCTGGCCATTTTTTTCTCGAATACGCAGGAGAGCTGCGTATCATTGCATTAAGAAGAAAAGAAGGGGAATACAAAACAAACACCACACACCAAAGCCACCCACCACACCCTTACCCAAAATGAAACAAGTTACAAACGCGCCCGAAATAGAAAAACTACAAGACCAGGCCTGAAAGGAAAAAAACCATCTACCTAGCGACCACTCCTAAATGTGCTAAACCCTTAGCGCCAGCATTGCTTCTATGGATTTAGCCAATATTGAATTCCAGGAAATCAGCAGGTTAATTTCAGTATGAAAGTGAAACCACATACTTATATACAATTTAGAAAGGTTGTAAGTTGTAACTGTGTTCGTTATTTTTCTTACGTTAAAGACAGGTAAAGATATTATCTAGAAATATGGAAATGGTTCAACATATGCAAAATTGGCTTGGTTTGGCCAGTTGTTGCCTTAGTTCCAGCCAGAATCATGGCTGCAAAGTAAACTCCAAATTTAACTGCTGTACTATCCGTTATGGAGCAACCTGTTATGGTAAGTAGCCAGCTAAAAACTGAAACAAGTAGTTGTAAAATAAATTAATTGTTTGAACCCCTCTACTTTGTGATGTTGTTCATGTGCTGATGTGCAACCCTGTTAAATTTTCAATATACGTCATTACTGATATCTAGGTCTCATATGCCAATGCTTACTTCTCTTACCTTTTCATTTTCTGTTCTTCCATTTAAGCAACATCAAGCAGTCCAGTGGAGTTGCACTAAAATCAGAACTGAAAAATGTCACGACCAAATTGTGTAGTGGGAGGAAAAGGAATTTCATAAGTTCATGATAGAAGTACAAGAAGACGAAGAAAAATCTGGATACAGACGCAATTATTGGCCTGTTTGGATAGGGAAATCTTTCTGCAAAAAAACCCCTCGTGTTTTTCCTTCACATTTTGTAATGCAATATATAAATCTGGATAAAAATAGTATGGTAGGAAATTTCCTAATCACACTACTTCCACAGCAACAAACTGGTCTGGGTTTCTCATGAATGATATCTTCAGAACTCTTATAACCAACAAATGAGCTAACCATTTATTTGTCTAGGTAATTTTTATATTATTGTCAGGAGCGTGTCTGCATCACTATTTGTCCTTTCTAAAAAGCTTATTCTACTATTGATCAATAATCATAGTGGAATCAATGGTAAAGACTGCAGAGTCAAAAAGGGACTCTGCCCTAAGGCTATTTGATGAATCAGTTCAAGGAATTTAATATCATTTCTGGTAGAATTAGAGATCATTAAGTATAAATACGATACGATACACAGCCCTTTTTATTAAAAAAAAAGAGTACAGGGATGATGTCCTGAATAGAAGACGCAGTTTTGTTACCCTTGAGTAATATAAAAATTCAATTGTTGCATAATTATATTAATGTTCTTTTTCTGCTACATTAATAGCTGGACAATGTCTCCGCTGGGTCAACTGAATGGAAGGGCCTTCTGAAAGATTACTGGAAACGATTCAGCATATATTGTGGAGATGCTAGCCAATGTGATGTCAGAAAGGTAATATTTAATTTGTGAGGTACCTAGTGAAATTTTTTACCCTTGCACCCAGAAAATAAATATCCTAGAATAGCTGTATGGTAGCTGACTCTAGTTCTCAGATGATGCAAGTGTAAGTTGTTTTTCTATCACATGGTCAAATCAGCTTTTGTAATGACATAACAAGTTAGTAACTGAAATCAGTGTTTCAGACCCCATTTCTTAAAGGCAAAATTGAAATATGAAATACGGGTCGAAAGATTCTGTTTTTTTTTTATGTAGGCACGGTTTTAATCATAACCCTAGGTTGCCTGAAACTGGCAAACTGTTATTCTTCCAAGGAAAAAGAAATGATAAATGGTGAGGAAAAAGAAATTATAAATGGTGAGCTAAAATCATTGCCTGTGTCCCTACAGGTGCATCTTGTTTTGTTTGAATGGATATATTGTCATTTATTGGATTGAAAAAAATAATGGGCTTTTATTTCCCAACTAAACACACTTCTAGCGGAGCCCATATGCTTGCCCAAACAGGATCCCATTTTCTGTATTACCTGTATTCTTCTTTCCGGTGCTCCATATATGTTATGGGGCAACAATTATAGATGAAAGAAAAAAAATGTAATTAACTCACTGAGATTCCAGCTAAATATCACACCAGTCCTAGCTGGGCATTGGGTTTCTGCAGCTCCAGTAGAATGCTGAATCCCACCTGATCTCAACCACCCATCTACAAACATGCATAAATGGACTATTCTGCAGATTTAATCCTTCTGACGTACCTTAATGCTAGCCTTTAGCAAATGAAACTGTTGCCCTGCAATCACTTATGGATTGAAATTAAAACTAAATTTGAATAACCCACTATGTTGCAGGTAGAGAGAATGCTTGAAGAGAAATTCGGTTCTATCCTCTTTCCTGACCTTGACAGTGATAGTAGGATTTGCCCTAGGTAATGCACGTCATATTTACTTTTTACAAAGGTAATTTTCTTGTATGTAGAAAGTATATCTTTTATCACTTGCCAAATCTAGATGTTTTTGCAATTGATTCAGGTTAATTTGGCATGTTTAACCTACTATGTCATCCTACTACGTGATGCATTCACCATGTTTTTCCTTAATGCTTAACATGTTTGCTTAATGTTTACAATATCTGCAGTTGTTCTGAAGGAACCCTGAGATTCAAAGTTAGTAGGTATGGCGAAGGATATTTTATAGGCTGTGACCGACATCCGAAATGCAAGTATGACCTTATTATCCCCTCTTATAAATAATAGATGCCTTGGAGCTTAATCTCTGCTATCATGATATCATCCTTGTTGTCACTTGTTATAAATTATGAATTTGAGGATAGTTTCTGGATTTTAATTGAGCATCTTTCATACCTAATGATTAAACCAATTCCTATAGGTACATTGCTCGCACGTTGTCAGATGAAGATGATGAAACTGAAGCATCTGAGGAAACTCAAAGGTCTTTTACACCCAGGTTACTTGGTGTCATGCCTGATACCAACGAAAAGGTATTTCCAGTCTTTATGGTATTCAGCTTTGTTTATTTCTCGGGCACTAAGTGTGTGTGTGACATTTTTGTTGCTCATTCTACAGGTGTTTTTGAAACAAGGTCCTTATGGTCACTACATCCAGGTTGGAGAGGATAGAAAGGGAGCGTCTCAGAAAAGAGCTCCTCTTTCTGAGGTAATTATTACCTTATTTTCTAAACATGGAGAGAACCCCTACTTTGCAACTTCTGTCTATTTCAGGAACTCACCATGGCTATGATTCAACCACTGTTTCAGGTCAAGGATGTTGACTCTGTCAGTATAGAGGATGCAATTGAGCTGTTGCAGTATCCCAAAAAACTGGTATGCATTTCTCTAAATTTTGAGCTGTTTGTACCTTTTGTTGAGTTCTCCCATGATGTTATTGTTGCCCACAGGGAAAACATCCTGATGATAGTCATCCTGTACTTATGACACATTCTAAAGCTGGATTTAGCGTCAGGCACAGGAGAACTGTAGCTCCAGTGCCAAAGGTATGTGCTGTTGTTATATACTTATAATATTACATTTGTTAATACCAGAAACCAAGGTTCCAAATACCGCTACCGGGGTAAATCCCGTCAGGCGGCCGGTACCGGTTACCGGCCGGTAACCGGGAAAAAACCGGTCGAATTTCACACGTCAAAATCTGAATTTGAAATCGGTAACCGGAAAAACCAGCTGGTAACCGCCCAAAAAACCGCTAAAACCCGATTTTTTAAATTTGAAATTGGAAATTCTTAACATATTCATGGCAAAAAGTATGAAGTTAAGCACGTGAGATGCATGAATCTTCCTAATACATCATATTAGTATTAAACAATGTAAATATCATTCGGGAAACTAACTTTTACATTCAAAATTTGAAAAATTCCTAACACATGTATAGCAAAAAGTATGAAGTCAAGCACAGAAAGTGTATGCATCTTCCTAATACATTCTATTAGTGTTAAACAATGTAAATATCATTAGAGAAACTAATTTTTACATTCAAAAGTTTAAATTTGAATTAAATAAAAACCGGCGGTTTTTTCTCCCGGTCAGCACCGGTAAAATCGGTTACCGCCGGTATTTGGAACCCTGCCAGAAACTATACTAATATTATATGCATATTAAGATACGGCAATACATTGTTCAGTCCTTTATGTTGGGTCAATTATTGTCATCTAGATATTCTAATAAAAACCGTTTGCAATTACAAAGAAACAATTTCCAACCATTGATTTTGTGTGCATGTTTGGTAAATTTGGAAACTTTCGTTGCAAGGCTAACAATTTGTTTGAAAATGGCCGGCTGGCCGATGACAGAACGCAGACCCGAAGAAGATTACCCTTGAGCGTGCACTGAAGCTTCTGACGGGTAAAAACGTCAAAAGATTTGGTCGACCAAAGGGAAAATCTAACAAAGACGCAGAACCCATTGAATGGCATTAACTGAGCACTTGTTACAAAATCCAAATGACGAAACTTGCGCCTGTTAGAGAACAAACAACATAGACCGATGCCAAGCTTTATATGCACAACATTCAGAGTGGATCAAACACAAGAAAGAGAAGTCCGTCCATACGTACGCAGTAATGCTTTCTGATGAGAGCAGGGGGCTCCGTGCGCGACAGGGCAGCTGTTCAGCAAACATATGAAACTTTTGCTCAGATGCTCATGCCTTCTGAATTGGTATTTGCTGCTGGATTTCTCCGTATTGGCGAAGAGGATATATACTGCAGACAATTGCGGCTCATCTCTATTTCATTCTTTTATTAGTTGCCATCCGCAGTTGTATAGAACATACGGATTGCAGACAATTACCAGATTATACACCCACAGTTTTTTGTTGCTACTTTCAGTTTAATGTTATCACAAAACGGGGTGGTTTGAATTTGATCGCCCTATTCTTTCGTTCGCAAATGTATCCCCTATTTCCGTTGGGCTAAATAATGTAAAATTGAACAAGAGTTTTGGTGGTTCGTTATAAAGGACAGAGACTGTTGGTTTATACTTAGATTCCAACTGTACTAGCATTCTCGACAAAGGACTGCTGACTGCATTTCTCGCTAAATGACATGACATGTGGGATCGTTGTCATCACTACACCTCGAGTTCAAAATTTTCTTGAGACATTGAAACGGAAGATAACACAAGTGGTAATAGGAGGACACTACCTTCCAGGTTGAGGCTTCGCTGCCTTATCGGTAAAAGGCTAGCTTACGCGCGGCCGCTGATTTATGTCCATGATCTATCAGCGGGGCTGACAGCCGGAGAGGGAAACGCCGCCGACTAGAACAAACCCAAGGGCTGACCCAAAACGAACGCAGAAGGGGAAGCAACCGGTGAGAGAGAGGATGCCGGTGTGCAGGGGAAGAAGACGGGAATGAGATGGCCCAAACGCGGAAACCCACAAGGCCGCGTGCCCAGCATGTAACCTGCCCAGCGACAGCGACCGACATCCACTGGCCGAAATCGAGACGATAACGGCGTTTGCCAACGCTATGGCTGGAACAGGACAGCTGCCACCGCTTAATTGGACGTTAAAAGTCCTCTCAAATAAAAAAATAGCAGTATGGCCCGCGTATTTGCGTGGTTAAGATTTATTTCAAAATTTATAGTAATAAATGATATTACTTAGATTCCTGAGAATATATGTATGTATCTCATAGGCTATTTAAAATTTTAACACATCATAAAAAGAAAAGACAATAGAAGTTTGAAGGAAAAGACAGCTTTAGTAATGTAATTGAAGTATGACCTTTGATAGAATAAAATCATTGAGCATAATAAGTGGTATTAGCTGTATACTCCTATTCTTTTTCATTAGTTACTCTTTTTTAAAATGTATACATGCACACGTATTTCTATTTAATCTCAAGCAATATACTAATTATGTGTAGCAAATTCTCTTATTAGTTTACATGGTATTAGAGTATCTTGCTCACACATACACTGATACACCATAGGCGATCAATATTGAACTTATCTTCCCTCACACGTAGGCTGCCCTAATGAACCGTGTGTCTTCTATTTTTTTCTTACTGCAACAACTTTTTTGCTTCACCCTCTAATAGGGAGCCCAATTCTTGATCAATCTCTCTCAGTTGTTACCCCTTCCAATGCAATACTACACCATATAGTTATCTTCTACTCCTCTCTTATATTGCTTAATACTGACTGTTGTGATATTGATACACATACATGTGCAACTGTCAATGATTCCTACCGAGGACACCTATTATGCTCTCTCCGGTGGCTCCAAGCCAATTCCATACAACTGTGTTATCTTTACTCTGAGCTCTTTGCTCATATACGTATATACGCTCGTGTTTCTATTTGTATAGATGCATGTATATATACAAGATGTTATACATACTCGATGTTCTCTTCTTCCGTGCTGATCGCTCTTCTTAGATGTTGGACAACTCAGTTCTATGGCTTCCTCACTAACCATGGTGATCTCCTATTTTCACTGATATCGACATATCTGTTTTAGTCGCTTTCTAATGATATGTCAGAACCCGAAGTAACGACTGCTGGATCCTCTGTGTAAATCGCACTAGTCCAAGATCAGCTAGTGCACACAGTACAACAAAGATAAATACCAAGCACAATTGACCAATTATATTAAATAAAAGGGTACGGCCTTATGGCCAAGTCTTACATCAACGTCCATTGGCAAAATAAATAAAGCAAAGAACTGCGGAAGCAAACTGATAAATAGCGAAGCCCAAGCCTACCCACAGCAAACGACAGTAAGACACGGCCTACTCGTCCTGATCTTCACCGTAGTCGACGTCGTCTTCCTCTGTATGGAGATTGCAAGGTGAGTACAAACTTGTACTCCGCAAATCACACGGAAAATACAACATAATGATAAAGGCTTCAATGAAAGGCTTATATGGTTGGTTTGCATAAACAGCATTTAACGAAATACAGTACGTAGATTGAAATTGTTGAATTTAATACTATAAGTAAAAACAGTAAGTGTAGTTGAAAGTAATACCGTCAGTGCAGGCTCCGACCAAACACCAACCTATCCACGGGCATCCCACCTGAACCATCTTTTCCAAAAGACCATGTATGGATTCCATCCATCCACACATTTCCCAACACTCGTGGATTCCATCCATCCACAAGCTTCCAATCTCTCTCATGTGTTCCATCCACCCACAAGGTTTTCATTCTCTCATAGACTCCATCCATCCATAAGGTTTTCGAAAATCATTTTTGAAAAGCAAAGTCTAATCCATGAAAAACTTTTACTCAGCATGTCCATGACCGTGGGCACGGCTATCCAGAATAGATTTTACACTCTGCAGAGATTGTACAGCTTTACCCACAAGACACGATCATCCCTTTGTACCACTAGATTACACACTTCCTTAGGTGTGCGGTGGAGAGTCGTGACAAGGCCTTTATAATGCAAAGCCTTCAACCTGGTCGAGCCAACTATAAGGTTTCACCCCAGTAAGAAATCCACCAGACCGGAACCTCCTCTTGAGCCTAGACGAGACTTCTCATGGCTTAACCACGCTCGCCCAAGTGAGACTTCACATGGCATCAACCACACTCACTTTCAACCTACGACTTGACTCAGGTTGGGACTTTGCAAATTATTCAGCCAGGGCTGTCCCACACCAGCCATGTGGTCGTACGATTAGGGTTTTGCAACCGTAGCTCACAGACCGGTCCTTAATCTGACTTAGGCCCAACCACATACCCCTGTGCACGACAATCAACCACTGCGGCTCCAACCAACAGGGCATGCCTGCACCCACCAATCTAACCAATTGCCTAAGTCTAAACCAGGTTTTTATATTTTGTTTTCAAAATATTTTATAACACTCTTTGACTCACCAAAGTCAAGAGTACATATCAAAAGTATATCATTTTATGTGAAAGGTTCGTCATTTTATGTGAAATAATATCCCAAAACCAAGACTATATCTAAGCAGGGCTAAGCATTTGATTTAAACTCTCTAACCAACACTAATGTATTAACTAGAGTTTGATTCTAGGGTGACAAGGTAGCGAGGATTTTTCAATATCAATGGAGGAATTAACAAGTAGGCAATAACTAAATTTAAAACTGAATTGAAATACGTTGAATGAAGATATGCATGCAATATAATTTTATTTTGAAAACTAGGATCAACATGATCAAGGAGTGTGACTTGCCTTGCTTTTCAACTTGGCTCAAACCTTCGTCGTCGAAGTTTCCCGAATCGTCGAAGTCTACACGTGAAATAACCCACCAAATTCAAATAAATTCAAATTGATTTCAAATATTTGAATTGAGGCTAGAAATGGATAAAGGGAAATTTTTGATGAATTTAGAAATTTGAATGGGCTCAATCGGAACTAGGACAAAGGAGAACGGGCTCCGGGAAATTTAAATTCAGAGAAAAAGAAAACGATTATTTTCTCAAATTATTTTTCTACTGAAAAAGGGATTTATGGCGTCAGCATTGCGTCAGCCCTGGGAATTTCTATTTTTGGCCGAATTATTTTCCTTCCGAAAAATGGAGTGTGAGACTGACAATGGGCCCGGGTCCATGTGGACTAGGTCCATGGACCGGGAGAGCTGGTGAGGTGGCACACGGGCGAAGTGGCACTGACTGGGCAAGGGGGTGATGACGCGGCACCGACATGGCGCCACACCGTCTGCCACGCAGGCACGGGGCACGCTGACGTGGCCGCCTGGCCGGAGTGCGCACGGGAACCGGATGCTTGCCGGCGCTCCGGCGGGCGACGGTCAGCGGTGAGGGCGGCTACGAGGAGAGGAGAAGATGGGGAGCACGGGGAGGGACGCGGCTTACCGGAGGCGGCGGGAGAAAGCCGGCGGCGAGGAAAGAGCGGCGGCTCGGGGGCTCCGGCGTGGCAGCTGTGGAGAGGCCGGGAGAGGAAGAGGAGTGGCGGGGGAGAACGAGTGAGGAGAGGCGGAGCTCGGGAGGGTTTAAATAGGGGTCAGGGAGGGAGGAGTGGCCGTGGATTTCTCGCCGGAGTAGGGAAGGTGGCGGCGGCGGTTACGGGGAATTGGGGGGAAGGAGGTGGGCGCCGAGGGTGGGGGACATGGGCGCAGGGCGCGGAGTGGAGCGCATCGCGCGGGAGGGGAGGTGGGGAGTGGGCGGCGCACGCGGGGGAAGGGGGAAGGAGGGCCGGGAATGGCGGGGCGGTGGTTGCGGGCGATGGGCGCGGGAGGAAGAGGGAGGTGGGGAGGAAGAAGGAGGCGGGGTGGCTGGGGCCCGCGGGGCAATGAGAGAGAGGAGAGGCGCGCCGACAGGTGGGGCCGAGGTGAGGGAGAGAGAGAGGGGAGGGAGCGGGAGCAGCCGGATGCGAATCGGATGGCCAGGGACGTTAAGCGGCGGCGGGTGGAGGAGATCCGCCGGGGCAGATCAGACGGCCGAGAGGGGGCGAGGGTGGACGGAGCGGATGGACGATGAGGTGCGATGTGGCGGCCACCGGGAGGGGGTAGGCGGGATGGAGCGGGTGGCCGGGATGGGCCGGGCGCGTGAGAAGTGGCTCCATCCGGGCCGTCCACGTGTCGGTCGGAGAGGAGGGGGAGGGATTTGATTTTTATTTTTGATTTCCATATTTTTAGAAAAGCCTAGAAAATTCAAATAAGCTCAGAAAAATATGAAATAAACTCCAAAAATTTCAGAAAAATTCACAGAAGCTCCTGGTGACATTTTGGACTTAATAAAAATATTTCCAACTAATGTTAGTATTTTTTCATACTTAAAATACATTTTATTATTCAAAATAGATTTTAAACCTCCTGAAAACTCAGAAAACCAAATAAAAGCCAAATAAATCCAAATAAATAATTTAAAGTAGGATTTTTATAGAAAATAAAAATATCATTTTATTTAATAATTTTATTTTTAGGTTTTTACTTAAAATATTTTTTTAAATCTAGCTTTTTCAAAAACAGAAATTCAGGGCAAATTCAAAATTAAAATTTAGGCACAAAAATACTTATTTTAATTTAAACTTTTATTTTAATGGATTTTATGTATTTATTTATTTTTTATTTTAATAAAAATCTGGGCTGTTACATGATATGGAGAATCTTCTCGCGCATCACTGGTGATGTCGTGCCACTCTCCAATGATGACACACTCCTAGGTACCTAATGACCCTATATTGTCCATAGCTCACCAGCGATGGCAAGCTCCAAGCTACCTAATGACCTCATATCATCCATAACTCGTCTACAATACAAAGCTTTATCACCTCTTTGCCAGGGCTTCCCCATCATCGAGGTTTATTTTGGCAATTGACTTCTTCAACAACGCCAAAGCTCACCACTCATTGTTGCAACCTTTGGTTTCTTCGACTCTAGCATTTCTCTTGAGCAGTTTTAGTGAGCAGTATGACATTGTTCTCATCGAATGGCTAAGCCGAGCAGCATCACATTGTCCTCATATGTTGGGGCCATATTTTCGAATATGAACCCTCTGTGTATTACCGCACTAGTCCCAAATCAATGCTAATGTACACAATTAAACAGTGATGATTACATAACTAGCAATGATTTATTACAGTAATAGATTACTAGCCATATGACCACTTAGTACAAATAAGGCTACACAACCTCATAGAAGAAAACTCAAAGTGAAAGCAAAAGAAAATAAACTCTGAAGGACGACCCATCAATTCACTATAGGCAATTGACTGGGGAAGCACAACTTAGACCTCTGGAAAGCCTTTGTCGAAGCCACACACGAAGTAGTCGTAGTCTTCTTTAGCGTCTTCGCACTCCTCTGAGATGATTTTGTAGATTGCAAGGTGAGTACATAGAGTACTTTAAAGTCTTGAGAAATACAATTATATATAAGGCTTAACAAAGAAAGGATAATATGGCTCTTTTATACAAAGTAGCATTTTTAGTTCAATTACCAATTGAGAGACCATGTGGTCGTGACTCCATGTGAATAATGAGTAATTGACAAAGGTTTAGGATAGTCGAGTTTGGTTTGTGAGGTCGGACCATGTCGTTGCGCGGTGCAACGGGCTCGGTTGGACTTGGTCAAACCGGGTCATATGGGATTAGGATGCTTATTCCATTGTTTCGACAGGTTTGGACTTCGTCATGAGTAAGTATGATGTGCTTATGCTATTTACGCTTTCATGTATCGAGCGGTGCTATGTGATGTATTTCTTGTCTGTGTTGGCTGCAGGACATCGAGTGGAGTCGTGGCGAGGCACGGGTGACCGGACTAGGCGTGGGCGGTGCCGAGGTCAGAGCGGTCGAGGTGTGCCGAAGACGGCGAGGGCTCGAGGTGGCTGCGAGGCTTGCAAGGCAAGAAATGAGGAAGCTTCCTAGAAAGTGCGCGAGGGGCGTTTTGTTGAATACGCAAAGCTGCACTAAAGGAAGTGGATTGTGGGTAAAGCGCAAAAGGTTAATGGGTAAAGCAATGGTGAACCCATTAGTGGAGGCTATAAATAGAGAGGGTGTTCTCTAGTAGTCTTCATGGATTTTAGGGAGAAATAGTCTGCTGAAATTGAGAGAGAGTGGGTGTAAGAGTTAGAGTTTTATTTGGCTCTCTCCTTTCTTGAGCTCTTGTTTTCTCAAGCATGTATGGGGACTTAGTTTGAGTTCTTGAGAGTAGTGGATAGCATGTAAAAACTCTATATCAATCATGTATGTCTCCGATTTGGTTTTCAAGAAGTGTTGTGTTGAGATGGCTTGATTCCTTGTGTGAGATGCTATGGATTCAAGTTTTCATTTGCTGTCTTGTGCCGATTCCTTTTTATTTTGGTTGATCAATGAGCAGCGCTCAATCATTGCTTTGACCGAATGATCTTGTGCTGGCACTCATTTGCTTCTGGATTTTTCTTTTAATTTCCTTCGGACAGGGCTATACTAATCTATTTCGGCAGCTCCTTGGGAGGGTTCTTGCTATCCCAACTTCAGCATTTAATGGCCTAAATGTTGTTTGTTTTCAGATGGACCTTTAGTTCTTGGCAGCAGCAAAGATTGGACTGCATGTTTGTTCTCTCGGCCAAGCAAAATCTTCACGTCAATCATTAATGCTTGCTTCTCCATTCGGCAGCAGTGAACCATTCATGTTTTTGTTTTCTCGGGAGCTTGTTTTTCCAATTTGAGCAGCAAGGTAAGTGGCTTTTTACTCCTTTTTAGTGTCTTTAGGTAGCCAGCAATCCTTCTCCTTTTTCCTCTGTTTTGCAGCTAGTGCACTCTTCTGTTTCCTTTGCCTTTTCCTACTTTGTGGGCTGTTTCTTTGCCGTATAGAGCAGCAAGGTTTCAGCTAGTAGTTATTGCCTTGTGCTGTCCAGTTTTGAGTGCCCTATAGCAAAGAAATTTCATCACTTTTAGCATTCCTTTTTGTGCATCTTTTCAGCTGATTTGTCTCTGTTTTGTGCTGCTCCTTGTGTGAAGATTTTGGTGGTATTTGCTACTCTCAGCCGTCTGCCATGGCACAAATTGCAATCATTTTCTCTGCCGTGGCAGCACGTTACTCCTAATTTCTTTACCGTGGCAGCGTTTCCAGTTGATTTCTTGCCGTGGCCAGTTTTTGCAGTCTCTTTCTTTTGATCCATTTCAGTCTCTTGTCAGTTTGGTTTTCGGCTTGAGTGAGCAATCATCTCTTCTCGTTCATAGCTTTTATAGCCATCGGAGAGTAGAGATTTTTGCGAATACTTTTGAGGGCGATTTTAAAAGTCGACATTCACCCCCCCTCTGTCGCCGATTTCGATCCAACACCAATATAGATTTTTAAAGCATCAATTTGACAAAGTAATAGCAATAACTAAAACTAGATTAAATTTTCTAGTGAAGGTTCTAACCACCTACACTAGTAGATAGACTCTAACAACAAAAGTTTAGGATTATGGGTTCCATCCATCCTCACTGACACTATCCGCTAGAACACACACCTAAGAGTTCCCAAAGATTTTATTTTGAAACGAAAACCAAAATATGTACCATGTGAAAGTGTACATTACCTGTCCTTGACTATGGGCACGATTATTCAAATAGTTTTATACTATGCAAATGTTATAGATTTCTACCCACAAGAGATAATCAACTTGTTATGTTTCACATAATTCCTTAGTTGTGTGAATCAAGAAGATCACCATAAGGCCTTTACAATGTACCAACCCAATTAGACTCCGCTCGTTAAGATTTCACCACTGAAGGGTTCCATCCACCTAGTTAGAAGACCCCTCTTGCGCCTTGTAGGACAATTGTCTCCATTCGACACCCACTCATACCACTGGCAGATTTTAAGCTAAGCCATTGTAAATTAATTAGTCAAGCTATACCCATATAGACCTGTGGTTGTATGGTAGTGCATAGTTTGGACAATTACAAGTGTCGTTCTTAATTGACTAGGGTGATACATTCACAATAAAAGATTACATGCTCCATCCGCACCAACCTAATCTTACCATCCACTGATATGCACACGCCTCGATTTAAGATGCGTGCATGCGAGTTGGCCCGATCTTCCGTCGTAGGAGAAATCCGATAACATGAGTTGCGACATTGACGAAGGGGAGGCTAACCACGATCTGATCATGACCAGCAACCTCGCAATCGCTACACCGCTCCTCGATTGGTTACCAACCGTGTCAAACACAATTGGCCTGTTCATGAAGAACGACTCCAGCAAATCCAAGAGAAGACGCAAGAGCAACAGTGGAAGAGTTTCACTCGAAGATGAAATATTGATGAGACCCAATTGTTTTACAGTAGCTAGTAGCATTCATGCAAACAAGAATCAAGTCTACCCACAGTAGAACATCAGGGGTTTTTATACTAGAAACAACCCTCCTAGCTAGGTGTGAAAGTTGTTGAGAAAAGATTTGAAGATAAGCCAGCCCAAAGGTCATCCAACAGCATGTTCATGTCTCCTTTTGTCTTCTGCGCAGTCCCTATTAAAATAGTCATAACTCCTTGTTGCGAAGTCTAAATGATGAGCCGTTTGTTGGAGGTGATAGTAGACTTAATTCTCTTTCCATCCATATCTATTATGCATGCTGAAACGTTACAGTTTGGCCTTCATGACACTGGGAATTCCAATAGCCTATTCGTGCGTCCTTTTGTCTTCTGCACAGTCCCTACTAAAATAGTCATAACGCCTTATTGGGAAGTCTAAATGACAAGCTGTTTATTGGAGGTGACAGTAGACTTAATTATATTTTCATCCATATGTATTTTGCATGTTGAAACATTACAGGTTGGCCTTCATGGCACTGGGAATTGGAGGTATTTGTCAGCAATCGATGAACTCAGCCACTCACAATCGGAGCCGGGCCTTATCTAAATCTTGATCAACAACTTCTCCAAAAATTTCTTCACATGTAGTAACAAGTAAACAATATTTATTAAGTAATATTGTTTATTTTGTAATTAAATAATTAATTTACCCAAGAAATGAATTCACCTGTTGTCCAAGGCGACGTGTACGCGCTCGTGTTATTGGACCTTGTATACTAGCTGACTCTTGAATTTTAGTAAACTCAACTATAGGTGTGTGTGCCACTGGAAGTGTATGTGTGTCAGTGATGTCCTCATCATACTCCCCTTCTTGAGAAGGAGTCAACCTCAACTCTGGCTCATCTTTGTCTCTCAAATATAGAGATAAATCAGCAATGTTGAATGTATTACTCCATATTCCTCGAGCAGCTCCAACTTATAGGCATTGTCGTTGATCTTTGTAAGTACTTTAAATGGTCCATCACCTCATGGCATTATTTTGGACTTGCGCTGTTTTGGAAATGACCCTTGCGCAAATGCAACCAAACTAGCTTGCCTTCTTCGAAAACCATCTCCTTCTTGCCCTTATCTGCATGCTTCTTGTATTGGGCTTGCATCTTCTCAATATTCACTTTGGTTGTCTCATGTAGCTTATGAATCATCTCAGCATGCTTCTCAGCATCAAGATTACCTCTTTCTGAAGGTGTCAAAGGTAGCAAATCAATTAGAGCAGTAGGCTTGAATCCATAGACGATCTCAAATGGACAAAACTTCATAGTAGAATGCACAACCCAGTTGTAGGCAAATTCAATGTGTGGCAAGCATTCCTCCCAAAGCTTCAAATTCTTCTTGAGTATAGCCCGTAGCATGGTACCAAGTGTGCGATTGACAACTTCAGTTTGCCCGTCGGTTTGAGGATGACAAGTAGTTGAAAATAGTAACTTCCTACCAAACGTTTCCCAAAGCGTCTTCCAAAAGTGGCTTAAAAACTTGACATCACGGTCTGAAACAATTGTCCTCGGTTCTCAATGCAAACAAACGATCTCCCCTTTTTCAAGAAGCTCTTACACTTGCTGCTGAATTTCTTTTGTCTCCTCAGGGTTGATGCGGTATGGAGGACGGTTAGGCAAGGATGCCCCTAGGATTAAGTCAATTCGGTGCTCTATTCCTCGCATTGGTGATAGCCCCACTGGGATCTCATCTGGAAAAACATTTGTGAAATCCTGCAACAAAGAAACAATCGAAACGGCAAAGTAGAGGGTAAAACATTAGTGAAAAAGATAACATTCTTGCACACAAGTGCATAACACTCTTGGGATTGTGTTTCTAACTCTCGCATCTCACTCTTTGTGGCTAACAGAACCTGCCCCTTTAGTTGTATGTCTCTTTTCTTGTCACTCTTTTCTTTCTTTTCTCTCAACCTGGGCTTGTGGCTCTCACTCCCCATTTTGTGGATATCACTCATCTCTCTTTCTTTTTTTTTCATGCTTAGCCCTATCTAAATCATCTTTTATGAATTGTTCCGATGTCATCGGAACAAGTGAAACCTTCTTTTCCTTATGCATAAACGAGTACTTGTTAGTGCGCCCATAATGAATTGTGTCTTTGTCATACTGCCATGGCCTTCCAAGAAGTAATGCACACACTTGCATTGGTACTACATCGCAATCCATAAAGTCAGAATAGCTACCAACAGTAAAAGGCACTCTCACCATAGCAGTTACCTTCAGTTTCCCACATGAGTTGAGCACTGGATGTAGTATGGCTGCGGGTGAGCACGTGTAGCCAAGCCAAGCTTCTCAACAATCTCTGAACTTGCAATGTTGGTATAGCTTCCGCCATCAATTATCACCTTGCATGAGTGCTCTTTGATGACAAATTTTGATTGGAATAAATTGTGACACTGTCCTCTCTCTGCCTTTTCCATTTGTGAGCTAAGAACACGAAAAACGATGAGGTTTGCATGGTTTGTACCATAGGTGATCTCTTCTGAATCAGACCCTGAAATATTCTATTGCTCCTCATGGTCAGATTCTTCTTCCTCTACGTCGCTTGCCGATGTGTACTCTCCATCTTCCCGAATAATAAGAGCTCGTTGATTTGGGCAATCACACATGTAATGCCCCTTCCCCTTGCATTTGAAGCATTCTATCTCCCTGGTTCTTCCCATAGAAGCTATGAATGATGAACTTGTGGCTGGGATAGCAGCAGTCTTCTTTGAATCAGTAGGCCTATGTGCTGAAGAATCGAGACACCTTGCTGATTGCTCCTGGCTGGGTGATGTTGTGCTGTGTCCCGAACTATTTACGGGCTTCTTGATCTGTGTACTGGAAGGTTTCCATGGTATGGAGGAGCTGGAATAGTTGCGGTTCATCCAGGTGTAGCTTTGTCTCTGATCATGAACCTACTTTTCAGCTTTACAAGCAAAATGGAACAGCTCATTCAAAGAATTGTAATGATAAAAATCAAGTATATTTTGAATCTCCTTATTCAGCCCACCAAGATACTTGGCCATCTTTGCATTTTCTTGCTCCTCTATATTAGCACGGATCATGCCAATTTGTAGTTCTGGATAGTATTCCTCGACAGACTTACTACCTTGATTCAATCTTTGTAACTTATTAATCACATCACGCTCAAAATAAGATGGAACAAATCTAGATCCCATTACCCTTTTCAACTCATCCCAAGTGTGAAGTGCATCATCCCTTATTTTAAATTGACTCTACCAAATAGAAGCATAATTTGTAAACTCACTAGTAGCAGCATATACTCTTCTATTTTCAGGAAAGTCATGACAACTAAACTTTTGTTCTACTAGTTGTTCCCAACAAGATATCCTTCAGGATTATATTTACCATCAAAGGAAGGAACAACAAATTTAATCTTACCCAAGCCATCATCTCTTCTCTCCTCATGACAATGAGGCGCATGTCCTCCATTACCGCCCATTCCTCGACGATTATGCCCAAGATGCTGCCGATCATGGTCAAAGTCAAGATCTTCTCCATTGTCAACCATATAGTTGCCATTCACCTCTTCATAGGCAGCATGCTGAAATGCGACGTTCAAATTTGCCCATGGTTGGAGAAGGGCAGCAGCAGCATTGTGATTTGCTCCAACTCGATCTCAAGGGCCTCGCAGTGATGGATGCTGTCTTGGGGGAGTATGCTCAACTCGCTGAAGTCGTACTTCAATTCCTCCAATACGATTCTCCATACCGTCCAGCTGAACAAGTACTTGATCGGAAAGCATCTACTCAAAAGTGCCGGCAAATGCATCCATCAAAGCTTCAGATCGAGGTGATAGTGGCATTACTTGGGGTTTGTCCACACTATCACCTTCATCCACACCATGAAACAAACCATCACGAGAACTTCTTGTCCTTGCTATGGTTAGAAGAAAACAAAAAGAATTCCTAACAAACTAAATACTTATGTGGACTACTCTCAACTTTCACAAATCTTACCAACAGAAGGTCTTATCCTTTTCAAAGATTGCTCATGTGCTGTTGGTTCGTGGTAAATTTCAAATGGAAGTCAGTAAAGCGATTGCAAGGTACCAGAACATGTGATCAATGGCAAATTTGTGGAGTTCTAGGCATGTGATCAATGCTTTGCTAGATTCCACAAGATCTTGAGCAACCTCTGAGCGGTCGGTCTCACATACCCCGACTCGGACAACGCTCATCAGATGCTTACGGCTTTGGACTTGCGTGTTTGGAAGATGAAGGTGACCACCATCAAGGACACGACGGACCTCTCGACTTTGACTCTTGATGCATTGTACTCACGCCTCAAGACTCACGAGATTGACATTGTCTCTCGTAAGTCGAAGTCACAGTCGATGGCTTTGGTCACTGATCCCAGTTCGACTTCTGAGTTTCCCTCTGATGGTGTTTCTGGTTTTTCTCTTGCTGTTGTTTGTGAGATGAGTGATGACCTACTAGAACAGCTTCCAGAAAACCAGCTAGCCCTCTTAGCCAGAAAATTCTCCCATGAATACAAGAGGGTTGGGAGAGAAAGAGAGGAGGAGGTCGTGTGATTTGCTTTGAGTGTGGTGGCCCCAACCACATTCGAGCAAACTGCCCCAAGCTGGAGGGCAAGAACGACTACGGCGGTTCGAGCAAGAACATCTACACCGACAAGAACCGCAACAAGAAGCCTCCAAGCAAAGAGAAGAAGTTCCGCAACCTTGGCAAAGCCAAGAAGCTCTTCCATCGCGTCCTCACCACCTTCGATGACCTCGACCTCAGCGAGGTGGAGGGGTGGAGCGACAACAATGGGAAGGATGAGCAAGATCCCAAGATGGCGACGACTTCTCTGGCATGTGCTTCATGGTCCTTGAGGGCGACGTGAGCGACAGCGAGCTTTACTCTGACTTCGACGAGGTATACCCCTCATACGACCAGCTTAATGATGCTTTTCTTAAGCTAGGTAAATTTCATGCTAGATCTAGAGCTAGGTGTAGCGAGTTGGAGAAGGAAGTAGATAGATTATCACGGGAGCTTACTTCACTTATATCTGCTCCCTCCCGTGATGAATGTGATACATGCTGCGCTTTGCTTGGTAACATGGAGAAATTAAGGACCTCTCATGATAGTCTGTCCTCTGACCTTAACATGATTAAGGTGGAGAATATTAGTCTTCTTGCTGAACTAGAGATGAGTAGGGTAACGTCTCTTTCATCTACTACTGTTGAGGCTATTTCTTGCACCTCATGTGATGATAAGGATAATGCTTTTAGAGGTCTTTATACCATGCTTCTTGATCTGCCCGAGACTTGTGAAAGTTGTAATAATTTGAAGATGAACCTAAAAAGGGCAGATCATAAAATTGCTGAATTACAAGCTTTTCTGCTAGAGCCCATTGCTTCATATGTGAATTGTCCCAAACGGACTGCTGAGCTTGAATCTGTTTCCAAACAGTTTCAAGAGATGATTGACAACAATAACAAATTGGTTCAATATGCTTCTAAGGACCCTGTTTGCTCACCATGCAATAACTGTGAAAAACTAAAATTTGATTTAATTGCATTGGATGAAAAATGTGTGAAGCTAACTAAGGACCTTCTAGAGAAGCCACCATCTGCTTGTAATGTGTGTGCTGGTGTGGGGAAGAAGCATGAGGGTTTGGTAGAGACACCTAGCGACGTGGACCAAATGGCTAGCAGTAGGACTGTCTCTTCTGAGGCTGCTGTGCGTGCACATGCCTTCCGTTCTTTTGCTATTGGTTCTTCTTCTACTCCCTTACCTTCTGTTGTCTCTTTTTCCCCCTGCTCGTCTTGCACCTCTCTCTTTCGGGAGTGTCAGATCTTGAGAGATTTGTAGGAGGCAAGAAGAAGCTAAATATTATTCTAGACCAATCAAAGATTTACAAATTCAATCAAGGTCTAGGATATGATTTTTCTAAGGATGTTAGGAAGCATCCACCTGCTGTTCTTAGACCCATAGCAGCAGGTGTGCTCGAGGTCGAGCCCAGGACCAAGAAAGTTCAATTCAAATCCGCGGGCTTTGTCCAAGGGATCTCTGACAGTAAGGTAGTTTCACTTGTTGCTTCGACCTCTCAGAAGGCGAAACCCCATCATGCTACTTCTACCTCTCAGAAGGTAAAGTATTATTGTACCTTCTGTCAGAAGGATGGACACTCGGTCGAGGGATTCTTCAGGCGCGCCAATATCGCGCGTAGAGACCGTGTTAACGCTCTTAGGCGTATTCAGGGTCAGCCCTAGACCTTGAGTGCACCTAAGACCAACACGAGGTCGAGAATTGCTTCAGCTGATGGGTTTGGGCAGCATCGAGGACTTGGCTTTTCTGGTTTTACTGATTTTCGTCCTCGATATACCTTTGGTCGTGACTTCCGCCGTTCTGAGGGTAGATCTCATTTCCCTCGTCGAGATGACTACCCGCGGCATGATCAACGTGTTGTTGGTGCTCTGACTCGCTCTCCCATAGCAGTTAGACCCAACAACAGCTTCAGGTCTACACATATACCTTCTGCTTCTTTGAGCGACAGAGAGCGTAGGGTAGTTAGAGGTCAGTCGTGTGTGACTACTTCTACTCGACGTGTGACTCAGTATTGGGTTCCAAAATCTCTTTTGATTTTAGCCTAGTACTGAGCCTTTACTCTCTGTTTGACTCAGGTTCGTCGGGCTGGGAAGGGAGAGGTTTGGCTCGTGGACTCCGGTTGTTCTCGGCATATCACCAGAGACTCTCGTTGGTTTTCTTCCCTAGCCCGTGCTCCAGGTGATGAGACTATCACCTTTGGAGATGCTTCGTCTGGGCGCGTCATCGCTAAAGGTCTGCGTGTGTTAATGATTCATTTATTTTAAAAGATGTTGCCTTGGTGAGTAAGCTACAGTACAACTTGCTTTCTATTTCTCAACTTACCGATGACGGTTTTGAGGTGAGCTTTAAGAAAAATGCTTGTAAAATTATTGATTCTTCGGGCAGTCTAGTTTGCGGGATTTCTCGTTATGGGAGGATCTTTCGTGCTGATTTTGTTGAGTCTTCTGGTGATCCTCTCAGGTGTTTAGTTGCTTCTAAGTCCCGTGACCTTACTTTCGGGCATAGGAGACTTGGTCATGTTGGATTTGACCATTTGACTCGAGTTAGCAGCCACGACCTCATTCATGGTCTGCCGAAACTCAAGATGGTCAAAGATATTGTTTGCGCTCCTTGCCGGCACAGCAAGATGGTTGCCGCTTCATATGGATATAGTTGGACCAGCTCGAGTGTAGTCAGCAGGAGGGAAGTGGCACGTTCTTGTTGTGGTCGATGACTTCTCGAGGTATTCTTGGGTGTTTTTCTTAGCCTCAAAGGATGATACATTTACCCATTTTTGAGGATTGTTCAGTAGGCTTTCTGTTGAGCTCCCGGGTGCCTTACGAGCGATTCGAAGTGACAATGGCACGGAGTTCAAGAATTCCTACTTCGAGAGGTTTTGCGGTGAGACAGGTGTAGAGTACCAGTTCTCTTCTCCATACATCCCTCAGTAGAATGGCGTTGTGGAGAGGAAGAACCATACCTTGGTCGAGATGGCCAGGACGATGCTTGATGAGTACTTACACCGAGGAAGTTTTGGGCTGAGGCTATAGCCACCACGTGCCATATTTCGAACAGGGTTTTTCTCAGGGCATACTTGCATCGCACCTCTTATGAGTTGAGATATGGGTGAAAGCCCAGCATCTCTCATTTTCGTGTGTTTGGTTGCAAGTATTTCATTCTGAAGTCTGAGAACCTAGATAAGTTCGAATCACGTTCTTTTGATGGGATCTTTCTAGGCTACTCAACTTCTTCGCGGGCTTATAGAGTCTGGAACTGCGAGTCTAGTAAAATGGTAGAGACCTGCAAGGTGACCTTCGATGAGGCTAGTTCAGGGACTAGGCCCGATATCTCAGGTTCTTTAGAGCAGTCCGAGACCATCTTTGTGGACAATGAGGAGGATGGAGATGAGGGTTGTCTACCTGATCCGGTTCCTCCTCCTCTTGAGGTGCCTGCTTCCACCACTGCACCTCGAGGTGATCAGCCCATGCCTTCTGCTTCTTCTGGAGCTAGTGGCTCTGTTCCTGCCTCATCAGCTCATGAGGTAGAGGCCACTTCTTCATCTCATCCAGGACCTCCCCGAAACATCCAGAAAGACCATCCTTCAGAGCAGATAATTGGAGACCTCTTTGAGCGAGTCACTCGCTCAAAGTCTGGCATGTCACATTTCTGTCTCCATTCTGCCTTTGTTGCCACCTTTGAGCCCAAGGATGTTTGTCATGCACTTTCTGATGAGTCTTGAGTCAATGCCATGCATGAGGAGTTAGAGAATTTCAAGAGAAACAAGGTCTGGTCGCTTGTTGAGCCCCCTAGAGGTCACAATATCATTGGTACCAAGTGGGTGTTCAAAAACAAGCAGAGTGAGGATGGGGTAGTCATTCAAAACAAGGTTAGACTGGTAGCTCAGGGCTTCTCCCAGGTTGAGGGTCTAGATTTTGAGGAGACCTTTGCCCCTGTAGCTAGACTTGAGTCCATTAGAATCCTGCTTGGTTTCGCAGTTTCTAAGGGTTTCAAGCTTTACCAGATGGATGTCAAGAGTGCCTTCCTCAATGGGTTTATTGAGGAAGAAGTCTATGTTAAACAGCCTCCAGGTTTCGAGAACCCTAAATACTCAAACCATGTCTACAAGCTTTCCAAAGCACTGTATGGACTTAAGCAGGCCCTTAGAGCTTGATATGAGAGGCTTAAGTCCTATTTGTTGAGTCATGGTTTTGAGATGGGTAAGGTAGATAAGACCTTGTTCATTCGTAGGTATGGCACTGACCTTCTGCTCGTCTAGATTTATGTGGATGACATCATCTTTGGCGTCTCTTTTCATGCTCTTGTTTCACAGTTCTCGGATGTCATGAGCACCGAGTTCGAGATGAGCATGATGGGTGAGTTGACCTTCTTCCTTGGCTTCCAGATCAAGCAGACTCGGGAGGGTACTTTCTTGCATCAGGGCAAGTACACTCGTGACCTCCTGAGACGCTTTGACATGAGTGATGGCAAGCTGGTGTCAACTCCCATGGCATCCACAGCTTCACTTGACCCAGATGAGGATAGCGAGTCAGTTGATCAAAAAGAGTACAGAAGTATGATCGGCTCCCTCTTGTACCTCACTGCCTCGAGACCGGACATACACTTCTCTGTGTGTCTTTGTGCTCGGTTTCAGGCTTCTCCTCGCGCATCTCACCGCCAGGCGGTGAAGCGCATCCTTCGGTACCTTCGAGCAACCATTGACTATGGTATCTGGTACTCTTCCTCTTCTTGTCTTTCCCTTAGAGCCTACTCGGACGCAGACTTTGCTGGCTGTAGAATAGATAGGAAGAGCACTTCTAGCACCTGCCAATTCATTAGCACTTCTCTTGTCTCTTGGTCTTCTAGGAAGCAGTCCGGAGTTGCACAGTCCACTACAGAGGTCGAGTACATTGCCGCAGCCAGTTGCTGCAGCCAGGTACTTTGGATGGCTTCGACCCTGCGGGACTTTGGGTTAGTTATAGACAGTGTTCCACTATTTTGTGATAACACTTCTGCTATTAACATTGCCAAGAACCCAGTGCAGCATTCTCGGACCAAGCACATTGATATTAGATATCACTTACTTAGAGACCATGTGGAGAAGGGTGACATAGTGCTCCAGTTTGTGGAGAGTGACCACCAGTTGGCTGATATCTTTACCAAGCCTTTGGATAGCTCTAGGTTTTCAGCCTTGCGGAGAGAGCTTGGGGTGGTTTGTCCTTATGGACTGTAGTGAGGGGGAGCTTTGTGCTTTATTGCTTTATCCTGTATATTATGCTCTTGTTCCCATTTTGTTGCATTGCATTTGGGTTAGTCCTTCTAGCATAGATTAGAGTGTTTCTCTTGTCTAGTTGCTTAGATTTCTTCCTCTCATCTTGTGATCTAGGATGTTGTTTATTAGCTGTTTCTCTTCTCACTAGGTTGAGCTCACTCACTTCTTATAGGTTCTAGCAAGGGTTGGGCCACCCTTGGGTAGACAGGGAACGTGTTTGCTCCTTAGTGGATTAGTAGAGCAGCTGATAATCCTAGAGTCATACAGGGTAGATGAGAGTCAGTCTGAGCCATAGTATCCTCTATATCTTCTTTATGCTTTAAGGACTGCCCTTTTCTGATTTCTTTGCCAGCTTCTTGTTTTATAGCTTTAATTCAGGGGGAGTTCAATTGGGAGCTTCTAGATCTTAATATTGACACAACTCAACTTGAACTAAAAGTGCATCACATGTTGAGGGGGAGCTAGATTTTCTGCATTTCATTTCAGCATTCTGCATTCTAATATAATTACATTGAGCCTTGATTATTATCCTTAGTTGACATGTTTACAATGCTTAATTGCTAGATTTATCATATCTTTATATGTGTCGTCAAGCCTTTGCTATTGATAAGTTGTTTAAAACTGCTCAACTTGAATTAAAACATGTCATGTTAGCTCTTGCGACCAGTCTGTCTTTAGTTATCCTTTTATGATTCATGCCATGTCAAACAGGCTGAGTTGAGTCTTGAATCTTTATTTGAGCTTTAGATTGAGCTATGCTAAGTTCTTAATGAAACATGAGTTAGTACAACTGTTTAAGAAAGCAAAAAAGATCTCTTTTATGTGCGAAAGAACTGATCTCACCAATTCTTTCTCATGAGACTGCTTGCCATTGCACTAGGCATGAACTCAAGGGGAGTTTTGGATGACCAAGATCATATCCTTAAACTTATTGCTTGGAGTGGTCGCATGAGGCTTGAGATCTAGCACATGACTAAAATTTTGATTGGAAACGACCTTGAGTTTTAAAGAACAATATGTCCATTGTGCTAAATTTGCTTAACTTCAAAAAGAATCAAGTACTTGAACAAATGATTCATTCTTGAACTTGTAGCACTCTAAATTGACTCAATTCTAGCTTCTTGGTTCCACTTAGATTATTGACATGGCTTGCATCATTTTTAGATACCTTTTGCTAGACTTTGATCTTGAATGGCTTGACATGCTAAGAAATTCATCTAATATTCAGATTGATGCTTATATGGCTTGGCTTGATTATGCATATCTTGTTATGATATTGATAGCTTTCATATGTGTTATGGCTTGGTGTAATACTTAATGGTCATTTTGGATAATCTTCATGGCTCTAATTGCTTAACATTGAATAAATTTCTACCACACCATGTTATATTTTCCTCTAAACAACCTTGATCATGTTATTGCCAAAAGGGGGAGAATATTTGGAGAAAAAGCCACATTTTGGAAGCTTTGGGAGCTTTTGAGGAAAACTTGCGCTTTCTTTTGCTCCTTTGTCAACATGGTCATAAATCTCATTTTCTTTCTTTTGGACCATGTTTGACTCTTCAAACAAACTCAATCTTGCGATTTTCTGTGTTTGTCAATATACTCATCAAGGGGGAGATTGAGAGACCATGTGGAAGTATCCCCATGTTTGTGATGAGTAATTGACGGTTGGTTTAGAGAGTTTGAGTTTGTTTTGGGTATTCTAGGGTTGAGTACCTTTTACATATGCTATTGTTGATATGCTGTTTCGTGCGGTGCTATGTGACGGTTTGCTTGTCTGTGTGACTGCAGGACTTCGGAGCTAAGTCATAGTGAGGCGAGGAGGACCGGGACTAGGCACAGGAGGTGTTGAGGTCCAGACGGTCGGTGATGCCAAAGATGATCGAGGCTGGTGAGGTGGTTGCGAGTTGGGAGACGAGGAACCGGAGCTGGAGCTACCAGTGACGAACACGACGGGCAACGACGAGAGAACCGGGACTAGGCTCAGGGAGGAGTCGGAGGTCCAGAACGGTTGGAGGTCGGTTGCGGTCATGCGCAACGAAACAGACCAGGACTAGACACAGGTGGAGTCGGAGGTCTCGGTCGGTGTCGGGTGGACGCGACGAGCAGCAGCGAGTAGACCGGGACTAGGCTCAGGGAGGAGTCGGAGGTCCAGGCGGTCAGGATGCCGGGTGCGGTCGCGTGCAGCGGAGCGGATCGGGACTAGACTCATGGAGGAGTCGAGGTCCAGACGGTCAAGGTACCGGATGCGGAAGCTTCCGGAAAGGTGCTTGAGGGCAATTTGGTAAATTGACTCAAGCAAATGAGTGGAGTGGGTGGATTTCCCTCCAAAATCTGGTTGTTGACTTATTGTCTCAATTGTGTGAGAGGCATGGAGTGGAGAGGGTATGACACTTTTTGATTTTCCATATGAGGGTGAGGTCTTGCCTTCAAAAGAGGAGAAGGAGGCAGCAATGGGGGTGTATCCTATAGAGAGGAGCTCATGTGTGCAAGAAATGGAGTGTGTACTGCGTGTGTTTTGCTCTCGTATGAAGCATGTATGTGAGATGTGAGCTAAACCATTTGTAATCATTCATCTCTCTTCCTCAATATCAATATGAGAAGGATTGTGTTGGGTTGCTTTCATTTCTTGCTTACTCTGTGATGAATTTCTTTTTCAATCTTCTCACTGCTCCTCTCTGCTAGAAAGGATTATGAGTTAATGCTTTAGTTTGAATGGTTGGAAATTGGTTGCTCAGTGATGGGAAATACTTATGGCCATTTGGCCATTCCATTCCTAAGAGCAAATGGAAGATTAAATGATTTTTGTGATTTCTGAGTTCTTCGCTCAAATTCCTCTGTTTGCTAAAAACTAGGGTTTCATGGCAGAGCTTGTTTATTTCTTCTGTTTCCCTTCAAAAGATAGCATGAGATTTGGGTATCCAAGTTCTCTTATCATTGCTAAAGAGATTTCAATTTCATTCCCTGTCAAAGTTTCAGTTTTGTGCTCAATTCTTGATTTCTTGCTCTCTTGGTGAAATCCTTGGATCCCAAAAGTCCCAATGCTATTTGGAACAAGTTCTTGAGCTTGTGGTCTGAGAAGAACATCTTCTTTTCACAAATTTCCTTGAAACTCAGTTTTCAGTCCTTCAGGATTTTCAGTCGTCAGCTCTGCCCTGTCTGAACCCTAGGCCGGTCAGACCGGTTCAAGGTGGGCAGTCAGACCGGTCCTCCCATGGCGGTCTGACCACCAACCCTAGCGGTCAGACCGGCCGATCAACTGCGGTCTGACCGGCCGGGGGTGAGCGGTCTGACCGGCCGGTGAACTGCGGTCAGACCGGCCTGATGCACTTTGTGCTGTTTCTTTTTGTTTTCTCTGTTGTGTGTTTATCTCGCTTTCTTTTATGCATGCTATGAGATTCCGGTGAGCATAATCTCTTTCTTTTCATAGCTTCTAAATAGCTATTGGAGAGAAACATGTTGTGGATACTTTGAAAGGCAAATTTTAAAAGAGGCACCATTCACCCCCCCTCTGATGCCATTTCCGATCCTACAACTCGGTAAAAAAGAACACTCTCATTGTTCTTAATAAAATCAATCTCCAAAAGAAAAGGCAGTCCCTACGATAGGAGTAGAGGGGTATATATACTAGGAATAACCCTCCTAGCTGGGTATGAACATAAGTCACTACGTTGAAAGGTGGAAGGCCAACTGGTTGAAGCATTCAACGTGTCTTCACAAATTCTCGCGCGTCTGCTCAACTTCTGCGCAGTCTTTAGTAAAACAACAATAATTCTCTCCTCGGAAGTCCAAAAGACAAACCGTTTGTTGGAGGTGAAAATAGACTTGATTAACTTTCCATCCATATAGGATATGAACAGTACAACATGACAGGTTGGTGCGCATGCCTTCAAAGAGTCTTCAGTTTTCGCACAGCATTTGTCAGCATGTGCAGCTGTTACTAAAATGACCATAACTTTCTTTACACAACTCCAAATGATGCACGGTTTGAAACGTAGGAAAATAGACTGCACAAGCCATCCATTGGTTTGGTGTATTATGGTTGGAAACATTATAATTCATGCAGATAATAATTGCAAAACTTGTTGGTTTTTTGGACCTCCCTGTTCCTCTCCAATGCACCTGAGTTCAATCAAAGAAGAAGAGGTGGGGGGCACGACCAAGTCACAAAAATCTGAAATGTAGCTTAGGTTAGCATTCACCTGATCATGTATTTGCTTAGCACGTCTTCTTGTGATTGGTCCTTGAGAATATCTTGGTCGCAGAGATGATCATCTTCAGTGTGGTTATTGAAGGTTGGGATGTCCTCATCAGTAGCTGGCTTTGATACCACTTGTAGGATCAAAGACAGCAATCAAAGGGGGTGAATGATTGTTGTCGCTTTTTGGCGCCAGAAAACAAATCTCAAAGCAACAGAAAAACCAATCTAACATACAGAGATAGAATACGACCGCAAGACGCTCGACCGAGTGCACAGGCTCGATGGATGCTCTGACCACTCGGCATTTGACCGCTCCTCAACCACTTGACTATTTCGACAGCTCTAGCACTCTGACCATGATAACACTTTGATCACTTGCTTCAATCGCTCGGTTCGACTACCTTTGCACATAGTCAGAATCTCCTCCGCTCAAAAGCTTCAGTTGCTCGAACAAGAACAAGCCGAGGACAACGCTATGCTCGTAGATCACGTGATGTGATAGCACAGCGATGTGGACACAGAATAGCGATGCAAAGAACAACTTGTCGTGCTTTGATTGAAACAATGATACAATGTCGGTGGTGATTTCCTTCCTTGTAATAGATCTGATCTATTATATCTAAATCTTGTTCTTGGCTACAAAGCGCCCTCACGGCACCCCTAAAAACCCTAGCATAAAACACCTCCTCAAAGCCACGGCTAAACACTTAGCCCCTCCCCTACTTTTATATACTAGAGCCCTAAACTGTGTTTACCTCAAACATGAACATCTCAAACCGTGTCCTTAACAACCTGGACACACAATTCTATCTCTTCCGAAAATCAAGGGACCTGAAACCCTTTCGAACATGGGTTTTAACCAAACTCTACCTCTTCCAAGTTATGGAGTCTCTTCATAACTCTCCATGTGACGAAGCCTCCAGGACAGTACCTCCTATATCTTCATCACGTACCATCATCATGTGTCGAAGCCTCCGGGAATGCACCTCACATATCTTCTCCACACATCATCCTCGCTCATGTCAAAACCTCCTGAACCGCACCGCCCGTAGCTTCTCCACAAATCACCACCTTTGATCTTCCTCGTGCTCCAGCGTGAGCCCGACCACCTCGCGTGACATTCTCAACTGTCTGGACCTCAGACTTTCCCATCTTATAAATGGTTCTCCTTGTAACTGACCATGATCATCTCCACAGCCACCTGCACATGCAAAGACCAAAGAAAGTTTTTCGGCACAAGTTCTCTGCAACTTGGCTGACATTAGCATACACACTCGAAACACAATTTTAACCATCCATCAGAATCACACAGGTCATCCATGACCACACATCCCATCGCTATCCAAAAATCCGCTTCAAAACAACTCATTACGACCACCAACTCTATCACTATCCAAAACTCAACCTTAGACCACTCAATACTACTGCTAGCTCAACGAGTACTTGAAAACAAGTACTTGGGAATTAACACCGCTCCGCTCAAAACACTTTAGAATACATCCGCATCGCTACCGACCACAAATCCATCGAGTACTGGCCACCAAGTACCGATTGCTACCAACCAACAAAGTCTCTGACAACCGATTGTTGACCACGATCGTGAAAACCACGACTTTTGAGTACCGAGTCCTTCCGACTACCAAGTACCATGACCATCTCACCATCGAGACTTCCATCTTTCGAGTACTATTCAACGATCACCACCAGCCAATCATACCGCTGGCCTAACACGAGTACTAAAAGTACTCGAAGATCGTAGGAATTCAAACACTCGTACCGACAATGAAGTCTACAAGTACCGGCCATGAAGCCAACGGCAACCAATCGCAAAGCCTGCCAATCGTGAGGTGTACGACTACCGATCACTAAGCCTTCGTCTACTGGTCACGAAGTCTACAACTATAATCACAAAGTCTACGACCATCGACCGCAAAATCTACGACTATGATCACAAAGTCTACGACCATCAACCGCAAAGTCTACAACTACCAATCACAAAGTCTACGACTATCGAGTATCGACCAGTAAAGTCCACAACCATCGAGTACCGACCAGTAAAGTCCATGAATATTGACCAGTTACTGTATCTACGACCATAGAAAAATACTGTAGCTATGACCATCGAAAAGTATTACAGCTTACCATCTTCGACCAAGTATGGTCGTTCTGCCATAGTCGATGTTCCGTGGTCAAAATGTCATGGTCGAAGCCAGACATGGTCAAAGTTGGATGTGGTCAATATCGGATGTGGTCGAAGTCGAACATGGTACGTGGTCAAAGCTTGATATGGTTAAAGTCTCCTGATCGGACAAAGCCGTTCGGACAACCCAACACAGAGCTATTCGGACTAACAGTATAAGGTCGTTCGGACCACCGACTACCAAACATGATTGAAGCCAGTCGTGGTCGAAAAGCCATGGTCCACATGCATTGAGCGACTGTCGTGGTCGATCTGCCTTGAGAAACTGCCGTGGTCGTTATACTGAACTGAAAAACTCCAACAACCCGAGCGCGTCGATCAGAACTTTTACAAACACAAATTCCAATAAAACCTAAATATCAATTATTCATTATCACTCAATACTCGACCACAACATGGTCTAACAACCGGCAATTTTCTTGGTGCGTCAGGTGCAATTTCCCTTCTAGAGAGGCAGGAACGCAGGATACTCGAATGAAGTAGTCAACTCTATCAACAAAAATTGAAACACATCCCCCCATAGACATAAATCTGCTCAGGATGGTAAGAGATCTGGAATGCTGTCACATTTCAGGACGGTTTAAATGCTGTCACAAATGAAACACAGCTGAGCACATACACCTGCCTGGCTGCCTTACCAATAGTATATTGTCATCTTTCTATGATCCATTTGTGCACCCTTAAAAAAGATCCATTTGTGCTGAAATGGTGCGATGCATAGCTAAGTGCATGCATCCAGATTTTTTTTCACGAATCACTTTGCATAACCAAAGTTGAAGGGGACTGTCCTGTGTCTGCAAACATGTAACAATTTTATGGGGATGCTTAGTTGATACATGTTCAATGTTCTGGAGCTTTTTTTTTTTCTGATAGTTCCTGCTATACCCTAGTCCGTCAGTGTCAGTGTAGTGGCCGATGTAGAGTTGTATGGTGGAATTAGTCCAACGTTACTTGTTTAAAATAAATTATAGTAGCATATAATATTTGTTAAATACAAGCGTGTCACCTCCAGGTTAACTTTTTATACGAAACGAGGATAAAAGTATAAGCAGAGTACTATACATGTGTGGAGCTGTCTCACAATTGGCTAAGACTTTGAGCGGATTTTAGGTTATAATGCTAGTTGGATTTTAAAATACATTGTAGCAGCATATAATGCTTATTAGATCCAAGCATCACTTCTAGATTAACCGTTTTAATACGAAACGAGAATAAAAGTGTAAGCGAAGTACTATACATACATAGGCCTTTCTCACTATGGGCTAAACTCTAAGTGAATTTTAGGCTATTATAATGCTAGTTAGATCCGTAACACCTCCGAAATAACCCATTTACACGAAACGGTATGCTATGTATACGATGAACCCACCTCTACAGTGGGCTAGGCTCCTATGTTCTTTCCCCTACAGAAATGGAGTTCAATGAAAATTTCTAACAATTTCACTGAAATGAAATTAAATATGTAGTTTTGTGTCGGTTTGACAAATACGTAGTTTTACGAAATTTACTTGTAATATTATGAAATTATTTTCAAGAATTTCAAGAAAATTCTCATTTTCATCTGACTAATCTGAATGTTACTAAAGATATTTTTGGCCAATGTTAAAACCGTTTTACAAATATTATAGGACGTCACTTAACAAGGGGAGTAAAAACAAGTTAGCTTGAATGATGAATCCACACACAAGCCATTTAGCCGGAAACTAAGCTGCTGCAAGGGAGAATAGATGAACACCAAATAGCAATCGTCGTTCACCATGACGTACAGTACAAAATCTTGTAACATTCTAATAGTGCGCGAAAGGGCCTCTATCGTAGCGGTAGAGTGCCTGTGTAGCACCCCTTACGTCCCAAGTTCGATTCCCGAGTGGGGACGAACCGGCTAAGGGAAAAAATCCCCTCGCCTACCTCACAAGCCAAAGCACAGGTCAAGGCCCGGCCCTGGTCGAGGTCGTTCTCTCGGGTAACGTGGCCCCTGTGTCAGGGTGTGGGTAGGGGTTCGGGGGTTTCTCGATCTGTGAGAGAAGTTCGAGCTTCTGTCTTAAGGGTGAATACCCGGGGGTTTCTTCCCCCCGCAGGTCGAGTTTTAACATTCTAATAGTGCAACGACGATGATACACATCTATTTCTGCAATCTGGAGAGGGTGATATACATTCTTTTCTGCAATCTGGTGAGGAACACGGGCGGCACAATTCCTTCTGAAGCTCAACAAAGGCATCTATCATCTAATGCCCTTTCGATGCTTGTTATCCGCAACTTAGCAATCTTACTCGTCCTCTGGTACAGTGTCTCCCTAGTATATGGCCAGCAACTACCAAAAAAAAGGCTCAGTTGCCATCTAAAGATTCTGAACACGTGCTCATGGACCAACTACAGTAAGACCGGAGGTCACTACCGCATTTCTCTTCGGAAAACAACCAGTGAAGTGCAGGGTGAGAGAACTTCAATAACCCAGACGATCATTCAATGAAGTGCGACCATCACCAGTTTGACCTACAGAACATTCAGCAATAGTATTTGTAAGAGATAAATTTACTCACTCGGTAATTGGTATGCCATAAGACATTACTACTAAATTCTTACCTTCCGGTGGCACCCATGATTCATAATCTGGACCCGCGTCAAGAAAATCTGGTCTTGTGGGACCCAGTACACGTTTTTGCTTGGATTTTTTCCCTTTTTTCTTGCTAGCCTGCGGTTCTTTCTCGTTCTCCATGTCTTCTGAAGTTTGTAAACCGCGTTTATGCTTCAGCAAAAGGGCCACAGCATCAGCAGCTGATGCTTCGGATTCAACCGAAGATGATTCTGCCTCACTGGCCGCGGAATTATCAGCAGACTTTCTCTTCCGTAAAATAAGCCCAGGAGCAGCCTCTTCAAGTTCCTTCCCACTGGCTGAATGGGAAAGAATAGTTTTTCGATCTTTGTAGCCCACAAAATTATCAGGCTCCTCTGCATCCACATTTTCTTCTTTTATACAGTTCTCTTCAGGTTCTATGATCCTCTTGTCACCAAGCCACTGAGGTTTTGGTATGGCGAATGCAGATTTGCTGCCATTTACTTTGTTTCCGGAGACATCCTTCTCTATGTCAGCAGGTTTTTCTATTTGTCTTGTTAGAACAAGAATTCTTGATCTTCTCCTCCATTGAGACTTCGGTTTGCGCAATTTTATTTTGCTTGTTGGATTCTGCTCTCGGTTTATCATTACATGCTGGGGGTTTTGCTTCTCGTGGCTTTAGATCCCTCTTGCGAGCTGCTTCTCCCATAGGATCAGCTATTTTCAGTAGGTAAACTACTCTGTCCAGCTCATCTTGAAGATCAGAAAGTTCCTTTTGAATTTGGGCAATCTTATCATGTACTGCAGATTTCAAGTTACTTAGAACAATGAAGACAATGAATTACATAAAAATGAACATAAATGTAGGAAACAAATGTGCACGAATGCATCATTTTCACACTATTCATCCATGTATGTCAAACCTGATTTAACAAAGTAACTAACACTAACATAATATATACGATGCCTATACAATTGAAAAAAATTGACAGTGCAATAGTGTATACTTTAGTCACTTAATGCTATCCTTTTTTCTAAATGCTAATGTGCCCGCATGAACCCTCTGCAGTAACAGAAGGCCAAACACAGGATCGTGCTCTCATCAGTGTTACAATCCCGATGGGAGCCAGCCAGTTCCGTAACTTGATTTCACTGTGAGGATAGGAATGTAGTGTAGCAAAGCAGAACAGAGTTTTTTTTTCTCACCCGTAACTTGATTTCACTGTGAGGATAGGAATGTAGTGTAGCAAAGCAGAACAGAGTTTTTTTTTTCAATTTTAACAGAATATAGATCATAACGATTTGTTTTTCAAAACTGAAGGGAAACAAAATTCAAAAGAAAACATGGAAACAAAGAGAAACAAGCCAACTAGAAAACCACTGGGAAATGGATGGTTCTTAGTTACCTGCTAAGGTCTGAGATAGTTGCCAAAAAATGGTATTGTTAAGCTTAAGCCTCACCCCCATATGTCAGTGTCATAGTGCTACATGCACGTTCGGAGAGAAGAAACTCAAAAAGTGCTTCAATGCACCAAGTGCATAGTGAATTACACAAATATTGATGCACATTCAAGGGTTGATTCTAACTACTTACCCCTTGAATGCATCAAGATTGGTACAAGCTACAATAGGGAGGTGAAGCATTAAATCACTCCTCAAGGTCTTGGTCTATACTAACTTATTGGCAAGGAAAATAAACTGCAAGAGTAACCTGAAGAAGAAAAATGGACTGTGACATTTTCTTGTCTATCTAACAAAGAGAAGGGAAACAATATTCAAAGTTTTCCACCATAGCACACAAGCTTTGTATTGCTGGGATACTCATGCAATCATGCTTCGGACCAAATCACAGGAATTACAACTACATGAAAAGCTTTTAGACATTGATTCAAGAATCACTTTTAGCCTGCACTAAAATTCTTCACTCTATTAGTATAAAATGATGGGAGGCATTGCTACAAAACAAATGCAAATGTTTTCACAAATACTCCCTTGTTCTTAAACAGATTCATACTCCTTGTTGTTAACAGATTCTTTACCAAATCCTTCAGAGAAGTAGAGTCACTTCAGTTGTTTAAGTTAATTCTGAGGCCAGTGCTGCTACTAATTAAGTAATTAGTAAGTCAAGCTTCAAGAAGAGACCACTCGAACTTCCAAACAGGAGTGTTTAGCGAGTATGCATAGCTCTTTTTCTTTTCCCTTATTTTTACCCACCTCCCACATGTAATGATAAGACCATGACCACAACATACAAAACCAATTCTATGAAGAAAACAGAAGTGAACAGACAATTAATGGTATCATTGAGACCTCTCGCAAGGGAAATTCAAGCAAGCCAAAATTCTGAGGTTCAAGGGATCAGCAAGGAGCCTATACGAGATGATCTCTGCCATTGTCGACAAGGCCAAGGTGTGGCAGCAAGCTAATGTGTTGGTGTTGCCAAATTTTGTGTGAGATAATCCTCTTAAGTCTGTTTTAGGGCAGCTGAGCTGCGTAGGAGGGAGCTCCTTCAGTCCACGTAATTTTTTTTCTTCCTTCCAGGGTTGTGTGCATGCTGTTTGCAGCTTAATTGCACGTGTAATGAACTTGTTTCTTCTCTCTATCAATGCAATGACGCGCAGCAAAGCTTTTGTGCGTTCTAGAAAAAAAATCTGAGATTCATAAATGATAAACCATGTGATTAAGAGAGTAGTACCATACCTAATTGAGATGACAATCCACTCATGTAAGCATCAAGGTCATCCCCAAGATCCGCATTGTCGCTCTGCGCCAGCTTATTCTTCTCTTCTTCAAGTAGTTTCTTTTTTACTTTCAATATCATTGGTGATGGAACCCTTTTTCTCAAGAAGACTATCCGCAGTCTCAACTGATTGTTGCTCACTGGATTGATGACTAGATGATTTCTTCATCGTCCGATCATAAAATTCATCATCATCACTGAATTATTTGACAACCCATCAATCAACACATGAGAACAAGCATATAAAGCTCTACCTTTAGCCATATTAAGAAGAACAACAAACAATAATCTAGCACAAGTTTTAAGTTACATCTGTCGTTGCTAGTTTGCGATGACTACCTAGAGGAAATTTAGTAGCCATGCTGTCAATTTCACTCTCAATTAATCAGTACAATTCAGCAGTGCATTTCATAGCTAACTAAAAACATTCAAATGACAAAAAGAAAAGAGAGAAGCTTCAAACATCAATGAATAATTTCATACACTTAACAAATGTAGCAGGCATAGGCCAAATCTATCAGAAGTACAAA
This sequence comes from Dendrocalamus sinicus, assembly GCA_036346575.1. NCBI lineage: Eukaryota > Viridiplantae > Streptophyta > Magnoliopsida > Poales > Poaceae > Dendrocalamus > Dendrocalamus sinicus. The sequence goes on along the minus strand of CM070656.1, from coordinate 11,107,495 downwards.
CCTAAGAATGTCTTCTTCTTCCTCAAGACTTGCTTTATGGCTACCACGATTTCCCTTTCCAGCACGAGCACCAAGACTCTCTCGTATACTGTCATTTAAAGTTTCTTCCAGATTATCTAGCTCCTCCATAATCTGAATAGAAAAGATTTATTACATTCTTCCAGTGAGTACTATATCAGTGATAGAATATGAAGAAATGTAGGTAAAGCATACAATCCAGTAACCTGAGATATCCTTTGTTCATTTCGTGCAATCTGTGTTTGTTGACCTTGGGTTAACCCACCTTGAGAAATGTCCTTAGCTCTTATTGCATCAATTTCTTTCTTCATGTTGCCAACCTGAAACAAAAGAATGGCAGGTAAAGCTTCAACACAAGCAGAGATACAAACCATAAGCATGTACGAAACCTCCTCAGCATACAAGATATATCACATCAAAACATAGGGCAGATTTTTCGAAACAATTTTTCAGAAGGTTGGAATTATCTAAGGATTGTGGATTGCCCTTAAAAGGGAAATATGGTCGATCTCCACAACTCAAACAACATCTAAGGCTATGTCACCTAAAGCCTTTTCTATAAGCACTCAGGGGCTAGAACCCAGAAGCTTTGACATGAGATGCCCCAGTGTAATACTAAAAAAAAAAGAAGTCTTGGGGCGGCTGGGCCAGGCCCAAGGCCTAGCCGCCCCAGCCCAAGCCACCCCCATAAGAGAGCCAGGAGGGGGAGGAGGCAAAAGCCGGTTTGCTCCCCCACCCCCCCTTTTGCTGACCCTACCGATGCCGCCAGCGCCGCTGTGCCTCGCCTTCCCTGTCCCCCTGCAGCGGCCGTCGCCCCGAGCAACCGCACGCGCGTCCCTCCTTGTGGCTGCCATCACCCGTCACCTCCACCCAGCTGCTGCCCTCCGCATTCAGCCACCAGCTCCACCGCCCCATGCCGTCCCTTGTGCCGCCACCGCCGACGCCCAGCGACCGGTGTTGTCGTCCCCCTACGCTCTGTCCTCAACCACCTCCCCGGTGCGCCACTGCTCCCTACCATGTCGGCCTCAGCTCCTAGGGCCGAGCCGCGCCGAGGCCAGTTGCTGCTGCGCCACGTCGGGAGGTGGAGGGGAGAACCGGCCGGGTTAGAGGAGGAAAGGATTTGGTGGGAACTGAGGGCAACCAAGAAGAAGAAAGGGAAGAAGAAGAGAAGAGCTGGCCGTGGAGAAAGAAAAGAAGAGGAGAAAGAAAAGAAGAAAAGAGGAGAGGAAGGTAGGGCCCCGATCAAGTTGTTCAGGGCTAGGGTGACACTTTGATTCCTTCTCCCCGCTTGATTTTTTATTTGTGTAGAAGTCACAATATCAATAATTAATAGGCATGCTTGGATGGTGTAATTGGTGCTGCGGCAGTTGATCTTGTTAATTTATGGAGGGAGAGGGAAGGGAGCGGAAGAATGGATGAAGAGAGTAGTAGTAGTATCTGCTAGTAGTAGGTTGGGGCTGTCAGTGTGCAGCCAAATAGGTTAAATAATGTCAGTGATTCGGTATAAAATGAATTATTGGATGATAAAGTAATGTAAGACTGGTTAGTATAACTAATTGAACAGGGAATGATAGAAATTAGACAAAAGAGATTAGAGAAGAGAAAGATTAGATGGTATGTTCGTTCGGCCCGATAGTGAGCAAAGAGAGGTTAAGCATGTAGAATTCGATCCGCGAATAAAGTTGACGAAATCTTTATATTATGGTTGGTTGAACACCGGGACCGTGGGAAGGTGTTTGGTGAGGGAGGGATTATTTGTGTCGGTTTTGCGCGTAGTATCGATGCCGTCCATATGAATGCATGTGTCGCTATAATGTATTGAGGCTGGGTGATGCTTGTACAGGTGGCGGTTCGTGCTTGGTGTCGTCCACGCATCGTGCGCCAGGTTAATAGGAAGTGCATGGTAGAACAGTAAGACTATAAATGTTACAAAATATGCGATGTTTAATGATATGATGATACTTATATGATGGCAATGATGATGAAACGGGGTGAGCAATGGGGCTACCCTACAAATGATGATGATAGAATATGTTAATGATAATGGATATATGCATTTGCATCATGTGCACTCATATGATGAGAAAAAACCCACCATGGGTGGATATGTAAGACCTACCTCGGTATGCCACCACGGGAATTGAGAGATCCTCGTGCTGACAAGAACGGGCCCATGATTTGGTGAACATCAACGGGTGTTCACCCAGATTATACCGGTATAAGCAATGTGATGAGCAAATGAGCATGTAAAATAGTATTGCATTGCACTAATGAAAAGACGATGATGAGAATGAGAATAATGACATGGTTATGCTAACGATTATGTTGAAACATGTGGAAAATGACATGGCTGGTTTATGGCCTATGTGTGTAGCAATGTGTATCGTTTCTATTATGTGCTTGCTGAGTCTTTGGACTCACGCTTGTTTTGTTAACCTTTTTTTAGGTGATCCTGACTGACGGCATGCATGGGATGGAAGTAAACCCCTTTTGCACCACACTTATTAAATATCAGTTTACCTAGTCACTTAGCGTTCATATTAAATGGCTGCTAAGTTGCTTAGTTAAATCTTGGTTCAAGGTTGTTTTGGAAATGTTGCAGATTGTTGGGACGCGACCGGTCCCCTTTTGCTTAAAAAGGAGAATGGGTTTCTCCAGACAGTGCTAACTTCAAATATTAGGTCTTATGATGCTCGCCAATTTTGGTTGTATGTTCTCGAGCTCGTGGTTTTAAGCCTTCTTGGGCGTGGAGCCATAGTCTCTGTTCATGTTATGTCTGTGTGATATACAATCAGTTATGTATATGTGTAACATGGAATTCATGTCTAATTGCTCCCTGGTAGTCGTATAAACAGGGGAGGTGCTGCCAAAGCAGCGCAAAAATTGAAATGGTAAATGCATGGTTGTAGCATCCTAGGCTCTGGGAGGGCCGGGGTGTTACAGTTGGTATCAGAGCGGGCATTAGGTCCGTGGTGAAAAAAATCTTTAACAACCTAGCTTAATTATTTAACTAAAGCTTGGCTTAGGCCTAATAATTAAATTAAAATTGTCACTCTGGTGCACCATAGGATGGAGTTTGGGCCAAGCATTGCATTATGTTTCTGTTAGACGCATCCTTGATTAGTTATGAAATGCGATGGATGTTCATGAACTGATTGTGCTATTGTGGTTTGGGTTGAAAGGTATGCCGACAGGTAGAGGTCGTGATCGCAGTGCTGACCGAGGCCGTGGAGACCGTGGTCGTGGCCGTGCCCAAGTGGAGCCACCGCTAGTGGTTCAGCAGGAAGCACCTGACGCGGAGGTTGGGTCTGCTAAGCAGTCCGTAGCTAGGGATCAGGCAAGGTCTTCGGCCTTGCTACAAAAGTTCATAGAAGAGGCTCGCTCGCTTCGCCGACAAGCGCCCGCAGCGGTTACTGTAGCCATACCCATCACTGCCCCGACTACCGTTCCGGTCACACCAGACGCAAGAATGGGCCATCGCGAATGGATGGCATTGCGGTTGGACACCTTCGATGGGCCGGGTACACCAATCCAAGTTGCGGATTGGTTGCGCTATATAGGAAGGCAGTTTGAAGCTTTAGAAATGACTTCACAGTTGAGAGCTCGTTATGTGGCTTTCCGGTTTAAGGGACAAGAGGACATCTGGTGGGAAGGGTCCTTTCAGCCAGGACCCCTGCCCAGGGTCCAGCTACCTGCGAGATCTTCATCGAATAGTTCAAGGCGAAGTATTACCCAGAATCTTTTGTGGAGTATGGAGGTCGCCCTGTCAACCCTCGTGTAGGGAAAAATGACTGTGGCTGAGTACGAGACGTGGTTCAACGACTTGATCCGCTTCATACCGTCGGTCGCAAGCAGTGATCTTGAGAAGGCCAAAAGTTCCGCCGAGGACTCAACTCTGAATTTCGGCATGTTATGGGAGCTACCGCGCCACATGACTTCAGGTCCGTGGTCGAGCAGGCCAGAGGGATGGAGATGGAGATGCAGCTCACTAAAGGGTTGCAACCCTCGGGTGGTCTAAGCGCTTCTGGTGTTGAACAAAAGAGAAGTTTCAGTGAGGGAGATGGGTCTTCTCAGCGACAACTCCTAGGAAGTCCAAGTGGGGCCAGCGTCCCCCGCAGTCGACCAAGTCCAAAACTTCAAGCCATCTTCAGCGCCTTGTTCTTCATCGGCGACCCCAGCCTATCGTCTTGCCCAGGGCAGAGCATGAGCTGTTGTCGAATGTTTCTGAACGGGGGAGTGTCGACAGTGTGGCTTATGGCTAAACTTTTTGAATTCTGTGCTGTTTATGAGAGACAGTATACAGAGGAAAATAGTCGCATACGATTTTGACCGGTACAGCTAAACTCGGTACAGTTTGTACTACAATTTCCCTTGAAATAACGCACCATTTAAAAGTGAGTTACTGTAGCAAATGGCATAAGCCATAAGCCAAAGTGCTGCCGAGCCCACCCAAGATCTAGTCCATGATCTACGATAGAAACACTGGGTTCTATTTGTTAGATATGTAGTTATATAGTTGTTTTTGCCCTGTTGTGAGGGGCTTCCTACATATATATCATACCTGCACGTGTATATATATTGGCACATTGGCCTCATGATGAATACAAACACTATTCATAACATGGCATCAGAGTGTGCCTAGGGTTTTCTCATCAGGCCGCCGCCGGTTCATCCTCCAGCCGACGATTGGCTTTGCCGTCCATCGCGCTTGCCTATGGCTACCCATCCTCTCAGTCAGCACTACCAGTGGCTTTTCCTCATCAGGAGCACCTTTTTCCACCGTATCTTTTGCTCAGCCACCACCGCTACTCGCCGTTTGACGCCCGATCTCCGGTCAAAACTTCCGATCGCCACTAAGCCCAAGACCACTGATTTCCGCCTCTTGATCGCCGTCCTCCTGTCCGGATCCGATCGGATCCGAGCTTCTTCCGCTACTGCCGCCGCTCAGGTTTTCTCGGCCGCTTCAGCTTCTCCACTCGGGCTAGACCTTCACCACCCGACGCCACTCGGGCTTCTTCCGCCACCACTGCTCGAGTTTCCTCCACCGCCAGCTGCTCAGGATTCTTCTCCGCCGCCCAACGCCACTCCTTTGGCTTCGCAAGAGCTGGAGCTATCGTCGTCGAGGCGTTGCTGGAGCCAGAGCTGCCGTCACCAGAGCTGTGGTCGCGGGGGCCCAACAACTGACGCCGTCAGGTCACCTTCTCTCCTCACGACCGACACCTTGTGCGTAGTGTCGCGTTGGTGGCTTGGTCGGTTGGTTAAGGTAAAGGTAAAGAAAAAGAAAAAAAAAGAAAGAAAAAGAAAAAAGAGGAAAAAATGTCATCCTTTTCAGGCACTGGTTTCAGTACATGCACCTCCACATCAGTGGTCAGTGCCTTTGGGAGTTTCTTATTGGCAAGTTACCTTGTCCGTCTCGCCCTCCTCTCCTGCTGAGCCTGTGCTCCCGAAAGATGCTTCCGAAGACGCTCGTACAAAGGCATCTGACGCTTTTAAGGATGCCATGTAGACTTTTTAGACTCCGTATGCTGCTTTCAATACATGGACCGATGAGGATGCTTGTGCTTCTGCTACTCTGGTTGCTAGCATGGAGGTGCATCTCACTGGTGATATTGTTGGTTTGGCTTCCGCACAGGCGATGTGGGCGCATCTGTGCAACTGCTACGAATCATTTAGTTATTCCTTGCACCTTATTGTTGTGCGTCAAGAGCAGTCACTACAGCAGGGAGATTCCACTGTGGACGAGTTCTATGCTCAACTGTCCACGGTATGGCATCAGACTAACTCTTTGGGGCCAGATGTTTGCCGCACTTGTCAGTGCTATCAGCGTCAGCAGTCTCACCTGGAGCTTCGTCGCATTTATGACTTTTTGACATGTTTCCGGTCTAAGTTTGAGCAGACTCGTGCCCAGTTGCTGGCTCGTCATCCTCGTCTCTGTTGGAGGCTCTTGCAGCTGTTCGTACTGAGAAGATTCGCCTTCGTGGTGCGGGTCTGCTGTCATCACCATCGTTTTCGTCAATTTTGGTGGCTCCTCCAACTTCTACACCTGTTGCGCCTCCGGTTACTCCTTCACCAGTTGCACCTCCACAAGTGACAACTGTTGTTGGTTGGGGACTCCACTGCACCTATTGTAACAAGGATGGACATGTGGAGCAGTTTTGCTACAGGAAGAAGGATTTTCGTCATGGTGCTCGTCCTCCGAGGGGCACTAGAGGTTCCTCCTCTCAGCGGAGTCTTAGTGCCTCTAACACTCAGCAGTTTCTCACACTGCTAGGTCGCATGGTTGCTTCTCCATCGTCCGGTTCTGCTGGTTCTGCTGCTCAATCTTTCGGTGAGAAACCACCTTCTACTTCTCCTTATATAAATCACCTTGCATTCTTGATTCTAGTGCTTCCTTTCATACGACATCTGATTCCACCAGTCTTACTTCTATTAGCCCTTTAGTTGCTCCTATCACTATTCAAACAGTAGATGGTACCTCTTTCTATTGCAGGACGAGGCATTATTTCAAATTCATCATTTCATGTTCCTACTGTTTCTCGTGTTCCAAAACTAACCATGCAACTCATCTGCTGGCCAGCTCACTAATCATAGTTGTGTTATTCTCGATTTTGATTCTTGTTGTGTTAAGGTCACCGCACGGGAACTCTGGTTGATACTGGCCCTTGCCGCCGTGACAACTCTGGAAGCTTGACTAGCTTCATTTTCCTTCCACTGCCCAATCAGTCTTGTCGCCTCCACCATTGCCTCCGCATCTGCTACAGCCTCCACATTTTTTGCTCAGTGATATCATCGTTTAGGACATCTTTGTGGGTCAGTATGTCTTCATTATTTCGTCGTAGTCTTTTAGGGTTTGTCTGGTGATGCTTCTCTCAATTGTCAAGTTGTAAGCTTGGCAAACAGCTTCAACTCTCCTATCCTTAAAGTGAGTCAGTGTCTTTGTGTTCTTTTGATCTTGTTCATTCTGATGTATAGAGCCAACTCCTTTCGTTTCGAAAGGTCATCGATATTATATAATTTTTATTGATAATTTTTCTAGACACGTGGATATTCTTTTGTCATCACGTAGTGAGGTTCTATCCATCTACAGGACTTTTGCCATATGGTCCATACTCAGTTTGACTCCTATTCATGTTTTCACGCTGATTCTGCTGGGGGGTACTTCTCGGAGTTCTTCGTGCTTTTCTTGCTGAGCAGGGCACTCTCTTAGTTTTCCTATCCCGATGCTCATGCTCAAAATGGTGTGGCTGAATGCAAGCATCGTCATTTTCTTGAGACAGCTCGTGCTCTCATGCTTGCTTCTGCTGTTCCACCACATTTCTGGGCTAAGACTGTTTCTACTGCCACTTTTCTGATCAACATTCAGCCCTCCTCTGCTCTTCAGGGTGGGATCCCAGTTGAGCGTCTCTATGGCAAAACTCCTGATTATTCAAGTCTTCGCCTCTTTGGGTGCACTATGTTCTTCTTGCACCTCATGAGCGTACCAAGCTGACCGCCCAGTCTGTTGAGTGCGTTTTTCTAGGCTATAGTGCTGAGCACAAAGGATATCGTTATTAGGATCCTATTGGCCGACGGATGCGAATTTATCGAGATGTTACTTTTGATGAGTCTCATCCTTTCTATCCTCGCCCTTCTCCTTCCTCCACTTTAGCATCTCTTGTCGAGCCACGTTCTTTCCTGACTTTTCCTTCCACCCCCATAGCCACCACTCCACCAGTCTTTGGTCTCTCCGGTGCCTCCTCCTTAGTCAGCACCTTCTCCACCACTGGCACCCTCTCCCGAAGTTACTCCTGACCTTGTTCCTTATCCTCTCTATTATACTTGTCGTCCGCGAGTTGAGGATTCTTCTGATGTGCTCTCTTCTTCTAGGTCATCTTCTTCGGCCTCTCCTCGCTATGCCATTCGCGATCGCCAGTCTATTCAGCCTCCTAAGCGTTTTGGTTTTGTTGCTGCTGCTGTTGCCAAACCGACTTCTTACTATGATTCTACTATTCATCAAGAGCGGCAACAAGCAATGGCATAGGAGATTGCTACCCTTGAGTGTACTGGCACGTGGGATCTTGTTCCTCTTCTTGCATGTTACTCCTATCACGTGCAAGTGGGTCTATAACGTTAAAACCCACCCTGATAGTTCTCTTGAGCACTACAAGGCTCGTTTTGTAGTGCGTGGTTTTCAGCAGGAGCATGGTCGTGACTATGATGAGACCTTTGCTCCTGTTGCTCACATGACCACCGTTCGCACTTTTCTTGTTGTGGCCTCTATTCGATAGTGGTCTATCTCTCAGTTGGATGTCAAGAATGCATCTCAATGACGAGTTGTGTGAGGTCCACATGCCTCCGCCCCTTGGGTACTCTGTTCTTGAGGGTATGGTTTGTCGCCTTCGTCGATCTCTCTATGGCCTCAAATAGGCTCCTCGTGCTTGGTTTGATCGTTTCGCTTCTGTTATCACTGCAACTGGTTTTTCTGCCAGTGCTCATGATCCTGCTCTTTTTATTCACACTTCTCGTGGTCGAACGCTTCCCCTTTTGTATGTTGATGATATGATTATTACTGAAGATTATTCTTAGTCTATCACTTTTGTCAAGGAGCGTCTTCATGAGCAATTTCTCATGTCTAATCTGGATCCTCTTCGCTACTTCTTGGGATTGAGGTTATTTCTACTCCTGAGGGTTTTATCTGTCCCAAGAAAAATATATCCAAGATCTTCTTGATCGTGCCTCTCTTAATGATCAGCGCACAACTGAGACTCCCATGGAGCTTAATGTTCATCTTCATCCCATTGATGGTGATCCCCTTACTGATCCTACTCACTATCGTCATCTTGTTGAGAGCCTTATTTATCTTGATGTCACTCATCCTGACATTTCGTACCCTGTGCATATCTTGAGTCAGTTTGTTTTTGCTCCTACTCAGCTCCACCATAGTCATCTTCGAATTCTACGATATCTTCATGGAACTATCTTTTTTTCCCTCACTCCAGCTCTTTACAGCTCCAGACATATTCTGATGCCACCTGAGCTACTGATCCCTCTGATCGCAAGTCTCTTCGCTTATTGTGTTTTCTTGGTGGTTCTCTCATCGCTTGGAAGACTAAGAAGCAGACAACAGTTTCTTGTTCGAGTGCTGAGGCTAAGTTACAAGCTATAGCTTTGTTGACTGCGGAGATTACTTGGCTACAGTGGTTACTTGAGGATTTTGGTGTTTCTATTTCTGCACTGACACCTCTTTTGTCTAACAGTACAGGTGCTATTAGTATTGCTAAAAATCTGGTGAAACATGAACTTACAAATCATATTGGTGTTAATGCTTCCTACATGCGGACACAGGTGCAAGACCAGATTATTGCTCTTCAGTATGTGCCTTTAGAGTCTCAGTTGGCAGACTTATTCACAAAGGCATAGACTAGAGCTCAGCACAGCTTCTACCTCTCCAAATTTCATATTGCTAATCCACCATAAGTTTAAGAGGGTGTTAGATATATATATATATATATATAGTTGTGTATTTACCTTGTTGTGTGAGGGGTTTCCTGCATATATGCCATACCTGTACGTGTATATATATTAGCCTATTGGCCTCATGATGAATACAAGCGCTATTCATAACACTATTGTAGGATAATGAATACATGACCAAGCTTGTCACGGCGTAGCGATGCCAAAGGCATCCTGGCGGCCGGAAGGGGACGCCGAAGCTGTTCGCCTAGCTTGCTCCCGCCACCGGTGCTGATCTTCGGCCTGCTCTCGCCGCCGACACCCCTCTCTGTCGTCGATGCAGCAAGCAAAGGGGGCCAAGAGCTGGAGGCAGGAGGCGGGGAGGGGAGGCGCTGGGGAGGAGGCGCCAGGGAGGGGAGGCCCCACGGAGAGGCGCCAGGCATGGGGAGGAGGTGGCAGGGAGGGGAGGCACCAAGGCGGGGTGAGGTGGCGAAGGGAGCAGGTGGCGGGGAGGGGAGGCGACGCGCGGGGGGAGGAGGCGGCGGGGAGAGTGTCGGGAAAGACGAGTCAGAGGATATATTATATGGGGGAGAGAGAGCAGGAGTCGAGACGGGATTAATACTCATCTGTGTATGTACGTTGTACGCATGCTCCCTCGCCGTGCCCTCGTCGTGGCATCACCATGGCGTCCAGAGGCGCCGTGGTCGCCAATGACACCGTGACAACCATGCTCATGACCATTACAAAACTAGAGGCCATCACCTCTATTTATAGCTTCCATGAAGTCCTCAAGTCTTATCTCACATACAACTCATATGACAACTCCAAAATAACTAGTGGAGAACCCAACTGACAATTCAACCATTAGGGGGAAACTGTGAACCTCCTCGGCTTCGGATTTGTCGGTTAGTTGATTCTCGAAATAAGGTCATTCGGAAAAAAAGCTGTCGCTCGCTAATAGCTAATAGACAGCTCTAATACAACTAATTGACAACTAACAACACGATGGCATAAACTATGACTTCAATACTCTTTTTGTTTAAGTTTTCAAGAAACATAAAGTAATAGCAAAATCCAAATTGATATCATATTCATAGTATCTAGCACATTAGTAGCAAATAAAAATTGGCTTCAAGTAAATGTGTTGCCCTCACCAGCAACCCCCAAAGCCTATGCTATGGCGTACAGCCTACAACCAGCATGGGACCTGAAGCATGGCATTGTATCTACTGTTCACACAGCAGCTATTACTTGGGCAACATATCATTCATTTCTATTTATTAATTGGTTTGGTTCCTTTGTTAATTGGTTTGTTCCTATCTAGTAGAGATCGGTTTCCATTTATTAGTCTTAGATTGGTTCAGTGGACTCTCCTCTATATAAAGGAGGGATGAGGTGTATTTGACGCATCGATATCAAACCAACAAAACAAAACAACTAGAAATATATGATTTATTATTGCCTAAGCCATCTTGTTGTCAAGCAATTGGTGCCATGTGAATACCTGCACTACAGTACCACACTAGGACCCAACATCGCTATAAGCCCCACACAAAAACATATTAGCATCTGGATACACAAGCCTTAAAACCCTCTACAAGCACTCCCAGTATGTTCAAAATGTAATTCCAAGTAGGCCCCCATTCATCAATGCCATGGAGGCGGGGATGCACCACAACTTACTGATCGATAAATTTTGAACAAAGGTCCTAGGATTATAATTCTAAAAAAACCACATGTTGAGAGTACTATAGGGCCTCTTCTTTTTGGCTAAAACTTATGACTTTTGGCTGCGGCTTGTGGCTTTTAAGCTGTTTGTACGAGAGATTACAGAGTAACAGAAACTCACGTATGGTTTTTGTCGATATAAATGAAGTCGGTACAGTATGTAATATACTTAACTAGTAGAGCCTATCTTGAAAAGATATTCCATTTAAAAGCTAGTTACTGTAGAAAAGCCAAAAAGCAGCTTTTAGAAGCTGAAAAAATAGGCCCAATGACTTGTGCCACAGTTAATTAGAATGTAGACAATCAGTCACAGTACACCACTTAGTAGAAAGATGGTACCAGGGTAGTCTTCTTCACAATGATGATTCAGGAAGGCAAATGTGGTCCCAAAAGTTCCAAGTCAATGACCCCAACCAATAAAGATCCACCCAGAATTTTTTGGGTAGTCTTCTTCAGTATAATGTTTCTTTAAATGGCATATCATGTATTGCGACCCGAACAAACATACCACACTTTAGGTAACTATTTATCACTGTTCAAGAAGGCGGCCGCGTGGACAAAGTATATAAACCGAGGGGAAAAGAGTTACCGCACACGAGGCCGTCGCCGCCGCCGACTCGCCGGATTCCGCAACACCATCTTCCCTCCGGCCATCCGCTATCTTCTCTGCCTCGCCCCCCTCCAGCGGAGGGGACATCTTCCCCCCATCCGTCCGCCGCTCCCGTGGCCGCCGCCGGCTCCGGACTCCCCATGCCAGATCCCGCCGCCGCCGCCGCCGGATCTGGACTCCCCGTGCTAGATCCCGCCGCAGCCGCTCCCGTGGCCGTCGGTGAGGGAGACGTCAGGTGGCGGGGGAGGCACACGGAGGGGTGACGCGGAAGGGGCGGCGGGGATGGGGCGGCGCAGAGGGACTGTGGGAGGTGTCGGGTTGCGGTTAGGGTTAGGCGGTCCGGTTAGATAGGCGGCGGGGTTGGGTGGGTAGTTGGGTTAATTTTTTAATTTAGTCTTCAGGTTTTTAAAAATTACGAATAGACTTTTTTCTCAATGGATTTCTTTCAATCTAAACCTCCCTAAATATATATATTAGGCGAATCCTAGAATCTTAATTTCTAAAATTTGCTAAGTCGGACACCCGAATCCTGGTAACACTGATCACTATTGCTCAAGATAACAATTTTCTTCATCTAAACAGCAAATATATTTACACGATTGTTTATTTTCGCCTACTATAATAACAACAACAACAAAGCCTTTTGTCCTAAACAAGTTGGGGTAGACTAGAAATGAAACCTTCTCAAAATCAAAGAGATATGGGCCTTGAAATAAAATCTACAATCTTTATTTTCGCCTATTATCCTTATCTTTAATTCGGCCACCTAGGCCCCCTAGGTGCTAGGCCCCACCCTAGCACGGACACGCCTCAAAACCGCCGTATCCGTGTCCGACACGTGTCGGACACGGATACGACACAGACACGTCTTGGACATGTGTCGGCGACGTATCGGCCGATTTTAGAATTAATTTTAATTATTAAAATTCTCGACACGTGTCGGACACACTAAATATATAAGTCGGACACAGCCTGGACACAGTCGGACCAGGAATGGCCTAGGATACGTTCTTCCGCTACGTTCTTCCGCTGGGCGGCTACGACTTGGTACTCGGTACCCAGTGGCTATCCACGCTTGGCCCGATCCTTTGGGACTTCACCGAGCTTACCATGTCTTTCTAGCACGGTGACCATCGGGTAAAGTGGCGTGGATTGCCGGATGTTGCCAGGGTTCCAACGCGCGTCGCGGCATGCCAAAGCAGCGATCTCTTAGATGCCCTGTTACTTGAGTTTGAGGATGTTTTCGCTACACCGTCCGGTCTGCCACCGCCTAGGGCCCGTGACCATCGCATCCACATGTTGCCGGGAAGCGGGCCAATAGCGGTTAGGCCGTATCGTTACCCCAACCGCCAAAAGGTCGAGCTGGAGCGTCAATGTCGTGATATGCTGGCACAGGGTATTATTCGACACAGTTCCTCGGCATTTTCTTCCGGTCTTTGCTAGTTAAGAAGCGGATGGTTCTGGAGATTTTGCGTGGACTATCGGGCTCTCAATGATCAAACTATAAAGGATAAGTTTCCTATTCGGTCGTGGATGAGCTTCTTGATGAGTTACATGGGCACACTTCTCCAAGCTTGACCTCGCTCGGGTATCATCAGTGCGTATGCATCCCACGACATCGAAAACGGCATTCGCGCTCATGAGGTCTTTATGAATTTTTGGTGATGCCCTTTGGATTGACTAATGCCTCGGCAACATTCCAAGCTCTCATGAGCGAGGTACTTGGCCCGTTCCTTCGTAAATATGTTTTGGTTTTCTTCGGCGACATCTTGGTCTCTGATCCTCATGGTCGTCACACCGCAACATCTTCGCATCGTCTTCTGCATCTTTGCCGCACGCCAACAATCTCTTCGCCAAACGTTCCAAGTGCTCCTTTGGTGACACTTCGGTGGCATATTTGGGCCATGTGGTGTCCGCAGCAGGGGTCGCCATGGACGCCTCCAAAGTTCGGGATGTAGTCGACTGGCCTCAACCCCGATCAACTCGAGCATTACGGGGTTTTCTGGGTCTCGCCGGGTACTACAGGAAGTTTATCAAAGATTTTGGGTACATTGCGGCGCCGCTCACGTCCCCCGCTGCGGAAGGATGCGTTTTATGGTCTCATTTGCCGACTGGCGTTCAAAGCCTCAAGAAGGCCCTTACCACGGCACCCGTTCTTCAATTGCCTGACTTCGACCGATCCTTTGTGGTGGAATGTGACGCTTCAGGCACTGGGTTTGGTGCGGTGCTCCATCAGGAGGGTGGTCCGCTTGCTTATTTCACGCCCATGGCGCGTGGCGCCATCACGCCCTCGCGCCTCTGAACGGAGGCGATTGGGTTGGTCGAGCGGTTCGACATTGGCGGCCATACTTATGGGGCGCCGATTTGTCGTCAAGACAGACCATTATAGCCTCAAGTATCTGTTGGATCAACGTCTCAACACAATTCCGCAGCACCATTGGGTAAGCAAGTTGCTCGGATTTGACTTCGAGTCACTTTCAAGCGGGAAGATTAAATCGCGCGGTGACGCTCTATCGGCGCGAACAAGAAGATGTTGTGGCCGCTTATGCTCTGTCGGGTCCCACTTTCGACCGATGACGGATTCGAGTTGCCAATGGATCCGAACCGACCCTCATCAAGCTCGTGGATCGATTGATCCGCTCTCTTCCTCGACCATGGGCCTTGCTTTGGGACGGAATGGTCTCCTTTCGCGCGCTTTGCACATTCCAACAGATTCTCATTTCTTGCCCAAGGTGTTGGCGCGACACATGATGAGACGCATGAGGGCGCCCAGAAGTCGCTTCATCGACTGCGGCGCGATTTTCACACACCAGGGGACCGCCAGGTCATGCGAGCCTACGTGCGGGTGCTTGGTACATCAACGTAACAAAGCGGATCATCTTCACGGTACCGGTTGCTCAGACCCACAGCGGTACCATCGGCCATTTGGGAAGACATAGCGATGGACTTCGTCGAAGGGCTTCCACGTGTCAACGGAAATCGGTGATTCTTACCGTGGTGGATCGGTTCTCCAAGTATCGCACTTCATCGCCTCGCCCGTCCATATAGTGCGGAGTCGGTGGCCACAGCATTCTATGCGAACATCGTCCGTCTCCACGGCATCCCAGCTTCTATCGTCTCGGACAGAGATCCGGTATTCACTTCGGCCTTTTGGAAAGCTTTATTTGAGGCCACGAGCACTAAGCTTCAGATGAGTTCGGCATTCCACCCCCAATCGGACGGGCAATCCGAGGCGGTTAATAAGGTTATCGCTATGTATCTTCGTTGCTTCACGGGGGACCGGCCCCGCCAATGGGTGTGTTGGCTACCATGGGCAGAGTACATCTATAACACATCCTATCACTCGGCCCTACGTGATACCCCTTTCCGAGTTGTATACGGACGTTATCCACCCACTATTCGCTCGTATGATCATGGGGGGTGAGGGTTGCGGCGGTGGCTCAGTCAATGGAAGAGCGGGATTCTTTCCTTCGTGATGTCGCGCCGGTTGGAGATAGCACGCGAGATGGCCAAACAAAGAAGATGACAAACACCATCGTCGCTCTCATTTGTGGTGGCGATGGAGTCTGCTCGGTGCGTCACCGCATGCCCGCATCCTTGCGAGGCCGTCAAAGGAAAACTATGTCCCTTTACGGCCCTATCAAATCTCGGAAGTGGTTAATGAGGTGGCTTATCGGCCGATTACGGTAGGTACAAGGCTATTTAATGTCTTAGTGTGGGCTTGCTCAAGCCGTTCGTCGGGACTCCACCAAACTCTCCACCTCCTTTGCCGCGGTGCACAATGGTGCCGTGCTACTGTGCTGCCCGAGCACTTTGCGTCCGCTTGATAAATGGGCGCGCCAAGTCCTCGTGCGATGGGATGGTGTGTGCCGCATCTCGCCGCTCTGGGAAGATTTGGATGACTTCACAACTCGATATCCGGCATTCCATCTCGCGGACGAGTGCTCCTCGAGGAGGAGAGATGTTATGTGGGCGCCGGACATATCGGCGTCGTCCGGCAATAGAGGTAGAGTCCTAGATCAATTAAGTGGGTTATTCCCTTAATAGTAGCGAATAAGGTTTACTTCAAATAAGAGATTGTGTTAGTTGGTTTGGATGTAAGGCCATATATAGAGGCCAACAGATTAAGAATAAAGCAAGCAAGAATTATTATCTTTCCAAAGTATCTTTCCTGTTTGCCAAAACGGCTCCCGAGGAGGCAAGGCGCAAGACCTCGCTCTCTGTCGAGCACGCCACTGACTGCTTGTGCCGAGGTCCTCTCCGTGACTAACAATGAGGCATCACTCAATAATCATTCATGACTGTAAGAGGAGGTTGCGGCACACAATTGAATTGATTAAAGATGAGATCTGGTTACATATATATAGGCAAGGATGACCTAGGGATATGGCTTATAGAATACAACCATCCATAAGGAGTCCTTGCCTATTACGACTCAATCACAATAATCAATCTCATAGGGCCTAAAAGGGGCAGCCGTATATCCCAAAGGGCTAGCCAGAAATATATCATCTAACACGCCCCATGATCGAGCGTCGGCACGACAAGCGTTGAGGCGGACTCAACTCGTTGAAGGCGATGAAGGCGACCCTTTAGTGAAAATATCGGCATCTTTGCGGCGTAGTGGGGCGTGCGTAACCCGAATGTCTCCAAGGCGACCCGCTCACGAGCGAAGTGAAGATCAATCTCAATGTGCAGTGCGTTGATGTTGGGCGGGATTGGTGGACATGTAGACGCTGCGATGTTATCACAGAGACCAAGGAGGCGCCGGATAGGACGGTGAAGCTCATGAAGAAGTTGGCGCAGCCATGTAGCTTCGGCAACCGCGTTGGCCACAGCACGGTATTCTGCTTCAGCGCTGGAGCGAAACACCGTGGATTGGCGCTTGGAGGACCAGGATATGAGGTTGTCTCCGAGGAAGACGGCGTAACCCGATGTGGATTTGCGTGTGTCTGGACAACCTGCCCAATCGGCGTCGGAATAGACTACCCGGTTGGACGGAGGGGACGGCCGGAGGATGAGTCCAAAGTCGAGAGTGCCTCGGATGTACCGAAGGATGCGCTTCAAAACTGCAAGATGTGGAGCTCTCGGGTCGTGCATGTGAAGACAAACTCTTTGAGCGGCATAGGAGATATCGGCCCGTGAAAGTGAGTCTTGTAGAGGCACCGCAAGGCGCAAAAGTCCGATGGGTCTGAGCAGCTTGCGGTGGTAGCAGGAATCTTGGGCTTGGTGTCGACCGGAGTGGAACACGGCTTGCGATCGATCATGCCGGTAGCGGCGGATGTCCAACATGTACTGTCGCTGAGAGAGGAAGAGACCATTCCCATGTCGCTGGACATGCATCCCGAGAAAGTGATGAAGTGGGCCAAGATCCTTCATAGAAAATTCCCGCTGCAGAGCGGAAACAGTGCGACGAAGTCATCTGACGAGGCGGTGAGGATGATGTCGTCAACGTAGAGCAAGAGATAGACTGTCTCGGAGCCACGACGGTAGACAAACAGCGAGGTGTCGGACTTGGCTTCGATGAAGCCGAGTGAAAGCAGGTAGGCCGCAAACCGACTGTACCAGGCCCGTGGCGCTTGCTTAAGGCCGTAGAGAGACCTGTTGAGCCGACACACAAAGTCCGGATGAACCGACTCCTCGAACCCGGAAGGCTGTGAGCAGTAGACAGTCTCGGACAAGGTCCCATGCAGAAAGGCATTCTTCACGTCAAGTTGATGGAGTGGCCAGCGGTGAGACAAAGCCAGCGACAGAACCGTGCGAACGGTCGCCGGTTTGACCACCGGACTGAACGTCTCGTCGAAGTCTATGCCGGGCACGTCCTCGGCGCTCGACTCCGCCGTCCGCCTCGTAGGCATTGCCTCGGCGGGACGGCATGGCTCCGGCGCAGGACGTCGCCGTCCACCTCGTAGGCATCGCCTCGGCGGGAAGATGCGGGATTCAGTGTAGGAGTTCGCTAATTTCTTCGTAGACATTGCCTCTGGGGTTTGCAAGCTACCAGTTGCATCAGCCCACCATCGGCACCCTCACGCTTGCTATCAGGGAACGGGGGGCTGGGGTGGTTGATCACGTCAGCTCGCCCATCGGGACCTCAGCGCTTGCTGTCGAGGGAATACTGTTGTGGGGTGGCCCAACCCCCCGTGACTGGGCCGTGCAACTGGTCAAACATGTAATAGGCCCAATAGTGTAGAGGAATATACCAGTGTAAACATACCAACTATTTACATGAGAAAATAAACTGCAGAACTGCAATATAGTTAATCAAGTCCCTCAAATTCTTGACTTTGTGGTATTGAATTCTTTCCGCTAGTTAGGGCTATCTATATTCATATGTTGTAGCATGCTAAATGAGTGCTTGCTCATTGACATAATGACATGGCATTGCTCATTGCATATTAGTATCATCAACAAAGACAGAAAAAGTATGCATGTGGTACTTCACCTAATGTTAGCACCAAGTCATCAGTGGTAGTAATTTTACATGTGCGCAATGCACTCCAGGTAGAACTTAACAAACTAATGGAAGGATTCCATTCAGTAAAATTAAAATCAAGTGCTATTAGGATCTTGATTCCATGATTTGAATGCTCAGTCTCTTGATTCAACTTTATTTCATTGTCAAGAGGTCATCCATTTAATTTTGGCAATCAATAAACAGTTTTTTTAAAAGCAATATCCTCTCAAGAAAAAACCTTATTCAAAGGGAAGCTTCATGGCTTCCTGATGCAATACCATTACATATATGTTCATGAATATATCAGCATCATCAATAGAAGTTGTGCCCACTGTTATCCCCAAGGTTCAAAATATTGGGGATGGACCATCTACTGGTTTCCAGCCAGCTATCTCAGGAATCGGTAAAAAGGTGACCGAGATTGCTGTTCCAAAAGTATTTCCATTTTTTGTTTGAAAACAGGAACCATCCTGACATCCAGTTAATGGAGTGAAGCAGACAGCTAAAGCCCAGATTCCTTAAGGTTGTAAAGTACTAACAAAGAACAAGTTCTCTTTCAGTTTCAAACTAAAAACACCCCAAAAATCAGCAAACTGCTGGTTTAAGAACCCACCGTGGACCAGGAAGTAAGTTAACCGGCAAGTTAAACACCATGATTTTGAACTTTGATTCTACCTATGTCATAATTGACAATAAAAATAGGTAAAACATACCGGCATGAAATCGAGAAATAGTCGGATGCTCCAGTACAAAATCACATAGATCAATTCGACCAAACATGTAAGCTCCTTTCTTGGACCTGCAACATGCAATGCCAGTCATTCACCAGCCCACAACTCGGTGAAATAGAAGATGCTTTCGTATGCTTCAATGCAAAAAGTGCTCAGAGAGCCATATTCAGTGCAACGAATCAAAACATGTACGAACACTTAGCTACTTTTCGTCTGTTCCTTAGGGTAATAATTAGCCAGTTCACGCAACTAAAAGACACACACGAGTTTTTCAAAAAATCACTACGACCAAATTGCATTATCCTTCACGGAGACATGAGCCCAAAAAAGATGACCGAAAACCACAACGGCGAGCTGGAAATCAAACTAATGGTAGGATCGAGCTGACGACTCACACGTCAAGCTTATCGAAGATGACGCCGTCCTTGAGCACCTCGAGGAAGAACGGGTGGCCCGGGGCGGCGCTCCACTCGGGGATGGCGTACGGCGCGCGGGGCCGCTGCTGCTGTTTCTGCGCCGGCGGCGCCGCCTCGGCCATCTCGGTGTCGCCGGAGGCCCCGCCGTGGTTCCCCGCCTCCTCCGCAGACGAGTCGCTAGCGCCAGGGCTGGGGTCAGTGCTCCCCTCCGCCGGCGCGTCAGGCTTCGACGCCGCCTCCGCCTCCGGCTGCGGCGAGGGTCTTGGGGGCGGAGGAGGCGGCATAGAGGAGGGGCTAGGGTTGGTGCTCCCCTCCGCCTCCGGCTGCGGCGGCGAGGGTTTTGGGGGCGGGGGAGGCGGCATGGAGGAGGGGTTAGGGTTTCGGGGCGGAGGCGGTGGCATGGGAGGGTTCATGGGTGGGTTCGGCGGGTGCAGGAGAAGCGAAGCGAAGAAAAGAGGAGGAGACGACGACGAAGTGGGTCCGAGCAAAGGCGGAGTTGGGCCGGTCCGGGAGACGAACCTGGGAAGATGAAGGCAGCGGAGCGGCGGGTTCGAGCACAAGTCGGAAAATTGCTATTATAGGACGCGAAATAATGGAGCCATTTATTATAGAACGATCATTGACTTTACTAAAACGGCGGCTGAAGCGTTGGCGACTTTGTTATATATGACATTTGGTCCTTTTAATCACTTTTCTTATCTAAAGTACATGTATTTTGCTATGGAATAACATTTTTGCCCTTGTGTGTTTGGAGGGCAGGTGCCGCGCGTGGGCACGTACAGCAGCATCAAAGTAGCTGGAGACTGGAGAGAGGGTACCCTACCTTGACGGCGACAATGACAAGCGCGGCGCCTTTCTGTCGAGACTCGTGGAAGAGCTCCCGCGCCGCTTCGGCGGTTATGGAGGGCACAACCTGCGGCAGGGCCTTCTCCACAAGCTTCTCGCTGTGGCGGGCGTCGTCTACGAGCAGAACTCTGTAGCTGTCACCACTTCCAGTGCCCCTCCTGTTCTTCAGCCTTGCTGTGTCTCCTCCTGCATGCGTAGCCGTAGGTGCAATGCAAAACGAAATGTAAGCACGCAGAAAGATCTCAGAATGCAAAGCTTATCTTCCGAGTGCAATCGCATGGCGAAACAAAATGCTGATTCAATTCGTGCGAGAAAGAGTATTAGTTCTTCGTTCCCTTGACATCACCGAAAGCAAATTGAAGGCAAGCTAGGGAGCGGCACCTGCTGTACGTGCCCACGTGTGGCAACTGCCCTCTAAACACACAAGGGTAAAAATGTCATCCCATAGCAAAATACATGTACTTTAGATGAGAAAAATGATTAAAAGGACCAAATGTCATGTATAACAAAGTGTCAACGTTTCAAAGGTCGTTTTAGCGAAGTCAACGATTGGAGTCCTATAATAGCGAAGCCCATTGTTTTGCGTCCTATAATAGCAATTTTCTCGTTGGCTAGACTAGAGGCGGTTACCGCGTGGGTGGGGCTCGGGTGATCTTGGCCGTGCGCTTCTCTTCAGCGGTCGAGATCACAACTATCTGTATCTACCTAGTGCCTACTCGTAGAGCACGAATTTGAACGTCCCCGCAATTTCAATGCTCAACGGTCAAACGGGTAAGCGTCGGATACAAATTCGAATCGATCTTTCCAATTCTGTCCGATTCAGACGTTCGCGTGGCTTGGTACACTAGGAAAAATGATGATGCTATCAAATTCTCATATACAACGCAATGTATCATTGCAGCATGCTGAGTTAACCTAAAAGCTCGAGGAATATGGATCGGCCCTAAATTGGAAAATTGTTTAATTAACTAGGCATGTTGCACCAAAATCCGTATTATTTCGTCGCGTTCGAATTCGAACACATGTTATATCGATGGCAACATTTTCCGTTGAAATATCTACTGTACCATATTCATATTTGTTTCGAGACGCTATTGTTCTGATGGGAAATTTTTGAACCATATTCGCATCTTGTTAATTCAGTAGTCACATAATTTAACACAATCCGTGTATGCCTTTGACATGCCCTTCACCCCTAGTTGGCAGAAACTACTGACCATACTAATTACAATCTCTCACTACATTAAACAGCACCCTCGGTACTGTTCGTTCTAAAGCTACATCTGCCAAGTGGTTCTTCAGCTGCACAGCTGCATGTATGTCATTCTAGCGTAGCAATGGTTATTTTCCTCTGGAAACAAAATTCACTATAAAGCAACTAGTTGGATTTTTAGGCCATACTGAACAGACTTTTGTACGGTAGGTTTCTTGCGAGTAGCATGATCTCTAATCATCGTCTCCAGTTTTTCTATTTTGCAACACCAAGTTTCAACACCATGCATGTTCTCCTGGCCTCGCAAATACCTAAGCAACGAGCATACTGCATTTGTAGAACAACCATTCAGTATTTCAAATAACTATTTCACATCCAATACTATGTTCTTGCAACTGCAAAAACCAACCGTTTATCGATTACAATAATAACTCTATAATTCACATTTGACATGATCGTCTTGCAATTGAACATTGGACCAAAGAACTTCAGACCGAAGTTGTGCATCCATCCTGTAGATACATATATGCAACTCAACACAGCTGAGTCAAGGGTGGTCCGCCAAACAAATCGTAATATCACTCCCATGAGTACTCATAAATGATTTTTTTATTGACTAACTAATGTGCAAACCACCCTTCATATGAACCCTTGCCCTTGACTCCCCAACAGGATTATGCAGCTCAAGCTTTGAAGGAGGCACTTTTCTTATGGAACATCGAATATGCATCACTATACACAGCTACTACGTTTGATACAACTGCAAGAACAATCATGAAGGCAGCCAGAATCTTGTCCCACTTCTTTGCTATGCTGTGCGGATCCCTGATATATCCAAAGCAAAAGGAATTAGATGACCGAAACAATGAACTGTATTAAACAACTAAATCTATTCCTCAGTTTTATTAGGTATACCACCGATTCATATGTTAGCGGCCATATACTACAGTCATAATCCACAAAGGTATTTCAGAGTCACCATGAACAACATTACAGTATGTTTCTTTCCCTTTTTTCATTTGGTGCATACTAAAAATGGTAGTGCGACATAATAGATCCAGAAAGAAAGACATATAATGAAAATTTCAATATATCAACTTACCTCAGAGTGATTGCAGCTGGGAAAATGAAGGCAATACAAACAGCAGCAGTTGCCCCAGTAAATTGGAATGCATCCCAAATACTAGGAATAAAGTTTGCAGATAGAAAAATCACTAGGAGGAGCACCGCTGTCATCACACCAAACCTTCTGTTGTCAGAAGACAGGGGCCTTGCAGAGGGAAAGAGAAGCCCATCCAAATTAAGCCGCAGGGCATGGAATATCATGGGGAACACAAGCATAAGGTGGACAGCATAGCTCACTCTAACGGCATCATTAAGAACCGAACTGTACGGAATACCAAGATTTGAATCAAAGTTGGCGAGCACATCAGTGAGTGTAGATTCACCAAAGAGGAGATACCCAAAGAAACTTGTTGTGATATAGACAGTTGAGCATAGAATCAATGATGAGTGCACTATTGGCTTGATCTTAGAAGAATCCTTGAGCTCATTATGAATAGGGTGAACTGCAAAATGTCAATCGGATCCCATTAGACAACTGAGAAGCAAGCAACCTTTCTGGAGCTTAAGACATTTAGTTAAAAACTTCAAAACCTATATTGCAACGATAGCTCTCAAACTAATCTATGATCATTTTAGCTCAGTCATGCATGTACATTTATGCCATTAACAACCAGACACATGCTCATGGAAATACTGTGAACATTTCCAGGGCATGCAACTTCACAAATCTTATTGACCATCTTTTTCATTGCAATCAAAACTAGAATTGGCCCATACCATTGTAATGGCAAACATAAGCAGTGACCAGAACCGGCACTGCTGTGAAAAGTTCCCAGACAGATGCCAAATCAGGAACAGCAGGGAACAACTTAGGCATTGGAATTTGTCCACCTATCAATTTGACAATAGCAATTCCTGCAGTAATAACAACGAATACAACTGCCAAAGCAACAGATATGGCAGATGTATAGCTCAGTGAATCTGCAAGAGACAAATAAACAAACACATATCACATAGTGATGAACAAAACATAGCATCTTACTCTTACAAAACAAATAACCAGTGATAGCTACTTTTCACAAGCAATCACTTACCAACATGCTTGAAACATGCTAGTGGAGTAAATACACCAACAGTAGTGACCAGGAGAACAAAGAAACGCCCATTCCACCAGTGCATGCCAAACCATCCTTCCAACACACCATAGTGGTTCTCACCATCAGAGGAAGTTCCAGAAAGCACATCACCTACATTAAAGAGTGGCCGTTTGTTTTACTATCATGCCTCAATAGGGAGTTAGGGACCAATCGCCACAATTCAAGCACCAACTAAAGAAATCTTAAGGAAACAGTGGCATTTATCTACAACACAATGGAAAATGCAAGCAATTATTCAGTAACATATACATTCTCAGCGCTTCCAGTTGTCTACATGTAGAATCTCAGAAGAAACAAAAAAAATTGCACTTTGTTTAGGTGTCTATGGAATATCATGTAATACAACTTACAGTCACAAAGCCATGGGACCTAGACATTATACAGAAACAGGAAGTACAGAAGTACGAGCAAAGTTGCATTACTGAAGAAATGAACAAAGTTCACTGCTAAAGAGGAAATTTATTCATCAATTAACCCTAGATTGCATTTCAGTTACTTCAGAACTTACAAAGCTACAATCTGTTCTACATGCAGCCATAGTGATGCAATTGCTGTTCTTAAATGCAAGGTCCAAATCAAGCTAGATTTCCAGAAACTAATATTAGTTACTACGTAAATGTAGAAGAGCGATAATAACTACCCATACTAAAGTCTAAGACACCACAATCCTGAAACAATTCACAGCTGACATAAGCAACTGAACAAAAATACTGAATCAAGAGTCCGGCTGTGCTGAAATGGTTTTACCAATAATGATCATGTACACGATCATGACGCCAACGTTGTTCACGACGACGCAGACCTGGAGCAGCCTCCTTCCCCACCACCCGAACGCGTCCCCCATGACGGCGCTGTAGGACGGCGCGCCTACGACGCGGCTAAACCGCACGAGCAGCTCGATGGAGGCATCGGTGAGGAGCGCAGCGAGCACGATCATGACGAGGCCGGGGACGAGGCCGAGCACCTTCATGGTGGCCGGCAGCGCCATGATGCCGGCGCCGACGATGGTGGTGGACAGGTTGAAGACCGCGCCGGCGAAGGAGGCGCCGTTGAACTCGTGGAAGGCGGCTTCAGCGCCGCCGCCGTCCTCCGCCCCCGCCTCCCGCTGCTTCGTCGTGAGCAGCGGCTCGCTGCCCTCCGGGAAGTGCTCGTTAACGCCTCCCATCGTCATCTTCGCAGAGCAGAATCGTGGATTCTTGTGCTCTAGGGGAAAAATCGTACAGAAAAAAAGCGCAATTTTTGTGCAAGATTACAGCAAACGACTAAAAAAAGCCTGGATCTTTGTATCAACAACTCATTCCTAATGCTCAAAGAAGAGGTTTTCGAAGCGGAGCACTTCGAGAGCTCGGTTCTTGGAATCAAAAGAAGGTTATTGCCGCTCCAAGAACTCCAAAATTTTCAGAAAGGTTCGAATCCTTGCAAAGAAACTGGAATCGCCAAGAATCCCGCTGGAGAAGGATAGGGGATACAGCGAGCGAAGACTTCGGATTGGCTGCGGAGATTGCCTTTCGTGGCGTTGAAGCGACGGACGTGAAACGGATTAACGGAAGAGATGGCCAGAGCAGGAGAAATTTGGACACTGTTGGACCCATAGCCCACTGAAATTCCATTTTTGGCCCCCCAAAGTAAAAAATTCCAAAAATAGACCCCATTTGAGCGCGCGTTTACGGGAGGTTGCCACGTGGGCACTGTTCATCCGGTCGTGCGGTCAGCGATCGCACGACGATCGCTCGCGCGCGCGCGCCGCGCGCGCGAGCTCCCGCCCGCGTGTTGCCGCCGCCAGCGCGGCGATCGCCGCCGTCCGCGCCCCGCGCCGGTAGCAGCGTCTGCGTGGCGCTTGATCGCCCGCAGCGTCTGCGTCCCAGCGCGTTTGAGTGCATTTAGGGTTTGTA
Organism: Dendrocalamus sinicus; assembly: GCA_036346575.1. NCBI lineage: Eukaryota > Viridiplantae > Streptophyta > Magnoliopsida > Poales > Poaceae > Dendrocalamus > Dendrocalamus sinicus. Next base: position 11,081,933 of record CM070656.1, on the reverse strand, counting down.
ATACTCGTGAATATTTATATGGTTTCTCAATTTTGTAGTTGTAAATCGAGAAAAAATAGATAAAGTTGCAATAATAAATTATGTTCATTGTTAGTTGCGGATGTATAAAAATTTGGATAAATTTTTTAAAAACGATTAATCATAGAACGATCGTTTCGTAAAGTGGTAAGTGATATTTAGAGTTTCGTATCGTTTTGAGGTTTGCAATCACCATGTTATTTGTATGTTTTGTCAATTTTGTAAATGTAAACTCGGAAAGAATCGACCAAGTAGTCATAAAAGTTTATATTCATTATAACTTGTAGATGCTAATAAAATTTTGGTAAATTTTTTTAGGAACAATTGACCGTAGAGCAGTCGAGACATAAAGTGGTAAGTGATATTTGAAGGTTAGTGAGAATTAGGTACGCGGTGAGCGCTATGTTAATATTGTTAAATGAGGTGATACGTGAATCATGGAATGCGAAAATACGAGATATTGAACTTCATAATACAGTTGGGAGTAACATGCGCGTAGACTTTTATTACATGCATAACATATAGCATGATATGCGACTAACCCACCCAACCGCCTCGACGACCTCTGTGTGGACCGGGCCACTTTCCTTCCTTGCTCGCTCGGCGTTGAACTCCTCCGCGCCTCTTTTGCCTTAGCCGCAATTTCCCTCTTTCTCTCGCGCTCCATCTCGCGAGCCTCCCGCCTCCTACGCGTGCACGCTTCAAGATGAGCTTGCGTCTCGCGGCAGATACGCAGGTGTGCTCGTGCTTGCGGCGCTCCTCCTCAACAACTCCTTCTCTTTTGTGACATTCCACTCCTCAAGTCGAGGTCCATTGGTCCTCGTGGTGGATCTCAAGATCGATCCATTTGCGGTAGGCACATAGGGGCTCGAGACCGTAAATAAAGAGAGATATTGTTAGTGCGTGTTGTGAAGGAGAAAAGGTAGGGAAAATGGTGCATGTGGTCGGTTCTTTGCCGATAGGTTGCGGTGTCAAAGCGGCGGTTGGGGTAGTCTTTGGAGTAGTTTGCGCAACCCGCATCGCATACCTAGGCGATGCGGTGCTTAGACTTGAAGAACTTGCACACGTCCCGCACCAACAAAGGGAGGTGTCTCCCCTCAGTGGTAGTTGTGGCGAACGCTCGGTGGGACGTCCGGGATGGGGTTGTTGCTACGCGGCGCCTGGGGACCTTTCATCGTAGCACGATGGGCTTGTTCTACCGGGCCTCATCGCGCCTTATTTTCTCATCGCGGCGGCATCGCGGCTGCGGTGACCGTGCTATGTCACGGGTCTCCTCCCAATCCTTCACCATCTTGTCCCATTGCTTCTTCTTGCCTTTGTCCATCCCGGTTGGGTGAGGAAGCGCGATGGAGTATGGGGTTTGGATGTGCAATGTTCTCTCGGGAAATGGAATGCATACCAATTTATAGGGCCGTTTGTCTCTACTCGTGACGTGTAAAGTTGGTCCGCGTGGTCGTAGTGATGAGTAAAGATGAGAGTTATGGCACCGCCCAAAGCGGCATCTTTGTCATCCCACCGAGGAAAGCCGACCTCTTGTTGTCATGTCACCGAGCAGTTTGCCCTCTTTAGTCTTCATCCCGCCAAAGCCGGCATCTTTTGTCATCCCCCGAGCAAAGCTGCCCGTTTTATCATGTCATCTGCGCAAAGCGGCATCTGTTGTCATCTCACCGAGCAAAGCCGCCTCGTTTTGTCATGTCTCGAGGAAAAGCGCCCGCTTTATCATGTCACTGCGCAAAGGCGGCATGTGTTGTCATCTCACCGAGCAAAGCTGGCCGTTTGTCATGTCTCGAGCACAGTTGCCATGTTTTGTCATCTCACTGAGCAAAGCTGGACTCTTTTTGTCATTTGACTGAGGACAAATGCTCTCTTTAGTAATGTCACTGCCCAAAGCTGGCATCTTTTTGCATCCCACTGAGGACAACTGCTATCTGAATATGTTAATATTGTTAAATGACTTGCTATCTGAATCATTCAATGCGAACACACGAGATAATAACCTTATGTGAATAGAAATAAACTTCATAACATGCTGCGTACAATTTTATTACATGCATAACATATAGCATGATATGCGACTAACCCACCCAATCGCTCGTAACATTTTGTCTCTGGGTGTAGCGTGGTTGTTTGCCCTTTTATCGCGCCTTGAAGATGGCTCCATTGCATCCTTTTTCTGTCATTCTTGGACTTGAGAGCTGCCTCCCGAGCTTGAAGCTCTTCCTCTTGGCGCTGATGGTCGCTTCACGCAGACTTAGCCGCTCCCGCCTCCTTTGCAGCTCATCCTCCTTGCCCTTGAGACGGATTTGGTCCACCCTCACGCGGCGCTCTTGCTCACGCCGCATCTGTCGTTCCACCTCGCGAGCCTGAGTCATCTTGACAAAGTATTGTCCTTTGTTTTCCACCTCCACTGCCTGGTTATGTGGCCATGTCGGCGACACCCGATCCACCCATTCGATGAACCTGCAAGCCTATGTGTGGCATGGTAGATGTCATGGATCAAGTTGAAAACGACAACGAAACAAATGATTTAGTGCAACGTTGTTAAGCATGTGATGAATTGGTTGTTATGTACGTGGAGTTGTTATCAGAAGGCAAACAAATTTGTCGTCAAGCTATGTCTTCTCCCGCTACCCCGTGTTGTCATCTCTCAGTTGGTTGTATGGCGTACTAAATCAAAGAACTTAGAGCAACCCTTTTATACTGGAAACCATCTTTGAACATCAAACCATGAAGCACTTGAAAAACATCACAAATATTACAAAAGCACAATTTAAAAAATTCATTCATCATCTCGTCGTCGCCGCCTCGTACGGCGCATATGATCCTCTGAGAAGGTGAACCTACTAGGGGAGCGGGGTGCATCGCGAAGATCGTAGTGCGAGGGGTGTGGCCGAGGCGGCGGTGGGTACAACTCGTGAGACGATTCGACGGTGGTCATAAAGCATAGAGCTCACCCAATCGGAGGAGGTGCCTACGTCCTGCTTAGATGGTACAACTGAATTAGACAATGGAAAGTACGAAAATTGTTCATAATGAAATACACACATTTAGTGCATACCGGGGTATGTGGCTGGTGAAATGAGGATGTCGACGGGAAGTCCCCCATGTACTCGTGCGATGTCATGCCTTGATAGGTCGGCACAACCCACTGTCCGGGTCATATAGGTTGGTGCACTGCCGGGAGATACGAGGCATCTGCCTCTCGGTTCGTCCGCGAGTCACCGCCATTATGCAGAGTGGGCCCCGTCGTCCTGGAGAGCGCGATCGCTCGTCCGTCGCCCTCCGTGATGACGATGCCCGTTGCGACGTGCTATCCCGTCGCAATTGCTGCAAGACGAACATGTCGTTAGACATAAATGGTAAATGAGTGCATGAACAGATAGTTGCGAATTGTCGAACCGCCGGGCCGAAGCGCGTGGAGGCCGAGCGGCCGTAAGCTTGGCCGACTCTCGGACAGCCCCTTCGTTCGTGGCGGCGATGGCGACCTCCGTGATGGCGTCGCCCTCCGTAGCCGCGTGCTATCTGTTGCAATTGCTGCAAGTCGAACATGTGCGTGACATAAATGGTAAATGAGTGCGAGGAACAAATAGTTGCGAATTGTCGAACCGCCGGGCGAAGCGCGGAGGCCGAGCGACCGTAGCTTTGCCGACTCTCGGACGGCCTCTCTGGTTCGTGCGGCGATGTCGACCTCCGTGATGACGTCGCCCTCCGTAGCAGCGTGCTATCTGGCGCAATTGCTGCAAGGCGAAGATGTGGTTAGACATAAATGCCACTCGGTGCACAAACAAATAGTTGCCAATTGTCGAACGGCTGGGCGGCGCGTGGAGGCCGAGGATGGCCGTCGCGATCCCGGTGCCGACGGAGGCGCGGAGGAGGTGGTGGTCCCCGCCCACGCCCGCCACCGCGTGTAGCAACAACGTCATCTCGGCGACCACAACTCAAGCCCCGTATCGTACCCCTTGCCATTTTCGATGTCGCGATATAGCTTACCCACCGAGATTCGGTATTGGACTTCCTATGTCGTATAGCCTCATTAGCCTCGATGTCGATACGATGTATCCGGTCCACTGCGATGAAACAAGCGATCGGTTCAAATGTAATCTCGCATTGCGTAATGACACAAGACTCTCGCATCGCCTCGTCGACCCGTGCCGCTAGATGACGGTGCGGACCTTCTGTATAGCCGCCCGTGAACAGCATGAGGTGAAGGCGTGGGGCTCCCCGTAGTAAGCTACGGCGGGTGCGCGGCGTACCGATCAAAGGTACGCCATGCGGCGCGGGGTCCTCGTGGTCGACGGCCGTGTCTCATCCACAACCATCGTATGCGCATGGTCGGACCACATGTCCGCCCACGCCCGTTGTGTGGCTCTCAGTCTTTCTCGCTCTCCTCTCCTCGATTGCACGCAAGTCCATTGAAACATTACACAATTAGTCTTGCATCGACATTGTGATGTCGAATTAAATTTGGGGTGTCTTGACATACCGGTGCAACTCCTCCGCAAGAGGCGCCCCGCCATGGGAGGGACATTTGGTACAACCCGAATCGTCTCATGACTCGGTGTGGGTGCATGCGGCGACGCAAAGTCGCGAACACCAAGTGGCGGTCGTCGGCCGGTACCTCGATCTCGCCGACTTGGTATGACAACCCGTGGGGGGCCGTGTTCGCAATTAACTGTGGAGACCATGGCCACCAGTCTACGTCGCCAAACGCCAGACGCTCGAACCTCTGGTGAAAATCCGAGTACGCACGTCTCGGTCTCTCCCTGGCCCACCTCAACTGACCATGCGTCCAACGTGTACCCATTGTGGGCCCATCAACGGGGTCGTCACCACCATACAACTGCGGGACGAGGTCATAAGGGTGCACACGACGAGCAAAGTCAGGCCTGCCAACGGGGAAGTGTTCCCATGACCACAACTGAAGGAGAAGGTAGCAGGCGGCTAGGATCGGCTCGGCGCGCGCGTGCGCGAGGCGTCACACAAGCCTCGGTATGTGGAGCTAAGGCTCGCGATCCCGGCTATCGTGGCTGCGACCAGCCGACCATCCGCCAAGGACTCGCTAGCGGTATGTAGCTAGGCCGCACGGAGTCTCGGTCGTGCTAGGGAACAAGACGTGCGAACAGATATAGCGGTATGTAACGGCGCGCCCGCACCGCGACCTCATCTGCGTCCTCGGGACCGAGTCATGAAGCGGCAAGCCATCCATGTGGCACCCAGTGCGTTGTCTCGGATCGCATGACCGAACCGGTGACGAGACGGACCTTCCAATCTGCGCGCCGGGTGGCACCAGCGGCACCACGGAGGGTAGACCTGTAATCATCGTGGCGTCTGCGGCGAAACCGTCATCTCCCCACGGAAGTGGAAGGTGTGAGTCTCGGCCTCCATCGATCAACGAGCGACAACGATGGCGCATCGTCATCGAACCCATGCGGTAGCAAGTCAGTGCATTGGTGAACCCATTGTGAGAATACCCGACTCTGTGGAGCCCTCCACGGCCCCTGCCGCTGCATGCACATGCTTCGTAGCCTCTGATCCATTGCCTCGCAAGGCGTCGAACTTCCGCTCGGTTCGCATGCATAGCTTCTTGAACATCTTCATGAGGTCCTTGCTACGGAACCTTCGTGGAAGTTCGCGCAATATGCCTCATGCACCGGCCGTTCTTCACATCGATCCCACGGACGGGGCTGCGTCCCATCTCGCAACGTTCGCAACGCAGACATCAAGCTTTGCATTGCGGTCGGAGATAAGGCACACCGGCCTGTCTTGCACTCGGCATTCTTCAAATTGCAAAGAAACCAAAGCCCACTATCTGTATTCTCGCTCTCCACAATTGCAAATGCCACCGAGTAATCGGTCATTTGCATCGGCCGCAATCGCGTAAGGATCGTGCCCTTGTACTTGCCGGATAGGAACGTCCCATCTACGGTTAGCACCGACGGCACCACCGAACCCTTGTATCGCTCGATGGAAGGCCCGAACACTCTGTCAAGAATGAAACGATTCGGGCCCTCCGTAGGATGGACCCTCTCGCTGTTTATGTAAGTGCACGGGTTTGATTGTGCAATTTGATTCAGCATTCTTGGGACCAGGTCGCACGCCTCCTCGACGTCCCATACATAGCGTGCAGCACCTTTCGCCGCGCCACACCTTCTTGTAGCTCACCGTGAGCCCGCCTCGTTCGCCATCGCGCCATCGAACCGGGGTAATTGACACATCCGCTGGGCGAGGTGCGTGACCACCTCCGCAACATAACGTGATGTCATGTTGCGGTGTCTATGTATCGCCCCGCAAGCTCGCAATCGTGATCTTGCAAGACCGTTATCCGAACTCCGTGCCAACGCCTTGTACCGTTGTGCACGGACTTTGCCACCACATGACCCGTCCACACACTTCACAACGACGTGTCCGGCTTTGACTTGTGGACCCGAGCACGTCCGGCTTATGTTGACGGCATGTCTAGCAATAGCTCGCTGGGCAAGCACTCTTATTACGGAAGCCGCCCGTAAAGAGTGCGCCTCGCTGAACCCCATTCTCCCTCCTCCGCTGTGGCGAGAACTAGGGTCTGCCGCTGCGATGTCGTCGATGCGGGCGACACATATGCACCGTCCGTCGTAACAACACGACCTACCACCCTCCAGTTGCACCTTCGCCATCCTCGTCCTCTCCAATCGCTGTTTCCACCTCCTCCTCCTCCTCGCTATCCTCTTCTTCCACTGGTCCCCAGATACTCATGTGATCAATACAGGCGCCCACCACCTCTCGTGCACACCTTCGTTGGGCTGGAAATTCTCCGCACGCCTCGTATTGTCTTCATCACCCACATGTTCTCCATGAGCGTCTTCATGACCGCCGGCCACTACATCTCCACGCCGCATCTCGAACCAACCATGGCCGATGATTACGCCTCTCCACGAACTCGACATACACCATTGGCCTCCCATATATCGCAGCATCGTGGTTGCACACGACCTCCATGTAGTTCGCCCATGAGGCGTCATTGGTCACCTTCGAAGTTGCCATATGCTCCCCTTCCATCATCCACCATTGAGGCATAGAGCGCCTCGATCCGTAACTTCTTCCTTGCGGTCTCCGATCGAACGCTGAACGGACACACCTCCGTAGCTCGGACAAGCTCATGGCGCTCGGGCCGGTGCCGGATCACGATCCGCTCGCAATTTGACAGTCCGCCCCATACGGCCCATCACGCACGAGACCACTCCCATAAAACACCATCAATTGTTCAATGCCACCATTGCGTACCTATCATAAGTGCATAATCAACCATTTTAGTAGACAAGATGCCAAATTTAATTTCCCATTACATTAACAGATACCTACCCATTTTAGTACCTAACATTACTAGTATATGTTTTGTATGTGTAAATCTAAAGTTTATTTCTAACTATTTTTCTTATAAATCGATTAATGCCAAATTCCTATTACATAGTTTTCTTCCATTCTTTTCTATATTTCACTTAATGCGCTTTCACTTCGAAATTATACATAAATCAAAAATTCTACTTTGTAATTTCATGCCCTAAGTTTATTTCATTTTGATACCTTCTGTACTAATTTCGTGTATTTTGATTTTCCTATACCTTCATACTACGGTCATTCACTAAGCCTACTAATTATACAAATTGTTCATAATCTAATCTTTGTTGCTATCACCTACAAATGCTCTAATATAAATATTTACATCTTCAACAACTACACATGTAAGCACAAATGTTCAACAAAATCTCACTACATTACAATACGTAACTTCAACAAAAATACGAAATTATTTACACTACAACAAAAATATGACCTCATGTTTACGCACACATACACACCGTACCAAAGATTGGCTTATTACAACATTAATGATACGGTTTTGCTAATTACGGGCTAATGACATTCGCAGAAAATTACTTGCACGGGGCAAAATTACCTCTTCTTGAAGCTCGCGAGACGATTTACAACTTTTGTATTTGCAAAATCCGTTGATTCCAAACAAAACCAACTCAAAATCCTGAGTTTCCACTCTCTTTTTCCTCCCTTCACTCGCTCTCTCGCTCTGTCTTCACTTCAACTCCACATAAGCGCAAATGAGCCTCCTTGCGCTGCTATTCACCTCTTTAAGGCTGCTGAATGAGAATACGAAGAGGGGCCATGCAAAGCTCCTCTGAGACACGTGTTCACGTAGAGGTCAAAAAGAGAGCAGCTCTGAGAAATTTCTCTCGCTTTGGGTGGTGGCGAGGCGTGCGGCCCGCCTTTGATTCGCGCGGCCGGCGAGCAACGCGCTTCGGCGGGCATTCACGCGATCGCCAGGCGACGCGCGGCGATCGTCCGGGCCAAGCGCGCTCGGCGGGCAATCATGCGGTCGCCGAGGCGGGACGCGCGGTCGGCCGGGCTAACGCGCGGTCGGGCGGGCGGGACGGGGTCGCGCGGTCGGGCGGATCGGTGGCGCGATCGCGGCGGGTCGTCGCGGATCGGGTACCGCACGGCCGGGACAGTGGCGGCGTGTGGCGATCCCGCGGTGGAGAGGGGTCGATTTTGGAATTTTTGCAAAGGGGGCCAAAAATGGAATTCTTGATACACAGGGGTCCAATAGTGTCCAAATTTCAGAGCAGGAGGGGATCTGAGGATTTCTTGTCCCACACTCCCCTCCCTTGTGTGTTGCGAGACAAGGACAGGAGAGGAAGTAGTCAGAGGGGCAAGCAATGCAAATTGCGATGGGAGAGTTGGGTGTTGTTGGGGAAATTTAACTATTTACCACCTTTAAGAATGACACCTATTCAAATATCATCTTCTTCGTTGCAATTAACAATTTACCACTCTTAAGATGTGGTTGACTAATTTTTGCCACTTTCGAGCCCACGAGGCGCCAAATTATGCCATGTCAGCGCCTCCCCGCCCCGCTGGCCCACGCCTGCGCCTCCGCCTCCGCCTCCGTCCCCCGCGCCTCCCGCGCGCGCCGCGCGCCGCGCTCGCCTCGCCTCCGTCCCGCCGCGCCGCGCCTCGCGCTTCGCCGCGTCGCGCTGCGCTGTGCCTCCGTCTCCCGCGCGCCGCGCGCCGCCCCTCGCCGCGCCCGCCCCTGCGCCTCCGTGGTCTGAGAGCAACGCGGTCGTAGACCTGTGTGGTCTGAGAGCGGTTGTAGACCTCCACGGTCGTAGACTAACATGGTCGAAAACCTTCGTGGTTGGAGACCAGTGTAGTCTGAGACCAGCGTAGTTGTAGACCAGTATGGTCGGAGACTTTTGTGGTCGCACACCTGCGTGGTTGTAGACTACCATAGTCGGTGACCTGTGTGGTTAATCCAAACAACGTGGTCTGAAGACCAGCGTAGTCGTAGACTAGTAGTCGGCGACCTGTGTGGTCGATCCAGACAACATGGTCTGAAGACCAGCGTGTGAAAGTATCTAGGCCCCTAAAAATGGTTTTGGTAATTAATAAATTAATGTGAACATGAGACTAACAAGTTTAATGAGTATGCAAAGGTTAAGTCCATTTGTTGGTGACAAGATGCAAGCCAAAGAATAAATATGAAGACCCAAAATGGCTCAAGGCAAAGGTATACTTAGAATAGGATTCCTTTTGTTTTTACCGGTCTTAAGGTGAAAAGGTGGAAGACCGGATTATAGGATAGATAATCGTACCATAAAGAGGGATCATGACAAGTAGCTTGATAGCAAATTTTATGTGCCATTTGGATCAAATTAGAAGCATGCATTCATCAAAAATCAAGTTTAAAACCAAAACTATGCTTTGTCTGGAAGAGCAGTAGTACCGCAGATTTGAACGTCAGAACTACCGTAGAGCGGTAGTTCCGGGCCTAGAAGCGGTAGTACCGGCGACCGGAAGCTCCGAATTCTGAGCGAAGCCTTTTTCCAGAGAGCACCCCCGGATGCATTTTAGATTTTGCGGGAACGGAAGTACCGGCACTTTCAACACCGGAACTACCGCAGGGAGCGGTAGTTCTGCATTTTGGAGCGGTACTTCCGGAGCCCGGAAGATCCGGAGGCTGAGCGGAACCTTTTTTCTCAGAGAGCTCCTCCGGATAAAATTTAGAATTTCATGGAACGGAAGTACCGGCGATTTGAACGCCGGAACTACCGCAAGGTGCGGTAGTTCCGCTATCCAGAGCGGTACTTCTGGAATCCGAAAGCTCCAGACTCAGAGCGGAGCCTTTTTCCAGAGAGCGCCAAACTTGGGACTTTTGGATTTCGGCTCAAGCGGTAGTACCACGCCGACTTTGCGGAACTAGCGGAGAGCGGTAGTACCACAAATTACAATGGCGGTAGTACCACGCCGCCAAATCCAATGGTCGCTGCAGAGCTCTGACATAGCCGTTCTGTCACGAAGATTTTGTAGCGGTAGTTCCGGCCCTATAAGGGCGGTAGTCCGCTCATCCTGAATCTTTCAGGAAATTGTGCCAAACGGCTAGTTTTGGTTGATGGAGGCTATAAATACCCCCACCACTGCTCAAGGATGAAGGTTAGAGACCCATTGAACATTCTTTGAGCCCTAGAGCATTCACTCCACCCTTGTTCTCACTTTGTGCATCCAATTTGAGGTGGTTGAGCAAATAGTGCTTGCATTCATTAGTTGATCCACTTGTTTTCAAAGGTTTTATATTTGGAAATCTCTATTTAGTAGATTTTACTTCAAATGAATCTTGTTTAAAAACTTGTTTAATTGCAAAAACTTTCTTGGGTTGGTTATGGCATAAAAGGCTAGGTCATGTGGGTATGGTACAACTTAAAAAGCTTTTCAAACATGACTTAGTTGTTGGCTTGAAAGATATGAAGTTTGAGAAGAATAGACTTTGTAGTGCTTGTCAAACCGGAAAACAAGTCGTTAATTCTCATCCTTCCAAAAGTATCATGTCAACATCTAGGCCATTGAGCTCTTACATATGGATTTGTTTGGGCCAACAATCTATAAGTGCATTGGAGGTAATAGCTATTGTTTAGTCATTGTAGATGATTACTCTAGATATACATGGGTATTCTTCTTAAATGACAAAAGTGAAACCTCTGGGATTTTCAAAAGTTTTGCAAAAAGGGCCCAAAATGAATTTGATTTTAAAATAAAGAAAATTAGAAGTGACAATGGTTCCGAGTTCAAAAACACTAAAATTGAAGATTTTTGTAATGAACTTGGAATAAAGCATGAACTTTCCATAACCTACACTTCGGAGCAAAATAGAGTTGTAGAAAGGAAAAAATCGTACATTAATTGAAATGGCTAGGACAATGCTTGATGAATATAATACTTCCGATAAATTTTGGGCAGAAGCTATTAACACCGCTTGTCATGCCATAAATCACCTTTATTTACATCGTCTTTTGAAAAAAGACTTCCTATGAGCTTCTCATTGGAAGAAAACCGAACATTTCCTACTTTAGAGTATTTGGTTGCAAATGCTATATCTGAAGAAAGGGTGTTCGGCTTTCTAAATTTCAAAGTTGATATGATGAAGGATTTTTATTAGGTTATTCATCAAATAGCAAAGCTTATAAAGTTTACAATAAAAACTCGGGATTAGTAGAAGAATCATGTGATGTTCAATTTAATGAGACTAATGGCTCTCAAGAAGAGCAAGAAAATTTGGATGATGTAGAGGATGAAGGACTACGCAAGGCAATGGAGAACATGCAAATTGGTGACATCAAGCCAAAAGAAGACCCAACTTCACCAAGTTCATCAAGACAAGTGGAACCTCCAACTTCTTCTACAACAAGTAATGCTTTAAATCATAGAAGATGAAGAAAAAGATCAACAACCAAACACCTTCAAGATCCACAATTCAATCACCAAGAATCATCCAATAGATCAAATATTGGGTGACGTGAGTAAGGGTGTTCAAACTCGCTCTAGAGTAGCTTCTTTTTGTGAACATTATTCTTTTGTGTCTTCACTTGAACCTAAGGTTGTAGACGAAGCTCTAGATGACCCGGATTGGGTCAATGCCATGCATGAAGAGTTGAACAATTTTGCACAAAATGAAGTATGTACCTTGGTGAAAAGACCCGAAGAGCACAATGTGATTGGCACAAAATGGGTCTTCCGAAATAAACAAGATGAAATGGAGTTGTGGTAAGAAACAAAGTAAGGTTAGTTGCTCAAGGTTATACTCAAGTCGAGGGTTTAGATTATGACGAGACATTTGCACCCGTTGCTAGACTTGAGTCAATTAGAATCTTACTTGCTTTTGCATCTAGCTTTGATATTAAATTATTTCAAATGGATGTTAAAAGTGCATTTCTTAATGGAACAATCTCCGAACTTGTATTTGTTGAACAACCACCGGGATTCGAAGATCCCAAATACCCTAATCATGTTTATAAACTTTCAAAGGCGCTATATGGTTTAAAACAAGCTCCTAGTGCATGGTATGAGCGCCTTAGAAATTTTCTTGTTTCTAAAGGATTTAAAATTGGAAAAGTAAATACAACACTATTCACAAAAATCATTGGTGATGATTTCTTTGTATGCTAAATTTATGTTGATGACATTATATTTGGTTCTACTAACCAAGATTTTTGCGAAGAATTTGGTGATATGTTGTCTGGGGAATTTGAGATGTCCATGATAGGGGAATTGAGTTATTTTCTTGGACTCGAAATCAAGCAACTCATGGATGGGACCTTCATAAGCTAAACAAAGTACGTTAAAGACCTTTTCAAGAAGTTTGACATGGAGGATGCAAAACCTATCAAGACATCAATGGCAACAAACGGGCATCTAGACCTCGACGAAGGAGGTAAGTCGGTAGATTCAAAGCTTTATAGATCTATGATTGGTAGTTTGCTTTATCTTACCGCATCTAGGCCCGATATCATGTTTAGTGTATGCATGTGTGCTCGCTTTCAAGCTTCACCAAAAGAGTGTCATTTAAAAGCCGAAAAAGAATTTTGAGATATTTAAAACATTCCCAAAGCATAGGGCTTTGGTATCCTAAAGGTGCTAAATTTGAATTAATTAGATATTCAGATTCCGATTATGCGGGTTGCAAAGTGGATAGAAAAAACACCTCAGGAAGTTGTCAATTCTTAGGTAGATCTTTAGTGTCTTGGTCCTCAAAGAAACAAAATTTCATAGCACTTTCAACCGCCGAAGCCGAATATGTTTCCGCCGGGAATTGTTGTGCTCAATTATTATGGATGAGGCAAACCATGATGGATTATGGAATTAATTTTGATAAAGTGCCACTTTTATGTGATGAGGCAAACCATGATGGATTATGGAATTAATTTTGATAAAGTGCCACTTTTATGTGATAATGATAGTGTCATCAAAATATCCAATAATCCAGTTCAATACTCAAGAACCAAGCATATAGATATGCGCCAACATTTCTTGAGGGACCATGTTAGCAAAGGAGATATTTGCATTAGCCACATCCGAACCGAAGACCAATTAGCGGATATCTTCACCAAACTCTTAAATGAAAGCCGCTTTTGCAAATTAAGGAGTGAATTGAATGTCATAGATTATTCAAATTTACGGCACAATTAAATGTATTCTCAATTGAAAAAGCTTGAGAGTTTGTGTGCAAAAAGATTTTATGCAAAAAGGTTTTGATTTTGATCAAATGCAAAAACTATTTAAAGATATTATTTTGGTATATTTAATGCATAATGATCCTTAAAAGATTTTAGTTGAGTGCACAAACTAGGGATCATTTGCATCTATTCTCATTCCATTCCAATTCTTCAATTTCCAGAAAAATCAGAACTACCGCTGTCTCCAGCGGTACTTCCGGTCAGCAGAACTACCGGCCGTGGAAGCGGTACTTCCACAAAGCGGAACTACCGCCCATAATCAGCGGTACTACCGCGAGTGACTTGAGAGGGGTAACCGCCCGCGCCCGAGGGTTTTCTTGTACGACCCCCTCTTCTCTCTTTCACTCCACCGGTTCTTTCGCCTGCACAGCCGACCACACTCGTACCTATTCCTCCTTTCCTCTCTCTCTCTCTCTCTCTCCCCCACAAGAATCCACCAAAAACCGCCCCTAGATCCTTGAATCTAGCGGTTCTTTCTTCGGATCTTCAAGTCAAATCTTCTTCAAAGGGTTCAACACCTCCGATCCTCAAGGTATCTCAGATCAAAACCTCTTTTTGATCTTCTTTTGAACCCTAGGTTAAGTTTTTAGATTGGATTAAAATGAAGATGATTTTGTGCAATGATTCTAGGGAAAATGAGTAGATTCGATGTTTAAAGGTGTTTGCACATCTATTCCATGGATTCAATCCAAGAAAACATCAAATTTATATGTACATTATGCAAAAACCTAGAATCAGTCAGGAAGCGGAACTACCGCCCTACAGGCGCGGTACTACCGGCCCAGAACGGCGGTACTTCCGATTTTCCTGATAGTGCAGCAAATTCATTCTAATCTTTTTCAATCTAAATTGATCTATTCTTCCTTGATCCTCATAAGCTATTTTCCTTGTTTCTAGATGCCTAGAACAAGAGTTGCGGGCAGGAGGATGTACTCCTCCATCTCCGGGGAATCATCTGGCACCCCTACTCTCCCCTCCTCAGAGGTAGTAGAGAAGGCTACACAGGACAAGGGGAAGGCCCCAGTTTCTGACTCAGACTCCGAGACAGAGACTGAGCAGCGCGAGAGCTCTCCCATGGAAGCGTCAGAGGAGGACCTGACAGAAAGAGAGAGCCCAGAAATTGATTTAATTAAAGAAGATAATAGCTGATGAGTATGCAAGACTAAGACATAGGAATTAATTTGAGCTACCTTGCAACTCAATCAACCCCAAGTTCCACACCAAGTTCCAAGAGCAGATTTTTGATCAACTGTATGGGAAGGAACGACAGTTTGCTGACCACAAGTACGTCGATTGGGATCATCTGGATTCCATCGACAAATATGAGGGGACTTATAGGCTATTCCAGAGGGCAGGACTTCACCAGCTTGTGGCATTGCCATGCAACTACAATGAAGAGATGATTCGCCAGTTCTATGCCACAGTGCACATCACTCCTGATTTTCAGCATCTCACATGGATGACAGTATGCACAAAGCTGGAGGCCACAAAGCATGACTTTGAGTTGGCATTGAGGGCTGAGCTGAATGCCTATGAGAAGATTTATGACAAGCCAGCCCTTGATATTCATGACATGTCGATCTACTACAACACTACTGAGCGGTTCATCTCAGGCAAGTTAGTTGGTTTGCTTCCTATTCCTAGCTTGGTCAACCGCATTATTAACCACACCATCTTCCCAAAGAGTGAAAATTATGATGCCATTAGAGGTCATGCTTGGAACCTCATTGATTACATCATGAAGGGACAAAAGTTTGATGTTGTAGATGTAATCATAAGAGAGATAACATCCTCCAAGAATGACAGGATCAAGCGCATTAATTATGCACCTTATATAATGGCATTAATCAGGACCAAATTTGAGTTCAGAGGAGGATGTGGTGGAGTTCATAAGCCCTACAAGCCCAAACCTGAGCCTCCCATTCCTACATGAGAGACCATGTGGAGGTCATCCCATGTGTGTGATGAGTAATTGACATCGGTTTAGGGAAGTCGAGTTTGATTTGGTTAGTTCGGACCATGTCGTTGCGAGGTGCAATGGACTCGATCGGACTTGGTCAAACCTGGTCAAAGGGTTTAGATTGCATATTATGTCGACTTGTCAGGTTTGGGCTATTTCATTAATGCATTTATGCTTTCATGTATCGAGCGGTGCTATTTGATGTGTTTCTTGTCTGTGTTGGTGCGGACGCCGAGGCGAGTCGTGGTGAGACACGAGGTGACCGGACTAGACACGGGCGGTGTCGAGGTCAGAACGGTCGGATGTGTCGAAGACGGCGGAGATTCGATGTGGTTGCGAGTCGCGGACGACAAGGAACGCGGAAGCTTCCCGGAAGGTGCAGGAGAGGCGTTTTGGTAAAAACGCAAAGCTGCACAGGCAGGAGCCGGTTCCGTTCGGAGTTAGCAGGCGTAATGGATTGGAGACCCGTTAGCCAAAGGCTATAAATAGGTGGGAGGGGCTGCATGCACCTCTATGGCTTTAGGAGAGAGTTAGGGTTTTGTGAGTCAAAAGAGATTTTGGAGGTGGTTTTACCTTTGAGTCTTTAGTTGGTGAGAGTGGGTGGAAGGCAGCAGAGAGTGTCTGTACTCTGTCCCCCTTCGATGTGTTCTTGAGTGGCTCTCTTTCTCCAAGCATGTAGTGTGGGTGTGTTCTTGAGTTTGGGAGAGGGAGAGGATGAGTTAAGAGTCTTGTAATCATTCCTCTTGTTCTAATGTCCATGCGTATCGGGACTCCTATGTAATCCTTGCTTGGTTGAAATGAAAATATGAAGTTTTTCTCCTGTGCAGCCTCTCTGTTCTTCATTTTCTCCTTTTAGGTGATTTTCCTCTTTTTGCGATTTGAAGTTCTTTCTTGCTGGGAAGGACCAAAATGGGTTGCTTTATGTTGGGATGATGCCTCAAGATCATTTGATTAAGTTTCCCAAGAGCAAACTTCATTTAATCTCAAATTTCATGTTTGGGACTTCTCTGTTCTTCATTTCCTCTTCTAGGGTTTTGATGATTTTCGTGTTTCACTTCATGAGAAAATGTGAAACTTGGCATGCAGAGTCTTATGGCTATTAATTAGCTATTCTCAAAGTTTCGTGGCCAAAGAATCAATGGTTAGATGGGAATTTGAGTTTTTGGGTAGCTCTCTGTATTTTTCAGGTTCTTGGCTAATCTCTGAATTTCTTGTGTTCTTACTTAGTTCCCATGTTGTTTGAGGCCCTAAAGCTATTTAGAATAGTCCCTTGATGTCTCTCTCTGAAAAGATCAGAAGTTTTCCTTTCGTTTCCTTGATTTAGCCAAAAATCCGATGTTTCAGAACTTCTGTCAGGCTGCTCTATTTGTTGTCGTGCGGTACTACCTCTCCTCAAAAGGTACTACTGCTCGGCTCAGCGGTACTACCGCTCAGAGGTACTATCACTCGTCTCAGCGGTTCTACCGCTTGCAGTCAGACCTGCTCTGAATTTATTTTTCTTGACTATTTCTTTCTGGATCTGATTTATCCTTGTTGCTGTGACTTCCAGTAGTGCATATCTTCTATCTTCATAGCTACCATAGCTATTGGAGAAGAAGCATAAGTGTGGATACTTGAGGGGCGAATTTAATTTTTGAAAGCGACATTCACCCCCCCCCTCTATCGCCATTTCGGTCCAACACTACAGCTGCTCGAGCCCGACAGTCAGATCTGGCAGCAGGATCATCTTCAGCAGCAGTAGGAGCTCAGCCACAGGAGCCTGGCCAGCCTTCCCTCTCGCAGATTTACTCGGCCGTTCTGGAGGGTTTAACAACCCTGAATTCCAGAATGGACACTTCGGATGAGCGGATGACTTCTCTGGATGGCAGAGTCGCAGCCATAGAGCAGTCCTTGTCCCAGTCGCCTCCGTCGCCCCAGCGCTACACCCGTCACCGCCGTCGCGGTCCTTCTCCCTCCGGACCTCAGGAGTGACTCTTTTTGGTATTTGATGCCAAAGAGAGAGAAGAGTGGATAGTTTGGGCTGGATAGTTGGGCTATTTGTCTATTTATGTTTTGCTTTGAGATGTAATGAACTATTTATCTTTGAGTACTTTTGGATGTAATGACATTAACATTATGGCATTATTCTTATCACTTGGATGCTTGGTTGTAATAACTTTATGTCATGGATGCTTATCATAATTTCTTATTGCTCAAATGATCAACTGCTTCCATAATATGATATCTCTTTGTCTTGTGCATCTTGTCTCAAATGTAATACTTTTAGATATGCACATGTTTAGGGGGAGTTTCTCCTCCCTTGGACTTTAAAATAGAAATAGTTCATCTAGCGTCTATACAAAAATTTTATTGCAAGAACTATTCTCATTTAAAGTGAAACTAGAATATACAACTAGTTGCCAAACAAGTGGTATATTCAAAACATTATTTTCACATAAAATTTGTGTTGTCATCAATTACCAAAAAGGGGGAGATTGAAAGTGTCTAGGCCCTTAAAAATGGTTTTGGTAATTAATGAATTAATGTGAATATGGAACTAACATGTTTAAAAAGTATGCAAAGGTTAAGTCTATTTGTTGGTGACAAGATGCAAGCCAAAGGATAAATATGAAGACCCAAAATATCTCAAGGCAAAGGTATACTTAGAATAGGATTCCTTTTGTTTTTACCGGTCTTAAGGTGAAAAGGTGGAAGACCGAATTATAAGATAGATAATCGTACCATAAAGAGGGGTCATGGCAAATAGCTTGATAGCAAATTTTATGTGCCATTTGGATCAAACTAGAAGCATGCATTCATCAAAAATCAGGTTTAAAACCAAAACTGTGCTCTGTCTGGAAGAGCAGTAGTACCGCAGATTTGAACGTCAGAACTACCGTAGAGCGGTAGTTCCGCGCCTAGAAGCGGTAGTACCGGCGACCGGAAGCTCCAAATTTCGAGCGAAGCCTTTTTCCAGAGAGCACCCCCGGATGCATTTTAGATTGATCGGTGATCTTCTTAAGAAGATTGTGAGAAGACCCGGCATTGTTGTGAAGGTCAGAGCTCACCTACCCAGAGCTGGGAAGAGCTACCACTAGTGATCGAGGTGTTTCAGTTTAATTCGTGGAGCTGGTCTGATTCGTTCGGGCTAACCTCAACATGGACTAGGGGAAACCGACAAGTTTCCGAACACCACGGTAAAAAGATCGATTGTGTACATTTCTCTCTTGCTTTCTTCTAGCTCTTACTTGTTTACATTATTGTGATCATTTACTTGTGTTAGAGCTAATATTGTTATTTAGTTGACTAGACTTGTGTAGGATTAATTGCTTCACACACTTGTCACTAGAATTGTAAAGAATTAATTGAGTAGACAAGAAAATTTTAAAAACCTCCTATTTACCCCCCTCTCGTCGGTATCCTTGATCCTACAGTGTGGTCGTAGACCAGTGTAGTCGGTGACTTGTGTGGTCGATACAGACAACGTGGTCTAAAGACCAGTATAGTCATAGACCAGTACAGTCGATGACCTATGTGGTCGAATGTGACAACGTGGTCGGCAGCGGCGGAACTGGGCGTCGGGCTAGGTGTGCTATAGTACGAGGCCTAGAAATACTATTAGTAGTACTCTTTGTAGTAACTAGCCTATTCTTTTTGTTTAATACCGGCCTAGCCCGAGGCCTTCATCAAGTAGCCCAGCTGGTGGCAGGCCCGTAGCCGGCCCCCGCGCACATGAAACCCTAAAGGCTAAATCCTATGCCGAAGGCGTAGACCCAGCCGGCAGTCCCCGATTCCATGCCCCCACTGTCCTTGCCTGCGAGCCCCCGCCTCCTCGCCCCTGCCTCCACGCCCCCACCGCCCTCACCTGTGCGCCCTCGCCGCTGGCCCCCGCCTCCGTGCCATTGTGTCCTCGTTGCCGCCCTCACCTACGCACGCCGCGCGTCCGCCGTCCGCTGGCCATGCACTCACGCGGGAAGGTGGCTGCCGCCTTGCGCTCCCAGTCGTCACTCGTGCTCCCATGTTTGGCGCCGCGGCAGCTCTCGGCTCTCCCCTCTCCCCTAGCGGCGGCTCTCCCTCGGCGCCCAGTGGCCCGAGCGGCAGGTCTCCCATCTTCCCTAGTGCCCGATGGCGGCTCTCGGCTCTCCCCTCTCCCCGGCGGCTGCTCTCAGGCTCTCCCCGACGGCGGCTCTCCCCCGACGCCAAGTGGCCCGAGCGGCGGGTCTCCCATCTTGCCCGGTGCCCGACGGTGGATCTCCCGTCCCGGGCACTCGAGTTGCCAGCTGCTTAGGTTTTGCTTTTTTGCGCAACCATTGTCCTGTAGTACATTTGTTGGTAATGCAAATATTAATAAAATTTTATCTTCCCAATATGAATTAACAGCTACAGGCCCAAAACTAAACATATTTGATAGCTTTAAAGAATTGTCATATGGAATAGTATGAAGTAACAGGGAAGTGAGCATACAAGGTCCAAAACGAGCTAGTCCAAGCAAGTTCAGTGATTTTAACAATAGAGCACAAGCAGGAAGATACATCATATACATGACCAAAGTTCTAAACAAGGGAAGCAAAGTTGATGAGACAAATTGCATGCAAGACAATAGTCCATGACAATATAAATTGTTAAGGCAAGTTTGCATCAACATATATATTCATTTTCATACAAATACTCCAAAAAAAGTTCAGCATGATTCCTTTGTATGCTTAAGACACAGCGTGAGAATGATATGTAACACTAATACCTTTTGTGCCAACGATGAAGCGATGCCTACAAGAAGCTAGGACAAAAATGTGAGTGATACTACCATGAGAACAAATAAAATTATTAGATGTATCGTTCAGCTGATACTGCAGGTTTTTTTGCATTACAAAGAAACAAATTTTGCACACAAACATCCATGACAAGAGGCAAGTTTTTGCTATCATCGTGTGCTAAAGGATGCTCTTAGCTAACATTATTATATCATACTTCATTATGATTTCTTAAATTTATTAGTTAGATAGCCATGTAGCAGATAAAGTTTTCTGCTTTTGGCATCATCAGAAATTTTGGATCTTTTAGTATCCTCATAAGGAACACTACAGCTGCTCAAATGAATTGTAGCTACATAGCTTTCTAGTATGAAACAATTCATCTACTAGATCCCTTTTTCCTAGTGCTCGCTCATAAATGTCTTACTAATATATTTTGAATTGAACACAAGCAGGAAAAATTCTCCTACTCTGCGACATCATCACTGTCGAGCACTGCTATAACTGATGAGATGTCAAAAAACGGCAGCGCGGGCTATTGGTAATTCAGTGCTTGAGTTCCAATCAGGCTTTTAGCGATGTGAGGACTGACTTGGCAGGGAGGGTTTCCTTCTAGGTCAGCTTTACTTATTGCACCAAGTACATTGCTAGAAGTTTTAAGCATATTTTCTTGAATTGTTTATTGCTGGTACCATTGACAAAATGTTACGCTGTTGTGTGGGTAAAAATTGGTGTTACTTCTAGCCAGGGGTGGAGCCAGGAATTGGATATAGGGGGGCAACATGGACAACAAGTAGAGTAGAACTAATGAACCATACCGGATTTACCGATCCAATAGTCACATATCAGAGTAATATGTTTCGCAAATTACAATGTAAAGAAAATTACATCTCTATTAACTTAAACTTAACTCTACGACTACCAACAAGATCATAGACCTTAATAATATCATCATAACTAATATTTGCGGCTAATTCCTTTTCAATATAAATTACCAAACAATCTCGTAGAAATCCATCTCCCATTGTACTTCGAAGTCACGTCTTTGCAAGTTTCATAGCTGAAAAACATCTCTCGGTGGTTGCAGTTGAAACCGAAAGGGTTAAGACTAATCTTAACAACCTGTCCACCATAGGATAAGATGAATCTTTACCATTCTTAACTAGTCCACTTGTTAGATCAGCAAGTGATGGTAATGCACTTAGGTTTGGATGGTTGCATACATCAAGTTGAAAATGTGGCAATTGGCACTCCAATTGAGCTCTTTCTTGACTTGAGAAATCAGTAGGATAATATTTTTCCACTAGAGTGCATATATTTGCTATGTCGAAGGTGTCCAACCTTGGATCCAAAGAGGCACAAAGGGACAAAAGCTCCGTCGCTTGAGAACTGAATCGATCTTCTAGCTCAATCAATTGTTGATCAATTGCAACATCAAACACATCTACTTTGTAATGGTGAAAGGCTGTGGTGTTATCATTCTTGTTTCGAGATTTAGTCACATTCATAGCAGAAACACACTCGAATCCTGAGAATGCCAATTTCGCACGAATTGTACTCCTGTACTAATTGATTCAGATAGTAGTAAGTAGTGACCGAATCCCACAGTATTGGGAACGGAAGGGGATCGAAGTGAGGACTCACACGCGCCCTTCTGGCCTTCTCGGTGCGCCGGAAGAGGGTCAGGCCGACCTTCACAGAGACAAACAGACAGAGCGCGCAGCAAGAAGACGAACAGACAGAGTGTGCGGCAAGCCGGCAAAAAGCCAAAGGTTCAAATATGAAGCGTCAGTCCTCAACTACTAGGCCTAATTGGGCTGCATATGACTGGGCTTTAAATATACTTTACATTTGGGCTAAATTGGGAGGGGCCAAACCACTAATTAAACACATATGATTAACTACATAATGGAGGATTAGTAGAAGGTTGGGGGGTGCCAGGCCCCCCCAGCCCCCCTCTCTCCGCCACTGCTTCTAGGCTGTTAGCCTTTTAGCATTCAGCCCGGGGCATGATGAAATCCTGGATCCGCCACTGACCTCCTCCACCCTCCTAAGTATGGGGCCGCTCCAAGTAACTATAGCCGTGGTTCCGATTCAAAATATATTAGCAAGACATTTTTGAGCGAGCACTAGGAAAAAAAGGATCTAGTAGATGAATTGTTTCATACTAGAAAGAGCAGCTGTAGTGCTCCTTATGAGGATACTAAAAGATCCAAAAATTTACAATGATGCCAAAAATAGGAAAACTTTATCCTGCTACATGGCTATCTAACTAATAAATTTAAGAAATAATAATGAAGTATGATATAATAATGTTAGCTAAGCGCATCCTTTAGCACACAATGATAGCAAAAACTTACCTCTTGTCATGGCTGTTTGTGTGCAAAATATGTTTCTTTGTAATGCAAAAAAAAAACCTACAGGATCAGCTGAACGATACATCTAATAATTTTATTTGTTCTCATGGTAGTATCACTCACATTTTTGTCCTAGCTTCTTGCAGGCATCGCTTCATCGTTGGCACAAAAGGTATTAGTGTTACATATCATTCTCACGCTGTGTCTTAAGTGTACAAAGGAATCATGCTGAACTGCTTTTGGAGTATTTGTATGAAAATGAATATATATGTTGATGCAAACTTGCCTTAACAATTTATATTGTCATGGACTATTGTCTTGCATGCAATTTGTCTCATCAACTTTGCTTCCCTTGTTTAGAACTTTGGTCATGTATATGATGTATCTTCCTGCTTGTGCTCTATTGTTAAAATCACTATACTTGCTTGGACTAGCTCGTTTTGCACCTTGTATGCTCACTTACTTGTTACTTCATACTATTCCATATGACAATTCTTTAAAGCTATCAAATATGTTTAGTTTTGGGTGTGTAGCAATTAATTCATATTGGGAAGCATAACATTTTATTGATATATGCATTACCAACAAATGTACTACAGGACAATGGTTGCGCAAAAAAAGCAAAACCTAAGCAACTGGCAACTCGGGTGGCCGGGACGGAGGGGAGATCCACCGCTGGGCACCAGGCAAGATGGGAGACCCGCCGCTCGGGCCACCGGACGTCGGGAGATTCATGTTTTTGCCACTCTTAAGATTGGTCAATTACCCCTGTCACTTACATGTGGGGCCGCCTGAGTCACTGACGATGGGCCAGGGTGGCAAATATGATGCCACTCACCTCATAAGGGTGGCAAAAAGTTAAATTATCCCCGGACGTCAGGGGAGAACCGCCCTCGGGGGAGAGGGGAGAGCCTAAGAGCAGCCACCGGGTGTCGGGGAAGAGCTGTCGCCGGGAAAGAGGGAAAAGGCGCCTACCACCAGCGAGGCTGCTTAACGAAGGCCTTGTGTTGGGCTGGTATTAAACAAAAATACTGGGCTAGTTACTACAAAGAGTACTACTAATATTATTTCTGGGCCTCGGACTGTAGCCCGCCTAGTCCGAGGCCCAGTTCCGCACTTGGAGGAGGTGATGGAATCAATCGAAAATCATGGCTATAGCTAGTTGGAGCGGTCCATACTTAAACGGGTGCAGGAGATGATGGAAGGATATGCAAGGGCCTAGATGCCAACACAGGTGGTGGTCATTGTTCTTAGTTATTGTCATGTAATCATCCCAATTACAGTGGTTAGAAATAATAGCATCACACTTTTAGTATAGTTTAACTTTTTTATTTTGGTCAAATTGAACCAGGTAATTGCCCTTTTCTTTAGTCTCACTTTCCTCTATACGTATATTTGGTTGATGATTCCTCGTGGGAAATACACATACATTTCTAGGTTTTCTTTTGCTGTCTTGCTTAGGCCATGGCCCATGCGTACAATCAAACTGGGGCCAGCTCATGATACCCTACGTAACTTCATTTTGTACTGCTCTGTCACCCAATGACTGTGGGTCCACGCACTACTGGGGCTCACATGTCAGCAATTGAGACGATGACAGAAAGCAACCAACCATCCACCTCTTGGTGGCCAGCTGGGTCCCGCGTGTGATGCGGACACCGGCGAGGGCACTCGTAGTCCTTATGTCACTTGCAGGTGGGGCCATGGGGACCACGTGGCCCGGGCTGCCGCAACGTGCGCCGCTCGTCCCTCGCGGCCCCCACCATCCAGCGTCGTCGTGCACGAATCGTCTGGCGCTCGAGTTGGACACGTTGCGAGTTCTTCCATCTCGTACGGTCCAAGTCTTTTGTAGGAGTATCGCTTAGGATATCTTTGAATTGCACCAAAGATGTACAGAAAAGGATAGAATAGAACAGATACCAGAACGGTGGGGCCGCTTAATTCGACTAAAATACACTAATTTATAATTTATTTTATACTATAATTAATTATTTTGTATTGTAACTGATGATAATTTATTTATTGTAATTAAATTAAAAAATAAAAATAGAAAAATAAATTAGTCCATCACGAATAATATAAACAAATATGAAAAAAGCAAAACAATCCAAAAAAATAAAAATTCTAAAAAATTGAGAAATAGCGAACTAGAGGTAAGAAACTCGAACCGGACAGACCTTGCCTCCTCTCCCTCCTAGGCTTCTTTCTCTCCCAACATCATTATCCCTACCCCTTTTTATAGCAGTATGAAATGTAATGATGTGGCAGTTGCGTCAATAAGCACAAAGTACCGAGTAAAAAACCACAGTAGGAAAACGTGGGGATCCTACATTTTGCCTTATAAAAATATTCTTTTGATCAATGGCTCAAATAATAGGATCTATTTGCAATCTATTTTGTGTATGGCGATGTCTAGAGTGGTATTGATTTTGTAAAATCCTGTTGAATCGAAAAAGAAGAAGAAGAATGGTT
Organism: Dendrocalamus sinicus; assembly: GCA_036346575.1. Lineage (NCBI taxonomy): Eukaryota > Viridiplantae > Streptophyta > Magnoliopsida > Poales > Poaceae > Dendrocalamus > Dendrocalamus sinicus. The sequence goes on along the minus strand of CM070656.1, from coordinate 11,056,843 downwards.
TGGTTTAACCTGCATCCACTTGTTCAGCCCACAAGAAGTACTACGTGTAGCTGGGACTGTTTTTTTGGACTGTGGCTTATGATTTGTAGTTGTAATTTATGATTTTTAGTCTTAATGCAAGCTCTCGTGTGAACAAACTGGAAGCCAATAAGCTGAAAAGCCGTTTTTTTATAAAAGACTATCCTGATAAGCTGTTTTGAAACGGGGGCAGAGAAGTTGTGCCATTTATTTGTTCGAGAGAAGACATAGCTTGTTTGATATGGTTGCGGCTTATGACTTTTGGCTGAAAATTTTGAATTTTAGCTATTTTCGATAGAGATTATGGAGAGAGATACTTGCTTGTGATTGCAGTTGATATAAATGTTAGGCTTTTAATATGTACTGTAATTAACTTATAGATCCCGTCTTAAGAAAATACTCCGTTTGAAAGTTAGGTACTATACTAAAAATCAAAAATTGTTTTTAAAAACCGTTAAAGAACATATCTATAAGTCATAAATTATAAGTTAAAAAGAGCAGACCACATTCTGTTCGCTCTAGGATGCCAAAAAGGTCCCTCCTAAGCTCGCTGCCGCGGCTGTCCAAGCCCAAGCCGCTTGTTCAACAAATGGAACCCGAAGCACAAGTCCAGGTAGCTCTAGACTACAGCCCAAGAGATTAAGATCTGTTCATAACGGTTTTAGGTTTTTGGCTTTCAGCTTCAATGAAAAAGTTAAAAACCGTTTTGAACAGGCTTCTGAACTAAAAATCATCAACAAAAAAACTATCAGCTGTTTTGAACGTCCTTCGTCTGGGCCGAAGCTATGTACTGCTCTCCGGGCTAACTGCCCCCAGACGACTGCTCGTTTCTAGCCCATGCTTCTTCCGTCGGCTCAACGATGCATAAGCATATCCCATCTGAATTGCGCCTCTGCTTTGCTTTGCTCGGGCTCGGAGGGTGCTGTGCAGTGCCGCGCATCCTCCGCACGGACGTGGCCTTTCCCAAACTCTAACCACGCGCGTCGTATAGGGTCTGTTTGGTTGCCTGCATCAGCTCATGTATCTGCATGCGCGTGACCAGGCTGAGGAGGGAAACTCCTCAACCGCGTACGAGCTCAGCCTGACTCCAGTTGCTTTTTTGCATCTGCTCGTGCAGGCTCTCACCCCGATGCAGCCAACCAAACACCATCTCCCTGCATGCGCGGATACGAGCTATCCTGATGCAGGCAACCAAACAGGCCGTACGATGGTTTGCCCGAAATTGGATGATTAGGTTCGGGTTGGAGCTGACGGTGGAATCCCATCGGCAGTGGACACAGAAATACGCAATTACGCATATGCGCCGACAACAGGAACAGCGTGTGTTGATATAGTAAATAATGTTTTGCAGTGCAGGTTTGGTGGTTAGGAAATCACGGTCCTCTTTTTTTTAATTTATAACTTATGATTTATATTTTAATATTTTTTAAATAAATAGGATATTTTTTTGTTGCCGTTTCAAACTTACCAATATTTATTTATTCAGTAAACACTCACGTTAACACATAAAAATATCCGTCACAGCCGAACTCCCGGGCGCGACACCGGTTTGGTACCGTGTCTGAAGCGGAAGGCCGCACGCCGTGCACCTGTGGTTGGTGAAGCTGAGCCCCACAGGTTGCCTGCGAACAACGGTACATCTAAGTACTAACTAACTTACAGGAGCTGTTTTGTCTCATCAGCTGCAGCTAAACTCTTGCCATGCGTAACATCCTATTTTTTGATATTCAGAATTTTTTAATAGAATTTGCTGAGTTGATCTCTTTTTCAAATTTTTGGCAAAAACAATTCAAAACTTAAATTGAAACCCAAGTTGAAAACTCAGATGGAATCTTGAACTGGAATTTCAAAACCAAAACTAAATGCCAAATCTAAAAGTTCAAACTTAAAATCAAATTTCAATTCAAATTCCAATTTGAAAATCCCAAAATTCAAATTAAATTGGACTAAGCCCAAAACCCTCCCCTAGCCCACTGGCCTTTGGCCCGGCCCACTCCCTTCTCTCTCTCCTCTTCTCTTCCTCCTTGCGCTGGCCGCGCCCGACATGCGCGCGTGCCACGCATTATGCGACGCAACAGCACCGTGCCGCCGCCCTCACCACAGTAAGCGGCCATGGCCCGGAACCTCACTACCCCCTTTCTCCTCCCTTCCTTCCCCCCTCTCTCTGCCGCGCGTCTTGGCCGTGCGCTTCGCGCATGCCTGCACCACCCTCATGCCTCGCCCAGCCAAGCTCCGACGTGTCCGCACCATCCCACGACGTGCGCTCCTTGCCTTGCACCGCATTGCCCATTCCTTGCCCGTGCCACGCCGTGCCACCCTTGGTCACGTGCCATGAAGACGCGCACACCGCCTTGCCCCCAGCTATTTAAGCCAAGCCATCGCCCTCCTAACCTCCCTCGTCATGGTTGTGCCGAGCTCGTGCCGTGCCCACCATCATCGCACCACCCATTCATTGCTCGCAACACGCCGCGCCGCCCTCGGTTGCGCACCATGAAGGCATGCATGCCGCCTTGCCCCCAACTATTTAAGCCAAGCCATCGCCCTCCAGACCTCCCTCGCCATGGTTGTGCCGAGCTCGTGCCGTGCCCACCATCATCGCTGTCGAAGCTTTGCCTTGCTCGCACCGACACCATGCCTGAGTTTTTGGCGTATTTAGCACATTTGCGATCGGTATTTACAAAAGTGGCACCCTCCACAAAGAAATTGCAAAAATGGCACGAAGTCCGCACGGCCACCATGCGGAGTCTTCCCAGTTGACACATGCCCTTGCTGCACGGCAGCCCATGCAGTGGAGCCAACACCACACGGCCACCATACGGATCGCACGACCAGCCTGCAGTGGCTGATTAGCACTGCTAATTAGCCGTGCTAATTAATTATAATTAGCATGGCTAATTTAGGTGTATTGTTGTAGAAAATTTTAAATATAGCAAACAAGCTCGAAATCTTATGAAACTTTTTGTGGAGTCTTCTAACACAGTGCACTTGCTTATGTATTTTTAATAATTTTTTTCATTATTAATTTTACTCAAAAATTCATTTAAGTGTGTGGTTTGTAGGAATTTTTTAATATAGAAAATGAGCTTCAAAATTATGAATTTTTAAGGATCCTTACTGCTAATATTTTTACAATCAAGTCTAATATGTAAGGATCCTTAAAAAAATTTCATAATTTTTGGAGCACTTCCTACATTAAAAAATTTCTACAAACCACATTAGTGAATTTTTGAGTAAAATTAGGAACATAAAAAATTACACAACCAAGTACACTATGTCAGGAGGCTCCACAAAAAAATTTCATAAGATTTCGAAGTCATTTGCTATATTTAAAATGTTCCACAATTGTACACCTGAACTAGCCATGCTAATAACAATTAATTAGCATGGCTAATTAGCAGGGCTAATCAGCCACTGCAGGCTGGCTGTATGGTACTAGCTTCACCGCACGACTGCCATGCGGTAGAGCTCATGCTCGTGTTGGCTGGGAGGCCTCTCTACGCGGTGGCCATGCGGACTTCGAGCCATTTTTGCAATTTCTTCTTGGAGAGTGCCACTTCGGTAAATACCAATCACAAATGCGTTAAATATGCCAAAAACTCTGCCACGCCTCTCTAGTGAGCTTACCTCTCTAAGCGCATCAATGAGCTCACCTTGCCTCCCTCTGCATTTCACTTCACCTAATTGGCCTCCTTCCCCTTGTAGCTCACTGGCGCCGTCATCTCCCCCAACTCCAGCTGTCCATTGCTCCCGTTGTCTCGATGCACCTCTATCAGATTCCTTCTAGTTAGAGATCTTCTATGACTTCCTCTCCATGTCCCCGTTGCCAATTTGGGTCACTGGCCACCCTAGCTCATTGTTGCTCTGCTCCCATGCCGCGCCACCTCAGGCTCCCGTCGTCAGACCACCTCGCTACCTCGTCGTCCACGCTGGCCTCATCGGTGAGATGCCCTCACCCAATAGATGCTCCTTGTGCCATTCTTTTGCTTACCGTGCCATCGACGCCATGGCTGCTGTGGTGGTTGTGCTCCACTACACTCTAAACCGTCACACCGCTGCTCCAGCTCATCGCCAGTGGTGCCACCGCCACCCATGTGTGCGGTGAGGCCCCGATAACCCATTTTAGGGGTTGCCGGTAGCCGCTATCACCTCCCTCACTGGCGACAAGCGCATTGAGCCTCGCTTTGCTCAGCGGGAAGGGAGTATTGTGCGTGTTTAATTAAGCTTACTGGTGTCATTAAGTAGTAATTATATTTTGTTAATGATGCTTATTAATTAGTATTAAGTAGTAAATGACATGTGGGCCCAGTCCATTAAGAAAATCAATTAAAAGTGGATTTTATGTTATGAGTCACTAACATATGGGTCCCCTTTTACTATGACCAGCACAGTGTGAGGCCCCACCTGCCATCTTCTTGCAATTTTCCATAAAAAAGATAATTCAAAAAGAAAACAAAAACCCGAGGGCCCCACCTGCCATTCTCTATTGATTTTCTAGTAAAAAATAAATCAAATACAAATTAAAATTCTCGACTCCCAGCTGTCAGTGAGCAAGCCAATACTTTGATCATGTTGAATATACTTTTGAATGCAAATTATGTTAGTTTAAATTATCAAATTGCATGCTTTTATTTGTTATACAACGTTATATTCGTCATAAGGTTTTAGGTAGTTGCCTATTAATCATTGCACTTTTGTACCCCACCTTTGGACATTGAACAAGTAATCCTTATCACTCTAGAAATTAATGGTAGACATACTAGTTATAAGTTGTATCTAAGTGTTATACTTAGCCTTGCTTAGATACCGGGGTATTAATTTGCTTTGACATCATTTCAAACATGAAAAACTTGGTTTGGACAATCACTAGAGGGAAGTGGTTGGTATGTTAAACTAAAATGTATTATGCTCCCAAAACTCCTAAAACTTGTTTTATATCTAAATGGATGGTAAGAGGTATTGGTGCGAATGTAGCATGAGAATGCGTGATGTCTGGTAGAACCGCTCAGATAGTCCCTAAGGATTGAATCATGTGATGACTTCTTAATGTAAAACAGTACAACCATAACTTTATAATGGATATGACATGGCTAACTAATTTGCATCCACCAGTACGGACTTACACCATTGGATAGACTCATAGATCGCGTCGCTAGATATAAGCCGACGTGTGGCGCAAGAGGTGGTCTTGGTGAGGGTAGATGTAACCCCACTAAAGTGAAATCTTAGTGGGTGTAACTTTCACTGTGTGATGCATTGTAAAGACCTTGTGGTGACCTTTTTAATCTACATATTTAAAGAAACATGTGAAATATAATAAGTTAGTCGTCTCTTGTGGGTAAAGTGTGTGACGTTTGTGAACAGCCATGCCCACAGTCATAGGTGAGCATGGGAACTTACTCGAGTTAGTGTCTATTTCTAAAACTTTGTGGGTGGGATGAAAAACTCGTCGGGTGGATGTTGTTGAAGTATAAGTGAACTGGTTGATTATTGCAACTCAATATGAACTGGTTGATTCTTGCAACTCAATATGGTATCAGAGCTAAGAGAACTTGAGTTTAAGACCCAGTTGATGCAATTTAAAAAATATTTGCAGCCCACTTCTATTCCACGTCTTAGACCTATGGGAGCCTACATATGAGGGGAGTGTTAAAGTATAAGTGAATTGCTCACGTTTCCTCATCAGCTTAGGCTTTTGAGTGAACTGACTGGTGCATACAACACAATAGATGTAACCTTGAATTGATTTCCCCTAGGTGAATATAACCCAATGATGATAATGGGTGGATGTAACCCTAAACTAGCATATGGTGAATAGAACCATATAATATGTGGATTGAACCTACACTATTATTAATATTACACATTTTCACATTCTTAAAAAAAATGGTTTAGTTAAAAATAATAAGCCTCAGAAAAATTTCTATTTATTGTAACTTTTAATTAATGTTTTTAGCAAATAAAGAATCCTAAGCCCCCTTTATTAAACATAACATCTATAATATTACATTCTGTATGTTGGCTCATAGAGCACGATTGATTATACTCACCCTTGCTCACTAAATCCCCTCAGAGCTTGATGACCAAGACTACTACGCCCACTACGCCATTCCAAGACCAGATGGAGGAGAAGACGGTGGAGATAAGGATGTTCTTTAGTAGCTTAGTTCTTACTCCAGATAGCCAGGCTTTGATAATGATTGTGTGCACATCTATTATCCAAACTCTTGGAAAGTAGTAAGACATCCTTTACCCCTAGTTGCTTGCCTGTGGCAAGATATGGTCTCGCCTTGTGCTGTCACTTCCACTTTCACATATGCAATGTATACATTTGGCCTGATTGGCCTTTTATGTAAACTTGACCCATGTGGTTTATTTAAAACTCTAATAATAATATTATTAATTAATGATATGGTTCATGCGATGTATGAAATGATTCAATAATATATCTGTGAGCGCTATCTATTGATCCAGGGAATAGTAAGGTAGAGTCACAGATGATTCTGAATTGGCAAAATCTAGGCCTGACACCATGCTTCTCCTTTCTTACAACCAAGTAAACTTTTGGGGTAGAATATGTGTGATAACCCTCAAACTCATTTAACCAAAATCACACATTTAAGGAGCAAATATTACATCAACATGAGATTTAAAATAAATCACCCAATACAAGAATAAAGATAAATAAGTGTTATTATACAAAAGTCCGATTAAATAAATTTATTTATAATGCTAAGCATTACATACATTTAATTACAATGCTACAAGTATAAGTTAAAATTTACAATTCTAGATTACATAGAACAAAGTTTTACAAGTATATTACTTAATAAATGAACTCAAGCTTCTTCGCAGTCAACCGAAGAAAAATGAAGACACCTATAAATCACTTTAATCCAAAACCACAAGACATAGCAAATAAAATAAATTGCCGTCAGAATCCGATTTCAAATAAATTGCACAAGGGTAATCGTTCATCAAGATACCAGATTGTTCGGGCCAATTGGTAGCTCTTGCGCTATTGGGTTTTCATCATTTGGTAATAATTACCATCCTTTCCTATACATTTTTACGATTTTACCTTTTCCCTCGAGATGACTCACCATTCAACCACACACATGCATAAGACACGTTCCAGCCACAAATCATTGCCATGGCACACCCAAGGGGGTACTAGATAAAACAAATAGAGAGATGGAGGGAGAAAGAATCAAGTCACCGCCGACAACAACCACTTAGGAGATCAAACCCATTGCAGCATTGGAACCACGGCTAACAGGAGAACCTACCACCACTCACAACCTCCATTTAATGGCCAAAGGCAATCACTGCCATACCCAAAGCACTGCACCACCATACTACAGAGGGTTCACAAGCCACCACACTAGCAAGTCGACAACCAGAGAGAGGGTGAGCTCACCATTTTGAAATCACCACACCAAAGCCACAAATCAAAGACTAGTACAAGAGCAAAGAAGAAGAAGAAGCCAAGACCAGAGGCCACCAGAGGAGGAGGGGACCGCAACAAGAGGATGGCACCCACAAGCTGCCAGGCCACATCAAGCACGAGCCCAATTCAGGAAACCACAGCCACATGAGGGTAGTGTACATCACCAACCACCCCAAATCAAGCCCAACAACACTAGCAAGGAAACCTTAAGCCTCCACCATTCCATTTTTTTGCCATCTCTAGAAGCCTAAGACTCCGGTTGGTTGAGCCACAACGATACACCGCCTCTAGCTCACGGCACTGGGGAGGAAGACCCAGGGTGGCCATCCATGAGCTCCCAGGAAATCCTTGGCATTGCTCCCCGACATACGCAAGGACCCCCGAGCCCCACATGGTTGCTTACCCCGCAAGCACAAAGCCCTTAAGCACTGTCATGGTTGCTCATCGTGCAATACACCACAAAGACATCCACATTTCACAACTAGCCTGAAAGCAAAATGAAAATGAACAACAACAATAAGGAATTAAAATGGAATGTAGGAATGTAGAAGGTAGAGGAGAGGGTAGAACCGATGGAAATTGAAGAACCAGTGATGAGGGCATCCCTATCTCCCTATCTTCTTCTTCTCCTCGTACACAAGCCAATGATGACGATATTATAATAGACTTGCCTTCGGGACCTATCACTTGAGCTCGCGCTAAGAAGATGCATGATCAAGTGACCTTGTTTTTTAAAGCGCAGGTATTAATTCTATTAAGTGTTTTATACTACCTAACGCTTGTACTTTACTTATTCTTAGGTTTGAGGAAGGAGAGAGCTGTCATAGTTGGTACAACAGTTGATGCCACTGTGCCTATTGGCAAGTTCAGCACGAGTACAAGAAGGTGGGAGACGAGCTCGACATTGTCCTAGGTCTACACGTTGAGGTCATGTATCAACCGGGGAGCCACAACATGATTTTTGGTCCTCACCAAAAGGAAAGCATCCAGCTATGGCATGATTTTGGGTCTCACCAAAAAGGAAAGCAACGACCATACGTCACATGGAGATGGTGCCATGCATCAAGCTGAATCATCCTGTTCAGTTGTAATAAATTAGGCATGCTTCTATTTTTAGTATTAGTTGGCAAGGAATAGGAAACATATTTGGGCCTTGGCAATCAGCCGCTAGTAATGGCCTTGGTCATTAAAAGAGCTAGCTCATGGCAATGCTATGGGGACCACCATTATGCATAAGAATTGAACAAAAAGCTGTTGCTTGTTCTTTCATTCCAGAGTTCATGCAGGGATTTTTGAGAGAGAATTAGGTGATTCATTGTTCGTTCTGCAGGTCAAGGTTAAGTTTGCTTTTCCACTAGAAATTAAGGGTTTAGGGATCTTCCCTCGTGGTCTAGCAACGATCATCCCAGTGTGTGTCGATGAATATCCATAGAGCTGCAAGTCCGTGTAGTGGCGCGTGGTGTACAACTGAGCATTGTTCATCACCAAACACTATTTATCCACGGTTCTACTTGAGAAGATTAGGCCACTCCGTATCAACCAGAGCCTAAGGCATCAGTGGCGTGTGCTCACTGGGATGCAAGGCGTCGGAGAGAGGTAGCTGGCCGGGCTGATGCAAGGCCAGCAATGTAGTAGTTGAAAAGCCGAAGCATGATGTCGGTAGCATTCAGCAGCCAGGATGCAAGGCATCGATGACATGCATCTGGTGGGTCACGCAACATCGGTAGAGGCGGAGAGTCTGGCGGGGATGCAGAGCACTAGTGGAGCTAAAGCTCTGATAAGGTGCAAGGCGATGGAGAGATAGAGGTGCCAGCGGAGCTGGTCGGATGCATGACGTTGGCGGGGTAGAAAGCCCTGGTGAGACACAGATCATTAGGGAGGACCGGTGATGGATATAGCAGAGAGAATGCCTAGAACACTGCCTAGGGGCCGAATCCAAGGACCTGAGCCCCAAATCACCACTTGATGGCTGGATTAAATAGATGGTGAAAGGGAAGGGGATGAGAGCACTCGGCGGAACTAGAGAATACTGGTGACGCTAGAAGAGGGAGCTAGTTGAGGGGAGTAAGGGCGACGCACTGGGGGCTGCACACAGGGCGTCATCAACGACGCTATGGCCAGTGGGGTCGAGACTGGCGATGGAGCCAAGAGAAAGAGAGGAGACAAAAGAGGAACTGAGTGATGCGTATGTGGTGCAACGAGAGGAGAGTGAGAGGGAAGAGTAATGACAGGAAAATGGGAAATGGACGGGAACCCACCTCCGCGTCATTAGAGACAAGTTGATTTAATTGAAAATAAAGTATAGAAATCAGGTATTGCAGGTCCATTACTTCCAGAATTAATACATTTACATAAAAATTCTATTAATTACATCTCTTTACGAGAAAACCGTTGATTACGAATTCCAACATACACATCAAAACAAAATACAACATATGACAATTACAAAATGTGAGAAAAATGGTCTTCAATCTTGTTATCGTTGATGGGCGTTTACTCGATTTACTGGTCATAGCTGCAGATAGTTGTAACTACCGAATTTGCAGTAGATTCGGTATTTTGGATATGGTTGGAGCTACTGGATTTGACAGATGGTCGTAGCTACTGAATTTTGGAGATGATCGGATTTACTGAGTCTTGGAGATAGCCGTGGCTATCGGATTTGTAGATGGCCGTGGCCATGGGATTTGGAGATAGTCGTCGCTATTAACTTTGCAGATGGTCATAGCTACGGTATTTTAGAGATAGTCGTAGCTTTCGGCTTTGCATATGATCTTAGCTATGATATTTTGGAGATATTCAAAGCTATCTGGTTTTGAAGATAGTCGTGGCTATCATATTTCCAGATAGTCGTAGCTTTAAAATTTGGCGATAGTTGAAGCTATCAGGTTTCAGAGATGGTAGTGGGTAATGTGCATGCAGTTGTTTAGCATTACATAGTGCTCATGAATATTGAACATTTGTATATACATAACCGAAGATAAAGTATTTCCTTTCTTTCATCCTTTATTGTTTGACTTTGCCTTGTATTACTACTAGCACTACAGATGTAGCGTAACCCAGGCGAAGGCTACATTTTATATTTTATTTTGGTAGCATATACCCTCTCTTAGTTTGTATCCATTTGAGAGGACCGAATTGAAAAGGTGGGGTGCTCTTTCAACTTCTCACCCTCTAACGGGACTGAATGAAAGAGGACCAGAATGTACACAACAATGCAATATCTTGATTCGTACCACGATGGCCGAACAAAGGGGTGAAGTAAATGAGGAAGAACAAGGGCCAGAACTTCACCTTCTTCCCTAGATTCGTCGCTTTCAGGCGTGTTTGCATGTTCTTCTCCAAGAGTCTGCCCAGTGTTTCCTCCTCCAATAGCTTTTTCGTTCATACGTGTATCTCCATGTATATCCCCCCTTTCTCTCCACCCCTGCACCCCTATTTATATAGCAAGGATAAGAGGGTGGTTCATGGAGGGAAGTTATGGCAACTCCTCTCTCTGATTTTTCGCTGAATTTTGTTTTTAAAACCGCCGCTGCAGCACGCACATGTATATAGATGTGTCAAACATGGGCATGGTAGGACGTGGGCGGCTGGAGTGCTGTAGCTAGTTTCGCTTGAGGTTGTACAGGACGTGGGCTATTTGGACTCCATCGATCGGTTACTTGACCAAGCGTGCATTGCTCCAATTGCGGTTGATGGTTGTTGAATGTGCATTATCTGGGACTTCCAGGCGTTCTTTTGATTTCTGAGTATTATGGTTCTGCATGCATGCAATTATAGCACCACTTTTCTATTGGCATAGCAAAAATATCCATGTATGCGTTCGGTAGACTAGTGCATCGTTCAGTCCAACGTGGTCGATAGCACGTGGTTGAAATATCATCTTCAACCAACATAGTCAAAATATCATGGTCGAGCCATGTGGCTAAAATATGGCAGCCGACTAACATGGTCAAAAATATCATGATCGAACCACGTGGTCCAAAACTCATGGTCAACCAACGTGGTCGAAAATATCATGGTCGAACCACGTGGTCGAAATATCGTGGTCAACCAATGTGGTCAAAAGTATCATGCTCAACTGATATAGTTGAAAATATCATGGTCGAACCACATGGTCAAAATATCATGGTCAACCAATGTGGTCGGAATACCATTGTCGACCGACGTGGTCGAAAATAACATGGTCGACCAACGTGGTTGAAATATTGCAACCGACCAACATAGTCGAAATATCTTGATCGACCAACGTGGTCGAAATATAATGATTGACCAATGTTCACTTCAAATACTATTCATTTTCAAGTACTATTTACTCTTCGAGTAGTGTTCATTTTTAGTACTATTTACTTTTCGAGTACTATTCATTTTCGAGTGCTATTCATTTTTGGGAACTATTTACTTTTTGAGTATTGCTTATTTTCTAGTGCTGCTTATTTTCGAGTACTGTTCAGTCGAAGTCTTTTGCACACCAGGCAGTCGAAGAAGTCTTCCGAGAGTTAGAGTCCTCCGAGTACTCGAGGCACTTGTTGGGAAAGAACTTTTGAGTACACGACCGCGTGAGGCCAATCCAGCACTATCGTCGAAGCAAAAACCTCGTGGCCAAAATCAACGTGGACGAGACCCATGTATGCTGCGATCGATCAATATTTTATTTGAGATCTGCATATGCCATAGGCTGGTCGAAGTTATAGTGAACCAGTCACAGGGTCATCCTACCGTGGTCGTCACCACTGCTCACACACATCTTTTTGTGTCTTTTCTTCAGTATAATTTATTATTTTAATTATGATGATGATTACTATGATTATTATTATTTTATTTATTCAAGTTTTAAATTTGATGATAAAATCGGTGTCAACAATGAGATAAGTTTGGAAAAGAGAGAGAGAGAGAGAGAGAGAGAGAGGGAAGCCAATGGGGCCGGCTACGGTTGCCACTAGCTGAAAGGGTAAACGGGCTTATGAGGCCGGAGACAAATAGGAGAATGGGCCAGAATAATAATATATATAATAAGAAGAAAAATAAATATAAAATATAAATTGATGAATAACCCGCAAATATACAGAAGAACAAAATAAAATAAGACCCAGAAAATCTAACAAAATAACCTCGGAAGTAATGCTAACAAATCAATAAAATGTATGATTCCCACGAAATAAAATGAAGCCAAAATAATACAAATTATTCAACAAAGTTGTTGCTTAATTTGAAATAATTATATTGGCTTTAAATACTGCAAGAGAAGAACTGATCCAAGGGGAAGAGGTCAGTCAAACTACCATTGAGACAGATACCCTACAGCCAGGCAAGTAGAGCAAGCTTTTCAAGCATGCTGTGGTACATGTTGACTAGTTACTTTGCTACAACTATTTTTCTATGATCACCTTGCATCAAAATACTTTCTTAAAAGAGAGAAAAGAAGAATTATCTAAAGGAAGGAAACATGATAAAAGAGAAAGATAGCAGAACCACTAAAGGAGCAGTGGCCTGCAAAGGTAAATAATAACAAAGGGTAGAGGGTGTTCTATAAGAAATTCAGGATAGGCGAGCGCCTCTACATATGGATATAATATAAGGATTAGAAACAATCTTTATTCTAGAATGAGCTGTAAAATAGTATCAGCCATTTTCCCATCTCGAACAGGTAGAACATGGTACTCTCTTCTATTGCTATTATCTCTATAATGGATAAATAGTATAGATAAGTGGAGGAACTCAGAACCAATATAGAATTCGGAAGTGGAGGATCCAAGGCACATATATTAGCGTAGTGGAGCGTCGAGTATTCAGACCTGCTCAACCAACGGCTATTTTATAGCCGGATAGAGATATAGTGATGAAAGTTGGAAAACATTATGTATTCTGAATTTGGGATCGCATGTAAGAAAATACAAGAGACCCACTGCCCACAAGAATTCAAAATAGCTATGGGTAAAGTGATACAAGTCTGCACAATACTTTAAATAAATTATGAATTCATGCCAGTCTCTTGGATAAGAGTCTACAGGAACCAACTCAGAGCTTACTCTCCTCTAGAATGCTTGCTATAAAGATTTTGGAGATTAAATACTTGCAAACTCTTCAAGTAACAAATTTTATTTCTAGTTAAAGATCAAGTAAAAATTTGAGTACTATGAGGATATATGTGCATCATTATTTAAAAATTTGCTGATTACTTTGTACCAACTCTTGATATTAAATCTCCCTCTTTCAAAGCCATACACAGCGTGTACGTGGGGATTGACGAGGGTAGGGTGGAAAATGAAGGCACCTAGGGGTATAGAGTTGACATTGACTGGGAGGTCAACAAGGTGGAGTCCATATACGGCAGTTAGGATGATTAGACGATCTGTAGCTTTTTGTACTAGGTCGGACGGGTACTAAGTTATCTACTTTTCTTTGAAGTACTACGTACAATTAATTCATAAAGAACAATTACTATTGTAATATTCTTAGGCTGACTGTGTGCCCAAGACCCTTAGTCCTATGTGGCTTACTATTGTAATAAAAATAAAATACATAGTCTCTAATTATTATTTCGTTGCTATACTTTTATAGGATTATTATTCGATGAAGTGATGTTCTTATTGAGTAATAATATGTTGACTTGTGTTATGTTATAATAACAACGCAGGACACCGCAATACGAAGCCGGTGCATGCAATTCATGGCACGAGTATTTTAGTAGCCTAAGAACCCGTGTTATCGTGTAATTAGCTAGATTCTGAGCCTCTTAGGACAGGTGGTTAGCGAGCAGATTCAACTTGATTTTGATGTTCCATCAAAACAAATCAATGGATCAATTGCAACATGTATATATCTTTACTTTATAAAAATGTGATTTGGTGGTCGTTGGTCTGTTCTTCCTTCGCTTTTCTTAGCCATCTAATTAAAGATCAGCCGTCCAGATTTACATGTAGATAGTTCTTCTACTCCTCATAGAAAAGGTCAGGCCGACATGTGGGCCACGCTCCTCCTCTTTTCTTCCCCACATCTTCCGCCTTCCGCAACCACTACACCTCCCGCAACCGCCGCCTCCTTCTCTCCCCTGAACCCTTGTGCCGCGCCTCCTCCTCCTCAGTGCCGCCACCAATTCCTTCCCCGTGCGGCAGCATCTGGTCGCAGTCCCCCAACTTCCCCCAGCAGAGTCGCATCCCCCCGTCACCGCCTCCCCAATGCATTTTCCTGCCACCTCCTCTTCCCATCTGCCCGCCGCCGCCTCCCCACCACCACCTCCCATAAGCGCCGCCTTCTTCTCCCGTGAACCCTCGTGTCGTGCCTCCTTCTCCTCAGCGTCGCGACCAATTCTTCCCCGCGTGGCAGCATCTGGTCGCAGTCCCCCAACTTCCCTAGGGCGCCGCCACCAATCCCATCGCCCCTCCAACCAGCGGTACAACGCTCGGCGATAGCGGTCGGTGGATCGGAGAGAATGACGCTCGGCGACAGTGGCCGGTGGATCAGAGAGAACAACACTCGACGATGGCGGCGGCAGCTTCCTCTTACTACGCCCGCCCACATGGCTCTCCTCCCGCCACTGCTGCCCAGCGGTCGCTCGCCCGGTGAGCCTCTCTACCTCCTCCTACTCTTTGCTCGAAGCCCATCGCACTGTCTGGTGATTTTGGTCTCCCAAGATGGTCGTCGAAGTTGGTGCTATGGTCAAATGGGGTCATGGTTGAGGGGCCATGGCCGAAGTCGAGGGGCCGTGGTCGAAGTTGAAACTGTGGTTGAAGGGGGCCGTGGCCGAAGTCAAAGATCCGTGGTTGAAGTCGAAGCCATGGTCAAAGGGACGGTGATCGAAGTCGAAGGGTCGTGATTGAAGGGGACAGTGGTCGAAGGTGGCAGTGGTCGAAGTCAGTTCACAGTCGAAGTCAAAGGGCTGTGGTCGATGTCAGGCCATGGTCGAAGTCGAAGGATCATGGTTGAAGTCCAAACCATGGTCAAAGGAGACAGTGGTTGAAGGGGGCAGTGGTCGAAGTCCGTCCACGGTCGAAGTCGAAGGGCTGCGTTCGAAATCGAAGGGTCGTGGTTGAAGTCCAAGCCATGGTCAAAGGGGATAGTGTTTGAAGGGGCAGTGGTTGAAGTCGAAGGGCCGTGGACAAAGTTGGTCTGCGGTCGAAGTCGAAGGGCCGTGGTCGACGTCGGGGCCGTGGTCGAAGGGGGCGTGGTCAACGTCGGGGCTGTGGTCAAATAGGGCTGTGGTTGAGGTGCCGTGGCCGAAGTTGATGATCCGTTGTTAAAGTCAATGCCGTGGTTGAAGGAGGCGGTGGTCGAAGGGGAAAGTGGTCGACGTCGAAGGGCCGTGGTCATCGAAGGGAAAATGGTCGAAGTCGAAGCTGTGATCGACGTTGAAAGGCCATGGTCGAAGAGGATAGTGGTTGACATCAAAGAGCCGTGGTCGAAGGGGATAGTGGTCAAAGGAGACGGTGGTCTAAGGGGAAGTGGTCGACGTCAAAGGGCCATGGTCGTTGAAGTGCTATGGTCGAAGTGGACAGTGGTTGAATGGGGCAGTGGTCGAAGTCGAAAATCCATGGTCGAAGACGAAGCCGTGATTGAAGGGGGCTGTGATTGATGTTGAAGGGCCATGGTCGACGGTGACAGTGGTCGAAGAGGGCGGTGGTTAAAGGAGGAAGTGGTCGATGTTGAAGGGTTGTGGTCGAAGGGGGTCGTGGTCGAAGGGGGAAGTGGTCGACGTCGAAGGGCCATGGTCGAAGGAGATAGTGGTCAAAGGGGGCAATGGTTGAAGTCGAAGATCCGTGGTCAAAGTTGAAGATCCTTGGTCAAAGTCGAAGCTGTGGTCAAAGGGGGAAGTAGTCGGCGTCGAAGGGCCATGGTCGTCGAAGGGCCGTGGTCGAAGGGGACAGTGGTCGAGGGGGGCAATGGTCGAAGTTGAAGGGGCCACAAGGTCGACGACAAGATCCACAAGGTTTCGTACTCTTCATGGATTGTAACATGCTTTTGACCACAAGGTATGATCGATGGCTTCCAATTTACGACCATGAGCGTTGGTCGATGTGTTCCAACTTACGACCACGAGGTGTGGTTAATGTCTGATAGGATCGGGGTCCCGATCTTCCAACAGAAACTGGATATGTTCGATTTGGTGGAGGCGCGACACAATTCGATCCGGCTTCCGAACAACACGTTCCGAACCCCGCAATCGCAGCACCACGTCTCCTCAGGTTATCAACCGTGCGTAGCCTGGTTGACCTTGCCAAGAAGGCTAATCCTCGCCTGCGAATCGAAGAACACAAGCAAGAACAAGGAAGAACACAACTGAATTGCAGATGTATTGATTTAGCACTCGAAAGTTGGGGTCTCACAAACCGATGAATGGCGAAACTGTTCAAGGACAGAACAATCTAAGCAAAACCCAAACCCTAATGGTGGGGGTGGTGGCTGGATATAGAGGAGTGAGGGGCATGCAAAACCCTGGATGCGCCCTAATGTGCTCCAACACGATACAAAGCCGAACGGCCCAAAAGACGGTGGCGCAGCACCCTGATAGATTCTGAATGCCCACTTGTTTCGATGATTCCTGTTGACCCAGAAGGAATTTTGACATGGGACCAGAGCCATTGGAAAGGTAGCCTTCTCAGCTTTCCATCCATATGTAGAACGTCCAAAACGAAGCAGGGATGCGATCTGGGCGTCCGTTTTAGTGCGGCCTGGTCCTGGACTCCGAATTGGATTCGAAGTCGGCTTGAGTTGGACCTCCAACATGATTCGACCGCTCTTGCTGGACTTGTGCGCCTCGTAGCCCTTCTCCAAGTACTTCCAGGTCCTCTCCATGGTTCCTAATCATAATTAAATTATTAGGTAGCAATCGATTCTCAAATGAACAAAAAGAAGTACTTACGAACGAGCTCACCTGTAAATTCAATTGTCCGGCGCGAGCTCTAGTGATTGGTCCTTGAATGTCAAGTGGAAGAATGTTGTGTATATCCAAAGAAGTGATGTCCTCATCATCCTCCCCCTCTTGAAGCGGAGTTGTCCTCAACTCAGCCTCATCTTCTTCTCCCAAGTATGGCTTCAAATCTGAAATGTTAAAGGTGGGACTAACCCCAAACTCGGGAGGCAACTCAAGTTTATATGCATTATCATTTATCTTCTCAACTATCTTAAAAGGACCAGCAGCTCTAGGCATCAATTTTGACTTTCTTAACTCAGGAAATCTATCCTTTCTCAAATGCAACCAAACAAAATCACCCGGTTCAAGTTTAACTTCCTTTCTACCTTTACTACCAGTAATCTTATATTTTTCATTCATCTTTTCAATGTTTGCCTTAGTAGTCTCATGCATTTTGACAATAAAATCAGCACGCTCCTTAGCATCATTATGAACTCTCTCACTAGTAGGCAAAGGTAAAATATCAATAGGGGCACGGGGATTGAATCCATACACTACCTGAAAAGGACTTACCTTGGTAGTGGAGTGTTCCGCTCGATTATATGCGAACTCAACATGCGGCAAACACTCTTCCCACAGCTTCAAATTATTCTTCAAAACAGCTCTCAACATGGTAGCCAATGTGCGGTTCACTACCTCAATTTGGCCATCAGTTTGTGGGTGACATGTTATAGAGAACAACAACTTTGTACCCAACTTGTTCCATAGAGTACGCCAAAAGTGACTCAAGAACTTGGCATCACGATCTGAAACAATAGTAGAAGACATACCATGCAAACGAACTTTCTCTTTGAAAAAGAGGTCAGCAATATGAACGACATCATCGGTTTTATGACATGGTATAAAGTGAGACATCTTAGAAAAGTGATCCACAACAACAAAAATGCTATCCCTCCCCCTCTTAGTCCTAGGCAATCCTAAAACAAAGTCCATAGAAATATCTGCCCACGGAATAGAAGGAACAGGAAGAGGCATATATAAACCAAGTGGATTCAACCGAGACTTAGCTTTTTGACATGTAGTGCAGCGAGCCACAAACCGCTCAACATCTCGCCTCATCTTTGGCCAAAAGAAGTGTCTGGCCAGAACGTCCTCCGTCTTCTTAGCACCAAAATGTCCCATCAAACCGCCTCCATGCGCCTCCTGCAACAACAAAAGACGAACGGATCCAACTGGAATGCATAGGCGATTAGCTCTAAACAAAAACCCATCATTGATCACGAATTTATTCCATGCTTGTCCCTCTTTACAATGCAACAACACATCCTTAAAATCAGCATCAAAAGCATATTGTGCTTTAATACTTTCAAGACCAAAAATGCGACAATCAAGTTGAGACAACATGGTATAGCGTCGAGACAAAGCATCAGCAATCACATTATCCTTCCCTTTCTTGTGTTTAATGACATAAGGAAAAGATTCAATAAATTCAACCCACTTAGCATGTCTATGATTCAAATTGGTTTGACTACGAATATGCTTTAGTGATTCATGATCGGAATAAATGACAAATTCTTTAGGCCATAAATAGTGTTGCCACGTCTCTAAAGAACGAACAAGATCATACAATTCTTTATCATACGTGGAATAATTAAGAGCAGGACCATTCAATTTTTCACTAAAGTAGGCAACAGGTTTGCCTTCTTGCATCAAAACACCACCAATACCAATTCCGCTAGCATCACATTCCAGCTCAAAAGTCTTACCAAAATCTGGAAGTTGGAGCAATGGTGCGTGTGTAAGCTTGTCCTTCAAAAGATTAAAGGACTCCTCTTGTGATGGCCTCCAATGGAACACGACGCCCTTCTTTGTCAACTCAATCAACGGTATCGCAATGGTGCTGAATTCCTTGACAAAGCGGCGATAAAATCCTGCAAGGCCAACAAAACTCCGCACTTGGGAGACCGTCGTGGGCGTGGGCCAACTCCATATCGCCTCCACCTTGGTTCTATCAACCTCAATTCCCTGTGGAGTCACAACATAGCCAAGAAAAGAGACTCGATCCGTGCAAAAGGTGCACTTCTCAAGATTACCAAACAAACGTGCATCTCTCAAAGCATTAAAAACAGCACGTAAGTGATTCAAATGTTCATCCATGGACTTGCTATAAATCAAGATATCATCAAAGTAAACGACCACAAATTTGCCAATGAAAGGACGTAAAACCTTGTTCATTAATCTCATGAAAGTGCTAGGTGCATTAGTTAAACCAAAAGGCATGACTAACCACTCATACAAGCCGAACTTTATTTTCAAAGCAGTTTTCCATTCATCGCCAAGTTTCATTCGTATTTGGTGGTATCCACTACGCAAGTCAATCTTTGTGAAAATTATAGCACCACACAACTCATCAAGCATGTCGTCTAGCCTGGAATAGGATGATGATACCTTATAGTAATGTTGTTAATGGCTCTACAATCTACACACATACGCCAAGAACCATCTTTTTTGGGAACCAAAAGAACAGGAACAACACAAGGACTAAAGCTCTTACGTACGTACCCACGGTCCAAAAGGTCTTGGACTTGTCGCTGAATCTCCTTAGTCTCTTCAGGATTGGTCCTGTACGCCGCACGGTTTGGCAAACTCGCTCCAGGGATCAAGTCAATCTGGTGCTCAATCCCTCGAATGGGTGGAAGTCCTGGAGGTATCTCATCAGGGAAAACATCTCTAAACTCCTGCAAAAGGTTAGTGACAGGAGCAGGCAAAGTGCAAGGCATATTATCAAGAGAAAATAAAGTATCTTTGAACACAAAAGTATAGCATGTATCATTAACATCATCAATTGCAGCAAGGTCTGATTTTGTGGCAAGCATAACAGAATTTTTTAAATGGATTACTTGCTGTTTTTCAGATTTATCATGTTCCTTTGGATCATTAGCAGTAGCAGCTCTCTCCCTATCGGCCTCTATAATCTCAGCTGGGGTCAAAGGCAGTAAAGTAACTTTCTTTCCCTTATGCATAAAGTGTATTTGTTACTACTACCATGGTGTAAAGTATCATTATCAAATTCCTAAGGTCGACCCAATAAAAGAGAGCATTCTTGTATGGGAACCACATCACAATCAACATGATCAGCATAACCACCAATGAAAAAATGGACTCGGCATGTTTGCGTTACCTTAGCTTTTTCAGAGTCATTTAACCACTGAATATGGTATGGATGTGGATGCGGTCGCGTGGTCAAGCCAAGCTTCTTGACCAAATCAGAACTCACCAAGTTGTTGCAGCTTCCTCCATCAATGATGACACGTGCGCGCCGGTTCTTGATTGCGAAGAAAGTCTGAAACAAATTATGGCGTTGAAGCTTATCAGGTTGTTGTACCTGTGTGCTAAGGACTCGCTGCAAAATGATGCTCCGTGGCGTCGCTGTGGACGCCCCACCAAGGACCAGGTCGTCATCACCACCGCCATTGTCGTCCGAGGCAGCAGCAACATCATCATCCTCCTCGACATCCAAAGTGCTGATGTAGCCTCCATCTTCTGTGGCGATGTATGCCTGTTGGCTAGGGCAATTCTTCTGCACATGACCAAGCCCATGGCAGCGGTGGCACTGAATGTCGGAGGAGTGGCCCGTGGAAGCCACGGAAGAACTCTTGGCTGGACCCTGCAAAGCATTTTTGGTAGAATCTGCAAGGCGTGTCGTGGAGGGTGGCTTCGGTGGCGCTGCTGCAAACTTGTTCACAGGTGGTGGAGGAGAACGAAAACTCGAACAAGACTTGGGCAGTCCCGTCGATGTAGTCGTTCGCGGTGTGTAGAAGGGTCATCCGGTGCTTGCCTTCGCTGATTCCTTGCGTCCCTGCAATTCTTTTTCTGCAAGCATAGCAAGCTGGAACAACTGGTTGACAGTAGTAAAATCTTTATAATCAACAATGTCCTGAATTTCACGCCGTAACCCCCCCGTAAAAAGGACAAATCTTATCCTCTGTTTCCTCAACAACTCCACAATGCACCATACCCTTTTGAAGCTCAAAGATAATAGTCCCGAAGAACTATCACCTTGTTCTAAGCGCTGCAATTTTTTTCTCAAATCATGTTTATATGAGGGTGGAACAAAACGATTACGCATAGCTTCTTTTAACCGCTCCCATGTATCAGGTTGTAAGCGCATGGTACCTAGTTCATTCCACCAGATAATAGCAAAGTCCTTAAACTCACTAGTAGCTTGTCTAACTCTATATTGTTCAGGAACCAAGTGAGAATTAAACTTCTGCTCTACCGTCATCTCCCAATCAAGATATATTTCAGCATCATAAAGACCAGAAAAAGATGAAATGGTAAACTTGACTTTAGCAAAAGGGTCGTCGTTACCATGACGGTGCTGGTTATTACCTCCCATACCATGTCGGTTTTGCTGAAGACGCCGACGTAATCGTGCATCTTGTGTCGCCCGCTGATCAATGTTGCCATCCGCAGCATACACTGTGTCATCATCATGATGATGGCCGTCATTGACAGGTGGCAGGCGTGCCTCCAATGTGTCCATCCGACCAGTGAGGTTAGCCATCCGCCGCTCCACCCGCTTAATGCCTTCCGTGGTGTTCAACTGGGCAATGGCGGCGACGATGATGTCTATTCTCGCGCCAAGATCAGTGAGTGAAGCATTTTGTTTGTCGAGCGCAGCTTGTAGCTGGCCGCGACTAACACACTCATTGAAATCGACAGGTGTCCCGTCCCCTTCGTCTCCTGCCATGGTTAGTGGAAACACAGGGAAAACAAAAGGATTATCCCTATCAACTACAAAATAAGGGCAGTGGGAACCCGCAAAGGAAGTGGCTTACCAAGCTCTTACAAGTGTTCTTACCAAAGCAAGGCAAAGGATATCTAGAGAGTGTGATCCGGCGATTGCAAGGGTCAAAAATTGTGCTATCCGGAAGGAGGTATATGGAGCTTGGTAGGCCAAATATGCTAGTGGAACACAAATCAATAGCAGATAGTAATGCTGAATAAATGTCCAAAGTACTGGTCCTAGTTGCTGGTCTAAATGTGTCCTATATCAGGTATAATATGATGAACAAGGAGTCAGGACCAGAATAGTAAAGCAAAGACAGCAACAAAGATGACCAGGCAATGAGAAACTGAATTCAGCATAAGCACAAAATAAATGAAGCTCTGTCACCTAAAACTGTGCTCTGTCACGGTTTGTTTTTGGGCACGGATAGCACTCTCAGCACTATAAGCCCAGGTGCCAAAATTTTTCTTTTTTTTCTTTTATTTTTTTTCACAAAGCAGAGCATAGAAATAGGAACCACACAAAGTTTCACCTCAATCTGATGTAAGGTGTGGCCTACAGAAAATGATGAATGTGCTGTAAATTCGGTGATGAAATTTCGAAGCTCGAGTATTGCACTTTCCAGGCCGAATTTGGGCAAAATAAATTCGCCAAACCAGCAAAGCTGGGGAGTTTCGGATGCACAATTCAATTTCACCCAATTTGAAAACAAATCGCCTGATTTCAAGTCCGCATGAAAAAGTTATGGCCGTTTGAAGGAGGGGCTCCGAGTTATGATTGCTGTGGAGGCTAGGGGTGGATATCGAGCCAACTGCTCGTCTTATCGAGCTTTTTCTAAAATTGGCATATTTTGATTTAATATCATTTTACGGATAATTTAAAAGTATTTTTAGTAACGAGCTAACGAGCCGAGCCAAGCCGAGCTTGAGCAAAATTTAAATTCATTTGAAATCAACTCATTTTAATGTTTAACCAATTAACAAGTATAATTGATGCAATTTTGAACCGAGCCAACGAGCCCACTAACGAGCTTTTTTTCCACCCCTAGTACTGGAGGCCGAAAACGAAATCGGGTGGAGGAAATTGGTGGAAATTGAGGGCGGAAGCTCGGGGAAAGGTGGGGGGAAGGTGCTGGATGATCACGAGATGCGATGGATGATGGATGACTCAAAAACAGAGGGTGGGATATGGGTGGGAAAACAAAAGTTGACGGCTAGGGTTTGTATGAGAGGTAGCGGAAGCAAGACAACCCGAAACAAAACACGATCTAAACCAGTAACACAACTCGACTAAGGACACAAACTCAACACTACGGACTCTGAAATCAAATTGTGCAAAAGGCTAAATGAGATCTAGGACAGGAAACAACCTATGACTACAAATTTGTTTGTAGGGCTTTTTCTTGGACTCTAGGATGAAACCGAAAACAACAAGGTAGGGTAAACTCGAACCTGAAGGAACACCTGAAGCTGTGATTACCACTTGATAGGATTGGGGTCCCAATCTTCCAACAGGTTCTGGATATGTTCGATTTCGTAGAGGCGCGACACAATTCGATCTGGCTTCCGAACAACACGTTCTGAACCCCGCAATCGCAGCACCACATCTCCTCAGGTTATCAACCGTGCGCAGCCCGGTTGACCTCGCCAAGAAGGCTAATCCTCGCCTGCGAATCGAAGAACACAAGCAAGAACAAGGAAGAACACAACTAAATTGCAGATGTATTGATTTAGCACTCGAAAGTTGGGGTCTCACAAACCGATGAACGACGAAACTGTTCAAAGACAGAATAATCTAAGCAAAACCCAAACCCTAATGGTGGGGGTGGCAGCTGGATATAGAGGAGTGAGGGGCGTGCAAAACCCCTGGACACGCCCTAATGGGCTCCAACACGATACAAAGCCGAACGGCCCAAAAGACGGTGTCGCAGCACCCTGATAGATTCTGAACGCCCACTTGTTTCGACGATTCCCGTTGACTCAGAAGGAATTTTGACATGGGACCAGAGCCATTGGAAAGGTAGCCTTCTCCGCTTTTCATCCATATGTAGAATGTCCAAAACAGAGCCTGGATACGATCTGGGCGTCCGTTTTAGTGCAGCCTGGTCCTGGACTCCGAATTGGATTCGAAGTCTGCTTGAGTTGGACCTCCAACATGATTCGACCGCCCTTGCTGGACTTGTGCGCCTCGTAGCCCTTCTCCAAGTACTTCCAGGTCCTCTCCATGGTTCCTAATCATAATTAAATCATTAGGTAGCAATTGATTCTCAAATGAACAAAAAGAAGTACTTAGGAACGAGCTCACATGTAAATTCAATTGTCGGGCGCGAGCTCTAGTGATTGGTCCTTGAATGTCAAGTGGAGGAGTGTTGTGTGTATCCGAAGAAGTGATGTCCTCATCAATGTCTTCTGACTTACGACCACGACCGCTGGTTGAAGTCGAAGATCCGTGGTTGAAGTTGAAGCCATGGTCGAAAGGGGCCGTGGTCAAAAGGGGAAGTGGTCGATGTCGAAGAGTCATGGTTGAAGAGGGTAGTGGTCGAAATCAAAGGGGGTAGTGGTCGAAGTTGAAGGGGTACTGGTCGAAGTCGGGGCCGTGGTCAAAGTCAAAGGGGGTAGTGGTCGAAGTTGAAGGGGTACTGGTCGAAGTCGGGGCCGTGGTCGAAGTCGACGCTGTGGTCGAAATCGGGGCCATTGTCGAAGCCGGGGCCGAGCAGGCTGGCGCCGGCAGTTAGGCGACAGGGCACAAGTGCACTACAGGCCTACCAACGTACAACCACCAGTGATGGTCGACCGCTCTTGACCTATGATTACGCGCGATGGTCGACGGCTTCTAACTTACGACCACGAGGTGTGATCGACGGCTTGTAATTTATGACCATGAGCACTGGTCGATGTGTTTCAAATTACGACCACGAGGTGTGATCGATGTCTTCCGACTTACGACTATGAGCCCTGGTCGATGTGTTGCAACTTACGACCACGAGGTATCCTCGATGACTTCCGACTTACGACCACGAACGATTGCCATCGGCTTCTGATGTACGACTATGAGCTATTGTCGAAGGCTCCAAATTTAGGACCACAATCGATCTTCGACCGCTGCCAACTTACGACCACCAGCGATGGTCGACCGCTCCCGCCCTACGATCATGTGCGATGGTCGACTGTTTCCGACTTACGATGATGAGGTGTGCTCAAGGGCTCCCGACCTACGACCGCGAGGTGTGGTTGATGTCTTCCGACTTATGACCACGAGGTGTGATCGACAGCTTACGACTTACTTGACGGATTTTAAAACTTTTAGAATATGTTTGTATACATATTCTAAAAATTTTTACCACCCATAAGTTTTAAAACATGTAGTATGATAAATTTTAAAAATCCATAACAACGCACGGGCATTCAACTAGTTTACAACAACATGCGGGACCTGAATTAGTACCGACAAAAAAACGAATTAACATAAATCAGGTTTTACTGCTAGTCTGCATCAGATGAGATGGTTGTTTTTTTTTCAGCAATTCCTGTAAGGTCGTCGACCGGTCACCTAAATCACACAGTGCATTGCTGTGTCGCTTGGTATGAATCCTCCGGCCAAAACATTCCTCTCCCTGACATGTGAACACCATCCTTTTCGTTCATACGAATACGAGCATGCACGCACGCACGCACGCACAATGTCCTCGTTCACACGAGAGCACAATGAATACGCTGTGCCGGGTCCGAATCAGCCGGCCTGCTTGGAGCGTGGAGGCGGTTCAATGGACCGTATCTACACCATGCAATAGATTGCGATCAGTTGTGGTGCCCATGCTGCAGCAATCATGCAAAACGATTTAGCCCCAAACCGCGCTGTCCCTCCCTCCGCAGGCGTGCCGCTTTCGTGTAGCAGTACTACCTTTGCGTTCGAGTTGGAATGATTCTACGCATTTGTTAGAGAGTTAGGAATGATTCTGTGCTGGGTTGTACCAATCAGATTGAGATTTTGTGCCACGCTAGATAGCTCGGAGAGGAACGAGCTAGCTCAGCCGTGCCGGGTAAGCTCAAGGACCTTGTCGTGCTATTTTATTCTTTTGTCTATTAATTACCGATGGATGGATGGATCTCAATTCTCAAAGATAAAAATAAGTCAGTTTACGAAAATGAAAAAGACAAGTCAAGGAGCCTGCCAAGAAATTAAACATTTGGAGAGGGAAGTTACAAAATTTGACAAATTTGAGGACATCTGGTGTGCTTACTCCGTATGCAAATATACGTCGTTATGGAGAGCATGTAGCTAAAATTTTCTGACTTTTGACTATTAACATGATAGAAGTATCTAGATAACATGAAGATTGTTTTAGTAGAATCGTCACACGAAAAATACCTTTGCAATAACATATTATTTTAATTTTTATTTAGCAGTTAAAGTTGTGTCTTGCAGACTATAACGTCCAAAATAACATATTTCTGAAAGACACTGCCGCTCCTGAGTAGTACTGCTAGTACTAACATAATCATTTGACTGGTTAAGAGTTAATGACAGAGGATTCCAGCATAGTGGAGAAAAAAAATCTCAGCAACTTCTTAACCCTAATAACTGCATACGGTTTACCCATACCTAACTCTGACCAGATCGACCAGAAACTCGAAGCTTTTTTGCTCACAGATTAAGAACACTTAATGAGCTCTTCCCTTCCACCGATTCTTGGATTCGATCGGCAGCCTGAGGCCATCAATGCCATCATGTCCTTCATGATGAGGCAAGTGGAGCAGGGACAAAAGATTGAAACGTAATATCCAAGAACTCATGAATCAGGGTGAGTGACAACTCAAAAATCCCGCAATAATTCTGTCTCTCCTAGCCCTTTTCCTTCAACACATCATATCGGCTTTGTTCTTCTAGTCTGTAGCAGGTAGTTTTTGACTACGGTTGATAGCTTTTGGTAACGATTTTTGAGATAGTAACGGACGGTACACACATTGGTGGGCTTCGAAATATATTTAGAGAAGTGGCTTAGAAAAGCCGTTTGGAGAAGTTATTCTATTTATTTCGGTTTTCGAAAAAATTGAAGGTAAAAACCAAAAATAACAGGATCTTCCGCTCAGGAACACAGCCAATGCTTACACAAATAGTTCATCACTTCATCAGTTTACTGAATTGTTTGCTTGCTGACATGTGAGCCCTACTCTACTTGACTCGTAGCTGTAGCTCACTCGTGTCCACTTTTTTTTTATATAGTGAGATCCTTCGATTTACCCCCTTCGTGTCAAAACATAGGTCGTTTTATAGTTGGACACAGGAATTACCATAGTGGGTGAAATGACATTATTACCCTATAATCATTTCCGCATTTTTACTCTTTTAATTAGTTAGGAGGGAATTGCATGGGAAATAGAGTAAAAGCATGGAAAATGAGACCATTAAATGACGAAATTAACCAAGGGCATAACAAGAATAAAAGGGGCACAAGTGTCTCTAGATTGTAGATAGACTTATATTTTATAAAGAGAAAGCTAAAACGACCTATATTATGACACGAAGGAAGTATATCTAAACTTTTAAATAGAAGATTCTAGATGAACAATATAAGGCCACCCACTAGTGCAAAGAACTGAAAGATGGCCGGCTAGCTGTGCTGCCTTCCTGAGCTATGGAGGTAAATTAACAATGGTTAATTCAGATTTAACTCAGCTCCCAACATTCTAGTGGCGGAGCCAGGATTTGGTTACACTTCAGGCTCAGTGGTGGAATGATCTAGGTTATCTGGGCTGGACCATGAAAATGTTACCCAGACCGGACTGAATTTATCTGGGCTGTACACTAGATATTTTTCCACATCCCGAGTTGAAACCTACCCTACCCAAGGTGTGGTTCTGCCCCTGCAACATTCTACATGTGTAGCTTGAAATTGCCAAAGACTGTAGTTCGGCAGATTGATAAATACAGAAAGCACTGCTTGGAAGATGGTTTGTAGGCCAAAAGCTCAAGGGGGACTAGGAGTACTCAGTCTGTCGGTTCAGAATGATGCCCTATTGCTCAAGAATCCGCATAAAAAATTTAGTGGGGCCACCTTACCTTGGGTACACCTTATTTGGTCTTCCTATTATCGCAACAATAAATTGCGCTCCTTGCCTGGAGAGGGTTCCTTTTAGTGGAAGGACAATCTGAAATTGATTACTATTTATAAGGGCATTGCGAATTGCAGCATAGGCAATGGCTCATCAGCTTTCTCCTGGCAAGACCTATGGAACAATAATTTGATTGCATGGCAAAATCCAGAAGTGTTTTCTTTCGTCAAAAATGATGCTCTTACAGTGGCACAAGTTTGTGTTACTACAGAGTTTCAACTCTTTAACCTGCCCGTCAGTGAGAGCATATGAGCAGTTTTGTGAATTGAATCTTTTCATACAGAACAATGGAGCTCACTGTAGAAAATGACATTTGGAGTTATGTTTGGCAATCCAGAGTATCCTCTCCAGTCAAAACCTATAAATTCTTGATTGGACAGCGGAAATGCCACGTGCTTTACTAGTGGGTATGGAAGAGCTCCTGCCAACCTCGACATAGGGTGTTTTTCTGGCTATTGCTCAAGTACAGGTTTTACACTAGAGCTTGGTGAAGAGGAAGAATAGAATCCTCCCTGACCACACGTGTTTTATGCCAACAGGCTGTAGAAGAAACACGAGTTTTGGGCAAAGATGACACTGTGGATCATCAGAATACCAGATCTAGCCCTCTAACAGTAGTAATTCTATTTGTGGCCTCGCAACAGTGAAATCATGCTAGCCCTCTAACAGTAGTAATTCTATTTGTGGTCTCGTAACAGTGAAATCGTGCGGTCCCCGACCGCACGACCACTGTTCATGTACTAGTCGTGCGGTCGGCGACCGCACGACCTCACTGTTTATCCGTACTTTTTCCCATTTAGTGTTTGTTTATTGCATTGAGAGGCTTCACATAAAATTTTGTAATTTTTGGAGCTCGTTTGCTATATGTAAAAATTCGTAAAATTATCAGAATTGTATGAATTTTTTAGCGAGATTTGCCATGTATAAAATTCCCCAAAACTTACACCGCGAGGAACGTTATGTCGGGAGGTTGTACATAAATTTTCATAATTTTTTGAGCTCATTTGATATATTTACAAATTTAAACAAACACTAAACGGGAAAAAGTACAGATGAACAGTGTGGTCATGCGGTCCCCGACCGCACGACTAGTACATGAACAGTGTCGTGCGGTCGAGGACCGCACGATTTCACTGTTACAGAGCCACAATTAGAATTACTGCTGTTAGAAGGCTAGGTCTGGTATTCTGGTGATCCACAGTGTCATTTTTGTCCAAAATTCAAGAAACACTGCATCATCTGTTCTTCAACTGTCCATTTGCGCAATCCTAAGACTCTTCTTTTCAGTTCCTAAAAACTAACTTTTAATTTTTTTCTATAGTAATTAGCTTTTAAACAGACTGTCTTTTCAAGACATAATCTACAAGTTGATTATAGTACACACTATAGCGACTTTATTTATATTGGTCAAAATCACACATAAATTTTTATTACTCCGTACTCTCTCATAAACAGTCCAAAAGCCATAAACTGCAACCAAAAGGCATAAGCCAAAGCTAAAAATAACAAGCACCATGCTAGGATCTCCTTTATTCGCAAAGACAAGTTGGACTTTCAACTGTAGAATCACTGGAAAACATCAAGGCAAGTTTTAATCTACAATCCTTCATGGAAATAATTTATTGAGTTGCATGCACCAATTGGTTTACCTATGCAGCTTAATATCATATCAGAGTCAAAAGGTCTTAAGTTCAAGATCTGGTTGGCATAATTATAAATAATTATAGCTCACTTCTATTTCACGTCTTAGGCCTATAGGAGCCTGTACGTGAGATTTGTAGGAGACTATACGAGAGAGTGAGTGTTGAAGTATAAGTGAATTGTTCATCTTTCATCATCATCTTAAACTTTTGGGTGAACTGATTGGTGCATATCAACGAACCAATACTCCAGGAGGATCTCATCTCATTCATAGCTCCAGCTTGTCTTCATCGCATGACTCAAACAACTTGCCAACTACATGACCAAGTACCACGGCTACATGATTTGCGTAACCATGTAACCACCGTGATCCAATTTCCTCTCAATCTATTGTACTTGCGCTTGGCTATCTCCAGCACTTCTGTAAAGCCTATATATGGCATCCACATATGAATGAATAATACGGTCAATGCCATAACATTTCTCATGGCATCAGAGCCTTTCGGCTCCTGAACATGCTCCACCTTCCCTTCTCCTTTCCAAAAATTCTCTTCTCCCCACCATGGGTGATACCTCATCTGCTATGGAGTCTGGCTCCACGCCGGACCTCACCCATGACGTCTCCAGCCTTGTCTCATCCCAAAACAATTCCCAGGCCATTGCAGCGTCTTCTACATCGACTACACAAGCCATCCATGCCATCAACATCAAGGGGCTTGTGCCTACCCTAGATGTCTTGGCCAACAACTACTTGAACTGGCGTTGTCTCTTCTACCTCATCCTTGGCAAGTTCAACCCGCGACACCATGTCAATGGAGACGAGCCACATCACGATGATGGTGAATGGGTAAGGTCGCCTGACTGTCCTTGGGTGGATCTACGCCACCATTACCGATGAGTTGATGCACTTCGTCGATGTCAACGACACCACCACGTATGGCGTATGGCTCAAAATCAAACAAATGTTTTGGGATAACAAAATGAGCCGAGCCGTACACCTCGAAGTAGATTTTTGAGGGCTAGCACAAGGCGATCTTTCTTACTCTACCTACTTCCACAAGCTAAAGACCCTAGCTGATGGCCTTGCTAATTGGGATCAGCCTGTTTCTGAGAAGGCTCTCGTGTTGTAGCTCATACGTGGACTCTTACCAAGTTTAGCACATTGAAGACAATCCTGCCCATGCAATAGCCCTTTCCATCCTTTATGCAGGCTTATGGCTATCTGCTACTCAAAGAAACAACAAAGGAACAGGATGCCAAGGCAGCCGCCATAACAGCACTTCTTGCTACAGGCATAACAACCAATGGTGGCACCGCAAGAGGGGGGGGGGGGGGTGCAGTGATTGGGGCGACCGCGTCGAGAACAACTACTCTAACGCAATGGTGGCAACAATGGCACGGTAGCAATGATCGCTGTAACTGTTGGAATAAACCACGCGTGCGTTGCGCGTGGAGTCGTCGCGTGCGTTGCGTGTGCACGTGTGTTGCGCAGTGTGCGGTGTGCGTTGCGGACGCGAGTTCTGCGCGTGTGCGTGGGCGTTAGTTGCGCCGTTGCCAGGAGGCCGCGTGATGGTTGCGCCGGATCGCAGTACGCGTGTGTGGCGTGTCTTGTTATAAAAGGCATGTAAGCTGTGTGTATTTAGAGCGTGGAGAAAAAATACAAAAAAAGTGGCGTTCGTCGCCCAGATATCTACTGTGCTTCTTCCTCACGTTCGCGTGCGTGTGTGCGTTTCCTGGGTAAAGCCAACATTTGGTATCAGAGCCGGTGAAGTTCGATAGCAAGCTGATGGCCGGTGACGAGCGTACGCCGCCATCGTCTCCGAAGTCCGGCGGTAGCGGGACACCACGTGAGGTCGTGGTGGAACGCGTCGTCAAAGAGTCCAGCGGGTCGGTGGAGTTCCCGGTGTTGACGCGGGCCAATTACCACGAGTGGGCGTTGGTGATGCAGGTGAACTTGGAGGCGCTCGGACTCTGGTGTGCCGTGGAGACAAGCGATGTTGAGCGTCGCGAGGATTGGCTGGCGTTGGCCGTCATCCTGCGCGCGGTGCCGACGGAGATGCGCTCGGGTCTCGCCGTGAAGAAAAGCGCCAAGGAGGCATGGGCGGCTGTGAAGGCGATGCGGATGGGCGACAAGCGCGTGCAGGAGGCTAACGCACGAAGCTCCTCAAGCAACCGAGAATGTGGCATTCAACGGTGGTGAGTCCATCGACGACCCGCCATGCGCCTTGGCTCCTCGTTGTGGAATTGCGCGAACCGGGAGAACATCGAGGAGGTGCGCGTCGTCAAGAAGCGCCGCGTGGTGCCGCGAAGTACAATCAAGTCGCCGTGTCCATCGAGATGCTCATGGACTTGAATACGATGTCGCCAAGAGCTGGTTGATGACTCGAGTTGCTGAAGATCGGTGCGGCGCCGATGCGATTGCGGACGGCGTCGTGCGCTTGCTGCTCACCGAGGAGCGATGGGAGGCGCGCACGCCGCGTCGTCGCGGGAAGGAGCGCGCGCAGCGGTGACGCACGCCACGGCGACGGCGACAGAAGGGAGGCGTAGCGGCGCCATGAAGACGACGACGACGATGATGGGGAGCAGCGGCGATTCGGGCGCAGCAGCGCCGACGCAACTCCGGTAAGGGCAAGTGTTACAACCGTGGCGCCCGCGCCACTTCGAGGGAGTGCACCAAGCCAAGGAAGGAGGAGGCGTTGCTCGCCGACGCCGACGGCGAGCGGCGCTCCGTAAGGCGGGACGGCGGCGTGTCGTGGTTTAGGGGTGATTGTTGAATAAACCACGCGCGTGCGTTGCGCGTGGAGTCGTCGCATGCGTTGCGTGTGCGCGTGTGTTGCGCAGTGTGCGGTGTGCGTTGCGGACGCGAGTTCTGCGCGTGTGCGTAGGCGTTAGTTGCGCCGTTGCTAGGAAGCCGCGTGAAGGCCGCGTGATGGTTGCGCCGGATCGCAGATGCGCGTGTGTGGCGGTCTTGTTATAAAAGGCATGTAAGTGTGTGTTTAGAGCGTGGAGAAAAATACAAAAGCGCGTCACGCCCGGATATCATCGTGCTTCTTCCTCACGTTCGCGTGCGTGTGTGCGTTTCCTGGGTAAAGCCAACAGTAACTACAAGGGGCCCGCAACGGTCATGGCCTTAGTGGCCGCGGTAATGGCGGTGATCGTAACAATAGCGGTGGCTGACATGATGGTTTTGATGGCCAAGTCCAGTGGGTTCCCATCCACCCGTCTTGGGGGGCTCCCTGGGGTGGCGCACCATGGAGTGCTCCTTGGATAGGGGCTACCAGCCTTGGCATTCTCAGCACATGTCCAGCACAGGTCAGTGACCAAACATACCCTATATACATGTAGCGGGGCATTGTCCCTGCACCGCCTTCAACCTCTACATGGGACACCAGTGGGCTCTCTCAGGCCCTTAGCGCCTCAGCACCACACTAGACTCCAAACAGTGGCGAATGGTACCTAGGTACTGGGGCTACTTCTCACATGACAGGCGAGCATGGTAAGCTAGCTAAGTATTGTCCTTCCTCATTGCATAATTCCTCTCATATCGTTGTTGGTAATGGGTCAACTATTCCAATCCTTGGCTTTGGTTCTACTACTTTACATTCACCTTTTGCTTCCTTTACTTTACATCATGTTCTTCATACACCTCACTTCGTTAAGAACCTCATATCCATCTAAAAATTCACAAATGATAATAGCTGCTCCATTGAATTTGACCCTTATGGTTTCTCTGTAAAGGATTTACGTAGCAAGACCAAATTTTGAGGTCCAATAGTTCCAGGGACTTATACCCTTTCCTAGCATCTCCACAAGTCAATCCTTCAGCAGCCTACACAGCCTTCTCCAATTCAGCAGACCTTTGGCATCAATGTCTTGGACACCCTAGCCAGCACACTCTTTCCAATTTATTTTCTCATTCCAATATTTCGTGTAATAATTTGAGTGGATTATCTCCCACTTGTGATGCTTGTCAGTTGGGGCGACATGTGTGTCTTCCCTTCTCCACATCCACTTCCATCACTAGTTTCCCTTTTAAATAATACATTGTATTTGTGGATATATCCCATTGTCAGTTTTTTGGTTTCAAATATTATTTAGTGATTCTTGATGACTATACGTATTACACTTGGACCTTCCCATTAAAGCAAAAATCAGACACTTCCTCCATTCTTCAAAAAAATTTTATTATCTGATTCTTAATCAATTCCACTTTTCCATACAAACCGTTCAATGCAACAATGGTGGAGAATTTGACAATACCATACTCCGGAATTTCTTTACAACCAAGGGAATTTCCTTGCGCTTATCTTGTCCCCACACGTTTCAACAAAATGGAAAAGCCGAGAAAATGATCAGAACCATCAATGACATTCTCTGAACCTTGCTTTTTCATGCACATATGCTATCTACATATTGGGTTGAAGCACTCCATACGACTACATATATTCTTAACCAGCGCCCTACTAAACCTATTCATTTTCTCACTCCATATCGAAAACTCTTTGGTTAGCCACCGAGCTATGACCATCTTAAAGTGTTTGGATGCCTTTGTTATCCCAACTTGGCAACCTCTAGTCCACACAAATTAGCTTCGCATTGTACTCCTTGTGTTTTTCTAGGATATCCTCCTGATCACAAAGGATCACATGATGTCATCTTCAAATCTTAGCCCATCGAAGAATTTGGACAGTAAGAAATAGGCATGGTTCTTTTTTGCTTGTGGCTTCTACTTTTGGCTTTTTCAAAAGTCAAAAAGCCAAACTCGAAACGGAGTGACCTTTTGAAGTGGATTATCTAAACATCTTTCCAAGCCTAAAACTATATGCGCCATCCGCGTCGACGTCGTCGTCATCCACTACTGTGTCAAAAAGCGCAGATAAAAGACATCAACCGCAGTAAAAAAACCATTAGCCGCAGGTCAAAAGAACACCCTCATAATATGGTTTTTGAGCACATTGATCTGTTTTTTTGATAGTTGGAAGATCAAGTTCAAGTTAGAATTTGTCATGGTTATCTATAGAGCAAAGAAAAAAAAGTACTTGCCTCTTATTCAAGTTGGCCAGATAATCTCTTCTAATTCCCCTCTTGTACATTCCTTTTCTTTTCGACTTACATTTTTATTGTTTTACTTTATAATATTAATATGCGGTCGGACCATCTTGGTCTTACTATTTTCTCTCTCTCAAAAAAATAAAAAATCTGAGGCCATTCAGTGTTTGAGTCGATAGAAGTGTTGGGCTTCCTAGGATGGAATGCCCTCACATTGAAAACACGGAGTGCACCTTGTTATTGTAAAGAACAAGAGCCTGCCTGAAAAAAAAAAGGAATTTAGGAGAAATTTTCCTATTGTTGCGAAATTCTTGTGAACATAGCTAAGTACATATTTTTTAAAAACTTTTGCTAAAGTTGCCGTAAAAAACAATCTTGAGGCACATCAAGTCCGTGGTTTGACAGACATGATGTGCGTTGCAAGCATTCACTCGCCAAGCACCGTCTGTAAATAAAAGTCAACGTCTCTTGTACTCTTCCCATGGGGCGAGCACTAAAACAAGTGCAGCTGTGCAGCAGCACTATTAGTCCTCCAAACAATTTAAAGGTCATGATTTTTTTATTTCTACGGTAGATTTTTAGCTGTAATTGCATAGTTATTAGTTTTTTAGTAAAAAATGAAAAAAGAAAAAATTAAAAAATATTACTGTATCTTTTGAAACAATACAAAGGAATAAAAAAAAATCAAAATTAAGAAACCGATATGCTTAAAGTAATTTGCCAGTCTAAAGTTATTTGAAGTGGGGCCTACAATGGTTGTTAAAAGATGAGTGGCCTTTTATCAATCTCTAAACAGGGGGTGTGACTTGATTGGGTCTGTGCTGCCTGCGCGTTCTTCCACCATAATTCGTCCCTCGATTTTCTCTCCTCTTTCGCGAGGTGGTATTTATTTCTCCATTCTTCTGCAGTTTCGAGGCCTGGAGGCCACGGCAGGCTGGGAGCTGGAAGAGGACGAGGAGAGAATGAGCCCCCAGTAGCTCCCTCTCTCTCTACCTGTATCGGGGGGAGGCGGTCGGAAGAGGAGGAGAAGAGAAGCTCGAGTTCTTGGAGGTATTGGATGCAGGTATGTGTAGCTGAGCTGCCTTCTCTTTTGGTGACAGGCTGATTGATTGTGTGATGCGGTTCGCAGTGGTTTTAAGAATTGAGTAGGTTTTGTTAATTTTAGCTGAGTAGTGAGCTTGTGTGACTCCGAGAGATTGCAGTTCTTATGCTGTTTATGTTCGTATTATGCTTTTGGTGTGCCTTGTGGGGGGAGGAGTCACGGGAGCTTAGCCGTAGAGGTGAATAGCAAAAGGTGTTGGTGGGTTTGGCAAGATGGGAAGGGAGAAACGAAGCTGATACCGCGTCAAATGTGCAACTGAACTGTCCTTGGTATTCTGTTCTGTTCTGTTCTGTTCTTTTCTCTTCCTTTTTTTGAGGTGCTCTTGGTGTTCTTTTAAGCACCATGGAAAATTAGGTGATGCCCCTTAGCAGTTAGCATTTCTCAATTTAGTCTGTGTAATATTCGCAGTTGATAAGATGCTAATTCTTGAAAGCATTCTGTGGCAATTGGGAATTGGGGAAAGTGGCTAGTCTTGTATCATATTCTCCAACTGTTTGTAGATTCAATCCCTTTTGTGAACTTCAGATTGTTTATAGCGAAGGAAGTCTGCCGGTTCTTTCTTTATAGTTTCCTGGTCTGAACTATCCTTTTCCATGAGAACAATTCGACTGTCATCTCTGTTTGGATGCATTTGCTTGAATGCTTGAGTGCCTGAAATGTACTCTTTTTCAGCGAAGTGGAACACAAGCCAGGAAGGCATCACTCGCCGAGTCTGCACTAGCAGGAATCTCTGAGCTCATGTCGTCGGTGGCTGCCGCCGATGTCGAGCAAGAGAACTTCATGGACGTATGCAGCCACCTCCACCATGCGCCCCCGGCCACAATGGAGCTTCAGGGAGTGCAGAATTCGCCGACCAATGTGATGCACGCGGTAGAATATCTAGCTGCCAATGTCGACCTCGCCAAGGACCTCATTGCAAGGTGCAGCGCCGTTGCACAGCAGATCATGGACGACGACCTCCAGAGCATAACTGAGGACCTTGACAATGTCATAAAGAACATCGGCCATGAGGTCAGCAGGATACCTGCTTCAGCATTTGGGAGCAACAGGTTTGCGGATGCAGCAGTCGGTGCACACCTTCAGGTTGCTGGAAACAGGCAGTATCCTTCTGATCAGCGTTCCTGTGATGGCTACTCTGAGGCTGATATGTCGATAATTGTGGCGAATGACAGGCCCAGGAGAAGAACACTGCACAACAGTGACATGCCGAAGCTGGTGGACTTCCTGCAGGGAATGTACCATGAGTCTCATGAGTTCGGTAGACAGTCATTCAGTTCTCTTCCTGAAGTCGCAGAATATGTCGAACCGTTGTATGATTCTTTCTTCTGTCCACTGACAAACAAGGTCATGGTTGATCCAGTGACAACAGAAAGTGGTGTGACTTACGACAGGAGAGCCATTGAGGAGTACTTTCAGAAGTTTACATATGGCTCTGAACCTGTGATTTGCCCAGTTACAAAGATGGCAATGCAAAGCAAGACACTGAGGAGCAATGTTCCACTGAAGAGCACAATTGCAGAATGGATTATGAGGAACGAAGCGACACGGGTCAGGATCGCACGTACTGCGCTCTCGCTGGCAACCACAGAGGCAATGGTGCTTGAAGCCATACATGAGCTGAAGCTGCTGGCCAGACTAAGGAGAAAGAACAGGGAGCAGATGCACAAGATTGGGATAACTAAGTTCCTTGCTCGGCTGCTGGAGCACAAGGATGCTCTGATACGCTGCGACTCGCTGGATCTCCTCTGCCTGTTGGTTGAGGATGAAGCAGGAAAGGTAAGTAAGTCTGAAATGTTTCAGCCTTTGTCATGTTCAATCTACCCCAGCCTGGCTGTGTGAAGTTTATTGAAATGCTGAAACTAATGTAAAGTGCAGCTTCAATTCCTAATTTTCCTGCACGTTATGTTAAACAACTCAAATTTTGCTTCATGACATACAGGAAATCATAGCTAAAACCAGAGCCATTGCAAGGACAATAAAGCTGCTTTCTAGTAGTAGTCCTGATGAAAGACATGCAGCTATCTCTTTCTTGGTAGAGCTTTCAAAATCAGAGTTACTGTTGGAAAACATCGGGTCAAATGCTGGAAGCATACTGATCCTCACCACAATGAAATTCAACGATTCCGATGATCCAATTGCTGCAGAGAAGGCTGGAGAGGTGCTCAAGAACCTAGAGAATTGTCCAAAGAACATCAAGTACATGGCTGAAAGTGGCTACTTGGACCCTCTCGAAAGACATTTAGTTGAAGGTAAGATTTTACTTATGCAGAAAGGTACTTTATCATTGGATTATAACGCAAATATAGTTGACTTTGTTTGATGTATTAATCGATCATATACAGTGTAAAAAGGAGCAATTTTATCACTATGAATGAGTAAACAATTTTTTTGCACAAATCGGTGTGGCTGACATTTGACCCAATCAATTTCTGAACACATATAATTTCAGTACAGTGGAATACACAACTCATGCTACAGTAAAATTTTTAAAAAATTTCAGTACAAATTTGTTTTGCAACATATGAGATAAAGCCTAAGCTAGTATAAGACCTCTTGCTCTGGTGACCGGTCAAAGGTATTTCTCAACAAGCTCAAGGTGTCATACAGTAAAATAACTCGTACTCAACACCATGACACTAGCTTTAACTGACATGGAAAACACAAAACAGGGTCAGAAGATGTGCAGATGGAGATGGTGAGCTACCTCGGCGAGCTGGTTCAGAAGCAGGAGATGACCATCAACATCGCCGGGAGTGCGTCGGAGATCCTCATCAAGATGGTGCACAGCGGCAACACAATGATCCGCAAGGCGGCCCTTGATGTCCTTGTACAGATCTCCTCGCACCGCCCCAACAGCAAGACGCTGGTGGACGAGGGAGCCGTCCCAGTCATGGTCGAGGAGCTCTTCATCAGAAAGATCGACGACGAGCCCACGGGCTCCAAGACTGAGGCTGCAGCGGTGCTCGCCAACATTGTTGAGTCCGGCCTCGACCCCGACACCGTTGTTGTCAACAAGGAAGGTCATGTCATCACGTCCAAGTACTCGGTGTACAACTTTGCGCACATGCTCAAGTGCTCCATGCCCGACGATCTCAACCTCAGCATCATGCGCGTGCTACTCGCGCTCACCATGCTCCCCAAGCCACTCGCCACGGTGGTCTCGGTCATGAAGGAGCAGGATATCAGCCAGACCGTGATCGAGTTCATGGGCTCAACAAGTGAGGCGCTCGGCATCGCTGCGACGAGGCTGCTGATTGCGGTGTCCCCGCAGATGGGGCACACCATCGCCGAGAAGCTCTGCAAGGCGCCGGGGCAGCCGGCCAGGCTAGTCAAGAGCATCGGCCAGCCAGGGCGGATCACTGAGCGGCACGCCGTGTCGGCGACTCTCCTTGCGATGCTGCCGTACCAGAACATCACGCTCAACCTCGCACTGCTGCACGGGGGTGCCGTGCCGACCGTGCTGGCCAAGATAGAGGAGATGCAGCGAGGCGAGATGCGGGCGAGCCGCCATGCAAAGCCGTACATGGAGGGCCTCGTAGGCGCGCTCGTCCGGCTAACGACAACACTGTACGACCCGGACGTGCTCCTGGCGGCCATGGGCCACAACTTCACGTCGGTGCTCACCGATCTCCTCGTGCGGTCGGTGGGCAGCGACGAGGTGCAGCGGCTCGCGGCGGTCGGCCTCGAGAACCTGAGCCACCAGTCGGCGAACCTCGCACAGCCGCCGTCCGTGGAACGGCGCCCCAAGAAGAACATCCTCCAGCGCCTGCGCGACGCGCACGCCGGTCGGGTGCACGACAACCGGAAACCGCCCGCGCACGGCCGCCTCTGTCCAGTGCACCATGGTGTGTGCTCCCCAGCCACCACGTTCTGCCTGGTGGAGGCCGGCGCGGTCGAGGGCCTCCTCGGCGTCCTCGAGAGCAACGAGAACGGCCTTGTGGTCAAGGCCACGTTGGGCGCGCTCTGCACGCTCCTGGACGACGCGGTGGACGTGGAGCGCGGCGTGGTCGTGCTCGCCGAGCACGACGCTGTGCGACACGTGCTGCGTGCCCTTCGGCAGCACCGCGAAGATGGGTTCGGCGACGGCAGTGGCGCGGTGTTGCGGTGGTGCTTCTGGGCCGTGGAGCGGTTCCTCGCACACGGCGGCGAGCGGTGCGTCAGGGAGGTGACCAGCGACCGGGTGCTACCGAGCGCGCTGGTGAGCGCCTTCCACAAGGGCGACGCCGCCACCAAGCAGGTCGCCGAGAGCGTGCTCCGGAGCCTGCACCGCATGCCAGACTACTCCGCCACCTATGTCTCCGTCGAGTTGTAGCAAGCGCATCGTTCATCTCTTCTTGCCTTGTTGGCTGTATATCATGGGCCGGTGCATTGTTTGGTGTAACTAAATTACAGAGGGAAAAGGGGCAAAAAAAAAAAAAAAAGCAGGTGCAATGTAACTAAAGGTCATACATAGCAGGGAAACGTATGTACGTACGTATATACATATATACACATATATACGTGTGTGTATATACACATAGGTATATACATATGTATATGTATATACATATATATAAAACTCTGAAATGAGATATGCACGAATTCAACCCAAATTTGGCTATATTCTTTGAAAATATCAGTTTTAGATTTTATATATATATATATATATATATATATATATATATATATATATATATATATAACAATTCAAATGAAACGTATACATTGAAAATATATACTCGAATTTAAAGTTTTTAGTTTCGATCAAATTTAGATCACATGCTTTGCTGATACACACACATAATTACTATTCTACGCTCAGATGTAGAATACGTGTCAGAAAGTTACTGCCATGCGTGAGTGAAGTTACTGTCAAATACCTGTATTACTGTCAGCTGTAACACTACACAACTAGCAATAACTTTACATGTATTTGACATTTGACAATAACTTTCTCGCATGCATAAGTAAGAGAATATATATATATATATATATATATATATATATATATATATATATATATATATATATATATATATATATATATATATATATATAACGAGTGCTCCTTGATGCCCAGGCAGCATAGTCTAAAATAGGTATGTATCATATGCGAAAAATTTTAATATTTATTGGATGTCAAGTTTAACTACGCTGAAATGGGGGCACCATGGTGTCTGGACACTAAGTCTACCTGCCTTTGGATTGCTTTTAGATGCATACAAGTGTAATGATATATAATATATCAGGCAAACCCGTTAACATTCATTAATTCAATAAGGCATGAATTTCCAAAGGAAATTATTGATTTAGCATTCTGAATCAATCATGGATGAAAAGTCTTAATCATTGATGGAAAGTCTCAATCATAGAGTCTGGCCACCATGGTGTCCCTGTTATATAAAATGGGGCATCATAGTGTTTGGGCACTAAGCCTTCCTACCTTTGAATTGCTTTTAGATACGTGCAAGTAAGGTTCTATATTACAAGTTATTTTCAACATAAAACAATTTTGTTTGCAATATCGATAAATACTATTTTGCAACGGAATTGTAAACAACATTTGATATGTAATGAAGTAACATTTATATAACATTAATAACAGTAAATCACATCCATCCACAACTCTCCTTAGCTGCGATCATCGAACAATTCCTGACAATGGGCATGGCACACCATAAGCATGTACACGCAATCCCGTCATTTCCAACAAAACAATTTTATAAAAATAAAACTATACCCATTGTGGCCACATCTAAACATGCTCATGACCGCGAGCATGACTATTTAAATAGTTTTTAATACTCTCAAGAGGTTGTATAACTTTACCTATATGAGATAATTAAATATACTATCGGTAACTTTGCGCTTCCTTGGGTGTGTGACGAAATTGATTATCATATAGCTTTTACCTTATCTAGTCCTAACCTTGCGTTAGCCCGATGAATGACAAACCCTCACTTAGGCATGTCCTTCTCCTGAGTGAGCATTCACCGTTGTATTAGCAAGTTTTGGTCCCAACACCTTGGTGAAAAGAGCCCATATGAGCAATCCTTCTTGAAATGCATTCACTATTTCGGCTTACCAAAATGCAAGGCTGGTTCTAGACAACTTAATTAGCTAAGACTAGAGCCTATATAACACATGTGGTTGTTTGACACGACTTAGATATGCAGCAATAATATTTGGTCCTTAATTGACCTGGGTGAAAATCTCCCCTATTTACATGCGAGCTACCTTCTCACATTTGACAGTTCATAATATAATTTGCCTGCATCTAAATCTAGATTTTTTCATTTTATTTTATACCAAACTAATAGAGCTTCCTCTTCTGGTCCAACATTTTGAAATCACCTATATCCACGTGCAAGCTTTTTGAATATTCAAAATTAGTAAAAACTAGTGCGTGGCTAAGCATCTAGATCATATTCTCAATGTAATATATCCAAATGATATTAGATACTGTCTAAACCATGTCCTAAGGTCTACAACGGTAAGGATAACAAATTTACAAGGAGATTCAATGCACACGAGCGGATATAACTACCATTACCCACAGTATTGCAATTTTAATGAAACATATGTGCATGCATAATAGATTTTGCAAATAATATACGATAAT
Source organism: Dendrocalamus sinicus (assembly GCA_036346575.1). NCBI lineage: Eukaryota > Viridiplantae > Streptophyta > Magnoliopsida > Poales > Poaceae > Dendrocalamus > Dendrocalamus sinicus. The sequence goes on along the minus strand of CM070656.1, from coordinate 11,014,230 downwards.
TGAAATATTAGGATCAGCATGGTCAAAAGAGGGGTGCTTTCCTTGCTATTGTTGCCCCAGAGAATAGCTCGAAAGTGTTATCAAAATCGTCCGACGTGATGGTATCTATTTGATAAAATTCAAATATGAGCCAAAAATTTAAACATAGACCAAATTTAAATATTTTTGCATATTTAGGTAGTGCATAATTTTAGAAAAAATTAGAGATAAAAATTACTTAATTTGGTGTTCATAAGCAAAAGTTATAGCTATTTGAATTTTACTCAGTTTAGAAATTCTAAAATTATATGCAAAATGTTAAAAGTGATGTCGTCGAATGCATACTTCTTGGAAATGCGCTTTCAAACAGAGAAAGTGAACTTTCCCACATGTTTTTGCGAAAATACGCTTTCTAACAGAGAAAGCAAACTTTCACATAACTAAAATTGACTTTTCCATTTTATTCATTTTCTAAAATTCCTTACATGTGGGCCATACATATCAGTCCCATATGGTTTGAATCAAGTTTTATTTATTTATTTACCGTGTGTGTCACATATATTAGTGACTCATATTTTAGTTTTTAGTTTAATTAAAATTCCTTAATTGATTTTAGTTGGGCCCACTTGTCATAGACTAATTAGGTGTAAATCAATCATTAGCATTCTTACAGGTGGGCCCTACATGTCATACTCACATATTTTACATTTCATTTTAATAACTTTTGCATATGGGTCATACATGTCATACCCATAGTTTTTGAACCCGATTTAAAATATAATTTTGATTAGGTAATTAACTCAGGCCACATGTCATGCATGCATTATATTTCATCATGTCATCAACGGTAACTTAATCATTCTGACAGGCGGGGCCCACTATCAGTGAGAGGAGAAGTAGAGACGATCGAGCAGAGTGAAGCTCCAGTGCGCTCGCTAGCAGCGAGGGAGGTGGTGGCCTAACTTTGACATGGGTGAAATGGACTGAAGAGAGCCTAGCATAGCCAAAGGCGGTGGCTGCTGGGACCATATGGTCACCGAAGAGCACCGGCGACGACTCTTGCGGTAGCGTTATGGTCGGCCACGGAAAAGGCTAAGATATGGTGGGGGATTTCCAAATCCAACTAGTGCACGAGCAACTAGGGGCTACCAGAAGTTTGTTGAGGGGGTTGGTGACATTGGAGAGGCACTAGAGTGGCCGAATGGTAAGGAGTAGCGGCGGTGCAGTGGATGTCCATGCGTGAGGAAGCTCCACAGTGAGGGAGAGCTACGAGTGAGTGTTGCATTAGCTCAAGGGATAGTCAATGATGCTATGAGAGAGAAGAATTAGGTTAGGTCTCATCAGAGAGGAAGAATGGCTAGCGGTGGTGCTCCTGACCGAAGATGAGAACAATGGCTCAAATCCAACAGTGTCAGCACGAATTAAGAAATTAGCTAAGGGGAAATACTCTATAGGATGTGGAACATAAGGTGATACAAGTAGAAATGCAAGAGGTTCATTGGAGAGCTCGAGCCACGGCAGAGCATGCGCACCGGAGCTGAGGGAGATGGCGCGATCCGAGCAAGACAAGGAGGGAAAGGCTCGGATTTTCATGGAAATGAGATGGTGGTGAGATGAGGAAGACGATGGCATGGTCAAAATGGCTTTATAGGGATGAGATGGCTGGGATTGCTTCGCGAGTTCTCACGAGCATGGCGGAGACAGGGTGCTCGGTTCTTCTCAGTGGAGCACGACACGCAAAAGAGACAAGGACAGGGGAGACTCAATGCAGTGATGCGACAGGTAGGTGAGGGCGGGCGGGTGATCAAGAAACCACGGGTGTGGCATCAAAATCCAGCAGAACACCATGGCGGAGCTAGCATGGGCTCACGAGAGGTGGACGACGACCCCTGAAGCTGGGCCCAACGCATCAGCAGGTGAAGGAAGACCTGATGGGTTGGGTCCGATCCAACTTGTCAGCTTTGAGTTTCTAATAGATAGAGAGAAGGCATAAAGTTCAAGAATATGCATTCACAATGAAGAAAGTGGAATAGATAAGTGAAGAAAGTGGTTTTGCTCGGCTGAGAGGTTTGAAGAATTTTAGGCATAGTAGATGAGCTCTAAAAATTATGAAAATATTTTTAGAGACTCCTGAAATAGTGTTGATTATAGTATAATTTTTCCAAAATTTTGTCTACCTTGAATTTTTATCAAAATTATTGGAAGGCTACTGTGTTGTGTATATGCACTATTTTGATTTGAATAATTTTATGAACATTTTCAAATTTTTATTTCCAGTGCCATGAATGTATTTATGAGTTTTTGAATTAATTTCTACTATAAATTGTCCTATGCCACTTATGGATCATATTTTCATATTCGATTTTGAATTCAAATTAAATTCTATTAGCAGCACAATTTTATTTTCCAAAAATTGTATTTGCAAATTATTTTCCAAATAAACTCCAATAAAAATCAGGGAAATAAGATGCATGCAAAAGTTTTAAGTTTTACTTATTTTTAGATATTTTTTAGAATTCAAGATATTACACGTCCATACAAACGCTTAAAAATCATGAGCCTAAACCGAAAAGAATTGACAAAAGACATGGCTTCTCATCCAGCTTGTGCCCAAAATTACCCACCATTTCACTGCTAAGTAAGGGTGGCACCGGTGACCACCACGACCTTCGGTCACGACCAAGCTCGGCACTGGCGACCGCCCAGACCGATCGCCACCCTCTGTGTATTACTGCACTAGTCCTAGATTAAGCTAGTGCACATAGTCAAACAATGATGATTACATAACCAACAATGCTTTATTACAATAATAGAGAGTACAGACCTTATCATCTCTTTATTACAATTGAGGTTTCATGACCTCACAGGTGAATGCATTTGCTTTCGGTTGACCAAGTGAGAAAATGATCTTTTGTGACATAGAGTCAACACATAGGAATGAAGAGCTATCAGGGAACTCTTCTCTGTTGAAGAACACATGAAGTAGAACATGGAGGTGATGGCCATGGTGAATGAAGGCGCCAGTGAGGGAAGGGAGGGGCGGCGTGGGAACCACCAAAATGGAAACCCAGAGAGGTCCTCTACCCAATGGTGGTGGTGGCAGCGCTGGAGAAGGAGCCAGGCGGCGGCAGCAGTCGGGGCGCATGGCGACGGCGGCCACGCAGGGCTTCGGCAAACCGGCGATGTTTTGGAGAAAGTGGAGAGAGCATGAGGTGTCTAGAGACAAGGTGAATGCGAGGGTGAAGTTGGTTTGGCTCGAGAGTGGCCGAGGATGGCCCGCGATGGTGACGACGTCCAACATGGAGGTAGCACATGGTGGTGGAGCTCCTCGGCCAACCATTAAGTGAGCTAAGCTATGGGTTACGTTGAGGGCATAGAGGTTATGCTATCAGTACAAGGAATTGAGAAAGTGCTCACCAAGGACAACGAATTGATGGCGAAAGTCAAAAACGATCGATTCCGCGAAAAGCTCAATTCCCACTGATTGGCTGCATGAAAAATTCAATAAAAATGGTGGATGATCTGCTTGGATGCTAAGATAGGAGATGACACAAGCAAAAGTTGAAAAACTTCACTAGAATGATGAATGCCCAAATCGAGAAATTTTTCATCGTCAGAGCTTTGAAGGTTCTGAGATTCTGAGGGAATGAAAAGCGGTAGAAGAAGTGTTGGTGTGCTAATTTATAGCCTCTCTCATGATTTGAATTGCCGGGAACGCAAGTAATTTCCGCGACGGTTTCAGTTTTTAGAAAACTCCCAAATAAAATGGCAACGAAAGCACTAATGGAAGGTGGTGACGGATGCATTGATTCCGGCAATGAATGCGCGGTGTTGCTGGGCTCGCAATGCTTCAGACGGATTTGAATTCGGACGCTTGAGTGGAAAGATATGAGAGAAAGAATGAATACTGTTGTTGCTAGAGTTCAGCTCAGATGCACGCCTAGAGGTGGAAGATGGATGAACAGTATTCCTATGTACTATAGCATGAATAGTAACCGAGAGGAGAGAGAAGGAAAGAAATGAGAGAAAAGAATAGGCCAAGAAGAAATAAAAAATAATAGGTTGGGCCCAAAAAAATAAAACGGATATTTTTCTAGAGAGTTGAGATTTTTAGAGATTTGATTTTGAAGTTTTGGAATTTGAATTTGAAAATTCGGAATTTTAGCGGGGAATTGAAAATTGGAATTTTGAGATTTCTTCCAGTGCTTCACAAATAATCTAAATAAAATCCAATTAAAATCCCAAAAAAATTAAATAATTAATTGGAATTATTTTTCAAAGAAAACAAATTTTTGGGATGTTACAAACCTACCCCCCTTACAAAGAATCTCATCCCCGAGATTTGGACGGACTGAGAAAAAGACGAGGAAATTCTGCTCTTAGATCTTCCTGACACTCCCAATTGTTTCTGATTCAGAATGATTGCTCATTGCACTTTATAGAATTTGATGATCTTGCTTCTTGTGCGATGCTCTGCTTCATCCGAAATTTTGATTGGATGCTCTGGATAAGTTAGGTCCTCCTTCAATTTCACTTCATCTAGAGGCATCTGCTCTTCTGGTGCTCTGAGACACTTTCTTAATTGGGACACATGGAATACGTCGTGCACATCCAACAACTATGGTGGAAGTTTCAACTGGTGAGCAACTTCTCCCCTTTTGGCTAGAACAGGAAATGGTCCAATGAATCTAGGAGCAAGCTTCCCACTAACTCTAAAACGACGCATCCATTTGAGAGGCGAAACTTTCAGATACACATGATCTCCATGTACAAATTCTAACATCCTATGACGATTACCCGCATAGTTTTTTTGTCTTATTTGTGCTGCTTTTAATGTATCCTGAATCAAGCGAACTTGCTCTTCTACTTGCTTCAACACGTCTGGTCCGAACACTCACACTTCTCTGGTCTCTTTCCAATACAATGGTTTCCTGCATTTTCTGCCATACAAAACTTCAATTGGAGACATTTGCAAGCTAGATTGATAACTATTATTATAGAAAAATTCTGCATAGGGCAAACTTTATCCCAACTAGTTTTGTTTGCCAAGGCACAAGCTCTCAATGTCTTCCAATATTTTATTTACTCTTTCTGTTTGACCATCTGCCTGTGGATGATATGCTGTACTGAAATTTAGATTTGTGCCCAAAAATCCATGCAGCTTCTGATAAAATTTTGAAGTGAATTGAGATCCTCGATCTGACACAATCTACTTTGGAACTCCATGCAAACACACGATTCTTGATAGATATATATAGCTCTGCGAGTCTATCTCCAGAATAAGTGGTCTTTACTGGAATGAAATGTGTGACTTTTGTTAGACGGTCTACAATAACCCAAATTGAATTGTACCCTAACCTTTTTCTCGGCAATCCAGTTATAAAATCCATACTAATTTCTTCCCATTTCGACTCAGGTATCTACAAGGGTTGCAAAAGTCCAGCAGGTCTCTGATGTTCAGCTTTAACTCGTTGGCACACATCACACAAAGCTACATGTTTAGCAATTTCTCTTTTCATACTTGACCAACAATACCTTTCTTTGAGGTCTTGGTACATCTTTGTACTTCCAGGGTGAATTGAATATCTAGATTCATGAGCTTCCCTTAGAATTAACTCCTTTATTTCTTTCTGCTCGGGTACAAGAATTGTTTTTCCAAACCAAAGGATACCTTCTTCATCTTCTAAAAATCCAGGTGCTTTATCTTTCTTCATATTATCTTTGATTTCCTTGACATATTTGTCCTCTTTTTGAGCTGCCTTGATTTGGTCCTCTAAAGTTGGTTGAATCTCCAAAGTAGTTAGAAATCCTTCCTCTACTACTTCCAGATTGAGTCGCTGAAATTCTTCATGAAGTGCAGGCTGACTATCTTGAATCATCAGATTATTGTAGTAGATTTTCCTGCTCAAGGCATCAGCTAGTACATTAGCCTTCCCTGGATGATAATGTATTCCAACAACATAATCCTTTATTAACACAAGCCATCTTCTTTGTCTTAGGTTGAGATCGGGTTGGGTAAATATATACTTCTGACTTTTGTGGTCCGTATAGATCTCACAGCGATTACCGATCAAATAATGCCTCCATATTTTTAGAGCATGCATAGCGGCGGCTAGCTCTAAATCGTGGGTTGGATAATTCTCCTCATGCGGATGCAATTGCCTTGATGCATAGGCTACTACCCTTCCTTCTTGCATCAGTACACAACCAAGTCCTTGCCTTGATGCATCACAGAAAACTTCAAAATCCTTTCTGATGTCTGGAAGCGTTAGCACTGGTGCAGAAGTTAACCTCTCTTTCAGTTCTTGAAAACAGTCCTCACAAGTTTTAGTCCATTCAAACTTCTTTTCCTTCTTTAGCAACTGAATGAGAGGTCTCACAAGCTTGAAAAAACCTTCAATGAAGCGACAATAATAATTTGCTAAACCCTGAAAACTCCTGATCTCTGGTACTGATTTGGGTTGTGCCCAATTGAGCACACCTTTCACTTTTCCAGGATTTACGGATACTCCTCCTGTAGAAATCACATGACCCAAGAAAGCTACTTCCTTCAACCAGAACTTACACTTGCTAAACTTGGCATACAACTGGTGTTCTCTGAGCTTTTCTAAAACTATCCTCAGATGTTCTGTATGTTCTTTCTTATTCTAGGAGTATATCAAAATGTCGTCAATGAATACAACAACAAACTTATCAAGATATTCCATGAACACCTTATTCATAAGATTCATAAAATACACGGGTTCATTCATCAGGCTAAAAGACATCACTATAAACTCGTACAGTCTATAACGAGTACAAAATGATGTTTTTGGTATATCTTTTGGTCTAATCTTCACTTGATGGTAACCTGATCAGAGATCAATCTTGGAGACAACACATGATCCTTTTAACTGATCAAATAAATCATTGATCCTGGGCAAAGGATGCTTGTTCTTAACTGTCACATCATTCAAGGATCTGTAGTCCACACATATGCGAAGACTGTCGTCTTTCTTCTTCACTAGAAGTACTGGTGCTCCCCAAGGTGAAAACTTGGTCTAACAAAACATTTCTCTTGCAGCTCCTAAATCTGCATCTTAACTTCAACCAGATCATTTGCTGACATGCGATAGAGTCTCTTGGAAATCAGAGTTGTACCAGGTACCAAGTTAATAATAAATTCAATTTCTCTATCCGACGGTATTCCTGGCAAATCTTCAGGACATACATCTGGATATTCCCTTACTATAGACACATATTCTAAAGTTATTCCCTTTAAGCTGTTCAACACATATCCACTCTTTGAAGATGTGTTAGACTTACACTCTACTCGAATTCCTTCAGAATTGGTAAGAGTAATGGCACGATTGGCACAATCTATTTGCCCTTTATACTTGGTTAACCAGTCCATACCAATTATTGCATCTATGCTCTTGGAGTCTATTATAATAAGGTTCACTAGGAATTTAACTCCATTTATATCTATGGTTACTCTAGGGCAAACCGTGTTAGTTCTCATTTCCTTTCCATGTGATTGGACTAGCATAGGGTTCTTTAGCAAACGCGCATCCCAATTATATCTTTCAACAAAACCTTTTGATATGAAAGAATGCGAAGCTCTGGAATCAAATAATGTTGATGCAGGTACTGAGTTGATAAGAAACTTACCCAGAACTACGTCGGGTGTATCCTGAGCAGCTTTTGCAGTAACATGATTAACATGCCCTCTGCTCATTGCCTACGGAGTCCTTGGAGTTTGGGGTGTCCCATGGCCTTGACCTACAGATGGAGCTTGTGCTGGTGTAGTCCCCAGGTTGAAACGAATAGGGGTCATAATTTGGTGCTTTTGAGGACAATTGTTGGCACAATGTCCTATGTTCTTGCAATTGAAACATTGCACTCCTGCAGTTGAAGTATTGTTCTGTTGGGACTGGACACCATTACTTGCTTGAGGTGCTTGTGGAACTGAGCGGGGTCCAGTGAATGGTGTCCTTGGCACACTTGGCACTGAGGGCTGACTGAATTGATGTGGATTAGGACAATGACGAGAACTGCTTGCACCATGTTGAGCTTGAAATTTCCTCTTCTAAGACTCATACAATTGACGTTGAGCATCTTCTTGTATAAGGGCCTTATTCACCATGTGCTGGAATGTCGGAAAATCATTGGACACCAACTGCACCTTGATGTTGGGATCAAGTCCTTCCATGAACTGCCAAATCTTTGTTCCATTTGTTGCAACATCTTTTGGTGCATACCTAGATAGCTGAGTGAACCTGTTTAGGTACTCAGAAACACTAAGGTTTCCCTACTGTAGCTTGTGAAACTCTCTTTTCTTCATCTCCATTATTCCCATAGGAATATGTGTAGTGCGAAAAGCTTCAACAAATTCAGCCCACGTGATGGTCTATATATCTTGATGAGCAGAACAGTTGTTTTCCCACCAATTAGCAGCGATTCCTTTTAGTTGATGGGCAGCGTACAACACCTTCTCATGGTCATTGCACTAAGCCAAAATCAGTTTCTTCTCCACATTCTTGAGCCAGTCGTCAGCCTCTAATGGATCTACTGAACCGACAAAGGTAGGCGGTCTAGTCCTCATAAACTCTCCTAGCTTGGACTGCGATGCTTGGATGGGTGCCTCCTGATCTTGGTGGACTTGGTTCTGAGCAAGGGCTTGAAGAATTTACAGTTGCATAGCCATCATTTGTTCCCAAGTTAGGGGCTTGAGCAGGAGGTGGTGGAATTGGAGCATTGCTTTTTGGTTGGGCATTGGCACCACAACTGTTGCATGCGTTGTTCCTTGTGTTCACCATCTGAAGTGGTAACCGGGGTTAGCAAAAGATAAGAGGGAAGTAGCACAGATAAGTGATTAGGAAAATAATTAAACAATATCCCAAACCAACACACAAGAGAGAAACAAACAACTTCTTAGAAGAAACTTAACTTGAAATCAAATAGTTTTAAGGATGGCTGTACCACAAGTGCACAAAGGCTTGGTACAGTCCATCTAGAACACCAACTTATAATATAAAAACGTTCTAAGGACGTAGATATTTATTTGGATACTATTGACTCAATGAACTACTCATCCTCCAAGATGATGCGCTCCTCAAGATCCTCCTCTAGGTCCTCCTCAGATTCGTCCATGTGGTGTTGTCCATCACCACACGTGATGCAGTTGCCTGGTGAGTGAGAACGAGAATGGCTACGACTGAAGGTAGGTGACCGAGAGCAGGAACGGGAATGAGAAAGTGTAACATCCCCAAAAATTTGAAATTCAAAAATATGAAGCTTTTAAATTATTTTGCAATATGTCCTGTTGAGATTTGGATTTCTTTGGCGATTTTCTAAATTTTGGTGGAGGATCCAAAACAAATTAAGAAAAGATGCGAAAAATAAAACTAATATTAATATTGCCATAAAAGGAAATATGCAAATAATGGGAGGGAGAAACTTGAATTAAAATATAAGAATTTAAATGTTGAAAATAATATTATAAAAGGGGCAACAAAAATAAATATATATGTGTATATACAAGAATAGAAATTAGTAAAAATATAAATATACCATGTATATGTATACCTATATATATACTAGTATACACATATGTATAGATATACACTAAGTAAACAAAAAAAAACAAGAAGGAGAGGTCAGGCTGGCCACAGCCCGGCCCAACCTCTCTCCCGCTTCCTTCTCCCCCAAACGGCCCAGCCCGTTTTCCCACTTTTTCGGCTGACACTGCCGCGTGGGCCCACCCCCAACCCCGCGCCATCTCTCTGCCAGCGGGCCACACTCATCCTTCTCTCCCCGCCCACACCGTGCCTTCTTCTCCTTTCTCCCATTTCTTTTCTCCTCGCGCGTGCTCCCCTTTTTCCTCTGAGACTTCACAGTACCATCATTGCTTGTGCATGCGACGGGACTTCACAGTACCATCATCGCCGCTCCCTGCTCTGCGCCGCTCTTGACATGCGTCGAGCCCCGCGCCTCGTGCCGAGCCCCGCCCGTGAGCTGCCACTGCATCCTGCGCTCCAGCGTCGCCTGGCCATGTCGCCCCTTATAAGAACGCGCGCGCCCTCTCTAGTTCCTCACCACACCTCCGACACCCCTCCCCTGCGGCGAATTGCCCTCCCGTGCAGCATAGAGTGTCGGCCGCCTCCTTCTTCTTCACCTCTGGCCATCGGGAGGCCGGCCGCTTGGGGCCATCCCCGGCCGATTCCGCCGCCATGAAGCCTCTCTGTGGCGCCACAAACCCACCCCCACCGCCAATTGGACCGGAGGACCGCCCCAGCTCGCTGGCGCCGGAGGCCACCCCGCGCCGCCATGGAGCTCTGCTGCCAGCCCCTCCCGGTGCATCTCCTGTGCGGCTAGCCTATGGGTGAGCCTCCTCTGAACTCCCTAGTACTCACGCCCACTCCAGTTTTCCTCCCCCCTCCTCTCCGGCGCCATGCCCCTTCCACCCTCGCCGCCGGCCGCTAGAACCCCTGCCCGTCGGCCTTCGCTGGCACCCAGACTGTGTGCCAGCTCCAACCGCTTCCTCCTTGCCCCAACATCCCGTTTAGCTTGTCGCCGCAGCTTTCCCGGTCACCGCGTGCCGCCGGCAAGGCCTGCTCCGAGCGCCGCCGCCTTGCTCTGTTTTAGAGTCCCCTCCCCTGCGCTTACTCCTTCTAGCCTAATCCCACCTTCTCAATCGCGAAAGACCGAAGTCCAGTTGGCTAGCGCGCGCGTCTGAGAGCTCTGTGCTTGAGGTCGTGGGTTCGAGTGCGTTGGCCGCACCGTTTTCTCCTCTTTTCTTTTTATATACTTTCTGTAAATCCATTTCCATTATGAATAATTTTGTTCAAGTTAGAAATTTATTAGTGGAGAATAATAAAAACTTAATTAGGAAATAACCGAGATTATTTAAGGCTTAAAATGGGAGTAAATGTCATATATGAGTAACTCGTACAGTTGATACATTTAATAAAAAATAAAATAAATTAGATATGCAATAATGGATTAGTTATCATATGTGAATAATTAGGGGGTTTGAATAATTTGTTAAGCATCTAGTTATTAACTAAAAGCATTAACAACGACAAAGTGGCTTCGGTTAAATACCCAAATTTAGTAAAAATATCCTTAATTATAATTGAAATATATGTCTAATAATTAGTATGCTGTCATTTAATAAATCTTAGAGGTAGATCTTGCGAAACAACAAATATTAAAAATATAACCATACGTAACAAGCTTTGCCCAGATAACTAGGTTTAGACTAAAATTAGAAGTGAAGCTAAGCCTAATATTAGTTAAAGTAATTGCGAATGACATTAATTAAATCTTAATGTTAGTTTTAATTGAATAATAATACTGAGCATAGTTGCATATAACAAGTTGGGACCCGTGTAAATGGATCCAAGTTCAAAATAAATTATGTCTAGTAACAACTAAGTGCACATAAAATATCATACCATCAAATGCTATAAACCCGAACCCTGGTAATAATTCGGTGAGCTAAAATTTCATACATTGCGTATATAGTCTATGCCCTGAACCATAGCACTTAACAAAATAATGCTCAGTAAACTCGCACACCAATTCATAGTTCTAACCTAACTCATGGAGCTTTCTTAATAAATATAAAAAAATAGTAGTAGAATCTCGTAATAAAAAGATCGAGTCGTCGTATTCTATTATTGACAATGCCTCAAATCACCCAAAACACCCATTGACTCATAATAAAATTAAATCGAGTTTATTCGGATTTATTTGGAGCTTTAGAGTTATTTGCTTTTATTCTGGATTCAGTCATTTATCCCGTAATTAGAAATTGGAGTCCTCAAGATTCTATGGATCAAGCGAGGCCGAGATCAATGAAGACCCGGAATTAAAGATCATCACATGAGACAACATTGTGTGAGCTCAAGCTCGCGGTAAACCGCATCAGGCGAGTCAATACTTTGATCATATTGATCCTACATTTTCTGCAAATTACTTTGGTTTAAATTATCAAATTGCATGCTGTTATTTTATATCCAAATACATGTTTAATTTAAGATTCTAGTTATATGCCCATTGTTGACTCGATTAATATTACACCTCCTTTGAAAGATTTGAATATGTGAACCTTGTCACCCTAGCAAAATTATAATAGTAAACTTTCGAAAATAAGTCTGTAGCTATACGCCATGCTTAGTATTGCTTAGACACTCGGGGGCGCTGAAATGCCTCAAGCCTCATTATCATTTTAATCATGAGAAATTGGTTTGGACAGTCTTGGTGAGAATGACTGGTATATTTTGACATGATTATTTTATGCTCCCAAAAATCTCAACTTGCTTAAATATGTGAGCGGATGGTTTGGGGGCTGGTATGAGGTGCAGTGGAAGCACAAATTATGGAGTGTGGTAGAACCGCTCAGGTAATCCTAAGGACCGAATCTTGTCATGAAATCCTGTGTAAAATCGTACAACCACAAGTCTGTAAAGTACAAGTTGGCTAAGTAAATTTATCAAAATCTCGGACTCATCTCACTGGTAGTGGATAGAAGTAGATACGCAAGGGCAAGAGAAGGCCTAAAGAGACACCGAGTGGAGGGTGATGTTTCCCAATCGTACTAGCGCTGAGGGGAGTGGAGCCCGAATAACGCTAGTAACCATGAGGAACATCCCGTACATAGATGGGACCCACCGCAAGTGGGCAGTTTCCCATAAGGTGAGATGACAAAAGGGACTAGATACTTTGAAAAGTCACTGTGATGGTCTGCTCAACCACACGACTAAGGAATCGTGTGGGGTAACGAGTTGATTGTCTCTTGTGGTGAAAGTGTACAAACTCTGCAGAGTCAAAACTATTCGAATAGCCGTGCCCACGGTCAAGGGCGGACATGGGAACTTAACTAGATATAGTTCTATTTCAAAATGCTTTATGAATGGGTTTGGAAAAGTGAAGGGCAGTGGAAGGCCCTGATTTGAGTTGTCCTGGGTGTCGTCCCAGTGGTAATGTAAGCGGTTATAACGCTGAAATGTTAGCATATGGTGCGGATGCCATGTAATGGTGGATGGAATCTGAATCACTATTATTATTGCATTCTCTTACACATTATGTCTTTGGTCAAATCTGCTAGGTCTCAGGAATTTTTTATGTATTATATTTCAAATAATGGCACTTCTGTTCTTACAAAATAAAATATAGGGAGGAATAAATAGAGTCGTGTATAAAGAAGTTGGATGTTTGTGGTAAACACATAAAGGTATTGGTGGACTCATGTCAATCATAAAAAGGAAATGATAGTGTGGATTCTGGGAGAAATACTTTGGTGGGCCTAAATGGATATATATATATATACCAGATAAATGATTTAAATGATTTTTGGAGAATTAGGGGGTGCAAAGGTAATTGTTGGATTACGACACTGACAACTAATATGAATTATTGAAAGATGTTGATGATATTGGGATTAATAGGATTTGATCGACTGCTAGATAAGTCAATTGAATTTGTGAAAATTTGGAGGTATGATAACAATTTTTAGAGTATAAGTTTGATCGATGATAATCTTGGTGGATGTATACTAGTGAGTGGTAGACCTGATCAGTGATATTCTTGGTGGATATATACTAGCGATGCGTAGACTTGATCAATGATATTCTTGATGGAGGTATACTAGTAAATTAGTTAGAGATAGATAATGAACAATAAGGTTGAATATTGGAAGAGCAAATTATGGCTATGGATCAATAACAAAAAGGATTGGATTGTTAGGGATTCAGAATACAAAAGATATTGGTGGATAAAATAAATGATATTAGATAAAAGATGTTGCTAACTGTTTGGAGTTTTAGGCAGAAATCGATCGATGGATTATATAAATAATGATACCCACTGTTTGGAGATTTAGGCAGCAATTGATTAGTGGATTGTATAATTGATGATATTCGCTGTTTGGAGTCATAGATAGGGAACAGTATAGAAAGAGTAAGATCGGTGGACAATTAAATGATGTCACTCGCTGTTTGGAGTCTTAGATAGCAGCCAATAAAGAAAGTGTATCTTCGGTGGATTAAGTCAATATGGTAATCATTGTGTGGAGTTTAGGTAGCAACCATAACACTATGATTAAATAATGATAATGCTACCAAAAGCGATTTTTGGCAAATAAAATAACCCTAACCTCTCCTTTGATAAGCCTTGCATACTATTTATTTGCATTCTGTGTATTGGCTCGCGGAGCACGGTGGTTAGTGTGCTCACACTCGCTCTCATAACAAATCCAAAAGCAGGAATCAGATCACTGCGCTTTAGCAATACTTTTGGTTATGATGGAAGAGAAGATGAAGTCGTCAAGGGCTAGGTCGCGAACCTCCAGTTGGCTGCCTGTGGGTATGTCCTGAAGGTCCCACCTGTGTGCTTCGTTCTTCCGCTGCTGCAATTTAATGATTTCGACCTAATCGGCCCATGAGTAAGTCTATTATTATATTTACGCTTCCGCATGATATGTACTTGATATTCAGAACTGTAATCTGTGAGCACTATCTACTGATCCAGGGAATAGTGCGGTGGAATCACAGAGGGATCCGGATTGTAGAATCTGGGTGTGCCTGATAGAAAGATTGCATCCTCTACTGGAACCTCCGATGTTTATGTCGGGTGGTGGACTAGGGTGTCGCACGCTCTTGCGCGTTGTGAACCTGGTGCGGGGTCCCAAGGGTTGAGTCAGCACTGGGTTGTTGGGGATGATGGCGAGTGCGGGTGAAAACGGTGTGTAGGTAGCTGCAGCACTAAAACACTCCCGCTCGACCTCTGCTATGATCCTCTCTCGCTCCACAACTGAGAGAGCTGTCTGGCACTAGATGAGCAGAGCACAGAGGGTGTCGGAGTGCTGGTAGCTGGAAGTAAGGAGCATCCGAAGCTGGTTGATCTCCTTCAAGGCGCTGGTGTAGGTAGCTGCCATCGCTTGGGTAAGCTGAACCTGGTGCATCAGTCGAGGGTCATCCACTGAGATCTCGAAGGGCTCCGGGTAGCGCTGTCCTGTCCGAGTGGATGGGAAGAAGCAGAAAGGTGACTGTCGCAGGGTGTCCTTATGTATCTGGCACAGGTCAGCTATGGCTAAACGAGCTACGTCCTGGATAGCGTCAGAGCAGTGAGTTCGAGGGTGCTCGATCGGGTATTTGCGGGAGTCGAATTCCCCTTCCAGTGCATACAGAAATGCCTCCATTGACCAAAAATCTCGATCCATGATCCGAATCTTTCGCCCCCTGAAGATGGGCGGTTGGCGATACTCCAGATACTGCATGAGCTATCGAAGAAGGCTAAAAAATGCTCCATCATTCTCGCCATGAGAGAAGTAATCCCACGAACTTGCGGAGGATGATCCGACCATCTACAGAGTTGAAATAGTAGGAAAGATTAGTAAAAAAATTTTAGCAAGTGAATATAAGGACAAGAACGAGATAATAAGTAAGAAAAGAACAAAAGCAAGGAAGCTTAGATTTTTTTTAATATACATTTTTTTAATAAATATGAATCCTTAAGGTTTTTCCATTTTAATCTAGGTCACATCCTATAGTCAAATTGGCTCTGATACCATCTTTGTCAGGACCCCGGATTTTCAAATCTGAACCCTCTGTGTATTACTGCACTAGTCCCAGATCAAAGATAGTGCACACAGTCAAACAGTGATGATTACATAACCAACAATGATTTATTACAATAATAGAGAGTACAGACCTTATGACCTCTTTATTACAACTGAGGTTTCAGAACCTCACAGGTGAATGCATTTGCTTGCCTTGGCTGACCAAGTGAGCACATGCTCTTTGTGACATAGAGTCAACACATAGGAATGAAGAGCTAACAAGGAACTCTTCTATGTTGAAGAACACACGAAGCAGAACATGGAGGTGACGGCCATGGTGAATGAAGGCACCGGTGAGGGAAGGGAGGGGCAGCGCGGGAACCACCAAAATGGATACCTAGAGAGGTCCTCTATCCAATGGTGGTGATGGCAGCACCGGAGGCGGAGTGAGGCGGCGGTGGCAACGGTCGGGGCGCACGGTGGCGGCGGCCATGCGGGGCTCCAGCAAATCGGCGATGTTCTGGAGAAAGTGGAGGGAGCATGAGGTGGCCAGAGACATGGTGAATGTGAGGGCGAAGTTGGTTTGGCTCGAGAGTGGCCTAGGATGGCCCACGATGGCGACGATGTCTAGCATGGAGGTGGTGCATGGTGGTGGAGCTCCTTGGCCAACCATTGAGTGAGCTAAGTTATGGGTTACATTGAGGGGATGGAAGTGATGCTGTCAGTACAAGGACTCGAGAAAGCGCTCACCGAAGATGACGAATCGACGGGGGAAGTCAAGAATGGCCGATTTCGCAAAAAGCTCAATTCCCGCTGATTGGCTCCACGAAAAATTCAATAAAATGGTGAATGAGTTGCTTGGATGCTAAGACAGGAGATGACGTGAGGAAAAGTTGAAAAACTTCACCGAAATGATGAATGCCCAGATCGACTGTGATGGCCGATGTTCGAGAAAACGAGAAATTCTTCGTCGTCGGAGCTCCGAAGTTTCTGAGATTCTAAGTGACTGAAAAGGGGTAGAAGAGGTGTTGGTGTGCCAATTTATAGCCTCCCTCATGATTTGAATCGCCGGGAACACGAGTAATTTCGGCGACAATTTCAGTTTTTAGAAAATTGCCAAATAAAACGGTAGCGAAAGCACTAATGGAAGGTGGTAACGGATGCATTGACTCCGGCGATGAATGCGTGGTGTTGCTAGGCTCGCAACGCTTCAAACGGATTTGAATTGGACGCTTGAGTGGAAAGATATGAAAGAAAGAATGAAGACTGTTGTCGCTGGAGCTTAGCTCGAACGCACACCTGGAGGTGGAAGACAGATGAACAGTATTCATATGTACTGTAGCATGAATAGTAACCGAGAGGAGAGAGAAAGAAAGAAAGAAATGAGAGAAAAGAATAGGCCAAGAAGAAAGAAAAAAAATAATAGGTTGGGCTCAGAAAAATAAAACGGATATTTTTCTAGAGAGTTGAGATTTTTAGAGATTTGGTTTTGAATTTTTGGCATTTGAATTTGAATTTGAAAATTCAGAATTTTAGCGGGAAATTGAAAATTGGAATTTTGGGATTTCTTCCGGTACTTCACAAATAATCCAAATAAAATTCAATTAAAATTCCAAAAAGTTTTAAATAATTAATTGGAATTAGTTTAAATTTTTTTTGGATGTTACAGTGTGCCCGGCCGCCGTCCCATTCTCTCTCTGACCGCCGCCGCCCCAGTCACTGTACCATTCTCCATCTCCGACTGTCGCTGCCCCCATCCCTTGCATCCCGACCGCTGCCCCCGTCCTCCGTGTCCCCAGCTGCCGAGGTAACCATCTTCTCCCTTCACCATTCAGATCTGAGCACCTCCTCTTTTTTATTTGTGTTTGGATCAGGGATCCAAATACCGGTGGTAATCGTTTGCACGCGCAGAATCGGTTTTACTGGTGCCGATCGGGAGAAAAAACCACCGTTTTTTATTTAATTCAAATTTAAACTTTTGAATGTAAAAATTAGTTTATCTAATGATATTTACATTATTTAGCACTAATAAAATGTATTAGGAAGATGCATGCACTTTCCGTGCTTGATTTCATACTTTTTTCCATGAATGTATTAGGAATTTTCAAATTTTGAATGTAAAAGTTAGTTTTCCTAATGATATTTATATTGTATAACACTAACTTTTACATTATGCCAGCATCAAATTCAGTAATATGTAGGTAGTTTTGAGGGATATGATACAATTAAATAAAACAGTAACACCTATCTTAGCATCCTATTTGCACAATCATCAAAACCTAGATGATAAACACTCTTCAGAAGGCACATTGAAAGATTACAATTGGAGCATTGAAGTATTAATGCTAAATAATATTTATCAATGTTAAGGGTGTAAGTGATGCAATCCTAATCCGTCAACTTTGGAGATAAGTATGCATCAGTCTGAATACTTTTAGTTGTCATGCATCTCAATTACTTTTGGCCTCATAGTTACAAGAAAATGCTTCAAGAAGGGATTAGTTTGATGTAGTCTTATGCGGGTTTTACTTGTTATAAAAAACTTAAACTTTTGGCAAAATGTCCACCCATAACTTTCAATTTACGGCAACAAAAGTGGAGCTTCAACTTCCATACTCATTCCACCGGTTTTTCCGGTTTTCTCACCGGTAAAACCGGTTACCGGCCGCCTCCCGCCCCGCCAAAAAAATTCGTTTGCTAAATTTCATCCGGTTTTAAACCGATTTCCGATGCACGGGCGTAATCGCCGTTACGGCACGCCGCCGTGGCCGGATTCACCCTGCACGGTTTTTCGATCCTTGGTTTGGATCTCAAGCATCTGTATGTGGATAAAACCTTCTTCATTCAGTAACAGGTATTCACATGTTGATAGATTCTTGAATTTGTAAATAATCTGATGGATTCACGAGTCAATCCCTAATTTCTTCAAAATGCGATTTCTTCAAATTTTTTGGTTTATTATCGATCGGATTGTTACTATGTGTAATCGGCTAGTGCTAGATGAAAAGGGAATCAAAATGGGAATAAAATCCTGCCTTTATGAACCGGCAAATAAGAAAGTTTCATAGGCCGTTCATTTTAGCACCGTTCATCTTTATCACAGGTTTGTGCGTAAGCTGGAAGCACAAGCCGTGCCAAACGGGGGATGTTGCCTTTTCCAGGCAGCAGCTTTTCGGTACAGCCAGCGAGAAGCCGTCTTATGCCCAAGCCCATGCCCGCTGCCGCTTATGACATTTGGTTGAGATTTATTAGTCTAATAAATATTTATTCCTGAGAAAAGCTAAAAACTGCGCTGAAAAGCAAAAAAGACAAGGGCCGTACTCTATGATCGTCCTGGGTATATAGACATACTCCAGAGTGTAAATTCTGTGGACAGAGAACAGTTTAGAATTATTGAATCTGAAATAAACGCTACCCAGATACAATCACCTTCTGGCAAAATGAAACTTCCAGATGTAGAGATTGTCGAATTACCAATAGACATGTAAAATTTCAGGATAACATATTGCTTGAAATCGCCATATGAGCAACCCTATATTTTGGTCTTCAACATTCTCTAGTAGCAAATGGAACATTCGACGAAAAGGCTTACAGGAAATAGACTGCTGCTGCCAGTATGCTCGAAAAAGGCTTACAGGAAATCAACAGAGCGTTTTGGATGGCTATACTTCAGTGATAACTGTGAGCTGGTACCACAATATCAACAAGCTCACATCTCATTGTTCTGTTCAAACCCCATGGCCCATATGACCTCTTGCTTTAGTTGCGGAATCTCTCTCTCAAGGTTTACCATTTGATTCTTGATTGTTAAGAGGGGTAAAAGGCATCCTGACGACGTTGTGGAACTCTCCGTCAAAATTATTGGGCATCTGTCCAATGCTCAAGTCATAAGGATGCATCTGATCACAAAGAACTAAAAGAATATAAAAGGGACTAGCAAGTGTCGAAAATCTCATGTAGATATTCTTTTTCCAATGACAATATTAATGAACCAGTAATTCTTGAACCACCACACTATATAGCACTGGACTACGTCTTACGGAAATCTGGCAGTTACCTGTACTAGTTTTCGTCAATATAGCATTTGCTTCAAAGTGCTTGAAATGAAAAATCTAACCACAGTTTTAAGTCATGACACAAACCTGTTGTTTAGGTTCTTTGAATGTACTGCTAGTTCCTACTGGAGCATTGATTACTCTTCCGAATGCATCAGTAGGGTTAACAGTACTGGGCAACCCAGCTTGAGAAAGTTTTGGTGGATGTAAACGGGGATGACCAATGTCCGGTGAGAAGCCAAAGGCAGATGATGCAGTAGTGCCTTGAGGTTGAAAAAACTGTATGGATGAAACATATGTCAGCTTGAGGAAGAGAATAAAAGTTGAAAACATATACGCATCTGGCAAAGAGTTGCATACATCCTTGGATAGAATGCGTTCTATGTTGAAGTCCAGCGTTGGATTGACGGCTGCAAGCTTCATCGACAAAAACTGCACAATATGAACATACAAGGTAGAGCAGTTTACATCGCAGCAGACTATGCAAAAACTGCAAATGATGCTACAAGTTTTGCAGACAACATCTTACTTCAACCTGCCGCTGTAATGATTGAACGTAATTGATTATCTCATCCAACATAACGGCCTTACCAGTGACCTAGTTTACAATTTCACAAGTGTAAATTAACTTTTCATTTACAAGTGTAAGATAAGCTTTCCCATGGCAATAATGTGGAGACAGACAAGAATTGCTTACTGTACTACAACCAGGAACAAGGTCCTGAAGAAATTTCATCCTTTCACTAATCTTTTCCCTCCGAACCTGCATTGCAAACAATAACATTCAAACTAAATGGCTAGACACACCATTATACTAAGAGATCTTCAGGGAGGATATCTAAGGACGTACCCTTTCTGCAAGACTATGGCTGTTTGTAGCCTGACCACGCCGAGCTCTTACATGAATGTACTCTTCCTTCGGTGCAGCTGCATTGTCCTTGGTTTGCTTCCCATTAGACTTCCCGGACGCCATAACAGGCCTCTTTGGTTCACCTTTCTTGTCGTTATCATTCTTCTGCTTCGCAGCCGCAGTTGCCAAATGCTGGCCTCCTTTTACATGCTTCGCCCCACCATCCTTCAAGAACAATTCATGCTCTTAGCTCCATCTAAATCCACAGAAATTCAGCTTTGTTAGGAGGAGGATTAAACAAGTACCTGGCCTGATCTTTTCCTCTTCTTGGCACAAGATACACTAGGTCCCTCATCCTGGCCAGCACCACCACTGCACTCCGGCTTGCTTAACTCCTTGTTGGAGGCATCAACACCATCTGACCTCTCAGCATCTTCTTGCTGCCCATCACCACTTAATGATGCATCCTTGCAACCTTCGCCCACAGTCGTCCCAATCTCCCTAGATGGTGCAATACCATTTTGTAAATTACCCATAGGCTGGGTACTAGGGAAAGGATGATTGATCATGGCTCCAAGATTGCTTCCATTGAAGCAAGGAAACCCTGCACCACAGTCTATGAACCCAGAAGTGACCGCAAATGGGGACACCCCCGGTGACAGCATCCTCAACAACGACGAGAACGGATGTCTAGTGATCATAGCATTTGCATTGGTTTCACCCAAGCCCAAGTTCTGTGCAGATGGATTCCATAAGCCAGGAGGGAATGGATTCCCTATGGCTGCCGTTGCATGAGTGGAAGAAGCAATCTGAGCCTCTGGCAAGAATCTGGGACCATGGAAACTCAGATGTTGGTTGTTTCCCCTGGGTTCATTCTTCTCCAAATCAGTGTTGTTCCTCTCATTCTCATTCATCTCCATTTCACTTCTATTACTCCTTGAAGACCAGAAGCTAGTGTGAGATGAAGCACTGCACAACCCCAAACCCTATATACCAAATCCACCAACCCCACAAAGATGCATCTTTTGAGGGATCCTATTAACTGATTCAACCTAATCTCTCATAAACAAATGCAGTACAGTGAAAGCAACAAGGGTGGACTAACACAGATACACATAAACCTAACCCACTAACACCATTAAGATAAAATAAAATAAAAATCCTTGGAAGTCACACAAGAACAAGTACACGCATACAACGCAAGAATCAAGAACTAGTAAAAGATCGTGATTTCTTGGCAACCCACCTCCTATCACAAGGCGCAATGGATTCCGAAAGAACACCCAAGAATCGCAGCTTTCTTGCTTCAATGGCCTGAAAAAAATGCTACCTTGACTCGATCTAGTAACCAACCAAGATGAATGGCAAGAAAGGAGGGAGAAGTAAAAAAAAGAAAAAGATCAAAAAGACACACGGCTCAGAGCCCCCTCTCCTTCAATTTAGCACCGCGTCCTCCCCCTTGTACAGTCGTACTAGCCTTCTTTCGTGGCTGCAAGAAATGGGAGAACGAGGGGGAAATTTTTACTAGTATTCTTTCGTGGCCGCAAGCAATGGGAGAAAGAGGGGGAAATTTTCAAGGACGGGTCCCTGATCCCTACTCAGTACTCGCGCCCCTTGAAAACACACGCGCTCTCTCGAACGTATCAGCTTGGCACAGCTACGTCTGCTCCTCTGAAGCCTGATCAGACAGAGGTCCCCCTGCTGTTCTGTTACAGTATGCGCAGTGTTGTGCCCAGAGGTACAAGATGAGAGGGGGACGGAGACAGGACCGGTACGACACGCTAAAACAAAGTTCGGAAGGGTTGCCACCGGGATCACGCCAGGTACCGGTTCCAGGGAAAAAAAATTCACGAAGCCTACCGTCAGATGGCGCACGCTCTCCGCTGCATCATCGGGCGAGGAGGGGAGGCGTTGGCGGGCCGGCACCACCTCCAGGTCTGGACAAACTGTATGTACCCGAAGGTAAGTAAGGTATGCTTTTTTTTACTACCGTTATTGTATAGCCAGTAAAATAGAATATATATGGTAGGAACGGTGATTTCTAATTTTACTGTCATCGTCAAATGGCCACATGCGCCACGGTTTGGTTTGGCAGCAATCTTTGACGATACGTGCAGTAAATTTGTTAGTATAGTAAAAACGATTTCATCTGACAGTAAATTTGTTAGTATAGTAAAAACGATTTCATCTGACAGTAAATTTAGCATGTATCTGATCGTAAATGTGATTTATATTTTTACTGTCATCATCACACAGCTGTAGCGTCAGCATGAGAGTCGGCGGCGGTGCGGTGGTGGCAAAAAGCACGATACCGACGATAATGATTGATTATTGCCAATCGGTGGACTACCATCACATCCTTAATTCTGAAAATCCAAGGAAATGCCAATAAAATCCCGAAAATATCTCTCTTGCCTATTTATACCCATTAATCTTGCAATATTAATCGTGTTTTCCATGAATCCCTTCCAAAAGGTGCAGAGTTTATCTCTCTCTCACACAAAAAAAAAGATGTGTCTAGATATCACTCAAATGTTTTCTTCTTAAAAATCATCTAAATTTTGGGCCGTTGGATTAGAGATCTAATGGCTCTTTTTTTGGAGGGGGGAGATTTTTTTTGAGGGGGCGGGGAGAATTCGTGCCGTAATCCAACAGTCATAAATCTGGACGATAATTAGAAAGAAGATATCCGGATAATATTTATCAACATCCAAAAAAAACCCAACTCGGGCCCTTCAGGACCTGATGCCGTAAGCCAGGGGCGCCCTTGCGCTGCTGCACGCCCATGCGCTATCGGCAGGGAGGTGGGCTGCCGGCGCCGTGGTCTCGCGCTGTCTCTGCGAGCATATTCCTGGTGAACTACGAGCGCGTGCGTGACTAGGGCAGCCGCGTACAGGGAGCCGGCCGAATGGACATCCTGTGTTCTTGCTCCTAATCTATTCATTACCTTAACTGTTTATCTCTAATCACCTTGCTTTGCGTGTAGGTTCGCACTTGGGGATAGAAGGGAACTCTGGACGTCGTCGCATTTCTGATCCTTGGTGCAGTCGATCTGCTGAATGCTTGGCAAACAAGTATCTTGCAGTTTTGCTCCGGTGCCTATCTCTTGGCAATAAACTTGTTTGCACTTGCATGGCCATTTGCTGTGTTACGGTGGCATTTTGGCATAGAGGTTTAGAGTATCGATGACGGTCATTTGACAACTAATTGCTATTAGTTTAACAGTACTAATATGATAATTAATTGTACCCGAATTACTGGATATCTAGCACACAGTTCTTTGTGTTTCATGGTGGGCATAGATGATTAACTTGGGGTTTAGCTGAATGATTAATTCCGGGGAATTATAATGGGATACTGGATATTCCGTCGTTAATTACATTAGGGTTGTTCACTTCAAACCGTAGCACTTGAGTGCTTGTATCACTATTATTATAAATGCCCATTTCGATCTCCCTATTACATATCAGATTGTATTCCTATCCTCCAATGGTATTCAATGTTAATCAATATCCATCCTTAATCTTGTATCATGATTACCTATATCGCTAATCATTTTTCAGTCTCTCTCTTTACATAATACAATCACACAATTATCATATATAGGGGTAATAACAATACCCACTCAACAATGTATGGGTGGGCCTTACAGTCTCGTTGTTAGGAAAATGACACCCTGTTACAGGTGATACAGTTGAGATGTGTGTCTGACTATTCTCGTATAACTTGATATATGAATTATTGAAATCGGTGTTGTAAATATGTCCTCAATGTAGTTGCATGATTATTACCCATCACCATATCTCCTTATTACCTATGGTTTCCATTAACACATTTATCGCATATTCTTGTATGACATACTCCCCTTGTCTTGCCATAGTCGCACTTTGTGTGTGGCTATCTGAAACTTCTTGTGATTTGTTTTTACTATATTCCTTTCATATCATTTCACTTGTCACTAATGAGTTACTTGCTGAGATTTTTTCAATCTCACTCTTGTTCCCTCCGTTACAGGTAAAAAGTTAGTAAAGTAGATTTCCTTGTGAGCATGGGTATGGGAGACACATATATTACTAGCATCGTGGCTTACCACAATTATTTGAGTTATTATTTTCTTTCCAAAATAGTTTTGGACCGGTCCTGTGTGCCAAACTGTTTATCTCTATTTCTTCCCCTGGTGATATTGTTTCTATTGAATTATTTATTTGTGAACCATTTACAGATGTTTAAGTTTTAATTCCCTTGGATTTTTATATCTTGTGATCCTTTTATTTATTATGATGATGTTCTAGTAGTACCACATTTTTAATACGCGGGGAGCTATATCTGCTGTGCCCATATGTGGAAAGCTTCGCATCATTTTACTGTCGATTTCGCATGGCGCTGCTTTGCGATGCGGTGGAAGATGGGGTGGGGGTAGGGCGGCGAGAGCGGGGTGGTGGCGAGCAATTTTACAGTGCACGCACGGCATCGCATGGCGTCTGGGAGTCTTAGGATCGTGCGGTTTTATGGTCAAGTCATGCATCTCCCATTATGATTGGAGAGTAGAATAACTAATTCTATGCTCAAGCGCAGAATAGCGCTAACACACACATGTGTGTGTATGTATGTATTATGAAAGCCTTTTTTCTACTGAGTGTAATTACTCTCTATACCATATCTCGTAAAGTAGGGAGTATCTCGCATAACGGAGGGTATGCACATATAGTATATGAGTATATAAAATCATCTAAGTGGTATGGATACTTTTTAAGGTGACATGTACAATTTTTTGAACATACTCCTTTTTATTTATGAATATGAAGGTATTAGTAAAATATGACAAAAACTATGTGCCCCTTTCAAATTTTTCATGTGATTGGCATTGGAGTATTTTAAAATTAGTATATGAGTATAACTAAGATGTTAAAGGAGTATATTAAGTTCATTTATGTGGTATATCATGGGTAGGAGTAACTACACCCAAGAGTAGAATGTATTTTCCTTATTATACACACACATATGGTGTCATATGTGGTGAAAACCCTCGCACCATGAAAACTTCAACCAGTACTATCCGATTGCACACGAACGGTCCAGATGGAGGTGGCTCCCCCTCCACCACTTAAACACACTTTTACAAAAAAAAAACACAGGCTTCTCTGTTTTCGTGAAAAACTCTCACCTCATTTCTTCCTACTCATTCCTTAATCCCCAAATCCATCTCTTCGTCGGCCTCCTCTCCCTAGTGCCATCACCCTCTATTATTCTTGTGCAGTTGCCTTGTCAGTCCGTGACATCGTCTCCCGCTCACCTATGCCGTCGGCCTCCTCGTTCCTCACATCGTTGGTCTCCTCTCTCACCAAGCCACTAGGCTTCTCTCTCCCTGCATCATCAACCTCTATTTTCCTATGATGCCCCTCCTCTTCCTTGCGACGTCGACCTCCATCACCCCAAGATCCAAGGCGGCGCAGTGGCCCCAAGGCGGTGGATGTCGAAGTTGGGCCTACTTGCCGTTGCCTTTCTCCCTAGCATTTGACTACAGAGCCTCTCCCTCCCCTCCAACTATTGTCGGATCCAAGTCAGCAAGGCCTAGATTTGGTTGGATCTGAGCTGTGGCCACCGACTCATGGTGGCATGAGGAAACGCATGACGACGCGTGGTGACAATGCGTAGAAGCCATGGAGGCAACGACAGGTGATGTAGAGGCGGTCGGTGGAGACGACAGGCTTGCAGTTGTTCCCCAATCTAGACCCGGCCGCCGACGGTAGAGGAGTGGGTGGCGTCGTAGTGGGAGGGATAGGATGACCACCTTGTAGGCCGCATGCGGCATACGTCGTTGGTTCGTCCTCCTCCTCTCATGATCCCTCCCCTCTTCTTCTGTTATTATCACTCTTTCTAGGATGGTGTCACAGTCGGTGATGGAGGTCGACTGCTCGAGAGTTGGTCGAGTCGCCACCCATTGGGCTAGCCTTGCCTCCCACTGCTGTTGCCACGCCCTTGCCTCACCAGTATGCCACTGTCACGCCGTGTCCACAAGGGTAAGGAGGCAATGGAGATTAGCTGGGAAGGATAGGACGCCTGGGGGTTATCCACAAAAAGAAAGTGCATCAGGGTTTTTTGTGCAAAAGACCATTTAAGTGGTGGAGGGAGAACCGCCTCGATTTGGATCGATTGTGTGCAATCGGACAATATTGGTTGAAGTTTTCAAGTTTTTATGGTGTTAGGGTTTATATATATATATATATATATATATATATATATATATATATATATATATATATATATATATATATATATATATATATATATATATATATATATATATATATATATATATATATATATATATATATATATATATATATATAAAATTTCTAATCAGTGGCTACGTGTAGAACAAGCATGCGTCTCTGACCGTTCCAACCAATCAACCGCTCCACCATCCCACCCTATGGACAGGTACTAGTGTTAATTAATTATGGTAAAGTTACTATCATATGTATATCAAGTTATCATATGTAATTCATGAAATACTTATAGTTATCAGCCGTAATTCATGAAGTTACTACCGTGTGTGAGTGAAGTTATTGCCAACATGCATGCATTGAGAGGAGAGAGAAATATGTATGTCAATAGCAAATAACTCATACCAAAAGTTACTACCGTATATGAGTGAAGTTACTACCAAACACATGTAGAGTTATTGTCTGTTGTAATACTATAAAATTGACAGTAATTCTACATGTATTTGACAGTAACTTTACTTATAAACGATAGTAATTTTATATAACACAAATTTCGTAGTGTCAAAACATATTCAATATGGATCTTGTTTTGTTAAGCTTGTAATTTCGAACACAATGGTGCAAACGGATCGTAGATTGGACTTTTGGTGAAAGAGTTATTGTATTTTTTAGATTGTAAACAAGATAAAAAATCATAAGTCAAGAGCATCTGTTCTCTTTTCTCTCCTGCTGTATGCATACATGCAAGTCAAGTTACTATCTCTTGAATATAAAGTTATCATCGATAATTCATTAAGTTACTATCTCCTGAACAAAAAGTTATAATCGATTGACTTATAGATGTCAAAGTTACTATCTCATGCATATAAAGTTATCATCAAATATGAAACACATCAAGATGCTCGTATGCGTAGCTAGCGACCCGCGTGTAGCGTGCGTGCACGCGTGATTAGCGTAATCGTATGTATGTATGTATATATATATATATATATATATATATATATATATATATATATATATATATATATATATATAATTTTACATATATTACTAATCAACGATGGGTGTAAAATACACGCTGAAAAGTTATTGTCATTTCTGCATAAAATTACTATCGGTAGCGAGTGAAGTTACTGCCAAACACTCACAGTACACACCGGATAGTAACTTTTCTCATAACAGGTAGTAACTTTTCGGTGCGAAACTGGCACACACGGAACACGCAAGTGTTTGTTAGCGTGCCCGTATACACACACATGCACACATATATATGTATTTATTACATTCATGTAAAATGATCCGGATAGAGTAGCGTCTAATCAATCAGTCCCTGGTTTGGACAATACGGGGCCTGTTCCTTTTGGTTTCAACTTATGCCTGCAGTTTATGATTTTTGGGTTGTTCGTGAGAGAGAGTATAGACTAACAGAAACTCATGTGTGATTTTAATCGATATAAATGAAATTGTTATAGTGTGTATTACAATTAACTTGTAGATCCTGTTCTAAAAAGATATTTCATTTAAAAGTTATTTACTTTAACTATAAAATAGATTTTAAAAGTTGAAAAAGGAGAAGCATACTTTTTTTGTGGGACTGGTAAGTAGTTAGTTGTGTGTAAAGAGTTTGCTTCGTTACCTCTTGCGAGAAGTTATTGCGGCCAGGGAGTAATAAATTGGTGACAGCAAGAGCTGTTTTCCTTGTAGGGGTCAAAGCTGACAGCAATGGAGGTTTGTTCAAGGACAATTAAAAGATGCCGTGCACTGGGCAGCAGCCAGCTGTGTGTACCAGTAGAATTTGCTTCTAAACTAGTAGTGGGAGTCCTAGTTGAACCACAGTTTCTGTTTCTGTTTGTCCAAACTGACATTACAGTGTAAGTGACAATACTAGTAACTTTCTATGATAGAAGTGGATACTAGAATTATATGGAAATCACCTACTCTATCTAGCATGATAAGTCTTGCCAAGCTGAGATGCCAAATCGAACACAAAACCCGTAACAGAAACCACGAGGGGTGTCCATGCAATTGCGTGCCTACTTTTAGTAAACTGTGTTAAGTTTGTTACGGTGAAGTAGCTTCCATACCACTTGCTATAAAAAAAGAGAGGTGAAACGCATCTTGTTAGGGCATCTCCAATGGTTATAGCTAGCAACTAACTATAAGACTTCCACATCATCTATATAGTACACACTAAAGTTAGCATTCTAAAGAACTATCTATAAGGATAGCTATTTGATGCTTACATGCACACATAGAATTTATGGAGGCTACCTCGTTTGGCGCTATAGACTATCTCTAGAGCTGTAGAGAGCTGTGTTCTCTTTCTTCATTTAATATCTTCCACGTAGGACAGTTGATGACATGGACTCTCTTGTAGATAGCTGCTATAGACCCATTGGAGATGTCCTTATAGTGGTGTCGAAGTTAGCTTTAGGAGATGCTATTGTTTTGTTTTTCTTGTTTGCTAATTGCTATACCTATTTCTCACTTATTTCAATGCACCTCTGCAATAGGATTAGGGGAAAGCCAATTTATTAGCATGATGCCTAAAACAGAAAAGGATCTTCACTTTGACTAAAAAAACAAAATGATCTGAAGTGACAAGATTTCAAGATAGAAGTATCACTACTACAGAAAAGGTCATAACAGACGGTTCAAAAACGTCATCACGCATGCTTTGTGAACCGCTCAATTTATGGGTCGCTGATAATACGAGGTCATCACGAGCGGTTTTGAACCGCTCGTGGTGCAAATATCACAGACGATTTTTAACTAAAAACCGTCTGTGATAGTTATAATCACAGACGGTTCTTAACTAAAAACCGTATGTGATATTTATAAATCACAGACGGTTTTTAATTAAAAACCGTCTGTGATATTCCCTTCTACTCCTAAATCTATTTCTGTTTATTGGCTAGCCTTAGGAAATGCTAGCCATGCCTTCTGAAATAAGCAGATCAACATGTACATGTATACATCCAATTCACATCTCAATTCATTTCACAAATATAAAACATCCATTTTTATTAAGATTAGAGCCTACCATTACAATATACCAAAACAACGAGCATGTTACACAACAAGAACAGAGAAAAAACAAAGATCCTCTATGTCTTCTCGCCCCTGATGTAACGCATGAGCTGGATGTTTTTGACGCCCACCATCGTCAGCGTTGATTGAGCGTCTGCACGGTTGGCATGAGCTAGTTGCTTATGCGGTGTTTTGCCTCCCGTAGACTTGTGCGTCGCTCGTCTGCAAGGAGGAGGAGAACAACAAGGAGAGGATAGCAAGGAGGAGGAGAACAGCAAGGAGGAGGAGACCAGCAAGGAGGCTGGGTTTTGGTTATATTTATAGGGGAGGGAGAGGGAGGGAGAGGCGGGAGTTCAAAATTTTTTGGCGCGGGGACAGAAAGACGGAGCTACGATCTGTGGGATGAGGATTGGTGGATTTCTATTGGCTAGGATTGGGTTGAGGAGGATCGACGGGCCCAGCAGTCAGATTATCATAGACGGTTCTATATATAGAACCGTCTATGATGAATGAATATCACAGACAGTTCTATATATAGAACCGTCTGTGAATTAGAGCACAAAATTTATATACCGATGCAATATAAACAACTAGTCTGAAACGAAAAAGTAGCAAAGCTTTATATGGCTTATATATACTCATTTGAAAGGTTTCGATGAGATCTACAACTTTTCAGTTGAAACAAAATCCAAATTCCGAAAGGAAGACCAAGAAAAAGGGCAAAAATAGAAACAAAAAACTTGTGATGCAGGTTTAGGTCCAAAGATGGCTGATTTTCGGGGTCTTGGAGGGCGACTGGCATAAGCCAGTCATTTTTTTGGATCGGGCTCGTCGTTAGCTTTCCAACAAGTACAATAACGTCGAAAATGGACACCGTATGCAAAAGTTATGCCGTTTTACTGAAGGTGTCTCAAAACTGAATCATACTCGGACTTAAGCGGGAAAATATGAAATTCTGAGAGCTTGCAAGGCGGGAAACGTATCACAGACGGTTTTTATTATAAAACCGTCTGTGATACTGGAATATCACAGATGGTTTTGTAATAAAAACCATATGTGATATTCCAGATTATCACAACCGTCTGTGATATTCCAGATTATCACAAACGGTTTTTATTATAAAACCATCTGTGATATTCCAGTATCACAGACGGTTCAGCGGTAAGAACCATCTATGATACTTCTTTTTCTCGCCACAAATACCACAGACAGCCTCCAAATTAAAATCGTCTGTAATAGTGTACATCACAGACGGTTTCACAAAACCGTCTGTGATTTGGCGTCTAGTATTAGGCTTTCTGTAGTAGTGTATGTAGAGGAAAAATTAAACACTATATCTTTTACCCCGAATCATTAACAGCAAAGTTTAATTCAATCTTGTCTTCCACAAATAGGTTCGAGACTAACATGCACGGGCTATGGTTTAATCATCATTAGGGTTCGCATGATTGAGGGTTACATTTTTTCCAAGTAATTTCTCATGCGTCTCAAATTGCATAATATATTTCGTGGGTTTTTAGCCTAGTTCTCGTCACAATTTTACCATTTTCTGCAATAATTATCATTAATTTTATTATTACATTACAATAATGGTATTTGTTGAGCATATCGCAAATACCGTAGAAGATATGGTTTGGAGCAACTTCCGTGTTTGAAGTGTCACAAGAATCAATTCCAAAGAATGATACCGTACTACCTAACAGTTCCCACCTCCAGGAGCATCTCCTTGTCAAACAAGATCTATTCTATTAAGGAGCAAAGTCTTATTCCTTCGACATCGAAGAGTTATCACATTCAAAGAGTAGTATATTAGATTAGGAGAGTGGAGAGGTTGTTCTTCACCATTTTCTTGATCTAAACTACATTAGAGTCCAGTTCATGTGTAATCCTTCATCTATGATCAATTGGAGACTCATTTGCATTGCAACATCTATTGGTAATTGAAGAGGGAAATGCCTTTCTTTTATTCTATGATGATTAACCTTTGTTTCAATTCTTTACTTATGTGTGAGTAGTTCATATAGGCGGATGAGATGTAAGAGATAGGTAGTAGCGGTAGAGATGCGACCATGCTGTAATTATATATTGTAGATGCATTCGGTTTTATTGGAGACATTGATTAGACCTATTGTACTTATGCTCAAACAAGGACGCCGCAGGAACTGAAAAAGAAGGCAGAGAGCAAAAATAAATCAATGATCCTGCAGCCGAACTGTTTGCCAAACTTCACTGCAATAGCACTGCCGAACAATTTGCCAAAAGAGAGAGAGATCACAAAAATAGCCAACCGTTCTGCCGAGAAGCTGTCGGAAGCTGCAGCCGAACTAAATGCAAAAAACACAACCGGTTTGACTGCAGGTAGCCAGCCGGTCAAACCGGAAATGTATTCAGCACAAGACAGTCGAGCAGAGCACAAAGTCTGACCGAAAGCTGAGCTTGATGCAGCAAACTGAAATCAGCCGAGAGCAATCTGGGAGCAGCAAGAATGAACACTATTGGCAGCGAGGACCGAGTATAGAAAAGCATCGACCTTGGAGCTGCTACCGAAAACAGCTACTGCAGAGGAAAGAAACCTAAAAATCTCGGCTGAAGACTGCAAAGCTTCGGCTGAAAACAGCAGAGAAAAAAATCAGAAACAGGCCAAAAGCTTGAGGCCTGAACAATGTAAAAAGGATTCAAAAGGAAATCTTCTCCAAAGCTGAAGTCAAACTGAGAGACAAGTCAATTTGAGACAGAGTCCTCATATTCCAATTTGCAAAAGAAGGAGATTCTTGGAGTAGACCAAGCTGCAGAACACTGAAGGAATACCAAACAATGAATACTCCAAAAACTGATAAGAGCAGGAAGATGCAGCCAAAGACCAAACTCTTGATGATTCTTGAACACTTTGACCATGAGACTCTAATATGAATCTCATCCTTGGCAAATGTAGACATTAGATCCAGAAAAACAAAAGGATGAAACTTAGAGCCTGAAAATCAAGATGAGCACTGCAGGAGAGACAAAATCCAAAATATCTCATGATTCTTGGATTCTTTGATCAAGAAGCTTTGAAAACAGCAGGGAGATGATCTCACAACTAGAAATCATAGACTTAGAACAAACAATCCATCAAGACTTCAAGGATACAACCTTCCCCTGCCTTCAAACCCTAGAGAGGCAAGAACAGAGGATGTAATGCGCAAGGGTTTTCCAGGAAGAACCATTGCAAGTAAAGTTTGCTCTCAGGGACAAATTAGCAAAATGGCTTTGATGAGGATTCCCCAGTTCAGAGCAAACCCATTTTGTAGCAGCATGACCAATGATTCATCTCTAAATCGAAAGAGGCAGAGAACATAGAACAGAGACAAGAACCTAAACACAGAAGGAAACTGAAAATCAGAGCAACTCATGTCAACTCAAATAAATTCATTTTATAGAGATGAATGATTATATGAAGTGTCCTACATCCATTCCACTACAGCCCCATACGCAATTGGAAATCAGGAGATGACTACCACTCACTACATGCTTCCCAACAGAGAAGAACACACTCACGAGAGGTAGAACACATACTCTCAGTTCTTGAGCTTACATCCCTGAGAAGAAGGCAACACCCCTGCCTCCTCTTATCACACAGCACACATCCTCAAATAGAAGTTCAAGAAGTGGCAGCCTGCATCCACTCCCTAACTCCCACACACATGAGGCAAAAGTCAAACTCTCACATGAAAAAGGAGGGAACCAGGATTTCAACTCCAAACCCTAACCTCCTCCATTTGGCCTTCTACTACCACTACCACTAACGGGTCTCCAACTCGTTATCTTCAACCGAATCCGCTTCCATTTTGTAGCCTTAAGCATTTTACTGAAATACCCCTGTCGCACCTTCCTGGAAGCTTCCTGTCCTCGCACGACCGTACCCGGCATCCTGACCGTTTGGACCTCAGCTCTTTCCTGAGCCTAGTCCCGGTCCGCTCCGCTGCATACGACCGCACAAGTCAATTACTCATCACAAACATGGAGACACCTCCACATGGTCTCTCAATCTCCCCCTTGATGAGTATATTGACAAACATAGAAAAAGCGCAAAGTTGAGTTTGTTTGAAAGTCATACATGGTCTAAAAGAGAAGCAAAGAGATGCAAGACCATATAGACAAAGGAGCAAAAACAGAAAGAGCAAGTTTTCCTCAAAAGCTCCCAGTTTGTCCTTGAAAAGGCTTTTTCTCCAATATTCTCCCCCTTTTGGCAATAAAATCATCAAGATGCAAAAGAGAGAATAAAACATGGTTTGAATGTAATGGCAGAATTTTATTCAATCTAAGCAACTAGAGCCATAAAGATTATCCAAAATGACCATTTGAGTGTTACACCAAGCCATAATACATAAGAATGCTATCAAGATCATGACAAGATACATATAATCAAGCTAAAAAACATAAGTCATAATATGAATATTAGATGAATTTCTTAGCATGTCAAGCCATTCAAGAGTATAGTCTAGCTAAAGGTATCCAAAGATGATGCAAACAATGTCAATAATCTAAGTGGAACCAAGAAGCTAGTATTAATGCAATTTAGAGTGCTACAAGTTCAAGAATGAGTCACTTGTTCAAGTACTTTGGTCTTTTTGATAATTAAGCAAATTAAGCACAATTGACATGCTTTTTTTAAACTCATGGTCGTTGCCAACCAAAATTTTAATCATGTGCTAGGTCTCAAGCCTTATGCGACCACTCCAAGCAAGAAGCTTAAGAAGATGATCTTGGTCATCCAAAACTCCCCCTGAGTTCATGCCTAGTGCAATGGCAAGCAGTCTCATGCCTAGTACAAAAGAGATCTTTTTGCTTTTGCTGAATTTAGTCCAAGAGCATGAAATAACTCATGCTTCATAATAGAACTAGCATAGCTCAATCTAAAGCTCAATAAAGGTTCAAGACTCAATTCAACCTATTTGACACGGCATGAATCATACGAGGATAACTAAAGACAAACTAGTCTGAAGAGTTAACATGACATGAGTTAATTCAATTTGTACATTTTTAATCAACTTATCATGGCAAAGATTAGACTACACATATAAAGTCATGATAAATCTAGCAATCTAGCACAGATCATGGCAAGATGTAAAGAAATTGATCATGTCAAATAAGGATAATAATCAAGGCTCAATGCAGAATGATAGAAATGCAAGAAAATCCAGCTCCCCCTCAACATGAGATGCACTTTTTAGTTCAAGTTGAGTTAAGTCAACATTAAGATCTAGAAACTCCTAAATGAACTCCCCCTGAATGAAAGCAATAAAAACGAGAAGCTGGGAAGAAAAATAGAAAAGGCAGTCCTTAAAGCATAGATAAGATATAAAGGATACTATGGCTCAGACTGACTCTCATCTATCCCATATGACGCTAGGACTATCAGCTGGTCATCTAACATACTAAGGAGCAAACACATTCCCTGTCTACCTAAGAGTGGCCCAATCCTTACTAGAACCTATAAGAAGTGAGTGAGCTCAACCTAGTGAGAAGAGAACCAGCTAATAAGCAGCATCCTAGAATCACAAGATGAGAGGAAGAAGTCTAAGCAACTAGACGAGAGAAACACTCTAATCTATGCTAGGAGGACTAACCCAAATGCAATGCAACAAATAGAGAACAGGAGCATATAAACAAGATAAAGCATAACACACAAAGCTCCCCCTCACAGCAATCTATAAGGACAGACCACCCCAAGCTCTCCCCGTAAGGCTGAAAACCTAGAGCTATCCAAAGGCTTGGTAAAGATATCGACCAACTGGTGGTCGCTCTCCACAAACTGGAGCACTATATCACCCTTCTCCACATGGTCTCTAAGGAAGTGATATTTGATATCAATGTGCTTGGTCTGAGAGTGCTGCACTGGGTTCTTAGCAATGTTAATAGCAGAAGTGTTGTCACAAAAGAGTGGAACACTGTCTATAACTAACCGAAAGTCCCGTAGGGTCGAGACCATCCAAAGCACTTGGCTACAGCAACTGGCAGTAGCAACGTACTCGGCCTTTGCGGTGGACTGAGCCACACCGGACTGCTTCTTAGAAGACAAGAGACAAGAGAAATGCCAATGAATTGGCAGGTGCCAGAAGTGCTCTTCCTATCTATCCTACAGCCACCAAAGTCTGCGTTGGAGTATGCTCTGAGGGAAAGACAAGATGAGGAAGAGTACCAGATACCCCAGTCGATGGTAGCTCGAAGGCACCGAAGGATGCGCTTCACCGCCTGGCGGTGAGATACGTGAGGAGAAGCTTGAAACCAAGCACACAGACACACAGAAAAGTGTATGTCCGGTCTCGAGGCAGTGAGGTACAAGAGAGAGCCAATCATGCTTCTGTACTCTTTTTGATCAACTGGCTCGCCATCCTCATCTGGGTTAAGTGAATCTGATGATGCCATCGGAGTTTGACACCGGCTTACCATCACTCATATCAAAACGTCTCAAGAGGTCACGAGTGTACTTGCCCTGATGCAAGAAAGTACCCTCTCGAGTCTGCTTGATCTGGAAGCCAAGGAAGAAGGTCAACTCGCCCATCATGCTCATCTCAAACTCGGTGCTCATGACATTAGAGAACTGAGAAACAAGAGCATGAGAAGAGACACCAAAGATGATTTCATCCATATAAATCTGGACGAGAAGGAGGTCATTGCCATGCCTACGAATGAACAAGGTCTTGTCTACCTTACCCACCTCGAACCCATGACTCAACAGATAAGATTTAAGCCTCTCATACCAAGCTCTAGAGGCTTGCTTAAGTCTACACAAGACTTTGGAAAGCTTGTAGACATGGTTTGGATATTTGGGTTTTCGAAACCTGGCGACTGCCTAACATAGGCCTTTTCCTCGATAAACCCATTGAGGAAGACCCTCTTGACATCCATTTGGTAAAGCTTGAAGCCCTTAGACGCTACAAATGCAAGCAAGATCCTAATGGCCTCTAGCCTAGCTACAGGGGCAAAGGTCTCCTCAAAAATCTAGACCCTCAACCTAGGAGAAACCCTGAGCTACCAATCTAGCCTTGTTTTGAATGACTACCCCATCCTCACTTTGTTTGCTTTTGAACACTCACTTGGTACCTATGACATTATGGCCTCTAGGGGGCTTAACAAGTGATCAGACATTGTTTCTCTCAAAGTTCTCTAACTCTT
This sequence comes from Dendrocalamus sinicus, assembly GCA_036346575.1. Lineage (NCBI taxonomy): Eukaryota > Viridiplantae > Streptophyta > Magnoliopsida > Poales > Poaceae > Dendrocalamus > Dendrocalamus sinicus. Next base: position 10,977,387 of record CM070656.1, on the reverse strand, counting down.
CATGCATGGCATTGACCCAAGACTTGTCAGAAAGAGCATGACTGACATCCTTAGGCTCGAAAGAGGTGACAAAAGCAGAGTGGAGACAGAAGTGAGACATGCCAGAATTTGAGCGTGTGACACGCTCAAAGAGATCTCCAATCATCTGTTCTGAAGGATGGTCTTTTTGGATATGACGGGGAGGTCCTGGAAGAGAGGAAGAAGTGGCCTCTACCTCATGAGCTGGTGAGGTAGGAACAGAGCCACTAGCTCCAAAAGATGTGGAAGGAATGGGCTGATCTCCTCGAGGTGCGGTGGTGGAAGCAAGCACCTCAAGGGGAAGAGGAACTGGATCGGGTAGACGACCCTCATCTCCATCCTCCTCATCGTCCACAAAGATGGGCTCTCTCTACTGAACCTGAGATATAGGGCCTAGTGCCCAGACTGGCCTCATCGAAGGTCACCTCACAGGTCTCTACCATTTTGCTAGACTCGCAGTTCCAGACCTTATACGCCCGCGAAGAAGTCGAGTACCCTAGAAAAAATCCCATTACAAGATCGTGACTCAAACTTATCTAGATTCCCAGACTTCAGATTAAAACACTTGCAACCAAACACGCGAAAATGAGAGACACTGGGCTTTCGCCCGTATCTCAACTCATAAGAAGTGCGATGCAAGTGTGCCCTGAGAAAGACTCTGTTCAAAATATGGCATGCGGTGGCTATCGCCTCAGCCCAAAACTTCCTAGGTGTAGAGTACCCATCAAGCATCGTCTTGGCCATCTCGACCAAGGTACGGTTCTTCCTCTCCACGATGCCATTTTGCTGGGAGAAGTGCAGAGAAGAGAACTAGTGCTCTACACCTGTCTCATCGCAAAACCTCTTAAAGTAGAAATTCTTGAACTCCGTGCCATTGTCACTGCGGATCGCTCGTAGGGCACCCGGGAGCTCAACAGAAAGCCTACTAAAAAGACCCCAAAAATGGGTAAATGTCTCATCCTTCGAGGCTAAGAAAAACACCCAAGAGTACCTCGAGAAGTCATCGACCATGACAAGAACATACCACTTCCCTCCTGCTGACTGCACTCTAGTTGGACCAACTGTGTCCATGTGAAGAAGCTATCCTGGTGCATCAGTCATAGTCACTGTGACCGGGGGATGAGAAACGGCAACCATCTTACCGTGCCGGCAAGGAGCACAAACTAAATCTTTGACCATCTTGAGTTTAGGCAGACCACGAATGAGATCGTGGCCGCTAACTCGAGTCAAATGGTCAAATCCAATATGACCAAGTCTCCTATGCCAAAAAGTAAGGTCATGGGACTCAAAAGCAACTAAACACTTGAGAGGATCACCAGAAGACTCAACAAAATCAGCACGAAAGATCCTCCCATATCTAGAAATCTCGCAAATCAGATTCCCCTAAGAATTAAGAATTTTGCAAATATTTTTCTTAAAGCTCACCTCGAAACTGTCATCGGTAAGCTGGGAAACAGAAAGCAAATTGTACTGCAGCTTACTTACTAAGGCAACATCTTTTAAAATAAATGAATCATTAACGCGCACAGTACCTTTAGCGATGACACGCCCAGAAGAAGCATCTCCGAAGGTGATCGTATCATCACCTGGAGCTCGGGCTAGGGAAGAGAACCAACGAGAATCTCTGGTCATGTGTCGAGAACACCCGAAGTCCACAAGCCAAACCTCTCCCTTCTCTGCCCGGCGAACCTGAGTCAACAAGAGAGGGATGTGTTAGTACTAGGATAATCAAAAGAGATTTTGGCACCCAATACTGAGTCACACGACGAGCAGAAGAAGAAGTCACACATGACTGACCTCTAACTACCCTATGCTCTCCGTCGCTCAAAGAGCCAGAAGGTCTATGTGCAGAACTGAAGCTGTTGTTGGGCTTGACTGCTGTGGAGGAGCGAGTCAAAGCACCGGCAACATACTGAACTCGCCGTGGGTAGCTATCTCGATGGGGGAAATGAGATCTACCCTCAGGATAGTGGATATCACGACCAGAGGCAAATCGAGGATAAAAACTAGAAAACTCAGAAAAACCAAGTCCACGATGCTGCCCAAACACATCTACACGATCAACTCTAGACCTCATGTTGGTCTTAGGTGCACTCAAGGTCTGGGGCTGACCCTGAATATGCCTAAGAGCCTAAACACGGTCTCTCCCCGGGATCTTGGCGCGCCTGAAGCATCTCTCGATCATGTGTCCATCCTTCTGATAGAAAGTACAATGATACTTCACCTTCTGAGAGGTAGAAGTAACATGATGGGGCTTCGCCTTCTAAGAGGTTGAAGCAACAGGTGTTACCACCTTACTGTCAGAGATCCCTTGGATAAAGCCCGCAGATTTGAACTCAACTTTCTTGGTTCTAGGCTTGACCTCGATCATACCTACTGCTATCGGTTTAAGAACAGCATGTGGATGCTTCCTAACATCCTCAAGAAAATCATATCCTGGACTTCTCCCCCACAACAGCACATACATCACAAGCAGATGGTGACTTCTCTAGAAGGTTCTTAGTTAGCTTCACACATTTGTCATCCAATGTAATCAACTCAGATTTTAGTTTTTCATAGTTATTACATAGTGAGCTAACATGATCCTTAGAAGCATATTGAGCCATTTTCTTATTGTGATCAACCATTTCTTGAAACTGTTTTGAGATAGATTCAAGTTCAACAGTTAATTTGGGACAATTGGTGCAAGATACAATGGGCTCAAGTAAAGAAGCATGCAACTCAGCAATTTTATGATCTGCCTTTTTTAAGTTCATTTTCAAATTATTGCAATTTTCACATGTTTCAAGCAGATCAAGAAGCATGGTATAAAGACCTCTAAAAGCATTGTACTTATCCTGACATGAGGTGCAAGAAGTAGTCTCAACAATAGTAGATGAAAGAGCAGCAGTCCTAGTCATCTCTAATTTAGCTAATAGACTAACATTCTCTACCTTAAGCAAATCTAGCTCAGAAATCACACTATCATGAGAGGTCCTTAGCTTCTTCATATCACCAAGCAAAGAGGAACATACATCACAATCGTCATGGGAGGAAGCATATATAAGTGAAGTAAGCTCCCGTGACAATCTCTCTACTTCCTTCTCCAACTCACTACACCTAACTCTAGATCTAGCATGAAAATTTTCTAGCTTGAGAAAAGCATCATTGAGCTGGTCATAGGAGGGATATACCTCATCGGAGTCAGAGTAGAGCTCGCTGTTGCCCTCAAGGGCCATGAAGCACATGCCGATGAAACCGTCGCCGTCCTTGGGATCTTGATCATCCTTCCCATCGTCGTCACTCCACCCCTCCACCTCGCTGAGGTCGATGTCGTCGAAGGCGGTGAGGATGTGGTGGAAGAGCTTCTTGGCTTTGCCAAGGTTGCAGAACTTCTTCTCTTTGCCTGGGGGGTTCTTGTTGCGGTTCTTGTTGATGTAGTCGTTCTTGCTTGAACTGTCGTAGTCATTCTTGCCCTTCTCCAGCTTGGGGCAGTTTGCTCGAATGTGGTTGGGGCCATCACACTCAAAGCAAATCACGTGTCCTCCTCTCTCTCCCCCCTAACCCTCTTATATGCATGGGAGAATTTTCTGGCTAAGAGGGCCAGTTGGTTTTCTGGGAGCTGCTCTAGTTGATCATCGCCAATTTCACACAGAGCAGCAAGAGAGAAACCAGAAACAATGTCAGCAGAAGATCCAGAGGCAGGACTGGGATCGGTGACCAAAGCCATCGACTGTGACTTCGACTTGCGAGAGACAATGTCAATCTCGTGAGTCTTGATGCGTGAATACAACGCATCAAGAGTCAAAGTCGAAAGATCTGTCGTGTCCTTGATGGTGGTCACTTTCATCTCTCAAACTCGCAAATCCAAGGCCGCAAGCATCTGTCGAGCATTGTCTGAGTCGGGGTATGTGAGACCGATCGCTCGGAGGTTGCTCAAGATCTTGTGAAACCTCACAAAGCATTCATCAAGGGACTCTCCAGCAAGCATTTCAAACTTGTTGTAATCTCACTTGTACTGGTCCTGTCGTACCGTCTTGATCTGGGTGGTGCCCTCATGGTATGCATCGAGGGTCACCCAGATGTCGTAGGCTGACGTAAGATGAGAAATGCGATCAAATTCGCTTCGGCTCAGTCCTTGGATTATGATGTTCCTTGCCTTAACATTCGCCTCAACATCGGGCATGCTCGCCACATTGATGTTCTCATCGGTAAGAACAAGAAAGCGAGTTTTGACCTTTCGCCAGATCGCATAACCCTGAGCCTGTATGTAAGACTCCATCTGACTCTTCCAGAAGGGATAGTCGATCCCATCGAAGATCGGGGGCTTGGTGGAATACTTGTCCGTTGCCATGGCTCACAGACCAGTTAAGATCTATCGAGAATGTAGGATCGGATATGGCAACAGATGGGGGGGTGAATGGTGCCCTTTAAAATCGCCCCTCAAGTATCCACTTAAAAAGACACTCTTCTCCGATAGCTACAGAGCTATAAAGAAGGAAGTAAAAACTCACTAAAAGCTGAAAACAAATTTGCCGAAAGACCAAAGACCAAAGCAATGACAAGCTAACCAAACAAAATGGTGAACACCCATTTGACAGCACGATGCTAAAGAAACAACTGAAAACAAATGTTGCCACTAACTAAAACTGACTTGAAGCTTCACACAAGAACTAGATGAAAAACATCAAAAGGACACAGGCTGCAAAAGAACTAAACTGCAAAATACAACTGACCGAAGAAACGCTGACTGAAAACCCGAATATTGTAGCTAACCGAAAAACTGACAACACAAAGAAAACTGAAGATAAAAAGCAGGCCTAAAAATAGAAGCAATGAAAGGAGAGCTATCTAGCAACCAACTCAAAACAAATGCTTGCAGCTGAACCACTGAAGATCACTGGACGGGAAGTAATAACACAGCAGACTAAAAGGGAGAAAAACAACCGAAGGTACAAGCTGCTGTCCCGGTTGAACCGTAGGTGCAGAGCCGGTCAGACCGGAGAAGCTGAACCGGTCTGACCGGTGTTGAATGCTCGGTCTGGATGCAGACTGCGAGCTGAACTTTTGATCCAAAAAAAGGAACATGCTGCTGTAGTCAAATAGCACTGAGAAATCTGCAGGAACGATTAGAGCAAAAAGGCTTTCAGCTGCAAGGATTCATATTCTAAAAACAGCAAAGACAAGAAGCATGAAACTGCCATTTGAGAAAGAAGGTTAAACTAAAACCTGACAACAGAGATACTGCACAGCCGACTGAAATGAGTGAAATTGTTAGATTGGTGCGAATCTTTTCCTGACAAAAGAGTGTGGCTACAATCTAAATAGCAAACAGATCTCTAATGGAAAGAAAAAGCAGACTTAAAACAAATAAAACAGAGATTACTGTTTTTGCCAAAAGAAACAGCAAGAGCGGAATAAAACCAAATTTCTTATGATTTGTTGATTCTTTGCTCATGGGACTTTGACAAATAGCAGAGAGGCATTCTCAGAGGTGTAAATATGAAGCTGGAATCACTTCTCTCAGGTTATCCAAAGAGATCCCATGCTCCCCTGACATCAAACCCTAAATTTAGCAAAACAGAGCAAATGAGGCGATGGACTTAGAAATCACAGAAATAATTGAATCTAGCTTTTGCTCTCAGGAATTGAATAACCAAATGGTCTTGATGATTTTCCTTCACAGTGCAACTCAATTTGCAACTCCTCAAAACAAATCAAAACAAGAACATCAAGAACAGGAAGAACAGCAGAGAAACACACATCTCAGATAAAAGGCATCTCAAAAGGATTCATTGCAATGGATGATTACACAGGAGATACAATCAACTCACTACGTCCCCATACGCAGTTGGATAAAGGAAATGATACCCGCTCACTACATGCTTGTGAGAGAAGCGCACACACACTACACGCAGAGCACACACACTCTTGCTCAAGCCTACACCCTCATTTCTTGCATACAGACTTGCTTGTCTACTTGAATGAGCTGGAAGGCAGCACCTCTACCTCCTCTTATCACCCAACACCAATCCTCAATTAGAAGTTCAAGAAGTGCAGGCCACTCCCCACTCCAAACTCCACATCCAAGTGAGGCAATGATAATAGTCAACACAAGAAATGGAGGGAAAACCTGCCACTTGAGTCAAATCTCCAATTTGCCCCTCAAGCGCCTTCCCGGAAGCTTCCCGCGTCCGGTATCCTGTCCGTCTGGACCTCGACTCCTCCCTGACTCTAGTCCAGGTCCGTTCCGCTGCACGCGACCGCACCCGACATCCTGACCGTCTGGACCTCCGACTCCTCCTGAGTCTAGTCCTGGTCCACTCGCTGCTGCCCGTCGTGTCCACCCGACACCGACCGAAACCTCCGACTCCACCTGAGTCTAGTCCTGGTCTGTTCCGTCGCGCACGACCGCAACTGACTTCCAACCGTCTGGACCTCCGACTCCTCCCTAAGCCTAGTACCGGTTCTCTCGTCGTCGCCCGTCGTGTCCGTCACCGGTGGCTCCAGCTCCGGTTCCTCGTCTCCCGACTCGCAACCACCTCACCAGCCTCGATCATCTTCGGCATCACCGACTGTCTGGACCTCAACACCTCCTGTGCCTAGTCCTGGTCCACCCCGCCCCACCATGACCTAGCTCCGAAGTCCTGCAGTCACATAGACAAGCAAACTGTCACATAGCACCGTACAAAATAGCATATCAACAATAGCATATGTAAAAGGTGCTCAACCCTAGAATACCCGAAACAAACTCAAACTCTCTAAACCAACCGTCAATTACTCATCACAAACATGGGGATACCTCCACATGGTCTCTCAGAGAAGAGCTAACCAGCTCTGATACCAATTGTAGGATCGAAAATGGCAACAGAGGTGGGTGAATGGTGCCTTCAAAAATCGCCCCAAGTATCCACTCAAAATTGCTTCTCCGATAGCTACTCAAGCTATGAAGTAAGAAGCTCAAAACACAACGGAAGCTACAAACAAAAGAAACACGGGGCTAGAAACAAGAAGCAGGAAACCGAATGCAAACAGACATAGCCGGTCTGACCGCAGTAGGCCGGGAGGTCAGACCGCAGCAGCAAGGCCAGTCTGACTGCCATCAAAGGGCTGGTCTGACCGCCTATATCCCTCCAGTCCGACAGCAAGTAAAGGAGCGGTCGAATTGCCTTAGAGGAACCGGTTTGACCAATGGCAAAAATGATACACCTGAAAGCTCAAAAAAGGACACCGCATGAACTGAAAAAGGAGGCAGAGAGGAAAAATAAATCAATGATCCTGCAGTCGAACTGTTCGCCAAACATCACTGCAACAGCACTGCTGAATAGTTTGCCAAAAGAGAGAGAGAGAGAGATCACAAAAATAGCTAGCCGTTCTACCGAGAAGCTGTCGGAAGCTGCAGCCAAACTAAATGCAAAAAACACAACCGGTTTGACTGCAGGTAGCCAGCCGGTCAAACCGGAAATGTATTCAGCACAAGACAGTCGAGCAGAGCACAAAGTCTGACCGAAAGCTGAGATTGATGCAACAAACTGAAATCAGCCGAGAGCAATCTGGGAGCAGCAAGAATGAACACTGTTGGCAGCGAGGACCGAGTACAGAAAAGCATCGACCGTGGAGCTGCTGCCGAAAACAGCTACTGCAGAGGAAAGAAACCTGAACTTTAAGGTTCTTCTTTGTTTTCGTCAAAACAGACACTATTGGCAGTGAGGACTGTGGACCTTTGAAGTACAGCCAATTTCATGGAGAAGTAGCCATCTTTTAATCTCTAGACGCTTCTTCTTTGTTTTCGTCAAAAGAGTATGACGACTTGCGAGTAAGGTTAGGTGTCTCCATAATGAACTTTAAGGAGTGGAACATATATGCCATTAACATATAAAGATGTGATGCCTCTCAAGCTTGAGGTTGACGAGGTTGTTGGAGTTTGCCTTTGCGCATAGTAGGCACCTCTCGCATGACTTGCTTGTTGCATATTTAAATAGATGAATTGCTTCTAGAAATGTGGGAATCTCACAGCTACATTTTCTTGGGAGTGTCAGGCATAATTTTGCAAGGAAGAGGCACTACTAAAGCGGGTGCCTCTTGTTGAATAAACCTTCACTTTAGCAGCCTTGGCATGGTGCCCCTAGGGCATCAAAATATTGCTTTGAGTTATATTCTTCTTGGCCTTGTGAGATGAGGCACATTGTTTTTTTTACTTGACCATTGCACACTTGTAGGTCTCATCATATTTGTCACCTTGGGGTTATGTCAACTCCTATGTCTAATGGAGACACTTTTTGGAACCATGCTAAAAAATCTCAATTGGGAAAATCTCAATTGGTGAGAATGACCTAAATTGGATCATGATGGGCATTGGTCTATTGTTGGTGAGGAAGGATTCTCCATCAATATGGGGACCCTTAATGAGAACAGCACCAAGCCAAATATACTCATACGCCATGCTATATGTTGGAGAAGCAGCTAAAGATGAATCTAACGACCATTGAGCATAGTGAAGATGGGAGGAGAACATGTCCCACCGGGCGTGCCATTTTGTTTGACGCGAGAAATCACTCACAGATTTCTTGTCTCGGGGTATAAGGTGCAGGTGTGCCAGTGTACTAAAGTACACAAAGATAAACAAATACAAGAAAGATAGGGAAAACATACATTTTATTCATTCATTTGAGAATAACAAAATTACAAGTTTTCTTTGCATGATTGCACTCCGTAGCATGATTTCCACAGCAGACCCGACTTAGACGATCTGGTGTCCTAGTTCTCAGGGCTTCAGAAGGCTCCCAGTTAATTACATCCGTGGGGAAAACCCACGGAATACCTCCGATTAAGCTGCGTAGTGGTCGTTGTCTTTGGTCTTCGCTTTACGTTCTCCATGCATATGATGAATGACTGATATGAATGTCGGCATTGGCGTTATCCATAGCTTCGTCAATCTATGGGGCCATTGATAGCATAGCTTTTGCACCGGCTGCGCCCACCTATGCTGTTTGACGTCGTCGGTATCGAGCAACACAAGAGATTGGGGTGATCAAGAGTGTGCATGGGTCACGTCAAGCATGACCAATCTAATGATAATGGCAGCAAAAATTGGTGTCGTGGACATATTGGTAGTCGAGAGCCATCATTGTCGAAATCCATTGGACGTTGTTCGTGGTCGAAACCCATCGGAGTCATCCATGCTCAAAAGCCAACATAGTCAAAATCCATTGAAAGTTTGACATGCGTCATTTTTACATATATTTACATGTCATTTTACCCTCATATTTTTCGCATTTCGAGATCATTTATCATCATTTACACGCTTTTCTACAATTAATTGTTCAATGTGGATCAACAGCAATCAACGTTGTTTGATTTCAACGAGTGGCAGACGATGCTCAAGCACGGTGAGTGGTCGGAGACGTTTGGGTTTGAGCAGTAGTCGATAACATCCAAGAGGTTGGAGGCATCCAAATTTGAACAATAGCCGGTAACATTCAGCTTCGATGAGCGGTTGGTGGCGTTCGCCTTCGATGAGTGGTTGGTGGCATTCGCCTTCGACGAGTGGTCGGTGGCAATTGACTTTGATAAGCAATTGGAGGCGTCTGAATTTGAATAGTGGCCTGTAACATTTGGCTTCGATGAGCGGTCAGTGGTTTTTGGTACCGATGGCGATCGGCGACACTTGAATATGAAGAGCGATCAGAGACGTCCGAGTGCTGAAGTTAGTGGCGCTCAACTTCGACAAGAGGTTAGAGGTATCCAAGTTTGAACAGTGGTTGGAGGTGTCCAACTTTGACAAGTGGTCAGAGACATCCGGGTTTGAACAGTAGTCAAAGACGTCCGGGTTTGAGCATTGGTCGGTAATGTCTGGCTTCGATGAGCGGTCAGTGGCGCTCAACTTCGACAAGAGTTTGGAGGTGTCCAAGTTTGAATAGTGGTTGGAGGCGTCCAACTTCGACAAGCGGTTAGAGGCGTCCGAGTTCGACAAGCGGTTAGAGGCGTCTGGTTTCGACAAGCAGTCGGTACCGCCTGGTTTTGGCAAGCAGACGGCAAAGCCCGGCCTAGACAAGCAGTTGATGGCATTTGGTACCGATGGCGATCAACGATACTCTAATATGATGAGCGGTTAGAGATGTCTGAGTGCTGAAGTGGGTTGGGAAAGTCTGAGTGTCAAAGGCGGCCTAAAGTACCCGAATATTGCAGGCGATCGAAAGCACTCAAACGTAACGAGCGGTCAAAAGTGCATGTGTTCCAAAGGCGATCGAAGAAGTCTAGAGTGGAGGGACTTCATGCCTCAATCCCTCTGAGATGGAAGTCAAACAACAATCTTGACGGTCCCGATGTCAGGACCGCAGGCTGCATCACGGTGAGCTCTAGAGCACCTGATCGATGACACTACTAGCAACAGCCATAGTCGTTTGGCAATGTTCCCATCGTAGCTGCCATTCATTATATGCAGGCTAGTTAGACAGAAAAGAAAGAGAGGAGAGGTTGTTCTTTACCATTATGAGCATAGTACGCTATGGCCTAGGCTTGTGTGGATCGCTTTCTCAGGCTCCTTCGTCTTCTCCTTCTTTCTTGCTTGTTTCTTCTCTGCGGATGTATTCTTCGCGTATGTGTGCTAACGGTATTTGTGCATCTTGTGTTTGTCTCCCTCTATGTGTCCTCTCTACGTCTCTTCGTCCGTTCCTCTGTGTGTGTTCCCCTTCTTCGTTCGTGTCTCTGCTTTTATAGGCACGAGCAAGGGCCACGGGCGATGTACATGGCCTCACGCGGTGTGAGTCAACCCTTGGCTCTAGGATTGAGATCTTGATCCGATTACCGATTCTTTCCTTCTAAAATTGTACTTTCCATATTCGAAAAAGATTTATTGAGAAATACCTCCATGAACGAAGATTCGGTGCAATCGTCTTTCCATTGCCAATATGGTTTACTCGGAACTAATCTTTCCTTTCCTTCTGGGTTCACTCCTTTCCTTCTGGGTTCACGACTGCCTTTGTTTGGTTGCACGCATTAGTTTTGTTATTGATAGTTCATATGTGTATAGTCATGCGTTGAATACTTGTCGTACCCGAGTGCCATGCAGGGGTTGAAAGCCTTGGAGTCAGCGAGTAATCGATGACTTCGGAGACTCAGTCGCAATCATGAGTCAAATGTAGCGAACCAGTCGTAGCATCGTAACCCAGTCGGTAGCTACGGTGATCCGATCGGTACTCGTAAGGTACAGCACCATGATCGAGAATCCATGATAACGTATTTGAAAAAACCATGATCGACACAACGCGTTCGAAATGATCGTGGTCAACATAACGTGGTTGAAATGACTATGGTCGAAGACCCACGACACAAGGCTCGACGCATTAAGCACTTGGTGGTTTTATTCTAGTGATGTTTTATGGCTAGATTATACCAAAGTTCTTACGAAATGTATATCTCTCTATTTACCTTGACTTATATTTTACCAAAATCTCGTCATCCATTACCCACTCGAGGATGGTACGTACTTACCAGCTTCAGTGATGCAGCTTTCGTGAACCTTATGAATCTACTTTTTTTTTAGAATCCTATACTAATTTTTAGGCCCAAGGTATAGGTATGGGCCCAAAACTAATGTCTGTGGACTAATGGGATGCAAGGACGGCCTAGTTCCTACACCAACTTTTATCCTTTTTCATTTTTTTAATAATTTTAACCAATAGTACCTCTTTACTCTTTAGGTCCCAAGTAGCAAAAAGAAAAAAAAAACAAAGAACAAAAGAGAGAGGTAGCCAACTGATGATATTAAAAAAAATGATTCAAGTGAAATATCAGACAAAAAAGAGGAGGCGAAGTTGCGAGAGCACGTCAGTCAACGGCGGTGGCTCCGACCGCGAAGCCCGCGAGAGCCGGTAAGGATGGTGGTTGAGGAGGACGAGAAGGCAGCAATGCTTGAGGATGTGGGCGAAGGAGGATGCACGAAGTTGGTGGTTACACGAGAAGAAAAGACAGAGAATGATAGTGGAACAATGCAACAGATACCTAAGGGATGTCTTGGTGAGGCCAACCGGACGGTGGACCCACAAAATAGCAATTTTGTTAAATAAAAAAATTAGGGCATAAAACATTTACAGTGATGCAAGCTCCGTTTAATCATACAGAGATCTTCCTTGAGATAACTATTCTGTTGGCAACACATACTCAAGCCAGGAATTGAACTCTTTTGAACGTATGAGTGCATCATGGAAGGGTCTTCGAACTAGATTAAAACTCTCATGAAAGCAAATTATCCTCACAACAAAATAATAATAAGATCAGTTAAGGGGAGAGAAGCAGAGGATCGGAGCCACCGCGAACTCGACAACGCGACGCCGGAAAGCAGTGCGGACGTCAGGTGCAATCTCGGCGGCGCCCGACGTTACGTTCGAATAATCGAATGAATTGACGTGCAAAAGCCCACAATCATACGCTCTTTTTGCTCGTGCGAAGCGATTCGTGCGTACAGCTTGCCTTGTCCCCCCTCCCTCGGCCGTCGTTCGCAAATGCACGGAGATTCAGGGATGGACGAGACGAGACGGGACATAATTGTCTCCCCCCCATTGTATGTAGCTATATATCCTCATCTTTTGCCTTCCATCTCGACAAGCATTGTCACTAGCTAACTGGATTATGATGATGACGACAACGCTCGATTATTTGACCAGCTAAAACAATACTACCATCTTTTACCAGAGCCAGCTTTGATACGTAATCCCAAACGGCGCAAAGTGCAGAGTCCGGGAAAATGCCGTGGTAGTGGAAACGGGGATAGAAAGCTACGATAAGTGTTACGTCAAAAAAACAAAAGAAAATAGCGCACGACTACACACCGCCCGTCCGATCGGGACCCGTACGGCACCCAAATTGGGCTAACGACAAAAAAAAAAAAGAAGAAGCATAGGACTCATGCCAAATGTGTCCTACCTGTCCTGTGCATGAAAACAAATACAATATAAATTTCCAACAAATTACAATATATTTGAAAGTAAATTTAGGAGGAAGTCAGCATAAATTTTGAAGTAATACAATATAAATTTTTATGCAAATTAGATTAAACATGTGAGTAAACTGGGGATAGTTTGAGAGCAAAATCACTATATATTTCAAAAAATTAGTATATATTTGAAAACACATTTAAGAGCAAAGTCAGCATAAACTTAGGAGCAATCCGGTATGAATTTCTATACAAGTCAGATTAATCATGGAAGTAAATTGGGGATAATTTGGAAGCAAAATCGGTATATATTTAAGACAAATTTAGGATACATTCTAAAGCAAATTTAGGAGCAAATCAACATAAATTTAGAAGAAGGCCGGTATGAATTTGTATGAAAGTCAGATTAAACATGGAAGCAAATTGAGGATAGTATGAAAGCAAAGCTGGTATAAATTTAAAATTAAATCAAGTGCAACAACGAGGCAATCTAGAATAAAATGGGAAAATAAATCAATCAACAAAAATTTGAAAACCAAATTAGTATAAATCTAGAAGCAAGTTGGGATAAACTTAGAAGCAAAATTGGTAAAACTTCACTAAAATCCATACCGGCACTAAAATCCACCACTTACCTAAATGAATTTGTCATCGCTTGACTCAACACACACCAATTCCATCGCCCCCCATCTCTCCCTCTCAGCTTGAATCTCCGAAGCGACCAACCCCGTTCGCACAAGCAAAACCAAAATCCCATGAAATTTCCATAATAAAATCACCACAGACCCCCCACCAAAATCCACAGCTTACCAGCACAAATCCATCGTTGCTCACCACAAAGCGTTGATACCCACCACCACCATCTACCTCCACTCGAGCTGCACGAAAATCATGCTGATCCCTATGTGAGAACCCTAGCTAAATCGTGAAGAGAAGGGACAAAATTGAAGAGAGAGGGACCAAGCGAGAGTTCTAAGCTGAGAGACGATGCATCTCTCGAAATTTCAACAGTTCTCTTGGTTTGCTATGCAAAAACCTCTCAAGGCATCTTTGTTTCACGTAGAACTTGCAGTGCACTGACATATAGGCCTTCACCAAAAGTTGACCCGGTTGTCATTAATGTAACACCTCTATGCCTCTGTTCACACATTGTAAAATGGCGATCGGTGACCATAGTTCACCGAGTGGCTACTTGGTGGGACCATGCATGGCATCACGTTTCAGGATGTAAACACGTAACGAAAAATCCCTATTATGTGACAAAAAAGGAAGATGTGATGCTCCATTGCTTGTATGCATGGATGCCTCACAATGACGTGCTCTCGATCTGACGACTCTACGAGGTGTGTGTGTGCAGACACATGTGCATAAATAGGTATTTCCGAAGAAAATATCTTAGCATGTCATGCATGACACAAACAATAAGAAACAAAAGGAGGAGGAAAAAAAATAAAAAAGGGTGTCCTTGTTCACATATTGTAAAATGACGATCGGTGACCACGGTTCACCCAGTGGCTACCTAATGTGACTATGCATGGTATTGTGTTTTAGGACGTAGAGGCATAACAAAAAATCACTGCAATGTGACAAAAAAGGACGCCGTGATGCTCTGTTGCTTGCGTGCATGGACTTCTCACGATGATGTGCTCCCGATTCGATGACACTACGAGGTGTATACAGACGCACGTGCAGAAATAAAATTTTTTGAAGAAAATATCTTAGCATGTCATGCATGACACAAACAGTAAGGAACAAAAGGAGACGTCATGCATAACAAACAGTAAGAAACAAAAGGAGCGGAAATATAAAAAAAAGGAACATCGGAAGCCCTCGTAATATCAGAGCCAGGTTTCGATCCTGGGACCTGTGGGTTATGGGCCCACCACGCTTCCGCTGCGCCACTCTGATCGTTGTGACAGCTCTGAGATATTTTTTTTAATAATGGTTAACTACGTGCAGAAACTCCTGGAACTCATGTCTCACCACACACCCCTTCCCTGAAGCATTATCATGTGCAGACGCAATAGACTGTAGCATTCTAAGCACGGGTGTACCTACACTCGTTAGTGGTTTGGATATTTATACATATAAAAATTCTACACATTGTACTACTTAAGATGTGGTTACCTTCAAAATTTCATGGCCATGTGCATTTCCGTTTGGAAGAAACAAAAAAGAGAAGGCATCAGTAAATATATGTTTCACATATATTCAGCACTGCTTTTTTCTGTGATGTACTACATGCACGAATTTTTTGGGTACATTTCTAACACTACAAAAATCGTGTCCAAATTAACTTAATGAGTGTAGGTACACCCATGTAGGTACAAGTGATTGTACCACTAATTTTGTACCCTTGAGTTGGAGAGATCGGAAGTGCGGTAATTATGAATCCACTTTCCTACAGATGGTCAAACAAATTCTTGACAATTT
This sequence comes from Dendrocalamus sinicus, assembly GCA_036346575.1. Taxonomy (NCBI): domain Eukaryota; kingdom Viridiplantae; phylum Streptophyta; class Magnoliopsida; order Poales; family Poaceae; genus Dendrocalamus; species Dendrocalamus sinicus. The sequence continues at coordinate 10,962,023 of CM070656.1, read as the reverse complement.
GCCTAGATTTTTTTGAAGCGTAGAGAAGTGAGTCAGACTATATGAGCGTTGATACAGAAAATTATACAACACTGCGTTGCATATTCGGTCACTATACATGTTTGAAAAAAAAACTTAGTTACATATTTGGTGAATATATTTGGGAAAATGGGGTCAGTAAGACTATTGAAACACGTGGTTTTTTTATTTAGGAAAATAGAACTCCAAAAAACAAAGAATCTATTAGTCCACCTGTAACATCCAGCGAGTTTGGTGGATACGTCTCGGAAAATCAGGTTAATAACACCAGGCAGACAAACAGAAAATATGGAAAATAGCAGGCACTGCTCTTTCTATGCATTATCATTTTCTGTATTATATGCATTTTACTTTTTGGAATGCTATTTTACATGTTAAGTTTTTTGTTGGAGTGATAAATTCTTAAATATATTTACATGAGTTTACCGCAGAATTCATGAATATATGGTAATTGTCGCGCTAGGCTTTACAAATTTCAAAGTTCATTGACATGCCACACAGAGCTAGCGTGGCACCAACATTCACACCTGCCACACCAATTCCTATGCGTTTTTGGGAAGAAAGATTATGATTTTTTAAACAAATAATTAGAACGAATTTTTGTCACTGATTTGAAATGTCTTATCGAAAAAACTTTTTTAAAGTAATTTATCAGTGTTTGATCCGTTCATATAAATATTTATATTAAAATTAAAAATTACAAGGTATAATTATAAATCATATGATATAACGAAAAAAACACACTCAAAGACAAAAAGCGTGGTTCATAGCACAAACCGAAGGAAGAAAAGCAACATAGTACCTTCTAGAAGACCACATACGGAGAAGTAGTAACTTGCATCGAGAGACCAGTTGACCATTCGGTAGCCTAGTACTCCTGCACCAGAACCCAATTGCACGACCTGTCTAGATCCATGTCGTTATTGGTAGACATGGTCAAAGCAAAGGTTCCTCGATCCTAGCGTGGAAGCAGCGCAGACGCTCTCAGCTAAGGTCCTGTTATTTTTGTTTACAGTGGTTTTTAGTTCCAGCCACTTTAAAAATTAAAATAAGTAAGATGATTTTTTAGTAGCTTTTTAAAATCACTTCTTTAAACAGTTTTTTGAGTTTAAAATTATGTGGGTCGTTTACGCAAGTCCCTCAGCTAAGATCATGTTCTTTTTTATTTTTTGTGGTTTTTGGTTTTAGCCTATTTGAAAATCGAAACAAACGAGACGACTTGTTTCTTAAAACCGTTTCTTTAAATGGTTTTGCATCACCATATCAAAAAAACACACCTAAAAACTATCAATTATAACAAAAAAAAGACATAGATTGGATAATTGGGCGGCGACGACACCTTCTGCCCCAATCATGCATGCATAGACGCACGGTCTGGGAAACATAAGGTGCTAATTGTTGAGGAACCGTCGCTGGCGACCAGTCCGAGCGATTCCTCTGTTTAGAACAAGAACGAATCAATCACAGAATCACAGAAGAATACATTGAACACACAGAGAGAGGTAGAGAGAACTCCTGATTCTTCTTTATTGCTTTCATTCATGTGTACATAATAAAGAGGTATGGCTCTCTATTTATAGACTACAATGAGGTGCCCACCATGGGCCGCGGGCTACTGGCCCAGGCCCAAGTTTCTTAACACTCCCCCTTGGGCACTCATCCGACACGTTCATGCCACACTAAAACTCCATAAAAACCCAGTGGGAAAAATTTGGAGAAAGTGCACATGATACATGTGATGCTGCGATGCACGAATTGCCTCATTAAAAACCTTGATCGAGAAACTTCATGGAAAACTCGTCAAGGGAAAAAGAGTACAATTTACCCAATTTCATTTGGTCTTCAAGACTTTATTCTTTGGGTACTTAATCTTCATGATCAAGATTTACTAACGGGCTTGAGAGAATTCTCCCCCTGAATCCTGCACTTCTCTAAGTCTCATCATTCCAATCCCTCACACGCACCTTTCAAGACTAGATGTGGGGAGTGACTTAGTGAACAAGTCTATATGACTTAGTGTGCAGTACTTCAATCTTGTTCATCTTTTGCAATTCATGAGCATAGAGGAACTTGGGGTTGATATGCTTACATAACCCGTCTGCACTTGTGTAACGCAAGCTGCATTATCTTCATGGATAATTGTGGGGGTTTGCACAATGTTCATTCCACATGACTGCTGGATGTGGTGAACCGTTCGGCGGAACCAAGCGCACTCTCGTGCGGCTTTACACAGTGCTATAATTTCTGAGTGGTTCGTCGAATTAGCTATCAGGCTTTGCTTGGACGATTTCCAGGAAATTGCAGTTCCACCACATGGAAATACATAGCCTGTTTGCGACTTAGTGGTATGCAGGTCAGACAGGTACCTAGCATCTGCATAGTTAATCAAGTTCAGATTTTGATTCTTTCTGTAAGACAATCCAAGGTCTTTACTTCCTTGGAGGTATCGGAAGGTGTCCTTTATGCAATGCCAATGCCTTTTGGTGGGCTCTGCACTGTACCTTGCTAACAGGTACACGGCAAATGCAATGTCCGATCTAGCGCAATTTGCTAAGTACATGAGTGCTACTACTGCACTCAAGTATGGGAATTCCGGTCCCAGGACTTCCTCCCTCTCTTCCCTAGGTTGGAAATGATCTTTTTCTTGCTGTAAAGACCTACCGATCATCGGTACTTTCGAGGGAAATGCCTTCTCGAAGCCAAACCTTTCAAGCACCTTCTAGGTGTAGATGACTGATGTACCAAGATTCCTTCAGGGATATGCTCGAGCTGCAAGCCTAAGCAAAACTTGGTTTTGCCCAAAATCTTTCATTTCGAATTCTGACTCTAAGTAGGAGCTTGCTTCTTTAATATCTTCGGCTGTCCCGATGATGTTCAGATCATCTACATACATAGAGATTATACATAATCCATTCTGGGATTACCGTATAAATATACAAGGACAGTCTTCATTGTTCGTGTAGCCTTTCTTGTAGAGAAAGTCGCTTAAGCGATTATACCACATTCTTCCAGATTGTTTCAGTCCATACAGTGACTTTCTGAGTTTCACACTGTACAGATTTCTATTTGCTCTGTCTAGTTCGGGAGAGGAATTTCTTCAGGGACTTTCATATAAATCTCCGAATCCAAGTTACCGTAAAGGTATGCAGTCACAACATCCATCAATTTCATTTCTAAGTTCAAGTTCACTGCCATTGAGATCAAATATTTAAAGGTAATTCCACTCATGACTGGGACTGGGGAGTAGGTTTCTTCATAATCAACTTCTGGACGTTGAGTGAAACCTTGGGCTACTAGCCTTGCTTTGTATCTCGCTACTTCATTTCTTTCATTTCTCTTTTGAACAAATACCCACTTGTGCCCAACGGGGTGTACATGGGGAGGCGCGCGGCATACGGGGCCAAATACCTCTCTTTTGTTCAGAGATAGCAATTCAGTTGCTATTGCCTTCTTCCAATCTTCCCAATCTGATCTCTTCTTACATTCAGCGAGCGATGCAGGCTCGGGATCAAGATCGATGATGGTGGCAATTTTCTTTGCGAAGTAGATATCGATATTAGCCGTTGTCCTATTCAGGGACTCTCCTGTGTGCACATAATTTATAGCTATTTCTTCATGAGTTGCTTCTTCTAGAGCGATTGCTTTTTCTGGAGCTTCACCTTGCGCATCGCTTCTTTCAATTGCGGTGGCAAGTTCCTTTAGTTTTTCGGCTCCGATGTGTGCGCACACATCCATGCCGATGGGGATGTTCAGATCCGGTATGCCCTTTTCTGAAGGTGTCATACTTGTGCCAGGTCTCAACTGGCTCCCCTTCTCATTCTGGGGGACTTCAATGATCGGCTGTGAAAAGTCTTTCTTATCCTTCTTCACCAGGCGTCCCCGGTTACTAAGGATTCGAGGAACCGGAGTTCTCGTCCTCTTTTTTATTGTTCTGAGGCCTCTGGACGAGATTAGGGATACCTTCTGCTTTCTTTGGTATTTCAACCCTCTCCGGTGCAGTGCGTGCAGGCACATGCGACTTAGTCACGCTCTTCAAATCACTAAAGTGATCAAGCAGCTGATTTGCTAATGCTTGCAAATCAATTGTCTTCCGGACTTCTCTTATCTTCTGGACTTCTATTTGCTTCACTATTGCGCAGGTCATGAATTCCCGTGGCTTGCCACGTAATTTCCCGACATTCTTCATCAAGGGGTTGATTTCCTCCCCCTAATGTTGGGAAATCTTCGGTGCTGACCCTTGCGCTAGTTGCATAGGTGAATGGATGTTGTAGGCCGAAGGTCTAAGGTTGATGAGATTCGCTGCATGCAGGACTGCGTGTCCCCAACATGTAGCTGGCAAATTACAATTACTCAAAAGGGGTCGAGCAATAAATTTAATTCTTTTGATTAAAGCTTCTGCCAAACCATTATGGGTATAGACATGCGGTACCGAATGCTTTGCAATTCCCATCGCCATGCAATAATCATCAAATGCCTTTGAAGTAAATTCTCCGGCGTTGTCCATTCTGATGGACTTGATATGATGATCTGGAAACACATTTCTGATGCGAATGATCTGCGAGATCAATTTTGCAAAGGCGTGGTTTCTTGTGGATAACAAACCCACATATGACCACTTCGAGGAAGCGTCAATGAGCACTATGAAATACTTAAATGGCCCTGAGATGGGGCTGAATGGGACCGCAATGTCTCCCTGGATGTGTTCCAGGAGTGCAGGTAATTCATCCTTCACTTTCAGAGTGGAGGGTCTAATTATTAGTTTCCCGGTGGCACATGTGGGGCACACAAAATCTTCATGATTCGAGAAATTCTTCACATTAATATTATGCCCGTGCGAGTTATTTATTATGTTTCTCATCATCCTAAGACCTGGGTGGCCTAATCTGTCATGCCAGAGACAGAATAGTTTCAGAGCTTCTAAATACCATCTTTAGGATAGTGTACACTTCAGGCACCTTAATGTTGGTATAATATAGCCTAGTTTCTAGTGAAGGAAGTTTTTCTAGTACCCTTTCGCGCTTCGTAATGAGCAGGTATTCCTTACCGTACTCTTCTTTAGTCTCAACATGGAAACCATTGGCGCGAATATTCTTAAAACTCAAGAGAGTTCTAGTCGATTCTAGGTACAATAAGGCTTCTTCAATGACCAAAGTTGTGCCCATTTGTGGCTCTTCCTGAACCAATTATACATGCATCGCTTCTGGCGATTGTCGTAAGGTTGCTAGTGCTCTTATGAGTCGATTGAAAAACTTAGTCTCTCTTATGCGTTGTGCCGCTGCTAGCTAAGCACACTTCCTTTACAGGGCGCTATACGCATTCTAATATAGGGTATTTTATTAATATGTATTAGAAGGCATTCAACACATAAATAAATACGCCAATATCAGAACATATCATGCCATTATAAACTGAATAAATGAATGAATTCTTCAAATATCATCCAACCATCACAAGAAAATAATAATTCTTAAGTACCATCCATGCAAATTCTAACATATTCTTCCACACAAAATCAATAACAATTAAAGTCTAAATGCATTCTGTGCATCAGACTTCTTCTGATATTTTCTCGGGGTTGGCATTCTCTTTAAGAGAAATCATGGCGTCGGCTGCTTCTAGGTCGAAAAAGGGGTTGCTGCTATCGTGATGGTTTCAACCTTCACTAGTGTAGGCAGCTACTCCCGAACTCTCCCCCTCAGCCGATGCAAAGTGGGCTTCATGATGCCCTTTGTCATCCCGCTTTGGCTTGCTAGCCTTATTCTCTCGTGGAGCATCTGATTCGCCTTTCTGGGCTGCGGTATTACCCTTCCTTCCCCTTTTCTCTTATCAAGGGCTTTCGCACCTTGTTGCTCCCGGCGTTGGCTTCACGGCCAGTGGAGCTCCCAGATGGCTGAGTGACTTAGTTCTTGCGGAGAACTTCGTCCTGAGCTTCCGCAACTTGCATCATATCAATTCGGCATATTCCTCATAGCCGTCTTGACGATAATTGTGTGCGGATTATACTGCATTGGGGTGGAAGGATTTTCTCAATTTTTTGTACTGGGGTACAAATCCTGTGAAAGGCAGAATTGTTTTCCCTGACCGTCTTAAAGTCGGTAAATCTCAGCCTGATCCACTCTTGCTCTGTTTGAGGAAGAATGGTGTACTTTAGCCTCTCAAACATGCTTCTTGAGTGCGGTCCAGAGTGCTAGCGCGCTCTTCTCTGCCATATACTCATTCTTGAGAGTGAGGCAGAGGTGGCGCCTGAGAAAATGAAGTGCCTGATCATTCTCCTCAGGTGTGGGTTGGGCGTCATTCAGTCCGCCAATCCCAAAAGCCATGCAGAGCTTCTGGGCTCCAAGCACAATCTCGACATCGGATGCCTATGTCAGATAGTTTTGGCCATGCTGGGCCAGCTCCTCGAACTCCCGGTTCGTGATGCCAGTCATCTATATGTGTATATAAGTTTACTGCTGGTAAACATGCACGGAGTAATGTATTGCGGGTAAATAAATAGTACAAAAGGTTCTCGCAATGTTTCATAATTTTCTGTGCATTTTCTATAAATTTTACTGCTAATTTCAGCGATTAAAAGCAATTTTCAGCAATTACAATTAACCAAAACAGTAAATAAATACAGAAAATAATAATGGCATAAATAAATAAGCTTTAAATGCTACAAAATAATGCAAAATTCAGATTCTCGGGGCCCTTTTATGCGAGAATATAAAATTTCAGCAAATTCTGCAATTCTAGAGGGTTTTTACGCAAAATTTCAGTTCAGAGAAACATTCGCGCAATTTACTGATTTACCGAGGGGTTTTCTGTAAAAGTCTGGACCCACTCGTAAATTGGAGGGCTTATACGTAATTTTTGGAATTACCGAGGCCTCTTTGCAAAAATCTGGACCCATAGGGAAAAGTTAAGGACTCATCGGCAATATTCACAAAGTCGGGGGGGTTTTCTACAAAAACACCACCCCACACCTGTTCGGGCCCCTTTTTTTTCATCCGGTCGGCCCATCTCATTCGGCCTGCTTAGGCCCGGCCGTCCCATGTTGCCTGGTTCAAAGGGGCGGCCCATTGGCGGCGGCGGCTCAGCTCGTGTGGCCGGACGGGCGGCGTGAGTAAGGCTGTCGGCGCAGGCGGCGCCGTCCGGTGCGAGCGGATGCCGATGCGGGTGGCGGCCACATGCAGGTGGCGACAGCGAGCGTCGGTGGTTGGCTCCGGGCGGCACACGAAGCAAGGCGGAGGCGCGCGGTGGTCGGTTGAGGCGGCATGTGGCCGGGCCGTCTTCATGCGCGGCGCGCGGCAGGCGTGGTGGCGGCGCATCTCCACGGCGGCGGCGCGCGCGCGGGCGAGCCATAGCGGCGGCGGCAGAGGCAGCGGCGGATCCGGCGCGCGGCAACGAGCGGTCGGCCGGAAGGCAGCGGTGACTCCACGCGCGCGAGGCGAGGGGCTACGCGCGGCGCCGCGGCGCCAGCAGGTCGGGTGAGCGCGTAGGTGCCGTCGGGTGGGGATAGCGGCCGACGGCGTCATGCGAGACCACCACCGGCGGCGGTAGCGCCCGAGCCGCTGGCTCGGCCGGGCGCAGCGGGTTGCGGGGGCGGCGGGCGGCGAGGCGGCGGCGGCACACGGTGCGTATAGGCAGCCGAGGCCAGCGGCGGACTGAGAGGCGAGACGACGCGCGGGATCCGACGGCAAGCCGGCTGCGGGCCAGTATTCGGGCGCGTCTCTTCGTGTGACAGAGATGCGGCGCCATACGGGGCGACCGAGTGTAGCGGCATGTGGGCCGATGAGGAAGGTGGAGCTGGCACAAGGTGACGGCCCAAGGCAGCGGGACCGGCGGCTGCGAGGAGGCCACTTCGGTAGCTCTGGCCGGCCTTCGAGCCGCACCGAGCTACACGCGTGCGGGCGTGATTTGCAGGGAATGGCGACCGATCTTCGGGGTCCACGGCCGGCTGCTGGCCGGCGGCCGGTTGCGCACGTGCTAGCGCGGCATCTGCACCCGATTCCTTTTTTCTGTGCAGTAGCCGAATAGAGAAAACTATGCAAATTTTTTCATGTATTGATCATGCAGAATCAAACAAAATCATGCAAAATTTTTGTTTCCAATCTACGATGCAATCAACATATACCCCTTTTCACAATCTACCGATCGACATTGTGCCGGCGATTTCAAATCTACTCGCGGTAGATTTGAGGCGGATTTGCATTGTTCCAATCTATAGTGCAATCAACATCTACCCCATTTCACAATCTACCGATCGGCATTGTGCCGGTGACTTCAAGTCTGCTCATGATAGATTGGGGTGGATTTGCACTGTAGAGATTCAATCTAGAATGTGAAAAGAAAATACAGATTGAAAAGCGATCTAGAAAATTCAATCTGTGCTTCGATGATTACCTTCGTTCACCGGAGCGAAGTCGTGCTGATAACGTGTTGAGGAACTGTCGCTGGCGACCAGTCCGAGCGATTCCTCTGTTTAGAACAAGAACGAATCATTCACAGAATCACAGAAGAATACATTGAACACATAGAGAGAGGTAGAGAGAACTCCTGATTCTTCTTTATTGCTTTCATTCATGTGTACATAATGAGGGGGGTATGGCTCTCTATTTATAGACTACAATGAGGTGTCTACCATGGGCCGCGGGTTGCTGGCCCAGGCCCAGGTTTCTTAACACTAATGTGCTAGTGCCACAGGAAAAAGCACGTGCGGCGCACACCCCAGTACACCGCTCGAATGAGTAGCCTAGTCGTATGCCGACTCCACTCGAGGGAAGAGCAGCACAGGACCAAGTAGCTAGCCAGTGAGCCAACCCACGGAACAGTAGCCCGGCCATGCCAACGCATCTGTTTTACCTGTGCTCGGCGTGGGGGAAGCGCACGGATCGCGCGCGTGACGCCGCGGCGTGCGCGCGCGTCCCGCTATGGAAATCTAAGTGGCAAACGTACGCAAGAGCGGGGTGCGGCTCCGGTTCGGTCGTGACCCCGCCAGAAGTCCCTTCTGTTGAGAAATCTGGGCCCAGGCCTGCAGCCCTGGCCCATTATGGGCACCCCACCGTATACTATATATAGAGAGCCATACCAGCATATTATGTACACATGAATGAGAGCAATAAAGAAAGACTAGGAGTTCTCTCTATCTCTCTCTCTCTCTCTCTGTGTTCAATCTATTCTTCTGTGATTGATTCGTTCTTGTTCTAAACAGAGGAATCGCTTGGACTGGTCGCCAGCGACGGTTCCTCATCACGTTATCAGCACGACTTCGCTCCGGTGAACGAAGGTAATCATCGAAGCACAGATTGAATTTTCTAGATCGCTTTAAATCTGTATTTTCTTTCGCGTTCTAGGTTGATTCTCTATGGTGCAAATTTGCCCTAATCTACCGCGAGCAGACTTGAAGTCGGCGACACAATGTCGATCGGTAGATTGTGAAACGGGGTAGATGTTGATTGCGCTGTAGAACGATGCAAATCCGCCCCAATCTACCGCGAGCAGATCTGAAATCGCCGGCACAATGTCGATCGGTAGATTACGAAACGGGATAGATGTTGATGGCATCGTAGATTGGAAACAAAATTTTTTGCATGGTTTTGTTTGATTCCGCATGATCAGTGTACGAAAAATTGGCATCGCTTTCTCTGTTTGTTCTCCACGGCACAACATAGAAAAAAGAAAAAATCAGGCACGCCGTCGCGCTAGTATGCGCGCCGCCGGCCGCCGGCCAGCAGCCGGCTGTGGACCCCGAGGTGCCGCCGCACCCGAAGTGTTGAGCCGCCGACCCAACTCCAATCGGCCACAGATCGCCGGCTTGTAGCCAGCGAAGTCCAGTACGGCAACCCGGCCCCACCGCCCGAATGCGCCGCAGGTCTGGACCCTTGTCGCACGGCCCGGCCCGAAGCTACCGAGCTCGCCGTCCGGAGTGCCACCTCGGTTCCTGCTCAAGCCCTGCGCCCGCATGCGCCCTAGGGCCTCGCCGCCTTCTGCCGCCCAGAAGCCGACCATCGGCACCGGCTCAACCGCACCCGCATGTGTGCCCGCGCGCCGCCTGCAGCTGCGCCACCGCTTCGGTCCACGCGCCCGCATGCGCCAACTCTGCTGCACGGCGTCGTCGATTTTCGTGACGCCGCGCTGCACCCGAGGACCACCGCCGGCCCCGTCACCTATCGCGCTGGCCCCGCACGGCCTCTGTCGCCCGCACCCTTCCCCGTGCCGCCGCATCGGCTGCTCATCGGCCGAAGCCGCCGCTCCGCTCGCCGCGACGCGCCTTGCCAGGCGCCGAGCCGACCACCATCGCTGCTCGATGCCTCGCGACGCGGCGTGCTCGCCGCCGGTCTAGCTTCCCACTCGCCGCCGCGCCGCCCGGCCGCCGCCCGCACGCGCCGGCTCGGCCGTGCCACTCGCGTCGCGCCGCCATCTCTTGCGTGTCGCCCAATCGGCCCGAGCGGGCACCGCCGCCGCCACAAAATTGTGGGCAAGAGGAAACCCTAATGGTGGGATAAGCCGGCCAGATGGGCCGAAATAATGGGCTGTGCTGGCCGAGAAAGATATGGGCCAGTGGGCCAAAGCAAGTTGGGCCGAAAAAGAAAAAAAACAGGCCGGTGGGGAAGAACCGGTAGTTTTGCAGAAAAATCCCCCTAGAATGTTGAATTTACCGATCGGCCCTTAAAACTTAAATATATGGGTCCCGCAATTTTGCAGAAAAGGCCTCGGTGATTCCGAAAATTGTCGATAGGTCCTCATATTTGCGTATGGGTCCAGAATTTTGAAGAAAACCCCTCTGTAAATCAGAAAATTGTGCGAATTTTTCTCTGAACTGAGAATTTGCGTAGAAATCCCCAAAAATTGCAGAATTCGTTAAAAATTTATATTCTAGCATAAAAGGGCCTCGGGAATCTGAATTATTTTTAGCATTTGAAGCTTATTTATTTCTGCCATAATTATTCTCTGTATTTTCTGTATTTATTTACTATTTTTGATTAATTGTAATTGTTTAAATTGCTTTTAATCACCGAAATTAGCAGTAAAATTTATAGAAAATGCACAGAAAATTCTGGAACATTACGAGAATATTTTGTACCATTTATTTACCCTCAGTAATTTATTCCGTGCATGTTTACCAGCAGTAAACTTATATACACATATAGATAACTGGCATCACGGACCAGGAGTTCGGGGAGCTGGCCCAGCATGGCCAAAACTACGTGACATGGGATCCGATGTCGAGATTGTGCTTGGAGCCAAGAAGCTCTGCGCGGCTTTTGGGATTGGCGGACTGAATGACGCCCAACCCACACCTGAGGAGAATGATCAAGCACTTCATTTTCTCAAGCACCACCTCTGCCTCACTCTCAAGAATGAGTATGTGGCAGAGAAAAGCGCGCTAGCACTCTGGACCGCACTCAAGAAGCAGGTTTGAGAGGCTAAAGTACATCATTCTTCCTCAAGCAGAGTAGGAGTGGATGAGACTGAGGTTTGCCGACTTTATGACGGTGAGGGAAAACAATTCTGCCTTGCACAGGATTTGTACCCCAATATAGAAAATTGAGAAAATCCTTCCACCCCAATACAGTATAATCCGCATGCAATTATCGTCAAGACGGCTATGAGGAATATACTGAATTGATTGATATGATGCAAGTTGCGGAAGCTCAGGACGAAGTTCTCCGCAAGAACTAAGTCACTCAGCCATCTGGGAGCTCCACTCGCCGTGAAGCCAACACCGGGAGCCACAAGGTGCGAAAGCCTTGATAGAGAAAAGGGGAAGGAAGGGTAAGACCGCAGCCCAGAAAGGCGAATCAGATGCTCCATGAGAGAATAAGGCTAGCAAGCCAAAGCGGGATGGCAAAGGGCAGCATGAAGCCCACTTTGCATCGGCTGAGGGTGAGAGTTCGGAGTAGCTGCCTGCACTAGTGAAGGTTGAAACCATCACGATAGCAGCAACTCTTTTCGACCTAGAAGCAGCCAACGCCATGATTTCTCTTGAAGAGAATGTCAACCCCGAGAAAATAGTAGAAGAAGTCTGATGCACAGAATGCATTTAGACTTTAAAATGTCATTTATTTTGTGTGGAAAGGAAAAGTTAGAATTTGCATGGATCGTACTTTAGCATTTATTTTCTCGTGATGGTTGGATGATATTTGAAGAATTCATTCATTTATTCAGTTTATAATGGCATGATATGTTCTGATATCGGAGTATTTTATTTATGTATTGAATGCCTTCTAGTACATATTAATAAAATACTCTATATTAGAAACTAGGCCTATCGTGTAGCGCCCTATGAAGGAAGTGTGCTTAGCTAGCAACGGCACAACGCATATCATCTTAAGAGAGATTAAGTATTTTCAGTCGATTCATAAGAGCACTGGCAGCCTTACGACAATCGCCAGAAGCGATGCATGTATAATTGGTTCACGAAGAGCCACAATGGGCACAACTTTGGTCATTGAAAAACCTTATTGTACCCAGAATCGACTAGAACTCTCCTAGGTTTTAAGGATATTCACGCCAATGGTTTCCACGTTGAGACTGAAGAAGAGTACGGTAAGGAATACCTGCTCATTACGAAGCGTGAAGAGAATGGAAAAGTGTATTAGAAAAACTTCCTTCACTAGAAACTAGGCTATATTATACCAACATTAAGGCGCCTACAGCGTACACTGTTCTGAAGACAGTATTTAGAAGCTCTGAACTCTTCTGCCTCTGGCATGATAGATTAGGCCACCCAGGTCTTAGGATGATGAGAAACATAATCAATAATTCCCAAGGGCATAATATTAATATGAAGAATTTCTCGAATCATGAAGACTTTGTGTGCACTGCATGTGCCACCGGGAAACTAATAACTAGACCCTCCACTCTGAAAGTGAAGAAAGAAGTACTTGCATTCCTGGAACGCATTCAGGGAGACATTTGCGGTCCCATTCATTTAAGTATTTTATGGTGCTCATTGATGTTTCATCGAAGTTGTCATATGTGGGTTTTGTTGTCCATAAGAAACCACGCCTTTGCAAAATTGATCTCGCAGATCATTCGCATCAGAAATGTGTTTCCTGATCATCACATCAAGTCCATCAGAATGGACAATGCCGGAGAATTTACTTCGAAGGAATTTGATGATTATTGCATGGCGATGAGAATTGCAGTTGAGCACTCGGTATCGCTTGTCCATACCTAGAATGGTTTGGCAGAGGCTTTCATTAAAAGAATTAAATTTATTGCCTGACCCCTCTTGCATAAAAGTTATTTGCCAGCTACATGTTGGGGACACGCAGTCCTTCATGCAATGAATCTCATCAACCTTAGACCTTCGGCCTACAACATCCATTCACCTATGCAACTAGCGCAAGGGTCAGCACCGAAAAATTACCAACATTAGGGGGAGGAAATCAACCCCTTGATGAAGAATATCGGGAAATTATGTGGCAAGCCACGGGACTTCATGCACATGACCCGCGCAATAGTAAAGCAAATAGAAGTCTAGAAGACAATAGAAGTCCAGAAGACAAGAGTAGTCCAGAAGACAATTGATTTGCAAGCATTATCAAATTAGCTGCCTGATCACTTTAGTGATTTGAAGAGCGTGACTAAGTCGCATGTGACTGCACGCACTGCACCGGAGAGGGTTGAAATACCAAAGAAAGCAAAAGGTATCGCTAATCTCGTCCAGAGGCCTCAGAAAAAAATGAGGATGAGAACTCTGGTTCCTCGAATCCTTAGTAACCGGGGACGCATGGTGAAGAAGGATAAGAAGGACTTACCACAGCCAATCACTGAAGTCCCCTAGAATGAGAAGGGGAGCCAGTTGAGACCTAGCACAAGTATGACACCTTCAGAAAAGGCCATATCGGATCTGAATATCCCCACCGGCATGGATGTGTGAACACACATCGGAGCCAAAAAAACTAAAGGGACTTGCCACCGCAATTGAAAGAAGCGATGCACAAGGTGAAGCTCCAACAGAAGCAATCGCTCCAAAAGAAGCAACTCATGAAGAAATAGCTATAAATCATATGCACACAGGAGAGTCCCTGAATAGGACAACAGCTAATATCGATATCTACTTCGCAAAGAAAATTGCCTCCATCATTGATCTTGATCCCGAGTCTGCATCGCTCGTTGAATGTAAGAAAAGATTAGATTGGGAAGATTGGAAGAAGGCAATTGCAACTGAATTGCTATATTTGAACAAAAGAGAGGTGTTTGGGCCCGTATGCCGCACACCTCCCCATGTGCACCCCGTTGGGCATAAGTGGGTATTTGTTCGAAAGAGAAATGAAAGAAATGAAGTAGTGAGATACAAAGCAGGGCTAGTAGCCCAAGGTTTCACTCAACGTCCTAGAGTTGATTACGAAGAAACCCACTCCCCAGTGATGAGTGGAATTACCTTTAAATATTTGATCTCAATGGCAGTGAACTTAAACTTAGAAATGAAATTGATGGATGTTGTGACTACATACCTTTATTGTAACTTGGATTCGGAAATCTATATGAGAGCCCCTGAAGGAATACCTCTCCCGAACCAAGACAGAGCAAATAGAAATATGTACAGTGTGAAACTCAGAAAGTCACTGTATGGACTGAAGCAATCTGGAAGAATGTGGTATAATCGTTTAAGCGACTTTCTCTGCAAGAAAGGCTACACAAACAATGAAGACTGTCCTTCTGTATGTATACGGCGATCCCAGAAGGGATTCTGTATAATCTCTGTGTATGTAGATGATCTGAACATCATCGGGACGGCAAGCAAGCTCCTATTTGGAGTCAGAATTTGAAATGAAAGATTTGAGCAAGACTAAGTTTTGCTTAGGCCTGCAGTTTGAGCATGTCCCTGAAGGAATCTTGGTACATCAGTCGACCTACACCCAGAAGGTGCTTGAAAGGTTTGGCTTTGAGAAGGCATTTCCCTCGAAGTACCGATGATTGGGAGGTCTTTACAGCAAGAAAAAGATCCTTTCTGACCTAGGGAAGAGGGGGAGGAAGTCCTGGGACCGGAATTCCCAAACTTGAGTGCAGTAGGAGCACTCATGTACTTAGCAAACTGCACTAGACCGGACATTGCATTTGCTGTGAACCTCTTAGTAAGGTATAGTGCAGAGCCCACCAAAAGGCATTGGCAGGGCATAAAGGATATCTTCCGATACCTCAAAGGAAGCAAGGACCTTCCATTCTTCTACATAAAGAATCAAGATCTGAACTTGATTGGCTATGCAGATGCTGGGTACCTGTCGGACCCGCATACCGTAAAGTCACAAACAGGCTATGTATTCCTGTGTGGTGGAACTGTAATTTCATGGAAATCGTCTAAGCAAAGCCTTGTAGCTACTTCAATGAACCACTCAGAAATTATAGCACTGTATGAAGCCGCATGAAAGTGCGCTTGGCTCCACCGAATGGTTCACCACATCCAGCAGTCGTGTGGGATGAACATTGTGTAAACCCCCACAATTATCTATGAAGATAATGCCGCTTACGTTGTACAAGTGCAAACGGGTTATGTGAAGAGTCATCTCACGAAGCATATCAACCCCAAATTCTTCTATGCACGTGAATTGTAAAAGGTGGATGAGATTAAAGTACTGCATACTGAGTCATGTGAAAATCTCGCAGAGTTATTCACTAAGTCACTCTCCGCATCTAGCTTTGAAAGGTGCGTGCGTAGAATTGTAATGATGAGACTTAGAGAAGTGCAGAATTCAGGGGGAGAATTCTCACAAGCCCGCTAATAAATCTTGATCATGAAGATTAAGTACCCAAAAGAATAAAGTCCTGAAGACCAAATGAAATTGGGTGGATTGTACTCTTTTTCCCTTGATGTGTTTTCCATGAAGTTTCTCGACCAAGGTTTTTAATGAGGCAATTCATGCATCGCAGCATCACATGTATCATGTACTCTTTCTCCAAATTTTTTCCACTGGGTTTTTATGGAGTTTTAACGAGGCATGAGCATGTTGGGTGAGTGCCCAAGGGGGAGTGTTAAGAAACCTAGGCCCAGGCCTGCAGCCTTGGCCCATTGTGGGCACTCCACCGTAGACTACAAATAGAGAGCCATACCAGCATATTATGTACACATGAATGAAAGTAATAAAGAAAGACCAGGAGTTCTTTCTATCTCTCTCTGTGTGTTCAATGTATTCTTCTGTGATTCTGTGATTGATTCGTTCTTGTTCTAAACAGAGGAATCGCTCGGACTTGTCGCCAGCGACGGTTCCTCAACACCTCCATTTCCCGTGTGATGGACGGACAGACGGACGAGCGCAGGAGGTAGTTGACCGCTGGCATAGGCTGTCGTGGTCCTAATAGTAAAAAAGCCACTGTCACTGAGTGATCCAACAGCTAATCAATATAAGGTAAGATGTAAGATTGAAGGTGGCAGTGGATCAATAGGAGCTCACTCATTTTTGATATTAAATCTAACCCTCAGGTTATCCACGGTTTCGAAACACATAGCAAAAGATTAAGTACACGAAGCCTACAAGCCAATACTACAAAAATCGACCCTAAACACTCCTCTCGCGATCAATGCAAGGAGATGCAATCTAACCGGTGCCGTGGGCCAGTCTGATCAGAGCTCGTGCAGAAGCAAGAGCAGTTCGGGTTTAAATATCCAAAAGAACCAATTCAAAAACTACTGCTCTAAATCTCATGAAAGTTGGTACAAACCTTCGCCAGGATGTTAGGAACTTATTTCAAATAAATATTAAAGAAGATTAATATCAAGGTTCTAGGCTTTATTCAAAACAAGGAAGGTTGTATCAAAATCAGGTCAAAACCAAACTTAGAACCAAATGCTTGCTCGTAGGTTAATAATGGTTAAGATGATCTTAGATCAACTCTCACACGTCCCAGCAAGCAGGACAACAAGAACAATCACAATAATGACCTTAGGATCAAGATCTCTCACCGATAGCCTCAAATCAAGCTAAAACCAGACAAACTGAAGAATTTCCCATAGAATATACCTAGATGGATAGGATTTGATCTCCAAAAGATATTTCCACCACTTACATATCCTTAGAGCAAGAAAGATCAAAAGGGGAGAAGGAAATACCAAGAACCAAGCAAAATCAAGATTCCAACATTTGAGCAAAGAGGAGAAAGACTTGAACAGATTTTTCTACCTATTTATACTTGAAGATGAATATTTATAGCCACTCTCTAGCCATATACAAAGGCTAAAGATAACAAAAACCTTAAAACCAAGAGGCACAACCTATCTCTCAAAGGCTCTCTCCAAGAACCCTAACACCCCTCAAAGGTTTAGCACTAGCTCCCCAAAGCTTAGCACCTAAACTGCCTCCTCTCCTTATATATGGAGGCTCACAAGAAACTTTAACTAGCACATCAAATTGGGTTTCATCTACTTACATGGGCTATCCCATTAATCCAACATCATACCGAGTTATACACTTACACACGAACACTTCTCAAAGTGCATACAATCATTAACTTGTTAGTGAATCAATGTTTAATCCACTTAAAATCTTCAGCACATCCTTGACTCAAACTACCTCTCTTGTGCCTTCTTGGACCATCGCTTGATCAAGTCCTAACTTTTCCGTTTGGGCAAAAAGACCATTTTGCCTTTAACCTACCTTCCACGAAGCTTCACGCTTTATTTGCCTTGAAGCAATCCCATGCTTCATCGTCAACTTCATGGTGCCCCAATGACTTATTGTCAAGCCTATCAAATGTTTGGATCCCAACGAACCATCCTCGCTTGCAAACGGGCCCACGTCACTTGGCACGCCACATGTCTTTCCATCCACCATGACGATACCCGACTTTCTTGACCGTTCTGAACCTCAACTCCTCCCTAAGCTCAGTCTTGGTCCACCTTGCTGTTGCCTAGCATGTCTACCACCGGTAGCACCCACTTCGGTTCATTATCTTCTCTACTTGTAACCTCTCCAGTAGCCTCATTCATTTTCCATTGGCACCTTGATCGTTCTGACCTTCAGCTCCCCTAGCCTAGCCCCGATCTCTTGACCGCTCTAGACCTAAGCTCTTCTACCTTAGTTTCGATCCCGTCTGTCTCACCATGACCTAGCTTTGTAGTCTTACAACCAATAACAACAAGCAAACCATCACGTAGCATTGCACAATACACAAAATCATTAATTGACACAATTGATGAGACATGAACAAATACCTTTCCCTCAAAGTATATCGACATACTTTGACACATAGCCCATACTGTCGAATGACTAGCCGTCACATCTTCATGTATTCAGACTCCCCGAACCGTATCTATGTGCATTAGCCAAATCACTCGGTGAACCATATGCACTAACTCGCCTCTTCATGATCCTTTCCTTCTTTATGCTTCCTGCTTGAGCCACGTAGCCTCATCCAGACTTACATAACCGCTCGAACCTTAGTTCTGTAATATCCTATTTTTTTAGAGTTATTTGAAGCCTTTTTAAATAGAACCCACCATTTGGATTTTTTGGAATTAATTCAAGCTTAGATGGAAATTTTATGAATTAAAAAGGATTTAATATGACTAAATTAAACTTTAACATTTGCTAGAAATTTTTTATTTGGGTTCTTTGTGTCTCAACGATTTTTTTGGAATTTTCTTGGATTTTTCTAGAATTATTTGCTATTTTCTAGAGCTCAAATGGATTTATTTGAATTTCTGAAATTAGAAAAATCCCTAAAATCCTACCAGCTGACCTGACCCGCCGTTTGACTAGCCCAGCCTGTCCCGCCCATGCTACGCATCGGGGATCTGTGCCCGTGCCCAGTAGCCAGTTGGCCACCACATGTCGCCAATCTGGAGCGTCCGCCTCGCCCGCACTCATCCTACCGCTCATCCCTTTCGAGCCACTGACAGGTGGGGCCCACCTATTAGGCCTTTCATCTCCATCTTGGACTCTGTTCGTCATCCTCGTTGCGAAAACCGCCACCGCCGTCCGCGTTCATTCTGCATCGGTGTGCGTGCCCGACTGGGACTCTCGGCCGTCTATGAGATGGACATGCCTCGACATCTGCGCCTATTTAAGAGCACTACCTCTCTCATTTTCTGCACCCGCAGTCGACCTCACTGTGCCCCTCATCGTCCGTGCAGACCATCGCCGCTGAGCCACTGTCATCTTTCGCTTCGACGGCCATCGCCTTTGTCTCCGCCATTGTTCGCTGCCCCGTTTGCCGTTGCCGACGTCGTCGATTTATTCGTCATCATTGTGGTCATCTTCCTCGATGCCGGTGAGCACCCTTGCCTCAACCGCGCTGACTACGTCCATTTGCCTTCTTCATGTACCGAGTCCACCATGAGCCATCTCTCATTTGTGGGACCCATTGATCAGATCTACTGTGCCGTAGACCCATAGACCATGCCATACAAGCAATTGAGTTAGCAGCCACATTAGCATCCGAACCGTCCGTTGTGCCACGTCCGTGTGCCACATCACCTGCCATGTGTCATGCCACATCGCCCTACCACCACAGCCTAAGTGCCATGTGTCATGTCAGGTGTCATGCCATATCAGCCTAGATGCCCAGTCAGCCTGCCACATCAGTGCTGATGTCATAATTAGGATTTCCTTTAGAAAAATAAATCCACTAAATCTTCTTTTTCTTTTTCGTTAGAATTATATCTTCTGAAAGCTCGTTCTCCTTTGTCCTAGCTCTGATTGACCTGATTATTTTTCCTAAATTCATCTAAATTCGAGCTCCATCTTTTGATTCTAGTTTTGTAGTTTTTAGAGTTCATTTGAATTTTATTGGAATTTATTTTGTGTCTCATTCATTTTCTCCCTCGTTAAATCACGTCTTCGAAGGAGCAGAAGAACAACCAGAAGATCAAGAATTCATAACTTGAGAGATGTGGATATTTCACCTTGGTAATGTCTAAGGACTTAACTTTGTGCACCATTAATCTGAGCCTTATCGTATAAACCACATGTCTAGTATGGGATAGACCTGGCATAATAATTTATGAAGTTTCAACTTTGATTTCGCTACTGATGTTTTATTGGCGCAAGAGGGGGCAATTATCGACTAGTTGGTTAGTCTAGTTGACGACGAAAACTTAGCGGGTGAGGTCACGTTGAGATTGAGCATTGTAAAATCCTTGTTGTGATTTTCTTGAACGGGAAGTTGATCATATCGTGTAGGTAAAGTTGTGCAACCTCTGTAGAGTGTAAAACTATTTGAATAGTCGTATCCCTGGTTATGGACAATGCTCGGTAATTTCACACAGGGGGTAGAGTTTTCATAAAAGTTTGGTTGGGTTAAGTTAGGAGGTGAATGGTTAGTTCACGGGTGGTTCATTGGAGTGAATGGTTAGTTCACTTGTGGTTATTCTCAATTTCTTTGATTATTTACTTATTATTCATTTTCAAAGTTTGCTTTCAATCTATCTATTGTATTTACTTTAAATTGTCACTTTTTGCAAAATAATCTTTCAGCCATCTATTGCTAAGCTTTGCATACTATATTGCATTCTTTGTTACAAATGACTTGCTAAGTACTCTTTGTACTCACGGCTATATCCATGTTTGCACAGTTGCTGAAGGAGAGCCATATCAGCCAGAGGTGTTTGAAGGAGATCACTGTGATGTCTTCGTGGATTAGGACTTCGCTTCCCAGTCGATTGCCTGTGGGCATGTCGAATGGCTACTATGCTTACTCTTGTTTTTCGCTGCTAGTTTCTTTAAGCATTTAGGCTAATTAATTGTAAGCTTGGTTATAAGGTCTTACTATGATAATTATTAATATTTGAGCCTTTTCTTTTTATTTGTCATGCATATGGTCGATATTTCGTCTATGTTACACTGTGTGCACTAGCGTGATCCTGGACTAGTGCACTATACATAGAGAGTCTGGATTGCATATTCGGGTCTCGACAAAGGTGGAGAGTCAATTTGCAAATCCGTAATCTGACTCCTCTCACTTATAATACTATATGTGTCAAGTTTCCTACAGCTAGACTGGAGGATGGCGAAGACTTCTCTGAGTTTTATTGCGGAGTCTTGGATTAAAGAGGTCGCTGATTTACTTCACCAAGGATGAAAAGTCAAAGGGCCAACGTATTGGATGCTTCACCAGATTGTACTTCACCACAAGGACGGGCAACCAAGTTCTACACCATAGTTTCAAGTGCACCGGTGCTTGTGGAGGGTGGTCGATGCAAGGAGTCGCGCATAAGGCCGTTCGACGTCTCTGCAAGATGTACAAGATCAGCATGCCTAAGCTCATTCGGAAATTCAAGGAGTAATATGTACACACTTCTGTTATAGTAGAACAAGAGGAACCTCAACCGCAGCAGCCAGGATCGTTACCTTCACCTACGCCACCCAGTTTGGAGGAGAGACGACGTATTGCAGCCAACCGCCGGGAGTACCTTCAGCACTTCATTCTAGCCATAGCAGAAGAGCAGTCGCTGCAAGTCCACAATTCGTGGGTGTTTTATAGTGACTCAGAGGAGGAGTGTAGCGAGCCTTATTTATTAGGACCCAAGTGGGAGCCACCAGAGAAGACCCTTGTATAGCTTAGGAAGAGCGAATAGAATATTTTGATTTTTATTTGCAATTTATTTTGATTTTTATTTGCAATTGCTTGTGATGTGAGCTGCAATTTTGCCTTAAAAGCATTATGTTGTAGTCATGTAAAAAAGCTTTATTGGAGCAATTTAATCATTTCTTTTGTTAGCTTTTTGGTTAAGTGTTTGCTTAGTTTAGGTTTGCCATTAGTTATCCCCCTTAGATGAGTTTACCACTAAGTTTTGCTTTTTTTGCTCACCTTTTAAGCCTTGTGGAGCCAGTTCTCAGCGAGTCATCTTTCTCTTTCAGAGCAGAGGAAAATTGGCTGACACCCAGAACTCAGCTGGACGCAGTTAGTTGAACCAAGATCTAGAGGGCAGCAATGCAAATCCATCAACTTAGGGACCACAGGCAACCCCAATGGGACTAGATCCAATCCTAACTCGGTTCATGCCAACTCATACTCAATTGATGAACACAATGATGCAGAATATGAATGCAGTGATTAACAGGAAGAATCAGGAAGCAGTTGTACCCCAGCCAGCTCACTAGCAATCAAAGTTTGTAGAATTCATGAGGACAAGGTCACCCACCTATTCACGATCTTCTGAGCCCTTGGAGGACAATTGGATTCATCCAGTAGAGAAGAATCTGAATCTTGCTCAGTGCACCGATCGCGAGAAAGTGCTTTATGCCACCCACCAGTTAGAGGGAGCCACTGCAGAGTGGTGGGAGAACTACTATGCCATCCATGAGGATCAGGATAGCATCGCTTGGGCTGAGTTCACAGTAGCATTTCGTCACGCCCATATCTTAGATGGGGTGATCGAAATGAAGGAGGAATTCCAGGAGTTGCAGCAAAAGAACATGACAATGAGTGAGTATCTCAACAAATTCACTCAGCTATTTTGCTATGCACCAGAGGATGTTGCCACAAATGATGCTCGCTAGAAGTGGTTCAAGAAAGGATTAAACTTGTGTTTGAATTTCCAAGTTGTAGGCAATGGCTATGCTAGTGTTCAGAACATGGTGGATAAAGTAATGCTCATCGAAGAAAGTCATCATGAGCTAGAGGAGTCTCGCAAAGGAAGGATGATGCAGCAGGGATCTTAGATGCGTCAGTTTCAGAGGGCTCGTTTCAGTGCATGTCAGCCAGCCCGTATGCCACCGCAGTCAGGATTCAAGACCCCAGCACCAACACCTTGTCATTTCCTTTCTGTATCTTGCCCTATCGATTTCAGTAATCAACAACAAAGGAAGGCCAATCCTGCAACAACAATCACCTATTTCAAGTGCCACAAACTAGGACACTATGCCAACAAATGTCCATAGAACCAAGCTCTGACGCCAATACGCTTCAATCTGGGAGCCACGCCAAATCAGACCCCTGCTTCAGGACTACAATGTAGAGCATCTCAAGTATCAGGCCAACCTAGTTGAGCACCGCAATCAATTGTGCGAGGACAAGTGAACCATGTCATCGCGGAGGAGGCTCAAGCAGCACCATATGTTGTGATCGGTAAGTTCCAAGTAAATTCCGTCCCTACCATAGTTCTATTTGATTTTGAAGCTTCTCATTCATTTGTTTCTCAAGGTTTTGCCTTAAAGTAATGGTTGAAAATTGTTCTTCTTGGATCTGTTCTTTTGGCTCAATCCCCAGGTTCCGAGTTGAGTACAACCTATGTTGTCCTGAAGTCAAGATAGCCATTCAGGAAGTGGAGTTCTTCGCCAACCTTGTTGTGTTGGATATTCAATCTTTGGATGTAATTTTGGGAATAGATTGGCTTAAGAAATACCAAACAATGTTGGATTGGAAGCAGAGTTGTTACATTAACCAGTTCAGATGGGGCAAAGTGAAATTTGAAGCCAGCATGAGTAAGGCAGAGAAGGTTTTGGTTTGCCAGAGTAAAGGGATCATGTTAGAGAATGTGTTAATTGTCCGAGAGTATCCTGATGTGTTTCCAAGTGATCTTCCCATAATGCCACCTGATAGGGAAGTGCAGTTCGCAATTGAGTTAGTACCCGACAGTTCGCTAATTTCCAAGAGACCGTATCGGATGCCTGCTAATGAGTTAGCGGAATTAAAGAAACAAATATAGGAGATGTTGGACAAAGGTTACATCAGACCTAGTACATCCCTGTGGGAAGCACCAGTGTTGTTTGTCAAAAAGAAGGATGGTAGTCAACATATGTGTATGGATTATCGAGCTCTCAATGAAGTTACTATCAAGTACAAGTATCTTTTGCTCAGGATCGATGATTTGTTTTGTTAGCTTAGAGGAGCCAGCGTTTTCTCCAAGACTGATTTGAGGTCATGGTACCATCAGATGAAAATTCGACAAGAGGATATACCTAAGATAGCATTCTCAACTCGTTATGGTCTGTAGAGTTTATAGTGATGTCTTTTGGTTTAACCAATGCCCCAGCATATTTCATGTACCAGATGAAGAAGGTGTTCGTGGAGTATTTGGACAAGTTTGTCATTGTGTACATTGATGACATTCTGATTGACTCCAAGGATAGGAAAGAGCATGAAGAACATTTGAGGTTAGTATTACAAAAGTTAAGAAAGCATAAGTTGCATTTCAAGGCCACGTCGTGTTGGCGGAAGGAGTTGCAATTGATCCTGAGAAAGTGAAGGATGTGCTTAATTGGAAGGCATCGACGTCAGTAACACAAGACAAAAGTTTTCTTGGAATGGCCAGTTTTTACCATCATTTCATCGAAGGATTCTCCAGCATAGTGAGGCTGCTTACATAGTTGCCAAAGAAAGAAAAGAAATTTGTTTGGATGCTAGAATGCGAGATGAGTTTCCAAAAGTTGAAGGAGTGTGTAACTATAGCCCTAGTGCTAGTACCGCCAGATATTAACATGGATTTTGAGATCTATTGTGATGCTTCCCTGAAAGGCTTGGGATGTGTGTTTATGCAAGACAAAAGAGTAGTAGCTTATGCTTCACGTTAGTTGAGGCCACATGATGAGAATTATCCCATGCATGATTTGGAGTTAGCAGTCGTAGTGCATGCTTTAATAATCTAGCGCCACTAGCTCTTGGGTAATCGTTGTGAAATCTACACGGATCACAAGAGTTTGAAATACATCTTCATGCAAGCTGATCTCAATCTCAGGCAAAGGAGGTGGTTAGAGTTGATAAAAGACTGATTCACCAAACCATATGAACCATCGCGACATGAGCAGATGTTCCCCTTAGAGAGGGGCATGTGGAAGGAGGAAAACTGCTATCAGAATATCCAGAGAGGATAGAAATTCTAGTTTTCCCATTGAGAGGAATTGTGACATTCACCGTAACTACTACTATCGGCCAGGCCCAACACTCTAAAAGAAAAAGGGGATTCTTTGTTTGAGCAATGACTGCCTTTCCAGTACTCTTCGCCAACATGTAACCTTTAATACCTTTCTATCTAAAGATACTAACTACTCCAATCAGGTGGGATGTTGTAACATTAGGTATCACATTTATGTGCTTTTATGTATGCATGTTTTTCTAATTTGCATTTTGGGGTAAGGACTGGCATTTTCTAGTTCATATTTCATAGGTCACCATAAAAATTCCTACCTTTCAAATTAGCATATGTTTAGGAACATATCAAACTTTCATCCCGCATTATCTGTGCAAAATTTTCTCATTGTTTAACTACTTACTTCCTCAA
Source organism: Dendrocalamus sinicus (assembly GCA_036346575.1). Classification (NCBI taxonomy): domain Eukaryota; kingdom Viridiplantae; phylum Streptophyta; class Magnoliopsida; order Poales; family Poaceae; genus Dendrocalamus; species Dendrocalamus sinicus. Next base: position 10,936,858 of record CM070656.1, on the reverse strand, counting down.
ACCATTCAATATTGGAATTCATTATCATCCCGGAAAGGCCAATGTGGTAGCAGATGCTTTGAGCAGAAAGGTTTATTGCAATACGGTGATGATCAAGGACAGGCAGCCAGCCCTACACGAGGAATTTAAGAAGCTTAGCTTGTAATTGGTTGATGAAGGACAATATATCAACCCTAGACCAATGGTCAGACTGAGCGTGTGAATCAGATTTTAGAGGACATGCTAAGAGCTTGTGTGTTGGACCATGGAATCAAGTAGGACAGTTGTTTGCCTTTCACAGAGTTCTCATACAACAACAATTACCAGATCAGTTTGCAGGTGTCACCATTTGAAGCTTGTATGGGAGAAAGTGCAGAACCCCTCTCAACTAGAAAGAGACAGGGGAAAGTCAAATATTTGGGCTAGAATGTTTAAAGAAAGCTGAGGAAAAGGTTTAGTTGATCTGAGAAATGTTAGGGACTGCAAAGACTAGACAAAAAAGTTATGCAGATACCCGTCATCGAGAGTTGAGCTTTGAGTCAGATGATTACGTGTGCCTTAGGATTACGCCATTCAAAGGTGTTAAGAGGTTCTAGATGAAAGGAAAGCTTGCGCCAAGATATGTAGGGCCATTTAAGATATTAAAGTGTAGGGGAGAGGTTGCTTACCAGTTGGACCTACCTACGACCTTCAGTAGGATACTTGATGTCTTTCATGTGTCTTAGCTAAAGAAGTATTTGCGAGTGCCAGAGGAGGTAGTGCCAGTGGAAGCCGTTGATCTTTACGAGGATCTATCTTACAAGGAGCGTCCTGTCAGAATCTTGGAAGTGTCTGAGCATGACACTAGGAGCAAGTTAGTTCGTCTTTGCAAAGTTCAATGAAGCAACCATGCCAAGGAGGAAGCCACCTTGGAGCGTGAGGAGGATCTTAGAGCGGAGTTTCTCAACCTATTATTTAGTGAGCCAGAATTTTGGGGTTGAGATTCTATTTAAGGAGGAGGTTTGTAACATCATGCTTTTAAGAGTTATTTGAAGCCTTTTTAAATAGAATTCACTGTTTGGATTTTTTGGAATTAATTCAAGCTTAGATGGAAATTTTATGAATTAAAAGGGATTTAATATGACTAAATTAAACTTTAACATTTGCTACCAATACTTTATTTGGGTTCCTTGTGTCTCGAGGAATTTTCTGGATTTTCTGGACTTATTTGCTATTTTCTATGGTTCAAAGGAATTTATTTGAATTTCTAAAATTAGAAAAATCCCTAAAATCCTAAAAGGCTAAGTGGGCCGAAGCCCACTAGCCGACCCGACCCGCTGTTCGACCCAGACCGGCCTATCCCGCCCATGGCATGCGTCGTGCATCTGCGCCCATGCCCAGTCGCTAGATGGTCACCACACGTCGCCAATCTGTCATCTTTCACTCTTGCAGCCATCGCCTTCGTCTTCATTGCTGTTCGCCGCCCCGTTCGTCATCGCCTACGTCATCGATTCATTCGTCATCATCATCATCATCTTCCTCGATGTCAGTGAGCACCCTTGCCTTCTTCATGCACCGAGTCCACTGTGAGCCGTGTATCTGATCTGTGGGACCCATTGATCATATCTACTGTGCATGGACCCATAGACCATGCCACGTAAGCAGTTGAGTTAGTATCCACATCAGTATCCACGTCAGCCCTAATCCGATGTGTCAACACCACGTCAGCACCCAAGTCGTCCCTTGTGCCACGTTAGCGTGCCACGTCATCTACCACATGTCATGCCATGTCACCCCTGCCACATCAGCCTATGTGCCACGTGTCATGCTAGGTGTCATGCCATGCCAGCCTAGATGCCCAGTCAGCCTGCGACCTCAATGCTGATGTCATAATTAGGATTTCCTTCAGAATAATAAATCCAGCAAATCTTATTTTTCCTTTTTCTTTGGATTTAGATCTTACGAAAGCCCGTTCTTCTCTGTCCTAACTCCGATTGACCTGATTATTCTTTCTAAATTCATCTAAATTTGAGCTCTATCTTTTGGTTCTAGTTTTGTATTTTTTGGAGTTCATTTGAATTTTATTTAAATTTATTTTATGTCTAATTTGTTTTCTATCTTGCACTACTTCAAGAAACCTAATATTAGATGGTATATCATAGACGGTTCCCCAAAACTGCCAGTGTTAAATATAATCATAAATAGTTTTAGTTTAGAGACTATCTATATTGCTACCAGTGCCAAAAACTGTCTGTGAAGAGATAATATCACAGATGGGTTGTGGTGAGAACCGTCTGTAAAGTATCACAGATGGTTCTCACCAAGAACCGTCTGTGATATTGCTAAATATAACAGATGATTCGCAATAAAAATTTTCTATGATACATCACAAATGGTTTTTAATACGAACTAGCTGTGATAATGAAGTTATCATAGATGGTTTGTATTAAAAATCGTTTGTGATAATTCCACTATATTAACTGCACGTAGACTCATTGACCCTCTGTCTTAAATTCCAGATCTACCTACTGCTTTGAGCTAGAGGCAGGGGCTTTGAGGCGGTGATTTGGTGACAGGAGACTATTTGCCAAGAGTGATTATAGATCCATTCATTTCTTGACTATCTACGGTTGGTAATTTGTTCTTAATTGCATTATAATTTAGATCTACGACTTTTGGTGAAAGAAGAATTAAAGATGGTTTAAATCGAGCTAGTTTGATCTAGAGAGACGTTTATTTCCATCTAAAAAGAAGTTTATTAACTATAGATTTATATCTAGAGAGAAGTTTATTTACATTTAGCATGGTTTAGGGTTTAGTCATTTCATAGTTTATTTATACTTAATTTAATTTAATTAATTAATCTTGCTAAACTGTTAATTATATGTGTAACATTGGACCGAAGCTGGATGTACATTGGAAACCGTGTGAGTGAAGAGTATATTAATGGCGTGTCTGCTTTCACAAGAGCTGCCGAGGAAGATATGTTTAATAAGGGATGGAATATATGTACTGTCCATGCATTGACTGCGATAATCTAAAGATGTTTAAGAACCAAGTGCAGATTGAAACACACTTGATTCAAAGGGGTTTTGAAAAGGGGTATACGCGTTGGACCAGTCATGGTGAAGAGCAGACTCAAGAAGGTAATAATAATGATATCGCTAACGAAGTGAATGATATACCACCGGATGATGTCGATTATGGTTTTGATTTGGATAGGCTGCATGATGAAAATCTGGATCAGATGCTTTGCGATGCGGAAAGGAACTATAATGAGAGAGAGTATGTTAAATTCCAGGGCTTGATGGAGGACTCAGAGAAACCATTGTTCATGTGTTGTAAGTTAAAATACACAAGGTTGTCAGCTGTGCTTAAACTGTTGAAATTGAAGGCAAGCAACAGTTGGTCCGACAATAGTTTCACGGCACTATTAGGTCTTTTAGTGGACATGTTTCCAGAGGAAAACGAGTTGCCCCAAACCATGTACAAAGCCAAAAAGGTTCTTTGTTCATTGGGAATGGAAGTAGAAAGAATGCATGCATGTTCGAATGAATATATGCTCTACCGTAAAGAGTATGCAAACATGCATGCATGTCCGATGTGCAATGCCTCCCGATACAACCGTAAGAATGAATCAGACAACGGTGAGGGAATAGAGGTGAAGAGAGGACCTCCTGCTAAGGTGGTATGGTATCTTCCAGTAATTCCTTATTTGAAGTCATTTTTTGCAAACCCAATGGGGGCAAAACTGCTGTGTTGGCGCTCAGAGGAGCATAAAAATGATGGAATGTTAAGACATTTTGCTGATTTCGCCCAGCGGAGAAACATTGATAGGAGGTTTGTAGACTTCGGTGCAAAACTGAGGAATATTAGGATCGGATTGAGTACAGATAGAATGAATCCTTTCAGTAATATGACCAACCGGCATAGCACTTGGCCCGTGACTGTCAGCATGTACAATCTTCCTCCTTGGTTGTGTATGAAGCGTAAGTATATTTTGTTGTCGATATTTATCCAAGGGCCAAAGCAACCCATGAATGATATCGATGTGTACCTAGCACCATTGGTGGAAGATCTAAAAATACTATGGATCGAAGGGGTATAGGTATGGATTGTGTATAAACGAGAGAACTTCACTTTATATTTGTTGTTGTTTTGCACCATAAATGATTATCCTACCTTGCTACCTGTTGGGCTAGAGTACAAAAGGAGCCAAAGCCTATACTCATGCTTAGATGATACCAAGAGTGTGTGGTTTTACACTCACACAAAACCGTGTACATGCGTCATCGTAGGTTCGTTCGGAGGGCTCACCCATACCACAGGATGAAGAAACAATTCGACAGAGAGAAGGAGAATAGTTCAGCTCCAAGGTATTTATGCAAAAAAGGGATCTATGATATGGTTAAGGATTTAGATGTTGTGCTCGGAAAGGGGTGTAAATCAACGACACATGAGAAGAACATTTGGAAGAAGAGATCAATATTTTGAGACTTATCTTATTTAGAGCACCTAGAAATTCGCCACTGCATCGATGTCATGCATATAGAGAGGAACATATGTGACACCTTGATTAGTGTCTTACTAAACATTCATGACAAGACAAAGGATAGTGTCAACACACGACTTGACTTAGTTGATATGGACACTAGACCTGAGTTAGCACCGATAAAGACCGATAAAGGATGAACTTACCTCTGCCCTACTTGTTACACTCTATCCAAGGCTGAGAGAACTGAACTGTTCTAGTACTTGCATGGTGTGAAAGTTCCATTTGGTTACTCCGCCAACATGAAGAAATTTGTTTCAATGGAAGATATGAATTTAGTTGGCTTGAAGTCTCATGATTATCATATGCTGATGAAACAGATGCTCCCTATTGCAATTAGAAATATTTTGCCAATCAAGGTCCGAGAGACAATCATGAGGCTATGTTATTTTTTTAACACAATTGTTCAGAAGGTCATCGATCCTAAAGGATAAGATGCTCTACAAGACAAAGTGGTGATGACTCTATGTCATCTTGAGATGTATTATCCTCCATTATTTTTTGATATCATGGTCCATCTCATTGTTCACATTGTGTGGGAGATAAAATATGTGGGCCCGTGTTCCTAAATAGCATGTACACATTTGAGAGATTCATGGGAATTCTGAAGTCCTATGTACGGAATTGATCTCGGCCGGAGGGCAGCATTATCAAAGGTTATGCAACTGAAGAGGTCATTGAGTTCTATATCGATTACATGGCTCAGATTGAATTGATACGTGTACCTCGATCTCGCCATGAGGAGAGGCTCAAGGGTATCGAGACTATCGGAAAGAAAGCTGATGTGCTAGTGTTATCCCAATCTTTCGATGACAAGGATAATTTCGATTGGACGATGATCGACTCTCACGATCCAGGATATGAACGCATCATGTACGAACCAAGTAATCGCTGAACTAATCACCAAGTCGTTATCAACCGTGCCAAGAACGTGGTTGACCAGACCACAAAGGTGTATTCCTGCATGCAACCAAAAAACTGCAAGAACAAGATCACAAGCAATTTGGAATTGCAAATATATAAATTGAGTTCAGAAGGTGGGCATCTGCAGAGGTTCTTTATAGTTGGTCTATTCGACATAAGCAAAGAACAAGGGTTTTCATAATGGAAAAACTAAGAAAACGAAATCCAAAGAAACTAGAAGGGCGCGGCATCCTTAAATAGGAGGGAAAGCCACGCAAAACTAAGAAATAAAGGGTGGTACTATTTATGATACTGTTCACATGAATAGTACCACCGTGAACAGTACGGTCCTAGAGAGGGGGCGTCTTCCCCTTGGGCCCCAAGCATTACAAGGCCCAATTTGGCCTAAACAGATGATGTAACACCTTCTATTTGGAGATGAGACTAGATCCATTGGAAAGAGGATGAGAAAATCTTTCCATCGAGTACTCATGGACCTCAAACGGATTCCGTATATGAAAGTTATGCACATTTGAAGTTGGTGCTGTCTTCGGAGGCCGAGTTGAATCACACATATTTGTCTTTATGATCCGCTCCTAAGTTCCTAAGTAAAAGAACATCACATGCATTAGATAGTAGCATATTCTCATGAGAAACAAAATACACTCCTAGAAACGAAGTTACCTGATAGTTCAATTGTTGTGCGCGAAAGAGCACCCGGGTTGTACGAGAGGCTTTGGTCTTTATGTTCCTTGGAACATGGTTTTTCAGTGGACTCCGAAGCATATCAAAGTAGGAAGAGAGCCAGAGCTAAGCGCGAGGCATGGCTATGAGAGGACATTACAACATCCTTTAGAGATCAGATGGAAAGATACAACATCTTGGAAAATCAAAAGGAAGCCCCCCAATCGTCGGAGTAGTTGTGCATCCAAACCCTACCTCGGAGAGCGACCACCGATTTCCTATTGATGACATCCTAGTAATAATTATTATCTCTGAAATTCTTGATCTACTTGTTGGTCTGTTGGATTAGCTAATTTTGTATCATTATGTAGGTGGCTACGAAGTGCAAGCTCTAAGTGAGAAATCCATCTGGGCCTAGGGCCTTGGTGCACAGTGTATCTCTAGTGTTAGATTTTGCAAAAGTGAATGTGGACGGTGTTCATACCAATTGCGAGGTAGTCCCACTGTAGATACCCTTAAACGATGAGGTTGTGACTCTAGGGCAAGCCATTGGAGCATTCATCCAGTGGTCCAAGAGGGACATTTGCCTGGAGTCTCCTGCACTGGTGCTAAGTCCACTCGAGTTATCTACACTGGTGCCAAGTCTACATGAGCTATCTGCACTGGTGCCAATTCCACAGGAGCGATCCGCACTGGAGCTACCTGCATAGATGCAGCAAGGGTGTAGTGCATCTACATCTCATGCCCGGTTGACTACTGTGAAGTCGACTTACAGCCGAGGCAGTAAGGGCAAAATAAAGAAGATCGATGATGAGATGCCCTACATGCTGTTAGCCCAAAACTTCGTGCTAGGTGAGTCATTGGTTACCCCGAAAGAGTTCCTCCTAACCCTAGGACTGGTTTGCTAGAGATTACATGCATGGTACATAGAATAGGCCAACAAGCTGGAGGAACAACGGCGTTCGAGTTTCACCGTCAAGTGCACGTCGGATCATTTTCAGCACAATGTTCACGAATGTATCTTCACGGTGACTTTTGAAGACTTATTCAATCCCTACACACTTAACGCTCTCGACGCCTCACTCATTCGATGCTAGACACTGTAAGTGTATACAATCACAATCTACGTTCATTTAATACCGATAAATGTCATATATAACTCATTGCTTTTGTGTGTGTATATATATACATACATGGTGACTAAAGCTAGAGTAACAAAATCACTAATTGGTTTTCTCGACCCACGCTTAGTCGCCATGGATACTATAAATGAGGATGCATCATTCACCGAGAATTACATCACGAATGCATTGGAGGCTTACCACAACAAGAAATTCATACTTATACCCTGCAACCAGGGGTAAGTGTTGTACTAATGGCTATACATGTTGATTTGTACTTTATAAGCAACACGAACTTACGTTTAATGACCATGACATATCTGTGTATGTTCCAGTAGATTTTAATTGTAATTATACCAAAACGAAACAAGGTAATATACCTTGATTCCCTGAAGTGGACCCAAACTGACTTCACAATTGTCCAATAATTAATCGACAGGTAAACATATTTCCTCCATGGATAACTCTATTTTAGTCTTTCATTCCCAATGACTAAGGCTATCTTCTTGAAAATCACATAGGTCATTCGTCACGTACGTTGCAAAGGTATGAAAATCCAATACAATGGATGACCTGCGGCACGATCTACATTTCTCGATATTCATTGTACACATTAATCCTACATAACACTGCGTAGTAATGCCTGTTAAACTAATAAATTCTATTTTTGTAGTGCCACCAACAGCTACTGGGCAACACCTGTGGATTCTATGTTTGGCACAACATGCAACTACTCGTCGATTCCACGAAGATCAATATTAATTCTTAGGTTAATTTTTCAATCTTGCGATATTTATTTCATACTTATCAATTTACGTATATATGCATGCTATTGATCTTCCTATTGACAGGTTCTCTCCATTGATACAACTCCGTTGGAACAGCCTGACCTCTCAGAGATTTGAGGACAGTGTGTGTACTTCTTGTGGTCTAAAGTCATAAAAGAAGATGCGGAATTCCACAATGTATAGTAAATTTCACTGGGATAAGGTTGAGCTTAATTATTCATGTGTACATGTATTTATTCATGGATGGACAATTTATTTCATTTCAGTTAATTGATTTGTAAAATGGATTTCTTCCTTCTGAAATGAATGAATGTGAATTGGATATATATATATATATATACTATGTTGATAAGTTTATTTCAGAGGACATGGCTAGCATTTCTTGAGGCTATCCAACTAATAGAAATAGATTTGTGAATAGAAAAGAGTATCACAGACAATTTTAACTACAAACCGTCTGTGGTTTCTAATATCACATATACTTTGTAGCTAAAATCGTTTGTGATATAAGGCTTATCACAGATGGTTTGAATAATGAACCGTCCGTGATTTCTACTATCATAGACGGTTCATAGTTGAAACCATCTGTGATAAGTCTTATATCACATACGGTTTCAACTACAAACCATCCATGATAGTAGACTATCACAGACAATTTGTAGTTGAAAACATCTGTGAAATACTTCCTCACAGATGGTTCAAAAGCCGTCTATGAAGATCTCATATTATTATTGATCCATAAACTCAGACGGCTCACGAAACTATCTGTGATGATATTTTTGAACCATGTGTGATGGCATATTCTGCAGTATTGTCATTAGATCATGTCTTCGAAGGAGTGGAAGCACCACCAGAAGATCAAGAATTTATAATCGAGCAAGGCCAAGGCAAGTCATGTCCTTTGATCATGTTGAACCTAGTTTTCAAATCTATTATGTATTATTTTATTTTAAATTATCATGCATTGCTATTTCATAACAAACTTTGTATTGGTAGTTAATGCCCTATTTGATTAATCCCTTCTTGATAATTTGAATGCGTTGATTCCATTATCACCGTAGGATGGGTAAGTATCTAATGATGCAATACTAGTTGTCAAATGGGTTGTACATTTAAATTGCTTAGCCATGCTTTTAGTTACGTTGGGTTTATCATCACATGTGATTAGTTATTTATTTTTGACTTAATGTTGTCATTTGTGTTAGTTATACAAAATGGTTTTTGTTGTAGGGGTGGCCCCCACCTAAGCCCAACTGGCCTGCTAAGAGAGTTATAGGGCCCAAAATGGGATATGTGTAATGACATAAATGCCCCTGAGAGGGATACTCAAATGTAAGGGCATTGCTGTAAAAGCACTCCCCATGTGGATATATATATATATATATATATATATATATATATATATATATATATATATATACCAGCCATGGAAACCCTAAGCCATTGCTCACCTAACTCTCCACTACCATACTCTCTCTCTGTTTGGTCTGTAGCCACAACAGTTGGCGCCGTCCGTGGGGAGGAACGGAGAGCAAGCCTCAAGATCCGAAGAAGGATGGCACCGAAGAAAGCTCCAGCGTCGGCGGCGAAGAAGAAGAAGGCGGGAGCAACGGGGTCTCGCGTCAACACCAGGGCTTCAGCGTCGGTAGCCGTGGGCGGTCGGCAGCGAACGCCGGCGAGCACGCCATGACGATCGACCCCGCCACCGTTGTCACAACAACCGACCCCGCCACCACCGCCACGACGGTAGGCACCACACCGCGTACGGCGGGAGGTCCCACTGCAGGCACGGCGACAACCGTCGACAGCGCTGACCAGGTGGTCGGGAGCAGCAGCGCTGGCGCCCACGTTGGCACGGCCGTCGTCCCCCTGCCTGGTGCGGAGGCGGCAAGTGGTCCCGGTGGCAACATGGGCCTCGCCGTCGACTCTGACGTCCACCACGCCACCACGGCAGGTATGCAAGAGGCTCGAAGCCAGCATGCTCCACCAACGGTCGCGCCCGAGCCCATGCCGGAGCGGGCGGACAGCCGAGACGCTCCAACGTCTAGTCGCGTCCCACTGCGGCGTGTCGACCCGGAGTCCCCACTCTCCGCAGGCTTGCAGCAGGTGGCGTGGCCGGAGGACTTCAAGTTCCCAAGCACCATCGAGTCGTACAAGGGTGACACGGACCCACGGGAGTTCGTGCGCGTCTACAAGACCGCCATCGAAGCCGCCGGTAGAGACGACACTACGAAGGCGAAGGGGCTCCCCCTCGCGTTGCAGGGGGTGGCGCTCTCTTGGTTCTTCACCATCGAGCCACATTCCATCGATGTGTGCGAGCAGATCCACGACCGGCTCTACAACAACTTCCAAGGGAATTACGTCGAGCGCGTTGACGCGGATCAGCTCTTCACAGTCAAGCAAAAACCCTCGGAGAAACTCCGGGACTACTTCAAGCGCTTCGTGAAGGTACGCTGTCAGGTCAAGGATGTCAACGAAATGACCATCATCAATGCAGCAGTACAGGGTCTTCGCCCGGGGTCGTTGGCCGAATACAACGCACAGAAGCCAATCAAGACAATGGCGAAGCTCTTCGACAAAATGGAAGAGTACGCGCGGGCAGAGGAAGATGCACGAAGACGCGAGGGCGATGACTTCGACCCCATTCCAGCAGAGGAGCGGTCGCAAGAAGCAAGCACGGGAGGTGACTCCCCGACAGGAAAGCGCAAGCAGAAGTCCGCGGGAGACGCCCCTGAAAGTGGTGACGCCGGGGGACGCGAGAGCTCGCCAAGTGGAAGGCGCAAGCCCCAGCGTAACCAGCGCAGGACCCAGAAGGTTTGCCACGTCCTCAGGACGGAGGACGCCCCTGATGAGAGACCGCGCACGGAACAGGAGATCATGGATTACGGCCGGTGGTGCGAGGTGCATGGCTACGGCACTCATGTCACGCGGATGTGCACCGCGGTCAGGGAGCTGCAACAAGTAGCCGTTAGAACCCGAGCCCTGGAAGCACGGCCCCCTGCCGTAACACACGTGTGGCAGCCACCGGGAAGTCCCCCGCAAGCGTGCCAACACAACATCATTAGCGTCATCTCCGGGAGCTCTTCGCCTGGGACCTCGGCGCAACCGCTTCCGGGAATGCCGTGCTGCAACATCACCTTCACACTGGCCGATGCCCAGGGCATGGAGTTCCCCCACCAGGATCCCCTGGTCGTCCAAGCCGATATTGCAAGCTGCGATGTCAGGCGTGTCCTCATCGATGGAGGCAGCTCCGCGAACATCCTGGTGGCGGGAGCCCTCGATCACATGGGGATCCCCGGGGTCGTTTGGGGCCGTCGAGGACCCCGCTTCAGGGTTTTGGGGGCCAGCCACTGAACGCCTTGGGTCAAGTATGCCTCCGAGTTTCCTTTTTTCAAGGCGCTAATGCCAGGAGCGAAGACATGGTCTTCGACGTGGTAGACACCCCACACCCATACAACGCCATACTGGGCCGACCCACCATCAACTCCTTCGGGGCGGTCCCGCACCATGCCTTCCTATGCATGAAGCTTCCGGGCCCGCGGGGTGTCATCACTATCTTCGTCGACCAGGATCTCGCCAGGCGTGTGGAAGTTGGCGTCAGAGGTCCACACCGCAGGGTGCACGTCCTCACCGATAAGCTGAAGGAGGAAACGCCATCCGCTCCAGGATGGACGCCCAACCCCAGCCAGATCTACATGGCCAAGGACGACGAGGACAAGACCAGCTTCATCACACCAGTCGGGACTTTCTGCTTCGTCAGGATGCCCTTTAGGTTGAAGAATGCGGGCGCAACCTTCACCCGCCTCGTCGCGCTGGCGCTGGCGCTGGCCGCACAGCTCGGGAGGAATGTGGAGGCCTACGTCGACGACGTGGTGGTCAAAACCAGACAACTCGCCTTTCATGCAAAGGATCTCCAGGAAATCTTCGACAACCTTAAGAAGGCGGGCATCAAGCTCAATCTGGACAAGTGTGTCTTCGGCGTACAAGCGGGCAAGCTCTTGGGCTTCCTAGTGTCCGGACGAGGCATCCAGGCGAATCCCGACAAGGTCGACGCAATCCTTGCCATGGAGCCGCCCAAGATGACAAGGGAGGTCCAGAGGCTCGCCAGCCTCATGGCCGCTCTGAGCCGCTTCCTCTCTAGGGCAGCGGAGCGGGGCTTGCCTTTATTCAAGACCCTCCGCGGCTGCGACGGGTTCCATTATGACAACGATTGTGCGAAGGCCTTCGACGACCGCAAGAAACACCTCGTCAGCCTCCCAACTCTAGTCGCTCCGGCACCAGAGGCTCCCCTCCTGCTCTACCTCGCCGCGTCGGCGACATCAGTCAGCGCTGTCCTCGTACTCAAGGAAGGCGCTCTCCAGTGTGCCATGTACTTCGTCTCTGAAGCCCTTCAGGGCGCTAAGACGTGGTATACGAAGCTCGAGAAGCTTGCCTACGCGCTGGTCATGGCCTCGAGGAAGCTCCGGCACTACTTCCTAGCCCACCATATCACGGTGCCATCCTCGTTCCCCCTGGCAGAGATGCTGCACAATAAGGAGTCTACAGGGCGAATTGGCAAGTGGGCAGCCGAGCTCACCCTGTTCTCCTTAACGTATGCCTCGAGAATGGCGATTAAATCCCAAGTCCTTGCTGACTTCTTGGTGGAGTGGACCCCGTCGGCCCAGCCTACTCAGCAGTCGGAGGACCCGGTGTGGATGCTCAACACCGATGGAGCCTACCGTGTCGCGGGTGCAGGCGTGGGTGTGGTTGTAGAGACCCGAATACGCAAATCCGGACTCTCCTGTGTATTCTGCACTAGTCCAGGATCACGCTAGTGCACACAGTATGTACAAAAGATAAATATCATCCGCATCACGATATTCTAAGGAAAATTCAAATTATATTGATAATTATCAGAGTACGACCTTATGGCCAAGCTTACAATTATTAGCCTGAAGGGCTGAAAGAAACTAGCAGCGGAAAACCAAAAGAAAGCGCAGCAGCCAATCGACACGCCCACAGGCTATCGAGTGGAGAACGAAGCCTAATCCGCGAAGACATCGAAGTACTCCCCTTCTGGAACCTTCTGCTGGTGATACTCCTCCTCCTCAACTGAGCAACAGGGGCATAAAGCCGTGAGTACATTGATACTCAGCAAGTCGTTTGTAACAAATGAATGCAATATAGTATGCAAGGCTTAACAATGGATGGCTGAAAGGTTAATTTTGCATAAAGCAACAATTTAAAGTAAATACAATAAATAGATTGAAAAGCAAGCTTTGTAAATGATAATAAATGAGTAACCAAAGGAATTGAGACCAACCACAAGTGAACTAGCCATTCACCCAAGGAATCCACCATGAACCAAGATCCATGAAATGAACCACCAGTGAACTAACCATTCACTCTCCAACTTAACCCAACCAGGTTTTTATGAAAACTCTACCCCTCGTGTGAAATCACCGAGCATTGTCCATGACCGAGGACACGACATTTCGAATAGTTTTACACTCTGCAGAGGTTGCACAACTTTTCCCACAAGAGATAAGTCATCTTAATAGCCAGCATGCTTCCTTAGGCATGAGACCCAGATAAATTATCACAAAGCCCTTACCTCGCTCCAGTCTAGTTAGACATCACCCACTAAGGTTTCACTGCTGAAGGGTTAATCACCACAGTCAGAAGTCCCCTCTTGCGCCGTATGAGGACAGTAACCCTGTTCCTCACTGTGAGCAAACCAGTACCCCTGGTACTCACTTACCAATGATGATATCTGAACTAAACCTTTGCAAGTTAATCAGCTAGGTCTATCCCATACTAGACATGTGGTTGTGCGGTAAGACTCAGATCAATGGCGCACAAAGTTAAGTCCTTAAATTTACTCAGGCGAAACATCCACATCCCATGTGCCTCTCGCACCCTCTTTACTGCACGATCAATCGCCCAAGTGAAAACCAAGTTTGTATAACCAACACCAATGACACTACCCATGCCATGGCAACAAGTTTTATAAGCGTGGTTAACCACCACATTCAAGTATATCATTAAGTCAAGATTAATTAACCACATGTGATGATGAACCCTTTCGCAAAATAAGCAAGACTAAGCATTCTAATCGTACCAACCCAATGTGACAAATAACATAGCATCACTAATTAAATTCCCAACCTAATGTGACAATGGCATCAAGGTATTCCAAAATATCAAGGAGGGAAATAACCAATTGGGACGATAACTACCAATACAAGGGTTTATAATAAAGTAGCAATGCATGATAATTTAAAACAAAGTAATACATAATAGATTTGAAAACTGGGTTCAACATGATCAAAGGACACGACTTACCTTGGCCTTGCTCAGTTAGGAATTCTTGATCTTCGAATCCGGCTTCAGCTCCTTCGAACGCTTGATCTAACAAGAGAGAAAACGAGACGAACACAAAATAAATTCAAATAAAACCCAAATAAACTCCAAAAACTGCAAAACCAGAATCAAAAGATAGAGCTCAATTTTAGATGAATTTAGGAAGAAGAATCGGGTCAATCGGAGTTCGGACGAAGGAGAACGAGAGATCTAAAGTTTGCCGGGGCGAGAAAATGCTGGAAATTCACAGATGTTACTGTTCATCCGAGAACAGTACTTTTGGCGAGAAGGCTAGCGCTGGCGAGAGGAGGCATGGGGGTGAATCTAACTAGCAAAATGAGTTGTTAGGGATCTAAGGCACATATAGGAAGCGACGGCACACCAAACGAAGACCGTTGACGGCACAGGCGGCTACAACGACATGGGTAGGAGAGAGGAATAAAATACGGGCATAGGACATGGAGAAGTAGGGTGAGCACGGGCTAGAACGCGGCTTGGCGAAGCTAGGAAAATTGTCGGCTCGGCCAGAAACCCATCAGAGGCGGCGTAATCGACGATTGAACGACGTCGGGAAGGAAAAAGGAAAACTTAATATCTTGGTGCTCGGTGAACGAAATCTAAAACCACTTGAAGGGTAGCTACCTGGGATTGTTTGGCACGAAGTGACGCGAACGGATTGGTGAAAACATCACCGGGTAGATGGGGAACACACGATGCCATTGGCGGCCATGGCGAGGTTCGGAGGTGAAAATTTGTGGAGGCTTTTTGGGGAAACGGAAGTGAGCACGGCGTAGAACGCGGCGAGACAAGTCTAAGAAAAATTATGGCAAGGGCTAAAGCTTACCGGAGGCGACGAATCGACGTCGGGAAGCGCTTTTGACCTAGATTGGGGAAAACTCGATTCTGGAAGATTGGCTACACCAAAATCAAATTAACTTGGCTAGAAAGTAGATGGGACATGATGGCACAATGTGACGCGATAGGATCACGGAGAAACTCACCAAATAGCTCAAGACACGACGAGCAAATTCGGGACCGGAGGGGCTCGGTGCCGACGGCGTCCTGAGCTTTGAGGGGACTTGGCACGGCTTGGGATGGGTTTAGATGAGCCAAGGGGTCGTATTTATAGGCTTGAAAGAGGTAGAAACCGACTCCAATTCGCGGATTTCGGTTTAGAGTCCGTTTCAGAAAATTAGAGATAAAAGGCAAACGGATGAACGAAACGGAAAGAGACCAGTTGGGATGGATTCCTTGCGTGATTTGGCACAATTTTCCTTTTGGGAAGACATTGAGATAAGATCCGGATTGGAAGTTATGAAGAGAGAGGAAAAAGGAAAGAACTGTACAGAGAGCAGACATCGATCGGGACTCTCAGCGCGCTGGAGACGATGATAGTACTGTTCATTCTCTCTCCTGTTTCTCTTTTTTTTTGAAATTTCAAATTGAGCTCAAACAAACTCCGAAAAATCCCAGAAAATACAGAAAAATTCCTTGTGATACAAGGAACACAAATAAAATATTTTTGGCAAATATTAATGTTTAATTTATTCATATTAAATCTTTTTAATTAATGAAAATTCCAATTAAGCTTTAATTAATTTCAGAAAAATCCAAATGGTGAATTTTATTTTAAAAGCTTCAAAAAGGCTCTGAAAATCAGGATGTTACAGCGGTGGTCACCGCGCCTGAGGGGCACCACCTATTGTACTCGGCGTGACTCGCGTTCCCCGCCACCAACAACACGGTCGAGTATGAGGCATTACTCTTTGGCCTCGTGAGGCTTAAGGCGCTGGGCGCGCAACGAGTCCTGGTCCGCACTAACTTGCACTTGGTCGTGGGCCACGTAGACAAGTCATATCAGGCCAAGGACCCAGAGCTGGCCAAGTACCTAGCGACCGTAAGAGCGAAGGAGCGACACTTCTTGGGTGTCACCGTGAAAGCCATCCCTCGGGCGAACAACGAGCAAGCCGACGTCCTGGCAAAGGCCGCCAGTCAGCAGCTCCCAACTCTCGAGGGGGCATTTTACGAAGTCCTACCAACAGCCGCCATCGCGCAGGACAACCGTGATGCAGACCTCGTCCACCAGATCACCCAGCAGGGCGATTGGCGGGAGCCCATCTTTGGTTTCTTGCAGGGCATCGCAGAGCCGGATGACCCTGTCGAGATCCGACGCCTGCAGCATCGCGCCAGATCCTTCCAGGTGCTCGATGGAATACTGTACAAGAAAGGGGTCTGTGCACCGCTCCTGCGGTGCCTCTCGCGGAAGGAAGGAAAGTAGCTCCTTGCGGACATTCATGCGGGCATCTGCGGCTCGCATCTCGCGCCGAGGCCGCTGGTTGGCAAGGTATTCAGGAAAGGCTTTTACTGGCCAACTGCCGTCGCTGATGCCCAGGACCTAGTGCGTCGGTGTCAAGGTTGCCAGTGGATGGGACGAGTCATTCGCAGGCCTCCGACAAGCCTCAACCCCATTCCCCCGGTCTAGCCGTTGGCACGGTGGGGCATCGATGTTGTAGGACCACTCCCCCAAGCCCCAAGCGACCTGCGGTTTGTAGTGGTCGCTTTGGAGTACTTCTCCAGGTGGCTAGAGGCCGTAGCTCTAGCCAGGATAACCTCGGCAGCCATGCAACGCTTCCTGTGGCAGAGCATCAAATGTCGCTTTGGCGTGCCTAGGGAGCTCACCGTCGACAATGGCCTGCAGTTCGACGCCACCCCATTCAAGGACTTCTGCAACAGCATGGGCATCACGCTCTGCTTCGCTTTGCTTGGGCACCCACAGTCTAACGGAGCAGTCGAGCGGGCAAATGTTGCCATCTCCGCTGGAGTCAAGAAGCGCCTTGTAGGGCTGCCAAAGGGCAAGTGGCCAGGCGAACTACACAGCGTCCTCTGGTCCCTCCGCACAATGGTGATGCGACCGACGGGATTCACGTCGTTCAAGCTCCTCTTCGGCGATGAAGCAATGACGCCCGAGGAAATCAAGACCGGTTCGAGAAGAGTCCTCGTCCAAGTGCTTGAAGAGGAGCGGCAATTGTCCCTAGACCTTCTCGATGGAGAGCGACTAAGCGCAACTCAGCATGTCATGAAGTACGCACGGCAGATGGTGCGCGCTCGCGGTCGCTCCGTGTACCCGCGAGAATTGCATCCTGGGGTGAGAGACCAAGTGGAGGTCATCCCATGTGTGTGATGAGTAATTGACATCGGTTTAGGAAAGTCGAGTTTGATTTGGTTGGTTCAGACCTTGACGTTGCGTGGTGCAATCGGGCTCGGTCGGACTTGGTCAGACCTGGTCAAAGGGCTTAGGATGCATATTCTGATGATTCGACAGGTTTGGACTTTATTATGCGTAAGTATGATTTGTTGATGCTATTATGCTTACATGTATCGAGCGGTGCTATTTGATGTGTTTCTTGTTTGTGATGGCTGCAGGACGTCGAGGCGGAGTCGTGGCGAGACACGAGGTGACCGGACTAGACACGGGCGGTGTCGAGGTTAGAACGGTCGAGATGTGTCGAAGACGGCAAATACTCGAGGTGTTGCGAGGCTTGGACAACAAGGAGCGCGGAAGCTTCCCGGAAGGTGCAGGAGGGGCGAAATGGTAATTTTGCGAGGCTGCACAAGCAGAAGCAGGCTCCGTTCGGGTTTAGCGGGCATAACGGGTTGGAGACCCGTTAGCCAAGGGTTATAAATAGGAGGGAGTGGCTACATGCCCCCTCATGGCTTTGGGAGAGAGTTAGGGTTTGTCTTGGTCAAAAGAGTCTTTAGGAGGTGGTTTTGCCTTTGCTCTTTAGTGGTTGGAAGTGGGTGAGAAGGGCAGAGCTGTGTCCCCTGTGTGAGTGCTCCCTTCGTTATCTCCTCTCCAGGAAGAGTGTAGAGAGGGTATGGTTCTTGTGTTTGGGAGAGGGATTGTGTAGAGATTCCATGAAATCTTCCCTGTTCTAATGTCCATGCGTATCGGGACTCCTCTGTAATCCTCTTTTGTTGGAATGAAATCTCTGAAGATTTTCTCCCGAGCTCCTGTGTTCTTCGATGTCCCCTGTGCTTGATTCTTGAGATTTTCTTTTTCTCGTTGTTTCTTGCTCAGGAGGTGCAAAATGGGTTGCTCTATGTTAGCATGATGCCTCAAGATCATTTGATCGATTTTCCCAAGAGCCAATCGCATTTAATCTCAGATTTCTCTTTTGGGGTTTCTCTGTTCTTGTTTTTTTGCTTTCTAGGGTTTTGTTGCACTTCTAGTTTCCCTTCATGAGATGGCATGAAATTTGGACTATCTAGTCCTGAGGCTATTGCTAATCTATATGCAAAGTTACATGACCAAAGATTCAAGGATTGAGTGGGAATTTAGATTTTTGTCCAGCTCTATGTACCTTTCAGTTATTTGGAGCAATTCTGAAATTTTTGGTTGAGAGTTGATCTTCCTTGGTTCCCTCTTCTCTTTTGGCTATTTAGGTCATTATCTGTTATTTCTGGGCTGAGAAATTAGGTCGAAAGACCTCAATTTTATCTCTGTGCAAAGTCTTGTTGTTACTCTGAAATTTCAGCTCTCAGCTGCCCTGATTTTTCATCGAGCGGTCAGACCCGTGTGGGTGAAGCGGTCTGACCGGGTTTTGACCGGCGGTCAGACCGGCGCTATACGACCGGTCAGACCGGCCTTCAGCGGTCAGACCGCCCGGTCTTCAACGGTCAGACCGCCCATGCTATTTCTTCTCCGGTCTGTGTATTCCTTGGCTCTTTTGTTGGTCTTGCTTTTCACTCTGGTATATTGAGACTTCAATGTGCATGAGCATATCCTCTTCATAGTTATTGTAACTATCGGAGGGGATTCTCATTATGACGTACTTGTGGGGGTCAAACTGTTTTTAAAAGACGACATTCACCCCCTCTGTAGCCATTTCGGTCCAACATGGGGATCTGGCAAGCTGTTAAACGATATCGGCTGGCCCCGACACAACAGGCCGCTCGTGCTTGTCATGTGTTAGTAAAACCACCGCCACATCCAGCCAGATTCCCACTTCCCCCGTGAAGCCCACGCGGGGAACAGCTTCGCGCACGGCTTCCTCAGCACGAAGTTGACGCTGCCAAAGTTTGATAGCGCCCTTCCCTCGACTCTCTTCGGCTGGCAATGCGCATCATGCAGAATGGCAAACAGGCTCGCACTGCGATGGCAACCTTCGGCCAAGCGAAGACAACCAGGCGGACTATGGCGTTGGGGGTCAGCTGCGCTAGCTCTAACCCGTAAGCTCGCAGGACCTCACCCACGAAGACCGTCGAGGGCATTCACAGCCTGGCATCGAAGAACGCGACGAAGACAATCGCCTCCATTTCCGCCGGGTTCGGCTCCGTCTCGTTGGGACCGGGCAGGCAAGCCCCATCGTGCTCCTCAATCTTTCTCTCCCAGACGAGTCACTGGGTCATCTCCTCAGTCACGTGACTTCGCCCCAGCACACGGGAACAGTAGCCCCCTGAGTGCTCCATGGCGTCCCACTGCTTGTTGACGTGCGTTGGTCCTCGTAGCACCAGGGCATACTCCGTCGGAGGAGGTGACAATTCGCGCCGGCTGGACGAGGTGCTACCATTGAGCTGGTGAGTAGGATCGTCGTGGCCAGCCATACTTCTCCAAGGGGGCGCTAGCGAGCAAGAGCAGGGGCAAATCGCGCTAGCAGTAGAGCAAAGAAGGCAGGGCTAAGCGACCAGCAGGGAAGAGCGTTCCAATGCCGGTGGCAACGCATTATAAAGCCCCCTCACCTCCACCACGAGCGGAAGCGCAACCGGTGGAAGTCCAACGGTTCGGCTACCCACGATCGGGAAGTGCAACCGCTGGCAGTTGGGGGGCGCAAAGCGGTAGGTGGGCGAACAGCACACGACGCACCGATAGCACCCCGCCACGCGACCCGCCCCCTGGGGAAGGGGCGAAGTCGTGTCGTCGCGGCGCCGACACCCACGACGCGCCAGCGCAGCTGCGCGTGTCCCCATCGGGACAGTGCGTACGGCGGTAGCAGCCTGTTCCTAACAACTTAGTGGCCGGTGCGATTCTCGCCACCATTAAAGCGCACTATCAGACCGCGAAGCTGCCTAGCCAAGCCGGCATTGCACCAGGCGGAGCCCCCCGCCCTGACCGACCACCCGAGGTTAGGCGCGGGGGGCCTTGCCCACCCCGAGCCCCGGAGAATCCGCGGCGCAAGACCTGTCTCAGCTTCCACTTCGACGCCACCGACACCTTCCATCTCCCCAGTGCCCCCGACTTTGCAACAAGCACATGCCTTCGCTGCGGCTTTGACTTCGGCCTAGGTACCAAGCGGCCCAGAGGGTGAGGACGATCTCGGCAATCCTCCCAACGTCGCACCCTCGCGGAAGGACAAAGATCATAGCAAGCAGACTACCCACCAAGCAATTCGGAAGTTCACAGGCCGCAGGGACGGAGGGGGCCAAATGGCTCGGCAACATGGCTTCGGCCCGTGAAGCCCGTCACCATGAGAGGCTCCTGTTGTAGGGGTGGCGCCCACCTAAGCCCAGCCGGCCTGCTAAGAGAGTTATAGGGCCCAAAATGGGATATGTGTAATGACATAAATGCCCCTAAGAGGGATACCCAAATGTAAGGGCATTGCTGTAAAAGCACTCCCCATGTGGATATATGTATATATATCATACCAGCCATGGGGAAACACTAAGCCATTGCTCACCTAACTCTCCACTACCATACTCTCTCTCTGTTTGGTCTGTAGCCACAACAGTTTTCACTTGGGCGAATGATCGTGCAGTAAAGGGAAAAGTGTGGTTAACACTTCAGGGATGTGGATGTTTCGTCTGGTTAATGTCTAAGGGCTTAACTTTGTATGCCATTAATTTGAGTCTTATCGTACAAACCACATGTCTAGTATGGGATAGACCTGTCATAATAATTTGTGAAGTTTTAACCTTGCTTTCGCTACTGATGTTTTATTAGCGCAAGAGGGGGCAATTATCGACTAGGTGCTTAGTCTAGTTGACGGTGAAATCTTAGCGGGTGAGGTCAGGTTGAGATTGAGCATTGTAAAAGTCTTGTTGTGATTTTCTTGAACGTGAAGTTGATCACATCGTGTGGGTAAAGTTGTGCAATCTCTGCAGAGTGTAAAACTATTTGAATAGCCGTGTCCCTAGTTATGGACAATGTCGGTGATTCACACAAGGGGTAAGTTTGGTTGGGTTAAGTTGGAATGTGTAACATCCTGAAAATTTGAATTTGAAAATGTGAAGCTTTTGAATTATTTTTGGCAATATATTTCATTTGAATTTGGAGTTTATGATATACTTCTGAAAATTTGGTTGAGGTTCCAAAAATTAAGAAGTTCAAGAAAGGAACAAACATGTTCAAATACTAGAGAATTAAGATATAAAAATTTTGATATTGACAAAAGTATTACAATGGGGCAACAAAAATACACAAAGAAATCCAATGCAAAAAGGTATACAAAAAGGGCTTAACAAAATGAGCAAAAACATAAAAAAAATGTATATGTACAGAATGGACACAAAAGGAAATATACATATGTAAATAAACCATTAAATAGGAATATATATATATATATATATATATATATATATATATATATATATATATATATATATATATATATATATATATATATATATATATATAAGTATATATAAGTATATATATACATACGCTTATAAGGAAAAAATGATAAAAATGAAATGAAGTGGGGGGGTGCCGCCTAACCGCCGGCGCCCACCCCACCTATCTTTCCCTTTTCCGCCCGTGGCCCAACCCCTCTTCCCTCTTCATGCTCCACCGACCCAGCTTCCCCACCCGCCTGCTTGTTTTCTTCTTCCCCGAGCCCCCTCGCTCGCTCCCTTCCCATGCCGTGGCTCGCCCGCTCGCCTCACCTCTGCAACCCAGCCCGCCTCCATGCCTGCGTTCGGACAGATGGTTGCCGGCATCGGACCGGTGGTCGCTGCTACTTCTGACCGCGCCAGACGGTCCCCACCTCCGCCCGCCTCTTTTTCTGCTCTCTGCCACTCCACGCGCGGCGCCAGGGCATCATGGCAAATCTCGCCATATCTTCTGCTTTGCCCGCCGCCTGCAACCGCCTCTGCTCCCGCCACTCGCCGACATGACCCAACGAACCGCCTCTCAAAACCAGCCCTATCCGCCCGTCTTTAAGAGCTGCCGAGCCCGTTAAACCCTTCCTCGAGCTCTCTACTTCCTCCCACAGCTTGCAATCGGGCGCCACCGCACGTAGCTCGGTGGCGCCCTCATCTTCCCCAACTCAGGCCACATTGATTTCCACCGAATCCCGCCATAAAAACCCGATTCCCGCTCCCCACATCATCCTCGGAACATCACAGTCTTATTCCCGGCCTTCTCCGTGCCACCCGTAGACTGTAGCTCGCCGGCACCGGAGCTCCCTCCCGAGTCACTGCCGCCGCTCGCCGCTGGTCCGCCACCGAGCTTCCCGGTCTTCGCCGGCACTCCCATTGGCATCACCGCAGCACCGGCATTCCATTTTGGCACTCCCCCGCCCACCTCCGGCCACCCCTCGCCGCCGGCACCGCCGCCCCGAGCCTCCTCTGCTCCAACGCCCCCACCACCGGTTCAAGTGAATTCATTCGCCCCCATCGGTCAGGTAACACCTGAGCCGAGTTGGTTAGCCGAGTGCACGTTCGCCCGTGCCACCCACCTGTCAGGATTTTAATAATTTCTGGATTTAATGAAATTGAAAACTTCAAATGGGCATAACTTATTTATTTTAACTCCAAATTGAATGAAACAAAATTTTAAATTCATCTAAATTCAAGATCTATCCAATGGAATGAAAACCAGGAATTTTAGAGCTCATTTGAAATTTTGGTGAAAATTATGGACAACTAATATAGACTAAATAGTTAATTGAGGTCTAATTATCAAATAAAGGCATGAATAAAATATGATTTAACTTAAAGTCCAAAGTTAACAAATATCCTAATTAAAGACACATTCATGGTTACGATTAAGGAAAAATGAATAATACGATTACCCATAAAAGCGAATGTTTAAAGATTTCCCCTGATTAGAATTAAGATATATGAACTAACCTATCATGCCTCCATTACTAGAGTCTCAGAGGTAGACTTAATTAGATAACGCTATTGAGAAAGGACCCCATATAACAGGTTGGCTTTATGAGAACAAGGATTTAGGTAATATTAACTTGTGACAAATGCCAAGCTAAACAATAAAATAAAAATGCCAGTTGATCCTCAGAATACCTTCAGTTAAAAGGTCATAATTGGATATTAAAATATAGTGACTTTGGTTAAATATCCACATGCAATAAAGGTTACTTTTACTTATAATATAAACGTAAATGCCCTAAATATTAACACTCGACAAAATACATCAATTCATAGGTTCAACCTAACTCATGGAACTTCCTTAATAAATATAAAAATAGTAGAAGAAGTTCATAATAAAAAGATCAAGTTATCATATGCTATTACCAACCTTGCCTCAAATCACTGAATCACCCATTAACTCGTAATAGAACTAAATTGAGTTTATTCGGATTTATTTGGATCTTTTGAGTTATTTGCTTTTATTTGGATTCAGTCGTCTATCGCGTAATTAGAAACTGGAGTCCTGAAGGTTTCACGAATCAAGTGTGGTCAGAGCAGAGCGAAGATAAGGAATAGAAACTCAAGAGAAGGCATCGTGTGAGCTCAAGATCGCGGTAAACCGTGCTAGGCGAGTCAATACTTTGATCATGTTGAACCTACATTTTCTGCAAATTATTTTTGTTTAAATTATCAAATTGCATGCTGTTTTTTATATGCAAATACATGATTAATTCAAGATTCTAGTTATACGCCCATTGTTTGCCTTGAATATTATTATACCTCCTTTGGAATAATTGAGTGTGTGAACCTTGTCACCCTAGCAAAACTATAATAGTAACCTTTCGAAAATAAGTCCCTAACTATACGCCATGCTTAGTACTGCATAGATAATCAGGGGCGCTGAAATGCCCCAAGCATCATTATCATTTTCAATCATGAGAAACTGGTTTGGGAAGTCATGGTGGTAATGATTGGTATATGTTGGTATGATTATTTTATATTCCCAAAAACCCCAACTTGCTTAAATATCTGGGCGGATGGTTCGAGGGTGTGAATGTGGTGCAGTGGAAGCACAAAGTGGGTTAGTGGTAGAACCGTCCAGATACCACTAAGGACTGAATCTTGTCATGACCTCCTGTGTAAAACAGTACAACCACAAGTCTGTAAAGTACAACTTGGCTAAGTAAATTTATCGAAATCCCCGGACTCATCTCACCGGTAGTGGATAGAAGTGGATACGCAAGGGCAAGGGGGCCTTAAGGGACACCAGTGGAGGGTGAAGTTTCCCAGCTGTTCTAAGCGTTGCGGGGAGTTGAGAAGCCCGGCTGTGTTAGTAACTGTGGGGAACATCCCGTGCATAGATGGGGCCCACCGCAAGTGGGAGAAGCCCACAAAGTGAGATGACAAAAGGGACTAGATACTTTGAAAAGTCACTGTGATGGTCTGCTCAACCACATGACTAAGGAATCGTGTGGGGCAACGAGTTGATTGTCTCTTGTGGTGAAAGTGTACAAACTCTACAGAGTCAAAACTATTCGAATAGCCGTGCCCACGGTCATAGGCGGACTTGGGAACTTAACTAGATATAGTTCTATTTCGAAAACTTTGTGGGTGGGAATGGAAAAAGTGGAGGGCAGTGGAAAGCCCTGATTTGAATTGTCCTGGGTGTCGTCCCAGTGGTAAGTTAAGCGGCTATAACACTGAAAGATGCTATATGGTGCAGATGCCATGTAACAGTGGATGGAATCTAGATCGCTATTATTAAGTGCATTTCCTTACACATTATGTTTTTGTTCAAAACTGCTACGTCTCAGGAAATTTTTATGTATCATATTTCAAAAGTAAAATGTTTTCCCTTCATACAAAATGAAATATAGGGAGGAATAAATAGAGTCGGGAGTAAAGGAGATGGATGTTGTGGTAAACACATAAAGATATTCGTGGACTCATGTCAAGCATAAAAAGTAAATGGTAGTGCGGATGTGGAAGAAATACATTGGTAGAGTCTAATTGAGTATATAGGTTAGATAGATGATTTAAATGATTTTTTTTGGAGAATTAGGGAGTTTGAAAGTAATTGCTGGATTACAACATTGATAACTATTATAATTCTTGGAAGATGATGACAATATTGGGGTTAATAGAATTGATTACTAGATGAGTCAATTGAATTTTGGAGGTATGATAACAATTCTTGGAGTATAAACTTGATCAATGATATTCTTGGTGGATGTATACTAGTGAATCGTAGATTTGATCAATGATATTCTTGGTGAAGGTATATTAGTGAATTAGTAGAGATAGATAATGGAAAATAAGGTTGATTATTGGAAGAGCACATTGTGGATGTGGATCAATAATAAAAGGAATGGGTTGTTAGAAATTTGGAATACAAAAGATATTGGTGGATTGTATAATTGACGATATTCGCTGTTTGGAGTTTTAGACAGCACTCAATATAGCAAATGTGTGTTCGGTGGATTAATTAAATGATATTAGATAAATGATGTCACTAGCTGTTTGGAGTTTTTGGCAGCAATTGATCGGTGGATTATATAAATTATGATATTCGCTGATTGGGGATTTAGGCAGCAATTGATTGGTGGATTGTATAATTAATGTTATTCACGGTTTGGAGTTTTAGACAGCAATCAATATAGAAAGTGTATGATCGGTGGATTAATTAAATGATGTCACTTACTGTTTGGAGTCTTAGACATCAATCAATTTGGAAAGAGTATATTCGGTGGGTTAAGTAATAATGATACTCGCTGTTTGGAGTCTTAGACAGCAATCAGTAAGGACAGTGGGTCTTTGGTGGATTAAGTCAATTATGGCAATCGCCATGTGGAATTTAGGAAGAATTAATAACACTATGATTTAATAATAATAATAATACTACCAAAAGCGATTTTTGCAAATAAAATACCCGAGCCTCTCCTTCGATAAGCCATGCATACTATTTATTTGCATACTGTGTATTGGCTCGCGGAGCACGGTGGTTAGTGTGCTCACACTCGCTCTCATAACAAATCCAGAAGCAGGAATCAGATCACTACGCTTCAGCAGTACTTTTGGTTATGATGAAGATGAAGATGAAGTCGTCAAGGGCTAGGTCGCGAACCTCCAGTTGGCTGCCTATGGGCATGTCCTGAAGGTCCCACCTGTGTGCTTCATTCTTCCGCTGCTGCAATTTAATGATTTTGGCCTAATCGGATCATGAGTAAGCCTACTATTATATTTACATTTCCGCATGATATGTACTTTGATAATCAGAACTGTAATCTGTGAGCACTATCTACTGATCCAGGGAATAGTGCAGTGGAATCACAGAGGAATCCAGATTGTAAAATCTGGGTCCTGACAGAAGGTGAATGGTTAGTTCACGAGTGGTTCATTGGAGTGAATGGTCAGTTCACTTGTGGTTATTCTCAATTCTTTTGACTATTTACTTATTAATCATTTTCAAAGTTCGCTTTCAATTTATCTATTGTATTTACTTTAATTGTCACTTTCTACGAAATAACCTTTTAGTCATCCATTGGTAAACCATGCATACTATATTGCATTCTTTGTTACAAATGACTTGCTAAGTACTCTTTGTACTCATGGTTATATCCATATTTGGTCAGTTGTTGAAGGAGAGGCATATCAACTAGAGGTGTTTGAAGGAGATCTCTACAACGTCTTCGCGGACTAGGACTTCGCTTCCCAGACGATTGCCTGTGGGCATGTCGAACGGCTACTATGCTTACTCTTGTTTTTTGGTGCTAGTTTCTTTAAGCCTTTAGGACAATTAATTATAGGCTTGGCCATATGGTCGTACTATGATAATTATTAATATTTTAGCCTTTTCTTTTTACTTGTCGTGCATATGGTTGATATTTCATCTATGTTACACTGTGTGCACTAGCATGATCGCGGACTAGTGCGGTATACACAGAGAGTCCGGATTTGCATATTCTGGTCTCGACAAGCTCCCCCACCTAGCTCGGGTCCATTACCATCAACTGCTAACATTCTCTAAGCCATATACATATCCAAAGAGCAAGCAACTATGTCGAGTATAAGTTCCATGCACTTAACTCATGTTAGTCAAAGTAATGTATCATGCAATACACCACACAAAACACCGGCACCCATGCCATGCATATATACTCAAATGATTCTCCTGAACCCTACCTAACTAGTCGGACCGCCAACAATTGGCCGGTCTGACCGTACTAGTCAACTCTAGTCAAAGCTGGTAATAGAGGAGGTAGTCTGACCATGAAATCATATCGATCAGACCGCTTGACAGACCGTTGGTTGAATCGCTATCATATGGTCGGTCGCACTACTCTCAAATTCTTTGTGCAACAAAACAAGGACCTCTATGGAAAAATGTAACACCAATTATGGGCCGGTACAATCGCTCTCCGGTCAGATCGCCACCCAAAGTTGGCCAAACCGCTCCGGTCAGATAGCTAATCACTTGACAGCAAAACTAGATAATGCAAATGACATAAAATGAAACCCAATCTTCAACAATGAAGTACAACAAAGTCAAATTCTCATCACACAACATAGGGTGACCTCTAAAATGTCTCACACAAGAACAATCATACAATTTGACAATGCAAAAGTAAATGAACAATTAACACAACACATGAGAGAGAGTCATCAATCTTCTTTATTAATATCCAAAAATCCATTTACAATGAAAGCATTTCATCTTTATTTATAGTCTATAGTTCTTTTGGTATATGTCCACATCTCCAACTTGGAGTCCAAGAAAGAAACTATACGGGCCACCTGGCCTAACCACACCTCTTACGGGATAAGTTTCTTAACACTCTCCCTTGGGTGAATATCACAATATATAAATGCCTCATTAAAAACTTCTTCTAAAAACCTAGTGGGGAAATAGAAATGGAGAAAAGAGTGTATCACATATGCAAGCTGTATGCACTAGTTGCCTTGTTAAAAACATTCATGTGAGAAAACTCCTAATAAAAACTCATGAAAAGAAAAAAGAGTACAACCTTTTGATCTACTTAGGTAATATTTAGGATCAAAGTAAATATAGGCTATTATTCAGGGAAGTGCTCCATTGAATTGTGCACATCTCTAGGTCGCCTCATTCCAATGCCATGAACACATCTTTCAAAATTAGATGTTCGTAGAGACTTAGTGAATAAATATGTAAGATTTTCACAAGACCTAGTATGCAATATCTTTACTTCATATCTCTTTTGGAGTTCATGAGCAAAGAAAAATTTAAGAGCAATATGCTTCATGAGATTGCTCTTTACATAACCCATTTGTATTTGTGCAACACAAGCAGCATTATCATCATAGATAGTAGTGGGGGTTTGGAGGGTGTTCATACCACATGACTTTTGTATGTGACTAATCATCCATATAAGCCAAACATATTCATGTGAGGCTTCATATATTGCAATTATCTCTGAGTGGTTAGTAGACATTGCTACAATGCTTTGCTTTGCTAATCATCAGGAGATGGTTGTACCACCACAGAGAAATATGAATCCAGCCTAGGATATCTCTTTATGGGGGTCTGACAGATATCCAACATCTGTATATCTGACCTTGGCCAAATCTTGGTTCTTCTGGAAAAACAATTCAAAATCTTGAGTTCTTTGGAGATATTGGAGTATTGTTTTAATGCTAGCTCAATGTCTTTTGGTTGGTGCTATACTAAAGCTCACTAGGAGGTTAACTACAAATGTGATATTAGGTCTACTATAATTTATAAGATACATCAATACTCCTATAGCACTTAAGTATGAACTTCAGGTCCTAACAATTCCTCCTTTTCCTCTCTTGGTCTGAATGGATCTTTCTCTACTTGGAGAGGTCTAGTTACCATGGGGGGTTCTTAATGGATATGATTTATCCATATTAAGTTTCTCTAATAAGGTAAGAAATCCGTCTTAAGGTAAGAACTAGCTTCCTCAATGTCTTCTGTGATTTCGATGATATTCAGATGATCAATATATACACAAATAATACACAATTCATTATGAGATTTCTTTATGAACACACAGGGACAATCATCATTCTTTGTATAACCTCTCTGCAGGAGAGAGTCACTCAGTCGTTTGTACCACATTCTATTGGACTATTTTAACCCATGTAGTGACCTATGTAATTCAATGCTATATATGTGGCAATTTAGTTTATTAGGATCTGGCATTTTATTTCCTTTAGGGACTTTCATGTAAATATCAGTATCTAGTGATCTATACAAGTATGTGGTCACAACATCCATCACTTGCATTTTCAAATTCATATTCACTACCATTGATATCAAGTACCATAAAGTGACTCTACTTATAAAAGGGAGTAAGTTTCATCGTAATCGATGCTAGGTCACTACGTGAACTTTTGTGGTGCTAGCCTCATTTTATGTCTCATGACCTGGTTGTTCTCATCCCTCTTTTCGATGAACACCCATTTGTAACCCATATGGAATACTTTAGGAGTGCGAGCTACAGGCCCAAACACTTCTCTCTCATTTAGCGAGCACAATTCTGTCTCAATTGCTTCTTTCCATTTGACCCAATTTGAGCGCTTCCAGCACCCTGCCATGGACTTTAGTACTATCAGTGTACTGAGCCATATGAAGATTCCTAGTCATAGGCTCCAAATATTTAATTATAGATGGAGTTTCAAAATCTACATAGATCCCCAACTTCCAGTGAGGACCCATGGATGCACGTTGTGGTGGTGATATCAGCACGTATAAAACACATCTGAATTTACATAGATGAGAAATACTTGGTTCCTTTCCATGCACTAACTGTATGGGGGAACAATATGATATGCAGTTGGTCTGAATTGAATTAATATTGTAGCATGCAATACTGCGTGCCCCCACTAACTAGTTGGTAATTTACAATTCTACAAAAGTGTCCTAGCAATGAACTTTATTCTAATCAATAACATTGCAAGACCATTTTGAGTATGAACATGTGGTACTGAATGCTCCACTCTAATCCCTAATGTCATACAATAACCGTTAAATGCAATATTAGATATATCCTACATTATCCATGCAATATTCTATAAAATTACTGAGTCAATAACATTAAAGCATGATGTGTGTGTAAAATAGTAAGGACATGGTTACTTGTATTTATTAAATAATTTTCTTAACTTCCTAGAATTTTACTATCATTTTTGGGCTACATTAATACTTGGGACCACGCAAAACTGGAAACCTGAAGGGTTACAATGCAGGAATATATTGAAATCCAAAATTCTCCCAAATTTCCCGAAAGTCCGAGGCTTTTCGCAAATTTCCCTTATTCCGCAAAATTCTGCCATAATTTCCAAAACATCGGTGGGGGGGCTGTAAAAGTGCCATTGGACCAGATTCGGATGAATCCGGCCATTCCTTTGTGCACCCCACTTGGCCCACTTTGGCCGAGTGAAATCAGGCGCACCATCAGCGATAATGGAGTAGTACGTGTATTACGCTTGGGCGTGGGTGGCCAACGGTGTAGCGGCTAGTAGTGCCGACGACAACACTATCAATAGCAGAGGCGTCGTCCTGTGCGTTCGGCACAACAGCGATGGCGATAGAAGTCAGCACGCATGCAGTGGCAACTACAATGCGGTTGTAACACTTGCATGTTCGGGCGTGGCGAATGACGGCAACAGTAATGACAATGGTGTGGTGCCTATGGTTAGCGATATCGGTGTGGTGGTTAGTGCACACACGCACGGGTGTGGTAGTGACGATGGAGGGCGGAGACATCGACGTGGAGTGGCAGTGTTTGGGCACACAGGCGATGGTGACGGTGACATGGGGGTCGACACGTGCGTGTATGGGTGTGCCAGTGAGAGCGACCGAGGTGACATCAGTGCGATGTGGCGGGATTGACGGTGCCACATGCGGCGACCGAGGTAAGAGCGAAGAACGGCGGCAGCGGTGGTCGGCCGATGACAACGCCAACACGGCGCATGGGCCAGCGACAGCGCTGGCCTTCTGGCCGATGGCCACGCTGGTGTTCTGGCTGGCAGCTAGATCGGCTACAGTGTCGATGGCCTCTTTTTTAGATTGCAACGAGTACATGCAAATGAATCTAGGTTTGCATGGTCGATGATCAAACTTGCACAGCGAACGACACAAACCATGGCCTGTAGAGCAGTTGATGTTGTAACATGATGAAAAATTAGTGTCACTGAGTAAGACAATAGCCAATCAATACAACTAGAAGTGAAAATAATCATAACAATTAGCAAGAGTAAAAGTAGATGAACAATTGACACAAAAGATGAGGGAGAGCAATCCAATGATCTTCTTTATTGATATAATTTGATTGATCTATAATGATAGCCCATTCTTTATATTTATAGTTTAGAGCTTTTTAGTACTGGCTCATACCCCCACGGGGCGTTGGTTTCGTATTGGATACAAGACTGTTCGCCCTAATACAAAAGCTCATTGCTACTCTGCGCACACAAAACAGGTGGGATTCGGCTCCGCTGTAGTGGTTGAACGAATCCGATCAACAATGAACGGTCTGGAATTCTGGATGGAGCACAGTGAGAAAAATGGGTCTGGTTTCTTTATTTTGGATTAATTGGTGCTCGAAATGGCTTTTTTGAATGACTTATGACTAAAAGTACCGTAGCTGACTGAAATTGCATTGTAGCTGATGGTGACTTATTAGGCGTAATTAAATTTTAAAAAAATTAAAACAGAAAAAATAAGTTAGGCCATCACGAATAGTACAAACGAATACAAGAAAAAACCGACAGAAAAGCTAAAAAAAACTAAACAACCAGAAAAAGAAAAAATATTGAATAATAAATAATAAGTCCGAAGTCTAAGCTGTTTTGAGCTACGACTGCAACTTATTCCCGCCGAAATTGGATGACTCGTCCATAAGATCCCATACGAGCTATACGGATGAACGTTTGCACTCGGAGCAAATATTTCCGTTTTATGTGTTTTTTTGCGTCGGTATCAGTACTTTATGCTCAAATGTTTCACCTATACCGAGTGACTACTCCACGGTTAAACATTTCACGGCATTTCAC
Source organism: Dendrocalamus sinicus (assembly GCA_036346575.1). Lineage (NCBI taxonomy): Eukaryota > Viridiplantae > Streptophyta > Magnoliopsida > Poales > Poaceae > Dendrocalamus > Dendrocalamus sinicus. The sequence goes on along the minus strand of CM070656.1, from coordinate 10,904,369 downwards.
GTACCACATGCCGCTACCTTGCAGGGAGTAGACCTACAATCACTACTACAGAAAGCCTAATACTAGACGGCCAATCACAGACGGTTTTGTCAAACCGTCTGTGATTGACACTAACACAGACGGTTTTAATTTGGACACCGTCTGTGTTAGTGGCGTCGGATAAAAGGAGTATCCGTATGTGTTGTGTAGACTATCACAGACGGTTGTTGTTAAGAACCGTCTGTTAATGTTCACAGACGGTTTTTAACAAGATCCGTCTGTGATGTCCCTTTGTCTGTCATATTCTGTTCATGATCAGAGGTTAATATATAAGTACACATTGCTTCTAATAACTTAACTACAGAACTACTAAGACAAGAGATCGTAAATTAAAGGCAAATTTATTAGTTTCAATTAGATGCAAATTTACTACAAATGTCGCACAGGTAAAGAGTTTCCCAGATTGTAATCTTTTGGGCTTCGTACGCTTCTTCTTTGACTTTGGGACTTGGAGGGTCAGTGGCTGAATTCTCGAACGCCGTTAAGATTGCCCTTGTCCTCAGCACTTCCTCCTCCAGCCTGGGCAAATGATCAGCAGCATCCACAATGTCGTAGAGAATAGCATGATAAGATTCCTCAGAATTTGCCGTTTTTGTTTGATCGGCAAAGCTATCCATCAGTCTCTCCAATGCGTGTAGAGCTTCTTCCGCATTGCGCACATTGTGGAGAAGAACCAGGGTGAGGACTGTTTCCCTTTCTTGAGCGGCAGCGAGGCGCCTCCGTCGACGGCGGATGATCAGGTCGAGCTGACGGATGCAAGAAAGTCGGGGAAGGAGAGCGGGCGTGTGCGGAGAAGTCGCTCAGATGCAAATTGCTGGCCGCCTGTGTAAGGTTCCGGCCGAACAATTCTTGATGAACAGATGAGAGGAAGGAGATGATCACAAGAGTAGTAGAAGCCATATTGTACGACGTACGTAGAAGAGACCTGGATTAGGCGCACATATTTAACCTTTAGCACAGACGGTTTGTATACCCAAACATTAATGATATAGACACTTCATATAACGATCGAGAGACGTTAATTAGACGATCGAAACACGAAGCGTTCTGGCAATCAAAACATGAAGCGTTCTGGCAATGGAAACACGCGCGAAGCGTTCTGGCATGAAGCTTATGACAGACGGCTTTTTATAAAAAACCGTCTGTGATAAGCTGGTTATCACAGACGGTTTTTAATTAAAAACCGTCGTGATAATTCCTGCACGATTTTAGTTAACAACCATCTGTGATAATGAGTAAGGCATTTATTGCGCTGCTCAGACCGCATCTGTCTTCATTTCGATCCAGATCTAGCCACTGCTGCGCACTTTTTCACTCGGGAGGAAGCTAGGCGATTTCGGGCGCTTAATTTGGTGGGAAGAGGCGAGATTGAGTTTTGAATTAAGATTCAGACTTTCTGGTTGTTGTAGATATGGTTAGTAATGAAATTTATTTTTTCTTTAATTGCATTACAATTTAGGTCTAAGTAATCCATGAGTGGTTATTGAAGATGGTTAATTTGCAAAATTGTTGGTTATATAATAGCTGTTGTGTTTGTAATATGAATTGAGCTAGCAAATTAAGTCTCAATATAATAAATGTGGCCGGTATATATGTTGTTATAATTAGTTAATCTAGATTTTAATACTAAGTTGTTATATATGTACGTAACGTAGGACCGAAGCTGGATGTATGCCGCGAGCCGTGTGAGTGAAGAGTACATTAATGGCGTTTATGGTTTTATAAGAGCCGCCGAGGAGGATATGTTGAATAAGGGGGTGGAATATATGTGCTGTCCATGCACTGACTGCGAGAATTTGAAGATGTTTAAGAACCGAGGGCAAATTGAAGCGCACTTGATTCGGAGGGGTTTCAAAAAGGATTATACGTGTTGGACCAGTCATGGCGAAGTGAATGATCATATGTCGCCGGATGACATCGCCGGTGAAGTGAATGATATGCCCCTGGATGACATCGCCGGTGAAGTGAATGACATGCCGCCGGCTGATGTCGATTGTGGCTCGGATTCGAATAGGTTGCACGATGATAATCTGGATTAGATGCTTCGCGATGTAGAAAAGAACTATGATGAGAGAGAGTATGTTAAATTCCGTGGCTTGATGGAGGACTCAGAGAAACCTTTGTACACGGGCTGCAAGTACACGAGGTTGTCGGCCGTGCTTGAACTGTTGAAATTGAAGGCAAGCAACGGTTGGTCCGACAAGAGTTTCACGGCGCTGCTAGGTCTTTTAGCGGACATGCTTCCAGAGGGAAATGAGTTGCCTAAAACCACGTATAAAGCCAAGAAGGTTCTTTGTCCGTTGGGAATGGAAGTAGAAAGAATACATGCATGCCCGAACGACTGTATCCTCTACCGTAAAGAGTATGCAAATATGCATGTATGTCCGGTGTGCAACGCATCCCGATACAAACGTAACAATCAATCAGATGATGGCGAGGGAACAGAGGTGAAGAAAGGACCTCCTGCTAAGGTGGCATGGTATTTTCCTATAATTCCCCGTTTGAAAAAGTTTTTTGCAAATCCAAAGGAGGCAAAACTGCTGCGTTGGCACTCGGAGGAGCGCAAGAAGGATGGAATGATAAGACACCTTGCTGATTCCGCACAGTGGAGAAACATCGATAGGAGTTTTGCGAGTTCGTGCAGAACCAAGGAATATAAGGTTTGGGTGAGTACGATGGAATGAATCCTTTCGTGAGCATGAGCGTGACATAGCACATGGCCCATGACTCTCTGCATCTATAACCTTCCTCCTTGGTTGTGTATGAAGCGAAAGTACATTTTGTCGTCGATACTTATCCAAGGGCTAAAACAACTCGGGAATGATATCGATGTGTTCCTAGCACCGTTGGTGGAAGATCTAAAAATCTTGTGGAACGAAGGGTACAGGTATGGGATGCATACAAACGAGAGAACTTCACTCTGCGCTCCTTATTGTTTAGCACCATAAATGATTATCCCGCCCTTGGTAACCTATCGGGCCATAGTACAAAAGGTGCCAAAGCTTGTACTCACTGTTTAGATGGTACCGAGAGTGTGTGGTGAGACACTCACGCAAAACCGTCTACATGCGTCACCGCCGGTTCCTTGGAGGGCTCACCCATACCGCAAGATGAAGAAACAATTTGACGGAGAGAAGGAAGACGGTTCAGCTCCAAGGCATTTAAGGGGACACGAGGTTTATGATATGGTTAAGGATTTAGATGTTGTCCTCGGAAAGGGACGTAAATTGAGGGCTCATGAGAAGAACACCGGAAGAAGAGATCAATATTTTGGGACTTACCTTATTGGGAGTACCTAGATGTTCGAAGATCGCATCGACGTCATGCACGTAGAAAAGAATGTGTGCGACAAGCTTGATTGGCCTCATACTGAACATCCGTGATAAAACAAAGGGCGGTGTCAACGCGCGGCGTGACTTGGTGACATGGACATCGGCCCGAGTTAGCACCGACAAGCACCGATAATGGACGAACGTACCTTCCCCTGCGTGTTACACTCGCCCAAGGTGAGAAAACAGAATCGTGGCGGTGCTTGCATGGTGTCAAAGTTCCGTCTCGTTACTCCGGCAACGTGAAGAAACTTGTTTCGATGCAAGATTTGAAGTTAAATGGCATGAAGTCTCATGATTGTCATGTGCTGATGACACAGATGCTCCCTATTGCAATTCTCCACGGGTGCTATTCTTGCCAAAGCAACTTGCACCGTCTGTACCATTACAGTCGACTACCATGAAGTCGACCTGCAGTCGAGGCAGTGGCCATGGCAAATCAAAGACGAAGGATGATGACGATATCTTGTACCTGCCATTGGCCCGCAAATTCATGCTAGGCGAGCCGATGATATTCCCGGAAGAGCACCTCACAAAGCCAGGACTTGGTTGCCAAACATTCCACACTTGGTATATGGAACAGTCCAATAGACCGAGGCGAACGGCGCCAGTATCATGGTCAAATTCAAGCCGGAACATTTCTTGCACGAAGTTCGTGAATGTGTCTTCCGGTTACCTTTGACGATATATTTGCTGTTTTCATGCTCAACGCTCTCAACGCCTCACTCGCTCGATCTTCGACGCCTGTAAGTCCTGCACAATCACGATCTCTGTTCACGTAATACCGATATATGTCACAATTTGTTGCTTTTACGTGTATATATATAGATTCATCTTGACAGAAGCTAGATCATCGAAATCACCAATTGGTTTCTGGACCCACGCTTGGTCGCCATTGATACCATCAACGAGGATGCATCCTTCGTCGAGGACTATATTACAAAAGAACTGCTGGCTCACCGCGATAAGGAATTTGTTCTTATGCCATACAATGAGAACTTCCATTGGATTTTAATTGTAATTATACCAAAATGGAACAAGGCTATATACCTTGATTCTCTAAGTAAGAACAAATCCAAGTACACAGCTATCGCCGAAATACTTGATAGGTAAGTACATTGTACATTGTACTCTTTCTTTCTTTCCTTCCGAATGACTAATCTAACTTTTTCGAATAACGAAGGTCGTTCGTCACATACGTTCAACAAACAAGTGGCTCGACGACAGCTGCCAAGCCCTTGAAATATGATCGCAATTTTCGGGTATTGGCTAGCTACACATTAATTAATCATATACAACACTTAGTACTAATGCCACTTGATTTAACACATTCTATTTTTTGCAGTGCCACCAGCAGCAGTCGAGCAACACATGTGGATACTACGTGTGCCACCATATAAGACTACTCCTCGATTCCAGCAAGATCTCCACTCCTAAGGTTTGTCAATCTTTCCACATTTATTTCATACATGTCAAGTTTTATATGTGCGCACGTTGATATTTCTATCGACAGGCTGCGCCCATCTCTACATCTGCATTGAAACAGCTGGCTTTTGCAAAAATTCGAGGAGAGCTTATTTGGTTTTTATGGAGTAAAGTCGTAAGATCAGATGGAGAGTTCCACAGCCCAGAATGATTTTTTATTGTAATTCTAAGTGCAAATGCAGTGTAGATCTTTTACAATTGTGTATTTGTTAATGGATATTTTATTTCAATTCAATGAATTGATTTGCGAAATGGATGCTTTATGTTTGTGAAATGAAGTGCCTTGTCTGTGAAATGAATTGAGATGTGAAATGTATCTGAAATGAAATGAGATGTGTGAATTGTATATGTTTTATGTCCGTGATTATACGCTTGTTTGAGAGGGCATGGTTAGCATTTCTGAGGCTAGCCAATAAACAGAAATATATTTAGGGGTTGAAGGAATATCACAGACGGTTTTGAGTAAAACCGTCGTGATAATGATAATCACGACGGTTTTCGGACCGTGCGTGAATATCGACTATCACGACGTTTTGAGTAAAACCCATCTGTGATAGCTTATTATCATAGACGGTTTTGACTCAAAAACCGTCTGTGATAATAAGTATCACAGACGGTTTTTAACTCAAAACCGTCTGTGATAATAAGTATCACAGACGGTTTTTAACTCAAAACCGTCTTTGATTATCAGCTATCACAGACGGGTTTTACTCAAAAACCGTTTGTGATAGCGATAATCCTGACGTCCAAAACCGCTCGTGATGACCTTCGATTATCACTGACCCATAAATACAGACGGTTCACAAAACCGTCTGTGATGACGTTTTCGAACCGTCTGTGATGACCTTTTCTGTAGTAGTGAATATTTTACATTAAGAATTTGACTCTCGGCAGTTGCGATGATGTATGGTCACGATAGGCTTGAAAGAGGTGAGGCATATACGGTGTACGGATACGAACGAATATCGCTTATTCTATATTTTTTAGAATTGAAGTTAGGTACAAATAATACTAGATACATATTTTCTATTCCGTATTCGTTCTATAAGTCTTCAGATGGTCAGTTAGACGAAAATTATCTGCTTCTTTATAAAAGATGAATAATAGGGTGCAATCATAGCGAATACGGAAAGACTAATCGCTGAGAAATCAAAAGAAGAACACTCAGTATTTTTCGCTTGTTTAAATATGGCAATCCGTCTATTTGTTATTTTGTTTCTAAGTGAAGTCACAACAGATTTTCTCATATCACTTGACATACCGATATATGCGGACATATATCTCATATCTTATTTTATATTTTTTCTCTCGGAGTAGGATAAAGATAGTGCTAGATACCCACTTACCTCTACTGTATTCATTCTGCGAGTATTTAGTCGATCGATCGGACGGAAATTATCTGCTCTGTTTGCACCCCCTATGCGTCTATGATATGCACAATTTCAGCCTCTGCCCATCACCCTTTCTTACGTACAGATCAACCTCGAGAAACCCACCGTAAGTCCGTACAACCATACTATTTCTTCCTAGATCTGTTTATATTTTTTCTGTTTATTAAAGCCAATATGAACACTCGACTTCTTCACTCATCTCGCTCTTATCTTGCTTCGGAGATAATGTAGGAGTTACGAGCGCATCACATATCTTACTTCTCTCGCTCTTGTCTCGTATGTATTTTTCCTTATTTTTCTCATCGCTTATTTTATTCTTCTAAAAATTATATTTTTTTGTTACTACTATTTACTTTTAGCTGGGAGTCATCAGACAACATGCACTTCTGTCGACTCGATCCACAATCCAAAGTACCGACCGAGTGTCGTGCCCATGCGTAAGCGTGGTCCCCGCGCTCGCCCACAACGCGGAGCGACGCGCTATTATTATTGTCCTCTTCTCCTCTCTCTGCGTGCGTGACGGAGTGGGGTTCCAACGGCGACGGGGCGATCGTGATCCAACGGCCGGAGGATTCTTTGTCCGGCCGGGGTCGCCGGCTTTGGGGGGCACGATTTGAACCGACGATGGCAGCTGCCGGGCAGACACGGATTCTTTCGCCTGCACCGAAGAAACGCGTAGCAAATAGATGATCACTCATCGTGTGGTTTCCTGCATATATTATATGTTACTGACAATTTCCTTTGAAAACAATCAACTGAAAACTTTCAATCCCTGACGACAATATGTACTATATGTTCACCTTTCAATTTAAAATCAGTGTGTAACATCACTCCGTAACAAACCCATACCATATCTGTATTGTGCTACTAGTATTCAGATTTGGATGGTGTATGTCAAATTCAAATGCTATTTAATCTGTTTGCTGGATGGGCCAGCGATGTCCTGTACTACTGTTGCCTAATAGACAGCTGAAGTGTACAGATGCGGAGCTAGTAAGCAAACAGTGACCTCTCAATTCTCTACTATGAAGAAACTAGTCCAACCTAAGCCTGGTTGATCAAATCGAGTAGAAATATTAATCATGTTAGAGAAACCCTTGTCGTATTATCGATCATGTCATACTGCATACATATTTTCAGCCCAAATCACCATGGAGAACATAGATTTTCTGCACGAAGACACGGCTCTGATCTTCATAATTTGGCCAATCAGACATCGGACTAGTATGAATTGTTGCAAGTTCAGACATGTTTTCTTTGCCTTGAAAGGTGACAGTTTTTTTTTGTCAAAAATCAATGAGTGAAATCAAACGACAGTCTCCTTTCTCCCTCACCGAGACGTTCTTTGCAAGTTCTTTGGTTCGTTCTTGCGTTTGCGTTTGAGATCTAACGATGGCGCGAGATAAGATTTTCTTATCCTAAAAACGCGATTGTCTCGTAGCTCGGCCACGCAGGCTTGTGTTGGTCATAGAAAAAGTCCAACGACTCGTAAACATGGAGTGGATACTGGATAGGGCTAAGGTAAGGTGTGAAATGATATTAATGGTGTTTGGAATCTTTGATCGAATCCTCTTGATCTTGACCTCTCCTATGAGCTAAAGGAAACCTCAGTGATGTGTTTGCATAGCTATTCCGCCTTGCTACTACCTCCAAATTATATTCAACAGATGCTATTAAACTGTCCATTTATATTAGTTCTTTCTCACGACTTTTGGTTTAAGCTTATGAATAATATTACTTTGTAGATGCCATATGGAGAGAGAAATTACATACGATTTTGACCAATATAAATAAAGTTACTATAGTGTGTACTGCAATCAAATATAGACATCATCATGAAAAGACACTCTGTTTGAAAGCTAGGTACTGTAGAAAAGTCATTTACTATAAAAAAAAAGTAGCTTTAGAAGCCAATATGAAGAGGGTTAAAACTTTCTCATGTTTGTTATTAGCTTTTTTTTCTTTTTTCCTTTTAATTTAATGAAATCTTGCATCAGGGCTTGTCTATTCGCCCAGGTGTTCGCTGATCGCTGAGCGGGTGGACCCACAAGTCAGCGACTGAGGAACGCCGGGGGGGACATCGCAGGGGAGCAGGTAAACCACACTCATTTTCAGTGAATACTTCGGTGCATGGTTTCTGCACGATTGCACATGGTAAACCACACTCATTTTCAGTGAATACTTCAGTGCATGGTTTCCGCACGATTGCACATGTCACTATCTGTAAACTTATGATGTTACTCAGTTATTATCTCTTCATTCTCTACTACATCATCGCCACTCCACAAGTGTATCTTGTGAACGCAGGGTGTCAGTTTCTGGAGACAACGATATATCATGCTCCTCTGTGGTGTCCGGGTACCAGAAATGCAGACATGAAGACCGCTATCATAGCAAGAATTTTCCATGCAACAAATCAGGTGTAGATACGTATAACAACGACCATGATAGGTAAAGTTGCAAGAAAATGTGGTGATAATTAGTAGCACAAAAGGCTTTACTATGGGTCGAAAAAAGACATCGTGAAGAAATCATATAGGCTCACATTACCCTATGATCCATGATTCAGGGTTTCAGATGTGAGATGTCCCTTCAGCTTGGCTACAAATCTCAAATAGATCAGCTGCCCGATAGAAAAAAAACACCACATAATGAATAGGACCTCCTTCATGAAAATGATATGCGCCAGCTCTCCATTCAGTATAAAGGAATACACTTCCTAAGGGCACGCTTATCATGCAAGAATTCTAGAAGCACTGAGAGAGTAAACAACTCAAAGTGTTGAAAATTTCATAAAGGTATACATATATATACATACGTATACATACATACATACATACATACATATACATATACATACATACATATATATATATATATATATATGTACATGTGTATACACATGCACATATACATATACAACTCTGTTATTCTGTGCTAGCGTGCACTGTGCGCGCCGGAAAGTAACTGTCAAATACATATAGAGTTACTGCCAGTTGCGTAGTGCTACAACTGACAATAACTCTACATATATCTGACAATACACATATACATATACATATGTACATACATACATATACGTATATACATATATGTATGTATATACATATATGTACACATATACATACATAGATATATACATATACATATATACATACATATATATGTATGTACATGTGTGTGTGTATACACACACACATATACATATATATGTCCACATACATATATATACATATGCACACATATACATGTATATGCATATGTATATGTATATATGTATGTATATGTACATATACATACGTACATGTAAATATGTACTTATGTATATGTATATATATGTCTATAGACATATACATACATATATACATATACATACATACATATACATATATATCTACATACATACGTACATATATATATATACACACACACGTGCATATATATACGTATACATACACACACACATATACATACATATATACATATGCATACATATATACATGTATTCATAGATACATATATGTATACATATATATACATATACACATATACATATACACATCCATATACATATACATATAGAGAGACTCACATAACTGTGGATGAGAATAAATAATGACATCTGCACAAGTGCATATTCTGTTTATCCAAACAAATTTCAAGAGTCCAAGTCCATGCATGGGGGCCAACATTAGTGGCCATGAACCACAAACCACAACTGCCTCCTTTTCCTTCTTGCTTTCAGAAAGATACTCCCACTGCGTAAGCTCTGCAAGAAAGTGAAAGCATCAGTTGAAGGATGAGGAATAAAATGCATGCCATCCAGACCAGAGCACGGCTAGCTAGCTAGCTAGTGCTCTCATCGGCATATCTATCCATTGCTCCTTCTGAAGTTCAATTATGGCTTGTTCTTTTCGGCTTTTCTACAGTAACTAGATTTTAAACGAAACATCTTTACCGACTTTATTCATATCGGCAAAAACCGTACGTGAGTTTCTGTTACTTTATAATCTCTCGCACAAATAACCCAGAAACCACAGATCACAGCCAAAAATTATAAGTATTAGCAAAAAAGAACAGACCCTATGAGTCCCCCAGAAGTAGAAACCCCATCAAGAAACGCAACTACAGTATGCTTACATCGTCGGCCGATCGATCATTCGCATGTAGGAATGATTGCTCGAGAGTCCAGACCGTATACCGCATTCCGTACAATAGTGTCAATCCATGATCATACAGTTTCCTCCCACAATTCACTGCAAATGGCCGCCACTGTTAGCCAACCACCGTCCCTCTGAACGGCCGGAGCACCAAGCCGGCATTGCTGACATTACTTACAATAACTAGCCGAGTTGCTTGCGCAATTGCGTGGTTAGCCTCTGCAATAGTTGCGCGAGCTGTCATGTACCGCATCCTGAGTGTGAGGACGAAGAGGCCCAGTTAGGGGTGGTCCGTATGCAGACACCCCGATGGGTTGGAGACTAGACCCACGCTAGAGAGATAGGTTTGTGTACAGACTACGGCATGTTTTTTTTTACGATATTTATGCTATGTGCTTACTTCTTCATGCTTTGCAATCTGAGCGATGCTGGCCTTCTACCTCTCGCACGGATGGTGGAGGCCACCGAAGAGGATGGTGTTCCAATCGAGGAGGCCAAGGAGGTCCAGACCGGCCCGAAGTGGTCATGACGATTCTTATTTGATCGGTCATTGTTGATAGCTCTTCTGGACCAGTAGCGGCCCGAGACGCACACCTTTCACCTCCCATTTGGGGAGATGGTCCCCACTCTATAGGATGTTGCGATGCTGCTGAGCCTACCTATCGCGGGAGAAGTTGTCTCCCTAACAAATGCGCCTGCCAACTGGCACAATGACCCGTTGGGCAGGTTTGATGGGGTTCTTTCAACCGAGGCAACGACAGCATATTACGTCTTCGTAGCATGACAGAAGCATGGCCCCCTCATGCGGTTGCTTTCACAATTCTGGGTACGTATGCTATCTATTTTCCCTGATTAGTCATGCACTATTCTTAACATATGACAAGCTTACTATTTTTTTTGTTTGTGGAGAGGTCGAGCAGATGGACCCAGACACTAATGAGTATCAAGTGTCATGGCACCTTGAGGCATACTTGCTATGGCTGTTCGGTTGGGTACTGTTTACCAGCAGCAATGGTAACTCCGTCAATGCCCGCCTTGTGTGGTATGCGAGGGCCATCGCCGATGGGGACGAGGTGAACTATAGCTAGGGATTAACCGAACTTGCCACGATGTACCGCGGCATGTGCGACACTTGCCGCAGGACAAGGACAACCCCAGTCCTCATAGGCTGCCCCCTATACTGCACGGATGCGTACCACATCCGCACAGCTGCCCCCTATGTTGCTCGATAGTGGTCCATACTGCACAGATGCGTACCATAGGGACACTGTGGACTGGCCATAGATAGGTACGTACTCTCCTGAATCTTTACTATACGTGTATTACAGGTCATCCTTTATAACCACTGTTCTAGGTTGTAGGAACAATTTGCATAACTCCAGGTCACCCGTGTGTACGACAACTTCATCAAGCACCTCAACCACCTCACCGCCGATGACATGCGCTGGGAGCCATACTCTATTCAGGAGATGATAGACCACACCCCCGCTGGGCTCTCATTATTGTGCTTGCACGACTGGTCGTAGTGGCTCACACGAAAAAAGCTCATCTTCGGCGTGTTCGTCGAGGACTACACGGTGCACAGGGCGATGCACTAGTTCCACCTTCGCCAGTTTGTTCTTGTCCCCATCGGGCATTGAGTGCTTGACTCGGCCCACGCGTGAGTTATACACAACACATGTTCCTATATTTTTTCTTAGTTCTATTACGATGCCTTCTAATTGCAGTTGTACGTTTCACAGACACAATAGGAGAGGTGGTAGTGGGACAAGCTAGGCCACGAAGATGGCACCGTGGGTGGCGGAGTGGGCATAACACTCAAGGACTTCACGCAAGAGGGCACCGCGTATGTCCCTAGCATGTACGACGAGTACCTACAGTGGTACACTCCATAGACACACACCAGGCTGGTGCGTGTCGTTGACCCTCCCCCCACTCACATACCAACACCGCTGACGCGTATCCTGTGCACTTAGCATGGAACTTTACCCTCGCGGTACGTACTCTCGTGTCCAAAAGTTTCAGGGTACGGTTACCACAATTACTATTTTGACACTTTCATGTACTTCTTGTAAACGGACATCATTGCCGAGATCGTGGGGGACACCAGGTCAATGGTGGACAGGGTCGCCCATGGTTTTGAGGTGACACGCGATGAGCTGCTGCACCTTGTCTATCGGGTCTACGTGCCCTCATCCTCTTGTCGTGCAGGACACTCCTGGAGGTGGCCACGTCGACACGCACACGGAGGCTGCCATGTCCTGTAGCTCAGGAAAGAGGCTTCAGAAGGCCATGTGCCTATCCTCGGGCACCGTCGACGTCGTGCCAGGCTGAAGGGTCAGCATGGGCACTTACCTGCACACAGCCATCGTCGTTGTCCATGGACTCCTACCAGGCATCGATAAGGCAGCACATGTTGTTCAACCAGGGTTGGTCCAGCGGGTATGATAGTTTGCTGCAGGCCATGGCCCATGCGGAAGGTATGTTTTGTCTCATAGGGTTTTTTCACGTCAATATATTGCACGAATAAACAATAATTATTCTGCAAGTACAACGCATCAGCCAGGAGTTCGGCTATCCTCTCGCGAGGATCTCCCGGTGGACATGAGTGACTTCCTCACGGACAACCCAGCAGAGATCCATTCCAGGTCGTAGCTCAGTAGCGTGTCAATTCTCACATAGCCACAGGTGTAGTCCACCCCCAAGGCATTCGGAGCACGAGTCGGTAGGGCTCCTGAACACCTCACCCTATCGGGGCACCGACAACCCATTCTGAAGAAGCCCAAGCGGGGCCATGCGGGCGGGCACCGACCGGGGGTGTGACGTGGCGACGACAGTAGAGGTGCTACGGGTGGTGTAGCTAGTGGCGAGTAGTGAGTCTTCCTCCTACTTTGTGTATTTCATTGTGTATGTATTTTGCTTTGTCTTCCTCCATGTACGAATTTTGTATTGCATCGTAATATCACTTACCTTTCTACTTACTAATCGTTGCTACCTCAATCGTACTAATAAAATTCTTCAAAAAATTTATCGCACTACAACAATATATGATGATCGCAAAATGTTATTGCGAGTCTAACAGATTTTGTACCATTCATAATCTATGAAAATCACAAACAGATCAACCAACATTGTCTGCCCTTTTATTTCAAAAAAGAAACAACCTACATTTGTTAAATGTATTACCTACAACAATTGCCATTTACCCCTCACAATTATTTCTACCAGATTAATAAAATAATTATATTATTTTTTAAAATCGCCCAATGGTTGGGCGATACGTGGCTAAGTCATCTAACCGTTGGGCAACTTTGTGTCTTGTCGCTCCACAGTTGGGTGATACGGGAAAGTTGCCTAACGGTTGGGCGACTTTGCTACATGTCGCCCAACAATTAGGCGACTAGACCAAGTCGTCTAACTGTAGAGCAACATATAGTTAAAACTACAAAAAAAAAACACATGTATATTAATATATTTCAAAATTAAAAATTGATTATTTTAGAGAATTCCGTCTTCAGTGCATGTTTCTTCGTTCTTGTATTTGCATGAGATTATTGTTGAGGCAACCAAACAACCTCTCCCATGCACGCATACATACTTCTGTTACACCATTATCTGAGGTAATCACCGCATGTAACAACACCTGTAAATCTACCATATATTACCTGCTACGATGGTTTCTTAGCTTCTCTATCAACTCTGACGAGTCGGACAGCAACCGGCCATCTCAATCGTTGCCATGCTTATTGCTCTAGCTTACACCAGTATATGACCTTGCTGTTCTCTAACGCGGTCACGTGGGCTTCCTCTCACGATTGCTGTTCTTGCTTCCAGTTTTCTTTTCCATCAAGCCATTGAGGGTGAATGGGTGATGAGCAATCACCCGTGTTATTATCATCAGAATATGACAATGGTCAACAGATTATCATTCCAAAGAGTATCATCTTATCAAATAATAGGCTATACCAAAGTTGTACAGTAGAATAATAACTAGGGACTATACAATGTTACAATAACTAGCCACGCAATGCTAAAGTTTTTAATACATTGCTTCCTGATTTACAACCACCAACCGGAGCTATTACATAAGTTCTATAATAGGCCATAATTATACAAATATCAGCTGCATAAAGAGATGTGGATTATTTATATACCCCAATTCACTGAGACGGGGCACTAAAGGTCATCTATTCGTCCCAACTGCCGAACATTGCACTGGTCCTATTATGATCACCCTTATCCTATGCGGCATTCTATGAGCCTTTAAACCTCATGAACAACTAGAGATAATCCCCAGCTAGATTGGGATCTTACAAGTGAATTTAATAGCAAGGATGAGTACGATATACACAACAAGCATTATAAACAACAAATGCAATGGTATGACTCATCTCTTCATAATCAAATCTCATGTTCCATCCCTTCGTCACTAGTAAAATAAGTTATTAAGTTAAAGAAAACTTGTGTATTTTAGTATTCCAAATTTTACTAATCACCCTGGTAAAGAGAAAGAACCCCAGTCGCTCTGTAGCCTCCAGTCCAGGAGACAGACATGAATTCATGATTTGATTAGCACTGTGTAGGTTTGTGTCACTTTGCTCATAGCTACTCCAAGCTCTTTACAACTGGGTCACCCGCAATTCCTTAGATGCGGTGCTGAGTTAGAGTACAGAATATTTTTCTTAGTTTTGTTATTATATCTCCACCCAACTAATCGTAGTCGTGGGTCCAGGGTGGTCTCTTACCCTCACTTGATTGTGAAATAGTTATTGGCCGGGGAATGCCTCTCTATTCCCAACACTGCACAATGCTAAATATATGCACTAGGTTTAGCACTTCTAGGCTCTATACCGGTTTTAGGTCCACCTACTTGGATCCGCCACTTATGGGCTCTATACCATTTCTAATTTTCTCCATATCACCTAGTTATACTACATACCCACATGGAGAATATAATAATATTGTAGGGTAGAATTTTTGCTCGTTGAAATGAGAATATGGTTGACACTAGAAAATATGGCTCCATACCCAAGTGAGGGTTGTTTTAGTTCTTATATTATAACCATATGTAGCGGGTCCCAAAATATGCCCCTTTCTCTTCCTGACCAGGGCACCATCTACCCTTCTATTATACATAACTTACAGTCCAACTACCCCTTCAGCTGAATCTATCCTTCTCTAATCTCCTTTTCTTTCTATCCTTCTCTAATCTCCTTTTCTTTCTCATATGAGCACCATTTCTTTGAAAGAGGCATTTTAATGCAATAGGTGATAATATGTACTATAAAAGTAGATTGTTTCTTAAGTAACATAAACTACTCAGAGTGATCAAAGGTGAGCTTTCCTTGGTACACGTAGTGCGCCTCGGCTTCAACTGTGGCTTGTACAGTTCCTTCTTCTTGCCACGATTCATCCCCTGCATTACAAAGCCTATTTTATGCTTTATGAAATCTAATTAACAGACAACTATGTCATATTATAATATTTAGTTTCAGTTGAGGTTTTATATTTGCTAGAATGTATTCAACCTAGTGATTTAAATTTTCTTCAATTGATTTCCCACCGCTCTAGCCCATTATCGCTCTCAGCCCACTCTCTGACCAGCCAACCCTGCTCCTACATGAAACTGGCCCGGTCTGCTTATTGTCAACCCACACCGACACACACCGGCCCACCAGCACACAACACACACATACACACACCAACACCCACACACACACATGCACGCCTGTACTCCCTCTCTCACATGTTCCCCTCTCTTAGTCGCTCTCCTCTCCATCGACGTGTTGCCACCAATGCTCACTCCCTGCCATGGTCTCCGCGTCGCCTCTGCTCTACCATCGTTCGATGGTGATGATGGCAATGGATCTTGGCACAACTCCACCTGATCAGGTTTCTCACCTCCTTGGTGTTGTTATCCTCCCCAACCCCAGCTCCCTTGTGGTTCCCACGCCTCTTCTTCTCCCCTCCAATCAGATCTGGTATAGGTGGTGGTGGGTCTAGGCATGGCCCCACCGAATCAATGCTTCCCCCTCTATTCCCTAGCTAAATCTAGTTCTAACTTTCATGTTCTTTTGCAACATAATGGTTTATTTTTCATTTTAATTTGCATGGGATTGATTTGGGGGAATGACGTGGTCCCACATTGAGAAAGCCATGACAGGGCTTAGGGGTTCTGCATGCACCGGGGAGCGTGGCATAACCCGTTGGGTGCGCACAGGTGTCCCTCTATGGTTTGGCCATCGCCGCTATGGGTCAGCGATGCTACTCATCGTGGCTCTATCCAACCAAGGTAAAAATGTAGTCTTATTCCCTTTATTATTTTCCTTACTCGATTTGCTGAGGTCACCCATGAGGTGAGATGATTTTTGGAGAGATTTGGGGGGATGAAAGGGACAAGGCTTTGGGGTATCCTAACCAATTTGGTTGTGTCAAAGTCAGGCTGGTAGTGATGGTCCTCCCCCATGTGTTTTCCCAAGTGGCTGGTCTCCTCCTCCTTGGTCTCCTCTGGTCCCGGTCGGCTCCTCGCTCTAGGACCATCAAGGACGTGACTCGCCTTTTCCAGCTTAGTTCTTTCCCAAATCCTCTTATGCGTCCTCCTACTCTGACTCCACCAGGGTAGCTTCAAGCACCCATTTGCCACGCTTTCTCCTCCACTCGGATGGATCTAGGAGGAGAGGTGGGTGAAGTTAGGGCATGGGGTGTGGGCTCTCTCTCTGGTGGCTTTGGGAAGTTGGATGGAATGCACCCTCTCTCTTGCTCGGTTGGCTACCTCTTTATCCTTGGTCTCCTCACATCCCAGTATGTGTGGTGAGGGGAGGGTTACTTGCATGGACCGAAGGTCCTTGGGGGTCTTCTGGCACTATACCTTGATTTCTCTCTTATGAAGGTTAGTGTTGTAAGGTTTAAGTGGGTTTTGGCATGGTTTTCATTGGATGATGGGGCTAATACATTGAGAGCTGCCGACTGGCTTCGGATGGTCCTGGTATCTCGATGAGCACTATGGCTTGATGTTGTAAATCGAACGGGTTCTAATAGCAATCTTCCTTCTCTCCTATTTGCTAGTTGACTGCTCTTCAGATTCTTGGTTTGTTTTTCCAATGTAGACACTCGGCACTGACTCACTTCTTACGGCACCTACAGGTTAAGTTACCACTCGGACGTATAATTAATTACATGTTGTATGCATTTGAGAATGTTAGATGTATTTAGGTAATTGTTGTATCCTTGTAATTTTAATATCATGATGTAAGTGATACCCTTGTAATATGGTTTAATCTTGTCACCTTGTATTTCTTGTAATATTTGAATGTTATAAGATCCCCCATTGCATGGTTATTCATGTACTTGAATTAGTTGTAATTGTATTATTTGTTACTTAATTAATTCTTAGTTAAATTTAAATATGTTGATTTCATGTAGTGAAAGTGAGGGTAGTTTCATGATGGATACACCAAAATTGTATCTTGCATCAAATTTGTTTTGACTTGATGCTTCTTTTCCTTTGGTTACATTCCCCTTTGTCTTCTTTTGATCTGGTCAGTTGATTCAACCATCCATGTCTTGGTCCGATGCATTCATCTTATGCAGCTAACGTCCAAGTATGGATGTTTATCGTCAACTCCACTGATTTCTATTTTTATTTGCCTTGAGTTCTATTCGTGTTCGAGATCTAGATCGCATCTTTGCCATATCACAAGCACCTCATCATCACTACTATCAAAGCTATGCGGCTACGATCTTCTTCTATATTATTATGCATTAGACCATGCCTAGCCGGTTGTCATCCTTTGGTTCAACCTAATGTCATTGCTTCTTCTTTGCCCTGTCGTCGTTCAAGCCACACCTCTCTCGATTGACCCCAACTCTTTTTTTAAAGCCAACAGATCTCGATGATATATAGAAAGCAAAAATAGATCTGGTCAATTTATAGGAAGCACAAGTGCGCTTGTGGTAGAATAAAAAGGGGCAAAAGGTTTACTCTTTACAAGGAATTAAGAGGGTGATAAGGTGAGTTAGACATTGCATGCTATACAGCATTGTTTGCCCTTTTAGTTAATTCCTTTAAATGTTTTTCTCTAGCCAACTCCTAGAGCTTGGCCTCGTCCTTGATTAGTGTTAAGATATCATGTTGTATCGAAAGCTTATTTTGGAAGATGTGTCTATTTCTTTCCTTCCACCATTGCCAGAGGACAAGGATGATGAGTGTGTTCGTAGCCTTTGTGAGGCTGATCATGGAGTTGACCTGCTTGAGCCACCAATGCTTAATTGTCATCAGTTAGCCCCAGTTTATTGGGTCAAGCATCGGCAGGTGTAGCCATTTTGCTATTTTAGTCCATATCTACTAGATTGCTTGGCAGTTGATGAAGAGATGCATTGTAGTTTCAAGGTTTTTATTACACATTTGGTAGAAGTAGTTGTTTGGCCATCCTTGAGACTACAGTCCTTGGGCTGTCCAGATTTTGTCTTGCAACACCAACCAAGCAAATAACTTACAGCGCGAGGACGCCCAGGATTTCCAAATGATGGCTTGGCATGAGGTTCGAACTGATCCTAGAAACTATTCTCGATAGGTCAAGGATGCTCAATAAGCACCACCGGTAGTTAGATTCCATAGGATCTCATCCTCAATCTCTGGATTGATATCAATCTACAGTACCTTGCCCCATAGGCTCACACATTCAACTAACAGGTCGGTGGTGAGACTATGTTGAATGTCTCGTATCCAATTCATATCTTGAATGGCATTTACAACTGACCTATTTTTTTTGCTGTAAATGCTTGTATAATTTTGGGGCAAGATAACATGGCGCGACTCCATCAATCCAATGAGAGGTCCAGAATTTTGCTTTGTGGCCATTTCCTATGTATACCTTAGTGGCCACTGCAAAGAGCTCTTTGTCCCTACTGTCACATGGCATTGGTAGCTTTACCCATGGTTTTTGCGGCGATTTCCATTCATACCGAGAGATCATGTGGAGGTGACCACATGTCTTGTGATGAGTAATTGACACTTGTTTTTAGAAAGTTTGAGTTTGATTTGTGAATTTTGGGCTTAAGTTCTTTCTTCTGATGCAAATGTATGATTACAGTGTTTCGAGCGGTGCTATGTGATGTTTTCTTATCTGTGATGATTGCAGAACTTTGAGGCTAAGTTGTGGTGAGGCATGGGATGGCCGGACTAGGCACAGGCGGTGCTGAAGTTGAAGCGGTCGGGAGATGCCGAAGACGGCGAAGATTGAAGGTGGTTGCAAAGGCTTGGACAACAAGCAAAGAGGAAACTTCCAGGAAGATGCAGGAGTGACATTTTGGTAAAATGCGCAAAGCTGTAAAGTGGAAGCGGATTCGGTTGGAGATAACGGGTAAAGCGCTGAGTTTTAATGGGCAAAGTAAATTATAAACCCGGTAATAGAAGACTATAAATAGGAGGGTTGTTCCCTGGTGGATGGTATGGGTTTTTGCTTTTGTCTCATGTTCTGGTGAGGAGTTGTTGGGCAGAGTAGTTTCTTGCTTTTTTCTTGTGTCTGCGTGAGTTGGTGGTTCAGCAGTACTAGTGTCTTGATTTCCTGTGTGAGTGTTGCCCAGAATGTGAAATCATGCATGAATTGGCTGTAGAAAAACCCTGTGTAATCATTCATCTCTCTGAATCGATTTGAGAAGGCTTGTGGTTGAGATGTTCTGATTACTTATCCTTCTTTAGTTTGCTTTCATTTTGCTTGCTCCAGTTCTTTCTCTGCTGTTGTCTAATTTTCTTGGTTATGAATTGAGTTTTTGTTTGGGTAGCCTTGTTCTTGATCTGCTCTGTACGGGGAATCAGCCTCAAGGTCAATTGACTAGTTCATTCCCGAGAGCAAAGGGCAAAAACAGCATTATTTCTCTCCAAGAATTGCTTGCTGCAGTCATGCTCTGTTTCTAGGGTTTCACTGTTGTTGTTGGCAGAGGATTTGTGTTCTCTTGTTGTCTCAGCGAAAAGATTGCTCTAGGCTTGCACTTTATCGTTGTGAAGTCATTCCCTGTTGAAATCAAAAGACTCATGATCAAAAGTCCTGAGAATCACAAGCTGTTTGATTTGAGTATCTTCTTCTATTCTTGTTTCAGTCTTGCGGTAGGTACTGTGTGAGTTTATCTGTAGATTGCTCTCATCCAAGAAATTCGATTTATCTCAAGATGGGAATCAAGGTCTTCGTCTCGAAAAAATTTTACTCTCAGTTGCTCTAGTCACAGGGAGGATTTCTGATCGATTTTATCTGATCTCTGGCTTGTTTTCACCAATCAGCCTGTTTATTGTCTGCGTATTTTCAGTCAGCAGTTTTTCTGCGTCCTTTTCTTGAATCAGACTCTGCTCTCCGGTCAGACTGGGAATTCCTCGGTGGTCAGACCACTCCCCCTTGGTGGTTAGACCTGTAGGGTTTGGCGGTCAGACCGCTACCACACCGCGTCGACCGGTTGTGCCCGGCGGTCGACCAAGCGTGCCGGTTCGTCGTCGACAAGCGCTTCTCGGCGGTCGCTTTGCGGTCAGACCGACTTCATGATATGCCTTCAGTTGCCTGCATCATTTTTCTGGTCTTGTTGTCCTTGCTGTTTTCTGCTCCCTTTGAATTTCCAGTAAACATCTCTCTTCTTGCTTCATAGCTACTATAGCTATCAGAGAAGAAGAGTTTGTGGATACTTGGGGCGGTTTGTAGGCACCATTCACCCCCCTCTGTTCCCATTTCGGTCCTACAATTGGTATCAGAGCCGGCTAGCTCTTAACCGGCTATGAGCCATGGCAACGGACAAGTATTCCACCAAGCCCCCTATCTTTGATGAGATTGACTATCCCTTCTGGAAGAGTAGGATGGAGACCTATATACAGGCTCAGGGCTATGCAATCTAGAGAAAGGTCAAAACTCGCTTTCTTGTTCCTGCCGATGAGAACATCACAGTGGCAAACATGCCAGATGTTGAGGCAAATACAAAGGCAAGGAACATCACAATCCAAGGTCTTAGCAGAAGCGAATTTGATCGCATTTCTCATCTTACGTCGGCCTATGACATTTGGGTGACCCTCGATGCATACCATGAGGGCACTACCGAAATCAAGACGGTACGATAGGACCAGTACTAGCGAGATTACAACAAGTTTGAAATGCTCGCTGGAGAGTCCCTTGATGAGTGTTTTGCAAGGTTTCACAAAATCTTGAGAAACCTCAGAGCAGTTGGTCTCACATACCCTGACTCAGACAATGCTTGACAAATGCTCTCTGCTTTGGATTTGCGAGTTTGGGAAATAAAGGTGACCACCATCAAAGACATGACCGATCTTTCGACCCTAACTCTTGACGCGCTGTATTCACGCCTCAAGACTCACGAGATTGACATTGTCTCTCGCAAGTCGAAATCCCAGTCGATGGCATTGGTCACCGATCCAGTCCAGCTTCTGGTGTTTTCTCTGATAATGCTACTGGTTTTTCCCTAGCTGCTCTCTGTGAAGTAACCGATAATCAATTAGAGCAGCTACCAGAGGACCAATTAGCCTTCTAGCCAAAAAATTCTCCCATGCATACAAGAGAGTGAGGGACAAGAAGAGAGGAGGGCCCGTGATTTGCTTCGAGTGTGGTGGCCCCACCACATTCGGGCAAATTGCCCCAAGCTGGAGAAGGGCAAGAATGACTACGGCGGTGTGAGTAAGAATGACTACACCAACAAGAACCACAACAAGAAGCCCCCAGCTCACGCCCAAGGCAAACAGAAGATGTACCGCAACCTTAGTAAAGCCAAGAAGCTCTTCCACCGCATCCTCACCGCCTTCAATGACATCAACTTCAGCGACATGGAAGGGTGGAGTGACAACGACGGCAAGAATGATCAAGACCCCAAGGATGGCGACGACTTCATCGGCATGTGCTTCATGGCCAACGAGACTGATGTCAGTGACAACGACCTCTACACTGATTCTGATGAGGTATGTCCCTCCTATGACCAGCTCAATGATGCATTTCTAAAGCTAGGAAAATTTTATGCTAGATCTAGAGCTGGGGTTGTTGATCTTGAAAAGGAAGTAGAGAGACTGTCACGGGAGCTTACTTCACTTATATCTGCTTCCTCCGGTGATGAAAGTGATGTGTGTACTTCTTTGCTTGGAGATATGGAGAAGTTAAGGATCTCTCATTATAGTGTGACTTCTGAGCTAGATATACTTAAGGTGGAGAATGTTAGTCTGTTAGCTGAATTAGAAATGACTAGGATTGCTGCTTTTTCATCTACTACTATTGAGACTACTTCTTGCACCTCATGTGAGGTTAAGGACAATGGTTTTAGATGTCTTTACACTATGCTTCTTGATCTGCCAGAAAATTGTGAAAGTTGTAATAACTTAAAGATTAACCTAAAGAAGGCAGATCATAAAATTACTGAATTGCATGCTTCCTTGCTAGAGCCCATTGTGTCTTGCACCAATTGTCCCAAAATAACTGCTGAACTTGAATCTGTCTCAAAACAGTTTCAAGAAATGATTGACCACAACAACAAAAACTAAAATTTGAACTCGTTGCTTTGAATGATAAATGTGTGAAGCTAACTAAGGACCTACTAGAGAAGCCACAATCTTGTTGTGATGCGTGTGCTGTGGTGGGGGAGAAGCCTAAGGATATGGTAGAGACACTGAGCCGCGAGGACCAATTGGCTAGAAGTAGCATTGTCCCTTCCATGTCCTGTGAAGCCCTCAAAGTTGAGGTGGCTGTGCACAAGGAGAGTCATGCACATGCTATTCGTTCTTCTACTGTTGATTCTTCTTCGTCTCCTCTTCCCCTGCTCTTCTTGCACCTCTCTCTTTTAGGAGTATCAGTATCTTATGAACACTCTTGAGAGATTTGTCGGAGGCAAGAAGAAACTGAATCTTATTCTAGACAAGTCCAAGATTTGCAAGTTTAATCAAGGTCTAGGATACGATTTTCTTGAGGATATTAGGAGGCATCCACCTGCTGTTCTCAGACCCATAGCAGCAGGTGTGATTGAGGTCAAGCTAGAACCAAAGAGGTTGAGTTCAAATCCGTGGGCTTTGTCCAAGGGATCTCTGACAGTAAGGTGGTAACACATGTTGCTTCGACCTCCCAAAAGTTCTGTCAGAAGGATGGGATGTTTCAAGCGCGCCAAGATCGCGTAGAGAGATCGTGTTCGCACTCTTAGGCATATTCAGGGTCAGCCCCAGACCTTGAGTGCACCTAAGACCAACACTAGGTCTAGGGTTGATCAGGTTGAGGTGTTTAGGCAGAGTCGAGGACTTGGCTTTTCTGGTTTATCTGATTTTTGTCCTCGATTTGCCTCTGGTCGTGATATCCACTGTCCTGAGGGTAGATCTCATTTTCCTCGTCGAGATAGCTACCCGCGGCGAGATCAGCATGTTGCTAGTGCTCCGACTCGCTCTCCCATAGCAGTCAAGCCTAACAACAGCTTCAGGTCTGCTCATAGACCTTCTGGCTTTCTGAGCAATGGAGAGCGTAGGGTAGTTAGAGGTCAGTCATATGTGACTACTTCTTCTGCTCATCGTGTGACTCAGTATTGGGTTTTAGAATCTCTTTTGATTTATCCCAGTACTAAGCCATCCCTCTCTTGTTGACTCAGGTTCGCCGGGTAGGAAACGGAGAGGTTTGGCTCGTAGACTCCGGCTGTTCTCGACACATGACTGGAGACTCTCATTGGTTCTCTTCATTTATCTGAGTTTCAGGTGATGAGACTATCACCTTCGGAGACGCCTCGTCTGGGCGTGTCATCGGTAAAGGTATTAATGATTTTTTTGTTTTAAAAGATGTTGCCTTAGTGAGTAAGCTACAATACAATTTGCTTTCTGTTTCTTAGCTTACCAATGACAATTTCAAGGTAAGTTTCAAGAAAAACGCTTGCAAAATTCTTGATTCTTTGGAGTTTGGTTTGCGGGATCTCTAGATATGGGAGGATCTTTCGTGCTGAATTTATTGAGTCTTCTGGCGATCCTCTCAGGTGTTTAGTTGCTTCAGAGTCCCGTAATCTCACCTTCTGGCATAGGAGACTTGGTCACATCAGCTTTGATCATTTGACTCGAGTTAGCGGCCATGATCTTATTCGTGGTCTGCCCAAACTCAAGATGGTCAAAGACATAGTTTGTGCTCCTTGCCGGCTTGGCAAGATGGTTGCCGCTTCTCATCATCCAGTCACAGTGACTATGACCGATGCACCAGGACAGCTGCTTCACATGGACACAGTTGGTCTAGCTAGAGTGCAGTCGGCAGGAGGTAAGTGGCACGTTCTTGTCGTGGTCGAAGACTTCTCGAGGTACGCTTGGGTGTTTTTCTTAGCCTCGAAGGATGAGACATTTTCCCATTTTTGGGGTCTTTTTAGTAGGCTTTCTGTTGAGCTTCCAGGTGCCTTATGAGCGATCCGTAGTGACAATGGCACGGAGTTCAAGAATTCCTACTTTAAGAGATTTTGCGATAAGACAGGTGTAGAGCATCAGTTCTCTTCTCCGCATGTCCCCCAGCAAAATGGCGTCGTGGAGAGGAAGAACCATACCTTGGTCGAAATGGCCAGGACGATGCTTGATGAATACTCTACACCTAGGAAGTTTTGGGCTAAGGCTATAGCTACCGCGTGCCATGTTTTGAACAGAGTTTTTTTAGGGCACACTTACATCGCACTTCTTATGAGTTGAGATATGGGTGAAAGCCCAACGTCTCGTATTTTCGTGTGTTTGGTTGTAAGTGTTTTATTCTGAAGTCTGGGAACTTAGATAAGTTCGAGTCACGATCTTGTGATGGTATCTTTCTAGGTTACTCGACTTCTTCGCGGGCGTATAGAATCTGGAACTACGAGTCTAGCAAAATGATAGAAACATGTGAGGTGACTTTCGATGAGGCCAGTCCGGGGACTAGGCCCGACATCTCAGGTTCTGAAGAGTAGTCCGAGACCATCTTTGTGGATGATGAGTAGGATGGAGATGAGGGTTGTCTACTCGATCCAGTTCCTCCTCCCCTTGAGGTGCCTGCCTCTACCAACGCACCTCGAGGAGATCAGCCCATTCCTTCCGCGTCCTCTGGAGCTAGTGGCTCTGTTCCTACCTCATCAGCTCATGAGGTAGAGGCCACTTCTTCTTCTCATCCAGGACCTCTCCGTCATATCTTAAATCATCATCCATCAGAGCAGATGATAGGTGATGGGACCGGGTCCCGATCTTCTAACAGGTTCTGGATATGTTCGATTTGGTGGAGGCACGACACAATTCGATCCGGCTTCCGAACGACACGTTCCGAACCCCGCAATCGCAGCACCACGTCTCCTCAGGTTATCAACCGTGCGCAGCCGGTTGACCTCGCCAAGAAGGCTAATTCTTGCCTGTGAATCGAAGAACACAAGCAAGAACAAGGAAGAACACAACTGAATTGCAGATGTATTGATTTAACACTCGAAAGTTGGGGTCTCACAAACCGATGAACGGCGAAACTGTTCAAAGACAGAATTAATCTAAGCAAAACACGAACCCTAATGGTGGGGTGGCGGCTGGATATAAAGGAGTGAGGGGCGTGCAAAACCCCTGGACGCGCCCTAATGGGCTCCAACACGATACAAAGCCGAAAGGCCCAAAAGACGGTGGCGCAGCACCCTGACAGATTCTGAACACCCACTTGTTTCGACGATTCCCGTTGACTCAGAAGGAATTTTGACATGGGACCAGATCCATTGGAAAGGTAGTCTTCTCAGCTTTCCATACATATGTAGAACGTCCAAAACGGAGTCCGGATGCGATCTGGGCGTCCATTTTAGTGCGACCTGGTCCTGGACTCCGAATTGGATTCGAAGTCGGTTTGAGTTGGGCCTCCAACATGATTCGACCGCCCTTGCTGGACTTGTGTGCCTCGTAGTCCTTCTCCAAGTACTTCTAGGTCCTCTCCATGGTTCCTAATCATAATTAAATCATTAGGTAGCAATCGATTCTCAAATGAACAAAAAGAAGTACTTAGGAACGAGCTCACCTGTAAATTCAATTGTCGGGCGCGAGCTCTAGTGATTGGTCCTTGAATGTCAAGTGGAGGAGTGTTGTGTGTATCCGAAGAAGTGATGTCCTCATCATCCTCCCCCTCTTGAAGCGGAGTTGTCCCCAACTCAGCCTCATCTTCTTCTCCCAAGTATGGCTTCAAATCTGAAATGTTAAAGGTGGGACTAACCCCAAACTCGGGAGGCAACTCAAGTTTATATGCATTATCATTTATCTTCTCAATTATCTTAAAAGGACCAGCAGCTCTAGGCATCAATTTTGACTTTCGTAACTCAGGAAATCTATCCTTTCTCAAGTGCAACCAAACAAAATCACCCGGTTCAAGTTTAACTTCCTTTCTACCTTTACTACCAGTAATCCTATATTTTTCATTCATCTTTTCAATGTTTGCCTTAGTAGTCTCATGCATTTTGACAATGAAATCAGCACGCTCCTTAGCATCATTATGAACTCTCTCACTAGTAGGCAAAGGTAAAATATCAATAGGGGCACGGGGATTGAATCCATACACTACCTGAAAAGGACTTACCTTGGCAGTGGAGTGTTCCGCTCGGTTATATGCGAACTCAACATGTGGCAAACACTCTTCTCACAGCTTCAAATTATTCTTTAAAACAGCTCTCAACATGGTAGACAATGTGCGGTTCACCACCTCGGTTTGGCCATCAGTTTGTGGGTGACATGTTGTAGAGAACAACAACTTTGTACCCAACTTGTTCCATAGAGTACGCCAAAAGTGACTCAAGAACTTAGCATCACGATCTGAAACAATAGTAGAAGGCATACCATGCAAACGAACTATCTCTTTGAAAAAGAGGTCAGCAATATGAACGGCATCATCAGTTTTATGACATGGTATAAAGTGAGCCATCTTAGAAAAGCGATCCACAACAACAAAAAT
Source organism: Dendrocalamus sinicus (assembly GCA_036346575.1). Classification (NCBI taxonomy): domain Eukaryota; kingdom Viridiplantae; phylum Streptophyta; class Magnoliopsida; order Poales; family Poaceae; genus Dendrocalamus; species Dendrocalamus sinicus. The sequence continues at coordinate 10,877,058 of CM070656.1, read as the reverse complement.
GCTATCCCTCCCCCTCTTAGTCCTAGGCAATCCTAAAACAAAGTCCATAGAAATATCTGCCCATGGAATAGAAGGAACAGGAAGAGGCATATATAAACCATGTGGATTCAAGCGAGACTTAGCTTTTTGACATGTAGTGCAGCGAGCCACAAACCGCTAAACATCACGCCTCATCTTTGGCCAAAAGAAGTGTGTGGCCAGAACGTCCTCCGTCTTCTTAGCACCAAAATGTCCCATCAAACCGCCTCCATGCGCTTCCTGCAACAACAAAAGACGAACGGATCCAACTGGAATGCATAGGCGGTTAGCTCTAAACAAAAATCCATCATTGATCACGAATTTATTCCATGCTTGTCCCTCTTTACAATGCAGCAACACATCCTTAAAATCAGCATCAAAAGCATATTGTGCTTTAATAGGTTCAAGACCAAAAGGCGACAATCAAGTTGAGACAACATGGTATAGCGTCGAGACAAAGCATCAAGCAATCACATTATCCTTCCCTTTCTTGTGTTTAATGACATAAGGAAAAGATTCAATAAATTCAACCCACTTAGCATGTCTACGATTCAAATTGGTTTGACTACGAATATGCTTAAGTGATTCATGATCGAATGAATGACAAATTCTTTAGGCCATAAATAGTGTTGCCACGTCTCTAAAGAACGAACAAGAGCATACAATTCTTTATCATACGTGGAATAATTAAGAGCAGGACCATTCAATTTTTCACTAAAGTAGGCAACAGAGTTTGCCTTCTTGCATCGAACACCACCAATACCAATTCCGCTAGCATCACATTCCAGCTCAAAAGTCTTACCAAAATTCGGAAGTTGGAGCAATGGTGCGTGTGTAAGCTTGTCCTTCAAAAGATTAAAGGACTCCTCTTGTGATGGCCCCAATGGAACACGACGCCCTTCTTTGTCAACTCAATCAATGGCGTCGCAATGGTGCTGAATTCCTTGACAAAGCGGCGATAAAATCCTGCAAGGCCAAGGAAACTCCGCACTTGGGAGACCGTCGTGGGTGTGGGCCAACTCCATATCGCCTCCACCTTGGCTCTATCAACCTCAATTCCCTGTGGAGTCACAACATAGCCAAGAAAAGAGACTCGATCCGTGCAAAGGTGCACTTGTCAAGGTTACCAAACAAACGTGCATCTTTCAAAGCATTAAAAACAGCACGTAAGTGATTCAAATGTTCATCCATGGACTTGCTATAAATCAAGATATCATCAAAGTAAACAACCACAAATTTGCCAATGAAAGGACGTAAAACCTCGTGCATTAATCTCATGAAAGTGCTAGGTGCATTAGTTAAACCAAAAGGCATGACTAACCACTCATACAAGCCGAACTTAGTTTTAAAAGCAGTTTTCCATTCATCGCCAAGTTTCATTCTTATTTGGTGGTATCCACTACGCAAGTCAATCTTTGTGAAAATTATAGCACCACACAACTCATCAAGCATGTCGTCTAGCCTAGGAATAGGATGACGATACCTTATAGTAATGTTGTTAATGGCTCTACAATCTACACACATACGCCAAGAACCATCTTTTTTGGGAACCAAAAGAACAGGAACAACACAAGGACTAAGGCTCTCACGTACGTACCCACGGTCCAAAAGGTCTTGGACTTGTCGCTGAATCTCCTTAGTCTCTTCGGATTGGTCTGTATGCCGCACGGTTTGGCAAACTCGCTCCAGGATTAAGTCAATCTGGTGTTCAATCCCTCTAATGGGTGGAAGTCCTGGAGGTATCTCATCAGGGAAAACATCTCTAAACTCCTGCAAAAGGTTAGTGACAGGAGCAGGCAAAGTGCAAGGCATATTATCAAGGGAAAATAAAGCATCTTTGCACACAAAAGCATAGCATGTATCATTAACATCATCAATTTCAGCAAGGTCTGATTTTGTGGCAAGCATAACAGAATTTTTCAAATGGATTACTTGCTGTTTTTCAGATTCATCATGTTCCTTTGCATCATTAGCAGCAGCAACTCTCTCCCTATCGGCCTCTATAATCTCAGTGGGGTCAAAGGCAGTAAAGTAACTTTCTTTCCTTATGCATAAAAGTGTATTTGTTACTACTACCATGGTGTAAAGCATCATTATCAAATTCCCAAGGTCGACCCAATAAAAGAGAGCATGCTTGCATGGGAACCACATCACAATCAACATGATCAGCATAACCACCAATGGAAAAATGGACTCGGCATGTTTGCGTTACCTTAGCTTTTCCAGAATCATTTAACCACTGAATATGGTATGGATGTGGATGTGGTCGCGTGGTCAAGCCAAGCTTCTTGACCAAATCAGAACTCACCAAGTTGTTGCAGCTTTCTCCATCAATGATGACACGTGCACGCCGGTTCTTGATTGCGAAGAAAGTCTGAAACAAATTATGGCGTTGAAGCTTGTCGGTTTGTTCTACCTGTGTGCTGAGGACTCGCTGCACAATCTGATGTAAGGTGTGGCCTACAGAAAATAATGAATGTGCTGGAAATTCAATCTGATGTAAGGTGTGGCCTACAGAAAATAATGATGTAAGGTGTGGAAACACACAAAGTTTCAATTTAATCTGATGTAAGGTGTGGCCTACAGAAAATAATGAATGTGCTGGAAATTCGGTGAATCAATTTCGGAGCTCGAGTACTGCACTTTCCAGGCCGAATTTGGGGAAAATAAAATCGTCGAAACCCGACTGAGTCTGGTCGGTTTCGGATGCAAAATTTAATTTCACCCAATTTCAAAAAAAAATCGCCTGATTTCGAGTCCGTATGCAAAAGTTATGGCCGTTTGAAGATAGGACTCCGAGTTATGGTTTCTGTGGAGGCCGAAACGAAATCGGGTGGATGAAATTGGTGGAATTTGGTGGCGGAAGCTGGGGGAAAGGTGGGGGATGATGCAGCGTGATCACGAGATGCGAAGGATGATTCAAACAGAGGGTGAGATATGGGTGGGAAAACAAAAACAGAGGGTGGAATACGCGATGGATGACGGCTAGGGTTTGTATGGGATGAAGCGGAAGCAAGACAAACCGAAATAAAACACAATCTAAACCAGCAACACAACTCGACTAAGGACACAAACTCAACACTACGGACTCTGGAATCAAATTGTGCAAAGGCTAAACGAGATCTAGGACAGAAACAACCTATTACTACAATTTTTTGTAGGGCTTTTCATGGACTCTAGGACGAAACCGAAAACAACAAAGGAGGGTAACGCGAACCTGAAGGAACACCAAGCTCTAATACCACTTGATGGGAACGGGTCCCGATCTTCCAACAGGTTCGGATATGTTCGATTTGGTGGAGGCACGACACAATTCGATCCGGCTTTGAACGACACGTTCAACCCCGCAATCGCAGCACCACGTCTCCTCAGGTTATCAACCGTGCGCAGCCGGTTGACCTCGCCAAGAAGGCTAATCCTTGCCTGCGAATCGAAGAACACAAGCAAGAACAAGGAAGAACACAACTGAATTGCAGATGTATTGATTTAGCACTCGAAAGTTGGGGTCTCACAAACCGATGAACGGCGAAACTGTTCAAAGACAGAATTAATCTAAGCAAAAACCGAACCCTAATGGTGGGGTGGTGGCTGGATATAAAGGAGTGAGGGGCGTGCAAAACCCCTGGACGCGCCCTAATGGGCTCCAACACGATACAAAGCCGAAAGGCCCAAAAGACGGTGGCGCAGCACCCTGACAGATTCTAAACGCCCACTTGTTTCGACGATTCCTGTTGACTCAGAAGGAATTTTGACATGGGACAAGATCCATTGGAAAGGTAGTCTTCTCAGCTTTCCATACATATGTAGAACGTCCAAAACGGAGTCCGGATGCGATCTGGGCGTCCATTTTAGTGCGACCTGGTCCTGGACTCCGAATTGGATTCGAAGTCGGTTTGAGTTGGGCCTCCAACATGATTCGACCGCCCTTGCTGGACTTGTGCACCTCGTAGTCCTTCTCCAAGTACTTATAGGTCCTCTCCATGGTTCCTAATCATAATTAAATCATTAGGTAGCAATCGATTCTCAAATGAACAAAAAGAAGTACTTAGGAACAAGCTCACCTGTAAATTCAATTGTCGGGCGCGAGCTCTAGTGATTGGTCCTTGAATGTCAAGTGGAGGAGTGCTGTGTGTATCCGAAGAAGTGATGTCCTCATGAATATAAGATCTCTTTGAGCGCGTCACACTCAAAATATGGCATGTCTCATTGCTGTCTCCACTCTGCCTTCATTGCCTCTTTTGAGCACAAGGATGTTAGTCATGCTCTTTCTGATGAGTCTTGGGTCAATGCCATCCATGAGGAGTTAGAAAATTTTGAGAGAAACAAGGTCTGGTCGCTTGTTGAGTGATGAGGACATCCCAGCTCAGCATGTTCCATCACATATCAACTATTCACCATCAAGCATAAAGGATACAAATCAAGGTCCACTTACACGAAGTCGTGCCAAGAAAATACAAGAACAGGTGAATTCATTCCTAGCTGATTTTGATTTCAACATATCTCAGGATGTTATACTACCTAAATGTTCTACATTGATGTTACTTAGGTTTACACATGAAGCGGAGGAAGCTACTTGGCATGAGGAACAAATACAATGCTACGATCAGACCACCTGGCTGACAGCACCTACAGCCACAAAGAAGCAACCATAACTTTTGTTTTCCGAAGGCTCTGGGGGTCCATGAGTACTTGATGGAAAGCTTATCAAGTCTAGTTTCCAATGCAACAAACCCCACGTCATTTGGACTTTCCAATAAGAAGTTATGATCGAATTAGTGGAGACTGCTCAGAAGGCTAACAGTCACGCGAGACCTCCTCGGGAATTCATCTCGTGGAGACCTTTCACCTAGCCTACCTTCAGAAATTCCAATTCCTTTTCACACTCAACTAGGAGGGTTGATCCTAGTATAAATACCCCTTGTATCTAAACAATTGGCAGCTTTGAATCATTTGATAAACCATAGTTTTGCAGCCGAGCTGCTAAGTGTCTTACTCACACCATTGTTCTTCCTTGTTCTTCTTGGACTCGTGAAGAGATCCCTTTGGGATCCCCTAATTCGTGCTCTAGGCTTTCGGGCCTTTTGTGTGGGTTAGTCCCGGATTGTGGTTCTGCGGTCGTTCGGAGATCGAGTCAAGTCCTCAAGGTTTGGTGTCTCTCTCCCGTCGTTTGGTCGCATCCAACCTTGGCAGGTATAAAGCTAGTTACCCGCTGTTTGCAGCAAGTTATCCTCGGTTCTTCGACCTACTGTCGTGAAGATCGGGCCATCCCAAGGAAGTTCCTACCATTTGGTATCAGAGCAAGGTTGTCACGGTAGGTCTTACCATCATATGTTATTGTTTTGTTCATCTCCTAGAGTCCACTGAAAAAGCCACAAAAAATCCCATAGCCTTTTCAGATCATTGTTACCTTTGTGTCGTTGTGTTCATCAAGTTGCTAGTCACCATCTTTACTTATATAGTGTTTTGTTTATTTGTTATCCGCACTCTGTTAGTGTCAAAAAAATAAAAAGAGAAGAAAGAAAGAGTCAAAAAAAGAGAAGAGAAAAGAAGTGAAAAGTAGGGGTGTGTTATGCGGATTACAAAACTGAAAATTTCAGTTCTGCATACTCAAGTTTGTGGTGTTCTTAACAGCAACGTTTACATATCTTTTGAACGGTTTACGCCACTTGGTTACAGATCGCAGCCTTCCTTGAACAGCCACCTATAGCTCCACAAAAATCTGAAAACCGGACCTCTCGACTCGTAAACCTTTCAACCGCTTAACCACAGCTGGGTTACTATCACTTTTTGCGCACTCACGGTCCTAGAGAACGAGCAAGAGCTTTGGTAAGTAAGAGGTGAGGTTGTGTGATTCCACAAATATTATCTATTCCACTTTCTCTTTGCTAACATGGCAGGTTCCAACTCAAGTGTACATGGGGAAAATCATGAAGGAGATGAACAACCAGTCACACGAGTGAGATGCAACAATTACGTGAACTGGTTCAGGCCATGGGACAGATGCTCAATGAACGCCTTCCGTCGCTGGTGGTGGGGTCTACATCAACCTAACCTGCTGCTGATCATGGTGAAGCCGCGATGAGAACTCGATGGGAGCTGCGCTAATGACGACTTCCACGGCCAGCAAGATCTTGGTGGGGTGATGGACGAGGGGCGGTGCTCATCGTGGCGAGGCGCAGCTGCACATATTCTCGCAGCACGGGAGGTGCTCATGGTCGGGCTTTTGGCCCGTGTGCGCTTTCATGATGAAGAAGACCATAATGATGATGACCATGATGAGGAATTTGATGATAATGAGAATCTATTTGCTGATGGTGGGCGATATGGACATCGAGATCATCGTCGAGATGCTATCCATAGAGATAGAAGACAGCCCCATGGTCGCCGTGCTAGGGATGATGCGGATAACATTGCTCGAGTCAAGCCGAGTGTCCCTAAGTTTACGGAAAAGAAGAACTGATGCATATCTTGAGTGGGAGGAGCAATGTGATCAGATTTTCAGAGTGCATAATCTGTCCAACCAGAGGTGTGTAAACCTTGCTTCAGTTGAGTTTTCTGGTTATGCCCTCACTTGGTGGAATCAAATACAAGAGAATCAGCTTGTGTTGGGACGTGAGCATATTGATACATGGGCTGAAATGAAGCGTGCCATGAGAAGGCGCTTTGTTCCTTCGAGCTATAATCGTGACCTTCACAATAGGTTGCAAACATTGAGACAAGGTTCTAGGTCAGTTGATGAATATTATAAGGAGATGGAACTACTCATGGTTCGTACTGGGATTAGAGAAGATGGTGAATCAAAAATGGCAAGATTTTTGCGTGGTCTTAATGAAGAAATTTCAAGTTTTGTTGAGATGTTTCCATATCATAATCTGCAAGATCTTGTGGATCAAGCAATGCGTACGGAGAAGAAGATTCAACGAGAGGGACATAGACGTTCTTCTGGGAGCCGTTTCACTTCAGCTCCATGGCGTCGGCAGCAGCCCAGTACTTCTATTGTTGGTGATCAATCTCAAGGCATTGCCGCCAGGTCTTCACCATCTACTGCTGCTGCAAAGTCTACACTCTCTTCGGCCTCTTCACCTACAGCGCAACAAAAAAATCAACACCCTGCTGCCCGTACAGCAGCATCCTCTGTCGCTTCGGCTGCAGCATCATCTTCACATAGCCGAGAGATTGTATGTCACAAATGCAAAGGCCGAGGACATGTCGCTGCTGAATGTCCTAGTAGAAGAACCATGTTTGTGAATGAGCTAGGCGAGTGGGAATCTGAAAGTGAGCAAGAAGAAGATGGCATACAAGAGGAAACAGTGGGCAATGATGGGAGTGAGATCCAACCCGACGAAGGTGATAATAATTGCTTTATTTCTCTTCGAGTGCTTAGTGTTACTGCTGAAAAAGAAGAGAATGGACAGCGACACAATCTCTTCCATACTCGAGGCATGATCAAGGACAAGTTGTGTAGAATTATTGTTGATAATGGCAGCTGCAACAATATTGCAAGTCAAGAATTGGTTGAGCGAATGGGGTTAAAACAGCGGCGCCATCCTACTCCATACAAGATGCAATGGCTTAATGATTGTGGTACGCTACGTGTAAACCATGTTGTGACAGTTCCTTTCTCTATTGGGAAGTATAATGATCATGTGGAGTGTGATGTGGTGCCTATGCAAGCATGCCAACTGCTGCTAGGAAGACCATGGTTATATGATCGTGATGTTCAGATTTTTGGTCGAACCAACAAGTTATCTCTCATGTACAAAGGAGAGCGAATCACTTTACTTCCTTTGACACCGGAGGAGATATTGAAGGATGATGTAAAAAGAAAACAGCGAGAGAGTGAGAACCACTTACGAGTGACCCACAAACATAGTGAGGTAGTGAATCCAAGCCAAATAAAACTCCACAGCTACAAAGAACCAAGCCAATGGGAAAAGAGGGATTAGTCATGATGGCTAGGAAAGGGGATTTAAAAGAATTGAGTGAACCCAATGCCATGTTCTTTGTACTCCTGTACAAGGACAATTTTCTTTCCACTAACAACTTACCCTCTATATTGCCAAGTGTTGTTTATGATGTGTTGCAGGAATATAAGGATGTATTCCCGGATGAAGTACCACAGGGCTGCCACCTAAGAGAGGAATCGAACATCAAATCGACCTTGTCCCTGGTGCCCCACTTCCAAACCGAGCCCGTGATCGCACCAACCCGGAGGAAACAAAGGAAATTCAGCGCCAAGTTCAAGAGTTGATCGAGAAAGGGTATGTAAAAGAAAGTCTTTCACCATGTGCTGTCCCTGTTATTTTAGTTCCAAAAAAAGATGGCTCATGGAGAATGTGTGTTGATTGCCGAGCTATCAATAACATAACAATAAGATATAGACATCCAATACCTAGACTGGATGACATGCTTGATGAGCTTAGTGGTGCTATCATTTTCACAAAAATTGACTTGAGAAGTGGCTATCACCAAATCCGAATGAGAGAGGGAGATGAGTGGAAAACTGCTTTCAAAACCAAATTTGGGTTGTATGAATGGTTGGTGATGCCGTTTGGATTGACAAATGCACCAAGTACTTTCATGAGATTGATGAATCATGTGCTTAGAGCTTTTATTGGCAAATTTGTTGTTGTTTACTTCGATGATATCTTAATTTACAGCAAGTCTCTTGAAGAACATATTGAACATCTAGCAAGTGTGCTATGTGTTTTGAGAAAGGAATGCTTGTATGCTAACCTTGCCAAGTGCACCTTTTGCACCGACAAGGTAGTCTTTCTTGGTTTTGTTGTTTCAGGTCAAGGTGTCGAAGTTGATGAAGAAAAGATAAAAGCTATTCGTGAATGGTTGCCTCCACAGAATGTGAGCCAAGTGCGCAGTTTCCTTGGACTTGCAGGTTTCTATCGTCGGTTTGTGAAAGACTTCAGTACCATTGCTGCACCCATCAATGAATTAACAAAGAAAGATATGCTATTCCATTGGGGTGAGGCACAAGAGAAGGCATTTGAGGATCTGAAAATGAAGTTGACAACTGCACCACTCCTTGCACTTCGACTTTGGTAAGACCTTTGAAATTGAATGTGACGCAAGTGGTGTGGGGATTGGTGGCGTGCTCATGCAAGAAGGTATGCCTATTGCATATTTCAGTGAAAAGCTAAGTGGTCCAATTCTAAATTACTCCGTTTATGATAAAGAATTATATGCTCTTGTAAGAAGTTTGGAAACTTGGCAACATTATCTCTTGCCCAAAGAATTTGTGATACACTCCGACCATGAATCCTTGAAACATCTTAAGGGCCAACTAAAACTAAACCGAAGACATGCTAAGTGGAGTGAATTCATTGAGTCTTTTCCTTACATTGTTAAGTACAAAAAAGGGAAGGATAATGTTGTAGCTGATGCTTTGTCTAGACGCCATGCTTTGCTTTATCAGCTTGATGCTAAAATTCTTGGATTAGAAAATGTGAAAGATTTGTATATTGCTGATCCTTATTTTGCTGAACCATATTCCAAATGTAATGATGGAAAGGGCTGGGAAAAGTTTCATTTACATGATGGATTTTTGTTTCGGGCTAACAAACTTTGTATTCCAAAATGTTCTGTTCGTCTCATGCTTGTGCAGGAAGCTCATGCCGGTGGGCTTATGGGTCATTTTGGTGCTAAAAAGACGGAACAAGTGTTGGTTGATCACTTCTTTTGGCCGAAGATGCGACGCGATGTGGAGAGATATGTCATGCGCTGCGAAACATGCCACAAAGCTAAGTCCCGTTTGAACCCTCATGGCTTGTACACCCCTCTACCTATTCCTAGTGTACCTTGGGAAGACATTTCAATGGATTTTGTTCTTGGTTTACCTCGAACTAAGAGGGGAGGATTCCATCTTTGTTGTGGTTGATAGATTTAGCAAGATGGCTCATTTCATTCCTGTCATAAGAGCGATGATGCTTCATATATTGCTGAATTATTTTTCAGGAAATTGTAAGACTTCATGGCGTGCCGCGGACCATTGTTTCAGATCGTGACACCAAGTTTTTGAGCTACTTTTGGAAGACCTTATGGGAAAACTTGGGACAAAATTGCTGTTCTCACGACATGCCATCCACAAACCGATGGTCAAACTGAAGTTGTGAACCGAACATTGTCGACAACCGCATGAGCTGTTCTCAAGAAAAATTTGAAATTATGGGAGGAAAGCTTGCCTCATGTGGAGTTTGCATACAACAGGGCAGTACACTCGACCACTAAGTTTTGTCCATTTGAGATTGTATATGGTTTCAAACCTACTGCTCCTATCGATCTTTTGCCTTTGCCTATGCAGGAACGTGTAAATTTTGATGCAAGCAAGCGTGCAGAATTTGTCAAGAAGCTTCATGATCGAGCAAAAGAAAACATAGAAAAGATGACCAAGATGTACATGAAACGTGCCAACAAGGGACGTAAGAAGATGTTATTTGAACAAGGAGACTTAGTTTGGGTGCATTTGCGCAAGGACCGTTTCCCTGAACAACGCAAGTGCAAGCTGCAGCCACGTGCCGATGGTCCCTTCAAAGTGCTCCGCAAGATCAATGACAATGCATATGAAATTGAACTTCCAAGTACGTATGGTGTAAGCTCAACCTTCAATGTCTCCGATCTGTCTCCATTCTTTGGACCAGAAGAGTCGAGGGCGACTCCTTTTCAAGAGGGGGAGGATGATGAGGACATCCCAGCTCAGCATGTTCCATCACATATCAACTATTCACCATCAAGCATAAAGGATACAAATCAAGGTCCACTTACACGAAGTCGTGCCAAGAAAATACAAGAACAGGTGAATTCATTCCTAGCTGATTTTGATTTCAACATATCTCAGGATGTTATACTACCTAAATGTTCTACATTGATGTTACTTAGGTTTACACATGAAGCGGAGGAAGCTACTTGGCATGAGGAACAAATACAATGCTACGATCAGACCACCTGGCTGACAGCACCTACAGCCACAAAGAAGCAACCATAACTTTTGTTTTCTGAAGGCTCTGGGGGTCCATGAGTACTTTATGGAAAGCTTATCAAGTCTAGTTTCCAATGCAACAAACCCCACGTCATTTGGACTTTCCAATAAGAAGTTATGATCGAATTAGTGGAGACTGCTCAGAAGGCTAACAGTCACGCGAGACCTCCTCGGGAATTCATCTCGTGGAGACCTTTCACCTAGCCTACCTTCAGAAATTCCAATTCCTTTTCACACTCAACTAGGAGGGTTGTTCCTAGTATAAATACCCCTTGTATCTAAACAATTGGCAGCTTTGAATCATTTGATAAACCATAGTTTTGCAGCCGAGCTGCTAAGTGTCTTACTCACACCATTGTTCTTCCTTGTTCTTCTTGGACTCGTGAAGAGATCCCTTTGGGATCCCCTAATTCGTGCTCTAGGCTTTCGGGCCTTTTGTGTGGGTTAGTCCCGGATTGTGGTTCTGCGGTCGTTCGGAGATCGAGTCGAAGTCCTCAAGGTTTCGGTGTCTCTCTCCCCGTCGTTTGGTCGCATCCAACCTTGGCAGGTATAAAGCTAGTTACCCGCTGTTTGCAGCAAGTTATCCTCGGTTCTTCGACCTACTGTCGTGAAGATCGGGCCATCCCAAGGAAGTTCCTACCATTGAGCCCCATAGAGGTCATAATGTCATAGGTACTAAGTGGGTGTTTAAAAACAAGCAGAGTGAGGATGTCATTCGAAACAAGGCTAGTTTGGTAGCTCAGTGTTTGTCCCAGGTTGAGGGTTTAGATTTTGAGAAGACCTTTGCCCCTGTAGCTACGCTAGATGCCATTAGGATCTTGCTTGTATTCGCAGTGTCTAAGGGCTTCAAGTTTTACCAGATGGATGTCAAGAGTGCCTTCTTCAATGGGTATATTGAGGAAGAGGTCTATGTTAGGCAGCCCCCAGGTTTTCAGAACCCAAATACCCAACCATGTCTACAAGCTTTCCAAAGCCCTATATGGACTTAAGCAATCCCCTAGAGCTTGGTATGAGAGGCTTAAGTCCTATCTGTTGAGTCATAGGTTTGAGATAGGTAAAGTAGACAAGATATTGTTCATTCACAGGTACGGAAATAACCTTCGACTCGTCCAGATTTATGTGGATGATATCATCTTTGGTGGCTCCTCTCATGCTCTTGTTTCCCAGTTCTCTGATGTCATAAGCACAGAGTTTGAGATAAGCATGATGGGTGAGTTGAGTTTCTTCCTTGGATTTCAGATCAAACAGACTCGGGAGGGTACTTTTTTGCATCAGGGCAAGTACACTCGTGACCTCCTGAGACGCATTGATATGAGTGATGGTAAGCCGGTGTCAACTCCAATGGCATCATCAGCCTCACTCGATCCAGATAAGGATGGCGAGCCAGTTGATCAGAAGGAGTACCGTAGTATGATTGGCTCCCTCTTGTACCTCACTGCCTCGAGACAGGACATACACTTCTCCGTGTGTCTATGTGCTCAATTTTAGGCCTTCCCTCGCGTATCTCACCGCCAGGCGGTGAAGCGTATCTTTCGGTACCTTCGACCTACCATAGACTATGGTATCTAGTACTCTTCATCTTCCTGTCTTTCTCTCAGAGCCTACTCCGACGTAGACTTTGCTGGCTGTAGGATAGATAGGAAGAGCACGTCTGGCACTTGCAAATTCATTGGCACATCTCTTGTCTCTTGTCTTCTAGGAAGCAGTCCAGTGTTGCACATTCCACCGCAGAGGCCGAGTACGTTGCTGCCGCCAGTTCCTGCAGCCAGGTACTTTGGATGGTTTCGACCTTGCGGGACTTTGGGTTAGATGTAGATAGTGTTCCACTCTTTTGTGATAACACTTCTGTCATCAACATTGCCAAGAACCTAGTGCAGCACTCTCGGACCAAGCACATTGATATCAGATATCATTTTCTTAGAGACCATGTGGAGAAGGGTGATATAGTGCTTTAGTTTGTGGAGAGTGACCACTAGTTGGCCGATATCTTTATCAAGCCTTTGGATAGTTCTGGGTTTTCAGCCTTGCAGGGAGAGCTTGGGGTGGTCTGTCCTTATGGTTTATTGTGAGGGGGAGCTACTTGCTTTTGTGCACCTCATTGTTTATCTACTTCTGTTTCATTCTGTTGCATTGCATGAGGGTGCATTTGGGTTAGTCCTTCTAGCATGGATTAGAGTGATTCTCTTGCCAAGTTGCTTAGACTTCTTCCTCTCATCTTGTGATTTTAGGATGCTGCTTATTATCTGTCTCTCTTCTCACTAGGTTGAGTTCACTCACTTCTTATAGGTCTAGCGAGGATTGGACCACCCTTGGGTAGACAGGGAACATGTTTACTCCCTAGTGTGTTGAAGATTAGCTGATAGTCCTAGCGTCATATGGGGTAGATGAGAGTCAGTCTGAGCCATAGTATTCTCTATATCAGAGTCAGTCTGAGCCATAGTATTCTCTATATCTTATCTATGCTTTAAGGACTGCCTTTTCTGATCTTCTTCCTAGCTTCTCATTCTTATTGCTTTGGTTCAGGGGGAGTTCTTCTGGGACTTGCTAGATCTTAATATTGATAACTCAACTTGAACTAAAAGTGCATCTACTATTGAGGGGGAGCTGGATTTTCTTGCTTTCTTGTCATTCTGCATTGTGATATAACTATATAGAGCCTTGATTATTATCCTTTTATGACATAAAACAACTGCTTTACATCTTACCATAATCTGTGCTAAATTGCAAGATTTATCATGATTTTATATGTGTAGTCTAATCTTTGCCATGATAGGTTGATTATGTAACATCCCAAAAATTTGCTTTCTGGAAAAATTTAATTCCAAATTAATTATTTTAAAGTATTTGGATTTTATTTGGCTTTTGTTTGGTTTTCTGAATTTTTTGAGTTTAAAACCTATTTTTAAAATTTAAAAAGTATTTTAAAGTATAAAACTTTAATACCAACATTAGTTGAAAATAATTTTATTAAGTCCAAAATATCTACAGGAACTTCTGTGAATTGTTTCGGAATTTTTGGAGGTATTTTCTTATTTTTCTAATGCTCAAATAATTTCCTAGCCTTTTCTGAAAATTAAAATCAAATTCTCAAAAATAAAATTCCCAACCCCTCCCTCCGGCCGATGCGTGGACGGCCCAGATCCGCCCACGTCGCCACCCGGCCTAATCCCGGCCACTTCTCTCTCTGTCTCTCCCTCCGCCAAGTGGGCCCGGGCCGTCAGTCGGCTCCGCTATGCGCGCCACGCCGCTCGCGCCTGCCCATCCTGCCGTCCGCGCCCCGCTTCCTCTCTCCTCTCACTACCCGCGGGCCCCGTCCGTCAGGGCCTTCCCCTTCCTCGCGCCACCTTCCTTCTTCTCCCTCCCTCTTTCCTTCTTTACTCCGGCCGACCGAGCCCGCATGGAATCTGGCCATCGCTCGCCGCTCCTCTCCGGTTTGGAAACCGCCACGACCAAATCCCCCTTATGCCGCGCCCTCTTTCCTTCCACGCCCCGTCCTCCCCTAATTCCGCCCGTAATCACAGCCCGCTACGCCATCTCCGGCGACAAATCGCCACCCGCCCGTTGTCCTCCTCCTCCTATAAATACCACCATCGGCCTCCCCTCTCACCGCACCCCCTCCCCCTCCACTTCCCTCTCTCTCCCGTGCGCTCCACCGCCCCCGCGTCGTGCGCACTCACCTCCGCCGCTGTCTTGGACTCCGGCGAGGAATCGCCGCCTGCTCAGGCAACGCCTCGCCTCTCCGCCGCCTTCGTCGTCTTCCCCGTGTGCCGGCGACCACCCCAGACCCCTCGGTCAATTCTCCCCGCCACCGGAACGTCACTGCATAGGAGCACACGAACCCCTCCGGCCAACCTCGCCGTCGCCTCCGTCCGCTTCTGGCCGAACCCCTCCGGCAGATACCTCAAAAGGTATATTTACCCTTTATGGGTAAGAAACACCCGTGAGCCCAGTTGGTTATCAGCACTATCCCTCCCTCCCCCCGGTTCCCTCGGCGCGCGTTCGAGCCCCTGGCTCCGCACGCTGAGGTTGAGCCTTTCCCTTATTTTTCCGCACTGACAGATGGCCCCACATGTCAGCGGCCGCCGTCTGCGCTGGCCACTGCCACCTGGGCCCCACCCGTCTGCGCTGGCCACTGACATATGGGCCCAGAGCCTGATGGGTCCTACCTGTCAGTGACCAACAGAGTGTATAGTCACTGACAGAGGGTCCCACATGTTAGAGACCGACGCAGTGGGCTCACTGTCATGTGGGTCCCACCTGTCATAGACTCAGAGTAAAGCAATAAAATTAAAAATTAAAAAGTAAATGCTGCCAGTGGGCCCCACCTGTCAGAAATTTAATAATTTCTGGATTTATTCAATCTGAGAATTTCAAATAAGCATAACTTGTTCATTTTAACTCCAAATTGAGCCATTCAAAATTTTAAATTCTTCTAAAATCATAATCTATCCAAAAATGGCCTCTATTTGAATTTTTGATTTTATTTGAATTTTGTTTGTATTTATTTGCGTTGTTTGCTTCGTCTTTTTCGCGCGTAGATTCCACCGTTGTCGAAGATCTCTCCACTCCGTAGCAAGAAGACCCAGAGAGCGTGCAAGAAGGCAAGTCTCCTTTGACCATTTTGAACCCATGTTTGTGAAATGTTTTTAATTATTTTAAATTTATGTGCATTGCTATTTAATTAGAACTCTAATTTTGGTGTTAAGGCATTAGTTAAATCCAACCTTGTTATGCCCTCAATTGAACTTGAATGTCATGTACCCTTGTAACCCTAGTATTACCTTTGTCTCAATAATGAGAATTACATGACCCTTTGGTAATATTAGACGGTAGTATAATGCTTAGTCATGCTATTTAATTCTTTTGTAATCTTGAAATGGGAAATCATATGTCATTCAACTGGTAATTGTATTTAGAAATAAGTGGTGACTGGTGTTGCCACTGTGTTTTAAATAAAATAAAATAAAATGTGAAAGTTGGTTTAGACTGGGGTGGATGGTTGGTTGGGATTGGTGCGGAAAGCACGAGATCTTGTAAAGTGTATGTTCCACAATAGTCGATTAAGGATCAACGCTTGTGATTGTCCAGACTGAGCATTACCGTACAACCCCGAGTCTATATGGGTACGACCTAGCTGATTAACTTACGATAGTCTAGTTTAGGTGCCACCAATGGAACATGGGTGCCAGGGATTACTGGTTATTCACAGTGAGGGACAGGGATGTACTATACTCATATGGCGCAAAAGGGGGCTTCGGACTGGGTGGATGGAACCCTTCTGCGGTGAAACCTCAGCGGGTGGTGTCTAGCTAGACTAGAGTGAGGATAAAAGCTTTGTGATATTTTATCTGGGTCTCATGCCAAAGGAAGCGTGGTGACTGTTAGGATAATTTATCTCTTGGGGGTAAACTTGTACAACCTCTGCAGAGTGTCAAACTATTCGAATAGCCGTGCCCACGGTCAAGGGCGGGCAAGGAATGCATTCACATGGTAGATCCTTGGTTTTCATTTTAAAAACAAAGTTTGCCACTGCACTAGGCATGAACTCAGGGGGAGTTTTGATTGACCAAGATCATTTTCTTAAGCTTCTAGCTTGAAGTGGTCGCATAAGGCTTAAGATCTAGCACATAACTAACAAAATTTTTGGTTGGAAACAACCATGAGTTTCTAAAAGGAAAAATATGTCAATTGTGCTAAATTTGCTTAATTACAAAAAGTCCAAGTACTTAAACAAACGATTCATTCTTGAACTTGTAGCACTCTAAATTGACTCAATTTTTAGCTTCTTGATTCCACTTAGAATATTGACATGACCTGCATCATCTTTGGATACCTCTAGCTAGACTATAATCTTGGATGACTTGACATGCTAAGAAATTCGACTAAATTTCAGATTATGACCTTTTGGTTTAGCTTGATTATACATGTCTTGTCATGATCTCGATAACATCCAATTGTGTTATGGCTTGGTGTAATACTTCAAAAGTCATTTTGGATAATCTTCATGGCTCTAATTGCTTAGATTGAATACAATACAACCATTGCACACAAGTCATGCTCTATTTTTCTCCATGCATCTTGATTATTTTATTTCTGAAAGGGGGAGAATAATGGAGAAAAAGCCATTTCAAAGGAATTTTCTGGAGCTTTGGAGAAAATTTTGCTCTCTCTGTTTTCTCTCCAGTGTTCTCTTCTGTCAACATGGTCTTGACTCTCTTTGTTTTTTCTTTTAAACCATGTGTGACTTTGAAACAAACTCAATTTTATGCTTTTTCTGTGTTTGTCAATATACTCATCAAGAGAGAGATTGAGAGATCATGTGGAGGTGACCACATGTCTTGTGATGAGTAATTGACACTTGTTTTAGAAAGTTTGAGTTTGATTTGTGAATTTCGGGCTTATGTGCTTTCTTCTGATGCAAATGTATGATTACAATGTTTCGAGCGGTGCTGTGTGATGTTTTCTTGTTTGTGATGGTTGCAGGACTTTGAGGCTAAGTCGTGGCGAGGCATGGGATGGCCGGACTAGGCACAGGTGGTGCTGAGGTTGAAGCGGTCAGGAGATGCCGAAGATGGCGAGGGTTCAAGGTGGTTGCAAGGCTTGGACAGCAAGCAAAGAGGAAGCTTCCAGAAAGGTGCAGGAGTGGCATTTTGGTAAAATGCGCAAAGCTGCAAAGTGGAAGCGGATTCGGTTGGAGATAATGGGTAAAGCACTGAGTTTTAATGGGCAAAGCAAATTGTAAACCCGGTAATAGAAGACTATAAATAGGAGGGTTATTCCCTGGTGGATAGTATGGGTTTTTGCTTTTGTCTCATGTTCTGGTGAGGAGTTGTTGGGCAGAGCAGTTTCTTGCTTTTTCTTTGTGTCTACGTGAGTTGGTGGTTCAGCAGTACTAGTGTCTTAATTTTGTGTGTGAGTGTTGCCCAGAATGTGAAATCATGCATGAATTGGTTGTAGAACAGCCTGTGTAATCATTCATCTCTCTGAATCAATTTGAGAAGGCTTGTGGTTGAGATGTTCTGATTACTTATCCTTCTTTTGTTTGCTTTCATTTTGTTTGCTCCAGTTCTTTCTCTGCTGTTGTCTGATTTTCTTGGTTATGAATTGAGTTTTTGTTCGGGTAGCCTCTGTTCTTGACCTGCTCTGTACGGGGATTCAGCCTCAAGGTCAATTGACCAGTTCATTCCCGAGAGCAAAGGGCAAAACAACAGTATTTCTCTCCAAGAATTGTTTGCTGCAGTCATGCTCTGTTTCTAGGGTTTCACTGTTTTTGTTGGCAGAGGATTTGTGTTCTCTTGTTGTCTCAGTGAAAAGATTGCTCTAGGCTTGCGCTTTCTCGTTGTGAAGTCATTCCCTATTGAAATCAAACACTCATGATCAAAAGTCCTAAGAATCACTAGCTGTTTGGATTTGAGTATCTTCTTCTGTTCCTTGTTTCAGTCTTGCGGTAGTTACTGTGTGAGTTTATCTGCAGATTGTTCTCATCCAAGAAATTCGATTTATCTCAAGTTGGGAATCAAGGTCTTCGTCTCAAAAAGATTTTACTCTCAGTTGCTCTGGTCACTGGGAGGATTTCTGATCGATTTATCTGATCTCTGGCTTGTTTTCACCAATCAGCCTGTTTACAGTTTGCGTATTTTCAGTCAGCAGTTTTTCTGCGTCCTTTTCTTGAATCAGACTCTGCTCTCCGGTCAGACTGGGAATTCCTCGGTGGTCGGACCGCTCCCCCTTTGGCGGTTAGACCGGTAGGGTTTGGCGGTTAGACCGCTACCACACCGGCGGTCAGACCGGTTGTGCCCCAGCGGTCAGACCGACAGTTCTCCGGCGATCAGACCGAGTATGCTCTGCGGTCAGATCGGCTTCATGATCTGCCTTCAGTTGCCTGCATTAGTTTTCTGGTCTTGTTGTCCTTGTTGTTTTCTGCTCCCTTTGAATTTCCATTAAACATTTCTCTTCTTGCTTCATAGCTACTATAGCTATCAGAGAAGAAGAGTTTGTGGATACTTGGGACGGTTTGAAGGTACTATTCACCCCCTCCTCTGTTGCCATTTCAGTCCTACACATACCAAAGCCATCTAAGTGTCAATGCGGCTGCAAATTTCTCTAGGTTCAACACTCCCAATCCCTCCAGCTCTATTAGGCGGCACACTTTGTTTCAGTTAACTTTGCATTTTCCTCTGTGTGTGTCTGCAGTTGCTGCCCAAAGGAAGTTTTGTCTGACCCTGTCAAAATCCTTAAAGAATTTTTTTAGCGGTTTGAGTGCAATGAGCAGGTATGTCGGGAACTGAGAACAGACTTTAAGTGTGAATCATCCTCCTAGTGATAGGTGCTTCAGTTGCCAATCCACTAGTCTTGTTGTTGCCTTATCATGAATTGGTTGTAGATCATTAGTTTTCCCATGGTTAGTGACAAGCCAAGGTATTTGATCAGGAGCATGACCCGGGCTCCCGTAAAAGGTTGCAAGACAGCTTGGGCATCAATGTCTTGGCATCTTATTGTGACAGCCAAGCTCTTATCTAGATGTACTTTTAGCCTAGAGGCACTTCCAAATTGTTTTAGGATGGCGATTGTTGCTTCTATCTACGTCTTATCTAGGTTTAGAAATAATATCGCATCATCTGCATAAAGTGACACTCTCATTGTTGTAGCTCGACCTCTTAGGAGTGCCAGAACCGCTAGCTTAGTGGTGATCTACAGGATGTACTGTAAAGGGTTGATTGCCAGGATGAAGAGGAAGGGCAAAAGGGGATTACCATGGCGCAATCTCTTTCAGTGCTTTATCTGGTGCCCTGGTATTAAGCAAAATCCTTGAAGATATTGTTGCAAAGGAGATTGCCATCCACTCTCTCCATTTTGGCCCAAAACCTCTAGCCTACAAAAGGTTCAGTATGTATTCCCAGGACACGGAATCAAAAGCTTTGGTTATGCCCAGTTTGAGCATTACCACTGGTGTGCGACTTTTGTGCAATGCTCTGACTCGGTTCCTAACAAAGAGAAAGTTGTCTTGAATGGATCGGCCCTTAATAAAAGCACTCTGTGAACTCAAAACCAGCCTGTCTATATGTCTAGAAAGCCGAATAGCAAGCACTTTTGAGAACAATTTGGTTTTGGAGTGAATTAGGCTAATTGGCTAGAAATCTGTTGCCACTACTGTTCCATCTTGTTTTGGTATTAGCGCTATGGTTGCTTCAATAAGAGGATCAAAAACAATCACTGAGCAGTTGTGCATGCATGGGAAAACCATCATGATGTCCTCTTTGATGATATCCAGTAGTGCCTATAGAAGGTGCCTGTGAAGCCGTCTAGTCTAGGAGCCTTTTCTATCAGTAGCTATGCAATTGCATGGCGCACTTCTACCTCAGTGAAAGGAGCTTCCAGGTCCTAGAGGTCATGGGGAGGCAATCCTAGTTTAGTTGTCGGGACCCGGAGCAACAACTCCAGAACCCACTGTGTAAATCGCACTATCCCAGGAAAAGCTAGTGCACACAGATTTAACAGTGATACATATCATGCATGATAACCAAACTTTATTATAAAGCAAAAGTACGGGCCTTATGGCCAAGTTTACAATAAGGTGGTTTCATGGCCAAACATAAAAGTAAATAGCGAAAGATAAATAAAAGGAGCAGCCCATCCTGCCTGCCCACAGGCAAATGACTGTAAGACGTGGCCTATTCGTCGCAATCCTCAACATAGTCAACGTCGTCGTCCTCTGGCAACAGTGTTTAAGCAAGGTGAGCACATAAAGTACTCCACAAGTTACACCAGGAATTATAACAGATTGGATGCATGCATAAGAATTTACAAAGGAAGGCATATTATGGTTTATTTGCATAAAAAGTATTATTGGATTAAATACAGTAAAGTAAGTGCAAAAGCTGAATTTGATATAATATGTAAAACATTCTTTTAACTAAAATAATAACGTTACTGCAGGAAACAACCTAACACTAACCTATCCACGGATATCCGACCCGGACCATCTTTCCAAAAGATTCACCAATTTCCATAAACCAAATTTTATTAAAACCAAAGTCTAATCCATGAAAAACCATACTAAGCATGTCCTTGACTGTGGACACGGCTATCCAGGATAGTTTGTTACTCTGCAGAGGTGTACAACTTTACCCACAAGACATGTCCTCTCATTTTGCCACGCAATTTACACACTGCCTTAGGTGTGCGGCTGAGAGTTCATGACAAGGCTGTTCCAATGTTCCATTGCCAAATTAGTTACGCCGCCACTAAGGTTTCACCACAACATGAATCCACATGTTGGAGCCCCCTCTTGTGCCATGTGAGACTTCTCATGGCCTACGCCACGCTCACATTCAGCCTATAGCGAAACTAAAATGGAACTTCACAAATTACTTAGCCAGGTCTGTCCTATACCAGACTTGTGGTAGTACAGTGTGACTTTGTATTAGTAGTTCACAGACCGGTCCTTAGATTGACTTAGGCCTACCCACATACCCCTTATGCCTGGCAGTCAACATCGAGTCAATAACTACGATGCATGCCAGCAAGCACCCACCACCATACCAATGCCTAAGTCTAAAATATGTTTTATAATTTTATTTTATCAAACTTTCATAGACTTTCTTGACTCACCAAAGTCAAGAATAAATTTTATAAATCAACATTTTAAGTGAAACCATTCTTCTCACCTAAATTATTCTAAGCATGGCTAAGCAATTCTATAAAATGTTCTAGTTAATACTAATGTACCAACTAGGTTTTTATCTATGGTGACAAGGTATGTTTGTTCAATAGCAAGATTGGCCTTATACAAAGGAATTTGGGAATAACTAAAGTTTAAACCACATTTGAACTAGTTTGAATAAAAGTAGGCATGCATATAAATTTAAAAACAACATAAATAATTTAAATTACTGGGATCAATATAGTCAAAAGTGTAACATGCCTTGCTCAAAGTCTTGCTGCGATTCGTCGAAGAAAAACTCTCCGAATTTGTCGTAATCTACACGCGAAGAACCAAAAGAAATTCAAATAAAATTCAAAAATTTAGAAGAAATTTGAACGGGTCAAATCGGAGTTAAAATGAAGAAGTTATGGCTTTCGGAAGTTTAAATCTAAAGAAAAAGAAAAAGACTGATTCTCTGCATTATTTTTATATTGAAAAAATCATCTTTATGATGTCAGCATCTATTTTATTTTTCAGATTGAATTATTTTTATACTGTAAAAGGGGTTGTTACTATGACAAGTGGGGCCGGTTCATGGTGGACTGAGTTCACGGGTCAGCATAGTCCACCGTGGACTTGGTCCACGGCCGATGTGGCCCAAAGGAGGAGGTGGCGGCCGGTTGCTGACGAGGCGGCCACGCGGCGCCACGCGGCGCGTGTCTTGTGGCGGCGCGGCCGGCGCGCTCGGGTGGTGTGGCTCGCCAGCCGCCCGGCGGCAGCGGCGACGGCGGTGATGCGCAACGGCAAGAGGGGAGGACGGGGGTTCGGGCTCACCTGCGCGCGGGGTCCGAGAGGCGCAGGAAGGGGGCTGCGGCGAGGTATAGCGGCGGCGGTGCACGGGTCTCGGTGGCGACAGGGCTTCGGTGGCGGCGTCGCTCGGCGGAGATGGGGAAGGTGGTCGCCGGCGCTGGGGGTCACGAAGACGTCGTCGACGAGGCGCGGGAGAGACCGGGGTGGCGTCAATTTCTCACCAGAGCTCGCTGGCACCTAAAAAGGGGATGCGGCACTCGGGCTCGGGGAAGAGGGGGATGGGGCTCTCGGCGCACTAGGGAGGCAAAGGAGGGGAGGGCGGCTCGGTAAGGGGCTTTTAAAGGCGCGGGGAAGGAGCAACGGCCGAGCATGAGCTTGCCGGAGTTAAGGCAATTGAAAACGGGCGCGACGGCGGAATGGGGCTTAAAGGCACGGGAAACGGCCGAGGTGGGGGTGGTTACTAGTGTGGAATCGCTAGGGTTACTAATGACATCAATGGCCGGTCATTTGGGGGAGTAACCGAAGCTTTAAAAGCTTGGTTATGGTGTTAATGGAGGCCGGCGGGTTGGAGAAGAAAGGGGGAGGTGGGAGAAGGGCCTAACATGCAGGCCCTGCATGTCGGCGAGAGAGAGAGAGAGAGAAAAGAGAAGGGGAGGGGCGGACGGCCGGATTTGAGCCACGCGCACAAGGAGGAGATCGGGCCGTTGGATTCAAATTGAAAGGGTAAGTGGATGGGGATGGCCCGGATTAAATTGGGCGGAGGGCGGATGCGATTCGGGAGCGCCACATGTCAGCCCGAGGGGTTTTTGGCTTTTAAATTCGTTTTTAATTTTCAAAAATGCCAGATAGCTTTATAAATACTTAGAAAATAATATTTAAAGTCTAAAAATTCTTGGAAAATCATAAAAATTCATGAAGACATTTTAGACTTAGGAAAAATATTTTCAACTTAAATTTGATATTTTAATTTTTACAAAAACACTTTTTAGCTCTCAAAATTGATTTTTAAATTCTAGAAAATTCCCAAAAATACTATAATTCAAGGATAACTTAGGAAAAGCAAAAAATAAATTCTTTTTGGCTTAATAAAAATTCTTAAAATGAATTTTCTTACTCTAGGCTTTGAAATAAAATCTAGATAAATCCAAATAAACTCCAGAATATCAATAAAATGCAAATAAAATTTTTGGGATGTTACATTAGTCTAATCAATGTTGTGCCACCGAGGTGTCGTTGTTCCTATGATGGTAGTGAAGTGAATGCGAAGCTCTTGTACCTTGTCTTGATGCAAACTGATAGCGCCATTTGAAGTTTGGAGTGTTTGGATGAAGTTTTGATGCCACCACGCATTTGCCTTCAGGTGAAAAAACATGTGTTAGAATCACCTTCTTTAATCCAAATGAGTCTAGTTGCCTGGAATTTTCGCACCTCTTCTATTGCCGCTAGGCCATGCACTCTTTGTTTCAACATCCTTCTTAATTCTAATTCAGCCAGCGTGAGTGTTTTCTTGTGCCACATTTAGTCAAAGGATTACTTCATTTGCCATGAGCTGTAGCTTCACACCACTGAGCATTTTCCTACTCTACTCTCTTAGCTTCTTGGCCGTGTGCCTCAGTTTGTATGCTAGGCACCTCATGGGATTTGTGTGGTGGTAGGGAGCTGACCAAGCTTCTTATACTATAGTTGCGAATCCTGGTAGCTGTGGCCAGAAGTTCTCAAATTTCAAGGTCCTTAGTGTCGTTGGTCCATTTTCGCTAGTGAGGAGGAGTGGACAATGATTTGACATGGAGGTTGAGAGTGCCTGCAGCAAGTGGGTTGAGAAGAGGATATCCCACGCATGGTTAAAGAATACTCCATGTAATTTGACAAGAATTGGGTCTTGTCATTCACTGCTCCATGTGTACTTTCTGTTTTGCAGTGCAATTTCTTTGAGCTCACAACAGTTTAGCAATGCTCAAAACTGGCCCATCAACCTTTGATTTAGGTTTGAATTGTTTTTTTCATGCACTTCATATATGAGGTTAAAATCTCCAAGGATTATCTGTGGCGTCAAAGCTAGTGGCACGACATAGTTGAGCTCTTGAAGAAAGCATAGCTTGGTTTTGTCCTCGGATGGGCCGTAGACTATGGTTAGCAGAAAAGTGATGTTTTATTACCAAAGGAAAACTGTGCCTATCGGAGAGTGATTTCCCAAAATAGGTAAGGTAATTTTGACCATGTTTTCATCCCACAGGAGCAGCACACCCCCTAGTTCCATTGGCTAGCAAGTAGATATTGCTTGAGAGTTGTTGGCCACCGATTTGTAGGATGGTCTATTGATCGAAAAGCTAAACTTTTATCTCTTAGATGCTGGCAACAGAGCATCGAGTAGTTTCAAGTAGCTATCGGAGTGTGTCCCATCGTGTTGCACTATTCAAACCTCACACATTCCAACTGAGAATAGTGCAGTGATGTTTAATCATGATAATAAGAAAGCAATGGGGTAGTACTGAAGGCTGCAGTAGCGAGGGGCCATTAAAGTACACCATCATTTCTATTAAGATAGAGGGGCACAACAGCGTCGATACAAGAAAACCTAATGCGATGAGCCTATAATTAGGGGTGGCAGGTGGGCACTAGAGGGAAAAAGCCCCTATCAAGCTGGTGGCTACCAGCATACTAGGGGGAGACATGAAGTCGACAAACATAATTAGTGAGAACTAATCAAACTAAATAAAGTCTAAATGATTGATGTTGTAGTTGGCTTGTTTGTCCCTCACGGCTCTAGAATGGCCTAGTTGGTAACTCCCATTGCTGCAAGTGCTACAATTACTTGCTCCCTAGTATCCTCAAGTCGACGGATTGCTTTGAGCGCTCGGACGACATCATCCGACGGGGTTTGTTGAACATATTCAAGTACTGATTGAGGGCAATCTTGGAGATGTCCTCTTGCGAGGTGCAGAAACCTAAGCGTCATGCTAGGATGTTTACAGTGAGCTTGGCCATTAGCACGGTTTGGAGCTTGGACATGAGGCGAAAGCTGCATCTAGGTGTGTCTACCCTCGCAGTGTTGGCCGTTGTAGGAGGTGCATCAATCAGTGGGGGCTATGGCTTGATAAAATGACGTGAAGGAAGTTGTTCATTTGATCACCGCTCGGGAAGAGTTTGGCACTGTGTCGGTGGGGCTATCCACATGGTCTACTACATGGGATTAGGCTGGCCTGAGAGGTAGCTATGCCTCCCCACATAAAGCAGTTAGGATGGCAAGGAGCTGCCTGCACTAAGAGGAGTGGTGGACATGAACACCATTTCTTCCAACATGGGGTCCACACAGAAAGTTGGATGCCCCGCTTGATAGCTGAGAAAGTCTTGTTGTAGGAGGAAGAGGGATGAATCTGGGTCTGACGCCATCCTCTTCTCAACGATCACGGGGGTTATGGCAGATCTCGCAGGTGGCACCACGAGCAGGCTCCCCAAGGGCCACTAGCTTCTTTGGCGAGGAGATGTTTATAGGAGCCTGGTCAGCACCTAGGGAGCCACGTCAGCCCAACGTCTTAGGAGCCACACTCAAGGTGTGTAGCTTTGGTTCCTGCGCCCTTTGTGACGACCTCGACTGGAGATAGGGCTCAACCAGCCTCAGTCACTGATGGCGTCAGTCTTTCAATGAGCAGCTGTGATGGCAGGCTTGTGGGGAGACCATGAAATGGTGGTCCCATGGGGAGGCACTGTGACAGGATGTGTGTCCCCCACCAAGCTCATCCCTAGGCTGAGTTCTGTGGTGCCGGCATTGGTCATGCAGAGAGCATGTGTTGTAGTTTTTGCCCCCTAGTGCGCCATCCTACTATCAGCCACGGCCAAACAACTGCTTTGCCCAGGATTGGCGGCTGCGGTGGTTGTGGCAGCGACCTCTCTATCAGTCATCATCATCCTGGCTGTGTTTGTCTTGGTCGCTTCCTCCAGAGTTTATATTGACCCTACATCAGACATCGCTGGTGCAGCGGCATCCGTAAGCCGAACCATCAGACATGCCTTGTGCCTAATCAGAGGAGGTGATTTTGGGCCACATGCCCCTTCCGTGGTGATCAGCAGCTGCGAGTGTGTAGTCTTTAGTGGTGTCCAAATGGATTAGCAACTCGAAGGTGGTCCCCTCCGGTGAGCCTTAGAGTAGCGGTGATGACCCCGGCGAGCCTTGTCCGGCACGCGATGCCCGTGTACTTCTGTTGATGCAAAAAATAGTACAACTTGCAGACTTGAGGATGTTGTCCAGGGTGGAGACCCACACCCAGACCCAAAAGATCGCCATGTTCTCGCAGTTGTGTGAATGATGGTCAATCCGCTCAAAGCGGCAACGGCCACTAAGGGCTTCCTCCATGGCTTCTGTCGTCCAAGCATTCAAGGAAAGGCCTTCAATGCTAATCTGAGCGTGGTGCCACCAAGGGCGGTGCGTGCCATGCTCGGATTCTCGCCACGGCTTCACCGAGTAGCTGACATCCTTGTAGTCGATAGATCTTGCACGGAGCACCATCTCGCGCTGTACCGGATGGTCAAACCAAGCAAAGAAATCATTTGAGTGATGCCTTATGACACGCAGGTTTGCCCATGGAATCCTAAGGCAGGTCTTAAGGGCCTTTGCAGCATTGTATGTGATTGAGGAGGCTTCTGGGGTGCACGCCCCGACGATGGAGATCAACACTACATGTTCATGGAGCTTGTCCGCCTCTTCCATCATCGCCTGGGAGAGTATGATGGTGCACTCGGCATGTTGAGGCTGCTGCTTCGGTCACCTAGGTAGGTACTCCATGGCGATTTGCACCTGGTGCTGGACTTTAGACAGGCATGTGTGGATTTGTTTGTTGGCATGACAAAATTGAGCAATATGGCCACTGCATCTACAAATGAGGCATTTGATGGGGTCTCTACATCTAGCTACTTAGTGGTATCTTGCAAGGCACCTAAAGCCCCCCCCGAAGCTCTTCTTGCAGTGATTGAGGTAAGTGATTACTGTTTAAGCTAGCTTGAATGCAAAGTCTGAATTAGCATGCTCCATATCCTCCACCAGAATTTTGGCTTCACCATTTGCCAAGTAGAGGAAGGTGGTTGTGATGCATTTAAGTTGCCTAGCTGTTTTGCTCCAAGCCGGTGAAGAGGAGCCATGGTGATGGATTTAAAGGAATGCGCGTAGGCTACGAAAGCAGAAAATAAAACTTTTCTACCGCGCACACAAGGACATCATGCTTAAGGAGGGATCATGGATCGTTACCACTAGACGCGCAGTGCAGCGGAAGAAGAGTTGGAGAAGCCGATCCAACCACGCGCGTCGAGGTAGTAGTGGAATTAGCCGACCGTCCCGAACAGGTCGTCTCCTCCACGCGATTAACCACACCATGAGCAGATCCAATCTGTAGGTTGTTGATGTCGATCAGCACCGCAACGAGCAGCGCCTCCACCGGTATCCACACGTCCGGGGCTGGAGCGCCGATCGCGAGTGTACTAGCACTCGTGAGCGGCTAGGGTTTGGCTCGGGAGGTGGCGGCTAGGGTTTTTCTAGAGGTTAAAAGAAGCGTGTGTTTTCCTCAGCCCCTCGCCACCATATATATATAGACCTCCTCACTTGGGCCTTGTAGACCGAGGCCCAATAGGAGTCTATTCGGATCTCTATCCGAATTGAGCCCACATCCGAATCACATTCGAATTAGTGTTCCAACCCGTTAGGTGTGCGACCTTGTAGGTTCACGTATACTTGGTCGCGACCCGGAAACGCCTTTCCGGTCACCCTGTTAATAGCGGCCTCTTGTAAGACATATTAACCCCAAAGTATACGTAAAGATCATATCGGCTGAACCTGTAATGTTCTCATGTACGAATCCCTTTGCCTCACGATATAGATTGTGCTCAAGGCGAAACCTGTGTCATCCTCTTAATAGCTCAATCACTCTCTCGATTCTGTGATGGATTATAAACTTGTGATTGACTCCTCAATCACCTTGGCATGGCCATGCACTTTCATAATCCATTACATCGAGGGGCCCAGAGATATCTCTCCCATAAGGAGGGGCAAATTCTATCTTGATCATTCACATCCCACTACATGTTTCATGGCAAACCCGAAGACTACTTTTATGACTACCCAGTTACGGAGTAGTGTTTAGTTGTCCCAAAATAAGCTACTACGCATGTTGGGAACCATGATGATCTTAAGTCTAAGGATTCTACATAAACACTACTTGAGACCAGCTGATGACACATGGAATCTCTGCAGTGTCTCATGGCGGGTCTATCCAACATATGTTCACTAACACATGTCCATATTATTGATTTGGTACCACCATACCATGATCCATGAGACATGATCATCAATGAATACATATGCTGATCTTTGAATCATATTTGTTCCTCATATGATATATGATCAGGGATCATTTAGAAATAGCAACATTTTAGCATTAAGAGTCTCATGAATAAGTCACATACTCATTGATCAATAATGATAATGTCTATTTCATGGAACAAAGTAATGCATCATAAACATAGTATGTGATATATATAACATCTCCATGTTGCCTCTAGGGCATATCACTAACAGGATTTTGGCAGCTGCGTCTTCTCGGGCTCCTGCGTCGCAGGCGTCGTGCGCTTGATTGGTGAAAGATCTTGTCCATCGGCCGCTTTACTACTCTCTGCTACCACGAAGCAGGAGGGCGCTCTGGCAAGAATGGCAGCAGCTGTGGCCTATGGCCATCAATGCTGGCCGCATTAATGGCGGCCTAAGATGCAGTAAAGGGTTTAGGAGCTTTGCTTACCTCTACACGCTTCAGTTGAGGAGCATGGGTCAGGGGAGTCGCGGCTACACAAGGTTGTGTTGGGAGGTCAGTCTCTTTTTCCTTCGCAGAAGCAACTAGAGTAAAGGACGCACAGGGTGGGGTGGCGAGGTCCACAAGGTAGTCCTTTCACTGGCAGTGTGAGCCTCGGCTGGCGGCGTCTCTGAGAAATGGGAGAGCCCAAGGAAGTCCTCCAGATCATCTTCATCATGGAAATCATCTTCTCCCTAGTCCAGCTTGTCAGGACTGTGGGGGTCTTTCTCCATGAAGATGGTGCAAAGGGCTAAAAAATTGAGATAAAGTTGTGAAACTAGCTTAGTGTCTGCCGCGGCCGAAGTAGCCAGCGAAGCAGGTGGGTTTCAGGTTGGCTTTGATTCACGGACCCCAACTCTTGCCGTCCTGGCCAGCTATCGTACCGACATCTTTCTGCTGCTCCAACTCAAGCTCATCTTCCACGTCAGTGTGCATCCTCCTTGCTGGCTTCTTCATCAACTCCGACGCCAGCAAGATCCACACCAGAGTGCAACACTACCGCCGCCTCTTCTCGATGCGTACGGCCGTTCACCAGCAGCCTCAACCTCATGCAATTAATGCGTGCATCTTCATCTTTTGTTGGGCTTGACATTGTGGACATTGGCCGTCTCCATGCGTCTTCATGTTTCTTTTTGTTGCCACGTTTCTTCCTTGATCCAAGCGTATGAACACCTCAAGCGCCCTTTCCTTGCAGTTGCCGCCGCAACCCATCTAGTGGCCTAGCAACGAAGTCCTTTGTCAGCGACTCGAACTTTCCGATGGCCGTGAGGCACGAGAACACAAGACCTTGCCGATCGATAAGCACGCAAACTTCCGCGAGTTTGTGCATGGGTGCGAGTGTGGCAACGAAAGGGTTTTCTCATTGAGACTTCCAAAGGATTTCTCGGCGAGGCGTGAAAGATGAGCAGGACTTTGTCTCTCGTACGATTTTTCATGCACCTTTGCTTTATTTTATATATGGGCATGCAAAGAATACTGTGGTAGGGGTGGCTCCCACCTGAGCTCATCCAGTCTGTTAGAAAATTGTAAGGCCCAACAAGATATATGTAATGACCTATATATATCTTTAGGGGAGACGTATGACTATAAGGGCAAGGTTGTAATTGTGCTTTATAAAGAAATACATACACGCCCCGCATATGGAAAGAGGGTAAGCATTGTTCATCATCTCAACCACTCTACTACTCTCCTACTTTACTGTTTGATCAGTAGGCACAACAAATACAAAGATGAAAGAACCATAATATTCCATATGTTATATGTATTTCATTGTTAACTTTGTAAGGTATATTTGTTATACAATTTTACTAAACACATGTTTAATTGGCACAGTTATAATCTGGACCTACCAAAAATCGATAGTATAGATTTTTTTCTCTCTCTTTATTCTGATTAACGTGATAATTTCTACCACTTGATAGTGGATATGGTGGCTCCTTTTTTCTTTGTTTTTAATAAGATAATAACAGAGGATAATAGATAGACATATAAAATAGAATATAATAGATAGAAGGATAGATAGAAAGAAAGATAATTGGCTGTGTGCCCTAAGGCCGCTATCTGATCGCAAATCGACAGCATGGTTAAACATTTTGGTGAAATTTTGCTAAAATTATCGAAATTTCATTCGTTTCGGTCGGTGCCAAAAGGAAAAGCATTCGACCAAATTTTGGCCGAATTTATCCTCATTTGAAATTTATCTAAATTTCTTTAATTTTTGGTTGAATTTCATAAAAATTCAAATGATGTTTGAATATTTTGCGTGAATTTTTAGCTGAAATAAATGAAATTTCGGTATTTCGTTGCTTTTTGCCGTCCTCCAAATCTTTTTGCAAACCAAATGATTTTTCCCTGATCGACAGTCTAGATGCAGGCTCTTTCGGGGGCACGCCCAAAAAGCCGGCACGATAATAGAACATGACACGGTGATAAGCATTGAAGAAATCAGGTGGTTGATATCAGCCCCCGAGTCATGTGTGCGTGTGTGTACAGGTCCGGCCTGTTGCTGTCCCTGCCTGGCCGCCCTGGGCTGTGCTTCCTCTTCGGCTTGGGGAGCTCTCTCAGAAAAGCCATATATCTGAACATTCTTCAGGTGTGTGGGTCATGCAACCTGTATGTACGGTCACCATGATCCTTTCCAGGCTATAAATCCACCACCCTGCCCTCTTGCTTCCTTTCACAAGCCTCTAGCCTCAATTCCCCTCTCATCTCCACCTCAGTCATATTCTCTCTCTCCTCACTAACACAACACGAAGCAACATGTACCCTGGTGGGGTTGCAAGTGTTATTCTCCCATACTTGCCACCTGCTGCAAACACAGCCTCTTTTGGGCCCCATTACCACATAGCTGCTGATGATCGCTTCTTGTTCCAGTACAGCAGCAGCAATCTGGTGCTGCCATACTCTGCTGCACAGTACTACCTGCAGCACGCAGGCGAGCCGTTTCTTGATCATGCCAGCCCTCCGGTGGTGGCGCCCAACGTGTGGAACTCCGACGAGTCGGCCGACGGCGACCGGCAGCGCGGGCTGCAGCTCGCGGAGGAGAGGAGGAAGAGGCGGATGGTGTCCAACCGGGAGTCGGCGCGGCGGTCGCGCATGCGGAAGCAGAAGCAGCTGGGCCAGCTGTGGGCGCAGGTCGTGCACCTCCGGGACACCAACCGCGACCTGCTCGACCGGCTCAACCGCGCCATCAGGGACTGCGACCGCGTCCTCGTCGAGAACTCCCGGCTGAGGGACGAGCGGGCCGAGCTGCAGAGGAGGCTCGAGGAGCTCTCCGTAGTCGATGACGGCGCGGAGAGCGTCGCCGTCGATGTCGCCGGTCATGGTGGTGATGACTGATGACCATGCTAGGATGGTCGCAACCACTGAACCACCTAGAAGCAAATGACAATGTTCTGAGGAGGATGTGCACCAAGTGGCTTCCTTCATTTTTCTTCCACCTTTCTTTATCATCAAATCTTTGCTCGCTCCAAGGACTAAAAATAATCTTGTAATATATGTGGGAGTGTGTATGGACCAGTCACAAAAAGGTTGAGGTTGTGACAGGAATGTTTGAACTAGTATCTTTACTATTATAAAAATGTGAGTTAGTGGTCGTCAGTTCGTTCTCCTTCCTCTTTTCTCAGCCGTCCGATTAAAGATTAGCCATCCAAATTTACATATAGGTAGTTCTTCCGCTCCTCATAGAAAAGGTCAGGCTGACACGTGTGCCGCGCTCCTCCTCTTCTCTTCCCCGCATCCAACGCCTCCCGCAACCACTCCACCTCTCGCAACCGCCGCCTCCTTCTTTCCCCCGAACCCTCGTGCCGCGCCTCCTCCTCCTCAGTGCTGCCACCAATTCCTTCTCTGTCTAGCAGCGTCTGGTTGCAGTCCCCCAACTTCCCCCAACAGCGTCGCATCCCCCCGTTGCCGTCTCCCCAATGCATTTGCCCGTCGCCTCCTCTCCCCATCTGCCCGCCGCCGCCTCCCCACATCCACTTCCCACAACCGCTGCCTTCTTCTCCCGTGAACCCTTGTGCCGTGCCTCCTCCTCCTCGGCGCAGCCACCAATTCCATCTCCCATCGCCCCTCCAACCAGCGGTACAACGCTTGACGACAGCGGTCGGTGGATCGGAGAGAATGGCGCTCGGCGACAGTGGCCGATGGATCAGAGAGAACGGCACTCGACGATGGCGGTGGCGGCTTCCCCTTACTACACCCGCCCACGTGGCTCTCCCCCGTCGTCGCCGCCCAGTAGTCGCTCGCCCGATGAGCCTCTCTACCTCCTCCTGCTCTTTGCTCGGAGCCTGTCGCGCTGTCTGGTGATTTTGGTCTCCCAAGATGGTCGTTGAAGTTGGTGCCATGGTCGAATGGGGCTGTGATTGAGGGGTCATGGCTGAAGTCGAGGGGCCATGGTCGAAGTTGAAACTGTGGTTGAAGGGGGCCGTGGTCGAAGTCAAAGACCCGTGGTCAAAGTCGAAGCTGTGGTCGAAGGGGCGGTGGTCAAAGTCAAAGGGCCGTGGTCGAAGTCCAATCCGTGGCCGAAGTGGACAATGGTCGAAGGTGGCAGTGATCGAAGTTGAAGGGCCGTGGACGAAGTCGGTCCGTGGTCGAAGTCAAAGGGTTGTGGTCAATGTCAGGCCATGGTCGTAGTCGAAGGGTTGTGGTCGAAGTCCAAACGGTGGTCAAAGGGGGAAGTGGTCGAAGTCGAAGGGTCGTGGACGAAGTCAGTCCACGGCCAAAGTCGAAGGGCCGTAGTCAAAGTCCAAGCCATGTTCGAAGGGGACTGTTGTAGGGGTGGCCCCCACCTAAGCCCAGCCGGCCTGCTAGAAGACTGTAAGGCCCAGAATGGGGCATGTATAATGACATAAGTGCCCCTGAGAGGGATACTCAAATGTAAGGGTACTGTTGTAAAAACATTCCCCATGTGGATATATATACAGTACAGGCCATGGGGGAAACCCTAAGCACTTGCTCACCTAACTCTCCACTACCATTCTCTCTCTCTGTTTGGTCTGTAACCACAACAGTTGGCGCCGTCCGTGGGGAGGACAAGAGCAAGCCTCAAGATCTGAAGAAGGATGGCACCAAAGAAAGCTTCGTCGGCGGCGGCAAAGAAGAAGGCGGTGGGTGCGACGAAGTCTCGCGTGAACACCAGGGCTTCGGCGTCAGCAGTCGCAGGCGTGGATGGCGACACGGGTGCGACGGCCATGAACATCGGTGTCCACGGCATGACGGCGGACCCCGCCATTGCCGCGACGGTCGACCCCGCCACTGCTGCCACGACGGTCGACCCCGCCACTGCTGCCATGACGATCGACCCCGCCACCATCGCCACGATGACCGACACTGCCCCACGCATGACGAGTGATCCCACCGTGGGTATGATGGCCAACGCCGGCAGCACCGGCTAGGTGATTGGAGGCAACAGCGCCGGTGCCCATGACGGCACGGCCACCACCCTTGCACCCGATTTGGGAGCGACGAGCGGTTCTGGCGGCAACGTAGGCCTCGTCTTCGACTCTGGAGCCCACCATGCTGGCGTAGCAGGCAACGCAGCAACGCAGGCCGTGGTCGCCGCTGTCACGGCAGCACGACCAGGTGCGCCGCCTGCCTCGGCTACGCCTACAGTGGAGAATGCCTTGCTGGTGGCCCTCGGCACGTTCCAGCGGGAGTTGGCAGATCTCCGCAGGGCCGTGCAGGATATGCAAGAGGCTCGAAGTCACCAGACCCCGCCGGTGGTCACGCCGGAGCCCACGCCAGAACGAGTGGATGCCGTGACGCCCCTACGTCCAGTCGCGTCCCGCTGCGACGCGTGGACCCGGAGTCCTGACTCTCTGCGGGCTTGCAGCAGGCGGCATGGCCGGAGGACTTCAAGTTCCCCAATGCCATCGGGCCGTACAAGGGCGACACGGACCCCCGGGAGTTCGTACGCGTGTACGAGACTGCCATCGAAGCTGCCAGCGGGGACGATACCACGAAGGCGAAAGGACTCCCCCTCGCTCTACAGGGAGTGGCGCTCTCTTGGTTTTTCATCATCGAGCCAAATTCTATATATGCATGGGAGCAGGTCCGCGATCGACTCTACAACAACTTCCAAGGGAATTATGTCGAGCGTGTCGACACAGACCAGCTGTTCGTGGTTAAGCAAAAACCCTCGGAGAAGCTCTATGTAACATCCCAAAAATTTGCTTTCTGAAAAATTTAAATTCAAATTAATTATTTTAAATTATTTGAGTTTTATTTGGATTTGCCCTGAATTTCTGTTTTTGAAAAAGCTAGATTTGAAAAATATTTTAAGTAAAACCAAAAAATATTATTAAATAAAATAATATTTTGATTTTTCTATAAAAATCCTACTCCAAATTTATTATTTAGATTTATTTGGCTCTTATTTGGTTTCCTGGATTTTCTGGAGTTTAAAAGTCTATTTTTGAAATTAAAAAGTATCTTAAAGTATGGAAATTAATTACCAACATTTGTTGGAAATATTTTTATTAAGTCCAAAATGTTACCAGGAACTTCTGTGAATTTTCCTGGAATTTTTGGAAGTAATTTCATATTTTTCTGAGGCTTAATGAAATTTCCAAGCTTTTCTGAAAATCTAAAACCAGAAAAAAAAATTAAATCCCTCCACTCCGGCCGACGCGTGGACGGCCCGGATGGAGCCACGTCCCACACGCCCGGCCATCCCTGCCGCTCGCCCCATCCCGCCTTCCCCTCCTCTTTGGGCGACACGTGGCCGCCCGATCCGCCGTCCGCCCACGTTTCCCTCCCCTTCCGCTCCCACCGACAGCCCGGGCCCGCTATCAGGCCCTTCCCCTACCTCCGGCCGCGCCCCTTCTCTCTCCTCCCGCACCGTGCCTCGCCGACGCCTCCCTCGACCTCTCGTGCCATGCGTAGCTCCCCCCCCCCCGCCATTCCCGCGCCCTTTCCTTCTTCTCCCTCCCTGATCCCCTTCCTTCTACGGCCGCAGTTTCCTTTCTTTCGCCTCCGCAATTGCCGCCGCCCGCAATCAACGGCGAGCAATCCTCGCCGATTGCCCCCTCCCTGGCCCCTATAAAAGCCCCCTCGGCCTCCCATCTCACCGCACTTCCTCCCTCCGCCCCCTCTTCCCTCCCCGGTGAGCCGAGTGCCCCACATCGAGATCTTCCGTGTGCGAGCTGGTGAGCTCAACGACGAGCAATCGCCGCCGACTCGGGCCACGCCTAGCCTCATCGTCTCCACCACCGCCTTCGCCGCGCCCGTGCGAAGCCCTTGTGCCCCTCGGCCGCACCTCCCCGCCACCAGAGTCCCCTCCCCGTCGCCACCCGAACACCGCCGCCGCCTCTCCTCACCGCTGGCTCAACTCCGGCTGCCCCCGGTAAAGCCCGCCCCACCGCCGCACTCCCCGCAGTCCCCTCTCCCTCCTGCGCCGCTCGCCACCGGCCATAGCCCACCGGAGCTCCGGCGGGTGCGCCATTCCCGAGCTCTTTTCCGGTCGGCCGGCCACATCGACTCCCCGTGCCTACGTGGTAGGTGACGCGGCGCCATGTCCCCGGCCACCGCGGCGCCTCCCTGCCCCATCAGGGCCCCTGTTCTGTGGACCTGGTCCATAGACCAGGGCCCCACTGTCAGTCGGCCTCCCCCGGGGCTGACGTCATAATCTGGGTTTTCCCGTTGGAAAATAAATCGGCCGAAAATAAATTCCCAGGGCTGACATCATAAATATCTTTTTAAGTAGAAAAATAATTCCAGAAATTCTCATTTTCCATTTTCTCTCTTTTCAAACTTTCCGGAGCCCGTTCTCCTTCATTTTAACTCCGTTTGAGCCCATTCAAATTTCTAAATTCATCAAAAATTCCAAACTATCCATTTCTTCCATCCTTTCAAATATTTGAAATTTATTTGATATTTCAAATTTTAAATTTCAAATTCCAATGCCTAGTTTAATTTCAAAACCTCAGTTCCATCCCAAATTTTCTGTGAACTTTCAAAATTTAAATTCAAATCTTGCAAAATCTCCATAAAATCCATTCTATTTTTCTTAGTCCAAATATTGTCTCAGTAATTTCTTTTCCCAACCGATCTTCCAGATATTCGTTCTCCCTCGTGTGAACCCCAAATCCGCTGAATCTTTCTCATAAATTCGTATGAAATCATAAACTTCCTTCCAGTATATATATTATATTTTTGTGATTTTTTGGTATTTATTTGTTCGTTTGTTTTGTCGTTTCGCGCGTAGAACCCGAAGTCGCCGAAGAATTTGTCGAGCCGCAGCAAGAAGGACCAAATAGCGCACAAGAAGGCAAGTCTCCTTTGATCATCTTGAA
Organism: Dendrocalamus sinicus; assembly: GCA_036346575.1. Taxonomy (NCBI): domain Eukaryota; kingdom Viridiplantae; phylum Streptophyta; class Magnoliopsida; order Poales; family Poaceae; genus Dendrocalamus; species Dendrocalamus sinicus. Next base: position 10,839,975 of record CM070656.1, on the reverse strand, counting down.
CCTATGATTTTGAAATGTTTTAATTATTTTGAATTATGTGCATTGCTATTTACATAAAATGTTAGTTCAAATCTTAAGGTATTAGTTAATCCAACTTTGTTATGCCCTCAATTGAAGTTGAATGCCATGTACCTTTGTAACCCTAGAATTTCCTTTGTCTCAATAATGAGAGTATTATAATCATTTGTGAATAATAGAATGGTAGTATAATGCTTAGTCACGCTATTTAATACCTTTGAAATCTTGAAAATGAGAAGTTATGATTTGTTGTAAAAACCTTGTGTTTATAAGTCTAGTGGTGATTGGAGTTGCCACTGATCCTTTAAAACAAAATAAAATGTGGAAATTGGTTTATATTAGGGTGGATGGTTGGTTTGGGTTGGTGCGGCAAGCACGAGATCTTGTAAAGTGTATGTTCCACCCTAGTCAACTAAGGACCGACGTTTGTGTTTGTCTAGACTGAGCACTACCGTACAACCCTAAGTCTATATGGGTACGACCTAGCTGATTAACTCATGATAGTCTAGTGTAGGTTCCACCAGTGGAAAGTGGGTGCCAGGGATTTACTGGTTATTCACAGTGAGGGACAGGGATTTACTGTACTCATATGGCGCAAGAGGGGCCTCGGATTGGGCAAATTTAACCCTTCTGCGGTGAAACCTCAGCGGGTGGTGTCTAGCTAGCCTAGAGTGAGGTAAAGGCTTTGTAATAATTTATCTGTGTCTCATGCCAAAGGAAGCGTAGTGACTGTTAAGATAATTTATCTCTTGGGGGTAAAGTTGTATAACCTCTGCAGAGTGTCAAACTATTCGAATAGCTGTGCCTACGGTCAAGGGCGGGCAAGGAATGCATTCACATGGTAGATTTTTGGTTTTGGTTTTAAAATCAAAGTTTTTGTATTCCGAGAGTGGAGGGAACTCTCGGAAGGGTATCCTGGCAGTTGGAGCCAGAGAGGGTGGATGGAACCCGTAGTTTTAAACGTGATCAATTGTAATTGGTTAGCTAGTGTTGGTAGATAGAACCTTCACTATAAAGTTAATGATAGTTCTGTTAAAACATTTACTTTATTAAATGGATGCCATCGAAAATAACTAGTAGTAATTGAAATTAAAACATTGCTTTGTGCAAAAGAACCATATAGCCTTCCTTTGTCAAGCCTTGCATCTACTGCATTTTCCCCAAGACTTGCGGAGTACTTTATGTACTCACATGCTGCACTCAAAAATAATATTCAGAGGAATACGAAGCCCAAGAAGGAGACTACGACTACTTTGCGGGTGGATTCGACGAAGGATTCCAGGAGTTCTAGGTCGCGCTTCCCCAGTCAATTGCCTGTGGCGTATTGATGGGTCTCCGCTGAGTTTATCTTGCTTCTGCTGTGTTTCGTGTGTGCGAGGTCTTGAAACCTCATTTGTAATAATGAGACCTTTCGGTCAGTACTCTTTAATATTGTAATAAGACGTTGTTGGCTATGAATCATTTCTGTTTAACTGTGTGCACTAGCTTTGATCTGGGACTAGTGCTGTAATACATAGAGGGTCGGTTTGGAAATCGGGTTCCAGTGAGAGATAGTATCGAGCCAATTTGGTATAGGGCGTGACCTAGTTAGAATGGTCGTTAGTAAAAGAGCTTCAAAATTTATTTTATAAAATAAAATTTTAATAATTTGCTACCCTTGTCTTTTCTTGTCTTTCTTTTCTTACCTTCGTCATGGCATTCTCTCTTATCTATCTGCTTATTTCCTTTTTGGAATGGTAATTGTACCCCTTTCCTTAGTAATTTCTATAGACGGCTCAGTGAGGTTGCGTATGAGAAGCACCTGGAGAAGCGTGTCATCATGAAGGAGCGAGGACTAGTTCTTTAGTTGTAGTATCCAAGTAAAGTCCTACTGTTGTAGGGGTGGCCCCCACCTAAGCCCAGCAGGCCTATTAAGGGAGTGTAAGGCCCAGAATGGGACATGTATAGTGACATAGGTACCCCTGAGGGGGGGAACTCATACATAAGTGTATAATTGTAAAGGCACTCCCCATGTGGATGGAATATAAGACATAGGCCACAAGGAAAGGGGCCTAAGCCATTCATTTACTCAACTCTCCACTACTACACTCTCTCTCTCTCTCTCTGTTTGGTCTGTAACCACAACAGTTGGCGCCGTCCGTGGGGAGGACAAGAGCAAGCCTCCAGATTTGAAGGAGGATGGCACCAAAGAAAGCTTCACCGTCGGTGGAGAAGAAGAAGAAGGCGGAGGCGGCGAAGTCTCGTGTCAGCACAAGGGCTTCGGCTTTAGCAGTCGTAGGTATGAGCAGTGGTGTAGGTGCGACCGAGGACCCCACCACTGGCGCGACGGCCAACCCCTCCATCGACGTGATGACCAACCCCGCCATCGACGCGACGGCCAACCCCGCCATCGACGCGACGACCCACCCCGCCACCGACACGACGACCAATCCCACCAAGATCGCTCGGCGGCCAACCCGGCGATGGCAGCGCAGGTGCACCCGTTTTTCCACCCGGCGCAGAAACGGTGAATGACCCCAGCAGCGACGCGAACCTCGTCACCGACTCTAGGGCCCTCCGAGACAATGCGGCGCGCAGCCTGGGCGCGCAGGCCGTGGTCACCACCATGCCGGTGGCACTGCCAAGCGCACCGATGGCCCCGGCCACGCCCGCGGTAGAGACGGCCCTGCTGGCGGCCCTCAGCGCGTTTCAGCGGGAGCTAACGGACCTCCGCGGAGCCGTCTGGGACATGCAGGAGGCTCGGAGCCAACACGCCTCTCCGGTAGTGGCGTCCGAACCCGCCCCGGAAAGGGCGGATAGCCGCGACGCCCCCACGTCTAGCCGCGCCCCACTACGGCACGTAGACCCGGAGTCCCCGCTTTCTGCGGGCCTACAACCGGCGCCATGGCCTGAAGATTTCAAGTTCCTGAGCGTTATCAAGGCCTACAAAGGTGACTCTGACCCGCGAGAGTTCGTGCGCGTGTACGAGACCGCCATCGAAGCCGCTAGTGGAGACGACACCACGAAGGCAAAAGGGCTCCCCCTCGCGTTACAAGGGGTGGCGCGTGTCTTGGTTCTTCACCATTGAACCACAGTCCATCTACGCGTGGGAACAGGTCCGCAACCGACTCTACAACAACTTCCAGGGAAACTACATCGAGCGTGTCGACGCGAACCAGCTCTTCGCGATCAAGCAAAACACGAGGAAAGGCTCGGGACTACTTCAGCGCTTGGCGAAAGTGCGCTGCCAAGTCTAGGGCGTCAGCGAAACAACGGTCATCAACGTAGCAATACAAGGCCTCCGGCCGGGGCCAATGGCGAGTACAACGCGCAAGCCCATTAAGGCGGTCGGAAACTCTTGACAAGATGGAAGAGTATGCCGAGCGGAGGAGGACGCGCGAGGCGACACGGTGATGACTCAGACTCCAACAAGGTGGAAGGCTCGGTCAAGAGCGAAGACTCGCCAAGCAGGACTCTTGAAGGTAAGCGTAAGCAAGAAGCAGCGAAGGCGCCTCCAACGCAAGGACCCTAACACAATGACCAGCCAGGCGACAAGCCCAAGCGCGACCAGCGCAAGTCCAGGAAACCTCGTTACATTTTTGACATCGAGGGCGGCTCCGAAGACAACACCTCCGCAGGTCGCAGAGGCAGAGGGCGCCGAGGCCGAGGACGGGGACGTGGCCGAGGTCGAGATGACCGGGGTCGAGACGACTGGACCCACGAAGAGTACGGCGACCAGCACCACGGGCAGTGGTGCAAAATCCACGGCCGGGGTAACCACGACACGCGTGCTTGTGCCACCATAGCAGCGCTACGGCAGAGCATTGCCAGGGACAAAAACCCGGATGCACGCGCGCCCGTTGTGGCTCACGTCCAACACCCCCAGGACCAAGGAGCACAGCCCCAAGAAGGCTTCCTACGAATCCAGGCGCATTTACAGCAACCTCGGGAAGGCCTCCTACAGTTACAAGCCCCAGAGGGAACCCAGCGCAGGATTATCAACGTCATCTCCGGAGGCTCCTCACTGGAGTTCGCCTCGGCAAGACAACGGAAGGCTTACGCGCGGAGGCTGCACCACGTCGCGGCATACCCGGCGCAGGCACCACCAGAATGGGCGCAACATGAAGTCACTTTCACGCCCGCTGACGCCGAGGGCGTGGAGTTCCCCCACCAAGACCCTTTGGTCGTCCGGGTCCTCGTAGCTGGGTGCGACGTCAGGCGCGTCCTAGTCGATGGAGGAAGCTCCGCAAACATCCTGTTCGCTGCGGCCTTCGACCAAATGGGGATCCCTCGGAGCCGATTGGGCCCTTCAGGCATCCCGCTGTAAGGATTTGGAGGGCAACCTTTGCGCGCCTTAGGTCAGATATGCCTCCAAGCCTCCTTTGGCCAAAATGACAACGTCAGGAGCGAGGACGCCATCTTCGACGTGGTCGACATTGTATACCCCTACAACGCCATAATAGGGCGGCCGCTCCTAAACACCCTCGGGGCAGTCCCGCATCACGGCTTCCTATGCATGAAGCTTCCTGGGCCGCGGGCCATCATCACCATTCATGGCGACCAGGACATGGCCCGGCGCATAGAGCTTGGCGCCAGAGGTCCATGCCACGTGGCTCGCCAAGGCACCTAAGCTGGGAGGGCGGATGCGGAGCCCTCGGGCATCCCCTGAGAGCGTCCCGCGCTCCTCGCGCACAAGGTCGCCCTGGCAGCAGCGGCTCGTTAGCGATCGCCCCACCCTCCTAGCGGTTAGTGGTTGGTTTTCCTCCCCCTTTTTTGTAAGTGCTCACCCGCGCAAATGGGAATTTAATAAAGTTCACCGTTTACACAAATCTCTGTTCTTTGAAACAGAGACACGTGTTCGCGCGCGCACTCTCCGTCAAAGACACGGGCATGAGTATAAACAAAGACACGCGTTCGCGCGCGCACTCTTTGTCAAAGATACGGGCATGAGTATAAACAAAGACACGCGTTCGCGCGCGCACTCTCCGTCAAAGATACGAGCATGAGTATAAATAAAGACACGCGTTCGCGCGCGCACTCTTTATTAAAGATACGAGCATGAGTATAAACAAAGACGAGCGGGGGGACGCCTCCGCACGCACTCTACGGAGTATAAATAAGACGTAGCATCGAGGTTTGCCTCCGCACGCAATTTCACCACCCGTAACGCGTGGAGGCTCGCCTCCGCGCGCAGTCTACGGACTCTAAAATAAGATGTAGCGTCGAGGTCCGCCTCCGCACGCACTCTACGGAGTATAAATAAGACGTAGCATCGAGGTTCGCCTCCGCACGCAATTTCACTGCCCGCAACGCGCGGAGGCTCGTCTCTGCGCGCAGTCTACAGACTCTAAAATAAGATGTAGCGTCGAGGTTCGCCTCCGCACGCACTCTCCGGAGTATAAAGAAGACGCGATGCTATCCCTGCGCACTCTACGGAGTATAAACAAGACGCGAACACCACGCATGCACGGGCGTCGCCCCAGTGCGTACTCTTCGGAGTATAAATAGGACATGGATGCCGATCCCACACACTCTACGGAGTATAAACAAGACGCGAACACACACGCGCGCGGCGTCGCCCAGGCGCGTGCACCGGAGTATAAATAAGACGTGGATGCCGATCCCACGCACTCTACGAAGTATAAACAAGACGCGAGCACCGTGCACGCACGGGCGTCGCCCCAGTGCGTACTCTTCGGAGTATAAATATGACGTGGGTGCCCATCCCACGCACTCCCCAGAGTATAAAGAAGGCACGGACGCTGTCTCCGTGCACTCTTCGGAGTATCAACAAGGCGTGGGCATTGGCCCCCACATACTTCAGAGCACAGCTTACCCCGGTTAGTTCTACGGTGGGCAAAGTGCACCACGGGGGCCCACTCCCACGCGCCGCCTGCAAAGTACCAAGGCGACGTGTTAAGAGGCTGGGTCCCGCGCGGGCTCACTCGCGAGCGAGAAACACCAGAGGCTGGTTCCCGCGCGGGCACACCCGCGAGTGAGAAACACCAGAGGCTGGAACCCGCGTGAGCACACCCGCGAGCGAGAAGCACCAGAGGCTGTTCCGCTGCCTCCACTTCGAAGAGTGGGGGCGGGCGCTCAGGCGTCTCGCCGACTAGGCGCCCGGCTCGCCGCCACCGCTTGAAGGGTAGGGAGCGGCGCTCGCGCGTCTGCGCCGGCGTCTCGCCGGCTGGCGCCGGCTCGCTGCCACCACCGAAGGTAGGGATGGGCGCTTGCGCGTCTGCCGGCGTCTGCCGCCAGGCACCGCCCCGCGCCACCACCGAAGGGTAGGGGCGGGCGCGTGCGTCTGCCGGTGTCTGCCGACCAGGCGCCGGCTCGCCGCCACCACCTCGAAGGGTAGGGGACGGAGCGCTCGCGCGTCTACTTCGGCTAGGCACTAGCCCCGCTGCCACCACTTCGAAGGGTAAGGCCCGGAGCGCTTGTGCGTCTACTTCGACTAGGCGCCAGCTCCGCCACCGCTAAGAGGGGATATCGGGCTGAGCGTGTGCGGTTATCGCAACTACGTGTATACCTCGATCACACTGCCCCCGCAGGGCGCAACTCATCGCGTACGGGCGTGCGTACAAACCCTCCGAGCTTACCATGGGACAATGCAGCCGGAGGGTGGCGATGTACTTCGCAAGATCTGGTCAAGACTGTTCTTTGTATTCGCTAAGGATGTTTACAAAGGCGCACAGACACCCCCGGCGCACCAGGCTGCTAGTCGGCAGGCTCATCCTTAACATGCGCCCGTACCGAGGTCCCACTCGAAGACGCCCGACTCGCCCAGAAATCCAACGCTTCCTCGGCTCTTTGCCAGCGCCGAAGACGCCGTCGGGTCGCGAGGTTGGAGATCAGCAGCCGGCCCCGGTTGGGTAGCTGCTCGGGACAAGGGGGCAGGAATCAGAACATCGGAAAACAACTCCGTATTTTTGCAAACACAAAACAAAGAAGACAACCCGGGCTTCGGTTACAATGCACACCAACACGCGACAACCTCCTATCACACCTGTGTATCCACGGTGTCCTCTGGAGCCGCGGCGCCATCGTCGTCACGCCGGGGGACCTCGTCCAGAAACCGGCCTAGGTTCCCCTCACCGTACAAGTTGTTCCGTAGCTCGACTAGGGCTGCGGCCTCACTGCAGTATTCCCATATCCGCTCATGGAAGCACCTCACGGCACGGCGTACAGCTCGCACGGCGCCGGTGAAGGAACGCGCGTAGGCTACGAAAGCAGAAAATAAAAAATTTCTACCGCGCACACCAGGACATCATGCTAAGGAGGGATCATAGATCGTTACCACTAGACGCGTGTGCAATGAAGATGAGTTGGAGAAGCCGATCCAACCACGCGCGTCGAGGTAGTAGTGGAAGTAGCCGATCGTCCGAGCAGATCGTCTCCTCCACGCGATAAACCACACCACGAGTCCGTTCCAATCTGTAGTTTGTTGATGCCGATCAACGCCGCAACGAGCAGCGCCTCTACCGGTATCCACACGTCGGGGCTGGGCGCCGATCGCGAGTGTACTAGCACTCGCGGCGGCTAGGGTTTCGCTTCGGGAGGTGGCGGCTAGGGTTTTGCTCGGGAGGAACAGATCGTACATCCTTCAGCCCCGCCTCCAAATATATAGACCTCCTCACTTGGGCCTCGTGGACCGAGGCCCAATAGGAGTCTATCAGGATCTCTATCCGAATTGAGCCCACATCCGAATCACATTCGAATTAGTGTTCCAACCCGTTAAGTGTGCGACCACAGAGGTTCACGTATACTTGGTCGCGACCGGAAACACCTTTCGGTCACCCTGTTAATAGCGGCCTCTAGCAAGACATATTAACCCCAAGGTATACGTAAAGATCATATCGGCTGAACTGTAATGTTCTCATGTACGAATCCCTTTGCCTCACGATATAGATTAAGCTCAAGGCAGAGACTGTGCCATCCTCTTAATAGCTCAATCACTCTCTCGATTCCGTGATGGATTATAAACTTGTGATTGACTCCTCAATCACATTGGCATGGCCATGCACTTTCATAATCCATTACATCGAGGGCCCAGAGATATCTCTCCCATAAGGAGGGGCAAATTCTATCTTGATCATTCACATCCCACTACATGTTTCATAGCAAACCCGAAGACTACTTTTATGACTACCCGATTCACGGAGTAGTGGTTAGTAGTCCCAAAATAGGCTACTACGCATGTTGGGAACCATGATGATCTCAAGTCTAAGGATTCTACATAAACACTACTTGAGACCAACTAATGACACATGGAATCTCTGCGATGTCTCATGGCGGGTCTATCAACATATGTTCACTAACACATGTCCATATTATTGATTTGGTATCTCCATACCATGATCCATGAGACATGATCATCAATCAATACATATGCTGATCTTTGAATCATATTTGTTCCTCATATGATATATGATCGGGGATCATTTAGAAATAGCAACATTTTGGCATTAAGAGTCTCATGAATAAGTCACATACTCATTGATCAATAATGATAATGTCTATTTCAAGGAACAAAGCAATGTATCATAAACATAGTATGTGATATATTCAACATCTCCATGTTGCCTCTAGGGCATATCACCAACACCGGACATTACGCCGCCCATGGTCATCTCGATCGAGGATCGGCTAACCCATAACGTGCTCACAACCGCGGTGTCACGAGCGCGCCACGTTGACACGACGCCACGTATGCGCAGCGGATGCCGAAGATCGCGCGGCGCCACGCGCAATGCCGCCGCCTCTCAATCCACCGAGTGACGCGGCAGTCCTCGGGCGAAAGAGCGCGGCACTTCGCGACAAGCCCTTGAGAGTGTCTTCGGGGCCAGCATGGCGTCGGCGGCTGCGGCGTCGCCCAAGGCTTGATCTCGCTCCGCGAGAGCTCGATCTCGCTCCACGAGAGAGGCAGCAAGCTCGCTGTTTCTCCCCTCCAGAGCAGTGATTTGTTGTACAAGGCCGTCCCGTTCTGCAGTAGCCTCTTGCCGCATTGCTTCCGTGGTCGAGGCTCGCGCCGCGGTGATGAGCCCATCGGTGCGCGCCTTCATCTCCGCGCACTCCAACTCCAGGCAGCGTATACGAGCATCCTGGACGGATCGCCCTTCCGCAGCTCCCTGCAGCTCTTCTTCGGCGGCCCGCAGCCTGCTCCGTATCGCTGCTCCCTCGCGGACGTGAGCACTTTGCAGCGCCTGGGCCAACACGAGTGTCTGTGCGACGCAGGAGTTAGCAAACGCGAAGCGGCTGCAAGAGGTCTAAAAGCGCGCTTACCCGCACCCGACACCTCAATGCATCTCAAGGCGCCACGACCGTGAGGTGCGCACACTTTGTTGTCCGATCTTTGGAGGCGCGTCTTCCACAATTCCGCGCCATGCCCTCAGAGTATCCGGCGGAGGGACGAAGTCCGCCGGGTTTGGCCGCGCGGCACCTGTGTCGCCAGCACCGGGACCCCCGCGCTCAAGGAACAGTTCCTCCTCCGGGATAAGTGTCGCTGCGAAGAGAAATTACACATATCACGAGGCATAAAAAAAATAATCGAAGGAGTACCATCGTAACCTACCTTCGGTCGCGGGCGGGAGGCTTCGCGGAGACGTCTCCCTACCCGCGGGAGGGAACGCTTCCACGCCGGCCCCAACGGACGGCGTTGTCTCGGAAGGCCTGGGGACCACCGAGTCAGGACCTAGCGCCAACCGAGCCTGCGCCACGGTCACCGTGGCCCGAGGGGCTGGGAGGGCGCGGGGTAGAGGGACCTCGATGCTCGAAGCAGGGTCCCACAGGCTCCCAACACCGGTCGCCACAACGAACCCTCGCGAAGTACGCGGAAGGGAGGACTGCAGGCGCGCCCGCTTCGCTTGGGCGGGAGATACCACCGCGGTACCCGCCACAGAAGGGGCCCTTCCGGTTGCATCATCCGCCGAAGGGGTCTCCACAGCTACGACGATAGAGGTCGGGGACTTCACCCACATGATTTTCGCGGGGGTTACCCCCACCTTTGCGGGAGACACCCCCGCCTCCGCGGGTGACACCTCGGCCTCAGCCACTGCGGTTAGCAAAGGCGGTGCTCCACACGCTCCCGCGGAGGGCAGCCCCGCCAAAGCCATGCCCAGAGACGAGGACTCCGCACCGGTGTCGCCAGCTGGCACCACCACCTCGGCAACGGTCGTGGGCAATGGGGCCTCCGCGGTGCGCCCTCCGCTGCCGGCGCCCCCGCCCTCAGTCTCCGCACCCTCTAAATCTGACTCGGCATACCTCGCCGAACTCGACCCCGGGCTCGCCGCGCCGGCAGAAGCAGCGGCAACCGCCGTGCGTGCCGTGGTCACGGTGCTCCGGGTCCTTTTGCGGGACGGCGCCTTCGTCTTCACGGCACCATCATCCTCGTGTTGCTGGTCTGGAGGGGGCGATCCGGCACAGGAAGCCCTAAGGCCTCACACATGCGGTTTATCCGCCCCAATCCGGCCTCCGCAGTCGCAGCTGCACGTTGCCCGTGCTCTCTGCCGGTGTAGGGCCCAAAGAACAGGCGCGCGGCGCGCTCCGCGTCCTCAAGGCGAGTCCCTGCCCCAGACAGCACATTTACATAAATGCAATACGCACGAATAAAGAGGAAGGTATGGTTGAGACTTACGAAGGCCAATCGGCACGCACGCGAGCAAGCGGACGGCGAACGTTGTCATCCCGACGTTCACCGGCGGGGAAGCGCCAACCGTGTGAAAGCGGCGTTGCACCGAGCATCATGTACTCCTCGGCGAGGTCGCGCATATTGAAGCGGGCGGCGACCCCCACAAGTCTCCGCGCCCTCAGCCTATCTTCCTGGTCAAGCGCTAGGCCGGGGGCGGTCTTGAATGTAATTGGCCCGCTTACGCATTCAAGGCCGCTGCCACTCGTCACACGATGGTAGAACCACCGCCTCGCCCAGTTGACCTCCCACTTCCCTCGGGTCGCGTTCGCAGGGAAGAGCTTCCCGCATGACACCCGCAGGAGAAAGTTGACGCTGCCAAATTTCGACAGCGTACCGTCCTTCCGCTCCTTCGGTTGGCACCGAGCCTCATGCAGATACGCAAACAAGGAAGCGCTGGGCCAACACCCCTCCAAGCGCAGGGCCCAGCTGTACACGGCGAGGCGAGCCACCGCGTTCGGAGTCAATTGTGACAACTCCAACTTGAAGGTCCGCAGCACCGCCCTAACAATTTCCGCGGACGGAATGCGAAGCCCGGCTTCGAAGTAGGCAACGAAGACGATCACCTCCGACTTCCTAGGGCGCGGCTCTGTCTCGTCATCGGCGGGCAACCGCACCGCGTGGCGATCCGATAGCTTCCCATCTCGCAGCAGTGACCGGATAGTATCCTCCGTCACGGCGTGCGCCCAACTCGCCGAGTACGGACCACGACTCTTCTTCGCGCCCACCACTTGTTCGCCACCGGCGTCGCCATAGCGTAACATCCCAAAAAAAAATTTTTGCCTTCTATTGATTTTACGAGTTTATTTGGATTTATCTGGATTTTATTTAAAAATCTAAAGCAAGAAAATGTATTTAAAATATTTTATTAAAGCAAAAAAAAGAGTTTATTTTATTTTTTTCTTTTCTTTTCTTAACCCTCCTAAGTTTTGATTAACTCTTGAGAATTTACTGAAATTAAAAAAGGAAATTTAGAAGTTTCCTTCTTCCTTCTTCCCAACAGCAGCGGCCTCCATTAACACCCCATCCGAGCTTTAAAAGCTTGGTTACTCCTTCCTCGGCCAACAGCGAAGCCATTATTGGCCCTTAAGCTCGCGCGCTAGTAACCGCCCCCACCTCCGTTTTACGCCGCTTAAAGCCTCTCGCCGTTATCATTGTTTCTAAAGTCCTTAACTCCGCGAGCCCTTTACCTCCGTCCTGCCCTATAAAGCTCCTTCCCGAGCCCGTTATCCCTCCTTCGCCTTCACGTGCGCCGCCACCTCTTTCCCCTCCGCTCGAACCGATCGGCCCGACCGTGCTTCCTCGTCGCCGCCGTGCGGCTCGGCGAGGAATTGGCGCCGCCCTGGTCTCTTCGCGCCTCGTCGGCGACGCCGTGATCCCCAGCGCGGCGACCACCATTCCCTCTCCGCCGAGAGCGCCGCCACGGAGCCCGTTGTTGCCGAAGACTCGGCGCCGCCGCTTCTTCTCGTCGACGGACCGTCTCCACTCGTAACCGAACCTCTACGACCATCCGTCGTCTCCGGCCACTCTGCCTGATTCCCTCCGACCACCCCGCGGCCAACCAGTTTCCGAAGGTAACACCCTTCCGTGTGGTCGTAGATCCGTGTAGTCGTAAGTCTTAGCTGTAGCCGTAGCTGCCTGAGTAGTCGTAGTGACTATGTGGTCGTAAATGACTAGGTAGCCGTTAACCTGTTTGAGTGGTCGTATTCGGCCTCGAAGTCGTAAGTTTTCGGTGTAGTCGAAGTCGTAAGTTCTCTGTGTAGTCGAAGTCGTAAGTTCTCTGGTAGTCGAAGTCGTAGGTTCTCAGTGTAGTCGTAGTCGTAGGCCGTGCGTGGCCGTCGAGTCGTAATTTTCACTGAGTAGTCGTAAACCTTCCGTGTGGTCGTATGTCATTGCGTGGTCGTAAACCTCCCATGTGGTCGTAAGTCGACTACGTGGTCGTAGCTCCGCCGATCGCATTTGCCGTGGTCGTAGCTCCGCCCGATCACGTTGCCATGGTCGTGAGAACTTTGAAGGCCATAACTTCTTCATTTTAACTCGATTTAACTTGTTCAAATTTCTAAATTTTTCTAAAATCCTAAACTATCCATTTCTGGACTCTTTTTGAATTTTTGGATTTTATTTGAATTTTGTTTGAATTTCTTTTGGTTCTTTGCGTATAGATTACGGCGAATCCGAGAGTATTTCTTGACGAATCGCAGCAAGACTTGAGTAAGGCAAGTTACACCTTTGACCATGTTGATCCCAGTAATTTAAATTATTATGTTGTTTTTAAATTAATATGCATGCGTACTTTTATTCAATCTAGTTTAAATTCGGTTTAAACTCTAGTTATACCAATTCCTTTGTGTATGGCCAATCTTGAAATTGAACAGAACATACCTTGTCACCATAGATGAAAACCTAGTTGGTACATTAGTATTGACTAGAACATTTTATGGAATTGCTTAGCCATGCTTAGAATAATTCGGGTGGAAAGAATTGTTTCACATAAAATGATAAAGTTTTCGAGTGTGTTCTTGACCTTGGTGGGTCAAGAATGTTTGTGAAATATTTTCAAACAAAATACGAAAACTTGGTTTAGACTTAGGCTAATGGTTAGAGTGGTGGGTGCCTGCTGGTGGGCATTGTTGTTTGGTGACACAATGTTGATTGCCAGGCACAAGGGGTATGTGGTTGGTGCCTGAGTCAGTTAAGGACCGGCCTGTGAAATACTATTACAAAGTCACACCGTACTACCACAAGTGCGGTATGGGACGGACTGGCTAAGTAATTTGTGAAGTTCCATTTTAGTTTCGCTAAAGGCTGAATGTGAGCGTGGCGTAGGCCATGAGAAGTCTCACATGGCACAAGAGGGGGCTCCAACATGTGGATTCATGTTGTGGTGAAACCTTAGTGGCGGCGTAGCTAATTTGGTAATGGAACATTGGAACAGCTTTGTCATGATCTCCTCGGCCGCACACCTAAGGAAGTGTGTTAATCCGGTGGCAAAACGGGGGACATGTCTTGTGGGTAAAGTTGTACACCTCTGCAGAGTAACAAACTATCCTGGATAGCCGTGTCCACGGTCAAGGACATGCTTAGTATGGTTTTTCACGGATTAGATTTTGGTTTTAATAAAATTTGGTTTATTTCATGTTTGGCCATGAAGCCACCTTATTGTAATCTTGGCCATAAGGCCCGTACTTTTGCTTTATAATAAAGTTTGGTTATCATGCATGATATGTATCACTGTTCAATCTGTGTGCACTAGCTTTTCCTGGGATAGTGCGAATAACACAGAGGGTTCTGGAGTTGTTGCTCCGGGTCCCGACAGCAACTCACCATCAGCATCCACGGGGACCTCAGCGGCAGAAAAGGAGTGCAGGAACAGGGCGAGCGAATGCGGAAAGCAACGTGAACAACCAGAAAGCGCGAGGAGGCGTGGGCACCACACCACGAGGAGTTCTTAATGGCCCCCAGCCTCCCAACGGCGGGCGACAACCGCTCGCCCCCCACGCATGAAGTCGAAGCGTCGCGGCGGTCCACGTAGCCAGCATGCGACCATGGTCGTACAGAGCCTTGTCACCACGTGACGTGTCACTAGCGTGTCGGTCCGCACAAGCAATAAACACAGGTCGCGCGACCCGGTATAGCCTTCGGCGCGCGCCAGCGCGGCCCCCCCCCCCTCGACCCTGGCCACACCTGTCCGAAGGGACAACCGCAAGCCCGCGCAGTAGGCGCAATCGAGGATCGACGAGCAGCGCAACCGCTCGCAGTCGGTGGCACGCGTTGGAAGGGGGGCAGCCAGCGGGCGGCACGTGGGCACACAAATCATGACCCACCACGTGTTCATCCCGAATGGACAAGCGCGTACGGATATAGCAGCCCGACTGTGTCAGCCCGGGGGTCGGCACGATTCCCGAAGCCATTAAAGCTAAGCCCAGCAGGCCTGTTAAGGGAGTGTAAGGCCCAGAATGGGACATGTATAGTGACATAGGTACCCCTGAGGGGGGAACTCATACATAAGTGTATAATTGTAAAGGCACTCCCCATGTGGATGGAATATAAGACATAGGCCACAAGGAAAGGGGCCTAAGCCATTCATTTACTCAACTCTCCACTACTACACTCTCTCTGTTTGGTCTGTAACCACAACACCTACAATTTTAGAACGCTTATATATTACTTGCTTGTGTGTTAGGTGGACTGTACCTAGTCTTTGTATACTTGTAGTACAGCCATCCTTAAAAACTATTTTGAGTTCAAGTTAAGTTTCTTCTAAGTTGTTGCTTGCTTCTTTCTTGTGTGTTGGTTTGGGATGTTGTTTAGTTTCCCCCTAAATCTCTTACCTATGCTAGTTCCCTCTTACCTTTTGCTAACCCCGGAAACCGCTTCAGATGGTGAACACGAGCAACCCTGGCAACAGCCGTGATGCCAATGCCCAGCCAGACAACAACATTCCACCGCCTCCTGCTCAAGCCCCCAACTTGGAACAGATGATGGCTATGCAACTGCAACTACTCCAAGCCCTTGCTCAGAACCAGGTGCAACAAGCCCCGCAGGCATCAAACCAAGCACCCCAGTCTAGGTTAGGAGAATTTATGAGGACAAGACCTCCTACTTTTGCTGGTTCAGTGGATCCATTGGAGGCCAATGACTGGATCAAGGATGTGGAGAAGAAGTTGATCCTAGCTCAGTGTAATGATCATGAAAGGTATTGTATGCCGCCCATCAACTTAAGGGAATTGCTGCTAATTGGTGGGAGAATTACTGCGCCGCCCATCAAAATGTACAAGCCATCACATGGGATGAATTTGTTGAGGCTTTCCACACTGCGCATATTCTTATGGGAATAATGGAAATGAAGAAAAGGGAATTTTACCAACTGCAGCAAGGAAACCTCAGTGTTTCTAAATACCTGAACAAGTTCACCCAACTATCCAGGTATGCATCAGAAGATGTCGCATCAGAGGCAACGAAGATTTGGAGGTTCATGCAAGGACTTGATCCCAACCTCAAGGTGCAGTTGGTGTCCAAAGATTTTCCGACATTTCAGCACGTGGTAAACATGGCCCTTGTCCAGGAAGATGCTCAATATCAATTGCAGGACTCTCGTAAGAGAAAGATGGCTTTTAAGACACAGTATAATGCAAGCAGTTCAAGACCCCGAATGAATCCACCCCAATTCAACAAAGCTCCAGCAGCAACAAATGCACCAAGAACTCCAGGATCTGTGCATCGTTCAGAGATGCAAGAACCCCACATCTTTACCGGAGTCCGTCCTCAGCGAAGCAACACCTCAGCCGCAGGAGTGCAATGTTTTCGATGTCACGAGATGGGGCATTATGCAGGCAATTGCCCACAGAAGCCTCAGGTTACCACTCCAATTCATTTCAATTTGGGAAATACACCGGCGCGAACTCCAGTTGTAGGACAAGGACGGGGGGTATCTCCAACTACAGGAAAAGCTCCAAGAACTCTGCAATCACAAGGAAGAGGACGAGTTAACCACATCACCACAAAAGGTGCCTCGGAGGCAGTAATCATGCAAGGTAAGCTTCAATTTGGATCAAAGAAAGAAGCAGCTTGAGAGCACAGCAAACAACCAAGAGTTGCTTTTTCCTCTCCTTTCTTTTTTCCTAGTCCGTCTGAATCTCGGGGGCGAGATTCTTCTAAGGGGGTAGATTTGTAACATCCCAAAAATTTGCTTTCTGAAAAATTTAAATTCAAATTAATAATTTTAAATTATTTGAGTTTTATTTGGATTTGCCCTAAATTTCTGTTTTTGAAAAAGCTGGATTTGAAAAGTATTTTTAGTAAAACCTAAAAATATTATTAAATAAAATAATATTTTGATTTTCTATAAAAATCCTACTCCAAATTTATTATTTGGATTTATTTGGCACTTATTTGGTTTCCTGGATTTTTTGGAGTTTAAAAGTCTATTTTTGAAATTAAAAAGTATTTTAAAGTATGGAAATTAATTACCAACATTAGTTGGAAATATTTTTATTAAGTCCAAAATATCACCAGGAACTTCTGTGAATTTTCCTGGAATTTTTGGAAGTAATTTCATATTTTTTTTAGGCTTAATGAAATTTCCAAGCTTTTCTGAAAATCTGAAATCAGAAAGAAAAAAAAATTAAATCCCTCCCCTCCCCTCCGGCCGACGCGTGGACGGCCCAGATGGAGCCACGTCCCATGCGCCTGGCCATCCCTGCCGCTCGCCCCATCCTGCCCTCCCCTCCTCTTTGGGCGACACGTGGCCGCCCGATCCGCCGTCCGCCCTCCCCTTCACCTCGGCCGCCCGATTCCCATCCGGCTGCCCGCATTTCCCACCCCTTCCGCTCCCACCGACAGCCCGGGCCCGCTGTCAGGCCCTTCCCCTACCTCCGGTCGCGCCCCTTATCTCTCCTCCAGCACCGCGCCTCGCCGATGCCTCCCTCAACCTCCTGTGCCGTGCGCAGCTCCCCCCCATTCCCGCGCCCTTTCCTTCTTCTCCCTCCCCGATCCCCTTCCTTCTACGGCCGCAGTTTCCTTTCTTTCCCCTCTGCAATTGCCGCCGCCCGCAATCAACGGCGAGCAATCCTCACCGATTGCCCCCTCCCCGGCCCCTATAAAAAGCCCCCTCGGCCCCCCCTCTCACCGCACTTCCTCCCTCCGCCCCCTCTTCCCTCCCCGGTGAGCCGAGTGCCCCACATCGAGATCTTCCATGTGCACGCCGGTGAGCTCAACGATGAGCAATCGCCGCCGACTCAGGCCATGCCTAGCCTCGCCGTCTCCACCGCCGCCTTCGCCGTGCCCGTGCGAAGACCCTGCGCCCCTCGGCCGCACCTCCCCGCCACCGGAGTCCCCTCCCCGTCGTCACCCGAACACCACCGCCGCCTCTCCTCGCCGCCAGCTCAACTCCGGCCGCCCCCGGTAAAGCCCGCCCCACCGTCGCACTCCCTGCAGTCCCCTCTCCCTCCTGCGCCATCCAAGCACCGCCCTCGAGCTGCGGTATATCACCTGGCCCTCTGGCCCTGGGTCCACGTGAAGACTCTGGGATAGGCTCCGACCGAGCCAGGCAGCCGCGTCGGTGGCCACCTTCCCTCGGGGTTCGGCCAAGCAAACTCCCAGCACCCGCATGCCGAAGACCCAACTAACTCTCATAAATAGGCCTCCATCAGTCCATCACCGCCCTTTGCCATCAAAGAGTGCGCATGAACTGAGGAAGACCTATCTACGAGGGTGGACCACGACGCCCAGCACCAGGTCGAAGATAAGTTTTTTTCGAAACCCGAAAATAGGCATCCTTCTATTCATCAACATTCTAAGACAGTGTCCATCCGCGCTAATCACCGCAAGACAGTCCTTTCAAAGAATGCAGATGAACAGAGGCAGCCTATTTTCAAGACCAAGATCACCCCAGCCGTACCCGACCCTGATCCTATGAAGGATGGCATAGGAAGATGACGTATATATACTTGCTGCGTCCCGAAGCCAACGGGAACCTCAACCGGAGGCACTCCAATCAACACGGCTACAACCGGCGGGTGCCTGCCGGTGCGACTCCCCGCGGCCAGGGAACGCAACCACTGGCAGGCGAACGAGCACAGATGAAAGCGGCCTCACAGCGCACGACGCACCAGTAGCACCCTACCACATGTCCCGCCCCTCTAGGGAAGGGGCGAACGGTCACGGTCGTGCGGCTGCTGACAGCCCAGGACGCGCCAATCGCGGGCCGCCGCATGTACCCTCCTGGCGGGACAGCGTGTACGGCTGCAGTAGCCCGTTCCTGAAAACTCAGGGGTCGACACGATTCCAGGTGCCATTAAAGCGCACTATCGGACCGCGGAGCCGTCCGGCCATGCTGACATCAGGCCAGGCGGAGCCCTCACTCTACTCCGCCCGAAGATGTGCGCGGGGGCCTCACCCACCCCGCGCCTAGGAGAATCCCTGACGCGAGGTTCGTCTCCGCCCTGACTTCGACTCCGCTGGCATCTCCGACTCCGCTCGCACCTTCGACTCCGCTGGCATGTTCGGCTCTGCCAACCAGGGGTCCTACAGTCAAAGATGCCTCTGGCACCCTCTTCTTCGTCAGGTCCTCGGCATGGGCTGAAGGATATGTGAGACAAGCAAGCTCCATCCAAAAACACAGAAGGTCACAGGCCACAGGGACAGAGGGGGCCAAGTGGCTCGGCAACATGGCTTCGGCCCATGAAGCCCTTCACCATGAAAGGCTCCTGTTGTAGAGGTGGCCCCCACCTAAGCCCAGTCGGCCTGCTAGAAGACTGTAAGGCCCAGAATGGGGCATGTATAATGACATAAGTGCCCCTGAGAGAGATACTCAAATGTAAGGGTAGTGTTGTAAAAACACTCCCCATGTGGATATATATATATAGTACAGGCCATGGGGGAAACCCTAAGCACTTGCTCACCTAACTCTCCAGTACCATTCTCTCTCTCTCTGTTTGGTCTATAACCACAACAGGGACAGTGGTCGAAGGGGTAGTGGTCGAAGTCGAAGGGCCATGGTCGACGTCGGGGCCATGGTCAACGTTAGGGCCGTGGTCAAAGGGGGGCGTGGTCGACGTCAAGGCTGTGATCAAAGGGGTTGTGGTTGAGATGTTGTGGCCGAAGTCGAAGATCCATGGTCAAAGTTGATGTCGTGGTTGAAGGGGGCGGTGGTCGAAGGGGGAAGTGGTCGACGTCGAGGGGCCGTGGTCTTCGAAGGGGACAGTGGTCGAAGTCGAAGCTATGGTTGACATCGAAGGGCCATGGTCGAAGGGGACAGTGGTCAACGTCGAAGAGCCGTGGTCGAAGGGGACGGTGGTCAAAGGGGGAAGTGGTTGATGTCGAAGGGCCGTGGTTATCGAAGTGCTGTGGTTGAAGTGGATAGTGGTCAAAGAGGGCACTGGTTGAAATCGAAGATCCATGGTCAAAGTTGAAGATCCATGGTCGAAGTTGAAGCCATGGTCGAAGGGGGTCGTGGTCGAAAGGGGAAGTGGTTGACATCAAAGGGCCATGGTCGAAGGAGACAGTGGTCGAAGAGGGCAATAGTTGAAGGGGGAAGTGGTCGACGTCGAAGGGCCATGGTCATCTAAAGGTCGTGGTTGAAGGGGGCCGTAGTCGAAGTCATAGAACTGTGGTTGAAGTCAAAGATCTGTGGTCGAAGGGGGTCGTGGTCAATGTCGAAGGGTCGTGGTCGAAGGGGATAGTGGTCGAAGTCGAAGATCCTTGGTTGAAGTCAAAGTTGTGGTCGAAGGGAACAATGGTCGACGGGGGCAGTGGTCGAAGTTGAAGGGGGCCACAAGGTCAACGGCAAGACCCACAAGTTCTTGTACTCTCCATAGATTGTAACATGCTTTTGACCACAAGGTGTGATCGACGGCTTCCGATTTACAACCACGAGCGATGGTCGATGTGTTCCGATTTACGACCACGAGCACTGGTTGATGTGTTCCAACTTACGACCGCGAGGTGTGGTTGATGTCTTCTGACTCACGACCACGAGTGCTGGTCGAAGTCGAAGATTCATGGTCAAAGTCGAAGCCATGGTCGAAGGGGGTCGTAGTTGAAGTAGGAAGTAGTCGACGTCGTAGGGTCATGGTCAAAGGGGACAGTGATTGCAGGGGCAGTGGTTGAAGTCGAAGGGGGCAGTGGTTAAAGTTGAAGGGGGCAATGGTCGAAGTTGGGGCCGTGGTCAAAGTCGAGGCCGTGGTCGAAGTTGATGCTGTGGTCAAAGTTGAGGCCATGGTTGACGGGGGCCGTGGTCAAGGTCAAAGGGCCATGGTCAAAGTCTTGGCCGACTAGGCTGGCGTCGCTAGTTGGGCGATAGGGCACAAGTGCACTAGAGGCCTATCAACATACAACCACAAGCCATGGTCGACCGCTCCCGAGCTATGATCACACACGATGGTCGACGGCTTTTAACTTACGACCACGAGGTGTGATCAAAGGCTTCTAATTTATGACCATGAGCACTGGTTGATGTGTTTCAACTTACGACCATGAGGTGTGGTCGATGTCTTCCGACTTATGACCACGAGCGCTGGTCGATGTGTTCCAACTTACAACCACGAGGTATCCTTGATGACTTCTGACTTATGACCACGAACGATGGTCGTTGGCTTCTGATGTACAACCAAGAGCCATTGTCGAAGGCTCCCAATTTAGAACCACGATTGATCTTCAACCGTTGCCAACTTACGACCACCAGCGATGGTCAACCACTCCTGCCCTACGATCATGTGCGATGGTCGACAGCTTCCAACTTACGACGACAAGGTGTGCTCGAGGGCTCCCGACCTATAACCGCGAGGTGTGGTTGATGTCTTCTGACTTATGACCACAAAGTGTGATCGACGGCTTTCAACTTACTTGATGGATTTAAAAACTTTTAGAACATGTTTGTATGCATATTCTAGAAATTTTTACCACCCGTGAGTTATAAAACATGTAGTATGATAAATTTTAAAATTTCGTAACAACGAACGGGCATTCAACTAGTTACTGACAAAATTAAGGTTGTGAAGTAGTACAGATGGTTAGAGCTAAACTTAGCTATATGAGGTTGAAACTGATTGGTGAGTATGTTGCTGATTATGCTGTTACTCGCAATAGTTGACAAAGCGCCATGCCGGAGAAGATTCATATTCCCTAATTAACTCCGAAGACAAGTTCGAATTGTTATTGTTCGCAACAAGTGGTAGTGGAGCATTCCCACCACGTTAAGAAGAAATGAGACAGCTGCTGTTCAAGCACTAACACCAAGTGCAAAAAATAGTTACCGATACATCTTAGGAAAATTGATCTCGCCATGTTTCAGCTTCTATTGGTACTTTCAGTTCTAGATTTTTAGGACCTATGCCGGTAATCAAAGGGGTAAATGATTGTTAAGCTCTCTAGATATACCTATGTCAACAATCAGGTGGGGCCGGTCTGACCATAGATCCAGAGTCGGTTTGACTAGTCTGCAAGCCTCTCAGGATAAAACTCAAATATCAAAAACTTGCTCAATGATCTGATCCATGTACTTCTAACTTTTGTATGCATTAAACTTGTTCAAGGCATTAGAGACCTAAACCATTCAAAAATCACAAGGTTCTTAGGCTTAGGTTCACTAAATTAAAGAGAATCAAATCTTGATCACACAAACATCAAAAAACCTAAAACTCAAATTACTTTTTACTCGTGACGATCTAAGGCATGAGATCTTCCATACCTATTCTCACATATCCTAGCAAGGTGATATGAGCAAAAGTATGGGTTAGAACTCCCATAAACACGAAATCACAAATCTAGTTCAAGAACAAACAAAATCAAGCAAGAATGCAAACAATAATATGATTGAGACAAAAATTTGATCTATTTCTAGTAGAGGTTAAAGTTCACATACTCATGGATGATTACACGGTGCAGCGAAAGCACCACTCCTTCCTCTCTCAAGTTTTCTCTCTCACAACCATGGAAGCAGACAAAGTGGTATAACAAAAACCTAAACACTAAAATCATTAGATCTAACACCTTCTCTCTTCCCCTTTAATAACTAGCAACAACCCTAATGGGTTCAACTCATTAAGCCTGCCAGAAAAACCCGTTAACCCCAATAACATAGGTTTTACACACTCATCTACACTTCTCAAAGTGTTTACAAGACTCAACCAGCTAACCCTTTAGTGATTAATTTGCTTGACAATTTCAGCTCTCCTTAACTTAAACCACTTTTCCTTTGTGCCTCCCTGCACTATAGATTTGATCAAGGCCCTAACCTGGTATTTGGCTAACTGCCAAAATACCCTCGAGGAAGCTTCCATGAACCTTCCTTTGACTCTGCCTTCACATTCACCTCAAAGCATCTCTATATGCTTTGACACATAACCCATACTGCCCAATAACTAGTTGTCAGACCATGTGGAGGTCACCCTAGGTTTGTGAAGAGTAATTGACTTTTGGATTAGAGTATCTACGGAGGTTGAGTCTGGTTTCTGAGGATTTTACAAAAGCTCGCTTTTTGTGTAATGACTTGTGGTTTACAAGTTCATCTGACAGTGAGTACTGGAGTATTTGAAGTTTATGACTTCATGGTTGGACGATCCGATCAGGAGGTCTGATCAGCAATTGTGCGAGATCGGCAGAACGACCACGGTTTGTCAAGCATAGCAGAACAACCATGAAATGGTCATGCTTCAGTATGTTGGCATTGTTCGGTAGTCGTAAGTCTGGGCGATCGATAGTCATGGATTTTATAATCGGTTGTCGCAGCGATATGTTCGGTAGTCATAAGCCTTGGCGATCGATAGTTATAGCCCTTGTGATCGATTGTCGTATCGATCTATTGTGGTATTCATAACCTTTGTGATCAGTGGTCGTAGCAATTTGTTGTGCCGGTCATTGGCCTCTCAGTCGTTATTTGTAGGCTTTGACTACTTCAAGTTTTATGATCTTTGAGCATCCGAGTAGTCATGTCAGACCAGCCAGCAGTCTGACTGGCCTATGCTTGGTGGTCAGACTGGCTTCTCTCGGTGGTCTGAAAATGTCCTCTGGAATTCTTGGAGTTTGGTTATGGGTTGACCTGGGTGTTGTTGCTAGTGTGCACATGTATTTATTGTTTGGTCCTAAGTTTAAGATCAATAGTTGGGTGCATACATTTTGCATTAAACATTGTTTGGATTAATTGTGCCAATTGATGACTCTGTGTATCATGTGGTGCTACGTGATGGTTTGCTTGTTGTTGTTAGTTGCAAGACTTCAGAGCTAGATCATGGTGAGGTGTAGGAGCACCGAGACTAGGCATAAGGTGGTGATGAGATCCAGAATGTGGTGAGATAATGTTGTCCCGATCTTTCGATGAGAAGAATAATTTCAATTGGACAATGATCAACTCTCACGATTGAGGCTATGAACGCAACATGTACAAACCAAGTAATCGCTGAACTAATCACCAAGTCATTATCAACCGTGCCAAAGACCCGATAATTCCTGCAAGCAATCGAACAACAAGCAAGAACAAAGTAACAAGCAATATGAATTGCAAATATATGAATTGAGTTCAAAAAGGTGGGATTCCGTAGTGGTTCTTTATGGTTGGCCTAGTCAACACAAGCGAAGAACAAGAGTTTTCACAATGGAGAAACTAAGCAAATGAAATCTAAGAAAACTAGAAGAGTGCGGCCTCCTTAAATAGGGGAGGGAAAGCCACGCAAAACTAAGAAATAAGGGGTTGTACTATTCACAGTACTATTCATATGAACAGTATGCCGTGAATAGTACAGGCAAAGAGAGGGGGCGCCTTCCCCTTGGGCCCAAGCATTACAAGGCCCAATTTGACCCAAATAGGTGATGTAACACTTTATTTTAGTGATTGCAATATACACAAGTGAAATTTGGAGGTGAGGCTAGATCCATTAGAAAGAGAATGAGATAAGCTTTCCATCGAGTACTCATGGACCTCAAATGGACTCTGTATGTGAAAGTTATGCACATTTGAATTGGTGCTGTCTTGAGAGGCCGAATTGAATCGCACATGTTTGTCTTTGTGATGAACTCCTACGTTCCTGAGTAAAACAACATCACATGCATTAGGTAGTATCATATTCTTATTAGAAACAAAATGCACTCCTAGAAACGAAGTTACCTGATAGTTCAATTACTGTGCGCGAGCTCTTATGATTGGACCTTGCAAGTGCATAGGATCAATTGGTTGTATGCATGTAAGTTATGTCCTCATCATCCTCCCCTTCTTGCATTTTAGTCATCCTCGACTCAAGCTCATCTTCTATCAAATATGGCTTCAAATCTGCAATATTAAATGTGGGACTAACCCTAAATTCTATAGGCAAATCAAGCTTATATGCATCTAGGCATCAACTTAGACTTTTGCAATTCAAGAAATCTATCTTTGCGCAAATGCAACCACACTAGATCACCAGGTTCAAAAGTTAAACTCTTTCTACCCTGACTATCAGCAATCTTATAAGTAGCATTTATGCACTCTATACTTTATTTAGTGGTTTTATGCAATTTAAGGACAAATTCAGCATGCTTCTTAGCATCTAAATTTACTTTTTCAGAAGTAGGGATAGGCAATAAATCAATAGGAGCGCGAGGATTAAAGCCATATACTACCTGAAAAGGGCTCATCTTTGTGGTAGAGTGCAGCGATCTATTATAACCAAACTCTACATGAGGTAGACATTCTTCCCACATCTTCAATTTTTCTTTGAGATAACCCTCAACATAGTTGATAATGTGTGGTTGACAACTTCAGTTTGTCCATCCGTTAAGGGGTGACAAGTAGTAGAAAATAGCAGTTTGGTACCCAATTTCGCCCACAGTGTGCGCCAAAAGTGACTCAAAAACTTTGCATCTTGATCTAAAACAATGGTATTGGGCACTCCATGTTGTCGAACAATCTCTCTGAAAAACAAATCGGTAACATTTGTAGCATCATCGCTCTTATGACAAGATATAAAATGTGCCATTTTAGAAAATCTATCCACAGCAACAAAAACACTATCTCTCCCCTTTTTGTTCTAGGTAGTTCTAAAACAAAGTCCATTGAAATATTCTCCCAAGGAACGCTAGGTACAGGAAGAGGTATATATAAACCATGTGGATTAAGTCGAGACTTAGCTTTATTGCAAGTAGTGCAGCGAGATACATAGCGCTCAATGTCACACCTCATCCTTAGCCAATAGAAGTGTTCAGTGAGGATGTCCTCTGTCTTTTTGACACCAAAATGACCCATTAGTCCTCCCCATGCGCCTCCTGTAACAATAAAAGATGAACAAAACTGACTGGAATGCATAGCTTGTTAGTTCTAAATAAAAATCCATTATTGAAAACAAATTTATTCTAGCATCTACCAATTTTGCAATTAGACAGGGCATCTCTAAACTCATCATCAGAAGTGTATAGTTCTTTTATTGTCTCTAAGCCAAAAATTCTATAATCACGTTGAGATAACATTGTATACCGTCTAGACAAAGCATCAACAAACATATTTTCCTTCCCTTTCTTATGGTTTATGACATAAGGAAAAGATTCAATGAATTCAACCCAACAAGCATGTCTACAGTTCAGTTTAGCTTGACTTCTAATATGCTTCAATGATTCATGATCAGAATGAATAACAAATTCTTTGGGCCATAAGTAATGTTGCCATGTTTCTAAACTTTGAACGAGAGCAAGTAATTCCTTATCATAGGTAGAATAGTTCAAACTAGACCTACTCAATTTTTCACTAAAATAAGTAACTGGTTTACCTTCTTGTAGTAACACACCTTCAAGTTCAATTCCACTAGCATCACATTCAAACTCAAAAGTCTTACCAAAATTAGGAAGTTGGAGAAGTGGCACATTTGTGAGCTTCTCTTTCAGAATGTTGAATCATTTTTCTTATGCAGGGCCCCAATGGAAAGGAGCACCCTTCTTAGTGAGCTCATTCAATGGTGCAATAATGGTGTGAAATCCTTGACGAAGCATCGATAAAATACAGCTAGTCCATGAAAACTTCGCACTTGTGTGACTGTGTTAGGAGTCGACCAACTTTGTATAGCATCGATCTTGGCTTGATCGACTTCAATGCCCTATGGAGTAACAACATAGCCAAGAAATAATACTCGATTGGTGTAAAAGGTGCACTTTTCAAGATTACCAAATAACGTGCAGCTCGTAAAGCATTAAAACCAGCACGTAAATGATCAAGATGTTCCTCAAGTGACTTGCTATATATCAATATGTCGTTAAAATATACCACCACAAATTTTTCAATGAAAGCATGCAAAACTTCGTTCATCAATCTCATGAAAGTACTAGGTACATTAGTTAAACTGAAAGGCATTACTAACCACACATATAGATTAAACTTAGTTTTGAACGTTGTTTTCCATTCATCTCCTACTTTCATACGAATTTGGTAATATCCACTACGCAAATCAACTTTAGAAAACACGGTAGAGCCATTTAATTCATCAAGCATGTCGTCTAACCTAGGAATAGGATGACGGTATATAATGGTAATATTATTGATAGCTCTACAATCAACAAGCATACGCCATGATCCATCTTTCTTTGGAACCAAAAGTATAGGAATAGCACATGAACTAAGGCTCACGTATGTACCCTTTATTAAGTAAGTCTTGCACTTAACACTCAATCTCCTTAGTCTCCTCTGGGTTGGTTCGATATGCCATGTAGTTGGGTAGGGAAGCTTCTGGGATCAAGTTAATTTGATATTCAATACCCCTAATTGGTGGCATCCGTAGGGGTATCTTAGCAGAAAACACATCATCAAACTCCTGCAAAAGGTTAGTGATAGCAGGAGGCAAAGAAACAGGAAGATCTTCAAGTGAAAACAAAGCATCCTTGCACAAAAGAACCTTGTGTCATGATTCCAAAAGTATGCAAATGTGTTTTGCAACTTGTTGGGAATCATATTTAATCCTTGTGTGCATGACACCATAATTTGCAAATATTTTTTGCAAGATTTGTTGAAGTATGTGCACTTGTTAGGAAAATCAGAACTACCCGCCTGTATGGCATGGTACTACCGGAGATCGGAACTACCGGCTTGTGTGGTGTGGTACTACCAAAGATCAGAAGTACCAGCATATGTTACACGGTATGACCAGACATAGGCAATACCGGCTCTATGTGAGTAGTCCGATCGACTTATGTTACTACCGGCATGTGTTGCGCGGTATAAACGGAAGTTGGTATTACCAGTTCTACGTGAGCGGTACTACTAGACTTCAAAAGCTCTAAAAATCCTACTGTACATTTTTCCAGAGAGACACCTTCAAAGGAGTCTTCTCCTTCTCGGTGAAATCGGTAGTTCCGCATGTATGGAGTGGTACTTCCGATGATCAGTATTAGCGGACTTTGTGCAGTGATACTTCTGATTTTGCTGATAATGGCTAGTTTTCTGACCGTTGCAAGGGGAGCGGTAGTTCCAGACTTTTGCCTGTGGTACTACTAAAAATCTTGATTTTCAAGGGTTTTGCTTCTAACGGCTAGTTTTATGGTGTGGATATATATACCCCCTTGTGGCCAGTTGGAAGTGTTGTTTCTTCACTTCCTTGAGCTAGTGTGAGGTTCTTTTTTTTAATTGTGCATGTGTTGCACCTTGTGAGAAAGGAGAAAGGCTCTAGATTACATGTGTTGCATCTAGAGGTGGATTTCGTATCCACTCGAGCTTGTGCATTCATTGCACGTGGTGTGAGTCAAGCAAGAGGCTTGACTTATTACTCTTGGAGTTTACCGACTCCTAAATAGTGTTGGAGGCGTCAAGCGCAGTAATCTTCTCAAAGAAGGTCATGAGAAGACCGATGAAGTGTGAAGATTGGAGCTCACCTACCTGGAGCAGGAATAAGCTACCACTAGTGGATTTGAGATGATTGGCTTAATTCATAGAGCCAGTCCAATTCGTTTAGGCTTACCTCAACATGGATTAGGGGAGAAAAAGGAACCATGTCATTGTGGTTTGTTTTCTTGCGCTCAATTTACATTCAAGCAATTTATATTTATAGAATTAAATTGATTGCTTGCCATCCTAGGTTTGCAAATCTTGACACAGACTTAAGTTGTTGGTGCACTTAGATGAACTTAATTGTTTTAGGCATTATTTGTGCTAAACCAAATTGAGTTAAGCTTCTGCATTATAAATTTGGTTTTAGCCAAATATAATTGAATTTAAAAGAAAGATTTTTAATCTACCTATTCACCCTCTCTAGTCGATCTCCTCGATCTTACAATGGCTCAAGTCGAACCGACAGGTGTACCTCTATCTTGTCACAAGGGGAGACTAGAGGGTATTAGGACCATTGGAAGAAAATCAATAACTTCGGATCTAGATACGTACACTCAAGCCTATTCCACGATCTTGCAATAGATGACTAAAGTGTCCCAATATATTGAAAAGAATAAGGACATGCTGTGCCAAGAGAATTCAGGCCAATCAGAGGTTTGGATCATGAGACAGCACAATTGTCAGTTCAATGAATGGTTGAAGGTGTGATTCATAAGGAGGTTGTCAAGTTAAATGCTACAATGGTTAGCAAAAGGGCTGAAATTTGCAATTGTGATATGGCAACGATACGATATTAAAGGATACATATTTTATACAACAGATCATGATAGAAAGAGCATAATGGAGAACTCAAGTGTCCACATAGATGCATTCCATGCTCACTTTAGTACTACTAGCCCAAGCTCATACTACGGGAGATTTGGGAGCTCAACTATGTTATTTTCAAGATCCTTCTATTTCGGTGCCGTTGGCTCCAACTCCCATAGAGTGTAAAGGTTAACAAGTATGGCGTCACTACTATGGACTTCAAACGTGTAGGATACAAAGATGAACTATTCATACTCGTGAGGCAAGTTGTTCAAGTTTTTATGTAACTGACCAGCAAATAAGAAATGCCATGTAGTTCTTCACGAAAAAAGAAGAATTGTCAAAGTTGAGAATGTTGTGGATGAGAAAGAGTACAATCAATTTGACGAGTTACCTCCATTTGAAGATGGCATCAAGCTCAAAGAAGAACAATGCAATGAAGTAAGCTATATGCATGTCGATCATCGTGAAGGGCTTTATTTAAAAGAAAATAGCTAGGTGTAATGATCCCACACGGCGAACACCTATGTGAAAATTATTGCAATGTAATTATAAGAAGCTCGACATGTAATTATGGAACTATTCTATTGTAATTAATTTAGTAATTAGAAATAATTACATCTGTGATTGTATATGCTAGCATTTCCTGAGGCTAGTTGAAAAGTAGGATAATTATCACAGGCGATTTAGTGGAACAAACCATCTGTGATATGCATATCACAAACGATTCCATAATAGAACCGTCTGTGACACATAGCATATCACAGATGGTTCCATTAGGTAATTGTATATGATATTATTATCACAGACGGTTCTTTAATAGAACCGTCTGCGATAGTTCTTCCATAAATAGGGCCCTTGCTAGGGTTGTGCTCTCACTCCTCACTCATGCACCACTCTGTCTCCGCCCCTGCTAGGTTTTGAGCTCTCACTCCTCTTGACACCACCTCTCCTCCGACGCTGCTCTCCTTCCCCACTCCCTCTCCTCCCCTTACTGCCTCTCCTTCCCCGCCGCCTCTCCTCCCGATGCTGCCTCTCCTTCCCGATGTCGCCTCTCCTCCCGACACCACCTCTCCCTCCCGACGTTACCTCTCCTTCTGATGCTGTCTCTCTCTCCCAACGCTACCTCTCCTCCCTATCGCCTCTCCTCCTGGAGGTATGAATCCCAAATCCCACTTCTTTTAGGAGGTAGATCATGGTGAGTTTGGATATTCTCCCCTCCCTACCTGCTGCTACTACATCAAATGATATGCATTAGACTTTGCTGTAAATGTTTGTGGGCATGGTTTAATGCTCAATGATGATAGTTGTCTATTACTAAAATTGAGATGACAAACTAGTTGAGATTTGGGCTATTTCAAGTGGTACTTATTGCTGTCATTTGCTAGTAGTTTTGTCAGCTGTACTGGTTCCTTTCAGTCCTGTGGTTTCTAATAGATTCAGTACCATCTAACTTGTTCTCATCATTTGTAGAACATCCTGTTGTCTTTAAGGTCTTGTGATCTTGTTTATTGTATGTTGATCAAGTTTCCATGGTTGGTAGAAGTACTGTTAATTTGAGAATTAGTCTTTTAGTGATGTCCTATTAATTCATAGTAAATTAATTCCTTGAGTGTTGGCAGATTTCTGTGAATTTTTATTAAGCATAATTTTAAGAGCTCAAATTCTAAACTTTGGTTGTCATTTGTTAATTCATGAAGAGTGTAGATAAAGTATCGAGAAGGCCAAGAATTAATCTTGAGCAACTCTACCTCTGAGAGCAATAATAATCATTAAAACAACAACCAAAGGTTATTTTACATATAAGATAGCTCGCTGTAATTAGTTTTTTCTTGTAAGAGAGATGACACCTGCACAATCATCGTTGTCACCATCGACGTCGCCAAATGGGTCTGGCACTCCGAAGACTAGGGTAACTAAGCGTAGCAGAGGAGTATCGAAAAGGCCAAAAGGCCGAATGACCATCATGGAGGTCTCTCCGGATGGGGTTCCTCTGCAATTGAAGAAAGCAGCGGTAGCATTCCAGACTACCTACAAGATAATTGGAAGGCAACAGGTCCTCATCACCGCAACAAGCTGGAAAAATTTGACAAAGGATCAAAAAAAGAGCTGTGGGTGGAAATAACAGAGTTGTTCGAGATCCCAACAGAAGTTCAGGGACTTGTGTGATGGCACATGCTCCTCGTGATGGGAAAAACATGGAAGACCTTCAAGAGCATGCTTATCACACAGTACGTGACCAACGATCGCACGCCTTCGTGAGGTATCCTTTCTTTTCACTAAAAACATAGGATGCCTTTGTGCAAATGAAGATGACAACCGAATTTCAACAGCAAAGTGTAGCGCACAAGACTCTCCAGGCATAAAACACTCACCCCCATAGACTCGGCACCGCTGGGTACGCAGGTAAAATCCCGTAATGGAGGATGCAAGATGAGTTTGCAATCTGATCAGAGGCCTCCCCGCCATTTTCCAGGATCATAAACTAGTGCGAGGTCATCAACCACGTCTTCAGGTGTCTCCTCTTTGAAAAACCCCACAGACGAGGAAGTGTTCCAACGCTTGGTAAGATATGTTAAACTACTTAGTTGTTAATAGGTCCATAACTTGATGGGGTTTAACATAACATGATTGCCTCTTTGCAACAAGCATTGACTTGCTACTCTTCCCAAGGCTCCTTTGAAGTAGATAGGGAGAGGGATATACTATCCACAGTCCTAAGAAACAAGGAGCACCTAGGTTGCACACGAGGCCTAGAGGTTTACGTACCTTGGAGGCACAGATTCTCAAAAGACTCCAAGGCGTATTGGAGTAGGAAGAGATCCAAAGCCCAGAACGAGGAAGGTATGAAATAGGACTTTGATGCAAAACTTTAGGAGATAACTACCTCACTTCGAGGAGAGATAGATTCATTAAGGAAAGAACTGAGAGAAGTTCGTAACCACTCACAAGCCACCCCCATTATTGCGGTACCCAGTCCCCCTCAACATTGGAGTAGCTATGTGTCCACACCAATTTCTGAATATAGTAATGCCCACTTACCTATTGATAATATCTGATGGGAACGGGGCCCCGATCTTCCAACAGGTTCTGGATACGTTCGATTTGGTGGAGGCGCGACACAAATCGATCCGGCTTCCGAACGACACGTTCCGAACCCCGCAATCGCAGCACCACGTCTCCTCAGGTTATCAACCGTGCGCAGCCGGTTGACCTCGCCAAGAAGGCTAATCCTTGCCTGCGAATCGAAGAACACAAGCAAGAACAAGGAAGAACACAACTGAATTGCAGATGTATTGATTCAGCACTCGAGAGTTGGGGTCTCACAAACCGATGAACGGCGAAACTGTTAAAAGACAGAATTGATTTAAGCAAAACCCGAACCCTAATGGTGGGGTGGCAGCTGGATATAAAGGAGTGAGGGGCGTGCAAAACCCCTGGACGCACCCTAATGGGCTCCAACACGATACAAAGCCGAAAGGCCCAAAAGACGGTGGCGCAGCACCCTGACAGATTCTGAACGCCCACTTGTTTCGACGATTCCCATTGACTCAGAAGGAATTTTTATATGGGACCAGAGCCATTGGAAAGGTAGTCTTCTCAGCTTTCCATACATATGTATAACGTCCAAACGGAGTCCGGATGCGATCTGGGCGTCCGTTTTAGTGCGACCTGGTCCTGGACTCCGAATTGTATTCGAAGTCGGTTTGAGTTGGGCCTCCAACATGATTCGACCGCCCTTGCTGGACTTGTGCGCCTCGTAGTCCTTCTCCAAGTACTTCTAGGTCCTCTCCATGGTTCCTAATCATAATTAAATCATTAGGTAGCAATCGATTCTCAAATGAACAAAAAGAAGTACTTAGGAACGAGCTCACCTGTAAATTCAATTGTCGAGCGCGAGCTCTAGTGATTGGTCCTTGAATGTCAAGTGGAGGAGTGTTGTGTGTATCCGAAGAAGTGATGTCCTCATCATCCTTCCCCTCTTGAAGCGGAGTTGTCCTCAACTCAGCCTCTTCTTCTTCTCCCAAGTATGGCTTCAAATCTGAAATGTTAAAGGTGGGACTAACCCCAAACTCGGGAGGCAACTCAAGTTTATATGCATTATCATTTATCTTCTCAATTATCTTAAAAGGACCAGCAGCTCTAGGCATCAATTTTGACTTTCGTAACTCAGGAAATCTATCCTTTCTCAAGTGCAACCAAACAAAATCACCCGGTTCAAGTTTAACTTCCTTTCGACCTTTACTACCAGTAATCCTATATTTTTCATTCATCTTTTCAATGTTTGCCTTAGTAGTCTCATGCATTTTGACAATGAAATCAGCACGCTCCTTAGCATCATTATGAACTCTCTCACTAGTAGGCAAAGGTAAAATATCAATAGGGGCACGGGGATTGAATCCATACACTACCTGAAAAGGAATTACCTTGGTAGTGGAGTGTTCCGCTCGGTTATATGCGAACTCAACATGTGGCAAACACTCTTCCCACAGCTTCAAATTATTCTTTAAAACAGCTCTCAACATGGTAGACAATGTGCGGTTCACCACCTCGGTTTGGCCATCAGTTTGTGGGTGACATGTTGTAGAGAACAACAACTTTGTACCCAACTTGTTCCATAGAGTACGCCAAAAGTGACTCAAGAACTTAGCATCACGATCTGAAACAATAGTAGAAGGCATACCATGCAAACGAACTATCTCTTTGAAAAAGAGGTCAGCAATATGAACGGCATCATCGGTTTTATAACATGGTATAAAGTGAGCCATCTTAGAAAAGCGATCCACAACAACAAAAATGCTATCCCTCCCCCTCTTAGTCCTAGGCAATCCTAAAACAAAGTCCATAGAAATATCTGCCCATGGAATAGAAGGAACAGGAAGAGGCATATATAAACCATGTGGATTCAAGCGAGACTTAGCTTTTTGACATGTAGTGCAGCGAGCCACAAACCGCTCAACATCGCGCCTCATCTTTGGCCAAAAGAAGTGTGTGGCTAGAACGTCCTCCGTTTTCTTAGCACCAAAATGTCCCATCAAACCGCCTCCATGCGCCTCCTGCAACAACAAAAGACGAACGGATCCAACTGGAATGCATAGGCGGTTAGCTCTAAACAAAAATCCATCATTGATCACGAATTTATTCCATGCTTGTCCCTCTTTACAATGCAGCAACACATCCTTAAAATCAGCATCAAAAGCATATTGTGCTTTAATAGGTTCAAGACCAAAAAGGCGACAATCAAGTTGAGACAACATGGTATAGCGTCGAGACAAAGCATCAGCAATCACATTATCCTTCCCTTTCTTGTGTTTAATGACATAAGGAAAAGATTCAATAAATTCAACCCACTTAGCATGTCTACGATTCAAATTGGTTTGACTACGAATATGCTTAAGTGATTCATGATCGGAATGAATGACAAATTCTTTAGGCCATAAATAGTGTTGCCACGTCTCTAAAGAACGAACAAGAGCATACAATTCTTTATCATACGTGGAATAATTAAGAGCAGGACCATTCAATTTTTCACTAAAGTAGGCAATGTGTTTGCCTTCTTGCATCGAACACCACCAATACCAATTCCGCTAGCATCACATTCCAGCTCAAAAGTCTTACCAAAATTCGGAAGTTGGAGCAATGGTGCGTGTGTAAGCTTGTCCTTCAAAAGATTAAAGGACTCCTCTTGTGATGGCCCCAATGGAACACGACGCCTTCTTTGTCAACTCAATCAATGGCGTCGCAATGGTGCTGAATTCCTTGACAAAGCGGCGATAAAATCCTGCAAGGCCAAGGAAACTCCGCACTTGGGAGACCGTCGTGGCGTGGGCCAACTCCATATCGCCTCCACCTTGGCTCTATCAACCTCAATTCCTGTGGAGTCACAACATAGCCAAGAAAAGAGACTCGATCCGTGCAAAAGGTGCACTTGTCAAGGTTACCAAACAAACGTGCATCTTTCAAAGCATTAAAAACAGCACGTAAGTGATTCAAATGTTCATCCATGGACTTGCTATAAATCAAGATATCATCAAAGTAAACAACCACAAATTTGCCAATGAAAGGACGTAAAACCTCGTGCATTAATCTCATGAAAGTGCTAGGTGCATTAGTTAAACCAAAAGGCATGACTAACCACTCATACAAGCCGAACTTAGTTTTAAAAGCGTTTTCCATTCATCGCCAAGTTTCATTCTTATTTGGTGGTATCCACTACGCAAGTCAATCTTTGTGAAAATTATAGCACCACACAACTCATCAAGCATGTCGTCTAGCCTAGGAATAGGATGACGATACCTTATAGTAATGTTGTTAATGGCTCTACAATCTACACACATACGCCAAGAACCATTTTTTGGGAACCAAAAGAACAGGAACAGCACAAGGACTAAGGCTCTCACGTACGTACCCACGGTCCAAAAGGTCTTGGACTTGTCGCTGAATCTCCTTAGTCTCTTCGGGATTGGTCCTGTATGCCGCACGGTTTGGCAAACTCGCTCCAGGGATGAAGTCAATCTGGTGTTCAATCCCTCTAATGGGTGGAAGTCCTGGAGGTATCTCATCAGGGAAAACATCTCTAAACTCCTGCAAAAGGTTAGTGACAGGAGCAGGCAAAGTGCAAGGTATATTATCAAGGGAAAATAAAGCATCTTTGCACACAAAAGCATAGCATGTATCATTAACATCATCAATTTCAGCAAGGTCTGATTTTGTGGCAAGCATAACAGAATTTTTCAAATGGATTACTTGCTGTTTTTCAGATTTATCATGTGCCTTTACATCATTAGCAGCAGCAACTCTCTCCCTATCGGCCTCTATAATCTCATTTGGGTCAAAGGCGTAAAGTAACTTTCTTTCCCTTATGCATAAAAGTGTATTTGTTACTACTACCATGGTGTAAAGCATCATTATCAAATTCCCAAGGTCGACCCAATAAAAGAGAGCATGCTTGCATGGGAACCACATCACAATCAACATGATCAAGCATAACCACCAATGGAAAAATGGACTCGGCATGTTTGCGTTACCTTAGCTTTTCCGAATCATTTAACCACCGAATATGGTATGGATGTGGATGTGGTCGCGTGGTCAAGCCAAGCTTCTTGACCAAATCAGAACTCACCAAGTTGTTGCAGCTTCCTCCATCAATGATGACACGTGCACGCCGGTTCTTGATTGCGAAGAAAGTCTGAAACAAATTATGGCGTTGAAGCTTGTCGGTTTGTTCTACTGTGTGCCGAGGACTCGCTACACAATGATGCTCCGTAGCGTCGCTGTGGACACCCACCAAGGACCAGTCGTCATCACCACCGCCATTGTCATCCGAGGCGCAGCGGCATCATCATCCTCCTCGACATCGAAGTGCTGATGTAGCCTCCATCTTTCGTGGCGATGTATGCCCGTTGGCTAGGGCAATTCTTCCGCACATGACCAAGCCCATGGCAGCGGTGGCACTGAATATCGGAGGAGCGGCCCGTTGAAACCACGGAAGAAGAACTCTTGGCTGGAACTCGCAAAGAATTTTTGAAGGTGGCCGGTGGCGCTGCTGCAATCTTGTTCACGGTGGTGGAGGAGAACGAAAATCGAAGAAGACTTGGGCAGTCCCGCCGATGTAGTCGTTCGCGGCGTGTAGAAGGGTCGTTCGGTGCGTGCCTTCGCTGATTCCTTGCGTCCTCGCAATTCTTTTCTGCAAGCATAGCAAGGTGGAACAAGCGGTTGTGATGAGTAAATTCTTTATAATCAACAATATCCTGAATTTCACGCCGTAACCCCGTAGAAACGACAAATCTTATCCTCCGTGTCCTCAACAACCCCACAACGCATCATACCCTTTTGAAGCTCAGCATAATAGTCTGAATGTAACGATCACCTTGTTCTAAGCGCTGCAATTTTTTCTCAATTCAAGTTTATATGTGGGAGGAACAAAACGATTACGCATATCTTCTTTTAACCGCTCCCATGTATCAGGTTGTAGCGCATGTTACTTAGTTCATTCCACGGATAATAGCAAAGTCCTTAAACTCACTAGTAGCTTGTCTAACTCTATGTTGTTCAGGAACCAAGTGAGAATTAAATTTCGCTCTACCGTCATCTCCCAATCAAGATATATATCAGCATCATAAAGACCAGCAAAAGATTGAATGGTAAACTTGACTTTAGCAAAGGGTCGTCGTTACCATGACGGTTCGTGATTACCTTCCATACCATGTCGGTTCTCGTTATTACCTTCCATACCATGTCGGTTCTCGGTATTACCTCCCATACCTTGTCGGTTTTTGTGAAGACGCCGACGTAGTCGTCGCACCTTGTGTCGCCACGATCAATGTTGCCATCGCATCATACACTGTGTCATCATCATGACGATGGCCATCATTGACAGTGGCGGCGTGCCTCCAATTTGTCCATCCGACCGGTGAGGTCAGCCAACCGCCGCTCCACCCGCTCAATGCCTTCGTGGTGTTCAACTTGGCAATGGCGGCGACGATGGTGTCCATTCTCGCGCCGAGTGAAGCATTTTGTTTGTCGAGCGCAGCTTGTAGCCGGCGCGACTAACACACTCGTTGAAATCGACCGGTGACCCGCTTCCTTCGTCTCCGCCATGGTTAGTGGAAACACAGGAAAACAAAAGGATTATCCCTATCAACTACAAATGAAGGCGGTGGAATCTCGCAAAGGAAGTGGCTTACCAAGCTCTTGCAAGTGTTCTTACCAACGCAGAGGTGGTACAACCGGTGGTGGTTCGTGAAACCATGTCGAGCGTGGGTACGATTGCAAGGGTCAAAACTGTGCTATCCCGAAGTAGATATATGGAGCTTGGAAGGCCAAATATATCGATGGAACACAAATCAATAACAGATAGTAATGCTGAATAAATGTCCAAAGCACTGGTCCTAATTGCTGGCCTAAATGTGTCCTATATCGGTGTTAGGATATGATGAACAAGGAATCACGGCGTAAAGTAAGCGAAGACAAGCAACAAAGATGGCAGGAATGAGAAACTTAATTCAGCATAAGCACAAAACAAATGAAGCTCTGTCACCTAAAAGCGTGCTCGTCGGTTTTTCTCTTTTTTTTTTTTTAGGCACGAACTCAGTGCCTTTGCTCATGCAGCAAAACTAGATGCTGAAATTTTTTTGTTTTTTTCTGTTAGTTTTTCACAAAGCGAGCACGAAATAGGAACCACACAAAGTTTCAATTCAATCGATGTAAGGTGTGGCCTACGAAAATAATGAATGTGCTGGAAATTCGGTGAATCAATTTCGAGCTCGAGTACTGCACTTTCTAGGCCGAATTTGGGAAAATAAAATCGCGAAACCCGATCGAGTCAGTCGGTTTCGGATGCAAAATTTAATTTCACCCAATTTCAAAAATCGCTGATTTGAGTCCGTATGCAAAAGTTATGGCCGTTTGAAGATAGGACTCCGAGTTATGGTTTCTGTGGAGGCCGAAACGAAATCGGGTGGAGGAAATTGGTGGAAATTGGTGGCGGAAGCTCGGGGAAAGGTGGGGGATGGTGTTGTGTGATCACGAGACGCGAAGGATGACTCAAACAGAGGGTGGGATATGGGTGGGAAAACAAAAACAGAGGGTGGAATACGCGATGGATGACAGCTAGGGTTTGTATGAGAGGTGGCGGAAGCAAGATAACCCGAAACAAAACACGATCTAAACCAGCAACACAACTCGACTAAGGACACAAACTCAACACTACGGACTCTGAAATTAAATTGTGCAAAAGGCTAAACAAGATCTGGGACAGGAAACAACCTACGACTACAAAGGTAGGGTATTCTCGAACCTGAAGGAACACCTGAAGCTCTGATACCACTTGATGGGAACGGGGCCCCGATCTTCCAACAGGTTCTGGATACGTTCGATTTGGTGGAGGCGCGACACAAATCGATCCGGCTTCCGAACGACACGTTCCGAACCCCGCAATCGCAGCACCACGTCTCCTCAGGTTATCAACCGTGCGCAGCCGGTTGACCTCGCCAAGAAGGCTAATCCTTGCCTGCGAATCGAAGAACACAAGCAAGAACAAGGAAGAACACAACTGAATTGCAGATGTATTGATTCAGCACTCGAGAGTTGGGGTCTCACAAACCGATGAACGGCGAAATTGTTCAAAGACAGAATTGATCTAAGCAAAACCCGAACCCTAATGGTGGGGTGGTGGCTGGATATAAAGGAGTGAGGGGCGTGCAAAACCCCTGGACGCACCCTAATGGGCTCCAACACGATACAAAGCCGAAAGGCCCAAAAGACGGTGGCGCAGCACCCTGACAGATTCTGAACGTCCACTTGTTTCGACGATTCCCGTTGACTCAGAAGGAATTTTTACATGGGACCAGAGCCATTGGAAAGGTAGTCTTCTCAGCTTTCCATAAATATGTAGAACATCCAAAACGGAGTCCGGATGCGATCTGGGCGTCCGTTTTAGTGCGACCTGGTCCTGGACTCCGAATTGTATTCGAAGTCGGTTTGAGTTGGGCCTCCAACATGATTCGACCGCCCTTGCTGGACTTGTGCGCCTCGTAGTCCTTCTCCAAGTACTTCTAGGTCCTCTCCATGGTTCCTAATCATAATTAAATTATTAGGTAGCAATCGATTCTCAAATGAACAAAAAGAAGTACTTAGGAACGAGCTCACCTGTAAATACAATTGTCGAGCGCGAGCTCTAGTGATTGGTCCTTGAATGTCAAGTGGAGGAGTGTTGTGTGTATCCGAAGAAGTGATGTCCTCATCAATATCCAAGTAATGTACCTCTCTAGAATTCTACATAGATAGACCTGGTGGATGCCATAGCTCATTGTGTCTTGTTATATAGAAGCCCACACCATGCATCCTTAAAGTCAAGCTTGTTGGCTCTATTCCCGTTAATGCTGGGCGAGGGATGGTATATCCATGCCTGCCAGGGATGCTAGTGCATGGTGCGCAGCTAGGGACTGGTTTCGTGAATGTCCAAGTGGATATAATTAATGATGTTTTCAGGGCCGTCCCTCTTGAGAAGCCCCCATACATTCATCTAGTGGCCCAAGAGGGACATCGCCCGGAACCCTTCTGTGCCACGATCTCCACATGGCCATCCCTCTCCAACAGAACCCTCTATGATTCTACCTCAAGCTTCGCTTCAGAAGCCCATCGCATCCGCTCATGTGGAGACAACGGCAAAGATATATCACAAGCGAGACGCTAAGGCCCAACTGAAGAATATTAAGGCACCTTCAGGGCCTCGGATGTTCAATCTTAGAGTGTTGTTGGTCCCTGAGTCACAATTATCCAGCCTTGGACTAGTTTGCAGGACTTTGCATTCCTGGTACATGCAGAGGTCCTAGGAAGCCAAACCGCCAAAGTGGATTCACCGTGAGATACATGGAGGTGCATTTCCTCCATGACTTGGACTACTTCATCATGACCTTCGATGACTTATTCTTACTATTCAACCTTGACAAATTTGACGCCTCACTTCTACGATGCTGGACACTGTAAGTGTACTGTAGAATCAAGTTCTACATTCATGTAATACAGATAAATATCATAACTTATTGCTTATGTATAGATACATGATTCTTCAAGTTCGACGACGGCGATAACCCATGGGTTTCCTCAACCCACACTTGGTCTTTGAGAAATGCATCAAGGATAACGCATCCTTCGTCCAAGATTACCAAATAAAGGGATTGCTTACTTAGAGTGACATGGACTACAACATGGTTCCCTTCAACCAGGGGCGAAGTGCTTCACTTGTTACCATACAAATTTCATTTGTACTTCATACACAACATGAACTCAAGATTAATCACTATGGCAACATACATGACTAGGGCTCACTGGATTCTAATTGTGATTATACCTGTTGGATCGAAATCGGCAGCAGAGGGGGGTGAATGGTGCCTCCTAAAAATCGCCCACAAAGTATCCACACAATTTCTCGTCCGATAGCTAAAAAGCTATGAAGAAGGAATATGCAATTTTACTGAAGAAGGAGCATAGACAATAAATTAGAAAGAAGGCAATTTTGACCATAAATCAGAGATCTAACCATAAAGGACAGCTCAAAACAGTAAGAAAACAAATAGGGCAGCAAGCAGCAAGAATAGCCAAAGAAGTAAACAAGAGCACTGCTAACAATAGAATGTAGCCAATGAAGGAACATGGATTGTTTTCGCTGCCGAGAACTCAGACTAGCAGGCCGAAATGAGGATGTTATTGCTGCCGAAAGAGTGAACTAATAAAGAAAAGAAGAAAGTAAAAGCCAAAAAAATAGTAGTTCAGTTCGGCTGGCAAGAGATCAAAAGGAGAGCACAAAACTGATTAAACTTCCTTGCTGGCCGAGAGGAACTTGGCTGCCGTGAGAAGTGATTAAACTTTTCAATACTTTAACCATGAACTGCTATAGACTGAAAAGGAACACTTTGAGTACAGTCAAAGAAACAAAATAAAAAAGGAGAAAGCTGAACAGCACGGCAGAAAACAAAAATGGCAAGGGTATTCCAAAGAAAACCGCCCACTTTCTTAGGCCAAGAACTGCCAAACGATGGGATTTTGCTTCTTGAAAATAAACAGCACAGCACTCAGATGATAGAGTAGATGAACACGTACGCATATGGATGGCTAAATGAAAAGGAGTCCAATCGATAAACCATTAAACTTGAGAAAGATGGAAACTTGAAACATCTCATCCGAGATAAAAGCTATGATCAAAATCCTTTGTCTGCATCTCTTTTCAAGTAAAAGATAAGATCTAAAAACCAAATAACAAGAAGCAAATTCAGAGAGATAGCAGATTTGCTAAAGAGACAAAGCACGAAAAGAAGGCTGTGACTACAACAGAAAATATAGAGCACTTGACGGCACAGGAAGAAATGAACAAGAACCAAAGCAATCAACAACAAAAAATAATCACAAAGAGAACTAAACAAAGAACAACACGAACAAGAACAAAGCATCTCTCATAGATTGATAATGAGACATACGCAATTACATATGAGGGATTTCTCAGCTCACCTCTCTCTCAATCTCTCCCTAACTAAGTCCCCATACATGCTTAAAAGATCAAGAACTCATACTATCTCCTCAACACAACACATGGAGAGAAACAAATACAACTTTCACACACACTATCTCTCTATTTCAGCACTAGAGAGCACCTCTCTATTTATAGCCTCCACTAATAGGTTTGCAACACACTTTACCCATTAGCCCTCAACAACTCATGGCGCTTTATCCACAATCCACTTCCTTTAGTGCAGCTTTGCGTATTCACCAAAACGCCCCTCGCGCACCTTCCAGGAAGCTTCCTCATTCCTTGCCCTCCAAGCCACACAGCCACCTCGAGTCCTCACCGTCTTCAGCACACCTCGACCGTTCTGACCTCGGCACCGCCCGCGCCTAGTCCGGTCATCCCGTGCCTCGGCACCGCCCGCGCCTAGTCCGGTCATCCCGTGGCTCGGCACGACCTCGCCTCAAAGTCCTGCAGCCATCACAGACAAGAAACAAATCACATAGCACCGCTCGAAATATTGTAACCATACAATACCGTCAAAAGAAACACTCAAAGCTCAAACCGATCGAAGCGAAAAATAAACGACTTAAGCACGTTCGACCTAGCTCGACAAGGTCCGACCAAAACCGATTGCTGAAGGAACGCGCGTAGGCTACGATAGCAGAAAATAAAAAATTTCTACCGCGCACACCAGGACATCATGCTAAGGAGGGATCATAGATCGTTACCACTAGACGCGCGCATGCAGTGAAGAAGAGTTGGAGAAGCCGATCCAACCACGCGCGTCGAGGTAGTAGTGGAAGTAGCCGATCGTCCCGAACAGATCGTCTCCTCCACGCGATCAACCACACCACGAGCAGATCCAATCTGTAGTTTGTTGATGCCGATCAACACCGCAACGAGCAGCGCCTCCACCGGTATCCACACGTCCGGGGCTGGAACGCCGATCGCGAGTGTACCAGCACTCGCGAGCGGCTAGGGTTTGGCTCGGGAGGTGACGGCTAGGGTTTTGCTCGGGAGGAACAGGCGTACATCCTCACCCCCGCCTCCAAATATATAGACCTCCTCACTTGGGCCTCGTGGACCGAGGCCCAATAGGAGTCTATCCGGATCTCTATCCGAATTGAGCCCACATCCGAATCACATTCGAATTAGTGTTCCAACCCGTTAAGTGTGCGACACAGAGGTTCACGTATACTTGGTCGCGACGGAAACACCTTTCCGGTCACCCTGTTAATAGCGGCCTCTAGCAAGACATATTAACCCCAAAGTATATGTAAAGATCATATCGATTGAACTCGTAATGTTCTCATGTATGAATCTCTTTGCCTCACGATATAGATTAAGCTCAAGGCGAGACTGTGTCATCCTCTTAATAGCTCAATCACTCTCTCGATTCCGTGATAGATTATAAACTTGTGATTGACTCCTCAATCACATTGGCATGGCCATGCACTTTCATAATCCATTACATCGAGGGCCAGAGATATCTCTCCCATAAGGAGGGGCAAATTCTATCTTGATCATTCACATCCCACTACATGTTTCATAGCAAACCCGAAGACTACTTTTATGACTACCCGATTCACGGAGTAGTGGTTAGTAGTCCCAAAATAGGCTACTACGCATATTGGGAACCATGATGATCTCAAGTCTAAGGATTCTACATAAACACTACTTGAGACCAACTAATGACACATGGAATCTCTGCGGTGTCTCATGGCGGGTCTATCCAACATATGTTCACTAACACATGTCCATATTATTGATTTGGTATCTCCATACCATGATCCATGAGACATGATCATCAATCAATACATATGTTGATCTTTGAATCATATTTGTTCCTCATATGATATATGATCAGGGATCATTTAGAAATAGCAACATTTTGGCATTAAGAGTCTCATGAATAAGTCACATACTCATTGATCAATAATGATAATGTCTATTTCAAGGAACAAAGCAATGTATCATAAACATAGTATGTGATATATTCAACATCTCCATGTTGCCTCTAGGGCATATCACCAACAATTGCACCGTGCAAACGACATGGTCCAAACCACACAAACCAAACTCGACTTTCCTAAAACAGATGTCAATTACTCATCACACAACCGGGGTCACCTCCACATGGTCTCTCAATACCAAAGTGGAGTAAGGTAATATACCTTGATTTCTTACA
This sequence comes from Dendrocalamus sinicus, assembly GCA_036346575.1. Classification (NCBI taxonomy): domain Eukaryota; kingdom Viridiplantae; phylum Streptophyta; class Magnoliopsida; order Poales; family Poaceae; genus Dendrocalamus; species Dendrocalamus sinicus. Next base: position 10,796,018 of record CM070656.1, on the reverse strand, counting down.
TAAGGGCAACTACGACTTCACCCTTGTGCAACAAACTATTGACATGTAAACTCATTTCCTCCATATATAACTCTATTGTAGTCTTCCCTTCATTTGTAATGGCCGAGGCTAACTTTTCTGGAATCATGTAGGTTGTTTAGCGCTTACGTTGCCCAGGGAGAAAGACACAAGGAATCCAGCACCACACTACAACACATGATGTGATTTTCAGTACGTATACAACACAACAATCATGTATCACACTTTGTAATAATACCTCTAGAACTGACAATATCTATGTATGTAATTCTATTTTTGATGTACCACCAGATGCTATAGGGCAACGTATGTGGATTGTATGTTTGCAGACATAGTCAGGAAATCATGGACAGTAAGCTGAAAGATCTAGAGGTTTGTCAACCTACCAATATTTATTTTATGATTATCAATTTCTATATATGTATATATATGCTAATTACTTTAACACACTTAGTGACAGGTTGTAGAATTCGACTCAAGTGCATACTATCTTGAGAACCTCACTGAAGTTCAAGGAAAGCTCTCCGAATTCTTGATGGCAGAGGCCATTCAACGAAATGGAGAGTTCAACCCCGGTGAAGATGATTAGTTGTATCAAACACTTGATTCAATTGTAATTCACTCGATTCTGCTTAATCAAACAATTAATTCGATTGTACTTCATTCAGTTGTTTAATTCATTTGTGAGATCTGTATAATGAGGTCATATGATATATATGTGATCCGCTTGTATTATTTAATTCATTTGTGAGATCTATATAATGATTGTCCTGTGCTATATATGTGATCTTCTTGCTTATTTTTAGAGGGCATAGCTAGCATTTCCTGAGGCTAGCCAAAAAATAGGAAATAATATAGTTTTTCAAATAGCTATCACAGATGGTATGTAATGCCAAACTGTCTGTGATATGTCTAATATCATAGACGATTTTTAAAAACAACCGTCTGTCATATGTCTGCTATCACAGATGGTTTTTGGTATTACCCGTCTGTGATATCTTACATATTATAAACGGTTATTAGTATTGGTCATCTATGATATGTAATATATCACAGACGGCTATTTTTAATAACCGTCTATGATAGCAGACATATCACAACAGTTGTTTTGAAAAACCGTCTATGTTGTAACTTATCACAGACGGTTTGAGAGCCATCTGTGATAACCACCTGTTATCATAGACACATAAATTCAGATGGTTCAGAAGTCATCTGTGATGACAATTTTAAACCATCTGTGATGACCCTTTCTATAGTAGTATTACTGGGTTTAAGCTTGACGGGAGGGGTCAGTGCTAGGACAAAGTTTCTGGAAGGCATTATTATGATCATCTTAGTAGCATGCCTAAGGAAGCACATCATTGGCCGATAGTGTGAGTTGATCATATCATGTGCAGAAAGTTGTACAACCTTCGTAAAGCATTAATAATCTATTCAAATAGCCAAGCCCATAGTTATGGACGTGCTCAGGGATTTCACATGAGGGGTAGATTTTTATAAACTAAAACTAGAAAGGAAAAGCTTTGTGAATATGATGGATAGGTTATGTGAAATAATGTTTTACTTGTGCTATTCATTACTACTACTTCAAGTTATGCTTTCAATCTATTTATTGTATTTATAAATGAACTTAGCTTTATGCAACATTAGCCAAGATAGCTATTTCCTTTGTAATAAACCTTGCATCTATATATTGCATTCTATGTGCACAACTTGTTGAGTACTCCATTTACCCACCCTTGATACAATCACAACTCAGTTGTGCAAAATAAGAATCATTGCCGCTCTTTGAGTTCTACGAAGGAGGTTAATCGCTAGGTCTCATACCCCGGTCGATTGCCTGTGGCATGAGATGGGTCGCCGCTGGAGTTCTTTCATTCCACTACTGTTTATTTTTTTAGTGTCTAAGCCCTACATGGCTAAATAATTATAAACTTGACCATAAGGTTAAAACCTTTATTTCTTAGCAAAACTCTTTATTTAGTTATTTATCGCTGTGTATGGATGATATTGCATCGATGTTGCCACTCTATGCATGAGCGTGATCTTGGACTAGTGTAGTATACACAGAGAATCTGGATTGCATATTTGGGTCCTGACAACCAACATGGGTGGTGATAAGAACATGTACTCTATGGATACAACCATATTTGCTATGCTTGTTGTTCCAATTACAAGAACTACTACGCATCTCTTAAATTATCAGGTGAGCTCGTTTCAAGGAGGTTTTACTTTGTTTGATAAAGAATTTATGATATTACATAATGAGGGTTTGTTGCGTTTGTTATCATGTACCAAGATTTATGATCAAGATCATGCTATACGTGAGGCTACACATATGTTAAAACCGGGGACGGTTTTCTGTCAAGAAGAGGAGGAGGATGTGACCATGTCACAAACGTATACGACCATAGCACCCAATATCAAGATTGAACAAAAGGTGAATTCGTTTCTATCTATTCCTATTAATGTTATTTATGAGAATGGATTACTACCTCATGTCACTACTTTGTACATTCTTAGGTTTGACAAATGGAAGACTTTTGAACCGAAGGGAAGAAGGAGGCCGGGGCCAAATCAATGGAGAAAAGCAAGTAAGAAGAAGGCCAAGGAGAAGCCATGCAGTGGGAGGGCAAAAGGGGAGAGGTCCAAGAACTTAAATCTCATTTTTTGGATGAGGTTTTCAAGCCCAATTCAGAATTTCCTTAAGCCCAACGAAAATCAATCTCGGAATCAACTCAGAACTCAATTCGGATTCAGTTCGGGACAGCCAGACATGCCTGTAATAAAATGGCCATAACTTTTACAAACGAAGTTCGATTTTGGTGTTCTTATGCTTGTTGGAAAGATTATTTCAAGCTCCATCCAATGGGTAAGGCCTTAGCTTCAGAAACATTTTGGTCGCATCGTAACCGCCAAAACAATCTGACACTAATTCAGCCTGACAAGACCGACTTCCAACATGCATAGAATTCGTATCCGGGGTTCGTTTGGGATGGGTGAGTACTTGATGGAAAGCTTATCTAATCCTATTTCTAATGGATCTAGTCTCACCTCAAAATTCCTTTTGTGCAGAAAGATATCACTGAAACAAGTCAGGACTATTTCTGAATCCGAGTCTAAAGGTGTTGCGCCACCTCCAATTGGGCCCAAGGGCTTTGTAATTTTTTCAGGGTAGGTGTCCAACCCTAGGATGACCCTTGATCGCCCCTCTATCTTCTCCAACTCATATATTCACCCTCTACCCCCTTTGAACTCTTTGGATTTCGTTGAGTTTAGGTTTAACCATTGTGCAAACTTCTGTTCTTCAGTTGTGTCGGACGACCACCTGTCAAGACAGCCTTTGGAATCCCACCTTTTGAATTCAATATAAATATTTACAATTTCATATTGCTTGTTATCTTGTTCTTGCGTGTTCTTTGGTTGCATACAGGAATAGACCTTCGTGGTCAGGTCAACCGCGTTCTTGGCACGGTTGATAACGACTTGGAGTGTGGTTCAGTGATTGCTAAGGCGCAAGCAATGTCATGCGGTTGTAGTCGGTTCGCAAGGGTCACCTCCACCAAAATTGAAGTTATCATCCTATCGAAAGATCGGGACCCCATTGCCTCATCAGGTGGTTTAGATTTGCTTAGCCAGGCTGAGTTAATGACATCATTTTGGAATATCAAATTGCACCTGACTAATGATATAAGGAATTGCTTTGTGAACAACTATGTGCATTGTGTGTTATTCTCAATGTCATATGTTGCACTTTAAAATCAATTGGTGGATAAATGACTTTGACTAGGGCAATTTGAAAGTACTGTGTTAACAGGCTGTGTGGACAATGTGTGACCTCTTTATGTAGTTAGTGAATTGGATAGTATCACTCTGATTACTTAAGGACTTAACTTTATGCATCATTAAACTGAGCCCCCTCATACAACCATATGCTCTATGGAAAGGGCCTAGCTTAGTAAGTTACTGAGTTTCGGTATTGACTCCTCATGTGGTAAGTTAAGCTTTGTGGAAAGGGCTGAATGGTGTAGTTGCTTATGACGGCTGCATTGTATGGGCGGGTTTTCAAGCTTCGGGCCTACTCGCATGTGTTGGGGCGAGACTATCAGGTTTATACTCTGTAGAGATTGTACACTTTACCTATAAGAGATAATCAACTTGTTATGTTTCACACATTTTCTTGGACATGTAAATCAAGGAGATCATCATAAGGCCTTTACAATACATCACCCAATGTAAGTTACACCTGCTAAGGTTTCGTCTGAGTGAAGTTATGTCCACCACACCTAGAACCCTCTTGCGCCACATGGCGGCTTACACCAGCGACATGACCTGTGTCCACGTCAGCTTAAAACCAGTGACACAACTCGCGGGTCACTCCAATGGTGCAACCGCACTAGTGGATGCAAATTATTTAGCCAGGACATACCTATTATAGATTTATGGTTATACTATTTTACATTGAAAAGTCATCACAGGATTCAGTCCTCAGAGTTATCTATGCGGTACATACTACAATCCACAATTTCTTATGCTACATCTGTACCAACCATCATACCATCCGCCCAGATATGATAATAGTATGTTTTGGGGGTTTGAAAAGCACAAAACTAAGTTGTCTCAAATATACCAGTCATTTCCCTCCAATGACTGCCCAAAATAAGTTTCACGATTAAAAAATAATGATTAGGGCAAATTAATGCCCTAATACTTAAGCAAGACTAGCATGACGCTTAAGTATGACCCATAACTAGTAAAGTCACCATTAAATATCTAGGGTGACAAGGATTATGTTATTCAAGTGTCCAACAGATGGTATGACAATATTACAATGTCAAGTAGGCATATATCTAATCTTAAGTTTAACATACATTTGCATAATAAGTAAAGCATATAATTTGATAATTTAAATGAATATAAATTTAGATAAAATGCAGGTTCAGTATGATCAAAGCATTAACTCGCCTGGCACACAAAAGGGTTGGTCTTGAACCGTGTCCTTTTACTGTACTCAGATGATCGCATCGGATAGCAAATAACACATGAGCAAAACAAATAAATTCAAATGAAAATTCAAATCAACTCCCAATCGAACAATTCAATTGCTATTAGATATATCTTGAATTAAAAAATAGAAACAAATTACATTAAATTTGGAGTTAAAATGAACGAGAACAGGCTTTCCAAAGTTTGAATTTGGGTTAAATCCAAAAATTAATAGATGAGAGACAGGGCCTGTTCTTTTCGGCTGTGGCTTATGGCTTTTGGCTGAAATTTTTGAATTTTGGCTATTTACAGTACAGATTACGAAGAGATAGATACTCACTTGCGATTTTGGCTAGTACAAATGTTGGGCTTTTAACGTGTAGATCATTTAACTTGTAGATCCCGTCTTGAGAAAATACTCCGTTTGAAATTTAGGTACTATAGCAAAAGCCAAAAGCCGCCAGCTTTTGACTTAAAGAACAGGCCTAGAGTGCTCTCTCACTAACAGTTGGGGTCCACCAGTTTTTAATTAATTTTCAAATTATTTTTCTATTGAAAAAGCTCACTGAGACACAGGGGTGGCGCGACGCTGGTGAGACATAGGGGTGCATAGGGCAGTATTGAGGTGCACTATGGCACAAGCGGGAGTGGTGGACACAACTGATGGCACAGATAGGGCACGCACAGTGTGGTCAGTGCTCGTCCGGGGCGTGACCTGGGCTGCACGGTCCAGGCTGAAGGCTAATTGGGTGGGGCTAAAGCTTGGTGGGGTAGGAGTAAAGGGGAGATGGGGCTGGGCCAAGCCCAAGAGAGTTTGGAAATGGGCCCTAGTAGCGTAGAACCCCGAGCCCAATCAACCACTCAGGTAGACTTCCCATAGCCCGTAGATGCTCTCCTAGCATGGAATTAGGCCCTACTAGCGTAAAACACCATGGTGCCATGCTCCGGCTATCACCGCCACTTAGGCTTGTCGCTGACCATTACTCAAACCGAATCAAGCAATGAGACTTGGCCTAGAAGTTCGCGCTGTGGTGGGGACTCCATTTTTATCATTTCCTCCGGCCACCATGCCTCCCCTTACCGGCGATGAGCGCTGCTCTCCTCAGTGGGAGGAAAAAAACTATAGAGCAGTCGTTAATTTAAACCTGTGATTAGATTAAGGATAATAACCATAGTTAAACACTCACTAACATGTGAGTTCCTCTGGTTTAGTTAAGTCACTAAGCCTATGACCTGTGGGCCCCTACAATTTAAAAACACTTTTAAACCAATTAAATGAATATAAGTCACTGACATGTGGGCCTGATTCACTGTGGCTACAGTGCATGGACCCCACCTGTTAGTCACAATAACCCTTTTCCAATTAAGAAATAATTCCAAAAAGAAATTAAAATTCGTGGACCCCACCTGTCATACACTATGCCCTTTTTAGTAGAAACAAATAGAAAACAAAATTAAACCCCTATCTCACCTGTCAGTGAGAGAAACTCTCTCTCCCCTTTATTATTTTCTGAATTAATTCAAATTCAAACTTTGAAAGGCTCATTCTCATTCATCTTAAGTTCAATTATGTGAAATTTATTTCTAAATCCATCTAAAATCAAGATCTATCCAATGGAACTGAAATTAGGAATTTTGGAGTTCATTTGAATTCTCATTTAAATTTAATTCTATTTTACTGGCTTACGAAGCATAAGAAGAGCAACAGTTAGACTCAAGTCAAGGCCTGTAAGATCAAGCAACAAGTGAGCAAGGCTAGTCAATACGTTGATCATATTGAACCTATATTTTATGCAAGTAATATTTGTTTAAATTATCAAAATTGTATGCTGTTAATTGTTATGCAAATTATACTCTTCTTAAGATTATAGATACATGCCTATTAATCATTATGTTACTATTATACCCCATCCTTTAGAACAGTTGAACACTTAATCCTTGTCACCATAAAAATTTTAATGATAACCATACTAGTTATGAGTTATATCTAAGTGCCATGCTTAGCCTTACTTAGATACCTGGGGATATTAAATTGCCTCGATATTATTTCAAACATGAAAACTTAATTTAGGCAGTCATTAGTGGAAAGTGACTGGTATGTTGTAACTTGATTATTTTACACTCCCAAAAACCTTCAACTTGCTTAAATACCTAGGTGGATGGTAGAAGAGGCTGGTGTAGTAGATGCACGAGAATGTGTGGATTATGGTAGAACTACCCAGATAACCCTAAGGGCTTAATCTTGTGGTGACCTTTCAATGTAAAATAGTATAACCACAAGTCTATAATGGGTATGATGGCTAAATAATTTACCAAACCTTGGAATCATCTCGAATGGTGGAGTAAAGAAGGTGCATGCAGATTATGATCCGGCTTAAATGGGACACCAAGTGGAGGGTGATGTTTTCTTGCTGCACTAGTCGTTGGGGAGTTGCTCACGCTGCACTAGTCATTGGGATAAAATCTTCCCGCACAACTATGGGACCTTCTATAGGAAGGATGAGCCCATGGGTCGAGATGATGAAGGGGCAAGACATTGTAAAGGCTTCGTAGCAATCTTCTCGTTCTGCATGTCTAAGAAAACATGTGAAATATAACGAGTTGAATGCCACTTATGGGTAAAGTATACGATCTCTGTAGAGTTAAAACTATTCGAACAACCGTGCCCACGGTCATGGGCGGGCATGGGAACTTACTCGAGTTAGCATCTATTTCTAAAAACTATGTGGGTGGAATAAAAAGTGTCGGGCAATTAAAGCTCTGAATTGTGTTGCCATGGGCGGTCGGTCCCAGTGATAATAATGAGCAGATGTATGCTGGAAAACTAGCATATGGTGCAAGTAGCCATGTAACAGTTGATGGAGCCTACACTACTATTATAATTGCAATTCTTTTACACAATTTAGAAAAATAGTTTTTAGTTAAAATTGCTAAGTCTTAGGAATTTCTAATTATTGTAATTTTTAGAACTAAGGAGCAAATGAACCCAAACGATCATTGATCAGCCTTGCATTTATTATACTACATTTTGTGTGTTGGCTCATGGAGCATGGTGGTTTGTACTCACACTCGCTCACTCAATTCACTAAAAACCTAGAGAACTAGATCACTACGCTTATGATGATGCTCCTAGAAATGATGGGGATGAAAATGGAGGAAATTAGGGCGATTCCTAGTAGTCCTAGTCCCGGGTCAAGTAGGCTAAAAGGAAATTAGGGCGATTCCTAGTAGTCCTAGCCAGGATAATGTTTGTTGTACATGTTTTAACCCTTGTTGCTTTCTTGTGGTAATTTATAGTCCTATCTTGTATTCACTGCTTCCACTACTACTTTTGTAGTGTAAATATTTGGCCTGGTAGCTCTTAATGTAAACTATACCAAATGTGGAATATTTTAACTCTGATATTTAATATTAATGTATGGTATGGTTCATGCGATGCATGAAATGATTCAGTAATATATCTGTGAGCACTATCTACTGATCCAGGAAATAGTGCGGTGGAATCATAGAAGATTTTGGATTGGCAAAATCTAGGTCCAACAAGATTCTTATGGTCAATGTGGATATCACAGTGATTTCTAATCAAAAAAATGCCACTAAATTTTTAGAGCATGCACTACTTATGCTAATTCCAAGTTGTGAGTTAGGTAGTTGTCTTCATGGACATAGTTGTCTTGACGCATAAGCTATGACTTTTTCTTCTTGCATGAGTACGCATCTAAGACCTTGGTATGAAGCATCACAATAAACTTCAAAGTCCTTGTGTATGTCTGACAAGACTAACATAGGAGGATTAGTCAACTTCTTAAACTCTTGGAAACTCTTTTTACAAGCTTCAGTCTATTCATACTTCTTTTCTTTCTTGAGAAGATGGGTCAATAGTCTGAAAAGCTTCAAAAAAACCTTCTATGAAGTGTCTGTAGTATCCATCCAATCCAAAAAAACTACGCACTTTGGTCACTAAGGTGGGATGCTTCCATTCCAAAATAGCTTCAACTTTAGCTAGATCGACTGCTACTCATACAGTGGATATAATATGTATGAGGAAACTGATTTTATAGAGCCAAAATTCATACTTGCTATATTTGCCATACAATCATTGTTCTTTAAGCTTTTCTAGAACCAACCATAGGTGTTCGGCATGTTCTTCAATGGTCTTGGAGTAAATCAAGATGTTATCAATAAACATGGCCACAAACTTATCCAATTATTCCATGAATACTCTGTTCATGAGATTCATGAAGTAAGTTGGCACATAGGTCAAGCCAAACGACATGATTGTGAACTCATATAGGCCATTTTGGGGATATCCTCAGCCCTGATCTTGAGTTGATGATACCCTAACCTTAGGTCTATCTTGGAGAACACTATGGCTCCTGAGAGTTGATCAAACAATCATCAATGCAGGGCAAGGGATACTTATTCTTGATGGTTGCATCATTAAGGGCTCTACAATCCATACACATTCTTGTGATGCCATCCTTCTTCTTCACAAAAAGTACTAGTGAACCCCAGGGGGATAAGCTAGGTTTGATAAATCATTTCTCTTACAAGTCCTCAATCTACATCTTTAGCTCTTCAAGCTCATCGATAGCCATACTATAGGGTCTCTTGGTAATTGGGGTGGTCCCTAGTTTTAAATTAATGACAAACTCTATGTCTGTGTCTGGTGGCATGCCAGACAATTCTTCTGGAAATATCTTAGGGTAGTCTTGAACCAATAGCATTCCTTCTAGATATGTATCTTCAAGGTAATGGATTGCACGACTCAAAAGATAGGGATAGTCCACATTAACCATTATTGTGAGTCTGAGTACTTGGTAAGTATTACCTTTCTGTTGGCACAATCTATCATTCCTTGGTCTTTGACCAACCAATCCATCCTTAGGATGATATCCAATGTTTAGGATTATAGTAACATAAGCTATACTAAGAACCCATAATCTTCCATGGCAATCGCTACTCTGACACTTACTGATGTAGCAGTTAAGGGTCCCTTGGGTGAGCTCAGTACCATGGGTTTCTTCAACATGAAGATTAGCAACGTAAGCCTTTCGACAAACTTCTCCGATATGAATGAATGAGATGCCTCAGAATCAAAGAGAACATGTGCAGGTTCTAACTTAATAGAAAATGTACCCATCAACACTCTGGCAGCTTATTGTGCTTCTTCTATCATGACATGATTCACATAGCCCTGGTTCGGTGTTGGTGCTTCTCTAGATGCTTGTGGGGTCTGATAGCCCTTAGTGGGTGTTGATGATTGGCCATGGGCTGGAGTAGTTCCTATGTTGAACTTCACTAGGGAGGCTTGGCAATTCGAGCAATGGTTGGCAAAATGTCATTTCTCTTCACAACTAAAGAAATGGAGATGAGCTACCAGGTGGTTGCAGTGGGTTGTCCTGTTGGATGAGGAGTGTGAAGTACATTGCCACTAGGACACGGAGCTAGAGCTAGAGCTTTAGGTGGTGAGGCTACAATTTGCTTGAAAGTGTGATTTCCATGGTATGCTGACCTTTGAGAATAGCTTTCTTGTGGTTTCTCGGCTGCCATCTTGTGCTTGTTGCATGCTTCCATCATCTTTCTCTTATTTTTCAATATGAGAGCTTTGTTAACCATGTGGTGGAAACTAGAAAAGTCGTAAATGATCAACCGCATTCTCATCTGTTCGTGCATGCCTTCTAGGATATGGTCGATCCTCCCTTCTTCATTAGCTACATCTCTTGGAGCGTAGTGAGTCAACTGGTTGAACCGAGTGAGGTATTCATTGATGGACATGTTGCCCTGCTTTAGGGCTCTAAACTCATTTTTCTTCATTCGCATGATGCTGGCTGGTACAAAATTTGTCTTGAAAGTAGCCTTGAACTTAGTCTAAGGGATTGCATACCTTGTTGGATCAGCTTTCTCCTCTACTTGTTCTTCAACATTCTCTTTTGTAGCTTGCTTTTGTTGTCCTTCATGTCCTCCTTACACAAGTGAGCCGAGGCCAGGTGGGCTACATCCTAGAGAACATCTACAGAGGTGCTTCTGGGGTGTTGGGCCCTGAAGGTGTGAGGCTCAAACTCGCATCTCCTTTCAAAGAGAAACACCTCCATCATCTAGGACTCATGGTCCAAGATCTGAGTCTTCCCGCCCTAGAAGATGGGTTGGTGATGATATCCTAGGTACTACATAAGCTTACAGAGGATCTCCGCAAACTCACCCTCATCCTCGCCATAGCAGAAAAGTCCCACAGGTCCTGGTCAAATGATCCGACCATCTACAATTTTGAACAAGAAAGAGAGTCGGCAACAGAGTAAAACATAAGGAAAGTAAAGGTAAGTAAAGAACTAAGAGTGATAAGTAAGAGCAACAGATAAGCTATATTTTTATTGAAGCTTTTATTAGCTTTTGAAAATAAAACTTAAGCCCTTAAGTATACCAGTCTAACTATAGTCGTATGCTCTGATACTAGCTCTATCGGACCCAGATTTAGCCGATCCAGAATCATCTGTAAAACCAGTGCACTATTTCCTAGATCAATAGATAGTGCTCACAGAATACATTACTAAATCATTTCATATATGATGTAAACCATACTATACAATAATATTACATTCATCAGAATTTAAATAGGCCACATCGAGTTAAGTTTATAATAGTGCCAATTAGGCCAAATGATACATTACATAATTGTGAAAGTGGAAGCAGAAGCAAAAGGGAAGGGCACATCTCGCCACCGGCAAGCGACTAGGGTAAGTTGTGTGCGACCGATATTAATCAAAGACTTGGATAATATTGGTGCACACAAATCCAACTTTGTCAGCAAAACTGAGGTGAGACCTAGACTGCTAGAAACTATCCTAGTGTCCTCCATCTTCTTCACCATCAGTTCCTGGAGCATCACAGTATGCGTAGGGCCTGTTCTTTTTGGCTGCGGCTTATGGCTTTTGGCTGAAATTTTTGAATTTTGGTTGTTTACGGTACAGATTACGGAGAGATCGATACTTACTTGCGATTTTGGCTGGTACAGATGTTGGGCTTTTAACGTGTACTACGTTTAACTTGTAGACCCCGTCTTGAGAAAATACTCCGTTTAAAAGTTAGGTACTGTAGCGGCTGTGAAAAGCCGGCTGGCTTCCTCACTGCCGAACAGGCCCGTAGTGTCCTTGATCCACGGGTTATGAGGGATTGTCTGAGCAAGGGTGTGCATAAGCAATAGTACTTCATGATTCAATATACAAAATTCAATATTTATACATGCAAGGTTTGACAAGGTAGGGTCAGGTTTTTTATTTGCTGAATGCAACATTTGAAAACTACCATTATTAGGAAATCCTATAACCTAGCATTTTAACTAAACTATATTTTATTAAAGAGAGTGAAAATGTGTAATATTTATAACAGTGCAGATTACATCGACCTGTTACATAGTTCCATCCACCATATACTAGTTTGATTACTAGGGTCACATCAAACCATTATCATCATTGGGTTACATCCACCCAGAAAAATCCAAAACCAGGGTTACATCTACCCGACGAGTTTTCATCCCATCCAAAACAATTTTAGAAATAGAAACTAACTTGAGTAAGTTCGCATGCCCAATTTAACTATGGACACAGCTGTTCAAATAGTTTATACTCTGTAAAGATTGTACACTTTACCCATAAGAGATAATCAACTTGTTATGTTTCACATATTTTCTTAGACATGTGAATCAAGAAGATCATCACAAGGCCTTTATAATGCATCACATAGTGTAAGTTATACCCACTTAGGTTTCATCTGAGTAAGGCTACATCCACAACACCCAGGCCCCTCTTGCGCCATACGACAACTTACACCAGCAATATGATCTGTGTCTACATTGGCTTAAAGCCAGTGACATGAATCATGGGTCACTTCAATGGTACAACCGCACTGCTGCATGCAAATTATTTACCCAGGTCATACCCATTATGGACTTATGGTTGTACTATTTTACATTAGGATGTCATCACAGGATTCAGTGCTTAGAGTTATTTGGGAAGTACATACCATAATCCACAATTTCTCATGCTACATCTGCACCAACCATCATACCATTTGCCCAGATATGGTAACATTAAGGTTTGAGGGTTTTGAGAAGCACAAAACAAGGTTATTTCAAATATACTAGACATTTCCCTCTAATGACTGCTCAAAATAAGTTTCATGATTAAAAGATAATTATTATGGCTTAATGCCCTAGTACATAAGCAAGACTAGCATAATGCTTAAGTATATTATTCAAGTGTCCAACGGATGGAATAATAATATTACAATATCAATTAGGCATATATCTAAAATTAAGTTTAACATATATTTGCATAATAAATAAAATATGCAACTTGATAATTTAAATGAATATACATTTACATAAAATATAGGTTCAATATGATCAAAACATTGACTTGCTTGCCTCATAAGCAGGTTGGTCTTGAAATTCTTGAGTTGTCACGCACTACGGCTCTTCCATGTCCTTGCGCTCTACTTACATGATCACATCAGAAAGCAAATAACACACGAGCAAAATAAATAAATTTATATGAAAAATTAAATGAACTCCCAATTGAACAATTCTACTACCATTAGATAGATCTTAAATTTAGAAATATTTAGAAACAAATTACATTAAATTGGAGTTAAAATAAGCGAGAACAGGCTCTCCAAAGTTTAAATTTGGATTAAATCCAAAAATTAACATATGAGATAGTACTCTCTCACTAACAGGTGGGGTCCACTAGTTTTTAATTAATTTTTGAATTGTTTTTCTATTGAAAAGCTCACTGAGACTGACAGAAGGGTCCCATGGGATTTTAAATTAATTTTTCAACTAAAATTCTAAAGGAAAATCTCGAGAAACTGATGCAAACAATAAGGTAGGCCCACTTGTCAATGGCTCTAATCTTTAAACCAAGTTTTAAAATGTTTTTAAATTGAAGGGGGAGCACAGGTCATAGAAACCGAGCCTTAATTAAATGGGGAGGGCCCATGGGTCAGAGGGATTAGCCGATACTAAGCATGGTCACTAACTTCACCTTATTCATGCGCATTTAAACTAATCTCCCTCGCTACAATGTTCTTCTCCCACTGAAGAGAGGCGGCACTCGTCGCCAGCGAGAGGCACTGCGATGGTCAGAGGTGAGGCCCGAAATGGGTTCTACGGCTCAGTGCGAAGCTCCGGGCGAGTCAATGTAGGCGGGATTTAAAGGCTACGATAGTCGGTAGCGAGCTCAAGTGACGGTAGAACAGGGAGCATGGCACCACGGCGACACAGGGTGCTAGAGCCTAATTATCAGGTAAGGTAGCAACTAGGGGAAGTGAAGATCATACCAGAAGGAATAGCAAGGCTTGGGAAGCTCGGTGTGGGCTGGCGACAAAGGACTGGAGTGGCGAAGAGGGGTCATTGCGGAGGGCTCGTCGAAGACGAAGGGGATGGTCGGCGAGGGTCGGGGTGGCTGCAGGACTCCAAGGTGAAGCTCTAGACGAGGGGGATCAATAGACGATGCAGCAGAGCTCGATCATGTAGGCAATGGCTCAAGTGACTGAAGACAAGGAAGAACAGGTGTGCGGAGGCGCTCAGGGCAAACAAAGGCGAGGGGAGCAAAATTGAGGTCAAGATGGAGTTGACCAAAGGATTTATAGCCTCGGAGTGGGTAAGTGGTTGTTAGATACATTGATGGCGAGCGCAGAGGCCGAGGGTGGCATCATTGGCACACAACATGGCATAGGAGCAAGGGGCGGAGTCAGTGCATGAAGCATGTGCACGCGAGGGCTTCAACGGTCGGCCGCGGATCATGGGCACGTGGGGGCAACGCAGGCACGACATGGCACCAGGGAGAAAAGGAAGAAGAGGGGGATCCGGGCAGAGCAGGAGCGGTGTGGCATTGGCGAGACACAGGGTGCATAGGGCAAAGTTGAGGCGCTCTATGGCGCAGGCGGGAGTGGCGTAACAGGGTGCAGCCAGGGCGACGCAGGCCGACGCAAGCCAGGCCGAAGGCAAATTGGGCTGGGCCAAGGCTAGATGGACCGGGAGTGAAGGGGAAATGGATTGGGCCAAACCCAAAAGAGTTTGAGAAATTTGAAAATTTTTGAAAATTTGTTTGGAATTTGCAAAGCACTTTTGAATTTTGAACTCAAATTTTGAATTTCATTCAAACGAAGTTCTCACTCCCAAAATGGAATGTTACAAAAAGCTCCAAAGCGCCCCGCCATGTCACTAGATAGTTTGTTTGCCGTCCTATTGATCCGCAAATGTCTAACGTGATGTTTAGTGGAGAAGTCAATTTACCGATGCGGTTGTTGAGGAACCGTCGCTGGCGACCAGTCCAAGTGATTCCTCTGTTTAGAACAAGAACAAATCAATCACAGAAGAATAGACTGAACACACAGAGAGAGATAGAGAGAACTCCTGGTCTTTCTTTATTGCTTTCATTCATGTGTACATTATGAGGGGGTATAGGTCCCTATTTATAGTCTACGGTGGGGTGCCCAAATATGTCAGGACTCTGGCCGTGGGCCCAGTTTCCTAACACTCCCCCTTGGGCACTCACCCAACATGCTCATGCCTCGTCAAAACTCCATAAAAACCCAGTGGGAAAAATTTTGGAGAAAGAGTACATGATACATGTGATGCTGCGACGCACGAATTGCCTCATTAAAAACCTTGGTCGAGAAACTTCATGGAAAACTCGTCAAGGGAAAAAAAAGAGTACAATTCACCCAAATTCATTTGGTCTGCAGGACTTTATTCTTTGGGTACTTAATCTTCATTATCAAGATTTATTAGCAGGCTTGTGAGAATTCTCCCCCTAAATTCTGCACTTCTCTAAGTCTCATCATTCCAATTCCACGCACGCACCTTACAAAGCTAGATGCGGGGAGTGACTTAGTGAATAAATTTGCGAGATTTTCACATGACTTAGTATGCAGTACTTTAATTTTGTCCATCTTTTGCAATTCATGTGCATAGAAGAACTTGGGGTTGATATGCTTTGTGAGATGACTCTTCACATAGCCCGTTTGCACTTGTGCAACGCAAGCGGCATTATCTTCATAGATAATTGTGGGGGTTTGCACAATGTTCATCCCACATGACTGCTGGATATGGTGAACCATTCGGCGGAGCCAAGCGCACTCTCGTGCGGCTTCATCTGATGCTATAATTTCGAGTGGTTCGTCTAAGTAGCTACGTGCTTTGCTTAGACGATTTCCATGAAATTGCGTTCCACCACACAGAATACATAGTCTGCTTGTGACTTAGCGGTATGCGTGTCCGACAGATACCCAAAGATCTCGCATAGCCAATCAAGTTCAGATCTTGATTCTTTTCAGAAAAGCATCCAAGGTCCTTGCTTCCTTGGAGGTATCGGAAGATGTCCTTTATGCCCTGCCAATGCCTTTTGGTGGGCTCTGCACTGTACCTTGCTAAGAGGTTCACGGCAAATGCAATGTCCGGTCTAGTGCAGTTTACTAAGTACATGAGTGCTCCCACTGCACTCCACTGCACTCAAGTATGGGAATTCCGGTCCCAGGACTTCCTCCCCCTCTTCCCTAGGTCGGAAAGGATCTTTTCCTTGCTGTAAAGACCTACCGATCATCGGTACTTTCAAGGGAAATGCCTTCTCGAAGCCAAACCTTTCAAGCACCTTCTGGGTGTAGGTCAACTGATGTACCAAGACTCCTTCAGGGACATGCTCAAGCTGCAGGCCTAAGCAAAACTTGGTCTTAGCCAAATCCTTCATTTCAAATTCTGACTCCAAGTAGGAGCTTGCTTCTTTTATGTCTTCGACTGTCTCGATGATATTCAGATCATCTACATACACAGATATTATACAGAATCCATTCTAGGATCACCGTATAAATACACAAGGACAGTCTTCATTATTCGTGTAGCCTTTCTTGTAGAGAGTCGCTTAAGCGATTATACCACATTCTTCCAGATTGTTTCAGTCCATACAGTGACTTTCTGAGTTTCACACTGTATAGATTTCTATTTGCTCTGTCTTGGTTCGGGAGAGGGATTCCTTCAGGGACTTTCATGTAAATCTCCGAATCCAAGTTACCGTAAAGGTATGCAGTCACAACATCCATCAATTTCATTTCTAAGTTCAAGTTCACTGCCATTGAGATCAAATATCTAAAGGTAATTCCACTCATGACCGGGGAGTAGGTTTCTTCATAATCAACTCCAGGACGTTGAGTGAAACCTTAGGCTCCAGCCTTGCTTTGTATCTCACTACTTCATTTCTTTCATTTCTCTTTCGAACAAATACCCACTTGTGCCCAACGGGGTGTATGTGGGGAGGCGTGCGGCATACGAGCCCAAACACCTCTCTTTTGTTCAGAGATAGTAATTCAGTTGCTATTGCCTTCTTTCAATCTTCCCAATCTGATCTTTTCTTACATTCAGCGAGCGATGCAGGCTCGGGATCAATATCAATGATGGAGGCAATTTTCTTTGCGAAGTAGATATCGATATTAGCTATTGTCCTATTCAGGGACTCTCCCGTGTGCACATAATTTATAGTTATTTCTTCATGAGTTGCTTCTTCTAGAGCGATTGCTTCTTCTGGAGCTTCACCTTGCGCATCGCTTCTTTCAATTGCGGTGGCAAGTCCCTTTAGTTTTTCGGCTCCGATGTGTGCGCACGCATCCATGCCGATGGGGATATTCAGATCCGGTATGCCCTTTTTCTGAAGGTGTCATACTTGTGCCAGGTCTCAACTGGCTCCCCTTCTCTTTCTGGGGGACTTCAGTGATCGGCTGTGATAAGTCCTTCTTATCCTTTTCCACCAGGCGTCCCCGATTACTAAGGATTCGAGGAGCCAGAGTTCTCGTCCTCTTTTTTATTTTTCTGAGGCCTCTGGACGAGATTAGGGATACCTTCTGCTTTCTTTGGTATTTCAACCCTCTCCGGTGCAGTGCGTGCAGGCACATACGACTTAGTCGCGCTCTTCAAATCACTAAAGTGACCAGGCAGTTGATTTGCTAGTTCTTGCAAATCGATTATCTGCTGGACTTCTCTTGTCTTCTGGACTTCTCTATTTGCTTCACTAATGCGCGGGTCATCTGCATGAATTCCCGTGGCTTGCCAGGTAATGTCTTTTGGACTTCTCTAGTGCACGGGTCATCTGCATGGATTCCCCAGGCTTGCCACGTAATTTCCCGACATTCTTCATCAAGGGGTTGATTTCCTCCCCCTAATGTTGGGAAATTTTCGGTGGTGACTCTTGCGCTAATTGCATAGGTAAATGGATGTTGTAGGTCAAAAGTCTAAGGTTGACGAGATTCGCTGCATGTAGGACTGCGTGTCCCCAACATGTAGCTGGCAAATTACAATTATGCAAGAGGGGTCGGGCAATAAATTTAATTCTCTTACTTAAAGCCTCTGCCAAACCATTCTGGGTATGGACATGCGGTACCGAGTGCTCGACTACAATTCCCATCACCATGCAATAACCATCAGATGCCTTTGAAGTAAATTCGCCGGCGTTGTCCATTCTGATGGACTGCTCAGGAAACACATTTCTGATGCGAATGATCTGCGAGATCAATTTTGCAAAGGCGTGGTTTTTCGTGGATAACAAACCCACATATGACCACTTCGATGAAGCGTCAATGAGCACCATGAAATACTTGAATGGCCCTGAGATGGGCTGAATGGGACCGCAAATGTCTACCTGGATGCGCTCCAGGAATGCAGGGACTTCATCCTTCACTTTCAGAGTGGAGGGTCTAGTCATTAGTTTCCTAGTGGCACATGCAGGGCACACAAAATCTTCATGATTCGGGAAATTCTTCACATTAATATTATGCCCATGCGAGTTATTTATTATGTTTCTCATCATCCTAAGACTTGTGTGGTCTAATCTGTCATGCCAGAGACAGAAGAGTTCAGAGCTTCTAAACACTGTCTTCAGAACAGTGTACGCTGTAGGCGCTTTAATGTTGGTATAATATAGCCCAGTTTCAAGTAAAAGAAGTTTTTCTAATACCCTTTTCCATTCTCTTCGCGCTTCGTAATGAGCAGGTATTCCTTACCGTACCCTTCTTCAGTCTCAACGTGGAAACCATTGGCGCGAATATTCTTAAAATTTATGAGAGTTCTAGTCGATTCTGGGTACAATAAGGCTTCTTCAATGACCAAAGTTGTGCCCATTGTGGCTCTTCCTGAACCAGTTATACATGCATCGCTTCTAGCGATTATTGTAAGGCTGCCAGTGCTCTTACGAATCGACTGAAAACTTAGTCTCTCTTAAGATGATATGCATTGTGCCGCTGCTAGCAAAGCACACTTCCTTCATAGGGCGCTAACGCGTTCTAATATAGGATATTTTATTAACATGCATGAGAGGGCAATCAACACATAAATAAAATACTCCAGTATCAGAACATATCATGCCATCATAAACTGAATAAATGAATGAATTCTTCAAATATCATCCAACCATCACGAGAAAATAACAATTCTTAAGTACCATCCATGCTAATTTTAACATATTCTTCCACACAAAATAAATGACAATTAAAGTCAAAATGCATTCAGTGCACTAGACTTCTTGTACAATTTTCTCGGGGGTGACGTTCTCTTCAAGAGAAATCATGGTGTTGGCTGCTTCTAGGTCGAGAGGGTGTGCTGCTACCTGGATGGTCTCAACCTCCATCAGCGCGGGCAGCTGCTCGAAACTCTCCCCCTCAACCGATGCAAAGTGGGCTTCATGCTGCCCTTTGCCATCCCGTTTTGGCTTGCTAGCCTTATTCTCATGTGGAGCGTCTGATTTGCCTTTCTGGGCTACGGCTTTACCCTTCCTTCCCCCTTCTTCTTCATCAAGTGCTTCCGCACCTTGTGGCTCCCAGCATTGGCTTCACGGCCAGCGAAGCTGCTTGGTGGCTGAGTGACGTAATTCTTGCAGAGAAGTTCGTCCTGAGCCTCCGCAACCTGCATCATATTAATCAATTCGGCGTACTCCTTGTAGCCGTCTTGACGATAGATGCGGGTGGATTGTGCGGCATTGGGGTGAAAGGTGGACAGGGTCTTCTCAGTCTTCTGCTCATCTGTGATCTGCTTGCCACAGAGTTGAAGACTAGTACAAATCTTGTGCAAGGCAGAATTGTAGTCCCCGACCGTCTTAACATCGGCAAACCTCAGTCTGATCCACTCTCGCTCTGCTTGAGGAAGAATGGTGTACTTTAGCCTCTCAAACCGCTTCTTAAGTGCGGTCCAGAGTGCTAGTGCGCTTTTCTCCGCCATGCACTCATTCTTGAGAGTGAGACAGAGGTGATGCCTGAGAAATGAAATGTCTGATCATTCTCCTCAGGTGTGGGTTGGGCATCATTCAGTTCGTCAATCCCAAAAGCCGCGCGGAGCTTCTTGGCTCCAAGCACAATCTCGACATCGGATGCCCATATCAGATAGTTTTGACCATGCTGGGCCAGCTCCTCGAACTCCCAGTTCGTGATGCTAGTCATCTAAATGTGTATAAGTCTACTGCTGGTAGACATGCACGGAATAATTCCCTGCGGGTAAATAAATGGTACAAAAGGTTCTCTCAATGTTTCAGAATTTTCTATGCATTTTCTATAATTTTACTGCTAATTTCAGTGATTAAAAGCAATTTAAACAATTACAATTAACCAAAATAGTAAATAAATACAGAAAATATAGAGAATAATAATGGCAAAAATAAATAATCTTCAAATGCTAAAAATAATGCAAAATTTGGATTCCCGAGGCCCTTTTATGATAAAATACGAAATTTCAGCAAATTTTGCAATTCCAGGGGGTTTTACGCAAAATTTCAGTTCAGAGAAAAATTGGCGCAATTTTCTGATTTACAGAGTTGTTTTCTGTAAAATTCTGGACCCATATGTAAATCTGAGGACCTATCGGCAATTTTCAGAATTACCAAGACCTTTCTGCAAAATTCGGGACTTAAATTAAAGATTTATGGACCAGTCGGTAATTCCTCAAAAACAGAGGGTTTTTTTTTTGCAAATCCGCCTCCCACCCGATTCGGGCCTCCCCTACCCCCTTTTTTTTCTTTCTTTACGCCCTGCCCACTTGTATTCGGCCCGATGCGGCCCATAACGCTTTTGGCCCATCCGGCCGGTTAAGTCTCCCGTGTTAGGGTTTCCCACTGCCAACTCATTTGGGGTGGCGACGGCAGCCCAAGTCGCACGGCTTCTTGCCGGGCGGGCCGAGAGGAGACCATGCCGGTGGCGGGGCGGGCGTAGCTTCCACAGCCGGCTGCTCGCGGTCGGGGATGAGCCGGTGCGGCGGCTAAACGGTGTGGGCGCGGCGGCTCAGACCGGAGCGGCGCACGGCAGAGGCGGGGCCATGCGTCGAGCGGTGGTGGCCGGAGCAGGCGCTTTCGGGCGCTATTTTAGCCGAGCGGCGTGGGCAGTACTAGCTGCGGGCCAGCGGCGGCGGGCCGAGGCGGAGGAGGTCGGTGGCTGCGGGCCATGGTGGAGGAGGCCGATGCGGGGCCGTGCGCGGGGAAGCGGCATTAGGCCGGGGCGCGCATGCGGGCGAGGGCTCGTGTGCGAGTGCGGTGGAGCTGAGGTAGATGGCCGGCTTCTGGTGGCTGTCCGAAGGCCACATAACGGCACGATTCGACTTCGGAGCCCCAGCGGCGGCGACCGGCGCGAAGCCAAGTGGTGATGCGCGTGCGGGCGCACGAACTCGAGGCGGCGGCCGGCGCGTTGTGCAGACGCAAGAAGCCGGGTGGTGGCCAGCGGTATGGCCACTTCGGGCGGCGGCACACGCGTGCATACAGGCACGGTGGAGCCGGGCCATCCCGTGCTTCGCGCATACATGGGGTTCAAGGCAGCACAGCGGCCCGCCGGTGGTCGAGGCACATGGTGGCCAAGCAGTCGGGTCGGCGACCATGCAGGGCGGCCGATCGGTGACTGGGTGGCTATGGGCCACTCGGGTGGCGGGCCATGTTGCCGGCGGTGGGCCAATGACCGGCGGCAAGCCGGCAGTGGGCCGGTGGCGGCTTCAGGCTGGCACCAATCTCTCTTGTCCCCACCTTTTTCATACAGCGATCAAACAGAACGTGCAAAAATTTTCGTGCAATTTTTCTTATGCAATTACCGAACAGAAAATCAATGCATAAATTTTCGTTTCTACAATGCAATCAACATCTGCCCCGTTTCGCAATCTACCGATCGACATTGTGCCGGCGATTTCAGATCTACTCGCGGTAGATTTGGGGCGGATTTGCATCGTTCTACAGTGCAATCAACATCTACCCCATTTCACAATCTACCAATCGACATTGTGCCGGCGACTTCAGGTCGACTCATGGTAGATTAGGGCGGATTTGCACGGTAGAGATTCAATCTAGAACGCGAAAAGAAAATACAGATTCAAAAGCGATCTAGAAAATTCAATCTGCACTTCGATGATTACCTCGTTCACCGGAGCGAAGTCGTGCTGATAACGTGTTGAGGAACCGTCGCTGGCGACCAGT
Organism: Dendrocalamus sinicus; assembly: GCA_036346575.1. NCBI lineage: Eukaryota > Viridiplantae > Streptophyta > Magnoliopsida > Poales > Poaceae > Dendrocalamus > Dendrocalamus sinicus. The sequence goes on along the minus strand of CM070656.1, from coordinate 10,773,534 downwards.
CCGAGCGATTCCTCTGTTTAGAACAAGAACGAATCAATCACAGAATCACAGAAGAATAGACTGAACACACAGAGAGAGATAGAGAGAACTCCTGGCCTTTCTTTATTGCTTTCATTCATGTGTACATTATGAGGGGATATAGGTCCCTATTTATAATCTATGGTGGGGTGCCCAAATATGTCAGGACTCTGGCCGTGGGCCCAGTTTCCTAACAGCGGTCTTGCTTATTTCAACAATGAGGTTTTGCTGACTGATCAAGGAATTGGTATTGGATCTGGCCCGTTCTATCTATAACCCTTGTTTTGTCTTGAGGGCTTATCCATCTCTAGCCGTCTAGCCTGGAACCTTTGTGAGTTATGTGTTTGTTACTAGCCCTGTTACACCGCTAACGATGCCTCTATGGGGAATTTACAGCTTTTTGCACTATGTTTGTAAGAAAAAATATTCATTTCTGTTCTTGTTTTCACGACTTGTTATGTAGTATTTTGGAAGAGCATATTTCGTTTTGGTTTATTGGTTATATAAGCATTTCTTGTGCCCAGTGCAATACAGCCAGATACGTGCCGCGTTGATGAATTTAATTTGCTTGTGCTGTGGTTTAATTAAGTTTTATGCCAAACATTTGACAAGATATATTATTTTTGTACCGGTAGTGTTATTTGTGCATTTTCCTTTAAATTTATGGAAGTATAAATGTTATAACTCGGAACTGCACATGAAATTGCTTCGGATAGATTTTTCTGGACAATAGATCTTCTCTATGGTTGAACAAATGTCTGCACAAATTTTTCAAAACAAAAGTCAAACTTGTCTGCAACATGATGACTGGTATTAGAGAGCTTATTTGGTTATAGCCTTACATCTGTTACACAAATTATGCCCTCAGATTCAGTATATTTGATTTTAAAAGAAACAGTAACATGATATGTCGAAAATTAATCTTCTGCCCCACCAGTTGTTATATCTTTACAGCTAAAAGCACAAAGATTTTTTTTCTCCTCAAATCCATCTTTATTCCATTTCCTGAGTGCGTGTTTATACAGCAGTTCCGTAGAGGTGGTGACTGGTGAGCTGCCAAGACTAGGCTAGTGAAGAATGGGCCCCACGACCCAGGAATTGTAGCAGATGGTGACAACTAAAGTAAACTCATCAAGTAAGGACTGTCTGAGATACCATTTTTGGGTTTAACACTTGGCATAGACAACTTCCAAGAATTGTTGGCTTGGCTTCTATCTGTTCTAAAGGAAGAAAAGTCCTTGTTTCCGCATACAGTGTGATGTATACATCGAGGTTAACACGTTCCAACTCAACTGCATATGTTCATGGGAAGCTGATCTAACAAAGGAACATGAGGTTTTTCAGTAACACAAGCCAAATATAAGTACTTACGTAGCATTTTCTAATCTAGCATTGAACACCTGTAGATCTGGATTTCTTTCGCCAAAGACAGCACTGGAAACATCCACATGATAAAATAGCATACATGCAAGAAGAACAGTTTGATGCACCTGAGCAGCTCTTAAGATTTTCCAAGATTGGTTAACGCAAGCCACCAAACACTAGTACTGGGAGAGAGAGCCTTTGACCCATTATTGTGCCCCAATTATGACACTTTCTTCTTGCTTACTCCACCAACCACAACCATGTTAGTTCATCTCCCTCTTGACCCATATCTCTCACTATTCCACATACCCGTGTCTCACTTTGCTATAAAGCACATGCAGAGCAAGAAGCTTGCCACAAAAACACCTGAACTATCCAGAGAGAGACTGCTAGGGCTAGGTCAGAATGGCTACAGGTGTGTTGTGCTTCAGGGCGTTTGCTCTCTGCGTGGCTTGTGTTCTCCTGGCCGTGCCATTGCTGGTGGCACAGGACCCTTCAAGCCTGAGCTTGGAGCACTACTCGAAGACGTGCCCGAACGTGGAGCACGTCGTCCGGACAGAGATGGAGTGCGCGGTGCGCGCCGACCCGCGCAATGCCGCTTTTATTCTTCGCCTCCATTTCCATGACTGTTTCGTCCAGGTTGGTTTTCCAGTCCTTTTTACTCCACATGCTAACCTCGTTTGTTATCCACACTTCAAAGCATTTTGAGGAGCAGAATTGAGCTTGTTCTGAACATCTGAACGTTCGTTGCAGGGTTGTGATGGATCGGTGCTGCTTGACGACACTGCAATTATGATTGGAGAGAAGCAGGCAGACCAGAACATCAACTCGCTGAAAGGATTTGACCTGGTTGACAAGGTCAAGCAGAAGTTGGAAGCAGAGTGCCCTGGAACAGTTTCCTGTGCAGACTTGCTTGCCATCGCAGCGAGGGATGCAGTTGTCCTGGTAAATCAAACCAAAACTATGTCCAGATTTCTGATTCTTGCGCAGTGACATGCATGAAAGCAACTACTCATACACGAAGTCAGTCTTTGTGTGTGCAACGCGTCATCAGTTTCATATCAGGCTTGCCATTTTATGAAATTAAGAAACAAACATTGCTGCTGCCTGATAAAACTTGCTGTACCATTTGGATATTGTTTGGCTACCAGCATGCAGGTGCCTAGACTTGCATGCAAACAAAGAACAGTACAAATTCATTTGTTTTAGAACAAAACAGTACAAATTCCATATCTACGTTACAACAAGAAAAAAAAATGTCTTGCAGGTAGGTGGGCCTTACTGGGATGTTCCAGTAGGAAGATTGGACTCCAAGAAGGCAAGCCTGGACCTAGCAAACAGTGACATCCCCACTGCTCAGCAGGGCCTCCTCACCCTCATCTCCAAGTTCTGGCAGAAGGGCCTTGATGCCACTGACATGGTGGCCCTCGTCGGTATGTTCTTCTCTTTTGACTGTCAGTTTTACATTAAAGTCACTAGTTTAATTTAGATTAACTCAACCTGGCAATGAGGTGATATAAGAAATGGAAAATACTTGAACCAATTGGTAGTGTTCAGGTAGGATGTACAGATACTCCTTTAAGCCTGTGAAAATGCTATATGGAAATATTACTTTGAAAACTGAACATTCTGAAATGATATCATGTGTGGGTGCACCCTTGTTATTTTCTTAAGACGAACACTACTAACTAGATATATAACATTTGCATTTAAGGATCCCACACAATTGGATTTGCCCGGTGCGCGAACTTCCGGGACAGGATATATGGGGACTTCGAGATGACATCCAAGTACAACCCTGCGTCCGAGACCTACCTCAGCGAGCTGAAAGAGGTCTGCCCCTTGGATGGCGGCGACGACAACATCGGTGCCATGGACAGCTACACTTCCTCGACCTTCGACAACGCATACTTCGAGACACTCATCAAGGGCGAGGGCCTCCTGAACTCCGACCAGGAGATGTGGTCAAGCGTCGCCGGGTACACGACGGCCGACACCGTCAACAAGTACTGGGCTGACCCCGCGGCGTTCTTCAAGCAGTTCTCCGATTCCATGGTCAAGATGGGCAACATCACCAACCCTGCAGGTGGTGAGGTCAGGAAAAACTGCAGATTTGTGAACACATAAGCGGAAGAAACTCTGCCTGTTCTTTTGATGGTTGAAGGTTGTCTGAAAATAAGAAAGTTTTGCTGAGACTTGTACTGGTATATGTTTATTGTCATCACACTATAAAAAAATGTTTGGTCATATGGAGTAATTGAGATATACATCGTGTATTCCTGGGTTTTGCACAACCTTCTATGTACACATGAACAATGGATTCTGATAATATTTTAGCACCTGTTGCAATCTCAAAATACAGGAAGAAAAGCAGAAAGAGACGAGTCAAAAGAACATACAAGCCAAACAAAGCAAAACCTTACAGCTTCAAGAGAAGCTCCTTGTTACAGCCAGTCTTATTGTTTCAACTACTAAATCTGTAATATTAATGTCAGCACAAGGCTTGTGCTCTTCTTTCTACAGTTCATCTAAAGATACATCACTAGTTACTTCAGTATGGATTATTTTTCCAATCTACATAGGGTTCTCATTCTGTACAGGAACTGCTGCTAATGTTCTGAACTTCTGATGCATGTGCTCATGTCATCTTGGCCCGGAGAGTTCGACGGCCTGCACCAGCAACGATGAGTCGTCGGTCATGTCGGAGTAGCAGCGGCTGAAGGTGAACTCGGGCACCTTGAACTTGTGTGAATCTGCACGCTGCGACGCCTCCCACCGCTCCGCGAGCCCGTCTCCTTCCAGCATGCGGACCACCTCCGACATCTTAGGCCTGTGACCGGGGAGGTACTGGGTGCACAGCAGCGCCACCTGTACCATCTCCTCTAGCTCAATTCTGTCATAGTTGCTCCTCAGGCCTTTGTCAACGAGCACATCGAGCTTCTTCTCTTGGTGCATCTTCTTCACCTGATCAAGAAACAACGCCACGAACTTTCTTAGGCATCATCAAGGTGTGTGGCAGTTTTCAGACAAGCAGGTTAGACAAAAATGCTTTTCATATCTGATTATTTGATGAACTTATTTGCTTGTATCAAGTAGACTGCACATTAGTTTTTATCAAATAGATTGTACTACTTACCCAGTCCAGCATGGCTCCCTTCTGATTTGACGACTTGCCAAACTCCAGCGCCGTCTGCCCGGTGATCAGCTCCAGCAGCAGGATGCCAAAGCCGAAGACGTCGGTTTTCTCAGAAGACTGCCCAGTGGAGAGGTACTCAGGCGCAATGTGCCCAACGGTGCCCCGCACCGCTGTGGTAACATGCGAGTCCCGGTGATCAAGGAGCTTTGCGAGCCCGAAATCCCCAACAATCGCCTCGCAGTAGTCATCCAGCAAGATGTTGGCCGCCTTGACGTCTCTGTGGATGATCTTGGGGTCACACTGTTCATGCAGGTACAGTAGGCCTCTTGCTGCTCCAAGGGCTATCCTCTTCCTGGTGATCCAGTCCAAAGGTGGCTTTCCTGGAATGATTTGACCGGAATAAAGTGAATGTTACTTGGGTTCACAATTTCGGCAAAATTTCACCGAAATTTCGGAAAATTCGTCCCCTTTGTTACCCTCTGAAGGAAGAATAATTCGGTCAAATTTTGGCTGAATTTGTCCACATTTGAATTTTGTCCAAATTTCATCCAAAATTTGGTTAAATTTCGTCAAAATTCAAATATCGTTTGAACATTTCGCTCGAATCTTAGAACGAAATTTCGTTCAACTCCTTGCTTTCGTTGCCTGGCGAATTTTTTCCAAACCAAATGAGTTTTCCCTGAATGTTACACTCTAATACTCCTTATGTGCAGCAACTTCAAGATCTGATCAAAGTATGAGATATGGCACAAGTATGCACAGTATCAAAAACAAAAAAATGAATATCATACAGAGAACAAACGGTATTGAAGCAACAATAACAAGAGAGAAGATTTGCCGAAACCGACTGCAAATTTCTTAAGCATAACCTCAAAAGAGTATAAAGGATTGTCACTCTCTCACAACCTCCCAAATTTTTTAGGATCATCAGATCCTTACCCTATACAAAAATCTAGTATTAAAGAATAACCTAGTCTCCAATCCTCTCGTTCACATCTAACTTTGGATGAATATTTTCTTTACTTTATTGCTTGGGTTCTCTATAACTACCCATCATGACTTTATATAGTTCTCCCTAGACCTCCATAACTACCCATCATGACTTTATATAGTTCCCCCTAGCCCTTCTCCATAACTACCCATCATGACATTCACCTTTGCATCTGCTAGATTTTACAACCGTTTTTGTAGTTCCGCACGTAACTGTAGATGATATCTGAGTACCTATCATTAACAACACGGTTTTCTTCTCCTGATCATGTTTTTATCAGACATCCCATTGGTTACACATCCTTTTGGTGTACCCATAAGTTAGTATCCTCTACTGCTCCAGATACATTTTATGATCACTTACTCCTTGCAAGTAACTCACATGACTCCACATCGAACTTTCAAATTGAAGTGACCTCACAGATATTAGATTCTTCTTTGAGCTGAGAACATACCGAACTCTCGTCAATTTGCAATGTGCTCAATCATACATTTCTAATGTAATCGTTTCCACCTCAATAATTGCATACTCCTTGCAATCCACTAAGGAAACAGTTACATGCGCCAGACATAGAGATCCTTCGTGAAATATCTCCCTCGTCGAACATATATGGAAGCAACAACCTGAATCTAATATCCATCTATAAGAAGTATCTGATTGACTGATGACTAGTACATCTAAATCATTCTTTGCTATTGCCACTAAGCGTGTGCACTTCATTGGCTTTAAACTCAAACAGTCTTTTATCATATGACCTTCCTCATTACATAGATAATATACATATATGCCCTTGCTCTTGCCCTTCTTCCTATGATTCTTGCTTCTGTTTGCAAAACCTACTGTAGCTAAATTTGATCACCTGAGGATGAAGAATCTTATGGCTTTTTTTTAAGAACTCCGCCTCCAATAGATATGCAGCTACCTCATTAAAGTTGATAGTGGTTTTTCCGACAAGAATATTCATCACCAATTGTCCTCATAATAGTGGTAGAGATGATGCTAGTATGACAATCTTGTCATTTTTCTCAATTTTTTATCCACACTAGTCAGGGTGTGATAAGCTTGAAAACATTATGATGGTCAACAAACCGTATACCTTCCTTCATGTGTAACTTATATAGTTGTCACTTCAGCACACATCAGTTTATCAGTGACTTTGTCATATATAATTCTTCTAAGTTCTCCCATAATTTTTTTGGTGAATTCTCCTTAATCATCGAGCACTTTACCTCATCAAAGAGATATAGACGGATTGTATTGATAGCCTTCCGTTCCATCACCTTTCAATCTTCAGCGGACGTCTTTCTCGATTTGTTCTCTTCAAGATCATTGACTAGTTCCTACTAGATAAGGACATCCTTCACCACGTATTATCACACGTTAAAATTTTTCTTCACCATCAAATTTCTCTACTTGATTTCACATCATCGACATCGATCTTGATTTTATACCATCTGACACTTTACCAACCTTCTTGCAAATCAGGTTAATTCGGCTTTGGCTATGATATCACTTGTTACAGTCTGATATCCCTTCTTATACGCAGTAGCCCCCGGATCAGATCAGAGTTTGTGAGATATAGCACAAGTGCGCATAGTACCAAAAACGAAGAAAATGAATCTTGTAGAGAACAAAAAATAACGACATGCAACCACGATAAGAGAGAAGATTTAGTAAAGCCGACTGTAAATTGCTTAAGCACAACCTCAAAAGAGTACAAGGGATTATCGCTCTCTCACAATCCTCTCGAAACTTCTAAGACCCTCGGATCCTTGCCCTGTACAAAAATTTAGTGCTAAACAATAACTTAGCCTTTAATTCTCTGATGTACCTCTAACTTTGGATAAGTGTCTTCTTTACTTTTATTGCCTGAGTGCTTGAATTCTTTATGACCACCCCTCGGTTTTGTATAGTCATCTTAGTTCTCTTCTAATGTTGAGTAAAAATTCTATTCCAAAAAAATAGGAATCTTAATCCTCGAAGGATTCATACAGGACTTCTTAGTCACACCCTAACTCAGCAGAGAAGATTCGGTTTGATCGGAATCATATGCTCTGTGCTAAATCTTTGTCCCAAGAAAGAAAAGGAGAGAAGAATCCAATTCCAAGTCTTCTCAAGTTCGGCCTGTCGGGTTGGAACTTTCAATTCTACACCGTTCTTTTTCGGCACGATATGATCAGGAAGTTTGAGAAAGAACATATACTGCACTACCATTGGGTTTATAGGATAAACAATTATCCTACTCTCTCCAGTTCATAGAAATAAGTCATTTTAGAATCCGTACAGTTAAACTTTGAAAACTATTAAATACATGAAAATATATTTAGATTAAATACATAAAAATTATATGTATATACTCATCTCAAAAAGTATTTCATAATATTATAATTTTATTAGGTTTTACAAATGTATCATAATAGTAAACAGTGATCAAAAGTGTATTTTGGGGACCATGTCGATGTTTAATTAGCTAAGAGAACTGAGACTATTGGTTTATCGATAAATTGAGGTGATTGGAATTTTGAGATACCTTTCAGACGCGAAGCGACGCTTCCATTTGACATGTAAGGATAGACTAGCAGCCTCTCCGTGGCAGTCATGCAGAACCCGTAAAGCCTGAGGAGGTTTCGGTGCAGTGCCAAGCTGATCATTTCGACTTCAGTCTGGAACTGCAACTCGCCACCCGCAGCGTTACCGTCCTTCAGTCGTTTGACCGCCACAATAGTTCCATCAGGAAGCTGCCCCCTGTAAACGTTTCCAAAGCCGCCTTTTCCTAAGATGTTCTTGCTGCTGAAATTGTCTGTTGCAGCCTGAAGCTCCCTGAACTGAAATCTCTTCACATTTCCAAGGTTGACGTTCTCTCTATGCTGGTCTGCAATAGACAATGCATTCCATCCACAAACAGTGTTTCATCAACAATATTTACTTCATCGGGAGTCAAAAATGATGCATGAACTGCAAGCAACTTTTGAAGTTTCACTTACCGTCAACATCGAAAAGGATCTGCCGGTTTCGACGTTGCCTCCACCAGAACAAGAATCCAGCAGCAATAAAGAGGAAGCTCATGCAACCAATTGTGGAACCAAATGCAACTGCGAACTTGTGGCTTTTAGTTTTTGCCGGCGGTAGAGTGCCTTGTGAGCTAGTCAGGTTGTAGGACATTGGCATTAGTACAGTCCCGTAACAATCATGCTCCGTATTCGCATCACAGATGAGAGGATTTCCGACTATGCTGCAAGAGAACCAACAACAGAACAACCTTACACCCAACACTAGCTACAAGTTCCATACTTCCATGGTAAAAAACATGTTTATTCAAAGAAGAACGAATCCAAAACTGCAGCCTTACTTGTATGTTCTTGCCAAAGATCCCGGTATCGGACCACTCAGGTTATTATATGACAAATCTCTGCAAGACACAAGTGCACAGTGAGTGCAAAACAATCTACAAAAAAAAAAAAAAACTCAAGCAAGAACAAAAATAGTAAGAAATTACTCACAGGAAAATAAGGTGCGACAAATTAGCCAATGCCGAAGGGAATGGACCAGATAGGGTGTTGTTGTTTAGCCTCCTGATCAAAATTGCAATAGACCCCAACTTAACATGGCAAAAGAACAATAACTATGCATATACATGCCCTGAAATGGAAAGTCTCAAGAAGAGCATTCAGAGGCTTGTAAAGTAGAGCTCCACTCACAAGTACTGGAGGCTTTCAAGGTGGCCCACAGAGGTGGGGATTTCACCATAGAAGTGGTTGCTGGAGAGATCAAGCGTCGTGAGCTTTGCTAGCTTGCCAATCTCTGCTGGGATTGGCCCGGTTATGTTATTGTTCTGCAGAAGACTGCAGCAAGAAAAAGGTAAGACCTCCCAGTCAAAAAGGGAAAAAGGAGCATTCAACACAAAACAGGTAATGGCAAGGCTATCCATGAGAAGAACACTCACAGAGTCTCAAGATTGGTCAAGTTTCCGACGCTTGGAGCGAGTAGGCCAGAAAGATTCTGGCTTGGAGCTTCACTGTCAGACATTGAAACAACCAAAGAGCAATGGTAAGAGCAGTAGGAAAACTTGATGGCGACTCCGATATAGAGATGGCTACAAATGGAACGGGAAGTGGCTTGCTTACAGGCCAGTGACAAAGTTCTGCGGTGAGCAAGTGATCATGGCCCAGCTGCAGGGATCAACAGAGGTCGGGTCCCAAGTCTTAAGTACATCATGGGGGTCCTTGAGGAGGTTCTTGATCACAATCAGAGCTTGCACTGCAAATGTTCCAAAAAAATCAGCACACACCAGTGCAAGAAACAAACAGAGACAGACATCACCGATGGAATTCTTGGTCTGATCAAAGAAAGAACTGCAGCCAGTGATTAGAAACAAACAGAACAGGAAAAAAAACAGCAAAGAAACAAGAACCAAGAAGAGTTCTTAATGCGAGAATAGACGGAGAGAAACCTTCATTGTTGACACCCTTGGGGGAGAGGAGGGCGCTTGAAGGGGAGGAGACGAGCAGCACCAGCAGCAGCAACAAGGAGGGGGGAGCAGGAGGCACCTCCATTGCTAAGGGAGGCAACCCTCTCAAGAGCGTGAGAACTGAGAAAGGGGCAGGTTTGGGAGGAAGCAGAGGAGGAGGAGGTGCTTGCTGCGGCTGCGTGTATGTAATGTATGTTCAAGCATGGACAAGCGTGAGGCCAAGAAGAGCATACATACAGCATGCAGCAGCCTTCTCTCTCCCCCACACAGCCAAACCAAAGCCAAAATGGCAGCGGCAAGGGAGGCACCCCTGGGGCCCTGTCAGAGGCTAATGACACAAAAGAAGATGCTCGCGCTCTGGCAGCACGCAAAAGCACAAAAGGGAGGCGAGGGAGGGAACAAACATGCCTGCCACCTGAGCCCAGCCTGCTATAGGGAACGGGAATAAACAATGGAGAAGTTTTTTTTTTTTGCAAATGTGGTCCGTTAATTTTAGGGGAGTAAAAGATCATGTATCAGAAAAAAATATATTCGGTACATCCTTATGAAATTCTTTCGAAATTTCTATGTTCTCAACATATGTTCAGTAGATGCTTGTGATCTATATGAATTGTTGTAGTAGTTATACGGAAATATGACAATATGTAGATTCTATTCCTTTTAGCTAAAACTTATGGCTTGCGGCGTGTGACTTTTGAGCTATTCGTATTTGTGCGAAAGATTACAGAGTAACAGAAATTCACGTGCAGTTTATGCCAATATAAATGATGTACTATAATTAACTAGTAGACTCTATCTTGAAAAGATACTCTATTTAAAAGTTAGCTACTGCAGAAAAGCCAAAAAGCAGCTTTTAAAAACTGAAAAGAATAGACCCGTAGTAGTTTCTTGTATTTTAGTTGAAAATCGGCATTGAACTATAAAATTGAGTAACATGAAGTATTTATGACAATATGTAGTAGTTTCATGTATTTTAGTTGAAAATCGGCATTGAACTATAAAATTGAGTAATATGAAGTATTTTTTAGATTTTTAATTGCATCATATGTATGCTTCCATTAATATTTGAATGCTCTATTTTTTGTGTTGTAAGGTTTACTAATGACTATTGCAACAAGTTTATTAAATTACCTCAGCCATTTTACTCTGACGAGTTTATACTGTTCTTAACAAAAGTATATAATACGTTATATCTTAATGTTACCCATTAATACATCCTTATCGACATATTTGCTAAAATGTCCTAATTTATGCTACGGATACGATATTTTTCAATAGTAACATGAACGAGATTTGTTGCAGTCGTTAATAAGCCGGCAGTGAATTGGCCGCAAGCTTGAGCACTAAACCGACATGGATTGGGGAAGGTGAAGGTTGGAGAGGAATGGTACCTTGTTGATGTGATGGCTCTGTTTTGAGTTATGGTTCGTGCTTTTCAAGATGGCAGTGGATAGTGGAGGTATCGACACAGATAGTGTATATGATTTTGAGTTCAAAAAACCATTTATAAAATTCGTTTTAAAAAGTTGTCCTGCTTATTTTGATTTTCGAAGAACCAAAATCAAAAGAAAGGGCCAAGGTTAGACTGAGCAAAATAAGATCGGCTCAGCTTTTGACTCGATATCCCTAATGGGGTCGGCCTGGGCAATGAATTACCGCAAAAAATGAAAGGGCCAATAGCCTTTCCAGGTCGGGCTGGGCATCAAATTCTAACTCAAAAGGAGCCAGCCTTTTTCTCCAGCTTAGCTTGGTCTTGGAAATGGTCGGGTATAGTGATGATGCATCATCTGATGGCTAGAAAAGAAGAGGAAACATACGAAGGAGGGGTTGCTCGTGCCATGGAAGGAGTAAGACAATGCAATCCTCAATCTTGCCGATGTCAAGGGTAGGGGTGGCGCTGGTGAGGTAAGCTGTGGCAGATTAGGAGAAAGAAGTATGCGGTCGAGGAGGACGGTGATCTTTGGCCGAGGTGGACGATAACATTTTTGTAAATAATGTGGTTTCAGCAAACATTCAGAATTAATTCGAGCATAATTAATAGTAATAAAAACATTATTCCAACGGCATCTAAATGACTTAATTAACATATATACATGTAAATACTTTAAATCATTCAAGCAAAATACTATGCCTAGCACATACACCATGTGAATGTCTAAAATTAGCATAAAGGTAAAATTTAAAATGATGTTTATTGCTCTTAGAATGCTAGTTGCACAAGATGTAATCTTGGCCATCACAGCACTGATGTGAATATATAATCCAAATTATATATGGCAGTTTATATATTAGATCTTGAGTTTAAAAGACAAATCTTGCTATTATAAGTAAGCGAATAAACAAAGATCATCTAGTCTAACTTGCTGGACACCAAGAAATGATCATAATAATCAATCTACCATTCAGCAGATATGAATAACATTGATTGAAATAATATACCAGAAACAGGTATGAACTACAGTGACCAAAAGGAATCACAAAGGACAGAAATGGAACAACACAATGAGCAGCAAGTATCACAGGATGAATTAAATACTCAGAGTATGAAAAATAGCAAGTTAACTGATAGCTCAAGATCAATCTATACTCAGTGTTATATACAATTTCATTTTTAATATTAGTTCATCATTGAGCAATTAACTTGAACCCACAGCATCACTTTGCAATATCTCCCAGTGTTAGAATTAATCAAATCAATTGAAACTTCAACTAGCACAACACATATGCAAAGGTAATGTAGAAATTAAATATTGTAATACTCACGAATGCGATGGCACTCAAAGCCATCGAGATGAACTCAAAATAGGCACGTCAAAAGACATTGTCCTAGAAAACCAAATGTCTCGCTGTGTTGCGCAAAGAGACGAGGTTGACGGAAATACAATACCAATCTTCGCACTTCAGGGCACACCGAAGAACGAAGTTGAGGTACAGGAAATATGCCGCACAAGACACAAAAGCACACTGGCCGAATGCACTCAAGAACAACAAGAAGCCAAAGGAGTCGAAGCCCTCTTTCTCCTTCGGATCAATCCACAGCTAACCACAAGCACCACCTCTTGTAAGAGCAAGTTCCCCACCACGAATCCCAGAGAGTAGGGCACAAGAGGAAACTGGCAGGATGTTGTCCAAGAGAAGATCAAGAGCTCACAACAACCACTTAGGATCAACGGTGCATGGGCTCCAAATCCCTCCAAAAACCCGAAGCCAAGATTGATAAGAGAAGGAAACAAAAGGGGAAAACTCACTGAATCTAATGGTGCTAAAGGAGGAAGAAGAGGCTAGCTTTTAAAGAGGAAAACCGGATTGGCGAGGCGGTGGCTGTGAACGGCCGGCTTCGCGGAGGGCAGGCCTGCCTGGGCCTGCAGCGTTGCCTCCGCAGTCACCATGCACATAAGCCAGAAGACCAGCGCCTAGACCAACCGACGGGTAACGTCCTCATCTCCACCCATCGACAGGTGGCCCACCTATTCTTTTTCTTTTCCTTTTCTTTTTATGTTTCTTCTTTTCTCAACTGAGAAATTACCAAATAGCCCTCAAGGATCCAACAAACGTTAGGGACAATTTTTTTAGCTTATTAGTCTAATAAATAATAATTATTGAAAAAATTGAAGCCAAAATTGACTAAAAAACCAAAAGAACGAATGTTAAGGTTTGCAATAGTGGCAGCAAATAACAGTGGAGGATCGCCAAGGTCATGTCACAGCATGGGGCTGAATGGTCCAAAAGGTTAAGAAGTTAGGCAAATACAGCAAAAATGCGAAAATAGGTAAATATATTTTACTCTTGAATGCTTATCGGATCGGATGGTATAAAACCAGACTACATCAGTTCGTTGGTGTGTTATCATCTTTTAAGGTGGACTATTGGTTTTTTTTTTTGGTTTATGGTCTATTGTTGTGATTTATGACTTTCGAGTTGTTTACTAAATAATAGAAACTCGTGCGTAGATTTTACCGATATAAATAAAGTTATTACAGTGTGTGTTATAACTAACTTGTAGATTCTATTTTAAAAAGATATTTTATTTAAAACTAGTTTTTATAGAAAACTAAAAATAATTTTTAAAAACTAAAAGAAGATGTGCACTTTGTTCTCTTCTTCCAACACGAATGGGCAGGTTAAAATTCAAACCCGAAACCGAATCATCCACCATTCGACGCATCAAAGAAAGGCACAGCTTTCTCGGGACGTGTTGTGCACGTACTACATATGGCGCAACAAAAGTCGCAGCAACAGCTTTGAGGGGATTCTTTCTTGTAACAAAAGAATCGCCAAAGGTGGGTGCAGTTGGGCACTGGCTTGGGAAGTGTGTCAGAATTCCGTGGGGGAGAGGGGCTAAAGCGATTAAAAGAGGAACAGCGAAGCATCAAAAGCATCTTTACCATGAGGCGGCACGGATGATGGCAACCTGAGCCGAAATGGAGACGCGAACGGAATACGGCCGGCAGAATTTTGGTCTACATGCATGCGTTGTGGATGAAGAATCAAGTAGAAAGCAATGCGGTCTTTCTCCAAAATGAAACATGACAGGTTTAGAAGAAATTATTGTCATTGTTATGGTTATGTTTCATGGTAAGTGAATAAATGGGATTGAGCGAAACCATGCAAGGCCTCCCCATACAGTTTTCCGAAAAAAAAAACTCAACCATTGCTTATGCCATTTTGCTGAAAATCCTTGCGAGTGTCTATATTTTTTGCAAAAAGATAGCCAACACCAATTTCCAATCGAAAACAATTTTTATTTGTAATTAATCCAATCAGCCGAAGCTTCGGTGAGCAATTCTGGCCACCCTAAGCCATGCCGAGCATCACCGACACCATGCCCGTCTTCCTCGTGCCCCGGCGACCGACCTCCACCCCTCCGCCGAGCGAAGCCACCATCGAAGACCCCTCGCTGCCGATGCCCTTGCTCTACCGCTACTAGCCCCTCTCCAAGGCCCTTGGACCCCGCACCACGGTGAGCTCGCCCTCCCGCCTTCTCCTTTTGCCGCTGCGCACCTCGACCGCTGCCGCTGGGCGTTGGAGCGCCGGTGAGCCTGCCGGCCCGAGCGCCACCTCCGGTCGACCGTACCGCATCAGTCGTGCTTGCGTGGCAATCGCGTGGTAGCTGCGTTGCAACCCAGTGGCGGCCACGTCACCTTTGGTTGCCCCATCAGCGTAACCCCACCACGTCAGCAGTGGACCGAGTCCACGGTGAACCAATTCAATCCGTGAACCCAGTCCACCATAAACCCGGCCCCACCTGTCAGTCTAATAAAAATCTTTTAATGTTGAAATATAAATCGGCCAAAAAAGAAATTCCTTGCTGACGTCACCCTGACATAATAATTCCTAATTTCCTTCAGAAAAATAATTCCACCAAAAATCATTTCCCTGGTGATGTCATAAATTGATTTTTTAGTATAAAAATAATTCAAAAAATCAGCCTTTTTCTTTTTCTTTAGTTTTAAACTTCTAGAAGTCTGTTCTCCTTCATCCTAGCTCCGATTGGACCCGTTCAAATTTATAAATTCTTCTAAAATCCTGATCTACCCATTACTAAACTCTTTTTGAATATATTAAGTTTATTTGAATTGTATTTAAGTTTTGTGGGTTATTTCACGTGTAGATTACAATGATTCAGAGGAATTCTTCAACGACTATTCTCACCAATTCACGGAGCAAGGCAAGTTACACCTTTGATC
Organism: Dendrocalamus sinicus; assembly: GCA_036346575.1. Classification (NCBI taxonomy): domain Eukaryota; kingdom Viridiplantae; phylum Streptophyta; class Magnoliopsida; order Poales; family Poaceae; genus Dendrocalamus; species Dendrocalamus sinicus. The sequence continues at coordinate 10,757,869 of CM070656.1, read as the reverse complement.
ATGTTGTTCCCAATGATTTAAATTAATTATGTTATTTTTAAAATTATTATGCATGCGTACTTTTATTCAAACTTAGTTTAAATTTGATTTAAATTCTAGTTATACCCAATTCCTTTGTCTATGGCCAAATTTGACATTGAACTTTCTATGCCTTGTCACCATAGAGAAAAACCTAGTTGATACATTAGTATTAACTGGATATTTTATAGCAAAGCTTAGCCATGCTTAAAATAATCATAGGTTGGGATACCTTTTCACATAAAATGATAAACTTTTGAAATGTATTCTTGACTTTGGTGAGTTAAGAATGATTATGAAATATTTTCAAACAAAATATAAAAACTTGGTTTAGAATTAGGCAAATGGTTAGGTGGTGGGTGCTTGCTAATATGCATTGTTGTTTGGTGACATAATATTGATTGCCAGGTACGAGGGGTATGTGGTTGGTGCCTAAGTCAGTTAAGGACCGGTTTATGAGCTACTGTTGTAAAGCCCTACCATACTACCACAAGGCAGGTATGGGACAATCCGGGCTGATTAATTTGCAGGTCCCAACTTGAGTCTCGCTGTAGGTTGAAAGTGAGCATGGCGTAAGCCATGAGAAGTCTCACTTGGCTCAAGAGGGGGCTCCAACTTGTGGATTCAAGTTGTGGTGAAACCTCAGTATTGACTTGGCCGGGTTGAAGGCTTTGCAGTGTAAAGGCCTTGTCATGATCTCTCCACCGAACACCTAAGAAAGTGTGTTAATCGCGTGGTAATATGGGATGATAATGTCTTGTGGGTAAAGTTGTACAACCTCTGAAGATGGTATAATCTATCCTGGATAGATGTGCCCATGGTCATAGGAAAGCTGAGTAAAGTTTCCATGGATTAGACTTTGTTTTTCAAAATAATTTATGAAAATCTTATGCATGGATGGAATCCATGAGATGTTAAAAAGCGTATGGATGGATGGAATCCATATGAGATCTTTTTGAAAAAGATGGTCCGAGTGGGATGCCCATGGATAGGTTGGTGTGCGGGATGGACCTGCACTAACAGTATCTATTTTGATTACAATGTTGTTTTTACCTACTATATTAAATTTAGCAATTTACATCTATTTATTGCAATTCTTAAATGATGTTTTATGCTCAAATAACCTTATATGCCTTCAGTTGTCAGCCTTGCATTATTGTGCATTCTCCCGTGTAACTTGCGGAGTAAATTTTATGTGCTCACCTTGCTTAATTTCGTTGCCAGAGGACTGCTTCGACTTCGGTGAGGATCAGAACGAGTAGGCCGCGTCTTACTGTCGTTTGCCTGTAGGCAGGCTTAGTGGGCTTCTTCCGCTGCTTATATTTAATTTTGGCTTATGTGCCGTGGTTGTAATCTTTGGCCATCAGGCCCATATTCAGTTAAACAAAGTTGGTCATTATGCATGATATTTGTCTTTGTTATCCATTGTATACACTAGTTGATCTTGGATTAGTGTAATTTACACAGAGGGATCTGGAGTTATTGCTTCGGAATCCAAGATAAATTAAGTGCTAGTATTGTTTTTGAAAATTGAGCCATTTAGCCCAAAAGTCAAAATTGTGAAAATATTAATATATCTTTGAAAAACTAGTTAAAATATATACAAATGCATTTCAAATATTTTCAAAAGATTTTGGCTTTACAAAAACTTATTTCAAGTAAAATTGAGTTTCTAACTCAAAACTAGTAATATAGTATCTTATTTTGGCTTTAAACTCAAAAATTGGCCAAAATCAATTCTAAAAGGAATTTGAAAAAGTGTTCAATAGCAAAAACCTAGAATTGGTTATTTCAAATATTATTGGTATTCAAAACTTTCCCAGAAGGCCAACCAAACAAAAGTTATTTGGATTTGAAACTCATCCAAAATCCTAAGTTGACCTAAGTGGTCACAATCTAGCACTTAAGTGAGTTATGCCATTTGAGCTAGAGTAATTGATATATACTAGCTCATAAAGGTTTTTACAACTTATACATGAAATTGGTTACTTAAAATTACCCCCTAATACTCATTCTTGCAATCTTGAATATTTCATTGAATATGAGTTGGTTTTGAAAAATGAATGCTTAATTTGTTAAAATCTATATTCAAAAGAATTTGAATCTTGGCATATAGTTGAAAGTATTCCACAAATGGTTTAAGTTCCTTTGTGAAAGGCTTTAGCGCAAAGTACAACATTATATCAACCCTCTCCTCAAATTTCCAATCCTTGCATGCTTCCAAAAAAAATTGGAACTACCACTACACATTCTGCGGTACTTCCGTCTTCCAGAACTACCAACAGTGAAACTGTGGTATTTCTAATTTCTCTAAAAAATGGCTGATTTGATTCAAAACCCGTTGGATTCAGTTCTATCGGCCATTTCCTTTACTCCTCAAAGTCAAGTTGATCTTTGTTATCATTGCTAGCTACCCTCAAGTAATTTCTTGACTCCATATGCCATTTTGATCCTTTTATGATACTCTTTTTTTTTTTCATAAAATGGTATTTTCTCTAAGAGTGGTAGACTTTTGATCATCTTGACATCGGCATGAGTTTTATCCTAGTCTTTACAAGTGATATTATCTTTTCCCTTTTCAAAGTGGTATCAAATCTTTCCTCTTGCTGAGCAAACTCTTTTCTTAACCAAGCTCTTCCATATAATATTTTTCAAATTGCATCCATTCTTGCAAGTGATATATCTCTCCTAAATACTATCATCCTATTTCTCAAGTGGTGTTTCAAATGATATCATCTAAGCTCGTGAGTTGTATCTTGTCTCTATAATTGGAATTAATTATACTTGGTATCATTCATAATTACAAGTGGTATTTTAAAAAATGGTATCTAATGTCATCACAAGTGGTATAAATATCAAAGTGGTATATGCCTTTCATGAAAAAGACAAAAGAACCACAAAAGATTAAAAGACACCTAATATGGACAAAAGACTTACATGTGATACCTATTATGGACAAAAGGTTTACTATTGGTATCTTTAAATTTTTTTTGTGCTAGATGACATAAGGAGAGAAATGTTAAACAAAAGTGAAGAGATATGAAAAGAGAAGCAAAATAAGAAAGAGGAGAATCCTTTGTGTGTCAAAGGAGTAGAAAAAAGAAATGCCAAGAGGAACCTTTGTGCAAGGGGGACTTTTTTCTTCGTGAAAAACTTACATAGAATTTTGGGCCTACTAAAGTAAAAGGGCAAAGTATTAATATTAGGAAAATAACTTGACCACGACAGATCGACCACTGATGGTAATCATAGCTACAATACTTTACATGGTCATAGCTTCAGTGATTTTGATAGTTGTGGACTTTACTGGTCGTACTCGATAGTTGTAGGATTTACTGGTTGATAGTCGGTGACCTTGCAGTCGATGGTCGTAGATTGTGTGGATTGCTCTTATAGTCGTATATTTTGCAATCTTGTCAATAGTCGTAGACCTCGTTGTCTTCGGTAGTCGAACGCTTTACGATGGGTCGCCATAGGCTTCTCATTTGGTACTCATAGAATTCATTGTCGAATCGAGTGCTTCACCCTTTATGATCTTCGAGTATTTTGAGTACTCGTGTTAGGCCAGTGGCGTGTTTGGCTAGTGCTTGATGGAATAGTGTCAGCACTCAGTAGTCGGAGCGACTAGATACTCGATGGTCGGTGAGCGATAGTCGTAAGTGTTGCGGTCGATTATCGGTTTCGAGTACTTGTTGTGCTCGGTGGTTGTGCTAAGTGGTCAGAAGAATGAGTTTTGGAAAGCGATGGTTTTTGGTAGTTGTTGTGGTTACAGACCAAACAGAGAGAGTACGGTAGTGGAGAGTTAGGTGAGCAATGGCTTAGGGTTTCTCCCCATGGCCTGTGCGGTATATATATATATTCATATGGTGAGTGCTTTTACAATTATACCCTTACATCCGAGTATTCCCCTCAGGGGCACTCATGTCATTACACATGTCCCATTTTGGGCCTTACATTCCTCTAATAGGCCCGCTAGGCTCAGGTGGGGGCCACCCCTACAATAGGAGCCTCTCATGGTGAAGGGTTTCACGGGCCAAAGCCATGTCGCCAAGCCCTTTGGCCCCCTCCGTCCCTGCGGCCTGTGAGCTTTTCCAACGTTCGGCGGAGTTTTACTGCTCGATGAAGTGTTGGTCGTGGCGCAGGGGTATGGGGCTGGGCGGGTTGGTGAAGTCTCCGTCGTCCACAGGGCGACGTTGGCGTAGGAGTTGGAGTCAAAGTCGGGGCCGAAGTCACATCCGGTTTGGCGGGGTCGGTAGTTGCCCGGGCCGCCCTCAGCCGCGGGTTCTTAAGGGCGGCGCGGTTGTAGCGAGGCGCACCCGCGCCGGTTGCTTTACGTGGGCGCGAAGTGGGAGCGGCTCCGCAGTCTGGTGGCGTGCCTTAATGGCTCCTGGGATCGCGCCGACCCTTGGGATGGCAGGAGCAGGCTGCTGCAGCTGTACATGCTTTCCCACCCGAGGTGTACACTCGGTGGGCCATGACTGGCGCGTTGTGGGCTGCCAGCGGTCGCACGACCGTGGCCGCTCGCCCCTTCCCTAGAAGGGCGGGACGCGTGGTGGGCTGCCATGGGCGCGTCGTACGCCGTCTGCCCACCTACCCGCGTGCGCCCCTAGTTGCCAGCGGTTGCGTTTTCCGATCGTGGGTAGCCGGACCGCTGGGCTCCCGTCGGTTGCGCCGCGCTGGTTGGGCTCCTGTCGGTTGGACTGCTGCCAGTTGATCGGGTATATATGTTCTGCTGATGCTGCGTTGTACCCACATCGTACAGCCGGATAGGTGGCCTCCTGCTCGTGCACCGTGCTCCCATATGGAAATGGCGAGGTTTGACCTATTCTCATAGACAGATATGCTTGAGTCCAACTGCATCCTCTGATTGCGCCCACCAGCGTTACCATCAGGAAATGTTGATGTACTGAAGCTTATCTATTTATGAGAACATGTCAAAACCTACCGTAAACCAGCCTTTGCATTCCCGAATTACGGGGAACCCAGGCGGCTGGATCCCCGTCGGTTTATGCTGTGAGGTTGCCGCGTGGACTCTGAAGCCGAGGTGGCCGCCTGCGCTGCTCTGTGGGTTCGGCCAGAGCTGAACACTGGGTCTTCGTTGGCCAAGGCCGAGGGTTGCACGGATGTCGGAGTCGCGGTAGCTTCCGACATCTTCGCAACGTCCCAGTGAGGCGTTCCTTCACGGGAACGGAGGCAAAGTCAGATCCGGGGCCTCGCTGCTGGGACGAAGACCCCGTCAAGGCTGTTGCATAGGTCTCGAGAATCGCGCCGACACGCGCCGGGGGTTACACTACGCCGCTTGGCCTGCATTTATGCCTGGTGGGAGTCGACACGCGGCGGGATGCTACTGGCATGTCGTGCGCTGACAGGTCTTTGTACGGCCGCGGTCGTGCCCAACTCGCGCGGGCAGTCGCTACGCTTCGGCTTCGGTCGCGATGCTTCGGCTCCGGTCGTGGGGAGGCGAGCGGCTTGTCTTCCGCCGGTACGCTTACCGGTGGTGCGGGGGTAGGGGTCTTTAAATACCCCCGTGGTACCATGTCTTCGCCTCCACACGCCGACCGCCCTTCGTCTCTGCTCTTTGATTTTCTTGCCACCGCACTTCCCTTCGGCCGTCGTTTAGTTCCTGGGCAACGATGGCGCCCGGCGGCGAGCATGCTCAAACGGTCAGCAAGTACGCTATCCGCCGGCGGCCCTTGCCGCTTGAGGTGGAGTACGCGCTCGAGGGGCGGGACCCTGCGGCGGCAGACAAGTGGTGGGTGGCGACGGAGAGGAAGGAGGGCCCTTACTCCAGCGTCTTGGTACCGACGCTCGTGACAGAACCGCACCCTGCTGCATGAGGGGAAGCTGTCGGACCGCCAGGCGGTGCGGCTACCCACCGATGACGAGGTGGAACCGTGACCTGAGGAGTCGGAGGCAATCGTCTTCGTCGCCTACTTTGAAGCCGGGCTGCGCATCCCGGCCGCGATGATCGTTGGCGATGTGTTGCGAACCTCCAGGCTTGGCGCAACTGACTCCGAACGCGATGGCCCGCCTCACGGTGTATAGCAGGGCCTTGCACTCGGAGGCGTGCCTCGATGTTCGCCTATCTGCACGATGCATAGTGCCAGCCGAAGGAGCGGAAGGATAGGACGCTGTCGAACTTCGGCAGTGTCAACTTTATACTTCGGTCGCCGTGCGGGAAGCTCTTCCCTGCGAACTCCACTCGAGCAAAGTGGGAATCTGGCTGGACAAGACGGTGGTTCTACCACTGTGTGGAGAGCGGTAGCGGTCTCGAGTGTACGGGCCAGCCGATGGCGTTCAACACCACGCCCATTATAACGCTCAACTCCAAGGACAGGCGAAAGACGCGAAGGCTTGTGGGGGTCACCGCTCGCTTCAACATGCACGACCTCGCCGAGGAGTACATTATGTACGGCCTGGCGCCGCTCGCCCATGAGTGGCATCTCCCTGCCGGGAAACTCCGGGATGACAACGTTCGCCCGTCCATTTCCTCGCTACCAGCACCCTCCGAACTTCGTAAGCCTCAGCCGTGTCCTCCTTGCCTTTCGCTGTTCGCTGCATCGCTTTTGACCACGCTTCTTGTCTCGCCTAGGAATGCGCTTGAAGGACGCAGAACGCGCGGCAAACATGTTCCTTGGGCCATATACGACCAGGGAGCACGAGCAGCGTACGGCTGCAGTCGCGGAGACGGGGCCTTCACCTGCTCCTCCCAGGGCGAAGCGGCCATGCCTGCCATCTTCCCTTCATCGGACTTCAAGGGGATTTGCCGTGGCGACCTGTGTTGGGAGCTTGTGGGACTCCGACTCCGAAGCCGAAGTCCCCATGTCTCACGTCCCTCCGGCCCCTCAGGCCGCATCGGTCGTGGCATGGGAACAGCTGGCGCTGGGTCCTAATGCGGAGATTCCTCTGCCGCGAGGGCCGATGCTGTCCCCGGGGGCCGGTGCCCCCCTGTTACTCTGCTCGAAGTTGAGGGGACGTCCCAGCGAAGTCCACCTTCGGCCACCGAGGGTAGGTTACCTTGATATAACCTGACGTAGCTTTGCAATACTCCTATAGGGCACTAACCGGTACACCCTCTTGCAGCAATGCTCATTTCAGAGGACGGGCGATCTCCGGGGCGCGGGAACATGCTCTCGAGGGGGCGTTCGACGCGAACGCCGCGCACCCGAACCTAGCGGACTTCGTGCCTCCCTCGGAAGTGTTGGGTGCGTGGCGCGGGGTCGCGAACGACGCGGCCGCGAGCATTGATTCGTAGGCGCTGTCGTCCTACGGGGCGGAGTGCCTTGGGGACGCATTGGAGGTATCGGGAGTGAGGGTAAGCATTTATCCTTATGACGATACGTGGCTGCTTTAGAATCTTGCTGACCACTCTATCGTACAGACCCTCGTTTTGGCCCAGGCGCTACAGGCAGCTCATGCCCGCGAGCGGGGGACGTTAGAGGACCGATTGCGAGTCACCGAAGAGGCCCTGCATGTTGCCGAGGGGACGCGCACCGCCAAGGACGACCGCATCCGCCGCTTGGAAACAGAATGCGCGGAGGTGAAATTGTACGCCGAAGCGCTTGTGGAAGCGGCGCGGCTGTCAGCCATGGAGGTAGCGCGGCGAGAAATTGCGGAGGAGCGGAATGGCTTACTCCAGCAAATCGCCGCGCTGGAGAAGGAGAAGGACAGACTCGTCGCGTCTCTGGCGGAGCGGGACCGGGCTCTAAGTGATGCTTCAGTGGCTGCATGGGATGCCATGCTGGCCCTAGAGAGCACCCTGGAGGATCTTATAGCCGAAGTGCCGCCCCGCTCCTTTGGGCCTGAAGAGCTATCGCGGACCCTTCGCCGGATTGGGGATGCGGCCAACATTGCCCGCAGCTCCGCGACGACGTTCGGCAACCATTGCTCATACGTGACGTCATGCCTGATGTGCGCGCTTCTACAGCACCGGGGCTGCTAGCATATCAGCAGGCTGGCTGATCCCCATTTGGAGATGCCGGCCGGGGCTGGTGTGATGTCTGGTGCCGTGCGCGCTATTTGCCGCCCCGTGCGATTCTTCTACGAGAGGATCTGGGAGTACATCGGGAAGGCTGCGGCGCAGGTCGAGCTGCGGAACAGCCTATACAATGAGGTGGACCTCGCTTTGTGGCTGGATGAGATCCCACGACGCGACGAGGGCGGCCCCGAGGGCCCGGAGGGCGGCGCGAACCCACAGGTGTGACCCCATGGTCTCCGTGCGTTGGTGTGCGTTGTAAGACGAGGCTTTTTCCTTATGAATAAAGCATAAGTTGCCTCACCGATGTGCTAATTTGTGTGCCCCCGTGTCCCAAGCAGTTACTCGACCGGGGCCGGTTGCTGGTTTCTGACCTTGTGACCCGGCGATGCCTCCGGCATTGGCGGAGGGCCGAGGAGTCGCTGGACTTCTAGGAAAGCCGGGCTTCTTCGAGTGAGGCCCCGGCGCGGACGCGCATTAAGAAGGAGCTTGCCGAGTAGTGGCTTTAAGCACCCTAGGATGTGTACACTTAACTACGCACCTTTGTAAACATCTTCCGATGGATGCACAGTATAGGGGAGGGTTTGGTTGAAAAATGGTGTCCGCGCCTCCATTCTTGTTTGCGATAACGTAATCTCGTGGTAGAAAGGCGAGGCTACACCATGCCCGCCTACCTACAACGGTCTGGGCCTAGCCGAAGTAGACGCGCAAGCGCTCCGTCCCCTACCTTTCGAAGCGGTGGTGGCAGAGCCGGTGCCTTAGTCGAGGTAGACGCGCAAGCGCTCCATCTCCTACCTTTCGAGGTGGTGGCGGCGGAGCCGGCGCCTTAGTCAAGGTAGACGCGCGAGCTCTCCGTCCCCTACCTTTCGAGGTGGTGGCGACGGAGCCGGCGCCTTAGTCGAGGTAGACGCGCGAGTGCTCTGTCCCCTAACTTTCGAGGTGGTGGCGGCGGAGCCGGTGCCTTAGGTGCCTTAGTCAAGGTAGACGCGTGAGCGCTCCGCCCCTACCTTTCGAGGTGGTGGCGGCGGAGCCGGCACCTTAGTCGAGGTAGAGCGCGAGCGCTCCTTCCCCTACCTTTCGAGGTGGTGGCGGCGGAGCCGGCGCCTTAGTCGAGGTAGACACGCGAGCGCTCCATCCCCTACCTTTCGAGGTGGTGGCGGCGGAGCCAGCACCTTAGTCGAGGTAGACGCGCGAGCGCTCTGTCCCCTACCTTTTGAAGTGGTGGCGGCGGAGCCGGCGCCTTAGTCGAGGTAGGCGTGCGAGTGGTGCTCGTGAGTGTAAGCTGTTGCCACGTCTCACGCCGACTTTACAAGGCGCATACGGAGGCGAGCCTCGACTGCCTTCTGCGCGATCACTACGAGATGCATGCGGAGGCGAGCCTCTAGTGCGTCTTATCAGGACTCATGGTGCATGGATCGTCGATCACGCGGTGTTTATGCTCCGGAGAGTACGCATAGAAATAATACTTATGCGTGTGCGGGAGCATTCATGTGTTGTTTAGACTCAGTGGAGTGCGCAGGGACAACATCCGCGTCTTATTTATACTCCGTAGAGTGCGCACGAAGGTAGGCCTCATGCCGCGTCTTATTTAGAGTCCGTGGACTGCGCACGGAGGCAAGCGGTGAAGGTGCGTGCGGAGGTGGACCTCAACGCTACGTCTTATTTATACTCCATAGAGTGCGTGCGGAGGTGGACCTCAGCGCTACGTCTTATTTAGAGTCCGTGGACTGCGCGCGGAGGCAAGGCTCTGCGCGTTGCGGGCGGTGAAGTTGCGTACGGAGGCGGACCTCAACGCTACGTCTTATTTATACTCCGTAGAGTGCGTGCGGAGGCGGACCTCAGCGCTACGTCTTATTTAGAGTCCGTGGACTGTGTGCGGAGGCAAGGCTCCGCGCGTTGTGGGCGGTGAAGTTGCGTGCAGAGGCGAACCTCAACGCTACGTCTTATTTATACTCCGTAGAGTGCGTGTGGAGGCGGACCTCAGCGCTACGTCTTATTTAGAGTCCGTGGACTGCGCGCGGAGGCAAGGCTCCGCGCGTTGCGGGCAGTGAAGTTGCGTGCGGAGGCGGACCTCAACGCTACATCTTATTTATACTCCGTAGAGTGCGTGCGGAGGCGGACCTCAGCGCTACGTCTTATTTAGAGTCCGTGGACTGCGCGCGGAGGCAAGGCTCCGCGCGTTACGGGTGGTGAAGTTGCGTGTGGAGGCGGACCTCAACGCTACGTCTTATTTATACTCCGTAGAGTGCGCGCGGAGGCGTCCCCCCACATGTCTTTGTTTATACTCATACCCGTGTTTTTCACGGAGAGTGTGCGCGCGGACGCGTGTCTTTGTTTATACTCATGCCCGTGTTTTTCACAGAGAGTGCGCGCGCGGACGTGTGTCTTTGTTTATACTCATGCCCGTGTTTTTCACGGAGAGTGCGCGTACGGATGTGTGTCTTTGTTTATACTCATGCCCGTGTTTTTCACAGAGTGCGCGCGCGGACGCGTGTCTTTGTTTATACTCATGGAGAGTGCGCGCGAAGGTAATCCTTCGCGCGCTTCGTGTGGGAAACAAGACGATTTTTGCAAATGCTGAACTTTATTAGATTCCCATTTGCGCGGGTGAGCGATTACAAACGATGGGATATTGACCACTGACCGTTTAAGGACGGGATTGGCTGCGGTTGTCATCGCCCGGTGATGAGGCGGGGCACGGTGGGAGCCTCTGCTGCTGGGGTAACGCGCGCGGGGGCCCGGCGGGGTGCTTTCCGGAGCCGCCAAGGATCTTCGCACTTGCACACCCGGCCTAGGTGTTTCGCCGTGCCTCGTGGTGTGGACCTTTGCTGCCGAGCTCTATGCGCCGAGCCATATCTTGATCGCCATGGACGGTGATGATGGCCCACGGTCCAGGGAGCTTCATACATAGGAAGCCATGATGTGGGACTGCCCCGAGAGAGTTCAAGATTGGCCGCCCCAATATAGCGTTGTAGGGGTACGAGATGTCGACAACGTCGAAGGTGGCGTCCTCACTCCTCACATTATCGTCTCGGCCAAAGGAGACTTGGAGGCATATCTGGCCCAATGCCCGCAGAGGTTGCCCTCCGAAGCCTTGCAAAGGGATTCCCGAAGGGCCCAATCGACTTCGGGGGATCCCCATCTGATCGAAGGCCGCTGCGAACAAGATGTTCGCGGAGCTTCCTCCGTCCGCCAGGACGCGTCTGACTTCACATCCTGCGATGACGATCTGGACAACCAGGGGATCGTGGTGGGGGAATTCCACTTCTTCAGCGTCAGCAGACGTGAAGGTGATTTCGTGTTGTGCCCACTTCGGTGGCGCCTGCGCTGGGTATGCCGCGACGTGGTGTAGCCTCCTCGCATAGGCCTTCCGCTGTCGTGCCAAGGTGAACTCCAACGAGGAGCCCCCGGAGATGACGTTTATGACCCTGTGCTGGGCTCCTTCCGGGGCTTGCAATTGCAGCAGGCCCCCCCGAGGTTGCTGCACGTGGGCCTGAATCTGCAGGGGGCCTTCCTGGGGTTGCATTCCTTGGTCCTGGGGGTGTTGGACGTGAGCCACGATGGGCGGGCGCACCTCAGGGTTTCTATCTCTGGCGACGCTCTGCCGGAGTGCTGCGATGGTGGCGCACGCACGCGTGTCGTGGCTGCCCCGACCGTGGACTTCACACCACTGCCTAAGGTGCTATTCATTGTAGTCTTCGCGGGCTCTGTCGTTGCGACCCCGCCCGCGTCCCCGCCCCCGGCCACGGTGCCCTCTGCCGCCTCGACCAGCAGGGGCGTTGTCCTCGGAACCACCCTCGATGTCAAAGACGTAACGAGGTTTCCGAGATTTGCATTGGTCGTGCTTGGGCTTGTTGCCCGACGAGTCTTTGTGCTGGGCCTCCTTGCGCTCGGAGGCGTCCTTCGATGGCTTCTACTTACGCTTGCCTTTCGATGAGCCCTCCTTCGGCGAGCCATCGTTTTATGCCGAGCCCTCCGCCTGGTTGGTGTCGGAGTCGTCGCCATGTCTCCGCCGCGCGTCCTCTTCTGCTTTAGCATACTCTTCCATCTTGTCGAAGAGCTTCGCCACCGTCTTCATTGGTTTTCGCGCGTTGTATTCGGCCATCGATCCCAGGCGGAGGCCTTGTATTGCTGCATTGATGAAGGTTGTTTCATTGACGTCCTTAACCTGGCAGCGTACCTTCGCGAAGCGCTTGAAGTAATCCCGAAGCCTCTCCGACGGTTTTTGCTTGACTGCGAAGAGCTGGTCCGCGTCGACGCGCTCGACGTAGTTTCCCTAGAAGTTGTTGTAGAGTAGGTCGCGGATTTGCTCCCACGCGTAGATGGACTATGTCTCGATGGTGAAAAACCAAGAGAGCGCCACCCCCTGCAACGCGAGCGGGAGCCCCTTCGCCTTCGTGGTGTCATCTCCACCGGCGGCTTCGATGGCGGTCTCATACACGCCACAAATTCCCGTGGGTCCGTGTCGCCTTTGTACGCTTCAATGACACTCGGGAACTTGAAGTCCTCCGGCCATGCCGCTTGCTGCAGGCCCGCAGAGAGTGGGGACCCCTGGTCCACGCGTCGTAGTGGGACGCGGCTGGACGTGGGGGCGTCGCGTCTATCCGCCCTCTCCGGTGTGGGCTCCGATGCGACCACCGGTGGGGCCTGTTGGCTCCGAGCCTCTTGCATGTCCCGTATGGCTCCGCGGAGATCCGTTAGCTCCTGTTGAAACGCGCTGAGGGCCGCCAGCAGGGCGTTCTCCACCGTGGACGTGGTTGGGGCCATTGGCGCGCCTGGTGGCGCGACCGGAGCGGCGGCAACCACGGCCTGTGCTCCCGGACTGCCCGCTGCGCTAGTGTGAAGAACTCCGGGGCCGGTGACGAAGCTCGCGTTGCCGCCAGGACCGCTCACTATTCCAGCACCAAGTGGGGGAGCGGACGCCGTGCCTGCGTGGGCATCGGCGTTGCTGCCCCCGACCACCCGAGCACCACTATCGGCGACTGTCGCGGTACCTGCAGTGGGGTTACCTACCATGCGCGGGGTGGTGTCGACTGTCACACCGACGGTGGCAAGGTCGGGCGTCGCGGCGGTGGTGGCGGGATCGGGCGTCGCGGCGGTGGTGGCGGGATCGAACGTCGCAGCGGTGTTGGCGGGATCGAATGTCGCGGCGGTGGTGGCGGGGTTGGGCGTCGTGTCGTGAACACTGGTGTTCGCGACCGCCACACCCACATCGCCACCCACGCCCGCGATTGCCAACACTGAGGCCCTGGTATTGACACGGGATTTCGTCGCCCCCACCTTCTTCTTCTTCGCCGCCGATGATGAAGCTTTCTTTGGTGCCATCCCTCTTCGGATCTGGAGGCTTGCTCTTGTCTCCCCACGAACGACGCCAACTGTTATGGTTACAGACCAAACAGAGAGAGAGTATGGTAGTGGAGAGTTAGGTGAGCAATGGCTTAGGGTTTCTCCCCATGGCCTGTGCGGTATATATATCCATATGGGGAGTGCTTTTATAATTATACCCTTACATCCGAGTATTCCCCTTAGGGGCACTCATGTTATTACACATGTCCCATTTTGGGCCTTACATTCCTCTAACAGGCCCGCTAGGCTTAGGTGGGGGCCACCCCTACAACAGTAGTCGTAATTGGTAGTCTGAGATTGTTTTCTAGATAGCGTTAAGATGGTTGGTCATGTATGACTAGGTCGATGGTCGTGGATGGTTTTGTTCTTGTTCTAGACGGACAACGGTGTTATGAATTGTTGTGCTGATGACAGTCAAGCTGGGAAGAGCTTGTGCCAGGAAAAATGTTTCTTTGGTCTTTGCATGTGCAAGAGAGCATGGAGATGAGCACGGTCAATGAAGAGGAGGACTAGGACTAGGATAGGGAGATCTGAGGTCCAGACGGTTGAGGATGTCATGCGAGGTGGTCGGGCTAATGCTGGAGCACGTGGAGATCAATGGTGGTGAAGCGAGACGGAGCTACGGGGGGATATCCTGGAGGCTTTGTCGCATGTTGAGTTTGGATAGTTACAGATAGAGTCCGTGTACTGGAAGAGGTAGAGTTTGAATAAAACCATGTTAGGAAAGGGTTTCGGGTCCCTTGATTTGTGAAAGAGATTAGGTGTTGTGTTTGTGTTTGAATCGGATACAATTAGGGACGTTGGCCTATAAAAGCAGGGAGAGGTTTAGGCTAACGAAATGAGTCTTTAGGGCTTTCATCGAGGAAGTTTTTAAGGATGTTGTGACGGCACTTTGTAGCCAAAAACTTATTGTAGAATTAATAGATCAAATCTATTCCAAAAGAAGTTGACTGGCAGGATGTTTTTTTGAGCATCGTTCTCCATGCGTTGTCGGCGGACCAGCAGGATGTCATTCTAAGCATCGTTCTTCTTGCATCGTCAACAGCGTGCTAATAGACCTCATCTGAGTGTGATCGAGCACGCAATTGTCTTCGGCTGGTACTCGTTCGAGCGAGTTTGACCACATACGCGGTTGAAATCTGTGAGCGTTTGAGCGGTCAAAGGTTACCGAGTGGGTGAGTTCTACGAGCGAGTTCAACCACGTAGCGAAGCATTCAAATTTTCGTTGTTGATGGCTGCAATTGAAGTAGTGCGATGAGTGTCATTCGAGTGGTCATTATCGACCACGTGCAGAAGAGCAAAGCAGAAGAAGTGAAGGCGATCATTCACCCCCCAGCCCGCCCTCTGATAGCGCCATACGGTCCTACAAGTGGTATCAGAGTAGTTTGCAATGGCATCAGATTAGGAAAGGTTCTCTGGTATGATGTCATTCTTTGATGCTACACATTATCTCTTTTGGAAACTCGCATGGAAGTCTTTCTACAAGCTCAAGGTAATATGATTTGGCAAAACGCTGAATCATCGTTTGAAGTACCTTCTATCATTACCATCCAAAAACATTGTTGATGTAGGGGCAAATGCTAAGCCTAGAAATATTTTGTTACAAGGTTTAAGTAGAAACGAGTTTGTTAGAATTGCTCATCTTAAATCTGCTAACAAAATTTGGACTACTCTAGCCTATTACCATGAAGGATCAAAGTCTATTAAGGGTGTGCGTTAGAATCAATTCAAAAAGGAGTATTCTAAATTTGAGATGAAACCAGGAGAATCAGTAGATTCTCTTTTCGACTGCTTTAATAAGATTGTTAGTGATTTACAATTTGTTGATGTCACATATTCTGATTCTGACAATGCTCGTCAATTCTAATTGTTGGAAATATGCCCTAGAGGCAATCATAGAGATGATGATATTTCGTTGTATCCATGATTTAATAAATGTTCCTTGCATATTTCCTTTGTGTTGATTAACAAGTATGTGACTTGTTTGTGAAACTCTTTACTTATATGGTTATTCTAAAGTTGTCCCTAGTCGGAGTTCATGTGAGGACACACGTGAATAATGGATTAGCACATGTATCGGTTGATGACCATGTTTCACAGGTCATAGACATGGAGATGTCAAACCAATAATGTGGACACATGTTTAGAACATGGGGTTGGACCGACCCAACATGAGACATAACAATTATAGTTATGGTTCTCTCTCTACACAATGTGTACGCCTTGTCCTTAGACCTGAGATTGTCGCATGTACTTGAGATGTGAATCGACCTACTTAGGGGCTATCAAACGCTACTCCGTGAATCGGGTAGTTATAAAGGTAGTTTTCGGTTTGTCATGAAGCATGCTACGAGGCATGGTCGGTCAAGATGGGATTTTCCCTCTCTACGAGAGAGATATCTCGGGCCTCGAGTGATCGGATCCGAAATGCATGGCCATGCTACTTAAGGTTAAGAGTTAACGTAGTAAGGGATTCCGGATCACAGATCGAGAAAGAGTGGTCAGCTTGGAGCTCACCAAATATCGTGAGGCAAAGGGATTGGCATGTACATAAAGTTGTGATGGTTCGTTCGATATGATCTTTATGTATGTTTAGGAGTTGGCACGCCTTGCTAGAGGCCGCTACCAACTATTGACCGAGTAGGTAAACTCGTGTCATGTCTAAACATACGTGAACCCATAGGGTCACACACTTAAGGGCTGAAGCCTAATTCGGATTGGATCCGGTTGGGTGGTATTGAGTCCTAATGGGCCTCCATTCGCCAAGCCCATTATAAGGACGTCTATAAAAGGAGGGCAAGGGCGCATGGGGTTGGGAGAGATTTTCGTGACCTCCTCAAACCCTGGCCGCCACCCTCCCACGCTCGGCGCCGCGCGATCTAGTAATCCGGCGCGCGTCGCTTCCTCCCGTACATGTGGATACCTTTTGGCGGCGCTACATCTGTAGCGTTTGGACGAACCGCAAGAGAGGAGTTGCACGTTGGACGCCGCGACGAGGACGAGGAAGTAGTACGACTACTCGCCCGACGCGTCGCATCGACGTAGTACGACTACTCGCCCGACGCGTCGCATCAATTCCGCACCTGCGCGTCTAGTGGTAATTCCGTGATCTATAACTGCAGTGATCTTGGTTTGCGGGTAAAATTTTTATTTATTTGCGCTAGCGTAGCCTACCGGTAGTCCTTCACTAATTTCTTTGGATATGTCTATTTGGAATGTGTTAGTTACCACTATCAATCACTCTGTTAGCATGGAAACACTCACTCTGAATGATCTTTATTCAAAGATGAAAACACATGAGATTGACGTTTTGGCCAGGATTAACAAGTCGAACACTCTGGGCTTAGTGACTAACCAAGCTGATGACTCCTCTAGTTCATCTATTGGTTCCTTGTCTGCATTATGTTCTATTTCAGATGAACAATTGGAGGAGATCCCTGAAGAGCAGCTTGTACTTCTCTCCAAGCAGGTGACCAAGGCAATTAATAATATCAAATCAAGATGGAGAGTTTTTCCAATCAGATACTATGAATGTGGTGAGCAAAATCACATCAAGATAAATTGCCCTAAACTGAGGAAGGAGGTCAAGGATGACAAAGCATCAACTTGTCGATCTCAAGTCAAGATTGACCCAAACAAGAAACGCAATTATCACAGGGCAGCCAACAAAATAATTTCAGCACTTGAGGAAATCAATTTGAGTGATGATGAATCTGCAAGTGATGAGGACAGTGGCAAGAAGGTCAAGGAGGTAGATTTCATAGGAATGTGCTTTATGGCAAAGAGTGAGGATCTTGACGATAATGATCTCTATAGTAATCCTCATGAGGTAAAACCTTGTTACACAGATTTATCTTGTGTTGTGGTTAGATTGACAGAGGAGTTTAAGAAAAATAAAAAATCAAAAATCATGATCTTGTTGTTGAGAATTTAAATTCTAAAATTGATAAACTTAGAGCTTCAATTCTTAATGATGAATCTTGTGAGTCCTATTAAGTTTGACATTCTAAATTGGAGTCTGCAAGAAAAATTAATGCATCGACCTTGGGTAAATTTAGTGATGTAACTGCTAAATTTGATGAGTTAAAACTGGCACATGGCTCTTGTGATGAAAAGATAAAACAGGCACATGATGAAATTGAAAAACTTAAGTCTAACTCATCTAAAGCTTGCTCTAAATGTGATTTGCTTCAAGCTAGGTTTAACTCTTCTCAAGAGTCTATTCAACAGATGCTTTATCATGAGATTTTCTCTTGCTCGAACTGTCCCAAGCTTAACACAGAAATAGAAGTTTCGACTAGACAACTTAAGGAGTTTACTGAAAAGGAAAAATTGGCTCAGTCTAATGCTTCTAAGAGTCTTAGTGATGAATATGTTAAATGCATAACCTGTCCCACATTGGCTAAAGAGAATGAGTATCTTAAAAACTACATAGAGAGATTTTCTTTTGGCAAAAAAATTTGAATATGATTCTAGATCAATCAAAAACAAGCGTGAAGAAACATGGTCTAGGATTTAATTTTATTGAGTATGCCAAGAATAATCTTTCTAAAGTTGTTAAACTTTTGGAACCTGGAAAACTTGTAGCAGAATCTAAACCAAAACAGACTACTTTTAAATCTGCTAGTATTGCAAAGAATTCCTCTGCCAAAGAGAGTGCTATAAAATCAATAGATATGACTTCTCAGCAAGTCAAGTTCAAGTGTACTTACTGTGTAGGATGGTCATCTGGTTCAATTTTGCTTTCGAAAAATCAAGAAGGAGAAGAAAGACAGGTTAAGAAAGCATTCTCGAGTGGAATCCATGCAAGCTCCAAACCATGGCTCTGGTCCCTCTAATCAGTTCTCTACTTGCTCAGACCAGTCAGTGGCCAGATCCATGCAACGTAGTCAGACAGGATATTATTGACCAACTTTTTCAATGTGGTCGGATCAGCCTTGGGGATCACAAGTGGTCATGTAGTAGTCAGACCATCCAGTGGACAGATGCTTCGTGATCGGACGCTCTGTGGTCAAACACTTCGTGGTCAGATTTCCCATGATCAGATGTCCTCGTGTCGAACCAACATTTCAACCAGCCCTTTCTACTCAACTAGATCGGTCGATAGTCAAACCAGTGCTCTTCGCCCGGTTAGACCGTTCGGTGGTTAGATCAGCTCAACTGAGGAGGTCAGAGTACCCCATGGTCGAACCTGTTTCTCAATGGTCGTCTGGTCAAAATTTGTCAGATGCTTACGCTTCACTTAAATCTTTACAAGTGTCTGTAGTTGCTCCTGTTCGTTGTGTGTCATAGTACTGGATTTCTAAAGCTTATCTAACTAACCCCAGTACTGTGAAATCAACGTTGTCTGTGATGCAAGACCAGATAATGTGGGATGGAGAACATGCACTTAATTGGGTTCTAGTCTTTTGCTTGGTTGGAACAGTTGATGGTTTTTCATCTTCTTTGATGGCTCTTAAGAGATTTCACCTTTTGATTAGACCATGTGGAAAAGGTAATGCTACACTCTAAATGGTCTTCTAAAAATGGTCTTTGAGTTCTTTCTCAGATTAATCATTTTCTCTCAACTGCTTGTTTCTTCTCTTTGGCCCTTTTGCTGAGGGAGATGGGAGTATTCTGAAGGGGAGCTTGTTATTTGAAGAGGTGTCAGAAGCTTTGTTTATTATACCTGTCATCTAATTCATTGAGATCAAGCCATTGAAATCAAATGAGTAGTGGATCTTTCCTTATCATATTCACTCATATGCTATGTAGTTTTGGTTATAGTTGGTTATAATTAAAATTGCTACATTGAACTAAAGCATGACATGGCAAAAGACTTTGACTAGACCAATTATTGATAGTACTTTGCGATGCTCGTCTAAAAGAATTAGCTTAATTGTGAATACTATTTTAAATCTTGGCTATGAGGCTCGCATGGTTCATATTGCAATCTTTTATGTTCACTCAGGTTGGCATATTATAAAAAACTTGAGATTCCCCAAGTGATATCATACAAATGATGTCAAATAAGAATTAAAAATGACGAGATTAAAAAACATGTATGCTTCAAGCATGCCATGGTCAAATAAAAAAGCACAAGAGTGCACAAATGAAAAGAAGTTTGCTTCAAGCATGCTACCATTTAAAAGAAATTTGCTTTAAGCATGTATCATGAAAAAGAAGTATGCTACAAGTATGCCACATGCCTAAGAATCGTGTGTGGAGCAATAGGCTATTATATGATACTACTAGCCTATGTAGATTTAATGTTTGCTTCAATTTTAGACTTTGACTTTTCATTATGGTATCTCATTGTACTCTTTATAATTGATCTAGTTATTGATGAGATGCCTGTCATTGATCTAAATTGCTTAATTATGCTAAAAGATTAGTTTTGATCTTGCTATATGATATATGATTTTATATGATCTAGGTAGCTCTGCACATACTGTTGGCTTGGTCAAATTTATTAAATCAATGCAAACTGACTTGGATAATCTACAGAGCTTCTAGATGTTTACTTTTCTAAGTTCCCTTTTAGAATTATTCCCATTTTTGAGCCCTTGATGATTTCATTGCCAAAGGGGAAGAAAAGTAGAAGAAAGGGAAAGATTTTCTCTAGAAGTTGTTATCTAGGTTGGTTCTCGTTTGGTTGTGTGTGTGGTCAGTTGTCTCGGATACTTGTTATTTCGGATCACAAATTCTTTCTCACAAAGTCTTTCGTTTGAGTGTTTTTGAGGTGTTGTCAATGTATTCATCAAGAAGGAGATTGTTAGACCATGTGGATGGTTGTGATAAAAAATGATAATGAATAATTGACATTTGAATTATTTTGGAATTTGCGTTTGTAAAATTTTCAAGTGATCATGGTCGAAGATTTTGGGTCAAGTGTTTCGACTAGTTTCGAGTGGTTTTAATGGTGTTTCGACTGGCTCTGAGTGGTTTTAATTGAGTTCGAGTAGTTCAACCCCGTCCAGTTTATGACCACGTTCAACTTCAACTACGTACCACTTCGACCACGGCAACATGACTTCGGTAACACGACTTCGACCACGGCAACATGACCACGACCATGGCAATGCGACTTCGACCATGGCAACATGACTTCAACCACGACAGATCGACCACTGAAGGTAATCATAGCTACAGTACTTTAGATGGTCATAGCTTCAGTGATTTTGATAGTCGTGGACTTTACTGGTTGTACTCGATAGTCGTAGGATTTACTGGTCCATAGTCGGTGACCTTGTAGCCGATGGTCGTAGATTGTGTGGACTGATCTTATAATCATATATTTTACAGTCTTGTCAATTATCGTAGACCAAGCATTCTGTTGTCGTTATCTTCGGTAGTCAAAGGCTTTACAATCGGTCTTCGTAGGCTTCTCGGTTGGTACTCATAGACTTCGTTGTCGAATCGAGTGCTTTTGTGATCTTCGAGTATTTTGAGTGCTCGTGTTAGGACAGTGAGGTGTTTGGCTGGTGCTTGATGGAATGGTGTCGGTACTCAGTAGTCGGAGCAACTAGGTACTCGATGGTCAGTGAGCGATAGTCATAAGTGTTATGGTCGATTCTTGGTTTTGAGTACTTGTTGTGCTCGGTGGTCGTGCTGAGTGGTCGGAAGAATGAGTTTCAGAAAGTGATGGTTTTTAGCAGTCGTAATCAGTAGTCTGAGATTGTTTTCTAGATAGCGTTGAGATGGTTGGTCGTGTATGACCAGGTTGATGGTCGTGGATGGTTTTGTTCTTGTTCTGGATGGACAAGGGTGTTATGAGCTGTTGTGCTGATGATGGTCAAACTGCGAAGAGCTTGTGCTAGGAAAAATGTTTCTTTGGTCTTTGCATGTACAAGAGAGCGTGGAGACGATCACGATCGGTGACGGGGAGAACCGGGACTATGATAGGGAGATCTGAGGTCTAGACAGTTGAGGATGTCACGCGAGGTGGTCGGGCTAACGCTGGAGCACGTGGAGATCAATGACGGTCAAGTGACACGGAGCTACGGGAGGGCATATCCTGGAGGCTTCGTTGCGTGTTGGGTTTAGACAGTTACGGATAGAGTCTGTGTGCTGGAAGAGGTAGAGTTTGAATAAAACCCGTATTAGGAAAGGGTTTCAGGTCCCTTGATTTGAGGAAGATATTTATTGGACATCTGTAGGTTAGGTTTTCAGCTAGTTTTTGAAGCTAAATTGAAATGTTAAAAATCTGAAAATCTGAAATTTCAAATTAGAGCGTGCTTCAAATGCTACAAGTGGTACCCAATGTCAAAAGGGGGGAAGCTTCAAAAGCCTTCAAGAAGCTCTCTTGAGTAAGATTATTTGAATATGTTTCAAATATCTTTTCATTTAGTTACCTAAGATTCCCTCTTGATCACATATGTTTATTTCTTACTCTTTATGACCAAAATTAAATTAAATCAACTGGTATCAAGCTCCATGTGTTGGAAAATCTCCATTTTGGCTAAATTTGCTTTTTTTTTACTTTGAAACATATTCCTTGAATATATATAGCTTGTGTAATTTATATATACTCATAATCGGGTTGTCATCTAGTTTTTTATTATGTGTTAATGGTTGGATGATTAATAACAACCGGATATGTAAGCTTTGCCTTAAAAGCTTATCTTAGAGTATACAAGTGTTGTGCACATGTAGTATATTGGCAATTCAATTTCTATCTCATTATTTGTTGAGATTATCATGAATTATCAAAAAAAGGAATATTGTTGAATCTGGTCCCTCCATTATATGTTAATAATGAAGTTTGGTAATTGATGACAATTGTTTTGTAGACTAATATTTTTCATGAGTTGGATGAATAGGTTAGGTTCCACAAATGAGGAAGACTTGAGATGACTTCATGGGTTGAAGATCATCAAGTTGAGATAGAAGATGGCATCATGTGTTGAAGGTCATCAAGAAGAAGATGCATCATAAGTTGATGCATGTCCAAGAGGAGATGATCATATGTTGATCATCAAGTCAAGTGAAGACCTACCATATGTTGATGGAGGTCAAGTGAAGGATGCATCATGTGTTGATGCATGTCAAGACAATAACCTGGGCTTGAAGTGTAGATGTGAATCATCAAGCTTCAAAGGGGTGCGCAAGGCAGATGTGTGACTAGCTAGGGCTAAGAATGTGTTTTTAGTCTTTTACCGGTATTGGTGTTTGGTTGGAAGACCAGATTGCTACTATATGTTACCGTACTATTAAGAGGGCTCATGCCGAGTAGCTTGAGTCTCATCATGTGCTGATAGCTCAACCTCACTTGCTCTAGCTCTCCTTGGCACGAGGCTTGTATTTGCGAATGTGTTTTTCCAAATAGTTGATGCTCATGTGTTGAATCATTGTAACATAAGACTGTACATTGCGAATGTATTTTACAAGTGTTTGAAGTCCATATTTTCATTATTTGTAGTATGAGGCTTATATTTGCAAATGTATTTTGCAAATGGTTGAAGCTCTTATGTATAATCCTTGTGTCATAATTTTAAAAGTGTGCAAATGTATTTTGCAACTTGTTGGGAATCATAGATGATCCTTGTGCCCATGGTAATATAGTTTGCAAATGTGTTTCGCAAAATCTATTGAAGTATATAAAATTCTCAGAGAAATCGGAACTACCGCGGTGTATTTTGCGGTACTACCACTAGTTGGAAATATCGGCATTGTAATCATGGAACTACCACATCTATTGGTAGTCGGAAGACCTGTGTGGTCGAACCAATGTGGCTGAAGATCAATGTGGTCGGGAACCAGCATGGTGGAAGCTGACATAGTCAAACCAACGAGGTCAAAGATCGACGTGGTTGATGACCTGTGTGGTCAAAGAAACTCATGTGGTCGATCCGGGCAACGTGGTCGAAGACCAGCATGGTCAGAGACCAACGTAGTTGGAGACCTGTGTAGTTGAACTGGACAACATGGTCAGAGATCAATGTGGTTGGAAACCTGAGTACTCGAACTATCCGATGTGGTCAGGGACCAGTATAGTCGACGATCGGTACTTTCGACCAGCTCTATGTGAGCGGTCCCATCGGTTCTATGTGAGTGGTCCGATCAGCAACTGGTACTATCGGCTCTATACGAGTGGTACTTTCAATTTGCGGAACGACTAGCTTGTGTAACGGTACGTTTTTTAGAGAGACACCCGTGTGGAGTCTTCTCATCCCCAAAGAAATCGGTAGTACCAGACTTTCGATGATCGATAGTACCGGACTTTGCACGTTGGAACTACCGAATTTGTTAGCAATGACTAGTTTTCTGACCATTGCTGAGGGGAGTGGAAGTACTGGTCGTTTGCCTGCGGAACTTCCAAAAATCCCATTTTTCTATCCCAATGGCTAGTTTCGAGGTGTGGGGTATATATACCCCCTTGTGGCCAGTTAGAGAGGAATGCTTCACTCCATTTCACTCTCTTAAGCTAGTGTGAGGTCCTCCTATCTATTATGCATGTGTTGCTCCTTATGAGCAATGAGGAAGGTTCTAGATTGTATGTGTTACATTTAAAGGTGGATTGTATATTCACTTTGAGCGGTGTGCATTCGTTGCACGTAGTGAGAGTCAAGCGAAAGGCTTGACTTATTACTCTCAGAGTTTGCTGACTCCTAAATGGTGTTGGAGGCGTCATGTGCAGTGATGTTCTCCAAGAAGGTTGTGAGAAGACCCGGCAAAGTTGTGGAGGTTGGAGCTCACCTACCTGGAGTGGGAAAGAGCTACCACTAGTAGATTGAGGTATTTCATCTTAATTCGTAGAGCTTGTCCATTTCGTTTGGGCTAACCTCAACGTGGACTAGGGGAGACCAGTAAGTCTCCGAACACCATGGTAAAAAGCAACCGTGTCAATTGTGGTTTGTTTTCTTGTGCTTAATTTACATTCAAGCAATTTATGTTCATAGAATTAAATTGATTGCTTGTCATCCTAGAATTGCAAACCTTGTCATAAGCCTTAGTGTTGGTGCACTTAGGTGAAAATAATTAATTTAGGCGATATTTGTGCTAAACCTTTTTGAGTTAAACTTCTGCATTATTTACTTGGTTTAGCCAAACAAAAATTCATAATTAATTATAGAAGATTTTTTAGACCACCTATTCATCCCCATCTAGTCGGCCTCCTCGATCCAACACTCGGGCGAGTGATTGTGTAGTAAAAGGGGAAGTGTGGTTAGTACTTTGTGGGATGTGGATGTCTCATTGGGGAATTGTCTAAGGACTTTGTGCACCATTGATCTGAGTCTTATCGTACAACCACATGTCCAGTATGAGATGGACCTGACTAATTAATTTGTGATATTTTAATTTCAGTTTCGCCATCGAGATGTCAGTGGGTGTCGGTTGGACATTTCCATAGTGTGTAAGAGGGATCTGTTCGACTAGGTGGTTAACCTACTCGATCGTGAAATCTTAGTAGGCAAAAGTGAGTTGAGATTGAGTATTGTAAAGGCCTTGTTATGATCTTCTTGGTCAGTATGCCCAAGGAAGTGTGTTGCTCTAGTGCCACTATGAGATGATCATATCATGTAGGTAAAGTTATGCAACCTCTGCAGAGTGTAAAACTATTCGAATAACCGTATCCCCAGTCATGGATAATGCTTAGTGATTTCACACGAGGGGTAGAGATTTCATAAAAACCTGGTTATGTTTAGTTTGAGAAGTGAGTGGTTAGTTCACTGATGGTTTATTACGTAAATGGTTAGTTCACGAGTGGTTCATTTGTGAATGCTTAGTTCACTTGTGGTTTATTCAATTCCTTTGATTATCTACTTATTAATCCGTTTCAATGTTTGCTTTCAATCTATATTTTGTATTTACTCCAAATTGTTGATTTCTGCAAAATAACCACTCAGTCATCATTTGGTAAGCCTTGCATAATTATATTGCATTCTTGTTACAAATAATTTGTTGAGTACTCTATGTACTTATGGCTATATTCACACTTGCTCAGTTGAAGAAGAAGAAGAACCATATCAACCGGAGGTACTTGAAAGAGGTTACTTTGACGACTTCTTGAATTAGGGCCTCACTTCCCAGTCGATTGCCTGTGGGCATGTCGAATGACCACTTCATCTTTTGTTGTTTTTCACTGCTAGTTCTATTAAGCCCTTCCGGCTATTAAAGTGTAAACTTGGCCATAAGGTCGTAACTTGATGATTATTAATATTTGAGTCTTTCTCTTAGTTAATCGCAAATATGGTCGATATTCCATCTATGTTTCCACTATGTGCACTAGCATTATCCTGAACTAATGTGGTATCTACAGAGAGTCTGGATTTGCATGTTCGGATCTCGACGAAGGTGGTATCAGAGCCATATTGAATGTACGATGAAGCCCTAGTTAGAAAGGTTGCTTTAGCAAAATTTTCAAAATCTATTTTCTAAATCAAACCAATAAAATGGCTATCTGGTAATTCCCTATTCTTTTCTCATTCTTAGGGTCTTATTCCTTAACCTTCTCTACAATATTCTTTTCAAAACTTAAATCGACTTCTTATCCCCATAATATCCATAGATGTCTCGATTTTCCTATAATCAAAGTGAAGGTTGTCCTAGAACTTTTGAGCTTTGTTGTGATGTTTTGGATCAAGGATGCACCCCAAATATTTCAAGACATGATTGAAGATTACTGTGAAGGTTGGGAGCCTTCATATTATAACCCTATTATCGTTTTGCTTTTTCTTTGTAGTTGTGTGTGATGTGAGCAACAATTTCGCTTCTCGCACTATGATGCAATCATATCAAAAACCTTTATTTGTGGAGTTTATTGCTTCTTTTGTTAGCCTTTTCAGCTAAATGAGTATTTTAGTTTATGATTGCCAATAGAGTATTCCCCTTAGATGAGTTTACCACTTATCTTTGCTATTCCCTCTCTTTCTTATAGACATGTGGAGAAACCCATTTGCTAAGTTGACATCATCCTAAACTATTTAAAGATGGTTAATACTTGAAATTTAGCTGGTCACAGTCAGATGGCCTCAGATCCTAGCAATAGTACCTCAAATCATTCAGCATAGGGCCAGCAGCTAGCCCCAGCCGGATTGGATCTAACTCTAAGTTAGTCCATGGCAGCCCAATCCCAACTCATGAACACGATGATACAAAATCTGAACAACATGATGAATCAGCATAATCAGGAAGCTGCTGCACCTCAACCAGCTCATCCACCATGCAGATTTGCCAAATACATGCAGACTAGACCACCAACCTATTCCATTTCATCTAAGCCTCTGGAGGTAGATGATTGGCTTCATTCCATAAAGAAGAAGCTAAATCTTTCTTAGTGCACAGATCGAGAAAAAGTTCTCTACGCTGCTCACCAACTTGAAGGTGTTGTAGCAGAATGATGGGAGAACTATTATGCCACTCATGAAGATAAGGAGAACACTACTTGGGCAGAATTCACCATAGCTTTTCGCCATAACCATATTCTAGATGAAGTGCTTGAAATGAAGAATGATTTTGTGAGCTTCAGCAAGGGAACAAGTTACTGAGTTAATATCTCAACAAGTTCACTCAGTTAGCTCACTACACTCTAGAGGACATTGGCACTGATGATTCACATCAAAAGTGCTTCAAGAGACGCATTAATCCTGGATTGAAGGCTCAGATTGTGGGCAATGATTATGTTAGTTTCCAAAACATGTTGGACAAGGCTATACTTATTGAAGAGTCTCACCATGAGATGGAAGAATCTTGCAAGAGGAAGATGATTCAACCAAGAGCTCAGTTGCAACAGTCACAGAGAACCAAATTCAACATGTACCAGCTAGCCCATGTACCTCAGTAGGCAGATTTCAGGACTCCAGCTCCAATGCCTCGTAAGGATATTTTAGGACCACGCCTAGATGGTTTGGTAGGAGTTTTGCATAGTAATCTCTTCAAGAAGATTGTGAAGAGGCCCGACACCCAATGTGAGTGGTTTGGTGCTCACCATATCTAGAGTTGAGGAAGAGCAACCTTTGTGGATTTGAGGTCATTAGGCTTAATTCATGGAACCAGTCCAATTCATTTGGACTTACCTCAATGTGGACTAGTGAAGACCGACAAGTATTCGATACCACAGGAAAAACATCACATGTCTCCATCGTGATTATCTCTTGTCTTTACTCTTTCGCATTTACTTTTCTAGCTATTGAATTGATATATCTTGTGTAGCTAGAATTGTACTTAGTAAAGACATAGCTAGTGGTGCCATAGAAAACTTAGAACATTCACTCTTGACTTGTGCTAAGTTCATTCATTAATCCTTGTTATAATTGTTAATCTTAGAGCAAAATTTTTTTAAACCTCCTATCCACCCCCTCTCTAGTTGGTTATCCTTGATCCTATAAGTATAGAGACTTCCTAACCAAGGAGAAGCTCTCCACCTCAGGACTTTCAAAGAAAGGAGAAAGTATGCCCGTTACCTTCTCTTCGACCACTTGAGTCCAGACAGTGGTTGGATCTTGCCAATACTTCTTGTTTGCCTCTATGTACTTGGACAGGGTCGGAGTTGCCAAAGATTCCTGAATAACAAAGGTAGATACTGGTGCCTCTACCCACTCGAGGGCTGCCTTAACCACAACCTCCTTGGGAGCTTCCTCACGAGGATTACTCGAATCTGGGCTAATTAGAGTAATAGAGGCACTATAAAAACAAAAGAAGAAAAGAAAGAAATGAAGAATTCCAAAACATAAGAAAACCTAAAGGTATGAACTTACATGAATTTTTTTATTCACACATACCTGATCTTCTTTGCTTTGAAGTTAAATCACCTTGGAGCGTAGTGCAGAGCGCTTGCCTTCCTCTTCTTTTTATGACCAACTTTACTAGTTTGACACTGGTAGGACTGGTTAGACCCTTTGTGTCATCCAACCAAGTCTGTCCCTAGTCGGATCCTTCTTTGGGTGGTTGGAAGTAGCTCCTCCAACCACCTACTCGGAGGTTGCAGTCACTCCCTCCGATGCTTGGGGAACGACCACCTGGTCAATCACAATTACTCTGGATTCTATGACCAGAGATCTTAGTTCTATAGTTGTAGTGACTCTAATCAGTGGCTCCTCCCTCTCTTTCGCCTAGTCACTAACTAAAGTTAGCTCGGCGATGAAGTTCATCATCCAAGAAATATATTCCTTTGGTGCTGTTTTGAAGGATCGCGTGAAGGCTACGAAAGTAGAAAACAAAACTTTTCTACCGCGCACACAAGGACATCATGCTTAAGGAGGGATCATGGATCGTTACCACTAGACGCGCAGCGCAGCGGAAGAAGAGTTGGAGAAGTCGATCCAACCACGCGCGTCGAGGTAGTAGTGGAAGTAGCCGATCGTCCCGAACAGATCGTCTCCTCCACGCAATCAACCACACCATGAGCAGATCCAATCTGTAGGTTGTTGATGCCGATCAACGCCGCAACGAGCAGCGCCTCCACCGGTATCCACACGTCCGGGCCGAACGCCGATCGCGAGTGTACCAAAGACTCGCGAGCGGCTAGGGTTTGGCTCGGAGGTGGCGGCTAGGGTTTAGCTCGGGATTAATAGATGCATGCATCCTCAGCCCCTCGCCTCCATATATATAGACCTCCTCACTTGGGCCTCGTGGACCGAGGCCCAATAGAAGTCTATCCGGATCTCTATTCGAATTGAGCCCACATCCGAATCACATTCGAATTAGTGTTCCAACCCGTTAAGTGTGCGACCAGAGGTTCACGATACTTGGTCGCGACCGAAACGCCTTCCGGTCACCCCGTTAATAGCGGCCTCTAGTAAGACATATTAACCCCAAAGTATACGTAAAGATCATATCGCTGAACTGTAATGTTCTCATGTACGAATCCCTTTACCTCACGATATAGATTGAGCTCAAGGCGAGACTGTGTCATCCTCTTAATAGCTCAATCACTCTCTCAATTCCGTGATGGATTATAAACTCGTGATTGACTCCTCAATCACCTTGGCATGGCCATGCACTTTCATAATCCATTACATCGAGGCCCAGAGATATCTTTCCCATAAGGAGGGGCAAATTCTATCTTGATCATTCACATCCCACTACATGTTTCATAGCAAACTCAAGACTACTTTTATGACTACCCGATTCTGAGTAGTGGTTAGTAGTCCCAAAATAGGCTACTACGCATGTTGGGAACCATGATGATCTCAAGTCTAAGGATTCCACATAAACACTACTTGAGACCAAGCGATGACACATGGAATCTCTGAGTGTCTCATGGCGGGTCTATCCAACATATGTTCACTAACACATGTCCATATTATTGATTTGGTATCACCATACCATGATCCATGAGACATGATCATCAATCAATACATATGCTGATCTTTGAATCATATTTGTTCCTCATATGATATATGATCAGGGATCATTTAGAAATAGCAACATTTTAGCATTAAGAGTCTCATGAATAAGTCACATACTCATTGATCAATAATGATAATGTCTATTTCAAGGAACAAAGTAATGCATCATAAACATAGTATGTGATATATATAACATCTCCATGTTGCCTCTAGGGCATATCACTAACATGTTTCTCTGTCCTTCTTATAAGAGGAATAGGCTTAAATGAAAAGCTTCCAAAGCTGTAGTAAAAGCCTACCTTCGAGGAGACTCCACCCTGCATTGTCGTCGAAGCAGAAGTGGTTAGAGTAGCGACCAGGAGAATAGCAAGGGTAGTCGACGATGGAGCAAGGTTGGGTCCCAAAGCCCCATACAACTTCCTCACACTCTTCTGCCTCTTGGGGCTCAAAGGAGCATCTCTTGAGTTCTCAGATAGCTCTCTGCTCTCTAACCTGACCATCTGTATATCATAAGAGCATTACAGCACACCGATTGGCAAATATACAGGTGATAAAAAAGGTTATCATTTTACCTTGAGTCTTTTCATCCTCTTCTTGAGAGGTAGCTACCAAGATCAAGGGCACCTCTGCCTTCTGGCTAGGCTCCCTACGCAGATCATCTTGATCCGCTCGTTACCTCCTCAAAGTATAGGGCTATGAAACCAAAGAAGACTTTAAGGCTAATAAGATTTAACCAAACAAAAATCAAACTCAACTGGTCGGATTTTTGGAGACTTGCATTCCGAAGAATCCCTGATAAGATCATCTTGGCCTGCGTATCAAAGCATGGTATGCTCATGCAATTTCAAAGGACATATCCGACGCATGGAGAAATCCTTCACCATGTGTGATGAAGTAAGACATATTATTCTAAGGTGGCATATGGCATCAACCTATCACCCACCTTCCCTTCTTCCTCGAGGAGGATCACCTTCTTGGATTTTCGACGGCCACCCGACAGGCAAAGGAAAGGTTTTCATCCTTGCTCAGCATCCATAGAACCTATGTTTCTTCCATGATGACCATGATGACTTAGAATACATTTGAATGTATTCTTCAGTCTTGCCATTGTGAAGATGCAAAGTGCATTCTTCGGGTGATGTCATTGATTTCCCTGATCTCATCATCTTGTAGAAATATCTGAGAGTGTCAAGTTTGGCGGAATCCCCAAATATGCTTCGCGGAGATAGACGAAGATACTAAGATTAGCAATAGAGTTGGGGCGAGGTTTACCAGCTTGATTCTATAATACTCCAAGACTTGGGAGAGAAATGGGTGCAACGACAATTGAAATGTGCACTCGATGTATGCATAGAAGACCGGAATCTTCCCTCATTCCTGCTCAAAAATTGATCCCCGTCCGCTGATCTCCAAGGGATCAGATGATGTGGCCAAGAGTGTGAGACCTGCGAGACGTGCGAGACCTGCCAAACATAAAGAGTCTGAGTGTTGCAATGCAAGTAAGGGTAAAATCCGACCACACCATGGTTTTCCAAAGGTTGAGAAAGATTCCTTTTCAGGTTCTAAACGGATTTGGAAGCCCCTTGAACAAGAAAAGAAAACATATAAAGATTCGAATTCAGTTCGGATTCGGTTCGGGTCAAACAGAAAGTCCAACACTAAAATACCTATAACTTTCACAAACGGAGTCCGATTTGGGCGTTCTTGAACTCGTTGGAAAGCTATTTCGAAGCCCCATACAATGGATAAGGTGCCAGCCATAGAGTCCTCATGGACACGTAGAAAATTGAGAGAGAATCCGGTGGTAGTAATTTAGATATTTCCTTTTTAGTTCGTATTGGAGTTTGTTTCGGCCTTAGGCTAGGTTGTGCGTGAGTTTTAGTCAAGGCCGTACATTGTGCACCAATATAAGGCCAGAGCCTTATCCCCATTGTAACTTAGGCTATGGTATGATAAGTTTTTATACTAGTGAAATAAAGGAGAAAATCGCCATGATGATTGGTGGCGGCCAAATTGCGTGATTGCAAGGTTTTCTCGTTTAGAGTTTGCTGAGTTGGTGCAAAGCAAGAATAGGAGATTCTTGAGATTGCCCATTGAATCTATAAGATTCATCTCTTCTAATTCGTGTCTTCTTGCTGAATTCACGGTTTGGGGAGTTCAGCGGATTGCTTCTAGTGTGCGCCTTGCATACTAGTGTAAATTGCCCTTATCAATATTGTTTGCTGCATCAAGACAAGGAGAAGACTCTATCCAAGGAGAAGGAACCTCGCTGAACGTACCAGGAAACATCGGGCCATCCCTATGTATCAACTAATCCTTAGTTGGTCCGCATCATCAGAGCCTTGTTGGGAAGAGTCCCATTCATATCTGATGCCTCAAGCTTCTTCATCCCAAGCTTCAACGCTTGCTAGTTGATGATAGGATCCGATATTTTGGTCAAGTGGAGGAAGAATAAAAAAGGGGATTCAAAGCTACATGAGAAAAGCGCAACAGCAAAAAAACAAAATATAAGCATAGTTGCCACTCAACATGCCCACAGGCAATCGACTGGAAATCGAAGTCATAATCTGAGAAGTCATCAACAAAACCTCCTTCTATTACTTCTGGCAAATATGGCTCTTCTTCAGCAACTGAGCAAATATGGACATAGTCGTGAGTACATAGAGTACTCAGCAAGTCGTTTATAACAAGATGCAATATAATTATGCAAGGCTTAACAAATGATGGCGGAGAGGTTATTTTGTATAAAACAATTATTTGAAGTAAATACAATAATAAATAAATTGGAAGCATACTTTGAAAATGATTAATAAGTAAATAATCAAAAGAATTGAGTAATCACAAGTGAACTGTCCATTCACCCGATGAACCACCCGTGAACTAACTATTCACGTAGTGAACAATCGGTGAACTTACTTCCCAGACTTAACCCAACTAAGTTTTCATGAAATCTCTATTACTCATGTCAAATTACTGAGCATTGTCCATAACTAGGAACATAGCTATTCGAATAATTTTACACTCTGCAGAAGTTGCACAACTTTATCCATATGAGATAATACATTTATCATGTCGGCCAATACATGCTTCCTTGGGCATGTGACAAAGTGATTATCACAAGGCCTTTACAATGCTCAATTTCAAATTAACTTTGCCTGCTAAGGTTTCACTGCTAAGTAGGCTAACCACCTAGTCAAAAAAGCCCCATCTTGCGCCATGTGGAGAATTACCTATAGATGAATTTACCACCCACACCATCTCAATGACGAAATCAAAGTTAAAACATCACAAATTAATTAGCCAGGTTCATCCCATACTGAACATGTGGTTGCACGATAAGGCTCAGATCAATAGCGCATAAAGATAAGTCTTTAGACATTACCCAGGCGAGACATACACACCGCAAAAGTGATGACCACACTTCTCCCATTACTATACGATCACTCACCTAAGTGAAAACTATTTTATATAACCAATACCAATGACACTACCCATGTCATGGTACTCAAATTTTATAACTATGGTTGACCACCATGATTCAATATCTCATTAAGCCAGAATTAATTAATTAATCAACATATGATGATGAGCCCAACGTACTACAAGCATGGCTAACCATACTAAATGTACAACCTATGTGGATACTAATACTACATCACTAGATAATTACCCAACCTTTGGTGACAACAAACCCAAGGCATTCAAATTATTAGTTAAGGGAATTAATCCTATTGGACAATAACTACCATATTGTATTAAACTAGCAATGCAAGATAATATAAAACTGAAGGATCGAAAACGGCAATAAAGGGGGGTGAATGGTGCCTTCAAAAATCGTCCCCAAGTATCCACTCAATTCTCTTCTCCGATAGCCATAGAAGCTATGAAGAAGTAGATATAAAGCTCACTGAAAATCAACATAGATCAATCGACTTGAGCAGAAGACCTCCCAAATATTAACACCACTAAGAGAAAAAAATAGATTGAAATGAAAACCTTGACCGGAGAAACAAAGATCAAACAGCTGACTCAAGGCTGGGAGCAGCAAGAAAATTGATGGCAATAAGGACCGAAAATAGAAGAGCTAAACTGACTCTGAAGAAAAGGT
The DNA here is from genome assembly GCA_036346575.1 of Dendrocalamus sinicus. Classification (NCBI taxonomy): domain Eukaryota; kingdom Viridiplantae; phylum Streptophyta; class Magnoliopsida; order Poales; family Poaceae; genus Dendrocalamus; species Dendrocalamus sinicus. The sequence goes on along the minus strand of CM070656.1, from coordinate 10,724,151 downwards.
GCAGAGCAAAAAGGAGAGCAAAAACAGAAGAAAGAAAGAAAAACAATCAAAAGAAAAAGACACAAAACCGAAGTGAACTGAACTGAAAAGAAAACAAAAGACAGAAAAGAAAGCATGTAAAAGACGGACTTAACTCAGATTGGAGAGGAGACAAAGAAACTAGAAATCAAACTGGAAGCTGACTTCAGCAGAGAGAGAGTTATCTGCAGACTGAGAAGCAAAGAAGGACCAGACAGCCGACAAACAGGGATTACGGCTGTACAAATCACAGCAGCAGTAATCAACCTTTTACCCAAAACCAAATAGAGACTGAACAGGAGGAGCTGTTAACCGAGAAAGAGGTGCCTAGAAAACTGCAACCGATTGCTGTCCTAATGAATTAAAGTAGACCGAAAATGACATGCAGTTTTGCCTGGCCGAAAAAGGGAACATTTACCAAAAAGCTTGCTGCCGAGAGAACCAATTGACAGATGCAAACTGACTGCCTGCAGACCGAACTAACAAAAGGGCTAAAACGAGATCATGGCAAAGATCAAATGCCTTGGTGAGAGATTCCTCCCAGAGATCAAGATTGCTAATAGAAATACCTGTTTAAGACTGAAAACTTGATTTTCAACTTGAGAAAGTTTGAGATTTCTTATAAGAAGGTAGACTACAAAGAAACTGAAAATACCAACAGTGATTATTTCATTGCCGCAACGAGCAAGAAGAGACACCCAAAGACAAAACACCTGATGATTCTTGTACCTTTTCAACAACCAGAAAGAGACCTCAGATCAGGAGAGACACATGGCTTAAATCAATTTTTTCAAAACATCAGGAAACTCATATTGCTCTGCCACCGAAAAAAAAATCAGCCCTAGATATCATGAAAGCAGAGAAAGAGCATCCCACAATCAGAGGTCTGATCTTTGTCAAAACTTGAGAGTCTTGCATCCCCTTTTTTATCATGGGACTGAAACATGAATCTCATCCTTGGCAAAAGCAGACATCAAAGCAAAAATAAAGGAGTGAATCTTTAAACCTGAGAATCAAAAATGCACACTGCAGGAGAGACAAAATCCAAGATATTTCATGAGTTTCTGAACCATTGCTCAAGAATATTTGAAAATAGCAAGGAAATAGTTGCGGAAGAAATAACCCCACTCTAAATTCAAGTTTCCACCTAGAAAACCAAAGGGGCAAGAGTCCCCTGACTCCAAACCCTAGACTTGAGGAAACAGGGGAAAAAGGAGCGCAGAACTGAAAAATGGGCAAATCTATTGAATCTATTTCTTGCTCTCAGGAATGGATTTGTCAATAGTTTTTTAGGCTATTCCCAGTTCAGAGCAATAAAATTTAGCCACTAAAAAACATTGCTAGCAGATAAGAACAGAAAGCAAAGACCGAAGCGCGAACCCAAAACAAAGAAAGAGAGAAGATAGCGCTGATCAAACAGAGACATCTCAACATAGATGAGCTTCGCATATTGAATCTGAGAGAAGAAAGATTACAAAAGATTGTTCTTACAGCCAACATCTCACAACCTACAGCCCCATACGCGATTAGAAAATCAAGAACCCATACTCACTCACGCAGAGAAGGAGACAGAAGGCACAACAACTCTTGCTCTCCTCACCTACTCTCCAACAACTTCTGAACAAGCAAAGACTAAAAGCAAAACCCTAATCCATGCTTCTAAAAGAAGACACACCTCCTCTATTTATAGCTTTTGGATAACGGGTCTCCAACCATTTTTACTCGCTAACTCCAAACCGAATCCACTTCCTCATGTAGCTTTGCGCTTTTACCGAAACGCCCCTCCTACATCTTCCGGGAAGCTTCCACATTCCTTGCTGTCTAAGCCTCGCAACCATTTCGAGTCCTCGCCGTCTTCGGCACATCCCAACCGCTCCGACCTCAACACCACCTGCACCTAGTCCGGTCATCCCGTGCCTCGCCACGACGCCGCCTCAAAGTCCTGCAGCCATCACAGACAAGATGCACATCACATAGCACTGCTCGAGATACAGATAACACAAAGTTGTATTAGAATTAAGTACTCACACCCAAAATAGCCCAACGACCGGTCGAAAAGAAAACAGGCATCCTAAGCACATCCGACCGCATTCGACCAGTCCGACCATAGTCGACTGTACCATGCAACGACTTGGATCGATCTACTCAAACCAAACTCAAATTTTCTGAACACGCGTCAATTACTCATCACACACTCGGGATCACCTCCACATGGTCTCTCAATCTCCCCCTTGATGAGTATATTGACAAACACAGAAAAAGCGTAAAGTTGAGTTTGTTTGAAAATGAAAGAGAGTCAAACATGGCCTAAGAAAGAAGCAAAGAGGAACCAAGACCATGTTGACAAAGCGAACCCTAGAGCGAAAACAGAAAGAGCAAATCGATCTCTAATGCTCCAGAAATTTCCCAAATGGCTTTTTCTCCGCTATTCTCCCCCTTTTGGCAATAAAATCATCAAGATGCAAGAAAGAGAATAAATCATAAGCATGGATGGAATGGCTGAATATTATTTAGTTTAAGCATAATGAGCTATGAAGATTATCCAAAATGACCTTGAAGTATTACACCAAGCCATAACATATAAGAATGCTATCAAGATCACGACAATACATGTATAGACAAGCTAAGCCAAATAAGTCATAATCTGAAAATTAGTTGAATTGCTTAGCATGTCAAGTCAACCATGATTATAGTCCACCGAAAGGTATCCAAAGATGATGCAGGCCATGTCAATATTCTAAGTGGAACCAAGAAGCTAGTATTGAGTCAATTTTAGAGTGCTACAAGTTCAAGAATGAATCACTTGTTCAAGTACTTGGTCTTTTTTGTGTAATTAAGCAAATTTAGCACAATTGACATGTTTTTCTTTATAAATCTCATGATTGTTTTCAACCAGATTTTTGTTTAGGCATGTGCTAGATGTCAGGCCTTATGCGACTACTCCAAGCGAGAAGCTTAAGAAGATAGTCTTAGTCATCCAAAGCTCCCCCTGAGTTTATGCCTAGTGCAATGGCAAGCAGTCTCATGAGAAAGAATTGGTGAGATCAGTTTTTTCACACAAAAGAGATCTTTTTGCTTTCTTAAAAGGTTGTACTAACTCATGCTTCATCAAGAAACTAGTATAGCTTAATCTAAAGCTCAATAAAGATTCAAGACTCAACTCAGCATATTTGACATGGCATGAATCATAAGAAGATAACTAAAGACAGACTAGTCTCAAGAGCTAAAATGACATGAATTAATTCAAGTTGTGCATTTGTAATCAACCTATCATAGCAAAGACTAGACTACATACATAAAGTCATGATAAATCTAGCAACTAAGCACAGATCATGGCAAGATGTAATGCATTGTAAACATGTCATATAAGGATAATAATCAAGGCTCCATGTAGTTATATTACAATGCAGAATGCTGAAATGCAAGAAAATCTAGCTCTCCCTCAACATGTGATGCACTTTTAGTTCAAGTTGAGTTAGGTCAGAATTAAAATCTAGAAACTCTCAAATGAACTCCCCCTGAACCAAAGCAATAAAGCGAGAAGCTGGCAAAGAAATCAAAAGGCAGTCCTTAAAGCATAGACAAGATATAGAGGATACTATGGCTCAGACTGACTCTCATCTACCCCATATGACTCTAGGACTATCAGCTGATCATCTAACATACTAAGGAGCAAACACGTACCCTGTCTACCCAAGGGTGGCCCAACCCTTGCTAGAACCTATAAAAAGTGAGAGAGCTCAACCTAGTGAGAAGAGAGACAGCTAATAAGCAGCATCCAAGAATCACAAGATGAGAGAAAGAGATCTAAGTAACTAGGCAAGAGAATCACTCTAACCTATGCTAGGACTAATCCCAATGCACCCACATGCAATGCAACAGGAAGGAGCATGATCATAATAAATAGAGTAAAACAGTAACGCACAAAGCTCCCCCTCACAACAATCCATAAGGACAAACCACCCCAAGCTCTCCCCGCAAGACTGAAAACCTAGAGCTATCCAAGGCTTGGTAAAGATGTCAGCCAACTGGTGGTCACTCTCCACAAACTGGAGCACTATGTCACCCTTCTCCACATGGTCTCTAAGGAAGTGATATCTGATATCTATGTGCTTGGTCCGGGAATGTTGCACTGGGTTCTTGGCAATATTAATGGCGGAAGTGTTATCGCAAAAGAGTGGAACACTGTCTATAATCAACTCAAAGTCCCGCAGGGTCGAAGCCATCCAAAGCACCTAGCTGCAGCAACTGGCAGAAGCAACGTACTCGGCCTCTGTGGTGGACTGTGCAACATCAGACTGCTTACTAGAAAACCAAGAAACAAGAGAAGTGCCAATGAATTGGCAGGTGTCAGAAGTGTTCTTCCTATCTATCCTACAGCCAGCAAAATCTATGTCCGAGTAGGCTCTGAGGGAAAGACAGGATGAGAAAGAGTACCAAATACCATAGTCAATGGTAGCTCGAAGGTACCAAAGGATGCGCTTCACCGCCTGACGGTGAGATATGCGAGGAGAAGCCTGAAATCGAGCACACAGACACACGGAGAAGTGTATGTCCGGTCTCGAGGCAGTGAGGTACAAGAGGGAGCCAATCATGCTACGATACTCCTTTTGATCAACTGGCTCGCCGTCCTCATCTGGGTCGAGTGAAGCTGATGAAGCCATAGGAGTGGACACCGGCTTACCATCACTCATATCAAAGCATCTCAGGAGGTCTCGAGTGTACTTGCCCTGATGCAAGAAGGTACCCTCCCGAGTCTGCTTGATTTGAAAGCCAAGAAAGAAGCTCAACTCGCCCATCATACTCATCTCAAACTCTGAGCTCATGACATCAGAGAACTGAGAGACAAGGGCATGAGAGGAGCCGCCAAAGATGATGCCATCCACATAAATCTAGACGAGTAGAAGGTTATTGCCATGCCTACGAATGAACAAGGTCTTGTCTACCTTACCCATCTCAAACCTATGACTCAACAGATAGGACTTAAGCCTCTCATACCAAGCTCTAGGTGTCTGCTTAAGTCCATACAAGGCTTTGGAAAGCTTATAGACATGGTTGGGTATTTGGGGTTCTCGAAACCTGGAGGCTGCCTAATATAGACTTCTTCCTCAATATACCCATTGAGGAAGGCACTCTTGATATCCATTTGGTAAAGCTTGAAGCCCTTAGACGCCGCGAACGCAAGCAAGATCCTAATGGCTTCTAGCCTAGCTACAGGGGCAAAGGTCTCCTCAAAATCTAGACCCTCAACCTGGGAGAAACCCTGAGCTACCAATCTAGCCTTGTTTCGAATGACTACCCCATCCTCACTCTGCTTGTTTTTGAACACCCACTTAGTACCAATGACATTATGACCTCTAAGGGCTCAACAAGTGACCAGACCTTATTTCTCTCAAAGTTCTCTAACTCCTCATGCATGGCATTTACCCAAGACTCATCAGAAAGAGCATGATCAACATCCTTGGGCTCGAAAGAGGCAACGAAGGCAGAGTGGAGACAAAAGTGAGACATGCCAGATTTTGAGCGTGTGACGCGCTCAAAAAAATCTTCAATAATCTGCTCTGAAGCATGGTCTTTTTGGATATGTCGGGGAGGTCCAGGATGAGATGAAGAAATGGCCTCTACCTCATGAGCTGACGAGGCAGGAACAAAGCCACTAACTCCAGAAGATGTGGAAGGCATGGGCTAATCTCCACGATGTGCGGTGGTAGAAGCAGGCACCTCAAGGGAAGGAGGAACTGGATAGGGTATACAACCCTCATTTCCATCCTCCTCATCATCCACAAAGATGGGCTCGGACTGCTCTACAGAACCTGAGATATCGGGCCTAGTCCCCGGACTGGCCTCATCGAAAGTCACCTCATAGGTCTCTACCATTTTGTTAGACTCGCAGTTCCAGACCCTATACGCCCGCGACGAAGTCGAGTAGCTCAGAACAATCCCATCACAAGATCGTGACTCGAACTTATCTAGATTCCCAGACTTCAGAATAAAACACTTACAACCAAACACGCAAAAATGAGAGACACTGGGCTTTCGCCCGTATCTCAACTCATAGGAAGTACGATGCAAGTGTGCCCTCAGAAAAACTCTGTTTGAAACATGGCACATGATCGCTATAGCCTCAACCCAAAACTTCCTCGGTGTAGAGTACTCGTCAAACATCGTTCTGGCCATCTCGACCAAGGTACGGTTCTTCCTCTCCACGACGCCATTTTGTTGTGGGACGTGCGGAGAAGAGAACTGGTGCTCTACACCTGTCTCATCGCAAAACCTCTCAAAGTAGGAATTCTTGAACTCCGTGCCATTGTCACTGCGGATCGCTTGTAAGGCACCCGGAAGCTCAACAGAAAGCCTACTGAAAAGACCTCAAAAATGTGTAAACGTCTCATCCTTCGAGGCTAAGAAAAACACCCAAGAGTACCTCGAGAAGTCATCGACCACGACCAGAACATACCACTTCCCTCCTGCTGACTGCACTCGAGCTGGTCCAACTGTGTCCATGTGGAGCAGTTGTCTCGGTGCATTGGTCATAGTCACTGTGACCGGAGGATGAGAAGCGGCAACCATCTTACCGTGCCGGTAAGGAGCGCAAACAAGATCTTTGACCATCTTGAGTTTAGGCAGACCACGAATGAGATCGTGGCCGCTAACTCAGGTCAAATGGTCAAATCCAATATGACCAAGTCTTCTATGCCAGAAGGTAAGGTCACGGGACTCAAAAGCAGCTAAACACCTGAGAGGATCACCAGAAGACTCAGCAAAATCAGCACGAAAGATCCTCCCATATCTAGAAATCCCGCAAACCAGACTCCCCGAAGAATCAAGAATTTTGCAAGCATTTTTTTGAAAGCTTACCTCGAAACTGTCATCGGTAAGCTGGGAAATTGAAATCAAATTATACTGCAGCTTACTAACCAATGCGACATCTTTTAAAATAAAAGACTCATTAACGCGCACTGTACCTTTGGCGATGACTCGCCCAGAAGAGGCATCTCCGAAGGTGATCGTCTCATCACCTGGAGCTCGGGCTAGGGAAGAGAACCAACAAGAATCTCCGGTCATGTGTCAAGAACACCCGGAGTCAACAAGCCAAATCTCTCCTTTCCCTGCCCGGCGAACCTGAGTCAACGAGAGAGAAATGACTCAGTACTGGGATAAATCAAAAGAGATTTTGGAACCCAATACTAAATCACACGAGCAGAAGAAGTAGTCACACACGACTGACCTCTAACTACCCTACGCTCTCCGTCGCTCAGAAAGCCAGAAGGTCTACGAGCAGACCTGAAGCTGTTGCTAGGTTCGACTGCTATGGAAGAGCGAGTCGGTGCACCGGCAACATGCTGATCTTGCCGCGGGTAGCTGTCTTGAAGGAAAAAAAATGAGATCTACCCTCAGGACGGCAGATATCACGAGCAGAGGCAAATCGAGGACGAAAATCAGAAACACCGGAAAAACCAAGTCCTCGATGCTGCCTAAACACCTCAGAGTGATCAACCCTAAGCCTCGTGTTGGTTTCAGGTGCACTCAAGGTTGGGCTGACCCTGAATACGCATAAGATCGGGAACACGATCTCTCCGCGCGATCTTGGCGCGCCTGAAGAATCTCTCGATCATGTGTCCATCCTTCTGACAGAAGGTACAATGAAACTTCGCCTTCTAAGAAGTCGAAGCACCAGGTGTTACCACCTTACTGTCAGATATCCCTTGGACAAAGCCCGCAGATTTGAACTCGACCTTTTCAGTTCTGGGCTTGACCTCGATCGCACCTGCTGCTCTGGGTCTGAGAACAGCAGGTGGATGCTTCCTCACATCCTCAAGAAAATCATATCCTAGACCTTGATTGAACTTGCAAATCTTGGACTGGTCTAGAATAAGATTCAGCTTCTTTTTGCCACCTACAAATCTCTCGAGAGTGTTCATAAGATACTGACACTCCCGAAAGAGAGAGGTACAAGAAGAGCAGGGGGAAGAAGGGACAGCAGAAGGAGAAGAAGAAGACCCAACAGCAGAAGAAGGAATGGCATGTGCACGCACAGCCGCCTCAACATTGAGGTCTTCGCAAGGACTAGGAGGGACAATCCTACCTTTAGATGTTTGGTCATCGTGCCTAAGCGTCTCTACTTTTTTGGGCTTCTCCCCCACACCAGCACACACAGTACAAGGAGATTGTGACTTCTCTAGAAGGTCCTTAGTTAGCTTCACACATTTTTCATCTAATGCATCAACTCAGATTTTAGTTTTTCACAATTATTGCATGGTGAGCTAACAGGGTCCTTAGAAGCATATTGAGCCATTTTCTTGTTGTGGTCAATCATTTCTTGAAACTGTTTTGAGACAGATTCAAGTTCAGCAGTTAATTTGGGACAGTTCATACCTGAAGCAATTGGTTCAAGCAAGGAGGCATGCAACTTGGCAATTTTATGATCTGCCTTCTTTAAGTTGATCTTCAAGTTATTGTAATTTTCACAATTTTCAGGCAGATCAATAAGCATAGTGTAAAGACCTGTAAAAGCATTGTCCTTAACCTCACATGAGGTGCAAGCTGTAGTCTCAATAGTAGATGAAAAAGAAGCTACCCTAGTCATCTCTAATTCAGCAAGCAGACTAACATTCTCCACCTTAAGCATGTCGAGATCAGAAATCACACTATCATGAGCGGTCCTTAGCTTCTCCAAGTCTCCGAGCAAAGAAGAACACATGTCACATTCATCACGGGAGGGAGCAGGTATAAGTGAAGTAAGCTCACGTGACAGTCTATCTACTTCCTTCTCAAGATCACCACACCTAGCTCTAGATCTAGCATAAAATCTTCCTCATCGGTGTCCGTGTAGAGGAATGCATCATTGGCCATGAGCTGGTCATAGGAGGGATCTACCTCATCGGTGTCCGTGTAGAGGTCGTCGTCGCTGACATCGGCCTCGTTGGCCATGAAGCACATGCCGATGAAGTCGTCGCCGTCCTTGGGGTCTTGATCATCCTTGCCGTCGTCGTCACTCCAACCTTCCATGTCGCTGAAGTCGATGTCGTCGAAGGCGGTGAGGACGCGGTGGAACAGCTTCTTGGCTTTGCCAAGGTTGCGGAACTTCTTCTTGCCTTGGGCATGAGCTGGGGGCTTCTTGTTGCGGTTCTTGTCGATGTAGTCGTTCTTGCTCACACCGCCGTAGTTGGCCTTGCCCTTCTCCAGCTTGGGGCAATTCGCCCAAATGTGATTGGGGCCACCACACTCGAAGCAGATTATCGGCCCCCCTCTCTTTCTGTCCCTCACTCTCTTGTATGCGTGGGAAAACTTTCTGGATAGAAGGGCTAGCTGTTCCTCTGGTAGCTGCTCTAATTGATCATCAGTTACGTTACAGAGAGCAGCTAGAGAAAAACCAGTAGCATTATCAAAGAAAACACCAGAAGCAGGACTGGGATCGGTGACCAATGCCATCGACTATGACTTCGACATACGAGAGACTATGTCAATCTCGTGAGTCTTGAGGCATGAATATAGCGTATCAAGAGTCAAGGTCGAGAGGTCAGTTGTGTCCTTGATGGTTGTCACTTTCATCTCCCAAACACACAGATCAAGAGCAGAAAGCATCTGTCGAGCGTTGTCCGAGTCGGGGTATGTGAGACCGACCTCTCGAAGGTTGCTCAGAATCTTGTGAAACCTCGCAAAACACTCATCCAAGGACTCACCAGCGAGCATTTCAAACTTGTTGTAATCTCGCTTGAACTGGTCCTGTCGTACTGTCTTAATCTGGGTGGTGCCCTCATGGTATGTGTCGAGGGTCACCCAGATGTCGAAAGCCGACGTGAGATGCGAGATGCGATCAAACTTGCTTCTGCTCAGACCCTGAATTATGATGTCCCTCGCCTTAGCATTCGCTTCAACATTAGCCATGTTTCTGGCATTGATGTTCTCGTCAACAGGAACAACATATCGGGTCTTGACCTTTCGCTAGATGGTGTAGCCTTGAGCCTGGATATAGATCTCCATCCGACTTTTCCAGAAGGGATAGTCGATTCCATCGAAGATCGGGGGCTTGGTGGAATACTTGTCTGTCGCCATGGCTCTAGAGACCGGTTAAGATCTACGAGCAAGAGCTAACCGGCTCTGACCGGTTAAGATCAAAAACGGCAACAGAGGGGGGTGAATGGTGCCTTCAAAAATCGTCCCCGAGTATCCACTCAATTCTCTTCTCCGATAGCTATAGAAGCTATGAAGAAGTAGATATAAAGCTCACTGAAAAATCAACATAGATCAACCGACTTGAGCAGAAGACCTCCCAAAGATTAACACCACTAACAGAAAAAATAGATTGAAATGAAAACCTTGACTAGAGAAACAAAGATCAAACAGTTGACTCAAGGCTGGGAGCAGCAAGAAAATTGATGGCAATAAGGACCGAAAATAGAAGAGCTAAACTGACTCTGAAGAAAAGGTGCAAAGCAAAAAGGAAAGCAAAAACAGAAGAAAGAAAGAAAAACAATCAAAAGAAAAAACACAAAACCGAAAGTGAACTGAACTGAAAAGAAAACAAAAGACAGAGAAGAAAGCATGTAAAAAAACAAACTTGACTCAGATTGGAGAGGAGACAAACAAACTAGAAATCAAACTGGAAGTTGACTTCAGCACAGAGAGAGTTATCTGCAGACTGAGAAGCAAAGAAGGACCAGACAGTCGACAAACAGGGATTACGGCTGTACTAATCACAGCAGCAGTAATCAACCTTTTACCCAAAACCAAATAGAGACTGAACAGGAGGAGCTGTTAACCGAGAAAGAGGTGCCTAGAAAACTGCAACCGATTCTTGTCCTGATGAATTAAAGTAGACCGAAAATGACATGCAGTTTTGCCTGGCCAAAAATGGGAACATTTACCAAAAAGCTTGCTGCCGAGAGAACCAATTGACAGATGCAAACTGACTGCCTGCAGACCGAACTAACAAAAGGGCTAAAACGAGATCATGGCAAAGATCAAATGCCTTGGAGAGAGATTCCTTCCAGAGATCAAGATTGCTAATAGAAATACCTGTTTAAGACTGAAAACTTGATTTTCAACTTGAGAAAGCTTGAGATTTCTTATAAGAAGTCAGACTACAAAGAAACTGAAAATACCAACAGTGATTATTTCATTGCCGCAAAGAGCAAGAGGAGACACCCAAAGACAAAACACTTGATGATTCTTGTACCTTTTCAACAACCAAAAAGAGACCTCAGATCAGGAGAGACACATGGCTTAAAGCAACTTTTTCAAAACATCATAAAACTCATATTGCTCTGCCACCGAAACAAATGAGCGCTAGATATCTTGAAAACAGAGAAAGAGCATCCCACAATCAGAGGTCTGATCTTTGTCAAAACTTGAGAGTCTTGCATCCCCTTTTTTTATCATGGGACTGAAACATGAATCTCATCCTTGGCAAAAGCAGACATCAAAGCAAAAATAAAGGAGTGAATCTTTAAACCTGAGAATCAAAAATGAACACTGCAGGAGGGACAAAATCCAAGATATTTCACGAGTCTCTGAACCATTGCTCAAGAATCTTTGAAAATAGCAAGGAAATAGTTGCAGAAGAAATAACCCCACTCTAAATTCAAGTTTCCACCTAGAAAACCAGAGGGGCAAGAGTCCCCTGACTCCAAACCCTAGACTTGAGGAAACAGGGGAAAAAGGAGCGCGGAACTGAAAAAATGGGCGAATCTATTGAATCTATTTCTTGCTCTCGGGAATGGATTTGTCAATAGTTTTTTAGGCTATTCCCAGTTCAGAGCAATAAGATTTAGCTACTAAAAAACATTTCTAGCAGACAAGAACAGAAAGCAAAGACCGAAGCGTGAACCCAAAACAAAGAAAGAGAGAAGATAGCGCTGATCAAACAAAGACATCTCAACATAGATGAGCTTCTCATATTAAATCTGAGTGAAGAAAGATTACAAAAGATTATTCTTACAGCCAACTTCTCACAACCTACAGCCCCATACGCGATTAGAAAATCAAGAACCCATACTCACTCACGCAGAAAAGGAGACAGAAGGCACAACAACTCCTGCTCTCCTCACCTACTCTCCAACAACTTCTCAACAAGCAAAAACTAAAAGCAAAACCCTAATCCATGCTTCTAACAGGAGACACACCTCCTCTATTTATAGCTTTTGGATAACGGGTCTCCAACCATTTTTACCCGCTAACTCCAAACCGAATCCACTTCCTCATGTAGCTTTGCGCTTTTACCGAAACGCCCCTCCTGCATCTTTCGGGAAGCTTCCTCATTCCTTGCTGTCCAAGCCTCACAACCACTCCGAGTCCTCTCCGTCTTCGGCACATCCCGACCGCTCCGACCTCAGCACCACCTGCGCCTAGTCCGGTCATCCCGTGCCTCGCCACGACGCCGCCTCGAAGTCCTGCAGCCATCACAGACAAGAAACACATCACATAGCACCGCTCGAGATACAGATAACACAAAGTTGTATTAGAATTAAATACTCACACCCAAAAATAGCCCAACGACCGGTCGAAAAGAAAACAGGCGTCCTAAGCACGTCCAACCGCATTCGACCAGGTTCGACCACAGTCGACTGCACCATGCAACGACTTGGCTCGAACTACTCAAACCAAACTCAAATTTTCCGAACATGCGTCAATTACTCATCACACACTCGGGGTCACCTCCACATGGTCTCTCAAAAACAAAATAATAGATAATATATTATCTATTGAGCAGTCTCTAGAGTTTATTAAGCGGTCTGGCCAACTCTTCATGTGCGGTATGACCGATCGGGTGATCTAACCACAGCCTGTGTGGTGATCTGACTGTTGGCCACTCTAACAGCTAGTTTTCAAGCCATTGCAGAGGAGGCCAGTCCGATCAACCATTAGTAGGGGATCAGACTGATTTCAGCTATTTTCTAGAATTTTGTTCTAATAGCTAGTTTCTTGGTGTGGGGTATAAATACCCTATGTAACTAGTTGGGCAAGGTTGTTGAAGCACTCATTCATCTCCTTGAGCCAAGAGGAAGCCATTTCACCTCTTGTGGGTGTTGCACTTAGTGAGATTGGAGAGGCAAATCCAAGTGCATGTGCTGCATTTGGTGGAGGATTGTGTTTCCATTGAGCTTTGGCATTTGATTCATTCAAGTGAGCACCTTTGACTTATTACTCTTGATTTTTATCAATACCTAGATGGCTTGGAGAAGTTGTACTAGTGATTTTCTCAAAGAAACTTGTAAAAAAGGCCCAGATGTTTATGAGTGGCTTGGTGCTGCTATATTCGAAGTGGAGGAAGATCAAACCTAGTGGATTCAAGGTGCTGGCTTAATTTGTGGAGCTGGTCCAAGTTATTTGGACTTACCTCAATGTGGATTAGGAGAACCGATAAGTTTCCAAACACTACGGTAAAAGGATCATGTGTCATTTATGGTTTGCTTCCTTGTGCTCATTTACATCCTTGTAATTTACATATCTAGAATTGAATTGCTTGCTTGTCACCCTAAGATTGCCAACTTTAATTTAGACTTAGGATGTTAGTGTGTACAGTGAGGCTAGACTCTTAAGGCCTTAATTGTGCAAAATTGTTTTAATTTATATGCCTTAATTGTGCAAAATTGTTTTAATTTATACTTCCTCATATAAAACCGGTTTTGGCCAAAAGAGGCTTTTAAAAGCGCCTGTTCACCCTTACTCTAGTCAACCTCCTCCTCCTTACACATGGCCCCCGTAAGCACCCCTTCCCTCTGCCATTGTTAGAGCAATGGAGAATGCGATAGTGGGAGAATGATGTGCTGAGAATATCCATTCTAGATTTGTTGTTTAGGGGGCAACCCACTACTCTCGTGGCACACCATGTCACGGTCCACTAGCTTGTCCACGTCGATCACCTTCATAGGCTCCCTACGCTCCAAGGACTGCGCCACTACCTAGGATGGCATCCTGACTGTTGTAGCTAGGAACAACCCTAGCACGACGATGGCAAACATCATCTTCAGCACTGGAGGAGGAGGCTTCAATGGAGGAAGATAGAGACTAAAGGAGTAAAGGGCATAGTAGGTTTTTTAATGTCGGACCTCGAGTTAGCAAACTCAAATCCTCTGTGATTCCACCGCACTGTTCCCTGGATCAGTAGATAGTGCTCACAGATACATTACTGTATATCAAAAACATATCATACGGAAGTGTAAATAATACAGTAATACTTACTCATGGGCCGATTAGGCCGAAAACAATAAAATATAGCAGCGGAAACTTCACACAGGTGGGACCCGCAGGACTTGCCCACAGGCAGCCAACTGGGGTTCGCGACCTAGTCCATGGCCTCTTCGTCTTCCAGCTCTGTCGACCCTTTTGAGGCATCGCAGGGCTTGACTTTATTTCCTTTCTAACTGAATGATGGTAATTAAGCAACAGTGAGTACGACGGTACTAGCAAGCCACCACACAGGATGCAATAATAATAGATGCAAGGCTGTCCAAGGAGGCTTGAGGTTCTTTTATTTGCTTAATGCGACATTTGCAATAATCATAATTAAAATTCCTATGACTTGGCATTTTATAAACATGCTTTAAAGAGTTTGAAATTGTGCAATAAATATAGCGGTGTCGGTTCCATCCACCAATTACATGGTTCCATCCACCTATGCTAGCTTTTGATCATTATGCCACTTTCATCTTATTTACCACGCTGGAGTACGTCCCTCCAGGAAAATTCAAAATCAGAGTACCTCCCTCTGATAGGTTTTTGTCCCACCCACAAAGGTTTTTGAAATAGAACTAACTCGAGTAAGTTCCCATGTCTGTCCTTGACCGTGGGCACGGCTGCTCGAACAGTTTTACACTCTGCAGAGGTTGTACACTTTCACCACAAGAGATGAATTATCTTCATAGCCAACATGCTTCCTTAGGCATGAGACCCAGATAATTTATCACAAAGTCTTTACCTTACTCCGATCTAGCTAGACACCACCCGCTGAGGTTTCACCGCTGAAGGGTTAAATCCACCACAGTCAGAAGCCCCCTCTTGCGCCGTGCGAGTACAGTAAATCCATGTGCCTCACTATGAGTAAACCAGTACACCCTGGCACCCACTTTCCACTGGTGATATCTGAACTAAACCCTTGCAAGTTAATTAGCTAGGTCGTACCCACATAGACTTGTGCTTGTACTGTTTTACACCAGGAGGTCATCACAAGATTCAGTCCTTAATTTGTCCAGGCGGTTCAGTCCACAAACCACATGTTCTCGTGCTACTTCCGCACCAACCACTCTTATCACCCGCCCAGACAGGTAAAGCAGGTTTTGAGAGTTTTGAGAAGCATAAAATAAGTAATCACAAAGTATTCAGCCACGTACATCCCGTGACTGTCCCAAAACAAGCTCTTATGTTTATGAAGATTGATGATCAGGGCAACTAGCGCCCTGGACTTAACAAGACTAGCATGGCGCTTTAATTTGACTTATAGCTAGTAAGATTATCATTAATATCTATGGTGACAAGGATCAGGTGATTCAAGTATCAAGGAATGGCATAATAATTTAATACAACATCAAGTGGGCATGTAGCTACCTTAAGCTTTGACATATATTTGCATAATAAATTAGGCATGCAAGTTGATAGTTTAAAAGAACATAGTTTTTCATAAAATGTAGGATCAATATGATCAAAGTGATGACTTGCCTTGCTTAGTGTACCACGGCCTTGATTGATCTATGTCAAAGCCTACTCAGTCAGTGATCTTAACTTCCTAGTCGTCGCTTTTACCCGAGTCTTGATCTTGGTCGAATCTGTCGCCTTGTCGAGTCTTCAGATTCTATTACGCGGCAAGGAAAAGAAGACCAAATAAATCCAAACACTTTAAATGCCCAATTAAATTTAAATTACACATTCATTATGATTTCAGAATAGAAGGATGATTCGGATTAGTGAAAGACACAACGGTAGCTGGATCAAGAGAACTGGTTATCGGAATAGCTTTACCGTGAGGGAAAATTTTAGGAATACGAGGGATCAAAAGTGATGAGGTATCTTATCGGAGATAGTAAAGAGGAATAGAACTTTGCGATTCTAGAAGGCAGGGATTTTACACGAGATGAGTATGATTTTAAACACTCAGCCTATCTTTGATATTTTATGTGGCAGTATTTGTCTAAGATTGCAACTCCCTACTTAATGAATCAGTATTTTTAATAACTAAATCCAAGTATGGAGTCAATCATTTAACCAACTATTATTACGGACAAGGTTGGCAATTTTATTACCTAACTAATCTATTATTCACGGTCTATCTTTTATTGATTGAATCATGAATTAACAGGGACCTTCTTGATAAAGTGATTTCTTTTATTCTTGATCATTAGATTTCAATTCTGAGATAATGGTTGGGGATTTGGATGTGAGGCAAGGACTACTTTATGCACTAATAAGAGGGATGACATGATTTTAGAGATGAGCATCCCCTGGTCAATATTTTATGTGGCAAAACCTTGTTAAGTTGATCTACTTAGTTTGTACTAATAGCTTTGATCGAGAAATGGAAGATACAATTTAGATCACTCGAGCCTTTAATAGAATGTGATAATAGTACTTGATCTGTTTGCCGCCAAATTCAAGAGTATTGAGATTATCTTTATAAAGTTTCAAATATGCATCCATAATTATTCAAGATTAGACTTTTTGGTATTCTTGGTTTATAGAAGAGAAACTTTTAATTAGACAATATCTATCGAATTCAAGTCCATTATTTGCTGTCTGGAAATAGATCATGCATAAACTTATCTTAGTTTTACATGAGGATTAGTATATTAATCTCAATTAGAAATGTAGTTAGCTCATGTTAAGTTTTAATTTAATTGCATCAGTATCTTCATTATGAAATCATTAGTAAATTCCTCATCCTTATTATTACTCACAAATTATGTTGGCATATGCATGAATATTTCTTACAAATAGACTGATCATGTAGCCAGAAGGGTGAAAGGGAGCTGCATTCTCTTTTGGAGTTGGGCCCACCTGACAGACATAGAAAAATGGGGGTGTCATCAGCTGGCTGAGAGCAGAGCAGGGTAAGCCACAGCAGAAACAGGGGAGGGGGAAGGCGCCGGGTATGGCAGCGGCGACGCCGGCGAAGGGCCGCCGGGGAGGCGCCGGCGACCGGCCAAAATGAGACCCCCAAACGGCGAGGAGGCTCCAGGAGACGGCAGCTTCGGCCGGGGTGGCGCCAAGGCGAGCGGGCGGTGAGCCTGGGCGGCCGGCGGGGAGGGGGAAATGGGGTGCCGGCGGCCGGAGGAGAGGGGGAAGGAGGTGAGGCGCGGATGAGCTTGAGTGGGGTACGGGTAACTTACCGGAGCGGTCGAATTGAACGGAGGGGAACGGAGGTGAGCCGGCGGCGAGCACATGCGGAGGTGCGGCCGGGTCGCCGTGGCGGGGAGACTTGGGCGGCGGAGGGCGGCGACCGACGGTGGGGAAAGCCTCGGGGCACCGAGGTGCTGCTCTTGCCGTGCGGAATCGGCCCGGGACCACAGGAGGAGGAAGCGGCGGCGGTAATGGCGGCGGACACGAGCTGTGCCCGGCCGGTGGGAGGAAGAGGAGGAGCGGAAGGGAGGCGAGCTCGGGCCCCTTTATAGGCGAGCGCGCGTACGGCGGCGGCATGGGCGGGGTACGACGAGCATGGGCGGCGCATCCGGAGGCATGGTGAGGCGTACGACGGCATGGGCGCAGCGGCGTAGGAGAGTGGTGCGGGGAGTAGGCCGGTGGTAGGCTACTGGCGCAGAGGTGACGGGGAAACCGGGGGCGGCGCGAAACCGGGGGCGGGCGAGCTGCGCGGGCTGGGCCGGCGCGAGGAACAGAGGCGTGGGGGCGGGTCGGCTCGGCGCAAAAGGGGAACGAGGGAGGAGGAAGGAGAAGGGAGAAGCTGGGGAAGAAGAAAGCAGACGTCGGCTGGGCCAGAGGAAAGAAAATGCTGGGCGGCCGAGTGGGAAAGGTGAGTGGGCCAGGGGAAAAAGAAGAAATGGGCCGGGCCCCAAAAAGGAATTTTGGGATTTTTGAAATTTCAGAAATTGGATTTGTGAGCAGATTTGAATCTGAAATCTCAGTTCAAATTTTTGAATCCAGCAAATTAAATTTTAAGATTGCCAAGTTTTGGAGAAATAAATTTTAATATTTCAAATTTGAATTTCTAGATACGAGAATTGGATGGAAGGATTTTATTTGATTGCCAATTCCTAATCTTGGTTTTGAATAACCAGATTTCAATTTTTAAATTTGAAATTAATACTTCCAGGGAACTTTGGATTTCCTCAAATTTTAAACTTTAAATTTTGGCTCTTGAGTTCAAGGTTTGGATTTTTTTTAGTCGGGCTTTTCGGCAAGGATCCAACTCAAGAAATTTGAACTTCGTTAAAAAAAATTTTGAGAACACAGGAAAAACCATTACAATATTTTATAGTTTTTGTAATTATAGTAGTTCCTTATTTGGGATGTTACATTTAACTTGCACGTGTAAATGTCTTAGGTCTCTAGACTTGAGAACTGTACATGTAGGTCTATGAATTTGTATAGATGAGTTAACATGGGCCAAAACCTGACTTTTCTTTATGACACTTCAACCCTATTCAAGCAAAAGTTTGAACATGCGATTGCTAAGTAACATCAATACGAATCTAGTAAAATATGTCCAAGCACATGTGAAAATTTCAGTTAAAATCCAAATATATCTCTTCTCCATTGAGTTATAAGGTGGTCACATAGTCAAATGACAATACAGATTAAGCCAAGGTGTTATATAATCTCTAATTTTGATTTTTTTTTTAACTCACTTATACAAGTTTAGGGGCTAAAATGTGCAGTTATCCAGTTTTGGGACACAAGTGAAACACCCATGCAAGTTGCAGACTTATGATGATGTTTAATCTATCAAAACGAAACTAGGTCAGATAATCATAACATAGGTAGGTTAGCTTAACCCAATTTTTCACTTAGCAACTAACCTAGTTAGTTTAAAATGTTATTTGCATAGATTGGTAGGGTTAACAACAGAAAAAAAACATTACGGTGTGTTAGCTTATTCTGCATTTTTGGTGAATTAGCTTGTCCTAGGTTAACAAGTGTAGGACCGTGGCTGGCAACTAGAGTGAGGGGGTGAATAGGAGCTCAAACAATTCTCTCACAAAAAGAACCAAACCTCTTCCCTCAATAAGCTATAAAGAGCTAATAAGGTCAAAGAAGCTATAAAGATCAAGCCTAAACACCCACAACGGAAATACCATGGAAAAACCTAGCAAAACAAGCCAACACACCTTAGTGGCAGTCTAATCATAGGTCATGGACTGATCTGACCTCTTGGGGTCGGTTTGGCCGCAAGCTATCAAGCGGTCTGACCATAGCCTATGTCTAGAACTTGAAAATTGCACCTGCCTCAGACAAAATGAACCAACTTTCAAACCAAGGCTCTAAATCACATGATACTTGGCATACATCTGATCTACAGCCTCAGGAACCTATTCCAATAACAAATCGACACAAACCTTGTCTAAGTTTTGACCTTTTCTTCTCCGAACCCAAGGTGCACCAAAATTGCGCAAGAAACCAACCTTGAGAATATGACTTGCTCGTGGGTAAATAATGCTCATGATGATCTTGTATCAACTCCCACACATTATAGCAAGCCTTAGAATAGCAAGCCAAACACCCTAGAACCAAAGAACCCAAGATTTGACCCTTCTCACCCAAAACCAAGCAACTTCATGAAGTTGCCTTCCAAGCTCCCTAGTTGGATGGATATGAGCTCCTAGAGCATATGCCACCTCTTGCATATCCTTGGAAACAAGCAAGATCAAGAAGGGGAAAAGAAGAGGAAAAACCAAAGCAAATCAAGAACTCAAACTTAAGCACAAGCACTTGGACGAATTTGGGATTTCTATTAATACTTGGAGATGAATGCTTACAATCACTCCCTTAAGAGGACAAAGCCATGAGGACAGCATACACATAAGTGCTCTCATCTCTCTCTAGATCTGTCTCCCAAGCCACTCTCTATTTTCTCCTCGACTTGGCTCCCTCAAACCCTAATCCATCTCCTCTTCTTCTTTATATAGTGGAGGCTCCTCATCTCATACCTAAACCCTAAAACCAGTCGCCTAATGGATACTATCCACTAAGCTTTTGGAAAAACTCGAAACTCAAAAGCATAACAGGTTTTTCAACTCAACACACTCAAGCACGTATTTTTAAGTGTCGTCTCCATCTTTAGCCCCAATAGCCTACATCCATCATACCTTGCCCTCCTTGGAGTATCCTTGACCTAATCTACTTAGGTCACCACCACGGTTTTGCACACCTTCACTTTTCTAATACTAAGTAATTTACCAAAATGCCCTCTACCAACCTTTTTTCATTCCTTCACCTTGAAGCATTGCACATACTTTGTCACATTCCATGTGGCCCCAGTGACTTGTCGTCAAGTCTCTCACACGTCTGAATTCCACCGAACTATCCTCGCTTGCATTCTCTGAGCTTAGTCACAGTCCACCTTTCCACTGCCCGTCATGTCCACTCTGCAAGCCTCAGTCATCTTCCTATGGTGCAATCACTGTTCTTGACCTTTGTTCTCCTATCTAAGTCCTGGTCCTACAACCATCACCGACAAGCAAACTAGTCATACAGCACCACACGAAGCACAAAATTATCAATTGACACAAACTATTGAGCTAAGAACACATACCTTCAAAGCTTCGCTCCCAGAAGCATCACCACGCCACATAGCCATTTCATGGCAATTGTTTGAGTCCAACCATCTCACTTGACATCCATGACCATTTTGGACCTTGGTTCTCCCTAACCAAGTCCTAATCCTCCTCACCGTTGACCATTGTTCACTCCAAGCTACCTACACAATAATAGACCAAGCAAACTATTTTTTTAGCATAAGTTCTTTACAACCTGACCCACATTAATCCAAATATGCAATATGCAACCCATATGCACCATCCCAAGCTCCTAGAACTAATTCCTAATTCAATTCCCCAAGTAACCCTTCCTAGGAACAGGACACAGGTCTAACCGCGCTCTCCATGCCGGTTAGACAACCGGTGGTCCAACCGGCGGTCCAACCGCCAACAAATGGCTGGTTAGACCGCTTGACCTTCTCATCTCGCACCAAAAAGACCCCTCTCTGAAGTTTTCTTTAAACTATATCGACTTTCAGTCCTAGTTTCCACTTGCAAGGACACCTATTGCAAATACATACTCAAACATGTAGATACAAGTGTTTGGTATCCATTTTCCAAAAGCACACATCACCGGCCTATCCTCCATGCAATGGTCGGTCAAATCGCTCATGCCCAGTGGTCTAATTGGCTCCATGCAAATCAATCAAACTAACTCCAGGCAAATAGCAGCTCCAAAATAGCAAAATCCCAAAACCTAACTTAAACTCCAACAACACATATAAACCAAAGTTAGTTACTCATCGCAAACCATTAGGTGACCTCCACGTGGTCTCAAAAGAGGGTTAAAAGACTTTTGACTGGATTAACTCAACCCTCCCTAACCCATAGATATTTGGACGGTAACCAGACACAACCTTAGAGAAAATATTATTGCCACAAATGAATTGTCTATATTATAAAAGAATTGTAGATGTACTTCTAAAATTACTCTACTTTTATATATATATATTTATATATATATATATATATATATATATATATATATATATATATATATATATATATATATATATATATATATATATATATATATATATATATATATTCAAGCCCAAACTCATTCCACATTGAGAGAAACAAAAATGAGAAAATTCTGACAAACGATAAATCAAAAACAAAAGGAATAAAAGAAGTGGCGAACTTATCTCTCTGTTTTTTTGTTTCTTTTAACATACTTTGAGTTTGAACTTCAAATTTTAAAGGATGATACAACACACCGTAGATTATATCTAGACTTTTTTTGTTGGAATTTTTTGTGCTCATTTGTTACCCAAACTAAAGTTTGTGCACATATGCACCAAATGGTGCTTGTGCACTAGATATCTAGCCCTATTATTCACTCACTAAAAGTTTGCTCTCTTAATTTTTGCCACTCTTCCATTAAGGTGTTGTTTGTTTTTGCAATTTACCGTCAAGTTTAAACATAATTGACCCGATTGTGTCTGTCAGATTTTATGAATACAACATGTCCAATTAACGGTTGACCAAATAGCAATCAGGTTTCCTATTCTAGAGTTTCGTCTGTTCCAGAACAAAGGAAGTCTCACACAGGTAAGCTTGCGGATCCTATTTCGTTTGGAAGTGCGGAGTAGCAAGAAACCCGATGTAACATACTTCTAGACAAATGAGCCACTATACTCTAAGCCAAGACAATATGGCACTAATCGACGCCCTAAAATCAAGGGAGAAATTTCGATATTTGACACTGAATACGTGCGCCTCTCAACTTTTAACCCCCAATTCGCACGCCTTTGGAAATTTAACCCTGACACTGCGAATTCTTTTGATTCAAGGGATTCTCTTCATTTTCGCAGTGACAAGTGTCAAAATAGAAAAGGAGAGAAAATGAGGAGAATCCCTTGAATCAAAAGAATTCGCAGTGACAGAGTTAAATTTCCAAAGGCGTGCGAATTGGGAATTAAAAGTTGAGAGACGTACGTATTCAGTGTCAAATATCGAAATTTCTCAAAATCAAGGTGTATGCAATAGGGCAGTGTTGGAAAAGAGGACCAACATATAGAGGGATAAAGTGACCATGAGTACAAAATTACAAATACACGTCTAGACAGTTAGGAATATAGACCAATATACAAATTAAAGTACACAAGACCACAAGACTCCAAATCGAAGACGATATGTACTAATCATACTTCATACACTAGCACGCTTATATACCCCTTTTTTTTTTTTGCGAGGCACGCTTATATACCCTTGAACACTTCAATCCAACTAATAATGTTTTTCATCTTCTTTAAACCTGTGAGCGATTCAGGTATCAGGACATTGGCGTTGGTTCAGTCCCATAACAATCTTGCTTCGTATTTTCAGCGCAGAAGAGAGGATTCCCAACCATGCTGCAAGAAAACCAACAACAGAAAACCCTTGCATCCAAAATTTACTGCAAGTATTCCATGCTTCCAATTCCAAGGTAAAATTTATGTTTATGGAAAAAAAAAAAAAAGAACGAACACACACTCTGCAAGCATACTTGAATGTTCTTGCAGAAGTTGTCGGTATTGGACGACTCAGGTTATTATATGAGAAATATCTGAAACAAACATGTGCACAATGAGTACAGTTAACCAAACTAAAATTACTCAAGGAAGAAACGTAAAACAGTAAGAAATTACTCACAGGAAGAAAAGGTGTGGTAAACCAGCTAATTCTGGAGGGATTGGACCAGACAGAGAGTTGTTGTTCAGCCTCCTGATGATCACATTACAATCAACCCCAACTTAGCATAACAGAAAAGGAGAAAACAACAGTATTAGACTTGCACTGTAGAGCTCCACTCACAAGTACACAAGGCTTTCGAGGTGGCCAATGGAGGAGGTGATTTCACCATGGAAGTGGTTCACAGAGAGATCAAGTGCCTTGAGCTATGCCAGCTTCCCAATCTCTGCTGGGATTGACCCAATTATATTATTGTTCTGCAAAATACTATAGCAATAAAACAAATAACCTCCTAGTCAAAAAAAAGGGAAAGGGAACACCCTATACAATACCGCCAATGACAAGGCTATCCATGAGAATTGATTAAGATTTAAGAACATTCACACAGTCGCAAGATTGGTCAAGTTTCCTATGCTTGGGGAGTGCATGCCAGAAATATTCTGGCTCGGCGCTACGCTGCCGGCCGCCATTCAAACAAACAGAAGAACAATGATGATAAAAAGAACAGAAGGAAAAACTTGATGACAGCTTTTATTTGGCCCTGGCTACCAATGGGCAGGGAGGTGTCTTGCTTACAGGCCTGTGACAGACTTCTCTGGTGAGCAACTGACAAAGTTCCATAAGCAGGGATCCACGGAGAGCCTGTCCCAGTACCTGAGCACGTCATGGGGGTCGTTGAGCATGTCCTTGACCATCATCAGAGCTTGAGAGAAGAGACAAGATGAGTTTTTGATGCGACGAAAGAGGGAAACCTTCATAGTTGACACCGTCGGGAGAGAGGAGGGCACTTGAAGGGGAGGAGAGCAGCAGTAGCAGCAGAAATAGTTAGGTAGATGTGGGTGGAAAAATTCTAATATGCGACGGTGATACATCTGAGTGGGTGTAACAAGCCAATGAGACTGTGACACGTGGTAATATACACTGTAGCAACCATTAAAAAAATAAAAATACTGCTACAGTGCTGCTACAGTGAATTTTCACGCGTGGAAGTTCCGTATTGGCTTGTGACATAAAGTCGACTGTGCAATGGTGACATAGTAGAATTTCTCAATGTGGGAGGCAGCTCCATTGGAAGTCAAGACTGTTGCAGGGAAGCATCCCTGGGCAAATTGTTAAATAGCTGATATGGAGCTTACGTAGTATCATTTTGCCTTTATTGCATTGGGTGTCGGATATCGAACGGTATATCGGGCGATCGTGATGACATCTAGGAGTGAATTGGATGAATAATGCTTGCGTGTTTTCTGGAAAACTAAATTGCACGAATCCTAAAGCAGATTGTTAGCAGTGGATTAGTGGATGATTGCAAATTAGGCCTTTAATGTAATTTAAATTTTTATTTTTTTATTCTTTTCGGAGAGTATAGCAGCACTATTCCTTTTTTTTTTGCATGCATTCTGGCAATAGTCCTTCCTGTTTGGCATAAATACCCTCCAACTTTATGTAAATGAAAAGTGCCATGTACTAATTGGCATTTAGACGTTTCTGTAGTTGCAGATCAGCTCAGTTGTCGCCTCTGATTTTTGGTGATTGAGTTTTTGTAAGCACGACGATGCGCTGTTTTACACGTCTTTACTTTTCGAAGCAATTTCAGCACATGTAATTCTCGTGTTTTGCAGCGACATGCGAAAACAAAACTAGGAAAGGGCCATTTGTAATTAGTTTGTGCTTGACCTCTAGATGAGCACATAAGAGGCATAGAGCACAAATTAAAGTACTAAACAACTATTTTATCCCAAGAGAATAAAGTCTAAACACTCCCAGAGTTTGGCCACGTATTAGAATCCCAATCCCCTTTTGTTTCTTTTGGGGTTAGAAAGAGTGGTTGGATTGGAGGGTGGAGAATTGTGCATGCATATTTTTGTTTGAGAATTGGTTCCCTTGCTCCTGCTTTTCACATCCTTCTCTGCACTTTCTTTTCCTAGTTCACCTGCAGTCCTACTATATATCTTTGTGCTGCAAGAAAATAAACAATAATGTAGATTTTGTGTGAAGCATAGAATAACAATTTGCCCACATGCTCCGCACTTGAGTTCATGGTTTTGCTTTTCCGATTCTCAATATATGCAAGCTTGCATAATTTGATTCTCCATTGATATCAAAGACCAGGGTTTTCTGTAACCAAAATGCCATGTAGCCAGCATTTTGAGTTGTTTTTAAGGGGTGCTTGGGACAGCTCCAGATCCTAGCTTCCCATCGGAGCTAGTGGAGCCATGCCAAACAGGGTAGCTCCACAAAATTTGGGATCCAGAGCTATGCGAATTCGTAGCGACCTATGACCCTGGCGTGGCGTCCTCTCCCCTAAAAGCGCCGACTTCTCCCCGGCGTGCACATCCTCGTCCTCACTCCGGCCATCTACCCCAATACTGACGACCATGAGCTCATCATCCTCGTGCCCACTGCCCCCACGTCGGTGACCTGGCCGTCCGCATCTTTCTGCCACCGCCCCTAGCTCCCTCGTCCTCGTCTTGTCGCCGCTGCCGTCCTCCAATTGTTGAATGTATGAGTTAGACCTGAAATTCGATTGACATGAACCCGATCTTGTTACGTTCCCCTTCCAAATATCAAGTGGCTATTACAGGAGTCCCCAATATAGGAGGGAACTGCAGAACGAGAAGAAGAGAGACTGGGAAGAAGAGGAAGAACAAGAGAAAGGGGAAGTTTGGAAGCCAAATGCTATTACAGATCCAAGGGAATACAGGAAGATCTCCGATGGGAAAAGGAAGGAGACAGGGACTGGAGAACAGGATTGGGGATAGGAAGAAGAGAAGGGGAAAGTAAGTCTATTCGCTAATCATCTTCAATGCCTCCTCCGTCTCCTGGTTGCCCTCTTTGTAATCAAGATCATGACTCGGCTTGGACCTTGACTCGGTCGCCCTCCTGCCTCCTTGCCCCATGGCCCAACCACCAGACAATCTGTGATATTCCTCCCCTGTTGAAATTCGGCTTGCCCCCAAGCCGACTCCATGCATCGAAGGCCTCCAGGATCCCACAGTATCCTGTGATTCTTCCGCCACTTGTCCATTCCAATCATGAGTCCACTACCACACTTCTGCCGCTCTGTTTTGGATATGAAACTGTACTTCTTGCAAAGCGATAGATAATTTATTTGGCCTGCCCTCTGCAACCCTCAATTGTCTAATGCAGTGTAGAATTTGCAGGAAGGAGGAACCCATCAGCCAAAGTACCACAGCAAAGCAGATAATCTCCTCTGAAACTACAGCATCCAATTCATGCATCTCCTTTTGCTTGGCATGATCCAGGATATTCAACACTATGCCCTTTACTCCAAACCATATGGTGAAACGAATAGTCCAGCAGCCATACCATGAACGATCACTTCTCTAAATACTCATTAATGAAATTAGTAGCTTTGCTGATACAATTGCCTACCTCTTTCCTGCAGTGCCCAGGGTAGAGCTTTATGAATGATGCCAGGGTCTGAACTGCTGCTAAAGTACATTCAACATACGGATAATCAATCACTATATCCCCAAAGGTCTCGGCATAATTGATGAGCTCCAGCCAAGCATAAGACCTAGTCAGTTCATATGTTGCAAAGCCACCATCATCATTCATCCAAGACATTAGACAATTGACAGGATAATAAAGTCTATTAACTTCCGCTGGTTTGCCAACAATTTCTGGAGAAATCTTTGATATAGGCCAACCATGATCCTTCTGCAGTGCAATCTGATATAGGCCAGCCATGATCAGCAGTGGAAAAGGGCCATGCACCTTTAGATAAGTGGCGATACCAATAACTCATATCACTAGGGTCGTTGTCAAGAACCTGAGAATTCTTAATTTAGTCATGCGCTAGTTTAAGAGTGGGAGAAAACTCTTCGATGAGGTCAGTAACACAAATAGCCTGAACTTTGAACACTGTGTCCCAGAGCTGGCTGCCATTATAACCCTGCATCTTTATGCCATCTTCAGCAACCCACAAGTAATCATGGATTCTTGGAATATGGAGCTTAAATGCATTTGATTTTGGATCTTCAATCCAGCAAGCAAGCATATTTAATACCTTATTCACAGTACCAATGCAAATGTATTGAGTGTTCTCATCTTCATACTGATTGTTCTGCATAACAAGGTTCAAAGCTTTCTTCCTCAATTTGTTCTCAGGCCAATGTATCATAACTGGTTCAACAAATTTATGGAGAGTGGCCCATAACATATCCTATACAAATGGATGCAGATAGTACAGATCCTCCTTAGCACATAGATTACGAGCATTGTCCCAATCAAGCTCGCTGTAGGGGACTTTGTAGAGTTCCTTTCTTAATTCCAATATAGTTGGTGTAATTCGTCCGACAAACCTCTTTCCCAATCTATAACACATGGACAGATACACCATTCAGCAATGACACCACATTCTACCTGGGTGAATTGGTAGGTAATATGGCAACATCCATACTTCTGGTGGCACTAGATTGTTACCGGAACAATCAAATACACAAAGTACCGAGAGCCAAGACTTTCCCTGTGATGCTATATAAGTTGCTCCTCCATGGTCTAAAACCCAGTTTTGACCTTTCTCCATAGCTCCATCTCCACTATCTAACCCCTCTCCAAGCAATCTCAAGCAAACATAGGTCAAGGCTGAGCCAAACATGGTGCTTTTGCTTGTAATATGTAAACCCCAGCCTCTGTCTTCATTTTGATGATTATAGAGATACCAGCAGATCTCCTTCTGATGTTCTAATGACAAAACAGTGTTCAGTGCTCCAGTCACATACAATGTTATAATCAATCCTGGCATAAGGAACATAGGACCACCGTAATCCCTAGGCCAGTGTCCATCATGTGCCTGAAGGATAGGAAAGAGGTTGATCACCCTTTTCAAAGGGTTTGACACAGCGTCCTCTGTGACATCTTCATGCTCTTCTAGCTTGATAGTAGGAAGGTCTAGCTTAAGAGGATTTGCTTTAGCAAACTTGATGGTTGTTGTGAGCAAAGTCAAAGTTGTGGCCAGTGTGATCATGGACAACCGCTCGCCTGTGTCAAGATCGACGCATATCATCAGACACTTGGCAGGCATCTCCGGATTGAGGCTGGTGGCTGCGATGCCACAGTGGGTATCAATGGGTGATTGCTCTCAGATAGAGTGCACTGGATCTGGAGGACATGATGGCAAGGGTTGCAAGCCTGAGTGCACCCCCAGCAACACGGAATGAGGCCATCGCTATCCAAGGAGGCTGTGGTGAAGGTCTAGCGGCCTGAAACCTCAGCGAGGGAAGAGCCAGGGACTTAGTTGGCTTGGAAAAAATCCTGCACGTGGTCATCATGGAAGGGGACATGGACATCAGCGCGCCAGTGTCATCGGGACAATGCGTCAAACACTTGGTGGGTGTTCCCATGCCAAGCTTCACTTTGGTGAACAACTCCAGCAAGGAGACCATCAAGAGCTCCGCAGGCACTGGGACAGCCATGGACACACCCCTCGAGAGAAAGGACATGGCTCCAACATTGATATTGCCAGCGTTGAGGTCGTGGCTCGGCGTTGAACACTTGATGGGCGTCGCTGAGGTGACGACGGCAGTGATGGCGTCATCGCTAGCCTCAAGCTTCCCGGTGTCGCCATGGCTGGGATCTTGCGTCAGACACCTCGTGGGCATCGCAAATAGAGTGTCAGTGGTGGAGATCTTGGGGGCGGGCGAAGCAACGATGACGCATCTTGGGTCGATGTAGAGCTTGGTGATGATCAAGGGAGAACTCAGGGCTGTAGTCGGAGCGAACGCAGATGTAGGCACGCTAGTGTCATGGTTGGGGCACACCGTCGAACACTTGGTGAGCGACTTGGCTACTACAATGGTGTTTTCACATGGAGTAGCTGCAACCATGGCGTGGTCCATGGCAATGATGGTGGTGGATGTCGGCACAGTCACGAACGGTGGTGAGGCTCAAATAGACATGGCCGGCGGCTAGAAGGTGGCCTTGAGGCCAACCTCCAACTCCTTCATCTAGTATAACAAGTCCTTCATATCAACTAATTGCTTCTTTGTGGCTGCAAGCAAATCAACCAACATCGCCAGGCATCGCCGCAACTATTCCTCAATCATGGCCTCCTCAGTGTGGGAAACCCCTAAAATCGACTGCTCTGATACGATATTGTTACGTTCCCCTTCCAAATATCAAGTGTCTATTACAGGAGTCCCCAATACAGGAGGAAATTGCAGAATGGGAAGAAGAGAAAGACCGGGAAGAAGAGGAAGCACAGGAGAAAGGGGAAAGTTTGGAAGCCAAATGCTATTACAGTTTCAGGGGAATACAAGAAGAATCTCCGATGGGAAAGGGAAGGAGATAGGGACTGGAGAACAAGATCGGGGATAGGAAGAAGAGAAGGAGAAAGTAAGTCTATTCACTCATCATCTTCGATGCCTCCTCCATCTCTTGTTACCCTCTTTGTAATCAGGATCATGACTCGGGCTTGGCCTTGACTCGGTCGCCCTCCTGCCTCCTTGGCTCATGGCCCAACCACCAGACAATCCGTGACAGATCTGTGTGGATGTGTGTGGGTCTATGTGGCAACGATTTTGGGGAATTTTGCATCTAGTGGATTGGCTGTTGGATGCATTTCTTTCCATTGTTCATCGGCGAAATATGTTGCATGTTCACTGATGAATGATTCTTGTTAATGGCTAGCAACGTTACATGTTCAATGTTGCTTTCGGCTTCAGTTACTGCATTCAACATGGGACTACAATTTAAACTTGCTCATTACACTGCCAAAACCTACAAATGCATTCGAAGAATTCATATTAGCTTGCTTCAAAAGATTCATAAACAGGAGTAAGCCAGATGGGCAGTGAGTTAGCCATAGTCTTATTTTGAACTAGCACAAGCAATATTCAGTCATTTGTGTATAATTAATGCATGCCTTGTGTTGTGCCGAAGTGACAAAGCGATCAATCAAGAGCACATTAATACATCATGGCAGCAATATCAACAGGTAAATGGTGATAAAACTGTCGTTTGATCAATCAAGAGCACAAATACAAAACAAAATACAAGAGAACCGCATAAATAAACTAAGTAATATGTACAAAACAAATGCAAATGCCAAAGGGTAGAATAGACATTTTGCATAGAACCCTTCCATCTTAGATCCGGAGCCAACCTCCTACCCCCAACACAACACAACTTCATGATAGCCCTAGATTCTGAGAGAAATGGATGTCATGAGAATCCATTAGTTAGAGCTGAAAATCAAGAGCGGGAGCTATGCCAAACGCACTCTTAGTGGCAGGAAGTGTTGGATGGAACACTACTCATTGAAAAGTGTGCAATCTTTTTGTACTCTGTTGGGTTGCTCTTATTTTCAAAGCTGTTGTGAAAAGTTGGTTGTTCTGTTCGGTAAATTAGATTAAAGTTAGATAAATTCGGTTGTCTCACATTTCATCTCATAGTAATGTATTCGTTGCAACTTAAGCAAGAAAGAAAAAGCTTGACAAATACCGTATTATCTAAAAGTGGCTCATCCAAACAAGATTATGTAATGCACCGTAATGCCAAAACCCCGGACGGAGCCTTCCCAAGCTTCCAAAACGAAGGGACGATATATATGTTTCCAGTACCGAGGTGGTGATTTGCCCAGACCAAGCTCAGATGCAATCGCCAACGCCTGCGTCAGATAGATCGCCAAAATCCAAAGCGAACTTGTGTTCCTTGCGCAAACAACTCTGAACCGTCACTACCTGCACGTACGAGTTCTGCCAACTTCCTGCGGCAACAAGCACCTAAGAAAAGGCAAATAGGGACGAAACGCAAACAAGAACTATCAGCAATTTATCAGGCTGCACTGCAGCATCGCCCCAAAAGGATAAATTCCATCACAGGACAGACAGAGACAAGTCCCAATCATACACACTGCCAATTTTGCACAGTGTTTCATCTGCACGATACAGCATATATTGTCCCTATATAGAATGCATTTTGGTGCAGAAGTTGGCCCAGGCCAATATCAGCAGCATAACCAAAAGGCACAGATACAAATGCAGCATACCAAGATCTGATATTTTCCCATAACATGGTTTAGTCATCAAGTTCATAGAGATGTGCTAATTTTATGTAACCATGGAAAATAACCAGTCTCTCCAACAAGACAATTGATAATCTAGCACAGCAACTACTGTCTCCTACAGAACCCCAAAAACATCTCGGTCACACAATCATGCCACATTGACATAGTACAAACAGGACCGTGTCTGTGATGAGGATGCCAGTTTTGTTAGTTATGCTGGCCCTGGGAATGGCTTAGAACATCGATGACGTGATCTCAGCAACTTCAGACAAAACTTGGTCGTAGTCTGTTTTAAGTTTCTCCTTGGCCTCTTCCTCCAGCTCTCCCTTGGCTGGCTTGGTCAGAACCAATACGCAACAAGTAGGCCTCTTAGTGGTGCCAGCAGTCGCAAGATCCTGGCACAATTGAGGAGAAAACAAAATTTACCATGTATCTTGATTAGTACTTGTTGCTGATCTCACCTATACTGGTGAAAATGTAATTTAACAATTAATATCATCAATTCCTACATTAGTTCTCTCTTTGTTGTCTTTCCATTTTTGGGTGATTTGTAGTACAATGTCACAGCCTCATACAATAAAATTTAACTATATGAGGTGCATTAGAAAATTATCAACATATGAATTTCTTAAGGGGATACTCGCAACAACATGCGCTTGTAATATGGGATTTGCTATCAGAAAAAAGCATACTCATGAAGGAAAGTTGAAGCTATATGTCCTGAAAGACTGATGGTCAATAAGAATGCATCGACAATGGCAACCAGTTAAATTTTATATACAAAAAGACTGCCAATACCATCATGGGCAAATGTCAAATGACAGAAGAGGTTGAAAGGTCTCCATAAATTCTAAAATGAGAACAAGATGAGACATAACATTCCATTCCAAAGCAGAACAAGATGTGACCTTATCAGTCTGAGTAAAAACTTGATGTTAAGCCAGGAGCAAATGGATGCTTGTTTCATAAGTGGTCTATAGTTTCAACAATAGAAGCTTTCACCACCCCCATTGTTGAGGCTATCTTAGATGATAAGATTAGGTATCAGCCAAAAGGTTAATCCAACAACTCATGGAAATATTTCTAAACTACCCACCATGGCAGTTGACGTTGTTTTGTTTGGCACCATGTATGCTACCAATACTGTCAACTCAACAAACTGGTGACAACATGTATATTGCAGAAGTGAGGAAACAGCTAAGAAATAGTTGTTTGCCTCCATTTCCCAGAATTTTATGTTATTTTCATAAGAAAACATTGTTTCATAATATTATTTAGGAAAAAATTGAAGAAATTCAGTTAGTGAGTTTTGTCTGTTTTCACTTAAAACCAAGCATGGTCCAGCCAAGTACAACTTGGGGGTTAGGGGCCTTGGGGTAAAAAACTAAAAACTAAAAAAAATGAAAAATTCACCAGCGAGGAACTGCCAGGAGCCAGTCTCATGTAAGAAGGTCTGTAGCAGTTTTATTTTTTGAAACTGATGTCTATAATAGTTTCCATAAGACCATAACCACTAAACACATGATAGCTAAGAAAACAAGATAGGTCCAATGAAACCTTTAGACAGTCTGAATGCCCTTAGTTGGCTCATGATCCCATAGAAAATGTGATCAACACTGGCTAATGGGGGCAGAATACCATCAGGAAGACAAAAACACAGGAATCAGTAAGGTGGACAAGGCCATACGAGGCCTGTCCTTTCCCAATTAGCAGCAAACACAACCAACTCAATCAAGATGCGCGAGTGGACAACTAGGTGGGTGCTCCTCATTCGTACATGTTCATGGAACAACCTTTTCTTTGTCATTCAGTAATGTTGCCTAGAAGGGCAGCAAAACAGTGAAGATGGGGTTCTGTTGTGGGGGTAGGGCTGAAAACGAAAACGGTAATTATCGGTTACCGAAAATCGTTTTCGAGAAATTACCGATTTTTTTCTCTAAGCGGAAACGGTGACGGTAACCGATAAACCGGAAATGATAACGGTAAAAAAATCCAATAACGAAAACGAAAACGATTTAGCTCTTTTCCGGTCGTTTTCGAAAAATACCGTTTTTAACCGGTAATTATCGTCGATAATTACCGTTTTGATCGTAGTAGCACCCCACCCCGTGCTCGCCCGTCCCCGTGGCCCACCGGCCAGGCCCATTCCTCAGCCGCAGCCGCACCCCGCACCCAGCACCCGGACGGTGGAAGAAGAGGGCCCGCCGCCGAGTGGTGCGAGCGGCGTCGGTGTCGATGAAGGAGGCGGCGGCCGGTGAGCCGAGAAGGAGTCGGTGGAGGTGTTGGAGGCGGTGGCCGGTGAGTAGGAAGGAGCTGCGGATGCGGCGGTGGAAGGCGGAGAGGCGAGCCGAAGGAGGCGGCGAGAGAAGAAGTGGAGAAGGTGGCGTTCGGGTGGAGAGAAGGCGAGAAGGGGATGCGCGCGGTGGATCTCGGAGGAGGCGCGCGAGGTGGAGGTGAGCGAGAGGCGCGGAGGAAGTGCGGCGCAAGAGAGGAAGAGGCGAGGAGCGGTAAGCGAGTAGAGGTTTGCCGGTTGGCGGAGGAAGAGCGAGAAGAGTGGGCGCGGTGGCTAGCAGATGGAAGAACGCCGGAGGAGTAGGTGGCGCGGAGGAGAGGCGCAAGCGGCGGTGCGGTGAAGGGATGATGGCGGCGTCAGAGGTGAGAAATGGGGCGATGGGGCGCGCGGGTGAAGAGAGGAGGGCGGTCGTCGAAGAGGTGGAGAAGGGGGTGCACAGGGGAGATAGACGGCGCGGCGGCCGGAGAAGATGGCCGGGATGGGTGGCCGGTGGAAGAAGGAGGCGGAGGGAGGCCCACCGGCGAGCTGCGGCCTGGCGCTCGCCGGCGGCCGGTCGTGGAGGAGGGGAGAGCAAAAGGGAGACCAAGGGAGAAGCAAAAACCGGGCTCGGGTTGTCTCCACAGGCGGCGGCGGCTTTTGAGGAATTGGGCATTTGGCAATTTTGCATTTTAGTCCTCTAAGTTTCTAAGGTTTACAATTAGGTCCTTTTCCCATTGGGTTTCTTCTGTTCTAGCCCTTCCAGAGCTCTGTTTTCAGTGCGGAAAAATCCCACGCGTTCGTGACGACGCAGCATAACAAGCATCTGAGCGATCCAGATTTGTCGTTTATGCGCCTAGATTGCGCCGGCTTGTGAAAAAAGCACAAAAAATATAAAATGATCTAAATTGAGCAATTAATTATAGAAAAATGTGTAAATGATGATATATGATCCCAAAATATAAAAAATATGAGGGTAAAATGACGGCTAAATATATGCAAAAATGACGCATGTCATTATTGTATTAAGTCCATGATGTCACTTGTGGTTGTGGGTTTGTGGCTTTTGTGTCGTGTCATTTTATTGCTATATAATATATGTCTTATTTCTTGTGCTATGGATCATTACTACAGTATTATTTTTCATGTGACCTGGGTCAATGTATACAGCTATTGTCATGTTGTGCAGATTGGTGTGTTTATTGTATTTTAGATATCGCTTTCATGATTTCCGATCGTTATCGATGCACTTTTAATCGAATAGTTTCGTTTCCGAATTTACCGGAATATCGATGTCGTTCTCGTTTCCGACAATATCGTATCGATTTTGTTTTCGAGAAAATAATATGAAATTGAAAGTGATTTGATCTCCTACCGATCGTTTCCGACCGTTTTCAGCCCTATGTGGGGGTGCCCAACCCCCTGGCCCTTTGAATTAGATAGTGGGCCATAAGGCAAGCCCAATAGCATAAAGGTTACATGTGTAAAGGAATGTACTGATTTACCCTCACCTTTTGCAATTATTGAGGGATAGGATTCCCATCCTACCCTATTCATATATATAATGCCACAAGTGGTATGAGAGGGAGGCAGATCTACTCATTTTCCACATACCAGCTCTCTGTTGGCTCTCTCGCAATCCTAGTTCCATATCCCCAAGGGGAAAGGGTACCCTATATCCACTGTTGTGACAAGGCTATAATAGTTGACGCCATCCGTAAGGAGCACACAAGAAGCTACGCAAGGAGGCACTGGGAGCTGAGGCTAAAGTCGAGGTGATTACATCCTTCCCAATCCATCTCCTTACCTATCTGGGTCCATCTCCTCTCTCCCCCTACTTGCTTCTCCCTACTCGCTTCTTATATACTAGGAGTTGCATTTTAGCTCTACTGGGGGTGGGGTGTCGTGCCAAACCGGTTCAAGGCGCTTTTCCTGCCACTTTTCCTACCACTTGGCAGTGCAATTTCATGTGTAATACTTGTTTCAAGCGCTGGCTTAAATGTCGTTCGTTTGCATTTGAGTTGTACTTGTATGAGGTGATCCCTGTTGTTCCCTTGGCTGTTTTGCCAAGGCTCTGGCTTTCTTCGTGTTGTACCCTCTCCTTGTTTCTAGCGAGCTCATCCATCCCAAAAGCCACACACGGCCAGGCCTCTGAGTCGTGCAGCGCCGGCCTCCGGGCATCATCACACGACAAGCCTCACCACCAGCGGCCCCAGCCTGGCTTGCCGCTACTGGCCTCTGCACGATGTCGGGCCTCTGCCCCGTGGTCTCCACTCTGAGCCTTCACGAACCTCCGCACCAGGCCTCCGAGTCGAGTACATACATATGCTCATCACATGCATGCATGGCTAATACGTATGCTCGTCATATACGTACTGCATGCATGGCTCATGCATGTGCGCGGAACATGAATAGCTTTTATAGCTCCACGTCAACCTTTGCGTGTTGCCAGCGTTCGGCTACTCGGTTTGAGTCTCCGCGACCTCCCCAAGAGCCACAAGGCAGTCGGCCACCTTTGTGCTCTCCGCCGTCTTTAGCGCAGGCCTCCGCGTGCCTACCATCGACATGGCTGCCACGCAGGCTCCACTAGCATCCGCACAAGCTCCGCCGGCCTTCGCGCCCCGATCGTTGACGTCACCACCACACGGGCTCCACTAGCCTCCACACGGGCTCCACTGGCCTCCGCACGCCGACTGTTGACGTTACCACCACACGGGCTCCGCTAGCCTCTGCACGAGCTCTGCTTGCTTCCACATAGACTTCTGACTTGGGTGCGACGTGCCCTTCGAACTCCGTTTTCGTCAGCCTTGCCTCCGCGCCTCCGACTTCGCCCTGCTACACCTCCACGCCATCACCAAGAGCCACTAGAGAGTCAGCCCACACTGCTGCCTACATCGGGCCTCGTCCCTATGGCCTTGTCTCGGCATCAACCTCCGCTCTAGGTGTCAGCCAACCTCCGCCTCCGTGTCGGCCTGGCCCACGCTAGCGGAGCCCACTGTGGTCCATTGGCGCTTTCCTTGGCCACGCGCCCTCATTGCTCGCTCCAACCTCCGCCCTAGCGCCACCAGGCTCCACTAGGCCACGTCGACCGCTGCCTACTCCGTTCGTCCAACTACATACACGCCTATACGACACCGTTAAAGGCCACTAGCGACCAGTCTACATGTGCATGCCCTTCGGCTAGACACATCAAACAAGTAGTGTGTATGGTACAATGTCTGCCCTTCCCTCTACTTAATGTTGTTTGGATGCAATGAACTGTCCTATCTCGCACAGGAGCAAAAGTTAGTAATTAATTCTAATATGCCGTGGGCAAGGCCATGAGCATGGCAAACAAAAACAAGAGTTGATTACATGGCAGGGGAGCGACACTTTGCTGCGTCCTACGATCAATACCGAGAGCTAGGGGCCCGCAATCACTTTCACAATTCTTTTCTCTAGCATGATTTTCAGCATTTTTAGTTGTTGTCAACATTTCTTTTATATCACAGTTTTGATCTGTTTTTGGCTTAAATTGCATAGTGGCCTCGTGCCCCGGCGTACTCTACAGAGTATAAATAAAATTGCACTGTGGTCTCATGCCCTGGCGTACTCTGTGGAGTATAAAGCACCAGAAACCTCATGTTTCCCGAGCCACTCTACAAAATATAAAAAATCGCACTGTGTGCCCTCATGCCCTAGCGTACTCTGCGGAGTATAAAGCACCAGAAACCTCTAAAGCCACTCTATGGAGTATAAAAAATAGCACGGTGCGGCCTCATGCATGCGTTATCGCCCTGCTCAGCCTACACCACTCGCGCCTGTCGTGGGACTGCGTCACCCGCCTTGTAGGCGTCACCTCGATGGGGCGGCCCAACCACCGACTTCACCTCTGCGTGTCGCCCGCATCAAAGTCGCAACCTCGATGGGATAGCTCCGACTTCATCACCAAACTTCGCTGCCCGCCTTGTAAGCATCGCCTCGACAGGGCGGCCTGACCACCGACTTTGCCTCTACACGCCACCCATGACGGAGGGACGACATCGATAGGATGGCTCCGACTCTGTTGTGGGACTTCGCCTCCTGCCTTGTAAGCGTCGCCTCGGCGGGGCGGCCTGACCACCGGCTTCGCCTCTATGTGCCGCCCGTGTCGGAGGGATGACCTCGACGGGACGGCTCCAACTCCGTCGGGGAACTTCGTCGCCTGCCTTGTAGGCGTCACCTCGGTGGGGTGGCCCAACCACCAACTTCACCTCTACATGCCGCC
This sequence comes from Dendrocalamus sinicus, assembly GCA_036346575.1. Taxonomy (NCBI): domain Eukaryota; kingdom Viridiplantae; phylum Streptophyta; class Magnoliopsida; order Poales; family Poaceae; genus Dendrocalamus; species Dendrocalamus sinicus. The sequence continues at coordinate 10,686,211 of CM070656.1, read as the reverse complement.
CACATCAGAGTCGCAACCTCGACGGGGCAACTCTGACTCCGTCACTGGACTTTGGTGCCCGCCTTATAGGCGTCGCCTCGGTGGGGCAGCCGAACCACCGCCTTTGCCTCTACGTGCCGCCTGCGTCGGAGGCACAGCCTCGATGGGACAGCTCCAACTCCATTGTGGAACTTCACCAGTCTTGTACGCATCGCCTCAGCGGTGTGACCCGGTCCCAGCTTCGGCTCTACGTGTCGCCGCATTGGAGGCATGACCTCGATGCAACGGCTCTGGCTACATTGTAGGACTTCGCCATCCGCCTTCTAGGTGTCGCCTCGGTGGTGCGGCCACACCCCCGACTTCGCCTCTACGTGCTACCTGCTTCAGAGGCACGGCCTCTATGGGGACACCTACAGCTTCATCAGTGAAAGGAGAACCTGTTCTGGGAGGTTCGCAGGGGCTGGAGTAATTAGTTGCGTCAACTCGCTCCTCGGGCCTTCCGTGCTTGCTGTCGAGAGAGCACTGTTGTAGGGGTGCCCAACCCCCCGAGCCTTTGAATTAGATAGTGGGCCTTAGGGCAAGCCCAATAGCATAAGGGTTACATATGTAAAGGAATGTACTGATTTACCCTCACCTTTTGTAATTATTGAGTAAGATAGGAATTTCACATTCTACCCCATTCATGTATATAATGCCCCAAGTGGTATGAGAGGGAGGCAGATCCACTCATTTTCCACATACCAGCTCTTTGTTGGCTCTCTTGCTCTCCTAGTTCCATATCCCTAAGGAGGAAGAGGTACCCTGTGCCCGCTGGTGTGGCAAGGCTACAACAGGTTCATTTCAAAATTCCAATAAAGCTCAGTCCAGGGGTGCTCCCTGTAAAACACGAACTAGAATCTAAATGTAGCTATTCATATATGATATTCCCATTGCCCATTCAACAATGAAAATTTTGAATCAACATGTGAAAGACCAATAAAAAAATACACTCCACTTCGTTTCTAATTTCACAGAACATATTCCACTTGGTTTTATAATACGTATACAATACTGTGATCGTCATATCTTAGCAGAGTTTTGTAATTACACACTACAAGCGAATTTTTTTTTTTTTTTTGCTGCCGAATGGTAACAAGGAATTGAAGCTGAACAATGCAGGTATAGAGCAGTATAAATACCTCTTTTGAAGGAACATATACATAAGGAATATTGGCTTCTTCGCAGAGTATCGGAACATGTGTTATCACATCGATGGGAGAAATGTTGCCGGCGATCACGCACAATCTACAGAGACCAAAGAGAAACACATGGTGGTCAATATACCCGTGAGAAATCAACTAACAGAAATCACTTGAAACATGAATTCCAAAATCGGCAAGATCCCCCAGTTTTACCCAAAAGATGTAATGTAATCCCACCTATATTCACCCATCGATGCAAATTTACCTAAGTACTCACTGTATTGTATCATTAAGCTACGAACCGATGAATAAAATAATAGTACAATACACGACGAGAGGGATAGCAATAGAAATTACGAACCCTTTGTTCCCGCGACGGATGCTCTTGACGACCTCCTTGACTCCTCGCTTCAAGCATTTGGCCTCGGAGGCTGCAAGGAAACGGAAAACCACAAGATCATAATAGAATCGCCAGGAACGCCCGAAGGCAAAGCCAAATGAAATCGGGAAGAGCCTTGAGACCTCGGCGGACGAGCTTGAGGGTTCGCTTGCAGAGTTTCTTGCCCGCGAGCGGCTTCGCGATGGGCGCCAGCGCCACCGGAGTCTTTTTCTTCTCCGCCTCCGTGTCGCTCCCCATAGCCCGGGCTCCGACCTCTCCTCCTCGCCGCCGCCTCCAAGCTGGGGTTTCGCGTCCTTTGGTTGGCTAGGGTTCTGGGGCTCGGACTCGCAAGGGTTTTGAGGCCGGGCTTTATGCGCCGCTGCGTGTGGCTGGTTTGTAGGGTCGGTGCTCGGTCGCTTGTCGAAGAGGGGGTTTCGGGCCCCTGTGCTTCCCGTATCACGTGAACAGATTCAGGCCCTGTTTGGAATGCGGGAATTTTTCCTGATTCCTGCGGGAATTGAACTGTTTTCTGTAAAATTCCTGTGAAATTCCTCTGCTCCAAACAGGCCCTCAACAGGCTATGCAACTATGCAAGTCGTAGTCAGTGGCGTACGTAAACATCCGGGCCAACGTAACATCCTATTTTTGGGCTTTCAAATTTTTGTGGAATAAAATTTCAAAGTTCACATTTGATTTCACCGTGTGCTTTCTCAAATTCTCTTGAATTTTCAAATTTCAAAATTTGACATCCCCTCCTTGGACCGGCCCAGCCTTTCCTTAGGCCCATGGCCTTCACCTGGCCCATTTGGCCCCTTCGGCCCAGCTTGCCCCGCCCTATGCTGTCGCCTGCGTCCAGCGCGCGCCGACCGCACTGTGCGCACACCGCACCCAGGCCTGGCCTGCCGCCACCATATGCCCCTATACCTTTGCAATGCTCCGCTGCGCCCAAACCCCTATCTTCCTCTCTGTTGATAATCAAATTTGGCTTGGAACTACAATCATCGTAAAACCAAAAGCAGGTTAACAAGGGAAGGTTGTGCCTATATCATGGTCGTGAGTAGTTACGACCACGGTAAAGCAAGTCGGAAGCCAGCTCGACCGGTTACGACCAAGTTGGCCGTAGTCGAAGGCAGTTACGACCACGTTGGCAGCCGTTACGACCACGGCAAAGCAAGTCGGAAGTCACCGGGCCGTTACGATCACGTTGTCGTAGTCGGGCGATTCACGACCACGTTGGCGGTCATTACGACCACGGCAAAGCAAGTCGGAGCCGGTGGACCGGTTCACGACCACGTTGGCGTGGTCGGGCGCTACGACCACGTTGACGATCGCCGGGTAATTTACGACCACGGGCAACATTTACGACCGTATCATCTTTAATCGGAAGCCGGTGGCCGACACGACCACGTTGGCCACCACGTTGAGGTCTACGACCACGGTGAAGTCTACGACCACGTTGGAGGCTACGACCACGGTGGGTTCTACGACCACGTTGAGGTATACGACCACGTTGGAGTTTTCGACCACGTTGGAAGCTACGACCACGTAGAAGCCTACGACTGCATTGGAGGCTACGACGATCACGATTGGCCACGATCAGAAGCCTGGTTCACAGTCGACGACATCAAGGTTGATAGTCGGTAGTCGAACTTACGACCACGATGAGAAGTCGGTGGCTTACGATCACGTTATAACGAGAAGCGGTAACAACTCCAACCACATTGAAGGAAATGAACGTGATCGAAAGGGTGGTTCGACTACAGAAAATGGACGATCGCCAGCATCAATGCGTGCTCATTGAAGGTTTCGATCACGGTATTTTTTGGAAAGGATCAGGAAACAATCTTGAAGCGATCTCTGCCGCGTGGTAAAATTGCAACCGAATAAATTAAGATAAGTCTTATTCGGTCTGGACTCTGATTCGATTCAAATAATTGTTGTTTCCAAAAGAAGCTAGGACCAGCTTCCCCCTATATATATGTATGTAGGGTTTACGGCCGATTGACAACACACAATTGAAACTCATCTATTATACTATTTTGCAATCTACTATTTTCCTCTGCCCTATTTTGCTTCTTGTTCTTTGTTGTCGTTTACTCCGTTGCGATAACGAGTCACAAGGTCCTAGGGGCGGTCAGGCCGACCTAGGACAACCCATCGCCGCCGCTCGCCCTGACGGGGTCCCTCCCGGGCGCGTGGGGTGTCGGGTCTCAAGAGCTCTCGCCGACGTGTCCTGTGTATCGCGCTCTCGGCGAGACTCCTCCGGCGACGTGTCCTGCGTATCGCGCTCGACACCGGGGGCACACGGTGACGTGTTCGTGTGCGAACACACTCCTCCCACTTTCGCGCTTCATGCCCATGCGCACAACCTGGCGCTCCACATTGCCTCTGTAGTGCTCGCCTTTCCCCGACCGTGCCGACCATGTCTTTACACTCCCCTATCCGCGTAGCTCGTCATGTTAGCCCCATCCCTCCTATGTCGCACCGTGCGCCAACCTGTCTCTCCTCAACCATCGTCCATGCCATCATGGCACCACACAAATCTTGCCTCTCCTGTGACTATTAAAGCCCTTGGGTCACACCACCCCACCTCCAATCATACCCCAGTCGCATCCCTTCCTCCCAAGTGCCGCTCCTCCCCTTTCCTCCTCCCTTCCGGTCCCAACGCCACCGCCAAGCCATCTTGAGGCAATTGCCCGTGGCTAGAGTTCCGCCTGAGGGCTTCGAGTGTGCCCCGACTCTCACCAAGCACCTTCTTCCCCTCCGACAAGCCCGCAGCATCACCCATCGCACCGCCGACCCGGTTATCTGTAACTAGCCCAACTTCACCTTCCCCAAGCTCTGTTCTCCCTTCAGGTGAGTCCCCATCTGCCAGTAGGTGCTCCCCTAAGCCGGAATCGAACCCTAATGCCTTGACGTGCCATGGTGCCATGGCCGGTCTTCCGTCGTCGCTTAGCGTCACTGCTGACCACCCTAGACACCAATTTGGGCCGCGACGCCTCGTCTGGAGGTGCACACCAAGCCATGGAGTCCATTTCGGCCATCACCACTGGCCACCGTGGACCCCCTCGCCATCAGCGAGCTTCGCCTCACCTCAACCGAGGAGGAACACTATTGCATCATCATTAGCCGTTAAGCACGTGTAATTAGTGGGTTAATGACCGTTGATTTAATTAGGGCGCCGATCGGTGGGCCCATATACTGATTTAATTTAATGAGTGGCTGACATGTGGTCCCCTCGACCTTTTAAAATATCTTAAACTGGCTTTAAAAGGTAGAGTCACTGACATGCGGGCCCAAGTTATTGTTTGTACAGTACAATGGCCCCACATGTTAGCCTTAGGCCCTTCTTTTCCTTTTAAAGAATAATGAAAATTTAATTAAAAAGCTAGTGGGACTCAGTTGTCAACCTCTATAGCTTTTCCAGTATAAAATTAATTTAAAAGGGTGGGCCTCACCTGTCAAAGAGAGATTTTCTCTCTCCTCTGTTTATTTTTGGACTTAATCTTAAATTAAAGTTTAGAGAGCCTGTTCCCGCTCGCCTTAACTCCAAATTTAATGAAAATTGTTTCTAATATTTTTTTTAAATTCAAGATCTATGTAATGGTATTGTTATTATTCAATTCAGAGTTTATTTGAATTTTCTTTAGCATTTATTTATTCTTGCTTACGTGTTGTTTATTTTCTGGTCCGATCATCCAAGTAGAGTACAAAGATGTGGAAGAGCCCCAGATCGAGGCAATATAGGAATTGCAAGATCAATCTGATTTTGAGCCAGGCAAGTCAATATTTTGATCATATTGACTTTAAATTTTATGCAAATTTATGCTCATTTGAATTAACAACTTGCATGCTTAAGTTATTATGCAAAATGTATGTTAAACTGTAAGGTAGATACATGCCCATTTGGTATCACAGAATTATTATGCCATCATTGGTACTTGAATACTTGATTCTTGTCACCCTAGATACTAAATAGTAACCTTACTAGTTATGAGTCGTACTTAAGTGTCATGCTAGCCTTGCTTAAGTACCAGAGCAACAATTTGTCCTAATCATCATCTTTTTAAACATAAAACTTGTTTTTGGATAGTTATTAGATAGAAATACCTGGTATATTGAGATAGTTTAGTTTATGTTTCTCAAAACCTTAAAACTTGCTAATGCCATATCTGGGCGGATGGTAAGATGATTGGTGCAGATGTAGCGCGAGAAATGATGGTTTGTGGTATGTATCGCCTAGATAAATTAAGAACTTAATCCTATGACAACCTCCCAATGAAAACAGTGTAACCATAAGTCTATAATGGTATCGACCTAGCTAATTAATCTACATTCACCAGTGCGAGTTGCACTATTGGAGTGACACATGAGTCGTGTCGCTAGTTTTAAGCCATCGTGGACACGGGTCGTGTCACTGGTTTTAAGCAGTCGTGCGGCGCAAAAGGGGTCTAAGTGTGGTGGACGTTACCAAACTCATATGAAACCTTAGCGGTTGTAATTTACACTGGTGGATGTATTGTAAAGGCTTTATGATGCCCCTCTTGATTCATATGAAATATAATAAGTTGATTATCTCTTGTGGGTAAAGTGTACAGTCTCTGGGTAAAGTGTACAGTCTCTGCAGGGTATAAACTATTCGAACAACCATACCCACTGTCAAGGCGGGCATAGGAACTTACTCAAATTAGTTTCTATTTCAAAAACCTTTATGGGCGGGATGAAAACTCGTCGGGTGGATGTAACTCTGGTTTTGAATTTTTCCTGTGTGAATGTAACCCAATGTTGTTAATTGGATGGATGTAACCTTAGTAATCAAAATTAGTATATGGTGGATGGAACCATGTCACAGGTGAATAGAACATGCATCGCTATAGATATTACACACTTTCACTTTCTTTAATAAAATCTGATTTTGGTTAAAATGCTAAGTCATAGGAATGTAACAAATCTAGCCCTTGATTTTCTTTACTTTATTTCTCGCAAATATTGCCTTGCTTAAACTGGTTACAAGCATCTCAATATATATGCTAGAAACTCCTACTAACACACGTACTAGGACTTCGAATTGGACACCACTTCAACTCAAATTACACACGAAATCGAACTCAAATGCGACTAGGACTCTAAGTCAAGATTAATTTTAACAATCTCCCCCTTAATCTTGACTTTCTAACTTCTTTCCACCTTGCTTGAGTTTGGACGGCGACACATCTCAAACGTCCCTGACTCAACTCATCTTCAGAGCACTTCATCTTCGCTGAGCGCTTCGGCAACAAACGCTTTCTTCGTCTTCGGCTTTTGGCATTTTGAAGCAAAGTGTCCATAATATTTACAGTTATAACACCTCACTTTTGCCTTATGGAACCTCCGACCTTTACGGCCTTGGCCATCATCCCTGGAAGTGTTCTTGCCTTCACGCTTCGATGATTGTGCTTCCCACTCAGCGCGAGTCAACAAGAGCTGTCCTTCACCTTTGTTGCTAGTGTCATGGATGCGTTCCTCATACGCCTTAAGACGACCGATGACCTCCTCCATGGTCATTGCCTTTAGATCTCTAAATTGCTCTATGACTGAAGCAATCGGGAGAAACTATGAGGGAATAGTACGAAGAATTTCTTCACCACGTACAACTCTTCCACCTTCTCGCCAAGGGCCCGTATCTTTGTTGACGATGACCGTCAACCGGACGGGGAAGTCATTGATCGACTCCGTTTCTTTCATACGCAGCACCTTGAACTCGGTTTTGAGAGTTTGTACCTTTGCTTCCTTCACACGATCTGCGCCAAGATGCATCGCTTTCAACGCCTCCCACGCGCTTTGGCCGTTTCCTTTTCGCCGATGGGAAAGCGTCTCCTGCAGGATGCCCCGTAGATGGCCGCCAATGCCATCTGATCTTTGCGCATATCGACGTTGCCGTTCTCGATCGCATCCCACACACCTTGAGCCTTCATGTACACCTTCATGTTGATTGCCCATGCTGCATAATTGCTCTCCGTGAGCATCGGATAATGCAGCGAGATAGCGGAACTCTCCTTCGCTATCGTACCAGATAATGCCTCGTTGCCGGTGGCACCGCTTCCCGGAGTACGCGACATGATATTGGGCACGGATCAAAAAACTCCGGCTACTTTGAAGGCTATTGGACCGAGAGAAAACGGAGGAAAATTTGTTGTTTTCCTTTTTTCTCTTTTTCTTTAAACTTTGCTCTTGCTCTTGCTTGGACTTGTGCTCTTGCTACTCTGCACTTTGTTGCCTGGATCTGCTCTTGGGTGGATTATTTTGCTCTCCTTGGACCAGCTTTTATTGTGCTACTATCTACCTCTGACTCGGAGACGAAAAACTAAAATCGCGATCTGGGATTCGTATTCGATTTCAGAGGCAGATCCGAACAATACTTTGACTGTCTTGCCTCCTGCGTGGGGTCCGTGCCGACCGGCTGCTGCTTCTTGTCTTTGCTCCATGCTACACGCAAGACAGAGGCGGACCTGCTACCTTTTGACTTGCTTCTCACATGCACGAAAAACTGAGATTGCTACCTGGCATCTTCCTTTCTTCATGTGGTGTACAGCCATCCCTCTTGATAGCCATACAACACCCATCAGCCAAGGATGGACGTGGCATACATAGTACTTTGTGCTGTCCTTTTTCCTTTTGGTGGCTTGTGCTTGGCGCAGAGAGAATACTTTTCTCTTGGCTCAAGAGACAACTTAGAAGTGACTGCTTTTCACTTCTTTTTTCTGTGCAAACCAAGAATTTTGTCTCTCTACTGTCCTGCGGAACTTGTGTCCTGTCTTTTCGTTTTCCCTCGCATGATGTCGCTCCTCTCTTCTGATGCAACTTGCTTTGACGCGAAGAGTCACGAAGAACCACAAATGACATGGTTATTTTTTACCGTGGTAATTAGAGACTTGTCGGTCTCCCCTAGTCTACATTGAGGTTAGCCCAAACGAATTGGACTGGCTCCATGAATTAAGCCGAAACACCTCAATCCACTAGTGGTAGCTCTTTCCCGCTCTGAGTAAGTAAGCTTCAACCTTAACAATTTTATCAGATCTTCTCACAACCTTCTTTGAGAAGATCACCACGTACGACGTCTCCAACGCCGTCTAGGAGTTGGCAAACTCTAAGAGTAATAAGTCAAACCTTTTGCTTGACTCTCACCACGTGCAACGAATGCACAAGCTCGAGTAGATACACAATCCACCTCTAGATGCAACATATACAATCTAGAGTCTTCCTCCTTGTTCATAAGGTGCAACACATGCACAATTGAGAGGACTTCACACTAGCTCAAGAAAGTAAAATAGAGTGCCAAAAGTCATTTTTCCAACGGCCACAAGGGGGTATGTATACCTCACACGTCGAAACTAGTTGTTGGGACAGAAAAACAGGGTTTCCAGAAGTACCACTGGCAAACGACCGATACTTCCGCTTCTCTCAGCAACGGTCAGAAAACTAGACGTTGCAGGCAAATCCGGTAGTTTTGTTGTGCAAAGTATGGTACTACCAATCATCAAAAGTACCACAGCACTCGTGCGAGACTATTGATTTCCTCGGGGACGAAAAGACTCTACACAGATGTCCCTCTGAAAAAATGTACAACTATTCCATAAATTGAAAGTACCGCTCACACAGAGCTAGTAGTACCGCTCGCTGATCAGACTGCTCACATAGAGCTGAACAGACCGCTCACACAGAGCTGATCAAAAGTACCGATCGTCGACTACACTGGTCCCTAACCATGTTGGATGGTTCGACCACTCAAGTCTCCGACCACGTTGATTTCCAACCACATTGTCCGGTTTGACCATACAGGTCTCCGACTACGCTCGTCTCTGACCACGCTAGTCTTTGACCATGTTGTCCGGATCAACCACACAAGTCTTCAACTACGTTGGTTTTTAACCACATTGGTTTCAACAATATCGATTTTCGACCACATCAACTATGTTGATTTTTGACCATGTCAATCTTCAATCACATAGATCTCTGACTACCACGCCGATCTTCAACCACGTTGAGTCAATCACGTCAGTTCGACCATATCAATTTCGACCACATAGGTCTCGACTACGTCGGTTTCAACTCCACTGATCTTCGATTACACAGATCTCGACAACATCAGTTCCGACCGTCTTAGTTCGACCATGCTAGTCTTTGATCATACAGATCTCGATCACGTCAGTTTTGACCACTCTAGTTTCGATCACACGAATCTCGACCACGTTGGATCCAACCGTCTTGGTTCGACCACGCTGATTTTCGATCACACAGATCTTAATCACGTCGGTTTTGACCACGCTGGTTTCAAGTGCATACGATCTTGAGAAGCTCTCCAAAGTTTGATGAAATCTCTCCAAATTATTGATGGCAGAGGTCATTCAACGAAATGGACAGTTCAACCCTAGCGAAGATGATTAGTTTTTCAAACATTTGATTCAATTGTAATTCACTCAGTTGTACTTAATCAAACAATTAATTTAATTGTACTTCAGTTTTTGGTATTACCCGTCTGTGATATCTTACATATCACAGACGGTTATTGGTATTAGCCATCTATGATAGCAGCCGTATCAAAGACGATTGTTTTCAAAAACTGTTTGTGTTATAACTTATCATAGACGGTTTGAGAGTCATTTGTAACAACCACATGTTATAATAGACACATAAATTCAGACGGTTTAGAAATCGTGTGTGATAACGGTTTTAAACTGTCTGTGATGACTCTTTCTGTAGTAGTGTTACTAGTTATGATCATATAGGTAATCAGAATCTATAATTACTACCATCAGATAACTGTGTAGCACTTAGAGTTATTAGAATATTTTTAATAAAGATCTTATTTTATTAAACTTATCATATAAATTATAACGGTTTAAATGGAATACAAACTAGATATTTGATTTAATTCATTTAAAGAAAATGATGGACCAGTGCAAACCATATCGTATCATGTAGCCATCGGATCCGTTCGCTTGACCCATCAATCACATGTATGTATGAATACGAAAGATGGACGTGCACGTGTCTTCTCTCCTTTAACTAGCCGCATACGCACGCACGGTCATCTGGTCGCACGTTAGGCGTGCGCAGTCGTGTGGTCTCGCTAATGCACGATCAAGCGCACGAAAGCATTATCGTTTTGAAAAACTTATAGCACTCACTTCACAGTGTACTATCGCGTGCTTCTCGGCCTGCCAGAGCTTGTAATATATATCGTCCGCGCTTTGCCGTGCGTTTTTTGAGTTGTTGTTTATTTAAGTTTAAAAACTCACTTTTAAGATTTTTTTATTATAACGATTAAAAATACATTGAAGCTGTTAATAGCATTTTTAGTGTAATTAAAATTTTAAAATTAAAAAATAAAAAAGTTATATCATCATACACAATATAAAAAATAAAAAGATAAAATTAAAAAGTCAGAAGCAGAATTTCAAATGATCAGGACTTTAAATATGGCCGGAGAGAGTAGGATACTGTAGGGGCTAGAGTGTCACTACATTGTGCAATTGGAAACTATGCGACAGATCTAAATTAATAGCTGTTCTTCCAAAAAGATATCTAGAAGGAATAACTTGTCGATTTGGAACGACGGGTGAACTCTAGTTCGCTGATCTTGACAGAGCTAATTACAGGTCAAAGATGGAGGAGGAAAAAAGGAAGATCTACTGTTAGACTAATTTACAGGTAGCTCGTCCTCATGGCTCCAAACAAGCACACCTGTTTAGCACTAGAGACCCTTCTCTTTTCGCGTTGCTTTACATCATTCTTCACAGAACCAAAAAAACGGAACAGGTGGGTATCTGAAACTATACGCGTGTAATCCACCATTACAGGTGTGCGCTACATACTAATTTCCGCGGAATAGCCACTGCCATTTTCGGCATAAGCTGCATTAACATGCTGTTTCCAATCAGACCATTCATGATTCATGAACGTTCATGAAACAGTAGCAAAATTCTATTAGGATTCAACCTTATTAACCTATATATGTGTATATATGTACCAACTCATGAGCTCCAGGCTCATAATTAATCAATCTATCCTAATGAAGTTTCATGAGATTAAGCTGCCGTCCATAGCCCGTTACAACCTCCACTATGCGTTTCCCGCCGCTGCCCTTACGACGTGCCTTCTGGTCCTCGCGGTGGTGAGTCTACCCGCCCGCATGCCGCTTCTGCCGCCGGCGGTGACGAGCAGGACGGATGGTCGTGGCGGCAATCGGTCTTGCGACATCTTCAAGGGTGAGTGGGTGCCGGACCCGGGCGCGCCGCCCTACACGAACGAGACTTGCCCCGTGATCCACGGCCACTACGACTGCATGCGGTACAGCAAGCCGGACCTCGGGTTCGTCCGGTGGCGGTGGCGGCCGGCGGGGTGCGAGCTACCCCGCTTCGACGCGACGCGGTTCCTCGCCGCCATGAGGAGCAAGTCCATGGCGTTCGTTGGCGACTCGCTCGCTAGGAACCAGATGCACTCGCTCGTGTGCCTCCTGACGCGGGCCGGGCAGCCCGTACCGAGGACCAACGCGAGCTACGTGTACCGCTACGAGCGCCACGGCTTCACTGTCGCCAACTTCTGGTCGCCGTTCCTCGTCCGCGCCGTCGAGACGGACCCGGACGGCCCGACGCACAGCGGGTCGGGCCTGTGGAGCCTCCACCTTGACGAGCCAGACTTGGGATGGGCAGCCCATGCTGGCAAGTTCGACTACGTCGTCATCTCGGCCGGCAGCTGGTTCTACCGGCCGGCCGTGTTCTACGAGCGCGGCCGCCTCGTCGGGTGCAATAGCTGCCTCGCGCCCAACGTCACCGACCTCTCGCTCCTGTACTCGCTGCGAATGGCGTTCCGGAGTGCGCTCCGATCGGCCGTGGGCGCGCCCGGCGGCCGTGTCAGGACGGTGATCGTGCAGACGGTCTCGCCGTCGCATTACGAGAACGGGACGTGGAACGAGGACGGTGACTGTGTCCGGACGCGGCCAGTCCGGCGCGGCGAGTGGGAGATGAACGCGATGGAGAAGGAGATGTACCGGATACAGGTTGAGGAGTTTGCGGCAGCGGAGGAGGCGGCGAGGGGGAAAGGGGTGAGGATGCTGCTGATGGACGCGACGGAGGCGATGGTGCTGCGACCGGACGCCCACCCGAGCAAGTACCGGCTGTGGCAGCCGGAGAAGTTCAAGGTGTCGCGCGACTGCGTGCACTGGTGCCTGCCCGGCGCCATGGACGCGTGCAACGACATGCTGCTTCACATGCTGATAGGTTAACCGATAACTAGCTAGCTCGGTCAGCTGATCACTTACATTTGTGAGCTGTGCTTTGTTCTGCTGATTCTGAAGCAGCAGGTAGCATCACCGAGATAATGTTTTCTCCCATGACGTTACACTAGGGGCTTAGGGAAAAAGGTATTTTTTTAATGTAAACGTATTATTTATTCAGGTGACAAAGAGGAGAACATATCAGGTGCCAATGCTACAAAAGTTGAAAAATGTGAACACTCGGATCCGGACTGTTACTTCGGCCCCGTTTGGCACAGCTCTAGCTCCGAGATCTATGCTGAATTTGTAGTTTGTTGACTAAATTAAAATGATTTAAATATTTTGATTTAATATATAATATAAATGAAATGAGTGATGTAAATACACTTAACATGCCTGCAATTCTAGATCCAGGATTTCCTAGAGCTACAGATGACCAGCTCTAGGAAATCTACAGATTTTCTAGAGCTAGAGCTCTGCCAAACAGGGCTTACAATTCAATAGTTGCCTCGCCAAACTGTCACGCGCCCAATGGCATATGCATGCAAAATGAAGCCGGTGCTCATGGATATGACTGAGCGACTAAACGTACATTCCACTGTCATGCTAGAAGTAAATTGCTGAAAAAAATACCTATGCACTGTTCATTTCTCTGTATTTTGACTGAGAATAAAGATAGGCTGTTTGGTAAGGCTGAAAAAAAAAGGCTATTTTGTCCAGCAAACCAGCTGTTTAAAATGCTGTTTGAAGTTCCCTATAAAAGAATGTTGTTTGATGCTCTACTCCAAGAGATTAGCAGACTAAGGGGTTTCCCGGGTTGCGGCGGATGGAGCTGGTACTCCAACCCCACCCTGCACCTCCCGTGGATACGCCACTAGTCGCGCCACCGCGAGACACAACGGCGCACATACAGCCTGCTAATTCCGGCAATCAATGTGGTGGTCACGCGTGAGCCCCGGCGCGGAGACGACACCAGGGCCCGCTGGATCTAGGGACGGGCCCGGGCGGCGTACCGTCGACTCCTCCTCACGGGCTTCGTGTGGGCCTGCTACAGCACTTCGTGCTCTCGGCATCGTGAGGGCGGTGCGGGGACCGTGACGTTCGTGCGTGGGCTTCGGCACCGTTGAGGCAGCGTCGGGCCCGTAGTGCGCGCGTGCTCGCAGCCGCGGACTCAGCGTGGCTCCGGCATCTCAGAATTGCTAGGCTAGTTGAGGCGGCAACACTGGGCCCGAAAGGTCAATCCCACACCCCGGTTACACGGCTTGCTCAGATGTGAGAAACAAACTTTTTTACTGGACGGGGAGGTGATGCTTGTCACCTCCCGTGCCACCCCACCAAAGCAGGTCAGAGGCACCGCGGGACCGGCGTCAAGCGTGACTGGCACCTGCGGTGATACACGGGCACGGCAGGACTTGCCATGTTGTACAGCCATGGCAGTCAATCCCACGGCATTGCACAGTGGCAAGTGAGCCCCTCTGCAAGAAAAGAAAGTTATGGAATTTTAATTTTGAAGTTATGAATTTTGAATTTGAAAATTACAATTGAATGAAATATAAAGATTGAATGGTAAAGAAAAATTAGAAGTACGAAAATTAATATGTGATCTACCGGACAAATATTTTGCTATGTTGGGTTTGAGCGAGAACTGAGAGGAAAAAATAATATAAATTGCCTTCTGTTGTCCATGTCATCGCGGATGCACTGAGATTGCTGTCTTTTGCGACAGGGCTGCTTCAATGTGTCGTTCGACACCACTTGTGCATGTCCACCCGTACGAGTTGAACTTCGCACTCCAAGTCCCGTACAAATAATGGATAGCGGCATGCAGCACACGCTGCATACACATGTGAGCAAGGCTTGTGAAGTATCTTCGGCTTGTTGCAGGTGCATGTGGCTACTTCGTCGATGGTGCAGACATGTTTGTGGCCCCCTCTGGCATGGCCCATAACATACTTCACCCTTAGACATGTTAGTGATATGCTCTATAGGTAATCATGGAGATAATTGTATCATTTCTATATTTATGATCTTTTAAATAAATATTATTATGTTCCTTGAAGGATTTATCATTTATAAAGATTAGCAAGTATGTGACTTATTGGTGAAGCTCTTTATTTGTTATATGAAATCATTTTAAAAGGGTCCCTCATCGAATATCACTGGTCAGAACAATAATGACTTATAGATTAGCGCATGTATTGATTGATGACCACGTTTCATCGATAATAAATATGGAGATATCAAATTAATAATATAGACACACGTTAGAGAATATGGCGTTGGATTGACCCACCTTGAGATATTGTTGAGATTGTTATGTTTTATGTGTTATCAGTCAGTCTCAAGTAATGATGATGTATAATCCTTATACCTGAGATCAGCATAGTTTTCTACATATATAATAGTGCACTTAGGGGTTACCAAACACTACACCATATCTAGTTAGTTATAAAGGTAGTTTTCGGGTACACTATAAAATATGTGGAGGAAAGTGACTAGTCGGATATGATATTTGCTCCTCCTTCATATCAGGAGAGATATCTCTAAACCCCTCGATGTGGTTGGATAAATAAAGTACATGGCCATAGCATGAGTAGTCGAAGAGTCGACCACATAAAGTTATCTATCACTAGATCAAGAAAAGATTAAACAATTGATGGATGACATGTTTCTCACCTGATGTTTGATCAAATATCATGAGGCAAAAAGAGAATACCTAAACGGGTCAATAGGTCCAATTGGATGCGATACGGTCGTATGGAGATACTAACTAGTCATGAGCTGGTCGGACATATTACAGACTGGTCTACGATCTGGTTGTATGAGCATGCGAACTGATTGTGACCATATACAATCTTATCGTAAGGAGTTATGAGTTGATCGTGAGTGACTAGGATCTATTTATAGATCATATTGCATAAGGTCATCTATATTAATCTTTGTGTATGTTTGAGGGTTGATATGTCCTGCTAGGGACTACTTCTGACCAGTGATCAGAATAGAATTTCTGAGTTACAACCAAGTATATATGAATCTATTGGGTCACACAATGGGTTGGAATAGTAAGGGTCCAGATAATAGACTCCAAGTGATATACGATTTCTACTCGTATTAGATATGGATCCAGTCGAAATCCCTATACAAAGAGGTGCATGGGCTGAGGGTTGCGTGTGGTTAACATGTCCATTGAAACCCTAGCCACTACCTTTTATAGGCCCTACTGTGCGTGCTGGTGCTAGTACACTGACACACGATGTTTCATCCCAAGACGTGTGGACTTCGATAGAGGCGTTGCTGCAATTACGGTACTGATTAGGACGATCATAAGAAGAAGACAGCTGGTTCGTGTAGATCGACTATCGCTCGAGGATGATCGCCTTCCAAGGACACTGATCAAGATATTGGAAGATCAACTACTTCCACTACATAGATACACGCTACATTGAATCAGGCTGCTTCAACTCTTCTTCCGCTGCACTATGTGTCTAGTGGTAATGATCCATGATTTTTTTACTCGCATGGCTTCCTGGTATACGTGGTAGAAAATTTTTATTTATGCTAGTGTAGCCTACCCTGTATCCCAACAAGATGGTGTAGAATCGAGAATGGCAACAGAGGGGGGGTGAATGGTGCCTTCAAAATCACCCCAAGTATTATCTTATCTTCTTCTCCGATAGCTATAGAAGCTATGAAGTCAGAAGATAGGTGGCTCACTGGAAATCGAAGGACTGGTCAAAAAACAAGGCAGAGAAGAAAAAAGAGAAACAGAAAATTTTTTCCTCAAACAGGGAAGACACCATGCTGCAGGCTATTGACTGAAATCTGAACATACAGGATGCTATAAACAAAAGACTGTGAATACTTGACTTGCTCATGAGTGCTTGCTGGGAAAACCAAGCCAACTGACAATAGACTTAAAAGATACTTCCTCACAGCCGAAATAAGAAGCAGAAGGCAATTGACTGCAAGAATTGTAAATCTGAAACTGAACTGCAGCACTAATGCAAGAATAGTAAATCTGAAACTGAACTACAGCACTAATGCAAGAATTGTAAATCTGAACTGAACTGCAGCGCTGACCG
The DNA here is from genome assembly GCA_036346575.1 of Dendrocalamus sinicus. Classification (NCBI taxonomy): domain Eukaryota; kingdom Viridiplantae; phylum Streptophyta; class Magnoliopsida; order Poales; family Poaceae; genus Dendrocalamus; species Dendrocalamus sinicus. The sequence goes on along the minus strand of CM070656.1, from coordinate 10,669,336 downwards.
AAGGCTCATGAAAATCTTTAGAAAACCGATACATCAAACAGAGAACACATTCTCTTCTCGGGTCAGCTTCTGGCTGCAAGGATTATACAATGCAGACTGAAAACATACAGCCGAAAGCAGGGACTGCTAGCAGGCCGAAAAACTGAAGGACTGAAAATACAAACTAAGAAATGAAGAGCAGAGAAATTGCTAACGAAAGCTACTCTCCTTAGATTGAAAGAACAGGACTAAAAATCAAATAACAGCTCGATCTCAGACATCAAAGAAAAACAGACCAAGCTCAAATGAAAACAAATAATGCTGAAATTGCCGAAAACTAGAAACTGACTAAACCAAAGCCTGAAAACGAAATCAAGATCCAGAAGGCTTGAGATTCTCCAATCTTTTGGGCAAGAGACTCTAGAACAACAGGAAAGGACTTAGAACAAGAGAACTCCAACTTTGAAACAACTTTTCAATGAGAAAATAAGAATACAAAGATGCTCTGCCTCCCTGCACAGTAAACCCTAAATTTCTTGCAAACAGAGGAGGTCAGCTTAGCAAATTTGCTCATGAACTAGATGGATGATTTTTGTCTAGCTTGAGATTCTACCATCTTTTGACTAAGGGAACTTGAGCAAACCCAGCATTCAACCTCAGATTAAAAGAAAATAAGAAAATGCACTTCCTCTGCCTACAGAAAAGAAGAAACCCTAGAAACAGAGGAAGCAGAAGACAATCAAATTCTTGGGAAGGACTCAGCTAAAGAAATCTTTGCTCTCTGGCATAACTTACTAAGGGGCTTTGAGTAGAATCCCAGTTCAGAGCACATCTTAGGGTAGCCAAAAGAAATGGGAACAACAGAGGCATCCAATAGAAAATCAAAAGAGAAGGGCTAAAGGAACAAAACACCAGAGCATCTCAAATGCAATCCTTCTCAAATCGATTCAACACGATGAATGATTACATTGTGAGGCTTACATCCAGTTCATGCCATTTCACACTACAGACCCATACGCAATTGAAAAACAAGAAGTGCCCTGAGAACACTGCACTACATGAGCTGCTACTCTCAGAATACACCCTGGAACATACACCGACTACCACTCCTGCTTTTCACAGACCTCTCCTCACCTCAAATAGAAGAGCTCACACCCACAAATGGGAAATCAAGAAGAGGCAGCCCTCTTCCACTCCCAAAGCACATACACACAAAAGGCAAAGGTCAAAGCATCAGGAGACATGGAGGGAAAAACAACCTTTTTCACTCCAAACCCTAAACCCTTTCTATTTGACCTTCACAACCACTAACGGGTCTCCAACCCGTTATCTTCAACCGAGTCCGCTTCCATTTTGCAGCCTTATGCATTTTACCGAAATGCCCTTGTCGCAGCTTCCTGGAAGCTTCCTACCCGCAAGACCGTACCCGGCCTCCGACCGTCTGAACCTCAGCTCCTCCCTGAGCCTAGTCCCTGTCCACCTCGCCGCTGCATGTCGTGTCCACCTCCTGCAGCTCCAGCTCCGGTTCCTCGTCTCCCGACTCGCAACCACCTCAGCAGCCTCAATCATCTTCGACGTCTCCGACTGTCTGGACCTCAACACCTCCTGTGCCTAGTCCCGGTCCTCCCACGCCTCACCATGACCTAGCTCCGAAGTCCTGCAGTCACACAGACAAGCAAACCGTCACATAGCACCACACAAAACAGTATAAACAACGTTAGCATTAACAAGAGGTACTTAAGCATGAAATACCCAAATTGACCGATCAAGAAGGAAAACAAGCATCCTAAGCACTCTCGACCGCGATCGACCAAGTCCAACCGAACCAGACCGCGAGCCATGCAACGACTCGGCGCGAACAGACCAAACCAAACTCAAACTTTCCAGAAACCGAATCAATTACTCATCACAAACATGGGGACACCTCCACATGATCTCTCAGATGGATCTCGAACTTCTTCCTGATTCTGTCCATAGTTCGAGCAACGTGGGAATGAGATTTCTTTATTATCTTGTCTATGTATGCTCGGAACATTTCAGAGCATTGTTTCCCTTCCTCGAAATGCTTCTTTGCCGTCATGGTTCAGTTCACAAAGTACCACGTGGTGTGGTTCCAACTTTCGTCCATGATAGTAGTGATTAGCAGGGAACACATACCCTTTGGTATGTCGTTATATACCTCCAACATGTTTGTCATCATAATTATGTACCTACTACCATCAGTATCGTGAAGCAAGGACCATTTCTCTAGCTCGGGGGCGTACGAGTTGATCGATGAGGTGAACTCACTAAGTCTTATAGAACCATGTTGATTTCTACCTGGTTGCACAACCTCTGACTACCTGACATGCTTCGAGGTCTCCTCATCAAGTTGTTTATGTATTGCCTTGAACTTACGCCTCTAGTTCTGCATACAAAGCTTCTTGAAAGTTCTCATCAACTCTTTGTTGTGGAACCAGATGTGGAAGTTCGCCACAAGATAGCTCATGCACCAATGGGTCTGCATGTCATTCCACTAGAATGGTGGTTGCGTCCCATGTTGCATCGTGCTCAGCGTGAACAGTTGCCTAGCATTGTGGTCCATGCTCACGTGGATGTTTGACTAGTCTTGAATGACTGCTTGCTTCACATTTACCAGGACCCACATGACTGCTCTATTGAACATAACTCGATTGCTGTAGTAGTTTCATTGGTGTCCTTCTGGTAGGTTTGGTATTGGAGATTTCCACAGACCAACCTATGCCACAGTATGAACCCTAGGAATGAGTGGACAAGTTACTCAGGCCTAGGCCTTGTTAGGACTACTATTGAGAGGGGACCTTTCTTTGTACTGGCTGACACTGGTGTTGTGAATAAGTTGTGAGTTCTATTATTCCGAGTCTAACTAAGTCATGGTATCCTATGGGTAATGTTGGGTACTCTCTACAGAGATTTAGAACTTTTTGAATGTACCATACTCCTGGTAAAATGGAGTTGTGTCAAGAGGTGATTCCCAAACTAATGCATGAAGCTGAAAGGCTAGTGGTCACTTTGCATAAGCGAGCTAGTCAAAGGTGTGATTGTGCTTTGGTATGACTTTGTTGGAAAGAAATTGAGAATCCCCTAATGAACTTTTATTAGTAAACTATCCTTGAATCCTTGCATTGCATTATGAAAGTTACTGCTGTGGCTTGTTGAGTACTTTTGTACTCATTCCTGCATATTTTGGTTCAGACCACAAGTACTGTGAAGAAGAAGCAACTATAGGTGAAGACTACTTTATCATAGATGATTTCACATTTTAGATTATGCCTACACTCAAGTGTAGCCAGCGAAGTACTGGTCAGAGCTCCTAGGTGGCCTGTACTTGGAGCATCTGAGTGGTTCTGCGTCTTCAAGTTTAGATGAGTGGCTTATTTACTTTGTTGCTTGGTTGGTTTGGTTCTTCATGACCACTCCTTATGGTTTTATGTAATCACCCTATCTCTCATCTAAAGTGGAGTAGGAATCCTATTTCAAAAAATAAAAATTCTAATCCTATTAGAATTCATTTAGGATTCTTTATAACATATGTTTTCAAATTCTAAAAGTCTAGATAAGGGTCAACACCCTCAACGTTGCAGTACAGTCCCTTTCTCTGACAGCCGTCGGATCAGAAAGAAGCCATAGAAGATTCGGATAGGCACTGTAGTATGCAGTGCATTGCAGCTTCGAGCGTCCCCACCTGTGTCGTCACTGAACAAAGCAAAGCATGTCTGGTAGGCTATCTGCTAGGTCGTAACTTAGAATGTTCGGTCGATGCATGTTGTGTACTAGCCTGCTTACCGTAAGATATCAGGTGTAGTTGTACTATTGTTTATCATGTATTTGAGGATTAAGTGACAGAGGAATTGGCCCATATGACCCTAGTTGGATCTATATTTATAAAAATATTAGTATACGTATAGTATTAGCCAAAATTTCCGTTTTGCTGACCGGTCACCGGACGGTGACATCGTGGAGCAAACACGTGTCACCTAGAGCTCTGTGGCCATACGGAAGGCAACCTGCCGCCTAACCACCGGGCTCCAGGTGGCCTACCGCCCTACCATCGGAAGGCAGGTAATTAAGCCGCTAATTAGCCGGTTTAATTACCTACCTGAATTATATTTACTGCTTCTTCGATTTTTTAAATAAAGCAGATGAGCTTAAAAAATTATAATATTTTACATGTAGTCTCCTGACACAACGTAATTGGTTGTATAATTTTTTTATAATTTTATCCAATGCGAATGTTGATCGAAAATTCATTAGATTATGCTATTTATAGGAGTTGCTACATATAGCAAATGGGCTCTAAAAATTATAAAATTGTATGTGCAACCTTCAAACATAGTCGACCTAATTGTCTATTTTTTGGAATTTTATGTGCTATGAATTTACCATATTAATTTATGTTAATTTAATTATAATTAGCAATATGTGATGCTCATTTAATTCGTAGTTAAAATCGTAGGCCACACGGCCACCATGTGGTGGGCATCTTTAGCAGTGTGTGGCCTCTCTCCTTCGCACATATGTCGGTCGCTTACTGCTATCCCACGTTTCCCCCTCCCTCCTTCACATATATGTTGGCTCGTCCATGTCGTCCCCTCTTGCCCGCTCCATCGTCTGCACATATGTCACTCTGTCCATGTAGTACCCCTCGCCTACTCTCTCGTTCACACATATGTCAGTCTTACCATGTCTCCACCCTCGCCTGCGGTGCTATGCGTCAACAACGAGTCCTTAATTTGCGGTGTTAGCACACCGTGTTCCCTTTTCGCTCGGCCATAAATACGAAGCTCTCATAGTTACTCATCGCTCATCTCAGTCGTTCATAGCAGAAGATCATTATCGCACTCGTCACTCATCGCAGAAGCTCATTCTTTCGCTCATCACATAATTAAGATTTTTTTGGAGAGTAAATATCGAAGCAGTCGTCACGATCATAGTAGTGCTGATTGTTTCTCTCGAAAGATAGGTAATTTTTTATCATATGCTTTCAATGTTATTCCCATAATCATAGTTAATTAGTGTTATTTAGTTAGTTGTAATTAATATAATTCGTATTATGAAGTAAGTAGGTCGTAGTAATTTAGCCACAGTTTTGTACTATTTTTGTGTAGGTACGGTACCCATAATTTATTATTGTATGGTACCATACTGCGTGTCATCATTTTTTGTTGTAACGTTTACTATGGATCTAGTTATTGTGGCTTTAAGTAGTCACAGACAAGGAAGACTTGGTAGTGTTCTACGGCGATGGTGTTGTATGGGTAGGACCCGATGAGTTGGACCTATCGACATGCCAATACAAGTTGCTCCAGGCGGAGGGGCTCGGCGTGATGAATATTCATGAGTTTCGAAGTTGCATACAGAGCGAGTTCGCCACAGAGGAAATGGTGATGAAACTTGTGATCTAGAGGATCATCTACACGAATGGCATGTGGGAGTTCGTCAAGATGAATGGGACCGTAGCATAGAGGCAGTACATGCAGATTACCTCCTAGTCTAAGGCTGACATTTACAGAAGGCTGATAGTGTACCTGAGTTTCATGCCTAGGATGCTGGAAAACATTGATGAACCTATCCTTTCCACACCTGGCCAATCATAGGTCGAACTTTGAGATGATATCATTGAATGTGCTGTATCGGAGGGAAGACTCGCCCCTAATTTTGCACATAATGACGGGGCAGACATGTAGTGGTCAACTCACAATGAGTGCCAGGAGTATCTATCGGAGCAGGTGCTCGGGTTGGAGTCCGGCGAGGACATCGACCCAGGCTTCGATGATACCAATGATGACGCATAGCAGATGGGTGGTCCACCCGCACGACCAGTGGCAGCTGGACTACAAGGAGTGAGATGCACAAGTGGCATGTGAGAGTATGGAGGAGCAGCGATGCACTGAAGATCGAAGCGAGCATATCCGACAGGAGATGGAAGCTCACCTGGAGGCGTGTAGGCATAGGGAGCGTGAGGCTCGCGAGGTGGAGCTCGAGAGAAAACGTGAATTGGCGGCCAAGGCTAACACGGTCGATAAGGACTACAACACCGACCTCACGAGGGAGGGCAAATGTCCGCGCTCAACGCAGTAGTTCGACCCTCTTTGTCCATATGTGTACCATCCTTAGTTCCATAGCCTGCATGTCATGTAACCCCATTATCGAATGAACTGTCATTTTGTTATCATTACACCATTTATCCAAAGTTCTCCTCCATGTATGAATTTTCTATTGTATCGCATTAGCACTTACCTTTGTACTTATGAAACATTGCCACCTCAATCATGCCCACAAAATTCCTCCAAAATTTATCGCACTACAACAACATACGACGATAATAAAATGTTACTATAATTTCAAACAAAAATAAGATTATTTCAAAAAAAATCATGTTACGACGCTCCACCCCGCGCGGCACCCTGGCGTGCCAGCATCAGGCGAGCAAAATTCAGATAATATAAAATTTCTAAAAAAAATTAGAAAATTACATCAACTGTGTGGGGAGGCTGCACATAAAATTTTGTAATTTTTGAAACTCGTTTGCTATATATAACAACTCCTACAAATATTATAATCGTACAAATTTTTTAGTATCATTCATAGTGGATAAAATTATCAAAACATTACACAATGAAGTACGTTGTATCGGGAGGCTAGACATAAAATTTGGTAATTTTTAAAGATTATTTGCCATATTTAAAAATTTGAACAAACAATAAATAAAAAAAACTAATTTAGTCGGTAATTAAGACGGCTAATTAGCTGGCTTAATTACCTGCCATCCGGTGGCAGGGCAGCAGGGGGTAGCCACATGGTGGCTAGGTGGCAGGCACGCGGCTACATGGTGGCTGGGTGATAGGCCCCTACTGCATGGTAGCCGGGCAGTAGGCCCCTACCGCATGGTGACCGGGCTCTGCTGGCCACATGTCACATACACGGCGCTGCCGTCTAGTCACCGGATGGTAAAAGTGTTATTTTTATTTTTCTCATATGTATATAATTTTTTTATAAATATGGTTTAAAACGTGCTATATAAGCCAAAAATTCTAGGTGGCATGGCTAAATTACTAGGCTCATATATACAGCAATATAGGACGTTATTAACGGTAGTTCCGATAGAGACCTCTTTGTCTTCGCCCGTACTATTCAGCCTTTTTGCTGTTGTTTGTACCTTGCTATGCGTCGTTTCTGAGCTCATCTGTTTTGTATGACTGCAAATCTGATGTAGTGTGTAATCCCCCACGGGTTTGTATAATAAACCACCATGACAGACTCCATGAGCTAGCTGAAATGGACACATCCTATCGTTCTGACGGAAGGTGGTCGTGTCAACTTGCAAATATATAGTTCTGACCTTCAGTCAATTTCCTAGCTACTCCATAAACATTCTATGGTGGCCAGACAAGTGAATTGGTGTGAAAATCTTGTCGCTTCTAAACACATTACCCTTGCTTTTTCCAAAGGCGTGTTCGTATAAGCGTTGATATATACTCCCCTAATTAAGCTAGTTTCCTTTCATCGTCTATTTGCCAATCTGCAATTAAACATGAAAATTAAGCACCATCCTCTCAGAACAAAAAAATGCACACATAAGAGGCATGGAAAGAAACGATATGATTGACCTAGCTCAGCTTTAAAATACCGCACTATAATATTTTTTTTACTTGCACCTATCCTATGCGTTCCTTATCTAGCTAGTGCTCTTCTGGTTGTAAGGTCGTCATCTCCTCTTTGGTTTCTCCTTAACACATCAACGATATATATCTCCCCATCCAAAGACAAAGAAGAACGGAAGAAGCAAGATCCATAGTCGAACACACGAAAAAGGTAGCTTGCACGAGCTAGCTGCTTCTTTATTCTGTAGCATATAGCATGGCGGGCTCCCCATCCTCGGTGCTCTCCATCGTCATCCTCATGGCCGGCGTCGCGCTGATGCTCGTCGTCCACATCCTCGTGGTCTTCTGGGCTCTGCGGCGTGGCCTCGGCCCCCGACCGTCACGCGACGAGGAACGTGCGGAGGACGGCTGCGGTGGCAGCGGCCAGGGCCTGTCGGCCGACGAGCTCGACGCCCTGCCGTGCTACGACTTCAAGGGGAAAAATGACGGCGGCGGCGGGGACTGCGCCGTGTGCCTGGAGGTGTTCGAGGCCGGCGACCGGTGCAGGCGGCTGCCGCGGTGCGAGCACAGCTTCCACGCACCGTGCGTGGACTCGTGGCTGAGGAAGAGCCGCTGGTGCCCCGTTTGCCGCTCCGACGTGGTTGACCGGCCGAAGTGCGAGCTGAAGGCGGCCGGAGAGGGCACTGGGGATGTGGAGATGGCGGAGAGGGGAAGCCCGGCCGCGTTGGAGTTCGTTGCTGAAAGATAGCTAGGGTATATACATGGCCGTAGCGTTCAAGCCAGGATTTGGCGTGTTGCACTGCGTTGTTGTTGTTGTTGTTTGTACAAGCACGTACATACAAGCGGTAGCTAATTAAGTTCTTCCCTATGCGACAAGTATTCTTCCGTACTTTGGTATTTGATCAATCACTACTGCAGAAAAAGTTATCACAGATGATTCAAAAATATCAACACAGACGATTTTATGAGTGGTCTGATTTTATAGGTCAGTAGCAACATAAGATTATCATAGATAGTTTTTAAACTGTCTGTAATTCAAACTATCACAGATGATTATTAACTTAGAACCGTCTATAATAGGTGACTATCATAGACAGTTTGTAGATAAAACCGTCTATGATAGCTAATGTATTACAGATGATTTGTCCTAGGAACCATCTATAATATTCTTTTGTACTGGTAAATTTATTTCTGTTTATTGGCTAACATCAAGAAATGTTAAGTATACCCTCTAAAACAAGTAGAAATACAACAAGTATATTTATATCTAATTCATATTTATTTCAGAAACAAACACATCCATTTAACAAATCAACTGAAAGAAATACTCAATAAAATAGTCATAACTTTTGCATACGGACTTTGTTTTCGAATTTTTAGATTCGTTTGAAAGCTAATTAAAAGTTATATTTGAAAATCCAAGGACAGCTCTAATTCATTCACGAGGCTCTAGAAAAGTGAAATCTCCAGGAGAAAACATCGTTTAGGGCCTCAAAACGCCTCTGAAGTTTCCGAAACTGTTGAACAGCCAAATGGGGCTTGGCATGCAACCTCCTCTTCATATCTAATTTCACACAAAGCGCTAGAATAAGATGATAGCAAATTCTTATAAAAATATATACTCTTTAAGAACATATTCATCTATTGTTATAGTTTCTTTGCTCGTGCCCGTGTAATCAACCTTGTTGGTTCAATTGGATGAGTTGAAGCTTCTTGCAAAGGAGTGGATGAAGTAGAAGTAGCAGGGATGTCCTCATCAGTGTTGGTTCTTAGAGTGAAATTGAGGGAAAGGGAAAGGGGAGTAATAAAGGGTGAGAGGTGGGAGGAGATCGGTGCCCACCGTTCGTTGCGAAGAGAATGGACGGGTGAGATTGGGATCTCGGGGGAGATGCCACAGATCGGTGATGTGACATTATTACAAACGGTTTGGATTAAAAACTATCTGTGATATTAGGAATTATCACAGGCTATTCATGTTAATAACTGTCTGTGATGTCTACAATTATTACAGACGGTTCTTAACAAGAACCATCTGTGAATTATCATAGATAGTTGTAGCCATTGTTAGTAACATATATAGACGGTCATGCTTATAAAATTGTCAGTGATAATTGCAACAATGATGGTTTTCCAAAACCGTTTGTGATGAGACATATAGTATAGTCTTTGTTTGTAGTAGTGAACATGACATGACCTGCAGATAGATATAGGTGCCACTCGATTGGGCTTAAATAAGTTGATTTATGGCTGAAATTGCACTTTAGTTGATGGTGGTTTATTTGGCATAACTAAATTTAAAAAAAATTAAAAATAAAAAAAACATGTTTGCCTATCACGAACAACACAAATGAATATGGGAAAAAAGAACTAGCAAAAAAGCTCAAAAAACTAGAAAAAGACGAAATTTAGAAATAGTAAAAAATAAGCTAGAAGTCAGAAGCTCAGATCGAAATGAGCGGGACCTTATATAATATATGTGAAATGATTATTTTAAGGACTATGGTAGAAGGATTCCAATTATTGAGACCAAACGAAAATCGATAAGACAGTCAACAGGTAAGAACATAACAAGAAGATGGGGATGTGCACCAGCAAAACGCAACAAGAATTACTAGTAGGGATAGGAGGGGCAACAGGAGCAACCGGCTCATACGTGTCATGTGTGCACGTGGCCGTTGGCCAGGCACACGCGCGGTGCTGATGGTTTTTTTTTCTTTCCAAAACGACCCAGTGATTTATATTAATAATACATAGATAAAATATATGAGTACTTAACTTTTATATTACAGATTTTGATGAACAATGTGTTACCACTAAATTCTTGAATCGATGAACATATTAAACTTCTTTATCTTCCTCATTGTAGAATTTGTATCTTACAGCGGTATCATGATTACCGCCAGTCACAGCAATAGAAAGTAGATTATCAATGATCTCCATTGATGCATAGTTCATTGAAAGCAAATTAGAGAGGATTTGTTTATACCCAACTTAGCCTAGTGTTGATCTGCAATATGGACGTCACCATTGTCATCCAAGTGGATCGGTTCAATAAAACTTATCATGGGTAGAAAAATCTAGCTAAGAATTCACCAGAAAAAGACAAATTGACAAATTGATCTGGGAAACAAAACGGAAGAAATATAAAAATTCTAAAATTACTCTTAAAATTCAATGGGTCCCCTATTCAACGCTAGTGAGAACATTGGAGAAGATAAGAGAGGGACTGCGGCGAACCGATGCAGTTGCGGCTGGCGGCGGCTTTCCGTAACAACTGCCATGCAACGAAATCTCTTAGCTCGTCTCCTGCCTCAGTGCTGATGGTTTTCATTGCATGCAACGGCAAGGTTGAAGCAATCTATCCTTGGCCGTGCTTAAGTCTGTAAAAAAACTCGAAACTCATAAGCAACTCGAATTCGACTCATTCTAGGTTCAATTCGAGCTCGATTCGAACTTTAAATGAGCCGAACTCGAGTTTGATCTCGAGCTCACAAGCTTCACCGAGCCAAACTCGAATAGTTCGTGAGCCTTGATTTAAGTTTAAATAGTGATATATATTAACTCTTACCAAGTTTTCTCGAGTCGAACTCGAGTTCAAGCTTTTTTTATTGTTGAAAATTAGTGTATCTATTAATTATTTTGATTGTAATCGAGGTTACTAGAGCTAAGTTCGAACTCAAAATTTTCTTATTATTAAAAAATAGTGCATAATAAATTATTTTAATTGTTGTTGAGCTTCAACGAGTCGAGTTTGAGCCTAGTTCAAACCCAGGTTTAGGCTCAGACTCCAATTCAAACTTGATTTAAACTCGACTCAAACTTTTACAAGTCTGAGTCTAAAAGACTAAATTCGCTTATGCTCGACTTGTTCCGCGCCCCCTCGTGGACCCACCCGCTGGGCTTGCGGGCGGCTGTGTGTGCTTAGAGCAACTCCAGCAGTAGCCCTCAAAACAGGGCCACTACTTTTCATTTGATGGCTCCCCCTACTTTTGAGGGCCCTGTTTTCTGGGCTGCACTCCAGCAGGAGCCCTCAAAACAGGGCCCCTACTTCTCAATTCTCTCTATTTCCTCACACACTATATGCATATGTATGGGACAAAAGCACAATACACAATAAAATATTTATGATTTCACAATGAGGGACAATATTTAAATATATGAATTCAAATACGAATATTCAAATTTAAATTCAAATTTGTTCCGAATTTAAATTGAAGCACAAAGTTAATCACATAACATTCAAATTTGTTCCGAATTCAAATATGAATTCAAATACGAATTCAAATACGAATATTCAAATTTATTCTGTATTTAAATTGAAAGCACAAATATGAATTCAAATACGAATATTCAAATTTAAATTCAAATTTGTTCCAAATTTAAATTGAAAGCACAAAGTTCATCACATAACATTCAAATTTAAATTCAAATTTGTTCCGAATTCAAATACGAATATTCAAATTTAAATTCAAATTTGTTCCGAATTTAAATTGAAAGCACAAAGTTCATCACATAACATTCAAATTTAAATTCAAATTTATTCCGAATTCAAATATGAATTCAAATACGAATTCAAATACGAATATTCAAATTTAAATTCAAATTTGTTCCGAATTTAAATTGAAAGCACAAATGTTCCACAAAAAACGAGGAAAGCTGAAAAATGAGAGCTGGAGTAGGGAGCCCCTAGGAATGAGGGCTTGGAGGTCTCATTTGAGAGGCCTCCTATTTTTGAGAGCCAAGTAGGGGCCCTGCTGAAGCTCAGTTTTTTGCTCTGACTCTCAAATCTGAATTTGAGGGCTCAAATAGGGGTCCTACTGGAGTTGCTCTTACACCCTCCCCACTCCCCGCCTCGACCTGCCTAGACTTCGCGGCCAACGCCCACTCCACCGCCCGGCGAGCGCTGCCCGTCACGCGAGCGCGTTCGCCTCCGTCACCCGCTCGATCCACTTGTAGCCTTGCCCGCACCGTGTGCCGCTGGGCTGAGCCACCGATCGTGCCGTGGGCCACGTCAAACCACACGCACGCCGCCACTCACCAAAGTAGAAAAGCGGAAACGACAATTCGTGACCAATGAGAAATCTACGGCAGCGCAACGGGGCAACTTGAACAGCACATGCGACACCTGACAAGACACGACAAAGTGCAAACAACATAATCTGCAAGTACGTATCGCAACACTGTCACTCCCGTGGATCATGCATTACAGTGCAGCCACGATCACAACGCGTCGGCATCGACACTATTCGCTGATCTTCGTGGCAGCTAAATATCCCATCTTGGTCACCTCACGGGGCATCATCTCCAGGTTTGCAAACGACGGCCCATCGGCATCCATCGCCTTTCCGGCGCACGTACTCCGCCAGCGCCCTGGCTCGTGCGGCAGCGTGTGTTTTTCCCGTGGCAGACCTGACGAAGGTGCATGACTGTGGGTGCACTCTCAAATTTTTCGAAATTGCTATATAACATTTAACAAAAAATTATGATTTCAGTCGAGGTTGTCACATGGCTAGTGGTGAGCACCGCACACCAGCACATCGTAACATGATTCAGCGAAGTCACCTCGCCACCGCTACCAAGGGCTCCTCTGTCGCATGCTCCTCCAACAAACGGGTGCTTTGCCACATACCCCAACTTCTTTTTATTATAGTAAAGAGATGTGCCACAGGCGCCATGCCCCTCCAACAAACGCGTGCTTCGCCGCATGCCCCCACTTCTTTTTATTATATTAAGGAGAGGTGCCGGAGGTGCCATGTCATGTGGCGGAAGGTGATGGCAAGGAAGAATAGAAGGCATGGGGAGGACGCTAGGGATGGAGAAGACCGCCATGGCGGAAGCGAGGGACAAGACAGAGGTGCGGGGTAGGAGGCGGCACGAAGAAGACAAGGAGGAGCGAAGGTAAAATCGGCGATAGTGACCTGACAGGCCGAAGGGAGGCCACGGGAGGGGTGACAGCCGCGCAATGCAACAATGGTGACCGTGTTTGCTTTGATCGATGGAAGGGTGCATGGGAGAGGAAAAGGAAAGAGGGCAGGACACGTGTCACTCATCATAATAGGTGTAGGGTTTGATCTAAGGCAACATATCTAATGAACAAGGGACCATTAGTGAACATATGCACAAATCCACTCCACATCGTTGGATTTGAGATGGGCGCCCAAGATGGAGGCGGGCGGCTCTCCCTTCCGACTTTTGCTCTTTTGCGTTTTTACCCCCGCCCGAGCACAAGATATTTGCTAACGCCCCCCCCCCCAAGGCCTACCTCTCCTCCCCATCTTGACTAACTCCCCCATGGTGCCTCTTCCCCTCTTCAATCACTAGGGTTAGGTCATGTGACTCCTCCCCATCGGCATCGGCCCCAGCGTCACATCGCCCTTGTCCCCCGCCCTGAGCGCCATCCTGATCTCCTCATCTCGGTGGTCCCACATCGCGTCCAGTGCCAACACCACCATCTACAGTGGCGGCGGTGGCAGCAACAAGGCCACTGGCATCATGGCTCCACCACCTGGAGTGACCCCCTCCGTCCCCACGGGTGCCGCCGCATGGTTGTCCCCCATGACCAAAGTGCTAGTGGCGCTGCTCCTACTCCGGTCATCCCACCACCTTCCCGTGAGGCCTTACTTTCTCAGTAGTGGAAAAGCAATTTTTTCTAGTACATACACCTTTCAGTTTCGTAGGATAAGGGTGTAGTTTCAAAGTAGTGAAGAAGAAGCATCTTTTCTTGTACATACATGTATGCTTTGCGGATTCTCTGGTAACAACCATCTGCTTCCTTACCTTCTCTGAAATTGCATCCTGAGATTAGTCATCCAGTCAACAGGCATCTTATTCCTTCCAAATCCAAATCATCGAAATAGTTTGGCCGTCTAATGATGGTCGAGAATTTTCAGACATTCCTCTCAACAGAAGGATGGTTCCGTTGCCAACTTGCACAGGCTGGAAAAGGACGACAGATAGGAACCCACAGGTCTATTCGTTGCTTTTGAGCATGACTCATTCATGTCTTCTTAATCATACTTTTTTTTAAAAAAAATTAATGGCTGAGAAGGCAGAGCTAGCCAAGCCCCCGTCAACAAAATTCTGGCAGAAACTCGATCAACTCGGATCAAAGCAGAATAGGATTCAATAAGTTATAATATTCAGATGAATTTTCTGTACACAAACTCTAGTTAAGACCTGTACTTTAGATGATGAACAGTACTCAATCCGCTACCCGATGCCTGGCCAGAGTAACATCGAGATTTTAGTTTGTCCATATCCATTTCTGACTAGCATCCTCATTTTCGCCTGAAAAGAAAATTTGATGGAGAAACTAAACAAAACACAGGTGCCTAAATTGCATATAATAACATTATCTTGGCAGAAGCGAAGAAGCTGTAAATGCTGAGTTGTCTTACATATGAGCCTTCTCTCTTCTGTCAGCCTGGTTGAGAAGCGCTTCAATGGAAAAGTCACAGCAGAACGGCTCTCACTCGTTTCGCATACTACAGACCAAACTCTTCAACAACTACACATACACAGAACACAAGCAAAACAGAAAGCCAGGAAACCCAAATGGACAATACCGTGAGAAGATGGCATTTCATTTACAAAGATAAGCATGAAGCAATAAAAAGGAACTAGTAATTCCCCAAATGTACAGCGTTATATTTGTGGAAGCAGCAAACAAAAGAAGGGCAAGAAAGGAAAAGGGAGGAAAAAAGACAGCAAGCAATGCTACAATTTCACCGATGTAAATTGGAGATATTCCTTTTGCGCTTAGTTTGTGAGGGCAGCATAGAAACTTCAGTACTGAACTCAGAACTCAATGGCAGCAGGGCCTCACGGCGCAGGCGGCGGGACGACTGGAGCAGGACCAGCACCCCGGTCACGGGGGATGGGAGATTCAATTTTTTGCCACTCTTAAGATTGATCAATTCACTCTGTCACTTACATGTGGGGTCACCTGAGTCACTTACAATGGGCCAGGGTGGCAAATCTGTTGCCACTCTACTCATAAGAGTGGCAAATGATTAAATTTTCCCGGGGGGATGACCGCACGGCGGTGCCCTCCACGGTTATCATGGCGTCGCCTAGACGTCCAGTCGGCCGGAGGAGGATGTCGGGACGGTCGCCCAGTGTGTGAAGACTTAGACGATGCCAGGCGACGCCTAGGCGTCCATGGCGTAGCCAGGACGTCGAGGCAGCCGACTGGGGCGGGGGGAGTAGGCTTCAAAAGGCTGAAGCGGCGAAAGTGCGAAACGAAAAGGCAAGTACCCGAAGTAGTCGTCTCGCTGCCACCGCTGGTAGGATTTCTCCAAAAGATCTCCCGCTGCTGGCGCCATCTCGCCGAGCTACTGCTTGCTCTCGCCAATCTGCTGCTTCCACCCGCCGATCTGCAGCCTCCTCTTGCCGCCGCCGCGAGCTGCTGCGTCGCCTCCTCCCGCTGCCTTCCCCGAGCTGTTGCGGTGGGAGGAGGCACCGGGTGCGGGGAGGGGAGGCGGTGGGAGGAGCAGGCGACGGGGAGGGGAGGCGCCGGGAGAGAGATTGGGCGCAGGGAGGGGAGGCGGCGGGGAGAGATCGAGTGCGGCGGGGGCAAGCGAGTGGGATCTGGAGCAGAGTCGGACGGGCAGGCTGGCGGTGGCTAGGGTTAGGTGTTATATCGTTCGGTTTTTTTGCGGTTAAGTCCTCATACGTTCTGAAAATTACGAACAGACCCCTTCCTTAATAGATTTCTTCTAATTTAGACCTCCTGAGATATGATATTTAGATAATTTATGCTATTATGTTGCATGGTTATTTAATTTTCAATTATATAAGGTATTATTTGTCGTCTAACTAGTATCGTCTAATTGTCGCCATGACGGACGTCTGGTCGACTAGGCGTCCAGGCGTCCTGGCCTCGCCGCGACTTGCCGAAGCACCGTGATAACCTTGGCGCCTGCAGGGGCGAAGAGGGTCACTCCAGGCGGCAGAGCCGTGACGCCGGTGGCATTGTCGTCACCACCACCGCCGCAGACGGTGATGCTGGCGCAAGATGTGACGCGGGACTACTGGGATGAGCAGATCAGGATAGAGCTCAAGGTGAGGGACACGGGCCATATGGCGCTAGGGGTGACGTCAATGGGGAGGAGTCGCATGACCTAACCCTAGTGATTAGAGAGGTGAGGAGCACCATGAATAGGGGAGAGAATCAGGTTGGGGATGGGAGGTAGGCCAGGGGGTTTTCAGCAAATATCTTAAGAAGCAGGCCGGGGGGTTTTAGAAAATATCTTGTGCTTAGGTGGGGTAAAATGCAAAAGAGCAAAAGTGGGAAGGGGAGTTGTCGGCCTCCATCTTGGGACGCTCATCTCAGGTCCAACAACGCGGAGTGGATTTATGTATGTATCCACCAATAGTCCCTTGTTCTTCGGATATGTGCCATGAAATAGAGGCTTTTGTGCAACCACTGCAACACCCGATCTCTGCCATTCGATCTCGAGAAGGGCTCACACCCGCACCACTTAATGGGCATATTGCAAAAAGCCCCCGAGCTCCGGACCAGTCGCGAAAAAACCCCTCCGCCTCCATCCCCTCCCTCACCTTCTGTCATCCTCTCTCCCCAAAGTAGAGCACACATGGAATCCCCAAATCTCTAGTGTTTGGGTGTCACCCTCCTCCGCCGTTCCTGCCGCCCTCCATCCCCTGCTCCTCTCCGCTTCCGCCGCAGCCCAACCCTACCCGTACGATGCCACGGCGCCACCAAATCAGGCCCTTCTGACTCGACGCAGCAACGTCCTCTACCCAAGCAGATTTCTTCTTTTTGATGTTTGCTTTGAATTGTTGTTGGAAACGTGGTTGCTCAATCCTTGTTGTTTCTTGACTCTTGATGGAATGGAAATGAGAAGCATGCTGTTGAATCCTCATGAATGTAAAACGACAACTGCTCTGTGCATGGATGCAAATGAGTGAAGGAAAATTGACTGGCTGCTACTGCTACTGTCTTGCATGCATTCGAATGGGCAAAATTTTGCATTGAACAATTATCGAGGAAAACTAGCGCCAACACAAACAAAATTACAGAGTAGAGGTGCATCCATGTCATATATTGATCGAACATGACAATTTCTTACGCCAATTGCCAATACTACCAGAGTGGACAATGGCAAAATTTAAGTGACTGATGCCAGAAAAGGGGAACCATACACCTATAACCAAAAGTAGTATAACAAGCAATTTGTCGAGCTCGGAAGTGATGCTCCTGGAAAGCATTTTTTTAAGCTCAAAAGTGATAGTGGATCAATGTAAGCTAAAGCAGGACTTCCAAATTTGCTCTCAGAGGAGAGATGCAATTCTGACACGGACTCGCCTTGGGACACTCCGGATACCGCTGCTCCAGATGTGCTTGTTGAGCTTCACATCAATGCGGACATCTGTTGTGCCCATGGCCTTCTATGCAAACTTCCTGATCTCCTTGATGGCATTTGGTGCCTTCTCTTTGGTGTGTGCAACCATCAAGGGTGTTGGGAGAGGAATCAACTTGAGCAGTTGATTGGGCATCTCCACTTTCTCAGATCACTAAAGGCATGACCGAACACTGAGACGCATTTCGTCTGTCCACTGAATCCACCTGGATGACAGCGCTGGGTTGGCGTAACTGAATCCACTGGATCCCTTCTTCTTCCTGCTGCGGGGGCCGGAGGTCAGCGTCGCGGCGGGGGCGACGGAGGAGCTCGTTGCGAAGGCGGACGAGGTTGTGGCGGGGGCGCAAGAGGTCGGCGTCGCGGCGGGGGCGAACGAGGGCAGAGGCGAGGGGTGCCGCGGCGGCGCCCAAACCCTAGCCGTCAGGACTTTGGGGAGGACGACGACGGCGTGTGGCTCGATTTGAGGAGCACGGGTGTGGGGGATGGAGGCGGAGGTTTTTCGCGAATGGTCTCCGGCTCGAGGGGTTTTTCGCAATGCCCATTATATTGTGCGGGAGTGAGCCGCTTGAATCCTGGCCTTCGAGGGGAGATCCAACGGTAGAGATCGAGTGTTGCATCGCTTGCAAGATAACCTCTAGGATATGTTCCCTCATACATCTCTACTACTTAAAAAAAGAATTGATGAGTGATATATTGTTTCACTCACTAGCTCCTTCCCTCCTGTCTCAAACAATTGTGCCATCCCTCCCGTCTCAAAGCATATGTGCCATCCCTCCCTGTTGTAGGGGTGGCCCCCACCTAAACCCAGCAGGCCTGTTAGAAGGTTATAAAGACCAGAAGGGAACACATGTAATAACCTAAATACCCTAAGGGAATATCTGATTGTAAGGGCATAATTGTAAAAACACTCTCCATATGAATATATATACACCTGTATGGAGAGGGAGGAGAACACTCACTCCACTCTTCCCACTCTCCACTACCATCTCTATCTCTGTTTGGTCTGTAACCACAACAGTTGGCGCCGTCCGTGGGGGGGACGAAGACAAGCCTGAAAGTTGAAGATGGCACCGAAAAAAGCTCCAGCGACGGCGGCGAAGCAAAAAAAGGCGGTCGGGTCGGAGCGGCGCGTGGGCACCAGGGCCTCGGCATCGGCTGCGGTGGGCGCAAGCGTCGGCATTCCCGCAACAACGACGACCGACACCGCCACGGGAGCCGCAACGACGACGACCGACCCCGCCACTGGAGCCGCAACAACGACGACCGAAGCCGCCACGGGAGCCGCAACGACGACGGCCAACCCCGCCATCGGAGCTGCGACGGCTTCTCCCCCTACTTTCGCCGCAGCAAGGGCGGATCCGGTAGTCGAAGGAAGCCATGGCGGAGCAGCCGACAGCTCGGGACCTCGTGAGGCAATCATCCCCACACCGACTCGCCTGCTGAGCGCGCCGGCGGCCCCCATAGCACCTACGGCAGAAAGCGTCCCGCTGGCGGCCCTCAACGCATTCCAGAGGGAGCTGGGGGACCTCCGCGGAGCTGTCCGGGACATACAAGAGCCTCGGAGCCAGCAGGCTGTGCCGGCAGCTGCGCTCGAGCCCACCCCGGAGAGGGCAGACAGCCGCGACGTCCCCACGTCAAGCCGTGCGCCGCTGCGACGCGTTGATCTAGAATCTCCGCTCTCGGCAGGGCTACAACAGGCGGAGTGGCCCGAAGACTTCAAGTTCCCCACCGTCATCGAACCATACAAAGGCAATACGGACCCCCGCGAGTTCGTGCGCGTGTACGAAACCGCGATCGAGGCCGCGGGCGGAGACGACACCACGAAGGCGAAGGGGCTCCCCCTCGCGTTGCAAGGAGTGGCGCTTTCCTGGTTCTTCACCATAGAGCCACATTCCATCTACGCATGGGAGCAGCTCCGCGACCGCCTTCATAATAATTTCCAAGGAAATTATGTCGAGCGAGTCGACGCGGACCAGCTTTTCGCCGTGAAGCAGAAGCCCGCAGAGAAGCTCCGGGACTACTTTAAGCGCTTCGCGAAGATACGCTGCCAGGTCAAAGACGTCAACGAAACCACCGTTGTTAACGCAGCCATACAAGGCCTCCGCCCAGGCCCACTGGCCGAGTACAACGCGCGGAAGCCAATCAAGACGGTGGCAAAACTCTTTGACAAGATGGAGGAGTACGCCAGGGCAGAAGAAGACGCGCGGCGGAGACAGGGCGACGACTCCGACTCCAACCAAGTCGAAGGCTCGGTCAAGGCCGAGGCCTCATGAAAAAATGACTCTTCGAACGGAAAGCGCAAGACGGAGTCATCAAGGGACCCTCCTGAGCACAGAAACGCCCCGCACAAGGAGCCGTACGATAGGTCCAAGCGTGGCCAGCCAAGGTCGCGCCGAGGCCGGCAAATCCTCGATATTGAGGGCGGTTCCGAAGACAACACCTCCGCTACTCGCGGCGGTCGGGGACGGCGAGGTCGAGGACGTGGCCGTGGCCGGGGCCACGACGATAGAGGCCGCGGAGATTATGACGACCAGTACCAAGGGCTGTGGTGCGAGGTCCACGGCCGCGGCACCCACGAGACGCGTGCGTGCACTTCGATCGCGGCGCTCCGCCAAAGCGTCGCCAGGGATAGGAACACGGAGGCACGACAGCCTGCGGTGGTCCATGTCCACCCATACGAAGCCCCCATGCAAGTCCACGCACAAGGAATATAGCCCTACGAGGGCCCTCCGCGAGTTCAGGCTCATGTGCAGCAGCCTCGGGAGGGCCTCCTACAGCTGCCGGCTCCGGGAGCGGCCCAGTAGAGTTATCAATGTCATCTCTGGAGGTTCCTCGTTGCGGTTCGCCTCGGCTCGTCAGCAGAAGGCTTACGTGCGGAGGCTACACCACGTAGCCGCGTACCCAGCGCAGGCGCCGTCGGACTGGGCGCGGCACGAGATCACATTTACACCCGCCGACGCCCAAGGTGTCGACCTTCCCCACCAGGACCCCCTCATCATCCGGGTCATGGTAGCCGGATGCGACGTGGGGCGCGCCCTGGTGAATGGCGGTAGCTCCGCAAACATATTGTTCGCAACAGCCTTCGACCAGATGGGGATCCCCCGAAGCTGCCTCGGCCCACCAGGAATTCCGCTACAAGGCTTCAGAGGGCAACCCCTGCAGGCGCTCGGCCAGACATGCCTTCACGTCTCTTTCGGCCGAGACGATAACGTCAGGACCGAAGATGTCACGTTCGACGTCGTCGACCTTCTGTACCCCTACAACGCCATACTTGGACGCCCACTCATCAACTCCTTCGGAGCGGTGCCGCATCACGGCTATCTGTGCATGAAGCTCCCAGGGCCGAAGGCCATCATTACCATCCGCGGCGACCAAGACATGGCCCGGCGCATCGAGCACGGCTCCAGATACCCCCGCCGTGGCGCGCAACAGCACATCTAGAATTGGCACCGCTGCGTGGGGGCCGGCAGCGTTGCACGAAGGCGGCACAGCAAGCTCCGCGGATAGTCCAGCTACTAGAGGCTTCGGCCGCACCAAGGCCACAATGGTCAGTATCTTCGTTAAAAGTGTAAATTGCGTACTCGCGCAAACGGGGATACAATAAAGATCACTGTTTGTTGCCCGTCTTTTTCTAAGTATAAACCAAAGACGCACGTTCGCGTGTGCACTCACCGTAGCCAAAAGGTGACGGGTCTGAGTATAAATCGAAGACGCACGTTCGCGTGTGCACTCGCCGTAGCCAAAAGGTGACGGGGCTGAGTATAAACCAAAGACGCACGTTCGCGTGTGCACTCGCCGTGGCGAAGTGCATGGTGCAGTATAAACCGAAGACGCACGTTCGCGTGTGCACTCGCCGTAGCCAAAAGGTGACGGGGCTGAGTATAAACCAAAGACGCACGTTCGCGTGTGCACTCGCCGTAGCCTGGGGTACGGGTCTGAGTATAAATCGAAGACGCACGTTCGCGTGTGCACTCGCCGTAGCCAAAGGGTGACGGGGCTGAGTATAAACCAAAAGCGTGCGGGGGGACGCCCCTGTACGTACTCTACGGAGTATAAAAAAGACGTGACGTTGAGCCTAGCTCCGCACGCACCAGTCCACGGACTCTAAATAAGATGTAGCATCGAGCCTCGCTCCGCACACACTAGTCTACGGACTCTAAATAAGACGTAGCGTCGAGCCTCGCTCCGCACGCGCCAGTCTACGGACTCTAAATAAGACGTAGCGTCGAGCCTCGCTCCGCACGCGCGAGTCTGCGGACTATAAAGAAAGTCGTAGCGTCGAGCCTCGCTGCGCGCGCGCCGATCTCTGGACTCTAAATAAGGCGTAGCGTCGAGCCTCGCTCGCACGCGCGAAGTCTGCGGACTATAAAGAAAGTCGTAGCGTCGAGCCTCGCTCCGCACGTGCCAGTCACGGACTCTAAATAAGACATAGCGTCGAGCCTCGCTCCGCACGCGCCAGTCTACGGACTCTAAATAAGATGTGGTGGGGGGACGCCTTCACGCGCACTCTACGGAGTATAAATAAGGCGTAGCGTCGAGCCTCGCTCTGCACGCGCCAGTCTACGGACTCTAAATAAGACGTGGCGTCGAGCCTCACTCCGCACGCGCGAGTCTGCGGACTATAAAGAAAGTCGTAGCGCCGAGCCTTGCTCGCACGCGCCGATCACGGACTCTAAATAAGGCGAAGCGCCGAGCCCGCTCCGCACGCGCGAAGTCTGCGGACTATAAAGAAAGTCGAAGCGTCGAGCCCGCTCGCACGCGCGCGATCACGGACTCTAAATAAGACGTAGCGTCGAGCCTCGCTCCGCACGCGCGAGTCTGCGGACTATAAAATAAGTAGTAGCGTCGAGGTCCATCTCCGCGTGCGCAAGCCTCCGGACTATGAAGTCGCAGGCGCAGCGGGAGGACGCCCTCGCACGCGTAAATGCGCGGATGCTTTCCTCGCGCGCTCTGCGGAGTACAAACAAGACGGGTGTAGATCCCACACACTCCCCGGAGTGTAAACAGGACGCGCAGGCCCTTCCCGTTCACCTTGACCAAGCAAAACACAGTTCACAAACGAACAAGTGGCGCCCCGTTTTATCACAAAAGTATGGGTTCCATGACTACATGAGTACGCAGGTGTGCCCCACCCCCTCTTTTTTCCAAGGCGTATGATCACCAGCCGCCTAGTCTTTGCTCGGCGCGGAGGGGCCCGTGCCGTCATCGTGGCCTCGGGGAACTTCTTCGAGCCAGCGGAGGAAGTCGCCTTCCCGCGCGGCGTCGTTGCTGCTGCAACCACCGGCTGCATCCTCCCGACGGCCCCGAACCGCTGATGGAAGTTCGAGATCGTGCTCGATGGAACGGATGGCGTTCGCAACACCTCCGGTTGGTCGGAAGGTCCACCGAGGGTTCCCACTCATGGGCGTGCTCGCACCGCGGTGTGGAGCATGCCCAGGGCAAGGCACACGCCGAGGTAGCCACAGTGCTTTCGCCGAAGGTCTTGGCACCGCGGAGAGCAACGCCCGCCCCCTCCCCGATCAGCTCAAGAGTCTCCGCCAAGTCCTCCGGTCCGTGAGTGGTCTCCGGCACGCCGACGCTCAGGTCACGGAGGGCATGGTTCAAAGACCCCATGGCGTCCCATGCCGATGTGGACGCGCTATCCAAAGCCCGCGTCTTCACAGCAAGAGCCTCCGCCAGCTGACTTTTCTCCTTCTCTAAGGCGGAGATTTGCTGCAGGAAAGAGGCGCGTTCCTCCGCAGCGATGTCTTTGGCTTCTGCGGCCTCGAGTCGCGCGGCCTCCACGACATCCCCCAGCATGCGGAGCTCCGCGTCCTTCGCCACGAGAACATCATCTGCGGCGCGCAGGCTGACTTCCAGCGCCCTTCGCTCTCGAGTGCGGACCTCCTCTAGGGCTTCGCTGATCATTATTGTCTGCAGCATGCTAAACAGTTAGCAGGGGCCCAATGCCGTTTCGGCAGGCACCAATGCATACTCACCCTTATCTCCGAAGCCCGTAGTGAAAGTGCCAGGACGTCCACCGCGTGCGCCGATAGCAGCCGTCGGTCAAGGCCGCCACTGGCACGCTCCGCCGCCGCGGTAAGGGCGCGGAGAATCTCCGGGCGCGGGAGGAAGTCGGACGCAACGGGCTCCGGCCCCGCCGCGTCGGGGGCCGCGGAGACTTCGCCTACTTCAACGACACCAGGCGCGGGCAGCACACCTCGCACGGGGTCCGCGATTTCGCGAACTCTCCCGTTGCTCGATCCTTCGCCTTGCCCGGGAGACCTCGTCTCGCCTGACGTCGAGGGAATGAGCGAGCAAATCGGGGAAAGTTTCACGAAGTCGCGCGAAGAGAAGGAGTTGCGCCCACCTTCTTCACCTGCTATTAAGATAGGAGCCGGCGCTTGTCCGACCGTCGCTCGGGGGGAGCAGACCTCGGTAGACGGTTGCGAAGGCCCTCCGACCGTGCCAGACGCCACAAGCCCAAGCATAGGGCCGGCAGTGCTGTACCGACCCTTTGAAGGAGGAGGGTCGACTCGAGGGCGCTTGGCCGGCGGCACCACAGGCGACTCCTCAGTGGCGCCGACGGTCGCCGCCACCATCGCGCCCCCCGCCTTCACCGGCCCAGGCGCGTCCTCCGTAACAGGTGCTAGGGGCGTGGCGCCACCAGATGCAGCGCCCTCACCGGCGGTGGCATCCCTCCCCTGGCTGCCGGGTCCTATCAAGACCGCGCTCGCCGACTCGGTAGTATCGGCGGATGGCACCACCGCCGAAGCCGAGATAGCGTGGTCCCCCGAACCGGCCTGGTCGGATCCGCGGCCGGTCGAGTGCCCAGCTCCAAGAGTGCCAGTGGCCGAAGGGACTGGGGAGCTGGGCGAGACAGCCACAGAACGAGAGCGGCGCCGCGAAGGTGAGGCCCCTGCCTGGCCCCCGCCGCCGCATCGACTTCGGGCACCCACGGGAGCCTCCTCTGGCATCGCGCGCGCGGGTACCGCGATGCCCAAAGCCTCGCATGTGCGGTTTATCCGCCCTAACTTGGCCGCCTCGCAAGCTTGGTGCTCCTTCAGCGTGTACGGGCGCCACAGCCGCCTGCTCCGCGTCTTCTAGCCGGGTCACTACCAAGGAAACAATAAGCCAGTCAGGCGAAGACCAAGTACATAAGATGGGACGATCCCGGCAAAGACGGGTCGCTTACATAAGGCGGCGGCGGCGCAGACGGACATCGACGGCCGACGCTGCCTCGCGGCGCCACCGCCCAACGTGCTTCCACCGACGAGTGGCGCCGCCCGTACATGGTGAACTCTTCGCCAGGTCACGATGCTCATCCGGCGGCGACGCCGACAAGACTCTGGAGCCTCTCGTGTCGCCATCTCCGCCTTCAAGCTCGGCGAAATATTGAACACGATCGCCCACCTCGGCACTGCAGGCCGCTCTTGTCGGTCGCGATGTAGTAGAACCACTGCCGAGTCCAGCCAGACTCCCATTTCTCCGAGGAGGGTAGCACGGGGAACAATGTCGCGCACGATGCCCGCAGCGCGAAACCAACGCTGCTAAAGTTGGACACCGCATCGCCAATTTTTCTGGGATGGCAGCGGGCGTCGTGCAGGGTGGCGAACAGGCTCGCGCTGGGTCGGTGCCCTTCTGTCCGCATCGCCCACTCATAGATAGCCAAGCGAACTATTGCGTGGGGCATCAGCTGGGCTAACTCCAACCCGTAAGCCCGCAGGACTTCACCCACAAGCAGCCTAGAGGGCATGCGGAGGCCGGCGTCGAAGAAGGTGACGAACACAATCGCCTCCAAGGCCTGGGGCTTCGGCTCTGTCTCGTCGCGACGAGGAAGCCGGGCCCCGTCACGCAGCTCGATCTTCTTCTCCCGCACCAGTCGCTGCAGCGTCTCCTCAGTCACGTGGCTCCTCCCCAACACACGGGAGCAGCGACCTCCCGAGTACTCCCTGGCATCCCACCACTTGTTGGCGCGTGAACCTCCCCGAGGCACCAACTCATACTCCCTAGGAGGATGAGGCACCTCACCCCGGCTAGGCAACGCATCGCTGCTGAGATGGCGGAGAGTGTCGTCCTGGCTAGCCATTACTCTTGGCAATCGGGCAATGCGAAGGAGGGAAGCAGCTAACGCTATCGTCAACACGGGAAAAAGCAGGGCGAAGCAGCAGGCAAGAAAGACCGCACCCACAAACTATGGCGCCTTATAAAGCCCGCTTGCTCCCCCTGAGGCTTGAAGTGCAGGCAAAACCCATAACGTTTCGGCTACCCATGATGTGGAAAGAACCGTCGGGGCCTCGAGGAGCGCGTCAGGTAGGTGACCAGACAGTGCACAGAGCCAGCACGCCGTCGGCACGCGCCCCACTTCCCTGGGGAAGAGGCGAACGGCCGCGGTACACAACCGCTCACATCCCACGACGTGCCAATCGCACGCCGCCACGTGCCCCACCTACGGGAGGACGATCGCATGGCATGGCGATGCGCCTCGACAAGTCGGCGTCGGCATAATTCAAGCCGCCATTAAAAGCGTACAACCGCACCGCGGGCCACACCACCGACCTCGGGTAGCAACGAGCGCCGCGCTCTACTTCAACTAGGCGTCGGCTCGTTGCCACCGCCGAAGGTGAAGGGCGGAGCGCGACGCGCTCTGCCGACCAGGGCGCGGCTCGCGCCACCCGTTCGAAGGGTGAGGGATGGAGCGCGCGCGCCTCTACTTCGACTAGGGCGCCAGCTCCGCCGCCACCCGTTCGAAGGGTGAAAGGACGGAGCGCGCGCGCTCTGCCGACTTGGCGCCAGCTCGCGCCACCCGCTCGGCGGGTGAGGACGAGCGCGCGCGCGCTCTCGCCGACCAGGCGCCAGCCCGCCGCCACCCGCTCAAGGGTGAGGGACGGAGCGCGCGCGCCTTCGCCGACCAGGCGCGGCTCGCCGCCACCCGCTCGAAAGATGAGGGACGGCACGCGCGCCTGCTGGCGGCAGGCGCGCGCTCGGCGCACCGTCAAGGGTGAGGGACGAGCGCGTGCGCTCTCGCCGACTAGGCGCCAGCCCGCCGCCACCCGCTCAAGGGTGAAGGACGAGCGCGCGCCTTACTGCCGACTAGGCGCCAGCCCGCCGCCACCCGCTCGAAGGTGAAGGACGGCGCGCGCGCTCGCCGACTTGGGCGCGGCTCGCCGCCACCCGCTCGAAGGTGAGGGCGGAGCGCGCGCGCCTCTACTTCCACTAGGGCGTCAGCTCCGCTGCCACCCGCTCGAAGGGTGAAGGACGGAGCACACGCGCCTCTACTTCGACTAGGGCGCCAGCTCCGCTACCACCCGTTCGAAGGGTGAGGGACGGAGCGCGCGCGCCTCTGCTTCGGCTTGGGCGCCAGCTCCGCTGCCACCCGTTCGAAGGGTGAGGGACGGAGCGCGCGCGCCTCTACTTCGACTAGTGCGCCAGCTCCGCCGCCACCCGTTCGAAGGGTGAGTGATAGGAACCTCCTTGGGATGGCCCGATCTTCACGACAGTAGGTCGAAGAATCGAGGATAACTTGCTGTGAACAGCGGGGTAACTAGCTTTATACCTGCCAAGGTTGGATGGGACCAAACGACGGGGAGAGAGACACTGAAACCTTGTGGACTTCGACTCGATCTCCGAACGACCGCAGAACCACAATCCGGGACTAATCCGCAGAACCCAAAGGGATCTCTTCACGAGTCCAAGAAGAACAAGGAAGAACAATGGTGTGAGTAAGACACTTAGCAGCTCGGCTGCAAAACTATGGTTTATCAAATGATTCAAAGCTGCCAATTGTTTAGATACAAGCGGTATTTATACTAGGAACAACCCTCCTAGTTGAGTGTGAAAAGGATTTGGAATTTCTGAAGGTAGGCTAGGTGAAAGGTCTCCACGAGATGAATTCCCGAGGAGGTCTCGCGTGACTGTTAGCCTTCTGAGCAGTCTCCACTAATTCGATCATAACTTCTTATTGGAAAGTCCAAATGACGTGGGGTTTATTGCATTGGAAACTAGACTTGATAAGCTTTCCATCAAGTACTCATAGACCCCCAGAGCCTTCGGAAATCAAAAGTTATGGTTGCTTCTTTGTGGCTGTAGGTGCGGTCAGCCAGGTGGTCTGATCGTAGCATTGTATTTGTTCCTCATGCCAAGTAGCTTCCTCCGCTTCATGTGTAAACCTAAGTAACATCAATGTAGAACATTTAGGTAGTATAACATCCTGAGATATGTTGAAATCAAAATCAGCTAGGAATGAATTCACCTGTTCTTGTATTTTCTTGGCACGACTTCGTGTAAGTGGACCTTGATTTGTATCCTTTATGCTTGATGGTGAATGGTTGATATGTGATGGAACATGCTGAGCTGGGATGTCCTCATCATCCTCCCCCTCTTGAAAAGGAGTCGTCCTCGACTCTTCTGGTCCAAAGAATGGAGACAGATCGGAGACATTGAAGGTTGGACTTACACCATACGCATTTGGAAGTTCAATTTCATATGCATTGTCATTGATCTTGCGGAGCACTTTGAAGGACCATCGACGCGTGGCTGCAGCTTGCACGCGCGTTGTTCAGTGAAACGGTCCTGCGCAAATGCACCCAAACTAAGTCTCCGGTTCAAATAACATCTTCTTACGCCCCTTGTTGGCACGTTTCATGTACATCTTGGTCATCTTTTCTATGTTTTCTTTTGCTCGATCATGAAGCTTCTTGACAAATTCTACACGCTTGCTTGCATCAAAATTTACACGTTCTCGCATAGGCAAAGGCAAAAGATCGATAGGAGCGAGAGGTTTGAAACCATATACAATCTCAAATGGACAAAACTTAGTGGTCGAGTGTCTTGCCTGTTGTATGCAAACTCCACATGAGGCAAGCTTTCCTCCCATAATTTCAAATTTTTCTTGAGAACAGCTCGCAGCAGTGTCGACAATGTTCGGTTCACAACTTCAGTTTGACCATCAGTTTGTGGATGGCATGTCGTAGAGAACAGCAATTTTGTCCCAAGGTTTCCCCATAAGATCTTCCAAAAGTAGCTCAAAAACTTGGTGTCACGATCTGAAACAATGGTCCGCGGCACGCCATGAAGTCTTACAATTTCCTTGAAAAATAATTCAGCAATATATGAAGCATCATCGCTCTTATGGCATGGAATAAAATGAGCCATCTTGCTAAACCTATCAACAACAACAAAGATGGAATCCCTCCTCCTCTTGGTTCGAGGTAAACCAAGAACAAAGTCCATGGAAATGTCTTCCCATGGCACACTAGGGATAGGTAAAGGAGTATATAATCCATGAGGGTTCAAGCGTGACTTAGCTTTGTGGCATGTTACGCAGCGAAGAACATGTCGCTCAACATCTCTTCTCATCTTAGGTGGCAGCCCTGGTGGTACTTCATCCGGGAATACATCCTTATATTCCTGCAACACATCATAAACAACACTTGGCAATATAGAGGGTAAGTCGTTAGTGGAAAGAAAATTGCCCTCGTACAGGAGTACAAAGAACATGGCATTTGGTTCACTCAATTCTTTTAAATCCCCTTTCCTAGCCATCATGACTAATCCCTCTTTTCCCATTGGCTTGGTTCTTTGTAGCTGTGGAGCTTTATTTGGCTTTGGATTCACTCCCTCACTATGTTTGTGGGTCACTCGTAAGTGGTTCTCACTCTCTCGCTGTTTTCTTTTTACATCATCCTTCAATATCTCCTCCGGTGTCAAAGGAAGCAAAGTGATTCGCTCTCCTTTGTACATGAGAGATAACTTGTTGGTTCGACCAAAAATCTGAACATCACGATCATATAACCATGGTCTTCCTAGCAGCAGTTGGCATGCTGGCATAGGCACCACATCACACTCCACATGATCATTATACTTCCCAATAGAGAAAGGAATTATCACAACATGGTTTACATATAGCGTACCACAATCATTAAGCCATTGCATCTTGTATGGAGTAGGATGGCGCCGCTGTATTAACCCCATTCGCGCAACCAATTCTTGACTTGCAATATTGTTGCAGATGCCATTATCAACAATAATTCTGCACAACTTGTCCTTGATCATGCCTCGAGTATGGAAGAGATTGTGTCGCTGTCCATTCTCTTCTTTTACAGCAGTAACACTAAGCACTCGAAGAGAAATAAAGCAATTATTATCACCTTCGTCGGGTTGGATCTCACTCCCATCATTGCCCACTGTTTCTTCTTGTATGCCATTTTCTTCTTGCTCACTTTCAGATTCCCATTCACCTTGTTCATTTACTATCATAGTCCTCCTACTTGGACATTGTGCAGCAACATGTCCACGACCATGGCACTTATGGCACACAATTTCTCGGCTACGTGCATAGGAAGCGGCGAGAAGCAATGAAAGGGCTGCTGTACTTGCAGCAAGGCGTTGTTGAATGGCAGTGAAGAAGCTGTAGAAACCGTCGTCTTTGCAGGAGCAATGGATGGAGAAGTTCTAGGTGCAGCACCTTGGGACCGACCTCCAACCACAGAGGTACCTTGCTGCTGCCTATGCCATGGAGCTGAGATAGGTCGGCTTCCATAAGACCTTCCACGTCCCTCTTGCTGAATTTTCTCTCGGTGCGCATAGCTTGATCAACAAGGTCTTGCAAATTATTATACGGAAACATCTCAACGAAACCAGAAATTTCTTCATTGAGACCATTCAAAAATCTTGCCATTTTTGATTCAGGATCCTCTCTAATTCCAGTTCGCACTAACAAAGAACTCCATTTCCTTATAATAATCATCAACCGATTTGGATCCTTGCTTCAAAGTTTGCAACCTATTGCGAAGGTCACGCTGATAGCTTGATGGCACAAAACGCCTCCTCATCACTTGCTTCATCTCTTTCCATGTGTTGATATATTCACGCCTCAACACAAGCTGATTCTCTGTGTCTCGATTCCACCAAGTGAGAGCATAACCAGAGAACTCAATCAAGCAAGATTTACACGCTTTGATCGGAGAGATTATGTACTCTAAAAATTTGATCACACCGCTCAGCCCACTCAAGATATGCATCTGCATCTTCTCGTCGAAGAAATTTTGGGATACTCAACTTGACACGAGCAATACTGTCCGGATCATCCCTATTGTGACGACCACGGTGATGTTCCCTTTCTTCATGGCCAGCACGTCGGCGATGATCATGGCGCTGCTCAAACCGCCCATTATTTGCAAAAGGATTTTCATTATTGTCATATCCTCATCATGGTCATAATCATCAAATTCTTCATCATCAAACGCACACGGTGGTCACGACCACGCTCGTGATATCCTCCTCCATGCGGCCATTGTGACCAAGACGCCTACCACCACCACGACCATCTCTCGAAGTGGACATGGAAGTCATGTCTAGCACCAGAATTTTCACCATCGATTCTTCATGTTGATGACGTGGATCCCTTCCGCCGCTGGGAGACGCTCATTGAACATCCTCTCCATGGCCTCCAACAGTGAGTTTTGTAGTTGCCGTAACTCATCCCGCGAAACTGGTGGTTCATCGTCTCCATGACGACCACCCCCAACACTCAAATCATTGGATCCTGCCATGTTAGAACTATGAAGAAAAAAAAATTGGAATAGGTAAAATTTGTGGAATCACACAACCTCACCTCTTACTTACCAAAGCTCTTGCTCATTCTCAAGGACTGTGAGTGCGCAAAAAGTGATAGTAACCCAGCTGTGGTTAAGCGGTTGAAAGGTTTACGAGTCGAGAGGTCCGGTTTTCAGATTTTTGTGGAGCTATAGGTGGCTGTTCAAGGAAGGCTGCGGTACTGTAACCAAGTGGCGTAAACCGTTCAAAAGATATGTAAACGTTGCTGTTAAGAACACCACAAACTTGAGTATGTAGAACTGAAATTTTTAGTTTTGTAATCCGCAACACAGCCCCTACTTTTCACTTCTTTTCTCTTCTTTTTTTTTGACTCTTTCTTTCTTCTCTTTTTTTTTGTTTTTTTTGACACTAACAGGGGTGCGGATAACAAATAAACAAAATACTATATAAGTAAAGATGGTGACTAGCAACTTGATGAACACAACGACACAAAGGTAACAAAGATGCAGTGAAAAGGCTATGGATTTTTGTGGCTTTTTCAGTGGACTCTAGGAGATGAACAAAACAATAACATATAATGGTAAGACCTACCGTGACAACCTTGCTCTGATACCACATGATAGGAACCTCCTTGGGATGGCCCGATCTTCACGACAGTAGGTCGAAGAACCGAGGATAACTTGCTGTGAACAGCGGGGTAACTAGCTTTATACCTGCCAAGGTTGGATGCGACCAAACGACGGGGAGAGAGACACCGAAACCTTGTGGACTTCGACTCGATCTCCGAACGACCGCAGAACCACAATCCGGGACTAACCCACACAAAAGGCCCGAAAGCCTAGAGCACGAATTAGGGAATCCCAAAGGGATCTCTTCACGAGTCCAAGAAGAACAAGGAAGAACAATGGTGTGAGTAAGACACTTAGCAGCTCGGCTGCAAAACTATGGTTTATCAAATGATTCAAAGCTGCCAATTGTTTAGATACAAGGGGTATTTATACTAGGAACAACCCTCCTAGTTGAGTGTGAAAAGGATTTGGAATTTCTGAAGGTAGGCTAGGTGAAAGGTCTCCACGAGATGAATTCCCGAGGAGGTCTCGCGTGACTGTTAGCCTTCTGAACAGTCTCCACTAATTCGATCATAACTTCTTATTGGAAAGTCCAAATGACGTGGGGTTTATTGCATTGGAAACTAGACTTTATAAGCTTTCCATCAAGTACTCATAGACCCCCAGAGCCTTCAGAAATCAAAAGTTATGGTTGCTTCTTTGTGGCTGTAGGTGCGGTCAGCCAGGTGGTCTGATCGTAGCATTGTATTTATTCCTCATGCCAAGTAGCTTCCTCCGCTTCATGTGTAAACCTAAGTAACATCAATGTAGAACATTTAGGTAGTATAACATCCTGAGATATGTTGAAATCAAAATCAGCTAGGAATGAATTCACCTGTTCTTGTATTTTCTTGGCACGACTTCGTGTAAGTGGACCTTGATTTGTATCCTTTATGCTTGATGGTGAATGGTTGATATGTGATGGAACATGCTGAGCTGGGATGTCCTCATCAGTGAGGGACGGAGCGCGCGCGCCTCTACTTCAACTAGGGCGTCAGCTCCGCTGCCACCCGCTCGAAGGGTGAAGGACGGAGCGCACGCGCCTCTACTTCGACTAGGGCGCCAGCTCCGCTGCCACCCGTTCGAAGGGTGAGGGACAGAGCGCGCGCGCCTCTACTTCGACTAGGGCGCCAGCTCCGCTGCCACCCGTTCGAAGGGTGAGGGACGGAGCGCGCGCCTCTGCCGACCAGGCGCCAGCCCGCGCCACCCGCTCGAAGGATGAGGGACGCGCGCGCGCGCTGCGCGGCTGGGCGCCGGCTCGCCGCCACCCGCTCGAAGGTGAGGGACGAACGCGCGCGCTCTCGCCGACTAGGCGCCAGCTCCGCCGCCACCCATTCGAAGGGTAAAGGACGGAGCGCGCGCGCCTCTGCTTCGACTTGGGCGCCAGCTCCGCTGCCACCCGTTCGAAGGGTGAGGGACGGAGCGCGCGCGCGCCTCTACTTCAACTAGGTCGTCAGCTCCGCTGCCACCCGCTCGAAGGGTGAAGGACGGAGCGCACGCGCCTCTACATCGACTAGGGCGCCAGCTCCGCTGCCACCCGCTCGAAGGGTGAGGGACGAGCGCGCGCGCCTGCGCCGGGCGCGCGGCTCGCCGCCACCCGCTCGAAGGGTGAGGATGGAGCGCGCGCCTCTGCCGACCAGGCGCCGGCTCGCCGCCACCCGCTGAAGGTGAGGGCGAGCGCGCGCCTCTCGCCGACTAGGCGCCAGCTCGCCGTCACCGCTCGAAGGTGAAGGACGGCGCGCGCCTTACCGACTGGGCGCCGGCTCGCCGCCACCGCTCGAAGGTGAGGGACGGAGCGCGCGCTCTCGCCGACCAGGGCGCGGCTCGCCGCCACCCGCTCAAAGGGTGAGGGACGAGCGCGCGCTCGCCGACCAGGCGCCAGCTCGCCGCCACCCGCTCGAAGGTGAGGGACGGCGCGCGCGCCTGCTGCCGGGGCGCGGCTCGCCGCCACCCGCTCGAAGGTGAGGATGGAGCGCCGCGCGCCTCTGCCGACCAGGTGCCAGCCCGCCGCCACCCGCTCGAAGGTGAAGGACGGAGCGAGCGCGCCTCGCGCCGACTAGGCGCGGCTCGCCGCCACGCGTCGAAGGGTGAAGGACGGAGCGCGCGGCGCCTCTCGCCGACAGGCGCCAGCTCGCGCCACCCGCTCAAGGGTGAGGGCGGAGAGCGCGCGCGCTCTGCCGAATAGGCGCTAGCCAGCGCCACCCGCTCGAAGGTGAGGGACGAGCGCGCGCCTCTACTTCGACTAGGGGGCCAGCTCCGCCTTCACCCGTTCGAAGGGTGAAGGACGGAGCGCGCGCCTCTCGCCGGCTGGGCGCGGCTCGCCGCCACCCGCTCGAGGGTGAGGGACCGACGCGCGCCTCTGCCGGCCCGGGCGCCAGGTCCGCTGCCACCCGTTCGAAGGGTGAGGGACGGAGCGCGGGCTCGCCTCTACTTCGGCTTGGGCGCCAGCTCCGCTCACCGGGCCCATATTCCGCAAAATGCAAAAAGTTCACAGGCCGTAGGGACGGAGGGGGCCAAAGGACTCGGCAACATGGCTTCGGCCCTGTGAATCCCTTCACCATGAGAGGCTCCTGTTGTAGGGGTGGCCCCCACCTAAACCCAGCAGGCCTGTTAGAAGGTTATAAAGACCAGAAGGGAACACATGTAATGACCTAAATACCCCTAAGGGGAATATACAGTTGTAAGGGCATAATTGTAAAAACACTCTCCATATGAATATATATACACCTGTATGGAGAGGGAGGAGAACACTCACTCCACTCTTCCCACTCTCCACTACCATCTCTCTCTCTGTTTGGTCTGTAACCACAGCACTCCCGTTGCAATTTCTTCCCTTATCCCCTATCTTCTCACCCCCGGCTCCAGTCCTGCCTGCTCCCAACCCCTAGTTGGCTAGAGCTATATTTGGGCTGGGTTCGTTTGTGCGTTTGGCTTACAGCTTATGTACGGATGAACAATAACACGCCTTTAAATGGTGTGTTTTTCAAGGCGGAGTCTATAGGTAAATTGTAGTACAAACTATACCGAGTTTAGCTGTACTGGTCAAAATCGCATGTGAATATTTCTCTTTACGTACTGTCTCTTATGAACAGACCAGAATTCAAAAACCACAGCTATAAATCATAAGCCTCAGCCTAAAAGAACCCACCCTTGAATCCAGACTCCTTCTACCTCGGAATCCCCCGATAGCCTTATCCCTCCACCTCCTCATGTGAGTCACATCTTGGTCACCTCTTGCTCTCGCCAGCCACCCTCTTCGCCGCTCGCTCCCTCTGGCCACCCCTCTTTGCCTCCGGCTCCCTATACTGCTTGGCCACCTCCCATCTCCTCCCTCCTCGCGGTCAACCCCGTGCTCGTCAATGTTAGGGGTTCGAGGATGGAGTAGACCTCGTGGTAGCGGCGTGTCTCTATCCTCCTCGCATGCATCAAGGTCGGGGTTGGAGACCATGTGGCTGCGACACCTACCTCCGTCCTCCTCATGCTCTCCGCCTCCTACCTCTTGGCACGCAGCAAGGTCAGCAAATGGTGCAGCAAAGGGAGCTCGAGATCAATGCAGCGATTGTAGGGGAGGCAAACTAGTGCTTGCCGAGGTCAATGTCGCCGTCTGCTGGTGAGTTCACATGGGCATGCATATATGATTTTGTGATTGTGTCTCAAAGAATATGCACCCTCCCTCCTATCTCAAAGCATATGTGTCACCATCCCTCTTGTTGCGATTTCTTCCCCTACCCCCTCTCTTCTCACCCTTGGCTCCAGTCCTACCCTCTCCCTCCCTTCTCGTGCTCGCCCCCATCCGCATCGCCGTCGCCTTGTTGTCGTCCCACCCGTTCTCTCTCCACACTTGCCTCCATCAGCATTGCTAGCCTAACCGTCGTCTCTCCCGCTCTCTCGCTGCACTTGCCCCCATCCCTATCGACATCGCCAGGCCATTGTCCCACCCGCTTTCTCGCCATGCTAGCCCTATCTGCATCGTCATTGCCCGATCGCTGTCCTGCCCACTCTCTCCCTTAGCTCCACCCTAATAGTGAATCCCTATCTGTGCTAAGGTTTGGGTAAGAGCTAATATGTAAGCTAGGGTTCATGTCACCCCCAATCTGGTAGCCATTGATGTCGTCCATATGTCCACTATCGCCATCACCGGCAGTCCCTTCCACTGCCGTGAGCTCTATCTAGATATTCAAATGCAAAAAATAGATGCATTCACAATGACTCATAATGCTTTACATAGTACGATACTACTTTCCAACTGGATTTACATACTCTTAGAAACTTTGATGCACAAATGTGCTCATTATTCCTAATTGATGCACATAGTAAGTTAGTAACTAATTGATGTTTTTAATTTCAGTGTGAAAACTGCTAAAACGCTTATCACTCCTACTGAGCTAATTAATTTTCTACAAAATTGTGTCATTGATATGGAAGAACGTGATCTATGTATTAATTTACTAGGCTGATAGCGTGTTTTGCTATAGCTATCTTATATGAGTATACCCAACTGATTGATGAGATGCATTACTCGGTACTACACTTTTTACTACTTCTCTGTAGGGACCCAGATTTTACAATCCGGATTCCTCTGTGATTCCACCGCACTATTCCCTGGATCAGTAGATAATGCTCACAGATTACAGTTCTGATTATCAAAGTACATATCATGCGGAAGCGTAAATATAATAGTAGACTTACTCATGAGCCGATTAGACCGAAATCATTAAATTGCAGCAACGGAAGAACGAAGCACACAGGTGGGACCTTTAGGACATGCCACAGGCAGCAAACTGGAGGTTCGCAACCTAGCCCTTGACATCTTCATCTTCTCTGTCATCATGCCCAATCGTGTTGCTGAGGCGTTATGATCTGGTTCATGATTCTGGATTTGTTGTGAAAGCGAGTGTGAGCACAAACCACCGTGCTCCGCGAGCCAATACACATGATGCAAATAAATAGTATGCATGGCTTATCAAGGGAGAGGCTCGGGTTATTTTATTTGCCAAAAATCGCTTATAGTAGCATTATTATTATTTCCTCGTAGTGTTATTGTTGCTACCTAAACTCCACATAACGATTGCTATAATTGACTTAATCCACCGAAAATACACTTTCTTTATTGATTGCTGTCTAAGACTCCAAACAGCGAATGACATCATTTAATTAGTCCACCGATCATACTCTTTCTATATTGAGTGCTGTCTAAAACTCCAAATAGCAAGTATCATCATTTATTTATTCTCCACCAATATCTTTGTATTTTGAATTCCTAATAATCCAATGTTGTAATTGCTATTCATCAGCTCCTTACCTCTGAATTCTAATGATTCTCTAACATAATTATTTTTAAATCCACCGATATCATTTGTATCAGGACTTCCTAACAATTCACTCCTTTTGGTTATTGATCCAAAACCATAATTTGCTCTTCCAATAATCAATCTTATTTTTCATTATCTATCTCTAACTAGCCCACCAAGTATATCAGCGATCAAGTCTACGATTCACTATTATATATCCACTAAGAATATCAGTGATCAAGTCTACGATTCGCTAGTATACATCCACCAAGAATATCATTGATCAAGTTTATACTTCAATAATTATTATTATTCCTCTCAATTCCCAAAAATTCAATTCATCCATCTAGTATTTGATCAAATCCTATTAATCCCATTATCGCCAACATCTTCCAAGAATTTATATTAATTATCAGTGTTGTAATCCAGCCATTACCTTTGCACTTCCTAATTCTCCAAAACTCATTTAAATCATCTATCTAGCCTATATATATTCATTTAGACTCCACCAATTTATTTCTCCTAGAATCCACACTATCGATTTCCATTCTATGATCGACATGATTCCACCAACAATTTTATGTGTCTACCATAAGCATCCATCTTCTTTACTCATGACTCTATTTATTCCTTCTGACATTTTATTTTGTGAGAAGTTTTGTCATTGTTTTAAAAATATAATATATAGAAATTTCCTGAGACCTAGCAGTTTTGAACAAAAACATAATATGTAAGAAAATGCAATATCCATAATAGTGATCCAGATTTCCATCCACTGTTACATGGCATCTACACCATATGCTTATCTTTCAGCATTATAACCGCTTACAATATCACTGGGACGACACTCAGGGCAATTCAAATCAGGACCATCTACAGCCCTTCACTTTTCCAATACCACCCACAAAGTTTTTGAAATAGAACTATATCTGGTTAAGTTCCCATGTCCGTCCTTGACCGTGGGCACGGCTAATCGAATAGTTTTGACTCTGCAGAGTTTGTACACTTTCATCACAAGAGACAATCAACTCGTTGCCCCACACGATTCCATAGTCATGTGGTTGAGCAGACCATCACAGTGACTTTTCAAAATATCTAGTCTCTTTTGTCATCTCACTTTATGGGCTGCTCCCACTTGCGGTGGGTCCCATCTATGCACGGGATGTTCCCCACGGTTACTAGCGTTATTCGGACTCCACTCCTCTCAGCGCTAGTACGACTGGGAAACTTCACCCTCCACTCGGTGTCCCTTTAGGCCTTCTCTTGCCCTTGCGTATCCACTCCTATCCTCTACCGGTGAGATGAGTCCGGGGGTTTCGATAAATTTACTTAGCCAAGTTGTATTTTATAGACTTGTGGTTGTACGGTTTTACACAGGATTTCATGACAAGATTCGGTCCTTAGGATTACCTGAGCGGTTCTCCACATACCAGCCCCCAAACCATTCGCTCAGATATTTAAGCAAGTTGGGATTTTTGGGAGTATAAAATAATCATGTCAAAATATACCAATCATTCCCACCATGACTGTACAAACCAGTTTCTCATAATTAAAAATGATAATGATGCTTGGGCATTTCAGCACCCCCGAGTATCTAAGCAGTACTAAGCATGGCGTATAATTACAGACTTACTTTTGAAAAGTTACCATTATAATTTTGCTAGGGCGACAAGGTTCACATATTCAAGTATTCCAAAGGAGGTGTAATATTATTCAAGGCAAACAATGGGCATATAACTAAAATCTTAAATTAAACATGTATTTGCATATAAAATAACAGCATACAATTTGATAATTTAAACCAAAGTAATTTGCAGAAAATGTAGGTTGAACATGATCAAAGTATTGACTCTCCTAGCGCGGTTTACCGCGGACTTCAGCTCACACGATGCTTTCTCTCGAGCTTCTATTCTTGATCTTCACTTTGCTCTGACCACGCTTGATCCGTGGAATCTTCAGGACTCCAGTTTCTAATTACGGGATAAACGACTGAATCCAAATAAAAGCAAATAATTCAAAAGATCCAAATGAAACCAAATAAACTCAACTTAGCTTTATTAAAGGTTAATGGGTGATTTGGGTCAGTTGAGGCAATGCCGATGAGGTGCGGAGTATTGACGGGTCAAAAGGGGTTGGAGCGAAGTGAGGAAATATCAACAGGGGAAGTCCGCTGAGACGGATGTCAAGGAAGGTTCAGAATATAGGGGATATCCACGGGAATATTTCTGCTTAGGACTCAAGGACAGCTAGGTATAGCCGATTTTAGAATACCATAGATCGACCCTTTTATTTAACAACTTTATTTATCTTTATTACAAAAGTTCCATGTATCAGGTTAGACCTACGATCAGATGTGTGTATTTAGTTTATTGAATTAATCTTTAAAGCCTATATTCCTAGCAATTTAAGCGGTGATATTTTAGAGGAATCAATTTACCAATTATTCAAATTATTCATCGAATAATTGTGTCACTAATTTATGGAAGCATGGGGGTATTAATTATCTAATTGATGTTTTTTTGTATATTCTTATTTACTACTCATTTGCGACTGTTAGTCATAATGTTACATTATTCAACAGATCATTCATTGGCGAGATTATTTCAATGTCATATGTTCCAAAGCCATTATATTTTAATACCAACTTACGATCTTTTAATGGAAGGTATTCTGAAGGTCAACTGACATTTTTATGCTGTTATTTAACTTAGCATCTGAAATAAGTTAATCTTAATTAACTCCTCGTTTACATAAAGCCAAGCTTGTTATCTAGGGGACTAGTTCAATAGTGTTATTTAATTAAATCTACCTCTGAGACTCTATTAATGGTGGTATGTTAGGTTAGGGCATATACCTTATTTATAACTAGGAGAAATCTTTAATTTAAAATTCTCCTTTTATAGCTAAACGTATTATTCTTTTTCCTTAATCTTAATTTTGAATGTATTTTTAATTAGAAGTTTTATTAACTTTGGCTTTAAGCTAAACCATATTTTATTAATGAATTTAATTGGTAATTAGACCTCAATTAAATATTTAAGCTATATTAGTTGCTCATATAGTAAATCACTAGATATTGAATGTTAAGTACCCTCATTTTACATCCTAATTAAATTTATTACATTCCCTAGATTATTCCTGAATTTTTCCAGAATTTTTACTAATTAAAATGGGTACAAAGATTGAAACAAAACAAAATGGAAAAGGGCACGGTCGGTGGAATCAAACCCGAGACCTGAGAGCAAGGGCTTAAGGCGTGAGCTTGGCTAACCAAGTAGGCGGGAGATCGAGACTGACATGGGAGGTAATATCACACCACAAAAGGTGAGTGGCGGTTGCGGCTCAGAACAAAGCATCCCAGCGGCGCAAGGGCCAGGCGGCACCGCCGGCAAGAGGCAGCCGGGTTGGCGCAGGTGATTGGAAAAACGGGTTGCGGGGAGGTGGGAGAGCCTAGGGGAGGTGGCGCGCTGGTCGAGGCGGCGGCGAGGTGGGCCGGCGGCAAGGCTCGGCGGCCGGGGTGAGGTGAGAAAGGGGGACGGCAGCACCGACGTGGGGGAGAGGAGAACCAGAGGTGAGAGGGAACAGGAGGGGATTGCGGGGAGGCTCACCGACGGGTTGGTAGGGCCGGAGGGAGATGGAGACTGGCCGGCGGCGCGGCCTTGCGCGGGGCACTGGTGAGGTACGGGCGGCGAGGGTGTTGGCTGGCAGTCAGGAAGGCTTCGGGGTGCTGGGACGCCGCTCTCACGGCGCGGCATTGACCAGAAGTTGACCGAGGGAGAGGCGGCGCTGGTGGCGGCGGTTTTCAGCCGGACGCGGAGAAGAAGCCGTTGCGTGAGCTCGGTTGCGCGAAAACCGAATTAAATTGCAGAGGGGGTAGACGGGGAGCGGGCACACACCGTGACGCGGTCATCTCGGCCGAAGCTTCAACGGGCGGCCGTAATGGCGTGGAGGCGGCAACGGCGGCTCACGGGCGTTGGGCGAGAGACAGACAAGGGAGCAACAGAGAGCGCGCGGGCTACTTATAGCCATGGAGGGAAGAAGACTGTGGCAACCGCGGGGGAGAAGCGAAGTGCAGCGGCGGTAGCAGGCTAGGGGCGGCAAACGTAGGGGCAGAAGGTAGCACGACGATGCGACAATTGATGAGACGGGACCTGGCGCGGCGCGGCAGGAGGATCCTGGAGGATTCGGGCGTGCATGCTTGCAGCGTTTGGCGCAGAGGAGAGAAAGAAAGAGGGAGACGCGGAGGGCTCACGGCCACAGAAGGGAGGAAGGAGAATGAGAAAAGAAAGAAGGTGCAGGCGCAAAGGGAGAAAGAAAGAAAAAGAAAGGGGGAAGGAGGGCCAGCTCGGCCACGCGGCAGAGAGGGAGGAGAAAAAGGGAGTGGGTCCCACCTGGAAGAGAAAGGGAAGGGGAGAAAAAAGTGAGAAAAGGGAGGAAGGCTAGGCACATTTTAAAATCTGGGTTTTTAATTTCAACTTTAATCTACAGTTTAATTTATATTAGGGTTTACTGATTTTAATGTTTGCATGGCATGTAAAATTTGAATCTTAATCTGCACTTCGATTATTATTATTTTGAGACTTTAGTTGGGAATATTCTTTTTTGCCATTTTTCTTTTACCTAAGTAAATTGAAATTCTTATTGTCATTATTTAATACTTAA
Organism: Dendrocalamus sinicus; assembly: GCA_036346575.1. NCBI lineage: Eukaryota > Viridiplantae > Streptophyta > Magnoliopsida > Poales > Poaceae > Dendrocalamus > Dendrocalamus sinicus. The sequence continues at coordinate 10,627,256 of CM070656.1, read as the reverse complement.
ATTTAATTTGTGTGCAGATTTTCCATTTCTCTTATTACACCTTCATTGTTTTTTAAAATTTGGGTATTATTTCTCAACATATTACTTTGCCTGCAACAAAAACTCCAAAAATTTCAAATAAATGTTCAAAAGGAATTTTGAACACCGCTAAAATACAAGAAAAGTTTTAAAAACTCTATATTTTTGAATCCTCAAAATTTAGGATGTTACATTCTCTACTGTGTGATTTTTTAAAATAAATTCAGCTCCAATAACCAACTAACAACATATCTTCTGCTTTTCACTGAGCGGATCCAGGAGAATTTGGCAAAAACTACTAATGGAGTCATAGCTTATCTCATAAACATGCATGTTCAAGGAATTTCTATGTTCCTAGGATAGATGTAGTTGTGCATGTAGAAGCAGATTCCTCATTTGATTTTGTTTAATTCACATATAAATGTGGTGGTGCATGCAAGCTACATGTGAGCAAATTACTTATTTTAATTTTGTGTTATTTTTTATAATTGTAATACCAGGTTGTCTTTGTCCACTATTACAAGTTTATATGTTCCACCTACGTAATTAAGCTGTACAACTTTCACCTTGCGCCATGAGGTAATTTCTGTTGTTTGCATCTTATAGCTAGGTGTGGAACTTTTACTTACAGAATGTCATGGAATCTTGTGTGCATTTTAAATCTTCTTTGTATGCTTTTCAACCTCCTTGATCCCAATCCTTGTAAATTTTTTTGTTTATTTTAATATTTCATTTTTTTTGGGGAAGGGAACACTCTGATATATTGGTACCTCTGTGGTTATGTAGGTGTTGAGACAATACCTTTTTAATCGTTTAACTTGTGTTGTTACCATAAGTGAATGCCCATATTTTGTTGAAACTCTTTAATACATTTTCATTGTTACTAATCATATGCTCGTGTGTGGCAATGAAAAAACAAATACAATGCAAATAGCACATCTCTCATGACCATAGTCTATGAAAAAGTAGTAGAGATAAAATTAGCTCACAAAAAGTAGCAGAAAAAGAATACTTCTAATTCACATGTGCATTTTGGTCTTTTTTCAAAGTATAACAGTCTCCCCTAACGACAGTGGCATATAATTGAATATTGGTGCTATTTGGTGGCATATAATAGAGGGAGTATTTTTTAAAGGTATTTTGTAGAAGCGGACGCTATTCAGTGACATATAATCAATTATCTCTAAAGAAATTGTGCCAACGGTGGAATATCGAGTAAGGCACGCTATTGCTGGAATGACTATGTGTAACGACCCACATCATTAATTAACCCTAATTAGCGAATTAGGACGTTAAGTAGGATTAATTACATAAATGATAATCTAAAAATACGAGGGAATTTAAAATTTTCTACATAGTCGTATAAATTGAAATCAACGAGCGGTAAAATAATACGTTGTTTTATCATTTTATCGACGAGGGCGAATACTAAACTTTATAGACTAAAGCGAGAAAGAAAATTTAGTTACACGGCTAGTAGAAGTAGTCAACTTAATTAAATTATATATAACAGCCGTTGTAAAACAGTAATTAATTACAATCCGTTTATGGTAAAATCAATAACATCCATTGAACGACAATTAGGATTTATATCAAGTCGAATAAAAATATTACAAATTGCAGTACATGATAGCGACAATCCGAATTACAACAAATATACAATTCCATATCTCAACCCAATAACCATCTCAACCATTAAGAGTTTGCAATACAATGGTATTTCGTCAGCAAGTATATGATTTAATTTACACCAAGTCCATCTCTTACATAATTATTACAATAGGGAAATAAAGAATAGAAGTTACATTAAATTGTATGCATTAGTACTAAGAAGAAGCTAGATTACAATTAGGCCATCTCATACATTGGAGTCTGCAGTCAAGTTGCCACCACACGACTATTCCATTTGGGAACAAATCATTAATTATAATACTGAAAAAGACTGAACAAAAGAACGAATAGAATTTAGCAAAGCAAGGAAAGAAGAGAGAATTGTCGTTAGAGCCCTAACGATTAACTTCGGGCAGGGTAATCCGTTCACGGAGATACCTGACCGTCCGGGGGCCAGTCGGCACCTCTCACAACCATAGGCTCATCACTCGGTTTAACAAACCTGTTTTATTCTCGAAACCAGCAATTGTAACCCAACATTCCATAATCCCATTTTCCAAGCCCAAACTGCAACAGGGAGACATCTGTCAAAGATATGCCCACATCGCACCATATTGCCGAGACAGCACACGGCCAGAGCCAACATACCCAGATAGCACCGCCAGCCAGCAAACCCTCGCGGCCAAAACCACAGCACTGCCAGCCAAAATATCTCACGGCTATTACATCAACCAGCCAAACCGAGGAAAGAGCACAGGGAGACAGAGAGAGGTAAGGTAAGCCTTCCCCAGCACTCCCAGTCAGTCCCAACACCACCGAGAGGCCAGACCTCGAGTGGAGCCCGAAGGCCAAGGAAGTGAAGGCGGCAAGCAGACGGGAGCAAGGCGACCGTGATGGCAACAGGAGAACCGCAAGCCAGCAAGGCCAAGCAGGTGAAGGCTCGGCAAGCCGACGGAAGCCAGACGACAGGGAGCGGCGGTAGAAGTTGAACCGCAAGCCGAATCAGTCCACCTCAGGAGGGAGTCATCGCCAGGCGACCAAACCACCGCAAGCAAGCGACCACCACCAGCCCCAAACCCTAACCTTTCTCGCAATCACCAGTAAAGGTAAACCCCACAAATCACCATCCATATACTACATTCATCCATTATAGCCAACATGGAACTAGAAACCATAAGCATCCATCCTCAGTAGAACACATGGAACCAATCCAAGCATATCACCAGAGGTAGAAGAGGGGAGAAGAGGTTTACCCGTGAGGACGGTGGCTGCGGGTTTCCTTCGGCCGAGCCACCAGCTAGCCGCCACCGGTACTTCCCCGGCGTACGGCGACGGCTAACCGGCGATGGTCAGCAACGGCCACCCGCCTCCCAACCTAACCATTAGGCAAAACCACACAAAAATAGCAAGTCAAAACACATAGAACAGAGCAAGAAATGGGGGAAAAGCACCAGATCGACCGGATCTGGCCGGGGTTCCTCGGATGGAGCCAAGAGGCAAGGAGGGGAGCGGCCGGGCCAAATAGCGCGGCGCCACTGGAGTGGGCGGCGCTCGGGAACGGGCGTCGGGGAGACGAACCGGGGCGGAGGCGTGAGACCTGGGGGCGGAGGCGCCAAGACGCGGGGGCGGGTGAGCGGCGGCGTCGGCATGGAGGGGAGGCCGGCGATGCGGCGCGGGAGGAAGAGGCGTGTAGGCGGCGGTGGGAAAAAGAAGGGAGGCGGAGGAGGCGTTGAGGCGTCGGCGGAAGTAAGGAGGGAGGGAAAAAGGCGCTGGCGGCGGAAGGCTCCAGAAGAGGGGAACGGGCGAAAAGAAAGAAGGAATGGAAGGGAAAAGAAAAAGAGAAAAGAAAAGGAAAAGAAAAAATAAAAGAGGAAATAAATTTGGTAAGTTGGAAAGCACTTAAACTGAAAATTCGTAATTAGCTGATGTTCTGGATATAAGTTTATTCCAGATAAATTGTTAGGGAAGACACATTACTTGGCAACATAAACCTCAGCTAAGAAATGATTACGTTCGTAATTAGGGTGGATAAAATGGATTTAATTATTAGTTGATCAATTAAAAATAAATCGATAGTATTAAAAGCCAACGATAATAGAAAATATGAGTTAGACAACATGAACATCTATTTTAGTATAACTCGCTTGATTGATTATGTCATATTATTTTCTCAGCATCGTAAGTCAGCCCAGAAACCATAATATTTCTCCAGTTATTATAATAACAGTTAGTGCCATCAATAGAGTAAATCAAAGCGTGTATTGAATAAATTAGTATGTGTGCCGTTTAACCCTAGTTAGCTGTATCAAATCACCAACTTATCCAATAAATATTTATAGCTATTACTCATAAATTAGACGATCTCCATGATCAATTAAATATTTAGTATGCGTATAAAGTAAATTAAGTGACTGTAATCCTAGCCCATTTTGTGGTGAGGTTTCATAACTGGTTAGTTAAATTCATCGGAACCATAGAAAACCATTAATTAGTAATTGCGATAACTAAATTAAATGAATTATCAGATATAGATTAAAACCTAGGGTGTAACGAGTTAACCGATGTTGTACTAAGTAAATTATTCCAGGCTATCATTAAATTACAAAACTGCCCTATCAAACGTTTGTGAATCGGAAAATAAATTAATAATGCCGTAGGTTGGAATTGCTCGTATAGGAAGTACATGGTTATAATACTAATTGGATCACTTTACTGCACATTTCATATGCCCAGAACTACAATAGAAATTATGAATCCCATAAGAACGCCTAAATATATTCTAATTAAAGAATTAAATAGTTGATCAATGAGGAACCCTGTTCTTCTGGATTCATAAATTAACTCATCACGTGTACTAGTACGAGAATGCATTGAGTAATCTTAAGATCTAAAACGAATTAGAGAGGTGAATAAATATATACGAACCTTTAAGAAATTAAATGGACTTAATTACATGCGCGAGATTGACTAGAATAATATTCACCATTATAATTATGCATGCATTCAACTTAACCCGTGTAGTGAAAAATTGCGAGGAATTAATAAAATACCGAACATTAATAAAATACCGAGCATACATACTAAATCAACCATATATCCTAACGTTAGTACGATAATGTCGAATGACGAGTAGTGTACCGAAATTAACCTCAATTACCGTGATCGGAGAAAAAGGGAGTGACGTTTTACCTTAGGAGCACAAGCACCTCAACACATTGTATTTTATTATGTTCTCGTAAATTAAGTTGTAGCCAACGTATTTAACTGCAGGCAACAACCAAGCTACGGGGACAACTTCACCTGATCCTACTTGAATCCGAGTATATGGTTAAAGTCCAGGCAAGCATTCCTTTGAACACCTCTGCGGAGTATATTCGTAAAACAAGTATTTTGTATTAATCTAGTATCACTTGCATGAAAGAAATAAAAAGGGTTTTAAATCAAGCAATGGCTATATGTGAAGAAATGAATAAATGGCAACTGATGGAACAGTTGGCCACTAAAGTTAAGTAAAAAGGGTGGGCAGAGGTTGCCAGGGGAGGCCGTGAGTGGGCAAGGGAGGGACCTCTGCATAAGAATAGAATATAAGGGATTACAAACTTCATCCATATGGACAGACCGTACCAACTCGTATCAACCAACATTCCGTTTTCACGGGCAGTCGGTACTCTAGTGAGGTGTTATATTCTCCACAGGAGTGATTTATTTAGGGAATAGGCCCAAGACCGGTATAAGACCGGGGCAGAACCCACAGGCGGGTTACGTTTCAGCGTTATATTACGCTGGCAGGGGGGCTGGGTGAGGGGCGTACACCCTACCAGCCAACGGTTATGTTGTTTTTAGTGGGTCTGTGTAGGCTGCTGATTGTGAATAACCGGGTGGAGATATAATTACTGAACTAGAGATAATTGTACTGTACTCTGTTCTGGGCGCCGCTTCAAAGGAATTGCGGATCATCCCAAGAGCCAACACGATCAGAGTGATGATGGGTAAAGTGATACAAGCTTGCGCAATGCTATCAAAATCATGAATTCATGCCTGTCTCCGGGAAAGGAGAATTACGGAAACTTATGGGGGTTTTTGCTGTTCATGCGTATGTTCAGTAGTTTTCTAAATTAATAAATTGTCATGATTTCAAAACCAACAAACTTTATTTTCTATGTCTTGGGAAAGAAATTGAGGAAGGAAAAGAGTATAAAAATGAGCAAGAAATTGAGGATAGGAATTGAGATTCCTAAATGTGGAAAGGATAAGCATGTTATGCATTTTGTTAATAACGCTTGCTGAGTACTTCTGTACTCACCCTTGCTATAAATCTCCCCTTGCTTAGGAGCATGCCAGTTCAGAGAATAGCATTGCTTGGATGGAAGACCGTGGACTCGGATTGCAATAGGTGAAATGTGGGCGTCCCGTGCGAAGGTTGTGTCGAGTATGAGATATTCAAGCCTTTGAGGCTTTGTAATAAAATGTAGCCCTGCGTGGCGATATTATTGTAATATCGTGTTTTGTCTCTAATTATTGTTCTGCTGCAACACTCTGGTGGCTTATTATTCGTTAGAGCGATGTTTTATCTGCTAAAACGAATAATAATCCGTTGACTGGCGTTATTACCCCACGGTAATAATGCGGGTCGTCACACTATGAATCAAAGATGTGATATGCTCTATCCTCACCTAAGTTATGCTGTGCCTATGAGTGGTGAACCATATGTTTTCCATGTTCTCTTAGCTACATATTTGCCTAAATTTATGTAGTAGTACCTAATCAACCTGGGTCTCAAGCAAATGTAGGATTATAAAGTATAAGTTTTGAGAGGTGTTCCCACTAGCTCTATCAGTGTTTTTAGTACATATTGAAATCATGACTTTTTTGTGGCATTGCACCAATTTTTTGTTACCTTGGTGTTTGATAGAGAGGGTAAGTTCCTTGGAGTAAGTGGCAAGGTCAGTGAACACTCCATGGGCCTCCAGATTGAAGGAAAAAACCAATCATTGGCTTAAAAGGTTCACAGTATGTCAATATTGCTTTTGTGGTATCATTCTTCCTAGGATATTAGTCACTTAGTTGCATTTGCATCAAGGTTAGTATGTCATCAAACCTTTTGGGTCATGGTTCAATTTTTTTCATGTCACTACAAGAAGGCATATGAATATGCATTCCTTAATCACTACACAATCGATTATTCTAAAGACTTGAAAAAGAGTGGTACACCTCTTCATGTTTGTGGTATAACTTTTGGCCGCTTCAGGACTTCTTAATACATATGTTGCCTAGAGCATTATAGATAGCATGGCTATCCTGCTCTTCTATACATCGTTCTTCTTGATAGTTATCATTTCAAATGATAGTATTAATCTCATTTTAATGACTGCTATGCCCATCCATAATCTGTTTCCTGATACCTAGAATCATATTTTGCTGCAATTATTTAGAATAAGAGGAATCTAATGCTGACATCGATATTCTTTTCTAGGAATTAAATTTAGACAATAGATGATGGAGGGAATGGGGATCAGGAACTTCTTTATCATTTTCCGATGGATATTATGCAAAATTCTAGAATTTCATAATATTGTTACCCCTTTCACTATACAACCTCTAAATGAAATGGTAAAAACATGTTATAGCCAAGTATGCCTAGTTTTAAATATAAACAATACATTTTAAATAGGAATATTATATTGTTGTGGTTAAAAAAATCAAAAGGCTAAACAAGTATATGTTCTATAGTTTTAGAATCATGGTAATGTTGTATCTGATCTCTTGTTCTTTTAGAAAGTTTTGTTATAGAGACAATTTGTAGTAGATCTTTTTCCCATCCAATTAGTTGCAACATGATTAATCTATCTGACATTATTTTTACTTGCAGTGTTGAAAGCATTATATGGAAATTATGAAAAAGATCCTGGTATAATAATTAAGTTTCTTTGGGCATGTTATCCACAAAGAATAATTTAGGCCAATGATGTTTTACGAAACATTTAAATGTGTATTCCTGCAGATGCTTCAAGGAATGGCACCTTTCCACTTAGAACATTGAAGTGTAAATTCCTAATGACCCTAATACTTTAATCTTTCAACTTCACCACTGAGTTTGTTTCTAGGCACTTTAACCGAGTCATGAGGAGATTTTGTATGTTTGCGTGCAAAAGTTGACATTGTCTATTTTAGACTTCGTCACACAAGCTTGGGTGGAAGTCTTTGTGAAGAAACTAGTCTATTGAATAGGTCTTATAGGTTAGATTCTAAAACTATTCTGAATAAAAGGGCGGTTTTTCAAGCGTCTCTTCAGACAACTGTTGAGTGTTCATGGGGATTGGGGCAAAAATCTTCCCCCATTAGAGATGACTCTTATATGATATCCACAAGTGTAGATGTTAGGGCATCAGAGTTGACCACTTGCATACTTAGACAATTAGACATGCATGTCTGTCTATAGGTTTACAAACTAATCCTTAGAATGCATGCATCAAGTGCTTCATGAAATTTTTCAGATCAAAGCATCTTTATTCATGACATTAGCATCATGCTCTTCTCTTTTCTGTTCCTAGAATGTACAGTTAGTCCATTGCAATAAAATTCATACGTTTCTTGTTGTCCACTTGGCAAAGTTGTGTTTTACCAATATTAGTATCTGATATGGATTGCATGCATGGAAAATGAAAAGCTGGTCTAATGTGTATGTTTGTCCATGTGTGCAGGATTTGCTCTTGAAACTTAGAGTGACTTCATGGTGTGTTTCACAGCTCGCACTGCCAGCATCAACAAGGATGTGGTGCTACTGGACTTCCAAGGTGGAAAGGTGGCCGTCGCTGAAGATGAACTCATCGGGTTGCGGCACTGTGTCCTTGTTGTGGAGAAGTTACAGATCGAGGCAGTCTATGCCTCAATGGTGGGTGATGCAGGGGAGAGCATGTGGCAACTTCTGAAGGTGACCAATGACGCCTCATGGGCCAACTACATGGAGGTCATGTGCAACCCTGATGCTGCGATATATGCCAGGCCAATGGTGTATGTCGAGTTCGTGGAGAGGGCAGAATCATCCGCCATGGTTGGTTCTAATGCCGCTGGTGGAGATGTAGTGCCTGGGTTCATCTCCGGCGGTCATGAAGATGCTTCTACGGGAGAACATATGGGCGAGGAAGTGGGTGATGAAGACCTCAGGAGGCGTGCGGAGAATTTCTAGGCCAACGAAGGTGTGGACGAGAGGTGGTGGGCCGCCCGTATTGACTGTCATGAGTACCTTGGGGACCAGGTGGAAGAAGCGGGCAGTGAGGAGGACGAGGATGTGGAAACAGGCAGTTCTGAAGAGGACGAGGATGGCGAAGCTGCAACTGGAGGGGTGGTAGGTCGTGTTGTGACCATCGACGGTGCGTACGTGTCGTCCAGACTGGATGACAACGCAGCGGCATCCCTAGTTCTGCCACAGGCGGAGGAGGAAGAATGGGGGTTCAGCGAGGCCGCACTCATTTTGGGGCAGTGCTTCCGTAATAAGAGTGCTGTCCAGCAGGCTATTGCTAGATATGCCGTCAACATAAGCCGGACGTATCGAGTGCACAGGTCAAACCCGGACACGTATATTGTGAAGTGTGTCGACGGGTCCTGTCCTGGAAAAGTGCGTGCACAGCGGTTCAAGGGTGTTGGCACGGAGTTCCGGATAACGGTGCTGCAAGATCACAGTTGCGAGCTTGTGGGGCCAGTACATAGGCACCGCAACATGACATCATCGTATGTTATGGAGCTGGTAAGCCACCTCATCATGGTAGATGTGTCCATTTCCCCGAAGGTTCTAATGGTAGATGTAGCGAACATGGTGGGCTTTGAAGTGAGCTACAAGAAGGTATGGCGGGCGAAACGAAAGGTACTGCACCGTATGTTTGGGACGTACGAGGAGGCGTACGACCTGGTCCCAAGAATGCTGCAGCAAATTGCACAATCAAACCCAAGCACGTACATTAACAAGCAGGAGAGGGTTCATCCTACGAGGGCCCAAATTGTTTCATTCTTGACAGAGTGTTCTGGGCCTTCCATCAGGCGATACAAGGGTTCAGGTGGTACCGTCCAGTGCTAACTATAGATGGGACGTTCATATCTGGCAAGTACAAAGGTACTATCCTCACCGCAGTTGCAGCTGATGCAAATGACCAGTTACTCCCAGTGGCATTTGTAATTGTGGAGAACGAGAATACGGATAGCTAGCTTTGATTCCTTGCCAATGTGAAGCAGGCCATAGTGCAAGATTGCCCCGAAGTGCGTGTCATCTCCGATCGCAATGCAGGCTTGCTATCTGCGTTGCAAACGTTGCAGAATGGAACGCAGCCCCCTTCCAGTGGAATGATGTGAAGAATCGTTGGTGCATGAGGCATCTTGCAGCGAACTTCCACAGAAGGTTCCGTAGCAAGGACCTAATGAAGATGTTCAAGAAGCTATGTATGCAGAACCAGAAGCGGAAGTTCGACACCTTGTGGAGGCGGCTCGATCAGGAGGCTACCAAGCATGTGCATACAGAAGCAGGGGCCGTGGAGGGGGGCTCCACAAGAGTTGGGGTATTCACACAATGGGTTCAGTCCAATGCACCTGACTTGGAGATGTGGTCTTTGTTACATGATACCGGTGGGGCAAGGTATGGGATCATGACAACCAATATGTTCGAGGTTTACAATGGTGTCTTGAAGGGCGTCAGATCCCTACCGATCACGGCAATCGTGGGCGAGACTTGGAACCGTACTGTCGGGTACTTTGTGAATAGAGCCATGATGGCGAAGAAGCACCTGGACGAAAACAAGCAATACTCTGAGGTCATGCTGGCCTTCATGGACAGGAAGATGGAGAAGGCTCGTTCCCACATTGCTCAGCCCATTGATGGCTTAAGGAGGAAGTACGTCATGCGTCACATTAGAGGGGTGCGCAAGTAAGTATGCATGATTGATGATAAAGCATCTTGCACCTGCAACAAGCCCCAGCTTCTGCACAAGCCATGCTCCCATGTGTACGCGGCCTGCACGGTATGGCAGCAGGCGTCGACATAATACATATCAAATTACTACGACATGCAGCACTTGTATGCAACCTGGAGTGCAGAGTTCCATTCCTACGGGGTAGACATGCACTACAGGGAATTTGGCCAGGGGAGGTAAAGTGGGTGCCCAACGATGCACTGAAGCATGTCGGTCGTGGAAGACGACAAAGCCATCGCATCCGCAATGACATGGATAACAGCCAACGTGGGGATCGAGTTTGGCGCCCGAAGTGTAGGCTATACAAGACGATTGGGCACTCACTCAGCCAATGCCCAAACAGGCCAACATCAAGCAACGCTCCGTAGTAGCACGACGAGACGGTACGAAACTATTATGTAATTAACCTGTGCAGGATTACGTTTTAACTCACTGTTTGTTTCATTGCAGTTCGACCGGTTGCATCGTATCCACGACGAGGCTGCTCAGGCTCTGCACCGTGGGAGGGCAAATACGGTTGATCGCCTGCTGACTTCGATGTGCAGCATATACGATGACACCAGGGCTGCGATACGGACCATGAGTTGTGGTCGCCACTGAGATGACGTTGTTGCTCGACGCGGTGATGGAGTACGTCAAGCACCACCACCCCCCTCTGCACCGCCGTCAGCACCACCATCAGCACGGCCATCGTCGTCGCGTCCATCGCAGTCCGACAGTCGGCCCAGCTACGCTCGGTTGTCCTCCACGCGCTTTGGACTGGTGGTTGGACAATGCCAACTATTTGTTCATCCACTCGATTGCCATTTATGTGTAACCACATGTTCTTCTTGCAGCATTTGCAACAGGATAGCACGTTGCTACAGCCATCGTCATCACGGAGGCGACGGAGGAGTGAGCGCGCTCTCCAGGCCGACGGGGGCCCACTCCAGAGAGCGACCCTGACTCGGCGCAGCAACCAGAGCCGGCGTTGCCCGCGTTCACCCATGGCGTGCAGTCCAGCCTACAAGACCGGGACAGGTGGTTTGGGCAGACCTATCAAGGATACACAGCGCAGGAGTACATGCGCGAGTACCCTACGGCATCGTCATTCGGACAGCCGCATACCCCGGTATGCATTAACGTAGTAAGCTAAACATGTCTATTTCAAAGCCATCTAATCGTATTGCCAAAAAATGCAGGTTTACTCGGAGCAACAGGGCCATGACGTTCACAGTGGGTCATCCGCATTTCAGAGTACGCAGGTAAATGCCTTGTGATATTACTATTTATTACTAACATCGCTGCCCATGTCCTAATTCAGCTATACCATCTCAGCAGGCCGTAGACCCCTCGTCGACCGAATGGCTGAGCTCTATTTTCGGCGAGCCAACGCAAGTCCCCACACAGGCGTACGTAGGACCACCTCGGACGCAGGCCTCGTAGTATGACCTTCGAGATGCACCGCACTCCCTACCCGGTTCACCTTCTCGGAGGATCACATACGTCGTCCGAGGAGACGACGACGAGATTCATAATGAGTTTTTTGTAATTCATATTGTATAACGTCGCATGGTTTCCTGCAATTATTTATGCAATGTTGTGCAAATTATTTATTTACAGCTTGCTTTACACATACATAGATCAACCCTCCAGAACTACAACACACGATAACAATAAACATAACATAGAACAGAGCATGAAACATTACCAACATAGACGAGAATAACCTCCAGCACTACAACTTGACGATAACAATAAACACAAAAAAGAAAATAGCACACAACATTAAATTAATCTTCCACTCCAGTCTATCGAAACGATGGCGCATCTCGACAGGGTCGCTACCCCCACGACAACTCTCTCATGCCGAACAATGTCGATCCTAGTACCCATTTCATCCTCCCACACTCAGAATCGACAACTACCGGGGGCTTCCTGCGATTTCATTAGATGAAGATTTTGAAACATACCCGACACGTATTGAACGAACTGAAAACAAGCGTACTCACCGAGTGATAGGGGCACTTGTAGTAGTGTCGCCCAGGATTCGCGGCCGTGTGTGAGGTCTTACGTCTAACAACTACATTGCATTTTGGGCAAATCACCATGGGTGCCGATGAAGAGCTGCTGAGCTGACTCATATCGTCGTCCGGGGAGTGAGCACGAAAGAAAGGTACACAGATTGGGAACAACTAATGCCTGAGGTGAGGGAGAACAATGTAGGGGACTAGGTGAGGAATGGCTCCCTCTTATAGGCTCAGTGGGGGGCTCACTCACAGAGGCCACAAAATAAGAAGACGTCACGCACTGACAACACGAAACAACACATACATTGCACATACAGAATATATGGAAAGTACAACAACCAAGAAATTAAATCAAAACAACAGTTCCAGTGCCACACCATCAACATAACAACGAACACAAGAACTAAAATACGACAAAACCATAACACTCGTTGCCTATATGCCAAACGAGCCTCGTGGCACCCACATGGAGTATTGCTGAGGGGGCCGCCTCGGACGTGGCTGGCCGTCGTGGTAGTGGCACGCACATATGCAACATGTGGGATCATAAGAGCTTCCTATGTTCACGACCTCCTCGTTGCCCCTCTTGCGTTGCATCTGTTGGCGGAGGTCGTTGTTCTCCTCATTGAGAGTCTCGATTCGGTCCTCCAACTCCAATATTCGATTCCATAATGTATCCACATAACGGACAATATACCGTTCATGAGGAAGGTCGATCCAGCGGGAGAAGTCGCATTTCGCCATCTGCGGGAAAGGACGGTAAACATGGAGGGTCTATAAGCAATAACAAAAAATGTACTATTAGTAATTTGTACCCCGGAGCGTGGGCATCGGAAGAAACGACGCTCGCCATCGAACGGGCCTTCCAGGACCTGCACGACCGCGTACTCATTGTGTCTGCAATTCGGCCACGCTGGTTGAGCACGCCGGCTTGGTATCAAGCGGTACTGTGGACCGAAGATCTCCCTCCTTTCCAAGGGAAGGTCTTCCTTCGGTGACCCATATCCGACTGACCCATCAGCTTCCTACATGGTATGTTTCAGCATGAAAGAGAATGTACTTCTTTGTTTGATTTACAGGTTTCTCTGCCTACAATGTCACGGGACCCCAACCGTGCTATTTATAGCAAACGAGAGAACTTACAGCTTTGCGCAGTGACATGACAAAAGAGGACAACTTTGCGCAGTGAGATGACAAAAGATGCCAACTTTGCACAGTAACATGACAAAACATGGCAGCTTTGCTCAATGAGATGACAAAAGATGCCAGTTGCGCAGTGACGTGACAAAAGAGGATATCTTTATTTAGTGACATGACCAAAGAGGCCAGCTTTGCGCAGTGAGATGACAAAAGATGCCAGCTTTGCGCAGTGATATGACAACACATGACAGCTTTACTCAGTGAGATGACAAAAGAGGTCAGCTTTGCTCAGTGACATGACAAAAGAGGCCAGCTTTGCGCAGTGACATGACAAAACGACGCAGCTTTGCGCAGTGAGATGACAAAAGACGCCAGCTTTCCATAGTGACATGACAACACGGGCCAGTTTTGCTCAGAGAGATGACAACACGGGGCAGCTTTGCTCAGTGATATGACAAAACAGGGTAGCTTTACTTAGTGAGATGACAAAAGACGCTAGCTTTCTGCAGCAACATGACAACATGAGGCAGCTTTGCTCAGAGAGATGACAACATGGGGCAGCTTTGCTCAGTCACATGGCATGACGATGCTGCCTTTTTGCAGTGATACGGCAGAACGCACAGCTTTACTCAGTGCTACGACCACGCGGACCATCTTTACACGTTGGAGTAGAGAGAAAATGGACCCTATAAATTGGTGTGCATTCCATTTCGCAGGCCACACTGCACTTCCAAACCCCACACTACACCGCGCTTCCTTCACCCCACCGGGATGGACAAAAAAACCAGAAGAAGCAATGGGACAAGATGGTGAAGGAATGAGAGGAGACCCGTGACCTAGTACGGTCAGCTACCGCCCGCGATGAGAAAATAAGGGCTATTGCGGCCCGGGTAGAACAAGCCCAGCGTGCTACGAGGTCTGCTCCCCGCAATGAGCAGCCGCATAGCAACAACCTCATTCCGAACGTCCCCACCGAGCGTTTGCCGCAACTCCCACCTGAGGGGGAGACACCCCCTTTGTTGGTGCAGGGACACGTGCAAGTTCTTCAAGTCTAACCACCGCATCAGCCTAGGTATGCGTTACTGGGGTTGCGCAAACTACTCCAGTGACTACCCCGACCGCCGTTTTAACACCGCAACCTATCGACAGCTGGTAACGACCACATGCACCATTTTCCCCTACCTTTTGTCCTTCACAGCATGCACTAACAATCTCTCCCCTGTATTTACAGTCTCCGGAGCCCCTATGTGGCTACCGCAAATGGATCGATCTTGAGATCCACCCTGCGGACCAATGGACCCTCGACTTCGATGAGTGGAATGTCACACGGGAGAAGGAGTTGCTGGAGGAGGAGCGCTGCAAGAACGAGCACACCCTGCGTATACAACGCGAGACGCAAACCCATCTCGAAGCGTGCATGCGTAGGGAGAGGGAGGCTCGCGAGATGGAGCGCGAGAGAAAGAGGGAAATGGCGGCTAAGGCAAAAGAGGCCGCGGAGGAGTTCAACGCCGAGCGGGCAAAGAAGGGAAAGTGGTCCCGGTCCACACAGTAGGTCATACAACCAGTTGGGTGGGTTAGTCGTATATCATGCTATATGTTATGCATGTAATAAAAATGTACGTGGCATATTACTCCCAACTGTATTATGAAGTTTATTTCTATTCAGATAAGCTTATTATCTCGTCTTTTCGCATTCAATGATTCACGTAGCAACTCATTTAACAATATTAACATGCCGATTCTCACCGTACACAAATTCTCAGTAACATCAAAATATCACTTACCACTGTATGTATCGATTGTTCTACGGTCAATCGTTCCTAAAAAAATTTACCAAAATTTTTTATGCATCTACAACTTACAACTCATCAGACTTTTTTCCAGTTTACAGCTACAAAATTAACAAAACTTATAAAATTCACGGGCATTGCAAACCCTAAAAACAGACCAAACCCTAAAAATCACTGCGCTGACCGGTCTACAGTGTGAACGCGCGGTCGGAATGGAGTCGTGCGGTCAGGATTGCAGTCGTGCGGTCGGCACCGGTGGTCATGCGGTCGGAGCGGAGCACAGTGCGACGACCCAGCTACAGTGCGGTTGTGCGGTACCGGACCGCATGACCAGATACACGTCGGCGCCGGGTGGTCGCGCGCTCAGGCAGGGGGTCATATTTGAAAATTTTTTGATTTGGAGGCTAGATTTGGAATTTCGGGTATGTTCAAGGCTACATGTATTCAAAATTCCTAGTTTTTCAGAATACATCGCTGTTTGGAACAGCTTTATACCTTCAATGCATAGGATGCGCATCCTTGGGGCAAGCCGCCGCCCGTGCGGTCTGCACTTTGCACGAGAAAATATAGATAAGATCTGGTTTGTTGGTGACTCGAGAGCAAAAGAACAAGACAAAGGGAGAGAAGGCGAGCGGATGGCCTACGGGCGCCGGTGCCGTCGCTATTGCTGGATGCTGTAATCAAGCTCGCTTGTGGCAAGAGAGATGTGGCGCCTTCGAGCAGTGTAGCAGCGGCTCGGCCCAGGGCCGGCCCTGAGGGGGGGCAAGAGGGGCGGCCGCCCCGGGCCCCCAAAATTCAGGGGCCCCCACATACTATATAGAGTATATACATGCAACAAATAGAAGGTATGGTTAAATACTTTAATACTTATATATATAATGAAGGGTTTGCTTTGAGTATGATCATTGCCAAAGATATTACAGCTCAAATGAATGTAGAGCCATCATTTCCAGTTAAGCGGCGTGTTCTTCGGAAGAAACAATTTGATGAAATTGATTGTGATGAAGCAGTTTTGCAAGCTGAGAAGGAATTTGAAGTTAATTATTTTTTTTGTTATGGTTGATATGGCAATCAATTCATTGAAAAGTAGATTTCAAGAACTCTAAACATTCGGAAGTATATTTGGATTTTTAATGAGTTCAACAACATTGAAGTCATTGGATCGAACTAAATTAAAAGAATGTTGTACAAAATTTGCAGAAACTTTCTCTCTAGATGGTTCATCTGATGTTGAGTTAAATGATCTAATTTCTGAGTTAAGTGTTATGCAATTGACTTTATCAGATAAACCAATGTCTGCTATGGAGATCTTTGAGTTTGTCAAAGAAGCGGATTGTTATCCTAATATTTTTATTGCTTATCGGATTTTATTTATTATGCCTGTGACTGTGGCATCAGCTGAAAGAAGCTTTTCAAAGTTGAAATTGTTGAAGAATCATTTAAGGTCAACAATGTCTCAAGAGTGGTTAAACGGTTTGGCAACTTTATGTATTGAGAAGAAATTATTGGATGAGATTGATATCAATACCATTATCAATGACTTCGCATCTAGAAATGTTAGAAGAAATTTTTAAGGTAATATCTATGAACTTTTTGATATGAATTTTTCTTTCATACATAACGCATTTTAAGTGTTTGTTGGTAAAATTTTATTTATTTATATATATATATATATATATATATATATGTAGATTTATATTTAAATATTTATACTGGGCCCCTATTTCTAGTTTCGCCCCGGGTCCTTAAAATCCCAGGACCGGGCCTGGCTCGGCCAGGTGTCCCAAAAGTGGTGTGGCAGTGGGCCCTGAGCTCTGGCAACGCAAGCAGCGCCCCATGCTTGAGTAGGCTCTTCTCTTCCCTTATCCCTCAAGCCTCACCCCCTCCCCCCTCGCTCGCTCGCTTTTTCTTGTTCCATTTTGCTAGTTGTTGTTGCAATTTTCTCATCTCCATTGCCGACAGGATGAAGCCTCCGTTATGCCATTTCGTGTGACAGAATGAGGCATTTCGGTCATTCCGGCCTGTATCGAAACGAAATTGTTAAGGCTGGTACGTACCAAGTACCTAGCTAAGCTTAGCGAGATTTGGACACTATTGGACTCCATGGACACCCGAAATTCCAGTTTTGGCCCCCAAATGAAAAAAATTCAAGATTTGGACCCCTCTCGCGCGCGTTTAACACCGGCGTGACATGTGTCGATCGTGCGGTACTGCACCGCGACGACCCGCTGCCCTCGCGCGCCGCCCGCCAGCGCGCCCACGCCGCCCGCTCCCGCCGAAAGCGCGTCCCGCCGTCGCGCGCCGCCCAGCCGCGCCCGCGCCGATCGTGCGGTGAGGAAGCGATCGCGCGCGCGCGCGGAGGGCAGCGGTCGTGCGATGCAGTACCGCACGACCGGACACGTGTCGCGCTGGCGTTAAACGCGCGGTGAGGAGGGGTCCAAATCTGGAATTTTTTTCATTTGGGGGCCAAAACTGGAATTTTGGGTGTCCATAGGTCTAATAGTGTCCAAAATTCAATGGAACTGTTGATTTCTTGGTGTTGTTGCAAGTAGGAAAAATTAGTTCTATACCATTGAAATTTCGCGACTCTAGCTCTATAGCACTGAATTTATCCGGTTCACTTTAATACCAACGAAATATCCATTCGTTCTCTTTTATACCACTTCATCCATCTCTGGTAGCATTTATTCCCTTATTAATTTGTTCGCCCGAATGCGCCACGTGAAGTTCCAAAAACACCTTGCCCTTGAATTAGTTGGGGATGGGGCCTAGCTACCATGGATTGGGAGCTGAGGTTCTGGGCGGCGGACTGCGACATGCATGGTCAGATTTGCCGTGGTTTTGTTGTGGTTTTTTCTTTTCTTTTTGGCTGTAAGAAGCAATTGATTTTTTGTGTTTCGCAATTTTGTTTTGGATGTGCAATTCAGCTGTAATTGTAAGATCTGATTTGGCTTGCTTAGTTAAATTGAGAAGTTTCGATCTGATTTGGGTAAGATTCGATGAGGATTGCTTTATTGTTTGCTAGATCCAGAGATTTATATTCTTCCATTATGAGATGGGAGTTTCAGATTGTTCGGCCGAGGTGGTCTCCGTTTTGGACGAGATTGTGTTCTGGTCGGCGGCGTGCAACAACTGCACATGCCGCCTGGGCACTGTCCAAGCACTGATATTGTTGCGGCCGAGTGGCTCCGGCGAGCTCACGCCCGAAGACGTTAAATGACCACCGCCGGAGGAAAGAGGAATACCCGTTCCAAGTAGTTTGTGGAATACCCGTTCTAAGTAGTTTGTGCTTTTAGATTCTGGCTATGAGAAGTTAGAAGTTGAAACGAGCGCGTCGGTTTCCTTTTTTTTTTTAATTTTTGTTTTTTCTATTGTCTATGGATATACGACGGTATTTTTCTCTTTTTAATTAAATAATTTGTAAAAATGTAACAATCATTATATATAATTTTAGTCAAAAGATAATAGACGGAAGCTACAATCGAATTGAATAGCCACTAAAGCAAAGAATGAGCAGGGTCAAGGAGTAGGGATGAAAACGGATTGGATAGTTTCCGATCGATCTAGATAAAAACGAATACGGATTGTGTCGGATCGGATTTTCTTCGGATAATTCTCGGATCGGAAACAAATATGGATTTTTATTGTCGGAAATGGATATGAATACAGTAGACCTAATATCCGGTGAATACGGATACGAATACGAATTATCCGGATAATATAGATCCGGATATCTGAGATTTCAGCCTAATATTGTCTAGCCTAAGCCAGCCTCTCTCATCTCCCCTGCCACCAGCCCACTAGCAAATATTTGTGTTTATTAAAAATAAATTTAGTATTATTGGTAGATTAAAATTTGTACCGATTAAATTGATGTACTTCCGTTTAAATCATTCTGATGCAAATTTAAATTCTTAATTAATTTATTAGTCACATGTAAATGGTAGAAATCCATTAAGAATTATTTACGACTTTAGAAAAAATTAACTGTCATTTGAAGATTTAAAATATGTACAATGATATGACTATTATGGATAAAAATACTTATGCTTATTTAGATTTCATTAATGTTTTGACAAGATAAACTATTTATGTGTTTTTATTGATTTTAGATGTATAGTTTAAGTGGTTTTCATGTTCCGATAAATATTCGTGACTGTATTCGTTTCGATTCGTATTCGCTCCGTATCTGTATTCAATATTATTCGTATTTGTATTCATATCCGAGGTATCCGTATTCGTATCCGCATCTGAGGAAAAAAATGAAAACAAATATGATAAAGGCATTATCTGTCTGTATTCGATCCGTTTGCATCCCTATCATCGAGGCATTGCGGGAGGGCAAAATAGTCACATTAAATGGCAAAGTCTCTCAAGTTGATGGTAGTGGTATAAACGGGAACAAAAGGATATTTTACTGGTATTAAAATGAACCAGGTAAGTCCAACAATATATATAGCTAAAGTCGTGAAATTTCAACTGTATTTAACCAATTTTCCCTTGCAAGTACACAATATGACTTAGCTAGCTACGAGTAGGTACGGTTTGTTTAACTTAAACTAGTGTCATGTTTCGACGTTAGTGGTGCACATAACTTCACTTTTCTTTAACTAAAATCTGTGGGCTTTTTGAGTTGCGATTTTGCCTATTGTCTTATAATTTTTTAATTCTGACTATTCGTAATTAATAGTACAAAAAAGAGAACGGTCATATATGATTTTAACTGATATACCTGAACTCGATACATTGTCTACTATAATCTACATGTAGACCTTGCATTTAAAAGACACATTGTTTTAAAAGCTAGTTACTGTTGTAGAAAGTGATAACTAAAGGGCCTATTCTTTTGTGGCTTTTGGTTTTTCTACAGTAAATAGCTTTTAAACGGAGTGCCTTTTCAAGATGATATCTACTAGTTAATTGTAGTACATACTGTTCCGACTTCATTTATATTAGCAAAAGCTATATATGAATTTCAATTACTCAGTAATTTCTCATACAAACAGCTAAAAGTTACAAACAATAATCAAAAGTCATAGACCGTAGCCACAAAAGAACAAACCTAAAATCAAAGAAAAAAGATTCCAGCCTTAAGCTGTGCAGACATTTCAAAATTCAAATAGTACAGTACTAGCATGAGTGCTTCGTTGTAGATGTATTCGGCTTTATATTGTACTAATGATTCGTAGCAGGGTCACGAGTGAAGGTGCAGAATTTTGGACATATTTTTAGTCCCGTCGCAGAGAAATACCAAAAGTGACTTCTCTTTCCGTGGAATTTCGCTTTTGGCCTCCTGGCGCGGCCGTCCACCGCGCAAGCCCCATGACACGGCTCCTGACCGCACGAGCCCAGCTGGCGCGGCCACCTACCGCGCTAAGCCCAACTGGCGCGGCTTAGCCACAGCGCAAAGCGCCTAGCTAGAGGTAGCGATTCCTGGTAGAAGCTAGCAGTTGTGTGAGTGATTCCCGATCGGTTGGCCTTCAGTTTCGAGCTTTTAATTTATTTTTTACTATTTATAAATTTTATCTTTTTTTTTAAAATTTTTAGCTTTTTGTTAAGCTTTTTTGCCGGTTCTTTTTTCCCGTATGTGTTTATATTATACGTAATGGGCTAGCATATTTTTTATATATTTTTTAATTCTTTTAAGTTTAATTATACTAAATAAGGCTCTGTCAGCTGCAGTATTTTTTTCAGCCAGCTACAGTGTTTTCAGCCATAAGCCACCAAAAAAGCCCAACTGATCACCACCCGAAGTGTGAGTTTATGTGTGTTTTGTACAGTAGATATTAGGTAGGATAATTAGCTAGTATATTTTATTGGTATAATTAACTACATAGATAAATTGGTGTAAGGAAATTTGCGTAGAATTAAGGGGTGTAAAAATAAAATTTATGGGTATGCTTAGAGCATAAATACTTATACTAATACTAATAATTATATGCTGTTTAGGTGTCGCTCGGTTGGGCTAAAAAAGTGGTTTATGACTGAAATTTCACTGTAACTGGATGAAATTACATTGTAACTGATGGTGACTTATTTGGCCTAACTAAACTTTAAAAGAAAAAGAAAAAATAGGTTAGCTTATCACAGATAATACAAACGAATACGGGAAAAAAGAACCGACAAAGAAGCTAAAAAATCAAAAAAATCAGAAAAAAACAAAATTTATAAATAGTAAAAAATAAGTCAAAAGTTAAAAGCTCGAGTTAAAATAAGCAGAGCCTAGTGGCGTCCAGCGTTTGGCGTTATGGAAGTGCATTGTAGGGCGTGCTGGAAGATAACCCTGAGTGTCCATTGACTCTCCGTGTTGAATGATATATTTCAATTGCTAGCGTAATAGTCATCAATCCATGCACCGTACGGGCTAGCAATTTAAAAAAAATGCACTCTTCATCTTTACACAAAATTATGTTATATATTTTGTAGAAATATTTTTTAACATTGCTATAGTCAAAATCTTTTTTGTAGCATGTTAAAAAATATTTCTACAAAATATATAATATAATTTTGCGTAAAAATGAAGAGTGCATTTTTTGAATTGCTAGCCCGTACAGGTTCATGGATTGATGACTATTACACTAGCAATTGAAAGAGTCAATGGACACTCAGGGTTATCTTTCAGCATGCCCTCAAACATTGGACGCCACTAAGCAACATATAATTATTAGTATTAGTATTATTATTTATGCTCTAACCATACTCATGAATGTCATTTTTACACCACCTAATTCTACAAAATTTTCTTACACTAATTTATCTATGCAGTTAATTATACCAATAAAGTATACTAAGCTAGTTACCCTACCTAATATCTACTGTACAAAACACACATATAAATGCGCACTTCTAATCACTCACCCAACTAGCTTGCACCAGTAATTGCTACCTCTAGTGCGCGGTTACGGGGTGGGTGCACTTTGCGCGGTGGGTTGGCACGCCAGGGGCTTGGCATGGTGGGTGGCCGCGCTAGGTGGCCTTGTGTGGTCAAGGTCGCGCTAGGGTGTTTGCGCGGTGGGGGCCGCGTCCGGAGGCCAAAAGCGGATTTCCATGAGAAGGGGGGCCAGTTTCGGTATTTCTCTAAGATGGAGGGCTAAATATGTGCAAAATTCGCAGTTCATAGGTACTGTGTTTGGTTTGGTGGTCAAGCTCTTAACCACGCCCACAGGATGTAGGAGCCGGTGTTTGGTTGGAATGCAACTTTTCTATTCTCTTTCTCTGTTTTTGTCCCTGTTTTCTCATACGTGTCAGCAGACTATTCATTTTACTTTATTTTTTATGGGTCTATAATAATATCCACCCTTTTTAGACTGCTGTCACGTGTGAGAGAACACAGGAAAGAGAATAAGGAAGCTGTATTCATTTGGTTGAAGGTGTTCTCAGGATGTGTTCGGTTGGGGGGCCGAGCCTCAACTAGGCCGGTGCGGAGCAGTTGTTTGGTTGGATGGGTGAGGTTTTGGACTAGTTCCGTGGATGCAAAGATTCGCTTTCGGCCGAGCCTTAGAGAGCTCGGGAGCCAGGGCCACAGGATGCATGATTAAAATCTAATTAGTGCATATTAAGAGTAATTACTGTAAATTAAGACGGATTACGGGCTTTGACCTTTTAACCTTATTAGTTTGAGTAGTACATGCAAATTAAGCCCACGGCCTAACTTAATTAACATGCCAACACTAGTAGATATCATAATTATTCACTGTTTGGCTCAGCAATCCCCATCTCCCTTGACCTCACGGGCCATCAGCGCTAGGATTGCAAACGAGGATCCACCCCCTTCCATGGCCTATCTAGAAGACACTGCGAGCTCAATTGCTCTAGCAGCAGCAACTGCACGTCTGCACTAGTAGCTAGTCCTCCCTTCCCGCATATCGAGTTGCTCTTTTGGACTATGATTTATAGTTTTTAACTATAATTTATTAGTCTATTAAATAATGATTACTGAAAAAAGCCAAAGTCAATAACCAATTGAAAAAGATAAAAAGAACTGAACTGTCATATTCTCCCTTCGTTGGCCAAACCCTAGGTCCAATCTGCAGCTCATCAACTACAAATTTTGCATTGCGCTTCTGCTCGGCCGCTATTGGGAATGCCAATATGGGCACAACCATATCAATGCTCTCCACTAGGGGTGGAAAATGGTAACGGATAATTTATTTTATCCGATATTCGTATCCGAGAAAACACGAATGTGGTAAGCAAAATCCGTATTCGAGAATATTTGTTTCCGTATTTGAGAGTATTCGTATTCGTGTTCGTATTCGAGAATATTTGTATCCATATTCGAGACTATTTGATTAATATTTGATCCGTTTCTAGAACCCATGAAAAATCCGTACAAATTTTGTGATTCAAAATTTGAATTTAGATGGTTTAAAACTGGTAACCGGTCAAAAACCAGTGAAAAATCAGCAAAATCGCTAGGAATCTGTTTTATCCGATATGCGTATCCAAGAAAATCCATATTTGAAAATATCCGTATTCGTATTCGAGAATATTCGTATCCGTATTTAAAAATATTTGAATTCGTATTCATTTTAAAAATATGGATTCGTATTCGTATTTGAGACTATCCGATCGTATCCGATCCGTTTCCACCCCTACTCTCCACCATCGAGTTCCACCCCGAATTTGGCAGGGACGTGAGAACTCCATTCCGATTTGGTTGATGATACCTTGGGCCGCCATCTCCGAACCGGTCCTCTGGATCAAACCAATTGGACCGGACCACCCATAAAAAGTCTAGACCGGATCAGTCCAACCCAACTGCAATCTCCTGCGACTGTGCCCTGCTCAGCTTGTGAGCCAAATGCGACGTGCAGAACCGGCCGGTTCATGGCAAGCCTCGAGTCGAGCACACGTCACGGTCTATGGCCTGGACCGGTTCAGAGGCAAGCCACATCATGATTGGGATTGGGAACTCCTGGTTCCACAGGTCGAGACCGGTTCGAGCTCGTCGAAGGAATTGGCGACAATGCCCCGGCTCGAACCCATGCACATGGAGCTCTCGCACACAGGCCAAATGCCCCCTTATTCGCGCCCTGATCGGGGGCGCCCAGCCCAATAGGCTGGTGGGCCCCTGTCGCCAGCGCCACATAAATAGAGGTGGGGGCCGGGGCGGCACGCAGACCAAGGTTCACCGTGCCGCCGCCATCCCCACCGACAAACCCTAGACCGATCGGAAAGGGGGCGCTCCAGCGACGGGAAGTTCCACCACCGCCGCCACCGAACGTCGCCGCCAGGGAGACGCCACCTTCTTCCCCGACCGTCGCTGCCCGTGCGCAGACCTCACCAACGAACCAGCGATGGCCGGCTCTTCATCCAGCGCGACGGACGGTCGGTACCCCTAACCCTATTGATCTCCCTCTCCGTGTATCACTCGAACCCGATTAGAACCCCTCTAGATCTAAACCCTAGGAGATCCTAAAGCAAATCTAACAATGGTATCAGAGCGCCCTAGGCGTAGATCTTAGATGGGGAAAAGAAAAAGAAAGAAAAGAGGGGAAGGACGAACCCTAACCCGAACCCTAACCCTAGAAAAGAAAAGACCGGGACTTACGCCGCCGCCGCCGCCGGGCGCGCGGGAGACCGATCGGGCCGTGGCTCGCCGGCGCCCACGTGCGGGCCACCGCGCGCGCGGGACAGATCCGAGCGAAGCGCGCGAAGGGGCGCCGACACGAGCCGCTGACGGCGGCGCGCGCTCCTCTCGGGAGCGCGACGCCGACGAGACGGCCCGCGGCGGCGCCGGTCTTCTTCTCCTTCTCCGGCGGCGTGGACGAAGCCGCCGCCGCCGCGTTCGCTCGGGCGCGAGGCGAGAGAGGGGAGAGGAGAGAAATGACCTAGGGTTACGGGGGCGTCCGCCGTGCGCCGGTTTTGATCGGGCGAAAATGACGCCACCGCCGATGGCGACGACGGATCGAGATAGTGCCGAGGCGTCGGGCCGCTTCCGCCCAGCGGCGAGCTTTCCAGCCAGCCAAGTTGCGGCGCCGCTCGCGCTCGGCCGTGAGGAACGGGAGCCGTCGGATGTAAATCCGACGGCTGATGGATGGCGCCGAGACGGATCGGGCCGCCGAAGGCCGCGGCCGCGCGGGATTGAAGCCGTTGGATTCACATCCAACGACTGAGACCGCATGGGCGCGGGGGAGAGGCGCGACGCGCGCGCTCGGTTGGGCCGCGCGCTCGGCTGGTCTGAGAAAGATGGGCCGCGCGCGCGGTGGCCGGGGCAGGCCGCCGTGGGCCGTGGCCGGGCTGAACAGGCCGAATTGGCCGTATGAACAGTAAAATCCAGAAAATTGATTTTAATTGTTTTCAGAAGCTCTTTTGAGTGTATTTGAATGAATTTTGCACCAAAATCTCTGTAAATTTTTGCACCAACGTGTTAATTTTTCCAGAGATTAATGTATACAGTATAATGCTTCTGTATAATGAATTATTTTTAGAATAATTACAGTTTCCGCTGCAAAAGTTAATGTTGATTGATTATTAAATTCGAACCAACGGGAGAATTTAATTTTGGAAAAATAGATATAATTTCCAGAGATTTATGATATTGTTATTTTCTGACCAACGTTGATAATAACAGTATTATAATTTTTTTAATTGATGATTTTATGCATTATTTCTATTTCTGCCCAACGGTGATGTAGATTTAATGTATAGATAAAATTGATTTAATTGTACGTCGTATTTTTGACCAACGTTGGAAATAAGACATATAATTTTTCTGTTACATTCTCACTTTATTTGAACTATTTTTCAGGCGGATACAACTTGATGGGTTGTATCAGAGAGATCCCCACTCTCAAAGGAGATAATTATGGAGAGTGGAAGAAAAAGATAGACTTAACGTTTATCTTGGCTGAGGTGGACTGGGTCCTCACTACAGCACGTCCCACTGAGCCTATGGCACCAGTGAGGGATCAAAATGAGGATGATACTGCTTGGCATAAAAGACAGAGGGATCATGCTCCCCTACAGCTGTCTTATGACCTTGAGCATAAGAAATGGACCACAGCCAACAAGAAATGTAAGGCTGTGATAAACAACACAATTGAGCCTGCAATTGTGGGCTCAATCGCAGAGTGTGACACTGTCACAGAGTACCTTGATAAAATAAAGAGTCAGTTCACTGGCTCTTCAAAGACTTATGCTACACAGCTGATTAAGCAGCTTGTGACAGAAAGGTACTTTGGTAATGGCAGTGGCATAAGAGAGCACATACTAAGGATGAGCAACTTGGCATCCAAGCTTAAACCAATGGATTTGGCTCTCAAGGATGAGCTCCTTATTCATTTGGTTTTTGCTTCCTTGCCGAAAGAGTTTGACACCTTTGTTGTCAACTACAATATGCAGCCCGAGAAATGGGACTTGGAAAAGTGCATAGCTATGTGTGTGCAAGAGGAGGAAAGAATTAAATCCTCACATGGTGGTTCTATCAACTATGTGAAGGATAACAAGAAAAAGAACTTCAACAAGAACTCCTTCTCAAAGAATAAGGAAAAGCATCATCCATCACCTCAACAGAATAAGTTTGTTTGTAGACAAAGATCGTGTCTTCATCAGAAGAAGACAGACACTACAAGAAGAACATCACGATTACTTAAAGATGATAATGGCAAAGAAAGGTGAGAACATTATTACCTATGTAAATGAATCCCTGTATGTGCAATATTCGAAATCCACTTGGTGGATTGACTCAGGAGCAACTGTTCATGTTGCTAATTCTTTACAGGGATTTCGTTCGACGAGGACTACGCAAAGAAAAGAAAGATGCATTAAAGTCGCAAATGGAGTCCAAGCTGAAGTTGAAGCCGTTAGCGATCTTTCATTAGAGCTAGCTGATGGCTTCATTCTTTTTACTTAGAGATGTTCTTTATGTACCCTCTTTACAGAGGAATTTGATTAGTGTTTCAAATTTGGACAATGATAGTTATGATTGTCATTTTGGAAATGGAAAATGTGAAATAATGTTTAATGACAAATGCATTGGTCTTGCCATCAATCAAGACGAGCTTTATTTATTGTCACTTCGTGAAAATGTGAATTCCGTATGTGATGTGAATGAGCGTATATCCTCGCCTGTGAATGCGAACAGAAAACGAAAGAGAACTCATAATGAATCGTCGAAATTATGGCACTGTCGTTTAGGCCATATTTCGAGGGGGAGAATAGAAAGACTATTTAAGAATGAAATTCTTCCTCTATTAGAGTTCTCAGACCTAGAACAATGCAGAGAATGCATTAAAAGGAAAATATGTAAAGAAAATTAAGAAAGACGCCAAAAGAAGCACAGGAGTTCTACAAATTGTTCACACAGACATTTGTGGTCCTTTTCTGTGAAAAGTGTGGATGGTTATGATTCGTTCATAACATTCACGGATGATTACTCCGTTATGGATATATTTATCCAATCAAAGAAAGAAATGAAGCCTTGGATAAATTCAAGATATTTAAGGTGAAGTTGAAAACCAACACGATTTAAAGATTAAGATAGTCCGATCGATCGTGGGGAGTACTACGGTCGACATACCCCATATGGACAAGTTCCTTGACCTTTTGCAAGGTTTTACAGAAAATGGAATAGTGGCCCGAGATTCTACAGGCGAACCTCGGCAAAATGGAGTAGTGAAAGACGCAACCGTACTCGATGGATATGGTGCGAAGCATGATGAGCTATTCCACACCGCCATTGAGTTTATGGATGGAGGCATTGAAAACCGCCATTCATATTCTCAACAGAGTACCTAGTAAGTCGGTGCCCAAAACACCGCATGCGAGTTGTGGACGGAAGAGTTCCTCACTAAACCACTTACGTGTGTGGGGAGTCTGCTGAGGCTAAAGTATTTAACCCAAATCTTGGGAAGCTTGATCCCAAAGCAAGAAGTTGCTATTTCATTGGCTACCGAAAAGTCAAAAGGTTTTCGTTTCTACCGTCTGAGACGGATATACAAAGTTTGTAGAAACGAGACACGCTGTCTTCTTAGAGGATGAAATGATGAGAGGAAGTATGGTAGCTCGTGAGATTGATCTTGAAGAGAAGCGGGTGTATGCGCCCACTCCGATGATTCAAGAGCCATTCTTCACATTACCTGCTGTCGCTGCACCGACGGTGCAAGACGCTGTGGTGCCAGCACCTGTTATTGTTCCTCCTGTGGCAACAATGAATGAGAATGAAGAACCTGTTCTTCAGGATCCTATAGAACCCATTGCCACAGATGAGGGGAGCAACACAATGACCTTAAATGTAAGATGTACCAAATGAGGAGGCCCAGGAGGTCTCAAAGAGTAAGAAGATCAGTTATTTCTGATGATTATCAGATTTATCATACAGAGGAATTTCAAATGGAGGATGATCCCACCTCATTTGAAGAAGCCATGAGAAGCAAAAATTCCTCAAAATGGCTTGAGGCCATGGAAGAGGAAATGAGGTCCATGAAGGCTAATAAAGTCTGAAACTTGGAAATTATTCCTAAAGGAGCCAAAACAGTAGGCTGTAAATGGGTCTACAAGACAAAGCTTGACTCCCAAGGGAATGTAGAAAGATACAAAAGCGCGACTTGTGGCAAAAGGCTTTACGCAAAGAGAAGGGATTGATTACAATGAGACCTTTTCTCCAGTCTCATGTAAAGATTCCTTCAGAATCATAATGGCATTAGTAGCACATTATGATTTAGAGTTACATCAGATGGATGTAAAGACGGCATTTCTTAATGGAGATTTGGAGGAAAATATTTACATGGCACAACCGAAAGGTTTTGTCGTGGAAGGAAATGAAAGAATGGGATGCCGCCTAAAGAAATCGATCTATGGGTTAAAGCAAGCTTCAAGACAGTGGTACTTGAAGTTTGACAGTACAATAAGAAAATTTGGGTTTAAAGAAAATGTAGAGGACAATTGTGTTTATGCAAAGTTTAAAGATGGGAAGTTTATCTTCCTAATCCTGTATGTGGATGATATCCTACTAGCTAGTAGTGATGTTAGTCTGCTACTGGAGACAAAGAAGTTTTTGTCCTCAAACTTTGATATGAAAGATCTTGGTGAAGTTTCGTTCGTTCTAGGGATCGAAATTCACCGGGATAGAAACAAAGGGACATTGGGACTATCGCAAAAGACATACATAGAGAAAATCTTAAAGAAATTTGGTATGCATAAATGTAGTCCTTCACCTGCACCTATAGTCAAGGGCGACGGATATGGGGATTTTCAATGCCCCAGAACCGAGATGAGATCGATCAAATAAAAGCGGTTCCATATGCTTCAATTGTCGAAAGCTTACAAGATGCTCAAGTATGCACACATACGACTTAGAATTTGTTACTGGGTTACTTGGCGATTCGAGCAATCTGGAATAGAACATTGGAAATTGATAAAGAAAGTCTTGCGTTATTTGCAAGGAACAAAAGGCCTCATGATGACATACTGAAGATCGATTCACTCCATATAGTGGGGTATCTGATTCGATTTTGTGGGAGATGATAGAAAGTCTACATCCGGATATGTGTTCACTCATTGGAGGAGTTATATCGTGGAAAATCTCAAAGCAAACCGTCACTACATCGCCCACAATGTATGCCGAGTTTGTAGCATGTTATGAGGCTACGGGCGGTGAAGCGGCTAAAGAAGTTCATACCCGGTTTAAAAGTGGTTGACGACATCAATAGACCACTTAAGTTGTATCTGCGATAATGAACCCGCGATAATGTATGCCCACAACAATAAGTCAAGTGGTGCTGCCAAACACATTGACATAAAGTACTATGTTGTGAAAGATAAAGTTCGGGATCAAATTATAAGTCTTGAGCATATAAGTACCGCAAAGATGTTAGCGGATCCGCTTACTAAAGGCTTACCACCCAACGTGTTCAGAGAACATGTAACCGGCATGGGTTTAAGGAAAGCCTATGATTTCGGACTAAAAGATGGCCCAAAAGATTAAAGTAACTATTTCGAGCAGAGGTGTATTGTAGTGTTGAATCTATCGGCGATTGATCGTGACGATGAGACATGTTCTATGCACTAATCTGTGATGGAATGTGTAAAGGCAAAAGTAATTAAAGATAAAGCATAGATTGAGATCAAGGGGGAGAATGTTAGAATGATCTCAGGGTATTTGGCCCAACGGCCAAATGCCCCCTTGTTCGCATACGATCGGGGCGCCACCAATAAGTGGTGGGCCCTCTGCGCGCCGCCACATAAATAGATGTGGGGGCCGGGGCGGCACGCAGACCAAGGTTCACCGTGCCGCCGCCATCCCCACCGACAAACTCTAGACCGATCGGAAAGGGGGCGCTCCAGCGACGGGAAGTTCCACCACCGCCGCCACCGAACGCCGCCGCCAGGGAGACGCCACCTTCTTCCCCGACCGTCGCTGCCCGTGCACAGACCTCACCAACGAACCAGCGATGGCCGGCTCTTCATCCAGCGCGACGGACGGTCAGTACCCCTAACCCTATTGGTCTCCCTCTCCGTGTATCACTCGAACCCGATTAGAACCCCTCTAGATCTAAACCCTAGGAGATCCTAAAGCAAATCTAACATGTCCCAGTGTGGGCCGGTCGGCTCTGGCTCGTCGAAGGGAGGGTGGAGATCGCCTTTCGTGAGGTGGAACCCGGGCAAGCCGTGGACTGGGAACGGCTCGGACGGCGAGCTCACGTGCCCGTGCGGCTTGTGCAGCTTGACCGCCGCGGAGACGTAGGAGGCGAAGGAGCCGATGCCGAGGGAGACGAGCCGTGGCACGTCGAGGTCGTCGGCGACGTACTTGGCCCACACGAGGAAGCCGTCGTACTCGTGGATGAGCGCGGCCGTGAAAGCCGCCCGGAGCGCGAAGACCGCGGAGAGGACGTCGACGAAGAGGGACACGGACGGGAGCTCATCCGTGCTCTGTGGACCGTCGTCGGATGGGAGCGGCAGCTCGACGACGACGGCCGCGGCCGCGCCGGCGAGGCCCGCGCTGATGAAGGGCGCGTTGCGCGGGGTGGTGAAGAAGGTGACATCGCGTCGGCGGCCGAGGAGGAGCCGCGGGAGGTGGGGGAGCGGCGTGGCGTGGCCCTTGGCCATGAAGGGGAACATGGCAACGTGACGGAGCTCCGGACATGCAGCCATGGTGCAACTCTTGGTGTCTCGCTGTGTCTTGTAAGTTGCAGCGGTGGTGGTCGCTATATACTCTCATGCAGAAGCTGAAGTTGAGAACTGACTAGAGAATACGTTATCACGCCATAGTATAAAGCCGGGAGCATCTCATGCGTACCTCAAGCGAAGGCATCGTGCTCTGTAGGATGCGAAATGGACACTCCGTTTTCATTCCTTGGACTTGGTACGACAGAGCACTGTTGATTAGGTACTTTAGCAACCATGGATGCTGTGCTACGACTATTTGCGACCTCTCAATCTGAAGCGTGAATGTTGAGATAGGGAGAAGATGTCGCGGTTGTTATGCATATCCTCCTTTTCGAGTTTTGATCCTCAAAGCAGAGGATCAGCTTCCGTTGGTGACCACAAGGTAGATGCTTTCGAAAAATACGCAATTTCTGAGTCAGTTTTCAGAAATCTTGGAGATTTTGTAGTTTGGCTGATCCCTTTGCTTGCACTTGCACATGTCGTCGTTAATAGACATCACCCTTCACAATTGTCATGATTATTGCTGTTATCAACTAGCAGCCTAACACACTTGATCTTTTCTTTTCTTTTTTCAAGTTTTCCTTTTTTCTAAAAAGAGCTGTCCTTGTTCAGATTTCCTCATGTGATTTGGATGACATTGTGAACGTGGGCTCCCTGAATAACTGCTTCAGTTAGCATCCTGGTGAATGGTAGCCTCAACTTCTCAAATCTGATGCGGCGGCACTGATTCAGCAGGGTAACAATTATTGTAGCATGTCCAGCACCGCTAAGTAAAGCTAACAGCTTCAACCTAATCAAATAGATTCTATTAATTGCATAACAATGAGATGGTGTAACTACGATAATGATACCATGAGCTTCAGCAATGTTGCAGAGCAAGAACTGAAGAATGGACGGAGACCGGACAAATTGGCACTTACCCAACAAAACATATTTCATAATGAACATATCTCTTGCTACAATATATCAGTCTTATCGCAGTGGAAAAGGGAAACCAAATTACATAAGATGAGCACCAACCACGAGGCTTACTAGAGATAGTGACAACCCATGCTAGGACAGAGCTTATTAGAGCTGCTCTTCGTCATCATCTACTCATCCAATTATCGCGATTTTCACATTCTTCCAAGACGTAGAAAGAAAGGATCCTGCACAATCCGTGTCCAGAGGATCATGCATATGTTTACAACCATGCAGCGTTCTTCAGTGGGGTGACGACCGCCTTGATTTGCAGGTAGTTCTTCAGGCTGTCAATGCCCTTCTCCCTTCCGATGCCGCTCATCTTGTACCCACCGAAGGGGATCGCAGCATCGAAGATGTCAAAGCAGTTCACCCAGACAGTCCCGGCTTTGAGCGCACGTGTCAGGGTGTTGGCCGTCTCCAAGTTGTTCGTGAAAACACCAGCAGCCAATCCATAGCGGCTTGCGTTCGCTCTCTTGATGACCTCATTGAGATCACTGTTGAAACAGAATGAATTATTATCCCATTATTAAATAAAGTTTCACTATTGTACTCGATTACTTGGGTACCATTCAGAATTTCAGATAGTAGACATCAACAAGTGTATTACTCACTTGAACTTGAGAATTGTCTGAACAGGCCCAAATATCTCCTCCTGTGCAATCTTCATGCCATCCTAAAACAAGCATATAATCAATGTTAAGCATTTGTTGTGACAGATGGGACGAAGAATTTGTGCTATCATGTGGTCAAAGCTCACCTGCACATCTGAGAAAATTGTTGGCTGGATGTAGAAACCTTTGTTTCCTAACTTATCACCACCCGTCACAAGGGTGGCTCCATTGTCGACACCTGACCTAATGTAGCGCAAGATCTTGTTGAATTGCTCGTCATCAATCTAGAAGTGAACAAAATTCGCAAGGTTAGGATCAATCCAAAGTGTGAATTCACTTATTTGTACTCATCCTAATGTACTATCGAACTTTTTTCTGGAGAAAATGTGGAAATTGCAATAGTGCTATTGAGCTTCCAACACAAGAAAATGTGAAACTCGCAAGATTCTATTGCATATTTGCATGGTATGATTGGAAACTAAAGGAAATGTGAAATTTGCATGAGCTCTATTACACAAATGGTTGCAACATGATTGCTGATTGGAAATAACGATCAAACATCCTAAATAGGGAAGAACATGTACCTGAGGGCCTTGTTCAACACCTTTCTTGAATGGATCACCAACTACACGCTTCAAAGCACGAGCTTTGGCCTTCTCCACAAACTCATCATAAACACGCTCATGTACAAATGTGCGAGACCCAGCACAGCAGCATTGTCCCTTAAAAGTTCATAAGACAAGAAAAGCGGTTAGGTAAAAAAACTGACCTAACACAATTATCATGCTTGTTTTGACATAATTATCAATGAGTACCTGGTTAAAGAACAAAGCAAAATGTGCAAGCTCAACAGCATGGTCAATATCAGCATCATCCATGACGATAAAAGGAGACTTGCCTCCTAGCTCCAGTGTCACTGGCTTAAGATTGCTCCGTGCAGCCAACTCAAGAACAATTTTGCCAGTATCGGTTGATCCAGTGAATGCAATCTTTTAGAAAGAAATATATATTTATCAGGAGAAAGTTGGGTTAAATATTTGAATCATGAAAACGTGCTTGTCGCATAATTTTTCTGGCCATCCTCTATAATGCAAGGGTTATAAGAAAGCATATGTTTACCTTATCAACATCCATGTGACTAGCAAGAGCAGCACCAGCAGTAGGACCAAAACCAGATATCACGTTCAGGACACCCTCGGGGAGCCCAGCCTATTTAATCATGTCAGATATGATCAATTCTGATCCAATAAAACATGCAGGGAACGTAAAACACTGTTTCTTGCAGACTAGAAAGTATACAATTTATTTAAACTAGTGTAGGCTTAGAGATGCATTGATATCCTATGCAGTGAAGCAAGGCTCAATTGATGGCTACATTGACAAAGAACAAAAGAAGGAACTCGGTGCATTGAAATTTGAATCATGTCGCTCTTGTATGGTCTCTAGGAAATAATTATTATCACTAGCAGTTCTTTTGTTCCTTTCTAGAGTAGTTGGAGACTTGGAGGTGCATGTTGATCCCTATCAGTCAGCATTCAGCAATGGAGCAAATTCCAGAAAACAGCATTGAGCTTTGAGAGCTTCGGAAAATACATCTACTATCTCAAAAATTCAAAAAAGGTTGTGCAATTATTTTTAAAAAGGTTGTACAGAACTATTCCTAATATCTTGTAATCTCGATGCTACCCAACAAGTCAACATCAGACCACTCCCAACATTCAAAAAGGTTGTCAGATGCATCAAATCCAACAGATCACTCCCAGGGGCACATGTAATAAGTTTTCGAATAACATAAAGCAACTAGAAAATTGATTTCCTGGAATGAATAAAAATTATGAAAATGGCCATTGCACCAACCTCATGCAGCAGCTTAGAAATATACAGAGCAGACAGAGGAGTTTGTTCAGCAGTCTTGAGCACAACAGTGTTCCCGCACGCCAAAGCTGGGCCAACTTTCCAGGCAAACATCAGAAGTGGAAAGTTCCACGGGATGATCTGACCTGCGACACCAATCGGCTCATGAAGCACCTGTACATGGTGCGGGCCGTCCGCCGGCACAATGAGCCCGTGGATCTTGTCAGTCCAACCTGCAAACATTTCATCCCAAATGGAACCGTATCAGTCAATGTATATAGGCATCTTCTTGACCAGTTCTGTTTGTTCTTATCAGAAATACTCACCAGCGTAGTACCGCATTAGTCGGGCCACCATCGGCACTTCAATGTGCGCAGCTTGCTCATATGGCTTCCCGTTGTCCCATGTCTCCAATGCAGCAAGCTCATCATTGTGATTCTCTATCAAATCAGCAAATCGCAACAGAATCCGGGATCTCTCCTGTACAGGTAAATTCCAATTGTGTATTAGCACGATTGAGGAGACCATAACAGCACAACAGCAACAAATGCCACGCTAAGAGTTTACATAGGCAGTCATCCTTGGCCATGGCCCTTCATCAAATGCCTTGCGGGCCGCATCAACCGCACGGTCAATGTCCTCTGCGTCGCCTTCAGCCACATGAGCAATCACCTCCCCAGTACGAGGGTCCAGAGTTGGAAAAGTCTTACCTGATGAGATCCAGAAGCACATTGCGAATTGTTAGTCGAAGTTACCATCAAGAACATCACAAATAAGATTTTTTTTTAAAAAAAAAGCTGAAGCCTATCGAGTTCCAGTTTATGCATAGGCCTGTAGTGCTCATGGAAAAGCTCAAGCCTATCAAACTGGCCCATAATTAGTAGTTGAGCTGAAGTAATGTACCAGATGCAGAATCAACCAAGTTGCCATTGATAAGGAGCTGTGTGTAGTTCACTTGGACCGGGGGCGAGATAGGCTCCTCTGGTGCTGCTGCAGTGCCGAACCTCTGAAGGATTCCTGGCAACAATCCACGTGTCCCATCTGCAGGCAGAGTTAGCGCACTTAGGTCAGATATGGTATCACAATAGCGTTTCGCTAAATGTGTGATTTCCTAAGAAACAGGTACTCACTCATGTTCACAACAATGTCAACATGAGCCACATATTAATGTGGTTCGATCAAATCTGGTGCCAAACAAAATGCAAATATCCCAAACATGACATGGTAAAACAAATGTCCACTATATATGCAATTCTAAAACACAAATTAGCATATGTGGTGAATTTGTTCAGTGCAAGTCAGGATAGTAGGAAACATGATATGGAATTTTGTCAAGTAAGCAAGCAACAAACAATTAACGTCAAAAACCAGAACCCACTGTCATATGTATCTAACATTTCATTAGTGTCTTGACCAATTTCAAGGATGCAGTAATATCTAATTACCAAGAATATGGGTCTAAAATTGCCGAATTATTTCCGCTCAGTAGTGTCGATTCCAAGTAGCCACGTACTGCGTGACCACAGACCACTCTAACACCGTGCAAAAATATTAGTGTTACCCATTCAACTGGGAAGTGCTCAGTCATTTTAAATAAAATCCATCTCAAATATTTAGAGTATCTATATTCTATACTGTAATTCGATAGGTGAGACACGCCAGATCGGTTACACTGTATCTATGGCAAAGGAGTGGCAAACAAAATTGGTAGAAAACCAAAACCATATTTTTTTCCACAGCTCCTTTTTTTAACTTTTCATTCGGTTTTCGCTTGGATTTCTTTGGATAACTACTACGTATTTTTAATAACCACTATATATTTATTAGACTAATAAACCGGCTGGAACTTGAAATAACGTGCCAACGACTGGAAAAACTGACATCTTGTCATGTCAGAAAAATCTTATCCCCAGGGCACACCGAAGAGAAAAGTCCAAACTGCCGCGCACGCCATGATTCACTGATGACGGCAAAAAGCCAAGGAACAGCACATTTTGAGACGTAAGTGTAAGGGTAAGCCAGGAATTTCTCATAAAGTCCGGAATAGCTGAGGAAAGAGGAAACACCAGAAATAGTGGAGGAAAGCAACGTTCCATGGAAGATGCAATGCAAGGACGATTTTTTCCAAGAGATGTGGATGGATAAAGTATAACCTAGAGATCAATACTAGATGAAGAAACATTATAAGGGAGAGTTGAGAGTTCTCCAAGATTGAAAACCTTTCCATCATTAGTCATCCATAAACCAATAATTAAACTGGTAGCACAGATAAAGAAGAATGGACCAAATGAAACAAACTACTGACAATTATCAAAAGGGAGCTTAAGAAAAGTAGGCGCCTTTACACAGCAAAATACTTAAATAATTCAGATCATCAGAACAGCCTGCCTAGATCTAAAAACCCAGCCAAAAGAGAAACGAATAAGCATCGCTTGAAAGGATCAGAGAAACACAGTATGTTGGGGGCGAACGGAGATACCAAAACGGTGGCGCCTTTTCCTCACCAGCCATGCCAAGAAACCAAAAATCAAGAACAGAAGAAAAAAATCACTTCACCCCGAGGAAACAAGAGACACAAACTTTGTTACGAACACCAAACAAGATAAAAAAAAAACATAACAACATACGAGTACTACAGAGTTAGAAACAGGAGCAGGGTCCAAGAAGCATGGAGAAATCAATACCTGCCCTGCGGAGCGCAGAGGGGACAGCAGGCGACGACGCAGCAGGCCTGTAGAGGAGGCAGCGGGAGAGGATCGAGGAGGCCCTCCTTGCAGCAGACATGATCGCGAGCGGGAGGCAGGAATTTATTGCGCCAAATCAATCAGTCCTCCTCCGATGCGCGGCTCAGTTAATGGAGGAGGATATCCTGCTTGCACTTGCGGAGGCGAGGCGTCCCCAGACCCCAGCAGCGGGATGGGACTTGGGAGTGAGGAGTTGCAACGGCCGCCTGGATTCGGCCTCCTTGCTGGGAGGAAAGCCAGAGGTATCCTCCGCGGTTAAAAATAGGCCTTCGTTTTGGACTTTTGGGACCTGATCAGTTGGGCCCAAAAATAGTGATCTATGACTAAAATTATACTATACCTGATTAAAATAATATTATAGCTGAAGGTGGCTTATTTGGTTTAATTAAATTTTAAAAATAGAAAAATATGTTAGCTCATCACAGACAACGCAAATAAATACAAGAAAAAAGAACCGGCAAAAAGCTAAAAAACCAAAAATTAAGAAAAAAAAATGAAATTTATGAATAATGAAAAATAAACCAGAAGTTCAAATCAAAATGAGTGTGGCGTTGGAGTGGTGAGTAGACATGGGAGTTTGGCCATACCAGACAGACACCGATGGGCCCGTGGGCTTCGGGCTGTACTAGCTCGGCACGGTTAACCCATTGTGCCGTGTCGGTATGACTCATTTCCAGTAAAGTTCTGATATAGTCAGGGCACGCCAGGCTCGACATAGGAGTTTGGTCGTACCAGATAGGCACGGCACGGGCTGATGGGCTTCGGGCTGTACTGGCTCGGCACAGGCAACCCGTTATGCCGTGTCGGGCGTGACTCACTCTCGGTAAAACCTTGGCACAGTCAGGGCACGCCGAGCTCAATGCGCTTTCTTTCTAGGTTCAATAAGATTAGCTATTGTGCTGTGATAGCTTAGCCCATCACATGTCGTGTTCATATCATGTAGAGCCAGTCGGGCTTAGGCTGAATCGAAAAAGCCCTGCCCACCTCGTAGGTTTGATGGGGGTAATTTTGGTATCGTGGGGTGGATGGGAGGGTGTAGGGAAGAAAATTCTTGTGGGTCCTATATGCAAGTGGGGTGAGGAGTGGATGGGCTAGGGATTTTTATGGGGTTTTTTATTAGATACAAGGGATCTTCTGCAATGTAGTTGTCAGGTTTGGTCACTGCACGTGCAGGTGGACTTTAGGTTCGGTGCAAGAAAAATTGACGAGAACTCTTCCTTTTCTTCTATAGAGACAATTGAATTACAAGTGAGAAATTTTTCAAGGGCAATGAAGGGTTCCCTATTCAAATGATTGGATTTGTAGAGGTGACTTGAATGGATCTTATATTAAAAATTGTTCATTTACTATATAATGTGGGAGAGAAACAAGCATGCAATCTAACTTCGTGCTAATGTTTCATTGCGTTGTTCTTGGCAAGCTTTATTTTCTTCATTATTTCACTCAAGCATTTTCCTATAAAATTCTTAAAATTTCCATGTATTTCTAGAAGGCAAGGAAAACATCTCCTTCACTTTGATTTGTCTTAATATGGATTTCAAAAAAGGTTCAAAACAGGTAGCATAATTTCTCTGTTAGCCTTCTTTTTAGGTCCGTACCAAACAGTTTCTACCTTTCAAAAGGTAAAAATAGTTTAGAACATGTTGGTTTATTAACATGATGTTTTTGTTTGCATTATCTATAGAGATATAACAGTGTTTTTTCCTTTATTTTTATTTAATTGAATGCCTTGGAAAAATCTAATGTTACTATAGTATCATTTTAGCCGATAGTTAAAAATAAAAAATCATTAGAAAAAAAGACAAATTGAACGAGACCTTACTCTACATTGAGCAACTGGAGTTCACCCATCACAGTTCAGTTATTTCTAAGAGCAACTCCAGCAGGGCCCCTGCTTGAACCCTCATCCTACTTTTGAGGGCCGAGGGGCAAAAAACTCACTCCAGCAGGGCCCCTACTCGAGCCCTCAAAAGTAGGGGGCCCTCAAATCTCCCCCTCGAGCCCTCATTCCTGGGGGGTCTGGAGGGAGCCCCTACTTTTGAGGGCTCAAGTAGGGGCCCTGTTGGAGTGAGTTTTTTTGCCCCTCGGCGCTCAAAAGTAGGATGAGGATGAGGGTGGGTCCTATGTGTCATCCTCTCTAAGAATGAATTTGAGGGTCCTGTTTTGAGGGCTCCTGCTGGAGTGTAGCCCAAAAAACAGAGCCCTTAAAAATAGGAAGAGCCCTCAAATAAAAAGTAGAGGTCCTATTTTGAGAGCTACTGCTGGAGTTGCTCTAAAAAGTTTAACATATCACTACACTATCAACATCCAAATCAGTCAAGGCCTTGTGTGCTCACAGAGGGAGAAGAATCTCTGACGTCTAGAAGTGAAGGAATGCCACAGTACTATTGACACAAATGCAGCATCATGCTTCACAAATCAGAATGCCCAGTGCAGTTCGTTCGGCAACGTAACTGACCATAAAGTCGTTAGCCGTGGAAGATCGGATAAGGTGGCAGGCACCACGCCGTAGTGGGAAATTTAACTTTTTGCCACTCATATGAACGCCACCTATCCAAATGCCACTCATATCGTTGCACTCAACAATTTGCCACTCTTAAGATGGGTTGACTCATTTTTTTGCCACTTTTGAGCCCACGGCGCCAACTCCATCGCAATGTCGCGCCGCGCCATGTCGGCAGACTCGCCGCCGCCGCCGCGCGCGCGCGCGCGCCGCCGCCGCCGCGCGCCGCGCAGCGCCGCGCCGCCGCCGCCGCCGCGCCGCGCCGCTGCGTCGCCGGCTGCGCGCCGCCGCCGCCTCCCGCGCCATGCGCTGCGCGCCGCGCGCCGCGCGCGCGCCGCGCCGCGCGCGCGGCGCGCGAAGAAGCGGAGGCGGCGGCGGCGCGAGGCCGGGCGGCGGCGGCGGTGGTGGCGGCGGCGCGTGAGGCCAGCGCAGCAGCGGCGCGCGAGAGGCGGGCGCGGCGCGGAAGCCGGGCGACGCAGCGCGGGCGCTGGGAGGCCGGGCGGCGCGGCGCGCGCGGCGGCGACGCTGGTGCCGACATGGCGCGGCGCGACATGGCGATGGAGTTGGCGCCGTGGGCTCAAAAGTGGCAAAAATGAGTCAACCTATCTTAAGAGTGGCAAATTGTTGAGTGCAACGATATGAGTGGCATTTGGATAGGTGGCGTTCATATGAGTGGCAAA
Source organism: Dendrocalamus sinicus (assembly GCA_036346575.1). Taxonomy (NCBI): domain Eukaryota; kingdom Viridiplantae; phylum Streptophyta; class Magnoliopsida; order Poales; family Poaceae; genus Dendrocalamus; species Dendrocalamus sinicus. Next base: position 10,586,266 of record CM070656.1, on the reverse strand, counting down.
AAGTTAAATTTCCCCGCCGTAGTTTTGGAACCTTTCGGGGGGAGTGCGTGGAACAATGCAGCCAGTGGGTCCCATTTTAGCGATAATCATTGAAGAAGAGAACGTGATGCTTACGTAGTCATTTTTCTTTTGCGAGGGTTGCAGGGTCAATTTTCCCTGCACAAAGATACCAACATTTGAACATTGTTCGGGGCAGTGGTGGAAACTGTTCCATGGAAACAGTCTCTGGCGTGGCCATCGGAGAAGTTGCATGCCGGTCATCAAATTTTCTAGCTGTCATTTTTTTTCCTCATAGAAAATGAGCCGGTGACTGGTAGGTAGCTCACACAATTCCGCGGCGCCACAGAAACAGGTGGGAACCTGCACGGACGCTTCCGCTCAAGAATAAATTTTTTATTTCTATTTTAAAATAATTTATTATGATAATATTTTAAAAGCAACTCATTAGTTTTTAGTTTATTCACGCGAAAGCGCGCACATGCGTCTCAATAACCATGGGCAATAGCCAATACGTCATCGTCAGATCTTGGAAATGCCTTTTTTTTGTTTACGAGCACATCGTGCAGTCTCTTGATTAAAATTGGGCGTTTTGGATCTCCACGTGATGACGGGTGATACGTGATCCGCGCGCGAGAGAGAGATTGATTGGACGCGATACACTGCCGTGTTGATCACAAGATGTGCTTTCTCATTGTTCTGCAGCCAAGTATGACTTTCTGAGAATTTTTTGGTACGGATAATCTATTTTTTATTCGAAAATACATAAATATACTCGCGACAAAATTTTTTACAAAAATAGTCTCCAGTCGCCCCCCCATTGGGCGACTTCTTCCTTTCGCCCAACCGGCAAGCGACACAAAGGAAATGTCTGAACCGTTGGGCGATACTAGCGATCGCCCTCGTTGAGCGACTGAAATTGCGATCGCTCAACCGACAATGACTGAAATTTCAGTCGCTCAACGGTAGGGCGATCGCAATGGAAGAAGAAGAACTGACTACCCTCATTCGCCAAACAACCACATTTCCCCATTCTGCGCAGAGAGCCAGAGAGAAGAAGAAGAGAGGAGGAAGGGGAAGAAAAGAAGAGGAGAAGAGAAGGAGGGGAAGAAAAGGAGGGGAGGGGAGAAGAGAAGGAGGAGGTGAAGGAGTCCAAGCTATTCCATCGATTTGGATCCAGGTATTTTCGTTAATTAGATTGTATTTACACTATTATTTAGATGAAATATTAGTGTTAGTACAAATTGTAGATGTAGTATACATTTTGTAGTATGGAACATTTTGTAGTATAGAAATTGTACTACTCTTTTTAGTATACAAAGTTTAGTTTAGTGTTGAACGATGATATTTGACATGTCGTAAATTTCAATCATACATGTAGGCGTACATCATTAATGGCCAGTACTACATTGAGAGTGTATTATGGTGCTGGAATGATTCGTGAAGGTCCGAATGGTGTGGATTTGAGCGATTTTCCGCAAGTCACTCGTACTTCGGATGACGAGAATGCTCCAATGACAGATGTGCAGCATTGGTGACCCGAGTTTTCATTGGACCCCGAGGTGTGCGTCGTTGTGCAAGGGCTTTGGAGCGGTCTCCCACTCACATCGATGGGAGTTGAAGACATTGGTGCGCTCGCCGTGGAAGGGATTTGTGCAAGGGTGCCGCGCCGTGGATACGAGTGTGTCCTCGCTTGTGCAACCGTGCTCACTACTGCAGTGCGCAAGCTCGTCGCCCGCCTATGCTTCGGGAGGTGCTAGCAGCTCGGGCGGGCAGCACGATGGCGGAGCTGATGAAGTTGGTCATGATGAAGGCAATGCGGTACATGGAGGAGAGTTACACCGTCAAGGTATACAGGGGAATCGGGCAAGCCGATGCGGTATATGGAGGAGAGTTAGAGCCGTCAAGCTCCAGAGAGGGAATCGCAAGGCGATGAAGGAGAGTATAATGAGTATATCGTGCAGCAGATGGAATCTGATGACCAGAGGGCATGGGATGAAGAGCAAGCTATAGAGGACGACGAGGAGGACAATTCCGATGATGAAGAAGTTCCTATCCCCCAAGAATGGAACCGGTTTAATGCGGAGGGTGTTTCCGCATATGATGAGCATGAATCACCATGGGAGTATCATGAGACAGAGGTTCGGGTGCATGCTGTTTTTGCTGACAAGGAAGCGCTGCAGGATGCCATCAAGCTTTGGGCCCTTTCAATGCAACGGACATTTCGCGTCGTCAAATCAAGCCAGGAGCAGTACACTGTGAAGTGCGAGCAGGCTGGTTGTCCTTGGAGGGTGCACGCCCGTAGACCCAAGTATGACACTCACTGGATTGTGTCCAAGGTGGAGCCGCACTCCTGCATTCTGAACACTGTCTTGGCGAGGCATCGAAACCTGACGTCCGGATTTATAGCCAATTTGATGTACGGGGAGATAGTGGAGAAAAAAGATGTTGCGGCAACACATATTGTGCTAGCTATTGAGAATAAATTCAAGTATAAGATTAGCTACGCGAAGGCGTGGCGTGCCAAGCAAAAGGCGTTGGAAAACGTTTGGCACTTTCGAGGCGGCGACGACAACCTTCCTCGTATGCTTAAGGTGTTGCAACAAAGGAACCCGCACGCACATCGCCGTGCACGAAGCCGTCCGTAAGTCCACCAGATTTGCGGTGTTGCAGAGCATTGTTTGCATTTGGTGCTAGCATTGAAGCATTCAAGCACATGCCGCCGTGATCTCGATAGATGGGACCTTCTTGACAGCAAATACAAAGGGCGCTCCCCGACGGCCATAGGCGTTGACGGTAACAATCAAATATTGCCGCGGCTATTGCATTTGTGGAGAGTGAGAATTATGAGAGCTGGTGTGGTTTCTAAGACATGTGAAGACTGCGATTGTAGGCACCCGGCCGGTGTGTGCGTAATCCATGATCGCCACGCCGGTATTATAAAGGCCATACGAAAACTTCAAGAAGACCACGAGGAGAGCGTTCCTTGGCCGGACATGAGGAACCGGTGGTGCAGTCGTCACTTAGGGGCAAACTTTTCAAGCAATTCCGAAACAATCTTTGATGAAGCTATTCAAGAGGCTTGCTAGGCGAACCAGCAGAGAAAATTTGATGCTTTATGGGGTTCTTGGATGAGCACACCAGAAGAACGCCGACGAGAGGAGCAAGGGCGGTCACTCTGGGCGGCACAACCGCAATGCTTGCCAAAGAATCGATGAGTCTAACCCAAGTGGTCCAAGAAGGAGGAGCGCGAACATCAAGTGCTTCTCGCAGTGGATCGAGGGGAACCATTGGAGAAGTGGTCATTGTTGCACGACACGGATGGCGCAAGGTACGGAATAATGACAAGTAACCTTGCCGAGGTGTACAATTGGGTTCTCGGGGTCTCCGTTCTCAGCCCCTTGTCGCCATCGTGGAAGGTGTTCTTCACAAAGATAATCCGCTACTTCGAGGGACAGACGCGAGTGCCGCACTTCATGCGCCAATCCCGAGCCTGTGATTCGTCAAAAATTACTGCGTACATGGAGACGAAGGCACGAAGGCTCAATTGCACCTGATGCATTGCATGGGCAACAGGAGCATCGTTCGAGGTGATACTCCGTGTGAGCCGGATTTGGGACATCTCGCTCACTTATTACTCACGAGGTATGCCTTGGAGATCATGCAAACAGACCTAGCTGCACATGCAACAAGCTTAAGTTGTTACACGTGCCATGCTCTCATGTCCTCGCTGCATGCGGAACCGCGCGCATTGATCCTTCCAACTTCATGTCCGAGTACTTTTTCAAAGAGAGAATACTGCAAGCTTGGTGTGGGAGCTCCGGGGTTCAGGCGGTGGAAACTTCACCACTTTGGACATTTCAGCGAGGACCGGGTTCGGATATTAACATCTTGAAGGGTGGGAAGGGTCGGCGACAGAGCCGACGTATTAGAAATGACATGGACGAATCACAAGTGGAACATCCGTGCACGTTGTGGGCGATGCGGTCGAGAGGGCACATGACTAGACGATGCAATGCATGACCCGATCGATAGTTGGTGTTGTAATGCATGCTAAATTTAATGTACCATTTGTTAACCTTGTATGTTACATCCTTGTATGTTGTAATGGACTTATTCCGTGGACATCTCGTGAAGTGCGAGCAGTGGTATTTCATCCTTGTATGTTGTAATGGACATCCTTATATGTTGTAATGGACTTATTCCTTGTATGTATGTTGTAACCTTGTATTTCATGCTCAGTATTGCTTGTGATAACAACTCCACGAAGATAACAACTAATCCATCACATGCTTAACACCAGAAGTTTCAACGAAGGTCACAGAAAATGAAGGCGTCACGCACTTATAACACGAAACAACACATACATTACACATATAGAATTTATGAAAAGTAGTACACCCAACATTTTAATTCAACACAACAGTCCTACCGCCACATGCCAAACGACACAAATTCTACATGCCAACACATGAACAAATACATGAACTAAAATACGACACAAGCATAACCCTCGTTACCTACATGCCAAACGAGTCTCGTGGCACCCACATGGAGAATTGCTGAGGGGGCCGCCTCGGACGTGGCTGGCCGTCATGGTAGTGGCATGCACATATGCAGCTCGGGTTCGCGCAGCAATATGTGGGATCATAAGAGCTTCCTATATTCACGACCTCCTCGTTGCCCCTCTCGCGTTGCATCTGTTCGCGGAGGTCGTTGTTCTCCTCAGTGAGACTCTCCATTCGGTACTCCAAGTCCCATATTCGAGCCCATAACGTATCCACATAACGATCAACATACCGCTCGTGAGGAGGGTCGATCCATGGGAGAAGTCGCATTTGGCCATCTCGCACAAAAATGACGGTAAACTTCGAGGGTCCATAAGCAATACAAAATGTAACATTACTAATTTGTACCGGAGCGTGAGCATCGGAAGAAACGTCGCCCCATCGTTCGGGAATCCAAGATCCGGACGACCGCGTACTCATTGTGTCCGCATTTCGCCACGGTGGTTGAGCACGCCGGCTTGGTATCAATCGATCGCGGACCAAACATATCCCTCGTTTCTAAGGGAATGTCGTCCTTCGGTGACCCAAATCCCACCGCCCTCGACTTGGACATGGTATGTTTCACCACGAAAGACAGGTATACTTTGTTCGATTCACAATGTCATGCGACCCCAACCACGCTACTTATAGCAAACCGTGGCAGCTTAATGCAGTGACCACCAAAAAGAGGTTTTTGCTCGGGGACATGACAACACGCCCAGCTTTACTCGGGGACATGACACAAGAGGTCAGCTTTGCTCGGTGAGATGACAAAAGAGGCAGCTTTGCTCGATGACATGAGAAAACGGGGCAGCATATGCCGCTTTGCAGAAGTGATGAGTAGGCCTTTAGCCTGTACACATATAGGGCGTAGGTCTTTAGCCTTTACAGGAGTAGGCCTGAGGCCTGCACACATATAGGGCGAGGTCTTTAGCCTTTACAGAGTAGGCCTGTAGGCCTGCACACATATAGGGCGTAGGTCTTTAGCCTTCTAGGCTTTGAATGGTCCAATCTCTGAAAAGGCTACAAACTATGAATTTATTACGAGATTATAGTCTCAAAAGCCTGTATAGGGCCATTTATTGCTACACCGGAATCCGGGAAAAGCGAAAATATCCTCTCCATGGACTATGCCCATCGCACGGATAACCCGCCTACATAAAGGCATCCTCCTATGTCTTCCATACCACATCTCCTCCTCAAGGCATCACAATACTACTACACAACAATGTCTTCTTGGAGGTCCGACCCATTTGGAGTGCCGGAGTGGCATGAGCGCCAAGTGCCATTGCGGCTTTAGGGTGATGTTGGGAGTCTGGACTGATCGAGTACAACGAGCCAAATACGGCCGTAGGTTCTTCAAGTGTCCTGACCTGGATGACGACTTCGTGGTAACGACCATAACTAAATCATTTCTTTTCCGTTATCGTTTTTCAACTTGATCCATGACATCTACCACGCCACACATAGGCTTGCGGGTTCATGGAATGGGTGGATCGGGTGCCGCCGGCATGGCCAAATAACCAGGCAGTGGAGGTGGAAAACAAAGGACAATACTTTGTCAAGATGACTCAGGCTCGCGAGGTAGAACGACAGATGCGGCTTGAGCAAGAGCGCCGCGTGAGGGTGGACCAAATCCGTCAAGGGCAAGGAGGATGAGCCGCAAAGGAGGCGGAGCAGCTAAGTCTGCGTGAAGCAGCCATCAAGCGTCAGGAGGAAGAGCTTCAAGCTCGTGAGGCAGCCCTCAAGTCCAAGAGTGACAGGAAGAAGGATGCAGCGGAGCCATCTTCAAGGCGCGACAAAAAGGGGAAACAACCACGCTACACCCAGTAGACAAAATGTGGCGAGGAAAGTGGCCCGGTCCACACCAAGAGGTGGTACGAGCAGTTGGGTGGGTTAGTCGCATATCATGCTATATGTTATGCATGTAATAAAACTGTAAGCGGCATGTTACTCCCAACTGTATTATGAAGTTTATTTCAATTCACATAAGGTTATTATCTCGTGTGTTCGCATTGAATGATTCAGATAGCAAATCATGTAACAATAATTAACATACCAGTTTTCTTCGTACACTAATTCTTAGTAACATAAAAATATCACTTACCAATGTATATATCAAACGTTCTACAGTCAATTGTTCTTAAAAAAATTTTCTCACAATTTTTAATGCACGTATAACATACAATAAACATAACATTATATTACAACTACACCATATTTTTTTCCAGTTTAAAACTACAAAATTGACAAAACTCTACAAAATCACGGGGAGTGAGTAAAGTCGCCCGTCCATTGGGCGACTGAGTTATAAGTCGCCCATCCATTGGGCGACTGAGTTATAAGTCGCCCATCCATTGGGCGACTGCATGTTAGTCGCCCAATTGTAAAGCGACTACTTGCAGTCGCTCCAAGAACCAGCGACAGATATTGTGTCGCTTGCCGGTTGGGCGAAAGGAATAAGTCGCCCAATGGGGGGGCGACTGGAGACTATTTTTGTAAAAAATTTTGTCGCGGGTATATTTATGTATTTTCGAATAAAAAATGGATTATCCGTACAAAAAATTCGACTTTCTGACCTGTGGTTGCAGGATTTCTAGTCTTTGTTCGTATTAGTTTTTTACTAATAATTTTTATCTGTGATAGATAAATAGTAGTTGTTTATAGAAATAATTGATAGACGCAGATGATACATAGTAATGATTGATAAATAGTAGTACATTATGTAAAAAGATGGTACAACAAAAGACACTATGTTGAATCATGTTGTTAGGTCTAGAATATTTATGATAATGAATAATTGACAATGGTGTTTATTGATGTTATTTGAGGTGTGTGACGTGTGTGGACTCATATTGGTTAAGTTGGAAAAAACTTGTGCCGGAAAAAGATGTTGCTTTTGTCTTTGCATGTGCAGAGTAACTCAGAGATGATCGTGCTCTACGGCAAAGACTGGGAGATGGCTTGATAAAAAGTCATAGTCCAGAAGGTCAAGAATGCTAAGGGCATGTACAGCGCGTCTACATACCTCGTCTCCATCGGCGGGATTTTGCGAAAACCCCCCCGAGCTCCGCAATGAATGAGGAGCGAGGCTGCGCTCGTCGCTTCGCGAGGCGACGAGGGGCGGCTCGTGGTCCAAGAAATTACCGCCGGCTTGAGCTCCGTTGTATGGCCTGTCGACGAGCTCGGATCCATCTGTGGGCGCGCGCAGATCAAGCTTCGGGCGCGCGCGAGATGTTCCTTGCGCGCCAAAATCTTTCGCTCTCGCCCCATATATTGCTCTCCTCTCCGGGCTCCGCCGCCATTCGTCGCCGTCGAGATGGAGCCCAACAGCGACCCCCCGTCAAGGAAGACCAAGGATGTTGCTCTGGGTCGGAAGAGCAAGGGTTCGGCGGCGTCTTCAGCGACGGCGGCGGCGGCAAGCAGCTTCGTCCGCGGCGATGGCCGCGGATCCGGCCTGGCGGCGGCCCTCTTCCGTGCTGCCGGCGGCCCATCCCCTTCGTCGTTGTCTGGATCTGGCGCTTCGAAGACGGCTTCCTCCATGCCTTCCTCCATGGGTGGATCTCCCCCATTTGACGCCTCTAGTTCTTCCCCTAGTGGCCGAGGTGGCTTCACCGGCGCCCCTTCATCCGCCGGTGCCTTTGCGTTCCCTCCTTCACCGTCTCCAGCCTGGTGGGATGCAGCCGCCAGTGGTGGTAGTCCAACAGCTTGGGATCCAACACGGTATATTTCTCTTTCTGAATCTCTTGTATATTTTTCTTGCCGTATGCAATTCACTTGTATTTTGCTTCATTGCACCTAGGTCTAGCTTCAATTGATTGATTGGGAATAAAGAAATTTGTGAAAAAGATTGTCTCAATAACGTCAAATGCAATCTGCTCTTAACATCAAGCACATGGTTGTGTATTAGTCATATGGTAGTATGATACATCTGAGGAGCAATAGGCTGGTCTGCACTTATGAGGTGATTTCAGTTATCATCTATTAAACATTTTGTGAATGTTACAATTAAATTATTGATATCGTTACTACTGCTTATGAGTTATTGAGTTCACCCATGATTGGTATTGCTAAACTAACATGGTAAGATGTAACATTATTACTAGATTAGCAAATAATATTAACATTCCTGTTTGAGCATCGTCAACAATCAGCTATCATCCTGATACTGCTTTTGAATGATGATTGTTGCTAACCACTTTTGTATGCCTCAAGAATCTTTCAGAGCTAGATTCCTTTGTTTCCTTGTCACCTTGTTTTAGGTTTTGTTATCCAAAGTGTACAGAAAAAATTGTAGCATGGCTCTGAATACCACTATGTGTTCTGATGCTTCTAGATTGCATTGCCAAGTTTGTCTGGAGCAATTGATCTTAGATGTCGAGCTTTATTGGCATATCTTTTATTAGATCAACACTTTTATGAGATCTTTCATTGGCATAATCGTGAATTTTCTCGAGTTATATGTCAACATTTGTCGTTAGTATGTCGAGTTATATATCGTCGTTAGTATGTTGCTGGTTTGCATATTGACATGAGTGTGCTGGTTTGCTTGTGTTTGATTATATATGCTTTCTGTTATATACTGCTGTTATATACTGGAATGTGTACATATATACTGCTGTTATGTACTGCTGTTATATACTGGAATGTGTACATATATACTGCTGTTATATACTGGAATGTGTACATATATACTGCTGTTACATCTTTTTAAAGAATAGTTTTGCTGATTTGGCAACTTCTGTTTCAATGTGTTCTCAATGTGCATATTTTGTTTTTGTAGGGATAAAGACACATATCCACCTGGTGGTTTCATGACGTACTTCGGCAACCAGCCACATAACTTTCATTTGATTGGTGCACCTTGTCACAATAGCCATGTCAATGTACCTCTTCCTGAAACCAATGGAGGAAGTTCGTCCCCAGATGTGGAAATCCTATCGGACAAGCAGCCTGTTGTAGTTGATAGCGACAACGAAAAGGTTAGGACTGAGAAGCGGATCATGTGGACACCAAAAGAAGATGAAAGACTGATGAGTGCTTGGATTGAAAATTCGACGGACTCAGCCACCGGAGCCGATAGGAAGACCGACGCCTATTGGGGCGATGTTATTAAGTCATACAACAAGACCACCCGTCGAAAGGAAAGGAATGCAAAGCAAGCCAAGGATCGATGGCACAAGATTAATAAGTGGTGTGACCTCTTTGAATGTGCATATGTGAAGGCTCGCAGGGTGTATACAAGTGGCTATTCCGATCAGATGTGGATGGATGCAGCCGACGAGTTCTATTTGGAAGACAACAAAAATGAAAAGCTAGGACCCTTTGTGCTTAAGAATGTTTGGACAATCTGTCGTGAAGTGCCGAAGTGGAAAACATACAACGAAGAGCTGAAGAACGCACGTAAAAGGAAGGGATATCACCTCGAAGAAGAAGGGCAGGAAAATGATGATCATGAAGAAGAAATGCCAAAGCGTCCAATGGGACAAAAGGCAGCTAAGAAGGCCGCTCTTGTTGCAAAAGGCAAGTCAAAGGCAATGGATGATGATGGAAAATCGAAGGAATCTGCAATTGATGTGGAAAAGCTTGATAAATTCAGCAAGATCCATGAAGCAGCCAATGCAAACCGCATCAAGGTGTTAGACATGCAGCAAAAGTTGTCTTCTGAGAAGCTTGAGACCACAAAACTTGCCTATCTAACAGCACAGGAGAACAAAGAGGGAAAGAAGCTAGAGATGGAGGGAAAGAAGCTAGAGATGGAGGGGAAGAAGCTTGAGATGGAGGCGAAAAAGCTTGAGAAAGAATCAAAGATGACGGAAGCTTATAACAACCTCATCTCACAAGATACAAGTTCAATGTCTGATGAGGAAAAGACTGAGCGTGTTGCTGCCATGAAGTGTTTGAGGAAGACGCTTTTTCCTGAAAGTATGTAATTAGGTATGTACTTTCACTCGAAAACAGTATCTGCTGAAATTTCAATGTCTGTGTGAAGTTCCTGAAAGTTCAATGTCTGCTATGTTCAGTTAGTTATATGTCAACATTTGCTAAATGTAGAGCTTGTAATGTTTAGAATCATGGACCTTAACATCAGCAACAAGCTTTGTTCTATTAGAGATACCATGTTGAGCAATCGTAGAAGAATTACAAAGCTCTCTATCAATGATTCTGTTACTTTGCGAAGTGCATTCATAGAACAATATGTAAACTCCTGTCCATCAGAGACACAACACACCTAAGGTACTTGAATTTGAACAGATGTCCCATTTCTTTCTTTCTTCATTGTCTTTCTTTTTTGGTTGCATGCATTTATGCATTGTACTGATAATTAGTGTGCTAGTGCTAGTATAATTTTGCTTGATCACCGTCCTACCTTTTATTGTAACACTTAAAGCCAGGTCCTACTTACTTGACATTGTGTTGTTAGGCTGTCAAACCGTGTATGTACTCTCGGCATTAATGACCTGAATAGGCATTTGAACCCTGCATCCTGCTAGTTAACTAACATGTTTGTCCTGATTTCATAGCTGATATTCAACTACTTACATGTTTGGCTCTCTCTATTTCCAGGTCAAGGAAATTCTTGAGCAGATTTTAAATAACCACGCTAGAAAGACAGCAAAGGTTCTGCTAGTTTCTGCAAGTGATCACGAAGCTCAGCACCTGTCAACATCCCTTAAACCGAAACTTGCAAGGATCGACGACTCAAACGACAACGCTTTTACCATATGCAGCAGTGCAGTGAACCAATCTAACGTGTTGCTCTATCTCCAAGACAAACTGAAAACATGTGCAACATAGCCTTTACATACTTTCCAAACTACATGATGTAATCAATTTCACTTGGATGACCGATATTACAAGTTCGGATCTATTTTAAGTGGTGCATCATGATGTGTAATTGTCTATTGGTATCTCCTCTTGCATTACTCTTATTGGCTCTGCTGTTTTATGGCAATGGGGTTATCCTGGAACCTCTGCTTCTTATTGCTAATCGAATAATCATATGGCTCAAGGTTGTTGAATATGGTCTTGTATGAATATGTTGCAGTATATTAGACCTACATGATGTAATCGTACTATATTTTATTTCATTTATATTGATGGTTCTAAAAAATATTGTAATTATGTTTATCTTATTTATACTTATCTGTTAAGTATCAAGAAGCAACACAATGGTATACATGAATCATATTCATGCTTGATCATGGCTGTATGCATGCATTAAACAGGTTGCAGACAGTCAAATAGACGACCCATTGTACAAGCTGTCTGTGTGTGAAGTGGAAAGAACTTATAGACAGCAACCTGTCTGTGGGTTGTACATGCCCTAAAGGAGACGGTCGTGCTCAAGTTGGGGCACGGGGAGAATAAAGATGGATGATGCATGTTAGAGCTACGGAGGTGCGGCCCGGAGGCTACGACATGTGACAATTTTTAAGTGTCCAAAATTGGGTAATGTGACAAAAGTTGAAAAACCCATATTGCATAAGGGTTTTAAGTCCCTTATTTGTTGGAATTAGATAAGAACTCGTGGTCTTAGGGATAAGATCATGGTTTGGCCCTAGACTATAATAGAGATAGGGTTAGGTGCTAACCCCAAGACTTAGGAATGTAATTTTCATGATAGAGTGTGAGGAGTGCCAAAAGGGCACTTTATAATCACAAACATGATGATACAGGAATAACAATAAATATATTTAGAGAAAGCCGACGGACCCACGCAAGTCGAGATATCATTTCGGAGCGGACCCACGCAGAGCAGGAGGGCATCACGTGGAGAAGACAAAAAGTATATCGCGTCATGTCTGTATAGCAAGGAGAGCAGGGACTGGGAGAGAAGCAATAAAGAAAAAGGGTAGTGCTTGCTCCCGCAGAAAATAAATCGATCTACGGTTGTTTTAGTTCCCCTATGGCGCGTTGCATGGCGTCATGTGAAGATTATAGAGTAGAGCGTTGAATAGAAGGCCATGGCGCTGCATGGGCTGTCCATCACATCAAGGTGCTGCTTGTGTTGACTTTGAGGGCGCATCACAACAGCTGATCGTTCCCTCAGCCAATCCTGGTTAGGTATCAAAAAACCCTCATGGATTATTACGATAAAGGGAGACGACCCTATACTCATTCAACATCTCATGGTTTTACACCACAGTGAAGTAGCAGTAGTACACAGTAAATTGAAAGCGACATCTTTATTTTTTTTAATATGCTACAGTACCGTGCATTGTAGCTTCAGTACCTGCGCAGGTTGCTACAGTGTCAAAAAATATTTTTCCCCTTCCCCCTTTTGCTGTTTTTTATTTTTGTGTTTTTGATGTGTTGGCAGGTTAGACAATCAAAAGACAGTAGATTTGCGGAAAAAGCTTTTGCTATAGATTACAATTATTCATTTCTCTGATTGATATCGATAATCCTACAAATATTATCAAAACAGATTGCAATCGAATCGGATCGAGATCATTTTTTTGGTAAGCCACCGTTTTTCGATGGATCATATTATATCTATTGGAAAATACGCATGAAGGTTTTTCTATAAATACAAGGTAATACTATTTGGCAAAAAGTTAAAAATTCATATGTAGTGCCTCTTGTTACTACTGAGAATACTGCTGATATTGAAGCTAATGCTAAGGCTAGAAATATTTTGTTGTGAGGTCTAAGTAGAAACGAGCTTATCAGAATTGCTCATATCAAATCTGCTAATAAAATTTAGACTATTCTAGTTGATTATCATGAAGGTTCTAAATCTGTTAAAGGTGTCAGTTAGAACCAATTTAAAAAGAAGTATTCCAAATTTGAGATGAAACCTGGAGAATCAGTAGATGCACTTTTTGATCGTTTCAATAAAATTATTAGTGATTTGTAATCTGTTGATATCATATATTTTGATTCTGACAATACTCATCAAATATTAAATGATTTGGATATGTCTGTTGTTATGAGTGTGGTGAGCTAAACCACATTAAGATAAATTGCCCCAAACTGAGTAACAAGGAGGTTAAGGATGATAAGACACCAACTCGTCACTCTCCATTCAAGATTGACCCAAACAAGAAGCACAATTATCGTAGGGCGGTTAACAAGATACTTTCAACACTTGATGAGATTGATTTGAGTGATGTTAATTTTGGAAGCGACGATGAGGACAATAGCAAGAAGGGAAAGGAGGTGGACTTCACAGGATGTTATTTATGGCAAGCAGTGAGGAGTTCAACAATAATGATCTCTAAGTGATCCTCATGAGGTAAAACCTTTTATATAGATTTATCTCATACTGTGCTTAGATTAATAGAGGAGCTCAAGAAGTATAAAAAAAATTTAAAAATCATGATCTTATTATTGAGATCTTAAATTCTAAAATTAATAGACTTAAAATTTTCATTCTTGATGATGAATCTTGTTAATATTTTCAAGTTTTACATTCTGAGTTGGAGCGTGCTAGAACAATTAATACATTAAATTTGGTTCAACTTAGCGATGTAACTGCTAAACTTGATGAATTGAGATTAGCACGTAATTTTTGTGATAAAAAGTTAATCTTGCCAATGATGAAATTAAAAAGCTCAAGTTTAGGTCTTCTACATGATTAGAGTCAAATATTTTAAATGATCAATCTAAAACTTGCTCTAATTGTGAATTGCTTTATCATGAGATATCTTCTTACTCTAACTGTCCTAAACTTAGCACAAAAATAGAAGTATTGACTAGACAACTTAATGATTTTACTAAAAAAGAAATATTGGATCATCTAATACTTCTAAGAATCTTGTGAATGAACCTGTTAAATGCACAACTTGTCTCATTTTAGCTAAAGAAAATGAATATCTTAAAGACACTTTAGAGAGATTTTTTTGACAAGAAAAATCTGAGTATGATTCTAAACAAATAAAAAACAAGTGTCAAAACACTGGTCTAGGGTTTAATGCTGCAAATTATGCCAAGAATAATATACCTAAGATTGTTAAAGGTCATTGGAAATGGGCTAATAGAACCCAAAGGTGAGCCTCATAAAATTGTGTTTAAATCTATTGGTTTTGTACAAAGTTTATTGAATAATGTTATAGGTGCTAGCTCATCATCTCAAAAATATTTCTAATTATGTTAAATTTCATTGCACCTACTGTGAAAGAGATGGGCACTTGCATAAATTTTGCTTTAGACATGCTAAGAAAGAGAGAAGGAAAGATTGAATACTTTAAGCCAAAAACGTGCAACCTCTTTTGTTCTTAGAACTAATGTGAAAGCTAAGCTTTTAGAGAACTTTTATGATGACTTTAAATTGCTCACGTGCTGGTTTGTGATAAAATTTAAATAATTCACATTCTTTTTGGCGTTCTGATCGTCCACGTGCACAACATTTTAGTTCTAGTTTTGTTGTTATTTCTCCCTCACTAGGGCATCTGGTGATAAGTTGATCACTTTTGGGATGCCTCAATAGGTACTCTGATAGCTAAAAGGTACAATGCACGTTAATGATAAATTCATTCTCGAGGACATTGTTTTGGTAACTAAATTGAAGTATAATTTACTTTCAGTTTTACAGTTGATAGACGATAACTTTGAGGTGAGCTTTAAGAGATTTGCTTGTAGAGTTTTAGATGCTTCTAGGATCTTATTTTTAATATATCTTGTTTGAGAAAGGTCTTTATAGCTGATTTTAATAATTCTTTTTTCACATGATGTTAGATATTTGGTAGCTTCTAAATCTAGACATATATTCATTGGGCATCGTAGGTTGGGACACATTGGTTTTGATCACCTTATATGGTTTAGTGCAATGGATCTCATTAGGGGGTTACCTAAGCTTAAGGGTGGTAAAGATTTGATTTGTTCCCCTTGTAGATATGGTAAGATAGTAGCTGCTCCACACCTATATTTTTCTATGATCATCACAGATGGCCTTGGTCAATTGTTGCACATGGACACTGTAGGTCCTTCTAGGGTTCAATCTATTAGAGGCAAATGGTACATATTTGTAATTATTGATAATTACTCCAGATTCTTGGATTTATTTTATGGTGTCTAAGGTTGAGGTTTTTGGTCATTTTAAAGATTTGTTTCTTAGACTTAATAGTGAATTGTCAGGTGCTCTAAAAGCTATAAGGAGTGATAATGGTATCGAATTTAAGAATTCATCATTTGCTTCTTTTTGCTTTGAAAAATGCTTGAAACATCAATTCTCTTCCCCTTCTGTCGCCCAACAAAATAGGGTTGTAGAGAGGAAACACAAAACCTTAGTTGAGATAGATAGGACTTTGCTTGATGAACATACTGCTCCTATGAAGTATTGGGCTAAGGCTATTTCTACTGCATGCCATGTTTCTAATAGAGTATTTTGGAGAGTCTCATTGCACAAGACTTTTTATGAGTTGAGATTTAGTTGAAGGCTTAGTGTTTCTCACTTCAGAGTATTTGGGTGTAAATGTTTTATTCTTAAAAATGGTAATCTTGATAAATTTGAACCTAGATATTCAGATGGCATTTTTTCTTGGTTATCCTACTCACTCTCGTGGTTATCATGTACTTTAACTTATAGACTAAAAAAATTGTTGAGACCTACAAGGTTACTTTTGATGAGGCTAGTTCTGGTTATAGACCCAATATTTCAGGTACACAGGTTCAAAGGGAGTCAGAAAGCATATTTCTTTATGAAGAGGAGGATCTTGATTTTGTGATGTTTTTCCTTCCATGCCACCACCTACACCAGCTGAGGATCTTGCACCTTCTACTTCCACTTCAACTGGAGATACTGCTACCTCTGGTGGGGCGATACTCCTGATGCACCACTATCAACTGATGGATCACCTACAAAAGATGATGATAATATTGAAGCTACCCTAGAACCTTCTGCACCATTGCATATTCAATAGCGTCATCCCACAGAATTGATGATTGGTGACATTCATGAAAGGGTAACACGTTCTAGGTTTACTTCTCCTAACTCACATGCTCATTCTACTTTTGCTGCCTCTTTGGAGCCAATAATGTAAGTCATGCTTTATCTATTGAGTTTTGGATCAATGCTATGTATGAAGATTTAGAAAATTTTGAGCGTAATAAAGTCTGGACATAATGTGATTGGAACTAAATGGTTTTTAAAAATAAACAAAGTGAGGATTGTGTTTTGGTTAGAAATACGGCCAGACTTGTTGCTCAGGGGTTTACTTTCGTGGAGGATTTGGATTTTGGTGAAACTTTTGCTCCTGTTGCTAGATTAGAAGCTATTCAAATTCTCTTAACATTTGCTACATCTAAAGATTTCAAATTATATCAAATGGATGTTAAAAGTGCTTCTCTTAATGGCTTTATTAAGGAGGAAGTTTATGTTAAGTAACCACCTAGATTTGAAAATCCTAAATTTTCTAATCATGTCTACAAATTGTCTGAAGCTTTTTATAGATTGAAACAAACTTCTAGAGCATGGGTCCCTACTTTACCTTACTGTTGCGAGGCCGAACATATATTTTGTTGTGTGTTTGTGTGCTCGATTTCAAGCTTCACCTCGTGCATCCCATATTAGGTTGTGAAAAGAATTTTTAGGTACCTCCAATCAACTTTAGATTTTGGATTTTTGTATTCTTCTTCATCCTGTCTTACCATGCGTGCATATTCAGACAGTGATTTTTGTGGGTTGTAGAATTGATAGAAAGAGTACTTCTGTTACATATTACTTTCAATGTTCAAGAAGGCGCTAGGCGTGCGGTGAGATGGGGCCTGGCGGCCGAATTAAAAATGCATATATACACACGCATACACACACACGATGTTTAGATAAAGAAAATTGTTACCTTGAATAACAATGACAGCTCTCCACCCATTGATGTAAATGCTTGCTTGAGGTAAAGTTGTAAAACTTGCACATTAAGCAATGTATGAGACTATGAATCTTTTGGTATGAAATGCACATCAATGCAATGTTATTCCTCACTGATACTCCAGCAAATGTTAATTCTTGTTTACTCTTACACAAAAAGTAGAAAAGGGCTCAAAGTTAGCAGGTCCAAATTTGAAACACTTAACTGATTATATGACTTAATCTAGAATTGGCGAGATAGGCATCAAAACAATGCTCAATTAATTTGTACTAATCACATTGTGACTGGATTGACTTCCAAGATATGTAGAGCAATGTACGTACACATGACAATACTAAAAAAATAGGTTGTTACATAGAACATGAAAAGTGGACTGCAAAGTGCAAAATACTGCTTTTGATTACTAAGTGGATCCCTTGGCTGTAGAACAGCAAAACCCACAAAATTTGCAACATCAAGTGGATGCTAGAACATAAAAACATGAGAAACCTAGCCTGTAACTCGAATAAATGTTTCAACGTACTGTGATGTTCTCTGCATCCACACTAAACAAGTGCTTTATATCAAGAAGTTCTAATTGAATCTTTGCCGTAGCTTCATATCTCAGAAAGAAGCATCTAATAAGGGACTTAGAACCCAAGCACATATTAATTGACAATCCTGAATATAACTCAATATATACTACAATACCACGTAAGAAATCGAAGAAAGGACCATAGTGAGAGAACAATGAGCTCCAAGAAGTATACCAGTATCAAACAATGACCTTTGCATGGTTGAAACTTCGGAGAATGTCCACCTAGTGATACACGAACTTTACGAGCCACAGAATCCCACATAAGCTTGTCTAAGCTCAATATCTGAAGGATACATAAAAGATGAGATCATGAAGTTAACTCAAATGTCAAAACTCACATAAGGCCATGCAACATGAGCAGATGAACTTGAGAAACATAAGATCCATTACCTATTTACCTCCGTATCATCCAGCAAATGATGACTGGAATCGCCACCAATTTATTGACCATATGCACCTAGCATCAACATGTTGTTCCCCAATCAGCCAATCTAGCAAGAAGCATTCACCACCACTGCACCGCACAGGTAGTTCTACATCTAGAAGAAGGCAGAACGGAGGCTGAGGCAGGGTCGACTACTAGCCATCGTTGATCTTGGGCACCGCCAAGGAGGGAGGATCTCACGCATCGCTGGGAGTGGAGGGGAGGAGGAGTTGTGCACCACCGTGGTAGCCAGTTTCAAGATTGCACGATCAGGGGAGAGGATGACGAGGAGCGTAGAGGAGAGGCTTCAAGGTAGAACCAACACCAGCGACGGCTTGGGGCGGTGGTGGCTTAGGGCAGAGGTGGCGACAGTGGCTTGGTGTGGAGGACGCGGCGGGAACGGAAACCTATTCGGCCCAAAGCCACCACCAAAATGACCGAGTGAGCTGATTGCCCTTTTCGCCGCTTCATATACTCCCCGCCTTGCCCCCACCTCACCGCCCAAGCGGTCGCCCCACCGCCAAGTCGGCCGTACCACCGCCAGCCACCGAGCATGCCTTGGATCGCTTGCCCGCCTAGGCGCCACACCACCCAGACCACCGACTACAACTAAAGGCACGATGAGGGGGTGGAGCCTAGCGCTTAGGCACCTACCTAGCCTGATTTCTTGAATAATGGCTACTTTTTAGGCACATCATTAGTTTCTTGGTCTTCTAGAAAATAATCATCTATTGCACAATCCACTGTTAAAGCTGAGTATGTAGCTGTTGTTGCTATTTGTTCTCAAAGTTTATAGATTTCTGCTACACTCAAGGATTATGGGTTAGAATTAGCGTTCTGCTTTATTATTATAACACTAGTGCTATTAATATTGCTAAAAACCCAGTACAACATTTTATGACTAAACACATTATTATTTAAGCCAATAATCACGAAACAAGTCATGAAGTGTATTTTGAGCTTTTTATTATGATTTTACATGTATAGCTTAGCAAGGCCATAATTAGCTATTTATTAAAGTTTGTCAACTTGAACAAACAACATGGCAAGGGTAAATTCTTTGGTTAAGTTTTGATTAAAGTGATTACTTCTTGAGATGTGTCATGTTTAAATACCTAGTTAAATCATGATTCTAGGTCAAGTGTAAGTTTAAGACATTCTAGTCTATTCATGAATCACTTTCAGCTTTTCTAGAAATCCTGTGGCAAATTATGGTAAAATTGCTATTTTTGTATGCATCTTAATAATTCTTTCCCACGAGATGGCTTGTCATCACACTAGGCATCAATTTGGGGGAATTTTTGTATGACCAAGATCATGAAACCTTAAGCTTTTTGGCTTGGCATAATCGAAAAGTAAGGCTTGAGATGCTGCAATTTATGAAATATGATTCAAATTGGCTCAAAAAGGTCATTATAATTGTGCTAAAATTAATTTGGGCTAAACCTCAGTAGGCCGTTGTGGATGGCTCCTAATCTAGGACGTGCTTTACTGAGATAAGCCATAATCAAGTATCAATAATAAAGTGCTATGTGTTAAGTTATGTAAATCTATATTAAGCCTTGTGCTTCAGTCTAGCACTTGTGGCTTACTAGTTCTTGATTCTAGCATCTAGATTTAAATCTGTATTTTTAGATGGCTATCTTCTTTAGTGAGATCTTTATCTTAACTGGTTATTTTTGTGAAGGTCTGTCATGTACATTAATTTGCTTAATCACATTATAATGTTTTTTGGTCTGCTTTATTATATATGCATATTTATGATCGGGCAAACTTTATAAAAGCATGACTTTATACACATCAATTCAATGGTTTAAATAATCTTTTAAGTTTTCATGGTATATATTTTTTTAAAAAAAATTAGATCAATGATACTGGGATGTGAGTTCTCTCTTTGTGTTTCTTCCTTTTGTGCCTTGATGCTTACATGGCCAAAGGGGGAGGGATTTATGAGATTTTTGCTCAAAATGCTAAATACTTTTTGGTATGCTTGTGAGAGATTTAGTACAGATTTGTGGCTTGTAGCTTAAAATGCTTTTTTGACTTCAGTTCTTCACTTAGACTTGTTTGAAGTCATCTTATCTTAAGGTGTTGTTAATGTATTCATCAAGTGGAAGATTGTTGGACCATGTGGCTCGCTCTAGAATATTTGTGATGATGGATAATTAGCAATGGTGCTTATTGATGTTATTTGAGGCATGTGGCATGTGTGGACTCATGTCAATCAAGTTGAAAAGAACTTGTGCCGGAAAGAGATGTTGCTTTGGTCTTTGTATGTACAGGATAATTCGGAGGCAATCGTGGTCTACAACAAGGACTAAGAGATGATTTGATGTACAGTCATAGTCCAGAGAGTCAAAGATGCTGGAGGAGATGGTCGTGCTCAAGTTAGAGCGCGGCGAGGTCAAAGATGGATGGTGCGTGTTGGAGCTACGGAGGTGCAGTCTGGAGGGTATGACACGTTATAATTTTGGAGTGTCCAAAATTAGGTAGTGTGACAAAAGTTGAACAATCTTTTTTATGTAAGGATTTCTGGTCTCTTATTTGTTAGAATTGAATAAGAACTCATGGTCTTAGGGATAAGATCATGGTTTGGGTCCTAAACTATAAATAGAGATAAGGTTAGGTGCTAACCCTATGACTTAAGGGTGCAATTTTCTTGCTAGAATTTGAGGGGTGCCAAGATGGTACTTTGTAGCCACAAACATAATGATACAGGAATAAAAATAGATCTATTTAGAAAAAGCCGGCGACACATCTAGTTCCTTGCGCTTACACAAGTCAAGATATCACCTCGGAGTGGACTCACGCAGAGCATTAGGGTATCACATGGAGAAGACGAAAAGTACATCACATCATTTCTGCACAGCGACGAGAGCAGGGGCTGGGTGAGAAGCAATAAAGAAAAAAGGGAAGCGCTTGCCCTCGAAGAAAATAAATCGATCTCTTGTTGTTTCGGTTCCTCTGCGGTGCATTGCATGGCGTCAAGTGAAGATTAAAGAGCTAAGCGCTGAATAGAAGTCATGGCGTTGCATGGGCTATCCATCACATTAAGGTGCTGCTTGTGTTGACTTTGAGGGCACATCATAGCAGCTGATCATTCCCAATGCCATGGCGCTGCATGGGCTATCCATCACATCAAGGTGCTGCTTGTGTTGACTTTGAGGGCGCATCACAATAGCCGATCGTTCCCTCAGCCGATCCTGGTCAGGTATCAAAGACCCTCATGGATTGTTACGGTAAAGGAAGGCGACTCTTATACGCATTCAATACCTTATGGTTTTACACCACAGAGTAGTACACAATAGATTGAAAGTGACATCTTTATTTTGTTAATATGCTACAGCACCGCGCACTGTAACTACAATACCCATGCAATTTGCTATAGCACCGAAAAATATTTTTTCCCTTTCGTTGTTTTTTGTTTTTGTGTTCTTGATATGTTGGCAAGTTGGACAATCAAAAGACAATAGATTTGAGGAAAAAGATTTCGCTACAGATTACAATTATTCACCCCATCCTCTGATTTCCATCGACAATCCTACACATTACAATATTCGGACCGCTATACGACTTACGAAAATGTGATGTAATAAAATACAAAGTACATTAAACATGGGAAAGAGTAAAATAATGATTGATAAAAGCGGCTTGTAGAAGTACATTCGGACCGCTATACGACTTACGAAAATGTGATGTAATAAAATACAAAGTACATTAAACATGGGAAAGAGTAAAATAATGATTGATAGAAGCGGCTTGTAGAAGTTAGAATATTCGTATTGGCTTGGGCTTCTAAAAGCAGAAGTCTGAAGTCAAATCTAATATGAACATGTTGTTAGTAGAGACTAGAGGAGGAAAACATAGCTGCATACACTTATGAATATCGAATTGTTCTCATAATCTCATTGGGGAGAAGAACAGGGGGAAAGGGTGAGAGTCCATTGCTTGTACGTTATCACTGTACCAATTTGCCTTGTATGGTGGCGGGCCAAGGGAGGGAAATAGAATAGACTGACATTTCGATCACAACACAGTAAAACAGCACATCTAAACCTTCCGGATGCATCTGAAAGCAAGGACGAAAGCTACAGCAAACAGAGACTTTGGCTCTATTCCAAACAGCGTGACTTCTGTCTTCTAGAAATAAAAAATCATTTAAAATGCATTAGCTTTTTGACTATTTTTTCTTCCTTTTTTTGTTATTTCCTTTTTTTCTTTTTCATTATCTATGAAGATATAACAATACTTTTTATTTTTTCTATTTTTTCTTTATTTTCACTTAATTGAATATATAAAAAAACTAACAGATGCTATAATACTATTTTAACTAAAAGCTATGACACTTTAGAACAAGGCCATGTGAGCCATCTAATTAGGCAACATCAACAATTAGTGAGACTGCAGCGGATCTGGTCCGTCCGATTGGTAACTAATGTGGTAAACAAGTGTTTGACATTTGAGATTAATAAGGATTCATGTCAAAAATTAGAGAGAGCGAGAGAGTGAGAGAAAAGAACCACAACCGTTGATTTGTGATTCAGCGGTTCGGCATGTTCTTTTTAGCTGTGGCTTATGGTTTTTGGGCTGTTCGTGCGAGAGATTACAGAGTAACAGAAATTTACGTATAGTTTTTACAGATATAAATGAAGTCAGTACAGTATGTACTACAATTAACTAGTATACCCTATTTTGAAAAGATATTTTATTTAAAAATTAATTACTGTAGACAGTTTTTAGAAGCTGAAAAGAAAAGAAAAGGCCGTAGCATTGTCGTAGCGGCGACTTCAGCCAATCCGGTTTGTAAAGACAGATGGAGCAATTAGAAATGGATTTGCGCGACACGTGTGCACGGATCATTCATTAGATCAGCCAAAAGTTGCATTGTTATCAAGCTGTAAAGCTGGTGCAGAGGGGGAAATCTGAACAGATGAAGAGATCGAAATGAGATGGCCGTCATGAGATGTGGTGGCTCTCTCTGTTGCTCTTATTATTCTACTGAGCAGACCTTTCATGAGCTTGCATAAACAACACGATTAAGTCCTTCACAGAGTATATGCAATCACTAATCACATGACCCCTCTAGCTTTCAAGGACAGCAAAACTGAAAGTTGATCTTCAGGCATGTTACTTCTCTGTTGCTAATGTGCAAGCGCGAACCGCAAGCGCAATACTTTGGACAAGAGCTCGATCAAACGTCACAAAACATCATGGAAGGTAGAGGAGTGCATATTCGAATTATATATACGCAATGTTGTCCTCTTCTCTTTTTTTTACTGGCCAGAAGAAATATGTAGAGATCGCAGAGATAGAAGAATCATACGGAATAATTAAACAAACCATTTGTCATGCAACTAGCCGGCCCATGTATGCCGTCACTACTATTGCTGGTCAACATCATATGTACTACAGATCAGTTTAAGTGATCTATATGATCCATTAACAGATTGTATCCTGTGCCGTTAGTGTGACGACTAAACAATTTGGCTATATTTTTTGGGGTCATAGTTGATAGTTTTTGGCTATTCCTAATGCCTTTTGTCTTCACTTTTTGAGGTGACGGATGATAAAAACGCTGACACAGATGACGCACACAGTTTTAAGCTCAAAAAACCGTTTGGAGAAACCATCTCGTTTGTTTTAACTTCTAGGAAAGCCGAAGCCAAAATCCACAAAAAAGCTGTAAAGAACAAGACCTTTCTCTGCTAGATCACCATACTACATGATCGACCTCATAAGCGCACAAGGACAAGTAGGCCAATTAGGGTAGTATATACGAAAAAAGAAAAAAATCTAATCAAAAACTAGTTATCTACTTAAAAATGTGAGTTGGTGGTTGCCAGTCCATTCTTCCTCAACACTCTACAGCCGTTCATTCTTCCTCGACTCTTCACACCAGTCCGATCAAATATGCATGGCTCCTCCCAAACCGTTGCTTTCTGAACCGCTCCCCACTACGCCCATTACTTTCCTCCTCCGCTCTCTCCAAGTTTCCATGCCTCCGCTGAGCCGCTCTTTGTCGAGGCCAAGCTGCTGCAGCAGCAGATGTGGCCCAATCCGCCTACCTATAGCGGGCCATGCACATGATCGCCTACATCGTCTCGGATCAGCCGGCAACGGCGCCACGCTGCGCCGGACGCTCAGAGTGCTCTAGGTTTTCTTCCTTCCGTCCTAATTTCTTTTTCTGATTCTATGGCGTCGATTGAATTAAATGAAATAGGGTTTACGAGGATGATGAGGAGTGATGATGCCATCCAGAACCAGTACGACTTCTTGGTGCAGCGCATGTGCGGCCCCCTGCTCCTCCCAAAGGAAAGGTAACTTCACTCTGCATATCTTAATTATAAAGCTTCGTGTAATTTAGGAGGACATGTGGTAATCGTGAGGTGTTTGAACTTCGAAGAGCAAGTTATGGTCGCGCATTAGATGATTCCAATGTGATTTCAAAGCATTTTAGATGATGGGTATATGTACATCTAATACAGAATTATACAAAAGGCTTCTTTTATGGAAGCACCAATTCTTTCCAGAAATTTCATCTGCAACGAGTGGGTTAACCTCTTAATTCTGGCCTCAATACAAGAACAGTTCTTCCAAGTTTGTCCTTGTAGTCAGCCCTATAAATCTTTCCAGTCTCTACTTCATGTGCAATGTCTTCCTGAAGGTTGAAAGATGAAAAGGTTGCATTACATTGTAAATATCGAAATGTGAAATACTTCTTAAATATGAGTACAATCTATTGGTGCCTAAACTTACACTGACAATGCTTATTCCTTCTGCACTAATCTTACTTTACATCATTCTTAAATAATACATGTAGTTCTCACCAATGTTTTAATTACACTGCTCTTTGTATTGTCCATAAACACATCTACAAGCATACCGAGCGGATCATTTCTAGCTTGTATGCTACTCGCCACTTTATAGCTGCTTTCAGCATTTACTTGCTTTCTGCACATTCTAGCTTCTTGCTCGAAGAAATCTCGATATAGAGGCATCTGAAAGGAAATCTTGTATTGCTACTGATGAGTGTTTGCTAAGCTCCTTGCGTAATTCATTTATTTGCTCATTAAATAGCACAGTAAAGGGCCTGAAGATTAAGTGCTCTCATAGAATCAAGTAGAGATCTACGGGTCATACTTTCTTACTTTCTCTTGCTATTCTTTTGGCAACTTGATGGTGATGGCTCTACTAGATATGTACTTGAAACAAATGCATAAATAATATCAAAAGAATAAACATGCACAAACTATTTTTTGATTAGTTTCTTTGTGTGAAACAAACCAAGGTACAAAAGAACAGAATGATCACTTTAACAAGCGGGTACGAGAAAAAGTGTGTGACTAACGAAAATTCAAGTAACAAATGCAAAACTAACAACAAAATGCTACTCTCACTTTTTTGTGTAGCAGTTGATTAGTAAAATTCCATATGTTGGAGTACCCGTGTAACATTCTGAAAATTTTAAATTGGGAAATATAAATTTCTTGAATTATTTTTGCGATATACTCCATTGAAGTTTGGATTTTATGGTATTTTCCTGAATTTGGATGAGGTTTCAAATTTTAAGAACTTATAAAAGATAAAGACAAACATTAGTAATGCCAAAAAGGAAATATGTATATAATAGAAAACAAAAATTTTAAATACGAATCTGAAAAGATGATCCAGTATAAAAAGAGAGAAACCTGAGTTATATATATATATATATATATATATAAATATATAATCTCATTTTGGAAATCATGATATAACTAGCAATAAAA
This sequence comes from Dendrocalamus sinicus, assembly GCA_036346575.1. NCBI lineage: Eukaryota > Viridiplantae > Streptophyta > Magnoliopsida > Poales > Poaceae > Dendrocalamus > Dendrocalamus sinicus. The sequence goes on along the minus strand of CM070656.1, from coordinate 10,560,143 downwards.
GTACATGAATAAAAATACAAACGCATATATATGTATGTATGTGTATAAAAATTGTGCAAGAAAGAGCCTGTTAAAGATAGCAAATAAAAATAAGCAAAAATTTGTGAAGCTAGCAAAATAACAATATAAGAAATTATACATAAATATATACCTATACATCCAAGAGCCCACATATTTATAAAATAATAATAATAATAACAGAATATACGTATATATGTATATATATACATACATAAAATAAGTACATATGTTCATATACAAAAACAAGAAATAAATAAAAATATATATTTACACACTATACATATGTATACATACTGGTATATATATACATGTATGTACATTAAATAAATAAATAAATAAAAGCCCCAAATATTTTCTCCTCTTTTTTTTCCACTCAATCCCTTCCTTCCTGTGCTCTCACTGCTTGCGGGTCCTACTTCCTGCCGACCTCCCCCTTTTCCCCGCTCCATTTCTCCTCTTACCTCCCTGCGTGCGGGCCCCGCTCTTTTCTTCTGCCGCGCTGGCTTCTTCTCCTCCTCTCGTTCTTCTCTGCTTTCCCCGCCGCGCCCGCATTTCTCCCTCCGCGCGCCCGGGGCCCCTTCCTCCTCTCCTTTCCGCTCAGCAAAAGCCGGCCGACACAGCCGCGCCCGCCGCACCGCGTCCGCGCGTGCCTGCCGCCGCCCCTAGCCTCCCTCTGTGCCGCTCACCCGGTCACGTCACCCCCCGAGCCCCGCGACAGTCCTTCCCGTCACTACATCGCACGTCGCCGCGCGATCCCCGCCGGTCCCGTCGATTTGCTCTCACGTCGCCGCCCGGTTCCGTCGCCTTTAAAACCCCGCTCGAGGCCCCCGCTGAACTGCCCTGCTCGACTAACCCTCCTCCACAAAGGAATAGTGTCCTCTGTGCCTCTAATGCCGCCGGTGTGCCCTCCTTCTCTAACTCCGGCCGGCGAGGAATCAGCCGCTTGGAGCCATCCCAAGCCGATTCCTCGGAGCCAGAGCTTCCTCGGGCCGTCGTCTAGCTCCTCCCGCTGTCGGCCGGGCCTTTCCCCGCCTCCACGTCACCTGCACCATGACCCCCGTTGCGCCGCCGCAAGCCACCGCCGCCAGCCCACCTCGGCCACTCATTCACACGGCCAACCCCACGGTAAGCTTCCTCGTGTCGCCCTCACACTCACGCCCCTCCCCAACTCCACCCCTTCCCCCACAGCGCCGGCGCCCCGTTTCACCACCGCCCCGGCCGCTGAGCCTCGCCGCCGAGCCACCTCGTCGCTGTCCCGAGCAGCACCGCCCCCTCCACCGACTTCCTCACCCTCCCCGCAATGCCTTTTGATGGTCCCCAGCAGCTCCCCGGCCGCCCCTCTCCGGCGACACGCCGCCTAGCTCGCGCCGCCTCCTGCTCCCATTGCTGCCGCTTGTTTGTTTAGCCCACCGGCCCTGCTTGCTTCTTCAGTATTCCTTCCCCCATTCACTCGCGAAAGGCCGAGCGTCCCACTTGGTTGGATAAGTAAATGCCCAAGCCCTTGCCCGCAGGTCTTTGGTTCGAATCCTCTCTGTGCACGTTTCTACTTTATTTCCTTTTAGCACATTTTAGCTAGAAATTAATTAGGAAATAACATAAGAGAGCTAAGGTAACTGATTGGGTTCAAGTAACAAACATTAAAGAAATTAGAAGTTATTCGTGGAAGTTGATAAATTTTGATTAGGATAGAAATAAGGTTATTTGAGCTGCAATAATATAACTGTTATGTATGTTGTTTAGAACTTTTTAACTCAAATCTAAATTTTAATTAAAAGTATTCATAGATGAACTGGGTTAGTGGCCATATATGAATAGTGAATGTGATTTAAATAATTATTTAACATCTAGATATTAACTAAAGACCTTAATAAAGAAAAAGTGGCTTCGGTTAAATATCCAAGTTTAGTAAAGGTACCCTTAAATATAAGCAAAATCTATGCCCGATATTTACTGCGCATCGTTAAATATATTTGTATGGTAGATTTGCCAATTAGAAAATATTGAAGTATAACTTTGTAAACCAAGCCTTGAAGGGTAAATAAATTTTAATTAAAGGATAATCCAAATGACAACTAAAATGAGGAAACCTTCTAAGAGAATATATAAGTATATAAATATCTATATATATATATATATATATATATATATATATATATATATATATATATATATATATATATATATATATATATATATATAAATTAGTGGTTAGAGAGATGCGGATGACATGTGTGCAAATCACTAATAAAAATAACCGAACAACTTTGAGGTCACCGTAGGGCCCACTAACATATGTGTATGTATGCCATCGTTAATATACCGCCAGTCATGAAATCTTAAATAGTAGCTTTGGTTTATAATGATAGCAAACGTACTCGGTATAGCGAGCTCGACTTGTAAAAGGATAAAGTATCGGTATCAGTAGTCTCTTGGGGGTACTCAAATTAGAAGGTCATCATATTATACATATGCTAAAATATAGTAGCCTAGGTCAACAAATACTAAAATAATCCCACGGGCACATAGACACTCTAAAGTAAGTATGTAACCATTAACACGGGTAATTAGGGTCACAAAAATGATACCTACCAAGCGATGTCAAATATATGAATTAAAAATAAAACTAATCCTAATCAAGCTAATGCGTAGATAAAATAATAATGGCACTATTGATTAAATCTTAACGTTAGATTAATAAATAATAATGAAGAGTATGAAATAATAAGATATGACTAGTGACAACTAGATGCACATAAAATGTCATCCATACAATGCTATACACCTACACTCTAAAATTTATTCGGTAAGTCAAAATGCCCTGAAGAGTAACGTTAGACAAAATAATAACTACTCATAGGTCCGTTCTAACTCATGAAACTTCCTTGATAAATATAAAAATAATAAAAGAAACTATTAATAAAAGGTCAAGACATCATTCTCTGCCACCGGCCTTGCCTCAAATCACCTAGATCACCCACTAACTCATAATAATACAAAAATTGAGTTTATTCGTATTTACTTGGATCTTTTGAGTTATTTGCTTTCATTTGGATTCGGTCGATTGTTGCGTAGTTAGAAATTGGAAGACGTGAAGATTCAGTGGATCCAGCGAGATTAAGCTCGAAGTGAAGATAAAGACCAGAAACTCGAGAGAAATCATTGCGTGGGCTCAAGACCGCGGTAAACCGCGCCAGGCGAGTCAATATTTTGATCATGTTGAACCTACATTTTCTGCAAATTATGTATAAGAATCATGTGGGAGTAAATCAAAGCATTGATGGATATGTGAACATTGGAAGAAATTAGGATACCCAGACAAAACTAATAATAATATAAGGTTTTGTATTTCCAACCAATTACAAGAATGAGTACTAATTACCTCACCATACTTTCCTTTTCCTTCTATAGATTTTAAGAGAAAATTTAAATTCACTTTCTCTTACCCTTGCTCCAAAATTTAAGATTAGGATCGTCGAAGATGGTCATGAAGATAAGGTAGTCTCGTTCTAAACAGACTATACAGATAAACCCTACACCCTCTTATGTGTGTTTTCCCAAGTAGACGTTGTACTGTCGCAAGATTTTCATTGAGCCCTATGCACTGCCTTCTTGCCTCGGGCATCCTATTTCGCAGTCATGGGAAAAGGTTGTTTTCGAAAGTTTGTGTGATTTCGTATCACCCCAGTTCCCTGGGAGTGCTCTTTTAAATATTTGCATGGGTTAGATCATCTTATTCCCACAGTTCTATCCTTACCCCATGCTATTCCCTCTCACCTTCTGCTGAAAAGCCCATTGGATCCACAGAAGTGAAATAACGGATAACCCAAAACTAGGGCAATTACGGAGAAGTGAAGATTCTACAACATTCCAGCATTTAAGGAAAACAATATCACTATGAAGAAAACCACCGCCAGGAGAATGTTCAACGAGAAAGATCACATGTTTTCTCTGTGAAGGACAAGACCACTGTCCCAAAGATTGCCCTATGAACCTGTTGCTGACCAAAGCAGCTGAGATACAACGGACAAGTCTCCGAGCCGCTGCAGGACTTGTCAGGCCTGAAGTTAGAAGGGATAACTAAAGCCAGCTATCATTAATTTTTAAGGGGGGTAGCAAGAGAAGATAAGGATGTTGGAGAACTATTATGAAGTGTCACTACTTTTGGAGATATTGATATGATATGTAATTGCCTTGGAGGTACAACAATTTGTATTAGACCTAGTTGAGTCATAGCAAGAGGATTTGCAAGATCATCACGACAAGCTAAACTCTAAAGCCTATTGCTAGCCAAATTTAACCTTCCCTACTTCTTTCTACTCTACCGGAATCTCGGGGTCGAGATTCATTTAAGGGGGGTAGATTTGTAACATTCTGAAAATTTTAAATTGGGAAATATAAATTTCTTGAATTATTTTTGCGATATACTCCATTGAAGTTTGGATTTTATGGTATTTTCCTGAATTTGGATGAGGCTTCAAATTTTAAGAACTTATAAAAGATAAAGACAAACATTAGTAATGCCAAAAAGGAAATATGTATATAATAGAAAACAAAAATTTTAAATACGAATCTGAAAAGATGATCCAGTATAAAAAGAGAGAAACCTGAGTTAAAAATATATATACATGACCTCCCAGGGAACTGAATCTTGTTATGACCTCCCAGGTAAAACAGTACAACCATAAGTCCGTAAAATACGACTTGGCTAAGTAAATTTATCGAAGTTCCGGACTCATCTCACTGGTAGGGGTTTGAAGGGGTTACGCTATGGCAAGGGGGCCTGAAGGGACACCAGTGGAGGGTGAGGTTTTCCCGCTGTCCTACGTTGCGGAGAGGTAGAAGTCCGGCTGCGTAGAGGCTGGGGAAAACATCCCGCGCACAGATGGGACCCACCGCAAGTGGGCAGTTTCCCATAAGGGTGAGATGAGAAAAGGGCCGAGGTACTTTGAAAAGTCACTGTGATGGTCTGCTCAACCACATGACTAAGGAATTGTGTGGGGCAACGAGTTGATTGTCTCTTGTGGTGAAAGTGTACAAGCTCTGCAGAGTCAAAACTATTCGAATAGCCGTGCCCACGGTCAAGGGCGGACATGGGAACTTAACTAGATATAGTTCTATTCCAAAAACTTTGTGGGTGGGAATGGAAATGTGAAGGGCGGTGGAAGGCCCTAGTTTGGAATTGTCCTGGGTGTCGTCCCAGTGGTAAGTTAAGCGGCTATAACGCTGAAGAAATTGCTATATGGTGCAGATGCCATGTAACGGTGGATGGAATCTGAATCGATATTAATAATGCATTTCCTTGTACATTATGATTTGTTCCAAAATTGCTAAGTCATAGGGATTTTTAATTAATTATATTCAAAAGCACTCTACGAAAAATAAAATAGCCCGAGCCTCTTCTTTGTTAAGCTATGCATACTATTTATTTGCATTCTGTGTATTGGCTCGCGGAGCACGGGGTCGGAGTGCTCACGCCGCTTTGCGACAAAATTCGAAGCAGAAGCAAATCACCGCGCCAAAGAACAAGATTGGACAAGCTGGCGAGAAGATGAAGATGTCAAGGGCTAGGTCGCGAACCTCCGGTTGGTCGCCTGTGGGCATGTCTGAAGGTCCCACTGTGTGCTTCGTTCTTCCGCCGCTGCAATTTAATGATTTCGGTCTAATCGCCCATGAGTAAGTCTACTATTAAATTTTACGCTTCGCATGGTATGTATTTTGATATTCATTATCAGAATCGTGAGCACTATCTACTGATCCAGGGAATAGTGCAGTAATCACAGAGGAATCCGGATGTTAATATCTGGGTCCCTACAACCCGAGTGATATGCTGCATGAGAAGCATTTCAAAGATTTTAGAAGACAGCGAGAAGGGTTACCTTTTATTAGAGCTTATGAATTAGTTCAATTTCGCAGGACACATTGTGGCCATGGTATGAAACAAAACAACCTAGGATGCTCATAACTAAACAATGTACAACTCCAAGAGCAGGGAGGAAAAAAATAGCACATGATAGATTATTTGCAACAAAGGATTGAACCACAAATCATGGAAAACCCATAAATGGGGGGAAACCTATTAGGGCAAGCAACTAAATTCCACTCTGATGTCGATAATACTGATGCCTGGTGGAATAAATGACTATCAAGATGCGATAGCACAGTCGAAGTCAAGGTCGTAATAGCTGAATGCCCATGTGTTGGCTATGGATTTCAAAAAATTTTAGTACATGTTTGTATGCATGTTGTAAAAATTTTTATCACCCAGGAGTTTCAGGAAAATGTAGTATGATAAATTTTAAAAATTTGTAGTAACACATGTGCATTCAGCTAGTCTTATATTATGAGTGGATTCTTTCGGGCTGTGGCTTATGCTTTTGACTTAAATTTTTGAATTCTGGCTATTCGTGAGAGAGAGATTGGGTTCTTTTGACTTTGATTTTGGCTTATCATTTCCTACTACAGTAAGTAGCTTTTAAATGGTGCATCGTTTCAAGGCGGATTTTACAAGTAGATTGTAGTAAACACTGTATTGAGTTCAACTATACCGGTCAAAATCACATACGATTGTTTCCCTCTGCGTGCTGTCTCTTGCGAACAGTCAGAATTGAAAACCCATAAGGTAAAAGCCAAAGCCACAGCCCAAAAGAACACACTCAGAGTATGGAGAGAAATGCTCGTGTGTAATTTTGGCCGATATAGATGAAGTTAAAATAGTGTCTACTATAATCGACTTGTAAACTCTGCCTTAAAAAACACTCAATTTAAAAATTAATTACTATAAAAAACTAAACTATAAACGCAAAAAACCCACCCTATATCTCCTCCAAAGCTCCTCCGAAGCTGAGTGCAAACACAATATTATGTATCATTAAATGTCCATCCAACGAACAAGAATGACCCTAAATGGTTGGAGTGGAACCGTGTCCTCTGCGAAGGGCTGAGAGATGCACGGTAGCAAATTGTGAGGGAGAAAGGCATGAAGGAACTATATAAAAGGTAGTGCATTTTTATAGTAGCAAAACTACCGATCACTCCAGATCTGCACGGTAAATTCCGGATCCAACGGATGAGGATCACTCAAAGGCATGGGACTGTGCATCTCGGCCTTTGCCTATGCAAAGACGGGGCATATGGTTCCGCTTGGAATCCATGCCATGTTCTCCTCTTCCCCCTTGGCTCCGTTTTTTTACACATTGAAGAAGTCCTAGGGCGCCGAACCCATTCATTACTCGTCAATAGAATGGCTGATGTTTGTAAAACTTGGGCTCATCAGTTTTAGTAAAATGCACACACTTTACGCAAATCAATTCCTTTTTGCGAACCACACACACTACTTCAAGCAGTACACGCCGCATCAAGATTTCGTTTTCGGAAGAGAATAGAAGCACATTTCATGCTACCTTGGTCTGGGTGTTTTTGAGTGTTCCGTGTGGACTGTTAAAAGTAGATTGTGGAACAACAAGTGTTGAGAGACAAGAGTATGAACTGTTTATTCATTCATTCATTAGTCTTTCTGATTTTGTACAAGATGATTTATAGATGTTCAAAGGGTGGCATAATAGGTGCCTGTTTGGAGAAGACATCTATACAAAGAGGCATCTGTACATTGGGCATTAACTGGTTTGTAACACTCCCCCTTGACCAATGTGTCTTCATATGATCACCTTAATTCATCATCTTGAAATAACTCCTCCAAAACCCTGTAGGGAAAAATACGAGGAGAATCGATAGAGTAGATATGCCATGAAAAACTCCTTTAAAACCCAGTGGGAAAATTTTAAGGAGAAAATGGTATGGCATATATTTGATTATATCTCCTAAAAACCCCTGTGGGGAAAAGAGAGATATATTTATAATTACGTTGTCATATTGCCTCATTAAAAACCTTGATGAGAAACCTTAGAGGAAAAACTCATAAAGGGAAAAAGAGTACAATATTTGTATTGAACGGGTTAAGTCTTAGGAGATTTCTCCCCCTAACATCTGCAAATCACATAGTCTTCGCACACCAATTCCATGAACACATTTTTAGAATGTGGAGGTCGGTAATGACTTGGTGAATAAGTCTGCGAGATTATCACAAGACTTAGTTTGCAGAATATTTATTTCCCCACTCTCTTGCAATTCATGTGGGTAAAATAATTTAGGTGCAATATGTTTTGTGATATTGCTCTTTATGTAACCCGTTTGCATTTGAACAACGCAAGCAGCATTATCTTCGTAGATAATGGTAGGTGATGCAATAGCACCTATACCACATGATTGTTATATGTGGTTAATCATTCTGCGAAGCCATATACATTCACGTGATGATTCATATAATGAAATTATTTCAGAATGATTAGTGGATGTAGCCACTAGAGTCTGTTTTGAAGACTTCCAAGGGATGGCCGTTCCACCATATAAAAATACAAAGCCTTGTTTGAGATCTGGCATTATGGGGATCTGATAAATAGCCAGCATCTGTATATCCTATTAAATCCACATTGTTATTCTTCTGGAAGAATAGACCGAGATCTTTAGTGCCTTGAATATATCTGAGGATATTCTTCACTCCTACCCAATGTCTTTTGGTTGGAGCAGCGCTATATCTAGCAAATAGATTTACTGCAAATGCAATATCCGGCCGGGTGCAATTTGCAAGGTACATAAGCGCTCCGATGGCACTGAGATATGGAACCTCGGGTCCCAATAACTCTTCATTGTCATCTCGGGGTCTAAATGGATCTTTGTCCCTGTCGAGAGATCGAATAACCATGGGGGTTTTCGATGGATATGCTTTGTCCATATTGAATTTCTCCAATATTTTCTGGACATAGGCTGATTGATGCACTATGATGCATGTATGAAGGTGCTCAAGTTGTATACCTAAGCAAAATTTGGTTTACCCAAATCCTTCACTTCAAATTCCGTCATAAGATGATTACGTGCTTCATCCTGTTGAGGATCTTTTGATGAATACACATGGGCAATCATCATTGTTGGAGTATCCCTTTTTGGTTAGGAACTCACTTAGTCGGTTGTACCAAATTCTTCCCGACTGTTTCAAGCCGTATAAAGACTTGTTTAATTTTACACAATACATATTGCGATTTGCGTTTGGATTCGGAATTGAAATTCCATCGGGAAGTTTCATGTATATGTCCGAATCAAGTGACCCATAAAGATATGCGATCACTACATCCATCAACTGAAAAGATAGATGATTTTGTACTGCCAATGAGATTAAGTATCGAAATGTTATTCCACTCATTACTGGAGAATAAGTTTCATTGAAATCAATGCCGGGTCTCTGCGTGAACCCTTGTGCTACAAGCCTTGCTTTGTATCTCACCACCTCATTGTTTTCATTCCGTTTGCGGACGAAAACCCATTTGAAACCGACAGGGAATACTTTGGGAGGTGTATGTATCACATTGGTGAATACATTTCTTTTCTTGAGTGAGGCTAACTCCTCTTGAATTGCATCCTTTCATTGAGTCCAGTCCGAGCGCGATTTGCACTCTGCCATGGTCTTGGGATCTGGATCATTTTGAAGGTTGTTTGCAATTGTTGTGGAGAAATAAATGTCGACAATTGTAGTCTTACGATCGTATGATTCTCCAGAATCAGTATAGTTAGTGGAAATTTCTTGGACCCCTGGTGACTCAATGTTATTTCCCAAAACATTTGAGTCGGGGTATTCCGATGTCCCAGGATCAGTAATTGAGTGCACTGTTGATCTGGGTTTAAGGATCCTTTGGTGTCTATCAACTTGAGGTTGATCTGCATTTACATTCTTTTGTTTCTTTTGTCGCTTGTTAGAAGCTGTATCCGCCATTTGTACCGTACTTCTCCCCCTCTTATTTTGAACTGGGAGTTGAGTGGTATTTTGCGGTACCTCCACTCTTTCAGGTACATTTCTGGCAGGATTATAGGATTTTGTGACACCCTTATAATCAGTAAATGCATCTGGCAGGTTGTTTGCAATGTTTTGCAAATGAATGAGTTTCTGAACTCGAAGTTCAGTCTCTCTGGTACGTGGGTCTGAGGCAGGAATGCCTTGTACATTCCAATTAATTTCCTGGCATTCAGTTTGGTACTTGTTGTCTCCCCCTAATGCCGGGAAATGTTCCTCATTGAATATGCAATCAGCGTACCGGGCCGTAAACAGGTCCCCTGTGAGGGGCTCGAGGTATTTTATGATTGACGGAGATTTATACCCAACATAGATCCCAAGTTTCCTGTGCGGTCCCATTGAGGTACGCTGCGGTGGTGAGATCGGTACGTATGTAGCGCAACCGAACTTTCGCAGATGGGAAATATCTGGTGGATTTCCACGTACTAATTGTAGCGGGGAAGTGCTATGATAAGCAATTGGACGCAATTGGATTAAGTCAGCAGCGTGTAAAACTGCATGACCCCAACATGATGTTGGTAAGTTGCAATTCTGTAGTAATGGTCTTGCAATGAGCTTATTTATCTTGATAAGAGATTATGCTAAACCATTTTGTGTATGGACATATGGAACAGAGTGTTGAACTTGTATCCCAAGAGCCATACAATCGTCATTGAAGGTATGGGATGTAAATTCAGCAGCATTGTCCATTCGAATTGATTGAATTCGATATTCAGGATAATGTGCTCGTAATTGGATAATTTGACCAATTAACTTAGCAAATGCATGGTTTCGTGTGGATAAAAGACACACATGTGATCATCTAGTAGATGCGTCAATTAGAACCATGAAGTACCTGAACGGTCCACACAATGGTTGTATAGGACCACATATATCTCCTTGAATGCGTTCAAGGAATTTAAGTGGTTCAGCTCTGATTTTAAGATAAGAGGGTCTTAAAATCAATTTTCCGGTGGCACATGAAGTACACACAAAATCTGAGGATTTCGGAAATTTTGTTTTGAGGTATGTATGACCAATTGAATTGCTAATAATTTTCCTCATCATTCCAATGCCTGGATGGCTAAGGCGATCATGCCATATTTGGAATGTGTTAGTGTTTTAGAAAATTACTGTGTACGCAATATGTTGAACGGGTTTGATGTATGTATAGTACAATCCGGAGTGTAAAGATGGAATTTTCTCTAGTACTTGTTTGCCATATCCGTTATTTTTGGTTAAGAGGAGATATTCCTCTTTGTTGTTATTTTGGGTTTCAACATGGAAACCATTTTGACGGATATCTCTATAACTAAGTAGGGTACGTTTTGAATCGGGATACAAAAGTGCATCCTCAATTTCTAATTGTGTACCCATAGGGAGAGTGATAGAGGCGCGACCAGAGCCTACTATCGTTGCATCGCGTCCAGCGATTGTTAAACATTTCTTTTCCTCCTAGTAAGAGTTAGGAAATATTTTGTGTCCCTATGTATAGAGTTTGTGGTACCACTATCCACAAGGCATAATTCCTCCTCCATTGGATTAACTCCAAAAATCTATATATGCAAAGAAGAATTTAATGAAATTCTTATGGTAGTATATAGAATACATACAAACTTCATTTTCAATACCAAATATGTTCGATATGAACAGCATGGTTGAATTCTCCCACAGATTTAAAATCTGTATGCGGAGGTGGTTCCACTCATTGACAGCCTCCGGTAGGATGACTGCTTTCTGCTGTTCATACCGTGTTTGAAGAGCAAGCCACAGAGCGCGTGGGTCTTCTTCCATCAGATACTCAGCCTTGAGATCAGGATGGATGTGGTTCCTTATGATAAATAAGGCATTGTACTTGAGAGGCTCAGCCAAAGGAGCTACACCCTCTTGGGGGGCTGCAATTGCCTGGTACATTCCGCGCAACGATAGACTCACTTTGAGATCCATCGCCCATGTGGGGAAGTTGTGGCCGTCAAGAGCGAGAGCCTCAAACTCTTAGCAGCCATTGTGCCTACATATGTAGGACCACAGATTTGTTAAAATCTTTGGCAATGTTAAATAAGTAATGCGAAATGCAAGTAATCAAGGTAAACTTAACATACATAAAGGGACATTCTCCTATTGTGGAACAACATAGTTAATCACCAATGGTATTAACATTATTTAATTCATTTTTCAACATTGAGTGCGCACTTTGAGGATGATAATCCCACAGTAGTACTTTGATACTACCTTGTGTATGGCCAATGTGAAAAAGAACTATGGTAATCACTTAGGTGTAGATCTTGTATAATTTATAATCAAATTGGGTACGCACGTTGAGGATGAAAATCCCACAGTAGTACTATGAGACTACCTTGTGTATGGCCAATTTGAAAATAAATAAAGGTAGTCACCCAAATGTGTAGACCAAAATGTTTCAAAACTTGATATTGGGCATACGTTGAGGAATAAATCCATGAGAGTACTATAGTGCTACCTTGTGTATGGCCAATATCAAAGTTAAGAAACTTTGTGTTATTCCAAAACGAGAGAAAATCAACCTAAAGCATTTGCATAAAAAAAATATTAAGTGCTTGTATGGTAAGCTAGTAAACGTAATATTTAAATTGCATAAAATAGATTACAATAATGGATGTACGCTTATAAAGAATTAATTTACATGAGGTAAATTAATGTGTATGGTAATGTTGTAATCCAATGAATATATATATACCCAAATTAAATATAACATGTGGTTATATTTATAATACAAATATAATCACAATATTGGTGGTGAACACCAATTTGTATGGCATAGCCTACAAGCAAAGTGCCATAAATTGTGATTTTATGGTATTTATGGTAGGTATAATATTTTGCAAAAAATTCCAAATTATTAAGTACAATGGTACTTACTAAATGGGAATTTTAAATATTAAATTTGCGAAAGATAGCAAATTTAAATATGGTCGCAATTCATATTGTAAATAAATTTGCAACAAAATAATCCTAAATATGTAAAAGTTATAGAAATGTGCATGCACATTTATTTGAACAATTACATAATTTTCAGGTCCTGGAGGGACTGAAATGCTAATTTATTTCAGCATAAGGACTATACTGCAAAATATGTACAATAGGAATGTATTTTAACATGAAATTCTGCATTATCATGAAACGGAGGGGGGGTTTTGCAAATTTGCGAAAATCTGGGCAAAAGCCCATCCGGCCTTGTGGCCCATGCGGTGAGGTGGGGAATTTTGGGCCAAAAAGCCCATTTTTGGGCAGCCATTTAAAAGGATGAGGGGAGGTGTGGGTTAGGGTTAGGGACCCCAACCACCAGCCGCCGCCAGGCCGGGTCCCGCCGCCACCGCCGCCTCGGCCATGTGGGCGCCGCCGCGAGCAAGCGCGCCGCCGCCGTGGGCGCCGTCTCCGCGACGCCACTTGGCGCCTCCGCGGCGCTCGGCGTCGTCGGCCATGGCTCTGCCGCGCGAGCCACTCGCCATGGCGTCGCCGGCCGCTGGCCGCCTCGGCAAGCGCGCCGCTCGGAGCCGCCGCGCGGCCGCCTCGGGTAGGCGCGCTGCGCCGCGCCTCCTCTGGCCGGGTTGCGCGCGCGCGCGCCGCATGTGCCGAAGCGCCTCGGGCGCGTGCCGCCGCTCTCGGCGCGCCACCGCGGCGCCACTTTCGGCGTTGCGTCGCCGCCATGGATCCCGCCGCGTGGTGCTGCCGCCTCGGCGCGCTGCTGGCGCAGCCGCTCGGCGTCGCGGTTGCGGGCTACCGCCACCGACTCGCCGCTTCGCCGCCTCGCGCTGGAGCCGCCACGCCAACCGGGCGTCCGCGGCGGCCGCGCCGGCCGGCGTCGCGCGACGGCCGCGCGGCCAAGGCGTCCGCGCCGAGCCATGTCGGCCTCGGGCTCGCCGCGCGCCGCTGCGTCGGCGCGCGCGCCGGCCGTCTTGGCGTCGGGCTTGGGCGCGGCACCGCGCGCCACCTCGGGCTCGGCGCCGCGCGCGCCACCTGACACGCCGCCCGGCCTTGGGCGCCGCCTCGTGGGAGCCGCCGCCACCGCCTTCGCGGCGTTGGCGCCTCGGCTGGGCGGGCGTTGCGGTGTTGCGCCATCGCCGCGGGTGGTGCGGCGGTGGGCACCGCCGGCCACAGGCACCGCCGACCTCGGGTGCCGTCTCGGTTTGCGCCGCTGCGGACATAACCGCACCGTGAGGACGCGTCTCGCGTCGCGTCGCCAGCCACGTCGGCGCCGGCTAAGGGCTTGCCGGTCAAGGGCGGGTGCTTCGCCGGGCCACGCCGGCCACACGCCATGAGGACGCGCCACGACGGCCACGGGTGCTGCGCCGGCCGCGCCATGAGGACACGTCGAACCACCGGCCGCCGGTGCCACCAAAGCAATAACATCCAGGAATAGAGTCATTACCCTTTTCTGTTTTTCACTTGTGCGCGTTTTGCGTGTTGCTAGATTTGTAGAGAAACGTGACTGATAACGTGTTAAAAGTAGATTGTGGAACAACAAGTGTTGAGAGACAAGAGTATGAACTGTTTATTCATTCATTCATTAGTCTTTCTGATTTTGTACAAGATGATTTATAGATGTTCAAAGGGTGGCATAATAGGTGCCTGTTTGGAGAAGACATCTATACAAAGAGGCATCTGTACATTGGGCATTAACTGGTTTGTAACATGGACAACCGGGTTTGGTCGCCCCTTTTCTGCTAAATTTTTGGCAAGCTCACCAAGCAAGCAAGCAAGCAAAAGTCTCACGAATAGCCCGTTTAGGCATATGCTACTTCGACTGGTGAGACAAGAGGATCCGTAATCAGCGGCTCAGTGCACAGGTGCCTACACAGTGACAAGACTGCCAAACAGAATTCCATTCCCACGGGTTAATGGCAGTTCTGTACTTGTATATTGTTTGCTGTTTGCTCTCTAGGAACGCAGACTCGATTGGTATTTTCGGCGCCCGTCATACACACCGTGGCGTGCAGTAGGCTCGTGGACGGGTGCGCGAACCGTCACGTATGACCGGTCGATCCAGCAAACAGGTCATCATAGGCCGTGCCGTGCCCGCGTGACGGCCATATATCGCTCGTGCGTGCCGGTGATAAGACGGGATACCATCGCGCGGCGCGTAGCATCCACACACACACACACACGATCGCGCGTCCGCCCCCGCGACGTGGCGCGCGCGGCAGGTTTGGTGCCCGCGTGCGTCCGCTCACGAGCACGGCTGGTAGGTTGTGAGGCCCCGAGCCGAGTAGGTGGATCGCGCCGCGCGCACGGGGGAGTTGGACGCGGCGGGGCGGACGTGGGTTCCACGGTTTCTGTGGTTCTTGGGGGTGTGTATTAATGGCTTGCAACGGGTGCGGAGCTAGCCACGGCCCAAGCCCTGGGCAGGGCAGTTATTTTCAGCTGGACATGTATGTCTTGAGTTATAGCATATCTAGGTGGTACTCAGTTAGACTGAACTTTTATGGCTTATGGCTGAATTTTCACTGTAACTGATTGAAATTATATTGTAGCCAATAGTGGTTTATTTGTTATAATTAAATTTAAAAAAATTTAAAAATGAAAAAATGGTTTAGCCCAGCACGTATAATACAACCGAATACGGAAAAAAGAAGCCGCAAAAAAGCTCAAAACTTCCAAAAAATCAGAAAAAG
The DNA here is from genome assembly GCA_036346575.1 of Dendrocalamus sinicus. NCBI lineage: Eukaryota > Viridiplantae > Streptophyta > Magnoliopsida > Poales > Poaceae > Dendrocalamus > Dendrocalamus sinicus. The sequence goes on along the minus strand of CM070656.1, from coordinate 10,544,594 downwards.
ATAAAATTTGGGAATAGTAAAAAATAAACTGAAAGCTAGAAGCCTAAACCTAAACGAGCGGGTAATCTAAGACCTAGATCCACCTTGTGGCATTGTCACTGGTGAGTTTACCTAGCAGCACGATTGATACAAGTGGTGGATCCAGGAATAAATCTTAAATCTAAGGTATAGCGGCAAGGACCACTGCTTACGTCCAATAATAAGGAAGCATACACAAGCTAAGTTGCAATCAAAACATCTCGACTGAAATTTTTGCCAAGCACCGGTACGAAGAGTAAACACCATGTGTATCATGGTGGTGTTCGGTTAGGCTAATTTTTTATGACTTATAGTTGAATGTTCATTATAGCTGGTTGAAACTACACTGTAGCTGATAGTGGCTTATTTGACAAAATTAAATTTATAAAATAGAAAAAACGGATTAGCTCAGCACGTATAAATCAAACGAATACGGAAAAAAAGAACCGGCAAAAAAAGCTCAAAGAATCCAAAAAGTCAGAAAAAGACGAAATTTAGGAATAGTAAAAAATAAGCCAGAAGACAGAAGCCTAAGTCTAAACAAGCGGGGCCATGATGGTCTTCAAACAGAAAGTAGAATCAAATGGACTTCGGTCTAAAATACTAAACATTTGGTCCAGGATATCTAGCACCATAATATTTGAATCCCTCGACACCAAAGAAGAGATTCTTGAGGTACAAAATACTCCACTAGCAGTTTAGCACTTGGCAAAAGTTAGTCGTGGCTAATGGGCCGGGTCTTATCGTGCCGACTTGCGGCCCGCTATTGTTAGTCCCGTTTAGTACGTGGGTCATACCGGCATGGCCCAGTGGACCGTGCCGTGCCTGGGTCGAGAGGGCGGCACGTCGGGCCGGGCCGGCCTGGCCCGATAACGGTAGTGGACTGTACCGGCATGGCACGGCTCGGCATTGCCCGACATGGTTGCAAAAAAATTCCAAAAAAATAACAAAAATTGAAAAAATATGATTTTTTTTCTAAAAATAGGGGCATCCGACCTCCATTCTTTACACCTCAAACCTAACCTTTATCTCTTTGTTTAGCTGTGAAAAATCCGATAGTGTTTGCGCAAATTTGGCAAAATTAATGAGAAATTCGTGCAAAATTCAGAAAATTCAAAAATCTTCCAAGAATTTTCTAAGAGCTATAAAAGAGGTAATATTGCTGTCTTATTTTAATTTTTTGCTGTTATCTATTGATTTAATTGTAAGTTAATTATTCTTTATTATTTCAATTTGCAATTGATTCAATGGAGAACTATGATGTTCAATTCTTCGAATTCGGCCTCTTGGTGGAAGATATGCAATCCTTTCAAGAAGGATATCCATCCACGGAAGGTCCATATTCACAACAAACTAGAGAGCCAGAAGAAGTGACGGCCCTGACGGCATAGGGTCCAATCGATCCATCTTCTGTTGGCTCAACAAGTGCATCCACAACCTATAGCACATGTGTAAAATGAACAGGAGCTACTACATCAGGAGTCTGAAACGATTTCAACAAGAAGTTCAAGATTGACGATGATGGGAATTCGGTGAGGTATGCTTTTCTAAAATTTGTGGTAATGAATTGACTGCAAAATCTTCAGGTGAGATGGGGTCACCTGCAATGGCATGCTGCAAGCTGCAAAAGAAGGTAAGAAATACAAATGCACCAAACGCAGCTGCAATATAACCCCGACGACTCGGTACATACATGTAGATTAATTGCTTATCAAGATTTACCTTTAAAATTTAATGAGTCTGATGCTGTTTAAAAATATATTAGGACTGCTCATAACCCTCAATTTAGTGTTGTATCTAGACAAACCACAACTAGATATTTAATTAAATATTATAACAATTGTCATGAAAAATTAAAAGAAATGTTTCATACCTATATATTCTCTATTGTTTTGACATCAAACATATGGAGTGGTAGGGCTAGAGAGGATTATATTAGTGTTGTTGCTCATTATGTTAATGATGACTGGGTAATGGAAAAAAATCATAGGATTTAGATTAATTAATGTTTCACATACTGCTGAAAATATTGCAGAATGCTTTATTAAAGTTGTAGAAGATTTTGGCCTTATTGATAAGATTTTTTCTATAACTTTAGATAATGCAACTGCAAACACTATAAAAATTCTTACTCCTTTGTTCAATATTTATGCACAATCTTTCTTACTGCATCAACGTTGTACTTATCATATTATTAATCTTACTGTTAAATCTGGTTTAAAAAGATTAAATATTTGTATTGATTCTTTTAGGGATGTAATTTCATATATTAATTGTTGTAACAAATGAATAGCCGCATATAAGAGCTTTTGCATAGCAATGAATGTCCGTTCTAGAAAAATTGGCTTAGACATGCCTGTTAGATGGAACTCTACTTACCTTATACTTAAACATATATTGCCATATAAAAGCACCTTATCTGTTTTCCTTCATACCCAAGTGTAACATCCTGAGAATTTGAAATTTGGAAATATAAAGTTTTGGAATTTCTTTTGCAAATATGGTTTATTTGAATTTGGAGTTTGTGGTATTTTTCTGAATAGTTTAATGAAAGTTCCAAAAAGTTAAAAGGACCAAGGGGAAACAAGCATGTTTAAATATTAGAAAATTTAAAATTTAGGTAAGAAACTGAAAAGATGATCCAGAAAAGAAATGGGGAAAATTTTTGTTAAACATGAAACTCTCATTTTTAATATAATGGCATGAATAACAAGGGAAGCAAATAAATTAAACACCAACACTAGTTGAAAATATTTTTGATAAGTCCAGAATGTCCTCATGAACTTCTGTGAATTTTCCTGAAATTTTTGGAAGTAATTTCATATTTTTCTGAGGTTTATTCAATTAACTGCGCATTTCTAAAAATCTGTAAAAATAAAAAAGGGGAAACCCTCACCTCCTTCTCTCGGGCCGCCACCTGGCTAGCCCCGATGCGCGGCACGTCGCCCGCCTGCGCCCATCCACCGCCCGCCTCTCGCCTTCACTCGGCCGCCCGATACGCGCCTCGGCCCATCTGGCCCGTCCACCCCCAACCGCGCCCCTCCCTCTGGCCAGTGGCCCTCCCGCACCCTCTCTCTGCCGCGCGGGCCTCCGCTCTCCTTCTTCCTCCCTCTTTCTTCCTCCTCGAGCACGCGTCGAAGCTCCCCTCGCGCTTGCTCTCTCTCGCGTTGGCCGCAGCTAATCTCCCTCCCTCTCTCTCACACCCCGCGGTCAAGTTCAAAGCACCCCGCCCCCTCTCTCCTACGCAATCTCGGAGGAGATTGAGTTCACCCCCCTGCCAGCGGGAATAGGGCGGAGGCCGAAGCGCGTCTCTCTCTTCCAGCTATAAAAGCCTCGCCTGGGAGTCTCAAACACACCGCAATGCTCCCTTCTCCCTTTCCCTGCCTGCAATTGAACCATAGCGCCCTCAATCCCCGCCGGCGCTGTCTTCTCCCTCGCGGCCGGCGATCGAGCCACCGCCGATTCCGGCCGCCTCCGGGCAACTCCTTACTTCCAGAGCTTCGTGGAAGCAAGGTGAAGCCGAACCCCTCCCTCACCGAGTCTCCCGCTGCGTGAGCTTCGCCGGCGACGACCGCCCACTTGGACCGCCGCCGTCACACGCCGCCGGCTCGCCACCGTGCTCCTCCATCCCCGCCGACATCACCAGGAGCTTCACCATCGCCCGGGGATTATATATCACGAAGCCCCCGGACCTCCCCGGCAGCCCTCGCCGCCGGCCACCGTCGCCCCTGACTTCTCTGCCCGGCCCCCTCCGCGAGCTACCTCAAAAGAATTGATTATCCTTATTGGGTAGGCAACGCCTCCCGCTCACAGTTACCGCGCGCTCTCCTCCTCGCTCCGCGGCGCGTTCGAGCCTCTGGCTCCGCGCGTAGCGGTCGAGCATTTCTTTTAATATTCCCCGCTGACAAGCGGGCCCCACTTGTCGGCCGCTGTAACCGGAGCAGCCCTCTGACCACTGGGCTCCACCGGTCAGTGGGACATGTACATAGGACCCATACTGACATGTGGACCCCACTGAACAGTAGTTGGACCCACATGTCAGCCACTGGGATCAACAAGACTCACTGACTGGTGGGTCCCACATGTCATATACACATATTATGGAAAATAATAAAAAGATTAAAATAACCAGTGGGTCCCACCTGTCAGATATTTCATATTTTCTAGAATTAATTCAACCTGAGAACTTCAAATAATCATAACTTTCTCATTTTAACTCCAAATTGGATGAGACAAATTTCTAAATTCATCTAAATTCAGGATCTATCCAATGGAACCGAAATCATAATTTTTAGAGTTCATTTGAATTTCTGATGATATTTTGTTGATTTGATATTTTCTTTTTATCCAAATTTTTGCGCACGATTAAAATAGCTTACGAGGCCCAAGAAGAAGAGTTCGAGGCAGCAGCCCTAGAAGCTCAAGAAAATCAAGCACCAGACCACTGTGACCAAGGCGAGTCAATACTTTGATCATGTTGAACCTACATTTCTGCAAATTATTTTGGTTTTAAATTATCAAATTGCATGCTATATGTTATATGCAAATCCATGTTAATTTAAGATTCTAGCTACATGCCTATTGTCTACCATGAATAATATTACACCCTCTTTGAAATACTTGAATGTGTGAACCTTGTCGCCCTAGCAGAACTATAATATTAATCTCTCGAAATTAAGTCCCTAATTATATGCCATGCTTAGTATTGCGTAGATACTCATGGGCGCGAGAGCGCCCAAGCATCACTTGTAAACATGAGAAAATGGTTTGGACAGTCATGATGGGAATGACTGGTATATTTTGGACATGACTATTTTATACTCTCAAAATCCCCAACTTGCTTAAATATCTGGGCGGCTTGGTTTGAGGGTGTGAGTGTGGTGCAGTGGATGCACAAAGTGGGTTAGTAGTAGACCGCCCAGATACCATTAAGGACTGAATCTTGTCATGTCACCCCGTGTAAAACCGTACAACCATAAGTCTGTAAAATACAACTTGGCTAAGTAAATTTATCGAAACCCCGGACTCATCTCACTGGTAGGGGTGTGAAGGGGCTACGCTATGGCAAGGGGGCCTGAAGGGACACCAGTGGGGGGTGAAGTTTCCCAGCTGTCCTACGTTGCAGGAAGGTAGAAGCCCGGCTGCGTAGTGGCTGTGGGAAACATCCCGCGCATAGATGGGACCCACCGCAAGTGGGCAGTTTCCCATGAGGTGAGATGACAGAAGGGACTAGATACTTTGAAAAGTCACTGTGATGGTCTGCTCGACCACATGTCTAAGGTATCATGTGGGGCAATGAGTTGATTATCTCTTGTGGTGAAAGTGTACAAACTCTGCAGAGTCAAAACTATTCGAATAGCCGTGCCTACGGTCAGGGGCAGACATGGGAACTTAACTGGATATAGTTCTGTTTTAAAATATTGAAAACTGGGTATGAAAATACTTGAAGGGCGAAGGACTGCCCTAGTTTGAAACTGACCTGGGTGTCGTCCCAGTGGTAAGGTAAGCGGCTATAACGCTGAAGAATTGCTATATGGTGCAGATGCCATGTAATGGTGGATGGAATCTGGATCACTATTATTATTGCATTTATTTACTCACTATGTTTTAAGTAAAACTGCTAGGTTTGAGGAAATTTTTAAGTAATTGTATTCAAAAGCACTCTACACAAGAATAAAATGAGCCACAAACTTCCTTTGATTAGCTATTCATGCTAAATATTGCATTCTGTGTGTTGGCTCGCGGAGCACGGGGTCGGAGTGCTCACTCTCGCTTTTGCGATAAAATTCAGAAGCTGTAGTTGCCATGAAAACTAAGTTTTTAAAATATGGGACGAAAATTTCTATTTTATATGCATTAGCCTTTATTTTGGATCCTAGGGCCAAACTTCAAAGATTTATAAATGTATTACAACTTTTAAGTGTTGCTACTGATTTAGATTATTGTACATACTATAGAGTAGTTACGGATAAATTATATGAGGTATACGAGAAATACAAAAATAAGTTTGGGTCCGTGCGTTCGGAAAGGCCTCCGGTAGCCCCTAGCACCTCTAGGGGGACTATGCAATGGGGCAAGATTTTTTGTTCTTTCTCTAGAGATTCTCGTGCAGGTATACATCAGTCAGGACGAGGAAGATGACAAAGTACCAGAGACCTATCAAGCTATCTCAACAGTGATAGCATCAGCTTCGCAGCAAGAGTTGAACATCCTTTCATGGTGGCAAACCCAGAAAGTAACATATCCAGTGCTATCCATATTAGCGCGGGATGTGTTGACTGTTCCTGTCTCTACGATCTCCTCAGAGTCAGCCTTCAGTCTATTTGGAAGAATAATCAAGGAGCTGTGAAAAAGTTTCTCGAATGAGATAGTTGAAATTCTTCTGACCGTCAAAGACTGAGAATAAGCTGAATCAAGAATCCAACATACCATAGAGAATAGAGACTTAGAAGAATCTATCGGATTTTTAATCTAGAATAGCATGTATATCTAGATAGTAATGAATAGGATTTTTAATATTTTTCTTCAAATGTAGTTACTAGTGAGTTTATAGGATGTACTCTTTTTCTTTACCAAGATTTCCTCAAGTTGAGTTTTTTACTTGGTAAAGTTTTTAATGAGACATCCATTCCATGTAGTTTAACAAGTTAATACAGCTCATTATGTTATTAAAAATAATTATCTTGATGATTAACAATGTCTACAATTTTCTATAATTTTTACATAATTTTCTATAATTTTTTTTCTCTTTTTCCCGGCTTAACGGGCCAACCATGCCGGCACGGCCCGTTAAGTCCTAACCGTGCCCATGCCTGGGCTCAGACTGCGGCCCATGAGCTGGCACGGCACGGCCCATTTATTTGTTGGGCTTAAACGGGTTGTGCCTGAACCGGGCCCGTGCCTTGCCGGTCCGGCATGGTCCATTGGACAGGTCTAGCAAAAGTACTATGACTTTTGATTTTTGGCTCACTTTTGGTTAATTACGATAGAGATTAAGACAATAAAAGATACTTGTATTGAGAAACCATTTCATTGATTTCTGAAAGCCAAAAAACGACAAAAGCTATTTGAAACATAGCCTGTCTGGACTTTGTACACACGAGACATTTGGATACAGGCCTCTCACGTTCTACTAAAAGACACAAGCGGCACTCATTGCCATTTGATAGGACATTTTTAGGTGCACCACACCAAACAAAAGGGGCCGGGTTCACTAATTCACTCCCAAACCCACCATTTGATTCGTGAAACAATTAAAGGTAGCGGAAACAGAAGCTTACATATGGGCATGGCAGACGTGGCCTCTGTGGACGAGGGAATGAGAGAAGTGGATGACGGCGACGGGGCTCCTAGAGACGAACACATGGGCGCCGCCCCCAACCGCGGCCTCCTTCCTCCTAGGTAGGGCTGGATATCGATCTGGCTCGGTAGGATAACGAGCTGGCTCGTTATAACTAACGAGCTAAAAAGCTGACTCGGCTCGGCTCGACCAAAAGCTCGAGTTGGCTCGTTTGGCTCGTGAGCCAGGACCAAAAAATGTAAAATGAAGACTACCTTACATTCCAGTAAGTCATACAACACATATTCATCCATCATACATGCTAGCAGCAAGCAGCATATGCATACACATGCAATGGAGTACAAATTAGGTCCATATCTCCATCATATATTCATCCATCAACTATCATCCATGCAATAGAGTACAAATTAGATCCATGACCACAAGCTCGAGCTAGCTCATTTGGCTCGTGAGCTGGCTCGAGTTGGCTCGTTATAGCTAACGAGCTAAAATCTTGGCTCGGCTCGGCTCGTTATCCTAACGAGCTGAGCCGAGTCGAGCCGAGCCAGCCACGAGCCGAGCGAGCTAACGAGCTTCGAGTTTTTCGTCCAGGCCTACTCCTAGGTCCTAGCTTGTGACTCGCTACTGACCGTCTGGCTTAGTTCATCAGTTCCAAATGGGGCATGTTTTTTTCGGTTGCGGTTTATGGTTTTTGGCTGAAATTTTTGAATTTTAGCTGTTTACGGTACAGATTACAGAGAGACAGATACTCACTTACGATTTTGGCTGGTACAGATGTTGGGCTTTTAACGTGTAGATTGTTTAACTTGTAGACTCTGTTTTGAGACAATACTATGTTTGAAAGTTAGGTACTGTAGCAAAAACCAAAAGCCGCCAGCTTGTGAGGTAAAGAACAGGCCCATGGCCCACCTTGCCTCCTAGGAGTAGTGTCACCACGCCGCACCACCCACTCCGCCGCTCGCCGTACCGCCCATCCCACTGCATCGCCTCTAGGAGTCTAGGGTTAGGCCGTGCCGCACTGTACCAGGCTACGCGTGTGGGACTAAGGGCTACTAGGTGGGGCCTAAGCACCCTCAACCATGGGCCCTGTCAGGCTACAGTCCACCATGCATATTTGAACGACCCATGATCTTCCTAAGTTTTAGGCCCCGATGCAAACAACTTTAGGCTTCGAAAGTCAAAAGCTATTTAAAATATGTTGATTTTTAATATATTTTTTCTTCATATTATCTATAAAGATATAATGGTGATTTTTATTTTTTCTATTTTTCTTTATTTGAATATCTTAGAAAAAACTAACAATTACTACAGTGTCATTTCAGTCAAAAGTCAAAAGCCACCACCAAAAGCTAAAACCACAACACTTTGAATGAAGCCTTAGTGTTTGACGCTACCTCGCATGGCATGCGGCTTCAACCCTATTCTAAACAGCTTCTTTTTTCTAGCTTGTATAAGGTAAAAGCTGTTTGGAACATGTTTGCTTCTTAACATGGTTTTTCTCTTATTTTTTTCTTTTGCATTTCCATAAAAATATAATATTATTTTTTTATTTTTTAGTTAAATGTTTTTAAAAACTAACGGCCACTATAATGACATTTCACTCAAAAGCCATCACTGCTTTGTCTTATCAAGCAACGGGCTGGCGCTTGCTGGGGGCAGTAGCTCTGGAGGACACCATAGCTAGCTATAATGCTGGTATATAACCCCTATGTAGGGTATCATGCTCTATTCGTTTTTTATTTGGCTACTTATAATCTGTGTCATCAAAATTTTTAAAATTCAATTACTAATAAATTTAAAATTATTTAGGTTAGCTATATAAAAGTTATATCATTAGATTTATTATTAAAAATATGTATATAATATTACAATTTTATTAGTATATCTTAGTATAAAGTTATAAAAGTAGCTATCAAAATTATATCGCAAAGACCGTAAAAATTTAAAAACGTCAAGTAAAAAAGGGGAGGGAGTATTTTGTTGCAGCATTCGCATGCAGTTGGTAATCCATATGTAGATATGTGTAGATTATTAGGCGAGCCCTTTATTTAGTTGGGCCAAAAGCTTGTCCAAGATGGCCGTCTAGTGTGTTTGGTTGAGATGATTTCTTGCTGGAATATTTTGACCCAATGGATCATATCCACTATTAAAGGCAATCCACTCGACAGTATCACAGGGTACGGAACAGTTAGTCTGACCAATCAAGTGGTATCTCATAAAACATGGCTTGCATCTTCTCTCCTTGTGTGCGATGCGTGACGTGTCTATATATTCCTCTCTCCATGAAGTAGTGCTTATCTTAGTTTCGTTGTGGATCACTGGATATCCGTACGTGTAAATGTGGGAACACACATGGGTAATGGGTTGATATTTTTTTCTATTGACAGAATCAAATAATCTTCTAGTAGACACTAGTAATAGCGTAAAAGCATTCTACAAATAAACTGAACTCTACAGATTTGAAGTAGTAGGATGTTGCAAAATTAGCTAATTAAGTGCACAATTTGCTTTCAAAATTGTGCCTTTCACGGTTCAGTTTCCCAAATAGCATGGAAGCAAACCAAATGCATAGTTTGAACATAGCCTTATGCCCATGCGTTGCCATTCATCTCTACTAAGTTTGTCGCAGTCTGAAACGAAACGAATGAAAGGTCAATCACGAACCAAACAAAATCTCCGTCACAACGACGCATAGCTGATCAGGGCGAGATGTGTTTCGATCGAGGAGATATGCAACAGAGACCAAACTACTCCAAACTAGCTGCACGCTCCACCCATCCACGAGTCTCCATCTTTCAATTCGCTTTCGTGAGGACGTGTCGGTGTCGGGAAATCCACGAGTGGTTCCAACTTTTCCACGCACAGGACATGTCGGTCGTGCATGAATGCATCAAGATATGAGCCGTCCCTTGAAGGCAGACTGCATTGATTTAACAGGTGACCGTCCCAATGATCGGCAGCGACGAAACCAGAAATTTTTATTCGTGAGTTGTATAGCAAAAACTAAACATTAAGGGCGCTGTATTTCCCCCCACTATATTTACTAGTCCTTCGTCCCGGGACATGAAGTGTTGCAGTTCGACTCGTTTCCTAAGCGACTACCGATTCTCATGCGTTTTGCTTCACTAGTAAGATGTCTGCGCTGTAACAAGATTTTTTAAAGAAAGGTGATACATATTATTAAATATAATCTAAATCATACAACGAATATTAAAAAGAGCCATCTTGTCATCAAAACTGATGTTGGTACAGTCAGATCCACCATTGCTGAGATCGCTGCTCCGAATCTGCCCTCTTAGACCCTGTCGGCTTCGCGGTTCTTCCTCATCTCTGACGGTGTACACCTCGTCTAAGCTGGTGTACTTCGCCTCGTTGTTCGTTGTTCGTACCGATGTACTCTGCCCTTATCATTGGCCTTGGCGGTGTATATTTCCATTTCGTTTCGCCCTCAGTGGTATACACCATCTCATCGTCCGCATCGATATATTCCTCTTCTTTGTCACTAAGTATCTCTTCACTCTCTCCTCTTCCTCATCGTCCTAGTGTAGCAGTAGCATGGCAGCGCACGGGAGGAAGGAGTAGCAGAGGCTCTCAGGGGGCTGGGATGAGGGACCAAAGGTGGCTGCGTCACTATTTTTTTCATGATCGTTGGATTGAGATCTAGTAGTTAGGATTGGTTGAGGGAGGATGTTGCCTTAGATATAAATAAAAAATGCATCCGGTCCCTCCACTTCCACTCGATGCCACCGCCTCCCCTTTCTTGCCTCCCCCACCTACGCGCTTTTGCCATTGGGAGCCATCACACCCCGCACCTCCTCCTTGTCAGTGGTCTCGGTAGCGGTGTCGCCCCCTCGACTCCCCGTCTCCACTCGCTTGCCCCTGTCTGTGCGCTGCCGCCATGTCGCCTCTACTCCTCGCGCCTCCTCTCGGCTAGCTGTTCCACCCCACATGTCACAAGACCCATTGCCACCGGATCCACCATCCCTAAGGTCACCATCGTCGGATGCACCATCTCCAAGGTCATCGCCTTTGGATTCGATCATCTTCAGCATCTTTTTGACCGTTCTGGACCTTAGCATCATTCTATGCCTAATTCCTGTCCTCTTACGCCTCACCATGACCTAGCTCCGAAGTCCTGCAATCAACACAAACAAGCAAGTCGTCACGTAGCACCGCACGATACACAAAGAAATCAATTTGCGCAATTCATCCATATAATACACAATGCAAAATATATGCACCCAAATTACTGATCCTAAACCTAGGATCAAGCAATAAAATCATATGCACACTAGCAACAAAACCCAGGTCAAACTATGACCAAAACCCCAAGAATTCCAGAGAACAATCTCAGACCATCAAGAAAAGCCTGTCTGACCACCAAGCACTTGCCAGTCAGATCGCTGGCTGATCTGACACGAGTACTAGAGTGCTCAAGAAATAAGGCACACGAAGCCAACAAGTACCTATCCTGAAGCCTATGACCATCACAACAAATTGATGTGAACACCGTCACAAAGAATGTACCACAAAACTCACACTTGTGGTTTCTTACAAATAAAATCACTCTCTAGTTGATTTCAATGCTCTTGTCTCAAAGGACATCATTGGCAAAAACATTTCAACAAGATGTATAGAAGAGTTTACAAGTTTTCCTATTAGTTGCCATGCTCATGATCGGTAAAGATCAATAAAAGAGCAAACATGGCACTGATACCAATTGTAGGACCAAAGATGGCAACAGAGGGGGGTGAATGGTGCCTTAAAATTTTTCCTCAAGTATTTACTTATCCTTTGCTTCGATAACTACAAAGTTATGAAGATTCGAATATGAACCCTACTCAAAATATGGAGAAACATGGAGCTGTACCACTGTTGAAAAGCAGCAGGTGCGGTACTACCGCTATTAGTATTGTGGTACTATCGCGACTGGTTGAAAGACAAAGTGATCGGATGCGATTTGAATGATTGTCAACCAATAAGTGATTAAAACCAACGTGGCTTACGACTACTGAACACCGACAAGGCAGTAAGCTACGACAATTTAGTACCAAGACCTCTCAACTATCGACCATCTGTAGTCATTCAGGCACTGTAGTTTTCGACTATCGACCATCCGTGGTCGATCTGCCGATAGAACCGCCCAACACATTGCCATTCGGATTGTCTATTACAGGGCCGATTGGACTATCGACTACCTTAGGCCGATCGGACCGCCTAACCACGTAGTCGTAAACTTCGAATAGTCCAGTACTCGCAGTCCAGATGAATTCGTAAACCACAAAGTCGTTACACAAAAGTGATCTTTTGCAAAAAAAAAACTCAAAAACCAAACTCAAACTTTACAAAAACTCTGATATAAAAGTTAGTTATTTATCACAACTATATAATAATTTTCACATGATCTCACAATAATAGCAGGCAAGAGACATCCGTTCAATTGTGCAATACTCACTATCTCTAGGTCGTGTTTTGCAGATAAGTAACGGAAGTACAGAACGACAGGCAGTGCGTCATGTCAATCAAGTACACCAAACCGTGCACATTTCAGAGCCAAAAATCAACGCAAGACTGCTGGACCAATCTCATTTCATGCTAGAAAAGGTAAAGCAAAACGATAAGATTGCAGCACCAAATACACGAACCCAATATTTGGTGGCCCCAGAAAGGCACTAGGCCAATGCCGTGGAGTTAGTCCACTGTTTTGATGTCTTTCCGACACACAACTATTTCCGTATGCACAAATGTGCACCTTGACAAAATACCGAGGAACAGTAAGGAAGATTTCAGACTTGAGATGGGAAGAATTTTATTTTATTTTATCGTCGAAAAAGAGCGCATGCAGCCTTGGTTCTACCACTGCAAAACAGTATATCTCTTCGATGCCAATGCAAATCGTAGGTCCAAAATTAGACTCTCAGTGGCAAATACAACGTTTCACCACTTGAAATCCTTCGGAAGAAATTGGGAGGCTTTTGCAAGGCCTACCTATACACAAATCCTTTTCTAATACGGTACATCCGTTTCCGGGATCGCTGGGAGCAAGGAGATATCCTCGTGCAGCAGCTGTGCCAACAGGCAACATCGACGGATTTCGACGTTGGCTTCGGCCGGCCGGCCAGCCATCCGCCGATGTGACGGGAGCTAAATTTTGCCCACGCCAGGGGCTGACAATGAGACGACGGCGTTTTTTCTTTCTTTCCCTCGCCTTCTATTGCTCGGTATTTTTAATTCTAGGATGGGTGGACGAATGGGCTAGTTCCCTACCAAGCCATCGATTGGGTCTGTTCTTTTAGGTTTTTGAAAGCGGTTTTTGATTTCTGCTACAGTACCTAACTTTCAAATGGAGTATTTTCTCATGACGGGGTCTACAAGTTAAACGATCTACACATTAAAAACCCAACATCTGTACCAGTCAAAATCGTAAGTGAGTATTTGTCTCTCCGTAATCTAGACCGTAAATAGCTAAAATTTAAAAATTTCAACTAAAAATCATAAGTCACAGCCGAAAAAAACAGGCCATCTGTTTCGTCCCTGGAGTGAGCCACAATAGAGATGGAAGACCATCAGGTAAGTCCGAAGCAGCTGCATGCACAGTGCGAACAAGCACAGGCATGCAAAATCTGTACAGGCTAAAGGCTCACCTGTGATCCCCGATTTCTGAATGGGGTGTCTCTCTTGTCAACGGCACGGCAATTCGTATACGTAGTACGTCTTTTTGTCAGTTAGGCAACTAGTAGTGCGTCTTTACAAGCATGATGTGTAGGTATTTTCCTGATTCATGGTTGGTGGAAATTAACACGAGGATTATATGATTTGAAGTTGTACTGGATGAAGTTATTTGCTTTTGATTTTCATGGGCATGGTAGATGGTACGAACTATTTTTTTTGGGGGGTAGGGGCGGGGAGACAAAAAACAATGAAAGACGTTCCTGCTGTTCGATGGGAATATATATGACGGTAGGTCACAAATCATTAGCATTAACTGCTGAGCTTCGTGTGATCATTTTGGTTTATTTTGAATAGTTTATAGATAAAAAGTACTGTAACTGGTTGAAAAAATACCGTAGCTGACAGAAGTTTATTTAGCATAATTAAATTTAAAAAAATATAATAAAAATATGTTAGCCCATTACGTATAATACAAACAAATACAAGAAAAAAAAACCGGCAAAAAAGCTCAACAAAAAACCAAAAGTTTAGAAAAAGATGAAATTTATGAATAATAAAAAATAATTCAGAAGCTAAAAACTGAAGCCAAAATGATCACCAAAGCACGATCTGGACAAAGAGGCGCGACCAACTGTGCTAAATTTCTACAGGCCTACTCTATCAAGAAGCAAATGTCCTTGTAGCCCACTTCTACCACACATCACGGATAGCAAGAAGCAAGAAACAGCTCAAGAATTATCACGCGGATCCAATCGTTACTTCGTCATTGCACACATCACTGACAGTACAAGTACCAATTTAAAATCGAGAAATTTGGGAGAAGGACGATTCTTTTTAGGCCAGACACGTCGTCGCTTTGCCTTGTTTAGCCAGGAACCGGATGCAGCGAACACTTACCTAAGACCTAACAAATCAATCAATCAGTATATATCGTGCTGATGCAGCACTACCTAGAGATGGAAACAAATAAAAAATTAGATACGAATACAAATTTATATTTTTAAAATAAAAATAAATTTAAATTTAAATATTCTCGAATACGAATCGAATGTTGTAACGGATATGAATTCGAATCGAATATATACTTAATTCGGTTGAATACAAATATTCTTCTATAATTTCTGTAACAAATCTCGATAGAACAAGTTCCTAGCAGTTTTACCGGTTTTGACCGGTTACCTGAACAATTACCGGTTTCAAACCGCCCAAATTCAAATTTTGAATCACAAAATTCGTCCGGGTTTTTTTGAGTTCCAGAAATGGATCGAATACGAATCGAATAGTCTCGAATATGAATGCGGATATGAATATTTTCAAATATAGATACAAATATTCTCGAATACGAATACGACCATTTTCAAATACCAATTTTTGTTTACCACATTCGCGTTTTCTTGGAGACGAATGTTAGATAAAATAGATTATCCGTTACCGTTTCTCACCCCTAGTACTACCATTAGAGCTATGGTTTTCACGAGCTGAGCATTTCTGGTACATGCCGATTTTCTTGAGCTTGTTTTTGGGTGCTTAAGTTGTTTTGTTTTTGTACGGTGCTGTAGTACTTGTGTTTAAACGGTACGTTTTACAAAACAGGGCCTACAAGTCGATTAGGTTTGCTCCCTCAAGGTAGAGAAGGATAGGGTGGTGGAAGAGGCCCAAGCTTCTACATGGGTACCTGGAAGGGAGACGGAGGAGCTCCAGGTAAAGGTATCAGCCCTCGAGGCTGAAAAGCTTTGCCTTGAGGGGGAGCTGGCGAGTGAACACCAGGACCGTCGCTAGCTCGCCTACTCCATGTGGAAGTCTGTGGAGGCTCTCAAAGAAGCCCTGTGAGGCCTTGAAGTGGAGGTGCCGGAGAGGACACATATGGAGGAGGATGTCCACACGATGGCATGCCAGCTCTAGGATGCCTCCATCCTAACCCTCAACACGGAGATGGTCTATGGGAGCCACTACTCGTGGGTAACTGCATAGATCACCCTGGGTCTTCTCCACCTCAGAGGATGAAGCCAGCCCGCACTTGGACCTGCCGCTGGATCCCGAGGCCATGACCAAGACAATCGACGCTGTGCACAAGTCCACTCGCACATTCTGCAAGTGACTTTGGAGTCACTTCAGTGATGGTGCTGCACGGGCCTCACATTGGAAGGCACTAGGGCAGGATGTGAAACAATACATTTGCCATATTAGAGTGTTGCAGCAAAACAATAGCTAGAGATGGTACCTTCTTATTACAGTACTTTTGCCACGTAGGGCTAAAGTCTTTAATACACAACTTCCTAATTTACAATAATCCTCCTCACATTGGAAGGCACTAGGGCAGGATGTGAAACAATACCTTTGCCATATTAGAGTGTTGTAGCAAAACAATAGCTAGATATGGTACCTTCTTATTACAGTACCTTTGCCATGTAGGGCTAAAGTCTTTAATACACAACTTCCTAATTTACAATAATCCTATAGAAGTTTTACAGAAGTTCACTTGTAGGCTCTAATTATACAAATATCTAATACACCTATTTAAATATCTTAACTCCAAGAGACGAAGCATTAAAGGTAGCCCACTCGTCCCAACCTTCGAGTAAGGCATCCATCTCGCCAAGGTCCTCGATATGCTCACCCTCATCCCACATGACATCCTATAGGCCTGAATACCCCATGTGCAACTTGAGGTAATCCCTGGCCAAACAGGAATCTAAGAAAGGAATTTAATAGCAAGGGTGAGTACTAACGTACTCAGCAAGCAATAATAGCAATAAAATGCAACCGGATGACGCATCTCTTTACCATCAATTCATTTCCTATTTCTTCTCTCTTCATAAAATAGATTATCAAATTAAAGTGGAATTTTGCAAGTTTGAGTATTTCAAATACTACTAGTCACCCCAGTGAAGAGAAAGATCCCCCAGTCGGTCTTTGTAGCCTGTAGCCTCCAATCTAGGAGACGTGCATGAATTTATGATTTGATCATCACTGTGCAGCCTTGTGTTACTTTACCTATAGCTACTTTGAGCTCTTTGCAACTAGATCATTCTTATTTCCTTCGATGCAGCATTGAGTTCGGAGTACAGAACATTTTTCCTAGTTCTATTATTATATCTCTACCTAACTATTCTTAATCGATGACCCGAGGCAAATTCTTTCCCTCACCTAACACCCATCGACCTTGAAGTAGTTGTTGGTTGGGGCGGTTTAACCCTCACCCAACACTCGACTACGCTAATATATGCACCTAGGCTCACTGCTTCTAGGATCTATACTGGTTTTGGCCCCACCTACTCTGGATCCACCACTTCTGGGCTCTGTACCAGTTCTGATTTCCTCCACCTAATTATAAAATTGTAGGGCATCATTTTCTGCTCGCCAAAGCGAGAATATGGTTGACACGAGAAATACAGCTCCGTACCTAAGTGAATTGTTTAGTCCTTATGTTATAACCATATTTAGAGGGTCCCAACTTTTTCCTCTCTTTCTTGACAAGGGCACCCTCTACCTCCTATTATGCCTTCTGCTGGTCTCTTTTATCTCTTATATCTTTTCATTGCTCTTGTCATCATCTTATCTCTTTTTCTTCATTTATGCTCATTTCTTTTAAGAAAAAACATTTTAAAGTAATAGGTAATAATATGTATTATAAATGTAATTTTATTTAAATTAACATAACTAGGTGGAGTTATCAAAGGTAAGCTTGCCTAAAATTTGATAACAAATTCGGTTTCTGGTGCGTTCGAGTGACATCCTTCCCTTGACCCAAACAGTCGCCTGTAGTTAATACATAGGCTATGACTTAATTTATGGAAACATAAGAAAATGTGTCATGTCGGTGTGCTCCTAGGGTGATGCTTTGGTCAATTTACCCAATTCGGTAATTATAATTAAATCCCATTCTATACTCGTCGATTGACATTACTAGCATTAGGTCATGTGGCTTATCTAAGGGGTGTATTTGGCATTTTGTTCTGTGTTGGTAAATTACTGCTTAGACGTGAATAAGTAGATACACACACACAAACATGTATATGTATATGTATATGTATATGTATATGTATATGTATATGTATATGTATATGTATATGTATATGTATATGTATATGTATATGTATATGTATATATGTATATATATATATGTATATGTATATGTATAAATACTCCTATCCAATTATACACATGCAAATATGCCTGCTCAATCTTACGTGGGTGTGCATGCATTTAGATCTTCAAAATAATCTAGGGCCTCTCTATTTATATATGGGTGCATGTTGGTTAACAGAGTATACCAACCGGACTGTTTTTCCCCTTGGCCCGAAGCCAACCCACTTTCCTTCCCTTCGGCCTAGACCGACCCCATCCATCCTCCTCTCCATCCCTTCTCCTTTTCTCCCGTGTGCCGGCCCATCTCCTCTCTCCCCCTTTATCCCTTTCTCTGCTCTACTCCTACCAACGCCACTACTCCCTTTCGGTTCCTTGCTTCTCCACCGGTGTCTCCATTCCCTCCCACTCTCTCCCAGTCCCTTTTCTCTCAATCTGCCCCGATACCATGCCGACGCCTCCTCCCACTGATCTTCATCTGACTAGCCGTTGGCTTCCTTTGCTAGGCGCCATCGCTGCTGTAGCATCCCGAATAATTTGATTTTGTAAATTATGGAGCCTTGAAATACTTTGCGACATAATTTTATTTTTGGATTTGGATTTTATGGTGGTTCTTCAAGATTTTTGGTTAAGGTTCCCAAAATTTGAAATGAAAAGGAAAAATATATATATACAATAAGGAGATAATTACAAATTTTAATTAAGAATATGAAAAGATGATCTAGAAATTAGGAGGGAGGAACTAAAAATAAAGTCTGAATGTATATCAAAATAAGTGCAAAGAGTAAAATCCAAAAATGAAGTAAAATAGAAAAGAAAAATGGGAAGAGAAGGGAATGGAGTTAGGCCGGCCGAAGCCAGCCCAACCCCACTCCCATCAGCTGGCCGAGCGGCCACTCCACCGCGCGGCCCAGCCCAGCGTGCGCAGCGCGCCCGCGCTCTCCGCCAGGCGGGCCCTGCCCCCACTGCCCGCTTTCCCTCTGGCCAGCGGGCCCCTCCCGCTCGCCCGGCTCTCTCTTCCCCTCTCCCCTTTCTTCTCTCTGCGCGCGCGCAGAGCTTTTCGCCCCCGTGGCCACCATGCACCCGTCTCCGCCTCTGCGCCGCTGCCCGACACCTCCCATCGCGTGCGTGGCGCGAAGGCTGCCCAAGCGGTCGCACGCGCGTGACAGGCCTTGGAATCCCGCTGCCGCCGCCTGCTCCGCCGCTCCGACAAGACCTCACGGCTCGGCCGTTGCCGCTCGCCCGTTGCCCGCTCCCTCCGCGCCTCTATAAGAAGCACCCAGGGCTCCACAGGGTTCCCCACGCCTCCCTCTTCGCTCCCTCACAGGTAATTGCCCAACCAAGCCCCATAGCCACCGACGAGCTTAGCTTCTTCCCCTGCTCCGGCGACCCCCGAACCGCCCAACCAAGCCCTTAGCCACCGATTCCTCTCGCCAGGGCCATCTCCAGAGCATTGCGAAGCGATCCCCTGCCTCGCCTGAGCTCCCCGACGCACGTACACCGTCGGCGACGAGACTCCTCCCCGAACTGCCGCCACCGCACGACGCCGGCCGCCACCGTGCCCCCTCGGCCCCTGCAGAGCTCACCACCGGCACCCCCGAAGCTTGAGGAACGTGTTTTGCTCCTTCCCCGGACCTCCCCGACAGTACCTCGCCGCCGGCACCGCGCCCTCACCGTCGTCCCCGACTCCTCTGCCCGAACCCCGCTGCAGACCCACCTCAAAGGGATTGATTGCCCTATATAGGTAGGCAAAGCCTCCCCGCTCACTTGGTTACCAGCGCTCGTCTCTTCTCCCCCCAGCTCCCCAGTCGCGCGTTCGAGCCTCCGGTTCCGCAGGCCGGGTTGAGTTTTCTTCATTTTCCCTCGGGCTGACAGGTGGGCCCCCTTGTCGGTTGCTGTAGCCGGAGCAGCCCACTGACCGCTGGGCCCCACTGGTCAGTGATATATTCACACCGAACCCGTACTAACATGTGGACCCCACAGAACAGCAACCGGACCCACATGTCAGTAGCACAGCAAGTAAAAAGAAAATAAAATGGAAAAAATTAGAAAAGAAGACCGAGGCTGACAGTGGGCCCCCACTGTCAGAAATTTCATAATTTTGGGATTTAATCAAACTAGGAACTTTGAACAAGCATAACTATTTCATTTTAGCTCCAAATTGAATGAAACAAATTTGTAAATTCATCTAAATTCGAGATCTGTCTAATGGAACCGAAACCAGGAATTTTTAAGTTCATTTGAATTTTTGATGATGATTTGTGTGGTTTGATAACTTCTTGTCCAAACTTTCGCGCAACGTAATATAGCTTACGAGGACCAAGATGAGGACGCAGAAGCTAACGCCAACCTGGACAACCAAGACCAGGACACCAGCGATCCAGGCGAGTCGACACTTTGATCATATTGAACCCAGTATTGCAAAATTACTTCCTTTCAAATTACCAACATGCATGCTATTATTTCATGTGATATGCTATGTTCAATTTCAGAACGTTAGTTACACCATGCTATATAAATCTGTGTACACTATTCCCTATTGATATGCTCTGCTTAGAAATATTAGATGCTCGGGGTATCATCGATACCCCAACTACTCTACCTTGAACCGGAAAGAACTATTTTGGGGGAATATGTTGGGAATATGGTGAATTTACAGGAATAAATGTATGTTACCAAAAACTCTCAAAACATGCTTACTATCTGGGCGGATGGTTCGTGGGAATGTGGTGCGGTGAATGCATAATTGGGATTAGTGGTGGAACCGCCCAGATAACACCTAAGGACCGAATCATGTGATGACCTCCCAGGTTATAACAGTACAACCACAAGCTGGCAAAATGTAGGCAGGGCTAAATAATTTGCATTAACTTAGTATGGGTTGCGCCGGTATGATCATGGGCGGGTAGAGGATGACCACATCCTCCGGCATGATGATCACGGGCGGGTAGAGGATGGCCACATCCTCCGGCGTGATGGCGCAAGAGGGGGCTTCCAGAAGGGTGGGCGTACCTGGAGGAAGTGGAAACCTTAGCGGACGTAACCCTGCTAGGGAGATGCATTGTAACAGACCTGTGATAGACTACTCGACCGCATGTCTATGGAATCATGTGGGGGAATGAGTGGGATTATCTCTTGTGGGTAAAGTGTGCCAACTCTGCAGAGTCTAAAACTATTCGAATAGCCGTACCCACGGTTAAGGGCGAACATGGGAACTTTGCTAGATATAGTTCTGTTTCAAAACACTTTATGGGTGGGGATGGAAAATGGAGGGCGTGGATGGCCCTAGTTTGGATTTCCCTGGGTGTTGTCCCAGTGATGAGAAAGTAATATATGGTGTGATACCATAAGTATCGTACGGTGTGATGCCGTAAGTAATGTAGGGCGCGATGCCCTAAGTATGAAAAACTATGATGATCTTAGGCATATGGTGTGATGCCATATGTATGGAAAATTATGAGAATATGGATTATCACTTTAATCAAGTATGTGCTTTAAACCTGCTAGGTCATAGGGGATTTTAAGTAATTGTATTCAAAAGCACTCTTTGGCAAATAAAATAGCCCTATGCCTTTCCATTGACAAGCCATGCATACTATTTACTTGCATTCTGTGTGTCGGCTCGCGGAGCACGGGGTTGGAGTGCTCACACTCGCTTTTGCGACAAAGACAGGAACCCATGGACACTATGATCATGAAGATGCCCCTGCTAACGCTGGAGGAAGCAACAACGATAACTAGGCCGCTATCTTCGTATTTTGGACTATAGACAAGAGATCTTGATGGAGATTGTGTGCATATATATTATCCCAGTCTAGATAATATACATGGCACTTAATCACCCCCAGTCACTTGCCTGTGGTATTGGTTTTACTTTTGTTGGGTTTTCCACTGCTTTTATTGTAATATAACTTATGGCCGGTGTGGCCCTTATGTGAACCATTTCCCCGTCGGGACGTAAGACAACTATGGTTTGTCATTTAATGAACTTTTGCGATGTATGTAAATGATTCAGCAATGTTCCTGTGTGCACTACCTACTGATCCAGGGAGTAGTGCAGTTTAACACAGTGGATTTGGATTGAAAAATCCGGGTCCGACAGCTGCCCGGCTTCTACCCCAGCGCCACATTCGTTCGGCCTCACTCGGGCCACCTCTGTGTTATCATTCCTGGTTCGGACTCCATGTTGCTATTCTTGGCTTGTCCTCTGCGTCTCTACCACTCCTACATGTTGTCTTCCTCCCCGGCTACCGCTCAGCCCCCTTACTCACTAGATCCACCCCCAACGACTGTGAGCTCCACCGCTAGCCACTAGTATTTGGATTCCCCCTCACTCTCGAGCCCTCTATGATCTATTCTCCCCAACTATGATTTACTTTTTATGCCCTTTATGCTTTTGATTTGCTTTTGACTAGTTGAGTTCATTCTTCGATTAATTAGTGATTTGGGTGATGAGGATGGTAGTGTGGTGCCTTGGTTGTGGTTCACTACGATGGGGCTCAGGGCCTCCTTGTACACCTAGGGGCATGGTGGAGCACTGTTGGGTGTGTGCGGTGGTCATGCTGAGCTTGCTGACACCATGGCGGGCTTCTTGCTGCTATACTCTACTCTCTTTAATCTCTATCTATCCATTATAGTGATGGAATCTACAGACTCTATGGCGGTGACTCTACTATGAATGAGGGTTTGGACATGTGTGAATGGGGGGTTTTGGGAATGCAAGCTTGTGCTCCTGCCATGGTGATGTGGTTTCGGGTGGAAATGCTAGAAATAGAAGGCTGATGGGGGCATCATGCTTGCTTGTTGATGGATGGTGCTCTGGTGTGGATGAGGTTGGTGCTGAGGGTTGCGTTTCCTTCACGGCTCTCTTGAGGTTTGGCTCACCTTCTCTTGGCTGCCCTAGTCTCGATTGGTTCTTGGCTCTTGAACCACCATGGTTGTGGTTCCCTCCTCTTCTACCTTCTTGAACTCCTCTTGAATGCTGCCTCCTCCTCCTCCTCTTTCTTTGATGTCGCTGGTGGTGATGGCTCTCGGCTCCCTCTTGCTCTTGCCGCCAGTGGAATGTGTTTTGGGAGGTGCTAGAATGGAGTTGGGGTGGAGATGTGGTTTCCTCCTCTCCTCTTTGCTCTAGTGGCTTTGGGTGGAAGTGAGGGAATGCTTTCTCTCTCTCATTCCCTCAGGTGGCTTGGTCGTATCCCCTAGCCTCCTCCTCTTTGGGCTAATTGCTCGGTCTTATCATCTGCTTCCTCTCATTCTTCTGTTGGCTTGGTAACAATGAGGTTTACCCTCATGGAATGAAGGTCTTTGAGGTGAATTCGGCACCGTGGCTTAGTTTTCTACTGGTTAAGGTAAGGGCGATGGATCCTAAAGTGGGTGCTGGCTTGGTTTTCATCGGATGATGAGGGCAACTAAAGAGAGAAGTGTCAGCTATCCCCGGACAGTCCTGGTATCTCGATGAGTGTTTAGTATTTTAAAATCGAATGGGTTCTGATGGCAGTTTGACTTTCAGATATTTATGTTATTCGGTCTTTTTAGTCTTCTATTATGGCTTTTTCTTCATAATTTAATAATGCCAGTTATTCTACCTTAGCAAATATTTATGTAATTTTAATTGTGATGTAGTTATTTATATTCTAGAGACAATTGTCTTGGTTTGAGAGTGAGACTTGTAATTGATGCAATTTGAATTATACTCGATGGAGATCAAGAATTGTAAATTGATATAATTTGAAATGTAAAAAAGATGTAATATGGGCTGTTAATATTTTTATTTGATTCATGAAAAATTTTAATTATTGCTTACAGATGTAATTATTTGTCTAAATGGACTATGAATATTTTCAATTGATATGTGTTAATTGAAATCATGTTGGGACGAATTCGTATTCAAAATTTTGAAATTCGTGTGACGATTGTAATTTGTGTGAAACTGGAAATTTATTTTTTATTATTTTGATTTGTTCTGTATTTAAAGAAAATATTCCTATATAATTGCTATAATTAGTTGCTCAATTAATTACAATTTGTAAAAAATTATTGGTTAAAATGAGTTAGAAAAATATTGGTTCTCACACCTTGATAGGCTCTCCCTCAGTGAAACTGTGGAGGAAGTTTCCTACTCTGCAGCTCCTGAGGGGTTCGATGGAAGGACTGGTGCATGAGCTCTTGGCTACCTACCTCAACCTTGCCTCGTGTATCTTTTCCTATTTTTGTGGTCTTTTTTGGGTCCCCTGGCACCTCTCCCTCCCCAGTTCTATGTTTTTCTTCCATTTGTAGCCCATTGGGCGCCCTATGAGGCCACCTACTCTAGGTCTTCTCTCTCTCTCTTATACCTTCGCATGTTCTATGCTTGGGAGGGGAAGGGCACTTTATGTATGTCACAATGTGATGAATATATAAATTTATGGAGCCTACCACTCTTTCATCCACCTCTGTTTGCTGACATGGGTTCCCGTCTGGCTATAAGTCGATTGTATAGAGGGGACAACCCCCAGCGTTGGGGCGAGCTTGCCTTTCACAGCGACACGCCCATAGAGTGCCATGTTCCCTCCATTTGGCCACTCCAGTTGAGCATTGTAGAGCTATACTATCTAGGGTTTGATGGAAGGACTGGTGCATCAGCCACCTGGTGGGTTCATTCAATGACTTCGCCTCTGAGTTCGTTGTTACACGTTTCTTGCAATGAGAGCTTCACCAACAGGAGTCAAAGCGGTTTTGGGCTACCTTCATGCCACCTATCTGCAACCCACCAGTTGACTACGTGAAGGTGTAGGATTGCTTTGATGATGACTCCATGGCCTACCCTTCTGATCCTACATGAAGTGGCTCTGGATTGTGCCCTTGGGCCCGGGCTGCCTCCCAAATGTTTTGAGGTGCAGTGCCTTTAATGCCTCATCTTTCCTTGTTGATATTAGTGTACCTATATGGCTGTAGCTTATAGCTTTTGGCTGAAAATTTTGAATTTTAGCTGTTTGCGATAGAGATTACAGAGAGAGAGATACTCACTTGTGATATTAGTTGATATAGATGTTGGGCTTTTAACATGTACTACAATTAACTTGTAGACCCCGTCTTGAGAAAATACTTCATTTGAAAATTAGGTACTGTAGCGAAAGCCAAAAGCCGCTTTTAGAAGCTGTTAAAGATCAGGCCCTATGTGCTATCACATCACCGAATTGGCCCCTTCACATGGATCTGATATGTGTCCCTCATCCCCGCGCTTCGGTAGTGTAACGTAGGACGAGCGAAATGTAGTGAATGAATAGGATATACTTTTAGTCTCTTTTTGCGCATACGTGGCGATGCCTTTTTAGAGAGCCTCATCCCCGTCCGTTGAACAAGTGTCACCAGAGATGGCCCACCAGAGCCTAAGGAACGTAGAGCCCTGTTAAAGTACCCCGCCTCCCATCCTTCAAAAGGGTGCTGTCGGAGGCAGCCTACTGGGACCTAAGGAACACAGGGTCCTGTTAGAGCATCCCGCCCCATCCTTTGAACTAGTGGTGCCAGAGGCAGCCTATCAAAGCCTAAGGAATGTAGAGCCTCATTAGAATGCTCGACCCCTCCTACGAATAGGTGGTGCTGGATGTCATGAGTTTGAGTTGTCAAAAATGAAGTTAAACTGATTGGAAGAAGTTTCAAGCTTGTGCAGTCCAACCGAATTGTTGAGGTGGTATGACCGTTGTGCATGAACGATCAGACTAACCACAACATGGCTGTCAGACCACCAGTATGGACTTGCATTGGACATCAAGGGTGATTGGATTGCTATGGTTGTAAATTCGAGGATGCTGACTAGAGGTTGAATAGGCATTTTAAAATTCGTTTTGTCTAAAACCGAGTTTGTAATATGAAAGTATATATCAAATTAGTCTTGCACAATTAAGGCATAAATCTTTTAGATTCACCTAAGTGTAACAACACCCTAAGTCTATATCAAGGGTTTGCAATCCTAGATTGACAAGCAATCAATTTAATTCCATGAATGTAAATGCTTGAATGTAGATTGAGCACAAGAGAACAAAGCACAATAGACACACGATGTTTCATCGTGGTGTTTAGAGACTTGACGGTCTCCCCTAATCCACTTTGTAAACCTAGATGAATTAGACCAGGTCCACAAATTAAGTCAATCACCTTGATTTTCACTAGTGGTAGCTCTTTTCCTCTCCAGGTAGGTGAGCTCCAACCTTCCCAACACACCGGGCAAGTTTCTTTGAGAAAATCACTAGGCAACCTCCAAGAGCAACAAGCCAACCCCATGCTTGACTCTCATGATGTGTAATAAGTACACAAGCTCAAGTGGATATGAAATCCACTACTAGATGTAACACATGCAACTAGAAATCTCTTTCCTTACACACAAGATACAACACATGCACAATTGAGTGGGGAGTCTCACACTAGCTCAAGAGTGCAAAAATAGAATGTCAACAAAAACCCCACACCAAGAACTAGCCATTGGGAGCAAAAACTAGAAAATACAGTACTACCACATGCAAAGGCCAGTAATACCTCTCCCCTCATAACGGCTAGAAAACTAGCCATTACTAACCTCAGCCGATCTAACTGACCTCATAAGGGCCAGTAAGATCGCTTGCCGATCAGACCACTACATAGGTCGGTCTGACCACTCCAACCAAGACCTTGAAAATGGTGCTTTCTAGAAATACCTACCAGCAACAAATGTCTAGTAGTAGCAAGTCTGGTAGTACCACACCTATTTGATCGCTCACCACGAGTAGGTCTAACTGCCAACTAATGGCCAGTTAGACCACCGACTGATTAGACCATGATTGGTCAGACTGCCGACACACAGCCTGTCTGACTGCTCTGGTCATACCGCCACACTCGGGCCAATTCTGTAGCGGGATGCCAGGAGGTTGGAGCCTACTTCGTGGGATGGTCATTTGGTCAAAGGCGTTCTCAAATAGAAGGTCTGTGGAGCTCCTCTCATCCACTAGCACCCTTCTCATGTCGCACCCTGTGATGCTCGCGGTGATGACTAATGGGTCTTGGTGGGGGGAAGTCGACTCCGAGTGCATCCTCCACTCAGAAGGTGATGTCCACTTCAGCCCACACTAGAGGTACTTGCATTTGGTATGTGGCGATGTGGTGACATGACACCTTCACTGCCTACCGGAGGCGAAGTTGAAAGAGGACCCTCTAGTGAAGGCATTCATGCGAGGGGTTGCCAGAGTGATTGCACACGCGTAGCCTCCATGTCATTCCCGGGGCTTGACCCCCTGGCTGTGCTCCCAAGACGCACTTTCACGGAGCGCTGCTATGGTGTAGAAATCACAAGCAGAATATCTACCATTGCCATGTATATTGCACCAGGCTTCACGTCCCTATGGGTAGCCATTGCCCCGATTCTGTTCACAATCTCGACCATGCCCACAACTGCTAGAAGTGGTGCCATGTTCGCTGCCACCTTACATGTTGAGCACGTGGTGCCCCTTCAGCCCTCTCCTGGGCTTTCTAGATAGGTACTCTTTATTTGCCTTCAAGGTACCCTTTCCCTCTTTGGTCACACCTGTAGACTCTAGGTTACACCTTGCCACATCCTCTTCAGCCCATGCGGACTCCTCCATCTTGTTGAAAAGCTTGGCCATGGTTTCAATAGGCTTCTAGTTATTGTATTCGGCAAGGGGTCCTTTCCTCAGGCCACGGATAGCAATGCTGATGATTATCATTTCGTTGATGTGCTTGACTTGACAGCTAATCTTTGCAAAGCACTTAAAAAACTCTCAGAGCTTCTCAATCGGGCCTTGCTTAATTACAATAGTTGCTCCATGTCAACTGGCTCCGAGTAATTTCCCTGGAAGTTGTTGTGCATGAGATCTCGGACGAATATGAAGAACTAAGACAGAGCCACTCCTTGTAGGATGAGAGGTAGTCCCTTGGCCTTCGTTGAATCATCGCTGTCGGCTACTTCAATAGCAGTCTCATGTACATGAAGGAACTCACAAGAGTCAGTGTCGCCCTAGTAGGCTTCGATGATAGGCATCTTGAAGCCCTTCGACCAAGGGAATCTTTGCATCCTTGCACTAAGGGGTCTCATGGTCCACTCGATGGAGAGCCAGGGTGTCACGGATCATGATCGGGGCATCCCAACTTCCTGCTTCCACGCTGTCGACCCCCTGGCCTTCTCAAATCTCAGGATCTGGGGCACCGGCTTTGAGGTTAACAAAGGCCAGAGCCTGGGTGCTGTGAGCTTCTCGTGTCTCCTGCATGGCCCTTCGTAGGTCAGGTAGCCCCTGCTATAGGGTCATGCAGAGTGAGTCAACGCCTCTTCCTCCAGGGTTAGTAATGAGCGTGAGGGCATTGATGGCGATGGTCCTGGCATCAGATGCTTACTGAGCCTCTTGTGCCACCACCGTAGAGCCTTCGGGGACTCCACTTCTGCCTAGCATAGGAGATCTGCCTTCACCCAACACGTGCATCATCACCTTGCCCATGGGCCTAGCTTTTGTGGATAGGTCTTCCTCCTCCTCCTCCTCCTCAGGGATGGATTCCCGTCTCTTCCTTGCTACAACGGTAAGTCTTTGCCTTGGAGGAAGGGGTCCTTTGGCAGTGGTTGCTTCCACCTCGGAGAGGGTGTGATTTTCCATCTTCACCTTCCTTCTTGGGGCCGATGCAGCCTTCCTTTTCGGTGCCATCGGTCTCGATCGAGCTTCAAGATTTTATGCCGCTCGCCATGGCCGGTACCAATTGTTGTGGTTACTACACCAAATAGTAAAGAGAGGAAAGCTTCGAGGATCCCAAAGGGGCTCAATGAAGCCTTAGGGTGTTTTGGGGAATGAGTGAGGATAAAGAGTTATGTATATTGATACCGATGTACAAGTGTTCAAACCCTCTGAAATGGTGCTCAATGGGCTGCATTTATAGCCTACATGTAGGGTTAGCAGATCACACATAGACCCTTGCAAAATTCCTATGCCATAGGGGCATGTGGGTCTCTCATCCCCATGACAAGGCTGATCCAATGGTCGCGGGTGCTGGGGTGCCAGATTGACGATCCCCTTATAGGGTCCTCCACAACTCCCATCTACAAGGCCGATTGCGGAGTACGGTGAACAATTCCTGTCATACAACAGGGTTGCAAGTTATCACAGGTTGATGTATAAAGCAACCTTAGAAAGTGACTCTATTTCTTTTTTTTATTAGATCTGTCAATTCGTCATTAGACAAAGCAGATTTTTGGTTCATTTCCTCTTTGACTTGTATAAAAGCATGCAAAAGGGATTGCTATGTGTAAATGCCAAGAGCTTGGATAGCAGTTACCTGCCCATTACCAGGTGCATTTCTGGGAATATGTAGCAAATACACCGGAGAAATTTCCAAGATTATTTTTCTGACAATATACATGATAACCTTCGTATATTTGATTTTAGAGTAAAGTGCGTTATAGGTCTTTAAACTTGTGCAACATATCACTTGGGTCTGTGAACTTAGCTCAATATAAAATAAATTTGTCCATATGATTACTATTTGAAATTATTGTTGAAATAATATTTTTGGATTTGGAGGAAGTTTAGGCCCGTTTGGCAGAGCTCTAGCTCTAGAAAATCTGTAGATTTCCTAGAGCTGGTCATCTGTAGCTCTAGGAAATCCTGGATCTAGAGTTGCAGGCATGTTAAGTGTATTTACATGACTCATTTCATTTATATTATATATTAAATAAAAATATTTAAATCACTTTAATTTAGTCAACAAACTACAGATCCAGCATAGATCTCGGAGCTAGAGCTGTGCCAAACGGGGCCTTAACTTCTGATGAAGTTAGTTACCACTCGCACGGTCAAACTTTGCCTTCAATAGGGTAGAAGTGCCACATGATCAGAAGTTGCTAATTATATGCGGTTCAACATGTGTCACACACTTATACAAATCTAGGGACTTCAATTTGCAATACTAGTAATGGAGATCAGTTGGGCTTAAAAGCTCATGGCTTATGGCTAAAAACAGTGTAGCTGGCTAAAAAACACTGTAGCTGACAGAGGCTTATTTAGCATAATTAAATTTAAAAATATAAAAAAATATGTTAGCCCAATATGTATAATACAAACGAATACAGGAAAAAACCAGCAAAAAAGCTCAACAAAAAGTCAAAAGTTTAGAAAAAGATGAAATTTATAAATAATGAAAAATAAGCCAGAAACTCAAACCGAATCGATCAGGTCTAAGTTCAGCGACCTAAGACACCAGCACAAGTTTAATAACCTATGGCTCGCTTAACTCATTTTTAGCCCTGTCAGAAGCATGTGTATCAGTGTATGTACTTTTCTGATTGATGGTTGGTGCAATTTTACACGAGAATTACATGATTTGAAATTGTACTTGATGAAGTTATTTGCTTTTGATTTTTATGGACACGGTACGAACTATTTGGGAAAAAGAGAGAAAAAACCAATGAAAAACCTATGATCGCAACCACCACAACATTCTTGGAGGAAACTTCTACAAAGAAATGACATTTTCTTGGGGGAGTCATAAGACTTCCAAATAGTTGGATCAAAGCAATTCCAACAACTTCCAACAATGGAGAAAAGCAACCATATATTTGGTAGTGATAGCCACATCCAAAGATCCCACCCACGGTAGCATGGGCCTAAAAGGAGCGAATTTTTTGTACAGATAATCCGTTTTTTATTCGAAAATACATAAATATACCCGCGACAAAATTTTTTACAAAAATAGTCTCCAGTCGCCCCCCCATTGGGCGACTTCTGCCTTTCGCCCAACCGGGAGGCGACACAATATCTGTCGCTGGTTCTTCGAGCGACTGCAAGTAGTCGCTTTCCCATTGGGCGACTGCATGGCAGTCGCCCAATGGATGGGCGACTTATAACGCAGTCGCCCAATGGAAGGGCGACTTTAGTCAGTCCCCGTGATTTTGTAGAGTTTTGTCAATTTTGTAGTTTAAAACTGGAAAAAAATATGGTGTGGTTGTAATAAAAGGTTATGTTTATTGTATGTTGTACGTGCATTAAAAATTGTGAGAAATTTTTTTTAAGAACAATTGACTGTAGAACGTTTGATATATACATTGGTAAGTGATATTTTTATGTTACTAAGAATTAGTGTACGAAGAAAACTGGTATGTTAATATTGTTACATGATTTGCTATCTGAATCATTGAATGCGAACACACGAGATAATAACCTTATGTGAATTGAAATAAACTTCATAATACAGTTGGGAGTAACATGCCGCTTACAGTTTTATTACATGCATAACATATAGCATGATATGCGACTAACCCACCCAACTGCTCGTACCACCTACTGTGTGGACCGGGGCCACTTTCCTCGCCACATTTTGTCTACTGGGTGTAGCGTGGTTGTTTCCCCTTTTTGTCACGCCCTGAAGATGGCTCCGCTGCATCCTTCTTCCTGTCACTCTTGGTCTTGAGAGCTGCCTCCCGAGCTTGAAGCTCCTCCTCCTGACGCTTGATGGCAGCTTCACGCAGACTTAACTGGTCCCGCCTCCTTTGCAGCTCATCCTCCTTGCCCTTCAGACGGATTTGGTCCACCCTCACGCGGCGCTCTTGCTCAAGCCGCATCTGTCGTTCCACCTCGCGAGCCTGAGTCATCTTGACAAAGTATTGTGCTTTGTTTTCCACCTGCATCGCCGGTTATCCGCCATACCGGCGACACCGATCCACCCATTCGATGAACCGCAAGCCTATGTGTGGCGTGGTAGATGTCATCGATCAAGTTGAAAAAGATAACGAAACAAATGATTTAGTTGTGGTCGTTACCACGGTTGTCATCCGTGTCGGGACATTTGAAGAACCTACGGCCGTATTTGGCTCGTTGTACTCGATCGATCTGCAGACTCCCAACATTGTCCTAAAGCCGCAATGGCACTTCGGGCGCTCATGCCACTCCGGCACTCCAAATGGGTCGGACCTCCAGGAAGACATTGTTGTGTAGTAGTATTGTGATGCCTTGAGGAGGAGATGTGGTATGAAAGACATAGGAGGGAGGCCTTTATGTAGGCAGGTTATCTGGTGCAGTGGGCATAGTCCATGGAGAGGACGACATGGGAATCTGTTCAGGATTCCAGTGTAGCAATAAATGACCCTATATGAAGGATTTTCAGAGCCTGTTGTCTCGTAATAAATTCATAGCAGGAAACAGTCCGTATGAAGGCTTTTCACTACGCAAAGCTGGCATATTTTGTCATCTCACTGCGCAAAGCTGCCCCGTTTTGTTATGTCACTGAGCAAAAGCTGGTCCGTTTTGTCGTGTCACTGAGCAAAGCTACCCCATTTTGTCATGTCACTGAGCAAAGCTGCCCTCTTTTGTCATCTCTCTGAGCAAAAGCTGACCTCTTTTGTCATGTCACTGAGCAAAGCTGGGCCGTGTTGTTATGTCACTGAGCAAAAGCTGCACTCTATTGACATCTCACTGAGCAAAAGCTGACCTCTTTTGTCATCTCACTGAGCAAAAGCTGCACTCTATTGACATCTCACTGAGCAAAGCTGGCCTCTTTTGTCATCTCACTGAGCAAAAGCTGACCTCTTTTGTAATCTTGTTTTTGGTCACTGCATGAAGCTGCCCCGTTTTGCTATAAGTAGCAGGGTTGGGGTCCCATGACATTGTAAATCGAACATATTATGTCGGAAGCCGAGGGGCCAGTGGGATTTGGGTCACCGAAGGAAGACATTCCCTTAGAAATGAGGGATATGTTCGGTCCATAGTACCGATTGATACCAAGCCGCCGTGCTCAACCAGCTTGGCCGAAATGCAGACACAATGAGTACGCGGTCGTGCAGATTTTGGATTCCCCAAACGATGGCGGCCGACGTTTCTTCCGATGCTCACGTTCCGGGGTACAAATTAGTAATATTACAATTTTTATTGCTTATGGACCCTCGAAGTTTACCGTCCTTTTTTTTGCAGATGGCAAAATGCGACTTCTCTCGCTGGATCGACCCTCCTCATGAACGGTATGTTGATCGTTATGTGGATACATTATGGGCGCAAATATGGGACTTGGAGTACCGGCTGGAGAGTCTCACTGAGGAGAACAACGACCTCCGCGAATAGATGCAACGTGAGAGGGGCAACAAGGAGGTCGTGAATATAGGAAGCTCTTATGATCCCACATGTTGCTGCGCGAACCCGAGCTGCATATGTGCATGCCACTACCATGACGGCCAGCCACGTCCGAGGCGGCCCCCTCAGCAATTCTCCATGTGGGTGCCACGAGGCTCGTTTGGCATGTAGGTAACGAGGGTTATGGTTGTGTCGTATTTTAGTTCATGTATTTGTTCATGTGTTGATGCTGTGGCGGTAGGACTGTTGTGTTGAATTAAAATGTTGGGTGTACTACTTTTCATAAATTCTGTATGTGTAATGTATGTGTTGTTTCGTGTTATAAGTGCGTGACGCCTTCATTTTCTGTGACCTTCATTGAAACTTCTGGTGTTAAGCATGTGATGGATTAGTTGTTATCTTCGTAGAGTTGTTATCACAAGCAATACTGAGCACAGATGTCCACGAAATAAGTGCAGTACAGAAAAGGGATGTAACATACAAGGTTAACAAATGGTACATGAAATTTAGCATGCATTACAACACCAACTACTGATCAGGACATACATTGCATCGTCTAGCTGTGTGTCACTCCTGACCGCATCGCCCACAACGTGCACTAGATGTTCCAGCTTGTGATTCGTCCATGTCATTTGTAATACGTCGACTCTGTCGCCGACCCTTCCCACCCTTCAGCATGTTAATATCCGGAACCCAGGTCCTTGCTGAAATGTCCAAAGTGGTGAAGTTTTCCACCGCCCTGAACCCCCGGAGCTCCCCACACCAAGCTTGCAGTATTCTCTCCTTGAAAAAGTACTCGGACATGAAGTTGGAAGGATCTATGCCCACGGTTCCGCATGCAGCGAGGACATGAGAGCATGGCCTGTGTAACAACTTAAGCTTGTTGCATGTGCAGCTAGGTTCGTTTGCATGATCTCCAAGGCATACCTCGTGAGTAATAAGTAAACGAGATGTCCCAAATCCGGCTCTGACACGGAGTATCACCTCAAACGATGCTCCTCGTTGCCCATGCAATGCACGTGTGCAATTGACCCTTCGTGCCTTTGTCTCCATGTACGCAGTAATTTTACCGAATCTGGGCTCCGGATTGGCGCATGAAGCGCGGCACTCGCGTGCCTCTCCCCGAAGTAGCGGATTGTCTTTGTGAAGAACACCTTCCACGATGGCGATAAGGGGCTGAGAACGGAGACCCCGAGAACCCAATTGTACACCTCGGCAAGGTTAGTTGTCATTATTCCGCACCTTGCGCCATCCGTGTCGTGCAATGGCGACCACTTCTCCAATGGTTCCCCCTCGATCCATCGCGAGAAGCACTTGATGTTTCGCGCTCCTCCTTCTTGGACCACTTGGGTTAGACTCATGGATTCTTTGGCAAGCATTGCGGTTGTGCCGCCCCAGGAGTGACCGGCCCCTTGCTCCTCTCGTCGACGTTCTTCCTGGTGTGCTCATCCAGCAACCCCCATAAAGCATCAAATTTTCTCTGCTGGTTCTACCTAGCAAGCCTCTTGAATAGCTTCATCAAAGATTGTTTTGAATTGCTTCAAAAGTTTGCCCCTAAGTGACGACTGCACCACCGGTTCCTCATGTCCGGCCAAGGAACGCTCTCCTCAGGGTCTTCTTGAAGTTTTCGTATCGCCTTTATAATACCAGCGTGGCGATCATGGATTATGCACACACCAGGACGGGTGCCTACAACTCCAGCCTTCACATGTCTTAGAAACCACAGCCAGCTCTCATAATTCTCACTCTCCACAAATGCAATAGCCAGCGGCAATATTTGATTGTTACCGTCAACGCCTATGGCCGTCAGGAGCTGCCCTTTGTATTTGCCTGTCAAGAAGGTCCCATCTACTGAGATCACTGGCAGCATGTGCTTGAATGCTTCAATGCTAGCACCAAATGCAAACAATGCTCTCTGCAACACTGCAAATCCCGGTGGACTTACGGACGGCTTCTCGTGCACGGCGATGTACGTGCCCGGGTTCCTTTGTTGCAACACCTTAAGCATACGAGGAAGGTTGTCGTACGCCGCCTCGAAAGTGCCAAAACGTTTTTCCAACGCCTTTTGCTTGGCACGCCACGCCTTCGCGTAGCTAATCTTATACTTGAATTTATTCTCAATAGCTAGTACAATATGTGTTGCCGCAACATCTTTCTTCTCCACTATCTCCCCATACATCAAATTGACTATAAATCTGGACGTCAGGTTACGATGCCTCGCCAAGACAGTGTTCAAAATGCAGGAGTGCGGCTCCACCTTGGACACAATCCAGTGAGTGTCATGCTTGGGTCTACGTGCGTGCACCCTCCAAGGACAACCAGCCTGCTCGCACTTAACAGTGTACTGCTCCTGGCTTAATTTGACGACGCGAAATGTCCGTTGCATTGAAAGGGCCCAAAGCTTTATGGCATCCTGCAGCGCTTGCTTGTCAGCAAACATAGCATGCACCCGAACCTCTGTCTCATGATACTCCCATGGTGATTCATGCTCATCATGTGCGGAAACACCCTCCGCATTAAACCGGTTCCATTCCTGGGGGATAGGAACTTCTTCATCATCGGAACTGTCCTCCTCGTCGTCCTCTACAGCTTGCTCTTCATCCCATGCCCTCTGGTCATCAGATTCCATCTGCTGCACGATATACTCATTATACTCTCCTTCATCAGCTTGCCCAGTTCCCTCTCTGGAGCTTGACGGCTGTAACTCTCCTCCATATACCGCATCGGCTTGCCCAGTTCCCCCTCTATAGCTTGACGGCTGTAACTCTCCTCCATGTACCGCATTGCCTTCATCACGAGCAACTTCATCAGCTCCGCCATCGTGCTGCCCGTCCGAGCTGCTAGCACCTCCCGAAGCATATGCGGACGCACGAGCTTGCGCAGCTGCTTGTAGTGAGCACGGTTGCACAAGCAGGACACACTCGTATCCACGGCGCCAGCACCCTTGCACAAAGCCCTTCCACGAAGCGAGCGCACTAATGTCTTCAACTCCCATCGATGTCGGTGGGAGACCGGCTCAAAGCCCTTGCACAACGATTGCACACCTCGGGGTCCAATGAAAACTCGGGTCACCAATGCGCACATCTGTCATTCGAGCATTCTCGTCATCCGGAAGTACGAGAGTGACTTGCGGAAAATCGCTCAAATCCACACATTCGGACCTTCACGAATTATTCCAGCACCATAATACACTCTCAATGTAGTACTGGCCATTAATGATGTAGGCCTACATGTATGATTGAAATTTACGACATGTCAAATATCATCGTTCAATACTAAAAATGGTAGTAAAATTTCTATACTACAAAATGTTCCATACTACAAAATGTATACTACATCTACAATTTTTACTAACACCAATATTTCATCTAAATAATAGTGTAAATACAACCTAATTAACGAAAATACCTGGATCCAAATCGATGGAATAGCTTGGACTCCTTCTTCCTCCTTCACCTCCTACTTCAACCCTGTCCTCCTTTCCTTCTCTTCTCCCCTCCCCTCCTTTTCTTCCCCTCCCTCTCTTCTCCCCTTGTTTTCTTCCCCTCCCTCCTCTCTTCTTCTTCTCTCTGGCTCTCTGCGCAGAATGAGGGAAATGTGGTTCTCTGGGCAGAATGAGGGGTAGTGGGCGGCAGTCGGTGGATATCCACCCCTGTCGCCCTACCGTTGAGCGACTGAAATTGCGATCGCTCAACCGTCTAAATGATCGCAATTTCATCGCTCAACCGTCTGATGATCGCATATATCGCCCAACGGTTCGACATTCCCACTTCTTTGGGCCATGAAGGCGTAAGTCGCCCAATGGGGGGGGGCGACTGGAGACTATTTTTGTAAAAAATTTTGTTGCGGATATATTTATGTATTTTCGAATAAAAAACGGATTATCTGTACAAAAAAATTCTAAAAGGAGCAACCACATTTCAAAATTGCCTCTGACACGGTTAATACCTGATACCTCATCCACTCTGCAATCTGGCCAATCCTCGTGTGGGCTTGCTGACCTCTGCAGCTATAAGTAGAAGCCTCACTCTTGTAAAAAGATTGCAGCAAAAGCGGAGGAAGAATAGAATTGTAAAAGCCATCCTTTCCTTTGGTTTGCCTGTTCAATTCTTGTTTCTTCCAGATCTTCTCCTTCTCTTGTCGTAGTGTGCTTCTTGGATTGGTTTTTTTTACTGCGTAGTAAGAAGTAGATAACTAAGCAAGGACGAGAGCTAGTAGTACTGTAGTAGCAGTAGTTCTTGCAAGGAGCTACCGGAAGGGAAGTGAGCGTGGCTTGCTTCTGCTGCTTGCCCTATCAAACGGAGTCCAAAGAGACAAATCTTGCCAAAAATATAATTTCCCCGGTCAAATTCTTCTCTTCTACGCTCTCAATTTGACATCGGCGTCTCGGCGCTGCGAGCTGCGCTCATGGGCGCAGGAAAGGTGGCAACTAGCGCGCGCTTGGCACCGTGAAGAGCGCGCGCGCGTGCGAGCGAGAGGTGCCAACGGACGGGAATGGATGTGGAGAGCGGCCGCGGCGCGGCGAGGGCGGCGCGCAAGAAGGTGAGCTGTTTCTCGGAT